>OV815487.1:79269995-81769995 GCA_929108735.1 Andrena dorsata | reverse complement strand
TCAAAGAGAAAAATTCCTACAGCGGACGCCGTGGAGTCAAGCGTGGTCCTTCTCTGCTTTTTCCAGCTCGGCCCTGGCGGGGTTTGCTAGTTAGTCAATGCTAATACCACCTTGCATGGTTTAAATGCTGCTATAGAGGAGACTCTGAGGCAGTTGGACCTTTTTGAACCGACGCTATCTGTCCTATTAAATACCACCCAGTATCTACCACGAGCAATCGCCTCGCAGCGAAAGCCACCCCTCGGAAAGCGCTCCAGCGAAAGCTTCGGCTCGCAATTATTCATCGCTCCCGCGGACGAGCGCACGTCACATTCCCCCAGCGTCGAAGGAAAATATTTTGACGCGGGAATCGTCACGGCGAATCAGCCTTCACTGTACGGGCGCGCTGATAGCCGCCGTCACATGGACGGCCCGTGACGCCGGGGCTACAATGCAGCCGCGCATAATGCGCGTCGACTTGGCTTCCTCGGAAACAAAAACTCCGCCCGTGCCCAGCCGCTGTAAATATTCGACGTGCGGCAGGAAGCGAGCACTCGTCGTGGAATTGAAATTCCGACCGGCGGATCCATCAATCCTGATTTATGAAGAGGCCCGATATCGGCGGCGGGTCGCATGACAATGCGGCCCTCCTTTGAAGGCGGACGCTGGTAAAAATTGAACACGTAACAGGCCAGAGGCGCGTTTATTGATTCATCTTCCTGCCCGCTTGCCTAGTATCTCTCTCGCTGTACGTCCCGCGAGGGCGATCGTCGAATCGCCGCGTCCCGTTTGGCAGGTCAGTCCGCACCGTTGGAATCTGGCCGAGAAACGTGTACGCCGAGGCGTCACGTAACACCTGCACCTCAATGAAATGCGATGAACGCGTGCTGCGGGACAAGAGTTCCGCTACGCTGGAGATCCAAAGACCGAGGGAACGTTTGTCTCCGGAAGAAATGGACCTCGCGGCGAGGCTCGACGGTCCCGGGAGCTTTTGGATTCAGAATGATCCATCATGCGCGCTGGAGAAGCGATGCCTCGTAGGACGGTTGGTGCGGCACGCTTACGAGCGAACCACCGCTCCCGAGGAGGATTATCAATGCGTGTGCGCGTGGTATCGACTCGGCGGAAACGGTGCATGCACGGCTGTCTGGCGCAAACGGCGCGAAAATAGAGCCGGTGCGAGTGTTTTGTCACGGGCGTCTTGACGGGTTGAATCAATAATGAAGCCCCCGTAGAATATTTCCGCGATAACGAGCGACGAGCGGGTATTTCTGAAATGTATTCGCCGATTCGTTGGACGGGACAGCGCGCGGCTGGCCTCTCCTATTCCTCTCCCGTCCCCTTCACGTCCGATCGGCCGCCAGCCTCGGTAGCAGTGCATTATTCACGGGGCGATAACATTTTTAAGCGGGCCAGGCAGCAGCTGCGCGAAGCGTTCGCGAGAACGGCAAGCACGGCCCCGGGATCCCGTGCAAGACAGCCACTCGAGTTTATACATCGGTGGTGCCATCCATTGACATGTAGTCTCATTACCGTGTTTCTGCTTGGATAGTTTGCAAGAGTTAGCGTTACCAGCCGCGCAAGCAATGCCTACGAAGTTTCCGCATAATAGAGTAACGAGATTTCTACGTTTAAAGGCGCTGCCGCCTCGGCTGTGTCCCAGTTAGAAAACGCGACATTGCAGATAAAGGCTTTAATTACGCGCATGGAAAACAACGGGCGAAAGTTTGGATGGAGGGGTAGTTCGCGGTACCATCGGGGCTGCTTCTTCGTGTCGCAGTAATCGAAAGTGTGCGGCGAGGTTTTTACGCAGACGGCAGAGCCATGCGGCTGTCCATTGCTCGATGTTTCCACTGGATGTGGCTGATTTTATGGAGTTATATCTGGTTAGGCGACCGAATCCCGAGTTTTTCGCGTGATTTTTGCATGAAAAAATCAGGATTTCAATTTTAAATAGCCACCATTTTGTGTTAAATTAATATTTCGGAAATTCCCTTCGTTAATCAGAGGATACTAACGAAATATTTTTTGGTTTCTGATTTTACATAATCTGGTTCCGAATGGCAGTGCTCACTGCAAAACCAAATTTTTAAAAAGGCTTCTTTGATTCGGTTGTTACTTTGTTATAAACGTAAATATTTTTCTATGAACAAATTTCCAAATTTTCTTTAAATGTTGCTCTTTTAAATGCAAAATGTTCTATAAAATATATCCTTCCGCTGTTTCAAAAAAATTCACAAACATTCACGTCTTTTCGCCTGCCTGACTAGATGTAACCCCTTAACACCCAAATTATATATCGACGATTGACGTATGCTTAATTCTACCAGAGGAGTAAAAATGACTTGTTTTTGAAGAGAACAAGTTATCTAAGAAAAAACATGCATTTTTATATATTGTTCTGCTTCATTTAACTTGCACTGAACGCGCACTCTTTTTCTTTTCTTCTTATGTAAACGACGAAATCTTTATTTTCAGAATCTGATGACTTATTTTTACTTTCGTTGTCCGATTGTGGATATTCGTTTCCACTCTCTAATGAATCAGTTTTATCACAGTCAGTGTCAGAACATTTTTCATCTAAATCATTTATTTTTTCCAGTAATTTCACACTCCGTAACCGTCTTTCCACAATTCCTAAATAATTTTGTGGCTAATTTTTTTTACAGATCACGATAGAAAATAGAATTCCGAATTTCAATTTTTCCGATTTGTTTTTATGAACAAGCGGAAGACGCGATGAAAGTAAAAGAAGAATGCAACTATTGAGCAAACATAACATACAAGTAATGTTGGGCATTTTTTGTATAAGGTACATGTACTGAAAGTATGAAGTTATAAGAAACTTCTGAAACCAAAAGTTTACCTGCGTTCGGTAAAGGTCAAAATGATCCCTCTCGATATATGTATGTGGGTATACCAGATATACATTTTACAGAAACAACAAGCGAAGAAGAGAACTATTTTATAGAATTAATCATTTATATATTTCACTGAAAGTGACGAAAATTTCGAGAACATAAGATATACTGAAAATGAGTAATGATTAAAAGAAATGACAAAACAAGTCATTCTGATCACCTTAGTAGACCAGTGTTAAATTTTGACGATATTGTGGGTGGACCAGTGTAAAAGATCATCGCAAATGGTTTGGGTTTAATTATGTTAATATTATTATTGCCGAAAGTGTCCCCGTTGTTGTGATAGATCTTCACTATTTAATGCTTTGAATACTTGAAGCTTTACTTCTGTTAATTGGGAAAGGCATTCAATTCATTCTTTGTAGACTGAACTCTTAATGCAGTCCCAGGAGTAAACACGAAGAAGTACGGTGGCCATCTTGCAGACCAAGTTATATAGAAGCTAAGACTGAATCGAATACAATAATTTAGCATCGTAAGAGGCAAGCAATCTGTAGCATCGCGTTTATCCATCCCATACCACTTGCAACGTACATATACGAACACTGACGCGCAAGTAGAAATAACCAGCAATAGACGGACGCGTTAGCCAAACCGCAAACAACCGTGCTCCTGCCCAATAAATCTTGGAAATCGATTTCCTCGAAAACTGAATGTCGTACGAAAATATTTTATTCCACATTTTCGATAAATTTTCACGGAATCAACCCCTTTTTATTGAGCCATGAATTACGCCCTATCCTGCGTAGAAATAAAGCAAATTTCATTTTGAAAGCTTTACATGATTGCTTTTGTTTCGCGATCGTATATATTTTTCATAGAAACACATCGAAAGCCGCGCGGACGTGCATGTAACGGTTGTTAAATATTAATGCGGACATGAAAATAGAATGGGATTCCTTTTGCCGGTACTCACTTTCCATCGATACCATCTCCATAGTGGCGCAGGCAGAGGTCCAAAAATCTCGTAGGCAAATTCTCAAATCCGCACTACACGAGCTGTGACGTGTCACCGATTCGACTGGACCGCGGCCAAATTGTTTTGTGGCCGTTTATGCGCATCTACTTTCGATCGGGCTGCTTTTTCTGCGCGTGGGACGCATCTAATTACGATCCTGCATTCGAGATCTGTACCTCTCTGCGGAATACGATATTTCGTCCGTTTTAAAAGAGGGATTAATGGATTTCCATTAAGATAAGCGGCTAATAATTCACAGCTCAATCATGCAGGAAAGTCCCATGTTGTAATTCTAATTTGGTGGCGGTGAACCAACATTTTGGGAAATTCAATGATACATCTATATTCCCGATAGTATTTCAACGCCACCGAGATAGAAATTATGCCTCAAAATCTCTGACTTCACACCCCCTACTCTGTATCCAATTTGCGCGCACAAAAATTCTAATTCCGTGCCAAAGATAAACGACGAGTTATGGAAAACAATGCTCCGTTCGCGACGCGCTGCGTGCAGTTGCAATATGCAGGCACGCGTTAATGGCACCATCAATAATAAATACCGCAATCATAATTACGGAAGGAACTCGGCCACGCATTATGGAGAAATTGACAAGAGCGGCGTGTGTGTATCGTAACGAGCCGCAAAATTGCGCAACGGTGGGCAAACACGGCGAAGATACGGAAAACAACCAAAGGGAAACAGAACAAGGGACGAAAGGAGGGACGTGTGTTTCATCAGTGAGTGGATCAGCGCATCTGCTGCATATGAAACGCAGAGTGTACAGCGAAACTCCATGTGACGCGTTAGGAGAATAAAAACGAATCCGATTCGATATACAGGGTGTTCCCGTATTGGAACGGATTGCGCTGGGCCCCAATTCGTGTGGAAGCAAGTTTGCGCAAACGTACGCCGTGGTTTTGACAAGGAGAGGTTCCCAGGTGTCCGCCTCCGATTGCTTTGAATTTTGGATATGTTTTAGAGGACCGAAAAATACGATATACGTGCTTTTTTATAGCGGCCCGTTTTAATATTTAGAGGGTGAAACCACCCCCCAAAGTTCATACGGGGTACAAATATTGTGTTGAATAAAACTTGATATAAATTTAATTTGCGCCATCACTTGCTGTATGCACGATGTTCTTGTAGTCAGTCACCGTTATTAGGGAGTAACTATGAGGGGTGGTTTCACTGTTTGAACACGCAAATGGACCAAAATAGAAAGACATGCAATTTCCTACTTTTCGGTCCTCTAAAACATGTCCAAAATTCAAAGCAATCAGAGGCGGACACCTGGGAACCTCTCCTTCTGAGTTGCAGTCGTCGGAGATACTTTTTATATCCCTACTAATATATAAAAGTAAAACGTTGTCTGTTTGTTTGTTTGTGCTAGACTAGATTATTGGCTATTTTTTAAGCTTTTTTTATTTTGGAAACATCGTAAATAATTCCTGAGTAAAACCAAGTAACAGGTCAGCTGGTGCAATATAAAAATGAGAACGTTGCAAGTTAATTCGGGGAATCAAAATTTTTCCAGAGGACGTTGTGTTATCAAATTAATTCTGTATAGATGAGTTCTGCATTTCTTTAAGTGGCAGTATTTAAGTGTTTTGTGACGGCAGAGTAATTATATACAGCGTGAGACATCTCTTTGGTAACTTAAAATTACTCGTAAATTACTGGCTGCATGAGAAAATGTTTGAAACAAAAGTTGCATGGTATCAAGGGGGACATATAAGGCAATAGTTCCCGTTGATACCAAGCAACTTATTTTTAAACATTTATTCACACGCCAAATAATTTAGGAGTAATTTGAAGTCCCCGAGTTAGGTGCCTCACCCTGTACATTCAAAACCACGCCATTGCTCGGTATAATGGTACCATGGTGTAATGGAGAAATAGTGGGTAAGAGAAGAAAAAGTAATTTCTCTTTTGGCATACGGGAGCAGTGTCCATGGCACACAAGACGGGCAAGTAGAAGCGGCCAGTGCGTGATCAGACATATCACTGTTTCAGGCTCTGGGCACGTCTGCCGTTACACTTCAAATCGGGTTACAGTGATAACACCTCAAGTAAGTAAAGCATTATTATGTTAACGTAATATTGAAAACGTATTGTTCGTTTTGAAAATGTTTGTTTTGTTGTACCTACTTTAATTTAGTTTATAGCTCGCGGTTAGGCTTTACTTTTGTGTCTATACCTTTTCCAAATACTCAGGTTTCTTCGATTAGAGTAATAAAGACGATTAATAATAATAATAGAAAGTTGTTTCTAAAAATAATCGCATTCCTTTTGCAACAAGGTTTGAACGCTGCTCACTATTTACTTATAACGTTTCCACTTTCCATGATAATTTTGATACGATTTTAAGCTGAAAAAGAGCGCGATATTGTAATTTTTTAAAAGGGAATCCCTCAAATTATATTCATTGAAAACTTTATCTCTATATTTGAACATATGTAGGCAACATTTTAAAAAAATTTAAATAAAAAATAGCAGTACCTAAAACTTTAAACGCGTTTTTCTCAAAACGATGCTTTTCGAATTGGTGAGAATGATATCTCAAAAACCAATCACCCAATTTCCTCCAAACTTGGTATATATCTTCAATAAATGTCCCATTCTCGTTGTTACTAAAATTAAGACGGTTTTTACAAAATTGAAACCAGCGAATTTTTTGCAAAAATCGATGTCTATTTTAGACGCTGCCATTTTTTTTTACTTTTCACTATTTCTCATTTAATCTAAGTAGTTCAGATGATAGACACACTCATACAGATTACACCAATTTTTAAAATTTCTATTTCAGACAACTACAACCGCTGATTTTATGCTAACCATGCGCATATGATTTTTGTAAGGCGCTCTATTTGAAGCACTATAACTTCGAATACAACCACTATTTTTGCATACAATTTTTTTCTTATTCTCTAAAGATTGACAAATAAAGCCAAACAGCTGGAAGTAAATATATTTAACGTTTTTGCTTTATAAAATTCGCAAAGTTCGCATCAATTTTTAACCGTCAAGGCAGGGAGACCCTTTCACTTTACATCTTAAAGAATAAACTCAAAATATATGCGTTTAAAAATTAAACCTCTACGAGCTAAATTATAATGCTCATATTACAGCTGCAAACGCTACTTGCAGACACAAACGAGCAGAATACAGCCCACAATAAGCCTCACTACTATTTTCTACGCCAACTGCCCGACGGATTCGCAAACTATGCCCCTCCCCCCCCCCCCCCAAAAAGAAATTCCCATTTGCAAAAACTGACATCTTTATGCAGAATCACCTCTGTACCACCAATAACAGACCACCCCAATGCCGCGTCTCATGAGCGAAAATAAAAAGACCCAGGGTGGCGGACCAATAATAAGCCTGTACCACTGCACGTCATAAGGACACACTTGCTGTGCCGCGTGATTAGCGGATAGAAGCCGTTAATTAGGCCGCGTCGTTTCGTCTCGAGGCGGGACAGAAGACTTAACTCACAATCGTTCTATACGGATCGAGAAGAGGTTCTAGCCGCCGCCGAATCCCACCGAAAATTCGCGAGCACGGGGAGGTTATGACGCGCACACCGGAGGGAGGTCGTAGGAGGATCCCACGGCGGTCCGAATCTGGACGGGCATCTTCGTGGCGAGTGGGCTGATCCGGGATGATGGATACGGACTCTGGATGGATCGCGCGGGTGTTGATCATCGAGAGACGATGAGAAATTTCTGCACGAAACCCGCGTGCCGCCCAAATGGAGCCATGACTGTAGCCCAATTTCCCGTCCTTCCCTCTGCTCCTCCGTGTTTCCCGTCTCCAGGCAACCGTGGTCGCGTTCGCACGTACATACCTATGTATATATATCCTGCGCGTGTGTCCGTACACACGGGCGCGTCACCCCTACAGAGGGGTTTCATCTGTTCCTCCCGCGGCTCGTCCGGCTCCTCCACACGCGGCTGTCACGTGTGTACACCTATCCCCCCCCTCTCCGCCTCCCCCCCCCCCCACGTACACAGGGAAGAATCATCGATTGCATTCTGGGCAACGAGCGCACGGGCCCGTATTATCTGCTCACCAATCCCGGGCAGCGCGTGCACGCTTCATGATATGTTCCATTAACGCTTAATTTGATTGTAAAATCGGAGCGGCGACGGTACAAGTAAAAATGCCTGGTTTACGCAGCGCGGGCCATCGATTAGAATCGCCCGCCGTTAAACACGAGGGGAAGGGCGAAGGGAATGGATCCGTACCGAGAGACGTGCACTGAATGGGCCCAGCGGTTCCGCTTTGTTCGGAGATCCTCTTTTATCGCGTGCTTCGTGGTGCATATGGTTGCGTTCCATGGAACTTTGCTAATATTCGCGGATTTATATACGGTATTGGAAATATTTATTGCATCAGGAATCAACGTGCTGTGAAACAAGCTTCATAACTACGTGTTTGATAATGTATTATTCGACCTATTTTTAGACAACAATCGCGCAAAAATGCTTACCGTATATTAATACTAAATGAACTGCAGGGGAATGCACGCTAAATATTAGAGAGACGCGATAAACATTTCCAGTACTGTATTTTATGCATTATGTACAATAAGAACCGTTCTGATCTTTCTTTTGGAAGAAATGACAGAGGTTTCTGTTTCTGTCGTAAGATTTTAGGAGCAATCAGACATGAGTTTAACGTTGTTTGATGTTCGTCGGAGAAGGACAGAAAATTGTGAAAATCTAGAAAAGCCAGTAGCGGATGATATATCTACTGTTGAATCGCCAGGATACTCGCAGTCACTCCGATATAAAGTCTGTGGTAATAAAGAGATGAACTGGGAGGGTCGATTCCTCGTGAACTCTGCGAGAAAATAAGGAGAATCAAGTGCAATCTCAAGTATTTTCACTTCAATTTGAGACGCAATATCCACCAGCCAAGTAAAGAATGCATTTCTACTTGTTCACATTTCTAGACTACAAACGATTCCATCTTCCGTATCAAATTACAATCGTGTCCGTCTAATTCAGGGTTGTTCCCCTTGACATATCGCTGGATACGTCGATGTTACCATAAGTCTGAATAAAGAGCGCGCCCTCGTTTCTGCAGATGTATGTGGTCACCCAGCTGGGGAAGTTTTAGATGTAGCCTTTCGGAAAGTTTTGAAGAACAAGTACCACGAACCCCGGGACCAATAAATCACCGCGAACAAGGGTTGGTGACTCATGAATAGCGCTGGAGCAGAGGACGGGGAATGGAGAGACATTGACTGACTATATGGTTACTTTCATTGCAGCCATCAAATAATACAGAGGGTATTGCACAACTGGGGCAGAATATTAGATCGTTACGCTTTATCCTATTTCTAAGATACCTCTGAATTTTTCTATTCTGCCTCCACGCTTTCTAATACCAAGTTCAAAGAACGCCCTACGTCTCTCTTATTATTGACCCTCCCCTGACGGAGTAAAATACTCATCGCGTAAAAGGCAGAATGGGGTCAATTTGCTCGAGATTAAAAAAAGGAGCAGGCTCGATGGGCAGCCTTACTTACACCGATCCCCGAGCAAGTTGCTCCAAAGCCGTGACCTGCAAAATTATTGTAAAGAGTTAGGGATAAAGTAGAAATTCAACTTACTGTCTCCACGAATCGATTTCTTCAGCTTCACTCGGTGTATTAGTATACCTAATAAAACGGCAGAGATTTTTTTAAAAGAACGCCGTTAGTAATTAACTCCCGTTCCAAACGAATTTAATCAAGGCAAGATTCGGATCTACTTCGGTCTACTGAAGAAATACTGAAAATTCAAAATCCTCTTCGCCTTAAAAATGAAGCCCCGGTGTGCAGGCGTTTCTTCGCGGGTGCAAGTGGAAGCATAAAGCGTAAAACGTTGGGGCGTGCCCTATGGAACGGTGATATTGGGTTTCGGATTTGAAAGAATAAACGGATTAGCCGGTTGTGAATAGCGCATCTTCGAGGATTAATAGAGGGGCCAGTGCTAGGAGGCGGCCATGCAGCACGCGCGCTCTGCTGCGCCGTTGATCGGATGCGAAACGTGTAATTGAATTATTTCATCAGCGTTATTACCGGTGATGCGGAAACAAATAGAGTAATAACGGCAGTAACACGATTCAATCGGCGAGCGCTCGATAAAATAATATTTATTGCCGAAACGTTCGGAACGGTTCAGCGGGGATTTGCCGCGGGAGACTAGCGGCCGGCGGGATCGCCGTTACCCGTTGGAGGAATGGAGGTCATCTGGTAGGAGATGCTTCTCGAATTACACCTTAACTCGCGCACTACAGTTCCCTGGAATTGCAATTTCCTTGAATGAACAACATTCGGATCTGATTTGAAGCGAATTTGTCATTAACGCTCGCCGGCTGTGCCCGAGCCAAGGTTTAACCGGAGAAGCGCTGTGCACACCACCGTTCCTACGGCGATACGAAGCAAACACGGTTCTGTGGTCATATCGTTATTATTATCATAAATATTCTTCCGTATGGTGACAAGCTGAGGAACATAATGAGCATCGATTCCAAATGATTGGCAAGAATTCGACTAGCTTTCCCTTTCTTCGTCTCGTTTTCTCCATTTTTTTTTTCTTCTTTTTATCTGTTACACAAAGAATCGAGAATCTATGCTGCGGACACGCGAGATACGTCTGACACATTACACCACATTTTTCTTTCGTTTAAATCTATTTTAGAGACGTATTATACCCATCCGTTCGAAAATATCAATTACACCCGACTCTCACGCGCTCCTTTCGTCTTTTTTTATTTCATCTCTCTTTCTTTTGGCTAAATCTCGAAGTCGAAACACGCTCCCTACAACGCACGCGCTGGCTACGTAGAAACGATGACGGTTTTTCAAAAATACTTATTACAATTAGAAAATCATGTAGAGTATTATTCAGTCGTTGCGATTCTTAACCGTAAATCCCGTAACTAATGCTAGCACACATCGCTTGTTAATACATAATATACATATACATATATAATACATAATATACGATTTAATCGTTTCATTCATATTCCCGTTCGTCTTCCTTTTGTCCTCTTCCTCCAGCCTATCGCCGTGGCCCGTCCGTCGTCGCGAGAAAAGGAAACAGTGGTAACGAAAACGTCTGGCGACCAGGCGCGAAGAAAATGCTAACTCCGTCGTGTGCGTATCGCGATTCGAGGGCGAACGACACTGCTATTGTCGGCAGGGAACAACATTCTGACCGGAAGCTGAACCAGAGAATATATATATTATATAAACATATACATACATACCTTTATATATAATATATATATTCACTGTAAACAGAACGTGACGTAAATCGCTTTTGTTATTCGTTACCGTTCAGAGGCGTGTCGAACGCGGTTGACAAATGTATCGAAGGGAATACATTGAATCGAACGGCGAGATGTATTAATTTAATAAACTGAATGCGTAATAAGCGTCGAATGGGACGTCGATTGTGCGAGCGGGGCGAGTGGGAATGAAATTTCGGTAACGAACGATCGTCATTTCTCTCGGCCCTCGAGCATCGCATAAAAACATTCACTTCTCCTGCATTATTTTCCCGGCCGCGCATTCCCCACCGTCCTCTCCGCCGTTTCTCGCGCCAGCTTATCAATGGGCGGAGTGATTTCGCGCGGGAAAAAGACGTTACTCGCATGCGCGAGCGCTACGAACAATGGCAACGCGAACGTAATATCGCGATTCAGGTACATCTCCTCCGCGCACCTTCCGCTGTACGCGGGCGAGCGTCGTCGAGCGGGTCCGATCGTTTAATCGAACACGGGTACAAAGAGACAGAGATGGCTGAGATCGAGCGAGACAGATGGCGCGCGTGTGCATAATAAACGTACATACAGTTTGAGAAAGTACGGAACGAAAAGTGTCCTTGTCCTGCGACGCGACGCAGCGCGCACGTACTTACTCGTGCCCGCCTCGTCGCTAGCGTATCATCTCGCCGAAAGGAAGCAGCCACGCGGCCTAATAATAAAATACTCTTCGGCTGTTCCTCGAGCCTCTCCTCGATTCCATCCGCTTCTTCCGGCAACGGGATCGTTTCGTTTTAGACGGCTCGTCGGTCGGACGAATTAAGGCCGAGAAAGGGCTTCCACCACCGATCTTCCGTCTCGTTACGTGTGCCCGCCTCTCTTCTCCGTCCCCGTCCGTTTTCCCAGACAGAACATCGCGCGACGCCTCTCTCTTCACCACGGACTCGAGAACGGCCACGCTTCTAGCCGCTCCTCGTCGTTCCTCGCCGTTGCGTCAGCTGTCCGAGGGTCCCGTGATGGAGGACACAAAGCGGGGCCCCCCGAACTCTCTTACAAGCACGTCGATTTACATAAACAGCTTCCAAAGCGCGCGTATTTTAATTGCGTTACGGTTAACGAATGACGATCAGAAGACACGCGAGCAGACCCAGTACCAGCCGCAGACACGGTAGCCTTTGTTCCGTCGTGGAGGACCCGAGAACTGGAACAAAGACACAGGTCGATTGGGGATCAAAGTTCGTCGTCGACGCGTTTAGCCCCCGCGGCGCTTCATCCCGCACCCGCGCGCCGTGACCCCGCGCGTGGTAAATAACAAGATACTAAAATCATGATGCTATATACTCTGAATGCCAGCGCCAATTCGCATGTGAGGCTCGTGCTAGAGTATTCCGGGGACTTCAACTCTCTGTGGTCCATATTTTCCGTTGGGTGTACAGCCTCGGGGATGGTTTTATTGTGGACTAGAGAAAGAGCACGGACGCCTCTTGAGGGGATGCTGTTACACGGACAAGCCAGCGCTGCTTCTTAGGTGGAATAATTTAGAAACAGCCGCGAAGAAAGTTCGCGTTTTGAGGCTCCCGCTTGCTAGACTTTGGACACTTTCTCTTGCGAGTACAAGTTCGTCTAATCTTGAGCAGCTGGGCTTCGTGCAGCTGATCGTCCTGAGAGGAACAGGGTTTAACGGGTTTACGACGCTGTTTCGATGGCGCTATTGGACGAGGATCTTAATCTATTTTATAGTTATGAAATTTATATGAAGGTCTGTTAATCCCCACGAAACATATTAATTCTGGCAAGGGTACCCTCCCATCAAATCACTCCAGAAAAACTCTCGTTTTTAGGATTTTGTTTAGAACAAAGTAAGCGTCGTAAGGTCAAAAAAATTTTGAAGTTTATAAGATCGTTCGTGGAATCGTGTACGGTCATAGGAAAATACATATTGTAATCTGATGTGTTTGCAGACGTTGGAACCACAACCATTGAAAAAAGGGTAACATTACGCACGAAAATGTTTATGAAAAAAAACGATTAGATGAGATAGAAATTAAATTGACGAAAAGAATAGATGATGCCACGGCGAATTTAGTAATGAACGAAATCCTGCAAGAAATTTTGAAATCGGTCGATTATTTTAAAAAAAAAAATTTTGTACAAAAACGGTTCGACAAATTAATTTGAGGATTGATAGGCTGGTTCACTGTATATTGGGCTATTGTTCTGAATTTTTGTGTGACAGTGAAAAAGAGCGGGTGGTTCTGGCGTTGACTGAAAGTACTGTAAAGGTTATTCAAAATACAAATAGGGAAAGAGACTCTTAATCTATATGAATGTGGCTATCAGAGGTAGTAGAAATATTGCCGTATCTATTACCGTACCTTTTTTATTTAAAGAATTTTTCCCGATTTTGAGGCAAACTCTTTCTAAGATTCAAATCAGGGCGCTTCATTTTATTAGCGAGGCAGCCATTTAAATTTTTTATTTTTCTTAACGTATCTACTACCACAGATAGCCACATTCATATCGATTAAAAACCTCTTTTCGTTTTTGTGTTTCGGATAACCCTTACAGTACTTTTCGTCAACGCCAGGGGACCCCGATTATTTTTCAGTGCTCTCTTTGTATCTGCCATGTTTTTTTCACTGCTACACAAAATTTTTGAACAATAGTTAAAAATACAATAAAACCGCCTGCCAGTCCTCAAATTAATTTGTCGAACCTTGCTGGTACAAAAAATTCACAAAGAATTACCTAGTTTTCGACCCAACAAAGCGCAATCCCCCTTACAAAAACGTGTTTTCGAAAAATCGTAGACCTGTAGATTCCACATCCTATTTTCTGAACAACTTTAACGGTAGAGTACCCTTAACACAGAAGTCAAGTTTTAGCCTTCCTTTAAGTAGGTACACCAAGTAGATTCACCAACGTACAACGGTCCTAGGCTTGGGAGAAATTGTTTGGAAACATATGTATAGATAGTGACAAGCAACAGCGGGAAGTTCTGATAGATCCATTTGCCTCCACTCGAACATTCTTCGCCACCATTAAATTCTGAAGGGGTAACGATCACGTACAAGCATCCTCGAAGGTAGAGGGGCCTCCAATAATCATTGTTTAGGTGCACAAAATTGCACGATCAAGTAGCAAGACCGTGAGGCGAAACGGGCACAGCTGCGCGACTCTTTGAAATCGAATTTGCATAACAATCGGGCAACAATTCTTGCCGACAGATTGCATCGGGCGTCCTTCGCCGTCTGAATTCTTGCGAATTTCAGCGAGAGAAATCCGAGCCCCAGCCCCACACCGCGGTCGATAAAATCGCTAACCGATGCTTTTTGTCAGTTCTGTCAGGGAACAAAGCGGCAGAAGTCGGAAATGCAAGCTCGCCGGGCGTCGTGTTAGAGGATCCTCCTTGCGTGCCGGGCGACCGGCGGAAGTTCCGGAATTAATTCGTGCCGTTTTCCCTCCCCGCGGCTAATATATCCCTGTAGTCAGCGATGTCGGCGCTCGGCGCAAGAATTGAAAGTAATAAAACCGCGCTTCTGGGACATAATAACGGAAAAAAATTCAAATTGAGAGAACGCTTATGCTTTAATAGCTGGCCGCGGCGGATGTAGGTCATAGAATTTCGATTCCACCTCTACGAGCCGATGATGGATGACGGATCCCCTGCGAGCTGTGAACAAAAATCCCTGTCCTCCACGCGTCGCAGCGGCCTCGCCACCGCAACCGACGATAATTAACGTCCTTTTTGTCGCCTTTAATACGATTACAAGCGACTTTGTCTTTTAATCAACCGGCAATCGATCCTCGTCCCGCTCGCAATTGCTCAATCTCATATTCCACTAGACCGTCCCCCTCGATCCGTTGCTTTGCGTAATAAAGAAACGCCGGGAGATTCAATTGCACGCGCCGCGGAACAGATGAAATGTACCTACATCCCGATTCGCAAATACGCAACGCTCTCGTAATTGTAACGGTGCCCCCTGTAATGAGCTCTCAATGATACGAAATGAAATTACGTCGGCGCAGAAATATTCGAGGAGCTCGTGAAAGTGAACGAATGGTTTGAAGCGAGATGTGGAAAGCTGGCCTGTGTTGCCTGTACAGCAGGTGCTCCCCGAGATTTTCTTCCACTTCCAGGGGAAATTTCATCTCCTCGCCGTAAAGAAATGCAAATGTAAGTAGTGTTTCTCTACCTTCGAGGGTGTTCCTTTGGCAGAACTAATCTGGTGTGTGCTTTATAAACATACTGATCACGTTCCTGCCTCCGTCCCAGCTTATATCTCGATAAATATTAGTCTCAGCAGAGGTGTGTTTATTAAGATCCCTTTGATTATCACAGTCATCGCTACGAGGATTCTGCAAGCCTTTCTTCAAAGCTCCGCGTCTCTGAGTAAAAGAATCACGAACCCTTTCCAGTCCCATTATTTAGAATAAACCATTATTCCCGACGAATTTAATCACCCAGAACGAAGCAACGACCCCAAAAGAATCACCGCGACAGTTGTACCCGAGTCGACTGGATTCACTTGGTTACAGTCCCGTTCCAGTCACGGTCCGATCGAATATTATTCAATGCGCTGCGAAATGAATTAACGCGACCTGCTCCAGTCACGCTCCGCGTCCTCGAATAACATTTGAACGAACCGCGGCCGACTGAACCGTGGCCGTAACGCGACAGCCTCGCCCCCGTGTAAATGAAGCCTAATTATGACACGGTTAATCGCGCGTTTTACAATGCTCGCTCGTACCTGGTTAATTTGACCAATTTAAAGGGCCGCCGCAGAGGGAGTGCAGGCACCGAGCTGCGTTTCCCGCAAACATCCGCAAGATCGTGCGGTTAGGAAACAAAAGTAGACGCGACGCGATATCCGTGCACGCGCCTCGATTATCGTCCATAATTCTTCCCCGCGCCATCATCCCTAGCGAAACCTCTTCTATCGCGCCGCTGTACGTCCCCGTCGTACCTTATCATTCCAATTGCAGGGCTTCGGGGGGTTGATCAATTCGAGCGTCGTTGCGCGATGCAACGGGATTCTACGATTCGCGAAATGATCGGTCCGCGAATCTAACGAACAAATATTTCATTTATCTGATAACTTGCTTTGCCGCAACCAGGCGCAAAGAAACGGGGGGTTGAAGGTAGGAGGGTGTGCAGGGGGGAGGTGTGGAAGGCTGGTCCCGAATGGAAACTAGGAGCCGGTCTATAACGAGGCAAACAGCTAACTCAAATAACGAAACGGACTTTTCTGCAACCTGCGATCACCGAATTCAACCGTGCCTTTTTTGCACCCCGCATCCTCTTTTCACCCCCCCCCCCCCCCCCTCCCGATGATACGATTTCGATTGAATTGTAACCGGGGTTTTATTATATAAACTTCGCTTGTATCGAGAGGGGGAAACCGATATCGCCAGTTTCGTTGCTCTTTTTTTATTTTCTCCATTCATCGATTTATTTACTTTTACTCCTCCTTTTTTTACCACCACCCCGCGACCTTCCCCACATCGTAGTCGCCGTCGATCCATTGTTGTTTTGCCCTCGTCGCCGTTGTTTTCGATGGAAGCCGTTTCGCGGCGGGGCGAAGTGCGGCTCACTTGACGCCAAACAATCCGAAGCCGCAACAAATAATCCTGGAATGCGCCGGGAATTATCCTTGCCGCAGCCTCGGATTATCTGGCGTGAAACGAATTATTTGATGGCGCACCGAGCTATTTGACGTTAACCAGGATAATTCGGCCGGTCAGATTATCCGAACCGCTCGACGGACAAACAAGCGGATACTCGACTGGCCATGCATCACGCTTGTATTATAGGGGAAAAAGGGGATTCGGCACGATTGGGACGACGAGCCAGCATCTTTAACGACCGGGAAATCTATTTCGCTTAAGATTCACCGGGCACCTGGACCACCGGTCGGTTTGAATTAGCATCCAAACGGGAAAGCTAAAGTTCGGGGAAATTTCGCCCTCCCCCCCTCCCCGCTCTTTTCGCCGAGTAATTATAAAGCTGCTGGAACTTATCTTCGAGGACGCGGCAGTTCCTATCCCTGTTTGGTTTGCTTCCGCTATTTTCGCAAGTACTGTTGGGCTACGCGAGAAACCCGCAGACACATGCTTGTTGCGCTTCGTTGCCAGCGATCTACGAACTTGGCGCGTATTGGCGATGAAAACTACCACCGCGGGAATAACGGCGATTGTGTTGCGTTACAAATATAGAAGACGCAGGTATGCATTTTGCTACAAGTTTGTATGGAACCAGTAGTAGACAAGTTTATTTTCGGGTATCCTCCGGTTAAAACCCTTGAAAAATCTGTGATTTTCGCGAATTAAAAAAAGAAACTGAACAATATACAGTAAAAAGTGTTTTAGATTTTGTTACTACATATTTGAAGAACAAAAAAATTATTCGTGACACGATCGTTGGAAATAAAAAAACTAAAAATATTCTTAAAATATATGTGAATGGTTATCGCCTTATCCACAAGGAGTAATTTTGGATCGCCCATATTTTTTTATGAACATATTTATGCGTAGAACAACTGCTCCTTTGCTATATTGGGTTTAAACGTGTTCTAAAAATCGCCAGATTGTTTGTTTGCAATGAAGATGGATGAGGCGAATAACCATTTACATATATTTTTAAGAATATTTTAAGTTTTTATATTTCCGACGCCCCTTTCACGAATGCTGATGGTCCCCGCCAAGAGCCCTAATTTCTACAGTCGTACAATGAATGCTGTATATCTAATGCAAAAATTCATCAAATTCAAAGAATAATTTTTTTGTTCTATAGATATGTAGTAATAAAATCCGAAAAGCATTTTTACTGAATGTTGTTCAGTTTCTTTCTTTTTAAATCATAAAAATCGTATTCTTCTAGCGTTTTGACCGAAGGGTACCCTTAAAAGTTATTTCTTACAGTAAAAATGTTGACAATACGCGTAGACACAAAATTGGAATATGTAAAAGCAACGCTGTCATCCCGAAATATGATCGAAGGCCAAAATATTACAAATTCTACATTTTTCGTGACTGTCCATATTGCATTTTTTTTAACCGCCTCTGAGCAAGCCTGTCCTCTCTTTGTAATTTTGATGTTTCTCTCTGTTTAGTAAGCGTTACAGATACTGGAACTGCATTTTTTCTTAAAATTCGTTTGCTAAATATTATCTACATCTGGAAAGCAGTAATCTTTTTCACGAAAATTTCGTCAGCAAACTATTACAAGTTTCTTATTATCGGGGATATTCAATTTTCTCAACCATTCTGCGTTTATCCATCATTTCTTAAATTTCCAAATGGCAATTTTACTTGCTCCCCTTTTTGGCACTTCATGAAAACTTAAATTGAGAACATTGTTCATTGTCAATTTGCTACACAGCATTTTTTTCTGCATACCTATAGTTCGTCGATACTGTGAAAATTACATTTTTTCGGAGTTTTAAAGTCTTTGCCAATATGTAATCAGCAATAAATTGTATACCTGCGTCAGCTATTACTATTAGCTCGCGTACCGACTGCTAGTGTCGCAGATAATTTAAAACTCCCAATCGCGCGAATAACGGTTTAGCATCAAAGACACTTGGTATCGAACTTACGTCGTAAATTAAATAAGCAACGAAGGGTTCAACAGGTTGCAAGAGGAACCATGGTGTCTTAATTAATCAGTAGAGAAGTTTGCGGATGAGCCGGGGTCATTATGAAAAGTTGTACCGTAACATCGGCTAGGTAAATGCCAGAAGATTCATCAGACCTGATTACCGGAAATTCTATAGCGAAAAGAGTATTGCCCTGAAAAGGTACCGGTCAAGTATCCCACTTAGCAGCATTAAATAGTCGACGGAGGTCCGAGCGGGCATCGGAATTCTCAAGAGCATACAATAGAACCCGAGGGACCTATCAGACCTAATTAACCAACGGCTCCCAAAAGCCGCAGAAATTCGCGGCCGACGAAAGTGTCGTTACCAAGAAGATCCCACCACTCGGCGGATCGCGCTCGAAACAAAGAAGTCGGACAGCACTCTGGAGATCTATCACACCCGATTAACCACTGCCCCACCAGGAGAACCAAAAACTTACATTATGCGCGACATCCCCGAGCAGAAAGCTTCAACGCCACCCCGGGGCGCATCTGTTACCCAGAGCATCCCCAGCAAATACAAACGACAAAAAGTAATCTCCCCCAAATTAATCTCTCCCGGATGAAAGAAAAATTTCGCGAGACCAAAGAACAGCCGGTTACCTTTGACCCCGACGTGGCCGTCGGGCTTCTTCTGTCCCGTCTGGAAGTTGGGCGGCGGTTGAAGATAGTTGATACCCACGATGGTGGCGGCCGGCTCGTAATGGATCACCCTGGGCCTGTCCTCCTCGGCGCTGACCTCGGTGCTCTTCCAGTATATGTCGTAGATCGAGGCGCTGCATCGTATCTTCAGCTTGCCGCTGCTGAAGTGGTCGTGCGTAACGAGAAACTGAAGGCCGATCTGGGAGACCTGCCACTCCGACTCGTTCGTGTCCAGGGGGCTGTACGTGCGGACGTGCGACTTGAGAGGCTGCACAGACGGGAACCGGTAACGTGCGTGCCGTTTAAACGTAGATCCCCGACGATTATGCGGGAAACGTCTGTTAAAATTCCCCTCCGTCTGCCACCCCCGCGCGCCATCCCTGCGCCCACCTCCCACGGCTTCCCTGTAACACGGTTCCGCGAGAGTGGAGAGAGGGAGGGGGGGGGGGTGGCGGTGGGGGTGGCGGGACAGGTTGGCGAGCGACTTAATTCCGATAATTAATTCGGCGAGTTAAGCCACCGTCGGCGTTTTAAGGGGACAAATTTCCACGATTAATCGGACGATCCGCCGCAACGACGGGAATTTGCTAATCGCCACCAGCGCGCCGGAGTAATCTCGCTCGTTCGACGTTTAAGGATTGTTGCTTTAACCCTTTGCGGTTCGCCCGTGTCGCGCGACACCCCGTCGCCGAAGCCACGTCTAATTTACCTCAGCGCGTACGTGGCACGAGGCGTTTTCGCCTGTCAAATGATGTGAGAACAGCGGGGCGGGGTGATGTGCTCTGAATTGCCGGTACCCTTGGGTTAGGTTTGGCGAAATCGCGATCGCTGGTTGATGATTTAATTATTGTAATTGCGCGACAATTATCGAGGGTGATAGGCAGTGGGGGACAACCCAGAATTCTTTTTTAATTCGCACGGAACAAAATTGTTGGGGTAATTGTGGCAGAGTTACCTTATATTATGCAAAATTGTCATCATATCGAAATTTTATAATGGAAACTTTCACCAAGGATAAATATTAGTTGAACATACAGTGGCGGATGAAAGAAAAGTTACACACTTTAAATTCGTATAACTTTTTTAGAATTGGTCCAAGGGACTTGAGTTTTTTTGAAAAGCCAGAATAATTAGTTTGCTAAGTTACGTGTTTCGTCGTTTTGACAAAAATTGCATTTGTTCGGAATAGCGGAAAAAATAATAAAGGCCGTGTTTTCAACTTTTTTCTGAGCCTGTAATGAAGATTCGAAAATCCCGTTTGTAGATTGAATTAAGTTGTATACATGTCGAAAATTTCATCAAAATTGGTTAACGTTGGTTAAAATCCGAAAATTCATGAAATCAAATTTCGACCTTATTCTGCGATCTTTATGCGTTTGTAGCTCAGAGCAACGTTAACCAATTTTGATGAAATTTTCAGCATGTATACAACTTACTTCAATCTACAAAGGGGATTTTGGAATTTTCATTACAGGCTCAGGAAAAGAATTTGAATAAACCATCTTTACCATTTTTTTTCACCATTCCGACCAATTGCAAATTTTTCCAAATGACGAAACACGTCACTTAGCAAACTAATCCCTCTAGCTTCTAAAAAGAACTCAGGTCATTGGCACCAATTCTAAAAAAGTTATGCGATTTTAAAGGGTGTAAACATGCTTTCGTCCGCCACTGTATTGTGCTACTACTTGCATTGAAGAAAACCAAAATTTTAATATTTATCACCTTTAAGAAATCAAAACCAAAAACATCCTTTTGTTGGGAGTGATCAAACCAATAGCCTAATACAAATAAAATTGACAGAGTTGTAGTTTATTCCCAACAACCCTGAAATGCCGAAAGTGCGGCGTTTCTCCAATAATTATCCTACCTATTTTGTTGAACCAAAAGATATTTCTATTATTATAGATCTGTCCTTGTCGCTTAGAGAAGAGACACAGTCAGCCTCAGCCCCTCAAAGCGCCTTATGTATAAATAAAAAAGGAGGAAACGCCTGATGCTATGTAAGAAGTTAGGATAAAGCTTGACAATTGAAATCTCCCTGTTCCAAGCCAGTTTGAACAGCCGCGGTGAAACTCAAAATGTAAAGAGACAACATTGCATAAAACATCGGCCGGAAGCCGCGGCGCACAGTAGTCCAAGTCGCTGAAAACGTGATAAAAAATCCTTACGTTCACATTTCACTATTTCTCATTATGAAGATGGCCGTTCCAGAGAGTTTAGGGGTCGCAGAATCTGATTCCAAAGTCAAAATTATTATTAGATTAAAATTAAGCCCTGTAAGGGGCAGGAAACGTCGATAAAATAATGTTATGTTTTGTTTACCAGTACTATCTGATTTGATTGCGTTATTTGAAGTTAATTACGGCATCAAATTTAGTAAAATTAACAGAGATAGCGTTTTTATGATACCAAAGCTATTGAACACGTGGAAACTAGAAGGTGAATAATTTGTATAAATTCACATTGCACGTATTAAGAATGCTTTCATTTGTCCATAAGATGAAATTGTGCATTCATTCGAGGTAATTGAAATATATAAAAAGTTTATCTCTGTGAAAAACGCTATCTCCGTTAATTTTTCGAAATTTGATGCCAAAATTAACTTCAAATAACGTAATCAAATCAGCTAATACTGTTAAGCAAAACATACAATTTTTTTTATCAACGTTTCCTCCCCCTTCAGGGCTTAGTTTCAATCTAATAATAATTTTGACTTCAGAACCAGATTCTACGACCCCCCCGGAATGACCATCTTCAAATGATAAATGGTGAAATGTGAACGTAAGGATTTTATATCACGTTTTCGGCGACTCGGACCATTGTGCGGCGGGTAGGAATATACATATCTACATACTCTCTATGTATCAGGAAGCGTTTCGCTTACAGCCGACAACAAACTCCATAGCTAATATTGGCGTAAATTCTCATGTACCCCAAGGATACACTCGAACCGCGAAGGGTTCGTATTTCTGTCGCGATCGGAAATCCCCGTCGTTGGATTATCGTAGAAAAATCGTGGACCGAACACACGAGTTTGCATAATGTGTTATCTTACACCGTATAGTTTTTAGGGCAACTTAAACATTTCCTCTTTCCTTCCCCGTGGTTCACCCTTCCTGTTATCATTTCGGGAAGGAGCCATTGCTGAGGGGCGGATAAAACGCCGACAGTGGCAAAACTAAACAGAAGCAGTATTTCTTCGACCCCCTCTTCGCGCAGGATAGTGCAGGATTTTTGAATAACAATGCACATCGACACGGACACGTCCAGCTAGGAATTGACTGACAATTTGTTTGACGGGGGCTGTATTTTGAATTTTGATAGCTGCGTCACTGTCGCCGGAGCTTCGATTGCATTCTTTTTTATAGCACTGCAACAATCTAACGGCCTTTTCGAAATGCTCGCTATTCATCGTAGGAGCGGGCGCCGGCAAACTCGCTTCGAAGAGTCCCGTCGCGAAATATTCCGCTGCTAAATGAAATCTCCGACGCCTCGTTCGATCTGCAATTAATTCGCCTCGGGGATAGGTGCGGAAAAATCAACGCACAAAACAATTCGTCGCGAGACCGCGCTGCCGCGCCTCGCCTCTGCGAGGAATATAATTTCCGTCCTGTTTTTTTCCGCTCCTTCGACCCTTTGTTCGCAAATTAGGGCACGGGGCACCGTTCGAAGTAATTAAAAGATCGATTACCGAAGTGACGTCGCTAGTCTGCAAGACTAGTTCATTAGTTTAAAAGCTGTAACTTGCCGGAAATAATGCTGTATTATACGAGCTGGGGGTCACTTAACCCGAGGACATTAAATTACTCTTAAACTGTTCGTTATATGAAAAGATCGCGCGAAGTCGACGGGAGCCTGCAATGCAATTATTAGAAAAAATTGGCATTTACCGTTGCGTCGAGCGTTTAAGACTAGAAAACTAATTACCGTGCTCAATGTGTCGTTTCATTCACTCCGCGAGCAGCTCGCGGGTAATTTATTCTGCTTAATTTCGGCCAATCACCCAATACACCCAGGGATGGTGGCCATTTTGAAGATTAGACTCGGGCAGAGAGCATTCGTCTGCAGGTCGAACAGCCCACTTCGTTAGAACGATAGTCGAGTAAAAGAAAAAAAAGGTAGAACTTTTCCTTCGCCCTCGTTCGACTGTCTTGACGATTTCCAAACAAAGATTGCAGCAGGTATTAAAAGAAGAGGAAGAAAAAAGTGGGAATCGATCGACAGAATTGCTGGGTCGGAAGTCGAGCCCGGATCTCTCGCTCGCTGGAAGATTGTTTCAGTCAGTTAAGCTTCCCTCCTCGAATCTAATATTCGAAATGGTTTATACAGCTGAATCACTTTGATAAACGCAATTGCCCCCCATAGCGCGCAAAATTGAAAATTCGAAGTAGCAGGCCGATGAAGAAAAACTTAGCGGCCCAAAGGTAATTCTGTTTCTGAAAATTGTAGGAGGGAAAACTTTCCTGCTGATCGAATTCCTGAACCAGCAGTCGAGCTGAATCTTTCATCCACTCAAGTACCGCCTTTACCAATCGGCTTAACAGATACATACTTGAGCAAGTATGTATCCCTGAACCTAATATTCGAAACGACTATACAATACATACTCAGCCCCAAGCAACTTGACCGTCCCTGCAACGCGGAGGATTCAAAATTCCAAGTAGTAACGGGAGAGGAAAGGTAAAGAAATCGAGAAGACAAGGGCGGATCCATTCCCGAAGATTGTACACAGAAGAGGTGTATCCACTGATCAAATTCCTGAGCCAACATTCCGGCCAGCTTCTTTCGTTTACCGAACCTCTGCCCCCCGCCAATTGACTTAACGAATTCCTTCGGCCCGATCCTAATATTCAAAATGGCCGCAGTGTACGCGCGACACCCCTCTCCCCGATGGCACGTTCAATTTCTAAGGCCGTTTAAATTCTCCTCGATCGTTTTCAGCAGCGCGGGTATCTAAGCGGCAGCCTCAAAATACAAGCCCCCTTCTTCTCTACCACGCTCGCGGGAACGTTTCAAGCGCGAGACAGGGGTTGGACGGGCGTCTTGCGTGAGCCAGTGGAACACAAAGTCGCTGTTTCAGCGGGTAGGCTATACCGAACCGTACTTGTCGGTCGTTGATGTACCAGGTGAGATTGGCCGCGGGTTTGCTCCGTCCGGATGTGCAGTTCAAACGCAGCATTTCGTCAATCCGGTATTTCCTCCTTAGCCCGTGTATCGACGGCCTTTGAGAGGGTAATTCTGCGGAACAAGAGACGCCTGGTATACACGGGGGGGACGGAAGTATGCGAGGCATGTTCGAAACGTTGCTTTGACGTTCTACGCCCCCCCCCCCTCATCCCCCTGCGTCATCCCTTATCCCCTGGTGTGTACGTATCGCAAAAAGGGGGGGAAACTTTTCAAGATTCCCGGATGCACATACCGATACCCCCCGCTCCGTGCCGCGGCCTGATGAAAAATTCTTCTTTTATGCCCGGCAATTCGCGCTCGCGTTTCGATATCGGGGTAATGTATTCATAAGAGAGACACCATTGTGCCAGTCTGCTCTTTCAGTCCCTCCCTTCCCGCCGCCCCCCATACCGACACGACTGCGCCGAATATTTTCGAGGTGGTAGCAAGGGAAGCGTTTCCGAACGGGCCTCGTTTGATATTTTTTCGCGTGCATTTCCGCGGGTCGAAAGCCCGAAAGCCGGGGGGGGGGGGGGGGGGGGGAAGTTCGCACGGGCGCGCCAGTAGTATAGGCGTACGATTGCGCCAGACGATTCCTACGAGCTTCCTTTCTATCTGGGATAACGAGAACGTTTGAGCAGAACATCCTTCCGTTACCTACCCCCTCGCGTCGCTTTTATCCGCGAGAGGCCCTCGAGTTGTCTTCGTTTTTCTTCTATGTAGGGAAAAAAAAATACAGAAAAAAGAAGGAAGGAAATTCGAGTGACTGCCGAGGCACTCATCGGGGAACAAACACGTGAAAAATGCGGCCGCCTTCGGGGACGAAACGTGGAGATTGGAAACATTCCGCGTAGATAGGAAAAAAAGAGTGATCCTTTTTCTTTCTGTGTGGCACGGGTCCCGCTACTGTTCCCTGAAAAATTGTGGATTTATTAAAAGTTGAAACACGCGGAAGAGGGACAAGTCTCGTCGCGAAGCCGCGGAACATCCGGCACTTGTTTCTCGGTGGCGGGTTGTTCGTTAAAAAATTTCGAAATAGGAGGCACGGCGGCGTTTTATCAAAATAGCCCCGCGCTTCCGTGCGGGATTCCATGTTCCGTTGGAAAAATTTCGCCCCGTAATTCTCGGCCGAGGGGGCGTAAAGTGTCTGAGAACTTTCATTCTCCGGCGAAGGTGGCCGGGGCCGCCCTAACGTTTCTCTAACGGAAGTGTTCCGAGCGTAAAAATTAACAACACCTCGCGGCGCCCGGTGAAAAATCCCTGCGCGGCAAGCTTCGCGTTGCTCGCAATATTTCCAGCCGAGCCTCGAATCACGGAAGACAGAGGAACCGTGAAAAGTTTCAGCCCCTTATTCGGGAGGGTGAGTCCTGATTCCCTCCGAGTTATATACCCGTAATGCGAAACATGGAAACGCCAAGCAATTCCCGTGTCAACTGGAGTCGTCTCTGTGTAGGCGTTCCGCGACCCCCGTGTGTCACGCGTAATTTAACATTTAAACGACGCGTGGCACGCGACAACAACTCTGGCCTTATCTAAATATTGCTGCAATTAAAACACAATATTAATACAAATAACTGAAGTGCACCTTTTCGCGGCTCGACGCGGGGCCGAATATCCACGTTCAGAGAAATTCGTTGGCCCGCGGGCGGAGTGAACTTTAATTATTGTTTGTCGTATATTATCGATCGGCAATTCGAGACCGCCCCTTAATGGAACGAAAGCAGCCTTCTTTTTAATGGAAACTCAACAATTTGCGCGCTGGACTGCTCGCGGAACTTCGCCAGCGTAGCCGCATTTATTCGAAAAGAAAAATATACTCGTGGCAGTTGACTGCCAACTTTGGACAGCCTTTCCATTAACTTCTCGATCGCGTGCATCTTCCGGTTTCCCGGAGATTGCAAAGTCCCCGTCTTTGTCCGAAGATTTACCAATCCGCGGGCCCGCATGCAGCAAGTTCTATCGCCCACTCCCGCTTCTTTGTCCCGTTGCTTAACCCAGACAATGGGCATACCCGAAGAATCTAATGGCGTCGTACAGCGATTATTAAAGCGGTGCTCTACAGTCAGATAAATGGCAATTATATAATAGGTGGATACAGCGAAATGGTAATTTTAGCTATTTGCTCTCTCGCTCGTTCGTTGCTTTCTTTGCCCACCTCCCCTCCCCGCGGCCCCCTCCCCTTATTCAAGGGGCAACAATGAAGGAGATGGTCTCGAATTTATGGCCGGTAGTGTATTTACCGTACCAAAAGCGTAAACGTTAGCGTTACACGCTCCACGCGGGAGGACTATCTTTAACCCGACCCCCCGAGCTTTGTTATCTAGCCTCAGTTTTTGAGCTTTCGCGCTGTACAGACCCCGCCCATTTGTCATCCTCCATCCTATAAATTAATGAGCAACACTGACGGTCCTGGAACTGTCAACGCGAATCCTCCTCTTATCCTCGGCAACCCAGTTCTGCTATCGCTCGGGGGCCGAGAGAGAGAGAGAGAGAAAGAAAAAAATGGAGACGCGAGAAAGGTGAAATGACGGTTAACCTAATTCCCCTCCACCTAAAACACCTAATTCCCGTTCATTCCTGCGCGTGTACCCGCAGTATTATCTTCGGCTCGGTCCACAGCGATTCGCGTAAGCCCTTAAGTCCACCCCAGGCCGGTGGCTGGTATTAATTCGCAGTTCGAAACTGTGCGCGAGCTGGGGCGCCTCGGCTCCCTCGTACGAGACGTTACGTTCGCTTCTGTTTGCCGCTACGCAAGTAAAGGAGAATGTTAAGTCCGTGGCCGCCATTTCGCGTCGCCGAGCCGCGCTACGGTGCGAGCAGTGCGCCGCGATTCTGGTACCAACGCCGGGGAATCGAATGGTACCAATTTTAGAGCTCCGGGATATCTTGCGGGAACGAAGACGCCTTCAAAAATTCAGCCACCGAACGAGGAGCATGTTTAGTTGTACGTTTATACTGTACTGGTGTTCGAAGAGTATAGAATCCACCCCTTTTCATCCCCTGCTTTATGTTCGCAAGGACGTACAGCAGTCAGCGTGCAGCTTGCAAGGGAAGTTACGGCAACTCGAAAATTGAAAAAATCTGGAACTATGCAGAAATGTGGCTTAAGTGATATTAATAACGCAAATATTTTTTATTTAGCAATGAAACGGTTCTAGGGGTGAAAACACCCCCTTAAAGAAATTGCGTGTTTTCATATTATCGCGAATATCTGCGAAACCGTAAAAGATATCGAAAAAAACTTGGCTTTCAAGAATTGTCGAAAGAAGGTGGTGAGGGTAAATATTGAAAAGAATAATGATTTCTGCGAATTCTTAATCCCCCGCTTTATAGGCCATAAAAACCATAGAACTTTAAACTTTCAACTTAACATCTTTTTTATATCTTTTACAGTTTCGTAGATATTCGCGATAATCTGAAAACTCACAATTTTTGGAGGGGGTGTTTTCGCCCTTAGGATCGTTTCATTGCCGAAGTGAAAAATAGTTACGTTATTAGCACTGCTTGGGCTACATTTCCGCAAAGTTTCGGATTTTTTTTAATTTTCGAGTTGCCGAGCTTCCCTTGTTAGTGCAGAATACCCTTACCGACTTAACCCTTCAGTGCACGGGCGAAGAATATTCCCGCAAGTGCACCGTTGTGTTTATATATTTCTAAATAAAGACAGTTCCATTTGCTTATAACGAGGTTAGTGATTTATTATATAAAACTATTACACGTAACAAAACTCTTAAGGAAAGCAAAAAATTTGTTAACAAAATTCTTCTCGAGCTATAGGTACGCTAAAATAACTGAAAGACAATATCCTCCTTGGTCCCAGGGAGCCACCCCGTGCACTAGAGGGTTAGCATTACCCAGTTAACATTACCCCTCTCTTACGGCTCGCTAACCAACGTTCATCTTACCAACGACGTTCATGGTGGCGTAAACTATGGCCGTGTGGAAGGAAGGCGCGTCTGCCGATACCTCGCAGCTGTACACCCCGGCCGCCTCCAGTTCCAGGTTGGTCAGCGCGACCTTCGTCGAGTTGCTCTCGGCTTTCTGCAACAGAAAAGCAGGCCCGTGTGGGTTCGCACCCCTGTCCAGCGTCTTCCAACCGACCTCCGAATTGTTCGCCAGCCAGAAATTTATGACTTGCAGCGGCATAGAGGTGGTTGGGAATAAAAAGCAAAAAACGGAGATAGAAAGAGAGAGAGAGAGAGAGAGGGGGGGGGGAACAAGGGGGAAAACAACGGGCGTACCACGCGGCGACGATGCACCGCGCGGGAACATCGATCAATCGACCGGAAGACAAAGGCCGTTTCGGGCATTGTGTTTCGTCCGACGACGAATAGCACTCGCCATTGCAAGACGACGATACTGGACCAGCGTCGACTCTTCGCGATATCGATTCCCGTGACTATGTGTCACTCGGTCTCACCGAGCACACCCTGCCAACGATTCGCACGCTCTAGCGAAATCCACCGTCCCCCGCCGCTCCGCGCGGTTTACGAGCAACATTACGCTTGGTAACGGCGCTCCGTCGACCGGTCGCGCGCAGAATTTCGCGACACGTCGCCGATTTATTTCTGTGCACCGACCCTTCACCCCTCCCCGCCCTGCCGGGGGTAGACCGAGCTTTTTCTCGCCAACCGGAGCGGCGGGGGGGGGGGGAGAGGGGGTGAGTTCAGTCGGGCACAGGCTGGGCGGGCAACCGCGCGAGACCCACGCTTCGCTGGGAAACGCGACATCCACCTACGAGGATATATTGAGGCCGGCTGCAAAGAGGAGCTCTGAGGTTTCGTAATTTTACAACGCGTTTTTAGTGCGGGACAACGCGACACTTGCGCGCTAAACGAGGGATTGTTTACACGGCCCCCGCGGTGGGGTGGCTGGAATTTCGGGAGCGAGCTGACTTTTTGGTGGCTGAGAGTCACCTCGGTTTGGGGGATGAATTTTGCGTGGAATGCGCTGATGGACTGCTGTGAATAATGAAAGATACGATGGGAAGTAGTGCAGTCGCTGGTAGTTTGGTACTGCTAGTTGTACACGGAGAGTCGGCTAACTTTACCGCCTTAAATTACGTGTAAACATTTTGTTATAAGAAAAAATGTCAGAAAGAAAAGTTGTATAGTATCAAGGAAAGCGTACAATGTAACGATCAGTGGATTCTTTGCCCACGTAATTCGAAAGATTATTGAACGCTGCGATTTAATTTTGTAATTAATTTAGGATATAAAATTAACAATTTTTTATTAATATTTCGGAAACTAGTAAGTATCCGAAGATACAATTTTAGATATAGGGTCACAACCCCTCCCCCAAAACCTCGTCTCGATCGGCCACCGGTCCCTTTCAGAAGTACAGCCTCAATTTAACGTGGTAGGGGTGGATGACTCACCCTGAATAGTATATTGATGATAATTTTGAATGTAAGTGTACCTACTGGAATCAATTTGGTCTTTTACTTACAAACTAAAATCCAAACAAAGTCCCTAAAACCCAATTTCACGATTTGTACAGCCCAGGGCAGAATATTTTGGGGGCAGCAAATTACGGGCGAAATAAATTGAAAAAGGTAGCAAGGTGTGTTTGCCCGTAACTTATTTATTATTTTTTCATCGACGAGATAAAATAAATTGTTTACTTAGGTATCTATTTTCCCCAAAACCGAAAGTAATAGGAGCTTCAGATAACTTTAAAAAGATTCACTTTTTTATGTAGCAAATCATACGTGAGTTGTCATATTGAATTAATTTTAAAATTGTCTCGAGTCTTTCAAGATATTTCATGGAAAGGGCGGCAAACGGAAAGCGCGCCGAATGTGAAAATCCGCGACGATAATACGAATATCGAACCTACCAACTTGAAATATTCTTACGCGTTGTCTGCCGCGACGGCCACAACCACTAAATCAAGTCCCGCAGTTTCGCCGACTGGTGTGACTTCCACGTCTTCATTCCACCCCCAGACACTGACGGACGAGCATCCCCACACGAAAACGGGGCGTGTTTACGATATCGTCGGCGATAATCGCGGAGGTGTCACGACAATAGAGACGTCGATGTCTCGAGAACGTTCTGACACGATCCCCTGAACGCACCGGCGGTCGTAAAAATACCAACGACCGAGGGATGGGCTCGCGAATAGTAATTCCCCCCCCCCCCCCCCGTGGAATCGATGGTGGTGCGCCACGAGGTGGCCCCCCCCCCCCCCTCTGTTGCCGCTCATTAAGAAGCCCGAATTCCCCGAGTTCCGAGCGACGGGGGAGGCAGGGGTCGATATCTCCCGGCGCCATATTTTAGAACGTTCAGTTATTGTTCCATCCAACTTCCCGACTGCGATAAATCCCCGGACGTTGGTCTTCCCGCAGCCCAGCGGCGTTTTTTCGTCGCCGCGGCGTCCGCCCTTCTGTCTGTCTGTCTCTCTCTCTCTCTCTCTCTCTCTCTCTCTCTCTCTCTCTCTCTCTCTCTCTCTCTCTCTCTCTCTCTCTCTCTCTCTCTGTTTCTCGGCCTGGCGAAGATTCGACGGACCAGCGCTGTGGGGCACCGAAGCTCGGCGAACGGGATGGAGGGTGAATAGAGGGGTCGAAGAAGGGGAGAAGGGACTACTCGATGCTCACCTTCACCGTCAAGTTCCCGATGGGGAAAGTCTTGACGACCGGGGTCTCGTTCGGGGCGTAGCGATAAAACTCTCGACCCCCTTTGTACCACTTGACGGCGTATAAAGGATCTCCCTCGGTGTCATACCAGCAGTTCAGTGTCGCCGAGTTACCTTTCTCCACGGCCGTCGGTATCTGGATGCGCACCTCTCGCAAACCGGAGCAAATTCCTGTAACAGACAGGTGTTTCTCGTTTTAATACCGCCCCCCACCGGGCTATCGTTCTTCGTACATCTGCCAGGCTCACCTTGTCAATTAGGCATGCAGTCGTTCGGAAAATGGTCCGAGGGTCGCGAACCGGGTACGAGACACGAACGTTTCGGAGATACGGTCGCGAGCTCCGTCGTGTTCGATTCTCGGCGAATAAAAGGAATTGTCCCAACTCTGCGTGTGGGTATTTTAGGGGGGAGTGGCATGCTTATTTTTACTAAGTTTTAAGTGGAATTTAACCTTTCGTTGACACATCTGCTTTTTCGACCAACTTTCACATACCTCGGTGGCTCACACCTAGAACAATATTTAAACGACTGCCATTCCCATCTGAAGAATCCAATCGTTATGATAAAAATCAGGGGTCAATTTCAAGGTCTCTAGAATGTAGTCCAATTATTTTCTGATTGACATTTTATCCCAGTTTTTGCAAAAAAATTCTAGATTACCATATGTCGAGAAAACACGCAGGAAGTTTTTAAAAAATTGTAGCTTCTATAAATTTCAATATCAGAAGCTGAAGATCTGCAGAGTTATTATGAGGATATAATATCTTGATAAAAAAATAGTTTGTAAGTCGGCTTTGGAAAAAGGTATTTATTTTGCATATAAAAGGTACAGAGCGTAAAAATCAGTTTATGGGTGGTTCACGCACAGAGTGTCAACGAATAGTTAAGAATCTCCTGTCACTGTGAATTCGGGAAATAGCTTGCAGCAGTATTAATAGTACCTGTACTGGCCATAGTACAAAAATGTCTATGACCCCTTGGCCTCTAGAGCGTCTGTACTCCTAATACAGGAATTGAAATACCTACAACTCTAATTTGAATCACCGAACGTGACAATCCGGTGGGAAGGAGCTCACGTGTCACTGCATGATTCAGGTGAAATCTGCCTTGCACTGTCATTCTCATCCAAGACACCGTTTCGCGTGAAGATTACCAAGAATATGTTCTACCATATTGCCGAAATGTAATAAGGTTCTGATTAACCAATCTCTTCACGTATCACGTTCACCCTGCTGTTCACGAATTCCGAACAACTCGGCAGGTGAGCTATGATAAGAGTTTACAATAGATAAAATCCACCTTCAAAATTGTAGATCTGAATAATTCAGCTTGAAGAATCAGGCTCGATTCTTTTTAGAAGTGACATTTTTGCTCTAATTCTGAGCAATCCCATTCCTTTTACACAGCACAGAATCAATCGCGAAATTCCTTCTCATCGAACTATTATAGTTCTGTCCATTGCACTTATTTCTAGCCATGTACATTTCTGGATGAGCGAAAGCAAGAGCCCACGTCAACAATGGTGGACGTAACCAATAAAATATTTAATTCACACATCACTCGGACACGGAACATATAATGTGGACTACCGATCTACTTAGATGTAACTCGCTTCAAAAATGGCCGGATTATCTATAAAAGTGTCTAATAATCTTATAATTATCGATTATCTATTAAAATCTATCGACAACTTGGACAGTTCAATTTATAAGATTGGCATCTGACCGACCAGAAAAATCCAAAGTTCGATCCAGTTCTATTTTTATTATCCCCGTGATTTTAAGAATTCTTAAGTGAGGTATTAATATAACGGGGTATAAAGGGGTAAGTATTTTTGTTTCAAACCCGGCTGTTTGCGGAAGAATCACAATCAACAAATTAATATTCGATGAGCGATTAAGTATCTACTTTTGGCGGTCTGCCACGTTCTCGGAATATATTAAATAAACCTATTTTCCCGTGCATCCAGCCACCAAGTGTTAAGCAAAGAAACGACAATCGATGCGAGAAAGATAGTAAATGCTCCAAATAGTAAATCTCCCCCACGACACTTTATATTTCGCTACAAATTTGATAGTAAACATGTCGGTAGGAGAAGTGCATTCGCGGTATTGCATTCTTTACGAGTTTCAAACAGGAAGTAACGCAGCTGTCGCGACCAGGAATTTGTCTACTATTTTTGTTTCCAATACCGTAAATGTGCCTGCACTTCTCTGTGCACGGGGCTTTCGCTAAATTTATGAATGGGGACTTAAACCTTACAGACAAATCTCATTGGAGAAACCCGTCAAATGTCTGTACCTCAAGTGCCACAATTTCCTTCAATGTGGATCGAAAAAAGGTTTAAAATGTTCTAAGCGCCCATTTCAGGACACATTTAGGGTAAACTTGCCTAAACCGTACCCCCCGCTGTTTCTTTTAACTTAAATCAGTTACAATCGCACCTACCGTAAAAAGTGTAAACAACAGTTAGCCATACGTCATTAACAAGTCGAGTCACCACGCCGTCGCTTCAGAAAAAGAATATAAAGCAGGTTTTTCGAGTACTTTCACAAATTTTTGCAACTACTATTTGTGATAATCTGTGAAAGAAATTTCTATGTCAAACTACGTCTATTTTCAAGTATATTTCTTGTTTTGACATCACCGAACAGTGCCCTATATTTTAGCGCCATAGATATGAATTCAAATTGACCGATGTGCCTATTTCGTACCACCGTGTGAAAGCTTTAATCGGCCTGGTACGAGCATACAAAAACAAGCTAGAAAAAAATTGGATGAGGCTAAAAAGGAAATCATAACCAGAAAAACCAGAACAGCAAAGGAAACTCGTGAGGGAGAACACCGCCAAAATTAATACATAAAAGAAAGAAAAGAGGAAGAACAAAGACGATGAAAATGAAAGCTGTTTTTGTAAATTGTGTCAAGAAAATAGACAGGAAAATATGACACAATGCACGCAATGGAAAATGTAGGTAGACGAGTTTTGTGTGGGAGTAGATAGAATTACTTTTGAATGTGTAGGTGTGTGATGATTGTAGTAATTCAATTTGAAAGTACGAATTAAGGCAAGTAGTATGGTACGATTTGGGAACATTAATCCTAAATCGTACTTTTCCCATATTAAAAATAAATCGTTTTCATAATACAGAAGTTGATTATTGTTTGTTGTTTGAGTTTATAAAACTGTTTATTCTATTTTAACTTTTCCTGTTGTTTTTCATGTAATAAGCATTTTCTCTTAAGGGGTACGATTTAGGTAAGTTTACCCTACGTTCTTGACAATAATATAATTTAATATCCCAAATGTTAATTAAGTGTATTGCGACGTAACGGTAGTTAACTCGAGATCTGCGCGATAACACTGATAAATTTGCAAAGAATCAGCGAACAGGGCCAGATCGAGATTCCCGTAACTCGTAAGCCCTAGACACATTTGTCTCCGTAAGCTCTCCGCGGACAAAATAGTGATAATGACTTTCGGCTTTTCTTCTCGTAAGTTCTGCCCCTCCCGGCATATACTCCGCTATACTATGAATAAAGATGCCCGCGATATATTCCCTCTCTGAATTTAAAACACTGCCCGAATCCCGAAATAAGTTCCCACGCGCCTTATGCGCCGCAGCTATCGAGCTGAACGGGGTAATACGAGTCTGACAGTGAATACAAATGTTGTGTGATTGCATTCCGGACACGTTTTGAATGTGTGCCGGCTGACGGCCGTGTGTGTTCACCATACTCTATCCGATGATTAAGTGCAGGCGAGGTCAATACGATTCCACCGTGATGTTTGAGCGTGTTTTTAATGGCGGCTTCGGGTCTCATCTGCCCCAGCAGTTTTGCGGAAAATGAGGGTGTACGTAGCCGCGGTTGACGTTGCAGTCGACTGGGAACACCGCGCCGGCAGTGGTATCTTTGACAACTGCAAATGGAAGCGTACTATACTACGGCGGGGCCGAGCTGTTCACGCACAAAGTTAATTGCGCCTTGTAAGTAAAGCTCAGTATTCCGCTATTCCCTGTTCCACTCCGGAACAAAAGCATTCCATTCACTCAGCTATGACTTGCTGCATCCCCGGCCGTAACAGCACCAACCCTACAGCCTTATTCTTAAAGCAACGGCCATTAGCTTTCGCAACACTCCGCATTACGGCCAATACTGACTCTACAATAGCGACTACTTATGGCCAGACGTAGCCAAATGGGTAATTACAGCTACCCGTTTACCGTATCCCGCGATGTAACCAGCCAACGGGAAGATGGCTCCCTCCCCCCCCCCCCCCCCTCCACCGAACGTCCCCGGCGTTACACACTCGCCGCGGCCGAAGCCTTTAATTCGCCCGGGCGACGATCCCCTCAGAATTTTCGCGCGAGTAACCCGCGGCGAGCACAAGATTACCGACCCTAATCCCACTTTATGCCGGGGGGAGAAAGAAGTGACTTCCGATGCGCCGGGACTCCCGTGACCTCGTACGTATAACTCTCACCCCCGCGGCGTTGGTTCTTGCGTCCCGTACCCCGTTTCAATTTAAAAAAAAAAAAGCGAAGGAAATAAAAGAAAAGGAGAAACGAAATCCGGGGAGTGCGGAGAAGAAGCGAGCCGATGAGAGGGAGAAAGAAACGGATAGAGAGGAAAGCGGGAGGAATAGAAAATAGGGCGGAGGGAATGAAGAAGGGGGAGCGGAGGGATCGAACACACCCCTTCCTCTCTCCCTACCCTCCCTTCGGAACATCGAATCGAGGTAAACGCGGGGCTTGGGAAATTAGGTTGTTAAGATTTAATCGGACACAGAGGCATTTTAAGCGCGCCCCTTTCTCCGCGTTACCGTCGCGCGAGGGGGGTAGGGGTTAACCGGGAGGGGGGGGGGGGAGTCGGTTGGGTGATGCAGAAGGGCGGTCGAGATTTAAATTACACGGACTTCCTTGAAACCTCGGTCGAAGTCGTCGCCGGCACGCTGTCCGGACGAGATAGCGGGGATCGTTAAGATTTCTGGCGGATTCCGTTCGCTGGGAATTTCATTTGCGACTTCGCCTCGGCTCACCTTTGCCCGGCCGTCGTAATTTAATCGTCGATGCAATTGGCAGCAGAAGGGAGAAAGGCGTCGCGCACCCCCCCCCTCCCCTTCTCTACCCCGTCGCGCTTAAGAAAAGCCTGGCGAATTCATTACGAGGCGACGACGATTAAAGCAGGAGGACCGGGGCTATTTAGCAGAAACAGCTCTCGCTGCCGCCGCCGCCTCCGGGAGAGGGAGTAGTCGAGGAAAGGTTTCCCGATTCGCGCGATGGAAGCCTTGAAAAGCTTCGAAGCGGCCCCTGGAGGGTTCGGAGGGGCTCGAGTGTCCCCGGCTGGAAGATAAACTGCGGGACAAATTAGCGAGATCGAGGATCGCGTCGCCGGATTATATCTCGCGTCGCCAGAGACGTGTTGTGGGCGTAGCGAGCGAGCACTGGATGCTGCGGTAGCAACCGATGGGGTGGGCACTTGGCGCAAATGGTAAATCGAAAAGCTGCGGCGACTTTTTTCCCGAACGCTCGATACCTACGCTTTCGAGGGGAATCGATTTTGAATATTCGTCCCGTAACTGTAATCACTCGCTGTTCGATGGAGGTGGGTTTTACGCTCGGCTTTCTAACGGGACGGTGGATGTAATTCGCAGAACCGATTATGCGATATTTATCGACGATATCTCGGGTGATTCTGAATCGAGTGGGGATGAAATTGCTGCAGGCGTGACCAGTAGCGTTGCGTCAATGTTTATCTAGTCTAAACTGTGTGCGTTTATGTGTCTGCTCGCGTTGAGCCTGAATTGTTGATAAAAATTTCAACAAAGATGAGAAGAGTCGCGTTGCAGGGCTCTTTTCTGCGGCCACTTTACCTTTGTCGAATAACCACACGAATACGAAAAACGTTTGCAAGAGATCTTTGGTTCCGAATTAACAGCGCTGACTGAAAAGCCATTTTGCACAAGGTTTTTATTAAAGCCACGTAGCTACTTATAAATGAAACATTTTGATCTGCGGCAAGTGGTGAAAGCGGTCAGTAAATATCACTTAACATGTTTTGTAAGCCGGCCATGTTATTATTCCATGCGGAAGCACAGGTGCACAGCCACATTTTCATAAACGAGTGTCCGCTTGCAGGATTGCTACCACTTCCTCATTCATCTAATTTGAACGTGATTGAGAATGTACGGGATGAATTAAAGATTCGTATTCGTTAACGGCGCATTCGTAATGAGGAATAATTCGTGAAAACCACTTTACAGAGGGCGAACAAATATAAACTCCCAATTATGGGAAGATTCAGATCCTGAAAGACTGCTTCTGGTAAAAATACCCCAATTATCAATTCATCATGCATGCAATCGTAAACGAAAGATAGATGAAGCCCGCCGCAACGTCTTGGATCCTTGACGTTAATCAGAATGATAACGAGTTACGTAAAATTTAACGTCACACGAATACACATAAGGTGTGTGAAAGCAGTCCAGCTCATCAAGTCGAACAGTCAGTTTTCGGCTGGCGGAGCAAGTAGCAGAAGAACAAATTCGGTGGCACGTACCCCCTTAAAATGCGGCTCGACGCAGAGCTCGGGTACGCCTCAAGTACTCCACCGTACTGCTTCCATACGCGGTATCGCAACAGCGAGGAGTCGACGAGAAGCTCTGTTCCCGGGCGTCGTTACGATAAATCTCGCGGCGCTGTTTTGTTAGCGCGAACAACAGAACTGGTGGATTCGGAAGTAATTAAACCGTGCCCGGTGACTACGGCCCCTCTCTTTCTCCATCTCCTTTCTCCCCCCCCCCCCCCTCGCGCCGGTGGTCCCCCGGTTGAATAGAATAATTCTTTCTCGACGAGCAACGTCTCTCGCCCGCCGCAGAAGACAAAATTTCCTCGCTCCAGCGAAGGGACCCGCTGGTCTCGAGGGGTAGAGGGACGAAGGATTGCCAGCGTTGCGTAAGAAGCGGGCACCGGCTGCCTCTGAATAAATCGGGTCGCTGCCGCTCCGAGAGAATTACTCCATATCCGTATAAAGGGACGATCCGCATTTAAAGTGACGGCCCATTCAACTAACGGGGGGGGGGGAGGTGCGGGGGGGGGGGTACTTGCCGCGACGGAGCGTCGCGCGGCGCCGCACGGAAAATGACAATCGTAGCCGACTCGTTAAAGAAAAACGACTGGGGAGGGGAGGGAGAAAGAGAATGAAACGAGCAGCGAAGGCAAAGAAAGAGTCAACGTCGAAGAAACGGGCGCAGGGAGCCGAGAATTGAAAGAAAAAAAGCTGTCGACGGCGATGTTGCGACACACCGCGGGACCCACCCCTCTCTCTCTCTCCCAGACCTGCATTTTTCATCCGCCCCTGTAAGGGCGTGTGTAGTCACCCGGGGGGGTTAGCGAGATAGGATCTAAAAAAAAAAGAAGGAAGCGGTGTACACACAGATAGGGGTGGGAGGAGGCGAGCAAAAAACGTGCGAGGAAAACAATCTCGCGACGGTGAGACGGAAAAAACGAGGAGGAGAGGAGCGGCGTCGCCGGTGGAATCGCTACAATGGAATCGACAGTTCGTTGCCGCGCGATCGTATTTCACGTCGCGAAGCTCCGGGCGAGCGTGTGTGCGCGTTGCACGCGCGTGCCGCGCGATGAAAGGGGCGCCGTGGGGGGGGGGGGCGGGGGAGGGTGCAGGACGCCGCGAGCCCCATGGATCCTCGCAGCTCGTTGCCGGGCGTCCAAGTCGTAAAATCGAGGGATACGGTTCGATCGGTCCGCGGGAGATACGGCTCTTCCGAGTCGAGTTTCCTCCTCCGTGGGCGACGAGCCGGAAGGAAGGAAGAGGAAGGGGCCGGGGGATAAAAAAAAATTCAATAAAGTGGCAATGAAATGAGCCGACGGAAGGCGGCGGTGACGGCGAACGGGGGCGCGAGGGCGCGATTCGCTGGGACCGAGCGAAGTGGAGCGAGAACTAGGCGACGCGGAGCCCCGGCGTGCCCGTTCGAGCAGCATTAATGCAATTATCCATTGACACAATTATTCGTCAAGTTCATTAAATTTCTATTATGGAAACGCCTGCTCGTTTTACGAGCCGCGACCCTTCAGCGTCGCCTCTCGGTCTAGCCATCTCCACCCCCCGCACGAGTTCAATGCTCCGATGGATAAGAATCCTCTCGATTCCGTCTTTGTGCGTCCCCTCCTCCTCTCTCTCAGCCGCTCTTTCCCTCAGTCGATCCCTGCCCCCGTCTCTGTGTTCGCGGACTCTTTTTTTTTATATTTTCGGGCTACATTTCCTCCGGCTGGCGATCCGCGTAAAGTAATTTTTTCCCGTCCGCGTCGTCGACGGCGTTGTTTGTCGACGGGATATTCGGTCCGCAAACGTATCCTCGCCAATCGAGCTGTTCAATTCGCGTGCGCAAATAAATAGTCGCGGGAACAAATATTTTAACCGCGCGGTGACGATCCCCCGGCACCGGCGAAACGCTTCCTCGACATCTGACTTTTCGCCCCGCGGTTTTACTCCCCTTTTCTATTACCACCCCCCCCCCCTTGCACCCTTTAGTCTGTGTGTTGTACGTGTTTACTCTTTCATTTTCCTCCTGTCTCGTTCGCTTGCTCTCCCTTCTTCCTTTCCGCCCCCTGGACAAAGAGTCGGTCGAATGGAGTCGGTCAACCACGTGAAACGTGGCGAAATTACGTAATTTCACGGGGAACCGGGCAAGGTCCGAGCGTCGACGAGCGAATCTTTCGCTCGACGTGCGGGCCGATCTAGCGTGTTCGTTTTTAATTGACCGCCGTATCCGCTCGGAACAGGTTTCCGAGGAATTCCTGGGGACCCCGATACGATCGCAGCCTCCCGTCGACAGCCACGGCAAGCACATATTTCGTCCCATTAGGGTGAATCCTCTCGCTCCTCTATTTTTCACATGCTTTCGACCCTTCGGCCTGCTGGGCGTTGAAAAATGCAAAACGTCGCGACGCAAAAAGCCCCCCTCGTCGGAGAGCGACCTTGCGCGTGGCTGACGGGATTTGAAAGAGCTGGGCCGCGAGCCACGCACGCTGGAATTAAACCGTGCTTCAAAACCCCTCGAAGAGCTGCACACGCTTTTCACTAAACAACCCGGCGCCGGTGCCCGGAAGGGAATCATCCTTAAAATTCATGCCACTCCGATCTCTCCCGTCCACCCCACCCCCCCCCCCCCCCCCTAGCAACCCTTCGCCGCGACCTCGTGCTATCAAAGCCAGAGAAAACGACCAACGGAACGCGGGACATCGAGGGGCGATGTTACGGATGCTTGACGAGGAACCGTAGCAACGTTTACCCCCGCACGTTTTCGAGCACGTTGCGGGCTGGACGCGGCCAGTCGATCGGCACTATTTATCGCGCTGCGATCAGCGGGTGCAAGGAACTTTGCTAATCCATACAGGACGCGACACGTTGGGGCAACGGCCCGCGAGGACCGCCGAGTAGCGAGGGTCAAGCGCTGAGCGGACGGAGGAGGCGCGGACGTGGGACAGAGGCCAGCGAGACAGGGGGTCGGTTGTCGCGTGGCGCGCGAGCACACGCACCGAGGGGGGAATCTACGCTTGTGACACTCACCCACGATGTGAACCAGCAGCAGGATTTTCAGTTCCATCGAGGATCCGCTGGCTTGCGCGTGCACACGAGGCTCGTCTTAGCGACGGCTGCTGTTGTTGCTGCTGCTGATACTGCTGCTGCTGTTGCGATCACCGTCGGCGCCCGTCTGTGTATCGTCGTAACGCGGCCGGCGCGACCCGTCTCTTCGCATGTCGGCCCCCTCGCGCCTTCCCACCCGGGGGTTGAACGCGTGTCCACGTTGTGTCGTTGCGCCCCGGACAACGTCCCCCTTACATAATAGCGGCCGTCGCACGGCCGTCACGGTGGCTGTCGGCTGGCGCACGCTGATGATTCCCCGTTGCGGTGTGTGCGCGGTCTGCGGACCCCGGCTCGTCTGGCGAGTGCAACCCTCGGCTGTCCGTCGTCTCGCGCAGAATCAATTTCCTCGCAAAAGGACGTCGAGGAGCGGCGCGAGTGCGCGAGCGCGCTTCCAGCGAGCAACGCGCAGGCGCCTCATCCACCGAAGGGCTCTCTCTTTCTCTCTCTCTCTCTCTCTCTCTCTCTCTTTGCTCTGCCCCTGTGTGTATCAGCCTTTCACCACTGCACGGAGAGGATCGCTCGCCTGTGCCGGTAAGCCGGAGACTGTGTCAGTGAAATCTGGCCCACCGATAGATTCCAAGCAACCCCGAGCCGATAGGCCAACCACCCCCCACCAACGGCGCACAGTCTGCCCCTCTCTGAAACCACGGTCGCGTGTATTCACAGGACGAACGCACCCTCCCTCCTCCCCCGTGTACGCGGCGAACACGCTCGACTCGTACGCCACGCTTCCTTCTTCTCGACACGGATGCATCCTTGCCCTTTGTGCCCGGAGACCCTATTGTTCTCGAGCTTCGAGCACCGATACTCGGCGACTCCTTTTGCCATCACCGCAATTCCGAGATGGAGAAGGAAAGGACACTGGCCGATGGGAGGGGGGCGGGGAGGGATGAAAGCGAGACTTTACGTATCCTGACGGTCCGATCCTTTGATTAACTCCGGCCGCGCTTGTGTCGGTATTTAAGAGGCCGGGGGGATTGGAAGTCTGTGGCTGGCAAGGGAGCATTTCGAGAGGGAATGTTTTCTATTTAAACCGGCAGAATTTTTCGGACCTCCGGGAGATAAAACTAGTTCGAGGGGGTGGAACACGCCGTCCAAGTTTCACCGACAGGACCGTCTTTTTCTGTGATTAAACGTAAACTATGTAGTCGTCCAACTGACGTTTCGCGTTCCTCTGATGGAATATTAAAACTGATTAAATCGCAAAACTGAATCCGAACTTTCGTCCAAGTTATCAAAACATCGTTACGAGCTTGGTCGATCGCCCCGGGTAAACTCGATCGTGGGTGAACGTCTCCGGCGGAGTGAAAGCTAATGGTCCCTACTATTTTTTTGAGAAAATTTCGTCGCGCAAACACCTGTTGGCTGTACACCCGCGGCGCAGGACACTTTGAAGCCGGATAATGGGGTTTATTAATGGCTCTCGGGCGATTCGACGTTGGATTATTCTGGGAGGAATGCCGGGTATCCTTTTGCGTCGCTTCGGCTCCCAAAGTGTGCGGCGCCAAACTTCAGGCACAATGAAGGGATATTCGGCGCCGTGGAAAATTTCGCCCGCGAGTGTACGTGCAGATAGACCAGAGCCGTATTGTGCCGTGCGAGCCATCAAAGTCTCGAGTACCCGGGGCCATTTTTTGCAATAATAATCCCCCGGCTGAATGGAAAATTTGCCGCCTCCATAGATGATTCATGCGTGACGGCGCTTCGTCACACGTAACATCCCCCGCAGATTGCGCATTTTTCAATAACGTCCTCTCTCAGGATGATGGATAGAGTAAGGAGGCTCCATTTCTGGTCTACTCCGGCTCCTTGATTTAAATCTCTCTCCTCAGACTTTTATTTCGCGGCGTATCCAGCGCCCGGCGACTATATAGCTACCTACTGGCGGAAATCAACGAGGCTCGTGATTCGCAACAATGGGTTTCGAAGTCATTAAATAATACGTAATGGCCTTCGAATTACTCGCTTCACGACCGATATTATCCAGGCGTGTTGTGGTGTACATTTAGGCAGACACTCGACGGCTTGAATTATAGGGTATCCGCGCAGGCCGATTCTTAATTCCGTGTCGATGCCTTTAAAGCATAAATGCGGGCCATAAAATGGGGGAAAATATTACGCGATCGGACGTTATTTGAACTTCATGCTCAGAGTTACAATGGATTAAAGACTGCGCTGGACACGCCACATATCTTAATGAATTATTAATTTCTCTTTCTTGCTGCCTAGTTCGAGATTTAGTTCCTTTTTGTAGTTACAGTTAAGCTTCTAACAGTAGGTATTGTACCTACTGCAGTATATTTATTCTTTATTCTTCGTATATTTACTGAGTAATAAAGACGAATAATAATAATATTATTATTAGGTTCGCACCTATCATTTTAGTGTTAGAATATTCATTGCCTCGATATTTTATCATTGCAAATCGAAGTTACTGGACGATATTCAGTTGCAGAGTGGACAAGGAACAAAATTGTAGTAGGGGAGAGATGCTATAAAAGGGACAATTTTGTTTAGCGTTCATTTCTGACAATGCCAGTATAGGTATTTTAAAAAACAAGCACTTCAATAGAAAGTGTGTTTACTGCCCTTCAATAAAAGTATTTTACAAACTCATAAATTGTAATTACAGTTATAATTGTAAATCTTAATGATCGAAAACAGTGGAATCTATTTGTACTATAAATCACCAATATTTTTGCCTATCTTCATAGAGTGTGACTTATCGTTAATGCTGTAGCATCTTTTTTAATTATAAAGTAATATTTTTTATAAAATGTATGTCTTACAAACTAAGTTCAACATAGGAATACCCACGAATGGTAAATATAACAACGTATATAAAAAATGTATAAAACACTTAAATGATAAAATAGTTTAGAATTAAATTCTACTTGAACAAAAGTGGGGTCAACTGCACTAAACTATTTAGGTAGGTACGTTTTCATATTACAGATTAAAGATTTTATTAACTACTTTTGACGATAAAGTGTGTAGCTTGAAATAGTCACTGTATTAATTCTTAAATTTGAAACAAACCGACATCAACTAATAATTAATAATTTAAAACCATGCTATCTATGTATCAGATGATACACTAATAACTTTAGTAAAGTAAAACACAGTGTCCAGCGGTATAAGAGAGACAGTTATGAAACGGACGTGCCATTTAAGACTTACTATCGTGTCTCATTTAAATCTATAAGTGAGTTTAATATAAAATAATCTCATAACAAAGAAAATAATCAATTAAGCTTACCTGTTAAATATTTTCGTTTCAGTCGAATACAGGCTATTTTAATGATATAACACTTTATCACTTGGTATGTATCTTGATCTCAGAAAACGAAATAGAAAACTAACGAAAATTTGTTTTTTACTGCCGAAACACATCAACCGCGGAATTACAACTCTGTTGTAAATCAGACCGCAGTAAAGTTTACGTCAAATGACTGGACACTCGTGTTGACATAAACAGGAAAATAACTTGCATGTGTAATGCGTTTAGAATTCTGGCAATTCGATACGTCTCATTTCGAACCTGTCCCTCTTATAGCACCTCTCTTGTAATAGTTCTTTAAATATTTATAATACTAATTCGTAACTGAAAATAATTCTGCACCCTTCGTTCGACATAATACCGACGAGGCTCGGAATTCTTCCATTTTCAGATATCCATCGGCGAATTCCTGGACCAGACGAGAAATTTTGTGACGTCAACACGTAGAAGTTATAGATCCCGTTATTTACGTTTTATTAAAGGAAAAACTTTCGAAACGCCTCCCCCGTGAAATTTACACATTTTGAGTGGTGACGGTGCCACGGCAAACGAGCGATATCTCTGCTTTTTTTCGATTCATTATTTAGAAGATAATCCGGATCGCTGTCCTGCTGCTCCAAGACAGCGCGAGACCCTAACATATAACGAGAACGACGTAGGAAAAAATTTCGATCCTCGCTGGTGTAGCTCTGACTCATCCACTGTACTCGGCGGACCTCGCCCCATCCGACTGTCGCCTGTTTCGAAAGGAAGATTTGAAAACGGAAGGCGGAGAGCCTCGCAAAATGGGGGGATCGATAAGCTCGTATCAAGCTGGGGAAAGGGTTATCGATTGCACCGGTCAACGTGTATTAAAAACAAAATGGAGAGAGGGTATTCTTTACCAAATACACGCTCTTCCAATAGATTCCAATTAATATTACTATTCAGGCATACATCCATTCAAGCATCGACGTGCATTCTGAATATTCTATGAATCCGTGTGCACGAACTTTAACTCTCTCTCTCCCCCTCCCCCTCTCTTGCTCGCCTTGTGTGACTCTCGCTGTATCTTCAATACCCATTCAGGGAAGGCAGGATCGAGGGATTCTATTGATACCGTTATTTGCTCCGACGTCTTACGTAACGTAGAGCTTTAATTCGAATCGGCAGACTTGTTCCAGCGAGTTCTAAGATACCGTCCCAATTGAAAAGGGAAATTATTTTCGCGGAATTGCCTTACGCTCACCCCCTGCCAGCCACAGTTTTATCACCTCCATCTTCTTTCTCCAGACTCGAGCCCAGTCCCTCTTCTATTACACGTGTTTATCAGCCGTAAGCCGGCACGAATATTCCACGGCGTTCCACGGAAAACAATACCGTCGAAAGCAGCTCGCGTGCACACGCGGCTGAAATCTGGCCTGCCGATAGATTCCGAGCAACCCCTGGCCGACGACGGGACAACCCTCCGTCCCCGGGGCTCTACGCTCGTACAGTGGCTCACAGTCGAAACCCAGTCACGGGCTTGAAGACGCTTCGCGTCATTTTCAGCGAGGGGAATAGAAAATTCCGATCGTTCGGAATAGTAGTGGGATCTGAAGAGAAAAATTACAGTCTCGATAGGAGAGTTCTGATCGTAGTTTGTTGCTCATTCGATGTTTAACATGTTCTCAATGGAGGGGTTGATAGTTACTTCTAGGAATGGCAAAGGAGAGACTCGTCAAGACTTCCGACACAGCCTTGAAACATTCAAGACCCATCACAGATGCTTGACATTTCTCAGATTTGAATATTCGAAGCCATTCGAAGCAAGACAATGGCTGAATAGATTGAAGATTTGCAGGAGGGAGAATTGACCTCGCATCACGTGCCAGAATCGTCTACACAGTGATTTTAGCACTCCACTGTTGAGATGATCGAACAGAAATCGAATTTCCTTTTTGCCTTTATTAACATCAGAATTAATAACGCCCTTCTGAGTAACTATATGACTACGTAAAATAAAATGAATAAGATACCAGAACGAAACTAAAATGAATAAAATAAAGAAACATACAGATTGGCTGCTTCGTACAAGTTTACTTGACGCCAGTAGAGTTACCAGAGATACAATAACGCCTTCGCAAGCATTTCGCAATTCGAACGCAGCGGATTCCGATTGTGAGCCACTGCGTGGGGGCGAAACGATAACAGCCGTTGCGGCGTGTCACGCAAAACTTTCACGCGGCGCACGATCGCCACCCTTCTTCCCTATCTTCGACTTCCTTTTTCGCCACGTTGTCGCCGCTGGCTTACCCCTGTCTGTCGCGGTGTTTTCCGCGTTTCTAAGACACCAGGCCACGCCACGTTCCCTCGCTCCGAGCGAGCACGACGACACGTCTATGACGGAACGCGAAGTTCCGAAAAATTCCCGCCCCCTTTCAGCGGAACGTGTCCCCGACGCGCGGGCCATCGAAAAGGGACGACGAAGCCAGAGATGTTCTCGCGACGATACGAAACCGCGGCCGCTTCTCGTCGCGGAACTTGGAATTGCTTTTCATCGTAACGATGTCGTTCCTCGGTCTTTCCATTTGCGCGGAGAATTTTCTGCATTTTTTAGGAGCCTCGGCTCGCGAGCTCCCGGCGCGCGTCGCCTACGAGTTTCGATGAAACGATAATTGCGACGGGACCCGCTCCGCGCGCAAGAACGAGACACCGCCGTTCGTCATGGAACGCAGGCGTTCCGTCCTTGTCGCATTCGTCGGCCAGCATTTTCCCCCCAGACTTCGATGCAATCTGCAATATTTCCGGGAGAGCACGTAGGGCCCTCCACGATTTTAACGTCTACGAGCTTTTAAAACGAGACTCGTGGGCACGGAACGCGAGCGTTCCACGCGGCGAATGTCTATTCCGCTGGCTCGGCGGAGTTTTTCGCGACTTCGATACGGTCCGCGTCAGGACATCCGGCGAGGTCCGCGAGCCCCGTCGATGACGCGACGACAAAATCCCTCGGCCCCACCATGCGCTAAACGAAGCGGCCATTCGTAACAGAACGCCGAGTTCTCCTCTTGCGGATATTGTCGTCGTCGCTGGTTCCCTACTGTTTCAGAAAGTCTTTCACGGTTCGAAGAAACTGTGTCGAGGATTTCTGTGACGTCCGCGAGCGTCGCGAATAGCGCGACGACAAAGCGCCGTTCTATGCAGAGAGCCGAGACACCGGCATCGTTCTCGCTCGAGGAACGGCAACTTCACTTTCTATGGGATTTCCCTTCTTCTGTCCCGAGCGATATTTTATATTTCCAAAAGACTGCGTCTGGGCTCGCAGCGTCCCTGCCAACGAAACTCGGTTCCACGCCTGAAACGAGCACTCTGGTGTTCGTCGCGGAACGCGGAGTTCCGTTTTTAATGCTAGTCTTAGGGAACATTTACTATTCCCAAAGGGCCGCGTGGGATTTATTGCCATGTTCAAATGCATTTCACGAATCATGGGTGATGCAGTGAAACGAATTCTAATATTCTTGGTGGAACGTGGAGTTCTCGGTTCGCAATCTTTTCAGTCATAAGCTGAACCACCCGTACGCGAGCAATCCCGGTTAGATTCCAACAACGGTACTATAAACCTCGCCTTAAGAAACGACGAGAAAGCTCGTTTCCACTACGAAACGAACTCCGGTCGCCAACAGCGGAACGTGGCGTTCCCAGTTCATGATATTTTCATTACGGTCCATGCCCAATGTTCCTAAGCAACCGTGTTAGAACTTCCGTAACAGAATTGCGGGGGGAGGGGTAGCTCGTTTCTAGCTGGAAACGAACCCGACGTTTATGTCGGATCGCGGTGTTCCCCGTTATATTTCCCTGCGTATTCAACAAACTAACCCCGGCAATCCCGTAACGGCGTTGCGAAAGCTTGGCCCCGAAAAAATAGCGCCAGACGAGACTCGTTTCCCATACGATGCGAGCCGGGACGTGTTTACGGCGGAACGCGGAGTTCCCCGGGTTCATAATATTCCCGTTTACGGTGGCTCTGCTCGATCCTAGCGAGGAACTGCGTCGGTATTCCCGCGATAGGGGCTAGAGGGAGGCTCGCGCGAAGACGAGACGGCGAAACTCGTTTCTCGCTGCGAAATGAACTCTGACGTTTATGGTGGAACGCGGGATGTTCACTTTCCACCTGATGTTGTCGCCGTTGGCTTCGCCCTCCCCTCCCCCCCGATTCCCTCACGTCTGGGGGTGTTTTCTGCGCGGCCCAAGGAACTGCTCGGGGATTTCCGTGACGTCTGCGATGCCGCGTTAAGGAGACACGGGCCACAACAAAACTCGTTTCGCACGCGGCAAACCAAACCGCCGACGAACGTTGATGGCGGGACGTGGAACGAGGCAACGAGATTTCACGGGATTGCGACGGGATACGTGCAATTGCGTTTGTTTACCGGTGTTCCGCCGGCGGAGCAGACGGCTGAGGGGTCGCTGACTCGATCGGACGTCACGTTTCCAACCCTTTCGCGTGACTGTTTGACGTACGAGGCTGTCGCCACATCGGTAAACGCTTCGACCTTATTACGTCGGATCTAGAGGAAGGACTAGATTCATCGATACCATTGAAAGGATATATTCAAGGTGTAGAAAACATCCTCGAAATCGAGGAGCGGTGACTGAGTAAATAGGAGAGATAATCAGAACTCCGTGACACGCTAAATCCCCACCGTGTTGCAGCTGAAAGAACTCGCCGGGGCTTAATTAACAGACCGAAGGAGTTACAAACGCGTTGCGCACTCTGTTTGTTTTTAAAGTAGATTAGACAACGATAGTTAAAAAGGAAGCGACGGCGTCCAGTTTAATTAGCCTAGGCGGTTGGATTTTTAATTTGAACAGAGAAAGTGGGCGGCGGGGAGCGGGGGTGGCGCCGCGCGGAGGGGAGGAATCCTTTTGTAGGAAGTTCGAGGATGCTCGCGGACCGACGGGAAAAATAATAATCAGCCGCTCCGCCGTACGGGATGCCCGATTCAAATTCGGATCTTCGTTACTCTGATTAAGGGGAAGTTGCAAGTCCCTTTCAAGTCCCTTTCAAGTCCCGCGTTTTTCCAAGCAACAGCCAGTCAAGCCCGATGCGAAACTTCCACCGACCCGCTCGCTCTTATCCCTCTTCCATCTCCGCGCCGTTTCCCGGGCTTTTTTCACTCCCCGCTAGTTTTTCCATTATCCGACTTTATCTGTTACCCCGTGCACTTCCTCGGCGGCGAGCAGCGGGGCCGAGTCGGACGGCGAAGAAAAGCGCTTCCAGGCCAAGCAGCTCCAAGGATGAAATTGGCCACTCGAACGCGCGCGCGCGCGCTGAAAGCCAGCCGGCCATTTTTGGCCCCTTCGCAGAGGGGCGATCTGCGGGCTGGTGTGTTAATTCAATTACGCAATCCAGCGGATAGACGCGTTTTCCCTGCTTTTAACTCTTCCTCCAGCGAAAGTTTCGCGCTGCCCTCGCGCCCCGGTCGCCGGCCCCCGCGCTTCCGTCTGTGTGTACCCTGTCTCGCCGCTGTCGTCTAAACGGAAAAGGGTGAAATAACGAGGGACGACGGCGGCCTTTGTTCGAGGCCTCGAAAATGTGATTGTTTAAGCTGCAGCGTCGGCTAATCCGGGATCGTCGTGCAGACGGTGCCGCGGCGCTCGTATTATTTAGCCCGAAATGGATTTGTATTTATTCATTAGGCGCAGGCAGAGGCTCCCAGCCCCGTTCCTTCGCCAAACTCCCGCTAATGACTTTCGACGGCGCCGTTTCCAACGTCGTTTGTGCTCACAGATTCTCCCCTGTTCCGCGGATAATTCCGTCTACTTTTTCGGGCCGTAATTTCTCGTTACTCCCTTTGAGTCGCTCTCAGCCATTTGCCTGCTAATAAAAAGCTTCTTACGGAGTTAGGCCACCTTGGACGTAGCGCGGTTACAGCCATGTCAGAAGTACATGTGGATATCCATGAACATGCGGAGAAAAAGTGTATTTTTCTTTTTATAAAAGTGTCAATTGCAAAGAATGATGTTTAAGATATCGCAAACTCGGTATGTACTATTTTAGTTTTAGGCATATGGAAGATAAAACTTTTTGGATCTTTGTTCTAGGTCAAACCGTATAGCCGCGAGGTTAAACATCGTGGAAAACGTCACTTGGCAAGATGATGCATGTCACGGCTTTAACGCTACTAGTTTGTACGAACAAAAAGGCTTCTCCGTCGAGAGTCGTACAATAACAGGTTCATATTGAATTTTCCATTTATTTCATTATATCCCTAAAAAAAATTGAATATGACTATAGCTTTGGTTCGTCCAAGGTGGCCTAACCCGTTGATAAGTATCTATAATTTATGACGTCCTCGTCGAGGCCCTTTCCTCTGCGTCATCCAGCCGAAGCTGCGGTATCGAGACAAACAAAGCTCGAACGACGCCCAGGTGGCCGGCAAATAAGCCTGTAAAAAGCGTGCGGCGAGCGTGTAGAGCGGAGGAGTTTCTAAACGGGACTCACAATTCAGCCGCGAATAATACCGGAGTAAAGTCCAATCTCGGGCGGCAAGTTTATTCCCGCGAAACCGCCGGCAACGGTGGATCGGGTCCGTTTATGCGGGACGCGTCTCCGGCAGAGAAACGTTCCGCGGCGTTAGTGCCTTATATAATCAGAAAATAAGACTCCCGCCGCGGGGGCGGGGGGCCGCGAACTTCCCTTATTAAATTGATTGCCCGCTCGCTACGGAATAAAATTAGCCGGAGGGGTGAGGTGGGGCTGGGCGATGATTAAAGTTGGCCGGCTAAATCAACGAACGGTTGCCCGGGGTCCAGGAAGAGGACCGGGGAAGGACCACTCTCGCTACTCCGAGTATCGAAGCCCTCCGCGCGCGCGATTGTTTCCACGGGGGAGAGCGTTGCAAATATAGGAAGCTTCGGGATGCATCGATGTCGTCTGTAATTTACGTGCAATGCGAAAACTTCTGCAGCCACCGTTATTCCCACCCTTCCTCCCTCCGCTCTCATTCTCACCCCCTCGTTCCATTTGCCCCCTTCGCTTCTTGTTCTCTCCGCATTTCGCTCCCCTTGCGCGGTGAAACTCACCAGCGCCGGCCCCGCGGGGGGAAACGATGGAGACGACGAGAGCCAACAGAGGCAAAGCAGAGAGACGAGAGAGAAAGGGAGTGCAAGCAAGAGGGGTCGAAGGGAGAAACGGTGACGTGTCTATATTAAGATGTTGAAAATGTGATTGCTTAAGCGGACTGTCCTGCTCCCCCCCCCCCCTCGCTTCATCCCCTATCCAACGATCCTCCGCTATTCGCGACACGCTTCACCCGCGAGAACGGTTAACCCCTTGAATGCCGTGGTCCTTTTCGATCCCGTGATCGTTGCGGCCGGCCGCAGAGATGTCTCCTTAATGAAATGAAGCCCCGTAAATGAAAAGGGCGCACGCCACCGTGAATACGCACGCCGCTGCGCCGCCCCCTTTGGCCCGCTATTCGCGAAGAATATCCGCGGTAATTGCGCCACCCCCCCCTTCCCTCCTCCCGCCGCTCCTCCTAGAAAATGATGCGAGCCGCCTTGATTTACTTGATGGCGCGTATTTAAAAACAGCCTCGGGTTTCAGTTCCACCGCCGCTGGTAATTACTGTTAACGTTCCCGTATTGTTTTGCCCGGCGATTTAAAGTTGTTTTGTTCGCGTCCCGCTATCGGCGGAGTATTTTGTTTTTCTCCCTCGATTTTGTCCTTTTCCTCTTCCCCTCCTTCATTCCTATTCCCGTTCAAGTCGAAGGGCGTCGTGCGAGGACATCGACGAAACCGTTGCCATTCACGAATTGCGTGCCTATTCCACGGGCTTGCGGGAAGATCAATCCAGAAGTGAGCATCGCGAGCGCTTTTTTTCCGCGCGGAGAGGGCAACTTTTTTGAAAAATTGCGAGCATTCCACCGCCGGCCACTCGTGCATTTTGTTTACGGTCGCCTAACTGCTATCCGGTGCCAGATATTTTCGACAGGGCGTTGGCAATTTTTCGCCCAATTGTTTGACCAAGGCATGGAGTCGAAAGAGATCCGCGTATTTCCGCTTGGCTGCGAATTACCTCTGCAGGATCTCCGTAAAGAAATTATGAAGCAATCATTCTCGAGGCGAGAAAGTGAATACAACTTGCAGAGAAATATTCGCGGAGTGCAACTCTGGTAAATAAAAGACGATTAATGCTCCACTGAAAAAAGACGATGTACCTAGGAACTCCTAGGACTTCATAAACGTCCCGAGAATAAATCCACGGTGGAAGTGCGCATGAATCAGGATCTTTTCAAAAGACAATTTCAACCCGGGAAAAATCAATAGCCCGCCCGGTAGAAGTGGTTTGAATTCGCCGTTAAGAAACCGCCGGTATTAACGGAGACCTTCGCCCGAAAGCGAAGGGAGCCCGGCCCTATTTCTACAAATATCGCTTTGGCGGTGTACATTTTTCACGCGGGGCGGTAATTTTTCTGCCAGGCTGCCTGTGGCCGTTCGAGTTACACTTAATAAATTCATAAGACCGCCGGTCTGACACGCAAACGAGCCATTTCGCGTAACAGAGAGAGAGAGAGGGAGAGAGAGGGAGAGAGAGCGCCAGAGCCGTTCTAAAATATTTCCTTCAGGAGTTCGTTTCACGCGCCTTTGAGCTCCTTTCCTCCTCGTTATCGTTATCAGACTCGCTCGGCTGAAACACCCGCGGCCGGCGTCTTCCTTCTGATCAAAGAAACGAGGCGTAGAATGCGAGAGGTCGTGTTACATCGAGTATTAAGGAAAACAAGCCCCGCGAAAAGGGACCGTGCCGGTCCTTTGAACCTGGAAATGAGAACGGCCCTCTCGGCCGTGATAAAGCAGCGAAGAAAGAAACAGCGCAGCAGCCCTCAGCGAGGCGCAGTTTACGCCTTGATTAACGGGTGGGCCGTTGATCAAAGTGTGATCAACTACGGAGAAACGACGGGGAAATCGGAAAGAAAGGCGACCCCGCGGACGGGAATTTACTGTTTCCCGGCCGCGGCCGCGGTGTTCGAGGGGCGAACGCGGCACCGTCGGTCGCTGGAATAATTCCGTGATCCCCCGTGTACGAGCGGCAGAAACACGGTCGCGGAGCGAATTCTGTTTCAAGCTTGATGGGATATTGTGGAGCAGCCGCGATTTAAAGTGCATCTGAACGCGCTGACCGCTCCGCATTCGGAACGACTCTCCGCAGAATCGTCACGGTTATTTAGCTGTCATGGAGATAAGTATGGAAGACGGTCGCGTGGAAGGTGCACGCGGGGCCTAGGGAGAGTTTAGTTCTCGCTTAATTCTGGAAAAACTGCTTTGTCGGCGTGTAATGGATTGAAGTATTACCCTTCTGAGAGAGGGGAGCAATTTTCGCGTGTACCGTGTATGGGGCGAGTCGAATAATAAGGAGACGTACGGCGGCTCGTTAAATTCTCGTTGCATGCAGAAATTGTGCAACGAAAGTTACGTGGTATCACGTGGAGCATGTGATACGATAATCAGCTGTCTATTTTTTATTCCACTCTTTCGACAGCCGAGATTGAGAGAGCTTGAGGTAATTTAAAGAGCAGTGTACGTGGGAAGATATTCCCGAGGGGTAAGTCGAAGATATGGAATGAATATTTTTCGTAGAGAGCTTCGTTTTCGAGGGAATCGACTTAGGAAGTGCCGCGCTCACCCAAGCCCCGTCAACTCTTGGATTTTGCGGGCATAAGTGGCCGCGTTGAAGTGTCACCTCCTCTCCACGGCTTACTCGACAACGCCCCTCCTAAAAAATGACCCGAGGAGTCGCCCAATGAAATTTAAAACCTACAAAAACCAGCAAGGATTTCTCCACCCGCTGGGGTATTTACTTTGACCCCTTAATACTGGCGCTTTGTTTTGCGATGCCAGCAGCCGCGGGGATTATAGCGAACTTTGTGCAATCCGGAAACTCTTTTAAATAAAACGCGATTCATTGGCGGGGGTGGTGAAAGGTATTCGGGTATTTTAACAAGGCCATTCGAGCAACGAGATAAACACTGATATAACACCATTCGGCTCCAACTGTCTCTAATACTCCCCATACATTCGCTTTGTTCGCCATTCTCTTTCAACCCCCAAGCTCTAAGCTCCACTCTGGTAATATACAGATCGCCATTAAGAACACTCACCCCCGTGCCGACCCCTAACAGCCACCGCAACGCACGCGTTCCTCGGATCCTTATTTCCTAAATAACACAATCACACCCCTCTGCCGTGCGAGGAGAAGCTCCAGCTTTCTCCACGGGCTGTTGAGAAATGATGCGACGAAACTTTGGGATCACGTACCAGCCGTTGAAAGAAGGAAACAAAGGAAGGTCTTAATAAGCATGGGTCCCAAAAACATATCTCTCCAACTTACGAAGCAATCTCGACAGAGTTACCTTGACCCAGGCTGCTGTTTTATCCTCCGGCAGCGGTTTCCAATAACAAAAGCTCCTTAAACTCCTTAAAAAAAAAAAACCCCGAGTGTTCCGAGTTAAGGGTAGCGACCACTATTGACCCGGGATCTTTGAACGTACCTCGGATCTGACGACTTATTACGACTCCCCGCGCTCACTTCAACCCCATCAACTTCCTGCCTGAGCTTTGCGTTAATCCATCAAAGACTATGCAACGTTCGACAACATAGTTTTGCCGAGCGCCGGTGGTCGATTCCAAAACGCGATCGCGAATTTCAGAGCGGAGAGGAGCCACTCCTCCGACGAGATGTTATCCGAGACTCAAGGGGATCCCCATGACGCCAAGGAATCCCAAGGATCCGCAAACGTCGAGCACTCGGTCCCGTGTATCGCTCTCGACAAGTCAGTCGGTCATTGATCAGCGTCACGAGGGGGTAAATCTTGATTCTGGATGCGTCACGGTGGTACGCATGGTCAACGAGCACGATTCAATAGAGTTCTCGGTCATTAAAGTGCCATTAGCCGGTACTTGTCCATCACGAAAATTAATGTTGTAAATCCCCCGGCACTTTGGAAACGGGGCCAGACTCCAGTCAACCCCACACCCCTCCGTACCCCCCTCCCCGTGAAGCTCTGTGCCCGCGGTATCGCGCGTTAACTCCCGAAGAACGCCTCTTCTCCGCAGCTCTCGCGAGGCAAAAGTTGCGAATTATAGCCGGGGTTGGCCCGGCGCGAAATTTATCGACGACCTTCCCCGCACGGCACCCGAGGACGTGCAGGAACGCGCGCGCGACACGATGCCGGATATCTCGAATGCTGTTCACGGCACGATCTCGAAAAATACGCGCGGCTAGTCAAGGCTGCACGTGGCATAACGTAAAATCGATATCGCCCGGCGAGGGGTAGGGTGCCCGAGAGTTTTACCTCCCCCCCCCCCCTCGCTTCACCCCCGGCTCGCCCGCGTTACACTTTTATCGTCTTGCTCCGATTTGTCTCCGTATGATAACGAGGATGTAAGTCGGACGGGCCGTGGGAGCACTTCATCATTCCTGAAGCCTGCTGAAAAATCTGCGGCCGGAACGGCGTTTTCTATCGACCACCCCTACCCCCGATCGTCCATTGTCGGTTAAAAGAAGATTCAGTCTGGTTATACGCCACCGACCATCCACTGGGTGTCCTGGCTCCATTCTCGCGGCTTTCACTTCAAGGTGATCTCCTTTGTGGAGTGGTGTGAAATTTTCTCTTGATTATTTGTTGGGGGTTGTCGTGGTGACTTATATTTTGTTTTTTGAGGATTGAGAGGCGGAGGTGGATGCTGTTCAGTTCTTGGGTCGCCATGTACGCTGCACTTCAATTTTATTGTTAATTTACTGTCTATTCTATGCGGGATTAGTTAAAGTGAATGATTTTAAGAATTTTTTAAGGGTTTTATTAAAAAAATAAAAGAAAATACTGATTAAACATGACTTATTAGTGTATAAAGTGCACGAAAGAAATTATTTAGAATCATTTCTGTATTAAATTATATAGGTTTTTTTAGGTTCTTTGGACCACTGCAGAAAAAATGGTCAGCATATCTCCTTTAAACATCGTTGGATCTGAAAAGTAAAATGGTATTCTTATAAAATAATGTTGCCAGTATGGGGTGACAGGACTAAAATATAAAAACATTGCTCATGAACACATTATTTTCCAATAAGATCATTTTATTTTTCAGATGCACCGATGTTTAAAGGAGATATAATGCTCACCCCTTTTTCTATAGTGGTCCAAAGAACTAATAAGTCATGTTTAATAAGTATTTTCTTTTATTTTTTTTAATAAAACCCCTAAAAAACTTCTAAAATCATCATTTTCAACGTTTGTAACCCCTTAAAGTAGAGAAAGAGAGATGTTTTTGGTGTAATTGTTAGTTCTGTGGATAGTTGCACCTGTTTGGAGGAAGCAATGAGAGATTTCCTGCGACGATATTAGACCTATGTCGCGATATTGATTACCGTGCAATTGGCGCAACGTGTCTGCAAGATGCACGCCGGTATTTCTCGGCAACGTAAAATAATTGATATATCTGAAAGGATATTTTTAAGGCAGGTCTTCTCAAGTGCCTCGAATAGACGAACCACACACTACGTTTCAGGAATGAAACCTGTCGTCTTGAACGGAAACTGATGACGTAGAGATACCCTACACCGAGAGCACACCGCCATTTCTCAAATTCTATTGCAGACAGCAAAGAATTGCCAGCTACATGTTATACGAGTTCCTTACGCTGCGTATCGACGCCCGAGCGTCTTTTAAACACATTCCACGTAGGTGCTGTTGTAACAATAGTAGAACACCAGACACTCTCAACATTGAATTAACCATCGATTAAATAACGAAATTACATTATCCTTGGATTGCATTATCTACTTATACGCCGGGTTTAATTAACCGATCGATTACGTCCAAAGATTCTCTAAAATTGATTCCCCAACTTCCTATTTCCATTTGGGCAGCAATATTTCATGCGTCTGCGCGCATCCATCGAGCAAACTGTCCCCAATAGAGAGTTAAATAGCATCTGGGTTTCGATTTATCGTGATCTGGCAAAGTGAATTTATCTTCTTCCCCGAATCGATTATCCTTTCACCGGCTCGACCGATGCTGGTCGAGGATAGACAAGAAGAAAAAAAAAAAGCAGCGAGGGGATATTATTATGCAAGATGAATCGAAGTTGTCGGAAAGTTCGCCGGGTACGTTTTAGAGCTGGGAGCCGGGCAAAAACGGTTTGATAAACGCGGGTCCGCGAACTTCTTGTTTCCAAAATAGCCGTTATCAGCTCGAGCATGAATCATATGTCGCGCAAGCTCGTACTTTGCCACGGGAAATCATTCCTCCTATCGGACGGATAATGATCGAGGTAAATAACTATAATCGATGCGACGACCGTATTGAGTGACTTCAGCCGCGGCATTAATACAACGTTTCGTTTATATCGAGAGGAACTTTTTCACGTCACTTTGACGATGAAAAACGCGATTGTAATATAACGCGCACTTGATTACATTAACAGTTTCTACAGCTGTGAGGCATTTCCAACGTTAATACTAAAAGCGAACATTTCCCGTCTCTTTGATTCACCAGAATTATATCCATAAATTTCCACCTAATGCATCAGATAGCAGCATACACCCCAGCGAACGATCAATAATAATTCTCATAATTGCAAGGTATTTTCAACATTTCATTAACGCTAAAACTACACCTCTGGTCATTTTAATCTACCGGAATATGCTTGGAAATTTTGTGATAACGCGTTAAACACACCATCCCCTGTAACAGCCGCCAGAGAGAGAGAGAGAGAGAGAGAGAGATCAATAATGTCGAAAACGCTGGTAACTGCACGGCGGACTCAAAACTTTCACTAACAATGCCGAAACGAATTTTTATCTCCCACATTTTTAGCCCTCAGGGTGTCGCCTGATAACGCGCTAAATACTCCTCGTGTAGTGAAAGGATTTAACCGTTCTTCTAATACGAATTTCTCCGATACAGAGCGTTACGATACTCTTTATGACAGAGCGCGTAGATATCACGCGCAATTGGGAATCGAAGTGAAAAGTTCCGAAAACCCAGCGAAATATGAGATTTCCAGGGAACACTAATATTCCGAGGAAGCATTACACATTCAAACGTTTCGCCTCAACTAACTATGCTCACCATCGGTTCCAACAGCTGATCCTCCACCTTCCCCCGAGGGCTGCACGTTAACTACACCGTATTCCTTTCGCCCGCAAAATTCAATTCCTCCTCCAAAATGATCCAGAACCAAACTCCGGCGATAGTTCCGAACCGCGCGTTCCTTGCGTCCGAATTGTAAACCACGCGGCAGCCTTGAACAACGTCATTCCCAAGCGACGCGGCCCGGCATATTAATCCAGCAGCTTGTGGGGAAGAAACGGGCTGCATTCTTATGATCGAGAGCGCGCCTATTCCTCGGCCATGGCAAAAGGCAGGATTATGTACGAGCGAGAGGGACGCAATCGAAATCGAAACGGTGCTATTTTCTACCAGTGCAACGGAATAGCTGCCATCAATGGTGCTCTCAGGGGCTGATGAAGGAAGGCGGGAACTCGGGAAGAAATTGGGTCCCCCGCTTACATCCCAGCCGTTGTAAATAAAGCACGTCAAGCGTGCTCGTAACCAGATGCGATCTGGCCTGGCCGTTGATAATAGATTCGCCGCGCAAGCAGCCGGAATAAGCTGTTATCTGAAAGCCTCTCGTCGCGATTTAAATGCTCGCCGCGTTCGTTAAACAATCGCTGTGACGGGAATATATATATATCTCCGCTCCGTCGTGATTCGACTCCGTTGCTTATCAATTTGTTTATGGGGCCGCGAGGAACGCCGCCGCCGATCACTTCGGTCGGGCTCTCTCGGGCGCGAAGGAAAAGATTCGTTAAAGGGGAACGAGCGATAAAGGATTCCGCTAGCAAAGCCACTTTCTTCCCAGTTGTCGGGGTCAATTCCATTATTCGCAATTACGCCACTTCTATCTTTGTTTCCGAGGCGCACTGGCAAATGGAATTAAGTCGAACACGAGGCGAGATACATGGATATGGTTTTCTTAATTACCGAGATATTGCACTTTGAATTTTCCACCGCGGAACTTCGTCCATTCTTCTTCGTTCGCCCGCTACTTTTCGCGGGATCCTTTAGACTCGTGCGGGGAGTATTAAAAAAGTAACGCGCTTCATCACTTTTCGTCTTAGAGGATGCATGAATGCGGCGGAAGTGTTTCGAGGAAACCGTGAATGACGGCGGGTATTTCTGTAATGGTGGAAAATGAATTTCAATAGGAAAAAGGTATGTGGAATCTCGATTAGAAAGGCACCCTTTGCTGCATGGAATTTGCGTCCGGAAATGATTTCTTCTTTAATTAATACGCCCTCACGTGCAACACTCGCGCAATAAAAGATACGAAGATGACCTCTTTCTTGGAAGGCAACACCGTTTCGAGTGAACCACTCATGCACACTCCAACGCACGCTTCACAATTTTACGATTACTGCTGGGTAGGATCATTAACGTGCCCCTCGTTACGGTTATCACGATACTTACGAACACCATCGCAAAGAAGACCCAGCGATAAACACTTTTCACTCCTATCTGGCGACGAGCATGCGAAATACAATGTACCCGAAAGAAACATTGTTTTCAAGCCCCCTTCGAAAGCTTCGATAATTAATCGAGCCTCGATAGACGCTCAACATCCGCGGAGCAACCACTCCACCTTCCACACTCTCGACTGAGAAACGCGAAATGAAGAACGATGATAAAGAGCGTTATCGCGTTTCCCTGAGCCGTGCAAAAATAACTTGAACAACCGTCTTCCATTTAATAATCACAGCGCCATTCGTTATTCCCGCGGTGCACATTACGGGACAAAAGGGAACCGCGAGGCTCATTTTTATTCGTAGAACGGACGTCGTTGGAAACGCAGTGTCCATTTAATTATCGCCGCGTTACTCGAGCAGAAACGGAACGGGCATTGGCGATAACTGTAGCGTGCCCGCGTTGAATGGGTAAGATCTAGCCCGTGCTCGCGTTCCTGCGATTAAAAAATCATGAACCGATTCGCCCCCACCGCGCGGCGCGGGAAAAAGGTAAGTAGGCTACGATGGCCAGGAGGGGTAGGTCGCGCGGAGCATGATCGAAAAGGCTGGCGAGCTGAATGTCGGGGCAGCCGAGCAGTTTTGCTAGCGCAACAGTGACAGGGTCAAGGGCAAAGGTGTCTCTGAGATCCGACGACGTGACGGGGCTGGTTTAAGGTCGCCTTCCCCCGGATTCCGTGATCCGCTATATGTAGAATGTGACGATTCACCGACCCACGTACAAGCGGCTCGGTCTTTAAATCCTCCACCACGGATCGCTTCAGTCTTTTATGAAACAATTCACGCGGTGGCAGAGAAATGATTCGGGGGTTGGAGGGTAAATAGTTCTGAGTACATTGAGGGGAAAATATTTAGCGAACGTGCGTCGAAAAATGAATGCGAGTAGAGCTGCGCTCTATGAAAGAATATACGTCTGATTGCACACGGGGTGTTTCTACTTGCAAGTCTTCTGCGGTGGAGATGTCGATCTTGCAAAGTCGGCAGAGGATTTTTGATTAATTTTGAGGGGATTCTGTTGGCGAAGGAAAGGGTAGAAATGTGGGCGTTCGAAGGCAGATGGAAATTTAAACAACTTCGTTTTCGATCTAAACGTCCTTCGGCGTTCCTCGTTAGTTAAACATCAAGTTAGTTCAGTCTCATTGTATTACTGCATTTCACGACGCGTTCCCCTGAATGCAGGACCGAAGGGAGCAAAGTACAATGGAAGAAGGGAGCCCATTGACTTTTCGTCACAATCAAGGAAAATTGCATTGCGAAATTGCAAAAATCGTGAACAGAAGTCACAGTACAACGGTGTGCATTCTCAACAGATTCGACAATGAAAATTCCATTTCAGGAAAGATCAAAGGGGGTACGAAGAAAATAGTTTCGAGGGACAGCGTAGTAACAAGTCCGATAAATACAAAGGGGAAAATCGTCCATTTACAAACTCCATCCAGCGAACAATTATCCCAGCATTACCTAAGAGCGACAAATCCAACGTCAACAGGAGACAGCTTCCTCTTCCCTAAAGAAGAGGTCATTATCAACAAATTCTCCGCAGCGAACTGATGTACCTATCCCCACCTACCCGCCACCAGGCCAGCTTGTCAGCTTAACTGCCAGACCTACCCAAGTATCTGTCCCACCTTGAAAGCAGGCATCGTCATCGATCAGCTTAACGTCGTGGCTATTCGATTTCGTTCGAATCATCCTCCGTTCCTGGGGAAGGGGGTTCGTCGCGCGACAGCCCGCCCTCAGCGGCGAAACTCTCAACGACTACATCCCCGAGGCGCCGCGATGCGTGCAAGAACGCCCAGCGACGCCACGCGCTGCTATATCGCGGCGTCGCGACGCCTGCGCGGGCTCCGGCAACGATCAGCTGGCTGGAAGCTTCCACGGAGAGCCAAGGCGAGGGACAGAAAAGCGAGCGATAGAGGGAGAGAGTAGAGGCGAGAGGTGAGCTGGTGGCGAACAGAGACAGAGGGACACGAGCGGTGGTGAGCAAAGGCCGAAGTTTAGTAGAAGAGAGAAGGGGGGAGAACGCACATCCATCGGCTATCAGCGACGACGTCATGGGTAGCCTCGCAGCCAGCTACGCACGTTTTTGGCAGCGTTCTTGGTGCCCTTAGCTGTGCGCTCCCGTGGCCATGGTGCTGGACGTGGCTCGCGAACCGGCCAGCCTGTCGACGACTTAACTCGCCCAGTGCTGCTCTGACGGTCGATCGAGGCGACGCGACGCTGAAACCTAGGGGAACGCTACTTCCAATGCAACTGCACGATGTATGGTCGCTGCCGCGTCGCGACGGGTTCCTCCTTGTTCTTGGGCTACCTTGTCCTTGAGAGGCTGCTGCATCGTCGAGTGCCTGCGTGAGGATCTAAGAGTGTGCCACCCTGAATCGAAAGTCTGTCGAGACCTGTGCCCGGTGGAGTTCTGCCAGCGTTAGAATCCGCGTCCTTTTTCGACAGTGATTCGTCGTGGAGAGGATAAACGAGTCCTGTGAAACAACGATCCAGAGAGAGTTGCCTGAGATTCTGGTTGGGGATCAGAGGGATCTTCCATGCTCCTCGGGATGAGATAACTGGCTCCAGGACGAGAGGAATGTAAACGCTCCGTTTACGATGTGATTGCGTGGATCCCGGTGGACGAACGTGAAACTGGAGAGGGACGAGGTGCAAACAAGATCTTGTGCAGGCCAAGAGGAGGCTCGTAAGGTTTATCTCCAGCCTGTACTGTTGCAGCTGCGTACGAAGTGGATTCGGTCCGTCGATAGTCGGCCAATAAACGCGGGACACACTCGAGGCAGCAACGGCGGCGCGGTAAGTACCAAAACAAATGCCGCACTCGAGTGGGTTCTATTGTTAGGCAAGCGTATTTTTCTAACGGGGACGAAAATGAATGTGGTCGGTGGAGCGTAGGTGGGTCCTCCAGAACGGTTCGTTGACACGGCGACAGGGAGATTCTGGTGCCGCCGAGAAAGGCCGCCCGTGGATGCAAATATAGAACACGCTTCGCGACACTTGGGGAAAGATCGAAGAGGGTACCGGAGCGTGTCGGAGCTTCTCTGCTACGCGAGTGGGATCACATCCGCGTTCAGGTCGAACGATACTAGCCACAGAGACTGTTCGAAGGGTTCAATCGTTCCAGGTTTTATAACGAGTGAGGAATTGGGTTTCCCCGAGACAAGCGGAATAGGATCGCCGATGCCTGCCACGAAAGCAATAAGGGACAACGTCTCGGCCACGTTCAGGCTCCACTGAAACCGAATGGTACGGGGATCGACGGTGCGCCGAGGCTAATCTCGCGAAACAATTATCTTCCACGTGCGATACGAGAGAGTCTCCCCTCGAGACGTTGCTCGGAAGATACTCGCGCCGTGTAAATGCAAAGAGAATCGCGTACGAGGTGAAAGGGGGAAGCAGCAAGGGTGAGGATCCCCTGCACGGCAGGAGCCGCTTACCCTGCGGGTTCCCTCGTAGCTGGAGTTCCCTTCTGATGGTACAGCGAGCGACTCAGCAACGGTGGACGAGCGCGGTCGACGAGCGCAGTCCCCGCCAACAGCATCGTCGTCGACGCGTAACGTCATCATGGCTCCACGTGCAGACTCCCCGATGATCGTGCTCGCTTTGATCCTCGTGGCCGCTACCTGGCCAGACTGTGGCCAGGCAGGCTTGGTCAAGTTCTACGATTCCGTTCCGGAGCACGCCCAGCCAGAGAAACGCGTGCCCGTGAACGACTACGCGATGCACGGGCCCATAGTCGACGATCACGAGTTCCCGGGGGACTTGAGGGAGCCCTACCCAGGCAAGAGCTTCGGTCCCATGGGGCCCGTCGACGGGTCCCTGCCCGACGACGTTTCCTTTCGAAGCTTGTCAGCTGACACAGGCGACAACCACCCGGTGGAGTCTCATCTAGCCTCTCATCCGGCCAACGGTGACCCGTCCAACCGGGAGTACAAGATCATGTCGGTGGAGTTTCACCGCGTGGAGACGCCGTTCGTCATCGGGATATGGATCTTCTTCGCCAGCATCGCGAAAATAGGTACGCCCGCAACTCGACTGGCCTCGCCAGGCGCTTGGCCGTTGCTGGTTCCCTTGGTAATTGCCGCGGTTAACTCTGACGCTGCTGCGAGGAACGGTGAACTACTACCGGAGGAACAACTGACTCGGGGCGATGGGAAAAGTTTCAGGGACGAGAGCTCTCAATATACCACACCTACTGTATCAGTACAGCTTGCTGTGATTCGTCTTAACAACTTCATATTACATCGGTTAATTTAACACCCTTGAGACCGCCGGTTTTAGTCCCTGTAACGTCAAGATTCTATGAGTGATTTTCTGTAGAACATCGTCAGTTGTAAACAGACGGGGCGGCAGCGAAAGAGTTAATAGAGGCGCGAACTTTCTGCTGTTCCATTTCGCTTCCGTTAAGTTACCATTGTACGTGCAGGCTTCCACATGACGCCCAGGCTCAGCAAGATCTTTCCGGAGTCCTGCTTGCTGATCGTTGTCGGCGTCGTCGTTGGTGTGTTACTGTTCCAGGCGAGCAGCGTCCACGTGTCGCCACTCACGCCGGACACCTTCTTCCTGTACATGTTGCCGCCCATTATCCTGGACGCCGGTTACTTTATGCCCAACCGGCTGTTCTTCGACCACCTGGGGACGATACTCCTCTTCGCCGTCGTTGGGACTATATTTAACACGCTGTCGATAGGTTGGTAAAACCGTGTGAAAGGGAAACGGTGTCGCGCGTCCGCGTCGACGTGTTTCCTCCTTTTCTCGAAGCTGTATTGTTCTAATACTATCCTCCTCTCGTCGGTTCGTTTTATATTATTGTCCGCCTCCGGCGTAGGAGGTGCATAGATTGAGGGGCGGCGAGACAAATGAATAAACTTCAAGCTTATTACTGTGGCTTTGGAAAATTACCATGGTGATAAAAAGTTGTATTATTAATATAGACACTTTGGGGCAACGCAGGAGGTCAACAGAGTGGACCTCGAACAGACAATTGCACGATACACACAGCATGAAGTGACTGCGTAATAAACACCGTTCCTCTTTTGGACAATCTCAGGAAGTACGCAATAAGCGTATCTATAAGGAAGCATAAGTGCAATCTCAGATAGCACTTGCTACTGTTGGTCTTCTCAAGGGTTTCTGTAGAACTTGAAAGTGTTTCCCCGTCTGCCTTCGCGCGATGTTTCTCGCGAGCTTTCCCCCCATTGAATATGCTTTTCTATTGATCTTGAATTCTCTATCGAGTATTTCATAATCAGCTCATATAGAGCGGCACGCGCGAGCTCGTCGAGAGGGAAAACGCGCGGACGTCGTACCGCCCACGCGATTTCTGTTTATGGCACAACGTGTGCGCTGAATGTTCGTCGGTGGTTGCGAAACTGACCATCCCCCCTGCGCGATGAGGAACGCGGATGCCCGTGGCAATTAAAGATGCAACGTGGACGCCACTCGTGGCATTCGTGGAACCGATTTCGTTGTCATTATCGGCGAACGTTCGCCGCGAGGCATCGCGAATATCCGAGGCGAATGAAAAATTGCTGAGATTGTTCCTCGAGGTCGTCGGCCAAATGCGTTGCCTTGGACGTGACGATATTATTTTCGTCTACAACACGTAATGATCGTCTCGATATGTCGAATTTATTTGTCGCCCAATTTTGATATCTAATCATTCGGCCTGTCAATCACAGCCGTTTGTGATTTTAAATATCTATCGTTTGTAGATATCACGCAGATATCCATGCCATGCAAACATTGTCATAGATAAAATTCTACTTCAACTGTTTCGAGCCAGTTATTGGAAACCGGTTTCATAAAAAATAAGATAAAATGTTTGATAATTTGAAGAGCCTGATTAATTGAAGACTCTAATTATTAAATGTCACTTATATAATACTTTCGAATGAGAAACGTGATTCGAAAGGCATTTTTGGAAAGAAAATAGTACAAAAGTTATTTGATAATTATTTGGTACTTTGCTATTTTTCTTCCGAAACACTTCGAAGTCAAGGCTTGAATTCCTTTCGGTGTACACGTCGATTCTTCATTAGCCAGGGCTTTGTACAGAAGTTTCACACGAACAGGATCAATATCGTCTGCTGTGGTGAATTATTTACAGGTGCGTCACTGTGGGTGTTAGGCAAGAGTGGCCTGTTTGGCTGCGAAACACCACTGTTGGACATGTTCCTTTTCTCGGCGTTAATCAGCGCGGTGGATCCTGTCGCTGTATTGGCAGTATTCGAGGAAATACACGTGAATGAGATCCTTTACATCGTAGTGTTCGGGGAGAGTCTCTTGAACGATGCTGTGACTGTTGTAAGTATCCTTTCTTATTCATCCACAGGAACACAATTTATTTATTCCACAACTACCTCAGAAAGTGCCGACCACCCTACGCGATTCAATACACAAGGATCAATTTAATACGCCACAAGCCGATTAAAAAAGTTATGAAACATTGGGGATATTTAGAGGATATATTTTTTGCAATTTTCACATTTTTTACCCAATTCACTCTGAGGGCGAAATTAACCTCTGAAAATCCGACTATTTTCCGACTTTGTGTTATAACTCGCGAACTTTAAGTTACCAAATGATAGTCCTAATAAAAGAGGTAAATTTTGTCGGAAAATTTTTTCATAAAATCGGAAAATAGCTGAATTTTCAGGACTACAATTTCACCCCCTTAAAGTGAATTTAGATAGCAAAAAATGCTAAATATACACCTATATATCCTCTAGATATCCCAAAGTTTCATAATTTTTTTAATTTCCGAGTTGGGGATCTTGCCTCGTCAATAAAAAACAAAATTGCAAACAGACTGACTTCAGTTTCAATTCTAATTAATGCAACACCATAAATAGATGTGGAAGGATAAAGTCAACTGCACAACCGTGCTTGGACACGCGCGTGTTATTCGCTGGCTGAAAATCTTTTCCTGTTCGTGACATTGCCACTAAATCGCTCGATTAAGAGAACACCTGAGCCAGACGTGCTTCTTTAACGACACGCAGGTGCTGTACCACATGTTCGAGGCTTACAGCGAGATGGGACCGTCGAGGATCCTTTACACGGACTTGTTATCGGGCCTGGCTTCCTTCTTCGTCGTGGCGATCGGGGGAACGATAATAGGGGTGATATGGGGCTTCGCCACCGGTTTCGTCACGAGGTTCACCCATCAGGTTCGCGTGATCGAGCCCATCTTCATATTCGTCATGGCGTACCTGGCCTATCTGAACGCTGAGATTTTTCACATGTCGAGTATACTGGCGTAAGTAGATCCCTCCAGTTTCTAATCAGACCTAACCCAGAGGGCCACTAAAGTGCAACGATCTCTCAGGTACCTCTATGCCGTTCGTATCGCTCCAAATGACCGATAAAAAGCTCCCGACGTGGAAAAAGATTTTTCTGACTACGTCAAGGGTCAAATTATGAATCTTCATTGGCCATTTGAGGAACCACCCTCTGTATGGATAATTGGCTGTTCATTTTGAAAGGGACAATCTCAGTAGCTTCGTGTACAGTAGAATATCAATGGAGAAATAACGAAGAACCACCAGGAATATTAATTTAGTCGATCAGGGCGATACCTTGGTTAATGCAACCCCGCATTATATCGGGCTTTATAGGAAAGTTGGGATCGTAAACGACAATTTTTTATTAGAGAACGCATAAAAGGAAATATATGCAGGGCAGTTAACATCACCAGCCGAGATATTTCGCCCGTTTGCACCAATAAAGTCGAATGCGCTGCACGTGTCTGGTACGAGCGCTGGGGGTTTATTAGACGAGCTCGGGGGGTGCATTTCTTGACGCCCTCAATTATATCTCGCAATAAATTCGGGAAACGGCTCTCTGGTTCTCACGCGAATCGCTACATACGTTTATCAAAGCGTGCATGTTTTCGGACAATAAGAGAGCGCTGGCGATTGATCCGTGTTCTTTTAATCAGCCCATAAACGGCGTATCATTAATTAAACGTTATTACGATCTATGACGAGGTGAGGGTGGAACGGGAGGCAGCGTTAGCGTGCATTTTCGATGCTATATCGTGGGCGTAGCGCGAAGGAAAAGGGACTAACTAATTGCTCGGTAATTCGTTAAGCTGACCGCGGCCAAAGTTTCGACAATATTAAATAACTGTAATAATTGAAACCCCCGCCCTGCCGTAGACCCCTTAAAGCCTCACAATTCCCACGTGATTCTCGTTAAGTCCATTATTTACACGTTCCCCGGTGAAGTAGCGCCAGCGGATGATCGATCATGATGCGAAGTACGCTCTGTGTAATAACTGTTCAAATATGCTTAACCCGTAATCGCTCGTTCTTGGTCGAATCTGGTCGATTTTTATCTATACGATTAAACGGAATTCACCGGCTGTTTGACCGGCAAATAGAGCCATTTCGAATGCGCATGTATCTCAATGCCATGGGCTCCTACTTAATAAACCGATGACCCGCTGCTGCTCGGGGCGCTCGAGATGTAACATTCGCAAAGTAATACACGGGAATATCGACGAATCAACCGAATCAAATTGCTTCTTGTCATGTATCGGGGATAACATCATCGTGATCGAGAGTCGGATACCAATTTTCCATTGTGGAATATTTTCAAATAAGTGTAATCTTTATTAACAAACACCTCCAGTGGCGCACTCAGGATTTAATCTTGGGGAGAGCCGAGTTGAATGGATAAAAATATGTTTAATGCGAATTCATTAAAATTCAATAGGCGATTATAACAGTTTAAAGAATAAAATCGAGTCTTCTTTTCCTTTTACAAAACACTTCAGTTGTGGTCACATTAATCTCGTTTATCCTCTTTCCATCTAATTATTCGAATAAAAAATTATTCGTTGTTCTCGAATAACTTCATTCTATTCGAAATTTTTATTCGACTAAAAATTTATTCGAGTAATGCCCAAGCCTGGCTGAGAATCGTCTATTCCTCGGAACGTGTTGCTCCGAGCTCGTGCCACTTCGATTTCCTTGAACGTACGATGCGCCGATATTTTGATATTTCCCGTTCCGAACTTATACCACTTCCCAAAGTTTCGGCGTTGTAAATATGTAGCGGTTGGCATCCGAGTCCCTCATATTTTCATCACTCACCCTCGAGCCGTACGTAATAGTTGTCGAAGAGAAGTTGCCGCGTTAAGTTCCGCGATCAGGAGGAACGCCGCGACTGCCTTATGCATAATTCATCGTTTCTTCGACAACAACGAAGTAGTAATGGACAGTGCAACACGGAGTTTCCAATATTTCGCATCTACCGCGCATCGAAGAAGTTTAAAGTAGAAGGAATGGAAGTCACGCTTTCTAACATGGAAACATGGGGGAGGGAGCGAAGCACTCCGCGATCGTACACGGCGACGCGGAATCATCGACATAGTATCGCGAATCCAAGAAAAACAATAACTCTTGCACCGCAACTCTTGTTTCGTAGCAATAACAATGCACTTCAAGTAGAGAATGCTAATATTCGAGAAAATTCTCGGTCCCGCATAGCTGCAGTTGATTAAAATATTGCAGGGTTTCCAAGTCCGACTAATTACAGACTCCTTCCACTTGCTAGATCTCGACAACTCGAAATTGTCTTCGCCCAAGGACCCACTTCGTTTATTCTTCGCCTACTAATCATAGCCTCTAACGCAAACTAAGCTTCCGTCCTCAAAATATACTCAGAGGATCTCAGAATACTCTCGGATAAATAAAGCCCGCTTCAGAAATAAGAGACTCATGGACAATTATCCAACTTGCATGCGCTCATGTTGCACTCGCACAGAATCGCCGGGAGGTCCTCTAATTGTGAAGAAATTCGCCAAGAAATCTGCCTTCGCAAGCAATATCCGATGACCACGAACGCTAACGACTAATCCATCGATACCGAGAGCCAAAGGCTAGGATAGAATTTCGAATCCTCAAAGCCCTAATTATAGTTACAGAGTCGCCCCTCGATCCTAAATCGGATGAGCTAAGTTAGAGCTAGAGTCGAGCACTCATCCCCACCCTCCCCACCTCTCCCCCTCAAGAGTATCCCAACAAGGAGTCACGTTCATGTAATAAACCGAGAGACCACTGTCCCCAATGAACATCGATTCCGTAAACGCCGACCAAGGATCGTACGTTCGAATTAATTTCGACTGCGTTTAGGAAACGGCGGGCTGGTCGATCGATACTCGAGTTTCCCGGCCGACACTATCGCACACGCTGCTCGCCCACCACCACCACCCCCCCCCCCCGCCCGCCTTGGCTCCCCATTACCCGTGACCTCTTTATCGCCAGGATCACCTTCTGCGGCATTACCATGAAGAACTACGTGGAGGCCAATATATCGCACAAGTCGCACACCACCGTCAAATACACGATGAAAATGCTGTCGAGCAGCTCGGAGACCATTATATTCATGTTCCTCGGGGTGGCCACCGTCAACAACAGGCACAACTGGAACACGTGGTTCGTCCTCACCACCATCGTCTTCTGCTCGGTCTACCGGATCGTCGGTGAGTAATCCAAGGCCGACCCTGAAGACACCGCCCCAGGTGTCCCCCGCGCCGACTACGTAATCTCGCGGCGCCATTTGTACAGCGTAACAGCCCCGCGCGATTGGGACAAGTTCGAGTCGCTTAATGGTATCGCGAGATAAGAGCCTTAAGCTAAACCGATCATCGGTTATACGGCGTGTCGTTTGTCCGTTACGCGCACCGTGCCAAGAATATCGTTTCTTGCGCTGGGTCTTTGGCTCCGATGACAGCTCCGAGACAGCTCTTGGCACGGGGGATAGGAAGAGATGCTTTACGGATTTTCATGCGATTTCGGGGAAATTTTCTACCGGCAACGGAGGGGAGAGCCGGTCGAAGTAAATTACTTGGACCAGGAGTCTGGAACCGTTTCCTTTTAGAGGATTGTTCCGGGACCTCGACTATTGGCTTGTAGTATGTATGTGGAACGTCCGCGCTCCGCTGGAAGTAAAAGTACTTCTTTCGTAATCCAAGTGTACAGAGGTCGCGCAAGTAGCACTACGTACGGGACCATCAATTACTCGCGAACAGGCGTCCCACATATCGCAACCCGTTGCTACTCGTATCGCTTCCCTTGCAGCGTCAAAATTACTACGGGATCCAATTAATCCCATTAATCCCTTAAGAAATTTACTCTTCCCACTTGAATTCCCGCTCAAGCTGAAGAATCTCGAGAAACCGCTTAACGGGATTCGTCCCTCTCCTTCCGTTTTACATCGCGGCTTACTGTCGCGAGCTTACGGCTTCCCGGCGACGGTTCGCCGCTAAATCGTGCGGCGCGGGCGACACTTAAAAAATTCATACGGGCCTACTTGCGCACGGGCGCGAAATCGTCGCAGCTTAAGCGGATCGAAATGCTATTTTTCTTTTGCAGGCGTGATCGTTCTGACGGCGGTGGCGAACCAGTTTCGATTGCACAAGCTGGACAAGGTGGAGAAGTTCGTCATGTCGTACGGCGGGCTGCGGGGCGCCGTCGCGTTCGCCCTGGTCCTGCTGATCGACCCCAGACACGTGCCGCTGCAGCCGATGTTCGTCACCACCACGATCGCGGTCATCTACTTCACCGTGTTCATACAGGTAAAGGGAGGACAGGCGTGGGCGGACGGGCCGCGTTGAAAGGGCGGAATAGCGAGCACGGCGGTTTGGAAAATCAAATATCGTCGCATCACCTTGGCAAACAGCCGGTGTCGCTTTTCCCATGCTGCCAGCTGCCAGTGCCCCTCACCCCCGGATAGGGGACGCGAAAGTTAAAGATACGGGGTGTTCTTGCGATGTTGACCCACCGCGGTTATCTCAAACCCAATTTACATTCGACAGTTTTTACAATCATTAGCGATGGCTTTTATGTTGGCGGGGGTGTTTGATTAAAGTCGAGTGGCTTTGTGAATAATTCTGGGCGCCATTCTTGGCCTCGAGTAGCTATGATGCCGGGATTTAGAGAGAATGCCTTGGAGAATGTTTGCTTTCAAAGAAAATGTTTAAGTGGATAGAAGCAATTGGTGTGTTGAGCTTAATTTATCTTTGGGAAGAGCATTGTTCGGAAGAAGCTATTTCCATCGAGACGGTCTCTTTTATGAAAAGGTCTATTTTCGGCGGAGTTCAACTCAGAAGTCTCATCAATTTATCTGCAATCTTTTTGAAAGCTTCATATTTTAAAATCTAGCTTGCTATTTTATACACTTCTCTACTGTTACCGTTCATTCGAGGGAATTGAATTTTCTTTGAATACAGTATATTAATGCGGTCAAAAGTTCGTTCACATCCGAGTTAAAAAGGAGACTACAATCACTCATTGCTTTTAAGTTTTGAGCTAAATTTGAAATCCTTTCCGTCGAGATAGTTAAAAATAATAACTCAGGGCGTGGAGCTTAAAGTAGCGCAGCCCAGTATTCTCAGTGCAACTGTGCCCACGCAATAGAATAACAATAAAGGCTGATCGATTTAAAGAGGGTGATATAATAGTTGGAAAATCCCCATTCTCTGAATCAACATCCCTCAAAGCGTAGTTCTCAGGGTTCCGAGGCCCCCGGGGTTCGCGGCAAGCAAACTTCCAGAACTGTTGATTTAAACCAGGGAACTGTTCAATAACTCCGCGAGCTTGGATTCATTTTTGCGAAATCTCCCCAAGTTAGTTCTAATCGATAAACATTGATAACTCCTCGAATGTGCTCGCAAGGTTCAGAGACAACAAGCTTCAAAAGCCTCGCAAAACTCAATAACACTAACATCTCCTGGGCAGAATTTTTATTTACATAAAATAACGAATAAATATTAAAAAATTACTCGCCATGTGTCGAATAAATCTAACTCGGGTTAACGAACGAATACTCTTTTTAACTTTCATTCGTTATTCAAAATTCTATTTAAATAAAAACTTTGCCCATCTCTGCCTTAAAGCAAGAGCTCCAAATCTCGGAAAACTAGCCGAGAACGTGTTATCAAAACGTGACTCGCGCACTTCTGACGTGTCCCAAGGAATGCTCGTTAGTTGGCCGGCTTATCGATTGTGGGTGCTACCGAACGATGTTTTGCAAAACTGCATTCGCAGCACAGGGGGGGGGGGGGGGTACATCAAAGCATGTTATCACAGTTCGTGTTGCCGTTACACCGCGTGCCACCCACGGGATATACCAACTTCTATTACACGCCTCGGCCACTTTGTCATCACAGACAACCGCCGGTAAACTCCTGTCTATCTCGCCGCAGGATTTTATGACAATCTACGCACGGTCTGGTGGAAACACACGGATACTCCCCCGTAATACCGCCGGCGGGTGGGTGTATCGCACAAAGGGCCCTTTTCTTCGTTAATGCACGCTTGCCATGTAACACGAGCCGAAGGAAACGGGCCGCCCTTACATTATAACCGACATGGAGAAATGATAAGGCTGCCATGTTGCGCGCCCGCCCTCCTCCCACGTGCTCGTTTCAGAATACTTTTATTACCGGTGCGCGCAATTATTTTAGAGTATCTATTTCCCGATAGTGTAATTCCATTCGGCCGCCAGGACGGGGAATTAAGTGGATCTGAAACAAGAGCGAAACGAGCGGAATACGAACGCAATTAGACTGCGAAAAGGTTAAAGCGTCGCGCAAAAAAAGAGCAATGGGAAAGAAACACCCACTTTCATCCCGAAGGCGCGTCCTGTTTGCGATCAGCGCGGAGCTGGCTCTCCGCGGCTCCATTAGTTCTAAAAACACCATCGACTTTGCCGCGCAATCGATCGGAAACACGATATCGATGGTGCGCCGCCCGAGCACACACACACCCCGCAACATTCGCTCCCCGCAACATTCGCTCCCCGCAACATTCGCTCCCCGCATCCTTGGCTGGCGCCGATTATCGATGCAGAAAAGGCGAGCCGGCACGCTAGGATTCTGTTTCCAAGACCATGAGCATTCTCGACTGCGCGCTGTCGATAGCTTCGCCTCCGCGATGCGTCGAAACCAAATTTTCTGTGTTCGGTTCTTAGTGGACTTGTGTAGAGACGAACGTGAATAAGAACGATTTTCACTTCGAAATATTCCGCCTTTCTATTTTTCGAGATAGCTCTCAAAAGTCTAACGGTTTAAATCCACGATGAGATTTTACACGAGACTTTTGTATCACGAGAGTAACTAATGGAAATAGTCGCGAGAGACGAGATTTTTGAAAATATATCGTTAAACTTGTCTCAGGAGAGTCTGGTAATAATTAACAAAGGAATAAAATAATGAAATAATTGTCTCGTGAGATTAAAGTCTCATGAGGGACACGATATTTTTGTCTCATCGTGGATTCGGACCTTCCCAGTTGAGCTGCTCGCACAGTCTCAGCACCGATGACCCAGCTCGCCAACCCTCGGGCCCTGGGGATCTGTGTTTATACATTTTCCTACTTTTAATCATAGAACGGTAGCTGAAACACTAACGACTGTGTTGACCACTTTTTTTAACGTAGATATGGAAAGGAAGCTCGACAAGGGATTCAATGGTAATTCATAGGAGTCCAGAAGACTCTAACCCCTTTTAACCAACCCAGAGACACGTAACAAAATAATGCACCAAAGATTATGAAACTTCTTGACAAAACCAGCCAGTACCATTAATTTAAAGTTCAACGCAAGGGGTTAAAAATAAGATCACAATCTCGTGCCCCTCCCTTATCGTTAGGCTCCCACGAGAACCAGTAATTTCTCTTTATTGCTACGTTTTTCACGCGCAATCCCGCTATCTCAGAATGATTTGGAGCTGTCAGGGGAATCTGTTTCCAGGGTATCACGATCAAGCCCCTGGTGAAGATCCTGAACGTGAAGCGGGCCGAGAAGAAGAAGCCGACCATGAACGAGAGGATCCACGAGCGGGTGTGTGCCTCCGTCACACTTCTATTTTGCAACACGACCGACCGTAACGTTTTTTAACGGGCGTTTCATGCAACAACGGCGAGATCGATCGGCTAATAAAAATACGGGGCGAGCGAATAGCCGGACAGGGCCGTGCGCGCGTGTATAAATTATAGGCCACAACGCGGTGCACGCTCTTATCGTTAAAGTAAATATTGAAAAAGAATAGCAGGCCGCGCGATACATGGGAATCAATAATCGTTGCCCCTCTGGGCTCGTCGCGCGTGTGTGTGCGTCTGTGGGCATCCGAGGATCGCATTGATTTTCGACCGGTCACCGTTCATAAATGAACGTGTCAAAACGAGAACAATGGGCGAGTAAATTAACCGGGTTGCTCCGCGGTTGATACTCTTAGCGTATATCACGTCAGATAACGAATAGAATAACCAGCGGCGGGGCTCGGGCTCGGCAAATACAAAAAGAAACCAGACACCGGGGTAAAAATCGAATGACGTTTCTGTTTTGCAGATAATGGATCACGTGATGGCGGGGATCGAGGATATCGTGGGGAAACACGGCAATTACCATCTCCGCGACAAGTATGCGCGAGTTCCTTCGTCGTCGAGCGTCGTTTCTATACCGATGGCGTTCGTCTAACGTCGCTTCTGTTCGCCCTTCGCTCTTTCTCTTCTGTTCCAGGTTCAAGCGGTTCGATAATAAATTCATCCGACCGTATCTGGTGAGAGACCACTGCGGCGCCGAGCCCAAGATCCTGGAGACGTACTCGAAGCTGGCGATGAAAGACGCCCTGGATTATATTCGTAGGAACGCGTCGACGATCGGTAACATCAGCGGCACGGAGAGCATGTCCGCGATATTCCGCAACTACAGCCACACTGGCCAATTCAATGGAAGGTACGATAATCCTTTTCTCTCCTTTCTGCTCTCCGCCAACTGTGCCCTTCGATCCGCACCGCGCTGAATTATCTCCTCGTACTTGACCCGTTTTCTTTTTTCCTATTTTCCGCGATAAGAAATCCCGCACAGAGCTCTCTTTGATACGGACCCGCCGCGTCGTGTCCCTTTGACGGCCGAGCGGGGCAGGCGTTAATTATAAAGAAAGTTTTAATTAAAGGAAAAGAATTGCGACGATCGCGAGTGGAGTTTCGGTTTAATCCTGCTGGATGAAACGTAGTATTTGACGCGAGAGAGAATGAGCCAACGCACGGTGCTGTAACGTGAAATGCTCCCTATGTTGTTAACTATGCTTCGCAAAATGACTGTAGGTGGATACGACGAGGCGTTATGTATTTTATCAATTTTGATTACGGTGATCGTTGACAAATGGTATGAATGAAAATGTGGAATATACTGCTAGGAGTGATTAAAGTAATCGCACGAGTATGTACTCTTATCTTGAATCGCTGATCGCACTGAACCAGTGAATTTAGGGGGGACACCGCGGTAATGGCCCGAAAAGTAAATGTGTTTTTGGAAATTTATTAAAAGCAAACTACGTAAGGAATCTTATTTAAACTTTCAGGACTTTGTATTGGATATTTAAGTTATACGAATATATTTTTTAAAATTTATTTAAAGCAGATTTACAAGCTGTACGGGACCAGTAACTTCACGCTGCAAAAAATCAGAGTGACAGTTTTCTGACGAAACGGTGCTTCCAAAATCAACAATCCAAAATGTTTTAGAAACTATATGCGGATGTCTATGGCACGCCGGGAGATTTTTTGTTTGGTCTTTTCCTTCTATTTCTTTTCCAACGAAAGGGGTTAATTTACTAGAAGCAAATTTCACAACTTTTTTCAGAGCTTCACCATTTTGTGATTTTTCAAAAATTTCAAAATCGAACCCGTCGTGCCATAGCCACGCGCATATAGTTTATAAAACTTCTTGATTTTTTTATTTCCGAAGTACCGTTTCGTCGGAAAACTGTCAACAATGTCAGCGGAAATTTTTTGCAACCCTAAGTTACTGGTCCTGTATAGCTTATAAAACTGCTTTAATTAAATTTAAAAAAAGATATTCGTATAACTTAAATATCCCCAAAAAAATGTCCTGAACGTTTAAAAAAGATTCATCACGTAGTTTGCTTTTAATAAATTTCCAGACACCTTTAATTTTCTAGCCATTATCGTGGTGTCCCCCCTTAATAACCAGCAGTAGTAAAATTAAGGTACATTTTCAGATCAGTACAGAGACTAAACAGATTCTTAAAAGTCTGAAAATACTAGCTTAATGCTTAAAAGAACGAAAAGTTTCCAGCTTCTTCCTCCCAGAGTCACAATCTAACAAAATTACACAGACATATCACCCCCCTCAAATCTGAATCACCTCTAAAAAGCAAAAAACAGGATTCCTAGCAAAAAAGTCAATCCCAATTCCTAATTCCCGTTCAATTAAAATAGGAACTTGTATTGTATCACGTTCTCAGAATTACGTAATGTCCACTCAGAAGGACGTTGCCCCTCGGCAACGTCCGTTTTAAAATCGCTTCGATCGAGATGAGCGCAGAATGCGAGAGGGTGAAATACTGCGTGTGATATCGAGGAAATTCCGCTCGGGCACCATTACCCGCGGCATTGATCATTTGCGAAACGACGGTGCCCGCGTGTGCCCGGCCTGTGCACACGCTGCACAAGACGCATAACCGAAGATAAGTCTGCATTGTATCTCGATTGAGCGGCGAGCCCTCCTCGAGGCACGGTATCGATCTTCAAGTGGCAGCCCGTCATAAAATGCAGTCTCATTCTTTCTCCTTCCAGTCCGAGTTGCAGCCAGCTCGAAGCGGGCTGGAATATTGATCTCCAAGAACTGGAGTACAACCCTTCCAAGAAGGACCTGACGGACGCCAGGATCCACCATCTATTGGCCGAGGAACTTTGCAAACCGTACAAGAGGGTAAGAAACCCTCCACTCTAGCAGACGATTTACATATAGGCACGCGTCCCTGAAAAATTCGCTGACGAGGGGAAGGGTAGGGGAATGTTTAGCGAAGGATCGTAACACAGCGAAATTTCAGACATCGATTCTTATCTCGCGTGGACGAAAAAAAGAATGGCCCTACTTCGTGCCCCCGCATTCGAGGGCGTCGAGATTCTATCGGAGGAATATATTTTAAGGGTTACGCTTTTTACCCCAGCCATGCAGGAGAATCGACTGAACTCAGAATTTTAAATTCGCAGTGATAAGGGAGGAATATGTGCTCGAGCAGTGGCAGACGTTTCGCTTACCCCAAGTAGAAATCGATAGTAGATACAGGATTCTAGAGTAACTAGTACCAGAGAGAAGAATCGGTTTCGGACCCTAAATGTTCCCCTTCCCCTTCGCCGCCACTGAGACAGGGTGATTCCGAGAGAAACGGCTGAACTTTCGGAGCTCGTTCCGCCCGCCCGAAAAATAAAGAACAGTCACGCGAACATGGGGACCACCCCCTCTGTCAGAGTTATGGACACTTGGCCGCGAACGTCCCGCGAGTTTAAGGGGTCGAGCGCGTCGCCGAAAGTTCAGCCAACTATTTCGGAACCACCCTCTAAGAACACGGAAAGAGACTCCCTGAAAGAAGGAAACGAAATTGCAGCATCGACGCTTGAGCTACAGCCGGCACGCGGTCAATGATCGCGACCTCTCCACCCAGGTCAATTACAAGATGCACATGAACATACGGCGGATGATGGGGGAGCACAAGCACCGTCACAAGCGCAGCAAAAAGTTGCTCAAAGTAAGAACTACGCCCCATCCCCCGCGCGCTCGTTCGGCGCGCGAATCTTCTATTCCCGTAATTAAAACCGCTCCCTTGCACGGTCGCAGGACGGCAAGCAGAATCACGTGAGTTTCCCCGAGTTCCAGCAGCAGAACGGCTCGACGAAGTTGTTCACCCAAGGTAAATCGAAAGAAGGCTATCGATGCCCGCTCGCGTAAAGGCTCGTTTGAATACTCGTGAATTTTCATTCGTCCCCAGATTACATCAACGGGGTGCTGTACGAGTTGGAGAACGGGGACACTTCAAAGCCTTCGAGCAAAGAGGACTGGGACTCGGCCATAACTTTCACGGCCCGCACTTCCGGTGAGAATTTCGCCGTGGTTTTTTTTTCCCGCCGATCCCGGGCCAAGTTTTAGGTCTCGTTAGAGCATCGACTTCCAAAGAAATTTTCCTCGACGATCCAGATTTCTTTGAGGAATTACCTCCTCGTCCTATATTCAGACTCGCCAAAGTCTTCTTTCCACGGACTTGATTGGGGGGTTAATTACGCCCTCTATTCATAGTCAAATTTCTTACGAGCTGCTTCCTGTAGACTCGTCGAACGTGAACGCGGACCACCACCACGGCGCTACCACCACCACCTCGATGGACACCATAAACACGGACGACGCTGATATGAAGCTGGGACGCGATGGTAGGTTCTCAGAATTAATTATTAGTGGAGTCTAGAACAGGGGAGGCGAATCGTTCTCTCTGCTGCGTTTTTAATAGGGGAAAAATTAGTAGAAAATTACACATCGCAGAATTTTATCGAGGCAAGTTTCAAAATTAACATAGATTTTCATAAGCATTAACCAGAGTTGGACATTAACTAATTATTTAAATAACAGATCAAATAAAAGATACTTCAACTGTAGATTATTTGACGAGCACAGTTAATTTCTTTATTCGACGAATAAAGTTAACCCGGAGGAATTTTATTTGCCACAAGACGAATCATTTTTTGCCCATCTCTGGAATTAACTCATAACATGACCTACACATTGTCGTATAGTGAAAGTTGGCCAAAAATATTTTTGTAGGTGTACCTTACCATATAATAATTATTTTACATTAATATACAGATAGTAATGCTAGCACCTGTAAATCATTGACGTGCCAGCAAAATTTTCATATCTGCCACCTCTGGCACACGTGCCATAGGTTCGCCACCCCTAGTTTAAGATATAAAGAGAAAGCAGTGGAATGAATACTGTTCGGTGATTTCACAGAAACCTACAGGGTAACCACACCCACAGCCACGGAGACCATGTTACCGTGGAAAAGGGAAGACGACTACAATTCTGGACACCCAATTAAACAGAACGAGTTTCCTGCTTGGTGTTCCAACAAAGAGTACCTGGCTTACAGTTCTCCGTCTGCAACGTTCCTAGGTACGACTGTCGTCATAAAAACATCTGCCATATCGTGAATCTCTCATTATACCATAAAAACAGACGTAGGATAGTATCGATACAACATACGAGTGCAAATGTGCAACACACTGATTTCATCGGCTGACTCATTGTACAGCTAATCGATAACAATGTGCATCAGACACACCGCACTCGAATCTCTGCAAGACTATAAACTCCGATCGCTTGGATAGTCTTCAAGAACCTTGAAGTTTTCTATCGATGGGGGTCGGGTAACCCCTCGAAACTACCCTCTTCCAAACATCTACACGCAGCACGATCTCTTAATGTTCAGACACGTTGTTTCAGGTCCACCCTACTGTATCGCAAGTCTGTTTTGGATGCAAATTGAATTGTTGAATTTAGTTGAGAGTTTAAGAGATGATACTACTCCGTTGGTCATATTTTATTAACGTTTTCATTGGATCCAGGACCCGTTAAAAGTCCTACGTCTATTGAAACGAGAATTTGATTTGATTCGGCCAATTGTATATCCAAAGACAGATATGCGAATGCTGAATAGTACCGCTACTTTACAGGGGACGAGTATATGTGAAGACATGCCAGCTTACGAACCCGGAGGATACTAACCTCGGATCACTATTACACCCACTTCCGGTTGGAGAACATGTAAATGTTACGCATCAAATCGTTTCGACTTTTGTGTCGTTTTCTTTTTCGACGTGAACAGAGATGTGTTTTTGCCTTCGATTTTTTGGGTTACCCAATCCCCCACCCCTCTCTCTTTTAAAGTTCACACACACGTTTATACAGGCACCCCACACACGATCAGTTTCTGCATCATTAATCCTGACTGTTCGCGGATATTTCAAACACTCAGCCTTTGAGAACAGTCACCCTTTTGCGTTTCGAATATGTTCTTTTGTCGAGCACCTTGCTTTTCACTTATCTGCAACGTACACGGTGTTCTGCTGATTTCCGTTACTCGAAATGCCTTCGTCGTTATTAATGCTACGGAGCAATTAATGGAGGAAGAGATGTTGATCTCGAAGGGGCAAATATTCTTTATAACTTTATGTGACAAAGAGTAGCAAAATAAAGTTTTCTCAATCAAGATTATTTCAATTTAAAGACAGACATACTATATTATCATATTATATTTGTCTCTTTAAGAACAAGCAAGTTTTCCTCGCACGGTTCTCCGTATCATTAAAAACGGCAGTGATATTTCAAGTAACGAAGGCGAATGAACCGCCGTGGATGATCGGGCAGCTTATTAAACTTTCTTTGCAATTAAAGGTGGGATCGAGCAGCCGAAGGTGCAATCGGTAATTGGCCTGTTCCGTCGCGAGAGCATCTGCTCGGCGAGTATCGATTGCGAGGACATCGAAGAAAAGCAGGACGAGTACACACTGACGGAAACGGAGCAATCGGACTCACCCTCGAACGCCTCACGTGAGTAACCGTGGCCCGCTCTCCACACAAGAACATCCAACGAAGTAATATCTGTACAGATTGTCACGTTTCGCTTACGTTGATTAGAAAACAGAAGCGGAAGAAAATCTAAAGTGGCCTCGAAATGATTCCAAACTGTCTCCTATACAATTATGAAGGATATGAAAAATGCGTGTATTGATTGATTAAAATGAAATGGGGCACTCTGTACGCACAGAATGGGTTCGAATGCGTGGTACAATAAAAATCGGTAATTCTACGTTTAACCGCTTAATGACAATCAGCTTTTTTTAATTTTATTCTTGACTTCTAATAGTTGGCAGAAGTTGCTTTGTATAATGCCAAATAACATAAAAATTACAACTTTATTTGTAATTAAATTATGATACGTCATTGGGCATCATAATCACTTACTAAATCTGTAATAATAAAACTCGGGAATTTTTGAGCGATTTGTGCAAAATAATTCGGTCGTTAAGCAGTCGAAAACGAAGCCCAGTACAAGAATTAAATGTATTCCTCCCTTTCAATTTATTTTGAAAGGCGTGATTATTCACCACCCCTTTCTCATCCGTGCCAAGTATTTCGAACCCATTCCATGCGCTGAAAAGGAAGAGGAAATTCGAGCGCACAAGTGGGCGATCATTGAAAGAGGGAAATGAATGTTACAGGACCATGACGACGGGTAGACAAGAAAGTAGTTTAGCCTCGCAGAGACAGTCGGATAAGTAGACAATTTCGTTCTTGCAGACGGGAAGAGGGGGCCCACTAGAAGGGTATCGATGATGGAGCTGGGCTCCATGGAGCGGGCCCGCTCGGAAAAGAGGGCGTACGACGGTTCCCATTCCCTGCCGGAATGCTGGAACCACCCTCAGAGGCTCCGCATGAGCTCGTTCCCCTACTCAGCCCAGGTGCCGAGCCTCTCGACCGCCCTCATAGCGTCCTCCTCGGAATCGTCGGAGGATATCGATGAGGAGGAAGAGAATGCTTGACCCTTGGGGATCGTCGAGGAGCAGACGAGATCGTCCTACGCGGACATCGAGCGTCGACTGCGTCGTCCGTGGCGGCGGCCCCCTCGACGCTCGTTACTATCGTCGCTCCTACGACGACCCAGCGCCCCGGTTTGAAAGGGAAACCCTGCCGGTTTTCCATCGCGACTCTGACCACTTTCGCCCTCAAGAGCCGCGGCCCAACGCGCGATAATTTCGATTGCAGGGCCACGATGACAGAAAGTATCCTCGTTGACTACCGAGGCTTTCATTCGCACGCAGAAACACAGTCGTTCGGTGTGTGTACGTGAGTGTGCGTAGGGTAGAGTTAGTTAATCCAGGGGGAAAGGGACGAGAGGAATATTTTTTCCCATTAATTCGATAGTTAGACAAGAGGTAGAGGAGTGGATCGTCGCTGATCGAGTACAGGTGTGTTTACGAGATGATTCCGCCGTCATTTTCGGCGCTCTGCGGCTGCGTTCTTTTGATACACGTGTCTACTGTGCGCGAATCCTTTTGAATATTCGACGGGTAGTACGCGGAAGAGAGAGAGAGAGAGAGAGAGAGAGAGAGAGAGAGAGCGAGAGAGAAAGTTATTTTTTTAACCGATACCATTTCCAAGCCACGAGGCAGTGGTTCATCGTAGTCCATTTCGAGGCTTCCTCTGTACGAGAGAATCGTCCCTGGGCACTTTCCTATCCCGGACGAGCAACGTCGGTCTTCGTCGCTGTTGCTTTTCTGCGTGCCGAGAGATCGATCGACAGGGAACGCGTGCAGCATTTCCTAAAGCACCCGCATTTTTCACGGGGCGAGCGTCGAGCAGCTACATCGCATATTTCCCGCGCGAGGATTGTTGGGGGATCGCTCATGTCTTGGTATCGTGGCCTTAAGATTCCTAGATGGACCCTAGCGTCAGTGGAGGGAGTAGAAGGGGCGGCTTTTTCAAAGATGAAGGGCATGATCTCTGTTGCGTTCGCGACCCATAGAAGCTGGTGTAATTTCTTTCTTGAGAAACACCGTGCATGACGCTCGGCTCGAGACGCTGAGAACATCGCGCCATTTACTTTTAAGTTTATAGACGCGTGTCTAGAATTAGATACTAGACACACTTCCGCATGTGTACACGCGTGAAAAGCGGCCGGCTAAATATTCTTGCTGCTTTCGAGGACAGGGACATCTCCGCCAGGGACAAAACTGTATAGTCTGGATCGCTTCTTACTCTCTGTACAAACACAGATGGCCTGAGTCTTGATTCAAAGCGGCTAACAATGTTCTTCTATGCGTAACTTGTTTGATCAGAAGCTGGTTATTATTTCTGGAGTTTCTGGGAAACCTTTGATCGCGAAGAAGCGCGACTTTCGCAAGAAACCTCCCTGTCCTCAGCAACGGAGACTAATATTGCTCTCACAATGAGTTCCTACAGAGATTCTTGCGAATTTGTTACTCTGGAATATCATCAAACTACCTCGTTTAGTATGCAGAAACCGTTGCACATAGATTTTTCAGCACCCTTTAGAGTTGTGATACAAAGGAACGAAAATTGCTCGTTCGATCCCCAATCGAGAGAAGGGAGTCTTTGGACGAATCGTTGAAATCTATTTGAAAATCTGCAAGAATCTTTGCAGAGACCCGATGGCATCGGTGCAACAAACACTCGTGGACGGTCACGCTTTCGACGACGATCCTCGCGTGACCGTTTCCCAGACCACCCAAGACGAGGATCTAAATAAATAATAATAAAGCAACGTGCTTTGCTCAGAGTTGCGAGGAGCTGGAAGATTAACGAACCGAGCACTCCACAACACCGTATACATAACGGAACGACATCCTTACCCTCGAGGATCGTCCAAGGCCTTCGCGGCGATGGACATACGGGAGTTGCCGAAGCGCTCCTCTCCTTAAGTATGGCCTTAAAAATGAAAGAAAAAAGATAACAATACTAATAATGGATAAGCAAATAAATGAGTAACAGTCTCAAGTAGAAGAAGAACCGCGGAGATCGGTGGTAGGTGAGTACCTAACGCGAGAGATAACACCGTATGTAAATAAAAAGGGGAACTCTTTTCTTAGCGGACAAAAGTAGCGAGTTATTACGGCGACTATTATTACCACCATTTATCGGACAGGGGATAGAGAACGCCGGGAGTGTCGGGGTGTGCAGCTAGCGGGGGAAGGTGCCAAGGGAAACTCTAGAATTCCGGATTTTTATGAGAATTGAAGGGATGCTCGGGGGATTTCTGGCGATTCTGCACGGCACTCAACTATGTACTTATGGAATTGAACGAAACGCCGATCCGTTATTCGTTTAATTGGTTAGGATAAATTATCGACACGTGTCAGCGGGGTGGGATGCAGGTTTAGAAATATTGTCTGCACGGAGCCGCGTTAAAAATCCCAGCAGAGGTAGAATTCATAGCAGAGATCTACGGCACAACTCTTTCTCTTTCAACCAATATAAGCTGTTCTAATTTCTAAGCTTTCAACACGCTTCCTCGCGTACGTCGGATCCGCATTTCGCACCGCGAGAGAATCAGCGTGCACGTTCGAGGGGACAAATATTTCTGAGCCTGTTGAAACTCGAGGCGGCAGAAGTGTTTTCGACCTAGTTTCGATGGACGCGAGCTAGTTCTTGTCAATTAGGAGTACGTTCGTTAGGATTTCCTTCAGGCTCGTTGTTTAAGGGATATTTTTCACGCACACTTCGCTTGAAATAGACAGGAATGCTTCTAAATCGGGCGGACGGGTTCAATTTTCGTAAAAATCGCGTGTGAGTTTAAAATTTCCCTTCGCGCGGAATATTCCTGGTGGCCTCTAGTTACCTAGGTCGGACGTGACGTCGGACTAGTCTCTAGACGCTAGTCTTTACGCTGTTGATTTGTTAAAATAAATGTTTATTTCGTAAAACAAAGGACTTTTAATCACCTTCAGTCCCAATTACGCCCTCTTTCAAGTGTCCCCATCTTCATCTCCAACGCGATTCCTCTCCTGGAACACTGCTCACACTTAATGAACACACAGGCAGCACGATTGTCCTTCTCCACTCCTGATTCGATAATAGCCAAAACCAGGTCTCTATAAATTAATTCCAATATTAATATCAAATCCTCCTGTCCCACATACTTAATACAAATGATGTTGCAGCCCATTGGCATTGCAAATTTAAAGAAGGAATAAAATTAAGATCTCCAGGAGGATCGCGCAAGACACTTAAGCTTCGACTGGCTCGATGTGGACGTCCAGCTAATTAGAGGCGAAGCAATAAAGTGATTAGCGATTCGTTAATGGAACTGATGCCTCGACCGTCTAGTTCGGTACGGACCGGGTGAAATCACGAAGAGGCAGACGATCGCGAAAACGTGGCAAGATAACAGTGGTGCAGACCGAGCAATATTTTATCACATGAATAACAATGCCAGGCGGCGTCGTGTTCTTAGTGTGCATACCTACTCTCAGCTACGAGCACGAGCTGATCTTCGGTCTGCCCGTGAAGAGGGCCAAGAGCGAGAAGCCTGGCAAATCGGCGGCGGCTTCGAAGGTGGACCTGCGTCTCAAGGAAACTAGGAGTAAGACTCAACTTTTGACCTTGGACGACGACAATGAACTGGAAGATGCCGATGTTGGCGATGACTTGGATGGGAGACTGCAGCCTCGTCCTCGAGGACGCCGGACGTCCGGTCTGCGCGCCAGGAACCCTGTTTTCGTGTCCATGGAAACGGTATCATAATTTGAGAGATAAAAAGGCACTTTAGTTTTGAAAATCATTGCAACGGAACATGGGTAGTTGTATTGTCGGGCTTTGTACTTCCGATAGAAGAAATTACGGGAAAAGAGGAAGAGAAAACGCTATCGCTATGCGAGTTACTGTGGATAGACCACCTTGGCCAGGTCAAGAAATGCCGCATCTTTGGAAATTTATTTCCAAGTGACAGAAACACTTTTTTCGATGCGGTGATTCTTGACCTGACCAAGGTGGTCGAACCCCTTAATCTGCATCTTATGTTTGGTTTTCTCAATTGCGGAAAGGTCTTGCACGAGTTGCTGAAGAAGCTTAAGGTGGAGCACGTGGTTTGGTGCAAAGACAAGGAGAACATGTACTACGAGGTAAGAGATTAAACTCGCCGCTTCTGTTCCTCGTTACGCTTTATTTTCTACTATTCCATGAACAGGTGATATTCCCGGTGCCCGCTGGGGAGCCATGCGAGAATTGTTTGCACTGTCTGACGGAAATGGGAATCGGCGTGAAAATGAACTCCATAGTGAGGTGATACATCCCGATGTAATTTTCAATGAACCGCGTGTAACTTTCGGGATCCCTTAATTTGCTGTTAAATAATTTTCAGCGTGATCCCGACCCAGTGCACGTACAGTGGCCTGGGGAGTTTTGGAGCCGCTGCTATTAAGGACGATTTAGCACGAAGGTTTCCATTAGGAAGAAAATTATTTAAGATAATGCTCGTCAGACGAATCGTGTAAGACTGCAATTTTCTTTCAGGCGAAAAGAATCGGAGGAGAGGAAGAACGCTTGGAAGGAGTTCGTGGAATCGATACGCTCGAAATTGACGGTGAAACAGGTAGTTGATGGGGTTCGCAGCGGGGGCGATCTCACGTTCGATTACGTGTTGCTGGTACTGACAGCAGAGTAAGAATTATTTTCCTACTTTTCCCTTCGCCTCTATTCGAAACTACGCTTGCTTGAAATGTGATCATCACACTTAGTACACTTTTCGAATTTTCGAAACGTAAAGAACAACTGCCCGGAGCGGATATTTTGGGGGCAGCAAAATTGGCAGAAAGAGAAAATTGAAATCAATAAAAAAACAAAAAAAGTAAGACTTTTTGAAGGAACGGTACAAATGTAGATAATACATGTTTGAATTCGTATTGTTTTTGAATCACCCATAAGAGTTAGAAGATTTTGTTAAAGTTGAAAATGTTTTTAAAACTTTTTCAATGTATTTCGTGATTACGTGTTTTTTTATTGATTTGTTTTTAATTAAATATTTTATAAATCGTGTTTTTTTAGATTTAAAATAAAAAGATAGATACCTACCTCCTACCTATTTTTTCTTACTGTTTTTTATGAATATTAAATTTTTTATAGAGGCTTTTGTTATTTAACCCTTCGTGGTCACATTTTATAATCATAAATTGGTCACATGGGGTTGACTGCACCCTAGCGTCATTTTTTGAGTTACCATTTTCGTATTTTTGAATCTTTTAATTTTTCAGTGATAATTGTACATTCGTAACACTTATACAATCATGGTCTAATAGTCTTTCTCTAGAAATGTAAATTTTAATAAGATAAAATTTGTAGTTGAATATTGTAACCGTCTCTCCACAGTCGTGGGAAACAAACGATTTTTTAATTTTTTTTATTTTGTTTTTTACAATAAATCCCTTTTGGAAGTCGTAATGACGCGACATTTTAACTAGAAAATTGCTCTTGGGGTGCGATACACTGTGTGACCACGAAGGGTTAACAAATACCTACAAAAAATTTCACACACCGCCAAAAACAATATTTCAAAATAATTATTTATAATTAAATATAAAGGGCGGCAGAAAAGGTATATCGGTCCCTGTATACGTTTATACTTTTGAACTTAAGCTTGTGTGAGTTGTCAGTAGAAAAGCGAGTTTCCGAATTTTTTCCTGATAATCACTGCTGTCCTGAACACTTACAGTCTCTTATTTGCATTCTTGCTTATCTACTGTATCTATACAATTTTTTATAATTTTCTTTAGCTGCCTTGCAGCATTGGGTCTCATCGAGAACAGTGCAACTAACGTTGTCGCCGCTATGTTGGTGTCTCCATTAATGGTAACACTCCACACATTATAGTTTAATTATCCCACTTTCCGTTCATCGTACTCATTTCTTTAATTGCTTTTAAGGGCCCCGTAATGTCGTTGACCTTCGGCACTATCATAGCCGACAGGAAGCTCCAATTCGTTGGCTTGAAGAGCTTACTGCTCGGCATATTCCTCTCCATCCTCTTCGGTTTCATATTTGGCCTGATTTTGGGCACAACCGCGATGCCTTGGGGTTACAACGACTGGCCGACCGATGAAATGAAAGGCAGGTACGGCTCCTCCACGCAAAACCACCGTTACAAAACAATTGGATAGCGAAGATTTGATAAAACAAAAGCTTCTTTTCTCCTAGAGGCAATTATAGGTCCCTTTGGATGGGGGTGTTATGGGCCCTTCCGTCTGGCACTGGAGTAGCCGTGGCTTTGCTACAAGGAAGCAACGGACCCTTAATTGGAGTCGCCATATCAGCTTCATTACTACCTCCAGTGGTAAATTGCGTGAGTAAGAAATAGCCAGTTAATTACAGGAAATTGAATGGTGAAAGTAAATTCTACGAGCTTCCATAAATTCTGATTATCCATCACTTCTAACGGATATTGAAATATGTCCCTCCGGGACAGTCGAGAAATTACTGGTCTAGTAATATGCTCGGGTAAAATCGTTTACGGGCGGGAAATGGGAAGAGCGTTGGGTATTGACAGTTCCTCCCTCTCTCTCTCTCTCTCTGAAACTGATTAATAGAAAGCGGTTAATTCAATTGCGATAATCGACGTTATTTATTTCTGCAGGGTTTATTCTGGGCGCTCGGGTGCATATGGCTGATCTATCGACCGATCAAAATGCCTCACATGAAAGGCGAATCGTACACAGACTACAACACCTCGTACGTCTACATTTACACAGATTACCTACCGGTCGAATTCTTCTGTAACGGTATAATCAGCGCGTGCTTGACCTTCATCAACGTGATGTGTATCTTTATCACGGCGATAATCGTTTTAAAGGTAAGAAAGGTCGGAATAGTTAACCCCCGGGCAAATTCGAGAGATGGCCTCGCGAGATTACAGAAATCGTGCTATGCAATTTTCACGATAATTTCAGAGACCGTGCTGCTACCGGCTTGCAGCTCACAGCCGACTGTATAATAGTACCTCTAATCCCAGATTGACATATGTTCAGTCTCTATAATGCTTATAAGTTCCCCCTAGGAGCGATTAAAATACGTCTCTCTTCAGATTGCCAAGCACAGTTTCCTTTCAGATTAAGGAAGTGGCTGCGCCATACACATCTACGCCGGAATTGCGTCGTTTCTGGGAGCACGACATTCGGCTGGTTCGTGATAAGAATATCTCACGAGATAACAGCTCTATAGACTCGAGGTGACTGAAACGGTTTATGTAATCATACAGGGTATCCTGGAATTAAGCGATCGAAACGTGACTAATAGAAAATACGAAATAAGAATTGATTTTAGAACACAAATTTCGCGTGGGACTTTGTTCTCAAAAAAGTAACATTCGAGAGCTCTAAGCTACGTTCTTCTAATGCTACTAGAGAAGTCCAAGAAGTACCACTTCACTGACGAAATTCCGCGAATACCCTGTACTTATAATACAACTTTCGCAAATAACATAAATAACGAGAATCATATCCCAAGTTATTACGACGGACTGAGCAAACCAAAGCAAAGGGCGTTGGAGCAAACGCTGAATGAAGCTGTACGCGAGGCCATAAACGACGAAACATTCCGTAAGGTGCAAAGATTGAGCTACGGCCAGCATGGCCCAGAAGAGGTACACAAAACGTTTTACATTGTCTGAAATCAGTGATGATTTTTACAATAGCTCAGAGTCCTAAACTGATACAAGTATTTCACATTCATGTTACGCAGTTCACACCAAAACTGGGCCTTCACACGACTGGCATTCCTAGCAACGTTACGAATACTGGGCACACGGGGGAGGCTGCATCCGATAGTCGCCCGCCGGAGGGTTTAGGGAACTCTGTTAGCACGAGCGAAGATTTGGCCGCTCTCGACAAGCTGATCACTTATCTCCTAGGGCAACCGAACGGCGGAAGTACAGGGAACTTGGATTCTTGGCGTCGTTCCCGTCGGGCGAGTGCTCGAGGCTACAGGCAATTACGCAGCAATGCCGCTGCCGCCGAAAGGGGCGAGGTTGGCGGTAACGTCAACACAACGCCGCTTTAACGCATAATTAAGTAAGCTCGATTATCGAATTTGTGGACGTGGATAATCGAGCTACACGAATGTTACACACGCTCGCGAGTGTAGCGGAGATTTTATTAAAGGTATATGAGATTACTGTATTTCAATTGTAACAACAGATTAAATAACCGTGTAAATTCGAGACTGAGATGCTACGAAGCTGCCTTAATTCTCGATCGAAGAGGGCTCGGTTCCGAAGTAACGGTCGCCGAAGTTACCGATACCGGGTAACACGTAGAACTTCTCGTTTATCACAGGATCTAAGGCGGACGTGACGATTTTCACTCGTGGAAACGCGTAGGCGATCGAGTGCACACCGGACTCTGCCATCAGCAAAGACACGAGTAACACGTTCTCCTCGGCGACGTCGTGATCCAATAACACTCTAATAGCCATGATGGCCGCGGCACCCGTTGCCACTGTCGCGTCCATCAGTATCACCCTATAGTCTTTGATATCCTTTGGCAATCGGAGGTAGTAAAGCTACAACACATTTCACTCGTTTACATTATGCTTCCGACGAAGAGAATAGACTACAGGAGCAATAGTTACCTCTGGCTCTCCAGTTTGTTGATTCGTTTGGATAAGTATCTTCCCTATTCTAATATCCTTACATACATCTCTAACCGCTTGCTCCATGGTCTCACCAGCGCGCAAAATGGAAACGCCACATATCTTATCCGTGGCCCCGCGTTTTCCCTGGTGCAATACTCCTTGGGGCGTTTCTACTGTTACATCCTGCGGGCACGTAGCAACAAATGTAAAACGATTATATGAAAAACTAGCTATCGATGCGAACTCAATACAAATTCGCTCTGGCTCACCTCGAAAGGCAAAAGGGACAGCGCGTACTCGATAACCAGACGTATTAAACGTTTGGAATAGAATATAAATTCGTCCCTGCAGGTTTCCTTGTTTCTTATAAACGTGTGTAGACCTTTTATCTGTGGTGTATCTGGGAGCAGGTAGAGAGACGATGGCAATGGCTGACCAATATACGAGTGAGCTAATTTCTCCCTGAGTTTGAAACCCCTCTAAAATAAGAAACGATAATAAGTGAACGCGACGCGTGCAATCAATATTTGAGCAACTGTTTATCTTACCAGCTGAAGCTGCGTATGTACATGCTGCACTATAAGTTCTATCGCCACCTCGTTCTCTCCGCCACGTGGCACAATAATATCCGCGTGAACCATTAACGGCGCTATATAATAGTAAAAAGCTGGTTGCACCATTGTACTGTACTGCTTTAGGACACCTTCCAAGCCTCTTCCCCTTTGCGATATGTCTCTACGTAATCGTCGCGCGAGCCTCACGTCCGCGTCGGTATCAACGAACACCTTCATGTCGCACATCTTGACCAATCGAAGGAAGCGGATCAGTGGTAATTTGTGCTATCGCTTTCGTACCTTAGTGGGTCTGTGATCACACCACTCATTCTGCTTTCCTGACAGTACGTCGGCTTACCTTCAGAACGTCGACGTTGTAGAAACTGAATATTCCCTCGAATATAATGACGTTGGCGCCGTACATTGTTTTCTGTGGAACAGGGAGAATTACAGCACATGCGAGATACATTTAACACTTGTCGAATATGTTTGTTAACGTCGACTTACAGTTCTACTTTCCCTGCGATGGGTTACAAAATTATAAATAGGAACTTCCACCATTCTACCTTCCTTTAAACGTTGCACTGTGGTTTTCAATAGCTCAAAGTCAAAAGCGTCAGGGTGATCAAAGTTGTATTCATTGTTAGCTGCCATTTCATGCTGGTTTTCGTTCAACACCTGCGCCAGAAGTTATTCGCACTGCCATTGGTCTATTTTTAATATCAATGGATACGACTGATGTAATTAGAAATAATAGTTCTCCATACTTTATAAAATGAATCCATGCTGAGGAGAGTTACCCACGGCACATCCAAGGATTCTATGATCTTTGTCGCGACTGTAGTCTTTCCGGATGCGCTGCCGCCACAGATCCCTGAAACGGAGCTATTAATAATAACGAATACCCTTTTACAGTCTTAAAACAACGTAATACACACATTACCAACCTATTACAAAAGGCTCGACTTGCTGCCCTGCTGAGTTGTACCATGGCGGTCTACCAGCTGTGTATATTGTTCTAGTTTTACTTCTAAGGATGGACTCTGCGGAAGTCTTTTTACTAGACTGCGATAAACTGGTAGTGCGCTGCCTCCTCGATTTTGGCGATCTTTGAGAACCTGTTGTATGATTAAATATCTCCAGCTTTATTTTATTTTACATATCGCCTCGCTCGTAAAGACTACATTACGTAACTCATTAAGCAAGAGGAAGATAAGGAGGAAAGATTAATCAAATCTATGAGTACAATTGTTTCTGTATGTGATATTATTTTGAAGGAACAGTGAGAGAGGACAGAGGCAATATGGAATAGGTACTTTTGGAAGTCTTGAATGTCTTCTTTAACTTAAACAAGGTTTCTATTTCAGAGTACCACGTATTTCTTCTTTGCCAAATGCAAGTGCTCCAAGTCTCTGGCTCTGTAAATAATTAGCATACGATCTATGTGACTCTCTAGATGGGAATGGAATACCGGGATTCGCTGCAGGACGATGCCGTATCGATAGTCAAGAACATAACATTGTGAAGTAAGATTATGAAATTAATCCGAAGGTCAATAGAAGTAATAAATTGGCTGACTGTCTTACCAGTGGAAGGTGGTCGCGGGGATTGCGGCGTAGGTGTCGCAATATCGGACCGTCTGTAATGTTCAGCATCGTCGCACATCTCGTCGGCGATGAATATCTCACGCTCGTCCGAACAGACTTCCCCGTCATCGCTGAATCGCAGGAATTTCATAGTTTATTCGCGGATGAGAGATCGGCTATGTGGTATCGCTCACCTTTCGGAGCTCGCTGAGCTCGGCGGATCGAAATGTTGAACCTTAGCAGCCATGGTCCTGGTCACGTGCGAAAGACTGGAGAACATAAGTGGAATCCACGCGGGCACAGTTCTCGTTTCCCAGTGTGTTTCCTCCGGTTGGAGTGCTTTGGAGCCGTTCACCCTCGTGCGCTTAACTCGGCCTCGACAAAAACTGCGGACTGCGAAGACAGGTGACGACACGACTGTCACGGAAATACGTCGCCACCTATCGTTTGCGTTCCGCAGTGGAATATTTCTGCAATTATCCCGGATGATACGATTCAATTTCGTTCTCCCCGAATGTAATTCAATTCTGCCCAACTTTTACCGCTACTCGCAAGATTTTAACGTTAGTTCTATCAAGATTCGTCGAATCTGTTGAAATAATTAAATTACTCGAGATTTCTAACATACGAGAATTTTCGAATAACAGATAATGTAATTTGAATATTGCATGCAATATTACCAAATGTTTTCCTGGAAATTGTTAAGGGTAGCGACAAAAATCTTCGTCTTTTTGGTTTTTTTGATTCATCAACACTTTTTATAATATCACATGTTACGTCTCCTTCGCGTTAAGAAGCTGTTAGAGGAAATTTCTTGCAGCACTTTTTATCAGACATCCGATATAATGTCCCGAGGGCATGAGGTCATTATTCACTCGTAGATGCATCGCGTATCTTCGATGCATCTACGAGTGACCGAATGCAATCGGTCGATGCATCTTCGTGCCGCATACAAGTGTACTAAAGATAAACATACACCATGCAAATACCTAACAAACAATATTTATAAAAGAGAAATTGCTTTCGAGCAGCCTCGGGTTACTATCGACATAACAATTATCTCGGATACAAAGAAAACATGTTGCTCCGCAGAGCGTCCCCGTATGTACATATGATTTCAGCATACATCAATACGAAGTAGAATGGAATTCTACATACGTAGAAATCAATAGCAAAGAATCGATGAAATAAGCAATAAAATTATACGCAGCCCTGCGTGCACGTGCCCTATAGCATCCGAGTAATTTTAAATTAATGTTGCAGTGGTGGTGACCTCCCGTGGTAGATAGGATATTTGCAGTTGAACCCGGCACAGTTTTACGATTGCCGCTAATTACGGTGGAGAAAGAAGCCACTGTTGCTTAGCCGATATCTGTATTCTCCTCATTCACTCATTCACCACAGCGAGAGCCGAAAGTGCAAAGTTACCCCGATGCTTCTGCGTGTTACTCTGTTGTGTGACGTATTGTCTTTTAATAGTCAGCCCCTGTGACCGGTTTTCCCGTCGTTAACGAGGCACCGTTGTACGTCGACGAGACGCGCCCTCGTCCGACCTTGAAACCTATAATCGTTCAGAGCGTTCGATGTTCGAAACGTCGTCTGGAAAAACTGCTAATCGTGCTCCACAGGTTCGACTCTTTTTCCTCCTCTCGGCGCCTCGTTAACGCGAAGCAACAGTGAAATGGCGAAAAAGACGTACGATCTATTGTTCAAGTTGCTGCTCATCGGCGATTCCGGGGTCGGCAAAACTTGTATATTGTTTAGATTTTCGGACGATGCATTCTCAACGACGTTTATCTCCACCATCGGTAAGGGAAGCATTACGGAACGATAATCGTTCCCCGTACGACGGGCGCATTTTCGCGAGCCGGATCGTTCGACACTGCAAATTTCATTCGGCACAGTAGGTTATGCAGCGAAGATGAAATTGCAGTATCGCGCGATGAAAGTATGCGATATTCTATTTGAAGAACCGTGAATAGTTCGGTGTCGGAGTGTCGTTTCTCTTCATCTTTTTTTATTCGTATCAAGCAGGTGTCGAATACACGATCGTGTAAAATTGTTTTTCCGTAAAGATTGCCTGACGAACATTTGTTACCGAAGTTGAATGTTTTATGTGTAAATAGATGTTAATAGATTGCGAAATCTGTTACACAGATGAACACTGTGCTTTTTGTCGCTTAGGTATCGATTTTAAAATCAAGACAGTGGAATTAAGAGGAAAGAAAATCAAGTTACAGATATGGTAAGTTGTGCATTAGTAAATCTTTCTAAACAAACCTTAATCTATGTATTTACAGGGATACAGCTGGGCAAGAGAGATTCCATACCATCACTACGTCGTACTACAGGGGCGCTATGGGTATCATGCTCGTTTACGACATTACTAATGAGAAAACATTCGAGAATATTGTTAAATGGTTGAGAAACATCGACGAAGTAAGTGTACACACAAATCTCTTTACCAAATAGAGATAGGAATGCCCAACAGTTGTTTGCATTACTTTGGATGAATCATTATTGTAGCATGCCAACGAAGACGTAGAGAAAATGATACTGGGAAATAAGAGCGACATGGAAGAAAAGCGCGTTGTTAGCACAGAAAGAGGAGAAGCGGTAAGATACTCGAAGCTCCCAAATTTTGCTGCACGTCCGAATGTACAAACTAACAAGCCGATATTCCTTCCAGATAGCGAGAGAGCATGGAATCAGATTTATGGAGACATCCGCGAAAGCTGACATCAATATCGATCGTGCATTTAGTGAATTAGCCGAAGCGATCTTGGAAAAGACACATGGGAAGGAACCTCAAGATGCTCCTGATAGAGTAACAGTCGATCGAAGGGTGGAAAGAAGTTCTAATCGGTGCTGCTAATTTTTATTATTTATTTCACTGGCGCATAATAAACTATATATCAGCTCGTGCCACTCAAAATAGATTTGTGGATAGATTTAGAGCATAATTTAAAGCATAATAGTATAATTAAACTCTTCACGACACTGCCTAATCAAATTCAATTCAGCATATTTGATAACAGTACTGATTAGAAAGAAGGTGCCTACGTTTAATTCAAAGTACATACGAAAAAGATTTATATATCCGATTTAAGAGTGAAGTTTTTTAATTATACCTGGGTTTAAAGGGTGGGCTATAAGCGCTGTTTGTCACATATATGATTGTATTTATAAATGTGTCTATTGCATGTATACAAACATTAAAGCTCTATCACAGGTTTTATAAATAAGAGATCGGTAATCCGCGCTGCTGATGGAGCTTTGCTTTCCGTAAGGAATCTCCATGCATCGTTGCACGAACAAAGTCAACTAGGAACAATTTATTTGTTATGAGGCTGCAATTTGTTACCATAAATGAGAGGAGTGAGAATGAATGTGGGCTTTTAAAATCTATTGAATGCTTTTTCATACGGACATTGCACTATATATGCTTATTTACATCTTAAGTTAAAATCTGAAAGCTTAAGACCAAGGAGCTTTTATCCTATTTGTGTAAGACTAATTTACTACAAATACAAATATTCACGATTTCGAAAACCACTGCCTTTTATTCACCCCCAAGAAACAAGTACAAAGTATAACGAGAACTTCGCAATAGAACGTGTATAACTTTATATATTTGTATTTATGACAGTAGACTTAGCATTTGTATATTTCAATAATGTATATACCTATAATCGATTATCTTTCTTCTAATCTAACAGTGTACCAACAATGTGTATAAAATTATTCTATATTGTGTGAAATCATGGATGATAAATTAATGCAGCCTTGAATCTTTACGATAATAAATAAAGATGTTCCTCGATACATCGAAATATTTATTTTATTATGCAAACTTGATCGGACAATATAAGTCATTTTATTATGCAAACATGATCAGACAATATCAGTAATCCGATTTCTAAACACATAACGAATAAATATATGTACGCAATATTAGGATAATTTAGAGTTATAACATTCAAACATTAAAAGACTATTGTCTAATACAGACATTAATAGCATTAAGCCATATTTGACGTTACATATTGCATTCACAATACGATCAATTATTTATTGGATACAGAGCCTCTTTGTATAGCGAAAAATACGGAAAAAAGAAACCAATTTTTTTACAAAACAAGTTGCAGTTCTTTTAAACGATGAAAATAGTAATACTTTATTTAAACAAGAAAGTAGATATAAAGGGGAAAAGAATGAATGAAATGAAGAAGGATAAATAGACACGTGAATTATGCGTTTATATCTATCGTAATCCTATTTATATTCTTAACTATAATAATGGTAAGCTTACTTTGCTCAGCAAGCATAGGAATTATTTTGTTTCGCTTACAAGACTAGGGGCGAACATTTAAACAATAATTTCTCCGCACTTCCTGTGTCGACTATATACTTTGAAAAACGTGTAAAATCTATTATTTCATAGAAATGAATGCTTAAGTCGCTGCCAATATTTTTCGTTCATATGTTTCATTACTCATCTATAATACACTCTCTGTCCGCAAAGTCAACAGAATCGAAACAGAATACTAACTGAAATTAAAGCATTTCGCGTTTACAATTAATCTAGCCATTGATAAAAAAGGGGAAAGAATAGTTTTCGAATACTTAATCTCGCGAGGTACCAATAATTGTCAAAATGTACAAAAAGATGTTGACAACATCTAGGTACAGATTCAACGCTGCAAAAATATATTCTTCCGGGGAAATTGAATATTTGTGTGAGCCGCCGATCATCATTTGTGTATCATAGATCAAGTAAAACGAGAAAAGCAGGGCCCCGAGTGATGCGTACACTAAGGTCATGATTTTGCCGTGCCAGATCATCGCAATTATTCCGAAAATCATAAGGACAACCAATGCGACAAATAGAAAACTGTGCATCCCAGTAAAATCGAATTTGGTTTGAAATGCAAACAACGTCAGTGCAAGGCAAAGGGCCGCGGTAATCCCAGCGGCCAACAGTACCTGAAAATATTTAATAGAAACATGTCTTGCCTCTTAATAAATTTACGATAGAACGCGCAATCACGCGCGTGTTACAATAAAAAATTTTACTTAACGTAAAATTCACGTAATGTAACAGACTCATATTTATTAATTCTCACCGCATCGGCATTGTATGTAGAAGCAGCAGTAGCCAAGAGAAAACCTTCAGCCAATGTGAACAAGAACAGGAATATAAAATTCATGGGAGCTTTTCGTCTTACGCTAGTGCAGCAAGCCATGGCGATAATCAGAACTATAACAGCAGCGAAACAAATCCAAAACATCTCTGGGTGTCTCATCACCCATAACTTAGTAGGACGATGGTAAAGGAATAGTGCTATCATTGAGACAGTAATCAGAAGCTGGCACATCAGTATGCTGTAAACTTTCCTGAAAGAGGGATTCAAAGTTACAGTTAGACAAATCTAGCAAAATACTGTTAGCGATAATACTAACCTGATGAATCCATTTCTGATAGACTTCTGATTGAAGTCGAATCCTTTCACTTCATCGTGCATGGAATCTTCTGCATAATTTGACCCGTACATGCCTGGTTGTGGCCCTGCACCAAATATCGGACCAGGTGGCGGCGGCGGTGCTTGTCCGTAAGGCGGAGGACCCGGAGGAGGAACAAAACCAGGTCCTACAAAAAGGCCTAGATGGATGTACATCTTACGTGGGAATTGTTATTCGAATGAAAAGCATAGGATAATGTTACACCAACCTGGTGGATTTCCTCCGTAAGGAGGTGGATATCCTGGATTATATCCTTCTTGAGGTGGATATCCTGGATTATATCCTTCTTGAGGTGGATACCCAGGATTCTGTTGAGGATAACCTGCACAATCGAATTTTCAATACATAAAACATCGCGCTGAGATAAAATTTACGCTCTAAATTCAGCATCGATGCTCATAAAAGTTTGTGCTTTAAAAAACAGCCACTAAGTATCGGTGCAGAGCCTTTTAAAACATTGGTAACATTCTTTTCTTTAGTTTCTAATCTTATTTACAGGCGAATACCACTGATAGTGATATAAATTATACTGATAATACATTAATGTTACATTCGACTCCCACCCACAAAAATCTGTTCAAATACTATCGCTTCTCCGTTAATTCTTAACGATCATAAATAATGAGTGAAGTGTGGATACGCTCGTAGATGACATAGAGCGATGATTGCCAGTTGAAAGCAGCATCGTGGGTGCTTGCAGTTTGCTAAATACTCCACTGCACGCATCGAAGATTATAAATAATGTATATGACAGACAATACGTAAAACATAGAATAAAGATCTAAACCTTGTTGTCCTGGATAAAATCCTGCACCAGGTGCACCGTGCCCAGTTGCCATCTTTTGGTTTTTGTTTAAACTGAAAAAGAACCTATTATTACCACCGTTGCAAAAACAACATCGATGGAACATTAGCGCACGAATGTATCGGCAACCTCAAAATTCTGATGATACATGAAATTACTGAAAACAAGTACTTTCTGATGTATTGAAAATTATTTTCGTAAGCTTAGTACAATTTATTTTCAAAGTAGGTATCACTCTTTCATCCTAGGTAAAAATATACAGTATATCTAGCACTACAACAGAAACTAAAACATTAATAAAAAGAAGCATCACGAATTATATTAACTAATTTCATGTAACTTCTGGAAAAAAAAACCAAACCATGTTTATTCCTAATGAAAGGCTTGACAAGTTGGTAATGTAAAAGCAACAAAAATTGCACTGTTATATACTTATTTGATCCTATGCAACAAATACTTAAACAAAAGTGTCAAGGGATATGTAAGGCGATATTATCTTATCTCGAAATGAATGAATCATTACATGCTACATAAGATATTATGGAGTGTGCCTGAAATTATTAATTTGAACCATTAGACGGTGTAAAGTGCTCATACTTATATGCCATTTCATAAGCAACACAATACATAACAATCATTATATAGATTGAAATACAAATAATACATTCGAGTCTTATAAATATGAGCACATTCAGCGTTCATTTATTTCTGATGTTAACTTCAGCTGAAAAAGGTACTAGAAACACCAGTTAATAATTACCACAAAATCTACACTCTATCTACAACCTAAATTTCGTGCCGGTGCCGCTTCTAATTCGCCGTTGCGGTTTAGAGAAAAAAAAAAGATGTCTTGTCAAAGGCAATATGAACCGTTTTTCGCGACACGAGTTACAAGTGGAGGAATGTGAAGGGCGACGTTATATTTAGGAGTATCGCTGGAACTTCGGAGTAATAGAAATTGAGAGGTACATATGTAACGTGTAACATGGTTCCAATTAGTACGACAAGCGAAGTCGCAACGTTGCGAAATGGTAGCCAGACAACGCAACAACCGTTTTCCGCATTGGAATCTGGTGGAACGTTTTTCATTAGCTCGTGTAACTTTTAAAAAATATTATCGCATTGGTGTCATGAATTTTTGTCGCTATCCTAAAGCGGTAGACCGAAAAAAACACGTTACCGCTTTTACGCGTCAATTCGATGCGTCATGCGCACTTTCTGGAGATGGTTATGTACAATCGATAACCAGGGGCGGTTTGTACATAGGCTAAGCAGTCTGTAAATTTCGGGGAACATATGCTTACTTGCTTAGTATGTGGATGAAAGGACCACTTTTTTATTTTCGCTGTTCTGACCAGGTGATCTTTAACCACAGAGGCTTGAGGCAATTTGCAAAATAAATCACATCCTTTTTCACGTAGTAAATTAGCAATAACTCCCGCGTGTGTTGTTACATCGAATTAATTGTAGAATTGTCCCAACGCTTTTAAATTAAAATATTTGACGGGGCGCCAGGTCTGCACATCCGCCCCTGTCGATAACCACATTCGTGCGCCGAGTTACAAGGTAGATCTATTTACCTATTTCGGAGTGCGGTTTAAGATCCTTAAACGGCGATACACGGATGGAGACTGCTTAAGAAATGGTAATCGGCCGGCCGATTTTGGACTAACGTCGTTTACGCTCGCGAATGCAATAGTTCCGTATGTACGTGCCGTTCGTAACACTGCACAACGCAAGGATGTCACGATCAGTCACGATCCCTACTTAGCAACCTTCGACTGAAATCTCGTGCGAGTAACTGGTATGAAGTGGGTTGAATGTAAGGGAACACAGTCGCTTCAACATGATCGGCGCGTGCGCGATGAGCTACAAGGAAAGTTGCTCACTGTGTTAAATACAAGGTACAGGGTATATAAAAAGTAACGGTCACTGCCACAGACTTCTATATATTACACTAGACTGCTAACAGCCGACAGAAAGAGTGATGCGAGTAGTGGGGGGTGTCCGCCATTTGCAGTGTAGGCAAGAATATGTAAGAGGCTTATGGAGCTATATGGAATTATAGGAAAAATTAAAGTACAACATATTTATCAGTGTGAAAAATTTATTACAAAAATATCAGTATATAAAAATCTGCACTGACTTTAGCATCTGACGTTAGCATTTACTAACGAATAATTTATACATATAGCAATACAATTTTTACGATTAATATATTTTTATATACTGATATTTTTGTAATAAATTTTTCACACTGTGATATGTATGTTGTACTTTAATTTTTCCTATAATTCCATATAGCTCCATAAGCCTCTTACATATTCTTGGCTACACTGCAAATGGCGGACACCCCCCACTACTCGCATCACTCTTTCTGTCGGCTGTTAGCAGTCTAGTGTAGTATATAGAAGTCTGTGGTCACTGGTCTCACGGGCGAATCCACACATCTGAATGAGCAGACATTCGTAACAAAAGCTTGGATTCACCCTTGAAAGCAGTGGCCACTGCTTTTTATACACCCGATACAGAGCGAAATCTCTGAAGCAGATAACGATAAAATAGATGACACATACGCTACGTGTATGATTCGGAATATTAATGATACATTCGTTGAGATATTTTTATAATAAACTTCGTCATTTTCCTTATAAATATAGGAAAGCATTATATACTGCATGTAATACTGTACATTATACTACATTTCTCTTTAAACGCTTCAAGGAACATCCGTGTCCAATATTTTTTTACAAAATTAGATCCGATCTCGGATATATGCATGACTGCATCTGCATGGAATGTTATCGATATATTCTTTAAGACTACTTTAAACCAGTGGCGCACGCAAGGGGCTGCCCCCCCCCCCCCCCAAACATAATGAGAAAAAAGGGAAAAGAAACGGAGTTATATCACGCACCTGAAAGACGGAGCGAGGCAAAGTATCAACGAGTCACGCGTCGTCTGTCTCGGCACTCTCGACCCCCCTCCCCCAAAAATAAAATTCTGAGTGCGCCACTGCTTTAGACACTCGCCTGATTGAAAAAATAATATTTCACAGTAAATGAAGCAGTTACCTTGTATTACCTGTGATGTGCACTCTTTCCTCCCGGTACTCTTGAAACATGTCCAACACGTTTATGAATTCTGTGTAATGTTAAGGGATGAGCTGCTTCGTCGCGTTCTTACTCTGTGCTGGAATCCGACGCGATCAATTCTGGAATTTTCTTTACAGTCTTTTCAATATCCAGAAAATTTCGGTAGACGATTGCGCGTTGTGATTACTGTTGTGATAGTACCGGAAATTCGTTTATACACATGTAGTAGTGAAAGAAATAATTTTTTCTGGATGTGTAAATATTATCGCCCATGCGTAACTGGTGTAACTGTATTCCTTCAAGTAGTAGTGCGCAAGCAACAATTTGCTCTTTTAATACTTCCTTCTGTCAGATAAGGCAATAATATTACGATAAACCTGAGATATGTGCTTTCACATTGCTTGTCGGTGTACCCAGTTTTATTGAGATATAATATTGTATACTTCTTTAGAGTATCGTATACACTTCGTTTCGTGGAAAACTATTACGTAGAACCGTCCTTAAAATCTCATCGACGTGACAAAGCGTAACCCGATTCTCTCCGTTAGAAAACGAGAATAATCATACAGTTGCGTTTTACTATGGTACGTCAAACACTTGTTACTTTGCTATTATGTAATTATACGTAATCATTTCTCATGGACAAATGTCCTGTTGATATTGACACGGTAGAGTTAATCAATGAAACTATTGGAGAAGTTATTAGAGGGACTAGCCCGGCCCATTTTCTTTTGTCGTACGTCTGTTCTACTTTATTGCAAATAAACAGTAGGTTCTAATTGTAAGTACAACTGTCAAATAAATGAGTACAAGCAACCCTAGTAGCAATTGTTGTTGGCATATAGTTGGGCCACGCACATAATATTAGTTGGCCAACAGTTAGATTTGGCACTTTTTTCAGGTTGGGCCAACAACAGATGGCCAAGGTAGGCTTTCCTACTGTTGCGCAATTATTTATATTCTTTCCAAAATACGTCTTAAAGACGTCCAGAAGGCGTCTTAAAGAACTTCAAAAGACGTCGTAAACACGTCTTTTTCAGATCTGGTTTATGAAAAAAAATCGCACCGAGAAGAACCGAACTCAAACTTTCCGCTTACGAAGCAACCTCTGTTCGCACTCTCCCAACACATTTCCTTGTAAATACTTCTAATTTCTAGTTACATAACCAGCATTAATTGTTTACAGAAACTGTGCAGTGACGCGAAATATTCTACAAAATATTATCATTCGACCTTTAGACTCATTCCTTAAAATTTCACATTGGTCTCAAGGCAGACGTCCTCATTACATATTTATAAATAAGAAAAAAAACACAACTTAGAATATAAGAACAGAGTTTTGGATGTAACAAATTTTCTGACGTTTATAAGACGACATTTAATCATCGTTGTAAATTTTTTGTTAATTACCCAACCATAGTAAGGTAAATGTCCCTATTAGCGACCGCTTAAGAGTGTGACTGGTTCGAAATAGTAATTTCTTTACTAATATACGACAATGTTTGAGTAAAGTATGGGTCATTGTATTTTTGAAGTATCTAGTTTCTTAATCAAATTAGTTTTAGAGTGATATTTGACTATATACACAAAAATGATGGTGAAAATTATATTGGTCCTGATGTCCCCTTTATTGACCAACTTGTACCATTTTCGATTTTCTGCTACAATAATGAAAGAAAATGAATATTTTCTTTTTATTTTATAATTCTGTATATATTTCTAGTTAATTTGAGTAAGTTACTGCATGGATCCATGTATTTTTATTGTAAAATTTGCGAGTTTAATGATATCTATAGTATAACCTCACGTTATTAGACTTTGTCAACTTTCGTGTCAATGACCAACTAATCCTAATTTACATGTGAATTTACTTAAAGATGAAACAATAAATTACATAGGCTTTAATTATAATTTCTGAACTTTCTGGTTGATATTTCGCTTTCTGTATTGCAATAAACAGTAATAAATGAATAATTGGTCACTAATGCGGTTGCTAATGGGGAAATTTACCTTAATTGTAGGCCCAACAGTGAATATTCGCTGGCAAACTGTCGTAATTATTTTGCCGTAGGCCCTACGTTGTGAATTTGTAGGCAGAAACACTAACTATATTCCAACTAATTCCCAACTGTTGGCTACCGTTGGCCTACCAAAAATGCTACTAGGGATTTTTGAAAAATTTCATAATTCATTTCCTGATTGTAGTCATATCTGATTACATAGATTAATCCGTATCAAATTTGTATTATTACAGGCGAGGTATTAAACTGAATGCAATGTTAATTTTCGATAATTGCAATGACGCCACTAACGTTATCTATTAAGAATGGAATGAGATTGCAACGCTATCAGCGGTAAAAAATTAAACTAAATACCACGATCGGTCATAAAGGACACACTCGTTACCTCACCTGTGAAAGAATCACGCAATGTAATTTTGTATTATACCCTTTACCATTTTCGTGCCACACGTAACATTATCGATTCAGTCTAAAATAAGATTACAATGCTACGAGTAGCAGGAATTAAAAATAAATCTTATCGAAATAATTTAAAATCTAAAACGGTCTGAAGTTACGACTAATTTTAAGAAATATATTGCATAATTCCATTTACTAATAGATTTTTATAATTGACTAATTTAAAGTACCCGGCATTGCTCGGATAAAACTTTGATTATCACGGAGTGTCAACAGGGTGAAATAAGAAGGGAGGGGTGAGATGTCCAGATTTCATGGTAGCCTACACTTTCCGCAGAATTATAGAGAGTAGGGTAACGCATTGACCCCTATACAGTGATTGACACTCTTCCCTAAAAAGTAGGAAATATAATATATTGCTTCTTTTATATAATAAAATATATCTATATTTCAGTGGCCCAGATATTTTTCTTCCGAATATAATTATATTTTATCATATAAAAAAGCATTATATTTCCTACTTTTTGGGGAAGAGTGTCAATCATTGTATAGGGGTCAACAACTGTATGCGTTATCCTAATTATGCTAAATTTGGTTTGGTATTCTGTTATTCCTGGTTCTAGACTACGTATATACAAAATTTCAGAAAGATCCGTTGCGTAGTTGCGACGTGATTGAGTAACAAACATCCAAACACACTTTCGTATTTATTACATTAGTAGGATTTACAAGTCTCCTTTGTTTCATTTATTTATCTTCAGTAGTAACTGAGAAAAAAAACGACAAATTTAAAGGCTTTTACCCCCATATTATCCTTAAACGAGAGGGTAGAGATTTGAAATTTCACGGAATGGTGTTTCAGCTCAGGAACAGTGTTTAGCAAAGCATAACAACAAAATTTGTCACGGTGATAGTTTGTTCATTCTTACCTTGCTAGAATCCTTGTATTCATGAACTTGGCAAGGCAAGGCGTGAGTGGATCTCTATTTCGCAACACTATTTTATTATATTAGCTTTGTTATTCCCAGCACAAATTCACTGCATTCAGAATGAAAGCTTCCAACGAGCCACCATTGTTAAATGGTGACATCATCGGTGGCCACGCTGATTCCACGAATTCGTAACAAATTCCCGACACCAGTCACGTAGGGCACTTCATTGTTCGCAACACTAATTAATTCTAGTGCATTCATGGTTTATATTGCGCAACACTACTCTAGGCGATGTTGGTGCAGCCTTTCTGAAGGCTGCTTGGGACGACCTTGGTGATCTTGATGCAGGTATCAGTGCGCAATTTTAAGCTTTTTATGGGTCGCAACTCTAATTTGGAAACGCGATCAAAGGCTATCGCAACACTAACTCAAAAGGAGAAAGTTATTTAAAAAATCTGAAACAATGACCGCCTCTGTCATCATCGCAACGCCAATTCAAAAAGCGGAACAATCTAGCAACACCACAACTCTAATTAAAAATAGGGAAATGTATCAATGCCATAAGGGTAATACACACACTAATGCAAAAAGTAATTGAAAATATGGATAATACTTCCAAGCAATCGCGATCATTTGATCGCAACACTACTCTCAAAGCAAACATATTAAGTAGTTTGCATGACTAATTCAAACCACGATTAACATTTATTCGCAACGCTAACTTGAATCGTAATCATTTCATACGCAACAGTGCTTAGGTAGTTCAACTCGCGGTGTGCCCAGCACCACTGGGTGGATGTCGATGGGCCAGCATAAGGCTGGCCAACAACTACTACGTACTACTGCTACAACTACAGGCGAGCATAGTGACAAAAAATACAAAAATGACCCTGCATCCTCGGATGCAGAACCATTTCAGCAGCCCACATGATGTGGACTTTTCTCTGGGCCGGCAATCTTTGGCTCTCCAGCCATTTCTTTCTTCGGGCGGGCCACCTTTCTGAAACTGAAGCCTAACGTCCTCGAGATACCCCAAGATTTTGCGAAAATGCGATAAGCTCGCGAAATCTAGGAAAGAGCGAGTGAACGATCAACGATCCGCAGAAGGCATCGTGCAATCGCGAACGCGTGACTAACAATAATAGTGCAAAGTCGCTGGCTTCGAAGGATCGAATGCACAGTGAGTGGTGAGCAGTATGTACCGAAATCACCAACTTTGCAATCGATTTTTCAAAAGAGAACGTTTCGCGACCAGAGACCATGTGCAATGTCCACTGGCGTCAAAAGGTCGGAGACGCGAAGCCAGAAGCGAGGGCATCCTCCACTCGTGCCAGCTTCACCGTCGACTTTTCTCTCAATTTTCTTGAAAGCAGGTCATCACGCGAGGAGACGTGCCTTAGGGTGGTCCTTAGCTACTCTTGGTGAAAATTTTTTGCAAAATTTTTTTCACGCCGCCTCCTAGAATTGTTCCATTGGATAAGAAAATAATTCCCGTAAAAGATGAAGTTGATCGGATTAGAGGAAGACGTGGCACATTCGCGTTAAAGTTTTTTTGGCGTCATGCGTAATGTTGGAATAAAAAAAGGCCAGCGCTGCCACTTCTGGTGTTAAGTACCATAAATGATTACAAAATTTCTGCAATGCTACGCGACTTACATTTTTATTAATTGCACCATATGCATATAAGTTTTTTAAAAACTCGAAATCTTGTTTAGGAGCTTTTGATGCAACTGGAGCTTGGATCCATGCTTTCAAATACAGTTTAATGAGAAAAATACAGATGTCGCGGATTCCATTTTCTTCATCCTTTGTGAAAACAAATTCGTTCCGAAATAAAAATATTTTCAAAGAATATATAGCCTTGGCCATCCTTCGAGCGTGGTGAAATGCTCCTGGTACACGGAACGAAAACTTTGGAACTGTTCTATTAAGCTAAATTATTGATAGTTCAAGAAGGTCTCGATAGTCTTCTCGTGGTTGCTTGAATTCCAAACTATATGAGGCAAAGTTTATTATTTCTGCTACATTGTCGAGTGACTGTTGAACTATTTTATCGTCAACTCCCGATTTAAAATTTAATTTATTGATTTGAGACTACGATCCTTGAAAACGTTTAAATAAAGGAATATTAGGTCCAGTAGATTTAGAAAATGTTTCCTCGAAAACGCCCCGTAAAACTATCTCGTAAATATGATGTCAACGAGGTAAATATAAAAGATCTCTCTCGATTTTTTGGTCTAAAATTATGCATGCGTCTTGTAATCGTCCCATATTTGAGGCTGTGGTGTCGCAAGAAAGTGCTTCTACTTTATCAATGAGTTCCCATGCAGTAAGTAAGTCATAGACCGCATTAGCCTGTTCTTTTCCAGTGCCTGAAGAAATGGCTGGAATTCGAAGCAATTGTTCATTTCCATTGAAAGTTATTGTTATAGATAATCGATCTACTTGTTCTTTACCCATGAATGATGGTAACATATCTCTGGGCAGCTGTGACTGGATTTTCAAGGCTAAGGGTCTTTTAACGTCTATTCAGTGTCGAACGTTGTATGTCATATTTTGGTGCTGCTACGAGTCAGTTAGGCTTAGTGTAAAATAGTCTTATATTGTACAAATGGAACTTGGGTTTTAATGCACGTACGAACAGAACAATACTAAATAAGTAAAGAATTATGTTATAATCCTCAAAATATGAAATATTTCATTGAAATTTTCAGAAACACGTCACTCCTTACGCTTAGCGCGCAGTTACTTCTATTTCAAAACTTCGCATGCGATGTGCCACGTCTTCCCGACATTCAATCGATCTGAAATTTTGCACAAATTATTTTTTCATGAAATGGAACAAAATTAGGGGGCGGCGTGCAAAACATTTTATGGTCGAAAAATAAGGACCACCCTAACGTGCCTACCCGATCGGAGAATGTGATGACCTCCCCGGCCCTATCTACTTATGTTTAAAAAGCACACACGTGCCAGAGGGTAAGTTAGCTACCCTGCCTAGCCCTATACCTATTTGAAAAATTGCAGATGCACATTCTCGCCAACACGAGAGAGCTTTTTTAACTTTTGCATTCTAGTTTAATAAGTACGTACCATTTTCACTGAAATCGGTTGGCAAAGGCAGCGATCATTGCACATAGTTTATATTAATTTTCAGAGTATGTATAAGCTTTATTTTATCATTCTTTTTATGTGGCCATGGAGGTTCATGAACTTTCCGTGCATATTCTATAGAGTATTTAGTATGCTCATCATTGTATATCGCAAAGGAATATGCACGCAATATGTGTTGCAAGATAGTCATCATGAATTAAATGGTGAATAATTGGATTGTATTGCGAATTTGAGAAACCGAGGTAATTCCATAGCTTAACTACACGCAGACACACAGTGTGGAAATTACGTCGTGCACGATACACTAACGCAGAGCCAGCCGCCGACAATTTTGATTAAGTCTTAGGAACTAAAATCATCGTGTCCTATGGCCTCCACCTACCCAAGGAGCGCCTGGGCACTTGGATGGGTGAAAGGCAATGGGTACGGAATTATTTACCTGAAAATCCTGATCTAGAAAGCTGGATTAATGTTTCGTATAGCATCCAACGGACTATTTTTCTATTCTCTTTCATTGGCAATAAAAGTGACTGTATTTTCAATATATACGATAAATTATCAAGAAAGGCTCTAATTACAATTGAATTGTTAGTGAGAAAGACTCTAATCAAGATTGAACTTTTAAGAACAAGGACTCTAATCAAGATTTAATTATTCACGAAAGACTCTATGTAATGGAATAATTTACTTTGAAACTTTCAGAAGAATTGGATTATTCTTGGGTGATTTCATTGTCAAAGTAAATCATCAGAAGTAGGTATAAAAAAACTACTGTTCACAGTTGTTACTTTGATTCTGAGATCAACCCATCGCGAAATCTCTTCTTGTACATGATAGATTACATTATACTTCCTATGTAAACGAGCAAACTTTAATTGCAAAGGAAGTATACGTTATCAAATGGTAAATAAAAAACAAGTTATTCATTATTGTGAATAAATTATATTCAATGCACATATTATATTGAATGTCATTAATATTATCATCATTGTGTGATAATTATAATAATCGCAGTAACGAAGTTGAAGGGCATCCAACTTCTAAGCTGTTTTTCCATCACACTAACAGTTTAGCATTCAATTGATATTATAAACAATTTATAACATGCCAATTGCACTAATGCTCATATTAATATCTTTCAATTAAAGACACTCAAAGATACCTCATGATTCTATAGAGTACCTATAGATGAACATTCGGATTCATGAATAATGAATTCATATTAAAGTATTGAAAACGCGACGTACAAGAAGACCGTAGCCTGATATAAAAAATAACACAGAACAATTGCTACCACTCACGGATATGATGCATATCCGCGGTCACTATGCTCGCCAAATTCTACAAAATACAACCAGTCCCCCGTGTCGATTCGGACTTTTCGTCCTACGACATAAGTGGGAGACCGGAGGAATAAAAATATTTTGACTTACAGTTCGATGTTAAAGCTACTTCAACGATGACGACGATGAAGCTCCGTTGTTCCGTTGTGGAGGCCCCAGTGGATGTCCTGTAAAAAAGTAGAAAATAAAAATTTATAATCTCTTTTTTAAATTACAGTTAAAGGCTTTATTAATCTCTCATATAAAAAAAATATGCTTTTGCAATAATTGTTTAGTTTTTGAACTTTAAACGAAAAGTTTGACTTTGAATTTTAACAATTTATATAAAATATAATGATACTTACATCCTTCGTTTGCAGTCCTGCGTCCGCGATCTCCTCTTTACTGATGCATTGACTCTAATATCGGTAATGAGTTTGACTTTTAATCATACAAAAAAGAAGAAGAAGTAGAAGAATACTCAACCCGACCGAAAATTGTACACGACGAAAATCACTGAATCTATTCTCGCGATTTAAAGATCGCGCAGAGCGCCGATGCTCTGTAAACAAGTTAACATGCGTAGCAGAGCACTGATACTATCCTCGCGCGTGCCTTTTAAAAGTTGCAAACATGAAGCTAACTCAGAGTCACTGCGCTCTGGACAACAACGTGACTTTCCACGAAAAACCACTGACTTTAACGACCGCATTGCACGCGGCCACAAAAATTTCTGAAAGAAATGAGGATTAATAGGGCGAGGGTAGGTAAGGGCGTTCGCAGACTTTTGTCCAAGCAGGGAAGGATGAAACTTTGAGAAACGGTTAAGTCGACAGCCGACGCCACAGTGGGGTATTTGTTCCGAAACCCGGACATAGCTATTTTAAAATCTTCAAACTCTCATAACTTCGATAAAATTCATGCAAAGTTGATGAAACAAAATCCATTTTAAAGTTTCAACTTTTTACTTTTCGGCTCATTATAAGTTTCTCGATGTTTGTCAAGTGCTACGGACTGCAAACAGTATTTTTTTGTAATATTTATGTATACGGAGGTTTTTTAACAAAGATACAGACATTTAATAAAACTTGCATGCTTTTAAACGTTTTGTGTACGGTACAGATATGTATATGATATAATATATATAATAGAGCGTAATCAACGAAGCCTAGTTCCATCAAACTTAATAATATACTAGAAACTTTAATGTTCAAGAACCAACAGATGCAATTTACGGTAGGTTAACAATCAATAGCGGCGAATGCATGCGAGTCGATTCTATCTGCAATCATATAAATGTTTATTTATGATATATAATATAGAAAATCTGATTTATGATATAAAATATATATTTTAAGAATATTTTTTATGTACGATATATAATACTTACAATTCATTTTCGTCAGAAAATGCTTCGCAAGATTTTCATCCACGAATTTTTCTGACATTTCTCGTTAAATAATTAACAAATGAATAACAGTAGTGGAAAATATCTAGCTCATATGACCAATGTTTAAGCATACTTACCAAGTACCTATAAGTAAAATGAGATTTAATATAAAAGTAAAGTCAAAACAGCACTTAATTATGAACTTAATAAACGCAGGATAAATATATATAACACGCACTAAAGTATATAAAACAGAACTTCAACTCAATAAAATAAAAGAAAAATTAAAATTTAACGTATAAGTACGTAAAAAATGCTTCGAATGTCGCACTGTGCAGTCTCTGATGGTACTATTTCAACTGACTGCAAGCGGAAAGTAGAGGAGTTAGTCGCAGGCTTATCTACAGCATAGCATAAACATCTCATATGTCTATAATCTAAACAATTCCTTCGAAGAGTTTCGTAGCCCCTCGCTGAGGCCTGACGAACGCGACCATACAGGGGTACGTGGAACGCAGCAACTCTTGATTGTCATTTCTACATAAATTTATTATAAAACTTCAATCCGGGCGAACCCGGAAGCAATTTTTTTGCACTGTGATCACAAACCTTTGTCAAATGTAATAAAAATAATTTACTGAATTCTCGATTATCAGCAAATGTTAATAACTAGACAAATATACATGATGAAAAAGTAAAACGTATTGAAAAGTGCAGCATATTCAAATAATGACTTTCGTTATCAGAGCTGTAAACATGTGCATGTTTCTCAAATTTTATCGTAAAATATATCGCGGTTTTTATAAATTTACAAGATTCAGTGCAGAAATCAAAGTTTATCAGGTATGCATAAACGTGTAATATGTAATAGCATGTTTAAATGCGTAGTTCCTGTGAATATTTTCAAACTCGCCTCTAAAATCGTATATGAATGCAATGTCGATGACCTTTTAGTAAAAAAATTATCAAAACATAATTAGATTGTCTAAAATACCACAAAATATTCAAACGCGACCAGAACGCAGGAAAATCTAAGTTATTTCAACTTTCATTTCAAATCTAGTAACCCCATTCCAATTATTTTCACAAATCAAAATTAAAAAAATTCACTTAATCTCCTTTCGTCTTTATCTTAGCAGTGATCGATTACGAAATCTCGTATCATGTTTGCCACCAAAGGCATTTAGATAAAAGGGACAATACAAAAATATATATGTGTATATACGTATCGTCACCTTACTGTTGCAATTTCTTGTTTCATCAATAATCAGAGGGAATTCCTTTCAAATTGGTCATCAAGTGTCATGGCGTCTGTAACGCGTTTGATCCGTTCACGTGAATGGCTCGCAGGCATCTGTAACAGAAAAAGTTCAAATTTAAAATAATTATGATAACAGAAATAAAATTCTATAATAATTAGGCTACAATTGACTCGAAATACGTAGCGAAAGACTGCAATTATGTTCTAAGAAACCGAATAAATGTTCCAGTTAAGTAACACCGACTGAAGAACAAAAAAGACACGCGAAAATTGATGAAATATTTTTCTACTGATTAAACTTATAACGGAAAACCGATAAATATTAAACCGAAGCCTGAGTAGAGTCTACACGAAAATTGCGACGCGAAAGGTTTCAACATCCATTTGATAAGGTCACGTACCTTAAATACCCGCGAGTAAGTACTCCACACATCTTATCACTTCAACGTCTTAATACGAATGAATACGAATGACAAACCCGCGCCATAATTCACCTGGAGGGGGGAGCCCGCCGCTGAGTAGGGTTAGGCTAGACCTTGCCACTCGAATTTGGTTTTTGGAAAAATGTGACGTCACTCGACGATGTATCCCGAATAATATTTTCAAGGTTCACTCCAAGCCCAGCGAGTCGTAAAAAACAATGTAAACCTCGCGGGAATTCCAGCATAATTAGCTTTATTCCTTCGCGAGTCAAACGAATTTAACAATCTCCTCTGCCCTACGAACAAAAGCGACCGGTTTTGTTGGACTGCGATCTTTCCCTGTGACACAGATTCTAAACAATCTGACGACGTGAATATCTTCACTCTGTAGAAAGACGGTCATTGCAAGAATGCATTAATTTTCGTTTGTTTCAGCAGTAAACAATTAATTTACGCAGTAGCACGATCTTTTGTCTCTACACGTTAAATTTTACGAAAGAGTTGACCACTGGAGGGCGCTTCAGTGCGCGCCAACAGAAAATGGCGCGTATTTTATTACTATTTGAAATTCTTTATTCGATAACAGCTGCAAGCAGTTTACAAATAGTAAATAATTCTCGTTGAAATTAATTGGAAATATTTATTTACGTTTAAATGAGCCATGTAATATGAATTTTAATCTGAATAGGAATTTAATGTATAATACTTTGTAAACCTTTCCGATTTGAATACTAAAGTTAAATATTTAATATGTGCCAGGAACTAATTGTCGATAAATTCATATTTATATTTATGCTTTACAGTCTAGTTCTTGAAAACTTTTTTATCCACTACATAAATTGATACTTACAGTAAATGAAGGATTAGAAACATACAAAAAACAGTACTCAAATTGAAATTATTAACAGAATACACTCAGGCGACGGATGAATAATAAATATAGGGTAAACTCAAAATCCATAGTACCAAGCAAACGCCAAAACAAGAAATTAAAATATGCCTGCTACAAACTGATACCACCATAAAAAATAAAACAGCCCTACTTATGGTGTCCACGTGCGTGACAGTTGTGGTTATGTTTTCTAGTGTGTAGTATAGTTTGTATAATAAAATTAACAACATCGTTGTAAATGATCCTAAGAATTCCAATAAATCATGTCGACTTGTAAAATACACAACATTAGGTTTTATAACCTCGAGCCCCGATCTGTTACGTGTTTATCTTACGAACCGAAGACGAGAAAACTAGCACTCGCAAGGTTAGCTTCATTGATGCACAATTGCCATTAAAATCCGAAATTCCTTGTAATAACTCAATCTACCATTATTTCACAGAAATGATAATTCGATAGAAGTGTGGAACGTTGGTAATGCACCCTTCGTGGAGTGTACAATAGCCGGCCATCCAGAAAACTCCGTGGAAAACATTCTATGGATCGGTGCAAGGCTGTTCTCAACCGGCCTCCACGGTATGATAGTGGAGTACGACCTGACGACATTGTCCATTAAAAACGAGGTTGCAGTTACCGGAGGGGCAGCTTGGTGTATGGACGTGAACCACAAAAAAACTTGCCTAGCGATAGGTACGGAAGATGGATACATCAACACGTTCAACGTAACGTCCGACATGTTGATATACGAAAGGATCTTTGACAAACAGAAAGGAAGGATCCTTTGCATTAAGTGGGACAACACTGGGGAAATGATTTACACAGGCTCTACCGACACGATAAGGGTCTGGAGCGCTATATCGGGTCACGCGATTCATAAAATGACAACATCTAGAAAAGAGGCAAAGAAGGAAACCATTATATGGTGCTTGGCAGTCACAGACGATAACATTATAGTTTCAGGAGATTCTCGCGGTTGTTTGTCATTCTGGGACCCTCACATAGGTACCCTAATCGAATCCCACGAAAGTCATACCGCTGACATATTAGCTGTTACGTTATCTCACGATATGAACATCGTGTATTGCGCTGGTGTTGACCCTGTAGTCAGGAGTTTCTGCAAAATAACTATGAAGTCTACTGGCAGAGCTCAATGGGTAAAAGGAATTGAGAGGAGGTTGCACGCCCACGACGTGAGAGCCTTAGTAGATGCAGATGGAAAATTATATTCGGCAGGTGTAGACGGATATCTAGCACAGTCGAGTTACCCTCCTAAGATCCTCGTTAAATACCCACCGTTGTTGCAAATGCCGTGTGCTATTGTTTGTAGAAAGTCTAGGTGCATTCTGTTAAGATACACGAATTTCCTCGAGTTGTGGAGGCTCGGCTCCCCAGCCAAGGTACCTCCAGAGTCGATACGCCCTGGCATGTTCCACCAACTAGAAGAGGAGCCTATAAAACTGTTGCAATTGAAAACGAAAAGGGACGAGAATATTATTTCCTGCGCTATTAACAAGGACGCTAAAACGATCGTATATTCGACCAACAGCCACATTAGAGTTTTTAATTTTGACGTTGTCGAGGGAGACGCACAGTTATCGAGAAACGATACTGATATCACCGCGACCAGAATACAGAAAATGTTGTTCAGTCCGAATGGGAAGTTGTTCGCGATGATCAACAGCGACGGGAAGAAGAACACCGTGACTTTGTATAAAGTAGAGAAGAAGCACTTGAGGCACCTCGGCTCTTTCCACACGAACAAGGAATCGATAGAGAACGTGGGACTAGTGTGCTTTTCACCCGATAGTAAATATATCGTGTGCGCCGATCGTCAAGGTAGCATCGCTGTATATAACGTTAGCGAAACCGTGAGTACTGACACGCCCGTGGCATGGTTATTACCGAAATACAGCTGTCCACCGACGGCTATAGCAGTGCAGAAAGACACTCTGAATTTAGTAGTCGTATACTCCGATCACAAGGTAAGTAAAAGAAGCACGTCCATTCGGTCTATACATCACGTAGTAAAGGCCTCCTTTAATCATTAGATATTAAAGCCTCGCTTACTCCAAAGAGCATACCATCATAGGGCGAGGAGTTAATAATAATTACGTCAACCATAAAGAACACATAATCCATCTATGGCCCTGCACTTCCTGCCTCCCTATACAGCGTGCAGTAAATTGCCGTTATAACTTTCTTCCACTACGATGCGACGAGCAAAATTAAAAACTATAAAGCGTCGCGTTTATTGGTAGCCATCCTCCACGCTTAATCGTGTAATTTCAGATCGTCGAGTATAACATTCTGCAAAGGCAGTACACGAAGTTCTCGAATAACTTGCAAAGTAGACTTCCGAAACAATGGCTGGCACGGTCCTTCCCAATAACGAACATAATATTCGACCCGCGCAACGAGGACATCATTATAATGCACGACGACTCGACAGTGTACGTAATTAACAAATCGAACGAGCTCCCCGAAAAAGAAGCCAAGATCCCGAGGCGCGAGAACGGCGACTTCACAGAGGACAGTAATTCCGTACTGAGCTCGCAGTCTCAGCAATCCTTTCAGGTTCTCAAGAAATACAAGGTAATTTCGATATTTAGAAAATTGAAATAGAGGAGACAGATTTCATCGATGCTCTTTACAGCACCTCGTTTATCTGGACTGGTTGAACGACGAGGAAATGGTAGCGGTGGAAGTGAACCCGATCTCTTTGACGGAGAAGCTACCGCCGACTCTCAAACAGAAATGGTTCGGAATGTAAATACCCAGTGAACGGAGCGGACGCGCTCCTATTTTACCGATGGGATTCAATGTTATGTACAAAGCTATCAACACGCGTTCCCCATTACGACACGTCCTATTTGAAAATATTGTATAATCATGAAAACACTCCACCCTCCATTGCGCTCTTTGTAATTGTACGAGACCACAATTTATTTTTAAAGAAAAAAAATGACAAAATATTAAAACTATACAAAATGTACGTTGATTAGTATTGCCCTAATACCACGCGCCCTCCTTAGCCGAGGTAGATGAATCTCTGTTGCGTGACGCGAAATTCAGCAGGTCCGAGGGGTGGCTCGACCGTCCGTTTCGGGGAAATATACCAACGACCCGTGAACTCGAGATTGTGCTCGGGCCGGGATGATCGGAGGCCCACCATCCCGGATGTCGTTCTGGGAACGGACGGCGACTGTTTCAGAGGAATCGGTGAACGCTTAATCGCATCTTCCGCCGGTCTGAGTTCGAAAGTGTCCGCCGGAAGTCCCTCCTTTCTGCATTCTTCGGCCAGCACCTACGGTCAGTGACACCGTGAGCACATTAAAATTCGTAGTGGTGCACACCGGCGATACTGCGCCGCGCCTTCCCCCCCCCCCCCCCGAATATCTCCTGCGGTACCTTTTTAAAGAATTCACCCGTCAGGTGTTCGTATTTTCTGGGCCACCGACGTCGGCACGCTCTGTCCCGCAGAATCACTTCTTTACTGAAACACGTGGACGGCGATCGATTAAAGTGCCCGCCGTTTCACGGGAAAGCGAGTAGAAGTGGAGCCTGCCTACCTGATACTATCAAAGGTCACCGGATTCATCGGGTGTTCGCCACGTTTCACGCTGGACTTTTCGGATTTCCTCGCCTCCTGCGTTTCATCCGCCATTTCGACCTTAATTTTTGACACTGAAGGAACCACAGAGGCGAAAGCGGCTCCAAGACTGGACTAAGAAGCCCCCCCGCGGTTTGTTCGATATCTCCACGCGTTGCCATAGCCAATCGCACCCCGTTTTCGGTGGGACCCGAGGTCTGGCGAAAGTGAGACGGCGCTGAGGGATTTTAATAAGTTTTTCGTCAGCCTAACGTTTCTGACCTTTTCTTTTAGAACCAGCCCAAGTCCATCGTGCTCGCAACCGTTTCGCCGTATCCACCCCAGGGAGGAGGGCCCCGTCTAGTTCCACCGTTGCCTGCCGTGAATAATGTATCCCATCGGATCGCCTTATCGTGTCGGGAAGAAGAGCCGTCCGTTGTCCACTTTCGAAGCTGCGGGCACTGGAAGAATAAAGTTTCCCCGCGGCGTGGCCCCTTTGTGATGGCGAAGAGCCGGCAGGTGCGTACCGCGTGGAACTTTCGAGTTTCGAGAACGCAATTTTCCCAAGGGAATCAGTCCTGGCTAATGCGAGAGTGGTCGCGGGGAGGGGGATAAAACGGGACGGCATAAAGGGGGAGAATGAGACGGAGAGAAAACTGCGGGGGTGGCGGTGGCGACGGAGTTTGAGGGTTGAACGAGCTGACGCTTTAAGCGATGTAAGTTACAGAAACTACGCTTCCGACCGGTCTCGGGCGCAGATTAGTCGTAATCTCGGCGCATTGCACTCTGCAGCCGTTTCCACCCCCTTCCGCCCCTCTCTATCTCTCTCTCTCTCTCCCGTTCCCCTGGCTCTCGACCTCACAACTACAAAGGTTTCCGAACCGTTACCTTCTCGCCGAACCAAGACGAGCGCGCCTCGGAGCGCGCCTAAATCCACGTGCATGTACACCACGGATCGGTCCGCCCCGCGTTAGGCATGTACACTCTCGCGGAACCGCCTGTATCGCTCGGTTTGATTATTTCCTGGAGGCTTAAAGCCAAGACGTCTACGCCTCCGTGGCCGCCAGTTACAACTGCGGCGAGAGATTAAACGCTTCTTGGTTTACGGCCGCGCCGGGGGGCCTGCGGGCTCGGTTTACGTGGCTCAAGGAGATTTTCCCGCGGTAACTCGCTTCCTACCTTTTACGCGGCCCTTACTGGAAATCGATAGCGCCGCGATCGCACCCGCTGCGCGTCCGGAAGATCCCGCTTTGGTAATTCGTCGATGTACGGCCGGATCGATGGAACCCCCTCCCGTCGAAAGGAAAAATGGGGTACACGCCGCGCCGCGAATGGCCCGGCAGAGAAGGGGCGACAGGGGGTGATTAAGCCTGGGTAACGAGATAAACGTCATCGTTGGTCTCCATTACGAAGCGACCAGTTGCTTTTACGCGACTGTAGAGAGTGATGGATAAGCATTAAGTGTGCTTCTTCCATCCACCGTGCCCAGGTTCCTGAGCAGTATCGTACCCTTATTTTTAACACACCGTGAGTTTGAAAAAATTCTCTCGAAGTTAGACGAATCGCGTACACCTTGGAATCCACCATCGCGGAGAGGCGAACGTATGCACAAAGCGAACGGAGAGAGAGATTCAATTGGCTGGATCCTCCTGGTACTAACGACCGAAATTAATCACCGAAAGATGGTCGATATATGCGGCGAATTTGAGGGATAACGTGCAGGTGGGGTGGATGGTTCATGCTGCACTTTCGGACACGCGAGGGTTCGTTATCGTGATACCGATATTCGCACTCTCTTCACGCCGCGCGAGCCCCCACGGTGTACCGCGTGTATACCAATTGACGCCTGCTTCCCTTTTCACGTGGCCGCTCGATCCCCCTCGATCGCTCGTACGCCGGTGATATCTGAAGTGGCGTGTCGCGCACGCGAGCCTCATCATCAACATGGACGAGCGTGTTCAGAAATTCCCGCGGTGATTCGCGTGCCGCCGCGCCACTTCCCTGTGCATCCTCGCTCCGTGGCCCCTGCCGATGTCGATCGATCATCCCGCGGAACACCGTTCCAGGCCGGGCTCGGGTCGGGGAGACAAGCATACCCGTCTATCGCGTCGCCCTGCTCCACTAGCGGCACGGGCACCGATCATCGGGACTCGTGTGAAACGGGGCGAACGCGACGATCAACGTCGATATCTCTGCATCTGCTGTTCTCGAGCCATACGGGGACATTGAGGCTTCTGGCAGACGTAGATGGTACCTACATCATGCGGGGAAGAGACACTTTGGTCTTTCGTTTCCAGCGTCCTCGATAGCCCACCGACGCCGTAACGCGCCGGAGTTTTTGAAGGGTGACGGAGGAATTAGCTTTTAATAGCTCCCGACGGGGAAGAGAGGATAAGAAGAAGAAGGGATTCCGTCTACTCTGAAGGTTACAGCGAAAATTAGAATCAAGGATTTCCATACGCGAAAGCACTTGGACTAGGAACACTTCGGGAAGCACGCAAGCGTTAAGTTTCGCAAGTGTACCGTCGCTATCGTTATTTGAATAGACTACAATATCGCACAGCTTCAAGACACCGCGATTGGGTGGTCCTTAGAGAAGTGTAGACGGAGCACCACCCCCTCGGCATACGAGGCTAGCGATACACCGAAGATCTACGGGACAAGCGTATCTGGGCACATGCACGGGAACAGAGGTCAATGGGGAGGCGCGGAAAGAGCCAGGTGAAAGCAGAGGAGAAAGGAAAGACAGGACAAAGGGGGGAGGGGGCCGGGATGGGGAGGGGGGGGGGGGCGGAGCTGTAGAGAGAAATTTGCGGGATCGTAGATGTAGAGACACGGTGGGGCACGCTGTAAATTACAAGCGGAGCGCCAAACCGCTATGGTCTTCTCTCGGTGGCGCAGGGGTGTCTAGACGTATAGATAATGCCGAGTTTGTGCGGGGCAGACGCAAGCTAGACGGTCCCTGGTTCATCCAGCCACCCGAACCAGCCAGCCAACCAGCCAGCCAGCCAGCCAACCGGGCTAGGCTAGACACATCGACCATGCTCCGTTTCTCTCGCTAACCCTCTCTCTTCCTCTATCCGTCTCTCTCTCCCTCTCTCCCTCCCTCTCTCTCTCTCTCTCTCTCTCTCTCCACCTCCCCGAACTCTTCCATCCCGTTCCCGCCGACGCTATCGTTCCCACCTATATTCCGTCGCTCCTCGTCGCACCATCCGCCAGCATACCTATATGCCCAACCGGATTTCCCATCGTTTTCGTCGCAGCAGCTCACGGATCCGGGGTTCCTCTTGCATTCGGCGCAGCAGGCTAGAGATGCAAATCCTCAATAGCACCGCCGCCCGCTGGATCCGAGATCCCATTGGCAGCGATCGTGACGTGGATGACGCACGAGGTCTGCCGCCCCCCCTCCGCCCTGGGACACCCCCGCAGCCAATGAGGTGTGTTATCGCCCGCGACCTTAGGATTGCTCCCTTTCGCCGAGGGAACAGCACCGTAGACGTTCCCCTTCTGCGTTCGGCAGATATTCCCTTGATTCCCGGCCGACTGGAAATACCGAAAGAATCCTGACGGGGGTGCGTCAAGGGGAGCGCGTGCGTCGGTGCTCAAATGCTGGGGGATGCCTCTTTAACTGGCTACCTTTGGTGGCGGTGGCATCGATGCTGATGGACCCGTGACGAATTCAGGTGATTCGGAGAATGCTTGGGAGTGTATAACTGTCCCAGTTATATTCCCAAACGACATCGCGACCATGTGTGAGGACTGTCTATAAAAATCGCTTGTGATACTCGAACCGTGCCACCCACGGCTACGCACGCCAACGCGCAAGTAGAAACAGCGAGTAATAGACAGACGCGTTAGCCCGAGACCATTCCAACTATGTACTCAATATAACTCCTATTAATTAAGCGGGCTCTTAGAGGTTTTTTAACAATTTTTTACGAGAAGAGGTTATAACATATCCTAAATAATGTTTTTACATTTTATTAAGAGGTTATACCTAGTCAGGAGGCCGAAGAGAGGCGAATGTTTGTGAATTTTTTCTGAAAAAACGGAAGCATATATTTTTACAGGACTTGTTGCACTTAAAAGAGCAACATTTAAAGAACATTTGGTATTTTTGTTTGTAGAAATTATTTACGTTTATAATAAAATTACGACCGACATCCAAGAAGCCTTTTTTAAAAAGTTGTGTTGAGGCGAGCACTGCTATTCGGAACCAGATCCTCTAAAATTAAAATTCAAAAAAGATTCCGTTAGTGTTTGATGTAGTATATCTTCTGATTTACGGAGGGAATTTCCGAAATATTAATTTAAAACAAAATGGCGGTTATTTTAAGTTGCACTCCTGATTTTTGCGCGAACAAATCAGTACTTCAATGTTAGGGTATAAAACAAAATTTGTGTTTCATGTTTACAGTCTCGACGCATTTTGTAGGTGGCGCTTACAAGGGAAGATCCCAAACCCGAAAATTAAAAAATTCTGAAACTTTGTGGATAGGTATGTAGGTGATTTTTTCCTGATTACAACACAATTATTTTTGCTGCCCAACTTCACTCTAAGGGGGCGAAATTAACCCCTGAAGATTCGGTTATTTTTCAATTTTATTTTGTTAGGTACACGCAATCTATAAGAGATAGAAAAAATGTTTCGAGACAAAAGTTATTTCTTTTAGTTAGATCAATTAAATCGTAAAAGTTTTATTAATTGTTTAAACAATTAGAAAAATATTATAAACAGAAATATTAATAATGTTTTCCAAAATTCATTTTTTCACGTGAAATCTGAACTGGATGTTTAAATAATTATGAAACAGCATAATCCATATTTTTTCCATACAATTTTAACTTTTCTTGAATTGCGAAACTGCGCTCCTCGACAGTCGAAGAACTTTTGGGTCCCCAGCAGAAAGTTTAAGAATTTTTTGACTATTCGGGTTCGGGATCTTCCCTTGTTAGTGCAGCGCTGCCAAAAAGTGATGCTTGCACGGCGTGCTCTAGGTAATAGAACCGGCAACGTGCAACTGTGAATTTAAATTTTCAGCTGAAAATGTATCAAGAATCCCAACATCCCCTGGCCGTCCACCCGACGTCCGCGTCTTCCTATATCGTAGCACCCCTCCCGATGGCCGCAGCCGCCCCTCGGCCCGGGCGGACTGTAGCGTTTTAATCGGCCGACTGCGATGCATAAATCCCCGTTAAATAATACGGCAGTTAACAGTGCCATTAAGCCGTTCGAGATACCGCAAAACCGGTAGGGCGCTCCTCGATGTACGCGCGCGAACCTCCGTATTTATCGGCAGCCGACGCGCCCGCTACCGAGAAATATTGTTCCGCATTCGTTTCCCACCCGTTCGGCGTGGCCAGCGGAGAGGGGGAGAAAAAAAAATGTAAAACGCGAGGGGGTGGGAGGTGGAGCGGGGCAGCCGACGAAGGTACAAATTTCCATCCCCGCCCCACCTCGCGCCGTGTCCGTGGCCGTTGGCGTAATTAATTGTTTCGGGGGCCCGGTGTAATGAGTAGAATCGTTTTTACGTTCGCGGCGCGGATCGTAATTAGTGAGCGGGCAGCGACACCGACTGCGGTATAAATATGAAATCTCATCGGGATTATTTAACGTCTCGTTGTCAGGCGCCAACGCGCCGCCCTGTGGAGAGTGTGCGTGACGTTTAAAGGACGTTCACGGGGGCTCGTTTTAATGATCCCGATCCGGTGATTTCGAATGGATCCCGTCGGTTAGGAGCAGCTGCGTTTTCTTGGATTTTCAGGGGGCGGGTGCGGCGATAGTGGCCCGTTAAAGCTTCTAGAGGGAAAGCAGTAATCCGGGTATATGCCACTGGAGCGTATGTAGAGTAGCGCGGTGGCGGAGCTTGCGGACTTAACTGGAGTCGTCTGAAACGGAACACGGAAATCAGATGAACCTTCTCTCGCAAGGTATGTGCATGTAGCGCAGCAAATTTTAATAATAACAGATCAAACTAGATTGTAGAAGCTAGACCTATAAATTTTGTGTACCCAGAGATCTAACAAAAACATACGCGCTAGTAAGGAAGAAATATCGTCCAGCGAAGGGATACGAGAAGAAGGCATAACGAATCCGTCTGGACCCCCGCATATTTCACGGAAACGAAATTACGGTGACCCCATTACTTGACAAATAGCCCCTCCCTCCCGGCCAGACAATTGCACGGGGCAAAGAAACGGTAACGAGCAATAGTAGATACCGGTAACAAGCAGCATTCGTCATCGTTTATGAATCGCGCGGCGCATTGTCCGTGCTTGGTTATTTTTCTGCCGGTGTCACGAATCGGACACGACGATCGGGTTCCACCGTTGTGTCCTCGGCGGGCAGCGACGGGGGATCGGCTGAAAATGCCCGTAATAGAGGGTGGCTACCATCGCGATCCTTATCCGTGGCAGGCGCATCGAAGAAAGCACGCGACAGATATATTGCCAGCGTCCATTTCGATCCGCCGATACGAGCGCATTTGACAAATGGCTAGTCGCGGAGTATTCTTCAGGACGCGCTGGCTGCCGCTCGGTATCAACGACAATAGTGGAATTGTTTTTCACGGTAGGCACCCTCCGTCCCTGTACAACACATCCTGAGTAACGTTTCAACAAGGATAGGCAGTTTTCCAGGAGGAAAATAGTATTGGGTAGTTTGGAAGACCAATTATTTGTGATCCTTTAATGGCGATACTGCAGGATGGAGGTCCGCAGGTTGTCAGCAAAGCATGCACAGCTCCATGAAAATCAGTTATTTGGGGAATGCTCCTCCATCGGGCGAGGGTTGTTGGGCCATCGACGAGACTCGATCGAGGAGGAGGGGTTGCGAGCTCGACCGTGAAAATTACGAGACGTTACAGAAAATTTGATCGTGCGTCTGCTCGATCTTTCTCGCACGGAGGGGACGAATTAACCTTCCGGCACCCCCTGTTGCGGACCCGGGGCCACCCCTCTCGGCAACCCTTTGGTTTTCAGCAATCTCCGAGGGTGACCTGCCACGTTCTGATTACAGTTTTATTTCCCGCCCCGCTGTCTTCGTTCGATTACCCTCGCCGATCGAGCGTCCCGTCGTTTCATCGAACGGAATTTTTTCGTTAGTCGCGTTGACGCGATTAGCAGATTCCTTCCGACGTACTGAACATCGAGAAGTGAATGAAACCTTCTATTTCCGAAAAGTCTCACATGTTACAAAACTTCGCGAACCACGGAACAAAAAGTGTTTTAGCAGTGCGAGCTTGACAGACACCGTGGAAAGCCGATATCAAGTATTTTCCAGCGAGCCGCGGAAAGTACAGTGAATTACCGCCCCGTCTCATCATTTCAATCGACAGATTTATTTGCCGGAGTGTCCGCCGAACAAAGCCAGCCGACTAACGGCTGGTAAAAAGTGCGCCGCTGGTGTGTATCCACTCGGTGTCGAGCGATAAAAAAAAAATCAAGATCTCCCAGCGACAACGGGGACACGTTAAATCACGTTCGGGTGTGCACGAATGCGACGCAGCTGCAGCGGGGCTAAATCGATCGGAAAGCAAAATCCCCGGCTTCCGGCGCCGGTCGGGGCAGTCGAGCGTCTCTGCAGTTCCGTTCACGTGAAAACCGCCTTATAATAAGATCACCGTTACGAAATAATTGCACGTTCGGCTCCATAATGCGCCCACCCGCCCCGGCGGGCACTCCGGGTCCCTTTGTTCGCGCCGGGCTGTTCGAGGAAAGGCGAAAAGCGGTGGGGGGTGACACCGAAAGTGAAAGCAGAAGGAACGTCTCGGGAGTATCGAAGTCGTAACCACCCCTCTTCATCGTCCAACGCCCACGCTGTCGCCGTCTCCGGCGCTCCATCCCCGCGGTCTCGAGTTACCCGAGACACAGGAGACCGTCTAGCTCCCGTCTGCTCTAGCCTCTCGCCGAGTTTTTCTTTTCTCTGGCGGGCTGGAATGTTTAATGCACCGTCGCCGACCAATTACATCGTCACACGGCCTCCGGGATCCGCGGTATGCGGTTTCCAGGCGGCGCGTGGTCGCCGCGATCGAGTGTTCCCAGGCAATCGCGAGTTAATTGGGTGGTTCGTTTACTGGTAAACGCTCGGGCTTAGGTTAGTCGCGACTGTGCTGTAAGACACGAGGGTGTTTTGGGGAGGAAACGCGGATGTGGCGAGATTGGGAATGGTAAAAAGCCCCGGGGTGTTGCAATTCGAAGTGGAGTGGACAGTGATACGGATACAACTGCGGTAGGTATCCGGGGATTTTGGATAGGGAAAGAAACATTGGATGGAGGAGTTGAGATGGCGAACGGAGGTTACAGTTAGGGGGCTGAGAGGTTGCGAATGGGGGAACAAGAGTGTGGGTAATTACCGTTGAAGGTATAGGAAACACAGAGTATAATTAGATGAATGTAAAGTGGATGTGAGTCTAGACCTTGACGCGACAGGAGCTTAATATTTTGAGAAGCGCGATCTCTTAAAAAGAGGAGGCTAATGCCGAGGGACAAAGCGAGAGGAGGGCCCCTTCAGACCTCTCGAGGAAGCGACAAATTCTACCGCTACAGTCCACTTTATCTTAACCACGATCGCCCCCCGAAGATCTTAATTACCGCGAAACGCACAGTCATCGCGCCGGGCCTGGCTCCGGCGACGTCCACTCACCTGTCCCGCGCTCCTTCGTATGCGGAGACGATTAAAGAAACAGTAGCGAGGTGCTTCCTTGCGGAAGGCCATTGTGGCTGGTCCGCGTTGGCCAGGGCCCACGAAGGACACCTGTGCCGCCGGAGGAACGTGTTTCGCCCCTGGTGTCAGTGATGCCAGAATCGCAGGACGTGGGATGCTTACCCCCACCATGACCTATCGCCGTCCTCCACTTTTCTACCACTGCATTCCACACAAGCATCCCACCTTCGGTCCGTATGCGTTGCCTGACAGGTCTTTCTTCCAACAATCCACATTGCCGTAACCCGAGCGTGTGACTCGCAATCGGAAGGTCGGGAGTTCAAATCCCGGTGCGGCGATATACTTTTTTTTTAATTGTTCTCTAATTTCCCTCAATTATTTAATTTCGCTTTCTAGCTTCTCGGTAGACCTAAAGCTTGAAAATTATTAATTTGCAAAGTATTTTTTATAATATAATTATAATTGTAATAAAACTTCAATTATCTGTTTATTTATGTGTATGTATATGTAGAACGGCGAAAGACTAACATCGTACCTCAGCCAACTGCAGTGATTTCCGAATTGCATCATTAGCAAAAAAGGTGCATTGCAAATTAATAATTTTCAAGTTTTTATTTTACTGAGAAGTCAGAAAGCAAAATTAATGATCTTATGAGTGAAATTAGAGAATAATTTAAAAAAAAAATAAAATAAAACCGTCGAACTGGATTTGAACACCCGACCTCCTGATTGCAACTCATACGCTCGGGTTTCAGCAAGGTGGATTGTTGGAGGAAAGAGTCGTGGAGGCAACACATGGACAGAAGTAGAGATACGCTTGTGTGCAGTGCGATGGTAGGAAAGTGGGGACGACGGTGGTTCATGGTGGGGGTAAGCATTTGTCCCACGTCCCACTACTCTGGCATCACTGCCTGGTGTTGATCGCGGCTCGCGGCGCCCCTCGTGGCATTGTCGAATGCCCGCACACGCGTTCCTGCGCTCGACCGTGAAATGGCTGGAAAGGCGCGCAGGTGCGCCGCCAGCGCATGCAGATGCGCCGGGACGAGCACGCGAGGGTTAATTGAAGTAACAGTTAGACTACTGGATCATTCAATTAAGCGAATGCCGAACGAGTCGCGCGACGCCGCGGCGTCTACGTCATTTCGATCTAATTACGACACCGAGCTAAGTGGCTGAGTGGATCCGCTTAACGTTTCGCTGAACGCCGGCGAATTTCGCGACTGGCGTCACTTTCAACTGCGCCGAGATAATACTGTTGCTGTTTTCACGGGGACGCGGTAAATGGAGAGTTAAAGGAGCGAGAATTGTAATTGGCCCTCGCGGGGGTTGCTGGGGGATCGCGTTTAGGGGTACGGCCCAGCCTCGATTATTCATTCGAGCTCGGTACTCCGAATTTCTGGATTAAAAAGGACTATGTAGCCACTGTAATATCCACAAGCGAAAGCAGACACTCGTTCCGTTCCCCCGATCAGAACAGACGCGCGCCCCCCGGGTTCTTAACAAGTTTATACAAAACTCGATAGTGTTCGTGCTTCCTGTTCCACCGGAGAAGGGCTTGTTTCCTGTAGTTTGATCGCTCCCTTCGCCGGCCTCCTCCAACCCCATTTAAAATCGTTGTCTGAAACGAGCCCTCTGCTACGATAATTTGATTGCTACGCCATCCAGGCCAGACCCTAGCCAGAATTCGTAATCGCAGCTGCGAGAGCGTAACCATTCGATCGTCTGCCCCGCACCGCGCCAAACTACCCCACGAATCACCAAAAATACTCGCATCCCCCGTGCATTACAAAATCCTCTGCGAACCTTCCCAACGAACACAGCCAAAAGTCGTTGATCACTGGCCCCGATGAAGCCTCGCTTAATCGCGAGATTAATGTTAAGGGGTGGGGCAGGGGGACAATTGAAAGCACGCTTCCGCCTTGATTTCGCCTCGTTAAGCTCGAGAGGAGGCGAACAATCGCGGTGTGCACGTGCAACGGGTGTCGTAAAGTCGCCCGTTTGTATGCGCTAATAATCATAATTCGCAAGGACGTCTAGCCGGTGCGGCGCTGGAACGACCGCCGCTGCTTGTAATTTGAGTGACAACTGACGTCGTCTACGGTGTTAAACGGTCGTCCGCGGTGCCGCGACGACGGCGACCCAATCTTGCCCGGGCCGAGGAACTTTTTACGACAGCGGGAGGTCACGAGACGGCGGGTCGTGCTCTCTGCGAATTACAGCAGAAGCGGTGGCTTTCTTCCAGACATTTTTCTCGGCCCCCCCCCCCCCCCTGGCGGCGCTGCGGAATGAATCACCGTCCCCTCGCTCTCGCGGAACAGGAATCCAACATCGCGCCTCATCTCTCTTATTTACAGATGCATTTGCGTAAATTTCCCAGCCCCCCGTTTCGCCAGCCGCCGTTCCGCGTTTCGGTGTTATTCGAGGACACCCCTCGTGCCTGCTTGTAACTCTCGAGGATTCCTCGCCGTGTTCCCCGAGTGCTTCCTCAGAACCGTCGACATGATGAGGACGTTGTAAAAGAGACGAGAAATGGACGGTGTTTGACGTTGCCGGGAGTTTAAGCGTTACGCCACCTTATTCTTTTCCGCGCGCTAGGCAAAGCGTAAAGCAACCTTTTGCCGGCCTTCCTTTCGCGTAGGTCTTTCTTTTAGTAAATAATAAAAACGGCGTCCGCAGAAAGGGAGATAAAGGGAGACAAAGCGGAGGACGGCGAAAGGTGGCGACAGCGGTGAATGAAATCCCGCTAACCCCCTATTAATATCCATCAGTCCCATAACGGGCGTCGGCGTGCCCGTAACGTCTTCGCGCGAGATTACCCCGGCGGGCGGGCTTCATTTGTTCCAGTCGCGTTTCTCGCAACCGCGGAACAATCTCGCCCGCCTTGGCGTGAAATTTTTTACGCCGCCAGCAGCGTCTACGAGGTGGGAAAGGAGCCGGGCGCGGGTGTGAAGAGGAGAGGAGCGGGACGGGCGTCACGGCGTGTTTTATTTACCGAGCGGAAGAGCCTAGACTTTGCCGCTATGCCCGACGGGTGCGCGACGACGCCCCAGCCCTGTCTTCCAGCTCGTGTACAAGCGCGGCATCCACACGAGGATCATCCAGGCCGGCGTTTACGACAAAACCCGCCATGTAGACACTGTCGCGGGCGTCTGCAGGAGGCGTGTGCACCGGGAAAGTGGTGGTGCACCAAAGTAAACGCGACATCCAGGTCAGACAGTCTGCCTTCACCGTGGACGGCTTCAGCGCCGCTGCACGTATCGGAGAACCGTGTTTTATCTACACGCGCTCACCTCCGAAGCAGAATCGCTCGAGTCTCGCGGCGGCGAAAGGCGAGCGAGGCTCGGGTGGCTCGGGCGCTCCGAGCTTTCGGGGGTATTCGAAGTGTTCGAGTCACTGGAACTCTTATTTTAGTCACTAATTGTAAGCGTAGGCTTTGCGGGCAAGAATTGAGGGGTTCAGTGGGAAAGGGGCACATGTCACATCAGTGGCGCAGTCAGGATTTAATCTTGGGGGAGCCGAGTTGAACGGATAAAAATATTTTCAATGCATAAGGTAATTATAAAAAAAATTAAAAAAAAATTAAAACCGACTTCAAGAAAATAAAATAGCACTAGAAAGGGAAAAATAATGTTTTCCCTTATTTAATCTACGACTCCCATATTTTTTAAGCCGGTGCCTCATCATTTGCACTGTGTAAATCTGACGTCTACTTAAAAAATATGGGAGTCGTAGATTAAATAAGGGAAAAAATCATTTTTTACTTTTTAGTGCAATTTTATTTTTGTGAAGTCGGTTTTAATTTTTTTAAATTTTATTATTTTTAACTTTGTGGTTTTATATATATATTGACACAACATGCTGAAGAGATATGCGCGTACGTACATAAAATAATAATAATTAGGTGACAATAGTCTTTACTATTAACCAGAACTGGCAAAATATTGGGCCAATATTGATGCAGTGTAGGATGGGACCACCGGGGCATCGCCTTCTTTCGAATAAAGAAAAGATCATCAAAATCCATTCATATGCTGAGGAGTTATGAGGGGACAAACATAAAAAAAAATACAAACGGGTCGACTCTATAACCTCCTCCTTTTTGAAATCGGTTAAAAATTGATTTAAGGGGTCTTTCCACTGCGACGCTTTGATAAAGTACCGCTGTTTGGAACTTTTTTGTCAAAAAAAAATGTGTTTACTAAATTAAATTTTGTTTCTATTTATTAATACGTGCTTTGAGAATACAATTTTTTCATAATTTTTTTAATGCTTGCTTGCCCCAAAATAAGTGGGTGTAAGATGCACTGTAAAATGAAAGATGTCTCGACTGCGTGGTCGATTTTGGAGCAACTATGTGCCTGGAGCGGTGGTATCAGGGAGGTTTGTAATCAGTAGGACTGTCGCTATGGCCCGAAGTAAAATCACACATTTTCGTTGGAAAGACTCCTTAAAGAATAAAATCCAGTTTTCTTTTATTTTTACAAAGAACCCCTTCTTTGGGGGGTGCCAGGGCCCCTTGACCCCCTCTGGATGCGCCACCATCAAATTTCTGGAGAAAATTATTTTCTCTAAAACTAGTTTTCCTCTAAATTTATAGTACATCATGACATCTGCCCGTTTTCCACTGTGACCCTCAATTGCAAAGGGTGAGGAAGAAGTTTCTAGTGACCTTAGCGTTCCTCGTAAAAACTGTGCTGATGTGTCTGAGATCAAATTTGTTTTAGGTGGAAGGTAGAAGCAGTTGAACCCTTCGAGCACCTGGATTGATCTCTTTGAAGCCGATGCTGTGAGCTGAAACTTTCTACAACTGTTTGGCAATGCTGGTTCGACTCGCCGACTCGAAGTTTTTATAGTTTTTGTCGACGCAAGGAAGGTGGAGTTCTGAACAGCGTCGAATTTGGGGTAGGTACTTGAAAGTTGCAGTGAAAATGTGAACGTACCCTTAAGCTTTCATGGGCAGAAATCGCCTGGGCGTCGGTTCGTTGGACTTTCCCGAGAATTTGCACAGCAGGATAAAAGAATCGTAAGGTGCAGACCGGAACACTCGGGGCCGCATAAAACACAGCTAAACAGTTCTTGCGCCGGGGACGATAAAACGTAACTCACACGACACCAGGAAGGTAGTAATTGTTCTCTGCGTCTTCGGGCTGCGGCAGTTCCTTTGAAATTTTCATCGCGAACACGAGACGGCGGAAGAAACGGCAGTCAAAAGTCGAAATTATTTTTCTCGCGGAACGACGAACCTCCGGAAACGTCTCGATAGTGTCTTCAAAAGTTCTTCAAAAAAATTAACAGCAATCTGATATTTTGCTGTGTAGAATTCCACGTTCGGGAATTCGGAAGGCACTTCACCATTCTTTATTTATTTACACTTTTAAAATTTGATCTTTTAATTCGTACTCCCCCGCCTCCACCGTCGGGAAAAATTTCCTCCGCGGACGCTGGGTAACACACATCTAACGCGAGAGACTAAATAGCTACGACGTCGCAGAATATTGAAAGCACATTCAAACAGAAAGCGACTTGCACTAGCCAAAAGCAGAATGACACGCAGGGTTGATCAGATCACTTGTCCTCCCCCCCTCCCCTAAACCGTCTCCACTACTTTTCGCCGTGAAAGCCAACCAGCAAAGTGGGCCCGACCGTAAAAAGAAGCATCCAGCACGACGGCGAGGCGATAAACCGTCGTTTACAGCCGCTTCTCGCGGCACGGAATCTTTTCGTGACTCGTTTCCCTTGATTAAAGGAATAATCCCCGGAGGGTAAGGAGCACGGAGCCCGATCGTACCGTGTCTCGTTCCACGGGGGGCCCTTTAACGCGGCTCGCTGGAGGCCACGGGGGCGTCGAGGGGTGGGCGGTGGAAAAGTTTTCACGGAAACGAAACGGGCAGAGGGAAAAAAGAAAGGGGACGAACAGATAGCGAGCAGACGGGCGCGGTCGTGCTGGACGGCATTTTAATAGGTTCGCGGGGTTCGAGCGAAAAAGTTGCAAAACAAAATAAATCGGCGTCGCGACAGGTCGGCCCGCGCTCCTCTCGCGCCCCCCTCCTCTATGCCAGTTTCCACTCTCTTCTCTCTCTCTCTCTCTCTCTTTCTCTCTCTCTCTACCCCTGCCTCCTTCTCGCCCTCGTCCCCTCTGCCCCTTTTTCTGTTCCCCGCCACGGTTACGGGTCATGCATATTCACGTGTGGCATTCGTACGCACGGAATTAAGCGGCCGGGGAATTAAAGCGGTTTTCGGCGAGAGCAAGTCCAGGGGACTTCTGCCCCGTCCCCGCGCCTCCAGGTGATTACGCGGGGATTTTTCGAGGGACATTTCTATGGTGGCGCCGGTAAGTGCAGCTGCGAGACGAGGCTCTCGGGGCCGCGCGTCTATTCGAGTTACGTTGTTCCACGGGGCGGAATTGGACCTTTCGTCTGCCGCTCGGACAACGCTGACGGCGTTCGGGCTCCTTCAATGGCGGCCGCGCTTCACCCTGCCCGCTGCGTCTCTGTTACCCCCGAACGGTGTCTCGAGCCTGGCGGTGCGAGAGACGCGATCGCGAATATCCGGCAATCCTCGCCTCCGCGATCTTCGAGCACTCGTTAGAAATCCCATTGACGGATGCTCCAGCCGACAGCGTAATTTGTCGGGGCGCGCACGACCAGCCACCAAACCAACCCCCTGTCACCGGCGTGCACGGTTTCTCACGTACGGTTGATATTTACGTAGGAGAGCGGCGGGAAGAAGCGGGAGGAAGAAAGCGAGCCCCGAGGGGTTGGAGAGGACGAGAAATCGCCGAGAGGAAGACGAAGCGTCTGAAATAAGGCTCGAAACCTCAAACCTCCCGGAATCTCCGGCATCGTGCAAGTATCACGTCTGCCAGCCAGCCACCCCCTCAGCCCCCATCCTGCTACCCCCTCAACCCTTCATCCCTTCACCCCTTTACCCCTGTACGTGTACGTGTGCGTGCTACAGTCGGCCACCCCTCCCCGCGCCGCTGCGGCGTCGCCGCCGTCGTTTTCATCTCTCCTTTCACCCTGCCCTCGTCTCACCGTGCACCACCGTCACCCCATCTCCCTCCCGCTCCACCCTCCCCCCCTCCCCCCTCCCCCGTCGCCCTCGTGCTGCTGCTGTCTCACCCTTCCATTCGACCGACCGCCCGTCTAGCCGCCCTTCCGAGCCCCCCGACGCTGCGCCGCCACCCCCGATCGCGTCCCCACGAAACTCCTCGCCACTCCAGACGACAGCGGCTCTCTGGTAACGGGAGACTCCTTGAAACGTCGAACGAGCCCGTTACGAGACCGTTTTCTCGTAGATCGACGCCTGCCCCCTCTCTCTCTTTCTACCTCTCTCTCCCTCTAGCGCCGTATCCTCCACGAATTGTGCAAGGTCGAGCCGGAGGAAGCCCGGGTTTCGCGAAATCGATCTTCCCGTTCCGCGGTGCACGAGGATCTCTCGACTGGCGGCGGAATCGCTGGGGAAAGGCGAGCGGGGGGGATCGATATGCCTTGACCTTTGATTCCTGGCTGGAAATATGTCTGCCTCTAGTGGAGGCTCTTTGAAAATGGGTAGTTTGAGTATTCCAAGCTGTGCGGGGGATTCGGTCGAGTGGGAGGGGTGGTTCGAAGAGGGAAATGAGGAATGTACCTATTCGTTTTAAGGTCGGCGGAACGGCTGCGAGTGGGGATGCCTGGGAGTAAGAATTGATTCACGATGATTTATCGCGAGCACCGCATGCCGATGCGGGATGATCGTGGATGGTGTTAAGCGGCTGCTCCCGGCGCAGCAGATGCGGTTCGAGCGGTCTACCCTGTATAGCAAGGGTGAAGGAGGAGGGGACCGTCTAAACCTGCGACCGTGACATTGAAACGTTACGTCGGGCATCCCCCTCGCCGACGGCCGACGTATGGACAGGCAGACGAATAGATCGAAATCTGCTTTCACGGTCCTTCGTCCCTTCTCATGCGATTATCCTTTTTCTCTGATGACTCGGGGCCCAGCCTCGTTCGCTGGCATTAAATATTCATCGGTAATAACATCCTCGTCGCTACTGGAATATTACCGAAATGATCGCAGGGCGGATCATTTAGTGGCGTAGATTGGGCAACCCTTAATATCTAAGATTAAAATCTTTCTATATTAATATTGTGAAGTAAGGGGGCAGACTTTTGGCTCCCTTTCAAAATCAAACTTTTCAACCGCTGATCACCGATTACAAAATCAACTTAAAGATGATAATTCTTTTACTTTCGGGTCTTGAAAAAAATGGTCAATGCATGGTTTGCTAGTAAAAGCGCCAAATCGAGTCAATCCGGGCGGGTATAAAGAATTTTTAATGGTAACATTAACACTAAACGTACCACGCCCGGTTAAATGACTGGTTTTAAAATTCGGTTCAAAATTCGGCATTAATTTTTGTTTCTTTCGTCGGTTTTACTTTATGACAATTCTTCTATTATCCAAACGGAGTAAACAATCAATTTTTCTTTTTTATCGTTCCTTTTGTATCATTTTTCGATGAGAAACATGTACAGGTCACTTGACCGGTCGATAAACTACGGCCCTTTTGTAAAATTACTTATCAGAAGACAGCATCATTTTGAAAGTCTCGGAGATAACATTGAAGTGAACAAATCTTACAATACTCAGTGTTTAGTTTAAGGGGAAGGTGGGGTAAAACGGAACGCTTAAGTTTGGAGGGTGATAACTTAAAATCGGGAGGAGAAAAAGACACGAGACTTCGACTGGAGTCTTCAGTGGACCTTAGATTATAACTCAAATGGTGGGGTAAAACGAAACACCCACTCGATGACCGTGTAAACGTACAAAATCTTTATTTTTATGATTTAAAATCTATTAATTTATGTTAGAATCTATAAATATATGTTTTTGGTATAACTATTGCAAATAAAATATAAGAAAAATATATATTATACATATAAGAGAAAATATATTATTAGATAACATGAAAATTACGGAAAATAATCAAATGTAAATATAATATCGTAAAAGAAGGATAGATTAATACAGTTTGTTTATCATTTTATGAGCAATAAGCGGGCCGGAATCACCCCACTTTCCCCTAAATGAAGTGCTCGAAAATCAGTGAAGGGCTAAATTCTGAACATGGAAAAAAATCTTATTATTATTTATTTTATGTCAAAAGTAACAATTGAAAATTTCTAATTTTTTTTTGTTACTATCTTAAAGTTCTTCTGTGCATTGTTTCCCACGTTAAATTGACATTACCTATATCCAATTTCTAAAAATGTGACCTTCATTTCTTAATCAGTTACGGTAGGAATAGGTATATACAAAGTGCCGTTATTTTTAGTGTTAAAAATATTCCCAATATGGTCTCAGGTGGGCACCCGGGTATTAGGGTAAATCCGGGAGACGCGGCCGGGACGGAGAGTTGGTCCAAACCGTTGATTTTTAGAGAATTAATTGTTCAGAACCTTAACACACTTTTACATATACTTTTACACACTTAATGCATCATCCAAAACTCGAGGCACAATAAGTTCTAAGTTCATCTCACGGATATCACTTTTTCTTCTCCCAATTCACCTAAAATCGTTGAACGCGAATTAAACTGTAGGTACATACCTACACATAATTCTCATCGTTCAAGGAGGGTGGCCTCGAGAGTGTCCTCTTTGGCGAACGTTCTCGACGGACCTCGATATCTCAAAGCGCAAGGGTAGGTACCAGTGGAACGTGCATGCACAGCCGCGGCACCGTTCCCATGAAAGATTCAAGCGTCACGACGCCGAGGTTTCGCATCTCCTCGGCGGATCGAGAGATCGAAGCCGACGGGCAGCCGAGGCGTTACGTCCCCGGGGCGGTTTCGACCGGACAAGATCGCGTTATGCCCGGCGTCGTGATCGCGGGAATGTTCACTTTCGTATGCGAGAAGGGGGAGGAACAATGGCGCAAGCGGCATGCACGACCGCACAGACGGCCCTGCGGGAAATTGCATTGCACGCATCGGACAGACACGGAATCGTTGGCCCCCCCCCCCCTCCCCTCCTCCTCTTCCCATCGCCGGCCGCCTTCTCTGTTCGGTTGTCTGTCGCGTCAGGGCCCCGATGTCCTCCTTCCTGCCCACTTACGACCGTCAACCGGCCACCTGTCCCTGCCGTATCCTGTCCGCCCGTCTGCCCGTGCCTCCATCCGTTCGCCAAGCACCCGACGCGACGCTTCACGCTTCCGGGAGAGCCAAGTGGCGACGCTTCTGCCCGGAGAACGCTCGTAAATGGAGGAGAATACGGAGTCGACGAATTTCCAAGGGGACTGCGAGCCTGATTCGTCCAGGGACCATTAATTTGGGGGAATAGGAGACTGTGCGTAACGCGTTACGGAAACCATTCTTAGGAGCGATCAGGCTTGATTGTCCTTGTGCTGCCTTTCTTCCCTACGTCCAGTTGGTGTGATCAAGGAAGCTTGCTCGATGCGTGTCGGGATCGGTTGCAACGGTGGGTGGAAGATACATAGCGAGGTTCCCGTGCCACGCTCAAGTGGCGTGCGAAAATACAAACCGCCAAGCGTGTTCTTCAACCCTCATTACGGGGTGCCATGGGGCCAAATGGCCTGTACAGTTTGGCGTGCTCATTCGTAGACTACGGAATTAGCCGGAATTCTGGAGAAGAACGTGGCTTGCGAGAATGGCGAAGGATAGGTTTTGGTGTGAATCCATTGCAAGGTGGTCTTCTTACGGCAATTCCCGTTTGCGGAGACGGGGATTTGTTGGGAGACCAATCGAATCTCGGTTGAACCCCGTTGCTTAGCGTCACTTTGTGCAGGATTCTCGTATTTCTATTTCCCCTTAGATGGCGAAGACAAACGCGACAGGTTCGGGAGCCAAGTCACCTCCTCCGTGACGCTTCCGCGTGGCCGTCGATGAGGATGGTGTTCGGTGGCGGCTTATACCGAGTATCGGGACAGCTTTAACGAGGAAAAAGACATCTCCTTCTACAGGGTGGAAGACGAGAAGCCACGTAAGGCGATGGCAAACGGCGAGCAGCCAGTGGGACTTGCCTATAAGGAGGCAAAGAGGATGGCAGACGCCCGCTCGTCTAGACCCGCTCCGACTCGACTCTCAACTCTCAGCTTTCTGCAGTCACTCGATAAAAAACAGTCCGCCGCTTTCCTGGCCGTCCGATCCATTGGCGTACACCGCCGAGGGATTGTCCCGCCGTACCTAACGCGCTTTTCACCCCTTCTCGCCGCGACTGATCGAGCGACGTCAATGGGGTGGAACTCTTCACTGTACTCGCTTTGTGACTACAAGCTCGCTCGATTGGCATTGCTACTTTTGCTTCGCGTATGCAGAAAGGGAGTGCGATCCAGTGGAAACGACGCGGAAGAATCGTTCCGATGTTATCGAGTGCACGATTGTCACACCTGAGGGTTCCGGGGGTAAATGAATGCGATGCAAGTGGAAGGAATTGTAAGTCAAGAACCTGGGGACGCGTTCTATGCAGCCTTTGGGCAGCTTGGTACATCAACTGGTCGTGAAGATCGCTGAGCGATTACTCACACTCCCCATCTTCACAGACAGTCGGGGCACGTGGGGGCTGAAGCTCGCTCGATTCACCACAAAGCACAAGCGCCTTACTACCCCCCAAGCAAACGGGAGTTTCTGCCCACACCACCCCCGGGCGAAGCGACAAAATACGCCACTCGATCATACCTCCAGCACGTCACTATATTTCTTCCACCCCCTCCCGCTCCATCACGCGATACCTCTCCATGAATTATGAATCGGTACAATTGCGGTCAGGGAGAGGGGAGCGTGCATTTGGCTAATCGCGAACGGTTTCGCGCGCCCGCAGGCTGCCAGATGGGATTCGAACTGGCAAGGCGCAGACGGCCAGCCTACTTGCCGCGGCATCCTTTTTCGCCTGGCGCACGTAATCGTGACACACGCGGGCCCTGTCGCCGACGCAGGTGCAGCCGAGCGGACGTGCACCGCGTGACCTTTAGGGAAAGGCCACCCTGGTCGCGATCGCGCCAGGTACAGTCTCTCCGAGCCCCGGCGGTGTCGATCGTTTCCCAGCTCGCGACGCCAATGCAGAAATTACCCCCTGCGACCCCCTGGACCGTCTGAGCGGTGTCTAGCCGGCGCCCCCTACCTCGAGCCACCCGTAACCCTCGCCCCCGCTGCGACCCAGCGCGCCATCACCCTCTCTCTCTCTCTCTCTCTCTCTCCCTCTCCCCTGCCCCCCTCTTTCTCTTCCCTTCTACCTTCTCCTCTCCCGATCCCTCCCTCCCGCCCCACCGCAGCCGAATGCCCCACCCATCCTCCCTTGCCCGTCTCCATCGCTCCTACCCCCGTCCCACGATCTCCGCCGACCTTCTCTCCCCGGCCGGCGGGGGTGCAGTCTAGCCAGTGACTATAGTCTTCGGGGCGAGGGACGTTATACTGTATACGGGGCGGGTTGCGCGCCACGGCAGACGGGTAGTATAGGCGGCCAGCCCGAAAACCCATCGACGAGAGACGTTGTTGTTGGATCGGGGAGGAAAATTTTTGCCTTTCTCTCGCCGCGCCCGCGTCTACCTTCTCCCCTTCGCGGTGCTCTCGACTTACTTGGCCGGGCGACGCGGGAGGGGGAAGTTGGCAGAGAGGAAGCGACCGAGAGGTGGGAGGGGGGCGATTGACAGCCGCCTCTGTTGAAAGGAAGATCGCTCGTCTTCGATCGGCTTTATATCGGGTTCGCGGTGGCAGCTACGAGGCTGGACTGTCTTTGGTCGAGCTCGCGCGGTAAAAATGCGCGGCCGTTGTCAGCTTCAGGGTTGCCCGGCTAAATTTACGATCGCCTTTCGTGCCGGGTAAGGTCGCTGGAGCAGATATAGCGAACTCGTAAATTAAATAAAGCGCAAAGGCGGCCGCGCGTTGGGTGCGCGGAGATAAAGGGAGCCAAGGCTCGCCGGGGGTGTAATCTCGCGTGACAGGATTGGATGGATAAGGATGTTTGGTAAGACTGGTGGTGTGTTGAATGGAGATATACGGGGTAGGACACTTTCGGTAACGACGATTTAGCGTACGCCACTTGTGTATGATCGCCAGAGGTTTACCGCTTTCCTCAATTATGCACGTACGTGGTTCGTTGCAGTTTCGTTTGATTTTCTGACCGGGCATCGTGCACTAACGGCGCTTCACTGAATAATTGAAGGTGGAGGACGAAGCCAAGGCTGGACTAGTGAATAATCAATAGCGTGTAGTCAGACAACGGACGTTATATACACCTATAGCATTTTTCGCTAAGTAGTTCTTGCAAGGATAACTGATTTTCGATCTCTTCCAGTATAACCCTCCGCAATATACATAATTATCAGCAGACTATTTATTGCTGTCGGGCATTAGAGGCCGTAAGCACTTAACGGGGGAGGACCACACAGAAATTTTCGAAAAATTGATTTTTCAATTATTATATTTTCTCTCTCGTCTTTGAAAATATTCTCTGAAAGTGCCAAGTTAATCCGACCGAAATTAACAAAGTTATACGCGTGTAAGTAGGTGTTCCTCCGTGTAGCGCTCAGACCCAAAACTTTAAACGTCTTTTCCTCAAAATCATGTTTTCAAAGTCGTTATTTTCAATAACTACCTAAAAAATTAATGAACCGATTTACTCGAGGCTTTGCAGACTTATTTTAGGGTGAAAAATCTAAGCGCCATCGGGAGCATTTCCTTTTTTTTTCCTTAGATTTCTTTACACTCGAAAAGCGAGTGATTTTATCAATGTTGGATTATCACAGCTGCAATGTTGGTTGAAAATAATTTCTACAAAATCGGACCCGATAGCGCCTAGATAATTTCGTATGTTATATATCTAAAAAATCCTGCACCGAGCTACGCTTGTCACCGCAAAGCGTCCAAAAAAAAAAACGGACGTCTCGGACATCACCTATAACTCACAAACCTTTCAATACTTTTTACTACAAAAAATACTGAAATATCCGTAAGATGTACCTACTCTTTCCAATAGACTAATGTTTAATAATAAAAATTGATCGGCTTATCTAAAAAAAAATCCCAAACAATATGCAGGGTGATCACTTCAACGCAATGTACGATATCTTAGGCATTTCCGATATTTCGACAAAAACGTGCTTCTAAAGACTTTAAAATTCAGAAAATTTTTGAATTTTGTACCCCCCGTTTCCCCTGATACCCTAAGCCTATTTTGCATATTGATTAATCCAGCACTGACTGGAATCACACATATCCAACGAAACATGTGTATCAAGATCCAACCATGAAGCTCTCAACCCCCAATTTCCCATATTACGAGCTCCACGTTCAGGCACGTCCCCTACGCGCGAAGATAATTGCGTGTAGACGACGTGTAGGGCAGTGCGACGGCGACTGTCAGTGTTCCGAGTGATTGGCGTAAATAATTTTTTCTGCCCGATGCGTACCAGCGATCACACGAGTGGTGCATTCCGAGGGGATCGAAGAACGCGCGCAAGAAGCGCCCCATCGCTTCCCAGACGCCCTTCGTTTCGCGTCGCGTGACTCAAGACGATTAGGCCTGTGCTTGGGAGCGCGGGAGTTTAGTCTCGCTTTGATTGGGGTAGGTCCCAAACGTGTAGTCGACGACGTAATAAGCCAACCGCGAGGACCTTCTAGCAGAGCGTGGCAAGGTCAGTGATGGAGGGGGACGGTTGCGTTAATTAACGTCTTGCCGTTAAACCGTTCCGATAGATCCCCGGAGACCGTGAGCCCCCGATGACCGTCACAAAGCAACCCATAAAGGCGGGCGAGCGGCCGGAATCCCATTGGGGGAATCGATATTTTACGCCGTACCGATGGAATATATTGCGTGCTATTAGTATCGCCATGTAGACAGTAAATAATTACTCAACACGATCGGTTAAATGAAAACCAATATCGGAGGGGCAGCCTTCGAGGTTACTAATTTCCCATCGATCCGTTTAATCGCCGGACGTTTCGGAATGTATTTTCGATTATTCGGTGTGAAACTACATATTCGCGGTACATATATACTTCCGTAAAGGTTCTCGATCTTTGAAGATGGAGGGATCTGTAATAATTTGAATTTGGAATGTACCTTTAACACACGGTGATAGTTTTGAGGTATTAATACCGGAAAACCTTCAACCCTTGTTTTTTAAAACTTACACAATAATAATAATAGTTTATTGATGGAAATAAATTCCAGTCACCCCGCGAAAACTAGCAATAAAGCTCTTAAGCATCGCGGCCTTTACAGTTTAGCCGCTACATAAACGAATATATGAATTTCTCCACGATCATGGCTTACCAAATGGAAAATGAGCACAGGAACGAACGATACAATGGGAATTCAAAGCTACGACCCGGCGAACGGTTGAAGAAGCATCCCCACTAGCCGACGTCGACGGATTTCAAGATCGAGATTCCGTGTTACGCGTGTCTCCAGGCACCGCGGGCCAGATGGTTGTCGTAGGTTAGTGATCGATAAAAACTTATTTTTCCCGTGCGCGATGCAGCGTCGGGGGAACCCGAAGTGCATCGCTAGGCTCTATTATGGCGCGCAGCTGTACATTTCGTCGCTTCGCTCGAGTGGCGTTATCAAGGAAATCGTTTTGTTGCATTCGTTGCCGCCGGAACGCCAATGGGGTGGAAGCGCGAGAAGAGGGGGTCGTGCTCGAGCGAGTTATTGAAAAGCGTGGATGAAAAAAGGAGCGCGGCAAGAGGGGAGGCGAAACGCGTGCGAGAAAACTACGAGTCCGCGAAAAATGGAGGGCGACCGAGCATCGTGTTGCCCTCTCCCCCCAACCCTCTGCGCCGTTTACGTGGCAGGGCCTGACTCAGTTTCGACCCAGGGCCACGACCAACTTTTTCATTTTTCCTGCCCGACGAAAACCCTCCCGCCTCGCGCCCGCGCGTATGATGTAACTCGCGCGTGCACGCGCCGCATGCAATCGTGGAAAGGCGAGCGTCGTGCGTGCGTGCACGCGTTTCTGTCTCGTGAGTAGCCGTTCACGCGCGTCTCGCCATGCGAGTACGCACGCACGGTCGAAAACGCGCCGCCACCAGAAATAACCGCCGGTGAGTCAACTGGAGAGTCTAAATAGGAGGTACGCCGCATTTAGAGACCGCGTCTGGATTATATACGGTTCAACACGCAAAATAACCCAGAAAATACTGGCCGGCTGTCGAAGGGGTTCGATTGCCAGCGCACCCGGTCGCGTTGCGATCGAGGGGAGCAAGGGATGGTAGATGGTATCACGTTGCATAGAGATTTCGAACGTTGCAAGGGAGAGGATTAAACGGCTGTGTTAATTAGACTTGTTTTTTAAATTATATGGGAGGATCTTGGAAGTGGATGAAGGTTTGTGCGTGAAGGATAAGGGGAAAAACGAGGAATGTCCATTTTTCGTGATTTTGTGATTTGTAGTATATTTTGGTGGTGGCAACTGGAACTACAGAACTGTCGAAACACAAAGGGTTATAATGTTCAAATGCCACTGTAAGATAACGTTAAAGTTTTGGTAGATATATTGGTTAAAAACAGGAAATGGGCCACTCTGCACTGGAACAAAACACGGAATGTCCCCACTCTTTGCCTAAGCATAAGCTTCTTTCGACAAGATAAAACAAGAAATTATGATAAAGGAATGCAAATTCCCCATTCAACAAGTTATGGAAATGCGAATATTACATGATATTTCCCAAAAATCCTTTTTATTTTAAGAGCAAAACACGAAACTCTCATGGTCTTAAAAGCTATTTTATGCTATTTTATGAGACGCTATTTCCTGCATAACAAATAAGAGAGAAATCAAATATCTGACATTTAATCAACTGAGTGGCTTTCCTTGTTTTCATAATAATAGAAGTGGAAATTTCTTAATTAGTTTCAGTCTGCTGCCCCGTTCAAGCCTGAAAAAATATTAAAATAATGTAAAACAATTATTATTTTATTGCTTATTTTCTCTGACGCTTAATTAGAGTATAATCTTCATGTTATGAAAAGTGCAGATAAATTCCTTGAACCTTGTTTTTTTTACTGATGGACTAAACTCTGAAGTATTAAAACATACTTTTCTCGATAAAGCTCTTTTATGCCATTCCCTATTTTTCCGCTTACCCTTCATATGAGCTCGATAGCTGATAGCGGAGGATGCCACTGCACACCTTTTGTCGCGGAGAGACATAAAGGGACGAGCTACAATAGGGATGTTTAATTCATCCGTTAATCGACAATTAAGATCCATGAATCCCGCGGGCCGCGCGTAAAAACTGTGAAATCGAGTAGGTGCTTTCAAGCACCCGCGATTCCATTCTCAGCGTCTTCGCTCGCTCGTTAAACACGCGGCTCGCAAGCCACCCCCTGAAGTGTTATTTGATTTTGTAGCAAGCGTAATAAATATATACAAATGCAGGCAGGAGAACGGCGAGGGGCGTGTGGGGGTGAAAGTAAAGGGGCAGCGGCACAGAGGGATATAAAAGCTATCGTTGGTTGCGCTTGTAATTCAAATTTTCTCCACCCCCGCCCCGCAGGAGGGGGTTGCAAGGTGCTTCCACGCTGGCGGAATGAAACAGTGCTCGTAATTAGCAGCTCGCGCGCGCGAGCTGCAATCGTTTTTGAAGCGACGTGCAAAGAGCGGGGCGTTTTATTCGCCGTTGCAAAACCGTTTACCGCGCGAAAGTGTTTTCACAAGTAGCTAACACCTCGCTCGCTGACGTAAAATAAAAAGGAAACGTCGTTCCCGCTGAATGCCGCGTGAAAGCGAGTGTAATGGGTGGGTATGTCACAGAAGTTAATACCGACGATGAATCGTGACGAGTACTTTTACTACGCTAATGCGCGAAGATCGCCGAGCGCGATTGAATTGAGAAAGAGAGTTGGCGATTGGTATAGAACTAACCAAAAGTTAGACCGAATGCAAATGTGAATTCAACCGAGCTGCTTAGCTAGAACGTTGTAATTTGAGTGTCTCTCAAAGGATTCTGAAGTATCAATAAGAGCTCTACTACAGAACAGCGATGACCTCACCCTGCACGGTGTCTTACCAGAATCTGAATGATTGTCTAGGGAAATTTTTCAGTGAAATGTGCTTAAGCTATTCAGTGACATCGGAATCTGAAACGTAAAAAGTAAGCGCGTCGGTGTACAACGCGTTTTTGGAAACAACTGCTAGATGGAGCTCATTATTCAAATCCTCCGCTGACTCTGGATCAGCGCAAGGCTCACTGTTCGATGCAGCGAGTCGGTACGTACGTATACCTACGCCGAGTGCTACGAATCTCGAAGTAATTCACGGACACGATCCCGATATTCGCGCACACGGAGATTATAAGCCACCTCCGGCGTCCCGAGCGCGAATATAAATATATACACAGGGTTAGGCGCTGGTGTGTCTCCCGCGCGCCTAACCCTCGCGAGGCTGACCGGCACGTGTCCCGACACGGTGCGGTTAGTCTCGAGCGCAAAGTTGAAAGGCAGACAGGAACGAGTGACGGAGAGAAGGCACGGGAATGAAGGGGGAGGGCTAGAATTATACGTACCCTGAGGAAAACTCAATTCGCGGCCACTTTGACGCACCCTCCATCTGGGTGGATCGTTGGATACGCGCTGATACAAATCCACAAGGTACGGTTCCTTCTTCCTCCATCCACTCGTTCTCTCTGCGCCTGTCCCTGTCTCCCGAGCGGGCAACCATATCCGTTCATCCTTCTCTCCGCTCCATGTACACACCGAGAGTGCACGTGCAGATACCCGGTTCTGTACCACACGCACAGAAGCATACAAACAGGCGCGCATACGCGCGCACACAGGGAGCACACTCGCAGACACGTGCGTGGACCGGCAACAATTCCTAACCAAAAAGCCGGAGTCACCCTCGCTTCCCTCCCACCCTTTCCCCTCGCGCGGGAGTGTCTGGCTGCGACCGTCATCGGCGCGGCATCGTGATGCGGGGAGGTAAGAGGAGGGAGAACAGCCGGCACCCACGGTTGGGGGGCGGCAGAGGGGAACGGTGATAGAAACCGACAGCGGGGGGGGGGGGGGGGAGGCTACGTACTCGTGACGTTGCGTCTAGACGCCCCCTCCACGTCAACCCCGAAACGACGTCCACACAACGAGCGCGCCGAGCCAGCGCCGCGGAGCCGAGCTCGGCCATCTCCGTCCCTCGCCGGCCGCCGTCGTGGAATCCCGGTGGTGGGCACGTGGGCCGCTAGATGTCGCCGCCGTAGGCTGCACCATACCCAAGCTACCGCGGATTTTCAAAGAGCGCGCGCTTTTTCGTAGCGAACGTTGAATCGGGAGTGAAGTGTCCGTTGGCTTTCATGCACCTCGCGAGTGATTCTCGTGGGTAATTAACGCGAGTGACCGGTGAGATACGAGGGGACAGTGATCGCGGACATCCCGTGGATAAACGGCCGGCTGAAAAGAGGAGCTGGAGGATTCACGGGGCTGAGGAGCAGTTGGGCTGTTTACTAACCTTCGCGTTCGGGTGCCAAAGGGGTGACGATCGGTAAGGTTACAATTCTTGTTCGAACGTTACGGCGCACGTAAGTCGGGGCCTCCCGTTTGCCGCGGGATAATTCCATTACTTTTATCGCGTTATCGTGATCCGCAATGTGATTCACCGAGCAAACCGACGGTTTATCGGTGGAGCACGGGTCTCGCGCGTCAGACAGGTTAGGGCAGGGGATTTAACGGCGGCGTATCCTTAACGTTTACGTTCTTACGCATGCGTTTAAATTAGGAATGGCATTTAAGGCCATTCGTGAACTTTATTATCGTTTAATCGCCGCGGCGTGCACACGCACACGCGCACGCACTTTTAATCGCGTGCACCCGTGCGAATGTGGCCACGCGCGCGCTCGCGTATGCATGTGTAATCGTGTATGCATATGTATACACGTGAAGGGAGACACCGGAGTAGATGTGCATCGTTGAATTTTTATGGGCTGAGGGGAGCGATGCGAGACAGACGTTTCGTGGCCTTGAAGATCCGCGAGCAGCGATAGGGGCACAGTTCTTTTGTGGAAAATAATTTTAGTCGGTTCAACCGACGTTTCCACCGAGGAGCGTGCGCTCGCGCGAGCTAATTAAATTTCTACGGATCGGCTAGCCCGCTTGACGCGGCAAACAGAGAGAGCCCCCCCCCCCCCCTCCTCCCTCGCTCCACGACTTCTAAATACCTTTTAATAAGTTTAAGACCGAACTTCTTAACGGGCAACTTCGCCAACGGAGCTTTATAAAGCGAACTTGGGGCTAAACGATCCTTTCCGTTCGCGGAACTGAAAGCAAACACCGCTTGACCGATGACGATTGTTAGTTGTCCCCGAGTTTGAACGTTCTTTATGGAACTTGTGCTTTGAATTTCTTCAACCGCTCATTTCTGTCCCGGGTAAATTGAAAGATTGTATGATAGTACAATCATTATAGAGCGTATAATGGTATCGCAATAGTGGTATCTAGAAATTTAGTAAGATGAGTTCCGCATTTTGGAATTAACAGGATGGTATCAATAAATATCGGCTCACCTTTAATTAAGCAATTTTGAGCTCTAGTTTCAGTAGAAACGCGTTCAAGCATTGCAAAAACGAGAACATACGCGCAGTACCGTAAAAAATAGCTTGGAATTTTCAGTCGCCGATATTGATTCATATACGATTGCTAACGGAGGTCATTTCGAATTCCCACCATTAAATGAGGGAATAACTTAACATAACTGTATATCAGAAAGGGAATGTTGCTTATTAGTCCTGAAACGTGGACTACGTCCACAAATTTTGAAAATATAATCAACTTATATGCAGTATCCAATAATTTCTAAAGTAAAATTAAATGATGTATTTTTACTTTCATTTTTATTCTATTTTCAGTTTCATTTTTCATTTTTCATTTCTCATCTTTCATTTTCCATTTTTTATTTTCCATTTTGCCATTTTTCATGTTTCATTTTTCTTTTATAAGGATACTAGCTTTAATACTAGGGTTCGCCCAAAATTTAGATTCTGATTTTATAAAAAAAAATTATTTATTCCTTTATATTTTTTTTGTGAAAATAGTCACATTCATTTGGATTAGCTAGGCATAATGAGCTGGGACACATTTCGTGACCCCAGAGTTTACCGTTCGAAAGTTTTTAGACGACAGAAAAACAAACACTTTCTGCTTTATATGTTAAGATTTTTTATTTATTATGTATTTATGTATGTTTCTTTTCTTATTGAATCATATGCATGCATTAAGTGTTATGTACGCGTTTATACCCGTTTATGAATATCAATAATAATAATAATTATAAAATAAATTTCATTTGTTAAAGGTAATCTTTTTGCGTATTGAATTTTCTGAGGAAATCAGATCGACTATCGTTAATTAGAACAGCCGTCTCGATTCCCATTACCATGCACTTTGGACCCCATCTACCACCCATTCAAAATTGCAATCGTGCCCTCTTCTGTTAGCCTGAGCACACTCGTTGGGCAATAACAATTGAATCCATGCACGCGAGGTAGCTGCACGTGTTTATGACGATCTCAGTCTGCGCTCGTAAAGAGTGGCTGGCCTCTAAAGGCCGAGGCATCCGACCGACCCTTGCCTCGTACTCTTTGCTTTAATAAATAAGACGAGGTCGATTGCATTCGCTCCTCTGCTCTTTTCCCTTAATCCCATCTCGCCCGCATCGCGTTCGTCTCCGTCGCGCTTTTCCCCCAACTTCCATGCGCCTCTGCAGATTTGCAGGCACGCAGCTTCGCAAGTACATTCTTGTTGTCTCTACCTGCGTGCCCTGCGTCTCTTTCCCGCTACTCCATTTTAGTAATACTCCATAATTTAACCAACAGTGCAGCTAGTTCCACCAGAGATCTAAAGAAATCACTGATACAAGAGCAATTTTCGAATTCAAATGTCGCACCTTTACGATTTCCAACGCTTTTTTCTAAAATCGTGGAAAATGGCTCTTTTTCAACTACAAATTTCATCATATAAAAATCTACATATGTAGAAATAGACTAAAGCCGGAAATCCACCGAAGATGCTAAGCATAGCTATGCTATGTCTCAGCTTAGCTTTTGGTGGAAACGGTTCCATAAGAATACATTGAAGCTAATTTTTTTAAAACGTAGCATGACGTAGCAAAGCTTAGCTTCTAGGTGGATTCCCGACATTATAGAGCATGATTGTATCAGTATGGCAAATGTAAAATTATCACTGAAAAGTTAAAAGATTCAAAAGTACGAAAATGGTAACTCCAAAGTGACGCTAGGTGGATTGAACCCCATGTGACCAATTTGTGATTATAAGAAGATGTGACCACCAAGGGTTAAAGCCTCTAATTTTACCTGCTCCATTCACTCAACTTCTCGAAATACTCCTCAAAAATACCTCGCAATCATACACTCATATTGTAAATTCTATCTTCAAAGCACCCCCAATTGATGGATTACCTATATACTTCGCCGGAGGATGAATATTCCCTGGAGGAATCCGATTTTCGAATAGCCTGGCCACCTATCGGGGTATCCCAACAACCGCCTAATAAAGGCTAGCAGAACAGGCTTTCCGTTAACGGAAAACCTGCCGCGTCCCCCGAGAAGGGTGCCGCGGAGGGCCCCGTTGCTCGCAAACAGAACTTACGCAAGCGAACTCGCACGAAATGCGGGCTCCTGCAGCAAACACGGGGGAAACTATTTAAAGGTCACGAATATATTTCGCGGCGGCGGTGCAGCTGCACGTCGGCCACGTAAAAATATGCGAGCGTTCCCTCGCTCGCTCGCCCGTTTTCGCGCCACTCGAACACCGCCTGTCCCTGCGTATTGTCTCTAGCCGATGTTTACGTCTGCGCCGGGAGCTCGGTGAAATGCAATGTTAACGTTCGCTCGGATGCACGGGCCACTTGATGAAACTGCATATCGGGATTTGCTTAGAAGTTTGAGTATCATGGCGGAATTCGAAACTGCTTTGGGACTTTGAAAATTGAACGAGGGGTATGATTGGAGTACTCAGAGTTGGGGAAATTGAGGTTGGGTCGAATTCTTGGAAGTCTCAGCTGTTTTATTGTACTTCAATATGGGATCGAAGGATGTGTAAGTATCTTTCATGATATCGAATGTTTGTTGAAAGAACATAGAGTTAAACAGCATGTACTAGAGGAATCTCTAACTGATTTTCTTGAAAGGAGATAAAAATATATAAATATAAAACGTGGGGAATTTATTTCCTTTTCAATGTTAGGTTCGTTCTTATTAGAGAGGTGGACTTTCCAGTATAGAATATTTGAAACGAGTATCCTCGCGATAATAGTTTTCTAAATTAATTTCCTACTCTTTGGTTTCTACTCTGAAATCTTCATTTCAGTAATAAAAACAGAAATAATTTATACAATGGTAATTGAAACCCGCCCAAAGGTTTAACATCGACTTCTTAAGCGAAATCGTAATAACCATCGTGACCTTAAAGCAAACGTATTTCGAGCGGCGCGAGTCTCGCACGACTCATCGGCACAGCCGTCTACGGCGCTCCACTTTAAGGCTCCGTGCATCCATCAATGGGATCAATGGAAACAGAGCGAGAGGTGAGATACGCACTCCATACGACCCTAAGCGTTGCTCGCGTGTTTATTTTCCCACGTTCTTTTTTTTCGAGTCGATTGTCTGGCCGCTCGGAGCTTGTTTACTTTAACGCCCGACTGATTCGACGATCCTCTCGATTCCGCTGACCACGCGTGCAGCGCGAGTGGAAGAGAAATAGGGAAGTGGGTCGAAGCATCCAGTCGTCCAAGTAAACACGTTTCGAGCGTCCGAGCAAGGACGCTGCGAGGAAAAAACGTGCGAAGTAGCCGTGCCTAGCTTGGGGTCGTATGAAGCGTATATCTCACCTTTCATCGAGCCCCCATTGATCTAATTGTAGGACACGGAATCACAAAACTGGATGCTGCGTACAGGGGGCCGAATATTTCTACTATTTAAACATTCATGATTTCGCTGTATCTCTAATTACACCTTCGATATAATTAAGTTGATGGAGCGTTGGAAGTTTTAACGCCTAGCAAGGGGACGAAATAATTAAAAATGTTACGACAATTCCGGTTCCTACGTGGCAGTAGTTAAATATACAACTTTCATAAATTACCGCCAGCTACGCACATCGCGGATAATGACCGTTACTTCGAAGAAGCTGCCGTATATGGGCCACGGCTGTGTTTGGGCGCAGAAATTTCTCGCGAGCAGCGATGAATTTTTGCGAAGCCCGTCGTCGGTGTGACGTCCGCTCGAGGAAAAGAATGCAGGACGCGGAGAAATCCGGGGAAGATTCCAGAGAACTGTAAGGAGAACGAGGACGGCGAGGAGCGGCCGGAGTCGGGAGGCGGAACGTGAAAAGGAGGGAATGAGAGAGCGGGATAAATTCGCGCGGCGAGAAAGGAGAGGAAAAGAGAAACCGTCGCGGCGAGTTTCCACGGTTTGTCGAAACGCCGGGATGTGCTCGACGGCCCTGTGCGCGCCCGATGGGGGGGATTGTTTTGATGATTTCGGGTAAACATGTTGCGAAGAAATCCCACCTCTTCGGGGGGTTAGCCATCTAACCGGTGCTCGGCGTCGCGGGGAGCGGTCGGACAGAGGTGGGCACCGAGGGGGAGGAAGGCACGGCGCGATGGAGGGACCATCAAATTCGTCCTTTTTTGATTAATTTTACTCGCCGACCGACAAGCGCGATTCTAAAATTGTCCTCATTCTTAGCTGGCTGCGCGTATAACGCACGCGATCGCGGCCCATCCTCCTAACTCGCGTCTCGCGGCCTCCAGAATGGTGGAAAAACGCTCTCACCTCTGGGACGGTAAATAGAATAGGTATCCACAGAATGCCATTATTGTACAAACTTTCTTTTAGTGAGGAGGATGAACGGCTGGGAAGTGTTTTAACTCGGAGTGACTTACAGGTTGAGAGGGGGGTTCAGGGTTGTTTAGATCTTGGTGGATGTATATTTTAGTGAGTTTGTGCTTGGGACGTTTGTGGTGTCTGCGTGACAGTTGGAAGATGGAGGTTTGAAAAGTGGAGAGTGAATTAGATGTGGTGGGCGTGGAATGATACCTTGGTTCGAATTTTAAGGGAAGCTGATTTATTGATAAGCATGGTAATTTGGCTGATTGGAATTGTCTTGGATCAGGAAGCACAGGGTTTCTAAGGGTTTTGAAATTGGTCTGTAGTTTACAGACTAAGCTAACGCAGGAAATATTGAAATATTTTGGGTTAGAATAGAAACACGTGCTTCGGTGATAAGTATTTTGCCAGACGAGTTTCGTATATACATAGCATTTTCATTAGTGTCAAGTACTATTCCATACTTGATTCCCCCTCCCAAATTAATCGACACTACCGATCCGACATCTGCTTGTAAGCCCATCATAAAACCGTTGTCACATACGTGTCCCCCTTCTGCTCAGTCTAAACGTTCTGCAATATGCAGAGACGAGAAGTGAGATTCCACGCACGTTGCACGCACGCACTTAAGATGTTTTCCTTTCGCGGTTCGCGGAGGTCCCCAGCTCTAGGCCAACGAGCTTATTATCCCTTGCACCCAGTCATAATAGAAGCGGGCCGGGAACGCGACCCCTTGGGGGTCGCTGATTACGACGCGAGGGAAAAAGTGTAACCAGATGGTATTTGTTTAGTCTGGAATCGCCGGGCTGTTAACGCGGCTTTACGGTTGCTCGTCGAACGAGCGCTGAAACTGCAGTAACTTTGTCAGGGGGGTGGTAAAATTCACAAAAAGTGCCTCGAAAGTGATCGAATCACTATTTTAAACCACCCCAATCGATTCTTTACGTCGAATTAGGTATGCAGAGGTAGATACCAGGATGATTCGAGAGCTGCACGCTTATTGTTAGTGAGAGAAGTAGATATTCGACTTCCTCAGTGCTTTTATTAACCCCTGTACGAAAATTGGGTTATTTTGACCCAAAATCGAGTCACGGATCCTCGTTCCTCCTTTACTAATGTATTATTTGGACTGAAACTTCTTCATATCTTTATTCCTTTAGCGCCAAACGTATCATATATGATACATTCCCCTTTTTTTGCTGTTTACCAGTTTGCACTTGCAATTCGCTGTTCGCAGCAGATTAAATAGTACACGTTTAGCGTAGCTTTATTCATTCAAGAAAGCTGGACCCACCTGAACCCTGTATTCATTTGTTTTATGCATTTTCACTTCTGAAATAATGAAAAGACAAAGAATTTTTTTATATACGAAAATATAGAAATTGAGACCATTTTTAACGATAAAAAGAAAACGAGATACTTTTCCTTCAACGGGATCTAGGTGCCGACCCTAAAGGGTTAAATAACTATAATAACCGTCCATTAAAAATAATAATTTGTAGGTATAGTTTAATTTTTAATTTTTTTTTATTCTAGAAATTTTTTTAAATATTTAACCATAATATTTAAATGAACTGACTTTTGTTTCTGCATGCTGGTTTCTCAATTTGACCCAACTGTACTAATCGGTGTAACTTATCAAATTCCGTGCAAGGGTTAAGAGGACAATTGGAAACTGTACACTATTCAAATTTGGATCTCACGATAATTTCCTGCTAACATTTCTCATCAAATAGATATACTACGGTATGACCCAACCATCATAATGAACTGTAATTTTGAGGAGTTGGAAGGGAGGGGAAGAGGACCCCTATTATAAAATTTTAGCTTCGGGTATTTGTTAGTTTCTCAGCTATTAATAAAAAACTTTCGACATAATACATTTAACCCACGGAAGACGAATGGTGGATATAGTTGCGTGAGACGAATGCAGAGTCAGTTTGACCCATAGCAACATTCCTATGGTACACTGGTTACACGAAAAAATTGAAGATAAAATGAATTAAATAATTAAAATTTCTCAAATTAACTAAAATTTATTAATAAAAAAATACACTCTGACCTCGTCAGAGGTGGGATCAAAATGACCCTGCATTCGTTACGCGAGGGTTAAATCTGTCTATACAGACGTTACTAATGCAATCATCTTCTCGTCACCGTCAACTGTTTCACAGCCGAGGATACAATAGCGATATTGACCTCATCGCGCGATGCTTGTAACTGCAGAATGCAGTCTCATTTTTAGTATTCCTAAACCAATACTAATACCGTCTGTGAAACAGTCGAAACAGTACACTGCGACAAGAAGATAATTGTGTTAGAAACGTCTGTATAGGCAGATTTCAATATTGAAAGTTTTTATTAATCTTTCAGAAACTAACAAATACCCGACGCTAAAATTTTATATTAGAGGTTCTTTCCGCCTCCCGCCCAACCCCTCAAAATATCGGTTCATTACAGTGGTTGGGTCATACCGTAGTACAGCCGAATCTCATCTGAGGTGACCAGAAACTAACTTTCACTGACTGGAATAAACAGTGTTTGCAGTTTCCAGTAAAAGAAAAGTGCCTGACAACTCAATTACAAGGTATAGGGATCAGGACCACTGTCCAGACATCTAATTCAGACTTTTGAAGTGCCCTGCTAGAATCGTTCCGCAAAACGGCAGATCCAGGCGAGCAGCGAGCAGCGGAGGCGTCGCGAGACAATGATACAGGCCGAACCGCGTGCATTCCAGCAAAAAGATTTGTCTTTTTCGCGGCCGAGAGCGAGTCACGCTCGTTTGTCCTGCAAGAAAGAGGCGAGGAAAGATGGGAGGAGGAGCGGCGGGCAGCGTGGGAGGGAGTATCAGTCTGGAAAGAATCGTCGGGAGCAAATCTGCTTCTCGTTTCGGTCGCGAGCATACTCTGGCCGGCGGCTGGTAGGGAGGAATTAAGGAACGAGACGATCGCTGGTCATGAATATACAAAGGAAGGGTAGGGGGGGCGCGGGGTTGGCTGGTCGGGCGCGTTGATCTTGGCATAAAACGCGATTAAAATTACCTCGACAATAACCGGGCCGCATTAACAATTTATATCTCGCTCCTGGCCGTTGGAGCCGGCCTGCCTCGCGCTCTCCGCTTTCCACGAAACTCGCGAGACGTCGCGGCGCGCACAATTACCGCGAACTGCTCGGTAAACATATTGTTCCGCGAACAATTGGATCGCACGAGCCCCTCGCTCTGCTTTTTATCGCGCTCCCTTTTGCGAACCTCGCTCGAAAAAAGAAAAACGCGCGCGAGACACTCCTTCCTGTAAACAGAGGACGACTTTCGACCTTCGAGGCGATGGTCGGATACCTTAAATGGTGTCCGAAATGGTGACTGTTGAGATCTCTGTTGGTGGTTACTCAGTCAAGTGGCACTGATAATCCCTTCTTCAGGGAATTAGTTACCTCGACTGATGATGATTGCCCGACGAGATTCATCGGTCGGGCTGTTTAGCAAGTTGGAGCCAATAGAAGGCTGGTCATCCGACGCTGGCGAGTCCTGTGACGAAGGAGCGCCCGTGTCATGGCGCGGGCCAGAGAAAGGAACAAAGAGGGAGAGCGGGAGAGAGGGAATGGGGGTAAGAGGGAGAGACAGAGAGAGGCAGAGGGAAAGGAGATCCATGGTAACAACGTCTTTGTCAGGCGGTCGTGCATTCTTCGTGAGCCCGACAATTACATTCCACGCATCGCTTTGCGCTGTGCCCAACCCGCCGACGTATTCCGCCCGGCCACACATCGACACGATTTGCTCCTGGAAAATTTCAATACGCTTTACAAGGTGGCGGACAGTCGCTATCGAGATCAAAGGGATCGTGCACGTATTTCGCGTTTCGCTTGTGTTCAGGGGGCTGTCAGGGAATTTGCCCTTCACTCCAGCCCTCCTCGCCCCTCTCCCTTCGCCACTGCTCCCGGTAACGGGCTTCACTCTTTCTCCCTCTCTCGCGCCTTTGATTCCACAAAAGAAATTTCGTGCCGAGGCTGGCCGACGCGTCGCCTCCGCTTATACTTTCCTCGCGGGGAAAATTGACGGGCCGTGCAGGGAATTACGTCCGCGAGAGCCGCTTTGCGAGCCACTCGTTCAGCCCGCCTTGCTTTCCGGGCGAATTTATTTTGTATTAGGCTGGAGAGGTGACGCGAGGTGGTTTCTTCTTTTCAATGTGGGGTAACGGTAATTGTGTGACGGAAGTGGGATTGTTGCTGTAGCTTAGATATTATTACGAGATTCTTTGAGGTATATTAAGGGAAATATAGAAGGTGAATATGGTTCATTCACATGAACATATGTATCGAAATTTCGAATTAAGAATATTATATTTTTTTCATATTTTTGGGTAGTAGAATTTTTTGTTAGTGCATTCGAGGGTAATTAATTATCATTGTCCTGACTATTTAGATGATCCCCTACTCATCTTTTTATACATTTGTGAAACACTGGCGCATCCAGACAGGGGCCTGCCATCCCCCAAAGAAGGGACTTTGTAAAAAGAAAAGAAAACTGGATTTTATTATTTAAATATAATTTTATAATCACCAAACGAAATTTTATTAAATTCGCATTAACTGAAATTGCGTTAAATAAATTTTTCTTAAAGATATTTTTATTCGTTCGACTCTGCTTCCCCGAAGATTAAATCGTAAATGCGCCACAGTTCTGAACAGTATTTAAATATAAATATCTGATGACAAAATAATATCTTATTAAATATTCCTCCGCCTCGACGCCCCATTCATTTCCCAATTCTTGTATTGCATGAACGACGGGTTGTTTTGTATTATTCTAATAATTTCCAAAACTGTCCACAAAATTTTCCTGCAATTACACGCCGACTGTTCCTTCGGTTTTCCATGCGCGTGTGCACTCATTGTCCGAGCCGCGTGATCTCAGTCGGGGTCAATGCCCCATTGTTTACACGTATAATGTTATTGTTGCTGTATCTCTCGTTGCCTGGTCGTTGTAATGGAACAATGACGTGCTTATGCACAGCGGACACGTGGACGAGCATAGGCACAGTTACACGTCCGCCGCAGGATAGCGGTGTATGAGCGTTCCGAAGATTCAATGCCGCATTATTGGGGCCCGTCTCGGGGAATATATGTATTATTATTCGAGAGATCGTCGTGGCTGACAGTCGAGGTCTCGCGGGTTCTGTCTCGTCATGGTATTTACCCGCGTGAACGCATGCAACCAGCACAAAGCGCATTATACGAGGATGAGTCTGTTCATTTTGCGAGAAGTTATCGTCGTTTTCTTTCTTGTCGTGGCCTGTTCGTCGATGCCGGCTCCTCCATTGTGACGATCGTGTGACCAAGTTCGCGCAAGTACCTATGCTCCAAGTAATCGGAAGATGCACGAGCGAGTGGATCGGTAGCAGGTTACTGCGAACATTGGTACGAAGCAGTAACGTACTCAGGATTTAATCTTCGTGGAAGCTGAATTGAACGGATAAAAATATTTTTTATACAAATTCAATAAAATTCATTAGGCGATTATAGAAATTTATTTAAAGAATAAAGTCCAATTTTCTTTTGTTCTTACAAAGCCCATTCTTTGGGGGGTGCCACGGACCCTTCACCCGCTCTAGGTGCGTCACTGGTACGAAAATTACGTATAAGTTGGATACATACTTAAGGGGTCATGTCATTTTTTGCAACTATTTGCTTATTGTAAAAGTACATATATTCAGCAACTCTCGGTGATTTTGTTATAGAAAACTATTAAAAAATGAACGAATCCACTCTTGCGGCAGCCACTTGCCCGGAAGCTATTTTTTAGCGGTGAGCACAATTTCTCCCAGCTGGATCATCTGAAAGCGGAAAAGTGAATAAGATTCTGTTAGTATATGAATTTGTGTGGTGCGTGAACGAATGATTTTAGGTCTTAATGAAAATTCTATTTTTAATTCACGAAAATCGAACAATTCGGGCATGGAAAAATCATGATTTTGCGCTAAACGACCGCCATTTTGTTTGAAATCATTTTTTTGCAAAATCGTTCGTTCACGCAACAGATGAACTAATATATTAACGGAATCTTCTTCACTATTTGATTTCAAATGATCCAACTCGGAGAAACCGTGGTCACCGCGCCGCGCGTTTATAAAAACAGCTCCCGGAAGAGTGGCTACTATTTCTTTATTTTTTAATACTTTTCTATAATAAAATCACCGAAAGTTGCTGAATATATATACTTTAAAAATAAGCTAATAGTTGCAAAATATATACATTAGATTTTCCAGACAAAATTCCCGCAAATCGCTTTCTTTTTCACCTGACAACTAGGCACGAACTCCTTAATGAAATTGGAGTCTTGAAGACAATTAGGGTATCTCTCACCTAGCCACTCGATCAAACATTCGCAATTATCGAACTACTGCACCTTAACTCTCAAAGTATGAATTATCCTACATCAGCAATGTAGGTATAGATAGTACAATTGAACAAAGTAATCTTCTACCTCCTCGAAGTCACCTAATCAATGCATCAATCACGACCCGAACCATGGCTCGCAAGTAGAGCATCACGATAGGCGCCCGGGGCGCAGAGAATCATCGATCGATGCAACGCATGTCCAAGTAGGTATGGATCCCCGGGATCGCGAGAGTCCACAAGTTGCACCCTCGAATTACGGAACGCCCCGGTGCTTATTTACGCCGGTCGAGGGGCACAAATAAATACACCGTCATTTAGCTCGCCGAACGCGGCTCGCCGTGCAAACAAGCGCCACTGTTATTAGTATTCTAACATCATGTTTCTCATTTGAAAGCGTTGAGTGGCTCGCGGCGAGAGTCGCGTGCACACACAGCGCGGGCACCCGGCGCGGCGGCGCCCCGTCTCCGCCAGAAAAGGCTGCACTCGAGCGCCGGTTTTCCCGTATAACGCTTCGCTCCTTTCTCTCCATGGACGCGACCGCGCGCGCCACAGTCTCTTCTTTCCTGGCCGCTTTCTTCGCGCCCTTTTTTTCGTTCCACCCCCCCGGCCGCCGCCGCGTTGTTCATACCGCCCGTTTCATTCTTTCCTACCTCCTTTCTCTCGTCTCTCTTCCGCGCCATCCACTCGTCGGTTCGAGGGTCGAGCGGCGAACGAGGAGCGAGAGAGAACGGTTAAGAGATTTTGGACGAGTGCATTTTGGGGGGGGGGGGGTGAGGAGAAAGGGGGTAGAGAAGGAGAGAAGCGGCGGAGGGGCGGGCGGGAGGGGTTGTTACGACATTGGTCGTAACCTGTCTGCTCGGAGTCTGAGTGGTAGTGGTAGCGGCGGGGGTGGCGCGCGACGGGGGTCGGGGTAGGCGGGCGCGGGTGGTGATGGTGGTGGAAGTCGGGGGACTCCCGTCTAGACTAACCCCCGATTCACCCCCGGCAGACAAGCCAACCAAACTGTTCGAGTGAACTGCTCCGCTCCTACTCCTCCGTACACCCCCTTAAAAAGTTAAAATACTCTGTCCTCGCGCCTCCGCCCGACCTATCCTCTACCCCGACCGCCCTGACTCCCGCGACCCCAGCCCCCCTTAACTCTCGACTCCTCCAGATTTTATTATTACCATTTCTAGTAGGCACCTTCTTTCGCCTCCGCGACGCTCTCCTTTATTCTCTCCGCCATTCCTTCGGCCGCTTTCTATCCGTCCACCCCCCTCCCCCCCCCCCGCACTCGGCTTCACCCAGCGGCTCGTCGATGACGACGGGGGATGGTTTCGTTTAAATTGTTTCCGAGGGAAATGCATCGCATCTGCTCGCTGGCCGCCTCTCCCGGCGTGTCGCGGGGGAGTTTCATTTATCGATGAGCGGGTCGATCGGCGAAGAAACTTCAAAGACCGATCCCTGGAGGACTCTGGTCCTTTCGGGGGGTGTGTAAGTGTGATGGATGGGCGTCCCGTGAAAGTTAACACCGCGGAGACTATAGCAAGATGACTATGTATCTGTCACTCGAGCACGGCGATCGTGAAGTATGATTGCTTGGCCCACAACTGCATCCAACTTGAATTAGCATCGGAGTCAGGCTGAACAGAAATTGGATGGGGACTGTCCCGGTAATGAGTTGACACCGAACTGCCCAGGGAAATATACAGCACCTCAAAGGTTTCGGTGTAAAAATCAGTGCGACAGTTCGGATCAAAGGCTGAAGAAACTCTTCCTCCCTAGATGCATCGGTTCCCACAACGCAGACCTTAAAAACTGCTGCGCTCTTCGAGTATATTTCAACGGTGCCCCAACGCAGTGGCACGCTCCAGCGAACGCAGTCTACGTTGTTCGCGCAAAAACAGAGGCGAGACTCGCGCCGCCCTCCCTCGCCCGCCCCACGCGCCGCCACCCTCAGTTCCAAGCTCCCACCCCAGGATTATTGGAATGATTAATTACCCCGGGACTGGCCGGTCCGACCTCATTGCTGCTCGCACGCTCGCCGATGATCGACAATCGCGTCGCAAACGAGCGAGCATCGTCCGCGGGGCTCGCATCGTGCGAAGGACGATCGGAATCGGCGGACGGACCAGCGCTCGCTCGAGAAACGGCTGTCCACTTTTGTGTCCGCGACCGCGGGGGGGGGGGGGGGGGCACCGCACGGCGTGCGCAGGGGGTAAGGGCTAAAGAGGAGGAGGGTCGAGCTGCGTGCAGCCATGGAGCGGAGGCCGCGGCGTTGCATTTAAACGACGATAAGTCTCGAAGCTTTGAAGACACCGGTCCGCTGGGTTACAAGAGGGGCAAGAGGGGGGTTCAACGACCCGTTGACAGCCAGACAGGCGGACGCAGGCCAGACCAGTGCATCACCCTGGTCGAACGGCCGGGAGAAATAAGGACAGCGCGATCACGGTTCACCGAAGAGAGGCACCGCTGCGAAACGGGGGTATGAAGGGTTCGGGGGAGGGGGGGACGAGTATATCGCCGTTATTATCGCCATCGACTTTTATCGCCAGACGATAACTCTCGACTCCTGGCGGTTACCTAGCCGCGCTCCCCGATCAGGCTTCTTTTTTCCTCTCTCCCGTTCTCTCCTTTTTCTCGTGTTCCGCCGCTCCCTTCTGCTCCCTCGCCGCTTCGACCCCCTTATCCCTTTTTTCCCTTCTGCCCCTCCACCACCCCCCCCCCCCCCCGTCGGGCGACGCGGTCAACGCGAGAGAGCCGCGATACCGAGAGAACCGTCGGCCCCGGCCGCGGCGAATGCCCTTTGACGGCTTATCGCCGCTCGGCGTTTCGCGTAATTTTTCTGCCTCCCCTTTCCCGTTTCTGCTCGCGTGCAACTGAGTGCGTCCAACGGGACAGGAAATGCAATTTTTCTCCCGGCTTGAAAACAATGGGAAACGAGCTCGCTCGCCGGCGGCCGAGGCGCTTTTGATCGTCCAGCCACGGCCTCGTTGGGGCCACCGCGCCTCCCCTAATTTTCGTTGCTCTTTTTGACGAAGGGCAGTATCGCGTTATTGGGGACGTTTTGAATCGAGGTTCCCTTCGTTTAACGGCTACCTTTATGGATAAAGGTATCGCGAAACATTGCGCGGCAAGGAGATACGCAGGGGCTATTGTCTTTTGAATAATGAAAGCCGCGATCAGGCTATCTCGTCTCAGCCCAGCGCCGCGCAGGTCTCTCTTATTCTGCCCGGCTTATTTGCCAGCGCTGTTGTTCGTGCCACCCTCCCGACGCGCTCTCCGCAGACCGAAACCAAACACATTTTTTCCAGACTAAACAGCCGCGGGTTTATCGTCAGCCACGTTCGCGGAATCCGCGATAGTGTCCTCGTGATTAATGCGATTTAGAGGGGGCGACCCGCGCCCGTCCTCGGACACCGTATTCGTCGGCGGAATGCGGAATTTTGCAATCACCCCCGGGAAGAATCGAACGGGTGGGGCGAGTTTGCGGCGCGGGAGGGGCGGCGGCGACATTGCAGCGACGGCGTTGAACCGATAAAGATGAAGGATGAAGCCCTTTCCGAGCGATTTGATCGGATTCCGTGTTTGATCGTCGATAATCCAATTTGCCCTCGACGCCCGGCGAGCTTTCGCGCGTACATGTGCCGCCCGCACACACGCTCCGGCCATGTATTTTTCAAGGGGCCGCGCACCGTCTGCTTCGTACAACCGAATAGATGCCCCCCCCCCCCCCCCCCCGTCAGACGTAGAGCCGTTCAATTTTCTGGAATCATGCATATCGCGTTGGGCGGGGGTCGGCGAGGGCGAGGAGGGGCTGGAGAAGCGTATTTTCGCGTCGCGAAGCGCTCCCCATTGGCGGAGGGCAAATCGACGGGTCGCCTTCTTGCTCCCTCGAAATTCATCGAGTGCCCCTTCCACTCTCTCTCTCTCTCTCTCTCTCTCTCTCGTGGGCCCAGGTGCTAACGTCGCGGTACACGCGACGCTCGGGGAATCGAACGGTCCGATACGTCGACGTCACGGTAATTTCGCCACGCACGAAACGTATTAAAGGGGATTCAACAGGTGTACCCGCGCGATACGCGAGGAATCGCGACGCCAGAAGGAAGGAAAAAAATAAAACGCGCGGCCAGGCGACCCGCTCGTACGCCGCGGCGCGGTTACAACTCGTGTGTGTCGCGCAAACATTCCCCGGTTATTAACAGATAACACCCGCGACAGACCGATGAACGCGCCTCTCCTCGATACACCAGGCTCGGAGCGGAGCCAATGGAACGCGCGAAGGCGATCAAAGCGTGTTATTCAGCTTTTTCGTCGATACATATATCGCGGCGCTGTCGTATGACACCGCGCCGAGCGGGGAGGGCACGGTTCGATGCCGGTCGCGTATAAATTTCATCCGGCCGTTTAATTGAATATTTAAGCGAGAGGGAAAGAGAGAATTGAACGGGCGAAAAGGGAGGGCGGGGGGGGGGGGATGGGTTGGAGGAGAAAGATAGAGGTCCCCGAGCGGCTGATTTCGCATAATCGGCAAGTTCATTGACTTCGAAAGAACAACTTGAAGAGCGAGTACGTCTGGCGCGTCACGAGTATATTCCCTTTCGCAGCCCGTGGCCGTCGTCGGTTTCTCTCTTTTGGGCTCCCCCTTCGCGCTCAGCCCGCCCCCTCCTCCGTCGCTCCTCTCCTTTTGCAACTCGTGGCCGTAGCTCGCTGTTGCTCGCACCCCACGTTGCCGCGATTCGTATACAAGGCCCGTCCTCATGTTCCACGCATGAAGTACGAAGCGATGCGACGTGGTGCGTGACGTTCGCGATCGGTGGGTTCGAGAGCGGCAGGTGTAACTGTAAAAAACAGCCGCAAAAATACAGCCTCTCGAGAGGAGAGAAGGTCCCCTCCGCCCCGCAGCCCTCCGACGGTCCCGTACCGTGCCTCTTTCTCTCCCCCTCTATCCCGTCCCTTCGACGCCCTTGGCTGCCTCTGGTATTTGATGGAATAATAACAGGACAAGAAAGATTCGTGATGCGTAGGGCTCGCTCCCAATGCGCCGTGACGCTGGGACAGCGACGCTCTGCACCGGCCACGACAGGTTACACGAAACCAGCCCAAATGACGGATCATTAGCGAAAGAACGTGTGGCAGAGATGGGCAAAAAATTATTTCAAATAAAAATTTCACATACGAAAATAATTTTCTGCTGGCGTGCGAGAACTTTGACAGCGTGCGAAGGTTTTTAGTACTCTTTCAATTAGGAATATTCCACGGGGAGGTATCGACACCCTTTCGCTAGCCAGTCGGGGGTAGCTGCGCGGGGTGCTTGAGAATCTTGTCGTCGGCATTGTATATCATTCAAAGCTTGCTGTCTCCAGCAAAAATCGACAATCCATTCTCGAAGCCCGCGTCGATCAAGGCTGGCCTGGTCCTCGCGTTCCTGGACAAGACGGCGGGCTTAGCAGAACGTCCCCGGGTCGACAGACGTAGCGGAGGTGCGTGCCGTCGAAAAAGGAGAAGTCGGTGACGCGAGTGGCCGAGCGAGCGAGTCGAATGGCACCGTTGAATGGGTTCAAGCGGTCGAGGCTCGCGCCCCCGTGAGAAATGAAAATCAGCGACGGGTGACGGGTGCTCTCGGTGTCTCGCCTTCAGCCTCGCGTTCGCGCGTTACCCGCCTCTCGCGTTCGCTTTATTATTTATGAAACACCGTCCGCGGGGCGGGGGTGAGGGACAGATAAGAGTAGGAGAGGGTGAAATTGGAGGGAGCGAGGGAGGGGGAGGACCGGGAAGAAGGAAGGAGAGAAGGAAGAAGGTAACGCGAGAAATGAGACGAGGCCAGGGCGGAGGGAGAGAGAAGAAGGGCCACGGGTTGGGAAATGAGAGACGAGGCATGGCGGTGAATGGCAATGGCCTGGACTGTACCAGAAGAGCGAACAAGAAGAAGGAAGGAAGAGCACCGGGAGCGAAGCGAGAGAGAGAGAGAGAGAGAGAGAGAGAGAGAGAGAGAGAGAGAGAGAGAGAGAGAGAGAGAGAGAGAGAGAAGAGAGGTTGAGCCGCAGGCCATCACAATGTGTTCTGGTTGCTTCGGTCTGTCCGTTCGTCCCTGTGCACGTCCGTACGTCTGTCCGTTGTCTGCCCTGGCACTCCAACCGAGTGCATAGCCGTCTGGCCCCGGTAGAGGGTCTCTGACCGATTATCACTTGGTCTTTATGCTCTTTGAGGTTCTTTTAAACGTCCCCTCTCCCCACGTTTCTCTGCCTCCGCCTCCTTTTACTACGTTCGCTCCTTCTCATCGCGCCTCGCATCTTTTGCGTCTCTCCTCCCTGCTTTCTGCTCCTTCTGCTTTGTCCCCATTTTTTTCGTCGCCTCGAAATTCTCTGCCCTCCCCTCCCTCCCACACGTTCCCGACGGTCGTGCCCCTATCTCACGATCCACCGACGTGCCCCCGTTTTTTTTTTTTTTTTTCGTAACCAGCCCCTCTCTGTCTAGTCGAACATGTATCCATCCGCTCGACCGCGAAGATCGGTCGAACGCTCTCCTTTCGCGAGGCGCCTCGGCCGTATCTTCGCCGTGGCAAATGGAGGATGCAAAAATATTCCATCCGTCCCGATAGCGACGGCCGATACGACTAATCTCCCTCGACTTTGTCGGCTGGGAAATAATGACGCTTCATTAGCGACGCGATTCCTACGTGACTCACGACGCGACTTTCGTCTCGCGAAGGCATAAGAGGATTACGCGCGAAAAGGATTTTCCGTATCACTCGGCGCGGCCCGCGCAAGATCACTTCCTCATTAAACGGTATTCTTGACGAGAATATCGAGCCGGGCTATTCCGAGCCCAGCTTTCATCAGTCATCGAGTGGATAACGATACTCGCCTCGTTATTCTGTCATTCTATTCTACAGGGTAACGCGTTTCATATTCAGACCTTACACTCACCATCGCTCACATTCGAGTTCGGTTCACCCGAAAACCAGGGACCCGGAACGGAACAGAAACGAAAACGATAAACGAATAGAACGAAATATTTTTCCGGAACAGAAAATGAAACGAAACGAAATTCTTAACCATGTTGCAGGAGTGAAAACGATATAACCGAAATAAAAATTCCGACTAATAAAATTTAAATTGAGCGCGTCCTTTATTTTCATCATGTTTCGTGTCGATTCAAACCCCTGATAGGTCTGACTGCGGTACTGGGAGAGGCGTTGGGAGTCTTGCCCTCGTTCGCTTGCAAACGAAAGCATCAAAACTCTAAATTTTTTTTCTTAACACATAATATATAATATTCTATAATACATAACTATAACGTATAATATTTTATGATATAAGTACCAAAGGCAATAAAATTGTTACAATACGTACATACGAGTTTTTTTATAAATGAAATAACCGGTTCGGACTAAAATTTGTTTTTCGTTCTGATGGAAACGAAATATTTTTCAGCAGGAACGATATTAACAGAAACGAAATTATTATTATCGGAGCGGAACCGAAACGAAACGAATAAACGAACATTTCGTTCCAGGTCCCTGCCGAAAACAATTCCCTATCTTGTAGCCTCCTCCATCAGTGGGGCATTGAATGAATTTTGTTATAAACGCAGCAAAATATCCAAAATAGATCCATTGAAAAGCGAATCTTAATAAGTATATAAATGTTTGTGTGTTTGTCTGTCGCCTAAATACTTTCAAACGGTAAAGTTTTGGGTCACGCAATGCGCCTCAGCTCATTATTCCTGGCTAATTCAGATGGATGTGTGAATTTTCAAAAAAAAAAATCAATCTATACTTATATAATCGTTGTAATACGTATATTCCTTTTGTGACGTAGGTACTCGATAAGAAGGGATTTTTTGAAATTCCAACTCGAAGAGGGTAAAAACTGGTGAAATCTGTTTTCACGGACTCTTTATTATCTGTCAGGTCCGATTAGATATCTACTTCGTTTTTACTTAAAAAAGTTACCCACACAAATGCCTAAACACCATATTCAGCATTTTACCCTAATCAACCCCTAAGAGGGTGAAACGGAATAAAATGTGTTTCCACGGATTTCTTAATATCTCTTCGGCCTCATTAGATATCAACTTGGTTTTTACTTCGAAAAGTTACCCACAAAAATGCCTAAAAAACAATTTCAGGACTTTGCCCTAATCAACCCGTAAGGTGGTGGTGAAATGTGTTTTCATGATTTCCTCAAAATCTCTCCGGTCCAATTCGATATCGATACTTGGTTTTAGCCTAACAACACAAATGCCTAAAAATCAGTTTCAGGATTTCGCCCTAATGAATCTCTAAGGAGGTGAAAAGGGGTGAAATGTATTTTCTCGGGGTCATTAATATTTCTAAGGCCTGCAGCGAGGCGCGGAGGTATTTTACTAGTTTGTTATACAATGAGAATCTAAATTCCGGACGAAGTTGGCTAGTAAAGCTAGTCCCTTAGGATAAATCTGGGAGACACGGTCGACCTAACTTAAAATGGTTATTAAGCTAATACTGATATTATTTATTTTATGCTGACTCAGAAAACCTACTCGATATTTGCTTTACGGCAATATTTGCTGAAAATCGAGTTGAAAACCGAAGGTGCCGGGAGAAATGGTTTTCGAAGTTGGCAGAGATCACTCACATAATTCTTCATGAAAAATTAACAAAGGGTAAGGCAAAATTATTTATGAGTGAATACAACTACAGATTCATTGATATTTAATTTGTTTACGCTAAACAAGTAGAAAAAGTCAAAGAAAACGAAAATAAAAAACGAACAAAAATAATAAAAAATTCATAACTCGACCATGTCACCTTTTTGCAGCGAGAGATGGTCTTCTCGTTAGCTTTGAAAGGAAGAGTTAATATGGCCAAATACTTTGGCTGCATTGTCCCCCATTATCTCTACTATCTTATTATCCCAAACATTAAACGAAAATAAACTTAGAAGTATATTTTAAATACGATTCTGTACACCGCTGTTTGACAAAAGAGGTTAAATGTAACCTCAATTTACCTTCCAAAGCCTATAAATCCCGAAAACACAGAATGAAGCGAAATGACACTATTCATTCAACTGTTTGGCTTCTAGAGAAGTAATTGGTCTGCACTTTAACGCATTTTTACGTCGAGAGTCTGAAATACCTATAGCGACTCGACCAACTCTCCGGCCCGACCGCGTCTCCCGGATTTACCTTATATCCACGGATAGTGGTCTCTCACGCGTTTTTCACTCATCGAACGGAGGCCCATAAGTAGGCATCAGTGGCGTATGGAATCGCTCTCCTCCTCAAGGCTCAGCGGCAAGAGCCAATCTGTACATGGTCCTCCATCGATCCGGCTACGCTAATCAGACGCGAGTGACGGGCAAAAGGTCGACGGAGGTCGATAGTAACGGTGAACAGGGTGTGCTTCACGGTGTGCCTTTCTTTAAATAGCATAGTTCTCGAGTGACCGTCCCGGTTCCACGAACTCGGTGTCCGGTTCCAAGTATGCCTGCGGAATGCCGCTGTCGTAGCGGCGCGTAAAAGTGCAATTTTTGCATTTCCCCCCGCTCCGCCCCTCAACGACCGTTTCTCCGTTTCGTCTGGTCGCGCGCCGTATCTATACGGCCTATCAGCCTGCGCCGTTTCGCCTTTCGCCAGCGGAGGGTTCGGCGCGGCTCGGCGTTCCCCTGGCCGATGACAAGCGGCCGCGTCCGTCGATCCTTGTCGTTATGCGAGCGTCCCGTTAACGATACGACCGGCCCGACAAGATCGAAGACCCCTTATCCAGCAGATAAGCCGGGCTCCGCGCAGCGACGGGGGTCAACGGTAGCCTGCATCAGACGTCGAGATGATGCCGAGCGTTTTCGTGTCGCGCGCGCGCGCGCAGAGGTAGAGAATGCTACGAGCTCGCATCGCGCGGACCGAGCATCCGATTAAATCTTAACGATGTTGCGTATTTATGGAATAGACCGGGCAAGCGCGATGGATCGTGAATCGAGATGGGGGTCGGAAGCTCAGCTTCCAGGTCATCCGCGTGGGCCGTGGGTGGGATGGATTTCTTATTTCCTGTATAGCGTATCGTGCGGTTGAAAAGAATTGAGAAATCATGGGGAGCCTGTGAGCGTAGAGACGATACCGGGAGCAGCAATGTCCCCCAAGAGGCGAGCAAGCAATAGAATCCGAGATTCTCCGATAGAGGCGAGCCTATGCATATTTGGCACATCACTCGCGGCACGTTCCGTTGAGTCACCCTTTCCGTGGTCCGAACCACGCTCGGCGGACGAAACAGGACACATGCCTGCCGCACAGCCGAATTTCGATACGTCCAGACTGCCGCCTGGCGCGCCGATACCTTGAAATCGAGCCGCTTCTCTGGGTCACGTTGTTCCGCCACGGGCCGGTGCGACGTGATTTCGCGGCCATGGATCGGAGCGGCGGAGACGAGGCGCGTGTTAGGTCGTGGGCGAGCTGAAGTGCACCGGGTCAGCGATAATAATTCATTGGAAAGGTTAATCGTGGAATGCCGTGCACGCTGGGATATGCATTCCTGGGAGCTGTTCTGTCCCCGCCACGGGAAACCTGTTCGTTTCTTGCCCACCGCTTTCAGCCCCTCGGGAGGGTGGCCGGGCATCCACGTCACGGAATCGCTTGTTCCTTATTTAGAAACGGCTACGTCAGAGTCGTCCAGCTTAGCCTGGTCGACTGGTCTCAATAATTCGCCGCGTTACGATTTCGCGTCCCCCGCGGGGCACGTTTTTATCGAGCGATCGACGAGACGCCAGAATTTCTACAGAGAGATCTGTCGCGGCGGTGTATCGGTCGGCGGATCGGTGCGCTCGTGTCGATGGCTTAACGACTTCATTAAAAACATCCACTGGTACCGGTGTCTTATCAGTATCAATAAGCGAGTGTCACACTCTGCACGAGAATTTATGTTATAATACGCGATAATACGCGAAATTACCGACAAGTTGGTAGATAAGATACCGTGAACTTCAATTCTCAACCAGTTTGCTCGACACCTTCATTCATTTGAGACTTTCAACTTTCTGCGGTCCTGATTGTTTTATTAGAGAAAAGTCTCGGTCGAGCAGGGAAATATTTTCATTTAGGATCGTGTCGATCATAGTGAGGACTACTATACCCGGGAGAAAGGAGAAGGGGTTGTAGGGATGGTCAGTCATCGTTTAAGAACCCCCGGGCGGTAGCCATCGCCGCGTACAATCGGAAAAACGGTGCAGCGAAAAGATTCATGCGATCCGGCGGCGGATAATCGGGGTAGCCGGTTCGAACGCGGCCAGCGAGCGAGTGGCTGTAAATCGGACGGATTTCGCGACAGCGCTCGTCGAGTATGACTGCGACGGCGGCTGCGGCTGCGGCGACGACAGCATCTGTGACGATAGTAGTGTCGGTGGTGGTGACGGTGGTGGAGGCGGCGGTGGTGACAGTGGCGACGGCGGCTAGACGGAGAACCGTACGGAGGCGGCTGCGGTGTGGGAAGAAGGAAAGAGAGGGTGTTGCACGCGGAAGAAGGGGTTAGAGAGCGGCCGTAGCGTTCGGACGAGCGTAGAAGAGGGAAGAGCAAGACGGGGCGAAGCTGGGTAGCGTAGACGCGCGAGACGCGGGCAGCACTTGAGAGGGACGGAAAGGGGCGAAAAGCGACGAGCGCCGCCGAGACGAGGCGAGGCGCGACGAGGAAAGACGATGAAGGCCGACGGGGGTCGCGCACCGCGGCGCTGAACGCAGTGCCATCCGATAGGCAGCACCGCTTGCTCCACGGATCTTTGGCTCGGTCGGTTCGAGCTCCGGTCGTTCGCTTGTTACGAATCACGCTCCGATCCGCTCTTCTCATTTCTTCTTACGTCCGTCCGTTGGCGTGGCTGCCGGTGGCGTCCATGCCGAGAAAGGGAAAGCCCTTGGTCGGAGGCAACGCCACGGTACACACGGTGGAAAACACGGAGCCGCCGCGTAGACGACGACGACGCGTGCACTCGTCGTGTGTGTCGTTGCCGCGCGTAGTTCTACGTGTACCGCGTATACGCTGCTGCTGCTGCTACTCGTGCTCGTGAACAGAGGTGCCCCCTCCCCTTCTTCATCCCGAACAGGCGAACGCGTGGTGGTCAACACACGGTGCGTGTGCTTCTCTCTTCCTTTCTTTCGTTTTCTTGCACGCTCAGTCGCTTTTTTATACCTCGCGCCTCCTTCCTTCGACGCTTCCACCGCGTTTTTTTTCTGTTTTTCTCTCTCTCTCTCTCCCCCCCCCTCCGCCGCACCGAGGCATCGCCTCGTGCACGTTCCCGATCGTGGTGGTCGTTTTCCTTTTCGCTCTCTTCGATTCCGCTGTTCGCGTTCCTGCTCTTTTTTTTTTATTTCTCCTCCCTTTAAACCGATGATACAACCCCCGACTGATCGCCCCGTCTCGATCGCGCCGGGGACGCGTATCGACTCGAGCGGAACCGCGAGCGGGAACGTGCGGCGACGGAATATTTGCTGGCGCGGCGGATGGGATACGAGAGTTTTCAGCGTGCACGCGAAACGTTCCCATTCTCGGAACGCGAGAGAGACCCAGCATGGCCGCCTAGCACGAGACGAGTCAGAGTTCCTCGCCGATGTTCACACTAAAAAGGCAGCACGCTGCCTGTCTCCTTCTCGCCCTCCTTGTCCCTTTCGCTCTGCGCTTCTGTCCGCCTTCTCCCGCCCTGTATATTCAAACACACTGCATGCATACGCACACGCTCTCCCTCCGGCCCTCTCTGTCTATCCACCTGCCTCCGTCCTCGTCGCTCCCGCATATATACGCATATAGATGCATCGCAATCTGTCTTCGTTTTTGTACAATGCTGTTGCTCTCGTTGCGTCGCTTTCTCGCTTTCTGCTCCTCCGCGCTTTTCCCTCTAGCGGTTCGTTCCTACGTCCATCTTCTTTGCTTCTTCCCTGCCGTCTTTGTCTTTCGCGCGCGTGTTCACCGATACTCTCTCTCTCATTCTCCCGTCCCTCGTTCGCTCCCTCTCTCTTTCACTCCTCTCCGCTTCTGCATCTCTCTTTCGTTCTTGTCCCCCTGATCGCGCCTTTCATTCGAAAATAGAACGTCAGCGCGCGTGCCGCGCACATTTTTCCTCATGAAAACAGCGAATTCCCACTGGGTGACACGCGCGCGCGCTCGCGACACCCCGGCCGAACCGAGCGCTCCCGTCGCTTATTCCTAACCTCACTTTTTTTCGCGTGAAAATCTCGCCTTCGATCGTGCCTTTCTCAGGGATCCACGCCGTTAAACAGATCACCATTAAATGTCGTTACATAAACCTTCCATGCGAAACTGTTCGTGCTAACTGTTATATCGTTAAAGCTGTCATAAGAGCATACCTTCTCCTATTTACCGTTTTAAACCTTCGAATCCTATCTGTTCGGTTGTTATTACCGCTACGTCTACTGCTTAATTAAAGGTATCTAACAGAGCGCCGTTTTATTAATCGCTAAACCCGCCGTTCAATAGCCCCACGGCGCACGTCGCATTCATAATTTAGCGAGGTCGATAGAGACATTTTCCGTGAATGTAAAAACGGTAATTTTGCAATGGCACGGGGGAATAGAAAGGTTACTATCTCGCGTTTATCGTGCGTTGGCTTTGTTGCGGTCAGACGGAGGCAGACGTCCGACGATATTCTGGCGGGAGACTCGTAAAAATAGTGTCTTCGCCGTTTCCTCCCTTCGACTTGGCGACTATAATTAGCCGGGGGATTCGCGTTTTCTGCGTAAACAAATATCCGAGCGTTGTGTGTCGCGGCACCACGGCCGACGCTCTTTCACCGTTGTTCGTGATTTCCTGCCCGATAGAGCACGCTGAATAAACACAACCGCGGAACACGGCTAACGGGCAGCCGTAGTCAGTCGTTGTCGCTGCACCAGCTCGACGTCTATCGATGCTACACGAGTTTTGCATTAGGAGAGGCGCGGACAGTAGAAACAGACCACTCCGTCTGTTCTATCACGTCCACATTCCCCTTTCCTCTTTCGCGGATCTATGTTGGCCCGGCGTTGCTCTAGGAGGAACGAGTGTTTCTGTAGCGAAGCGGTGGGCAGAACTATTCATACCCCGACCAACGGGTTTATAAAAATAGGATTTTCGCGGTTCCTCTCCTACGCCAGTGGCGTTCTTAATGGGGCCTCGAGTATTTGGTAAACAAGTCTCGTAAAAATTCTCGATCTCTACTTTGATGTGTACGCACGCGATACTCGACCCATTCACGTCTAATGTCCCTACATTTACCATTATATTAATCAAACATTCGGAGGTTTCTCGTTTTAACGCGTTCTCTAGTACAATTCCAGGAGACGGGTGTGACATGTAATACTAGATTCATCGTTGCAGACCGGTATCACTTTCCAAAACCTAACCCAGACCACGGTCGTCCCGATTCGATCTCGTATCGGGGCGCTCTATCAAACGTTATCGTTGTTTTTCTTTTTATCGGCGGAATCGCGAAATATCGATCAACGTTTATCTCGAGTGTCGCCGTCTGTGCAGTTGGAATAATTATTCTTCCGGCGGGGGGTCAGAATATCCCGGGTGCAAAGGGCCGCGGAGAACGGCACCCGGAGGTCGCCAATGCTCGTCACGAATAATAAATCCAGCACGCAATGCGAGGTCGACTCGCCCGAGGGCCACTCGAAATCTCGAGTGCGCGTTCCGCGGGGCAACATTTTCATTTTTATGCGCCGCGTACGTGAGAGGCGCGGGCGCTTGTGTCGGAGGGGTGAACGTTCGCGTGCGTTCAACATTATAGTTCATTACATTGCATCGCCACGCACGAGGAAGGAGACAAAGCGAGAGGCAGAGGAGGGTAGAACGTAGAACGAAACGGATCGCTCGAAATCTGTTGGCGAACGATTTCCTGGGGGCTCGTATTTTAGGAAGTTGCAGGAAGCATGAGACCATGGACCAGAATAAGATAGTGCATGCTGCGCGACACTGTTCCTCTTCAACTCGCGCAACGTCTTTCCTCGTTTCTAGCTTGTTTTGAATTCTTTCATCGATTTCTTGCTTCTCTGCCTGCAAAATGTGGAGGATTTTTCTTCTTAGAAACGAGAGCCGCCAAAGTTTCTATTTCCTAGGGTAGATATTAATTGATAAAAAATAACAGGATGATGTTTGCATCATTCTTTGATATATTTTTCATGCTTCTGCCACAGCAATCATGGTTCCTGACGGGCAAATATTATTTTTAGGGTATTCATACATAAATCCTCGTTGTAGTTTATTCCATTATCCAGCTCTGCGAGCCAGTAGACGTGCGTTGTTGTCACTATCCGTCCCCATCCATAACATCTTTGACCTAGACCCCCCTTCCACAATGAACACCTCCGACGTAAGAGCCACGCGCAGAGGCATAACACACCGAATTGTTCCGTGTTCCAGGCGCAGTGTAATCCCTCCGCGGAGCTGAAGTACAACGGACAAGGAAGGAAGCGGGAAACGCGAAGGCAGCCGCGAATGATGCAGGGGCGAGTACCGGAAGGGTGTGCGTCCGCGACGAATCGTTCGGTGATCGCGCTCGACGGCGGTCAGTACGGCTCGCGATGATGTCGGAAGGCGGTCGCGTAGCAGCGATTTCCTTGCGCGGTTTCTCTTGCGGCGCGAAGCTCGGTACAAACGTTCGGCACGCGACCACGGGATAAATGCGAGACCGAACACTCGTGGGTGGACCAGTTGTCGCGACGACGAAGAGGAAGAAGAAAAAGAGGCACCTGGGCCGATACAGGCGGAGCCCGAGCCGCTGCTGGCTCTGGATGCGAGCAGGTGCGCAGGCCACCAGTGGCGTACGAAGGTTGGATGTAGATCACGAGGAGGAGGAGGACGAAGAGGCGGAGGAGGCGTCGGGTGATCTTGGCGAGGATAGAAAGACGGAGCCGGAGGAAGAGGAGGACGAGGCAGCAGCTCGTATCCCGAGGTTCCATCGACGAGATCGGCCTACAACCAGCTGGACTGGACGGCCTCGCGAGTTCTCGTGGTAGGGCCGGGGGTTGTGGGGGCCACCACGGGGGCGGGGGTGGGCTTGCCCCTGCTTCTTCTCGCCGTCGCTGTCCTCGGCAATCAAACGTGCACGACGACGGCTGCGCCGGTGGTGTCCGATCCGTACGTGTCCCTCGGCGCTACGCCTCCTCGTCTTCTGCCTCGATTACCGGGCTCGGTGCCCGTCTTCCGGAGACCGTCGGACAATCCCCCGCGACGCCGCCCGCCGCAGGGGGAGCTGGATTATCAAGAGGTATCCTCGCTACGATCTGAACAGGACGCTCCCGACGGGACACGGTCGCCATCCCCCCGCGATCCAACGGCGATCGTCGACAGAAGGAAGGACGCTCCTTCCCCTGCATCAGGAGAAGGAAGACGGAGAGGAGGAAGAGGAGGAGGTCTGGCTTACGAGAGGACCAAGTCGAGACGGCGGCAGGTCGCAAGCCTGCTCGACGATTGGGCATCAACTTCCATAGACTACACTAGACCGCACTGGTTCCAAACTAGATTGTCCCGTCCCCGTCACGCGGAACCGTCGTCCACCATCTTGGAGGCAACCGGCGAGGAACGCCGCGGTATCTTGGAACCCGGAGCGGACACTCCCGAAGAATCTGTGCCGTTCGGCGGGGGCTCGTCGACGGTCGAGACGGTGACGAAGACGACGACGGCGGGCGCGCCCGGGGCCAAGGTACCAACCCGCCCGGTCTATCGAACGGTGCCGCGGTTGCTCGATCGGGAGAGTGCGGACGAGTCGCGTGGAAGACGCAACAGGAAGGACGAAGGGGAGGGAGCAGGTGCCGCGAGTAAAAACGGGGGTGGGTTCGCGGTCGCGGGGAACGGTGGTGGTGAGGTCACAGGTGGTGGTGGTGGTGGTGTCGTCGAGTGGACCACGACAACAGTAGCTGGGCCGATGTCATCGTGGTCGTACCCTGAGGATGAGGAGCCGGGAGCTGGAAGCGTAAGGACACGCCCGAGCCCGGAGGAGGCGGCGACCGAGGACGAGAAGGCCGAGGAGCAGGTCAAGGTCACCACGACGCAGGGCAAAGGCTCGTCGTCCACGTCGACGACCACGACGACGACGACGACGACGCAGTTGCCACCACCGAGTCGAGACACCTCTATGAAAGCACGTGAGTACCAGCAAAATCTTCCTTCTATCTCTTTCCGTGCCGCGTGCGCCCCGTGTGCCAGATACGCAGGCAGCGTGTCCCTCTTGCTCCTTTTGCCATGCCTCTCCCCACGAGGGCGTGTTTACAGGAACCGAAACTCAGCGCAGGACCCTTGGTCGGGTTATTTTTAACTATTCTAACCGTGCGGCCACTTTCTCTGCCCTCCCTTCGCCGCGCCGTCTCTCTTCGCCTCGTTGCCTCTTTGCGCTGCGCACTCGCGGCTTCTGCGTCTCACCCGGGGAACAGGACGCTATTCTTCCAGCGATTCGTGCTTTCGCCTTCGGGGCCGGAAATCGACTATTAGTTTCTTGTATTTATCGAGTTTTTGATTTTCGGGATTTTAATTCCGGATTAACAAGGGATTCTTTATCGAAGTTTCATTTGTGTGATGTTTAGTGAGTACAGTCGTGCAAATGGAGTAAACATGGCGAAAGGAGTAGACTCCCGCAGCATTTATGGAGAACACGTTAATTTCATTTGTGTTTAAGGAGTCATTCCGGTTAGCGCGCCGATACATTAAGCGATTTTCAGGAATTTATTGCGGCGAAAGTGATTAGAGTAATCGAGTAAAACTTTTTTCTAGTTATTAAACTACATTTCTACAGTAACTAAAAAAAATATAAAACTAATACAATTATCGCCTTTAAAATGCTTTTGAAAGCGGTCCTGATGACATGTTTAAAAATTCATGACTCGTTCGTAAAGGCGATTTTCAGCTGTTAGAGTTATCTGAATCCAAAAATCCGAACAGATTCTTGATCAGTATGACTGTCGCTTTCGCTTGGGCTATAATTAGTGATATATCTTCAAAATTAGCAAAATGGTGGGCAAAATGCAAGAACATTGTTTTTCGGTTTTTTCTTTTGCTATTTTCGATTTTAAAAGTAGGTTCGATTCAATGATACTACTTGGTTGCAGTCCCTGCGCTACCTACAAAATGCCTCTGTAGAAGTTAAAATAATCTGAATTCTTCTTGAGGACATGTACATTCGAAAAATGTTTAAAAATAAAAATCGATTTCTTCAACCCGTCTAACCGGAATGATCCCTTAATCACACGTATGTAAGCAAAGAAGAATCACACTCGGCAGCTACGTGATTTATCAGACTGGTTTCATGTACCTATTTATTGTACCATCATTTAAACGTCCAATTGCACCCGAGTTCTTAGTTCTTTCTCCTTTTTATCAGAAAGACGTCTATACCTAAAAAATAATTGTCTTAACGTCCGCTGAGGGGTTAATTTGTGCCATTCTCAAGTAATCTATTTCCCTTCACGCGCCACACTAAACACAACATTGAAATTTGCCTATGAAATAATTGAATTTACCCCCACTTGAAATAGAAATCTTAATCCTCGGTTGTCACACTGGGTCAAATTGACCCTGCGCTTTTTTAAGCAAAAAATCTTTTTGTCGAAATTCTTATTGCTTCAAATTTTTTTTATGCATGATGACACTTTAAATGTCAACTTTCAACGATGGGCATATATTCTACAATGTTCGAACATTATCTCAGAATTTTTGAGACTTAATTTAACAAATATTTTTTAAATAACAACTGATTGAAAATTGACAGGGTCAAATTGACCCAGTGTGACAACGACGCTCGAAAAAGTAGGTGTGACAACCGAGGGTTAAACGACACTCTCGTGGATCCAACCCCTTTTATCCAGTCCACGAAATCATAGTTTCACGAGTTCGAAATCTTCCCCCCCTCCCTGGAGAGCCACGCGGCCAGCGGAACAGATTACGCTCACACCCTTCCTACTCGCTCTATTTCGTTCCCCGAGGCGGCTGCGTCACGATTTACCGGACACCCAGTGTAAAAGCGTGCACGGGCGGGGGTTGGAGGGGGTGGAACGTGTGCATCTCGTGTGTTTTCGATTACGCTCGCGCGGCCGTACGCCGGCTGCGCGCGATGCACGGCTCGTGACTTCGCGTATGAATCAGCCAAGCTATTCTTTTCGCGCGCTGGCCGACCGCCGACTTCGCCTCGTCTCATCTCCGTCTCTCTGTGCCCGTTTCGCCGTTGCACTCCTCCTCGTGCTCCCTGTTCCGCTTTTGCTCCGTGCGTATGCCGCGAATCGAGGGATCTCGTCACCAGCCTATCCCCGCTCCCTTTTGCGCCCTTTCTTGCGCCCCTTCGCGAACCACGGAGACGCTTTTCCCCGTCAATCTCGCCCGGCGCACTCTGCCTGGGCCCGTTCATCGTGCAAAACGATGGAAACTCAACCTTCAGACTGGAATAATCGCACATCTTCTCTGTGGGCACTTTTAGCAATAAGCGGCGTGATTCATTGGTAGAGATTTGGTCGAATGTGCCGCGTAACACCTTCATATTAAGTTGATGCGGATGAAAATATTTGTTTGCTTTTTAACAGTATTATTTATTTTATATTTTTGAGCTTCTGTGACATTTCACGAATCCCAAGCTGGCGTTAATAATTCTCATTGTATCCCCGCCAGAAACAAAGGAACCCAATAGTTATACAAGTCTCAAATAATAGTTCAGTTTATAGTTCTTTCGATAGTGGTTTCAGTTTAATTAAAAATTTTTAAAAACTGTTTGGGCATTGTAGTATCGGGCACCGACGTTCCAAATCGCAGTAACTCACCTCGCAAAACCGAGATAACAGTTAGTATTTCGTGGCGATCGCGTAGAAGCTTTTGTTAGCGCGAAATCACGGACGTCTGTCGCAATGGAAGACACAAAAACAGCCGCAGATTTCCCCGGAGTGATCGATGCCCGAATCTAATCGGCGTCTTGTATCGAGGAGCCGGGCACGATTAAAAAGAGCGGACCCGCGATACACGCGAAGAGACGGGGCGATTTCGAAGGAGTCGCTCTGGTGTTTTCGTTGGCGTCGCGTTTGTTTGCAATAACACCGGTGCGATATCTGTATCGTGTGTTTGGCGAATGCCGGTTTAAAAGGCTGATAAAGCCGCGGAACGGACCGCCGTTTATTTTAGATTATAACGTTGCGTATCGCTGCGTGTAATCTCGATAAATAGCTCGTTAATTCCGCTTGATCATAATAAGATAACCGCGGCTTGGCTGCGCGCCAAAAATTTGGACATTCCCGGATTCTGGCGGAGCCTTGTTTTTCCTCTCTCTTTCTCCTCTTTCTTCCTACCTCCCTCCACCTTTTTTTCTTCATATCTGACGGTTCATTGCTTCCCCTAATTAACCCTAGAACCACTACAGTCTGTTCAACCTCCAGTCGTTCTCCTTTTATTGGAACACGCGAGAATTGTAAGGTAACCATTCACTTTCGTTCGTCCCTTTTCCCAATCGACGCGGCCTGGAACTTGCTGTACCAAATTAACCTAAATTATTAATGCTTCGGGTAAAAACCTCAAAGTGTGTAGGGTGGGTTCAGGATTCATGTATCAGAGCACGTCTTAGGAAATGGTCCTTTCTTTCTCGACGATTGCTTCATTGTTTCTGGCAATTAGAAAGGAAGATAGTTACGAGCACTCTTGGAATGCTACATGGGGTGGGTCGGTGGGCATACGACCCCCGCCAAGGGCTGGGCACGGTTCACGGGGGTGTGCATCATTGTCCCTCGCCGTTTTCGAAGGATGTATCCCGATGTTGTTACTTAACGTGTTTATTTCGGTGTGCCTCTGTAACCCTCGTGGCTTTTTTTACGGAGCTAATTCGTGATCTGGATAGTTCCCAAAGGCGAGTTCTGGTGACTGCCGCGGTACCCGGTACCCGGTATAAGAGGAATGACTAAATGGCTCTGACTAACCGGTCAGGTATTCCAAAACCCGGCCTTATTTTCACCGGCTATAACAGAAGCAACTGACACGTGAGTGACAAGGAGGGCAGGCGGTTTTTGCAAGGGGGTGGAGGGAGCTCCGCAGGGATTCCAGCCGGTATTTTCGCCGGCTTTTCATCGCCCGGCCGATCCCAAGGGGCGGTAAACAGATTTCGCGCTCGGTACAGATAAATTTACCACCGCCACTACTTTATTTTAAACGGTCGCCGCTATTCTCGCCCCGTTCAGATTCGTCAACATAGATGCATATATATGTGTTACGCTGGCGCAGCGGCCCGCCTGTTCGTTTTATTAAGGGCGCAACCCCCTATGAAAAAAGGACGCCACCTTTTCTTTGACTTCGACGCGAGAAAGGTATCCCAGTCAGGGAATCGATAAAGCTGATTTTTCTCATTTTTCTTTATATCTCCGATGATAATACACTTAATTCTCCCTTTCAATTGAGGGGGGTTAATTTCGAAGCACCGTCACAGTTCTTTTTATGTGAGACGTATTCGTTTCTACTCTGAGTGTTTTTAAATTCAAGTAGCATTTCAAACGCGACTGTTCAACCGAGTTAGTGAAACAGTAGGGTGTAAAGTAGAAAAATTAGAATTTCAACAGGAAGGAATGTACATAGCCGGTGGAATGGAATTCAAATCGATGGGTCGGAACGGAGATGTAAATGGACGTGAAACTGGGTTTGTCACCCCAAGCATGATTTAAGACCTTCACGGTCGGACCCGAAAGGGGTTAAAATGCGCGAACGAGACCGGCGAGCGGATAATCAGGAGGGCCAGAAGCCTATTACGTGTGCGCCCGTAGGTTTTAAGATCAACCCCGAATAATAGGACGAGGAGGCCTCGGGCCGAAAACAATGGCCTGGCAAAGCCGGGTAGAGGCAATGATTATCTTTACGACTTTATGATAATATAATGACGTGTTATTGGACGAACAAATTGGTTCTAATAATTATAACGTCGGAGGTTCCTTCCCACGCTGGCGTACCGGGTATACGGTCACGCGGAAATATGCGCGAACTGTCCTAGAAATTTCACGCCGCGTTGCTATGCGCGAGCACCGTCCATTTTCCACCCAATCAACGCAGATTTATACGCGTTTCCAGTTCCTTGACAATTAGGCGCTGATTGGCGCGGACTCTTCGATGGGAAACTTTCGTGAAATTACCTTTTCAAGACGTCGAACTAAGAGTAAGGTTCGCATAGGCCTATCTCGTTTGTTTTTTAATTAAAAAATGGTAAATGCAAAACAGCGCATACCTACATTACAAAAGTATTTTTTGATAAAAAGGAAAACGATACGTTTTCCTTTATGTTTATACTCCAGCTTGGTTATTGCTCAGCTTTTAATAATCGTTTCATTCTATTTTCCCATCTTAAAAGTGATTGTTGAACTGCAATTTGATTATTATTGATTGCTTCAGGCTTCCTCTTTTTGAGATACTACTGATTTTTCTGGTTCAAGGGATTTCTTAGTTACCATGCAATTGAAAACTCTATTAACATTGAAATGTCATGGAGCGAAAAATTAAATATAAGTTTTTGGGATTTAAACAACTCAATCACATAAAAAGTAAAAGTAAGGGGCCGTTCTTAAATTACGTAAGGGAAATTCTGGCAATTTGTTACCCCTTTCCTCCCCCAGTATAAGACTTCGTAAGATTTTATATCCCCCCTTACATAATATTTTTTACATTGCATTATTTCAGTTGTTAACCCTTCGTTGACACACCTCTTTTTTCAATCAACTTTGACATACCTGGGTGGCTCACACCCAGACCAATTTTTGAACGAGTGCCATTTTCATCCAAAGAATCCAATTATTATGAAAAAAATCATGGATCAATTTCAAGGTCTCTAAAATGTATTCCAATAATTTATTTATTGAAATTTCATCACAGTTTTTGTAAAATAATTCTACATTACCACATGTCGAGAAAAAACGAAGAAAATCATAAGAAAATTGTAACTTTTACAAATGTCAATATTAAAAGCTAAAAATCTACAGAGTTGATGTTCGGATATAATATTTTAGGAGAAAAAATAATTTGTAAGTCGACTTTGAGAAAAAGGTATTTATTTTGCATATAAAAGATTCGGAGAGTCAAAATCGGCTTATGGGTGGCTCGCACCCAGAGAGTCAACTAAGGGTTAAAATTCTTTTATACGTTTTTACAAATTCGTTTGACACGATTTGGGAAATTAACCCTTCGTTGACAAACCTCTCTTTTCGATCAAATGACATACCTGGGTGTCTTACAACCAGAACAATTTTTGAACGACCGCCATTCCCATTATAAGAACCCAATAGTTATGAAAAAAAACAGGGGTCATTTTCAAGGTCTCCAGAATGTATTCCAATTGTTTTTTTTTATTCAAATTTTATCACAAATTTTGTACAAAAATTCTACATTTCCATATGTCAAGAAAAGACGAATAAATTCTTCAAAAAATGAAACTTTTACAATTTTCAATATTAGAAGCTAAAAATCTACAGAGTTGTTCAGATATAATATTTTGAGAAAAAAAATGGAGAAAAGGTTTTTATTTTTAATATAGAAGGTAGAAAGTGTCAAAATCGGCTTATGGGTGGCTCACACCCAGAGTGTTACCGAAGGGTTAAACTAAAATTACTTTTCTGGAACATTAATGTTGGATTTTGTATTTATTTAAGTTAAAAATATTACATAAGACGCTATCTGACTCTCCGCTTCCCTTGTAAGAAAACGTAAAAAATTCGCGACTCCCTGCCGCAAAAGTTTTACGTACTTTAGGGACCACCACTAGCAAGCTTATCTATATTTTAAAGTTGCAAAATTGCACGTACACCGGGTAAAATGGGTAGCAATTTGATAAAGCTAAGAAAGAATCAACTATGTTAATTGATTTGACTCTACAGTTACTCTATGTTTTCTATTATCAAAGCGACATGTAACAAGTGATCGCATACTTTTGAGCGGTAACGTATATAAACCACGCGTGCATGAACTTCGACGCGTACAATAGCTCCCGAAACAGTGTCCCACATTTCTTCGACCACCTCCAATTTTTCCATGCCGAAGTTACCTACTTTCGCGAATCCATCTCCCGAACTACATATCTAGCAACCTATGCCTCCAGCTGCGCGGCCGTGGTCGAAAGGGTTAAACATTATCGCGGCTGTTGGGTGGAAGCGAGTCGTGGCTGGCGCGCAAGCACGGCCGAGCGAAACCCCTCGATCGAGCCGTGGCTCTCGACGAATGCCTCGCGGATTCGTAATTTTTGTTCTCCCCTCGGCGAGAAGGGAGAGCAAGAAAGCGGACAGGGGCGAGAGAACGGGAGAGAGAGCGAGAGGGACGGGTGGTACAGAGGGAACTCGGTGTACAGCGTGAGGGAGCGAGCAGAGGCGAGGAGAAGCGCGTGGACGAAAGGGAGAGAGAGGATCGCGAGGTGGAAAAAGTGACTGCAGGGCGGGAGAGAAAGGAAGGAGGTAACTCTCCTGCGGAAAGGAGCACTCCTGCGATGAGAAGGAACGGAGGGATGGGCCGGAGAGAAACAAGAAAAGGGTTAACGTCCTTTCGTTCGCTCCTTGCTCTCCCTCTCTCGCGCTCTCTCTCTCTCTCTCTCTCCTTGCTCCGTCTCTCCTTTGCCGCGAGTCTCTCTCGCCCAGCACACCCTTTCCTTTTTGCGCTTCACCTCTGTACAGAGCTCTCCTTCTCGTTCTCTCCTGCCCTTCTTGCTCAGGAGGACTCGAGCACGGCTCTACTTCGTACTGTCTCCCTCTTGTTCCCCGGTTCCGCCATTTATTATTCATCGGCCGGGGAAAATTTATATACGTCTTACCCGCTCGCCGTCATACTTAATTCTCGATTTACGATTCCGCGGCTCTCACCTTTTTTCGACGGCGTTGCATGTCTGATGCTGGACACGGCGAGGATCTCGTGTTCACTTATCCGCGGAGATGCGATGGGAGGGAACGTTTCTTCGCGGACTCGACACCCCTCGTCCGTGCTTCCTTGTGTGTTCATCCGGGCGAGAGGCTCTCCTGTTTCTTAGAAATGTCGTTTCAGGGAACTTTCAGTCTCGTGGAGTAGTTTCTTAATTGACAATCAGGATCTCAAGCTCCAATTAGATTCCAAGTGGCCGTTACTCTACAGGGTATCTATATCGGATTCGAAACATTTCTATAGGTCTGAATTTTGCAGGTAAAAATTGGCAGATAGATGGTGTAAGTCTGCGTTTCAACAGTTCTCAATAAATCGTGAGCTAACTCTGTGCTTTTAAGCGTAATTTAGTATAGCACTATTGATAGCGCATAATGTTTGAAGATCTACATAGCCAGGCGTAACAGTAGCATATTACACAAGCTACTGCAGTATTCAAAGTAAGCGCAGAGTCTCATGTCTGTAGAACGAATCGAATGAACCTGTGGGAACGAGAGTGCAGTAACTCCGTTTCACATGCATCTAGGTATATAGGCGGTATCATTCTCATTCCCAGCCATTCAAATATTAGGAATGACGGAAGCAGTGTATGCATTTAATACCTTGGGATTTGCATTAAATAATCCCCATGTGTGCCATAGCGGCAGCATTTAAAAATCGATGCTGCGATTCGAGCGTGTTGCATATTAAACTCTTGAACACATAATACCATAAAAATACCACCCCAATTAATGAATACACCTATTCACACCTGCAACCAACAAATAATCTAAACTCAGTACAAAAGGAGCCACGCACAGCAGAGGAGGGCAAAATTCTCATTTAAATAAAAATTTCGAATAACGAAAAGCAGTTAATAAAATTATACGTCATGCGTCGAATAAAAGAATGGACATTCTTCGTCAAATAATCTAAAGTTAAAGTAACTTCTACTTGATCCGTTATTTAAATAATATCTTATTTACTTAATGCCCAGCTTTGACCCACAGCAAACCCTTCTTGCCGCTATTTCCACATCGAAATGAATCAGTCCAGAAGACAGACACCACGTTACATTTGGTTCCTGACCCTTGGTCGACCAATCCTCCCTATCGGCCCAAGGACACACACCCGGGCTCTCCAGCTTCTCGTTCACGTTGCCGCGGCGTGATTTATTTTATTAGGACGCAATGCCTCATCCTCGGACGCTGTGTGTCTTTGAATTTGTCTAATAGATTTAGGGCAGCCGGGATATCTAAGGGCGACGCGCGTAGGTATAGGTCAACGACAGAGGGGCGCGAAAGGGCTCGGTCGCTATGGAAACCCTGGCACAGAACGTTGACTGTGGGGTGCCTCAAGTTTTTTATGGCCTGGCCGATTGTCGGAGGGGGTCGGGACTCTAAAAATCGTTACACAGACCTAGATACTCGCCTCTTCTCGACGCCCTCCCGCGGCGTCGCCTCTGCTCGGCATCCCTTTCGCAGCAAACATTACGCAATTACACGCTGCCAACGCTGCCTGGCAACATATCCCGCGCTCGCCCTGAACCACCATCCTCCATCGTTTCACCGGACGAACCGCGCGGTCCAGAAACGGTCTGCAGCAGCTCTTCGCGGCGTCGGGATCAGAGGGAAGGAAGCCGCGGGTAAACCGGGCAGCTCGATTGATCAGGCCAGTCGTCTGGCAAACGAAAGGTTCCGGGTTCGAGCGTTCCTCCCCCGGCCGTGGATCACGCTGCGAAGCTTAGGAGAATAAACTACTCGGAGAGGGGGGGGCCAGGGAGCGGGATGTAAACGTAAACGCGGTGAATATTCGACGGCACGGGGATGGCAGGGCGAAGGCGGCTGCGTTGGAGATTAAAGGGAACAAGGGGAGCCGTAAAGTAGTACGATCAGTAGCAGGGCCAGCCCCGGCTCGGTAACGCCGTCTCGCGCTGGATGTCCCTCGTCTTTTCGTCACGCGCGGAAACTAGCGGAGTTACGCCCGACAACGCAACGACGCTCTTTCCCGTTTTTATTCGCCGGGGGTGGCGCGATGCGCTTGAAGCTCGCTGCAAATTCGCAGCCCTTCATCGCTTCACGCCCTCCTCCGCCGCCCCTGCTCCTCCATCGCCTGCCGCGCGTTCCCTCGAGGGAGCCGGGGATACGCGGAATATTGCCAGGCCACCAGAGCCGCGCAGAGAGGCCGATGGGAGATCGTAGAAACCGTCGCTCGTATTTGCCCCCGCCTTGGCGGAAGAAAGGACCGGGAGAGGAAAGCGACGTCGGGGCTTTGGTACCCTCCACGGTTCTCTAGCGAAGGGAGGATGGCTAGGCGGAGGGATGAAGTATGGAGGACGGCGGGGCGGTGGCAGAGAGATGGGAAGTTGGTTCGTGCTATAAAGTATTGACTGACTGTTGTACAGGGAACTATATGTACCCCCGGCCCTATAATACCGGGCAGACTCCGCTCGGCCCTCGCCTCCAGCCAGGAGGAATAATGCGACTTCCGGAACCGAGGAAATACCTTTCAGGTTTTTAAGAGCCTCCACGCCGTGCGGGAATCCGGCCCGAGAGGGAAAATAAAAGAGGCGACGAGGCCGCTACGGTGCAGCTCGTTCGTTAATGTACGAAATCTGTCTTTCTTCCTTTCGTTTTATTTTTTTGGATACAAACGCGAGGGGATGGGTGTCGCTGGTGGTCCCAGTGTCGTTTAAGGGGGCTAGATCTCGGCGAATTTGTATACCCTGGCTGGCGATAATCGCTCGCTGGGAACGAAGCTCGTGCGGGGTTGTTTTCGAGAGGCTGAAGTAGATTTTCGTGTCACCGGTTGACTGATACTTGAGGACAGGCGACGGCGGTTCACGCGGAAGGAAGTTTAATCCGCCGTTATTTTGGGGACGGGTTTTTTTAATACGGGGGTGGTTTTGCTTGAGGAAGGATGTGGTTGATGGGTTAATTGGGGGTTTTCTGATTAGCTGGATTATAGGACCCTTGTATTTTTCTAGCTTCTGTGTACGTGTATTTTAACGTCATCACCCTTCTCTCAATTAACCTGCCACGACATCCTCGGAGATTAACTTCCAACAAAACCAGGCGAGAAGCACGAATCATTTCTCCCCCCGCGAGAGGCGAAAAATATCGCGAAGGGCTTGGAAAGTCATCGGCGTCGAGATCCCGCCAATTGTTCGGTTCGATATCGCAGGGAATTAAACGGTCGTCGTGACGCGGCCAGGCGGGAGAGTCGAGAGCGTTCGGTGCAGCCCGACCAGCTGGAAATTTAAATCCCGTTGCCGTTAATTGCCGATGTAAATGTTAATTACCGCGGTAAATCGCGTGCGACTGGAAAAAAAAAAAGAGGAAAGAAGAGCCTTCAGCCGGTGCAGGTGATCGCGCAGCGCGTCTGTCGATTTAATGGGCCCTCGGCGCACACGCGAGGGAAAGAGACGCCGCGAGTGTATGCGTGCGCGAGCGCGCAGCGAAACGGGATGTTCGGCCTAATTACCGCGTTTTATCAATAGGGATTCTTCCGCGCGGCCGTCTAATGGAGTGTCTAGGCTATAATCTGTAGTGGGAAGCGCGTGACACAATTTCGATGCCGGGTTCGTCGACCCACGTCCACGGTTGCGCCATTGTCGCTGACATTTTACACGGCGGAACGACGTCTCGCTGTCCGTCTTCGGATTTATGGCGGTACCATCCGTCTGGCGTTAGGGTTCACACGCCTGCAAATAGGTTTCCAACGCTCACCCACAGTTCCTCGCGGGGTGATAATTTTGCGGGGCATTGCAGAAGCTGGAAAAGAAAGTACGGGTCCAAGAGGCTGGAAAATTGGTCCTTGAATCATCGTGGTGGTTGATCTGGAAAATCTTCTCTTGTTCCATTTTAAAAGATTATTCCTCGATAAAAGGACCTCTTCTAATGCACCTGTTTCTCTGCACCCACGCGGTGTCATTGAGACCTCGCGAATCCTTCATCAGCCCAGCCTTGGTTAGCTTCTAGATTCTAGAATCTAGAGAAACATTGGATATACAGTTTTTCAAGTTTCTTCGACAAAGTTCGCCCGAGGGTTTCGAGAGCACCCCGTATAACTTCCCGCTGACACCATCGGACCCTCCTCCCTTTGATTTAATCCGTTCTCCCTCGTCCCCTCTGCGTTCCTCTGGGACGAGGAACGCGCGAAGCGAGCGGGGGGAGGGGTGCCGATGGGTAGGGTAGGAAAATGGTGCCAAGTGCACAGTACTGGGGCATCGACCAGCCTCGTCGGTCACGATCTGTCGTTCGTCCAGATACACTCTTGGCCATTTTCCATCGGCGCCGATCGGATCGAACGGCGCAGCCTGCCAGCTGAAAACCGACTCCGCGAATTTCGGGGGACGGGCAGGCCTGCATCCCGAACATTTAATCGCCCTCGGTATTCGATACTCGATACTCTCTCGTCACGCTTTAGCTAACTAGCCAGACGGATTAACGTGGCCCGCGCCATCGAGCTGCAGCTCGCACCGATTATATCCGAACTGTAAACGTCGATGGAGTACGTTTCCACATCCATTCGGCGGTGCAGAATTCTTCGACTGCTAGCGTGTAATTACCCGGGGCAGAAAACGTCAAAATCGCGCGACGAGGCCGTGGCCCTGGGCTGAATTAAGTCAATGCTTCCTAATGAGCACTTCTAAATCGCTGGTGGTGCCCTGAGTCTGTCATTCCCTCACCGCGATCACGATCATTGGCCCTGGGTCCTTGTTACGGCAGCGGTGAATAGAGCGACGCGGCAATCAAGCTACCTGCCTCCGCTGCTTGCGCGCGTTTATGTCTCCCTGTCACGCCGGTGATTATCGATTCTCTCGCTAGCCTCCTTGGAACCCTTTCCAGGTTCCCTGAGCTGATCCGCCGAGCGGAGGATCATTGGAAATTCTGCAAGTAGAATTCCTCCTCTCCCCAGCTCTACCTTACACTGCTCAGCTGTTTCTGTCATTCCAAATCGATCGCCACGATTTCTCCAATTTTACCAAATGTCCCCCCATTATTTCCGTCTGCTTCGATTCAGAAGCGAGGAAAATTACGCGGACGGTAAGAACGCAAACACCCTGTATACCTGCAAGCCGAGCGGAGCAGGCGGTTCAGGGGGGAAGCGGCAGACTAAACAAAAATAACCTCACGCAGCGTGCGCGTTCCCGCGCGGTGGCTGCCACCGCGAAAAGAGAGTGACATAAGTATATTTCTAGCGCGAAGAAGCCCAACATATTGCCCTGCTCCGAACCAGCCACAGCATCCGAGGTCGCTTCACGCGTTATCGCCGTTCCTCTTCCATATCTTCCGCCCAGTCGATTGGGAAGCTGTCCCTGACGCTTTCCTCGCCGCGTCGTGCCTTCGCGGTGAGTCGACGCTGCCTCTCATTTTCTTCCCTTTCGGTGTCTTGTTTACGCTCGGCATGAGCCGCGACGCAGTTTCGCCTGCGTCAGCCTGCGTCGCTTACCTGCGAATATACCGCTGATTCAGAAACGCCCATTGATACGCCAGGGGAAGCTTGGGAGGAAAATATTGGAATTTCGTCACACTGTGGATCTGGAGTAAACAATCGCGAGGGACACTCGTCTTTTCTTAAATTCTGGTGACTCAGATTTAACGGGTGAAGCTACCCTGTGACTAGATCTTCCTGTTTCGAATCCAAGATAGTATGCAGCTCATTTTTGCAAACCACTCGGATCCCCCTAGAAATTTTCCTTCAAAAATCCATCGTAAGCTCTGTCGCTCAGCTAATTTAACCAGAGGATAGTTAGTTCCGTAGTGTATTCGCGACGGTGACCGATCAGCCGAACCACGCGCGTCGGCCAAGAACCAAGAATTCGATTGCACCTTCGCGCCGATTGTCCTCAGCGTGGACGAATCTGCGGTCTGAAATCGGCGCTGATTTCTCGAAATTCCCCCTCCTGCCCCTTCTCGTCCAACGATATCCGCCTGTCCGTCCTCCGCCGACACAAATTCCACGGATGTTTCTCATCGCGTCTGTTTCCTCTCCAAAGGCGTTGTATACACGCTGGCGCGCGTGGCTGGCCTGCACCCGGCAAAATGCCCGTCTGGTACACGCTCTGTCGAATGTCTGGCCAGCGTCTGGCCGGGATCCTTGAATGAACGCCTATTTTTAAAAGGGCGCGCACAACGGATAAACAACCGAGCAACGGCGACTCCCGCCAGGCGTCGCGATCTGTCGATCACGCTTCTCTCGCGAGAGTTCGTATTAGCAGCTATAACAATCGCGAGCTTCGATTTACGTATGTAGATGTGGGCAGATGGGAAGCTGGCATCATTTTTGGAGGGCTGGCTTCTGGAGGATACTTTGATCGAAATGCGGCGAAGATAGGAATTGCAGATATTCCGCGTTTGGTGGCGCCCCGTTGGTTTCGGTATTTGTAGAGTTCGGCAGAGAGTAACATCGAAGAGTCGTGTTGGGAGAATTGGTAACGGAGAGGACCCGTAGATTGCGGGTTAGTCCCGGCATCCAAGGTTCACTTTTTTGCCTACAGTATGAAATATAAGCGCGAGCTTTAGTACCTGGTCAGTTTCTCCAAGTAACACTGCCTGGTGCAAGGTGTTCGTTGAACTTTATACTTTAGATGTGCATCGTGGATGATTCACCCACTATGAATGTGAATTCGTCAAAAGTAGAGAGACTGGTTCCTCTAGTTTGTCCGCTGGTCACTTTGGATGAAATGCAGATGAAAACAATACACAAAGTGTAAAATCTAAATTCGCCTTAAGGGTACTAGGAGGCAGTCGTTTTGCGTGAAAGAAACACTTTCTTTTTAATGTATCTGTTAAAAAAATGAAAGCAAATCCAGATTAGAACGGAATTATTAAATTGGTGGCCGAAAAACGGCGATTATTTCAAGAAAAATTCGGCCGTGTTTGTGGGTTACTAAAAGTTCGCGACTTTTGAATTTCTTTTATGAAAATCTCGAATTTTCACGGACCATATCATAGGTTGCGCGGGAACATGGCACATGTTTTATACATCCTTTAATTTTTGCAAGTCGACCTGAACCTCCGTTCATTCGCAACTAGGGGAAAAACAAGAGAAGTAAAAATTCGAGAAAAACATTTTCTGCGTTTACAGTTTCTGGGCAAAGGCGACGCTGTAGGTTGCCTTGCCGCTTGACCTTTTTAACTGCCAAATCAACAATTTTGCGAATTTTAATATAAACCAAGCGGCATTGTATTCAGAAAGGATAGTACGTTCGGAAAATGCAATACATAATTTAATTTTTTACTGCCTAGTTTCCTTAAGTTTGAAGCGATATGGAGCTTGATAAAATGCTGCAACAATTTCACAGCTTTCCCCTCGCGTATCCGTCCACCAAATCAGTGTAAACTACTTAGATCTCCCCCAAACGAGAACTACCCAGCGACTTTCGCTCGTCTCCACCGCTGCAGCTGGTTAAAGATGCGTTCTACCTTCCGCTGGACACCGGCGGTCGATTTCCCTGCCATTGACAAGGAATATTTTAAGGCCCGAGTGAAACAAAAATAAGGAAAGTCGGCGGAGCATAGCGAATGCGTTGTCGAGCACCGACGAATGCGGCACGATTATGCAGGAATGAAGCGACGAGGAGGTAGAGCGGGCGGGAAGGAGAGGGCCTGAGCCGTCTACGACGGTAGACAGGAGGCTAGTCGAGCCCGAGAAAACTCGTTCCGCGGATTTTTCTCGGATTCTAGGCGAGGCCGGTTGAATATCCAGCCTCGGCCATTAGTTGTAATCTTCGTAGTCGCGTGTAGCTATTAATAATGCGCGTTCGCCACAAAGAGGACGTCGCACTCGGCTGCGTTCAGCTCGATTACGTTTCTTACCGCATCCATTCCCGAACGGTATAAATAAAGGCGTTTTACGAGGGTGCACGCGTTCACGGGGATTAAGCGAAGCCGCGCGCACCGACGGCAACGATCCGGCCGTGTCCCGGGTACTCCTTTATTTCTGCATTTTCTCCAACGGATCGGCTCGTCGCGCCGAGGAAGAGACCCGTCCATCCTATTTGGAGCGAATCACGCGGCCTCGTTAACCGCCGACGAAGGTAGCTCGCGTCAATGACGTATTAATCAGCGCCGGGCGACGCTATCGCTATTCCGCGGACGCGAAATGACGGCGGGATCGCGCAATATGCATGCGAATGAGCGACGCGACGAGGCGCTGCGAAGATAAGGATTATCGTGCCTGTGGCTTGACGCGAGAAAGGTGTCGCGGTGCTTTGTGAAAGCGACGTGGAATTGTTTAGTTTTGCTCGTCGCTTTGGTGTTGCTGTTTTCATTTATTCCCGGGCTAATCTCTTGATTCGAGATAAAAGATTTGGGTACATAGATCTGGCTGCTTCAAAAGTCAAAAGAACACAGATCAACTGCCTCCGAGCTCCGCAGGAGTATAATGGGGCTATCCGCACAATAGTAGCCTAACCTAAACCACGTTTTATACAGCAAAATTTTAATTCTACAGTGGCCTGAGCAACCTTCCAAAAACATCCACAAAATGGCAGCACAAAAACATGTTTTTGCACTGACCATTTTGTTGATTTACGTGCAGCATTGGTCATTACTTTATATACTAAGATACACCTTGGTAAATACAGTGGCGGACAAAACAAAGTTTACATCCTTTAAAATCGCATAAGTTTTTTAGAATTGGTCTAAACGGCTTGAGTCTTTTTGAGAAGCGAGAAGGATTAGTTTGCTAAGTGACGTGTCTCGTCCTTTTGAAAAAAATTGCAATTAGTCGGAACAGTAAAAAAATAACGAAGGTCGCTTTTCAACTTTATTTTGTAGGCCTGTAATGAATATTGCGAAATTCCCGAAATCTGCGATTTTCGACCTTATTCTGCGATCTTTAAGCGTTTATAGTTCAGAGCAACGTTAACTGATTTTTTACAGGCTTAGAAAAAAAGTTGAAAAGACGACCTTTACTATTTTTTTTGCTATTCCAACCAATTGTATTTTTTTTTCAAAACGACGAAACACGTCACTTAACAAACTAATCCTTCTAGCTTCTCAAAAAAAGTCAAGTCTTTTGGAGCAATTCTAAAAAAGTTATGCGATTTTGTTGAACTGTATATTTTTAAAAAAATCTATGTGTCTAAAAATAGAAATTAAAGTAGGTAACGACTTTAGAACGTCACTAATTTCATTGGGCGGAATGTCAAATCAAAAGTATTGGGTTTACGCCACTATTGGGCTGCTAGCCTCAATTATCTCTCCATCGAATCACAGAATACAAAAGCAATTGAATGTTCAAATGTTCTTCCCTCCAACGCCCAAACTACCAAAATCGTGCTTCTCATTCTAAATATGATCACTACCACGCTATTCGCTTAATATCAAGCATCATTCGAATCCTCCAAGGAGGAACCTTTTCCGTGACGAAACGTCGCTACCCGCTGTTTTGCAAACCGAGACCAAGTACAGTCGCGGTGGGACTTGTGCGCGCAGCGTTCGTTGTAGCCCGAGAAGGAGGCAGGGAAAGAGAGGAAACGACGTTGGGCGGGTTTGAATGGCAACGTCGTCGTCGGCGTCGACGCGTACGCGCATAGTAGACCTTGAGCCACTATTACAGACTGTTTATGCCATGATGTAATCGTATCCTGGCCTATCCGAGCCGGCCTAGGCTGCACCTAGAGAGCCCAGCGTCGTAAATAATACTCTTGGTGCATTCGACGCTCTAGGTGCACTGAAGTAATTTACGGCTGACCACGTTCCGCCGCGCGGACGCCTCGCGTCCCGTGGCTTTCTGCATACCCACCTTCGTCAAACGTATTCACAAGCGCGGGACCTGAACCGAAGCCGCGGGTACCAGGAACGTCGCGCTCCAGGATGCTCGGGGCTTCCGGGTGTGAGGATCGTCCTTCACTGCGAGATACTTGTGGAGAGTGGCGGAGCTTCGTAGAGGGCTTGCAATAAGGGGACGTTGATTGGTTGACTTTTTAAGGCGGCTAGGCCAGGATTTACCGATCTACTGATTAGGCGTAGTTTGCAGTAAGCAGCTGACGTGGTGATATATACTCCTTTCCTCGAGAATTCGTGTTTTTCTGTCTGCGCTTATGTGAGGGTAATGAAGTACCGAAGAAGGGGAGCTGAAATTGGTAATAAAAAAAGTAAATTTCAAGAGGAAGAGTAGAGTGTACACGTAGGAATCGTGTCCCAAAATGTTAGACGAAAGATTTCATAGTACCCAAGAAATGCGACGCCGCAGTTGGCAGAAGCGCACTCAGAATTTCCCTGACAATTCCCATATAGTTTCCAATTTCAATACACGTTCTTGGTAGCCGGGAAAAATTCCTGCAAGCAAGGGGTTCACTGGGAGGAATCTGGGCTGTGAAAGCCTCGAGGATCTCACTGGCGAGGAACGTTGTTCCTTCTCCTTTCTCACACCGGATTGCCCGGCTAGGCTCGGCTTTGCCTCGAGTTTCATGCTCGCGCTTGCTCGTGGGATAATTAGGTATCCGCGAGGCCGTGTCGAGCGACGGGTCCACGAGGGAGGAATAACGATCCATTCTGTGGAACGCCATAGAAATTTCCACCGGGCTTGTGTCTCGAGGCCCCTGGATGCCCCTTTTCCTTCAATTAGAGCGTTTCCTCCGCTACTCTCAACTTCCAGCCACTCTGCCGCCGAGGGACGCGACGATCTCGCCAAGAATTTCAAAAAGGATCATCGATTTTCAATGGTCCTCCGCCGGCCGAGCCTCACGGACATTTTATACTACCGGATTATCGCTTCGCGTTTCAGCGGCACCGCGGGGAATGCGAGGCTGAAATTTTATTCCGGGGAAGACGCGATTGCATTCGATGACATGGGAGGTCCAATGGCAATTAAATCGCGTTATACTTATATTTTAATGTCCCCGGTTCTCGTAACGCAATGTAAAAACCCGTCCGGTATTTGCGTGTATAATTGTCGCATGCAGACTGAATACGTGTAATTATTTCAATGTACGTTTTTTTTTAAATTAATGCATGCCGATTTCAGAATGTTTTCTGGCGTGCTAATTAGTCGTCTTCGATCTCTTGGTGGCTGTTACGCACAAGCACAGTGAAGTAATGTTTATTTGACACTCACAGAAGTTGCAAAATTTATTTAAACCACCTCTGAAGATTTTTACATATCTCCTCGTGTAATTACACAATTATCTTCCTTTCTTCAAAGGTTTCTCATTTAATACACTTGCTTTCTCGTAACACTCGTCACAAATCGACACCAAGTTTCCACAAATGCAGCAGTGATTACCAAAATTGGTCAGCTGGCCTTCAAAGAATCACGGTGTAATAAATAATGGGCCGAATGTGTCGCGGCGTTTCCACATTGTTTGGTCCACCACGTGTTCGTTTCGTGACGACCATTCACGAGTACACGATATTATTCACGAGGCGTTTAGAATTGAATGCCTGCGAAGAAGTTAAAAGGGGGCCGAGAGGGGCAGCGCCGATGTAATGCAATGCAATTGGCCTTGCGAGGTGAACGTACTCGCGGATGATTCGATGCATATTGCACAGGCACCGTACCGGTACAGGACGAAATCGTATTCGACGAGGTCTTCGATCCCGTGTCCCTCCCAAATCGTCGCTGAATGACCGTTGCCCCTGACGCACGAAATATTTTCCACGCACTGCACCGTCATTGGACGCGTTGCACACGGTCGATAACATTTCAGCGAATTCACCTTTCACCGAGTGCAACAAGCAATAAGGGTATCGTTATGGAATTTTTTTTACTTATATCGAATATTTGTGGAATAAAATAGGTATAACTATGAATATTCGGAAGTTGATGTTTGTGTGGTAAATAAATAGGCTCGAAAAAATTGTGGAATTAAAGATTTATTGATAGTAGTATAGAGTCTTTAGCAATCGTTAATGAAAAATAATGAAATTCGTAGAATATTGTCCACAAAACCCTCGTTCAAAGAGTTTGAATAAAGCAGCTGGAATAAAATATTTCAGCACTCCAGTTCTCCAGCACTGAAAGCCCATTTACTTAAAGTGGAACATTTTATAATCACACATTCCGCGCCAGTCGATTTTCCTTTCTCGAACGAGGCCCATGAATCATTCGATATCGTTCCTAATCGAGGTGGACTGGACAGGGTACGTTCACATGTGGTCAAACAACATCAGCTCACGCAGGAGTACATTCCAAATCCTTGTCATTTCTAGTTCGATTCCGTTCGAACGAATGTACAATTAACTTTACACGTGCTGCAGAGCGTCGGGAAACATTGCGTGAAAAACGGACGCACGGTTTGACGAACGTAATCCCGCGTAAACCCTAGGTAATCCTAATGCACACACAGACTGCGTAATCCTTGTACTTCCCGTATCGAAATGCGCAGGGTGTGGTGTAATTCGTGGTGCAATCCTATGGGAAGGGACCGTCCGGTTAAGAATAAATCGAAATTGTAAAATACGTTTTCTTCTCACTCGTACAATTCTAACCGCAAAGGTGCCTCGCTGCTCCTTTCTGTGATCCACGGTGATCCATTACGGGGTATGACTAAAACGCACGTTACATTATGTTTATCATACCAATTTACCACACTTTCACGCGCTAATGTGTTTTCCTCGTTCGCGCATACAAATTTCCAACAATTTATTGCCCAAGAAATCAAGTGTATTCTCAGCGCACGAAAACGTGTTAAATCACTTGCATAAACAGCGTGCGATAGTGATTGCGTTGAAATGTAGACCAGCAGACGTACGAAGAACCACAGTAGACACACTCGATCAACTTCAACCCTGTTTTTCTCAGAAACGATACTTCCTATAAAGAAACAATATTCCACGCCTTTGACTCACTTGTGAGTAGGGGAGACCAGGGCAGGTTGTAACACGGGGTAAATTGTAACATAAGTAAAATCTTTTGAACGACAGATCTGGTAACCTACAGCATTCGAGAGCTGCTTGACAATATTAGCACCGTCGGTTTTAGTGACACAAACGAGCGTTATGTATTCATTTTGTGGTTATAGCCTAGAATTTTAGTTTTTAGGTTACGTAAGTAAATGTTGTCTCAGCACTTTTATTTCAATTAACCGGCATTAGAAACTGTTTGAATTTTTGCTTCTTTGTCGCAAACGAATTAGTACACATTGGTTTATAATAAAGTATACGCATTTTAGTGATTTGATGTTTAGTTTCTCGTTTGCTGAGATAAAACGCAAAAATTCGACCTCGGGGTAAATTGTAACATGTTACTATACTTACTCCACCCCAAATGGTGATAAAGCAAGCTATTTGCTGACACACCGGAAAAAGATGCTCTAGACGAACAACAGAACAATCGAGAATCCAAAAAGTAGAAAACAGTATAAAGGATAAAGTAAAGAAAGCGAAGAAGAAGATTTTGATAGAATCAGATGAATAAGCAATGATTGTTTAACTCGTGTATATCAAATGTTTAATAATGATCTGTGTTTTCATTTATATTTTTTAGAAACGTTTATTTGTGTTCATATTTGTATTTAAATAAGTAAAACAGATGTGTTACAATTTACCCCTGTAACAAAGATTCAGATTTGTTTAAGATGAAGCCAGATGTTAACAGTCCAATATTTTGTCACGTACTTTCACGCAATCGGTTCACCACATATGCAAGTAGTAAATCACGCAAATTATTTCCTGATTGAGGAAAACACTTTCGAGAAAAAACTGTGTAAACTTTTTTTGTTACAATCTGCCCCGGTCTCCCCTACCAACTAAATCATGTAGACTGAGCCGCAAAGTACATCTTCAACCAGTGCGCTGATAATATTAATTTTATTAACGTAACTTTATCAAAAGAAACATTTCCTCCAATCTGTCCACGTTTTCTGAACTTTATTATTTTACTACCATTACAATTTACATTCCTTGCGAGAGATTTATATTAGTCACCCTAGTTTTACGGACTTAGAGGATCGTTCTTGTATATACCTCCACGGTATAATCCGAGCCTGGTTCGTGTTTATCAGAGGACTCGATGTCGCGATTCCCGCGGTCGGCGATGATTCAGCCCGCTGCACTTCTGTCTCCGTCGACACGGAGGAACGGTAGCTGCTCCGTAATTGCCTTATGTAAAACCGCTCTATATAACAGTATATCCAGCGCTGCTCCGCCGTCCGACCAAGGACGCGCTCCTTAACAGCGGGTTAACACGTAACACTTAGCACGATAACGTTACACGCGGCACGCGTGGGTTACCGTCGCGCCGCTCTCGAGCTCGTTTCCTCGTCGCTTTGGCCGAGGAACCGAGGCAACCAGCGAGACCTTCCCGGAAATTGCGATCAATTTCGCGGTACCAACGTCACCGCGGCCACCCGCGACTTTACGTAACGACGGAAGAGCTTCTGCCGACAGTTCCCACCGTCCAAATCGCATTTCGCCCGACGGGGGTCGTGACTGGTGCTCATTTCTGTATTGGGGGTGAAGAGGAAAGGTGTCGGGAGAAAGGAAGCAGAGATTCGAGTGGTTGCTTACCAGAAACGAGAAGATATGAGCTCTGTGCATCTAAATGCATCGGTTTTTTGCACAGATATTTTTAATTGGTAGGGTAATTATGGGAGAACTTACGCAAACTTGTCATCATATCTAAATTTTGTAATGGAAATATTTTCCAAGGATACATATTATTGGTTGAACATTTTTTGCTATCACTTGTATTGAAGAAAATCAAAATTTTACTTTTTTTCACCCTTAAAAATGAAAATCAAAAACATCACTTTGTGGGGAAAGATTTCCGGGCGTGATGCAGCATTTTGATACACTTTTAATTTTTCATTTAAACTTGACAATTTGAGCTTTTTATTTAAGGAAATAGTAAAATCAAGGTAAAATTGAAACATATTTGTATTTTATACAGTTATAAAATACGATGAAAGTGGTATTATTTCTGTTTTTCTAAATTTAATTGTCTTTTCTTATTTCTCCGCATTCATTACACATAAAATAGAAATGAAATGTGAGAAAAGTGATGAAAAGTTCACAAATATGCTTAAATATCAGATTTGTCATTGAAAAATAAATAATTTGCCTGGAGATATCACGGTATCAATTTTAAAACACTTTTTAAACATGGAAAACATCATTTAGTGATTTTGTTTTCGGTGCAGCAGGGTATCAATCCTACATAAAAGTGCGGCATCTATCCCAAAAACCCTTGTGAGACGCCGTGCTTCCATATTTCCGCATGCTATACCGAATGTAACATATTCTGGCAGAGAAATATACCCCAGACTCCCTTTAACATACTAAAAAAGTTATATCATGAAAAACTATGACTTTTTAACACGTCCTACTTCCGCATGTGTTAACACACATGGATGTAAGATTCTGTGTCTGCGAGGGGAAGATTATATTACGTGTTGTCAGAGAAAAGCGTTCTTCTATCACTTTGGACGTGTACGAATCTCGTGGAATGGATGGAGCACAATTTTGTCAAGTCTTGCATGAACCTAGTTAGTCTCTGCGTCCCCGCGACAGTTTTGGGAAATCGACTTCTCGAGGATTCGGTGTTTTCGTTGGACGTTCGGCGAAACGGGTCATCGGGCCTGATGCGTCGTTACGTTTTGTCACGGCTTCGCCGTGGTTACGTAAAGCTCAACTGCATTTGCATTTTCAAGCAAACACCAGCACTCTGTCTCAAGCCACGGGCGACGTGCTCGTTCCTCTTGGCACGAATGCGCGTACAATGCGCGACAAAGGAGCGTCTCTCTGTCTGCCCGTGCTTTTTCTCTCGCCCGCGGTTGCAACAACGTTGCTTGCAATTGCACGCGTCGGTGCCACTGCACCGAAAACTCGGTGCCGCTGCACCGGGCCGAACTCCGCGATGCACCTTGTGAATCCAGCTCCCATTAGAGGAAGTACTTGCAATTACCCTCCATTGTCCGTCAAACGGCCGCAGAGTGCGTCTTCCGCGTGCACCGAGAAGATGAACGACGTCTTTGGGTCTGATATCGCGCGTGGGGGGCTCTTCATTTGAACGATAAGAAGCTACACTTGCTACCGCTCAAGAATTTGTGATGAGACGGCTACTCTAATCAGGAAAAATTGAAGATCAGTTTAGCAGTAGACCCTTCTCCAGCTTTCATATTTTCAGTGGCGGGTGATTAAGAGATTCCCCGTCCCAGGGAAGAGACTCAACGACGGATCCTCCCAGGTTTTTCTTCGCGAACGACGCTGCAATCTCGAAAGCTAGACTCGTGGAGAGTTCGCGTCCCGCCGGGGATGAGTTTCTAGCACGTTCCTAGCTGATACTGCATCATCGTCTCTCCGAGCGCCGTAAGAAATAGCTTTAATCCGGTAAACAAGCGGGGATCGCGAACTTCCCCGTACATGGCGCCGCAATCGCGATTAGTTGATTTACTTAAACCTCTCTCTCCGTGACGCACGGCCTTTTCCGCAACTAGGCTAAGGCCGTGCACCGTCGATGCGTCCTGGAATGCCGGGTATCTGTAGGAAAGACGTTCTTCTTCCACTCACGTACAGCGATTGTTCCCATTTAACGAGCTCCCATCGCTCGTGCCTCGGTCCCCCCCGGTGTCGCGGCCTTTTTCATTCCGACCGCGGGATTAACTTCACGCGCCTCCGATGAGTCTCTTTGACAGGAGCAAACGAGCTTGACAGCGGACACCGCGATCGTCGCGAGATAAAGACAGACACCTTTTGCATATTTATGAGCGCGCCGGCTCGATTGGATCTATATAATTGGGAGACGCTTCGCGACGTAACAATGGGGGAGTAAAAAAGAATCGTGGGTCGTGTGCGTGCATCGGGGCCTCTGGGTGTCCTCGTTCCAGAATAGATCGAGTAGCTTTTGGTAGGCGAGACAGATGCGTTTTCCTTTCTGTTACCCTTCGGCTCATGTTTGACGGGTAAAGGAAAAATTCAATATTTCGTGTTTTCAAATATTTCAGTAAGAAAACGCTAAAGATTTGATATATTGGTTAAAAGCACGGAAATTATATAAAAGAATTAAATTCGTTCAATCTCGTTTCTTTACTGATGGACTAATGTATTAAAACTTAATTTTCTCGATAACGCTGTTTTCCCCTTACCCTTTATTTATGCACGTTAAGGATTGTCATTTTGGAATTGATTAGGCATTCTGCTTGTCCACTGTGGGATAGTTGTAATTATCTAGAGACAGTGTTTTGGAAAATTGGTCACGTTTACAGATTATCGAGGAGTGCACAGAGTACACTCGAATACCAATAGAAGCACAGTCACCAAGCAGGCTGATTTCTACTATTCTATTAGATCAGTACAAATGTTCGTTCTTCTTTTTCTAGTTGACGTATTTGTACTTTTAACAGAAAAATGGCAGACGGTCATAGCTAGCCAAAAAAAATACTTTGATTGAAAACGCTCGCAATATATTTTTACTTTGGTTCAATCAAGCAAACGAATTTTACACTGATCCAATACTTTACACTCAAAGGATAAGTGATCGCCCCGAACCCCAACTTCGAAATTCCCTCTGTTCAATCGATCTCGAAGCAAAAATCTGAGAAACATCTGAACAAAGGCACGCGGGGGACTTGATGTCCAAGTCGTGATCGCAGTCGTCAGGGTGGATTGCCAGGGCGAGGACCAACACGAAGCACCATCATGAGAAAAGTAGCCGCGAGAGATATTCTACGCCCGCGCAAACCGCTGCGACCGCGTGTGGGTGGACGTGCTGTACGTGCACGCCAGTAGGGAAAAGGTCGGTCGTCTGTGAGAGCGGAACAACGGGGGAGACGGTTGTGGAGCCGAGAGAAGAAGAAGAAGAACGGGGTAGTGGATGAAGAGCAGAAGAGTGGCGGAGGGGATGGTGGTACCACCAGGTTGCGAGGACCGAGGCTGGCCAAGGCCAGAACGTCGTGGAACCGAGCCGGATTATTTTTAGCGCTTCCTACTATTGTGCAAAGCACAAGTCTGTCAAGTGTCTAGGCGGCCGTCTTCAACGAGGGAGTCCACCGTTACACACGCCCGCCCCGTGGCCTCTCTGCTGCGAACGATTTTGGAGTTGCTCCTGTTTCCCTCGCTCCTCTGCCCCGTGCACCAGTTCTTCGCATCCTCCAGCTTTGACGATAACAGACGTTTATTTTATTCTCGAAAGTGTTTGGACTCTTTGTGTGTCGATTGACTGGCTGATTGGCGATGAGTAACGCGGCTATCAATAAGGAGGCTGTGGCTAATAGGGCAGCCAGTGTTTCGTAAGAGTACTTTTCCAATTGCTGCGCTAGCCTGTTAAGAGTAAATAAGATGCTCGCGAGTGTTTACTCGAAGGTCTGCGATACTTGGTGTCGATCGCGTCAATGCTAGATCGCGGCGACGTTGAGGATCGTGACTCAGACGGCACCGTTGCGTCATGCGTCGTTAAATGTCCTCGGCGGAGACCGAGTTTCCGACACGGGAGACAGTTTTTCGGACGTGTTTTGTCAAGTTTCTATGTTGATGAACTTGTTAATGATGTCTGGCGGGATCAATTACGAGAATTCATCCGTCTCCATCAAACGTAACAGTTTTTTCATTCTTGGACTTTGTTAGCTTGCATCACCGGTAGTGGTTTCTAAACGGATAGCTGTGTCGATGTTATATAGGAAGGCGTGATTTGTAGGGAATAGGTATATCTAGGTTTTGTATATTAATAAAAAAGAAACTTTCACCTTTCACTTCACCTTTTTAAGCGGAACAGGGGATTAGGATGTTTTTAGTCAGACACAAATGAACGCAGTGCAGAAGTATTCTTTACAAAGATATTTATTCTGTAAACTCCTTACACAATTTTATACTAATTTTCATTCATTACTCATTCATAACCTCCCACTGATACACCCCGTTTTAGCAGCACCAAAATTCTCAGTTAAAACTCACAAGGGAACATTCGCAACCTCAAAATTCTGATTTTAAAGAAACTTGGTGTGAATCTAAAAGTATGCAAACTGCAATTTTTCCCTGTAAATTCACCCTCAAAGTTACAGCGTTTTTCATTTTCCGAATAAAACTTTGAAATGGTGCGAAATAGAAGAAAACTTTAAATACAAAAATTGTTCACCTTCTGGTCTATCGTACTGTCTTAAAAAATATTTTAAATATTTAAACAAAACACTTCACACTCTCGGAGTAAATTTCTACGGAAAAAAATTCTTCTCTCGCAGAAATAAAATTGAAATAAGAATTTTTGCAGTTGCGAATGTTCTCTTGTCAGTGATGCCCATTAGCTATCACAATATACGTGGATATTTTTTTGAAGCCTCCTTTTCTATCGTTAACTCGTCGTTTCCTTGACGATCAGCGTCCGCTTGGCTAGACAGGCGTGCTACGACCTCGACTGTCTCTGGATTCTCGTGTCGGTCTCTTGGTCTTGCATCGATCGCGGTTACAGCAGCGTCGGGACGTCTGACGTTCCCTCGGCAGCCACGGGGAACGCGGCTGACGTGCGTCGACGAAATGACAGCAACCACCGGTGATGACGGCGGGTCACGCAGTCATCCTCGGCGCATTCTGCACGCTCGGTTGCACCGTGATCCCTATCGGCCCATTGTTACTTTTCCTCCGTCTCGTTTCCTTCCCTTTGTTCTCCGCGCCTCGTCGAACACCGGCGACGCACTTAATAAATAGATAATTACGTTGCAGAATGCGCTCTCGCATTGTCCGCGGTCTATTTTTAAACAGCGACTCCAAGGCTCCTCTATTTTCCAAAGGCGAGTACGGAGCCGAGGCGTTCGTTCTCTCTATCCAGAGGCTCTTTTGTTGCGTCGCGTTCTCCCTGGTCTTCTTAATTATCTCCAGCGATCGAGGCTCGCCGGGGAGGGTTCCTCGCTTGCAGGAGGTCGCGTTTGGATCGCCGTAGACGTTGCGTTGGTTTCGCTGCTCACTTTTGTACAGATTAATTTGATGAAATCGTCTGGCGAGACCTCGGCGGGCTTGTACCAGGGAGCACGAGATCGTAATCACGGGTCGCTGTACATTGCGAAGTTTACTTACGACAGCGAGGAATTCACGTAGGTATTGCAACCTTTCATCCTTCATTTCTCATTGAATTCAAGGAGGTGTGTACACAAGTGCCTCCGTAATAGCAACGCGAGTGACACATGTGTGGAAGAATCTACCAACTCCAAAGCTCGATTCTTCCCCGTGCTCTAAAAAGCCCACTCCAGAAGTAAGCAACACTTCCGACAGTACGCACCCTCGGGATGCTACCATCCGGCACACCTGTGAGCTCACAAACCGATCCACACAGGCATCTGCAATTGCCCCGGAACGTATACCCCCGGGCTGTGCATATCTATCTACTCAACAGCTCGCTCGGCTCGGAAACGAGTGTACCGTTCCCGTGGCAGCCTAAATCACCGTCTGAGATCGGCTCGAAGCCCGTTAGGAAATTGCTCGGTTCGTTGAGCGCGAGCGGGTATCAATCGTACGTAGAGCTCGTCGTATTTATCATAGCCCGGTTGAAATCCGCGTCGCGTCACGCCGGGGCCCAGTGGACGGAAGTCGCGCTGCCACGGCTGCTTCCATCGCGGCGATAAAACGAGGCGCTGCTAAGCTCGTCCCTCCTCTTCCCCCCGTCGCGAGGCTGGCCAGGGTGGGAGATAAACTAGGAGTCTCGTTAAGATCGACGATACGACGATTTCGACGACAACCACGAGCCCCGTCGGTGAAGAGCGATCGTTAAGGATCCCCTAACGAGGAGCTGTGCACCACGGGACAATAGAGGAGAGAGCCACGACGCTCTCGGTCGTCCAGCCTCTATACGACGCGTGCTCCCTCCTCCTCTGCCACCCCCTTCTGTCTCCCCACGAGGATCGTGCAAACGACAGAGCTGTACCACGGTTTTCATCTTAACCACCTTTGGCCGCGATTCCTCCTCCTCTTCAACCCTCCACGACCTCCCCCGTTGGGAGTGTATTAACGAGGAAACGATGCAACGCCACCATACGGACACGATTCCTTGGTCGAACAGGAACTTGGCGTCACGACTCGTCCATCTGACCGAAGACGGATCTATTCTTCTCGACTTCTTTCCCCCGCCTTTCTGCTTCTCTTTCTCAACTTCGCGCGTTGGGTGGGAGAGGTGGTTCGGTTGGGGATATGTTTGGAGAGGTTGCTGAGAATTTAGGTCGCTGCGCAGGGAGTTTGAAGTTTGAGAAACGGGGTACAGTAAATTCTCGTTATAAGCTCATTTCGACTATGCGTTGTATGCTCGGTCTCTATCTCCACCATTTCTTGGAAACCTTCGTTTGGGAATCATCAGGCTCTCTCACTCGCGCAACACTCTTATTGGCTGCTCGGAATAATCGACGCCTATGCGTTGTGAGCTCGCCGCTAGCACCGAGCATGGAGCCTATAATGAGAACAGATTGCAGATGAATATCGAGATTTTACAAGGAGAAAGCACAGCTCTAATTCAATAACTCTTGTCGGAACCACTCGGGTCTTCGCCATTGCTCTCAGACGCGACGAAGGAATGCCACTTTCTTAAGCATCGTCGCAACGCGCGCGTCTCTTGCGTCAATATTTTTTCCTCCTCGGCCGCCGAAAAGAAGCGCGTTCTAGCCGAGCAGAGTGCGACGCAGATGGTCGCGGAGGGCCCTTTTTTCGTCGCATTTCTCCGTGAACGGGCAGTTCCGCGTGGATACGGAGCCCCGAGCCCACGCGCCGCTGAAATCCACGAATTCCATCGGTACAAGGCGAGACGGACGGTCGTCCTTGGTCCGTTAGGTCTTGTGCGCCGGCGGTCAGCGGCGCGTACGCCAACGGTTCCGTGGGCCGAAAGGTTAACCTCGAAATCAGCGACGCGTGCATCGGGGCCCCCGCCGTTCCCCGTCGCCTGTTTTCCTCCATTTTTCGAACCGGGCCCTCCTGGGCCCCCCGCCGCGGTGTTCCGTCACGAGCGACCGTTTAACGGGACCGGGGCATCAATTAAACGCGCAACGCGATCGGCTCCACTACTGGCACTTGGACACATTCGCTTGGGAAATGGCGATGGAAATGGCAGTGGCGTATTTAACGGGCAGCCGATGAGCAGTGGGCCCTGGGGCCCCATTTTCAAACAATTATGATTTCATGCAAACACTACATTCTCTTTTCTGTACTACTACACTTAGCCCTTTTTTAGTAAACTACCTCTTCACTTTCCGCGAACAAATGGGCCCCTTAGAACATTTGCCACCTGCGCCTTTTCCTTTAAATCCACCACTGAACAGGTGGAGCCTTAATCGGTGCGGGACGCAAATTCGAGGAGCCTTGAGTGTCCAGAAACTCCTGAAAGTGTTTCAGAAACACTACCAGTCTTCTTGGACACCTAAGGCCCAATGAATCGTATTCGAAAGCGTAGCGAGAGGAAGGTTAGGTACGGTAGCTTCTGGAGTAAACTGGTGTCGAAGGAATTCGATGTTTACAAAGTCTTCAGTCTTCCACGCGACTAGCCGAACACTTAACAACACCTGCAGGCTGAGAATGCTAAAAAGCAAGTCTTCGAAATTCTCTGATCCGAATAAGCATCACGCCTCAAGTATGCTACTTTATTAAGAAAAAGAAGCAATTCACGAGTGTTAATTTATACGGTGGACGGGTCAGAGAGAGAGGAGAGAAAAACATTGGGACGAGACGACTCTCGAGGGCACAGGCTTCTTTCCGATCTTGTCTTCAATCCTCCCACTTAAATATTCAACGCCCTCCCCTCCTCTCCCCCGTTATCTCGTCTCTCGGATCGAACCACCGCAGACGCGTCGAGCGAAATTTACAATTTCGACCCGTTAACGGGCATTCTTAGTTTCAATTTCGTGCACACGATCTCGGCCGAACGCGGATTGCCTGCAACCGTACGAAAGCGTTATATTCCCGATCAACTCGGCGATAATGGGGCTAGAGGGGGCGGCAGATTAATTGGCACGATGTCTTCGCGATACCCGCGCTGAAATAGCTCTTCATTTAGATCATAAAGCGTTGCGCCCCGGAATTGTGCGTAATGCAGAAACCGCGGATGAATTATGCCCGTGCGATGATCACCGTGAGCCTTGGATTTCGCAGTGGCGTACTAAGTATCCTCCTTTGGTAATTGGCTCGAAATACGTTTAACCACTTCGAACATATTACGTCAAATCTATCATCTGACGCTTTTGCATTGCTAAAAATCTTAACGAAACTTCAACGTTTACGCGGGCCTTGAGAATCTTAATAGGTCTCGAAGACCTTGATGAGATTTCATACAAGTTAGTAGTGGAAGATATCGCTGGAATTTTTCAAGATCAGTCAAGATCGTAGGAATTTTTTAGATTGATTGATGTAGAAGAACGACAGAGTCGATTGAATTCCCAGCACTCCGTATCCACGATCTCCGAGAGGAGGCAGCCTTTCGCGAGAGAAATCCTTCGGGACGATACCAGCAGGAAACGTAATGTTGCACCGTGTTTTCGTCTCTCGCGCCCGGTATCTCGATCGCCGGATCTTTACTACGCCCGCCTCATCCGCGTTTTACCGTCGATCGTAATTTTGTCCCGCCTTTGTCAGTGCTGTCGCAAGAACCCGGGGAAACAAGTAGCGATACCGCGTTAACTGCGCGCACATTGTTAGCGGTTGCCCGCGCTCGCGTGTTTATGAGCCGCGATACCGTGGTATTTCGGTCGAAACGCTTGATCCGGCGCCCCCCCCTCGCGAGATTTCACCGGCAGACTCGTCTTTCTGGCCGCGTGTGTGCCTCTGGAAATTCCTCTCTCTGCCGCGAGCATCGCGGCCCTCATTGTCCGTGGAAGGATCGCGTTCGAACGCAGTCTAGGTCTCTTCTAGGTTGGATGAGTGAATTCGTGTGTATTTCTCGATTGCCTTCTTTTTTTTTTTTCGTTTTCCACTGACAGCTCTGGGAATAAGATTTATAGGTGGTGTAGGTGTGGGAGGCTCGGGATCGATATCGCGCAGCCACGGGTGGAAATATTTCGGTGTCCTTACGGCCCGTATACGTGGGACCATCTGCCGATGACATCAGTAGCCCGCATATACACGGTTTTCCTTTCCGTTCACGTGACATCTAGTTTTATGTAACGAATAATGGCCGATTCACGAATGCTCGCGTGTCCAACTGTCGACAGGTGGTATTCCGAAACTGTGCAGACATTTTCCATTGTCGTTAGCACTGGTTCGTCCAGCCGGCGGCAGTTGATTTGTTGCTGGTTTTATGTGGCTTATCATTTTTCATTCGTGGGTGGAGATGTGGGTGTTCGCGCTGTTGATGGGTAGAACTGGACAGGGCTGTGTACATTTTTAATGGTGGGGTGACGAAGTGGTCAGTGAGCAAATGGTGGAGTTTTAGGAAGGAATCTTACGTGGATGGTTTCAAATGTCACTTGAGTGTGACTTCACAGAATTATTGACTTTATTTGGAGTTCCTGCATTGCGCTTTAATTCCACAAAGCTGTAATTTATTTAAAAGTGGACTCTTTTGGAAAGAAACTACACCCTCCAAAATCTAAACACCCAGGCTCGGGCCTTTTTCGCGCTCTAGGCGAACTTGCCAAATTGCCTCCTTTGTTTGTAATACATTTATTTGAGCTGTTTGATGACCCAACTTTGAATTTTTATTCGTAGGTTAAAACATTTATAGTACAACTTGCAATATTTCATTCGAAACTTTATTTTAAAAAATGCCAACAATGAAACGACCATTTTGCGCCCCTTGTCAACGTAACCCTCTAGGCAGCTGTGTAATTTTGCCTATAGCGACGAGCCCGGCCTGTAAACGCCTTAATCCAAGTTCATCCTGTGTTATTCATAATGTTAAAAATAGTTTAGACTTTGGATTTAGGTTGTAGTAAATACGGATTAGTTATTAGCGAAGTGTTTCACTCCAATAAATACTGAACTAGCCTCTCGGTGATTAACTTTCTATACGCAAATTCCACTGTGCAATACCTAGTTCTTTTATAAAACCTTTTCTCAATATGTTATGTAGTCCAGTGACTGGAATATTGACAAATTTCTCAGAACCATGCAGAATTAATAATGCATGCTATTTGCACGTGTAAACTGTTCTAGTTTCATAAGGCATATAAAAAAGAAAAAGTCTAAAGTCCAATCGATCTTCGATCACATACGAATTCCTTCACAATGATCTAGATCACTAACAAACTTCGTGGGCGCTTTTGAAACCATATTCCAGAGGCAATCAAAACAAATGAAAACCAGGTTGATCGATTAATGGTTCATTCATCCATTCTCCTTGATTTTTTTAGCCCATCCAAAACACTCATCTCAGCAGCATAGGTGTTCTTTCTTACAACACTCCGTTCGTGGATACAGAAAGTACGCAACGATATCTTGCCGAGGGGTGACTCGATGCGTGACTTAATCGCGATCTGTGAATCATCCCTAAAAGAAAAAAAAACGAACTACGGTTCGTTCTCCTGTTTCCTTTGTTTCGCGACTCGTGTATCCGTTTCCCCGTTTCCATCAAAATGCAAAACGCTTCCCGTATCGCGGATTAACGAAGTTCTTGGGGCCGGGCTTAAAAGAAAAACTGTCGGCGTTACAGCCGGGTACATATTCATGAGCCTGCTCACCGACAAAAGCTGGACGTGTATATTCTGCCCTCGACGAAGTCCGGCGCGAAAGTTTTAATAATTTATAAAGAAGCTTGTACAACTCGTCCGGGGGATGAGGAAAATTAATTTCTGTTTCCTGGAAAGTTCGGCGTGTAGCAGAGGAGCAGCCGTGTCGAACATCGTCGCGGTATTACGCGCCGCATTATGGGAAATTAATGGAGGGGAGGTTCGTTACTTTTCTTTGATAAACTTCGAGATAGGTGCGTTCCCGGAGTCGCTACTTTTTTCCCATCTTTAAACACATCGCTGCAATGCGCGCGGCGAGGTAATCATCGAGAAGAGGTTAATTTATCGAGGTGGGCCTGTTCTCTCCAACTACTTTAGCTACTTTGTGTTTCGTCGATCCTTATCTCCCTCCTCTCGAATAAATCCTGCACTTTATGTACGCCGCGTCGAAGGTGTTTGCATTTTAAGCGCTATTTAGTAGCAGTCTTATAGCAATGCGAAATTAGTTGCGTTTAAACGAATGGTTCATGTCGAGGCTCGGAGTGGTCTTAAGCCGCGTACTTATGTATATGCGCAGCGAGCAGAGCAGAACGTATTTAACCCTCGGTAAATAGCATAACGTTTCTTCAGATCCCGGAGCAAACATGGTTGTAATTAACCACCTTCGTCTTAGAGCTTCCAAGCGAGAAGAAGCTAACTTAAGCGCACATTTTACTTAGCATTTTACAAACCCTTCGTGTCTGTTCTCAATAAAACCAATCTCATCTCACAGTCACGCCCAGCTCCAAATTAATCCACCGTCTCGTTTCAATGCCAATAAATTCCCCTTCCTCGATAACATCGCGGAGACTCGTTAAAACTTGACCAAGTCCATTCTGCTCGCCGAGGGTGAAGCCGCGCGCGTGGGAACGCGGCTTGAGGCCAGACACGAGTGAATCGGCGATTATACGCGGTGTCTAGCCGCCGCGACGTTCGTCACGGTTGAAATGCAAAAATCGCGAATGTTCTCGCTATTTATTGCCAGCGCGCCGCCAGCATCGACGGCCACTCGCACGTAAATACACGCCGGATTACAGCACGCCGGTTAATTGCGATATATTTTCCGTCTGCGAAACGCGCGGCCATGGCGCGCGCGCGCGCGCGCGGGGCAAGGGACGAAGAGGGGGAAAAAAGAGGGTACCAAAGGTCACACCTGCACGCGCGTCTCGATTACGACACCATCGGCGAACGCACGTTCGCCACCTGCAGCAACTATCGGAAATCCGGGAACCAAGTGTCGCGGATTGTGTAATAGACGGGATGACAGCGAATCGTTATTCGCGTCGCGTCGCCGTTGGAATGGTATGCGCATTCCTAGGCTCGAGTTCGGCTGCTGATCGAAGATCCCCGGCAGTTGCAGGCTGAGAAAGTGATGGGACCATGAGCCGCGTCGGTGGAAGTTGGTTGAGAGTGGTTGGAAGGCATTGAAGTCTCCGGACCTCGAAGAGCGGAATCTTTGATAGAGAGAATTATCGATCCGGATTCGAAATGGCGAGATTGAGTAATGTCGATCCTTATGCAAATGAATTATTAAGCGTCATTTACTCGGTTTGGAAGAAGCATTGCAATATTTAGTTCTGCTTGAAAGCAATCTGACGATTAATCTAATAATCGGGAGGTATCTGCTTGCTTGTTTGGAGAAGCACCTTTGGAAAGAATTCCGCGACTCCGCTGACGGCAATTCGAGCAGCCTGCAACATCGCTTATTCAGGGGAATCGAATTACTTCACAATTCGAAGTTAGCTTGGAAACTCCCGACCATTGAATATTGCAGAGCGCGTCGCGGCAGCTAGCTCGTGACTGCGATCGCATCGCTGACATTATTGGATCCTATAAAAGGCACTGAAACCTGTAACCTGATTTTAAAACAGTACATCCATTACCCCGCCACCATTAACATCAAGCTAAAGCCGCGGGAAAAGTGCTCCCGTCCCGAAATCGCCCACGGAACTTGGACGAACGCGCGACGATATCCAACACCCCCCCTGGAGGAGTCCCCGTGGATCGCGGTGGATACGATCCTGGGCGGCCACAGGGCTTAAAGTGCATCCACACGCAGAGCCCCGGCGTTGCGCGCGTATTCTCGCACACCAGAGAGCCCGCCTCGCTGCGGAGAGGCTCGCGTACGCAAGGGAGTCGGTTGCGGCGCAGGAGGGGCCTGGGTTTGGGGCCCGTCGCGTGTTTTTGCCCCCCGTCTGGCCCCCACCGCGGCTCATCGTTTTTTGTCTGGTGCACTGCATGCGCTGCACCGCCGCCGTCCCCCTTGCGCCGCCACCATCGGCCGACGTCGTCATCCTCCTCCTCCGCCGCCTCCTCCAGCTTTCTTTCCTCCCCCAGCCCCTTTCGTCCTCGCTGCACCACAATGCACCGCGTCCGCTGCACCGGCGGGCTAAGTGCGCGCACACGGACGATCCCTGCACATGCAGCGCCCCGCACCGAGTATCGAGTGTGCAAGCCGGGAGGACGGAGGAGGACTCGTTGCACACGCTCGCCCGGAGGCCGCTCTCCGCGCTTATGATCGCCGCGGGAGGGGTGGGGTGGGGGGGGGGGGGGCCGCGGAAGATGCGGCAGGCCCGATCCCGATGCACCTGCCGTCGGTGTCGTCCCGACGGGCCCGTGTCACGGCGATTTGCAGTCGCCGGGCGAGCGCGAGACGCCGGCCAGAAGGGAAAAGATGTCTGCCGGGCGACGATCCTTCACAGTTTCGGCGGCCCCTTCCTCCCGGCCCCGCAGTTTTCGCTTCCAGAGGATGCACTGGCTCCCACAAACTTGCCGGAGCTGGTTATTATTGTGCGCTGCGAGGGGTACGTTTGTGGGAACGCATATGTAACTGGTGGAAGGATTTTGCTGCACTTTCTAAATCTTGTATCGCTGCATCTTTAGCATTGATTTAAAAGAACCTCACTCTGAGCTACATAAATGTGTCAGGTGATGTTCTACCCGACTTGAAATTGTTCATTCGCGGCTGGCGTAGGTTTGCAATAGTGCCATTTAAGATAGCATAACCGAAAAATGAACCCGGCCAACATTTTCCAGATATATCCAGATCCCTCGAAATGCGTTTTGGTCAAGGACGTAGAACCGTGTCCTGGAAGCTGTCCCGTCGCGTGTTCGCCGCAGAAATTCAACCTTAACGCGCTGATTCACCGGGCGCGGGTCGCGGAGCCTGCGGTTTTGTCTATACGCTCGGTTTCGATGGTCAATTTGAATAGATTTTCGGTCGCGACGGCCGCATCGATTGGGAACGGTTACGAGGCGGCGCTCTAATTTTTACTGCCCGGTGAACGAACGCGGAATTGGCCGCCGCCTGGAATGGACTGCGGGCGATTTTCGTGGCGTGGGATCGGCAGCTGTCCATGGGACCGCGTTATGTTTCGTCCTGCAGCGATCGTGAAATAAAAACGGCTCCAACAGCCGAGACACCTTCTCAAGATCAACGCGCAGCGAGGATTCTTGTGATTCCCTGCCGCCGTTGCTTCCATTAAGGTCTCCCCCGGATTCGCTTTGAAATTATAATGCGATTTAATACACCGATCACCTATCATAACGCCAGACCCGTTTATTTCGCCGCGCCATGCGGGTGCTTGATGGAACGGCAGAAGACTACGTTAAGCAGCTTCTATAATCTATTCCAGCGAGGAGGCCGCGTTACGTCGGACGTCGATCGTCCGCGTCTCGTTTCATTGCTGGCGGGGCAGCGTAAATCGTCCCCGCGTGGAAGAGGATCACCGGTTGTGATCGGGTCTGTCGCCATGTCAGAGGGCCTCGAACCGGGGAGGACAAGGGAGTCCGAAGCCCCGGCTACCTGACAGTCCCTTTCCCGTCGTGTGCCAGAGAAAGAGACGGCGAGAGGCAAAAAGAGGAGGGGCTGGGGAGGGGTAGGAGGGGACGCCGCCTCGGGGATCGGGATAATATGCCGCGATCTCGCTTTATACAGCCCTGGCGGGCCTCTGTTCGGCTTCAGAGGAGTCGTGGCCGGCATATACGATCCGGCAACGCCAACAGTTGGCTCGCGCGGAGTCACGAAGGCCGTCTTTCAAAACCTCTTCAGGGAAATCTCGCCGCGCCGTGGAAAAAAAGCGTGCTCGCCTTTGATCGCGCGGCCCAGCGCAATGCCGAGCGTTCCTCCTTGAAAGATGGAAGTAAACGACCGTATCGCAAAGTCCCCGACGCCGGACGCCGATTCTCTCCGTCCTCGCTGCACGAAGCACGGACTAGGGGCGACGGGGACGGTCAAGGTGTCGGGGAAAGGTGCAAGGACCTTCGTCCTTTCGGGCATCTCCCCAGACGGCAGACGTCCTAAACGCTCCGTCAAATATTGACACGCGAAATGTTTGGCCACCTGCACGGCCCAGCAGGATCGTTCCTGCTGCACGGAGTTTTCGCCGTCGGGCGAGCCAGGGCGTGGCGGCTAATAACGCTAATGCCGCGACCCTCGTGAAAGGGGTATCGCGGAGGTTCTGAAATGGACGAGTAATAGAAGTGGAGGAGACTTGGAGGATCTCAGACCTTCGTGATCCGAGGTTCTTGCAGTGGAAACTGTTAGGGGGTCACTTGGGGTGGGATACCTCTTTGGGGGGATCATTCTAATCACTTCTGCTGGTTATCTGTCATTCCTCTCGATGGCCTCGATATTCTGAGAATCTATATGTGAACCCTCGTTTCAACTTGCAACTCTGAAGAGTCCAAGCCACACGTCCCTCCATCTCCTCTGACGATATCTTCAAATACCTGCACTTGCCAGTCGATGAGAAGAGTGTCCCTCGCGTCAGAAACCACCTTGCCTGAGCTCCTCCTCAGTCCTCAGTTCCTACGCCAGGAGAATTCGTCGAAGGTGGCAAGAAGTTCGTTCCACCGAATTTCCAGCGTCTGGTGGAGAGTCCTTTGTCCACGTCGGTGGCGAGCGGTGCGCGACCGTTTCGCAGAAGTTTCTCCTCGGGGGTCAGGGACCTCTTTTCGCCCTTTCCTGTCTGCTTTTTTTTTCCGTCGCCGCTGTTAGCGTCTCGACGTGACCACGGGGCCACGGGGTGTAGTACCGTCGCGACTCGTCGAGCGTTTAACGAGCGCCGGGTGACGAGCGGTTCAAACCGTTGAACCGGCGATGATGAACGTTGATAAGGTTTTATGGTCGTGTCTCATCCTGTCCCGCCAATCGTGTCCTCGTACACACGCTCTTTCTCTTCTTGCGCACCTCTCCCAGCACACTGGCGAGCTACGAGCTTGCGTACCTTTTTGCGCTTCCTTCGTTTTCCACGTGCGAGGAAACTCGCCTTTCTTTTCTGTATCTTCGAGCTGGCAGGCAAAGGAAATGGGGTGATTTTTCGTTGATGAGGAATTACAGTAGATCAACTGAGAGTGGAAGGGAGCTTCGTGAGTTGGTGGGAGACAGATCAGGGTGCATAAAATTGAAGATCTCTCTGTCAACCATATGGGAATATATGAAAGGTGGGAATTTTTGAAAAATTAGAGTGGTTCACTGACAAGTTCTCTGACACTTTACTTTGCTTATATTTCGTGAAACACTTGGAAGATGAATCTCCATAAAATTTGCATCACGATAACTTTCCTCTTTTCGATTAAATAGAAACGCAATTTTCCAAGAAACATTTCGTCTTAGCTCTCCATGCTGTAATATTAAGGGAAACGGTTGGAGGTGGATAGGAGAGCTCTCAGAATTTTGGGAAAATTTGGAAGAGGGCGTCTAGCTGCACGAGACGTTGGAGAGAAGACGCGGCGCGTGACTATAAGAAATTTTCCAGTCTCGTACACTTCGAGAATGAAGAGGAGACGCCGCGAAGGGCCTGGTCCCGATGGAAGGAAACTCGTGCTGGAAACTTCTCGTGCCTCGAGTCTTTTTCACGCATCACGTGCGAAATTGACTGGAAGCGGGAAGTTAGTCGATACTTTCGTGCATCGCCGCGCGAAAGGCGCGGTGAAAAGCGTCGCCGGGGCTTTCGCTGCGAACCGAGCGTTTACACTTTGAATTCCTCCAAGAGGAATTCCCTCGCGCTCCACGGCCTCGTCAAACTGTAACTGTACCTCCATCGAGCTTAATGCACAGTAACTTCGAATGTGCTTCTGCACTCGCTCCCTAATATCGCGCTCGTTCGTCTCGCCGAGCGATTCTGCGAGTACATTAAAATGAATTGATTAGCCAGCTCCGAGTATATCTTTTAATATAACGTCTCGACTTCGTGTTTCTCGGCATTCCGTCTCTATAAAAAAATTACACATCACACTGTCTGCAGAGGTATTTATCATTCCGTATCACTGTCTGCGGCTGCATCTTTTTGCGAGAGTAGATAGTGATAATTAATTCCGCAATTCATGTTTCGACGTTTTTCGTAGAAATCACTCTTCCACTGCGATACTTCGCTCTTCAACGTACGTATTGATAGCGTTTTCTAGACTCACTTATCTTCAGCGACATTTCGCTGAACAACGTCTAGATCCCCCAGGAAATGGTCTGGGAAGGAACGTTCCCGCAACAGAAAAAAAAAAACGCCTATCACTTATCACCGCTACACAGATTACGACGTGGCGTATTCGTTTCTCGCTCGAGCGAGTGCAACTGACTTTGCCAGTGCTCGTTCTAACGACTCTACCGTTGAAACCGTTTGAAACTGCGTTCTGCTATAAGTTACGGGAAAATAGGAGAAAAATCGAAGCCTGAAGAGCGTTCCTCTCGGGGAAAGGAGCTTCAGCTTTTGCAGTATCATTCTTGTTAATCTTTCTATAAAGTGTACCGTGCCAAATAACCAGAGAAATCACTTTCTTTGGCTCGAAAGTCAGGCTTAGAAAGGAACTGAACTGCAGGTGTCACGAGATCCCTCTCAACGATAATCCACATTCATCGTTTGCACTTTCTTCCACAATAAACGGTGCCCCCAAAAATTCTCTTAACTCTATAGCATTCCATCTTTAACATTTAAAACACTTTACAATTTTCACAACACCTCACAATCACCTACATACTTCGAATCGTGGAACATACTGAAACACAGTACTTTATGCTCGAAAACAATTGCAGTATCGCTTCTCCCCGTTCCTACGCTGTAACGTAAGTTCCTCCTCCGAGGTACTAAAGGCGCGACGATTTTTCATTGCAGTGAGCGCAAGCAACTACATAGTGTCAGTGGTGCTCGTCCTCGTAGTCGGAGCACTGGTTGGTGTCCTGGCGACGGTGTCGCACCATCTTCATCATCGCCGGCTGCTACTGCACGAGCCGGCCTCCGCCTCGATCCTGCACCACCATCGGCATCACCACCATCATCGGCATCATCATCACCATCGGGAGGAACTGCCGGCGTCGCACCAACGGCGTCTTCTGCTGCAGGACCACCATCGTCATCCTGGCACACCGGTGAGTCGCTCGATACATTTCAACTTGATTCCAACCGTCTGTCAGCTCGCGGAACATGCTCGAACGAATCGCGAAGAATGGTCCTTCAATAGCAACGTCGGATCACGTACGAATTCCGTTTCTCGTCAGGATCTTAAGCCACAGTTCGGCTCACTTGGTACGGGCGTACTTATGCGCCACAGACAGTTTTGGCGCTTAAACTTTTTCTGTCAAGTTTTATCAGTATATTTTATAGATTGGTATACAGAGACAGTTGGGTATAAATTAGACAAGCTTGAAATACTTAGTAAGTGTTAGGCAGACTGTTTGGGAGACCTAGACGTGGAGGTTGGATTCCACATTTTAGGATTTCGAGGACTTTTACCACCGAAGTTATTACTTAAACTTTAACCATCGGTTGTCGCACTGGGTTAATTAAAATTGGTTTGTGACAACTACGTTCGAAAAAATATGCGCGACAACCGAAGGTTAATCACAAAAGCAGTGCATACCTTAGATCGTTCTGTGATCACAGCAAATACTCATTTGAAATCCCTTGAACACTAGTCCCTTTTCTCTCAATCACTCTCGAACCCCTGGCCTGGTCGCGCAGCCGATCTTCCCATTTCATCCGAAATTCTGTCACAGTCCTTTTGAAAATTGCCCGGGCAGCCAGCCCCGGCAGCCGCGCTCCCAATAAAACCTAACCAGCATCGATCCAGCCGCGTTCCTCAGCCGTCATCCGAATCGAGAGCTAACACGGTGTTAACCCGAAGAATCCGCTGGCAGCGTTTTCCGCGTTCCCCTCTCCGTATCCCGTCGCATACCTGACGGAGCTCGTAATTCCCGATAGCGAGCCTGGCACGATCGTTCCTCTCGTTATTGGATCGCCGCTGGTGAGACGCCGCCAGGAGGGCGAAGGAGACGCGATTTCCCATCCGACTTGGAGGTAGTTGCGGGCGGCGTCGTCGACCTTCGACGAGATTATTACGCGATTCGTGGAACGTCGAAGGCTGTCTGGAAAAAAGCTGCTGATATCTAATCTCGGCCGGGATGGTAGCGCAGCTGCGCCTATCTAACCCACATGTTTTCCTCCCCCCCCCCCCCCCCCCCCCCGTCTGGAAAACCAGACTCTCGCGCCCACATTCCTTCCTCTTCTTCCTCCTCCCACTCTCTCGCACCTCTTCCCCTCCCCTTTCTTTTTCATCCTCTCGCTTTCATCCTCCTTTTTTCCCCATCGCCTTCGTCGCCCTGCATCTCCCCCTCGGGCCACGCAGCCCAGACTTTTCCCTCCTTCGATCCTTCCGCCCGTGGCGCGGGCGAGGACACCACCCCCGGCGGGTCCTTCTCGCCCGCTTCCACAAAAGATTTATTTCCAGCGGACGCGACACGGCCTGATAACATCAGCCGGTCGGAGACACGGGACGAGGGAAACGGAAAGGCGAACGGATAGAGAGAGGGAAACGGTACCTGATTCGATTTGTCTCGCGCGCCACGACGCGCTCATGGCCCTGACGTCGGACTTCCGGGACACAGGGACGTATTGTTCGCCGTCGAGGAGCATCCACGGCCGCGGACGCTATCGACCCGCGTTCCCTCCGCTCGCTTAACCGCGCGTAAATAGGAATTAGTCGATAAATTTTCGGGCACGTGAGCACGTCGGGCGAATAGGATCGCCGACGGTCTCGATTAGCGTGGGAGTTGCTGGAGACACGTGACGCCGCAGAGTACAGTCAATTCGTGGGAATTCATTGATTCGGGGCGATCATAGGGCTCCTGGTATGGACCGTTTTATAGAGATTCCATAGCAATTTTATAATTAAGTTGGAATGGTACACGCTGTATGTGCTGGAATAATTGGGCCTAGTTATGCAGAAAGCTAGCAACCCCCAATGATCTGAAATTGAGTTTTAGTTTCAAGATTTTAATGGTTAAATAAAAGTACCTAGCTTTATTTCTATTGAGTATATTTTATTTCTTACGATTGTTCTAGAATGTTTTTTAATGGCTTATTTAATAGGGAGGGGGGTGTATTATTAATATTATTTTACATTTTCTGCAGTTTTCGTTTTTTAAGCCTAAAATGGAACTAATGGTTGGTACTTTTAATAATTGTGTAATGTAAGAGTTGTTCTATGGGTTGGTAATGTTTTGCAAACTAAATATTACAAAATTATGGGTGTCCCTTGAAAATCAAACATGCAAATTGATTACTAACAGACTATAAAATCAAATAACCAACTTCATGGAAAGTCTTTCAAGAGATGTCCACCCGCACTATTAAAAAATTGAAGGGAAGTTGAACGAGCTAATTTCACTTGCGTTAAAATTCTACTAAACCACCCTGGGGCACGACCTTTCGGACAATTATCCAGGGTGGAAGCAGGGGGCGGGGGCAAGGGCCACGGTAATTCACTTTCAACGGGAAACAATTTACTTTTTTCCCATGTTTCCCCGCTAAGCTTAAACCGTGTACAGGCTTGCTTCCGCAAGAAGCCCGCGAGGGGAGAGGGACGGCGGCGGAAATACAAGCTGAAAGGGGTGGAAGGTGGTTTACGGCGAGGAACTCGCGCCGAGAACCGGCCGGGCAACGATGTTGCAACTCGAACGGGCTGGGACAAGGGCGGTGGAAGGGTGACGCCTGTCCGTGATCTAATTTGCAATGCAATCTAGAACAACAATGGTCCGCGTCGCGGGCAACGGGGGCTGAGGAAAGAAGGGTGGAGGGAGGGTGGACCTAACCAGCTCCGGCGAACTGACAGAGCCGCACGAGTTTCAAGTTTCTGAGGCACGTCCATTTTCGTTGTATTCAGAGAGGGTTTCGGGGCTGACCTTCGGCCCCAGGGGGTGCCAAATTGCTTGTACTGTTCTTTCAAACTATCGTATCTGATTAGACGTAGGAGATTATTATACCTACTAATACCCCTTGGAGTGACAAATTTAGTTGTAGTAACGCAACGTGTTTCCTGTACCCTTCTCTTCAAGTCTTACCAAATTCACAAGATCAGGTTGAAAAATCAAAATTCTCGCGAAACTCAGAAGACCATCAGAAGCTGAGAAACTGAGAAGACCTCAGAACCCAGAGGCTTCACAGAAACGCTCTTACTTTCGCGCCGCAAAAGAAGCGACCATTCGAGACGAGGAAAAGTGTCTAACAATAAAAATAAGGAAAGTCTTTTCTCTACGAGGTGTTTCGCTCGTAACCTTGCCCCTCGGAGGGAAAGCAAAATGGTACAGGTCCGTAATCGATATCCCCTGACAGCAGGAGTAGAGGCATGTCCTGGCAGCGACTTTATTCTGCGTCCGCGGCTTCTTCGCCTCGCAGATGGACGATGCCCCCCGTAAGGGCTGTCGGGACTTAAGGGTCCGTTGGCACGTGTACGTACGGGCATCGATATCCCCGTGAGTTGTACGTGGAAAATGGAATTTTCGAGTGTTCGTCTCGTACGTGACGCGAATATCTGCGACGATCCTCGGCGGATTCTCTTATTTCCTCGTGCACGCGCCACGGCTCCTCGTCCCGCGAGAAGACGCCACCGACGTGTGGAAGTGAAAGGTCGGATTTCGTGTAGGAGGCTAACGTTCAACATCCAAGGAGGATCCTGGATACCGGCGACATTCGTATCCCCGTGTCCTCGTCCCCCTTTTGCACTCCGCGACTCTGCGCCGCCTGGGCAGCCCTCATGCTAGGAAAATCGAGCTATTTCGACTTGTGGTTTTCTGTGCGGGGAAAGGGGACAAGGTAATTGTACTCTCGGACCACCATTTCACTGTGATTAGATAGGGTTAGCGGTTCAAAGTTCGCACCTGCGCCTGATTTCGCCCCCTTGCTTTTATTGACTACTGTGGTTGCACTTTCAATGTCATCTGGTGGTAAATGTCGAATTGTTATCTATAGGTTAGTATTCTGGGAGACTTGGAAGTGAACGGTCATGTTTATGTGCGTTGCCGACGGGAAATAAGGTTTTCGAGCATGATGAGTTTTTACGGACTTTAGTAAGTCCGTTGGTAGCTTGTTAATCGTGGAAGTGAGTATTATTTCGAATTGTACGTTATTTTCACTTTTTCAGGCATATCTTTTAGTTTCTTATGTGCAATAAGCTTGATGGTAATCGTTCACGTGGAATTCTAAATTTTGTCCCCAGGAGGTGTTCCCAATTTCGTCTCAAGAAATTCTAAAGGGCTTTGAAAACGATTTTCTAAACATGTGTTAGCTGAAATTAAAATGGCTAAAGCATGAAAAGTTACTGGGCTGAATTATCTTTCATTGGTTTTCAACCCGACAAATAATATTTTTCTCTTCAACTTTTATTGCATTGTAAAATTCTTAAATATCTACCGGAATAAAAAAATTAATTTTTTAATTTATCTCCTGTTTCAGAAACATTTTCTTGGGTGACAAATTTAAGAACACTTATTTCAGATTTTAAATTTTACCCTTTTTCACATTTGGTTTATTATCTCGTATTGATATGCCTTAGGTAATTATATTTTGCGATTTGTGGATACATAGAGTAACATTTAAAGAAAATTCATGCCAATTCCACAGCCCATTCTAATATTTTATACACCCTCTACAGGGTCAAATACAAATGGTGGATGAACATTGGGCCCCTTACCCTACATGTTTTAGAATACCTGACGAGGTCCTCAGTATACATACATACCTACTACATAAGGGCTCCTGCTTCTCCGTTTTCGCAACATTTACCTATGATTATCGGAAATGAGTATCCACCATCTAATTAATATAATATATGGTCGCACCCCCGCGACGTATAGGGGAGAGTGGGGTAAAACGGAACACCAATGTTTCTGTTAGATAAGAGCTGCAAATGAGTTGGTATCGCGTGACGTGGAACCAAAGGGTCCTCATAGCATTTTATGATAGACCATAGGGTAAAACTATATAATACGCCCCATTTGACAAAACGCCCCACTATTGTTTTACGCACACAAACAATTATTATTGCGGCAGTTGTGGGCGACTGGTCAATGGTGGGGCGTTTTGTCAAATGGGGCGTATTGTATAGTTTTACCCTAAACCCCTGTACAAGTTATTTTTCCATTAAGAGAGTTGGAAAATTTTTCCGGTATCGACGTTTCAATATTGCGTTGGACTTTCGACCACTTTTCGGTACTTGGACTTCGATAATTAATAACGGCAAGTACATCGTTGGATTCTATAGTCCTTACGCTATATTTTGACGTATATAAAAAGTTCTTTACCTCACGCTGAAGTGTAAATATTAAATGTTTACTAAATGACTGCACGTGGGGCAAAACGGAACACTTTTCGCGGGGTAAAACGGAACGGCTATTATACATGGGGAAGAATGGAAAGGTCTCGTGGTACGTGTTTATTATTTCTTTTAATTATTAGATTGTAGATTAAACTTTTAATTACTATCCGCGTTTCCAAGAAAATTGATTTTGTATAGAAAATTATGATGTATGAGATACATCTTTTATTCGATCAAACTGTTAGTTTAAATTGTAATAAATAATATAATCTATCGTTCATTTACGATATTATATTTATATTTGATTATTTTCCGTAATTTTCATGTTATCTAATAAAACATTTTCTCTTATATGTATAATATATATTTTTGTTATATTTTATTTGCAATAGTTATACCTAAAACATATATTTAGAGATTTTTAACATAAACTAATACATTTTAAATCATACAAATAAAGATTTTGTACGTTTACCCGGTTTTCGAGTGGGTGTTCCGTTTTACCCCACCATTTGAGCGAGGCGAAGATTTCAATACCTCCGGTAAATTTCATTTTCCGTCGTTCCCAAAGATTTTTCTTAACAATGACCTTGATTTTCTTATAGTCTAAGGTCCACTGAAGACTCCTGTTGAAGGTTCGTGTCTTTTTCTCATCCCGATTTTAACTTATCACCCTCCAAAGTTAAACGTTCCGTTTCACCCCACCTTCCCCTATTTTTAAATCCATCCGCCATCACGAAGCACCCCGAGCAATTTGACCGTCGATGCGCCCCGAGGCAGTCTGCGTAGAACGTCTTAACGGGAGGAATGGAATAATAATATTTTCCCGAGGAAATTGTTTCACGGCTGCACAGCCGCTATTCTACAGGTTGATCCCCCGAACGCGTTCTCCGTTTCACGTGGAAACTTGACGCGGTTCCCTGCAGGTACTCCCCTATCCTCCCCATCTCTTATTCGCGCCGAGGTGTCGGACAGCCATTGATTTATTCTGTCGCGGGTACGTCCACGGTCGGGGGTCGCCCGGCATGGTAATTAAATCTGATTTACGAATAAATAATCGACGCGCGCGGGCATCGGTGATTAATGAGCAAAATTAATACGCGCTCCTTAATTGACCCGATTTAATTTCACGTTACCGCCGAGACAGCCAGACATCCAGGGAGGCTAGGGGGGGCGACGCAAGGGAGACGGCAGGCGCGGAGAGAGAACTTGAAATGGCTTCCAATTACCCGACGCGTAACGATATCGCCGATAAAAAAGGCGTGTCGTGGCCAAGTAATGACCGTCCGGTCGATTTTTCTGGCGACGCTGCCCCCCCCCCCCCCCCCCTCGTGCCCCTCCGCGCCACCGTCGACATGCCCTTACCCTAAAACACCATTTAGCTGCGCGTAATCTATGCGTGCCCTTGCCAGGGACTCGCTGGACTGGTTTCGCGCGCGTGATGGAGCACCCTGCACTACAGAACCGCGAAACTCGCGCCGAAGACGCTCGACGAAGGCGACGACGGTCTGCTGGAGTAGCTGAAGGGATCGGGGGAGTTTCAAGAGTCTGTTATTTGGGTGTAAGCGTGAGGAGAATCGGGAATTTTATTGTCTGGCGTCTTGAATGTGTGATGTGAGAGCAAGAGGCATTGGTATTTCAAGGAGGAGGACCTTTGGATGATGTATGATGTGTTGGGTCGGTGCGAAAGTTCGTTCGCTTACTGTTATGGCAGAGTTAAACATGTGCAGCAGCGCGCATTGCGCGCCGAACACTCCAAATTTCCTACGGTACGAGCTCCTACGTTGCGCGCGGACACATAAAAATCGACCCTTGTAATGGTGTTCTGTAGCGCGCATTGCACGTATTTAACCGTGCCTTCAGGCGATGCTGGTTGACGGAAGTGTCTTTTCTTGCTACACCTACTTGTACTTTTATCAGGAAAAGTGGCGGAAGCTCATGGATCGCCGAGGAAAATACTTTGATTAAAGAAACATGTATAATATACTAACTTTACTACTCCGCTTTGCCCGAAATTTAGATTCTGATTTTACAAAAAAAATTGTATTGTGAAAATAGCCACATTCGTCATTCATCTGCATTAGGCATAATGAGCTGGAACACATTTCGTGACCCCAGAGTTTACCGTTCGAAAGTTTTTAGGCGACAGACAAACACACACACACTTTCTGCTTTATATATTAAGATATTTTCACTTTTAACCCTCGGTTGGCACACCTATTTTTTCGAACGTTGTCACACTCGACCGATTCGACCCAAACCAATTTTCAATCAGCTACTGTTTAAAACCCGCTTGTTAAATTAAGTTTGTACACTGCAGAATATACCTACATATGTTGATCGTTGAAAATGAACATTTACAGTGTCATCATGTTTAAAAATAAATTTGAAAGAAGAGGACTTTCAGAAAAAGTTACCTTGCTTAAAAAGTCATAACTTTTTCCAATTATTAATATTTTTAGCTAAAAATGTGTGCTTATAGTCTTGAGACATGCTACTTTAATGAAAAAAATAAAACTCTAATAAATAAGATTACTACTACACGGCGCGAGTAGCAATCTTAGTTTCAAAGATGCCTCAAAGGTATTTTACATCAAATACAAATTTTGGGTCATTTCGACCCAGTGTTACAACCGAGGGTTAATAAAGCGAACGAACTTTTGCACCTTCCTCATATTTCTGGCAAATTCACTTTTTTTAGCTAATGGGGGCATTTTGTGGTATTGAAATTTCGAGTATTGATTTGCAATCTTGATAAGATTCTATAAATTGGCTAACCGTGATTTCCTCCAACCCCTTGTGCATCTATTACCTTTCCCCGGGACGTGTCTGTTTATAAATGAAATATCGCGCGCAAGGTGGATGTCGCTGTCGCAGAATCACGCCGCGATTACCGATAATCCCCCGTGCGCGCGTGTGTGCACTTCAGACCTTCCAGCCGACCTTCCCGATCCAAGATGGCCGCGCCAGCGGAGGTGGCCGACCGAGAGGGCAGGTGGGCAGAAGTAAATATTATGTCTAGCGCTATAGCGGGAGTCTCCGGTTACGGCGAACTGCGATTCTTTTTCTTCTGCTTGCCTTTCTTGCCGTCCCACCCGCGAAAAATCCGCGTCTCTACACAGCCAGCACTTCCTTTCGCGATTCATCGATCGTTCCAGCGATCTCCGTTCCCTCCACTTGTACGGGAACTTCCACGTGTAACCTGGCATAGAAAAGGAAATCCAAGTTTAGAAGTCCCCGTTAATAGATCCCACTTAAATCATAAAAACTGAGTAAGAATATTTCCATCGTTTTAATAGCCAAACCTAAATACCAGTTTCCAACTTTAATCGACTACCGGCTCACGACTTTCACATTCAAATCTGCGAATAGAATCGGGAATTCCAGCACCAATCTCCGGCTTCTCCTCTGTCCCGGGTTTTTCCCCATTTTTCCCCGTCCCAGATCGTCGATCACGATTACCCTCGGATGTTTTCCACCCCGCGTGTTTTCCGCGCTGCGATCGCGATGTTCTTAGGAATAATAATGCCCAGCCTCTGGCGACTGCGCGGGGAAGGAGAGACCGGGACAAGAACCGAGGAAAAGACGTCGGGAGCGTGGAGAGGGTCACGTACGTCGACCGTCTCACCTTCGAGGAAAGCTTCTTCCTCGTCGTCGCGACTACGTGGCGTCGTCTGGCGAACGCGTTTTTGCAACGATCCGGCCTAGCGCTCGCTCACGATTTCCAGGCCTCCGTTGACTTTTCCCCCGCGCTCGTGACTGCTCGTTGTCTTCGTTCCTCCGCGTGTTCCCTTCCGCGTGGATGCACCCTGGAGCAGCGCCCACCAGCCCCGCGCGCTCCTTTATCGCCGCGACTCCATCTTCGCCATCCCCTCCTCGCTGTACCTCGAACTAGGAGGCCCTTTGTCCCGGCCCATTCAACGATAAGATTTTCTTACGGGGCTTTTCCACCAGGTCCTTTTCAATGGCCCTCGCATCCATCCGCGAAATACTCGTCGTCGAACGGGTCTATTCTGTCCGATGCAGTTCCTCGAGTGCGCCGGGTTCACGCGCTCGCCTTTTCACTGTCTGGTCGAAAGGGATCGTTGGACCATCGATTCCACGGTGCCTGGATGTCGTCGGAGAACGGTCGAGCTTGTTTAGGAGAGCTCTATGCAGATTCTTGTTGTAGTGGTTTAGGATTCCATTTCCTTTGGCTTGGGAACTGACGAGGCGTTGGTTGGTGGAAGATTTGGAAATAGGATTCTTAGATTTTTAGTTCTATGATTTACTGGGCGAAGTAAGCAGGGGATATTATCTCTGTATTATAAATAGGAAATCCCTGATATGAATAACAAGAAAGATATTCATTACTTCGTAAGGCAAATAGGCCACCGCCGCAACGCAACTGCAATTTGACAAAAAACACATTGCAATGTCGTGGATAGAACTCGAAGAAATTTGTCAGATCTTTTCTTAAAGGCGTGAATCCACGATGAGATTTTGCGGGGGACAAAAATCTCAGCAGCAACTAAATGTAAATAATGGAAATAGTCGCGCGAGATGAGAGATTTTGAAAATATACCATAAAACTTGCCGCATGAGAATCTAAATTCATGAAACTAATGATGAAATAATTAAAAAGTAATAAACTAATGAAATAATTGTCTCGTGAGATTAAAGCATCATGTGAGACGTGATATTTTTATCTCGTGACGTGGTATTTTAAGTAGGATCTTACGAAATTTACAGATTACACAGTAAATTATTAATTTATTAGTGTAATGACAGAGAAGCATAAATAATTGATTTTCTGCCACCACGAAACGCCAGTTGCACGAGATATTCAACAAAGCTTGGGAAACTGTTATTACCCCGATTAACTGACTTTTGCGAAACATTGTATTCCGATGGAACGCCAAGTAGCTGAATTCCTCGCCCACAATTGCGAGCAGCAGCCATGTATGCGAAACATCAGCGTGAGTCATCGACGTTTCTCGTAAATATTAAGTTTTCATATCGGCCACCGTCACCACCGCAAACCTGATAATTCGCGCGTTACCAAATTGAAAAAGCACATTGAGGAGCCTTGCGCGCCGACTTGTTGCGCGGTTTAAACTAGAGCTGTTACTACCCGACCCGTCAATTACCCGGGTACCCGTGAGATACCCGGGTACCTAGACAAAAATTACCCGACTACCCGGATACCCGTGAGACACCCGAGTAAATAAAATAGTTGATAATTCCGATTTGACAGCCGATCGTCTTTCGACTTTCCATCATTTTCGGCTAACATCAGTAATGAACGGAATAAACTTCAAGCAATTAAATGTGATATTGTCTGCGCGATTATGATTATGAAATTATGACTCTGATACATAAAATGTCGACGTTCTTTGCACTTACAATGCAAATTATTACTATTAGCTTAAGAGTAGAGGAGTCAGTCTTATTTAATCCCAACCAACTCCGTCAGTCGATGCAAAGCAGAACTCGGAAAATCCTAGGAAAATGCAGGTGGTTGCGGCAAACATACTGTCTATTTCATTTAGCAATAGTGCGGATTTTAAAGATTTTATGACCGTGGTGAATGCCGATTATCGATGCCTGTGCCCCAAAACTCTTTTAATACGCTTGCAAACTTGGAATTGCTATATGGGGAGAAACGGAAGAAAATTGAACAGGAGCTTGTTACAGCGTCCTCGATGTCTATGACCATCGATGAATGGTCATCCCGATCGCAAGATTCCTATTTATCCCCAACAGCGCATTTTATAACAGATAATTGGAAGCTAAAAATTTCACATTTTCCACGCATGATACCTATAGTTATTGAGGGACGACATGACGACATACCACCGAAAATGTCACAGCCGTTATAATAGGAAATAGGAATGTAGAAAGGTGGAACATTACAAATAACTTAATTGCTGTGGTACATGACAATGCAAGTAACATGAATACATCAGCAAATTCATTAGAGAATTTAAAATACAGCATTTCGTGTACTGCACATAATTTACAGTTATTCATAAAAGGCGCCCTTCATAATCATAACGCGCACACAATATCACATTTAATTGCTTGAAGTTTATTCCATTCATTAGTGATGTTAGCCGAAACTGATCGAAAGTCGAAAGACGATCGGTTTTTGTCTACCCGGGTAATTTTGTCTACCCGGGCGAAAACAACAGCTCTAGTTTAAACGTGTTTTCGAGACGCGGCCGGTGCCGCGGTTCGCGGAAGCTGCTGTTTAACTCGCGCCTTGACGTCGCTTTCCGCTTGCCGCTTTTCCTTCTGTAAATTGCTCGCTGCTCCCACGTCGGCGTAAACGAAGGAATTATCTCGGAGACGGTGTGTCAATGTTTTCTGTTATTACAGAAGCGGCCGTGCTTTTTTAAGTTGTCCACACAAAGCTTGGCCAGCCACACTGCTGCCTCTCGCGAACTTTTATCTTTCGCAGACGAGGTGGCAGAGTATAACATATACCCACAAGGAAACGTCCCCGATCCGAAAATCCGGATTTTAGTGAAACTTCACGTTAAGGTGGAACATATTGGAGTAGGTACCTGTGCAAGGAGGAATGTTTCTTCTGCGGAAATTCATTTCGAACGGGGGAAATCAGCCCTTAAAGTTATCACGTATTTAGGTTTTTTAATATAACTATATTATTCATTTTAGTAGCTTGATAAGGCATAAGAAACAAAGTTACAAAACAGAGATGGGAAATTTGTTTATTTAAATAAAATTTGAAATAATGAATAAACGTTGAAAAAACTATTCGTCATGTGTCGAATAAAGTTAACTCGGGTTAACGATTGAATGAAGAATAATTTTTTAAAGTTTTATTCGTCATTCGAAATTTTATTCAAATAAAAATTTTGTCCATCTTTGTTACAAAGGTATATTACCTCTCCCCTTCCAAAACCAATTCTCTAAATCGTAATATATAAAGCAGAAAGTGTTTGTGTTTGTCTGTTGCCTAAATATTTTCGAACGGTAAACTCTGGGGTCAGGAGATCTGTCTCAGCTCATTATGCCCAGCTAATTCCGATGAATGTGACTATTTTCAACAGAAAAATAAGTAAAAATATTTTTTTAACTCAGAATCTAAATTTCGGGGGAAGCGGAGTAGTACAGCTAGTTGACAATATTCCTCTCTGCGCTCCTATTCACTGCCACCCCCAATCCCCCATGAAAAAATCGAGAAATGGGAATCCTGATAATTTCAAAGTGACCAATTCATTTCATCCCTCGTTCCTGAAAATCCCAGTAAAATCAGCCTCCAACTTAAAGCTCGCCGCAAAGTCAGTCTCCCACTCGGCGTGCAGAAGAGTTGAAAGGCGTTCGTCGATGGTCCCCCGGCGATCAGCACACCTAGCCCCGTGGGCAAATCAATTTCGCCGTCGGGATGGCCAATCGCGTCGCGCCCGCGTCGCCTGGTTTCTCACGTCAGTTCCGCCAATCGTGCCTTGGACGATAATCTCGCCGGCTGATAAACGCACATGCACGCACAGGATATGCGCGGGGGTACGGGGGTGAGAATTGGCAGGGAAGAGGACGCGCAGCGGAGGGGGGGGGGGGGGGGTCGCGCGAACCGCAGGGAGAAGGGAGCGACGGCGATTGTCCGATGCCAATGCAAACGGGGTTCGCTTTCACCGCGGTGTTGGACGCGTGGCGTCGCGTCGCTAAGTGCAAAGAGAAGCAACGACCTGATTTGAAATTTATTACGTTTGGGCGACGTCCAAGCGCGGCGGATCGGCTGCCAAAAGCGAACGGGGGCCCGTGCACGGCGTCGAACTGGGGGGGGGGGGGGGAGGGGATAAAAAGTGCCAGGGCGCGGATAAAAAACGAAGGGTGATCGTACGCCTCTCGTTCCTCGAATTCTTTCGCGCGCCAACGGAACTGGGGAGCAGGAGAGAAAAAGAGACAGGGGGGAGAGTGCGTGTGCGGATGCTTTCGAGTATGACGTACGCTGCAACTTTCGGGATGAGGTAAGGGAAAGGGTAGGCTGAGTGTCTTTAGCTTCTTGGGGAGCGGGCGGTGCGATTGGTAGTTGACACCTTGTCGATGGGTACCATGTGGTGTGGTATGTATTCAGCTTTTAGTAGGGAAGCAAATAGGTACGAAGTGATTCTGAAGACGTAGTGCTCGGCGATTCTGAATTAATCTTTGGAGTGGGTTTCCTTGGTTACCTTCTATGTTAGGAGAAAGCTCATGCGCGGAAACTCATTCTACACTTTCGACTTATTCTTTCATGGCTAAATTATCATTAAGGGAAGACTCTTTATTGCATACTTCATATCCACGGTTCCTTCACAATATACGACATTCCTTCTAACATACGTTCTCTGTCGCCGTTTGCTTCCTATAAACTCAGTGTTCGTTCTTTCATCTGTAGTTTCCTCTGTAGTTATTTAATTTTTACTTCCTTTCTTTTTCTTATCTCCTAATGTCTCTTTAGGTTAGGTTGTAGAGCAGCAAGTTAATGCTGAACCTCGCCTACTCGCCATTGTCATATTAATTGTAATGGTGCAATAAAGTCATTTAATAATATTGAAGAGGAAAAACCCTCCCCCTGCAGGGCCTATCTTCCAAAGAAAATGATAATTTTATCCAAACACTGTATGTCTTTGTTTTCCACAATTTTCATACCACGAGCGCGTTAGTTTATTTGTAATTCTGTTATGTATACAGGGTGTCTTAGAAGGTTTACCACCTGTGCCTTTTTCCTTAAATCCGCCACTGCCACTTTGCATACCTTCTTCCACCTCTTACCCCTTATAAACTACATCGACAACAATTCTCCAAATCGCGTTACACCATGACCCTTCCCACCTGCAGAAGAAAACACGTGGAAGCAGCATCTGATCATCGCGGACGGAACATCGCTCCCCTCGCCCCAGCTAGATGAGTCAGGGGTTCGCGCGATAGCCCGTCTAGACGGCGTATATTTCCCTGGAAGTGCAATAAAGATGACTCGCTGGAGGCCTCGCGCGAGACATTTACGTCAACCTGGGAACGTCCCCATGACGTCAGCTCGTCTGGTAGCTCTTGATCGCTCCGTCCGCCTTCGTGACGTAAGGCAGGTGGCGTCGAGCGACTCGTGTCTGTCTGGGCTGCCAAATGGGCCCCCTACCACCTCCTGTATCCGGTGAACGGCCCCAGGTGAATCGTCGGCCGTCGATGACCTGGATACCGCCGATGACGGGCTCGATCGCGCGGGAGAACCGCGTGTCGACGGTAAATCAGTTTCGACGGGCTCGATGGAGCGCGGCCGCGAAACGGGGCGACACGTAACGCTCGTCGCCAGCCGATCATCGGGTAATCCGCTTTGGACAGCTTCAAGGCTACTTAGCAAAAGTCACGCACGTGGATAAGCCGGCCGCGAGACACGGGCACCGTCCATCGAGGCTTGGAGTAAGAGGATTTCGGCTTATTTACCATTCCTGCTGTTCTTCCTCCCCATACCTTTTCGGAGGGCCGCCGTAATTTCTAAGCATCTTCGAGGAAAGTTCGGCGGAAGCGGCGCCTGGTATTGAGAAATAGGCAACGCGCTTTCTCTTAGTGGAATATTCCGTCGAGTAGAATTCGTTGGAGGGGCTTTATTTGTAATACAGTGGGGCGGCTCGTCGAAGCTAGACGATTGGAGCGACGTTGATCCCTGTTTATTAGAAAGAGCGACGTGATAGGTAGAGGTTTCTAAAAGTGTAACCTGCAAACTTTCTTTTCGCAAGTTACGATCACTTTGTTTATCTCGGAGGTTGAAGGCAGGAGCTAGAAAGTTTCGAGTATAATTGATCCTTTAACGATTAATTCACCCCGCAAAAGATATAACAGACATCACGAGACGGCGTTCAACGAAACCACCCCATCCTGCAAGGTATGCCACAGATTACCCTCGTTCCACCATCATCCTCTCCACAAGCCGCTGGAACCGCGGAGGACATTTTACAGCCCCGTCCCGTGGAATAATTCGAAAAAATATACGATCCAAGTTGCCAGGGCGGCGTTTCGCCGGCCCTCCCGAGGCCACATTTTCTCTCCGAGTCCGATTTAAATAAAACTGCCCCCGAGGCGCTGTCTTCCTTCTCTCCGTCCACCGCCATCCTCCTGCTCCACCCTTCACCCCCCTCTGTTCGCGCGGCGGTCGCATTCAGGCTTCCACGAGCAGACACTCGGAGCGACTCGGAGCTGGAAAGGGGGCGAGCTCGGCGACGGCACGAGGGTGCAGGATTCGAGGGTGGTTTTTTGGACCAGGCTGCTGTCTGGGTCGCACTTAAAGCGGAAACGTCGGACGATATCTGGCGATCGGAGGAGGAGGATGACTTCCGTCGTCCTTCTCTTCACCTCCACCCCCGCTAAGAACATACATCGCCGATTTTATCTGTCGCCGGTGACAGTGGAGCGCCTCGAACAGGCGAATTCTCCTCGCACCACCCCTACGTCGTTTCACCTGGATATTCCGCTGATCTTCTGCCGTTACGACGCAGCCAGCTCCTCCGCAACCCCTAGGAGGAAAGTTCCTAGGGGCGGCTGCAGCTAACGAAGTTTCGCGACGGGCGCAAGGACAATTTCGCGGCGCGAAATAAAGTCCCCTCGCGCGGATTCAATTACTCCCCCTACCGCCCCAGTGACACTTTCAACTGGCGGACCAGCGAAATGTCCGTCGACGGGCGGGGGGGGGGGGGTGTACACCGATTGCCGCGTCCCCCGTCGTGCCATTGTCGAAGGCTCTGGCCGTTGGCGCGATCCTGCGGCGGTTCCGTGTGTGCGCGAAACAATCGGACAGGCCGCTGTTTCGCCCGTGCACGCGTGAACCGCGGTGGGGTGGATTTGACGGCCGTTTCGGGGGTGATTCGACACGTGGACGTGGCAGCGGCACGGCGATATTCGGGGCTTCTACGTGGCATCCGTAGTCGCCTTTACCGGGGATTGTGATTAATTTTTTTCAGACTATGTCCGGCCACGAGGCGGATGGATTTTCGGGCTTGTTTGCATCAGTCACTTCTAATTGGTATTTCGAGCGGAATGGGGTGCAGTTTCGAGAGGTACTTCTCTCTACGATCGCTAGGGAATGGGGTAACTTTGACCAGAAAAGCTAGATTTTAAAATAAATTTCTCTAGCATTCATTGTATAACAATTAGTTGTCTACTTCAAGATTCAGTTTGTCTGACAACGGAAGTAAGGTAACCCGAAAATTTAGAAAATTATGCAACTTTATGCGCAAGTAACACAAACCTATGTTTTTGTTGGTCCCATAGTGCGATTTTAGGGGGTGAAATTAGCGTTTGAAGAAAATGCAGAATTTTCTTTTTCGTGGAATGTCTCGGGAACGGTGACAAATATGGAAAAGAAGTTTAAACAAATGCTAGATCTTTTTTATATCTACAAGACTGCGTAAAAATAATTATTATTATTATTATTAACTGTTTTTATTGCACCATTACAATTAACATTACAATGGCGAGTAGGCGTGGTTCAGCATTAACCGCAACTCTACAACCTAATCTAAAGAGCCGTTGGGAGATAGGAAAAAGAAAGGAAATAACGATAAAACGACTGCAGAGGAAACCGTGAGAGGATGAAAGAACGAGCACTAACTTTAAAGGAAGCAAACGACGACAGAGAACGTATATTAAAAGGAATGGAGTTATAATAATAGGAAGCTATGTAGAAGGACGCAGTGAATTTACAACGTAAATGAAACAACGTCTCGTTTTCATAGAGCCGCTATTATCAAGCTAATGATTGGTGGAGGTGACTTAAAATTGTTTACGGTGTTTTGAAGATATAAAAAAATGCAACTTTTGTTTAAATTTCTTTTCGATGCCTCTCCCCCATTTGCACTTTTTCAAGGGGTGATTTCACACCCTAGAACCGCACTATGGCACCAACAAAAATTAAGATTCTGTTATGGATCAACTACTCTACTTGCACCCAAAGTTGCATAATTTTCTAATTTTCCGGGTCGCCTGACTTCCCTTGTGAGAATAATACCTGTTATACAATAGACGCTGGATGAATTTGTTTTAAAATCTATTTTTCTGGTCAAAGTTACCACACTTGATGATACCATAGTAAAATATTTACTAACACTGTCATCTCAAAATCTGTAAAATTTCCTGAAAATCAGCATCGATCTTCGCGAACGTTCCCCGACTATAGTCTCCGGGTCTCTCGTGAAGAGAGGGGGAGCGCCCCACCACCCGCCAGTATATTTCTTCAAAGGGGAAACGAAGGAATGCGATAAGCCGTGGAGCGCTCCAGCCGCGTGTATAAAATTTTGTATTCCCCTTAACAAGGTCCTGGCGACGATCTCGCCGGTGTAGTTTACGAGGGGTGGAATCTGCCCGCCACAACCACGCCGAAAACTTTTTATACGCGACTGCTCCGACGTCTGGTCACGTGTACAGTGCCGAGTCTAACGTGGAGATAGAGGGGTGGTATTAGCCCCTGCGGAATATTTCATAATGGCTGGTGAATGGGACGTGGCGAACATCCCCCTCGCGTTGTAATATGGGGTAGGGCTACGTCGGGGCGATATATAGATCGACTGGCAGTAGCCAGATTTCCCTCTCGATTTTCTCGCTGGCGCGTCGACCCTGACCCAACGACAGACGCGTGCACCCCACACCCTCTGGATACACACGATCTCTCTATTTCCTTTCACGCTGCTACCCTACCTAGCGCCGTGCGTACGTGGCCGATTCGCGTATTTTTAAACGGATTCAGACGCATTCTTAGACAATTGTTGCTCCCTACTTTGAGCCTTCGTCGTGCGGGGTGACTTGGGGTGGAATCGCTAGTGTGATTTTATTTCCTCGTGTCTGTATAATAGTTTTCGCTTCAATTCGGTAGCTGGATTCTATTCTCCTGATCTAATCTCTGTAGTATTCACAGCAGAATTTCTCTATTCGTCAAATATCCAAAAGCTTTTTTAAGCCATTCATCCTTTCATTAATTTTTACTCGAGCGCAAACGAATGATCGGGAATCGGCTCGAAGCCTGACAGAATATCAGGATTAATCCTTCCCTCGGTGAAATGAGGAAACTTTCGGTTCCAATCGGATACAGGGCCCGACTTACACGTGTCAACGATTATCCCTATCATCGCGGTGCGCGGTAAAAGGGTCGAAGGAAAGAGCCCGGCCAGCTCCTAAGGGTTTCCCCCCGGATTTCTCTCCGCCCGGAGACTTTTCGTCCTTGTACGTCTGGATAACGAGCGGCCGATAAGACGATCCCGTCGACGCGCGTTCCCTTTGTCAGCGCTCGTCGAACTCTCTCCCCCTCCTGTCCTGCACGGGTAGACGGCAAGGATTTCTCGGGGATCTTGCTGGAATTCACGGGACTACGGGTTTCTTTGGAGGAGACGCAGAGAAACGCCAATGGACGTGTCTTAATCCTCGTCGACGCTCCCCTGCGAGAGACAGGTTTTCTTCAATCGATCGTCAAGACCATTTCTTTCCTACCAGTTGGATCGTGTGCTCGAAAATTCGCAAGCTGTCAAGTTTTCACGTTCTCCAGCTCCAGACTATTTAAACTTTTTAATACTCTGCTAGTGACAGCGGATGTTGGAATAACATATCCTATAATATGGTGACGAAGAATTTTTGTAAAAATAATTTTTCGCAATTTATCTCCACCACCCCTTTTTAAAAAATTCTTTTCTTCCCCTTTGAAACTCTTATAAGTCACTCAACTTTCTCTGTACTTACAATTAGGTACTTGAGTATTAAACCTCAAATGCTGGAATTCTAAGACAAATATTTATCGAAAGATTGTCTAAGCTTTTACTAGTTTTTTCAGTCTTGATTCTCGTTAGCAGTTCATACTATCGTAGGTCTAGGTACACAAGAATTTGCACACAATTAGTGAGAATCAAAGTGTAAGACGTGATCAGTGGAAGTCTTGGTAATCACTCAAAGGTCTTATTTCCTCCTGCATCCTTCAGCATGATTTTAAACGAGTGTAAGGTCTGAACGACTCGGAACTGAATTTACAAGGGGTAGTTGAGAAAGCTCCGAGGAACGAAGGCAGCCGAAGAGTCGATGTATTTTAATCTCTCGACAGAGGGAGGGAATGATGGAAACGGTGCGCACACGATAGACAAGGCCAGACTTGGACAGACACCGTCGACGTAATTCACAATCTAATCAGGGCTAGCCATTTATGCAAACTAGTTTCCGAAGTAGATCAGGTCTCGCGTTTCTATCGTCTTGCAAGTCAGCTCCCTTCCTCCCCCTTTTATCGTAACGCAGCTTAGCGAAGAGGGAGGACTTTATCGCCACGCACCGGTTCGTCATTCATTAATTTATGTAAGCGGTAGCAAGAACTACTCCGAGATACAGTGGCTCAGCTCGGCGATCAAGGTCGCTCGATCCGCTGTCGATCGATCTTCCATACTCCGTCGTCCTTTTCTACTCCAAATCCTCCCGTGTCTCTGAACGCTCGTCTCAAAACAAGACCCGTCTCACGAACGGGCGTCGTCTGGAAATAACCCATAGCGGACGCGCGCTATTAATCACTCGATCGGGGGACTGCAGGATCTCGCGCGAATCTCCAGGAACAAATATTCATCATCCTCGATTTTTCCTTGGGCCCTCTCGGAACTTCAAACATTCGCGACTCATTTGCCTCAATATCGGAGCATAGTACAATTTCGACCGAAAATTAAGCATTTTTTATGAATTCTTTTCTACAAGAAAATGAAAAGCTAGAGAGATGGGGTTTGTTGCAAATGAAAAATCACTGTTTGAAAGTACTTAAACAATTTTTGTTGGTCAAAGTTGGTCCCGCTCGGAGTGAGTAGAATTGTGGTGCCGTAAATTCCGCCTTGTGTGCTTATGTGAAACATAAACACAAACTAAGCATTAAAATTTATTACATTTTGTTGTCGTTGATCGAGCCGATTCTGAAATGTCTCATTTAAAACAAAAATTTTAGTGTCGAAAATTGATACCTACAGTTTGACATGATGGAGGTATTTCGTACTGTACAATATAACATCGAAGTACCTCCATCTACCTCAAATTTCCATTACGAGTAAAACGTACTGAGGTTCGATTGGTAAGCCCTGGTGGACTACACTTTCCCGTCGTGACGCGAATGATCGATCATCGGGGGGGGGGGGGGGGGGTGTGGCGGAAATTAGGTTACTGGGTCGTGGTCGGGCATAGACGAGAGGCGGGAATGGTCGACGCGGCGAGATCGACCCTCGTAATCGGGGGATGGGTGGCTAGTGAATTTTTCAGCCCACCCCATGAAAGATCCGCGGTGGCCTCTGGCCACCGCGCAGAAACCCTTCGCACGGGCGTGGTTTTGGTCTGGGCCTCTCCGTACCGGAACTCGGCCAGACGAGTTGGCGATTTGTCGGTGGCTTGTCCGACGGAAATTTACGTCCCGGTCCCGGGCTAAAAGCCACGATAAGCGATAGGAGGAGACGGCCGTGGAGATTACTCGCGTTAAGAATTCAACGGTATCAGTCTGCACAGGGCTGAGGAACTTTCACCGTTCGTGCGCAGGGGTTTATTTAATCACGCCCCTGGTTTCGGCTGCAGCTTATCGGCGGGGATATCGATTTTCGGAGGTATACCAAATTGGAGGTGGCTTCTTCGTTCGGGGATCGGAATGAAGTGAAACAGACGTGGGGGAAATAATTTACATTTTCTTCGGAGAATGTTTTAACCATTTGAAACTGGGAATTGATGGATTGTAGAAAGAATTTTCCAGTTTGCGTTCTTTTTAGGGAATGTTTAAATCTTTAGGAAGGATAATTGTCTTGAGAATGGCACTTCTCTTACTGAATGTTCTTTTAGATTTTTTTTTAAGAAAGTATTAACATGTTTGTGTCTGCAATTTTTTTTATTAATTACGTCACATCTTTGGCTATAATACTTAATTTTTGTATAAATAATACAGTTATAGGGACTACTTCCAAATACGTGATTCGCTGTAGTGATTGGCGGTACCAGTTACCAATTAAATAGATTTTACATGAAAGTAAAAAGTAAATTAGTTTCGTAAAATATATTTGCAAATGCTGTTTTTGATAAGACCGATTTCAAAAAAGTTAATTTTTAAAGAAATGGCAGCACTCTACATGAGTTCAATTTTCGGACATGCAGTTTTGCCTTTTTATACGATAAAAAAGAAACTAATGATCAAATAAAAAATCCGCCAGTCAAAAACTGCGTATTAGTGTACAATGCAACCATGAAACATTTGAGGAAAATCGGTCGAATAGTTTTTGAGTCACCGTGTTCCCAAAATTCCAATCCCAAGCTTTGGGAAAACATTTTCGACAAATCAAACACTAAAAGTATTTAAAAAAAAAAGAAAATCAACCTTTTCGGCATATCTAAGTGTATGTCCGCCTTTAACATTTCTACTAGTCAGTTTTAGTTTAGAGCATTAAATATTCTTGGCGACACTTCGTATTTTACACAGTGTTTCATTTCGAGGAGAACTTCCACAGTTCCATGCCAATATTTCGCATGCGCCGCGCAAGAACAATTGCACTGTCCGATGCCGACAATGCGTGTAAATATGTATGAAGAGCGCGTTAATGAAACCTTTAAAATGTCTTTGCACACAATGAGTTCACCTTGTCCGTTGGCTATTCTTTTCTGTTCTGATGAAACGACGCGGCCGGAAGTGCGCGTGGCGAATAAATCAGTCACAGTCTCTTTTGTTTCAAACATCATAGAGAGCACACCTCCCTGCAAAATAAAGGGGAACATGCAATTCAAGGATTTCGCCTTAAATCTCGATCTTTCCCATACAACACTCCACAAACTTCACATACCATTACCGTTCTACTTTTAAAAACTCATCCTTCTCAAATCTTCAATTACATAACTATCCCTCCTGACCCCTTGCGCTTTAAATATTCCCCTCAAACCCAGCAAAGTTTAAATTGACGTTAGACAGTGATATCATTAAACCCTCTAAGAGTGGAAGAATTCGTGATTACCGAAGTGAAACGAATTATTGAATTTCAATAAGTTCCAGCACAAAGAGCAACCCTCGACCACCCATCAAGGCTCCATAGAGCCAACGCGAACTCTCGAGTCACTCGCGAAGCAAAAACGCACAAAGTAAGAATTCTCTCGCGAGCATTTCGTCCAAGAGGGTGGGCAAGGAAATTAACTGGAATTTTCACGCGGTGGAAATACTCGGAAGAGCCGGGGCGAGTGTGTTGCATGGGCGGTGAGAAGGTCGGCGCGGTCGAACCAGACCGCAGACCGCGTCTGCGGTCCTTCCGCCTGCCGGTCCGCTACTTTTTGGACTTTCCTGCAACGGACACATTTATCGATCGCCACCAGTCCCAGCATCCGGACGGTGAATTAAGCCCTTGACCACAAAACTAGAGCGTCCCGATCGCCTTCCGTTTTAAAATTGGCATCCCCCGATTTTCGTCGCGCGCCCAGCTTCCCGGCCCACCGCGCCATCCGGGAAACGGAACGCCGCGGCTACCGTCACGGTAAACGTGGATAAATTCCTGCGAGCCTGAATCACGCGAGCATAATCGAAGCACAAGCTCTTTGGCGCATAAAAGTTACTGTATCGATTAATTCTCAGGTGAAAGGTTTCATGAAAATTGCAGAGGACTTGGGTTCCATTCACTTTGGAGATTTAAATACCTTTTGATTAAAAACATCATAATATCCCTGAAGCTAATTAGCATAATAATTGCGGGAGTGTAGATTTCCCATCCCACGTGACGAACTTCCCCTCTCATTTGACTTTTCAAAGCCCCACCAGTTTCGTAACAAGGTTCCAGGCGGAAGTGCATCCGGGCCAGCCTCGAAACTGCGTTTCAGGAAGGAGTCGATCAGAGTCGAGCCCCGTGAAGCCAGGTCGCCGCGTTCTTGAAAACTGTACCGCGGAAGGTTGGCCTGTCAATGACGGCCAAGTGAAAGTTGGACGTCTAGACGTATTTATTTGTAGAGCGACGGACGCCGCGATTTTATTCCTGTCACGGCGACACCGAAGCTGGCTGATTGACGTAGGTGTTGCACCGATTTCGTCTAAAAATAGGTGTCTCTATATGGAACGCGCGGAAAATGCCCGGCTCGTGGCATCGCTCCATCCGATCAATTGGCACCATTCGTGATTGAAGCGACGCGGAGTACTCAAAATCATCGAAACATCAGTGGAAACTTAGGGAAACTCCGCATGCACCAGAGGATTCGCCAAGCGAAGGATTTCGGGATATCAATATACGTTTATCGATATAAATATATACAGTCTGCAATAAGAATCGCGACAAGCCCTTATAAACGGATAAGCGGTCCTACTAACAAAGTAGGTGGGCCTAAATATAACCCGAGTCCTCGCCCACCGATTTCCCCTCCAAGTATGCCAGTGATATCGTCAAGCTTCAAATATTGACCAACGCGTCTATCACTCAAGCCATTCTACTCGCCCCACTTCGGCAATCTTTCTCGCGCGCTTGGAGCGTGAATCATTGCCGAAAACTTTTACAGTAGCGCTCCCGTTAGCCGTGCCCCGTCGACGGAAGAAATAAGGTCACTCGCGAGGGGGAATTCCTGATAGGCTGCTTTCCTTCGAAGTTTGCTGGGACACTCGGAGACTGTTTTCCCCGCCGCGGTATCGGCGATTCTGGATTCCAGGGCGTCCTTCGACGCTTCTCCCTGGGACGCCAGTTAGAGGCGAAGTTGCGTTACAACAGAGGCTTGCGACGGAGGTGAAAGTCGGATGTCTAGACGTGTTTACCTACCCGCTCGCGTCGTCGTGCGCCGCAATCGCGGCTGCATTGCGACAACCCGGGGACCTCGTCGGATGGACGTGGCAGAGACTCGGTTTCCTCGTAAGTAACCGGCCACTCGAGCGTGTTTCTGCAGCGTCGGAGACATTGTGTACACACAGTTCGCCGCGTACGTGTCTGGCACGCGTAAAACACCGCGGCCGCGAGAGAGCGGCGCGCGCTTTCCAAATTGCACCGCGCGCAGTTAGCGAGGGCGAGCCGTGAGATCGATCCTCAGATGTGATCTTGTAAACGTGTATCGATAGTGATCATTGGTTCTTGATTGGGTGTATTCAATCCCTTACTGGTAGCTCCACTTGTTGGAAGCAGTTGTGGAAAAGTATTGTCGGGTGTTATCGTAAATTAAGATTCCACCATTACACACATTGGGCCTCAGAGGCCCAAATTTGGCAAATCTAGGAATGCATGGATATTTTGAGAACAAATATAGTTTTAGACTGCATATAATCTATATCTTTCTCAAAATATCTGTGTATTCCTAGATTTTGAGATGTGGGTCTGGGAAGCCCAAAGTGTGGAATCGGGGCTGTTGCTGGATTTTGGCCGCACAGGTGCAAAAACAATATTGCCGTCCTTATTAATTTAATATTCTTTAATTAAGAATTTGATATGCAGTGTCTACTTTTATACATAGTTTTAAAAAGTTATCGTGCAAAAGAAATAGATTGAAGAAACAGATTTTGTTAAAAACGGAATATGTTGTAGCCCTCGTGAAATGAGGGAGGGTTTAAATCCTCATTTTGCCGATTTCGAATTCGTTTAAAAAGTACAGGGCCCTGAATTTTTCGATGTTTGCTTATTTTCGTGGAAACGGGCTGTATGTACTTATGAATTTTTATCCCGAAAATCAGCGTCGGATAATTTAAAAAAATTTAAATAAGAAAAGGAATGATATCATTAATAATCATCATAACAGTTTTGATTATTATTTTTATTAGTTAAATTTTTATATATAATAAACGGCTTGCGGCCGCCCGTAGGTTTCGCCGCCCACTGTAGAGTTAAGAAAAATATTTATAACAAAATGAAATATTGAACAAATATCTTTTTAACACTACGGGTCTGGCACTTGGGACTTTCAGGCCCCACGCGTGCACTGTAGGGTTAAGAATTTTATGATAGGAATGGTACCACTCGATTCTTCTTCCTTTTTTCTTCGTCATTAACATTGTACTTCAGCGTGGTTCACGAATGGTTTATTTTGAACACATGTAAGAACCGTACTGTGTACTTTAGTAGAAATCTGTGTGCTCTCAGCCCAGCTGAACAGACGCGGCCTACTCTCGGAGCCACGTCTGGCGCTCGCTCGAAATGATTCACCCAATGTCCATATGTTCGATCCTTTACACCGAACATGGCCACCGAATAGAGGTCTTCTAGGAGTCAGTCCCAATTACCTACATACCAAACCCGTACACCCACTCGCGGATCGAAAGCAAGCGGAAATCGCCTGGGAACCAAGCGACATCGCAGCTACATGTTTGCAGACATCCTTGTAAAAATCCGAATCCCCAGGAATTCCCTCCTGCACGCGTCTGGGAGAACGAGGTAAGCCCCCGACGCGCCGCGATCGATGGTACACGGAATACCAAATACAGGAGCGTCGAAAGGGGAACGCAGCGGGGCCTGGCCGCGGGAAGGACGATGCCCGTGAAATTCCTCGCCGTGAAACCGCAGCAGCCTTCTGTCGCCCATCATCTGGAACTGGTTCGACCTCCGGAGGGTCGCCCGGGGAGAAAGGAATGAGGAGAAAGGGGGGGGGGCCAGCCGAAAATCGCGACAGACACTTTTCGCACGGCCACCGCGTGTGCAACGACGGGCCGTTTTAACGCACCCGGGCCCCCGAACAACCTCGACCCAGTCCCTGACGAGGCCACGACCCGCAACGCACCGTAACCGGGCCCCAACCTCGACCTCCTCCGCGGTTGGCGTCCCCCGCTGGCCTTTTCGAGAGACGACGCGGTCCACCGCAAAACAAGACGGACAAGACGGCCGGATTTGCATACGAGCCCCGAAGCCTCGTAGGACGACCTGTCGCCGCTGTCCCGGCGGACTGAACCCCCCCCTCCCGATCGCGCGCACGAATCCGCCCTTCTTTGCATAACCTCCTCCGGGCTGTTTTCTGAGACGCGTCCCGTCTCGGTGGCTCAGGCTCGTGGATCAAAGGTGGACACTGGGGATGGGTAACAATGTGGAAGGTGCTTTTAGGGAGATTCAGTGGGAGGACTCTGGGCCTGGTTAATGGAGTGTTCGTGTGGGCTTCGGGTAATCATAAGGGATATCAAATGGGGTGGCTTAAGGTTGTAAGTGAAAGGGTTGATACGTATATTCTTGGGATCGGGATTGTTCCGTCTCAAGGATTGTAGACTTCTGAGTTTTTCTGGGTGGAAGGACTGTAGGACTAGAGTGGCCCTTGTTTTCAACGTGCGATTTCTTTTGCTCTCACCCCCTAATATGGCTCTATTTCATAAAAGAATAGTCCCCGATAAAGATTATAGCAATCGGACAACAGGAAAGGGTGCCGATCAGGCCTTAATGTCTAGAACTCATCAATGGTTTGGATGTAAAGAATTTCTAAAAAATGGTAAGCCGTATCGAAATGTTGTTAAAATATTACTAAAAGAGCATTCAATTTTCTACAATTTGTGTATACACAATTTTTCCGTGCTTCCGACCAGTTCTTTGATAATACCGTTTGAATATAGAAAGGTCTCTATATTCAAACGCTATTATCTAAAAACTGGTAGGAAGCACGAACAAATTATATATGCAGTAATTGTAGAAAATTGAATGCTCTTTTAGTGTTATTTGAACAAAATTTCGATGGGGCTTATCATTTTTGAAAAATTCTTTAAATCCATACTATTGACGAATTCTAAACTTTAAGGCCTGGTCGGCACCTTTGCCTGTTGTCCGATTGCAATAATCTTTTTCAGGCACTATTGTTTTATGAAGTTGAACCATATTAGGGGATGCGCGCAAAGAAATATAAAAAAAATTCCGCACGTATAAATAAGGGTAGGTAGCTTGCGTACTAGGGTAGCTTATGTAGGGTCCTACACCTAGTATAGTACCTGCACTGTAGGTCAAGGGAACATACTCCTGTTTTACTACAGTGGTAGTTTATGCTTTTGATGTAGCACTTGTGACGTAGAAATACGTTGGTCCCCGCACCAGATACGCAACGGGTATGAGGGGTAAATTTGACAATTGGATGTCACGAAAAAGTGCAACTCCCTTTCGCCGCTACTGCTGGCAAACGGAAAGGGATAGTGAGATGATTTATACATATAGCGTTGGATAGGGGAAGGAACTCTGCAACTAAAACTATATGAGTTAGCAACCTCGCGAAAATTAACGAGATTCGATTGTATGTCTACGTGAAATATACAGCATAATACATTTATGCTTAGTATTTTTTTTCATTAGTAAAATGCAATTGAGATGATTAAGATTGTGTGGAAGATTGATGGATAAAAGGAACGGTAGATGGCCATTTCAGATTCTTACCTCCCATGTAAATCTGACAAGTAGAGGCGACCAGTATTCGGCCAGGCACAGAATCAACAGTTCCTGACGTTATTTCCTATCAATATTACTTACCTTCAGACAATAAAAGATTCACCAAACAAACATTGCATGACTTCAAGGAGCATCGATTGATATCTTTCGAGATAAAAATGACCCCCCGCGTTTGAAACGGACACACGTGTCTCATTAAAGCGTCTTGAATAGTCCAAAGGAACGCAGTACCAAACGTCACTTCCCATCGAATCACAGTTTCCCTCGCCCGCGAACATAAATCTTAGCGTCGAAGCGATCCTGTCGCGGACGTTGGCTCCGCGCGCCTTTCGCGAAGATGAAAAATTCCATACATTCGTGAAAAGCTGGCCGCCTCCCGGTGCCCGTGATTTCCCTTGTGTTACGTGATATCGCTCTCTTTGAGCCACCTTGGATCACGGGGATAACAAGGGAAAGCCGGGCGGAGATATTCCGCGCAACGTGAGCCGGCCAGGCGCGCGTGGCCATCGCGGATCTGCGCCAGACTCGGGCCCTCATAGACCTCGCTAAAAATAGACCTTCGCGGATATTCTGATTAAAAAGAGGTCTCGAAACAGTGTCGAAAGTCAAAGGGAGCTCCGCCGCGGTCGATAGACGGCGGCCTAGGCGCGCTCGATAATTAGCGCCGCGAGCCTAGGTAATAACACCTTCTTCTCGCCGTCTACTTCGTCGAATATGAACCAACCTTGGCGGGGGGGCGATAAGAGCGATAAAGAGGTCGGCTAGTCTAGACGATTACGCAATTCCTTGAAAAGACATTGATTGACGCCCGCCGGTCCCCGCCTCCTCCGCTCAGATGAGAGGCTTCAGGTACTCATCGCGCGGCTCAGTCTACGTCGCTGTCCTCGTTGCCGGCGTCTTCTAATTCCTTTCCTCGTGTCTTAGCACTATCCAGGCGCCAGACGAGTCGCTTTCTTCCTCACTCGCTGCGAGAATTTAATTCGTCCAAGCGACTTTTATGAAAATAAGAAAGTTGACAAGAGAGAAAGGAGCACAGAAGTCTGTCTACCTACTCATAAATTCCTTGCTTCATCCACTATTACAAAACAGAGATTCGAGAGATGCATGGCATTAGAATTTTTTAAAGACAGAAAGGAAGACAATTCGCCCAAAGCATCTACCCAGAGAATTTTCATCTCGGGAACGAAGTTCCAAGAAAGACCGCGAGACCCTATAACCCTTCGGCGCGTAGGAAGCTCCAATAAAAGTACCTCCGCGTCCACGTATCCGTCATAAAGTTGCCGCAAAAAGGGATCTCATTTTTCTCCGGCTGGCGTCTCCCAATTAACGGGGCGAGATTGCTCCCCGGGAGGACTGGCAGCGGAATAATCTCGGCGATAGTTATCGGTCAGCGGACTCGTCCGATCGAAGGCTGAAACGTTGGCGTATTAACGCGTCGCTGGGAGTTAAGCGTGCCCGTCCAGGCGGGGTCGTTAAGGGTTTTCACTCTCGCGCTTGATCTTGTTTCTTTATCGAGATTACCAGCCGATTACGATCGGCGATTTTTCACTTTCGGCCGTTCCCTTCGATGACGTTGCATAATAAAGAGCACGGTAGGCCGGCGGTTAACGCGCACTGTCATTACGGGCAAGCACAGCGGTGCACGCTCGACAGAGCGCGTCAGATCGCGCCTATGCACCTTCGTTTCACCCATCGATGAAGTCGGTGCCCTTTTTCTTGCCCCGCGAGTGTCACCCACATCCGCGTGGATTCTCCGCCGCGCCATTTCCATCCGGCCTGTTATTACGCGAGCGACCGAGGCGACGAGTCCGAACGGGCGCACGTGTTGCGGCTGCGAGGCAAGGGATCCAAGAAGGTGGCCATCCAAGTGTCTCGCCCGAAATGGTCCCCACGACCTTTCCCTTCCCCTTTCCTCGCCCTCTCCGCCGAGGACGCCCGGCACGTCCTTCGGGCAGATCCGCCGATAGCGTTATTATAGTTATTATTATATCGTTCATAAGGAGGCAACCGTGATCTGTCAGAGCGTAAATTTCCGCTAGTTTTCTAGCTCGTTAACGCCGTTCCATCACCTCCTTTTCTACCTCGTTCCACCTGCGTTTTCTCCCTCATTATTGTTTACCCATTATCCCCATGGAACTCGCATGCACGCTCACACACGGCCACACGTGCAGCGGGGGTTCATTGTCCTCGGCGTCTCTTTAGGGATCACCGTGGAACAGGCATGGGAGGAAGCATGACGAGTTCCCGAGGGCATCCGCGTTAGGCACTCTTTTTTTTTTATATCGCTTATCATCGCCGCATCTCCGATTGCACGCATCTGATCGCGGGACCCAACGTACCGCGAAATTTTTTCCACCGCTATCTGATCCCCGGGGCCGCTTTCACTCCACCTGCGCGCGTTATCGCTGGGAAATTTGGAAATCCAAGGCGCTATCTCCCTTAATCGCGCTTAATTTAATTCTCCCGTTAGTCGCGGGACTCCGCTGCCGCGTATTAGCCACGTATCGCTGGTTCCCTAATACAGATCCAACCATGGCGAGATCTTTATAATGGAGAATTAAATTCTCGGATTGTATCTTATCCGAGGTGATCGCTCGATTAAAGTTTCTTATTTAGCCGGATCGTTCGCGAAGATAATAATTCTTTGTTCCTTTGTCACTTTCATCCATCGATAGATTCACTCTCGAGCGCCGAAAGTTCAACCCCCTTTCGCCATCGTCCCCCCCCCCCCCCCCCCCGGAGCCCGTGGAAGAAAAATTGTCGCGGATCTCGGGGCCTTCCCACTCGTACAGGAAATCGTGGGCCGATTTAACGTCTCACTTATCCACTTGTAATCTCGGTGGCTAGTCATCGCGACTAAAAGTCTCGGTTGAAGAGAGGACTAACCGCGGCCGCGGCAGGGGTCGAGCGCAGAAAAGAAACACGCCTCGGCGAGGGGCGGCTCGGGCAAAGACGCCGAGTGAATCAAAGTCGAGTACACGCGCTTGCTACGCGACTTCTCGCTTATTATGCCTAATGACTCAGTCGCTGACTGTAGGCTCGCATGCAAGCCAGTCGTTCCTCTTTCCCTCCCGCTGCCGCCTCTCCCTTGCTCTTTTTCTGCGCGCACACAGGGCCCAGACAGTGGCCAGACGTCAGCGTGTTCCTCTTATTTTCCCTTTTATTAGCCTCGGTCATTTGGATCGACGTCGAACGCCCGCGAATTCTTCTGCAGCCTGCCACCAACTTGCCCCGGTATCCCGCGGAACGGCGAGCGGCGGCTCGATGGCTGTCTGCTAAGAAAAATTGAATTCGCGGATATTGCTCGGGACAATTGAAGCTTCGGCGACGGATTTGATATTCGCAGCCCTCGGGCAATCACTTAGGATGCTGCTTCAGATGTTTTGGTGCTGTTCGAGTGAAACAACGATTGGAGTGGAGGATGGGTTGAAGGACGCTGCGGGGGATCTCGGCTGAGAAAGAGAGAGATTCTTGTAACTGTTGGAGTCTTATTAGTCAGAATCTCGAATCGAACGGCACTATAAAAACACTAAACCACCTCTGGCAAAAATGGAATCGAATTCTTCCAGAAATATATGACAGTTATATCGAAATCGTCCTCCTCGAGTCGTTTTAAAGGATGTTTAAACAGTTCTGACCATTCCTTTTCCAATTACCAACACGGCATTTAGCGATGGTTATTGCATTCTTGGCCCGAGAAAAGCAGATGAAATCATATACTTTGAAGAAAAAATACAACTATTAATTCCCGGTCGTGAGTATCGCAGAACACCATTTAAACGACAGAGACTTCTTTCCAGCTGGTGAAATATCGCCATCGGTGGCCATAAAACGATCGCGCAGGACCTCGAAAATGACGTCCAGCTCCCAGTGTCCAAATATAGGATCATGTGACGCTGAAAAAAGTCAGAGAGCCACCTGAAAAAAGGAATGGAATGCCATTCGCCCGGGAAAGAAATACGATTAATTCGATGTCCTCTACGTTGTGGGGTTTAGCTACATACAGAGAGGTTTACACGCGACTCTAACACTACGGGGCGAGGGAAAAAAAAATACGGAACAAATTATAAATAAAATATTACCGGGCCATCGTCGATGAAATACGGTCGTGACATCAGTATAATGCAATCGGGACTGATTTGCATATTAACGCGCTCTTTTGTGGGGTGAAAAATCGCGCGGAGTCGTGGTGAACGGAAACAGCCTGGTGAAACGAGTTGCTAATCGGTGGAAAGTAATACGGCAACGGTGAAATTTCCTGAAGCCTGTATGTAGATGAAGAAAATGAATTTGACTCTGTAAACTGTTTCCGTTATCTTGAACAATATGGATAAATATTCATTGGAGGAATTGTGGACCTTGCAGCAAGAAGGCTGCAGCTCCATCCTTATCAACTTCGAATAAATTAGAGAAAACTGTTTATAAAGATATTGCTTTGACTTAATATTAAAAAGAGAACTCTGATTGAAAAATATATATTTTCACACACGTAGTAGTTATTGAGTTGGTAATATACTAATATTAATATTAATATTTTTATTATAGAATATTTTTTATATTAGTAGGTGTATTATTACTAATATTTCTATTTTTATTAACTGTAAAAAATGAAAATTTTTTACAAAAAGTTTTTCCCTCTTGCTGCAAGGTCCCCAATTTTCTTACATACAGGTTTTATATGTCACATACTGTTTTTCAACAAAGTTCAATAGAAATCTGTTCAAAATTCTAGGGAGATGATAAATTCGCGGTGAAATTCAAAAACTTAATGAAAGTGTAGTCTCAGTAAAATTAAGAGAGAGCAATCTTCCTTTCCTAATCTCTTCTACATCTCTTCCAACATGACATAATACAAAGCTCGACTGTGCAACGTGAAACTCTCCAGTTTCCAGAAAATGCTTCGCATGACCGACAAACCAAGATGAATTCGAGACAACGCACGCCGCGCGGTGCGTCATTGGAATCTTCAAAAATTCGGACTGCCCTGTCCTTCTTCGAGGGACGTGTCCCCCATTAATTCATAGCGGTGTGTCGAATAAAATCGCGCCGTGATAATCTCCCCGCTCGGTTTTTAATCAGACCAAACGGGGGCGAGTGGAGTATCAACAATTCGACTCGGCTGGTGCTGGCAAAAGGCGGCGGTTACTACGATCCGTTTCTCGTAGCCTGGCGGGCGCGACGCCGAGGTCGGTCACCCTGGACAACATCGGCAGGAAAAGAAGACGAGAGGCGGCAGAAGAGGAAAGGGAGAAAGAGGCTGACCAGTTGCTGCGTCCACTCGTTGCGTCTACAGACGAGCCGTGTCTCCTCTTTCACGTGTCTTCTCCTTGACGACGTTCGTTACTCCTAAAACCTCTGCCCCTAGTCCTGTGCCTCCTCCACAAACTTCCCTCTGTGCAAAAATTGCGAGCAGTTGGTCGATTAAAAATTTCGACGCGTCTTCTCGATATCTCATCTCATAGAGCTTCGCTTGAGAATCGTAGTCGAAGGCTCTGGTTAATCATTATCTCTCCGAATTTAGATTCTATTAGAAGGGATCAGAGAGGTCCAGTAATCTTGTGAGATTAGAGAATGTAATTCTGGTTGGCGGAGCGAGGATCTGGGGCAGCTGAAACGGATATGCCCGCCATTCGAGTTCGTGAGTTCGCGATCGGTCTTATTTAAAAAGCCAAATTTATTACGGGCGATGACTCGATGACTAGTAGCTATCGGCCCCGTCCTCGCGAGACAAAGAAGCCGCCCAGCTGTTGGCCGATCCGCTTAATGGACTTTGGCAAGCCCGACGACTACTGTGCGCGCTGCGAACGCTTAATCCTTCTGACTATCGACGGGTCATCTCGTTAATAAATTACGAGGTGCCAATCCAGCCGAGGTGTTTCGTAACGGGGCGAAGATCGCCGGGGGAGCACGTGACACCGTGTAGAGGCGTTTCGTTGGTAATTGAATGATCACGGTTCACGGTCTTCTTCCGGGGCGATGACGCCTGGCTTTGATCCTTCGCTGCGCTACTCATTTGTCAACTCAGTCTGCATGAATCCAACGTGCTTTAATTTCCAACGAACATATCGGGGAGTAACAGTAGTAGGCATCGAATAATTTACGAGTCGAAAGGGGATCGTCTAGCGACCGCTTGATTTTCTTCCGACTATAATTCCGTTATTGGCTATGGTTCACAGCTTCCAAGCTTACAGCTCCACTCATGAAACTGAAACACTCCATTCCCAAAATTTAAGACTGGGGACCAAAGGGTGTATCTTCAACACTCGTTGCTCCCTGCGGCAGCCCCTAATTCAATAATCACGTCATCCACTCCCATCCCCCAAATAAAAAGAAAATTTTATTTTTCTGTTAGTAGTGCGATAAAACATAAACTGAATAATTCTTAGGTATACCTATTCAAAGTTTTATTCCATCTCGCACGGTTACAAAATTGTATGTTTTCATATCTTATCTAATTTCATCCCATTCAGAGCGAATTTCTGCAGTAAAAATGAAATTTCTTCTTGGAGACTTCAATATTCTCTACATTCACACGAAGCTTCATTAAAATCAAAATTTTCAGGTTTCCTTACACCTCATCAGCCTAATAAGTCTTAATAATCATAGTATCACCAGTGGTAAGTCTCCGACTGATCCCACTCACACCCCTAAAACCATAAAAACGTGGCTGCATTCGCTTCAAAAGTTATCCACGCTTCGAACAACGTGATAGCCAATCATTTTCTTTAGTCTCCTGAATCGTACTTAATAATAATAATATAATATATAATATATAATAATAATTCTACTAATATAATAAATGCGAAAGTGCATTTGAATGTTTGTTACTTAATCACGTCGCAACTACGCAACGGGTCTTTCTGAAATTTTGTATACACGTAGTCTAGGACCAGGAATAACATATAGGGTATTTTTCATCCCGATCTTTTAAACCGATCTGCACCAAGTTTTGCCTAATTACTCTTTAAAACCCTTCGAAAAATATACTTCCCCCTTATTTCCCCGCCCTGACACTCCGTGACAGCCAAAGTTTTTCCGGGTAACGCTGGCTGTTTTAACCTAGTTTATTATATATCTGGGACCGCGTGTTGTGTCGCGACCAGTACAACCCCTCCCACGATTTCGACAGACACCTGTCCTCCAGGAATACCGCACGGATCGGAGGCGCGACGGAACGCTCTCGCGCGATGGCTTGCGAAACGCCAGCGGTCGGGCGCGTCTAGGCGGCTCCGATCGATCGATAGCGGCGTATGAAATACTACACGACGTATCTGATCGACGTGTATCACGAGGATCGCGATCCCCGGTCAATTTCGACGCGGGCGGAGCGCGCGACACGGCCTGGCACGGAAATCGAAATTGTGTCGCGTCGATCGTCGATTCGGCGAACCTTCCGCGAGACTGGTTACTAACGGTCTCATGACACAGAGGGGCGGGCGGGGTGTGTGAAAAAAAGCGGAACGCCGCGATTCCCGGAATTGCAATAATTATTCGTGGCCTCCGCGTATCGCCGTGTTATCGCGCAATGACTCGCCGTCGGAGGATTCGCGTCACCACTGATTAGGAACCGCGGTCACACGATAGGCGCGATCCTCGGTCAACGAATCGTTATCCGTGTCGTCGTTGAATGGATAGAGCACCCGTTTGGGTCACGGAGATGATTGGAGGCAGGGATCTTCAATGAGCATTCGATGAATCCGTGTACGTCGATGGGAGAAGAAGTATGTATGTATTATGCCTCCCAGAGATATCGCCACGAACACTTTTAGTGACGTCGACGTGTTTTCGCGCCGAGGGAGTTGCATCCCTCGGAAGTATTGTACGACTGTCCCGGAAAGTTTGTACGTAGTAATTTTCCGAAATTATAGTTTCCTTTGTAATCCTAAGTCGTTCATTTTAATTCGTTTTAAAAACATCCTGAGTGAAGTTTCGCTCGATTGTGAAAGAGTTGTATGATAGAGAGAAGCTTAAAAATAATTAAGATAGGTTTTCCTATAGGTACCCAACCTAGCGCAATGTCAAGAATTTCAAAGTCGATTTTCTCGAAAATGAAGCGCAATAAGAAAAAATTGTATTCCCTTTTCTCGACTTATTCACTTGTTATAAGTTGAAAAGAAAGAGTAACTTTTTTTATATCGCGCTTCATTTCCGAGAAAATCGACTTTGAATTTCCTGACGCTCCGTCCAGCCGTGTATAGGAAATCCTACCTTCAGGCTCAAGAAAGCGCGCAGCTATCGAGAACACGTTGCGTTGAGCGAGGATATTGAAATTCGACTGCGAGGATGAGCTCACTTTTCGTTATTCGAGAAACTGGCGATGTCTGCGCTCTCCGCCGACTGTTTTCACCGAGGATTGTTGGTCTGTTCGAGATAGGTCTATCGGGAGATGAAGAAATCCGGCGCCCGCGGGGCTGCGAGGTTACTTGAAATATTCCGTGATGTTTGGGTGAACGAACAGTGGCCGGTGAATTATGTAGAATTTTATATGCGTCTGCCTTTTTCCACTTGCAATCAAGTTTCTCTGCGCATTCTGTGCATACATCTGTGGAGATGCATGGCGTTAATAAATTCCGCTCCGTAATATCAATCTCATTTCTCGGGACAAACGCTTTGTACCATTTAAAACGAGCAATTATATGCTTTGCTCTGGTACCACATAATACCACAAGCTGAATTACTAGCTAAGTAGTCATCTTTATACTAATGCAATTGTAAATAAAGATGTGTGCGTATAAAATGGCACACGAGGGGACATCGGGGTATTATAATGCGTAATTCAGTTTCTTTCATTCCTAGAGGAATTTCCTCAAGGACTGACAATAAACCAATTGAATAATTGCACAAAGTGGTAAAACTTGATATCACGCTCCAAGACATTTAAACCTCTCAGATGTGACTAATAATAATCCCATAATCACAGGATAACGTTTCTAAGAATTAGCTGTCTCCATTACCAATTTGACTTTTTGTTTACAAGTTATTTAAACTGCAAGATCCTTAAAGGAAGAACCTTGTTTAGGACGCTGAAAAAGGTTATTTTCGCGAATTTTTTTAACACCGAAAAGTAAAATCGATTTTTCCAAAACTTTAGAGGTATTTTAATATATATTTCTGCGCTACAAACAACAAATTTAATTAAAAAATTTCAAGTCCATCGCGCCGAAATTAGTTGCTTATTGATGCGCCTCTCCACTGGAATTGAGAAATGGCGGGAAAAATGGAGCCTTTAATATTTGCCCAAAATAAACAAACCGAAGTTTTTCTTAGTTTCCATGATCGTACAACTAATTCCACTATAATTGCATATTTTACTTACAAACTATTTTGTATAGTTTTAAACGATGATAGAATGAAGCTACAATCGTGCAAAATGACACGTGCAATATTTGTTCCTTTTTTTAATTTCGAAAAGTTAAGTTTTTTTCAGTCATCACAGTAGATGCTTCTCAGTCTTAAAGTACTAAGCCCATATACAGCAAAAACAGTCGCAAAAATAATCTTCTATCAAACCCACTGCTGCCTACACTCCTAATTCAATTATTTCCCCCCCCCCCCCCCGTTTCACATACACAATTGTTATTTCTAGCCAAAAAAAACACTCCTCCAACGACTCGAGTCAACCGGTACCGTTTCACTTCTCGCCGAAGCCTGACGACCCAAAAGAGTCGAAATATTCGCGGATACGTGGGCGGGCCCACGCAAGCGGCCGAAAATAATCGCGGCCACATCCGTCTTCGCACTCGTTTGTACTTCACCACGCGTATCGCGATAAGAGGTCCACGCACGCGAAGGATCGACGCGCACTGAGTCATCGATCCCCGATCGAAATCGCGCGATAAACGCGGCGAGAGCCCCGCTCCTGCGAAGCGCTCGATTCCCCGCCAATATTTTTCGTTCCGTAGATATTTTCGCCGAGATTGTTTTATTAATAGACCGACAAAAGGCCCTTCCCCTTGCCCCTCTTATCATCCACCGCCCCCGCGGCCCTTCCCCTTTTTCCTCGGTTCGTTTATCGACCGGCAGCGTTCGCGACTTTCACTTTCGCCAGGTCGAACAAGACAATCGGCCCCCTCCCCCTCCCCCCTCCCTCGACGGCTATCGATCGGCGGACGGTCGTGCCTCGGTGTCGTCGACCCTTAGAATTTTCCCAGACCCCGCGGTCAATTTCCATTTTCCATCCGTGGCCGAGTTTCGCCGCTGAATAATCGCGGCCTGAAAAATTTATCGTAGCCCCGCGGAATTAACTCGATTTAACGTCACCCCTGACCCCCCTCACCGGTCGTCTGTGCACCCCCTCCCCGCGCACCCATCGCTTTATTTTAATTCCCGTCGCGGATACGAGCACGTGCGGGCACCGGCCGCGCCGGGGCATAAATTAACCGGCGCTTCTTTCTCATTCTATTTCTCCCGCATTTTTTTTTCCGTCCGCGACCGCACCGATAAATATCGACGCGGGCGAATAAATCCCATAATTTATTCCCGGCCGACTGATGAACGCCGATCGCGCATTGTGCGGGACGATTGGACGGGGTGCCATTCAGGGGGACGGTGACTACTCCGTCGGGCTCGGTGATTTTCGGCGATCGAGTGGACGATCGCGGCGAGCGGAATGACGTCGTCGTTGGATGGAAGTATTCGCGGGACTCCTCTTTTTCGCTCAATGTTCGCTGCTACGCGGTTGCTAGGGTAATGAGCGAGATCGATTTGAAAAAGTTTCACCTTCCTTCGAGTGAGCCAGGGGAAAAGTGAGTGTATTATTCATAATCCGTGGAATTTTCCAGTTCGAGGCCTTTCTTTCTCAGCCACCCCCGCGTCATTAAACTTCAACTTCGCTTCTGCAATATTGTAGACAGTTAAGTTGTCTCGCAATGGTAATTCGCTTAGTTAGAAGTGAAAAATTCAGTGTTCTCGGAACCGCTCGATTCCAGTTCCCGTTGCACGCACGCCGAGCAGCTTATCAGCGTCTCGCTCGTCCCCAGGGAAGTCGACTGGCGCCTTATCGGAGGCAGATCGATATTATCCGCGGCCTTCGGCTGTCGTTACAATGCCCGCGAATTATCGGCCGGTTCCTCTAATCTCGAAAATCCTCCGCGACGATACCGGTTTTTATCGAGCCCAGGGCGGGGAAACGAGGAAACGCATCAGCGCGCCGGAGCGCAGACGCCCGTCGTTTATTTTATTTTTTCGCTGGGAAGGGAGGAGGGAGGGATTAAAATTTATAGCGCAGATATCGGCGCATAAACGTTTCCTCCGTCGAATATTCTCGCCACCTTTGCCCGGCGTCGTCGTTACGCGGAGGCCCACGGGCGCATAAAAGATTTTACGAGAGTTCGCGTAGGATTCCAGCGGTGCACACTTGCGGGGCCGGGGCGAGAAAAAGAGGAGCCCAACAATCGACGGGAACGAGGCGAGTCAGCTTCCAAATGAGAATAAAAAAAAAAGGAGGATGGAAGACGGCGCGGATGTCACGCGAACTTTTGATGAAATCGATAGTCTGCCGGCCACGGTGGACGGTCGGTGGAGGAGGAGAGAAATCGGCGGGACGGTTCGGAATGCCTGACCTACGCGGTTCGGTAAGCGTGTCCGGTTCCAATAGCCAGCCTCGCCTAACGACATTCGAAATAATCTGCCGCGCGAAATGGACGCGAGGGCCGATATTGGTCCCAGGGGTGTGCTGGAGCTGGCAGACGACACCCGATCGAAGCTGGAAATAAAAAAGGAGAGGGGAGACGAGCTTCGATATCCCTGCGTGGCTGGTCTGCAAGCCGACGAGGACGATCGCCAGGATGGCGTGACCGGTGAACAGACGCTGCTCCTAGAGAAGGCCCGTCTCTCAGTTCACGTTTCACTTTGTCCTCCGTGTGCACTCGTGGCATCGATCAAACTGGATTATGATACCTCGTTAGGATGCCTCGGGGTTTTCGCCGAGGAACCTTTGTGGCGGGGACGCGCGGTGAGATAATCGGCGAATAGCGGATCTGCGGACGATTGGCATAATTGCACTGGATTTTACGGACTGATAAGGGTCTAGCTTTTGTTTAGGAAGCGTTTCGTTATTTCGAGTGGGTTATAACTCTGCCCGGGAAGGAGCAGAAGGTTCTCGCTTGATATTATTATTATTATTATTATAGTAAATAAACAGACGATTTAGTGTACGTCTGTGTACCTTGACGTTAACAATTCTTTTTTAACTGTTTTCGTTTATATAGAGAAACAGTAAATAGTTTTGATACATCCAAATAACATTTTTTCACTCCTTTGGCAGTATTTTCTCAAGTTTTCGCTTACTATATATTAAAGAGAAAGGACCAAAGTATATTTTGGCATATTTGTTATTAAGTAATTGATTCAAATAAAAATAAAAAGAATTGAAAACAGAATAATGTATCAGCTAGCCCCGGTTTCCCCCACCCAAAGGTCGGGTTGGTTGTTACAGTATCTGGGGTTGATTGGAGCATATAAATCAAAAGATCCAGTAGTGTAGAACAATTAGTTTCAATATTAAGGATCTTAAATAGAAAGGACATGCTATTGTTGATTAGGTTCCGCGAAATTTTCAAATTTCGCTCGTTTGCTAGCCCATGCTAATATTCTATTTTGAACGATGCGGAATAGAATCAATAAGATAAGGGTTGGCTTATTGCAGGACGATCGATGTCATTTACAAATTGCGCGAAGCCTCGCCGAAGCATTGAAATCACCGTTGTGCCGCGTTATGTAAACGAGCCGTCTTCGTAACTCGGAAAATAGCCCCTCTCATCTGTGGATGAAATTTAATCGATCGAAATGTGGAGCCGATTCAAGTAGACATCCGAGAGTAATCGCGCGTGAACTTGTGAGATTTATCGTGCATTATGAAGGGTTCCATTAATTCTGTTTCCTGGAGCATTTAGCGGCGCATTGCGGGGCCATTGATACCGGCGTGTCAAATTTCGAGATCCACCCACGCAGATCTATCCAATATCCTTCGTATTATACATTGTATTAAGTTTCTTTATATGACACCCACGTCACATCTGCAATATCCACGGAGTAATAATATCAGCAGACTTTATTGTATTATGTGCAACGATGAATGGACAAAGGTCGGCCTTAGCTGTTACAAAATTGTAAAGCGTCATTTCCCACGTATTATTCCGCGAAGACCTTAGTTTCTCAGTATCAGCGATCGCATCGTCGCTATCACGAGACAAGATCCACTCCGCGTGCATTAGAAGATATAGAAGAAGCTATAGCTGGTTGAAAGCTCTTGTTAATTACATTGCGCCAGTCAAAGCGTCGAAGGCAATCGCCGAATGACACGACGGCCTCGCCTAGCCGAAGGAAGACTAGCAGCGGAAAAAGAGGCAATCGGGGCAGGCAGCGTTGCGTTAGGCGGCCTTACGCAACGAAAACAGCAGCCGCGGGGAAAACAGCCGCGGCGCGTTATCGAGCGCGTAGCCGACTGCGAGCAGCCCACCGTCTTGGAATCGTCCTTGTCCTCGCGATCCCTCGGAACAACGCGTACCGGTTCCGTGGGTCTGATTGGAAGCACCAGACGCAGCCGGCGCGCAACCCCCATCCCTGGACGATAAGGCAGCGCGATGTCTCTCGCGAAGGGCAAATAAAAGGGGGATAGGTGCAGAAGGGCGGGGCGGGGCGGGCGGGGTGGCGGAGTGCGTAATCGAAAGAGAAGAAAAGGGCAAGGGTAAAAAAAAGGGAGCACAGGGACAGAGTTATCGCGTTCCGTCTGGGCCGCGTCGCGGCACAGTCGATTTGTAAGGGGATGGAAGGAGAAGGAAAATTAGCGAGAGGGAAGGACGAGAAGAAAGGGACGAAGAAAAGGAACAGAAGAGGAGGAGAAGAAGAAGAAGAAGAGGAACAAGCAGGAGCTGTCGGTGGAGGTGGAGGTTGCCCTGCACCGGTCGGTGCAACGTCTCGGCGTTGAACAGGAGGGCGAAACGAGAGGATACCGAGGGCAGACGGAGGCGAAGGAGGAGAAGGATCGACGGGGCGAAGAAAGGGGAAGACACGGAGGACTCGTAGCACCGGCCCTGAGATATGATAGCCGGTTATCATACCCCCCCCCCCCGTCCCTCCCTCCCTCCCCCCACTATCTCGTTCTACTGCCTTCCCCGTCGCCTTTCCCCATCCTCGCTTGCGCCCCACCTTTCTCTCCCCGGGTATACGAATCCCTCCAACCTAGCGTCGTCTTTCGCCTCTCTCCGCCGACCCTCGTTCGGCCCCAACAACCTCCTGTCTAGACGGCGCGCACACACACACGCTCCCGTCCGCGTCGCACACAGACGAGCCGCTCGCGCGCACCACCGCTGCCTCGTGCGACTCTCCTTCTCCCTTCCTCTCTCTCTGTCCCCCCGTGTCCTTCTTTGTTTCTCGGTGTGTATTAAGCCGCGTCCGCACGCACAGGCCAGACACGCTCGCCCCACGAGCGATAAGGGCCTTTTCAGACGAGACACTTTGGTGGCGAGTCCCCACTATCCGCCGCGCGTTCGCGCGTTTCAACGTCTTTTTGTTCCCCGCTGGCCATTTCGCGGTGCCCCGCTCCCCCGGGTAAGACGGGCCGCGGTTGTCCCGGGCGTTGCAGGCAAAAGTCACCGAGCAGGTGCTCCGCCCTGTTACCATTTTCCAGAATCGGACATATCCTCGCCTATCACCGATGCCGGGGAATGAAAGGCGCCGAGAGAGGGTTGTTTTGATCGTCCCCCGCTAGGGAAATAGACCTGGCCCTGAGCGAAAGGGAAAGTTCCGGAGCGGTGCTCCACGAAAATGTTTGAACTGACTGGTCCTGGGAGGTCGCCCGCGCGCGCTCGTTTACCCGCGCGTAACGCGGCTACCAGCGCGAAATGGTCGGGGAAAAGTTTGCCCGGGGATAGGAGAAGGGACCGCGAGTTTCGCGTCTGGCGCAGGGAGAACGGCTACCTGGAAACTCGTGGCCGCTTCGTGGAAGCTCGAAAAGTTAATTACGTAATTGTATTACGTCTTGGGGCTTGTACGGGTGCCTCTCTGTCTCTCCTCGCCAAGGTGTTCCCCAGGGAGGAGCCTCGGTCCCCGGGTATCGAAATACTTCTCCCGCGGAACCGGAATTTAATACAAGAGGCAGGGTCGTTAAGGTCCGCGGGAGGCGGCCGTCTAATGGAAAAGTTTCCGTCCCGCATCGGAGGTGAGAACAAAGCTGCCATCGATCTGGACACTGTCGCCGCGCACCGGTTGCAAGAAATGTAAGAAACATGATCACCGCAAGGAAATAGGGGGCAAAGGAGTGTGCACGTAGGGACCCGACTGCATTTCGGTTTCTATCAAGCAGCCGGGGCATTGTTGACGTCGATTTCAGTAAAACTTTTCGCGATTAATCTGGGGCGATACAGTTGATACCTTACACATATACATGTTAATCGTTTATCAGTACTGTGGGGGGTGCATCCGAAGCCAAAAGCGTCAGAGGATGCCGCAACAGTAGGCTTTGTTCTCGTTGCAAAGTATTAAACGCTGACCTCTTGATGGACCCCCCCAGCTATCGACGCGCGATTAACAGCCCCCCTAGATATATGCTCCCGCGACATAATTACCCGCACGCGTTACGATTCGTGCTCGGTCTCGCCCGAGCCAGCTCGCGCGTCCCTCGAGCGTCTGCACGGTCCGCCGCTCGTCAAAACATGGATCGCAGTCAGTCAAAACGACATTAGAGGCAGACGACGGTTCGTCGTGGCACGACCTTGGCCGAGGTAAGGTCAGCGCGTCGAAGTTCCTTAAGGCGCGCCTATACTGACGTCGCGAGCGAGCGAGCGAGCCTGCGCCCGCGGAGGGACTTCTCGCGGCCGCCTGTCTCTCTCACTCTATCTCTGTCTGACCTCGGCCAACCTTTTCTCTTCTCCTTATCTCTCTCCGTCTATCTGTCTATCCGTATCTCCACCTCCTCCGGGTCGCCTCGCTCTCTTCGCCGTTCGGTACGCGCTTCCTCGCGGTCTCGGCAGCGCGGGTGTGAGAATTCGTCTGTGAGGCTTCTTGGTGTGAGACGGCGGTGTAGTGGGGGCCAGGAGCGTCTGGTAGTGCCCCGTGGAGGGAAGTTGGGCGCGCGTGGGGCCGTCGTCGTCTCTGCACCGCTCCGCACGCCTTCGTGCTTGAACGTGATCGGGAACAGCCTCGACCGGGCTCTCCTCCAGGAAGAGCGACGCGTCCTTTGCGACGATCGAGGTCTACTCGAACTGCGCCGATACCCTAGCCGAAAGAAATATAGCGAGGGCGCAGGAACGAACGAGGGGTGGAGGGGGAGGTCCGAGGTTCAATTTCTAACGCATTTCGGTGGGATCGCTTAGGATACTTTTTTAATTAAATCAGGGATTAATACGAGGATGTTATAAAGGACCCTTGAGCTTGCCATCCTGCAAGATCCTAAAGAGTGACAACGTCGGGGAATATTTAGGATATTGCTGGAATCGGCGTTTTATAATAGGTAGACGATTGACGCCGAGTTCAAACGACGTGGAATGTTTCGGGCGTAATTGAAAGCATTTGCCTGCAGCTGGTAGGAATCGGTGCATCACGCGAAACACCTGAAAACCGAGCGTCGCGCGATCAGACCCGGGCTTAATTGGCAGCCAGCGATTATCCGATTGCGAGACGGAGCCCGGTTGAACGATTCGACGGGCAGCCAGCAGCAGCTTCTTTTGTTGCTGCCATCCCTCGCGTGCTTAATTGAAAACTATTCTCTAAACGATGTCGGGGCTCGCGCGCTCCCATCGGGCGAGACCATATCGAGCGTCGAACGAGCGGTATCGATCCGCGAGCGACCTGACGGTCGATGCCGCCGGTGCGGTTGAAGTATCAACCTGTTATAATTTCAAGGGTAATTTCACCCTCTACAGGGTAGAGTGGCGCACTCGAATTAATGGAACCGGCTGGAGAGAGCACCGTGGACGGGAATAATTCGCGCGAGCGAACGCGCGTAACACACGCGCGCGCGCGCGCGCACGGTAGAGATATTGTGCCGGGCTCCTTCCTACTTTCGGAGATTTCGACACTAGAAATTCCGGGGGTTTTACCTTCCACGCTGCCGGGCGAAAGGTAATTACTTTCCACGCGCGCGCGCGAGCGCTCACGTTACCGTGACCGCGTGCGTTTCATCGTCGGTGAAAATTTTATGACCCTCGGGGTAACTCTCGTTGGGGAACCTAATAGGAGGAAAAGGGGAGTAACTCGCGATGGAAGAATAAACGTTCCCCGATTTTCGACCTCTTGCGTCCCCTCTCGATCTCCCCCTCTGTCTACAATCTGATACTTAACGTGTTCGCAGCCCCCTGACCCGTATACGGGTCGGGACGGTTTTCAGTCACACATTCCCTCGCCCATGCACAACTTAAGGGCGAGGATGCAGATCACGAGATTGCCGTGTGCAACACGCGCTGCACTTCATGGCTCGCAATTTATTAAACAGTCCTGGTAAATTTCGGCCATGTAGTCGTCAAAACAAATTTATTATTATTTAGTTCTATTTTGTCCGCTTACCTCGTCCGAACGTCATAGAATCCAACATACCGTTTAGAATGTCAGGGAGTGACGGTATCCAGGATATTTACTGTACCATCCTTCTCCCGAGGATTCGCCGCTGTCGACGTGTTCTAATTAAGTCCGAGCGTTCGCGCCCGCGATTAATCGGCGGCTTCCTGGCCCCCGGTACGAAACTTCGCGGTGTCACCGTGTCGAGTCCTTGTCGGCCGCTGTCCCCCTCCCACCCAGAATATAAACAGCGCGCCGTCCTGTCGCGGGGATATCATCGCCACACGACACACCGCCACGCGGATGATTTTTGCGTCGCGCTACGACATATACCGGCTTAACCGGCTGCTGGTTTCTCTGTTTATGTGTGCCCGGCAGGCGTGTGTGCGCGTCGATACCGCTGTGCCACGCAGGACACCCGCTGCACGCCACATGCACACAGACAGCCCCCTCCCGTCGGCAGCCGGCGTGTTCGTGTGCACCAGCGTCTGCCAGTGCATCGGACAGAGATAGAGAGCGATAGATCGGGAGTCCCTGCTTGTCGGGCGGCGAAAGGGTGTCGTGAGGGGCATGCAGGGGGGGGAGGGGAGCAGGGTAAATGCGACCGCTGCTGCGCCGACGGCGGATGGTGGGGGGGCCGGTGGAAAGCGTCTGGCCGCCGACGAAAGAGAGAGAGAGATAGAGAGGGGGGGGGGGGGCGAGGGAGCGAGCGAGAGGGGGAAGCGACGGTGCTGCGGCCTGACAGCCACCGGACGAATTCAGTCTGCCGCTGGACTTGGAACGTGTTGGATGTCTCGAGTACGTTCGTCCGCGGTTCTCTATCGCGGAGCAGGTTCCGCTTTCTAGTTCGTCGCGTTCGGTGCGGTGCGAACAGAGAACTCACGAGGAGGTATCGACCCCGTCGTTCAGCGACGGGGAAAAAAGAACTAGTTCCCGACCACGGTGCGCGATTTTCCTTTCGTTGGACGGTGCCGGTGGAGTGACGCGTAAGTGCATTCCGTTTCTACGCGAGGTCGTGTCATCGAAAGCAAGCCTGGCACGTTCGCGACGACGCCGCTGACATTTCTACTCCACCCAGCAAGGCGAGAAGTCGGCCGAACGGCAAGTCTCTTCGCGTGTCTCGTCGACTGACTCGCAACAGAAGCAGGCTGAGTGGGGTCGAGTAGGAAGCAGGAGCTTCCTAGACAAACGATCGGGCGTTCCAGCGAATGGTATTCCCGAGAGAAAGAGAGAGAGAGAGGATCGAAGGAGCGTGGAAGAACCGAAGTCGGAGTGGAAACGACTGTGCCAGTCGAAAGTCAAGGTCGTGCCTGTCAAAAGACGACGCGCGTGCCCGGCGCGTTGTTGAGAGCGTCTCGTCTGCCAGCAACGAAACGTCTCGCCGCCGAAGGTAGCCGCGGGACGCGTGCTCTCCCGCTGGAAGCCTCCCAAGTGAACACTCCTCGACTCTTTCTTCGTGCGACCGTAGTGTACCGTACGAGTGCTCTGCAAATATCAGCGGGACGGCAGGAGCCGAAGGGAGGAGATAGAATCTGTGCAGCTCTCGTTGAATCTCTCGTTGAACCTCTCGTTCGACAGCCGTGAAGCCGGGCGTTCGAGTGGGATCGGGAGCAGTGGATCGAATTAAGCAGAAACGAGGCCGTTTCCTTTTAACCGGCTGGATCAATGGTGAACGTGGGTGAGCGATCCCGCGCCCCTGCCATGACACTTTGACAGCCCCGTGGTTCGCGCTGGATCCGAGGGTACAGAGGGCAGAGATTTCGATTACTCGAGGAAGGAAAAAAGTGATAATCAGTGGCGGGAGGTATTCCGGGCTAGAGGAGGTTTTGGGGAAGCAGTAGCCCGGCGGGGTCGAGAGTCGGGAGTGTTTATGCCAGCTTGACAGCTGACGGTCAGTGGTTTGCGGCACGTCGACAACCTGGCGGCGCGGTTCAAATGAAGCTGAGGCGTCGCTGCATGCAGACGCTCGGCGTCTCCGTGAAACAGTTGAGGAGAAAGCTGCTTGAGCTGGGCGCGCGAATCCTTCACGTTCAGGGTTCGAAACCACGCGACATGGCCCTAGTGGTATGTTGACAATTTCTTAGCCTCTTATCGCTATCTCTTCATTCAACATTTCGATATCTCTCGTCTGTATAGCAACTATATATACGGGGTGTGAATGGTTATGAGCGCATGTTTGAAAAGTGAATCTATGTAACCTAAATCGGAGTACATTTCTTTAAATTGTTCGAACCAGATTGAAATTCAAGATCAAGTTTAATTAAAGTCTTAGTTGAGATGCATAAATTCATTACGGAAAACTGTTATCATTTCCTCTTTATACTACGCGTATACGTTTTACGCTGTAGACCCATTAAAATTGAAGCTCGTGACATGAAGCGTTCTTTAAATTTAAACGTCGAGATTGTATCATATTAGAATAGGCTTCTTTTAGAATTGTGTGCATTAGAATTTGATAAATGCATCCCTTGCACTTACATATTTCCAATATTGATTATCGCAAGTACGAAAGCTAGAACGCAAAAGCATTTCTATTTTTCAACAAGAATCACCTACTTTCGCATCACGTATTCATATATTCTAAAAACTTGTGCTCTATACTATATGCTTAAGCTGTATACTCAATACACAATCACGATAACAGTGTTGACTTGGACGTTTATCCGAATGAAACACGTGCAGATCTATTAACACCCGCCGTCAAATAATCAGGCCGTCAATATTGTCGCGAATTAACCAAAACTTTGTGACGGACGTCAGTCACCGCACGCGCGCGCGCATCCTTGGAAAATGGGGCAAACTTGATATTCGGCCAGACGTCGATTTTTAATCGCTTTAATCGCACGGCCCACGTGTTATCTCGCGTCTATTCTCCTCCTCTGTGTTCCTGTCGTGCTTATCTGAAGTATGTTGTCTACCATCCTCGCGTAATCAAACCTTTCCAATCAGTGGCAACAATAATTCGATAAGATTCATTCGTATAATTGATCTATTAATAATTTCTAAAAGACGTGCCTTACGTGTCTGAAATATTGATCTCTTCTAACGTTTATCGGCCAGGCTTCCCACAATTCCCAATTGTTTCGCAACGAGTCTTCTGTCTCGACCGTCGTTTGAATCGAGGCTTCCTCGAACTCGTGTGGCTTTGATGCTTCAGAGAAACGAGAGCTGATCGTTGTTCCTCTATCAGCCGTCGACGATTAATCGTCGGTTTATTAATTCTTCGGTAATTTCACAAATTACTCATTCTCGAGGGAGGGTTTTGCTTCTCTTTTTGAGAACAGTGTATCGAACTTATTTGCTGCGGCATGAATCGGTAGACGATACTTTTCCCAAGGAAGTATGTTGAAAATATATCAACAAAGTTCGTTTATTCCCCTTAGTGTTTCATTTTAATAAATTCATTTGAATAATAGGCATTTGAATTTCATAGTTTTTTTTTCAAATTGGTCTTGGGGTTGTAATTTTTCAGTAAACTTGACATTTTTTTTTAAATTCTTCGTAATTCAATTCTCTAGCGATCTGTCCAGCCAAAGTTTGGAATTTCGTTGTCATTTTTTATATTTAGCGAAATATACAGGAGCTTTTCTTGGTACATTTGTGAACCTCCTATTACAAGATTCAAAATTTGCTTGTAATTTATGTTTGTTCAATATCTCTATCTGATACTATAGTCTGAATAATTAAATTCACAATAATTATTTCTATATAATAATACACACAGTCATAATATTTTTATATTCGGTAAGGGTGATCCGCCCCTGCTTCCCATCAACACCATAAATTTCTCCGACAAACATGCATCTCTCGAAAACTCTCCGCACACCTTCCCACAAACAAATTCCACTTCATCTTCCCATTTCCAATAATCCTCCGCAACGCCCCAACCCTCAATATCCCACCAAGACCACGCATCCTGCTCCGAAAGCCCATAATATCCTCTGTGCAGCAATAAGTCTCCTCGCCACCCAAACACTGCCTCCTTGCACCCTCACCTCCCATGAAAAAGACAACAAACCCACCCCCCCCCCGGCTGCCTCGACCCGCCCCTCCACCTAATTCCGCCGCAGACCTCGCAATCGTGGCCAGAAATCGTGGCGTCGTCGGTCGCGTAATCAAGAATTCCGCCCTCGCTGCGGACGGGACGCTCGGGGAGCGCGAAAGTCGACGAGAGGAGAGATACCTACGCCGGGGGCCTCGGCAGAAGAAAAATAGGAAAAACGAGCGTGCAGGCGCGGACGCGGCGAGCCGTGAGGGCGAATCGAGACGGTGCAATCGATAGGAGCGAGACAGAGGGAGGCCGTTACACCGTCTGCCTCGTGTTTCTTCCGTCTGGCCCAGAATGCGAGTCGGGCTTTCACTGCAGTTTTCTCGTCTGGGTCGACAGTCCGTCTCCCTCGCTCCCATTACCGTCATTCCCGTCCTCTCTCTCTCTCTCTCTCTCTCTCTCTCTCTCTCTCTCTCTCTCTCTCTCTCTCTCTCTCTCACACACACTCTCCGTCTCTTTCTCTCCCTGCCTCTCTCGCTCTCTATCTCTCTTTCTCATTCTAGCTCACTCGTTCGCCCGCCGGTTCGCTCCCTCGCCTCTTTTCTGTCGGTCGATACCTTCCCGTCGCACTTTTAAATGTCATCAGCCCGATCGTGAGGTCGGCCTCGACGTCTCCTTATACAGGGTGTGCCCGAAATGTTTGGCCTCGCTTCGATGCCGTGTCCCATTAAATTATGGGTAATTGCCTCTATTTCGGGACGTTGCACCTCGATTCACGTCCGCCCAGGTGGGCTCAGGTAGCCTTGCTTCGAGCCACGATGCGCGCGTGTGTCATTCAATAGGATCGAACAATTTCGGGGGGGGGGATTGGTCTCTATTTCGGGGACGGCGAGCAGCGGGAGCGTATTGTGGATTTGACGGATGATCGGCGGTGTCTGATGTCGAGGGTTTTCGGCGGAATCGTGGAGTACGGTGAAAATGGTAGAACGTGACTCGATTGCCGCCGATTTTGCTATTAATGAATATTGCAGTGGGTGATTATTGATTAGCTACCCTTGCGGCGCGCAATGTGTTAATGGTTCCGTCTGCGATTATGAATGAGACGTTTGTGAAAATCGGCGCCTGCAAGTGAATGATTGCGCAAGCAGGTCGCTTAGGATATTCTTACCGATATGGAAATCTTGCGAGTATCGTAATTGGCTAGTGACGCACTTGCTACGCGACAGAAGAATCCAGCCACTTTATACTAATGAAATTCAAATTTAGAACTTCCACCTACGTGCAACCTTGCGGGCAATTGTTATGCTGCAGTTTTTCTTCATTCTCTTTAGGTTTCCCATGTGCCGAATACGTTTGCTATCGAGCTTGCTTCGCTAGCCACCCTTCTAATGCCATCCCACTTTCCTCCGCTGTGTTCATCGATTTTCCAGGTATCTCTGCGCGCTTTTCAGTTCAGCTTACCACTAGGCCCTCCCCCTCGCACTTTTTGTCCCCCACTTTTGTCCCCCTTCTTTCTCATGTACGGATTTACGTGTAGGTTTTTTTTCCGGCGGAGGAAAATGGAGGCATTCAGGGCCATTCTGCTGAAATGCCAACCCAGAGGTTGTCTCTAATGCAGGCTAGCCTGCCACCCATTGTGCCTCGGATATTTTTCTTCGCGATCTTCGATGTTTCCAGGTACCCGAACTGTGTGAGTCCGCATGATTGATCCTTCCCTGGTAAAACATTCTCAGCCTTGCCTGCGGAGATCTCATGCTTAAGTGCGTTGAATACTGCACCCCCCCCCCCAAAAAAAATGGGTGGCTGTTACTTTTAGAAAGTGAATCGATATAAAATATTGATTTTGCTATTAAATGATGGCTTTAACAGCTATAAGCGGTTTAGCTCGGTTTTATGGCAAACATCTAATTTTCCCGCACACTGTACATTGAAATTTGTATTTACCACCTGCACCTGTATTCTTTTTACAAGTTCATTACTTGTTCCAAGCATATGTGCCATAATATTAGCCTCTGGAGGAGAGCAATAAAAATAACTCCCAGCGTCATGTCTCTGTCCACTTCGTGAATTATTACAAGAACGGTCTGTCAACAATCGTAGCTTACGGTTAGATCACCTGTATCACCTGCAATTCTTCTTCCACGTTCCCCGTCGCTGCTCGAAATAATTACGATCTGCTTACGACTTAAGCAGTTTTGCAACACTCCGCCAGATGCGCGTCCAATTTCCTGCATTCCTGCAGTGGCTCGATCTTACCTAAAACCATTACTGTACCAATTACACGATGCTTTTTATCCACACCATGCGATTTAATCATTGAAAAAAGCATAGGCCCAGGCGGCAGACGTTCTGAGGGGCCCAATTTTCGGGAGAACGAAGAGGTAGTTTACTAAAAACGATTGAGTAGTACAGAAAAATAAATTATAGTGTTTGTATGAAATCATATTTTTTTTTGGAATATGCTCTTGCAAACGGCTTATTCTTAGCAATTTTTTGTAAAGGTACCAATGCGCTAATCCTTTCGGAACTTTAAGGGTACTTTATTTAACATTTTCACAAGTAATCAAATTTGTTATGACAATAAAATTGCGACAAATAGAAAAGAAATAAAGCAGTAGAAGGTTTAAGTAGGTTCTTTTTCGAAGTGAAAAACGGCACCGGTTGTAGATAGCGTCTCTAGTAGTTACTTGAAGCTGAACAATACAATTTTTATGGTAATATATTAATATGGACCTAAAATGGTGTAAAAAATTGCATATATTAAAAATGATGGCACTTCCAACAATAAAGTGTGATTTTCGCAAAAAAGAATGCGCAGAATTTGTTTAAGCAAAGTGGTTAAAATTAACAATTTAGTTAAACCGTTCGGTTTACCTTCTGAGAAATATTATAAACTAAAAATGTGCCGAATTTGAAGTTGATCGGTCAAATCGTTTTTGAGTCCTCCCCGGTGTCACTATCGAAAACATGGTTTCGAGAAAAACTGGTTTAAGTTAAGAAAAATTCTGCTTCGTTTATACTTACTGCTATTTCTGGGCCATACAATAGACCTTCTGGCTACTCAAAAAACACATTCTCTTGCAATTGTTGCTGTCTGCGAGTCCGGTCGATTTATAGGGTGTTCTCGCCTTAAATTCGCCACTGGTCGCCGTCGAAACGATCCATCCCCTCGCAGAAATTCAGGCGCAATCGAGACAAACAATCGACTTAAGCAGTGCGTGCACCATGCAATCCAAGCAGCAAAACAAAAGTACATATCACTCGCGAGCACCCAGTACACAGAGAGGGCCAGGAGAAAGAGGCCTCCGGCCCGTTCCCACGTGGAAAATATCCCGGTATCTCTCGATCGACGCATTATCTCGTCATCCGCGGAATCCAGGACACGGCGCTGCATGACGCTGGTAATCGGGCGCGCGAGTGCGCCGCGGCGATTTATATCTCGCGGGTCTAGCGGATCGTCTAATCTGGCTCGTTAGTATCGATAGCACGGCCCCCTCGCGCGCTCCTGAAATCGTACGCGAGCGCACGCACGCGCTCGCCACCGTGCATACGCGCAACACGTCCACGTGCCCCTCTAACCGGCGCGCTTCGCGTTTTTCCCCCGCGAAATTAAGGTCAGCCTGCTCGTTTTCCTCTCTGTCTATTTTTTTCTCATTCTGCATCCCGCGCTCTCCCCCGCTACGCCCGTCCTCGTCGTTTTGTCCCCCGACGAGAGAGAGAAGCCTCGCCTGCCCGTGGGAAACGCGTCGGAGGCTGCTCTCCGCTCCACGAGCGCGGCCAGCCGCGTCGATCGACCGTGTCGACGCGCGCTTTTCACGTTCCACTTGCCCGATTCGAAAGATTGCGTCGCTCCCCGATTTTCACTCCGTACCGCTGCGGACACGATTTCTTGCGCTGATTTCTGTGGGGTCTTCTCCAGGGGCTCGTAGGCTCGTGGGTAGGATTTCCAGGGACGTGACATTCAGGCCTTGTAGCTCGATGTTTTATCGGAGTTTGAGCAGATTTTTTGGTATTTGGCTTTGAGAAACATGGATTTGAGAATAAATCGAGGGCATCTGATGCTCTAATTAGGAATTTATTCTTTGTTGGTTGAAGTTTCTGAGAGTTTGGGGTGGTCGGGGTGAAAATTTATTTATTTATTAAAGAGATAACAGCTCTTTGGTACATTTTAACCTTTCGTGGCCACACAGGGTGTATCGCATCCCTTGCAAAAGAATTTTTGTCTCTGTCAATATTTCTGTAAATTTTTAGACCTTAATATTAAAATTTAAAAAGTTGGTGAATTTTGACAAAAAAATTGCCTCTTTCCACAACTACTTTTCAACTACAAATTTCATCATGTCAAAATTTACATTTATAGAAAAAGACTATTAGAGTTTTATTACTCTTCAATTATCACTGAAAAGTTAAGAGATTCAAAAATACGATAATGGTAACTCAAAAATGACGCTGGGGTGCGTTATGACCAATTTCTGATTATAAAAAGGTGTGATCACGGAGGGTTAATAATATACGGAACCGACAAACAAAATAAAATAAAATTAACAAGTACCAAATCAAAGAAAAATGTAATTAAATAAAATGTTTAAAATACTGCTTATAAACCTTTACATTCAATTCCTCGTGCGAGGATTCCAAACGGAAATCTCGATGGTATCCAGGGCCGAATTAAGACCTTTAGAGGCCCTGAGCATTTAAAAGATTTTGAGGCCACCCATCGCAATATACAATTTCTCAGGCATTTCTGATAATTTAACTGATAACTGTTTTTAACAAAAGTTGGACTTTAAACTTCAGAAAAGTTCTATGGTGCCTTTCTCCAGATGCTCCGAGTACGTGCTTATTTTGCTTTATTGGTTAATCCAACACTACTGGTACCTCTCGAGTAATTTACTTCTTCGATATTACGATTTCAGTATTCAGTATTACATTCTCTTTTATAAAATTGACTAAACTATCCCTCCTTATTCCACCGTTTCGTTAAATGCTAATGCATCCTCGCAATTTGAATCCTTTTTGAGGAAGCTCACGCCCAAGCCGCGACCTCTCCCCGTTTCCTTCGCGTTCGTCCCATTTGTTTGTTAATTCCTGGGCGTGGGCTCGAAGGCTGCCGTTTTCTACAATGTGGTTGTCGACCCTGCGCTATCGCAGAATTACGTCGACACTGAGCACGAACGCGCCGTCGACACGCAACCCCTTCGCCCATGGTTTGCATACGTGCTGCCGGGCGCGCGTGTAATCGCACGTTACTTTTCCTTCCCTCTGCGGAAATAACCGAGATATCGCCCGAGCCCGTGGAAGATTGTCGCCTGATGGTGATGAATCGCGGCGCGGAAAGGAAGTATCTGAAACTTTCCGTGGGGGACTCCTTCGCGGGGCTGGAATGGCCGCCTTTTCCCTCTTGCATTCCAGTATCTGATTCGAACTTCCCAGTTGAGCAAAGAAACGACTTTCCCGCCCGCAAAACGCGCTACAAGAAAGGAAACGCGTACCTGCACGAAATTCCGTACAAAATTCCTGAATCCACAAATCTGTAAAAAAAATATCCACAACTCCCGACGCATCTATCCCTCGATAAAGTCCACATATCGTGCATCAGCTCGAACGAATTCAAGCGTGTAAGAGTCAGCTTGAACTGGCAAACGCAAGAATTCATTCGACAGCCACGCGCAATGATTCAGAACGACCAGAAATGGCTATTTGTCGATCGTTTTCGAGCGCCCTTCTATTCCCCTCTCATCGTAATTACCGCGCAACCAACGAGCTTATTAACATGCATACCCCCTCCCCCACCCCTTCGTTCTGGTACTTGAAAATCGTCGCGAAGAACGGATGCCTCGAAGTTAATTAATCGATCACGAAGGCCGGGCGGGGAAGAAAGGACACGAAAGGCGCGCGCAATTTTCGCGGCCGCTTGCACACCGACGAAACAGCGCGAGTCGGACACAGAGCAGCCGTGCACACGCTCGTGTAATTTCCAGCAGACGTTTCCCGCTTGCCGGAGATAACGCTAACGAGGCCCAGATAATAACGCCGGCAGTCTAGACAGTTAATTACAAGAAGTCCTTTGGAACAACGCGGCCGCGCGAGCTTTCAGCCTCGCCGCGTACTCTTTCAGGTGGCAGCTGAAGTTTCGCTGCGGCGAGCCTTTAGGGACCGCCTCTTCGACAATTAACGAACTCGAAAATGGCCCAAGGATCCAGAGGAAGCGGCTGGCCGGGCAACCGAACGATCCGGGCCGCTCGAAATTTCTGCTTGGGGAAAAAAGTGGGCATACACGACTGGATCAATACTGAGCGATTAGTGGGATCTAACAAACGGGGTAGTTTGAATTTGAAACACTTGTGTAGCTGAAGTTGCTTGAGACACCGGAATGTTGCAGTTTTGAGAGATACTCAAAGTGTGAATATTTTTCTAGGTTGTTTTCTTCGAGATCTTCGTGATTTTCTTGGGCTGTTTGAATTTTGTTTGTGCTACTAGAGGTCTTTTAGGCATGGGCGTAGCGAATGTGGGGCACGTGTGAAATAATAATAAAGTAGTTCGTCCAAAATTAAATTATCTTATTACAAAATACAAATAAATTAAAGTGTGGCGTAATTCCGTACTATGTGACCCCGGTGATATTAATTCCTAACCACATACATAAATTCAAAATTCGGGTTCACTATTTATGGCCCCTCTCTGAATGAAATCCTACGCTCCTGCTTTTAAATTATCTCGTTTTTCCGGGGTACCCGAATTTTTCCCAATAATTTTAATTTTTGTAGCGCGCTCCGAGCGTTTGGAATATCATCCCCATTAATTTCCTTTGTTTTGTAATTGAGCCCAACGTCGATACCGATCGTCCGACTTTCTCGCGAAGATCCGACGAATTTCAGTGAAGTCCTTCGCGAAATGTGTCGCAGAATCGTCGCGTCCGTTGCGTAACTGTCCGTTTTCCAGGAAACTCTCCTCGCCATCTCGCCCCACTCCGTTTTTTCCCCCGATTCTTCCGATTGCATAACGCGACCGTCTGCTGACCCGACGGTGCCTCTTGATTTTCCTCGCGCGCAGCGACAAACACGGGAAAAACGCGCGTCACGTTACCGCCGTCGCGGCGACCGCGACGAGCGATGACAAATTATCAGGCTAACCGCCAGCGCGGATCCGACGGCGCAGACTATAAACAAGCGCATTATTATGACGACGGCCTATCGATAATTGTAAACACTGACGCTGTTTAACAAACTTTTTCCCCTCCCAAAATGTCGCTCGAGCGGTTATGGAGGGAGAGAGAGATTCTGTTGGCGCGATCGACGTTTCAAACAATCGACGCGCTATCGCCCCGTCCTCGGCATTATTTGCAGATCGGGGGCAGCGCGCAGATACGATGTTATCGCCGATGGTTTCTTTCTGCGGTTTATGGGGTCGCGAGATCGGACGCGGTGACCTAGATTTTCCCAAGGAAAAGAATATTGTCAACTATTTTGCCGCGCGAGGCGCATCGATTCTTCCTGTGTTTATCGAAGTTCAGCTGCGTTCTGGCTTACTTAATACGCGGATGGTCGACTATGCATGAGCAGCGCGTGCAAATCGTTTAATTAAGAATGATGGGTTGAACAATTAAAGTTTGATTAAAGTGTTTAAATTCAAAATAGATTTTCAATTTTAGCGCGCGATTCGTAAAACATTCCCATGGTTGCATAAAGAGTTGTACTATATTTGGAAATACTACTGTAAAATAATGCAGCAAGCAGGAATACACGAATTATTCCCAACAAACAGAGTCAGAAAGCTCTTTACCATTTTTCGATCCGAGTGTCAGTTCTGGCGCGCGCTAATTAAATTCAGACTGTCTGACCACGGAACGGTACAGTCGAAACGTCGATACAACACTAGCGTCGATTCGACGCCGTCGAAGAAACACTACGGAATGCACGTGCGCACGCAGTGCTCTACTTAACAGTCTTTGTTGCAATGCAGTTCCACAGTCTTCATTACATTTTCACTCTCATTTGAAACATTCACATTTTAAGAAGGGAAACCAAGGTGCTGACCGGGGAGAAAAGACTAATTCCAAAGCTCTGTTTTTGATAAATTAGCAGTTTTTATAAAATATCGTTATTAGCTTTACATCTCCTAAACAAAATTTTTCTCAAAATATTATGTAATGATATTGATTATTGTAGCCACAGTAGTAGGTGGCGTGATAAACCTTCAGAAATTGTTCACCTCAAGCGTTGCAGCGATGGCACTAAAATAAAAATTTATAATATTTTCTTAAAATCTGACGAAATATCTTCTATTGTACATACGCGTTTAAAAAATAATAATAATTGGTTACAAAATAGCTGAAATTTTAAAACAAAGTGTTGAAGATCAGTAAGAAAATCGACATTTTTTTCAACGTTACGATAAAAACTAATCACCCAATCAAAAATTCGTTAACGCTTAACTGAAGATAATCTTATTTAAAGCTGGTATGAAAAATTTGAAGTAAATCGGATGAAGGTTATCTGACTTCTCCATACACCTAGTTTCAAAAGCGTCACTTAAAAAAAGTGTGTTTAAAGTTTTAGATGGAGCTCCTATCACCCGAACTGCCAATTTTGAGCGTTGTACTTCCTGCAACAAACCATCTATAACTCCATTATTTCTTCGAAATTTACTTTAATACATAAAAGCACATTATTGCAACCTCAAACATTAAAATTCGATTTTTTCGAACAATCACCCTGGTTTCCCCCCTAACAGAAACCATAGATCTGATTTTTTATGACATCCACTGCATTCATTGTGCGACGAAACAAAAGGTGTAGGTACACTTTCACTCCTGTGGTAGAGGAAACCGGCAATTTTCTTTGCAGCTCTGCGCAACAGGGGAAACACACGCACAGCATTATAAAATTGACGAACAAGTCGTTGAATCTTTATCCGCGGCACTCGATCTTCCTTCCGATTTAGAAAAAAGTAACTCGCGGCGGAGAATCAGCGTCGGCCGATAAATCGCGAAACTGTCAAGGCGCGTTGGCAGTTGCAAAATTGCGTGACGCGGCGCGGTCACACCTGGATAAGTCGTGTTTCCGCGTTTATATTTCCCACGACGCGTTTACAAATTTACGTCTGGCTGGCACGACAGTAATGGTCGCTATACCGAAGTCCACGGACAGCGAGGATCGAGCCTCACGTGCTTTTTATCGCGACTCATGCGCGGTTTTCCGTGCCCACCAGCTTCAAAGAAGAACGAAGCTGAAACGCGAAATCAGTCGGTTATCTAAAGCAATCCTTCTTTTCTGGATGCGAAGCAACGATTTCTGCGTGGACGAATATACAAGATCGATAAAGTAAGATTCGGAGACTTTAGCAGTCGAAAATCTATAATAATTCCGTTCGAGATTAGGAGACTCGCAACGGGGAATTCGGGTTTATTGTAGAACTGTCCAAAACACTCGTGACGAGATACTGCGGCCAGTAAATCTGTGATCTCTGTTAGGTAATTTCTGTAGAGCTCATAAATAATCGTTAATCCGTGTGCCTCGAAATCTATGGTAAAGCTTCTCGAGATACGGGAGTAATTGGGAACCTCTATCAAATAATATCGGCGGATATTGCCACTCGTAATCGTCGATCTCCGGTCGAAGAAAGCCGTCTATCGCGCGTTACGATTGATAATCTGTAACAGATAATTGGCACGTCTAATCGCGGATCCGAATCATTGAAAGTCACACCATTCCGTAGGCATATCTAGGCGGATATTAAAGTGATTGATAAACTACATTAACCAGGTGTCTCTGCTGAACCTGTAAATTATTGCCCGTCGCCGAGGGTCTGCCAGGATTTATCTAATATTAGTTGATATTACTTAGTAACGAGATTCGATCCCATTGATACAACGGCACGCGATAAGGAGGAAACAGACGTACGTAAAAGGGAGAACGCATCAAATATGTTGGTGCCAAATAAAATAACGCTAACCCACAAGTTGAATCCACCTTTCAATCATTCCTCCCTGAATCTTCAGAATAAAAACGGTACGCCAATAAGACCCCTTTGATCCTTAACCGATGATGTGAAGTCTCGAAGACCCCTGCAGAATTATTTTTCCCATATTTTCCTTCTTTTTGTTCAACCTTGTTTTACAATATGTTCGGTCATGAAAACAACTTTTAGTGATTTTGAACAACACATGCAAATGTGTAATAAAGTCTCTGACAACTGCAGTATATGTTAAAAATAAATTTAAGCTTGACAATGTGAAATTATTACAGTCGAGTGTGTAAGACTCCACGCCACCGTTTATGTCACAAAGTGGGAGGGCACCGATTAAGGGTTCGAAGCTTCCCAAAATTGCAGTAAAGTCCCAACCCCTATGCATCTGCAATTCCAAACATCTTTTTTCCAGCCATCTTCATCCCTTCTCCTCCACACCCACCAGGAAGCACCCACAGCTGTTTCTATTTGCACCACGCCTGGCCTCCGTTCATTAGTGCCGTCTGCGGCGTTTCACAACAGCCGTTAAACAATTCCGTGCAGCCTGTTGCAAACGGGAAGCTCCGTCCACCGGCTAGACTCTAGAATCGCGCGGATTCTTGGCGCGGTCGCGCCTGTTTGGCCTTAAGGTCGTCCGATAACGAGTCGCTTACGTCAGTCGAGAGACAGCCGACGCGCTCCTCTTCCCGTCCCTGTCCCCGGCGGCGCGCAGTTTCCTCCCCGTCTGCCCCCGGTCGCCTAATCGTCCTATCTGGCCCTCTTCTCTAGCCAAGTCGAATCGAGACGGCCAGTCGCGGGCTGCGCGTCGCGAGGCTTTGGCCACGGGCGCGCTCGCGCTCGCTACCAGGAACAGATCCGTCCGCCCTCGGCCTTGGACGCTAACGATAATTGGCATAGACGACCAGACACGTCCGTCTAGCGCACCGTCGCTAGATCGCAGATACACGCGGCTCGATCGAGATTAATGGATCCCCTCCGACTGGCCCCGGCGAAACGGCTCGGTCCGCTCCGCGTCCGCCGAGTGGTCGGACGCGTGGGCCACTCTGCCAGGGATCGAGATCGCGCCGGCCGTTGGTAGAAGATCGCGAGAGATTGCCGAGCAAGTGGCCCGCGGAGCGGTTTGCTTTTGAACCGGGCTTATCGGTGCATTCGATATTTTCGGCCGGGCTGGGCGAAGGTGATTCGAGTATCTCGATGATTACCGTGGGACGGCTGGGTGTCTCCCGTGGGGCAGTTTCGTGGACAGGAATGGATTTTTGTAGGGTGCAGCCTAGGGCGACAAATTTTGAGGAGCCGTAGATTTTGGAGTGACAAATTTGGAGGGGTGGACAATTTTGGGGAGCCGTAGATTTTGGGGGCCAAAAATCTTGAAGGGTGAAAATTTTTGGCAAACCACAAATATTGAGGGGTGCGAAGTTTTGAGGAGCCGCAAATTTTAAGGAACTGTAAATTTTGGGGCGAAAGAAATTGGAAAAGGTTTAAACACAGAGGCTAGAAGTTAGCTAACTGAAAAAACAATTCACTTTTTTCATGTAGCGAATTAGCAATAACTCGTATGTGAGTTGCCATATTGAATTAATTTTGAAATTGCCTAGACTCTTTTGAATTAAAATGTTCGATGATATTTCGCGAAGAGGGGCGCCCAATCTGCAAATCCGCCCCTGTTCGTGTTCAGACGTCGGAGATCTTTACCTATTCGAGACCGAGAGACGCGTTACTGGAACCGAAGTGGGAATTCCAACTCAGTGGAATTTATGATGTGGGACTCGTGCGAGGCTCTCAATTCTCCAAACGTCCAATAAAGCTAAGAGTACGACTAGAGATTGGATTGCCGTTTTACCTGCCCGATAAAGTATGGCCGCCATTCGAGCCACGCTGCTTGGTTATCCTTACGCCACGTCGAATCGGCGCTGGAGCAATGAATTCGTTGCCGTTTCCGCCAGCCTGTAACGGTCAGGCGATCTCATTCCGCACGGCCGAAGGAGACCAAGGATTTCGGATTCACCGGTAGAGCGAACGTCCTCTAACGGTGCAAAACGGTTCTAGCGAGGATAGTCACTTTCGATTTCTCCACGTAGCCTGGCGAGAGCACTGTTCCGTCTGCCGTGTGTCTAACGGTGGTTCCTTTTTACCCGGCGCGGAGGGGGCGGGGGCCTTGAACGACCTGGGGCAAGGCACGATCGTCGAGTTTTCGGTTGCGCAAGCCGACTTCTCGGCACGGCCCGGCGCGATCACGTACCGAGAAAGAACGTCGACCCTGGTCGCGGCGAGCCGACGCAGGTCTCGTGACCGATCTCGAGTGTCGTAAAACTCGTTGATGGCTGTCGATCTTAATCTCGAGCGAAAGCGTCGCCCCGCGTCTCCTTACCTTCCCTACCACGGTATCGCGATTCGAAAACTCGCCGATTTCATCTCGTCCAGGCGAAGCTGAATGCGAGGCCTGAAGTGGGGGCTTTTCTGGCGGGGCACAACGGCGCTGGTCGTGGGAAATTAGGGCGTTTCTCGTTGATTAACTTCTGTCGAACCCTTTGCACACAGCGACGTTCTATTGCGAATCGAGGCGTAAGGTGCCCCGAGGTTTAATCATAATTGGTTTGATAATTTCCAAGAGTTACCGTACGCCGAAGTCATTAGCATTGAGGATTGCAGAATTATCGCGCGCCGTGCTATTAATGGCAGACCCGATACGCCTCCTATGTCGATATTAAAAGCAGCGGATCTAATCAGAATATGGATCTGGGATTCCGACGTGATTAGAGATAAACAGAAATTCATTGCATTGTGCAGGTCGATTCAATTGTGGCGCACTGTGCAAACGTTGCGGCCAGACGCAGATGTTCCAGGGGAACTGAGACGGGAATCCGTGGAAAGAACTGTCGGTCGCTCGAAACTTGAAATTTTTCTGCGATGCCAGGTTCTGCATCGAAGCTTATCCTAGTTGCGAGGCCAGTGCAACTGGTGCATCGTATCGCCAGTGCATTGCCCCCGTGACGCGAATATGCTTCTCGATCGATTTGCCTCGACCACCAGCTCGAATCGTTCCTCGTAGCTTCGGAATCCTCGGGTGTACGGTGTTCTGAAATATTGTCGTATGTCGGCGATTACTGCTCCTCCTCTGATGCTTGACCCTCGGGTGCCTTTCTTTTATTAATCTTTTAGTCAAATCAGATTTCAAGATCAAATTCGTGGGATGGGTTAATTAGAAGAATGGCACATATATAATAGCCAGGTCGATATTAAAAAATTTAAATTCTGTAGGTGAAGTAGTGCTTTACGTGTTATTTATAATAGGAAGGACCATTTCATCTCGAAATGGTTTCTTGCAACCTTATCTTGGCGCCGAACCTTCTTGCGGAGCCTCGGAACTCAAGAAAAAGGAGAATCAATGTATCAAACGCGACAGGTTCGTGAAAGGAGGCATCCAGTTAATGGAGTCTTAAACTCACATTTCTAAACATACTTTTACACGCGTAACTTCTGGTGGGCAGTGATTGTGACAAGTGCACGTGCACGAATTGATTTCCTTCTGTTACCAATAAGTGCCCCACAAAACGGTAATGCGGTCATCTCGCGAGGCGAAGTACCAGACACTTTTAAAAGCCATAATCTACACGCGTTCCCGACAGTATGCGCTGGTATCTACCGCCGGCCTACGTCAATTCACTCCCGATAACCGATACACACTATCTCGAGTAGCTGATGTAAATTTCTGCCTCGGTATGGCTGGCCACTTACGCGCTCCCCGATTATCTGGAATATTTTCGTCCACGTAAAAAAAAGTCTCCCCCTCCCCATTCACCACAAGTCATCAAACGCGTTTCTAATCTCGCGCCGGTCTTGTTTAATAGGACAAACATCTGCAGCCACGATTCGATCGCGCAACATCGTGGTCATCCGTAGCTTCAGCCGAGCGATCGTAATAGATCGAACGACGAGGCGTGACGTTAAGCCACGTTCCCACGCGTGAACTTTTAACGCGTCGCGAAATAGATGTTTTTCCCCTGAACCTCGTTTTTGTAATCGTCTCCTTCGAGGAAACAAAGACGAGATGTGTATCTAGGGATCAACTTGCCAGTCAGAGAGCCAAAAATATGAGATATATCGAGATCCGTTGGCGGAGTGTTTTAAGACACCTCTCCTTTGTGCATTGATTTTGCAAAGCAACCCTCCGTCATTTATAACAATACATAAAAATGTTCGCTATGTATATGTGTTTGAAAGAGCACAGCTCAAAAATTACTGAACCGATTTTAATGAACCATTTACCAGAAGAATCTTTATTTTAGAGGGACTGCTATAGCGTATAGAATAATTCCAAAATCAACGTGCAGAGGTGCTAAGCTTACTTGTAAAATTAAGTGTTAAGTTAACTGAGAACGGAAAGTCTAATTTATACCGAAGCACGGGTATTTTGCTAGTGTGAAAAGAGTTGAAGCGTATTCCGCATGGTGCTTTGTCCGCACACGTGGGAGCGCGGCTTTACACACCACACCTTGTCCTAAATATGCATCCACTATTCGGTTTCCGTATTGCGGCAATCATAAACCGCAGCTTGGCAGAGTGCAGCGCAAATTTTTACGGTGTGCCGGCCGTAAAGTGGCTCGTTCTGTGTCTCGATGCAATCGTAACTAGGATTCCATGATGCAAATGCTCCAATTTAATAAACCAGAGGACGGAGGAGTTGCACCTTGTCCCTCTCTCGGAGTTGAGCAACGAGCCAAATCTCTTTATCCTTCGACGCTTTTAAGCCCGTTCAAACATTCATTCTTTTTCCTTGAGATTACGAATATCAAATACAGGGAACGATATTATTTATTATATTACTCACGGATTCGCGAAACCGATCGATATTTTCCATATCTGAAATTTGGTGTCGCCCTGCAAATTTAACGCGGAGGGAAAAGTCTCGATGGATTGAAGCGAGGCAACTCAGTTTATAATCTGTTAATGTGGCGCAGAGAATGGTAGGGAAACAGCGGCTCCGGTCTCGTTGCCGCGGCGCGAGAGCCAGGTCGAAATTCCAAGCCCGCGCGCCCATTTTTCACCGCGTGGAAGTCGTGAGTTTCCATGCAACCCCGTTTCCAGACCCTTCCGAGTCCCTCCACCGGGTTCGATCTCGCTCGCGACCTATCCCGTGGACATTGTACCTACGCGTCTTTGTTACGCGAAGCCATTGTGCACGATCAATACGAGTGTACGAGCACAGTGCTACCAGCCCAGCCATCCCCCGATGCTCGTTACTGCTCCTTACGGCCGCAGCTTTCCCTTTCGACGGCCTCCGTGGAAACGGAGAACCCCTTTAAAGCTTTAACGCGCGACCATCCAGCGGGCACCGTTGCGTTTTATTCGAGGGAGTGGAATTTTCTTGGCTTGGGGTGCTTCGAAGAAACAAGGGGATCGAGATCGATCCATCTTTACTCGGAGTTCAGTTGGACTTATCGCGGTGAATCGTGCTTCCCCGTGCAATTGCGAACCTTCTTCATCAAATCTAAAGTAGCTCTGAATTAATTATAAGCAACGTTGGAAGGGTTTATGGAAACGGGAGCGAAGTTACTAATATAAACACTTGACACGCTTTTTGAATATTTTATAGACTAGATAGTCCAACATGGATCAAGAACTTTTCCTCCGTCTGTCTATTCACAAAGTTTAGTCAGGGGGTAACGCCACGATGAGAGGCCAAAAATGGTAGGGTAACTTTGCAATTGATTTTAAAGAAATTTGTGAAATTTATTAAAACGGTTTTCACGTTCACACCGTTGGACCTAAAACAAAAACATAAAAACTTTTGTAATCTACGCACTAAACACCAGAGAAGTACCCACGATTTTTGCAAAACATCGAAAACCCTCTCTGTAATTACTATTTCTATAAGAAATTTTCTAGCAACAAAGAATTGTTTTCAAATGTTCGCCATTTCTTAAAAAACCTATATTTTTTGCCTGAACAAGGCGTTAACCCTTAAAATTGCCCTGTTTCGACCTCTCCAAGTACCACCAGTGCCGGAGCTTCCCCCAATTCACGCTCGCCCGAGAGAAAGCACGCGGAGCGTCACGAATTCCCACGAAACTTTCGTCGAAGCGAGCTCAGCCGAGCGTGCCCTCGTAGACAGGCATCCATCATCGTCTCCCATTCGCGGCGGAACCGCGAGATTCGCGATTCGTTCGGCTGGCTCTCTGGCGCAATACGCTGGGGGCGCGATACGCTTATTATTAGCCAGGGGAATGAATTGGGGCCGACCTGATAACACTTCGTCGGGAAGACAAGGCTGCAGCCGATAACCCCGGAACCGCGAAGAAATTTCTTGCGAGTGCCTGCGCGCGTTCCCCGGCCAGGGTACCTCGCTTCCTTGTCCAGCGCGGCTCCTTTTCAGCGTTTCCTCTTTCGCAACGGCGACTCGCCAACCGGGCCGAGAACAATCGGCGTCGAAATTTTTTCTTTCACGGCCAGCCCGCGGTGTTATCGCGTTTTTATCGGGCGGCGATTAATTCCGTCGAGTCAGGGAATAATTCGAGCGGCGATACGGTGCAGTTTGATACGCCGTGCAATCGAAACTTGCAGCGTGTGTTCGCTGATAATGCTCGCGGTATCGCAGCCAGCAATCGTCGAGAGCCGGAGGACGTGGCGGTGGGACGCCAGGCGAGGACGGGGGGTGAATGTTTTCGAGGACGGAGGCAGCGTCTTTGTGGATTCGAATAATGAGCTTGCCGCCCGGTGGAGGTAGTCCCCAGGGGTCGCTTTTGGGGATTGGCGGATCGCTTCTGATCTATCTGTGACGCGAGGCTGCAGCTGGATCGAGTTAAGCTTGGATATTAACCCCCTGGGTTCCGAGATATTCAATGTTATATTCGCGGAAATATGGGAATGGGTTTATTTAAGGCTGGGAATATAATGTAGCGGAATGATAGTGAAAGTAGTAATTCATTTGAGCCAGAGAACGATGGACGCTGACATTCGCTGCGTAGTTTAATGCAAGTAAGGTTAATGGAAACTTGGGGCGCAGAGGGTTAAGCCGCGTTCCCATTTGTGTAATCCTCGGCGCGGGCACGATTCAGACCCCTCGTCAATGCGGGCTACCTTTGAAAAGCAACCCTTTTCAAGCACGCAACCCCTGACGTAATTCTGTTTGCATTCTGGGGAACAGTATCGGAGAAATAATCGATAGGTGCGATCGAGCTTGCGCTTAGGAGAACTGTTAATGATTTCAGGGTTTTTTTTTTAGAAATGGGAGATGTTACGACGATTTTCTGAACTTCGATGGCTAGCTGAGTTTCTGCTCGTAATACTCAAGTACTCTGTACTGCTGAATTAGAATTTTATTCCTTCCAAGCAAAGTATCAATTAGATAGATTAACGAGAACTGATTGCGGAGTTCTAGGAGTTTGTGAATAATTCTTTCATGCATGGATGAGTAACTTTCCTGCTACCGATGACGACAGATTAAACCGCAGGCAGCTACTTTATCGCACGAACATTCTCGTATTTTCAGTCATTTGTCACCTACGTATTGAGTAATTATTAAGCAGTCTTTTACGATTCAGTTGACGCGACAGTAACTTCTGATCAGTGGTGGAGTGTCAGCTTGCCCGATGGCAAGTGGCCCCTTTAAGGAGGGAGACGACTGTAATAGTCTGAAAAGTAAGAGTGTTTTCGGGATTTTTTTCAACCAAACAACGCAAGTAAATCAATTAATCGCTTAGTATAGTTAATATGTACATATTGAACGGTAAAAAAATTTCAAACAAATTCGTAAATCCCTTTCCGGTAAAATGGTTCCTGTGGTGTTGACAGTGCCCTAGCCATATGGTTAATCTGAATTCAAAAAGACAAAAATATTTAGAATCTAGAAGCCTACGTCTATTACGTTACGATAAAAAAAGTAAATATCGCAAAAAATACCAAAATGGCGGACCACTGAAGAAAAATTCGATTTTTCCGATATTTTTACAGTGGTCTCTCCCCTCAAACATCACGTGGGTGAAGTTAGCCCCCATTTTGTGATAAATTAAAAGATCACTGGTGTACTAGTTTGTACTAGTTTCGTACCGCGTTGTACCCCTAAGAGTTTTCTGAAATTCGAAACCGTTTTCGAAAAAAATTCTAAAGATAGCACCCATTTTTGAAAAAAAAAAATCGTTTTTCTCGATTGTACTGCATTGTACCGTTCGAAAAAAAATTTAAACCACATTGGTGTTCAAGAAAAATAAAAAATAAGTCTTTTTCTCAACAACCCCCGTGAAAAATATTGTTTATTTTATGCTGTACTACCATGTACCAGATGTATGCAATATTGCACCGTTCGAAAAAATCGATAAAATTGGTTTTTTAAATTTTTTTCTAAAACGGTGTCGAATTTTCAAAAACTCCACGATGCAACGCAGTACACAACTAGTACAAACCATGATCTTTTAATTTTTCATAAAATGGGGGCTAACTTTACCCACATTTAAACGTCAGACAATATGCTAAAATGTTAATGACCTTTTCGTGGCCTGAAAATATAATAGAAGTTCCAATATAATTACTGTAGGCAACTAAAATTTACGATTTAACTAACCAACTTTTACACAAAAATTTATAGTTGTGGGTGGTTTCCCTTTGTCTCCTGGCAACCAATATTTGTACACCTTTCCACCACTGCTTCTGATGTCTCACCTTTTTTCCATCAAAATGAAATACCTTTTCGAGAGATTTTCCACTGAGAAATACCCAGAAGCACTATTCAGTAGCTCTACTTGGAAATCCGTACTGTTTTATCAGTAAAACTAAATATGTACTACTTAGGAAACAATTAGCCCATTTTCAAGAAGTCCGCCTTACATACGTAATTTATCTCGCTTTTCTTTATTCGCGCATTTAAACTCGAAAGTATCGCGTGGAAAATCGATGAGTGGACTCGTCCGCCGATGGGGCATTGAAATGAAAAGGAGAACGTTCGTCGACAGTCCGCACTCGTACCACTTTCCCTGTTCACTCGAGGATGCGTTGAAACGCAACGCTGCAGCGGCTTTGCTTGCGGTCACACGTCTGATCTACGGGAATTGCGTACAACAGGCACGCTTTATCCCTCGCCTGGTGGAAATTCGATGGAAGTCGCCCGTGGAAATCAGCCAATTAGCCTGCGCCGCCGACTCTTTAAAGGGCATGCGATAAAATGGGAACGCCTGTTCGGTCGCGCTCGCAATTAGGTCGCTAATTAACGGCCACGGGGATGCATTATCACGTGCGTGCTGTTGCATACGATGCGTCACTTTGCAAGCGATTGCCACACCGATGGTGGATACTTCTGACGGCCCTGAAAACGTGGAAACTTTCTCAGTAACAAACGTAAGGATTTTCGCGGAATAAATATCATTATTTTTTTAGATTTGAAAACTAACAAAGTTCTTTTAAAGGAATTAGCGAATTCTGTATTTTTGTTAGTAATTACTTAATTTAGGTTCTTCCAAAGAAAAGTTGAAGATTTATTGTTACACTATAAACTCTTCTTCAACACCTTACCACAGTAAAACTCTTCCTACTTGCCATTCCTGATAATTCTAGCAGCTCGAAAATGGAGCTGACATTCGTTGCTAAGAACTCTCGTCAACATTACCTCCAATGACAGTTGTTGAAAGAAAGTCTCGAGTCTCCTTTCCTGCTGCGTTCGCACAGATCCGATTTTCCAATTGTCCACAGAGTCACGTTTCCATTGTCAGTTTGGGCCAGCTCGATCCACGACCAATTCGCCGTGTGGATCGACGAACGGCGCCACGTTAATCTCGTGTTCCGTCTTCCACTTTATCGTGGTGCATTGAAAGGTAGCGTTACCAGTCGCGATCATTTTGCTTACGGTCCCACGTTTCACTTACGACTGTACCGTATCCTCGTATTTCCGCGCGCGTAACACGCGCCGCGTCGATTTGTCCGCATAGTCGTCGCTTAAGCGCTCGATAGGAACGACTATCGTCGCTCGCGTTCCGCGTGGGCATCGCTCCTCGAAGCTTCCTTCGAAGTCACCGTTTCTAAGCTCCCCGTTTCAGAAAACCAGTGCTTATCTCGCTGTTTCGTTCGCAGACTTTGCATTTCGAAAGATCTTTCCGGTGTCCTCTGTGTATCTACCATATTGTGCAGTGTTGATTCTGAAAAATCTGAGAACCGCAATTGATCTCTGTCTTCTGAAAATAAGTGTCTGATTGTGGTGTTGTGTGTAAATTAATGAAAATGTGCGTGCCGCTGGTGATTGTTTGTAGGAACACTGCGAATGATCGTCACATATTTCTGCATAGTAGTTTCGAACGGTTTTGGAAATCACTATGAGCATTAGGAAGTACTGTGTACGTATTATGACGGGGTATCACTTCCACTAAACATATTATTTGTATAATAGTAGTCACTCGCGACGTGTCAGATAAAAAGCGACCTCGTAAGTCACGTTCGTTGGTTTAAGGCACGTTCCCACGTGGCTTGTATCGCGAATTACACACGCGGGGACGTGGCTTTCCTTCTTTGTACCTAAACTCGGTGATAATCAAAGGGAAACTTAAATAACCAACGATAACTATTAATTTTTAATCCACTACCCTTACACATTAACACTGCACACTCGCTTCACCATTATCTTACCCTTACCACCTCCTTCACACTTCCTTCCCATCATTCAACAAAATTCTTCCCTTCAATCCTCGCTGCACTCCCTCCTTTTTCCGTTTAACCCACGACGCTCCAATTTCGCGAGACCTTCCGCGCCAGCTACCCCTCGCCAATCACCCGAATAGACGCGTTCTGCGATATTCGGCGGCTCTCGAACACGTTTCCTGTCATTCAGACGGCAAATGGATCACGTAAGTGCTCCTCTCGCGGCCGAGGGCTCGCCGCGAAATGACGGACACGAGGAATTTATACGTCGGCCCCGGTCACGGGCAATTGCCCTGTTCGTCACGGACCAGAATAATGCCGTGATACGTGCATGCCAAAACGCGAGCTGGGAACAACCGTGCCCGATGACGACTGGATGATCCCCGGCGGTTGTCTACGGCTCGAGACGGAACGGCGGCAGCCCCGTCGTCTGGCCTTGCGCGTTATTATCGTATAGATTCCTCTAGTCAGCAGTCTACGATGTCGTTGAATTGGCAATGAGACACGGCCAGCGAACGGCGTCGCCGTGGAACGCTTAACCTTGTCGCGGACGGGGACAGGAACGTGCGGGAAAATTGATCTTTCAGCGTTCCTCTGGAGGATTGATGGAAATTAGCGGGATTGCCTCTTTGCATAATGATGCAGCGTTCCTAAGCGAGGTTTACGAAAATTTAGGACACTGATAAAGTGCGAAACGAGGCTCAGTTTACAACAGAAATCGGCACCTGGAACAAGTCAGAGTTTCGAAGCAAAGTTTATGACGAAAATTCATCTTTAAGCGTCTCTTGAGATTTAGGGAAATTTACTGTCTTGGTTAGAGGAAAAATAGAATTTTCACTTGGACCGAGTCAAAATTTTGAGTCAAAAATCAAATTTTTCAAGGGGGAGGGAAAACTTCTCTGACTTTAAATTATTTACATACGAAATTTGATTTGTTTTGATTGTTGAATATACTTTAAGTATACAATAACTCATATGTATCACAAAATTTTCTACCTTTTGCACTAATGTAGTCCAAATTCATGAAAAAGGGAATTGTATTTGTAGAAAACGCATTATGTGCCACCTCTCAGTTGTAGAGAATGCTGAATGTGCCATTCATTTAAATTTGCAAGCACTGTAAGTGCCAATCCTGTTTGTCCCTAGATAATTGGCTGTTTATTGTTTTCTATAGAAGTGGTGTTGGACGTACCAACGGTACCATCTTTTATCACTATTAGTAACTTATTCAGAAATTAGATAACTTATTAGCGCGTAGACCATTTTTCAATAAATTTTTTTTTTATAATGTTTTCACTTACAATGTTTTCTCAATTGTGATCTTGAATTAATAGGCCTTCTTGGAACCTGCCGTCGTAACTAATTTATTAGTGTTTATCTGAAAAAGTGTTCAGTTTGATACACTAGTTTCTCTCTTGAAGTGGCGTCGAGTTTTCACCGAATGGAGTCGTTCAAGAATGAATGAATTCGGTTGAATTGGTTATCGCCACGAAATTGACGCAGTTTCCAGCACGCTGCAATTTTTCTTGGTCGCGACGGGGGAGGGGGAGAGAAAAAAGAGCGAGTCGAAACTCTAGTCGATCGATTGAATCCGTGGCTGGCATCGGAAACACGGGCACGGACCATTGTTCGGGCCCGTGATTTTTCCAGCGAAATTACCCTCCCCGCCGCGTGAAATCGAACGCCGATAACGAGGCCTGTCGAATTCGACGCGGTCGACGCGGAAGCGGATTAATTGCGGCTTCGATAAAAGAGAAAACGCGAAACTTTTTTCCTCCCTGTCGCGCTCGATCGTTGCTTTCGCGGTGCGCGCGTTCGCGGCGCCTCGGGGCCGATTAAATTAATAAACAGCATCGAAAACATCGCCCGTCGAGTCGCTGCGCGCTGAATCATTAAAAATAAAAAATAGCGCGCGCTCGGAGGCAGGCATTAAATCGAGGAAAACTGATCGAATTAGTGGACCGTGGGGGGGAAAAATGAAGGAAATAAGTGGTGATTCGCGAGACTGTAGTTCCGTGTGTCGATAATGCGACTGACGTTCGAAAAAGCGTCGGGTTTCAACGAGAACGAGGCAGACGGTCATTTTTATTCGCCATTTAATTATTCGAAGGCTGTGGATTTAATTGCAATAAATAATTTGTTCTCTCTGCTTATGGAATTGAATACCGACGCAAACAGTGGGAGCCTTTTCATTTTTCATGTATCAAAATATCGGTGTAATTAACGAAACTCTTCGTTCGCGATAATAAAATTTCAGCCGCACTTCGTTACTCCTCATCGAACCTTTCCAATCCCGTCATTCGAAATTTCCCCCGCTATCCACTGCAATCGAGAAGACTGCCGCCCAATGAAACAGAGATGCGAGCGGATCGTCGTCACCGAGCGCTCCGCCCACCCCTCCTCGGGGAAGATTTTATGTCTCGGATCTGAGGCCAAATCGCGACTCTCGTATCGAGTGGCAGAGACGATTGAATAAAGAAGCGACCGCCGCTGGTCGTGGCCCCTTCGCGAAATCAATCGCCGGGTTTTACGAGCGCGACACTCGAAAGTATCCAGCCGTGGCCGGCGATAAATCTCGATCGCCAAACGGGTTCCCTAAAAATTTTACGCGTGACAATTCGAGGCGCACGATGCAAGACCGGCTCGGGATCGCCTCTGTATCGCTTCTTATTCCGCAGATACGATCGCGGCGATCGTAAAACGATGCCGGAAGACACTCCGCGGCTTAATGGCCACGGCGGCGCGCGGGCCCCGCTGTTTTAGGGGCGAAGTTTTGCGACGTGTTCATGCTCGTCGCGGAAAACTCGTACCTGCGCGACGATATATTTAGTGGCTGTCGAAACGGTCCATTCGCCTCTTCGGGACACGGTCGTTATCGTTAAGTGTCCCCCACCACGTAATTTCTGTTACGCGATGTGTTGAGCGGCGGTAACCGCAGGTGGTTGATAAATTATTAATTGCGCGGTAATTGAATTTCCGGGGTGGGGGACGCGTTTGTGGCTTTACGTCGCTGATGTCCGAATGGGGCATGTCCGATGTTTGCAGATCTTTCGATGTTTCAGCAGTGATGGCTTGAGGGAAGTATAGGTACACCTTTGTCTCGTTATAAGTTCGATTCTTGGGGGTGGACTGAACCTTTAACGAAACGGTATGCTATTCGGCTCGCTTTTCTTCGTTATCGCGCGCTCTCTCAACTGCGAAAGAAGAAATGTACTTATAACGAAACAGGAGCCCCGTACTTATAACGGGGCAACACTGTATTCGCTGTGAACCGTATTCTTCTTTCGTGTGATGGCAACACAAAAGTCCCATTCCCTATCGTCCTCTAAAGCCCCCGGAGCGGCACCGTCCACGTTTAACTCGCGCGTAGCGGAAGCGTCGTTAGAGTCAGGAAGGAAGTCTGCCAAAGTAGATTGATCCACCTTGCAACGAATACCTCGGGTGAAATGATTGCAACTAACCGGAGGCGTCTCTTTGCTCCCATCCCCAGATGCTGTCGGTGAGCCCAGGAATGGAGGTAGGCAGCGGCGGTCACGGCGGCCTCGGCGGTGGACTGGAGGGTGATCCAAGCGGCGGCGGTGCCGGCGTGGGCGGTGGCGGTGTCGGCGGGGGTGGCGGCGAAGGAGCCACCGACGGGATGCAGGAAGCGATGGTCGCCGCCGCCAGGGACCGGGCGATCCGCGCTGGAAGCGTCCGGCAGGACCTCGCCCTCGACCTGCCCCCGCGACTCCAGCTTCCGGACGGCGAGGAGCGCCCGTACGGGGCGCACACCGCCCTTCATCTCCGCGACCCCGAGCAGGTGAGCCCCTTCTCATGGAATATTCAACGCTTCCGAATCATTTCGGCTTCCGCGAAAGCGCTGGCTCGCTGCACTTTCCTTTCTACGCCTTCTACGACCCCTAGCCCTGATCATTTCGAAATTAGAGAGACGCAGGGGTAATTTGCGCAGAGCGATACGTTCGGGGGGTGCCAGCGGGCAGCTGTTCTGGGATACTCGCAGACTTCCACTTGTCTTGTCAGATTTCTTAGAGCCCGGTGTAAAGTAGCGCTTAGAATTATCTATCTGCAAAGCGGTACAGAGGTACTAAAGCACTCATATGATTTAAATATATGAGTAATAAAGACGTTTAATAATAAAAAATAATAATTTATGTGGAGGGGGATCAGAGACATTTTTCCGGGGGGGGGGGGGGCAACTTTGGGACGATGGTAAAGAAAAATATACCACTCTTGCTTTTTTAACCCATTTTATAGTGGCAATTTAATTAAAAATTTAAAACCGAAATTTAAAATTATTCCCTTTTTTAGTATAAACTTAATAAAAAATCTTCGGATCGACTGCGCGCTGGTCAGCCACCTTAACCGATTTTTTTTTATAACGAGCGTTTATTGTGCCAATAACAAGGAAAAGCAAACTATACATATATACAAAAGAGGTAAAATAAACTAAAACGCACAAAAATTTAGCAAGAAAGAACCAAATATAAACTAGAAGAGAGTTAAAACTTAATTAATATGGCAGCGTAAATGTCTGTAAAGGCATGGCATAAAACTTTACAAAATAATTTTTTATATGAATGGTAAGAATAGGAAAATTATAACAGCGAGAATGAAAAGACTCCGCAAAATGTCTATATTTCGAACTATACTTAAGGGGCGCCTATGTGCCACACTCGCACATAGATCATCCCTAAACGGGAAACTCATACACCGCTTAAATGTACATTTCTTCGCAGCGCACAGTGAAGTTGACAGTTGACTCTTCGCTTCTTCCTTTCAAAAGGAGCCCATTCTTCTCCGTCCCACCCTTGGTCGCCTTGTGTGAAAGCCTCCCAAGTGATCAACGCGTTATTCATTAACATCCCCCTCGGGTCTGACACCACTTCGCTACGGATACGAATCTAGCCAATCAGGCCCGCCAGTCGAACGCATACACTTGCCCAATCACATTTCCATACGTTAAACGCACGCCGCTTAGATGCGCGAGTAATAAGCGCGAGTTTTCGAACGGCACGCGGCGCTGGTGGGTAATAACGCGTGAAAAAACGGATAAATCCTCCACGCTTCGCGTAGTCGGATGGAATCGTACTACCTTGGCGCACTCCGGTCGGCTCTGCTCCAGCCTCGAGCGATTTGCAGGTGTTGAGCGTGAACCTCGCTGGTCGCGCGAGCTCCTCTCATTGCTCTAATCTCGCGGACGGTGTCCATTAATCATGCACGGTAATTAAGTCTGTTGATTGCAATGTTTAGGTATTATTTATGAGCCGTGAATCGTACGTCGAATGGCATAACGTCGATCGTCAAGTGTTTCCTTTTTGATGATGGATTTTCAGAGAATCCTTGGGTGTTCCTCCGGGATCGGCCGGTTGGATTTTTCCTCGATGGTAATTAATGTCGACCCAGATGCTCTAATTGCGCCTCGGAATATCCCAAGACGCAATTAGCGATCTTGCCGCGCGCGTTACGCGTTCTTAAAATATTCCCGAAGGAGGAGTTTTTCTGGGGCTCGTTTAATCGCGTTTCCTCGACGGCAGTTGATTTCCCCGGGGGATAATTTGCGGCTGATGCTTGTTCAACATCCCCTGGAACGCCTTGGAACGCGATGCCCTATTCACGCTCGCCCCGGTAGCTATTCTCTCTGTGAGGAGTCGGAGTCGAAATACCCGCGATACGTCATGTTTAATGAAGTTCCTTGACAGTTCTCCAGCTTTCGTCTCGAGGTCTAGCAAATTATACCACAGCAGTTTAGAAAATAGAGCTCGAATTGCATAATTAAATCTCTTTCTTTATAGAACTCTATTCTTATAAGAGCTACCACAATTAGCTTAAATCATCCAAAACCCCAAACTCGCCGTATCTATTCAAAATTCCTCAAATTTCTCGGTCAGCTTTAAACAAGTACCTACATACTCCAATTCACACTTCTAACTATATCAGAGCCTAGTAAATTGAAGTGTATCAGTGCATAGACTCCCACCTGAATAGCAAACTTATTTAACGACAAGAGTCATCGGCAGACATCCGCGGTATTTATTATTTTCGCCAAGCGCGCGCGTCTTGGGTGACGACCGCGTGGTGGAAGCGCAAGAGGCGGCCAGAGGAGGATCGTGTTCTACCCTCTCGAGGCTTCTGGATGCCAGGCTGAATCGAGCTGAACCACGCGCGCCCTCGAGACCCGCTTGAGGGTCACGGGTTAGAATTTCAGTAATCCTACGCCCCTACACGTGTGCACCTATGCGCGTCGAGCCTCGCTGGACTCACGGGGCCCTCGGGGTTGGCGCTTTCAATGCGCCTCCGCTTCCTGGGCGACCGGCGAACGACCGAAAAAAATATTTATTTATTCACTTCCTTCGACGCCGCGCGGATATCCCCGGCCGCTCTGGTTGCTATTGCGCTCCGTCATTCGCGAGCGTCCGCGAATATTAAGCGGGTACCAGGGGTCACAGACACCACGTTCCGCTTCTTCGGCTCCTGGCGCGAGCGAGCGATTCGCCCCATCGATTTTTACTTTCCTCATGCAGTATAAAAGCTTATTAAAAGTTTAGTGTCACAGAGGTTTTGGGGGAATATCTGGTATTTATGGAATTTTTAAAGATAGGGGCAAGTTAATTGGGAATTTGTGAAGTAGAACTTCTTAAACTAGGTTTTGAATTTATTTGGGAAATGGAAGAGGAAATTTGGTGAAGATCCTCCCTTCCCTAAATAAAGGGGGTATGGCATGGTCACAAGTGAGGTAGAAGATAGACTTGACACTGGATGTCAGCTTTTGAAAGATTTTAAAACACGCGAGTCTCGCTATCAGCGTTATTGTTGCAGAATTGAATAAGGTTATATTAATGAGGCTATCAGCGCAATAGTGACGTAACCCACAATTTTGATGAATTCACATTTCAGCCTCAACCACCTCTTATACAGCAAATTTTTAATTCCATAGTGTCCTGAGCAACCCTACAAAAAGATACACAAAATGGCAGCACAAAAACGTGTTTTTGCACTGAGCATTTTGTTGATTTACGTCACAAAATACTGGTCTGTGCAGTATTGGTCATTATTTTATATGCTAATAATATACACCTTAGCAATTAGATTTTGTAAAAAATCATACCTATGTACCTAAAAGTAGAAATTTTATGCAACAACTTTAAAACGGCAATAATTTCGTTAGGTACGGGTCTCAAAACGAAAGTTTCGGGGCTACGCCACTATTGCGCTGATAGCCTTATTTATTGTAGGAGTAATGTAAAGCATTGCAGGAATGGGTACGCTCGAATTTGTACACAGTTTCATATTGAGTTTTTATTTAAGAAGTAATATTAAATTAAAATATAATAGTTGAGTTTATACCTACTAAATAGAGATCATAAAGTGGGACTACAAATGCCAAGTCGCCGAGTCCATTTTGCCTCATAATTTAATTTATATATAAGCTAAGGATAATAAGTCTAGGGATAACCTTTTAAATTAAGTTCCTATCTCGTTATCTAAAATCCTCACCTTTTTCAAGAAATAATAACTAATAACAAGTAACCCATGTAGTTTGATATTTGGGGTGGGTACATTTGGACCCTTGATTCTTGAAAAAAGATGAGGATTTTAAATAACGACATGGAAATATAATTTAGAAGTTTATTACGAACCTACCCTGTACCTACCCGCCACGCGAGGATTGTTCGAGTTCAGCTTCAGTTCAAGCAATCAATATATTTCATTCAGACAAAAAAATTGCCACTTTTTCTATATGTTCTATTTTGATTATTTTTTAGCATACATTTGGGACTGTGGTATGTTTAATATGCATATTCTGATGGATAATTTAAAGCTGTATAAAACCCAGTTAAAGTTGAACTTATTTAACTGATAAACAAGAGTGTTATATGACATTGACCGGGGTAACACAGTTTTGGGGCTGTTTAGTGCACGAACTCGAAGCTTCGAGCGTTTTTGAGACTTAATTTAACAAATAGTTTTTAAATAACAACTGATTGAAAATTGACAGGGTCAAATTGACCCAGTGTGACAACGACGTTCGAAAAAGTAGGTGTGACAACCGAGGGTTAATGTTATGTAGGGTTTTGATTTGTTAATTAACCCTCGGTTGTCACACCTACTTTTTCGAACGTCGTTGTCACACTGGGTCAATCTGACCCTGTCAATTTTCAATCAGTTGTTAGTTAAAAACTATTTGTTAAATTAAGTCTCAAAAATTTTGAGATAATGTTTGAACATTGTAGAATATATGCTCATCGTTGAAAGTTAACATTTAAAGGGTCATCATGCATAAAAAAAATTTGAAGCTATAAGAGTTTCGACAAAAATGTTTTTTGCTTAAAAAAACGGAGGGTCAATTTGACCCAGTGTGACAACCAAGGGTTAAATAAATTCAGCTGTAATTGGGTTTTATACAGATTTTAATTCTCTTTCAGAATATGCATATTAATCACACACTGCAGTCTTGAGTTAACATTGAGAAGTAATATAAGTAGGGTGTGTCGAAAAAGTAGTAACTCTTTTGTCCTCTACTATATACCCAAGCAGCCACTGTATTCCCTCCAGACTATAAAGCCACTGACCGCCACCGCCCATTACTACCCGATTCAACATCCATTACTACCCCCAGTTGACCCATCTGGACCATTTACTATACTCCACAATTAATTTTACAGGAGAGCGAGATCTACCAGAAGTGCGTTCGACCGCCGCCAAACAGGACGGTGTTCGACAGCGAGAGTCCGCCGCCCTACCGAAGCCAGTCGGCGCTGTTGGACGCGCCTGGTCGGATAGTCCGTTGCCACAGCGCGGGCAGCTCTCTGCTGAGGGTGTTCCGGAAGTTCCCGAGCCCCGGCAGCTCGACGCCGGCGGTGGTGGTGCCGCCGAGGAGGCCGACCCTGTCCAGTTATTCCGAGTCCAGTAGCAACCTGAGCAACCTGTCCAGCCTGACGGTGGTGCCCTGCGAGACCGACGAGAGCCAGCAGCCGCAGCACCACCACCACCACCACCATCAGCAGCACGTCTGATCCGAGGCGCGGCCGAGATGGAGAGCACTCGAGGCCACGGGTCGCTTCTTGTTCCTCGAGGTCGACGGACGCCCGAGGATCACGCGGAGACGGCGACGGGCCAGCGCTCGGCGACAGAGGAGGGCGGCGAGCAGCGACGCCGGAGGAGGCGGCGCGGCGGACGCGGAGAAGAAGATGAAGGACGACGCTGGCGCCGAGATCGTCGTCGTTCTGCTGCCCTCGAGAATCCTCGAGCCGTCGAGGATCCGTCAAGACTGACTCGCAGGAGAAACTTCGCACGGGTTCTCGGGCCTGGGCCGGTGCCTAGTCGCGACGGGGCGGATCGGGCCGCGTGCGCGCGCCCGCCTTCAAAATCCCGCTCACGGCGTGCAAGAGGACAAAGGGAGCTCGGGGGAGCGATCCTCCTCTGAACCGTGGATGGTCCTCCAGCGTATTATTTTCTTCTTTTTTTTGGAAGAGGAACGTCCTCTCCTGGTCGACGGAGGGAGAGAAGAGGAGATCGAGCTGCAGGCTCGTCGCGGGTCGGTCCCCCGTGGTCGATGTCTCGCCACCGAACGGCAATCCTAACAGGCCAGTCTCTATAGCCTAGATCTCAGACGATTCCAAAGCACTAGACGAGACCTAGTTAGCTCGTAACGTAGGGAGGTGTCGAACCATGATGGGCCGCGAATGGCGAGGTGGGAGACGGAGACACGAGCGTCGCGACGGTGACGAGGAGGGCCTACAAGACGAACCGACGACTGACACGCGGCGATCTCGGTGCAGCTCGATCCGGGGAGGACGACGTTGGATACAACTTTGCAATCGGTTTCCCAAGAGGGGAGGGACAGTGACGGGGCCCGACCGTGCCCCTCCGACGTGGGCCTTGCGCCGCCAGGGCGGCCTGTCGTCGAGCAGATCGTGGAAGTTTGTTCTCTGCGACAAAAGACTTAGTAAATTATTTATTGGCGATACTCGCGGCTGGTCACCCGCAGCTCTGTCGAGGCGGGCGGCTGGGGGCGGCCGCGAGGCAAACGGGAGAGGGAGAGCCTGAGAGATGATTACGCGGCTGAGATAGCTGGGGATGAGTGACGCGCGAGAATGACTGTCTGCGTGAGTGTGTGGGAAGCGTAGAGCCAGCACCGGGGATGGAAACGAGGGAGGATAAAAGGGGAAAGTAAATGGCGATTCGATGGGAGAGAAAGTGGGATTTCGCGAATGCCTGTGCGAGACGCGATAGAGAGTGCAAAGGGCAGAGGGAGAGAGAGAGAGAGAGAGAGAGAGAGAGAGAGAGAGAGCGAGAGAGAGAGAGAGAGAGAGAGAGAGAGAGAGAGAGAGAGAGAGAGAGAGAGAGAGAGAGTGAGAGAGAGAGAATCAGAGAGGAAAAGTAGTGCCAAGAGCCGTAAAAGAAACTCTGTAAATATTAGGTTAGGTAGTTCAATATCAATATAATTATTATGACTAAAAATGATATGCTATATACTGATTAAAAAGTAATACCTTACACCACGCATAAACACGAGCTGACGGGCCGCGCGAAACTGCCGTGGGACGTGCGCGCGCGTCGAGGGGCCTGAACGATCGCCGACGATCGACCGATCGATCTCCCCGTTGGCTGTGAAACGAGGTCGTCTCTCGTTCACAGTTCGCGCGCTACCCTTGGACAGATCGAAACCGGGCCTTCCGAACTGTTTCGCGAGAGAGGGGAATCGGCATTCACGTTTTAGTGATTGGCAGATCAGTGGAGGGGGGTGGGGGGCTTTCGGGGTGGGCACGAGTACGCGCTGGGAGATCGATCAGTCGGGGGATGACGCGCGTCCCGACGCGTTTCGAACGGCTCGCAGGATGTCTGATATAACGCTACTTTATTATTATTCAGATAGATAAGGCTTCAGTTTTTGACGAAATAGGACGAGATCTGCCTTGACGACGAACCGAGCGTCGACGATCCGCTTCCCTTGCCCGCTCGCATCCCCTTCCGCGCTAGCAGTCTGCGACGAGAAATTCTTTCGCCCTGGATTGCTACGAGGATCTTCCATTTGTCGGAATATTAACATATCTTAGCGAGAAATTGTGTCGCGAGGGGAGCAACGCTTTTTAAAGGAAAAGAATTTCGTTAGATGAATTTGAATTTAAAGCGTGGGGGATGAGTATCGATTAAGCCTAGGATATTAATCAATTTAAATGATTTCAAACGTTAGAACTTTGGAGTCGCTAAATCGTCCTTGTTTTTTTTTTTTAGGAAATTGTAGATTTTAATGGGAGAAATAAGAGTCTTCGTTAAATTTCCAAGAGTTTATCTGAAATGGTAGCTTCATGGCTAATGGCCATTAGTGATTAATACCGCCAACGGCTTTCGCCACGCAGAGAGCACCGGTTCCCGTTAGATTACCGAAGTTTTAAACTGCGTTGGGTACGGTTAGTGCCTGGATGGGTGACCATCTGGAAGAGTCCCTCCGTGTGCTGTTGGCGAGTTCTCAATGCTAACGAGCATCATTAGTAGTGTAGTAATTTCGAGTGGGATAAAATTAGAGGGAACATCAGGGAATAATAAGATACAATGGTGTCTGATAGGTGTGTTGACAGGTTTTTATTTGACCAGGCTGTGCTCCATTAGCATTATCCAAGAACAAATACCATTACTTCGAAGTCGCCACTCGATATATTAATTAATACAGACTTCACTAATCACTTGAATAAAAAATTCGGTAGCATTCCTGTAGCAATCCAATGAAAGAATAGCGTCCGACAGCATAGTGATACGGTAACGTACCGTAAAAAGACCCGCATTTCATTGTTTCATTATACGCACCAGTTTACACGTTTCAACCTACATCCGTCGAGTACCCCCAACGATTGACTGCAACTTTAAAACACAGACGCGGAGAAGTGGCGGGCGTCGATCTCGGTTCTCGACCTCTGGACAGAACGAAAAACTACTGAAGTATCTCATGAGAAGTCACCAATTATTGTAATCCTTAAAACTGTAAGACGAAGGGGTAAAATTTGCAGAGAAATTACCGTCGCGGTACCGTCTCTCCAACGCGTGTAACGCATATGAAACCGCGAGACGAACGAGGAGTTGAGAAGAAACGGACTTGAAACCCTAAATTTGACGAACTCTACTACCAAAAAAAAAAAGAAAAAGGAAGAGGAAAGGAATCAGTCATTCTCGTCATAAAATGTCCACGAGATTACGTCGATGTCTCGAAGTCTTCCCTTTACCCTCGTTAATTGCGGGCGCGCGACGCGCACTGTGAGAGCCTACCGCTGAAACCCACGATTTGGCGTCGATTAACGCGTAAAAAAACGAACCAATGCCGATGAAAGCGTACGTATATATACATATACATACATACACAACGACACACACACACATATATGTATATATATACTAAAAAAAAGTCACAGGATCTTTTTCGAGAAATGTCCGGGCACAGTTCTGCATACACACGACACTCGACACGGAATCGATCCGTTTTTCCTCTCCATCTTTAACAAAAAAAATGTGTTCACGCGCATGCAATATTAGGTGATGAAGAATTTAATATCGTATTCGTCTCTGTGTAAAGACGGGGGAAGAAAAAGTAGGACGAGGGGAACGAACAATTAGGCGCGACAAACGCGAGATACACGGTCCGTCGCGATCGAACGAGAGAGAGAGAGAGAGAAAGAGAATTAATCGATGAAAGAACGCGAGAACAAGCTGAGAGACTGTTGCGCGTGGTTGGGAGTGAGCGTGTGTGAATGTTATAAAAGAAAATGCGAATGCTGCGGCTGAATCCAATGGGTCTTGTGCAAGCCTCGGTTAAATTAAAAAAAAAAGTGGAAGAGAAAACCTGTCGTCACGCTTAGATCGAATTTTTAATCGACGACGAGGGTCTAGGAGCGCGAACGTGTTAAGTTTAATTAGGCGAGAAAATGAACAAAAAGGAGGAAATTTTCTGTCGAAGCTCGACGCGCAGATCGGAGTTGCGAGCTGCTCGAGCTCTCGAACGATCCGGCACGAGCGAGGGGATCATTGTGGCCTTTCGAAGGAAAAATTGCGAGCGATCAGGCTGGGCACGAGACGATCGGCTGTTTCGCCAGGCTCCAGTTGTTCCAATCGTTCGCGATTTCGAAGCTTGTTTCGATCAGTCCCTCGACACGCTGGCGCTCGGAACAGCGCTCGGTTCGAGGCGCCATCACGCTCGAATGTTATCGTTGCGAGGAACCGTCGATCTTCGTGGCGCCTCGATCACACTTTATTGTATATATCCAGGCGGTAGCCAGCTTGGAATATTAGACTTGGGGAAGCTGAATCTCGCTTTCACGGGGAATGGATATATCAGTTGATGGATCGTTGAAGTCGAGCTGCTCTGTGCAAAGTCAGTGCTCAGCTGGGTGGCCATCTGATCCTGGACTATCCAACACAGGAGCTCTACACGGTTTCATCTTTATTTAGGCACCATATTGTGTTTTATCTATGTGAAAGTTTCGGGGCCTGTGTTGGACGGTTCTGCTCTAAGGACTGTTTCAAACGAGACACTCGATCGTCCAGAAAGAAAAGTTGATTCCGACGGCGTTAAAGTGGAGGCATGCAAAGTTTCTGATGACTTCTTATCCTGTTCCATGGAAGGTTTTCTTGTCTGTGTGCCAGGATGAGAGTCTTGCCATTATTCGCTCATATTTTTAACAATACTGGGTGTCCACATTTAATACTTCGCACCCAGTGAAACGGAAGCTTGCATGCTACCAATTTGCAAAAGCAGATGAAAGTGGAACGTCCTATGAGAGTGTTCTCGCTTGACAGTTCTAAGAGTGCTCTTGTACCGTTAGCAAATTGGTGGCTCGGAGCCCTAACACTATACACACCCCCAGCTAATGATGCAGAGTGTTTATATTCGTTGAAAATCGGTGAGAAGGATACGCACTCCTTCAACGATTTAGCCAAGAGATTCTGCCTTTCCCTAGGCTGAGCTTCCAAAGAACGCTAGTCCGAGCGCCAGGGTGAACGAGTGCCCGTCTGTCTTGTCCTCGCCGATCGTGCGTCTTCTCGGAAGCGTTGTGCCCAGGTTGGTCAACCTAGCGATGTCGATAAACGTATAAGTCTGAGCCCAAGTGGAATAGTTAGTTCGATGTTTGGCGATCGGATCCTTTGGTCAACCTGGCCGCTTCCGGTCCATCTAGTCATGCTGAGCCGTGCGTCCCCTCTGGTGGATGAAATCGAATCGGTCGTTTTTAATGAATTTTCGCGATCCTCTAAACGTGATCATTGTGATTCTCACGAGGTGTTCCAGAGAAATTGCGTAATCGTAATGGGATTTCGGGGCTTCCCGTCGAAGCTTGTAATTAGCAATCGTGTGGTCGTCGATAAGATTGGTGTCTCTAGTCCACCACGGCGGTAGGATCCATCGGACATGGCCTCCCGTTGCTCGATCGTCCTTAGCCAATCGCGGAGCAACGCGAGCGCCAATCCGATGTCCTCGATCCTGTTCGCCGCGGAGCGTAAATCATTTTCTTATCCTTCTCTTTTCTCTGTCCCTTCTTTATCTGTTCTCTTTCGTTTTGCGTTTCGGTAGGTAATCGGAAATGGTAGGTCGTGGCGGGGGACGGAGACGGGATCAATGCACAGACCCGCAGACTGACGAAAGTGGATGGCATAATCTGAGAATCAAAATTATCGACCGTCTCGTGGCTACTCGGGGACGCCAGTGTCTTATGAGCGTTTCTTTTGGTACGCGCGCTTTTTTTTTCCTCTCGGAAAGGTGAACGAGAAGCTTAGGGGAGCGGGGGATGAGATTAGCTAAGGGGGGACAGGCAGTACCAAAAGAATGAAAAAGATAGCTCGAGAGCGTGTGTGCGTGTGCGAATGATGATGCGCGAGTGAATAAGCGTGGGACTGAATGGGACAAAAGAGAGACGAGCGGAGGGAAGGGCGAATCACTAGCCAACGTGTGTCATTCGGGTCGAATAATCATCGTTTCGTTGCCGTCGTCGTGTACGAGCACGGAGAGTGAAGAAAGAAAACGGGAGAAATTGGTGAAACTTTTTTCAAGGTAATCGATCGATGTTGTAGGAACAGTGTCATTTAAAGTAGTAGGTCGCTTCTCTAACAAAAAAGGAAAAAAAAAGAAAAAGAAAAGTCATCTCGGGAAGGAATATAAAGGAAAACGGTTTCACGAGATTCGAAAGTCGCGCCAGCCGCGCGGGGGCGCTCGAAGCGCCGCGAGATTTGAAAAGGGCGCGCAAAGGGTGGGAGCATCTCAAACGCGTTCCTCCTTCTCGATCTTTTCTTCATCTTCTCCTCGGCTTTTCTTCTTTTCTTCGTTTCGAAACTGTGAGAAAGATCTACGAGCTCTTCGAGCGTGCCACGAATAACGCGGAGAAATTAAATGGTTTTTTATACAGTAGCATTGTACCACATAGGAATGAAAACTAAAAAAAAAAATGATGATGTTCGTTGTTCACTGCTCTGGCTTGTTAGAAACGGCAAAACAATAATAACTCGGGCCTCTCGGAGGCTGTTCGGACCAGGAGAGGCGCGATAAAGTAAAAAGAAAGAGAACGGAAAAAAGACTGTTGACCAATAATAAACGAGCGTAATTCACCCGAAAGAACTTGCTCCGGACAGTCCCCTTCGTGCCCCCCCGGTATGAATCGGCAACATTTCGACATTGCAAGATTATTGGTGTACTTATCACGCAGTTTTCTACAAAATAAAGAAAACGATTTTGAAAAAAAAAAATGAAAAACAACCGGTCCACGGTGTCGTCTTTTTATTGCTATCACCCATCGTCTGACATAGCAACTGCAGCAGTCAAAGTGAATCACGGTAAGATATCTTTAAAAATGACAAATATACTTTTGCATAGTTAAGCAAGGATTAAGTTTTCTGTATCTTCCTAAGACTATTGATAAATATCTTTTGAAGTTGCAAAAGAAAGCACCTAGACGTACAGTGCCTTATTTGTAATTACTGACTGACAAGCTAAAATATTAATAATGAAAACATAGTGCATCTATAATTACTCAAAAAGAGTGTGTCTCATTTATTTTGATAGTGAGAAGTTTCATCTATTTTTTGAAAACATGCATTGCTGTATATTATTCAAATTTCGCGGGGTTATGGAACAAGAGACAGTATCGCCACGTAGCGAAGGGAGATATAAACTAAAAACACGCCAACGCCAGGGTGAAATGTAGCTATAGACACATGCAGTCGCCTGGCGTTGGCGTGTTTTAAGTTCATATCTTTTTCCGCTATGTGGAGATAGTGTCTCTTGTTCCACGAACCCGCGAAATTCGAATTGCAACGGATAAATGGAAGCATTTACTACAAAAATACAGTGAAAGATACACTCTTCTGTACGAATTATTAACCTAGCACAACTTTATACCTTACTGTATTAATTCCTGAGTCCTAATAAGATAATATTGCACTCTTTTCGGTGCTCTAAGGTCAACTTCACTCAAGCTATTACTAAGAGGATAGTAAATAACTTCAAGAAGACCACCTGTCAATTAACAATATTGTTATTTACATACACTTTCTAATTAGATCCCTGGAATCACCTCACTATATTTACATATTACCTTCCCCAAATAATAATACCATTGCCCAAAAGGATTCTCCTACCCCTCACATTTCATTCTTCAAACATTTCGTGCGTCCATCGCGATCGGATGTCGAAGTGCCGCGAATCTGCTGGGGCATTTCACACGCTACGCCAAAAATGGCCCGATAAGCACGCGTGCAAAAATACTGCCGTGAAACATAATACGCGGTGAACGCAATGCGTGTCGTTCAAACGGAAAACTTCCAGGGGAAAGAGTCTCGAAACGCTTGCACACTTGGGAAATTTAATGCCTTGCTGTGGTATTGGAGGGATTAGGGCGGAGGAGGGCAACGTCCTAGGCGATTCTCCTTGAGCTTAATGAACACGGGTGGCAGCTTAACGAAAGTGACGGAAAGGGAGGAAGTGAAAGCGGCGGAGCCTGAGGGCGGGTGGAGTCGTTTAAATTTGGAGCGGTCCGCGTTCGGAAATAGACGTCTTTCCCTGCCTTACCTTGCGGAACGCGAAACTCTGCCCTCGCCCGATTTCCTGGCCACTTTCCTATCTTCCGATCTCCCCGCCGAGCATGCGCGCTGCCGTCTCTTGTCCAAGCCGCGTGCAGGAAGTGACGCGGCGGCTCGGAAACGGAAGTGGAGTCAGCGGAGAAATCGTAGAGGACGAGTAAAAGGAGATTGAATTTTGAAAAGGGTATTTCTTGGGGGATTAAACAAACACGAGTGCGTTCATATCATCATATAATTTATTTAATATGTCCTTCAACTTCTTAAATATTTATAAGATTCACGTGCATGGCCTCCGGGAAACACCTAAAAAAAAGGTACTAAATAAACATTCCCTACTACGAAAATTCACATTAAAAATTAAGATGAAGGGCACCCAGTCCAGCAGTATTATAGTATACTTTTATCGCGTGCGATAAAACTGATAAAAGACTTCCGACCCTTCAAATTTCCCGACCTTGACCTCCGAGCAACTATAAACTATACAGTACACATTTCTCAGTACTCCATCTCTCCCTACGTTTCCAGAACTTTGCTAATAATACATCTAAAATCCCCTACAATTTGTGTTCACGGAAAAAGATCGCAAGGGGCTCCTCCCACAATTCCTCCGCGATCCACAGCGTCCCCGGAATATACAGGAGTATTTTCTTTCAAAGCAACACGGGATTTAAGACAATGTCTGCCCCAGGCCCGCGTCCGCTGTTGTATTTCGTTCAGCTGATTGTATTTTCGGGTGGAAGGCTCGCGGAGCTCGCGATCGTTGTAAAATATTACAATCGCTCCCTTGTCACATCGTGGCAGTCGGCGACAAGCGACGCTCGCGTCGCGGTGCCTGTCAGCGGCACACGCAGCTTTGCGAAACCCCGGTGTGCCCGTTGACAACCGCCATTCGATGACAATGAAACGATAACGCGAGCGAATCGAGCGCATCGATATTTTCAGCCGGCTGTGTCGAAAGGCGTGCTGGCTGGGTGAAAATTTCGGCCAGCGTCTGCGCCAGTCGCTCGCGGAAAATTCCATAAATCATCGAGCGACGTGTTCTTGTTCGCGAAGGAAATTGGCGGGCTGGAGGGACGAACAATAATTAATGATCGTATTTGTTCGCTGTCACGCGTCGTTTGTTAACTATTCCCAAAAATTCTGCACTGCTTTTGGTATTCGTTTCGTCGTGTTCAGACTGCCGTTTATAAGTGTTAGAATAATTGTGGAAAACGGTGGAAATTTATCGAAGAATTTTAAGAAATTCCACTGTATTCGGTATTTTAAATTAAAGGCAGTAAATATTGAGGCTGTACCAAAATATCACATTTTGTAAAAATTCGGCAGGCGCCCTAATATTTATGCACGGCAGTGTATTTGTTGCAGAGTTTACCATTACCATTATTACCATTATTACAATTGCTATTATTACAATTACCATTACCATTGTTAGAATGTATTTAAATACGCGACGAGCGTGGACTGTTCGAAAGGAAGGAGGGTGATTGGCCGCTTGGAGGGTGATTGAAATCGACGCGGAATTGTCGGCAGTTTTAAAAAAAGATCTCGGGCGCGGTTGTAAGATCCAAGACACGACGGGGGCTCGTTAACGTATCTGATTTATTTGCAGACGTCGTCAGGTCGATCTCCTTGAGCCTCTTCAGGCACGAAGTACGATTGGAAGTAGAGAAGGGAGGTAGATCAGACGCGGTCCTACTTGGACGTTTCAACTGAAGCCGACGCAGAGGATTCCCTCGTGGATCGATCGATAGATCGAGCGTTTCGCTGCCATAACACTCGAATCGATTGTATGAGATACCTTTCACGATCCTTTTAATAGAATCTTTTAAGCCTCGCTAATACACCGCGAAATCAGTATGAGCACTTGTAGAGAACATGCTCGATTAGGTATCTAAATGTTTCTTGAATTCAAAACTCGGGGTATTTTATAGGGAATATAGGTACAGGTCATTATATAAAATATATATTATTAGTTATAGTGTATTACCCAGAAGGGATATTTACAGTTTCGAATTGTTGGAACAAGAGGTTTAACATTTTTTTTAGAAAGCTAGGTTTCCAAAACTCTTACTCCAAAACCTCGAAGCTGTTAACTTTGGGATTCTGGCAGCTTTTACGACTTCACTATACACTACAGCACCGGTCAAAAGAAAGTTTAAATTGTGAACCCAAATTCGTTGATTAAGTTTGCAATATTGAACCAGGAAAGATTCGCAAATAATTGGGCCCACCACACGAGTTTCGATCGACTGCAGTCAGAGCATTTTTTCATTTTCCCCCATAGTCGCCGATCGCAGTACCGTTGCCTCAGTGTACCGTAGTTCGGCGTGACAGTGTGACCGATTCCTCGCCAGAGGGTTCGATCAATCGGAAGTCGTAAACCGGGACGAAACGCGTCTAGTTTGTTTTCCCGTCCGGCATCCAGCACGGATTTATGCATTCGTATAATTGGCCAGATGGCTCCCAGTTTTATTTCGGTGACACTAAAATATTACGGTATCCGCTTCCCCGTGTCATTCCACGTCTATTTTTGACCGGCAGAAGCTTCTAGGGGCGTTCGACTCCTCCATTCCCATCCACCGCGGACTTAACTTTCTTCTCCGTTACCGTCGATGTTCTGCATGATGTCTTCATCCAGCCGCGCCGTCGCTACCAATTGTCGTTTAAAGAAAGGCAACACCCGTGAATGGCGAGACGAGATCACAGCTCCTATTGGTACTTCGATACAAATCGTGTCTGCGATGAAATTAAATGATCCACGCTCTCAGTCTTGAAACCTTTCTCTCATAAGATTCACTCAATATTGAAACTAATGGAGATACGAGAATATTGAATTATACCTTCCATACTAAATCCCATTTCTAATTCTCTGCATTCTCTTATGTGTTCTAAATTCCCAAATTCGCCATCGCACGGACCAAATGAATTATAACTACCACAACTTAAGAATGATGAGAGAATATATAGTTACATCATAAATTTGAAAGGAATAGGCGTGTCTCAAATAACTTCAAAATTTCTTATTGGTTAGAAAATGCTATCGATTTCAAGCCGCCAGAAGTGCAGCCAATAAGATCCGTTGCTTCTCGCGTGCACACATTGTTTCGCGGCTGCAGTATATCGAAACCGTGACTCGAGATAGTTTACATTAGGTACATGGTTGCGTCTGATTAATTTCCACATTTCCTCAATGCCTGAAATTCGGCACGGCCTGCTGGTATACCCGCGGCGTGCGATTAATCAGCGACGATACCCTTTGCCGTCCTCGTGCTCTACGTGTAAAATGTTGCGCATTGTTCGTCCCGACTTATTCGTTAATGGATCTGGGTCTGCGCATAACTGCGAGCGCACATTAATTTCTGGTCGCAGGGGAATTCTGACGGGGCACGAAAATGGGACAGATTGGTGAGCGCCGGTGATCGATTCGAGTAATTTTTAATCATTTCGCGGAGCAGTGGTAGAATTGCAAGAAACGAATTCCGCTTGAGAGCTAAAGGAACTTGTTACAAGAGGGAATGCTTCCCAATTCCAAGCCTGAAATTGTAATCTGAGAATCTAGTGACTAGTACCTTGACCGGAGTATCTAATTAGACCCATATGCCTCTCTAATAATAGGACGTTATCAGGTAACAGAGTATTGAAACATATCACTGCCTGATAAGGTACACTATCGTACCACCAGCGGCCGTTGCTGCCATATTGCGCATTTGATATTAATAGAGCATACACCCTAGAAAATTTCCTTCATAGAAAGATATCTTCACCCTATAAAAGTCCATGAAAAAGCGCGGAGTAGGTAGATAAAAGTGATAAAAATTGGGAATATTTCTCCTTGGATAGGAACTAGCAGTGGGACAAATGATGGAAACCTGAGTGAACCTCAACAATGAACATAAGAAGACATTCAGAAGAAAATGCTGCATCCTCTACTAGTCTACGAAGTTAGTCTCCTATTCTATCACAGTTACCACACATCCTAACGCAATTTCAACATGGTTGCTACCTCGATTCCAAACCGTTTCTCAACATTATTCCTACCCTATTCCCACAAATTATTCCTATCATCGACGAAGTGATCTAGTTCCTACATCTTTTCCACGCGCAAAGTTAATTTCACAATCTTTGCATGTAAACTTTTTAAATTTTTTTTCGATTCTAAATACATGAAGTAAAGGTTAAATTGGAAAGATAATTTAATTCTTTATTCGTTTTACATGAAATTATGTTGTAACACCTATTGTATTTTCTATAATACACAAGTCAGGTTATTAAAAATATTTTTCCTTATGTTATAGATCAAACTTGGGAATATTTCTCCGTGGACAGGAAGTTGCAGCGGGACAAATGATGGAAAGCTGTTAACCTCAACAATGAGCATAAGAAGACAGTGATTTTATATATACAGTGAAGTGATTATATAGACTAAGAGTGAAAATATATTTATTATATATATACTTACAAAAATAATCATTTGTACATGATTGTATTACTTTTTTGAAATATTTTGAACATGCATTAATGAAAATAAAGAGAAAAATACTATATAAAACTGTGTTATCATTGAAGAAACCTTCTTCTTGCGAAAACTGCACAAAGTTGCAAAACTTGAGTTCTAATGAGAACGCACAAAATTGCAAACCGAAATTAGGCTCCTCGCGAAAAACGCACAAAGTTGCAAAGGTCAAAATTTTTGCAACATTGTTGCAAATGAAATTGGGGTGTCCGAGAAATAAAATCCGGGTTTGCAACTTTGTGCATTTTCGCGGGAAGCTCAACAAAGTTGCTAACCGAAATTTGACTCCCCGCGAAAATCCAACAAAGTTGCAAAGGACAAAATTTTTGCAACAATGTTGGAAATGAAAATAGCCTGTTCGCAAGAAAAAAACTCGGTTTGCAACTTTGTTGAGATTTCGTGGGGAGTCAGAATCCGGTTAGCAACTTTGTTGAACGCCAAAATCTTCGAATATCATCTTCAGACTATTCCGATTTCAACGGATTTGAACGTCCCGCGAAAATGTAACAAAGTTGCAAGGGTCAAAATTTTTGCAACAATGTTGGAAATGAAAATCGCTTGTTCAAAAGAAAAAAACTCGGTTTGCAACTTTGTTGAGATTTCGTGGGGAGTCAGAATCCGGTTAGCAACTTTGTTGAACGCCAAAATCTTCGAATATCATCTTCAGACTATTCCGATTTCAACGGATTTGAACGTCCCGCGAAAATGTAACAAAGTTGCAAGGGTCAAAATTTTTGCAACAATGTTGGAAATGAAAATCGCCTGTTCAAAAGAAAAAAACTCGGTTTGCAACTTTGTTGAGATTTCGTGGGGAGTCAGAATCCGGTTAGCAACTTTGTTGAACGCCAAAATCTTCGAATATCATCTTCAGACTATTCCGATTTCAACGGATTTGAACGTCCCGCGAAAATGTAACAAAGTTGCAAGGGTCAAAATTTTTGCAACAATGTTGGAAATGAAAATCGCCTGTTCAAAAGAAAAAAACTCGGTTTGCAACTTTGTTGAGATTTCGTGGGGAGTCAGAATCCGGTTAGCAACTTTGTTGAACGCCAAAATCTTCGAATATCATCTTCAGACTATTCCGATTTCACCGGATTTGGACGCCCCGCGAAAATGTAACAAAGTTGCAAGGGTCAAAATTTTTGCAACAATGTTGGAAATGAAAATAGCCTGTTCGCGAGAAAAAAAACCGGTTTGCAACTTTGATACATTTTCGCGGGGCGTCCAAATCCTGTGAAATCGGAATAGTTTCGGACAGCGAACTCGTGGTTATTTCGTGCAACGCGCGACATGGGCGTTTCTAAAAATGCTCGGATCGCTTCGTTCGCAGTTTCCCTATTTTTGCACGGAAAAGCTAGGTTCTACTCTTGAAGTTCTTAAAAAATTCGGTCAAAAATGCTCTAGGACCAACCGTTACGGAGATACAGCGCTTCAAAGTTTCGGACGGCAAACTCGTGAAGTTCGGGTGCCGTGGCGCGACGAGGCCGTTTCTCAAAATGCTCGGATCGCTTCGTTCGCAGTTTCCCTATTTTTGCACGGAAAAGCTAGGTTCTACTCTTGAAGTTCCTAAAAAATTCGGTCAAAAATGCTCTAGGACCAACCGTTACGGAGATACAGCGCTTCAAAGTTTCGGACGGCAAACTCGTGAAGTTCGGGTGCCGTGGCGCGACGAGGGCGTTTCTAAAAATGCTCGGATCGCTTCGTTCGCAGTTTCCCTATTTTTGCACGGAAAAGCTAGGTTCTACTCTTGAAGTTCTTAAAAAATTCGGTCAAAAATGCCCCAGGACCAACCGTTACGGAGATACAGCGCTTCAAAGTTTCGGACGGCAAACTCGTGAAGTTCGGGTGCCGTGGCGCGACGAGGCCGTTTCTAAAAATGCTCGGATCGCTTCGTTCGCAGTTTCCCTATTTTTGCACGGAAAAGCTAGGTTCTACTCTTGAAGTTCTTAAAAAATTCGGTCAAAAATGCTCTAGGACCAACCGTTACGGAGATACAGCGCTTCAAAGTTTCGGACGGCAAACTCGTGAAGTTCGGGTGCCGTGGCGCGACGAGGCCGTTTCTAAAAATGCTCGGATCGCTTCGTTCGCAGTTTCCCTATTTTTGCACGGAAAAGCTAGGTTCTGCTCTTGAAGTTCTTAAAAAATTCGGTCAAAAATGCTCTAGGACCAACCGTTACGGAGATACAGCGCTTCAAAGTTTCGGACGGCAAACTCGTGAAGTTCGGGTGCCGTGGCGCGACGAGGCCGTTTCTAAAAATGCTCGGAAACGTTTCGTTTCCAACAATGTTGCAAAAATTTTGACCCTTGCAACTTTGTTACATTTTCGCGGGACGTGCAAATCCGGTGAGATCGGAATAGTCTGAAGATGATATTGGAAGATTTTGGCGTCAACAAAGTTGCTAACCGGAATCTGACTCCCCGCGAAAACTCAACAAAGTTGCAAACCGAGTTTTTTTCTTGCGAACAGACCAGTTTCGTTTCCAACAATGTTGCAAAAATTTTGACCCTTGCAACTTTGTTACATTTTCGCGGGACGTGCAAATCCGGTGAGATCGGAATAGTCTGAAGATGATATTGGAAGATTTTGGCGTCAACAAAGTTGCTAACCGGAATCTGACTCCCCGCGAAAACTCAACAAAGTTGCAAACCGAGTTTTTTTCTTGCGAACAGACCAGTTTCGTTTCCAACAATGTTGCAAAAATTTTGACCCTTGCAACTTTGTTACATTTTCGCGGGACGTGCAAATCCGGTGAGATCGGAATAGTCTGAAGATGATATTGGAAGATTTTGGCGTTCAACAAAGTTGCTAACCGGATTCTGACTCCCCACGAAATCTCAACAAAGTTGCAAACCGAGTTTTTTTCTTTTGAACAAGCGATTTTCATTTCCAACATTGTTGCAAAAATTTTGACCCTTGCAACTTTGTTACATTTTCGCGGGACGTTCAAATCCGTTGAAATCGGAATAGTCTGAAGATGATATTCGAAGATTTTGGCGTTCAACAAAGTTGCTAACCGGATTCTGACTCCCCACGAAATCTCAACAAAGTTGCAAACCGAGTTTTTTTCTTTTGAACAGGCGATTTTCATTTCCAACATTGTTGCAAAAATTTTGACCCTTGCAACTTTGTTACATTTTCGCGGGACGTTCAAATCCGTTGAAATCGGAATAGTCTGAAGATGATATTCGAAGATTTTGGCGTTCAACAAAGTTGCTAACCGGAATCTGACTCCCCGCGAAAACTCAACAAAGTTGCAAACCGAGTTTTTTTCTTGCGAACATACCAGTTTCGTTTCCAACAATGTTGCAAAAATTTTGACCCTTGCAACTTTGTTACATTTTCGCGGGGCGCCCAAATAGCTTACCTAAATACTTACCATATTTTGCGTGATCATACGGCGATTGGTTCTTAAGACTAGCGCAATGTAGAAGTAGTGTGACGTGATGTGTTGAAGTCAATAAAGTTTGAGAGTAGGGAATGGCATGTTTAAAACAGTGCGTTAATGTAAAGATTTTTAAAAACAGCTCAGTGTGGAAGGATCATTTTATGTGTTCTTTTTATCATGTGTTTTTTATATGACTTGGAATCGGAAGGAGCAAGTAGTGAAAGGAAGGTGCGTTAAATAATAATAGTCTTTTATCGCTTAACTGCATTTTATTGATATAAGTGAAATGCGATACAATCAAATCTTACAGATGCGTTCGTAATATAGTAGATGCATGTGGTATGTACGTGGTATGTAGTTCATAATTCAGGTAGATCCGAAATGCAGTAAGTGATCGCTTTTAACGTCTTGTATTCCCCCAAACCCATGTTTCGAACCAGATTGTGTCGGTATACAGCGCGCGGCATTACTCGTGTCTACCCCTGTAACAAAGTAAAGAAGAATGTAAACTATTGTAAATAAAAAAGGGAGGGAAGTTGTACCGTAGAATTGAAACTCCCCGCTTGTTTCGCAAATTTCATCATTTTCCACAACGTTTTCAATCCGGATTAGCTCCTTGCATTCTGTGCTCCTGATCCCCAAGCAAAAAGTATCAAGCGTTCACAATCAAAGTTGGTGGCCCAATAATTGAACGATCTCCTCTTCTTTCTATGTTTCTGTTAACTCAAGCGTATTTCCTGATCCGAACAATCTCGGCGTTTTAGTTTGCAGTTGAGAATACCTATGACAAATTCGAAAGAGCGTGTGGCATTTCCAGATTGAATCCGTAAGATTTTTGATCCGTAAGTTCAGATACGAATACAGCTTGATACATTAAGTAAAACGACAAATGGGTTCGAAAAAAATAATTATTCGCTTAATCATGTTAAAACACCGGGACTATGTCATAAAATAAGATAATAAGGCCAAAATAGCTGCGGGGACCTGTCAATTTCGCTATCATTCGTGTATAGAGACATGGTCGCTCAGTGTGCCTATGGGTAGAGGGGAAGGGGAATTAGCTTTCAGACGCGACCGCGTCTGTTGATAAGTATAATCAAATATATCTACAACTTATATACTACGTATATGTATGTATACCTACATATATAAAAATAATTATAAGTCACATTCTATGCTCGAAATATTATTCTTTATTACACATTAAAAAAAATTGTTATTTGGCTTTGTGCAGGCCTGTTAGCGTATTGTAAATCAATAGCACCTTTTATCGTGAATAATTCAGAGAAAACATTTCCCTCAATAATTTGAGATCTTTCTACGAAATTTCGTAATACATATATAGGAGTAAACTTCGATTTGTAGAGGTCGGAGTTCTTCTAAATTCGAATTGTAGAGGTGAAATACATAATTTAACATGCAAAATATAGTTCGAGTTAAGGAAGTTTTATTTTATGTGGTAGAGGTGTTTAAAGCTGAGCGGAAGGGAATGAAGAAAATTTTCGTCTTGTAGAGGTTTTCGAGTTATCGAGGTTCGACTGTATATTAAATATCTATAAGTATATTTAATATATGAAACATAATATATTAACTGTCTTCAAGTATATTTATTACATATTATATAATATATATTTCTATATTTTATACATATAATATAATATATATACATATATATATGTATATATGTAAGTTAGAATTATATTGTGAAATACCAATTTTAATAGGTTTGTTCCACCTTATTAAATTTACCTTACCTCAGATGGGGGCAGGGGCTCGCAGGTTATTTGAGTATTAGAAAAGGGGGTCGCGATTCAAAAAAAAGTTTGGGAAACGCTGCAATAGCACAAAAGCGACAGACTCCTTCCCCATACAAATCCCTCTTCGCTTCTCCCCTTCTGGCAACAAATTGCAACAAATACTCAGCCACGATATAACAACGAGATTAGCAAAGCCCCGGAAGACGTAGAGAACGATCCCGAAAACGAAGCGGCGCTGCTAATTGAAATGCAACGGATCGGTTTTTTCTCGCGACGAGGGCAGGTCTGGTGGCGGCCGCGCGGCCTATTAATATCGGGCGTATATTTCAATTAATCCAAATAAATCGGCACGCGACGCGACGCGGTGGCTCGCGCGTGCGTCGAGCGGCGTGGAAGGAACGGGAAAAAAAGGAGCGCGGTCGGGGCGCTTGCGCGAGGGGCGTCGCGACTACCGCCGACGCCTTCTTGAATGAAACCGTCGCAGTCAGTTCGCATCAAGGCGTCCACCCTCGCTTCCACTTTCACGGATTTCGTAAATTACCCGCCGGACCGGCGGCCAGTGTCACTCCGCCAGGGATAAATCCTTCGATCGGCTTTCACTTTACCGCCGCCATCCACCAGGTACTGTCTCACCACTTCTCAATCTACGCGAGAAGCAACAGTTTGCCTCGCAGTTTCGAGGCTCGTTTTAAATCACCTTCGAGACTGGCGCCGTTTCAGCGATCCTCGATTATCGTTCACGCGATTAAAGGAAAGGGTTGCACTTATCGAGGGAGAAAGGGAAATTGGGAAAATTCAATGGACTTCTTTTCTTTTCTCGAGGATTGAGAGTCATTTCTTCGTGGTGATGTGGTTAGCAAAGGTTCGTTGTATATGGGGCTTATTTTAACCCTCGGTTGTCACACCTACTTTTTCGAACGTCGTTGTCACACTGGGTTAATTTGACCCTGTCAATTTTCAATCAGTTGTTATTTAAAAACTATTTGTTAAATTAAGTCTCAAAAATTCTGAGATAATGTTTGAACATTGTAGAATATATGCCCATCGTTGAAAGTTGACATTTAAAGTGTCATCATGCATAAAACAAATTTGAAGTAATAAGAGTTTCGACAAAAAGGTTTTTTGCTTAAAAAACGCAGGATAAATTTGACCCAGTGTGACAACCGAGGGTTAATGTATGCTAGTGAGATTTAATAAATATGTTTTCGAGATGGAATCTAAAAGTAACGCAATCGATGTTGAAACTCGAAGAGGATTACGTAGAATGATTCATTTATTTGCTGAATCGACTTCTATTTTAGGCCCACAGTCGCACAGCTTCCGTCCGAAGCGAATCCTGAAGCGTAGAATTAGTAGACCGTGCACTAGTTTCCATATATTTGACAGGTTTCCTTAATCGATCATGTAGATCCTATTTCTTCTCCAAATTCTTTCAAGAATCGTCATTGTAAGCTTACTGAAAGTGGCGTTTGTTCTTACAAGAAGAAAATCGATCCATAGATCTTAAAAGGGATGTGGGCCACTGTAGTTCGTCCACTGCGATAAATCCTCTACTCCTCGTTGCAAGATACAGTGATCCTGGATTGATTTTAATCTTCCTAGAATTATTTAGAGCTGGGACATGGTAGAATCAAGGGCTCTTCTCGGTCAAAAGATAAAAATATATTTTTTTGCATACTTTCGTCCCACAACATCTGAAGAATCACCAGGTAAAATTTTAGGCCTTAAACGGAGAGACGCACAAAACCGTGGTACACGTGCAAAGTAAAGTTTCGTTGCTTTGCATGAATGTTCGTCAGGGGCGGAGCATACAGCATTGGGAATATTTATTGCATCACCCCCACATCCATGCCCTATTAAATAATTTTCATAACTACGATACGCAATTGATAAAGTAGTTGATATCCAACTTACTTTAACCAAGATATCAGGCACTGTATGAGTAATACTAATACTGAAGGAAGCGGAAGTGAACACGCGCTAAATATTCGAGTGATGCAATAAATATATTCCAGCACCGCGATTCAGTGTTGGCTAATTATTTGGGGAGGCAGCGATGAGCAGGAGAATCGCGGAACCAAGCGGGGGGGGGGGGGACGTAATGACAGAGAATGAAGAAGTCATTTGCACGTGCAATTTATATCCTCGGATGTAATGACCACCGTGATGTACGGGGGACCTTGCGTGTTCGCGATGTACATACGTCACAAATATCCCTGAACATCCCTGCGACTGCGATGAATCATTGCGATGCGCGACCGTCCACTTCGCGTGGACCAGCTTTGGATTCTGAATGGCCAACAGGTACGAAGTCTCGGAAGAAATAGCGTCAGGAGTAATTATATTAAAATAGCAATAAAAGAGAGAGAAGTGACTAGAATTTTATTCGTTGCAGAAAAAGGAACTTAACTCCAAAATTTTCTTACCATTAGTCAATTTGTAAAATTTCCTTCTAAGATTTATTATAGTAAAGCATGTGAAAATTTCCTTCGCTATTATCGTGGCGCTGTTATCAACGGTGGTCGTCAGGTTCTGATTTCGATTTTTAGTCTTCTCCCAGCAGTTTCTGAATCGTGAAACGTTTTTTCAAGCATTCGAGCCATGAATCCACGTAGTCAGTTCCGTCTGGATATTTTCTTCCCAGGCGATCGCCGCGGCTGGCCGGAATGTATTTGCGATTTCCACGGGAACACGCGCCGCCGCGCCAACTCAAACAAACGGTGCATCGCGACTGGGGAATCGCGAAAGAACAAACAATTCATCCTTCGAGGAAAGCCAGAGAACCCTTTGCATGGCTTAGACACTAGAGGACTCCTTTGTAATCCACGTTCCGATTAACTCCTCGCGGTGTTACCTTCTTATAATCACAAATTGGCCACACGGGGTTCATTGCACCCCAGCGTAATTTCTGAGTTGCCATTTCCGTATTTTTTAATCTTTTAACTTTTCAGTGATTATTGTACATTCGTAATACTCGTGTAATCGTGCCCTAATAGTCTTTTTCTTGAGATGTAAATTTTGATATGATAAAAGTATAGTTGAAGAAGAGGAATTTTCTACGGTTGTGGAAAAAAGCGATTTTTTGTGCGATGAATCCCCTTTGGAAGTCGCAAAGGCGCGACATTTGAACTCGAAAATAACTCTTGGGGTGAAATACACCCCCTGTGACTAGAAGTTCTTTTAGTTTCTCTTGGATTACAATCATTAATAATTAATGCTAGTTAACACGAAGAAACAGCAGGTACCTATGTAATTGTTTCATGGTGGAAGAGGTGGAAAATGATTTTCCAAAATTGAGAAGAACTTTTTCGATAGTACCTATACCACGTTGGATCGGTGAGGACTTTCTGCTTCTCCCCGCAGGTTTTGCTTTCCCCTTTTTTCTCTCAATTTTCAAATAACTCAGTCCTTAATATTCTTACCAATGCATGTTTCTCCGCCCAATTCTTTTTGCTCACGATTCCCCAGCTCATCTTTTTCTGTTACTTCCTTCCACCAACCCCAAGTGACTCAGAGACTTAAGTTCATTCAGGGACTCTGCAGTTACATGGAAATTTATCTATCCAAAACTAATTTCTAACAAAAACCATCTTTTCATAAAAAAAATCAAACTCACTTCCCGCTCTTCGATAATATAATCAACAAAACCAGCATAGCCGGGTTCCATGGAATCTCTCATACATAACTCCACTTGTGCGCGCATCAAATCGACGTGAATGTAATCCACGCCCACTTAATTAATTGAAATTTCTGTACGTTGTATTTGTAACCTTCCCCGTCCCTCCTACCCCCTTACCCTCTCTTCAACTTTCACAATTATTTCAATACCTACCCCACGGCCCCAGCGGGGAAATTTACAACAGCGCCGTGCATAATTCCCACGAGCTTATAATGCGATCGAAACGTCATCGGGAGAGCCGGCAGCATTCGTTCACCGGCGAATTTCGTTATCATTTAAATAGGACGAATGGTACCACCTAATTGACTCGACAGCCAAGGACATAATGACCACCCTAACAATTCTGGTTGTAGATACGGATCGGCTTGTAATTGCACCGGCGACGCGTCGCCCTCTATTAGCGCCACCAGCTAATTGCCGCGTAACGAGGTTTTTTTTAACGAAGCCCGAACGAGAAATCTCGCGCAGGTCTGAGAATAATCGAATGGCTGGATTAGGATCGTACGACTAACGTACGAGGTCGGATTAGACGGGCAAATTAGCAAGCTCAGCTCACCGCTAATTGTTTGGACATTCGCTTGCCACCGCGAGAATTGTCACACTAAAATACGAGCCACAATCTCTCTCCTGCTCCCCGGCTCCTGTCGCTCATATATTCGACGATTACCGTCGCGACGCGTGTTCGACCGCCTCAGCCAACTTCCGGCGGCCCGGGAAACTTTTCTTACCCATCTATACCTGGGCAAGTCGGCATTCTCGGTTTCGAAGCGCCTCTGCGTGCACGCTTTGGGGAATGCTGTGCGAGTTTAGGGGCGCGAGATTTATTTATTTAGTTATTTAGAGGTAAACTCTTTTGCATACAGTTTGGTTGGAATCAGTCAAATATATGCAATAATGTGTTGTGTAATTTGTGCCTAATAGAGACTGGGGAACTAAAGGAGTTTAGTGATTTACAGAATTCATTCAGAATCAAAATTATGCGGTTGATGCGCTAAAGTGGCCATACGTTGTCCGATGGGTCTCTCGAAAAAGTTAAATAGGGATAGGTACTCCTTTAATGAAATTTCAAATTTATAGAAAGTATTTTTAGTAGGTGGTGAGATGGGTTTTGAGTTAAAATTTACGTTTTATATAAAATGTATAGGTACTTCTTAAATATTATTTTAATAATTATTCTTAAATAATTTAGATTATATATAAAGTGTATAATTCTCTAACATTTATTGTAGATAGTTCTCAGTGAAATCGGAGGAAAATTGCGATAAATTTATTATTATTCTATAGAAGGTGTCTTCTTTAAGTAGATCCGTGAGAATATCTTCGTAAAAAAATGTTCGTTGCGTCACAATTTTGTTTTTTTAAGTAAAACTCTATACTTTTCGACGCAGCTCTCCTGTCACTTTATAGTCAATTAAGTATCACCGAAACTAATAGCTGTTCCATACAAATGTGCTAATACTATTATAAAATAGTATTAATTTTGCAGAATTAAAACAATAACCACCGAATAGAATTTATTTTCAAAAGCGCACATAGGTAGAGATATGTGCCCGGGATTATGAATGTGGTCCAATTTTAAAAAATCTAAGAAAATATAATTTGTCAGTCAGGTATTTTGTATTACAGTCGAATCTCTATAACTCGAACCTCAATAACACAAATTTAAAACTTGAATTTGTCTTACTTTACAGCTTCACAAGTCGAAAAATTAACAGTCGCACAAAGCCTTTACTTCAATTTTCGTTGGTTGAACCTCTCTTACTCGAAAGCTCGATAAGCCGAAACCTCTATAATTCGAAGATTTTTCCCTTTCCTTGAGATTCAAGTTATCGAGTTTCAACTGCACATCGATTACACAAACCCAAAAATCTAAATATCTCGAAACGAAAGACGAAAAATGACTTCGGCCACTTTCACGATCACGACGGCAGATATTAAACCGTATACGACGCAAGAAGTAGTAAATGTGATTGAACCGTGCGCCTAAAGTAGGCGCGACAGTGGCCAAGCGTAAGTGAAAAAGGAGCATCTATGGTCAGACGCGGTTCACAAATCAACGCGGCTGGAGTTATACCACTCTGTAACCCCGCGCAGGCATGAATTACTGTAAAGCAGCTCATACGGCCATCATCTTCTATATCTCCATCCGCTCTGCCTCTATCTTCCACATTTCTACCTCATATTTCCTCTCTAATTCTACACCTCCGCCTTCTACACCTGCGAGCTCCTACATCACCGCTACCTCTATTTCATAAACATCCATCTTCCCCAACCTCCGCCTCCCACAACAGTCTCCTCTCCAAAATCTTTCAAACGCCCCCCCCCACGTCGCCCTCCTCGCCATTCACCAACCCCCCACCCCCTCCTAAGCGGGTTGAGCCTCGAGTCTAACAACACCGTCTCCCTCGAGCTAACCGGAAGTCGGCTCGCGTCCCCCGCCCTCGGGATCCCCGGTCTGGGGGGATTTCTCGGAAAATCTAATTAAGCGGCCGAAAGCGGACCGCTTTCGTGCGCTTCGACGTCGCGGGGCTCGCGCAGGAAGCGTTGCACGCTCCACGTCCGCGCTCGAGCATATTAAAGGTTCATAGAGAGGGCCGCGCGGATATGACTGAACGTTATATAAGGCGGTCTTAATATAGCGGGAACACTCGCTGGACCTTAGCCATGTAGCCGGTTGCCGCGCGTACCGTGCATAACGTATGGGCGATGTTTGTAACCGCGTCGAGGAAGAGGAAGGATGCCGCGGCGAGGCTGTGGAAAGGGGGGTGGGCGCGGGTGCATGGTGAGCGTTGGACAGATGCGTGTAATTTAACATCGCATTAGGCCCTCGTGTGTGCACGGAAGGGCAGTCGTGCGTGGCCTTCGCGGTGGGGCTGCGAGTCAGAGGTGCAGGATGTCTGTTTGGGAATGAAAATGCAGGATGAATGTGTTGTTTTTGTGGCCTCTGCTATTGTTGGTTTGTCCGTGGAGAACGTGGAATGTAGAAATGCAAATGGATTCCGAGGGTTTTATTTGCTATTCGGGCGTGGGAGTAGGTTGATGGAGGGAAAAAGGGATTGTAGAGAAGAAACATCAGTGGCCTGGGTATAAAGTCGTGTTAGAGATGTTTTGTTCTGTTTCACAGGCAGATCCGTAATTTATTGTTAAATAAGTTATGAAAAATTTGTTGGATTCCTGTTCTGAAAAGTGGTAGCAACAATATGAGTATAATTTTAGACCTGGGAGATTTGAATTTCGACCTCATTTTTCGTTAAAATTTCGTGGCGATTAGAAAGGAAATGGGAGGTGGGTGATTTAAGGGTACTGGACAGTCATTCCTGTCTAAAGTGAAGCATTTCTGTTTCAATTAATTACAAAGAAACAAATTGAAACTGACACTTGCTCTTTGGCATAAAGTTTATTAACATCCTAAGCTTTAAAAACATGTTTGTTTAGGAAAAAATATGCATTATATGACGCTACAGATGGATCATTTTATAAATGTTTCTTTTGAAATTCGAGCATGTTCACAAAATGTGTAGTTTCGGGTCAAACCTAAATTTAAGTTAATGAAAACTCGAATTCTTTATGAATAGAAACTAAAACCCCATTGATGAGGTTTTACCCTCCCCCAGGCCCCCAAAGAGGAGGTCTTAGTGTCTTTTCATAAAGAATAAGTGTGTTCATTAACTTCAATTTAGGTCCGATACTACACATTTTGTGAACATGCTCGAGTTTGTTTTGAATCGATTGAAACCTCCGTTTTTGCGTTTTCACTGCAAAACGAAAGAAACATTTTTAAAAAGCTTAATGTATATTTTTGATTAAACAAACATGCTTTTTGAAGCTTATGATGTTAATAAACTTCGTGCCAAAGAACAAGTCTCAATTTCAATTAGTTTCTTTGTAAGTAATTGAAACAGGAATGTTTCATTTTTGACAGGAACGACTGCCTATTCAGTACCCTTAAGCGTTGAAAGGAAGGGGAAAGTATTTGATGATTCAAAAACTGCAGGTTTAGTAACATCAAAAAATTCTTATTCTGCATGTTTAAAAATATCACAATTTCAAGGTGTTAAAATACACTTTCCCCTAGGCGTTATCGGAATTGCAAAATTAGCACGGGCTGAAGTGCTCCCTAAAATCTAGCATCTATTTTCAATACCACTGCAGATTTTTTTCATTTCTACTTCACTACACTTTGAAGTCCCAGTATATCAGTAAGCTGATAGTCTGCTCTCAGCTAAATGTCTACGTGAAGTTTCAAGCTTCCCATAAATCAAGCTTCTAATATTACTGCTGGTATTCTTTTACTCTTAATCGCTCCTCCATCTGCTACTCTGTTGCTCCAGCGCACTAACACTTCCAATCACTGGCAGTACCACAGATGCAGACTCTCCAATAAGAACATGCACACATCTCTTCATTTTGTTTCATCTTCAAAGACTTAGAACACCCAGAAAGCAGTGGCCCATTCGAATCTTTCGTCGTTTCAAAGAAAAAGTTACAAGAGCTGCTGTGGAACAATTGAACAGTTAGTAATCCATAAACGCAAGAAATCGCGCGGGAAGCTCACTTTTCGGTTTTCGTGGTTAGATTGCACGTTGCAAGTGTCGCGGAGGAGGTGTCCGGGCCAGAGGGTGCGCAAACTGGCTGCGGCTTCGCAAACTCGATTTCACGCAGCATCACTGGAATTCCTGAGCTAAGGTTAACCGCGTTCACCGCCCGTAAACAGAGTTACGGTTCATCCACACGCATACCGACGCGTCCCGCAGGGCCAACCCCATGAGCAAACCCGCGCCGTCACGTCGTGGATGTAAATTTATGATTACGAACGAGCCCTATGAACTTTCCACCAATGCTCTCGTATGGTGAGCGGACGATATTTCAGACTGGAAGTACATGAGAGTACAACTGAAACACTGGTTCAAGTCATTATTAAATAGTGATTCGAGGAATACTTGGATGAAGATATAAAAGGGTGAATTTTCAGAGGTGATTTGAATTTTTAACAAGTTTGCCTCTTAGCGTTTTTTTTTACCATTTTATTAGTTGGAGTTAGAGGGTTGAATACCTTTGATATCTGATGTTAAACCATCTAGTATGTTTAGTATTTTCTAGTATCATTTAGTATCTTTAGTATTTTCTGGTACCCTTAGGGTCTTTACTATTTTTTAGAATCTTTAGTATTTTCTAGTATTTTTAGTATTCTCTGGTATCTTTAGTATCTCAGTTATATAGAGAATAAATTACTATAAGGTATCTCTACAGAGTACCTACCTCTAATATAACTGGTATTGCAGATACCGTTATTCGAATAGGTCCCAGGAGCATTTTCAGTAGTACAGGTCAACGCTACACAAGAATCGATTCTTGCTAGTAGCACGCGCTTTGTCCGCCAGAAGTTGGTGCGAGCGTCACGGAAATTTTCCCCCGTTTTAATAAACAAACAAAAGCAGGCGGACGCGCGCCTCCCTCGTGTATTTTAGACTTAACGAATGTGCCAACATTCCGAAAGCGATGCAGGAGCCCCCGTAAAGTCGTGGCGGATGAATTGGCGCTCGATGTGGGAGGCAGTTAAAAGCAACAGGTATTCCATTTGCTACGAGCGTGGAGACGCCACTGATTGTTTTAAGTGGCCCTACTTCATGTCGAATTCAAATACCGACCCTAACTTTAATGGGCGCTTACACGTTTCCATGGAACACTTTAATTAGTCCCTCGCCGTCTACCTCCAATCGCTTGAGAAAGTCGAGGAGAATGAAACACGCTACGTTGCGAAAGTCCAACATTTCGCGATCTCTTTTTTAAACCTCACCTTAATATTTACTGAAAAATAATCTTAGAGTCTTCAGCGCTGAATCAAAAACCGTGTAATATTCGAAATAGAGTAATATTCTAAGAAACTTTTTCATATACATAGGAAATTCGAATAGCCAAAGAACCAACGCGCAACTGTCTGTGGACGACAGATCCGTCTTGAGATGAAACAACCTTCTAAATTGCTTTTGAGAAAAAGAGAGAGCGCGGAACGAAATCCAAATAAAGCTCGCAGCTGAGAAATTCTGTACGAAGTCGAAAAAATATACAAGAGCGTAAAGAGCTTGATGCAGAAGGCATGTTCGAGGAACGAGCGACGTGGAAGGAGAGGGGAATCGGTTTCTTCTTTCGACCAGGCCCCTGAAGTCGCGACGGTAGCCAGTCATTTTTTCGAAGCGGGTACCGCGGATGTTTGGAATTTAAATTTAGCCCACGTTGGCCGCACCTTTCGTTCAATGGCTGCGGACCGCCTACCACGATACCAGCGATGAAATCCAGCGGCTGGGACGTTTAATCGCCGTTTCGATTATAAATCCACCCCTCGCCACGTACACCTATTTAATTACATAAAATAATTTGTATTTAATTACCCAGGAAGGCAGTTTGCTAAGTGCAATGAGGTAACTACAAGTTCCTCTGACAGATGATGTATGTTCGCTAGGCAAATGTATCCTGGCGCTTTTCTCGCAATTACAGACTAACAGTATTTCGAATGAATCTTCTCATTGGAATTTTATATTTCGAGAATGTTTATGTGTCTCCGAATATCAAGTGTAACACGGAATTCTCAATGCGATTTATTGTTTCGGCTCGCAGTATGGAAATAGAAGTGGGTCAGGGAACTAAGAAGACAGGTGATGAATAGGTAATCGTACTTTATCCGAAACAATAGCAGTATGTCAGTTACAGTTAGCAGAGTAAAATTGTCCGCTATGCGCGTACACTCGTCGACGCGTGTCAACGAACGCGCGCTAACGAGGGTGGACGCGTACACGCGATTTCGTGGCTCACTAAAACATCGTCGAAGGAACTTGGTGCGATCCAATTATCGAAATGACGCGTGTACACGGCCCTACCGTGGGTGGTCCAATTTGTGACCGAGGACACGTGCGCACCACCTTCGACGAAACGTGACAATTTGACAGGGAAGACGGCCACTAGAGGCAGGTATCGATATGCATGTAACTGGAAACATGAGCGAAGAATATACTGAAATGAAACAGCTGGTAACACGAAGGTCCATATCACGAGGTGCGACTCTACTTTTATGGATTCGTGGCTTTTTAATTCAGAAACTTTATTGATTGCATCATTTCTGAACGAATCCGAGGGGGTTAAAAGAACCCTTCGCCTATTATTGTAGAATATTTTATTTAATTGATTTATATAATTTGTTCTTTATAATTGGTATTACTGTTTGTGTTATATTGTTTACTTATAATTATACTATTTATGTTATTCAAACTATTTAAACTCCTTACACTACACATTACTTAAACTACTCTTAAGAGTCATACAACAGGTAAGTAGTACTTACATTATTGACACTATACATACTACATATATTTCTTTCACAATTTACTATTTAGATATTTTTACTATTTATACAATATTCTATGCATATTTTGGCGCCTCGCCAAATTGCAACACAGTTGCAAAGCGAATTTTGGTGCCTTGCGGAATCGCAACAAAGTTGCAAACCGAATTTTGGCGCCCCGCGGAATTGCAATAAAGTTACAAAGCGAATTTTGGCACCTCGCCGAATCGCGACAAAGTTGCAAGCCGAATTTTGGCACCTCGCGGAAACGCAACAAAGTTGCAAAGCGAATTTTGGCACCTCGCCGAATCGCGACAAAGTTGCAAGCCGAATTTTCGCACTTCGCGGGATCGCAACAAAGTTGCAAAGCGAATTTTGGCAACTCGCGGAATCGCGGCAAAGTTGCAAGCCGAATTTTTCTTTCTCAAACGCCGAAATTCCACGTACAACATTGTTGACAAAAGTATCATTTGCAACTTTGTTGCGTTTTCGCGGGGCGGTTAATAACTTACCTGAATACTATCGTGTTGTGGCCGATTTTCAGATGATTTTGTAGTTCCCAAGTTCATTGTATGCGTAGTGTGTTGTGTGGGAATGGCGTAGACGTAATGCGAGAGTAATAAAGAAGTGGTGCGGGAGTAGTGCTGAAATGTATGCGTTTAGAAATAGTGTGGAAGAAGGATGGAAATAATGTAAAAGTGATAGGAAGCTAGTGGAGTGGTGTAGGAATTCAGTTAGGGTAGAAGTTACGTGAGAAAAGTGAGTAAAATAGGTATAGGAAATATACCTGTAGTGTATGTGGGGAACATGTAGAAAAGTGTGAGAAAAATAAAAGTGGAAAATAAGAGATGTGTGAAGAAACTGTGAAAAATGCATGAGAAATTGAAGCTGAATCTGAAACTCGTGGAAATATATGAAGAATGTGAAGGAATGAGGAATGTGTGGGCAATGTACCAAACGTTGAATACAAGGAAAGTTTGAGAAACATAAGAAATTCTTAAATCTTCAAAATAAAGGAAACATCTAACACGTAAAAAAAAGCTTAAAATAAACGGCAATGTGAGAAACGTTTCAAATCTAGAAAACATGGGAAATATGGAATGACAAGTGTAGCATTTCAGACCAATAGGATGTGTAAGAAATGAGGGATGTGCAGGATGCGTGAAAAATGTGAGATACCTATATGGAATGTGTGGGACATGTAAGATACATGGAGCAGAACATGGCGTAGACGAAGTACGTGAGACATGTGGAATATATGAGACACATAACTGGTATAAATTATATGAGGAGTCTAAAACATATGCCATATGTCGAATAAATGAGATAGGGTAAACTGTACTAATGCTGGCACTGCACTAATCATTGGCACTCCTGATTAAAAAGTCAAATATTAAGAAGCACAAGCTTAGAAAGTACTTTTTTACAATTTCTTATTTTTCTTTCACAACAACACTGCAAAGTCCAGTAGTTGATCTACACATTTTACATCTGGCAACACCACAATGTGGGACAAAGGGCTGAGTTTTAGGTGTTTTCTAAAAATTTTGATAAAGGGTAGGTAAGTATATTTTGTTGCTTTATAACTAAATAATGGATTGAAATGCAGATTTACTAAGTGTTGTAGGTATTTAATAATGAATTAAATAGTCTGTTTAAACACTTTAAACTTTGTTTTTAACTACATATGTTTTCCTATACAACCTCAAATTTTAGGGTGCCAATGATTGTACTTTTATGCCTCGAGATATTTTATTCTAAAAAGAAATCCATAAACATTTATAATAACTGAAAATTAAGACCATACAAAAGCTTCAGAAAAAAATATAGACATTCCAATTGGGATTTCGGCTTAGGGTGCCAATCATTGTACAGTTTACCCTACGCTGTACACATGAAACCTACAGGTCATAATTTTTATTATCACTTACACAAAAAAAATTTCATACCTCGATTCCAGTCCCTTTATCCAAAACGATTTGAACCCCCTTCTCAATTATAATTCTATTACACGAATAAGGTAATGTGAACTTAATTATCATCCCCAGCATTAGTCCACTGTCGATTCCCCATGCAGACAAATTAAAACTACGCACCACACAACACGCTGTCCACTGAATCCAGCAAATAGTTCCACATTCATAAATAGTATTCGACTAACGCCCCCAACCCGCTTTAATTAAAGGCACTTAACAAGAACGACTGGCCATTTGCAAATACTTCTGTCCTCCAACGTGCACGTCCCTCTCCATGTTTCATTTCGGTTTGGTCCGCGTACACAACATATATCATAGCACGTGTATTTCACCGGCGATGAGCGAGCAAGCGAAATTGGAGGCGGTGAACAGGGAAGCGGAACGCATCTTCCACGATCAACGGTGTTCCTTTTTGGCTGCGGAGCAATCGACTGGCAGGAGTGTTGGCCGAGGGTGTGTCTTTTTCCGCTTTGCTGCCGCTGAGATGGAGTCCGCCAGCAAAGGGGAACAGGCCGACCCTCCCGCACCAACTAAATAATATTCGATGACAGTGATTTACAGGGAGCACCGTTCGCAGAGCCCAGGCAACTTTCTCCCCGATAAATCTCGTGAACCCGGTAAGTCGGTTCCAGCGCGGCCGCTCGAACGGATTCGCGAAGCGTTTCTTTCTTGCGCGAACCCTGGCTCACGTTCAGCCAGTTTGTCTCGATTCCGGCCTCCGTCGGCGACGACTGGTGACGCTCTTTAGAAGTATGCACGATTTACTGTCTTACAAAATACAGAAGGGAATCGATTGCCCGATTCGATCGAAACTGACGCTATTTGAACGTGAGGAGGGAGATGGGCAGAAAAATTATGCTGTGTTTATTTGAGCAGTAATTACTTTAGGAGGTGGTGCTTTGCGATCAGTATTTTAAAGCATCTTGGTTTCAATTTTGGCTTTAGAATTATGCATGAGTTTGTGCGTGGGTGCTGCAGGTTAAAATAGGGAAGAAGTTTTGTATACACAACCCTTCATAAATGGGTATTAGGACACTTGGTGTACTCGCAGAAAAGGTGGTATTTGGTACAGGTCGAATACTTCTCTCTGATTTTAATTTAAAATACCAAATACAGTAAAATTTGTTAGAGTTTTCTAATAAATTTCCAACGTTTTTCGCAATTATTCTACACAGAGTAGGTGTCCCAATACTTTTACAAACAGCAGTGTATTTCACAACTTAGACACTAGAAGTCGTAAAATTTATGTGGAATCGATTCGGAGATTTGCTTTTAGCAAGGAATTACTCTTACTCCTACGATGAATGCTGGATAATTGTCGACTTTGACGATGTCGGAGAATTCGTCGAGATTACTACTGCGCCGTATTCAAATGTACATGCATGGCTGGTGGAGGACATTATGGGAAGCTAACGTAAGTCTGCAATGTTAATGCATGCTTAAAGAATAAGCTAAAAGCATTTTTACAAATTTCTCTTTTCGTATTATATCCTGTAGAAAGTAGAAATGTTATTCTTCAAACGTAAAAATTGCGAACGTACTAAAATGCAGAATTTTTTATCTACCTTATGTAACGCAGCATACTAACAACATTTATACATAATTACAATAAATACATAAATCAGTCACAGTCACTGATTTAATCCGTATTCGTTTAAATTTAGTGCGTTTCACGCATTTTTTTACAATTTATTAGCACGCCACATTTTTCACGATTAATGCACGCTGCTTTGCAACATGTAACTGGCATTGTTCTGCATTCACGTCGCATATGAATCAGTTTTAAAAAGATTTGTGTCACGGTTCATTTCAAACACAACTAAACCAGACGAAACGTGGTGTTAAAATATATGCATACGTGGAGCGTAAGATCTCCAGGCGTTAATGCGCCAAATTATTGAGGCACAAATTAGATAAATTATCCTTTCCAATAACGACGCAGGGTATCGAAAATTGGCGCGGCAATCCTACAGAACGTTTTCACGGAAAGTAAATTGTGTTACACAAGCTAGAATAAACTATCTGTAAATCGACTGAATCAGTAATTCTTCCAAGATTAAGTACGCACTTCAGACATCGTGAAAAATTCAGTTTCGGTTACCTCGATTTCTCTCTTTTATAACATCGCGAAATCGTTGGGTGTTCCGCGCGAAAGCTCGCCAATATTTTTATCGGAGCTCGCGGAATTCCGCAAGCAACAAGCCACGTTTTTATCTTTCGCCGTTTCGTCGCCTTCCTCCTCGTAACCTACATCTAATTTCGGCGCCTGTGCTTTGCTTGTTTATCGTGCTATTAATATTCGCGCGTTTTCTATATCGGTCCTTCGTCACGCCCGCTAAACCAATGAGAAATTGCGTGTAACGCGGTATCGTGCAACACCACAGATGCATATTCGCTACGCTACGGTGCATCCAAGTCTATGCGCATGCAAGCAACAGTTACACACACGAGCTTTCGAGAAGAGATCTGTGTTTTCGGGATGGAGATTGTCATGGTGTGACAGGACAGGAATATTAAACACGAAAAACACCTTGTAGAGATTCCCACAGAAATTGGGGAGGAGAGGAGAAGCTAATAACTAAAATGTTTCCGTCAATTTTCTCGGGGCAATCGTTTAACGTTCGAATTGATTAAAGTACAAGTGTCATTGCCACTGGGATGGGAGATATTTCTATTATTTTAGAATAATTTCGGGGTAGTAGTTTACTAGGCTAAGAAGGGAGTTTAATACGCTAATAGTTTAGAATAATAGTGGAGGGTGAAATCTAAGTAAGAGAGAAAGGAATGAATTGTTTTGAGAGATGTAAGGGATGTAGCTTTCAACGTTGTTGTGCATTTTTCTAAAATTCTTAGATGTTAGAAACTAATTGAAGTAAAATGGTGTTAGAAATTTAATGATGCCGAATATTGAGAGAACTTTTTGCAATTAAGGACCTTGCAGCAACAGGGGTACAGCTCCATCTTTACCAACTTCGAGTAAATTAGAAAAAACTTTTTGAAAAATTATTGCTTTGACTTAACATTGAAAAGAGAAAATTTATTAAAAAATATATGTTTTCACACAATAAGTAGTTGTTATTGATAATTTTTTATTTCTTTTTTGGCGAATTTTTCGAACCTCTGTGCAGGTTAAAAAGTTGCAATAAATCGTTCATTTATTATCGGATTTGCATTAAACGATGTAGAGTTTTTTTTTACGTACATATATTACGAAGCCCCACAGAAGCTGTAAAGTATGAAACGGGTCGAAATTTCTAATCCCCGCTCGAAAATCTGAAATTATATGACATATTTCGAGCACTCGCTTGCTATTTCGCTCGAACCACGGTACTCATGTTTCCTTCCTCCTATCAGAAACATTCACGACCGCGAAATTTATGGAAACACTTGATCCAAATGACGACGTCCAAATCCGCGATGGGCGTCAAGCAGCCGCTTGTAAACGAGAGCGATAAAGAGCCTCTTCTTATTGGTTCAGCTGAGAGATTAGCGAAAACTGCCCGCCACTTTGAGGTGTATTTTCGTCTGAACATTAAAAGACAAGTGGATCTTCCCCGACACGTGTTTACCCCTAATGCTGTCTAACCGTCGGTTGAATATTATCCTTTTCCTTAACGACAAAAGCGAGAAGCTGTGTGGGCGAATCGAATCTCTGAGAAACTTGCAATTGCAGAAAAACACAATAAATGATTTTTACGAACTTTCACCTTCCTTAACCCAACTTAAATTCCCTTATCGAATAAATTACAAGTTCTAAGCTGAATATAATTATTGTATTAACCACCGAGTTCATCTGTATTCACTCGCTCAGAATTCTTCGAAACGATGAAACATTATGTCATCGATCTCACAAGTTATATTTACCATTTAATCGTGGCGCTAAACGAACAGTTTGCAGTCGACGACGCACAGGAATCTAATGTCTGTTGATTTTCGGCGTAGGAGGCGAGTTTAGTGTCATCCAATATACCACTTTGATTAACAATCTGTAAACAGAGCTTTTAATATCTCGAGCTCGGGTCGAAATGTGTTTCGCTGAGTGGATGACAGGGAAAACGTTGTTCACGAACACCGATATAAAGATATTAGCGGGCGGACACCGCGGAACGCGGACCGTTTGCTCAGCGGATTACACGCGATCCGCTGTTGCATTTGGCAGCGATCGCGGTTTCCTCAGCTGCCATGCGAAGACAAAGCCAATTGGATTTCGGTCGATACGCGAAGATTCATTGTGCGAACTCCTATTGTCGGATGGTGTTATCACCTCTCAGGGGTGTTCAGATGTCATCGATTGGTCGCACCTGGTTGGTCCGATAACGGCGGAGGCGATTAGGTGAAGGCCGTGATGTAATCGAAAGCATCGAAAAAGTAGAGTGGTTTTGAAATCGCGCAGGAGGTCGATGTCATTGTCTGAATAAGTTCTTTTTGGATGGAATGGAAGTTGAAGAGTGTTGTGTTATTTGAGGGATGTCGGATTGACATATTTTTGAAATGGTTTTAAGTGTTGGAGCTGCGAAGTAGTCGGGGCAATGTTATTCTTTGGAGAGTTTGAATATATGGACTTACACAGAGACTGCTTCTAAGAATAAGATTAGAGATTGTAATATCGGTGAACCGGTAAATCGCGAGAACTACCCTTAAATTTTTTCCGGTAATTTGCGTGCTTATTTAATAAGTATTGTCAATAGCTTGATAATATACAGTGGCGTGCAAAAGTATTCGCTCACCCTTTAAAACAGAATAACTTGTTTAAAATTGGTCCAAATTACTTGACTCTTTTTGAGAAGCTAGAAGAACTAAAACTTCTAGCTTCTAGTCTGCTAAGTGACGTGTTTCGTCGTCTTGAAAAAAATTGCAATTGCTCGGAATACTGAAACAAATAGTAAAGGTAGCTTTTTTTAAACTGTTATATCTGAGCCAGTAATGAAAATTTAAAAAGTGCCTTTTGTAGATTTCAATGAAGAATTTTAAATAGATCTACTTTATCCGACTTTTAATAAACTTAGACATCGAATACGTGTCTCTTTGACGAGCGCTTCACGAAAAATGGCACGTCACTGGTAAATGATGAAGTACTCGACCCTGTCTTTGTTACATCGCAGCCAATTCTCGCGGGGATTCCACGCGATGATACAATGACTTCTGACGACGAGCTGGGCGTGACGAGAAGTTAACCGCTCGGTAGAATCGTCGACGTTTGATTGGCAAGGCAAACACTAGAACAACGTCCATGGAAACGTTGGAATTCCCTGCTCCCGACATGGAGAATGGAAAACCACATTTCAACGAGGTATTTTCGACTGCATGTCCTTTCCACTTCACATATTAATCTCTTCCATTCTTGTTGGCACCTTTGATAAATTAAATCTTGAAAAGTCCTTGACATCAAGATGTTGAAATCAAAATTCAAAATTACGTACCTATACTTATTAGAGATTAATAATAGAAATATAAGTGACTCGTCCAGGAAATGAACACCTCCAGTGAATGAACGTTGCTCACGTATCACAGGAAAAATTAGGACCTATTATGCTCCTTTTACGTTGAAATTTACACAGTAGTTCTTTATTCAACTAAGTCCTTTTTAAGTTATACATATATTAAGTTCAATGTATATTTTGGAAATATGAAAACTACGATTCTATTGGCATTTTCTTATTTCCGCTACGCAATCTGGTGGCGAAAATTAAAGCACTCAAATCGGGTTAGCTGTCACATGTAATTGGCAATATTGTGAATTTCGACTGTTTGATGATCGATTTTGTAATATTTAACAAACTATTTAATGACAAAAACATTATTGCACTATTTCAATACTTGTGTGAGACCATTTCTGTAACGCGATTGACTCGATTGCAGAGCTTACCACCGTAGATGGCGCTCTCACAGAATTTACCAATACAGCAATTAAAATCCGGATATTAGTTCTTGAAAAAAATCATGAAAATAGATCTCTTTTTCGTCCGGCAAAGTAGAATGGACCCTTCAGTGTTCATTCACTGAACAAGTCACCTATAATTCTATTATTCTCATTTTCCCTTGTCACATGCAGTACACGTTCTCCTCTTACCCAACCATTAACACACTTTCCCTATCGCGCCACTCAAGCAGCACTAAACCCACTATCAGCATCCAATCATCCAAACAATACCCAGGGAACATATCACCTAAATGTCCCCCCAAGGAACATTACAGACAACCATTACCGATCCACAAGATGTATTCCCACTGGCGGATTCAAGAAAACAGGCCCAGGTGGCAAAGTTCTGAGGGGCCCATTTTTCGGGAAAATGAGGAGGTAATTTACTAAAAGGGGGTAAGTGTACAGAAAAGTATAGAAAAAAAAATATAGTGCTTGGATAAAATCATAATTTTTCTTGAACACAGGGCCCTAGGGGGGCCCTCTGGGCAAGAGCCTTTTTCCGGAAAATAAATCGGTAGTTTACTGAAAACGGACTCAGTGATCAAGAATACAGAAAAAAATATAGTTTGTATAAAATCATAATTTTTTTCAAGGGTGAGGCCCAGGTGGCAACTGCTCATCGGCCGCCCTTTTAAATCCGCCGCTGTGTATTCCCAATTACATTGACTCCCCTAAAAAACGATCGCCGAGAAGCACGAGGGGGCGATAAACGGCGAGGTGCAATCGCGAAGATTAATAGAGAGACACGTTATTCGAGAAGCGGATGTCGATTCCATTCGTATTTTCGAGCGAGCCGGGCCAGTTATGCGAACATTGTCGATTCGCGCGGCGGCTTGTCGTCCTCCCGGATATCTCGAGGACAGATTCTGCTCGTTATCCGCCCGGAAGGGGACAGCTGGACGCCCTCGCCCGACAGAGATCGATGTCGCTGTAAAGCGTTTCGCTCCTCCCCTCGTCGGCCGTCACTCACTTTCGCTTTCCCTTCCTTTAACCCTCTCCCTCGCCCCTCGCGTTTCCTTTCGCAAAGCAGTCGTAAATTACGAACTGCTTCTGGGCCCCGCGAGCCAGACGCCGCCCCCGCTAAACAGCAGAGGAAGCACGGTCCGTCCGCGTAGAATTCCGCGGGGCGTCGTCGTTCGGCGGTCTATCAAAAAGATTTCGAGTATCCGGTGCAAATGCGATCGTTAAAGCGCCGCGTTTTTGGCATGCCGGCCTCCTGGCACGGAATCGCGAGCTATGTGCAATTTGCAACGGTTAAAATTAGCCATTTGATCCGCGGCTGGTACGGTGGGGCCCCCCTCGAGACGAAAGACGCTGGCTTTTCGCTGCGTCGGGTCTGATTAGTCGCAGGAGACTGTTGGGAATTTTGTGCGCTTTATCTTGGCACTGTTAACGAAGCGTGGGGGCGCGGGGAATCTATTGTTTATGGAGGATATGCGTGGAGCAGCGTTTCCCAATTAAATCTTGCCGCGGAACCCTTTCAAACGCGCTATAATTTGGCGGAACCAGTGGCGATTCAAGAGAAACAGAGCGCGTCGTTTCAAATTTCAAATTATGATGTCAGGTGCCTTTCTCGGTGGATACTACACGTTTTTTTATATTTACACTTTATTAGAAGATAATTTTTCGTGGATCCCTGAACTTTTGTATCACGGAATACCAATTGAGAAACGCTCGTGCAAAGAATAGCTACTTTAGTAACAAATTGAATGTTGGACGTGGAATATGGGGTTGATTTCGATTTGGAATCTGATTTTCCTTTGGATTTAATATAAGTAGTTTCATGTATGGGGGTTCTGATTATTTAATTTTGGGTAACTGAAGATTCCTTGTACAAAGACTGCAAGTGCCAAAAATCGAATTTTTCAAGAGACAGGAAAAACAACCCGGACTCTAAATTATTTATGAAGTTTGATTTGTTTTGATTGCTAATAAATATGGTTAAGTATACAATAACCCAAATACATCACCAAATTTTCTGTTTTTTTGCATTAATGTACATCAAATTCGTGAAAAAAAGAATTGTGTTTGTAGACAAACCTGTATGTGTCACCTCTTAATTGTAGAGATTACTGAATGTGCCATTCATTTAAATTTCTATGCACTGTAAGTGCTATTCCTGTTTACCTATCACTTAATGGGCTCTTACTTTATTTTCTGGGGGAGTGGTGTTGGACATACCAGCGGTACTATTTTTTAACACTATTGGTAACTTATTCACAAAGGGAAATTACCTAAAAATTCTATACTACAGCATTGCTATTGGCACGTAGCACATTTTCTAATAAAAAAATTTGTTTTTTAATTTTGTCACTTACAGTGTTTTCTACAGTGGACTCTTCAACTATTACTGATGAACGTAAGGATGTGTGAGTAAATAGGAGCGATTAGACGACAAGGAGTGCGTGTGAAAAGAGAGCATGCGAGAGAGAGAGAGAAAAATAGAGTAAAGAGCGTGAAATAAAACCGGCGTACGTGTGAGCGAAAATTGAATTATTAATACAGATCGATAAAGGTAATAAAGTCACTGTTCAGAAGTCTTTTTACTGTGCGCTACACTATCTAGCTTCAACTTCTGCGTATACGATTTTACGCATTAGGTATGAAAATTAGACACCGGTAATTACACGTTGCACCGTTTGCTGAAATTAGCCGCGTAACGTCGTTCCGTCTGACAACGGACGGGCGTCATTCCACTCGCAAGAAAGTATAATATGTCACCTTTACGGTCTCCCTTGATATGCACCCGGTGTCGTTAACGTTAATGAGGTATTCACCCCTTTCAGACGTCTCTCCACGTCCCTTTTGGCCATTTTCAACGCGCGGATCTAATGCTCACAGAGACCGTGTCCATAAAACGGTTCGTAAACTTGTCGAATATGGAATGTCGACGTTTATGAGCCTCGCGAAGGGGACACTCGCACGCGACGAGCCACTGTATGGACAAACGGGATTCGTTCGTACGTTATTATTCAACGTTTAAGCCGTGTACGCAACGACCCACCGCGAGAGCGTCATTAATTCGTCGTCTAGTCCCACTATTTCACTGGCAACTAACTGCCGAGTGACTGATTTCGGAGATGATTATGTAAAGAAATTTCCACTTTGAGATTTCAGAAACTTAAATATAACAGTTAAGCGCAGTATATTTTTTTATAGAGCAGTGCTCCGCAACCGACATGCCACGAGACGATGCTAACTGTGCCGCGGCGCAATGCTTCCCAGAGGAGAAAAAGCTCAAGATCATTTTTCAACAAGGTTCTTCATAAATAAATGTAATTTCTGTGAAAAAAAGGTTGCGGAGCACTGCCATAGAGATATATGCATATAATAATAAAAAACGCGCGAATACAACTCACAATATATCAAAGTGTTTGCAATATTTTTCTCGCCGTTGATTCCACACGCGAGAACGCGGCTTAAGGCAGAGGTATAGCGCGACAACGGCTCCTCTTTTAACTCCCCATCCCGACTTTTTACCCCGACGAATAGAAACAGCCGCGGGTATTCGTCCATCCACGCAACGCAGTAGCTGCAAGCCTCGGAGAACCTCAGGCCCAGTTTGCAATCACCGTCTAAAATCAACATCCCCTCCGCCCGAGAATTCCTGCGCGCCACAAAGAATCCGCGCGGTCTCTCGGGCGCGTGGTCGCAGGCCACCCAGCGCACGGCCGGCTTAATCGAATCTTTAAACGCACGCCGTATTCACCGCGGCCGTTAGGAGCCTGCGCTATATCAATCATTCCGAGCCGCGCAATTAGAGGCGCGCGAGTTTCACTCCTTTCCCCCAGCACTGCAATTTACTTTGTCGCGTCACCGAGCCGCGATCAAACGTTATATACATTGTTGGGAAGCGTACGTGTACCCGCATACCGTGCCCTTTTTGCTCGTCGCCGGCCACGCCGCCATCTTTCTCGCTCTGTCTCAGCTTTTCGCCATTTCCCTCGATGAATTACGGCGCCACAACACTCGGGCCGTTTAGCCCGCACGGAGTCCCCGCTTCACAATGTTGCCGACTGATCCTCGCCGCCGCGGCCGCGCCAGAACATTATTCCACGACGAGGCAGTATCCGCTGAGACTGGCCGCTGATTTAAAGACGCAACCTACGACTCAGGCCCTCCGAAGCCGCGTATATCAGCGTAATGTGGACCTGCTGGTGCAAGTCCCAGGGCCTAGGAGAATTTACGAGCCAGCCGATGGTGGCGGGATAAGCGCGTCCGATTTTCGGGAACCGGCGAACCACCCGCTAGCGGCTCGCTTGCCCGATGCACATCCGGCTTAAGGGGACTAGGCAGTCGTAACATCGATTTTTTTTTATTGCATTTTCCAAAAGTACTATCCTTTCTGAATAAAATGCCGCTTGGTTTATACTAGAATTCGCAAAATTATAGATTTGACAGCTAAAAACGTCAAGCGGCAACCCAAGCGTCGCCTTTGCCCAGAAACTTTAAGGGGACTAGGCAGTCGAAAAATCGATTTTTTTATTGCATTTTCCAAAAGTACTATCCTTTCTCAATAAAATGCCGCTTGGTTTATAGTAAAATTCGCAAAATTATAGATTTGACAGCTAAAAACGTCAATCGACAACCTATAGCGTCGCCTTTGCCCAGAAACTTTAAACGCGTTTTTCTCGAATATTTTCTTCTCTTCGTTTTTACCTGATTGTGAACGAATGGTGGTTCAGATCGACTCGAAAAAATTACAGGATGTGTAAAACATATGCCATTTCGGACCAAACCTCTGATATGATCCGTAAAACTTCGAAATTTTCATAAAAAAATTAAGAAGTCACCGGATTTTGGTAGCGTCAAAACAAGAACGAATTTTTCTCGGAAAAATCGCCGTTTTTCAGCCACCAATTGCATAATTTTTATTTAATTTTTGTTTTTATAGGTTTGGTCCGAAACTATGAATCCAAGAAACAAGAATCACACCTTTAAAATGGAATTACGTCACATTTTAAGACCGATATTAGGGCAAAATGACGGAAAACTGTTAAAATGTTTACCCATCTGCAGCGCCATTTTTAAAGCACATATATATTTCTTACCATTTATTTCTCAATCTGTATGGTAGTAATAAACATTGGGTAAAAGGGTACATCTGGATGTGCTTTCATTTCTTTACAAATAAATAAAGGACAGAGTCTCTTTCTCACGAAAAACGACTGCCTAGTCCCCTTAAGGGGGGAGTCTCGTCTAACAGCCCTAAAAGTAACTGATATTTAAAAATGTTTTTTTTTAAAAACTGTTGGTCATATTGGATTAAATTCTTTTGGGATATAAGGAGGCATCTTTAAACTTGCTGGAAATATTTTTTCTATGTCGATCCTTGCTTCTTATTATTTATTAATTATTGTGAAATCTTGTCCACCTCTTCGACGATGTAACTCCTGTTGGAGGGATGTGTAGCACCTATCACAGTCATCTGTGATTGCAAAAAAATAGAAGTTTCTTAAAGTTAGATAGTTTACGCTGGGATTGGTCCACTTTAAGGAAAGAAGTGAAAAATTGAATGAGTTATATCGTTTGAAAGAAAAAGTAAGGTTTCTTCTTAGACATATTTCAGGTCCAGTCCCAGCGTAAATTATTTAACTTTAAGAATATTTTTTTCTTTTTGTAATCCGATGACTGTAACAGGTGTTGCCAACATCGTCGAAAAGGTTTACATAAACAAATGTATCCCAAAAAAGTTTAACGCAATATTAACAATAGTTGTTTTAAAAAAATCCATAAATTTCGAACTTCACAGATGGATGCTATTTAGATCGTGCGAAGGATTTATAGCGTTCTTCTGACACCGTTTCGTCAATGTGAGTTTTCATTTGCCGTGCAGTAAACCGAGAATTGCGTACACCTACCTGTCCCCCGGAATGATTTGCAGGCTTTAAACGTCATTCGCCTTTGGTCAGGTTAGACAGAGATTAGGCTATCGTATGACGACGGGATGAATCGCCGTGCCTTGCATACTTTCCCCTCTTTTTAGTCATAAGGATGATTTATGCACCTTCAGGCTAATGCCTTCAGGTGTCTGCTTCGCCATCTTGCTGCTCGTACCACTTCCCGTACATTATTCCGACGGTTCCCGCGAATTCGCTAACGTTCTAGGAAACACCAAGACCTCCTTTCGTCAGAACGTGGTAAAGATCTATATGTACCTAGCATTCGATATCCTGGATGACGTAGGATTGGGAAGCTTAGCTTCGAAATGATGGCAACTGGTTGGTATTAATATTCGAACGATGCTTGCGAAAATCGAGAAGCCTAAACTGTTATTGGGACCGCTGAGAAGGCGCGAATGATCCATTTCCGAGCGCATAATTTAATTTCATTGAGACATGTGTGGCGACGGTGGCGTATATAGGACGTGAATCGGCAGTCTTGATACGAGAATAGCAGGCTTAATAGTGCATAAGATGCACTTCCAGAGCGAGGTAATATTTGATATCTATGATATTCGAAGTCTCCATGAGACCCCGTCCGTCAGAAGCCGCCGTGGCAAGCCTATTTTTGTAGCAACAGACTCTGTCCTTAATGCATCAGAAAATAGCCAGAAGGGATTCCTCAAACAAACGGTTCATCTGTGGGGAAACAAAACGGCGGCGAAGTTGTTTAAACTGGGCAATCTAAGGATATTTCACGTTCGCGCAGTGTTTAAAAACCGGAGAGCGAAAAGTGGCGGCACGTGGCTGGCTAAATTAAGGGCGTCGCTACTTGGAGGATTGGAACGTGGCCCTCGAAGGTGAAATTTTGATTACGCATCGAAGACACTGAGACAAAGTTACATTACATGAAAAGAGCGCGTAATAAGCGTCAGTGAAGATAAACGAAAAATATAGCGGCCTCGTAAAAACCAGGGTAAAATTAGACGTGGAATGATTGAATCGCCACAAGTCAGACGCTCGTGCTAGGGGATCACGCCCACGATTATTATTCGTCCGTTACGTTGGAATCGGTGACGAGTAAAAATAAAAAGTTATCCCAGCGTTCGTCTGAAATGCTCTCGCAGAGACTTGCACGCTCGTGTCCGCGGAATCGGGTTGACGATAATTGTAACAGTTGAGAGTGATGTAGCACCCCAAGAAGTTGGTTGGAATCCAAGATCTTCTCGCGGAGAACGTGTACACGTCGTTCGGGGGGAAAATTAATACCCGTTCTTTATAATAAACGCGCACGCATACCCTATACACCTGTTGTAATTAACTTACAATTAGAGGTACTTTCAGAAATTTGACACTATTTTACACGTGGCTTGCAAGCTCAGTACAAATCAAATAAATCAGCTTTCCCGTTTTTCCTATACGCTCGCGGCTTCTCTTGCCACTATTACTTATATTGTTTGTACACTAATGAGACTCTCCCGTTTGTAAATAAATAAATAAAATTATAGGGAAGTTGGACGAGGTGTGAACGAGAACGAGGTGATAAACTCTGATAAAGGGAGGACGAATGAGACGTTGCCTGGAATTGTGACCGCGATCAAGGGCGTAAATTGAATATATCACCTGACAAAAGTGGCCAACGAAGGACGGGGACACGGAGGGACCAGGAAACGAGCGGTGAAACCGCGTTGGGAATTAGTGCTCCCCTTAAAAGCGCCACTTCTTACGTCTGTGCGTAATACTAAAACACTCACGCGACTGGCGATGCCACGGGATCGACTTTTGCCGTCGATGTAACGACGATACAGTGTGCTGGTGACCGTAAAATAACGAAATCAAAGGTGGGGGCGATTTACGAGTTCTAAAATTGTAGGAAACTTCGCGGCCCTCGGTCGTTATAAATGTACGCTTGTATCGCGCCACGGTTCGAACTAAATATGGTTTCACGGAAGGTGGTCTCCATGGTGCAGGGAGCTTATAAATGGAATCTAATCTGAAAGGAATATATATTTTATGCTCCAACAATGCTACTCGAGAACTGAACATCTGAGTAAGTTTTTCTACCAGGAAAAGGCTGTAAAGAGAAAATCGATGCAGCACTCGACTAGCGTGTTCGTTTATTATTCATTAATTCTACATACTTGCGTGCTAGTATCTGTAAATAGGGTCTGTAGTTTGTAACATTGATTATTTATTGCCTCTGAATGTAGGTACATTGGTTCCTTATGGTAGGTTTACTGCGTTTTAGATGGTCACATATTACAGACTTCTCATTTAAGAAATACTAAGGGTGGGTTCGAAGCTGATTTTTAAATTCTCAAAACCAGGATCCGAAAATTCGCGATGCTTCGGAACTCGAACCCGAAATTTTCGAAACTTGAAACTCTCGGAACTTGAAGTGCTGCTTCTGTTCTGTACATAAGTGGAATATCTCTGCTTTAAGAACTAAAGTGAACAAAATTTTTGCATAAATCTCTATAGACCACAGTTACAGAAAATACCCCCCGAAATATATTAACAATATATTAACAAGCCCTAAAAAATACATCATGTTCCTTGACAAAGGAAGTGTCAGTTCCTCCGTCCCTTGTCCTCAATCATCCCCACATAAAAAGACGAGGATACAGCTCAACCACGTTGATTTACCCGCGAAATATACCAAGGCGCGCGATTTCGCTCCAAGGAGAAGGATGTAAAAGCAATTTTAAAGACCGCCCCGTAAACGACGAGGAAGTAGCTGGGGAATGTGTCCAAAGTGCATGTCGCTTCACTATGAAGTCCTGCACACATCTATTTCCGTCCTGTTTGCCCTGGCACCCCCGTCGGAACACCCCGAGCGAAGTGTCGCGACACGTCTCTGCACAAGGGCCCTCATAAATATCAGCGTTTGCCTTTGGCTGCAGTTGTCAACACTGCACGATGCTCGTCTCGCCTTGATTTTCTAGGTGCAAACGCAACCACCCTGTACACGCCGCCATTAAGCTGATTGGGGTTGTCGGAAGATGAGGAGCATGGGATAAATCATCGAAACGCATCGAGAATCTCGAGATGACTTGCGATTTAGGTTCAAATTCCAACTGAACGAGACGTCGAATTTTTCTTCCGGAAAAGAAGAAACGACCTTTTCAACTGTTGATTCGTGTTGGAGATTTTGGTGCGTTTGGGAGCCCAAGTGCCAATTACAACAAGGTGACCATTTTTTCTTCGGGTTTCCGGGAACAAGAAATATTTTTTTTAGGGACCACCTCTACTCCTCGTAGACTCAGGTACACTGTTGCCAAATTAACAGCAAACTCGTAGCTTTGATTTCATTATGATTTATTTGTTAACTTCAAAGAAGAAATACAGAATCGGAGATAAAATTAAATTGAAAAGTCCTTATAGAAAACATCGTAAGTACTACCAAAAATCAAATTCTATACCATAGCATTACTATTGTCACGTAGAACATTTTCTGATAAATTTGTTTTTAATTTTGGCACTTACAGTGTTTTCTACAAGGACCCTTCAATTCAGAATTGAGGAGAAAATGGGGCAAAAATTACCGGGGACACAAATCGTGTTCCGAGGACTGTCCCCGGAAATCGGGGACGAATGGTCACCTTAAGTTACAATTTATAATATTTCACTTGACTAACTAGAAGTAGGTATTTTGTTCTTCTGTTGTAGGTGCAACAATGATGATGGTTCTGGAGTATGTACAAAATTGTGAAAAAAAATTTCTAACGCATGTGGTGCTTGAATGTTCCAACATCATCTAATTTTGAAATAATTATACATACATACTCTGATAATACTAAAAAGTAGGGTTTTTTGAAGCGCTGGAACTTCGAAACCAAAGAAACTTTCGAGTTCCGAGAACTCGAAACATTGCACTGTTTCGTGATTCGAAACTTTTGAAACCCAAATAAGAAAAAACATAAAATTAAGAATATAGAATCACTATCTTTACTATCCGACCTCGCCCGGAATTTAGATTCTGACTTTACAAAAAAAAAATTTGTGTGAAAATAGTCACATTCATCTGGATTACCCAGGCATAAAAAGCTGAGGCACATTTCGTGATCCCAGAGTTTACCGTTCGAAAATTTTTAAGTGACAGACAAACTCACAAAGATATAAACTTTCTGCTTTATATATTACGATTCGCAGCTGGCCTCGAGAATTTGTATATCGTTATATATTTATTTGTACTTTGTTTAGGTTACTATAGCAAATACAGATTATGCAAAAAATTTATTCGCTTCAGTTCCTAAAGCAAGATTAATTATTTAAAGAAATAAATAAATTATTAAGATATTCCAACTTACAAAACAGAATCGGTGCTTCAAATTTCGGATTCGAGTTTTCAGAATTTAAAAATGATCTCGAACCCACCACTATCCGGCATTACACTGAAATCTTTACCTCCACAGTGTTCATTCAAGAGCGCACCTACTCTACCAACAGCGGCGACAAAGTTTCTGAACTAATGAAGCTGGGAGATGTCACAGGATTATAGATAAAGACTCTGCGTAGGTACATGCCTCTTTGATCGTCGTTCGCGTCGACGTAATGCGCGCCCACGTTCCGCCGACGACGTTCGAATGAACTTATCACCGAACCTAGCAAAATATTCCAGGGGAACGGTCGCCATTGACGATTAAGAACGGCACGGATCGCATACCGCGTCTCGGGTAGCCGTCAATCTACCGTTCGCGGACGATTGCGCGCCGTTCCGCCGTGTTCGTTGGGGAGCGCGCCCGCCGTGGAAGAGGATCTGTCAGTTATTGCCGCGAACTCGGCGCCCGTTATTGCCACGGTAATATATCGGGGATCGTAAAGACCCGTTGGCCGGCTCGATCTTGAAATATAAATTTATCGCGTTGTCGCGACACCGTGTTGCTCGGCCGCGACGGGCAGCGCGCTCGCCTCCTCTAACCCGTGTGCAAATCCGCAGGAAGTGAATCGGGGCGGGCGCGTGGGCGTAGCGCGCACGTACGCACTTTGGCGCGGATCCAGCGCGCGTTTCTAGCCGCTTAAGCGAGAAAACGAGAGGATCGTTCCTCGCCGAGACGGAGTCCGCACCCGCTCGAGGATTTCGCGAGCCTCGTCAATTGGTAAAACTTGATCGCTTGCTCCCGCAGCTTCGGACTGTTTGTGGGGGCTTTTAAAAGCCATGTTCCCACATGTGGCACCTCGTGGGGAACATCGCGTTTAATGTCTCTGCGCGTTGCTGTTGAATTGGAAACTCGTTTTAATTGTATTGAGATATTGTACTCTGTGTAACATGATTCGTGATGGCGATCGTGGGTTGAAGGGAGTAGAAGTGAAAGAAGATAATGTGTAATTTGCAAGGGAATACATTTGGGAAGGGAATGAAAAGTAGTTTGGTAATTGGTAATCGAAAGTTTGGTAAGACAAAAAGAGAGAAAAGGAAGGTTGCGTTTCGTCCTAGACCCTGGGGCTTATAGTGCAGTGATAAATTAAAATTCTTTGATTAGTATATTATTTAAGTATTTAATAACATTACGGCTCGCGTAGAGCATTTAGGTCTCCCACTTTCAGTCCACTACGGGCCAAAGGTTGCTGCACTCATTACTGTGCTAATGGACTCATCAGTAAAGCTTACCTAGCAGGTTCTGCCTTAGACGCGGGAATGTTAGGAGGTAGAACGAAACTGGTATATATAGAAATCGGTAGTCGAGGGAGAACTTGCAAAAAAGCGAGACCGGTCGAATGCCCCCTTCGTTGCGCAGTTGGAAGTATTGCTACAGAGAGTAATGGTAAATTAATGAGAGATGTAAGGCGGAGGGAAGTGGATCAATTTGGGAGAAAGACGGCAGTCTAATTTCGAAGAATTTGCGAAGGGTTCAAGTTTTACGAAAAGTGTACGCTGTGGTACTTGAGTGTTAGACAATGGTTTAAAAGAGGGGAACAATGATCCAGTTATCAGGGACAAAGAAACCGAACCAGCGGGGAAATGTGAAAATATCGTTGAATTGGATCAACGATGGCTACCGTTGTTTCAGGCTGACGCATTCCGAGGTTCCCGAGTGGCTTTCAACGCGAGGAATTCGTAAATATTTCGCTCACACGCTAAAATAAAGCCTCGCGCGATGCGCATCAGGCCTTGCGAGCATCGTTCGCTGGTAAACATTCATGGTTCGCTTAGATTTGCCCTGAGAAGCTTGAATCAACCGATGAAGAGTCGTATAATCCAAGGAAATGTATTTAGTTCCCATCCATCACATACGGAAACCATTATATATAGTAATCGTACAAACGGTGCAAAGTTCAAAAACTTGAAAAGTTTGAAGACCTGATGTATTACAGCAGCGAGATCGAAACCCAATAAAGTCACTACAAAACTATCCCTTCTCATTAATTCCTTAACTAATTCTAGTTTTAAGAAAATTACTTAAAACCGACTAAAATACCATGATACTATACACCTATCTCCCACCAACCGCTCAATTTAAAAACTGAGCGATTCGTATGCAGAAATGCAAGAACGTGTCGAAATTCACCGCAAAGATACAGTTCCCGTGACGAACCGTTTTAAAAGCGTTCAGAACTCGCATATAAAAAGAAGGAAATAAAGTCACACGCGGCGAATGATAACGAATATTTCCATAAATTATGACAATAAATTTCCTTTCGGTTTCATTTTGTCTGGGGACTCGCGTGAGTGCACGCGAGCGTGGTACACGCACGGGGACGTCACTTCGTGTTCGAGGTAAGAAAGGTACTTACCGACTCTATCTCGTTTGGCGGTAGTGCGGTCGGATCGCGGGCTTAGATCGATCCCAGGAGGCTCTGTTTCGCGCTTTGCGGGAAATCACGACATATTAATGACGCACAGGTACGCTTGATCAATATTGCCTTCCCCATTCGCGTTTTAGTTAAATCCCAGCGACTTACACAGCGACCGTAAATGCAATGCGAGAAGAGATTCGTTAAGCAGGGATAGCACGCGATTCGGCCATACATATTGTGGTATTACGTTACTAGGATACCAATGTTTCAAACTCGACTTAAACGACCCATTACGGATAAGAAAATACGTAATTACAGAAAAGGGTAATACAGACGGTGTCGCAACAGATATGCCAATTGCAGAAATTGAAATATAAACATGAAAATACTGCAGTTCTTTTGTATCGGTGTTTTAGAACTGTAAGTGTGTACCTGTGGTTTCAAGACACCTTGTATTTAAGCGTTTAGTTTGCTTATGTGACATATATAACGTATTATGCATGCCATATATAACGTATTTATGTAAAACGTACGTATTATGTAAACATTTGCATATATAGTAGATTCGTTCGTAGTAACCAGCATATAAATGCAATATAACACCCGAGATGTTATTAGTTTTAGTACTTTTTACAAGAAATACCATGCAACATCAACGTTCACAATTATTTTTTAATAATGGACGGTTATAACTTTGATTATATTGCGTGAAAGCAGCTGCGAATGGTACATATAACGATTCCATAATATTCAAGCACGTGAGAGGTTAGAAATGAAAGAATCCGATACATATTAATATTGGGATTAAGTAAAGACTGACATCTCACAATTTAAATATAGAAACCCTGTTTACATCATGCACCACATCTTTATTCCCTTTCTAACCTCTCACAACACTGAAAATTACCATATACGTCACTAAGTTCGTTTTGACAGCCACTTCCGTACAATACGAAGGTCACAGCTTGCCATTCGGAGACGTCGAGGAAGAACAGAACGGAGCACTAATAATACGAACATCTTACACTTGTAATATCTAATTAACAGACTTCCTCGGATTTACCCGTGTATCAATCAACGACTCACCGAAACCCAACGACAGCGGACGTACCTACTTATTCCCCGCTGGATCCCGTTCGTGCACCGCTAGATCTTCGAAACGTTTAAATGGCGTCCGAGAAAGCGCGCGACGAGGTTACGGCCGCAGCGCCATCTGGAATCGTTGCTTCCGGTGGCGAACAGCAGTAGAATGGCAGTTGCGCGCAAAAGTCTGTTTATTTACGTGCTGTCGATGATTAATTGATCTGCGAAGTAACGCGTCCGCGAGCGATATCTGCTGTGCGAGTTTCGTAATAGGGGGATCGGGATGGTGCACGGGCAGTGACAGGCTGGGGAGCAAGCGAGCCCGGGGAACTGTGATTATCGAGGGGAGAGAATACCGCGCAGTGAATGTCGCCGTCCAAGTATGCACGGCCAGTCGTCGTCGTTCTAACCTATTTAACCGAGACATCGTAACCCCTTTACCGTTCTGGAACCTTCCGACGCGCTGTCAGCGTTTGTTTGCCAACAGTGGCTCGGCACCATGCCATGTTCCCGCAAACTCTGAGCGCAGAGCCGTGCAAGATCACGAGCATGGCCGACGAGGTGCTGCCGGTCAGCTTGGAGAAGCTCGAAATTGATCGGCTATCGTCGAGCTGCCCCCAGTAAGCATTACTTCACCGCCCCGAACATGCTCTCCGCTCTCCTGGCATTGATCATTCAAAGCGCCTGCTCCCGCGGTACACGGGGGTACCACCCCCGTCCCGTACCGTTCCCAACGAACGTCTCTGAACACCAACGGTCGTTCGACGTATCGGATATCCTGGCCGTTCCCGCGACTGAACCGTGCTCCACGCCCGGTCAAGGTCTCTCGATTAACGCGCTACCTTGTCCCGCACGAGTACGTGACCATCGCTGTTTACATTGCGCGTGTTTTCGGTCTGCTTACCATGCAGGCATTCGGCGGCACGCGTTTCGATCGACTGTCGTTTCTTATTCTCGACGGCGCGGTGCGAATCGACACGGTTCACTGTGATCTGTAAGGGGAACGAAATGTTTACAAGCTAAGAAGGGTGCCCAATAAACGTTTCGATGCCGTGCACGGCTCGCCGACCGATAGTTTCCGAATAATATTCCGCGCCGAGTCGCGAGAGGCGAGCACGGAGAATGCAAGTGCGGTGCACGAAATTGATATTGGTTCAAGTGTGTCGACGTCAAGTAAATTCTATCTGGCATTCCTATGTCGCGTAGATCAAACGATTTTCACGCGAACGTCTTTAGCCTCGCGTCGTTGCTCGAGCCATGGTGAGATTCAATGTTTACAAATATCCAAATCAAGAGTGTGTATCAAGAACGACGAGTCATCGATGAACAATACTAGGCAATCGTGTTGTCTGCTTTTGTATGATGGTTTTAAATACACTTTCAAATTACTATTAGTCGCCACACGTTAATCCTGAAGTAGCTTACGCCTGCGACCATTGACGTTGGTTTAAAGCGATATTAATGACGAACGTTGCTTTCTACTGTTTCAGTATAACGTCTACTGACAAAGCGAAATCACCGAATCCGTTCAGAACGACAAGTAAAAGTGTCGGCTCCGACTGCAGTTACTTGTTTCAAAGGAGATCGATGCCTACCAGGCCGACGTTAACCACAATCAGCCCACGGGGCATAAAAAGCACAACGAATTTTAAACCATCTAAGAATGAAAGAGCAATCGACAAGAACAAGAAGAATACGATAATCAAAGAGGCTGTTTTAAAATTAAATGATACAGGCACTAATTGTCTTAGTGATAATCTAGCGAGTACGTTGTTTAAAGAGACATGTAAACTTAGTATTTCCGGTAAGAACTCCAAGATCTTTGGCCACGGTTCGGTAGCAAAGGACTTTAAAGCGCTGAACATTAGTCAGGATTCTAGACAAGTGAAAGACGATACTAGCATCCAAGATAACTTTCAAGCGAGTAGTTTCCAACGGGCGCGCAGCAATACGATGCCAAGCTTGAAAAGGGGGCCTGGTCCGGGCGGAGGCAGCAGCAGTCAATCAGAGACCACTGCCTCGTCGTCTGGTCAACCGTCGAGTTCAAACACATGTTCTGTACAGGCACGAATATCGCCGCCATCGTGCGACGTCACGATCGACGAGCTTGCCAGCTACTTCGAGGAGTTTGTCCATATTCCAAAGAAGATGTCCCATATGGCAGAAATGATGTATATTTAATTGTAACGTATTGAATTATAACTGGCAGATTTCTTATACAGTTTTTCAAGGGGCTAGCATGCAACGTTTTACGCATGACCACTAGTCTAAAATACTATATGTTTGCTACAAAACCAATTTCATTTGGTACCTAAATTATACATAATATATATTAAAAACCCTCCCCAGAAACAGAAAAAAAATGACAAAAAAAACATCTGGGTCTTTGTAGGAACAAAAAGAGAAGTATTAAAAACGATTCGATTTCGATGTCGTTCTAGTGAGAAAGTGATAAGAAGAGAAATGGATGAAAGCACGAAGATAACGAAACGATGTACTGGTTTGTTTGTTTTCTAAATCGTTTTGTGTCCAGCTAATTCATTTATTTACTAACGGAGAAAAAATTGGATACCTTTATTTACAAATTTTTGTATCATGAGATGGAAGGATTGGTACTAGAATAAATCTCTGGAAATTAACGTGTTGCCGTCATTCAGATTCCCCGGTCTTCTGCTAATTAATGCTGCGCGTTGCGGATAGAATGTATACGCGCGTACGTCGCTCGGCAAGGTCATCAACACCCTTCTATTAATATGATACATAATATATTTATCTGCATAGGCTTATGTGATACTTAATACAACGATACAAAGTAACCGTTAAATTACTTAATGATAATAAGCTTTGGTACGTAAACAATGACGATATATTGATCCGTTTTACTTAAGGTACGAGTGAACCATGTTGACGCGCTGTGTACTGTGAGAAACCTCGACGGAAAGCCTAAATGCATTAAAAAATATCCATCTATTTGGTGCGCGCGCCACGCGACGATCATTACCATTTCGTTTTTAACGCCTACGAGACGGTTGCAGCGCTCCGGCACGATGGTTTCGCGATGGCCCCGCGCAATTACTCAAACTCTGTATCAAAACATGAGGTCTGTCGCTATATCACAGATTTATATTAAAATTTCCCTTGAACGGAGCCACGACGAAACGAATCTCAAGAGAGAGAGAGAGGAGTCAAACTTTCTCGCGAAAGGCTGCTTCTCGCGATTGGACATGATTACTACGGACGATACGAAAAAATTCAACTCTTTGTGGCACGACGTCGCACTCGAAGCTTGTGCCCAAGCCGAGAGACGCAGTATTTTCGACAACAGTATCTATTTATAATGAGATTGATGAACGACTCTGACAAGCAACGGAGCGCGTTATTCGCTTAACAATTGCAAAGAAATTGTGCATGTAATAATTGCGACACATGTGTCGGTAGAATGCAAAGCGTTGTCCGCGACGGTATTAGAATTTCCTGAACGATAAGTTCGATCGAAGTGGTAAGAATAGCTACCTGATAAAAGTAGCAAAAATAGAATTGAAGTTATCGTAACTTATTACTCCGCTGATAACTACGACAGACAATTTATAGGCTACGAAAGTGTAGCACGAGTCGGTTTTAATTCTACAGCCTTAACATTCTATATTTGCCCGTAGCAACGAACGATCGACAAATATTAAAACATTGATAGCCTTGCGTTGCGTAAACCAGCCTGCATAGGTGTTAAGTATACTTTGCTTTGGACTGCCGGGCACAAGGCGATGACAGCATCGTTGCGTCCATAACGGCTTCTTTCATAATTGGAACACCTATATTTACCGATCGGCTCGAAACACGCGGCGTCTCCCGACCAGAATTCGACGCGCAAAGCAAAACTGACGCGAATTTTCGATCTGCTTCGATCGTTTGTAGGACTACCCTTGAAAATATATTACTTCAAATACGACAGGCAGATGGCGCCTGCCCAAAGTTGCTATTTAGACATCGACAGATGGAAAATAAGCGAGCAGACGCGCACGGAATCACAATTTTCTCGGTTACTGTCGAATGCTTGCCCTGCGCCAACTTTGTAAGAGAATTCGAGATTTAAGGTTAAGAAATTTGGTCGAACAACTGTTCCTGTACTTCGTACAAACGATACATCAGTCTCTAGGTCCAGTGGAAAGGCCACACGACGCCCTTACCGGTAATAACATTTAAATATACTACTCTGTCCTGCTCGGATGAAACGATACGCACGCGACAGTGAGATTCGAGATGGAGGAGAAAATGAGGCGCGTTACTTTCTCTCCGTCCGACAACACCGCCCGACCGGCCGAGTCACTGCGATCAATTGGCTTTGTTAGGTCTACGAACTATGGCGACAACATGATCGTCAGCGAAACCTTAAAATGACCATTCACCGTGTGAAACACAACAACATTTTGATCGGTATAAAACGCTCATAGAAAAGTTTTACTGGACGTAATACGGCTACCTTCTAAACTCTACGTAAACACGATGCTTTCCCACGTGCACTCACCGCATCTCGTGACCATATAGAATAAATTAATCAACTCACACAACGAAAGTATGGGCGGCACGCCTCGCTAATTATATAGTAGAAAACATTGCATTATCAGTATACTATATATATATAAAGTTGCAATATAATGTCGAGTTCGCGACGAGTCCCGCTAAACGTAAGCCGTAAAGTATTCCACTGAATCGGTACATCGATGGCAATCGATGCCTCTTGGACCGTTTGTAATTATAACTACACAGCAGGCGCAAAAGATTTCCGCCGCAACCTTGATTTCTGTAGCTTCGATTAATTCGTAGCCGTACGAGCTAGTTTCAATCATTTCGATCGTCATCCCGGAACGTGTCCCGAGCTTTAAAAATATGACGGCAGACGCGTGCACTCTATTGGCAGCTCGTCCGGTTGAAATGTACAGAAAGGGAGGGGCGGGGACAGTTGGTCGCGAGCAGCCGAAATCTTTTCCCGCCACTGTTCGGAATCCATACCTCGTCAGATTCGTGAGATTTCAGTGCGCTACTGTCCGCTTCGTAAACGTGATCTCGTGAGAGCGATGGTTTCTTCTATTGAGCAATGGTTACGGGGCTACCGGGGAGCGCGACATTTTATTGCTGGTCTCTTAACGCCACGGGCAAGATGCGCGTGAAAAATAAAAATACCGCACAGACACAGGTGTAACAAATCACTACACACACCGTACGCAATAATCTCTCGTTTCCTCGAACTCTCACACGCCCACTTCTTTCTCTCCCGCTCTCTCACGCGCTTCATCTACTTTCTTATCCGTTTAAACGTTAATATCCTAAAAGTGTCATAATGGCTCATCGTGGTTTACCGTGACATAGTTCAAGGTTACGGCTAGGGACTTACGTGTAACGATACGTTCCGCGGGGGGCCGACAATGACGACAACGATATGTCCTCGGAATCGAAACCGTCTAGAAAAAACACTGGTACGACGATATCGAGGGGGGAAAAGAGGGATCGTACGGTCGTGTTTCGTATTCCGAGGAGAGATTTCACATCTACCTCGCGGCCTATCGCCTAATAAACTCTACCCTAACCTGACGTTTCGTATTGTTTAGTAGAAAATTTACAATTTCGCAGACACTTTGTACGTGCAACATCGATGACTTAATCCTTATCTCGGGTAGTATCCTCTAGTTCCATCTTCTCTCGATAGATCCGCGCGAATATCGGAAAAGTTGTCGCGACGCGCAGACCTGCGCACAACGGTACCCGCGCTCGTTCCCGTTTTTTTAGTAACTTTCGTCGTACTCTCTAATCACGAGATTTCAAAATGAATCTTCAGACGAACGCGACACTCGAATCGATGAACACGGGGGCGTATTATTTTCGTCGAAGAAAAATGGCAGTTTTTCGCGCAATCACAGGGAAAGTAATATGTACTGATAGAGAAACGAACGTGTACTTCGAATGCACCGTAACAAAAATCACGTCGAAAAGAGTTCCCTTCTTTTTTCTTTTTTTATTTACGTATAAAACGCGCGAATCTCGTATAAAATATTGTCCTACGCGAGCCGTCGCTCGTAACGAAAATTCGTTCTCTTTTAATTCGCGTTGTCGCGGAACGCGACTGTGCCCTGTCGCGGGCTTGTGCAAACGGTAGGCTGCGTCCAAGAAAAATGGAATTTTTTAACATTCCGAGGAATCGGTCGCGACCGACTCGAGATCAAAAGTAACGCGTGGATTACACAGATGGCGCGGATGGTCCTCTTCCGCGCTTTTAATCGTACATTCACGGACTAAATACAAGTCGGTTACATCTTCTACCATTTAAAACTCTACGCTTAAGTTGCCAAGTCGTTCCGGTTCTAATCTCTAAACACCTTCCAAGATTATCGATACTCTTCGTCAATTATTTATATATTATACTCTCCGAATTGTGAAAATCCTTACTTTTAAATAGTTCGAACGATGAACGATTCTTCTCCGTGTTAAACCTTAAATAGATACTTGGATACGTAACGGGCAAAGATTCTATAATCTTATTATCAGTCGTCTGACCCAGTATTAGTCGGCAGTTATTCACGATTGGTCACAGAACTTCAGTGTCCTTGTAAACACCCTATACAATTATGAACAAGATTTAATCCTTCGTTTCTCCTTTGTTTATGTATAAAGTCCCATGGCACACAAGATCATTGTTCTTGAGATGCTTGCTCGATGCTCGTTCAATTCACGAAACGTCCGAGAAAGGAATAAACGAAAAGAGCACTTAGTATACTCGCGATCACCGTGGAGATGTTTTGGCAGCGTTCAATATCGATTACTTCGAGGTACCTGGTTAGGTTTGCAGTAATCTCTGCCACCGAGTCGTTTCAAGAGGAGCTTCCTTTCTCTTCTTTTCTTCATCTCCCTTTTCTGGAACTCGTTCCTCGAGGAGGATCCTTCTCGAAGGACAGCGAACAGCGTGCCCAGCCTGGACGCTGGAGGCTTAGCAATAGATACCGTAAAACTCCATGGCACAATTGATGTGCGCTGGGTGGAAGTGACCGTGCGGCGCCAGGTGGTTCTGCATATGAGCTGTGTATCAGTCCGTTGGCGGCTCTAGATACGGTATTTCGCTGGTCACATTAAACGACTCGAAATAGTGATTCAGGAACTCAAACGTGGGTCGCTTCTCGGGGCTGGCGTCCCAGCATTGCAACATCAATCGGTAAATGCTGTCCGGCAGCGGGTGATTTAATGGCTTGGGCATACGATAGCCCTTGTTTATCTGCTCTATAACTTCGCGACCCTGCATACCTGCAAAGATAAAACGATTTAGGTTAGGTTGAAAAACAGTTTCTTCACTGAACCTCGCCTTTGCGATAGTCTTGCTTTTTTCTCTTCTCGCACTTTCTTACATATATTTGTTTGTGCAATAAAGACGTTTAATAATAATAAAAAGAAAATTATGACGTAAAAGGTGAACCTTCAAATATATATCCTTCGAAAATCTGCAATAAAAATTACACTCGTGTGGTGCTCGTCGAAGCATTGTTCGACCTCAGCTTGTTTAAACCTAGCACAAACACTCCCTATTGTCTCCAAGCTAATGGAACACGGAATAGAAAGGGGAGTTCCCCCTGTTAAATCATTCAACGAAGTAGGACGATTTCCCTGGTCGATATATTATGTTATGAAAACGCAGCGACTCGCTAGAAAGAGCCAATGCGCCATGAAATTATCAGGGACCGACGTGACTCACCAGGATAAGGAACTTGGCCATAAGTGAAGAGCTCCATTAGCAATATACCATAGGACCAGACGTCGCTCTTGATGCTGAATCTACCGTAGACGATGGCCTCCGGCGCTGTCCACCTGACCGGGAATCTGCTCCCCTGTTTCGGACAGTACTCGTCGTCCTCGATCGCCCTGGCTAAGCCGAAGTCGCAGATCTTCGCCTTGTTCTTCTCGCCTATAAGAACGTTCCTCGCCGCCAGGTCTCTGTGTATCAGCTGCTTCCTCTCGAGGTGCTCCATGCCGGAGGCTACCTGCGCCGCGATATAAATCAGATCCTCGAACTGCATGTACTTGCCGTCGCCCGTCCTCAGGAAGTCCAGCAGGCTGCCGTTGCACATGTACTCCTGCACGATGTAGATCGGCTCCTCCTTGGAGCAGATCGCGTACAGCGCGACCAAGTGCCTGTGCCGGAACTGCTTCATTATCGCGGCCTCCTGGAGGAACGCCTCGGTGGACATGGTGCCCGGCCGTAGCGTCTTCACGGCCACCTCGATCTTGTTCCTCCACTTGCCGTAGTACACCTCGCCGAAATTCCCGTGGCCCAGCTTCCGTATCAGTTGTATCTCGGTCCTATTGATCTCCCACTTGTCGCGCAGCTCCGGCCCGAGGTCCCACATGTCCGGCTGCGGTTTCGGGCACGGTTTCGACAGCACGTGACAGAGACCCAGCGCGTTCTCTGCAACGTCGCGCGGTGCATCGGTTAGAATGTATCAGCGGGGACGCACATTGGCATAACGCGGCCGCGACTTACTGCTGTACGCCATAACAAGGGCTGGCAGAGTGGGGAATGTCTGGTTGGTGGCGATGAAGAAGCCTCCATTGTCGAGCGGCTTGATTTTATAGTGTTTTACGTGATGGCCCCTTCCTTCCTCCCAGTCCTTCACGGACAGGCTGTAGCCCCTGGGGTTGTGCTCGCTGGGTCTCACCAAGAACGTTCCGCGGGGGTTCTCGTCCACCAGGAGGAGCTTGCCCGCCTCCTTGCGCGACACGTTCTCGAAGAACCAGCTGCGACAGAGAAGCACAACGATTTTAGAATCACTCGCCTGAGAGAGGCCCGGCGAGGGGCGAAAGTTATAATTCTGAGGGATGCTCACTCCTCGCTCTCGACCGAGCGCTCCACGGCGACGAAGTTCCAAGGAATCAGACCCTCCTGCAAAGTTGTCAGGTGCAAAACTTTCCACCAGTCCGGTTCGGAGTCGTCCAACACTTCCATTCGGTCACCCTTCACGAAGCTGACGTCGGTGCTCTCGCGAGCGGTGTAATTGTACAGAGCCACCACGATCTTGTTCGACCTTTGCGAGTGCGCTGTTTCCGAGGGCACAAGTAATTTATACGTCTATCATCCGGAGAGGGGCACTCAAGGAAGCTGAATCTTAATTACACTGGCGCCAGTTGCGATAGAAATGTTTGCGGTCGCGGGGAAAATTGATTCGATGCAGCGTTAGCTGTTGGAATTTCGTGAATTTACGGTGAACTTTGCCGGCAATGAAATTAATTACTTTACCATTTTACTACTGAATGGAATTACTTCCCCAGTGACCGCAAACTTGATTAAAACTGATACTCGTTGACCACTGAGAGTGCAAGCTGAACGAGACTGCTAACAGAAACGAAGGCGTAGGGAAATTAATCAGACTCACGAGCCAGAGTTTTTCCATCGAAACTGAAAGCGAGGCGCTGTTCTACGAAACGAAATAAAATAAAATAAAATACACACATGCGGGCATAACGACAGGCGAGCTTGTTTTACGGGGTTGGTGCGGAATCTGTAGCTTACAAGGTGTCGGCCTGGGTCGAATGATGTCCGCCCTTGCCTGTACTCCCCTTTGATTCGGGTCAGCGGTGTATCGGTCCAAGGAGCCTCCATTGCTGTGCTTGGAGCTTAGCCCTGTGTCCGCTTTCTTGTAACCTGAATAACGGAGCCGACCATTTGTAATAAAAACCAAACGCATCGCACACGCTCATACGAAGGGCATCGACTTCAGATCTTCACGGGGACATGTGTCATGGAGCAGACATAAATAGGAAAGACGTATTTCATTACGAGTAAAATGAAAATGGGGGAATGTACCTTTACGGGGATCTACGGCACTAACTAAACGGGACGACACACTGGGGATCCGAATTGTTCACTGATCATGGAGCTCAACAAGTTTTCCGATTATCAGGACACGAGGGTAATGAAGCTACTGGGCTCTGTACTCAACTTGCTACTTAAAATTAAAAGGAGTCACTGTTATTGAAAGCTAAGGGGCTCACTGGACAACAGAAGAATATTTTCCAGCGTTCTGGCAGACCACACAAACTAATGCACTAGCACTACAAAGCTACCCTTGAATTGCAAAGGTCGGCTTTGCTATACGCGGCTGTACTCAACGTCAAGAATTTCAGACTCGATTTTCTCGAAAATGAAGCGCAATATAGAAAATTTTTATTCCTTTTTCTCGACTCGTTTACTTGTTGTAAGTCGAAAAGAAAGAGTAACTTTTTTTGATATCGCGCTTCATTTTCGAGAAAATCGAATTTTAAATTCTTCACGTTTTGTCCAGTCGCGTATAGTAAAACCTACCTTAATTTGAGACAGTTATAACACACAGCCACCCACTAATTCCCCAGGAATCGTAGGACAGTTTTTTTCCCACCAATCGTGGCCAATTCACAGCTCTTCCTCTAACCGCGCCTCGACCGCCACTCGGGAACTTTCGAGGGGAATACTTAAAACGTTAACGGAAGCTCGAAAAAAGTAAACTCGGGCAGCTGCGAGCGGGCGGAGAGAAGTTAGGGGTTACTCACCAAGGGGTTGTGGCTCTTGCCGTTTGCTGCAACACTTTCCCATCTTGGATCACGGTGCTCGATGTTTCCCCTTTCGATCTTTATTCTACACGCCGTCTATGCTGACACGGGCCCCGAGGAATGTCTCCATCTCGTGAACCGGAGGTCGAACCCGCGGAGGCTTCCGTCTCGATTTTTCCGATCACTTTCTTCTCTCCATCGCGTGTTTATTGATTCCGTGCACCTGCAACAAGAACCAAAAGCATCCAGCATGATTCCAATTTCACGTCAGTCCGTGTAGCGCGTGGTGAGGTATTATGAGGTCGGCTGCAGGATGTGTTGTCATAATTCGCGGTTACGGGAGGAGCTCGTTCAGCCGTGGAAAATCACGGGGGCTCGATAATGTTCGAAACACGGGGCTTCGGGATTAGTCGCTGGGTTCAGTAACATTTTTCTGCCGGGTGGAAATTTTAAAGAGTTAAATCTTAAACACACTGTCTTTCAGAAGTATTAGGACACTGAAGGACTTGAAGAAGTCTAACAAATTTTACTTTATTTGGTATTTTATTCCTTCGTGATCACATGGGGTGTATCGCATCCTAGATAACTTTCTTCCAGGAGTGTATGTCTTTGCCAATATTTCTGTAAATGTTTAGACCTTATTGGGATTAAAATTTTAAATTTTTGTGAATTTTAACAAAACATCCCTTTTTTCTACAACTATTTTTTCGACTACAAATTTCAACATATCAAAATTTACATTTCTAGAAGAAGATTATTAGAATATAATTGTGTGAATATTACGAATGTATCTATAATTATTATCACTGAGAAATTAAAACCTTCAAAAATTCGAAAATGGTAACTCAAAACTGACACTGGGGTGCAGTGAATCCCATGAGACCAATTTGTGATTATAAGGTGTGACCACCTTTGTGGTCACTCTTTTATTTAACTCTTGAGTTAAATTAAAAGCAGTGGAACGTAAGTATTCAATATGTATCAAGTCCTAATACTTATGAACGACGGTACGTATTTTGTTAAAAGTTTGTATAATATTTAAACGTGGAAAATTCTATGCTGAAGATATTGATAAAGTTTTGGCAAAAAACTGAGTATTCATCGCAGTAGGGAATAAGAAAAGTTGGTATAGTTAGTAAGGGTGGAACGAAGTTTTCAAATAGATCTAATACTTCGAAGGATTCTACGAAACTCGAGCCCCACCCTTGGATCATCGATCACTCTGTATTTAAAGAAGACTTAAGACGTCCTAGGCTTCTTGCCGCCCCTTTTCTCTGTCATGCATCTTCTTTACCAGACACGCGTGTTTCCATCGGGCGCAAGACAAATCAGGCATGTGGACCGTGTTTCCGAGTAACACGCTAAATTAGAATGTACCTAAAGCCGCGTTCCCTCGTATGCAATTCGGGGGGAACACAACACTTCATTTCCTTTCCTACAAAATTTGTAAAACAAAACGGTTTCCCTTAACTCTCGGTTATCAAACCGATTTTTTCAAACGTAGTTATCACACCGGATGGATTCGACCCAAACCAATATTCAAACAGCTGCTGTTTAAAATTAAGCTGTGCAAAAATTCTGAGATAAAATTTGAACATTGTAGAGTATATGTTCATCGTTGAAAATTAACATTTATAGTATCATCATGTTAAAACAGCAGTGCCATTTTCAAATGATGATTCAAAGATATTAACCTCAAAATCAAATTGTGGGTCATTTTGACCAAGTGTGACAACCGAGGGTTAATAATTAGAAACACGTGAAATCCTCGACGACTGTCGATCTAAAATATAGAATACTCTAATGAAATGCTAATCCTTCTTTCTTTCCTCTTATCCTCTAAGTATACTTTTCTTTCACCTTCCTCCGATCTGTCCACTTCCTTTTCAACAGTGAATAATTATTACGGGAAAGTAGCTGCCACTATCGATTACCGAACAAAAAGGAAAAGACGCAGTCACGCTGCACGAGCTTACGAAAATGCAAATGCATCGCATGTGCACCAGATTCGCGTGCAACAATACGACCCACGGCGGCGCGCATTTTTCCGCGTCGTTCTCGATCCTCGCCGGTCTACAAAAAAAAAGCAAAAATCCCTCGGCAAACCGAGACATGCTCCTCCATTCACGTCCGTTCTTCGACAGATGCAATCGTCTCGGTAGCATGCACCGAAACCGCGAGCAGCAACGGGAAGAAAGGGGAAAAATAAACCTGGCCGGCGTCTAGAAGGTTCATTTGATAGTGCACGACGATGCTTCCTGTCGTCTATGAGACCCCATTACCATCGCGCGTAATTATGAAGTTGTAGATTCCAAGTTCCTACGCGTGCTCGTTTTATTTCGAAACTGGTAAGCGACTCGCGGAAGTACTCGCTGGTTTCTCGTAGCCAGAGTAATGTCGTTCCAACTTTGCAGAGCTAAATCGCTCGTAGCGAAAAATATACATATCTCTGCGGCTTATGCAAAATATTTTCTGTAGGAAAGATTTAAGCTCGCCCAAGAACCTCCATAAAATTTATGTGTTAAATTTATAAAGCATAGAAATAGATTAATTTAAGGGGGAACACCACTGTGGCGGCCGGAAAAATAAGAATTTTTCAGGAATGATTTACAGTTTTCATATAAAATTTTTATTGCCTACCTTTAGTACAATGTTTTAAGAGACTGTAAAAAAGGAATAGAAAAACATACATCAATTTTAATATATTAAATAATCGTTTAAACCCTTCATAAAAAAAACAGGTCGCTGGCAGGATGTCACTATGGAACAGCAGCTCTGAAATCAAACTTAATTTTTTTATAAACTACCTATATGAGTGCAGTTTCTGTTCCACGTACGGATTTTTTCATCGAATATAAATTTTTTGAAATACGTCTATCCTATTTCCGGATTTTCGAACCTTTTTTCTCCTAAAGCTTTTTTCTCCTCTATTTTTACAAAAAATATGTACTTAAAAAATTGATACGTGCAACGGAAACTACACTCATACAGTTTGTAAAATAAGATTTAAATTTTATTTCAGAGCTGCCATTCTAAAGTTACACATCCCGCCAGCGACCTATGTTCCTTTGTGATGGATCTAGATTCTAGAAGATTAATTAATATATTAAAATTTATGCATGTTTTTCTACTCACTTTTGTTTTGTTGTCTCTTAAGACATTGTCCTAAAACTAAGTAATACAAATTTTATATGAAGACTAAATTACACCTGAAAAAAATCTTAAAAAAGTCTTATATTCCGGCCCTCACAGTAGTGTTCCTTAATGTTCACTTGAACTATATTCACTTGGTACTATAAAAGAATATACTAAGAAAGGTGCAAATGGTATTACCTAACATTATTAAAGAATTCCCAGCGGCACGAGAACTTTAATTATTAACGAAAGACACCAATAACGAGCAAGCCCTTTGCCGCCTCGGCTTTAAAAAACCAACGCTCTACAGGATGCAATAGAGGACTATTTAAATATTTACGAGGTCAGTGGACGCCTTTGTGCTTGCCACGAGTAGAAGTTGCTCCAACGCCTCGTGTGCATTTAATATCCCGTCTACTGAGAAGTTTCCGGGGTTGTCTGTACACTCGCAGTACATCTCAGGATGCAATTCTCGTCGTCGTACACGTGTCATTCCCCTGTACCGGAAATGTGCACCGCTTTCGATGGCCCACCGCATTCAGTGGCCGATAAACAAATTATAGCCACGATGAAGTAACGGGAAACGAAATCGCCGCTTAAAGGGAATACGAGAAGGACTACCTCCACTAGACAGGAAATATGGTTAGTCGAAATTCTGTTTCGACCACTTTAAACCAGTCGGAAAAGGCGGGAGGAGGTTCAATCTGTCTTGAGTGAAACGACTCCCGGCGAAATGACGTTCCCAGTCGTCAAAAGGTACCTAACGTTTTCCTATACGCGACTGGACGCAACGTGAAGAATTTCAAAGGCGATTTTCTCGAAACTGAAGCGCGATATCAAAAAAAGTTACTCTTTCCTTTCGACTTATAACAAGTAAATAAGTCGAGAAAAAGGAATACAATTTTTTGATATTGCGCTTCATTTTCGTGAAAACCGACTTTGAAAATGTACTATAGAGTTTCTAGAATTTTGCCACGCTTAAATTGAAAAGATTGAAATTTAGTTTGATTTCTTTCTTCGTAATACACATCTGCCACCGCCGTCGCGCCCATCGAGAAAGCGGAATCCCCCTTGGTAACAAGCAACTCCGATAGAAATTTCAGGTAGCTTTCCAATTATAAAGCGAGGGATCCACGCCCGCATCTGTACCAGCGCCGAGGCAAATGGAGTTCGAAAACGACGTCAATGAATTTAGGATGAGGTATTCGCGAGCGGGGACACTTAATATCGGCGCGGCACTTAATCTCCCAGCACGCCCGAGCGCGCAATTTCTCGCGCTGTAATTCAGGATGCGGTTCCCCACTTCGATATTTCTCGTTAATAAGAAAGACCGTGGCAATTGCTTCCCGTCCCGGATCGCTCGGAAAAAGTGTTTCGTAGTTGCGCCAATCTTCCCGCCGCGGAATTCGCGTTTTCCGCGGTCACGGGTCTTCAAGTATCAAGCTGGAACAAGTAAAACCACGCGTCTGGAACTTCTCGCGACATGTTTACCCGAGGATCGACCGATTTTTAATGAACACAGGAAAACTGAATATTCCATCCCCGTCGCTATTTAAAATATTCAAATACAAACGAGAAATGCCCCAGTTATTAACAGCTTGACCTTTCAGAGCCCCTACAAACCGCCGATACCCTAAAATTGCTACAGCCGACGCGACCAAAAAGCAAATTTCCGTCTAGCAACCGTTTCCAATCGCCCACATGCCTCCCTCGTCCGTGGGTAGTCGAACAAAGGGGACGTCCCGTGGCCCCCACGGACAGAGCGTTTCCGTAAATCAGAAGACGTCCCGCATTCGTCGCGAGGAAAGTTTTTAATTAAACAGCCCGAGGGGGGAGGGGGGGTGTTTCGAATATCCGAAGGGAGCAGCATAGACGGGGCCGAGGTGGTCGATTTGGGTATACACCATCCTGGCCCCGCACCCGGGGGACGAGCCCCGTGAAACGCCATGGGCCATGGTGACGCCGGGGACACCACCACCGCCAGGATCATCCCTGTCCTTGTCCCTCCCTGCTGGTCAGGGCGCGCACGCACGCCAGAGGGACACACGCACAGCCAGAGGAAACGGTCGATATGCCACGATGGCTCTCGTCTATATACGCGTATGGACGCTATCTGATGGGGCTTTTATCTGACGAACAATGGCGACGTTTCGTGCAGCAGCGGACAAAGACGAATTAAAATTTCACCCCGACGCACTTTGCCGCCAGTTTGGCGAGGCCTGTGCGAGGCTCGCGCAACAATGCGCGAGGATTAAGGGAGGGCTCGGGGTTGAAAAGAGGTGCGTGATCTCCCAGGTGGGTGGGTTGGAGTGCGCCCGCCAGGACGACCCAGAGAGCTTTCCTTGTGAAAGAAGCCGCGAACAATGGTGCGTGTCAAACAACCCGTTTACTGGCTCGTCGAGCCGATCGAAAGCTCTGACCGATCCTCCTCGCCTTGTGTGGGTTACGATGTCGTTTCGGGGGCGATGACGATCGCAGCCGATCGTTAATGTGCCTCTGTATTGTCTTCGCGATGATTGATGAGTCCGTTACGCGAAATCGCGGGAAACGGGGACAGCTTTTTTCTGGTGATGGATTGATTGGCTGCCTGTACGGTGGGTGTTTTATTTTTAGGGCACTTTGTGCAGGAAGTAGGGTGGCCTTGGTCAGTGAATAGTTTAAATGTGATTTTTGAGAGGATAGTATTGTAGGTCGAGTGGTCAGAAGAAAATATATACTGACAAGGGAACATTCCGAACCCGGGTATTCTAAAAATTCTGAAACTTTGTGAATACGTAGGGAATTTCCTCGTGATTACAACACAATGTTTGTTTGCTGTCGAAATTCACTCTAAAGGAACCCCAGAAAATTGTATTTTTTGCTTATTTTTAAAAACTGATCTGTATTAAGTTTATACTAAAAATGTGAATATTTTCTACTCGGCTACTCGTTTTTCCTTACTATATTTTTCATTACCATCACCCCAAAGTTACCCCTCCTGGAAAAAGTCTATGGACGCCCTTGAATACAAAATATAACGTAAAATATCTGAAATGGTACGATAGCAGGGCCTGCTGGGTAAGCCTTATCGATAAGTCCACTAACAGGCCCAGGACGAAACGCAACCTCCCTTTTCTCTCCTTCCGTCCCACACAACAATCCTTTTCAACCTCCTCCACAGTACACAATTAAATTAAATCTACAGTGACTCGTATAAAAGATACCAAAGGCCAAGTTTCTATTAAAGCATCAAGTCGCACAGTAACTTAAGATTTTATCTGACTCTTACATCGCAAAGAAGCAAGCCCAGACAAAAAATACGAGAATCGCCCACAACAAGCAACCCCCTTTCAGCAGCCCCTACCCGTGACGCGGCATCGAAAAAGGGACATTTCCTCCCGTATATCTCCCAGATAAGAGGGCCGCTATCATCTATCAACCGTTTTCAATGGAAGACAAAATATCGTACGGGATAATCCGCTGGGTTTTATCGCGTGAACCGAAGCAGAGTTTTCGACCGCGCAGAGAAGCGGGTCCAGCGCACAACCCCCGTAGATTTGTCGGGCTTATTCCAACCCCCGACTATCGTTTTCTTCAATGGATATGTAAGCTCGTGATTTCGGGGAGCGCACCCTTCCTACCCTTACACCACTCGACTCCTGCAACTGCCCCGGTAGTAGCAGGAGGCGAGGCAGAGAAAGAGGGGGTTGGCGATCGGACATTATTGCGTCTCACAGGGGCGCACGCGTGCAGTGTGTGGATTGTTCCCTCTGTCCAATACACAAATGAATACCTCGGGGCCGGGTCCTCGGCGCACGAAACACGATTACGCGATGATGAATCGTGCCCGAGCAAATAATGTACTCGCGTGTCCATTAGAATGTCGGTCGCCAGCGGAAACCCGGTCGGAGCGTGTGCAGGACAAATAAAAATCACACTGCAACGGCTGATCGAGGGTTGGACAGCTTTCTAATGGAGGAATGCTTTGGCCCTGATAAGCCAATTATTAACGCTGGCGATTTCTGGGCGAATCTAGGGGAGGATTTTGATCCAATTGAAATATCTTGTTCAAGGGCAGAACATACCGTATTAGCTATTTTAATCTCCCTAAAGAATGATGAGTTTATTAATACTTAATTATTTCCCTCTCCCAGCAGTGTTTCCGGAGAGCAACCCTTCTCGAATTGTTGAAACTGCACGCGACAGGCGTACCAGGCTAATTTTGGATTCTAAATTGAAATGATTCAGTTTACTAGCCAGATTTTCCAGGCGGGCGAGTTGAATCGGGAAAATTGACCGTCTAACCGTCCCTCGGAACAGTATGACTCATCCCACGAGCGACGGGGGAGGCGAAACGGATTTCCATGCACTATCGATCGCGTCTAGAACGCGAAAGGCAGATATTATGCGAAGACATATGATCCAGGGGTAGTAACCGTTTCGTTAACCAAGACGGAGCATTTCGGCAACGAGGGGGCCCAAGGAGCCATCCAGTCGGAGGCGTTGCAAATTACGTTTCTGTCCCCTCGACGAAATGCTCACCGAGTCGAGGGGAGAGACCGCTGCCTTCCTCGCAACCCCTAATTTTCGTCGAGACTGGGGGCCATCTTTGTGTACGAACGCGCCAGAAGCAACCCTACAGCACACTGTTCTTCGCGGGCTCTTTCTGTGTCTACATTAATCGAGCCAAAAACATGAAACTTTCGCTGGCAGAATTTAATTCAACTTAGCGAATCTGGAGGTAGGCGGATTCGACAGGTAGTTAAACAGATTGAAATGTAAAGGAAGTGGGGAGTACCGTATGCTTACACTGGGTTTGCGGCAAACGAATTGAAAATGGCCAATTAACATTCTTTGATACCTCTATTGGGTGTTTTAAAAGTGCAGTAATTTTTGATCTTCGATGAAAGTGTATTCCTTAATTACCCTCTTCTGTTTTCTGTTTTGTGTAAATGGGACATTTTCCCTCTATTTTACTTCTCTTCTTTTCTCTTTTTTATCCCTTCTACGAAATTTGTAGAGTTATACGGATAAGTAAATTTATATATTTAATATATATATAATAAACGATATATGTTTATTTCAATATTGGCAATATTATATATTTACAAAAAACGAGCATGCCAAAATAAAACTGAGTTCATTTAATGATTTCGGTTTAATATTTTAAGAATTTATGAAAATTTTACAATTAAAAAAATAAAAATAAATTATCCACCTTTCATACATGGGTTAAATATTATTCTTATTGTAACCTTTTGTGTATACCGTATTCTGCCCCGTTAGTAAATAATAATAAAAAAATCTTGAATATAAACGTCGAAATTTCAATTTTACGGTGGAAAAAAGCGACGTTAATATTAACCATAGATTCCTTCCGTAACACGTCCCATTATCACGTCGAGAGCATTAACATCCCCCATTAAAAAATCGACCCCGTCGTCAAACAGAGAGGCAATCGACCCTCGCCATCGAGCGCCCCGTCCCGGCAAGACACATCCAGGAATAGAAGCGGCTCTTATTTACGCGTCCAAACCATCCAGAGGACATTTACGGAATTAGACGAAACGGGGAACGGGCGCTGGGATCGTTTCCAGCCACAAGACGGCCGCAAAGATAGAAGCCGCGACGCATAGAGGAGCAGCGCGGCCGGTCCGACATCCATGGAAATGCAAATGCGTCACGGCCGAAACGCTGACCGAGGAGCTGCTACTCCTCGTGGTTTTCTTATCCTTTCGATCCGAAGGACTCCGTCGCGACGAGCAATTCCCTCCATGGGTGATTGAAAAACGTGGGCCGAGTCTCGCTCGCAGCGAAATCCGCGGCAGCAAACGGACTGTGGCAATTTCCGTGGACAGTCACTTCTTAGGCACTTTAGCTCAGCTGTGATTAATTATCTGCGACAGGAAGTTCCCATCGCGTTTTATTTCTGTCTTATATTTATTTGACAACTGTACAACGACGAATGGTGACTCCATTTCCTGCCGGGTATGAGCCACTGGGGCCTAAGTAGCTATGTACAATTATTATTATTAGTATTATTAATCCTATTTATTACTCAATAAAGAAGAAACTTGAGTATTTACAGTTAGCATAGTCAATAACAGTAAAACGGAGCTGCAGTGGTAACACTGTTGGGAAGGCTAACCGTGAAATTAAAATGGAGACGACAACAAACAAACATAACAATTATTAAAAATAAACTAGTATTGTAAGCGTCGCTAAAATACTTCCCTTCCTGTAATTCTTGATCACATGACACAACAATTATACTATGTCTTCCTACATATGTTTAGGTATTAATTCAATTCATGCCCGATAAATTTTAATACTTGCTTTAGAGACATAACGAGTGGCGATATCAGGACAGGGGCGGCATGCATCTACTTACGTGGGTAGAGCAATGAATATAAACAGTGAGTTTATATGCCGAGATTCACACATTTTCTTACGTAGACTATTAGTTATGCAGATAACAACCGACCCTCAAAATGACAAAAAATTGAGAGTTGAAAGTAGTATGCTTCCTTTTAATGTTGTGATCTTTATTTTGCAATAAGACGCCAACCTATAGAACAATTCTTATATTGTACAATTATTAAAACTACCAAGCCATAGTTTCATTGAAGGCCTAAAGAACAATAGTTACAGAAAATTTAAAATCATATTTATTATACTACTCACTATTAAATAACCCATTAAAAACATTTGTAAAACAATAACAAGAAATGAAAAACATCCAATAGAAATAAATCTACATTTCATTGGCAATTAAAATCTTCAAACTAAATTTCAGATCATTAACCTCAGTTTCAGTTCATTGAGGGTTCGTAGCTTCCTGCATAATTAGGCCAACTTGATAATATTATACTTTCACGCGTAAGGGTTGGGGGTTGGGGCTCGCGAATTTCTTACGTTTTCTTAGAAGGGGGAGGGTTATAAGGGGATATAATTTTCAATATGAGTAGTCTAAAAAGCGATGTTTCATTCCATACGAAATTGAATTAAATAAATTATATAAACCTCTAAAAGAATTTTAGTAACTGAAAAAATACAATGTGAAAAATATAACGTAAGGACGGGGTTGGGTTAGAATATTATATTTTACGAATTCTTATACTTGCGGGGGGGGGGGGGGGGGTTAAGAAGTCCACAATGTCGAATTGAAGTACCAAAATTACCCTTACATAATTTACGGACGGCCCCTAATTACATTGCCGTTCATAATAAGATTGAAATCTGTTCACAGCTCTTAATTTAAAATGACAAATAAAGTAAAGTTTGTTAGATTTCTTCAATAAACTCGCAACGTTCCTAGCAATTATTCCACCAGGATTGGGTGTTCTAATATTTATGAATGGCAGAGTATTTTGTAAGGACGGTCTACCTGGGTAGCAGCATTCTTGGAGAAGGCACGAGGGAAAAGGTTCAATGGGTAGCTAATTAGCATTGACAAACGAGACGCAGTTCATCCTACTCTTCCTGGACTCGGAACCCTAAAAACGAACGTGTCCTAAGTGAATTCGAGGATGACGTCAGCCGATACCTCGAATCGGGTCAGAGATCTTCGCTGGAGGCTGGGTCGAGGGAGCACGACGGAACCGTCGTCCATCCTTCATCCACGATTTCCATGCTTCTTCACGCGAGATCGCTAGATTTATCGTTCCGCGGCGGCGGAAGGAGGCGCACCGGCTGAAATTATTTCACGCCCCGTTCCGTAACGGCTCTAATAGCCGTCCAAGCGGATCCTTGGTGCTCTGCTTCGTTCTGGGTCGGAGAAGGAGGATTGGCCTCTGGCTCGATCATCACCTCGTAACGTTAGAAATTAGTAGGCTTCTTTGTACGTACGACCAAGTTTGAAAATGCGAGGGGTTGGAGTATCCCGAACACGTTGCAATGGAGTGCTAATAACACCGACAGCAAGGGCAATAATTTTCTGTGTGTGGATCATAGCGTAATTCCGGTACAGATAGACCACATTCCAAAATTTTATATTCAGTAGGGGAGAGTCGGCACGATTGGGTCAGTTAGTGTATTTCTATCCGTATTAGGCATACCTTATTCGCATATGTACGTATTATTCGTTACAGCAGTAGTAGGAGCATTCCTAACCAAAGCGGGAAGTTTGTGAAAGTGCATATTAATGTTCTATACGTAAAAGTGTATTTTTGTGGTATGCTTAATCTAAATTGGTAACCGAAGTAAGTCGCTGTTATAAACTTATATAACATACGTAGTGTTGGTAGAGATTTTAGTAAACGAACTTATATTTAAACAACACTTATAGCTTATATGTAAATTGTCACATAAAACACATTGCTTGACTAACACAGGTGCCTTATTATGAACGCTCAGATGCGGAATGTATTGGCGAGAAGTGTTGCAGGAGAACTGAGTCGACCCACACATCCCCACATTCTTTTTAATGAACAGCTTTAGCTACTATTTTTTACAGGCGTACAATGCCACTTATTTATAAAATAAAGACTGTGTGTGTGAGAGAGAGAGAAAGAGAGAGAGAGAGAGAGACTCCTCAACAAAAATCGCATAAACAAAATAAAACAACGTAGCCGGTACGAGCAGGGTACAGATTTTTCTTAAATTCGATATTGACTTCATTGGTTTTGAAAATTTACAGTAAAAATTTAATTAACTAGTTTCTTCAATGCATTTATGCTTATTATGTTATTTCATTAGAGCTCCTATTTTATTTATTTACTTCATTACTGTCTTATTTATACATATATTTTCACTTTGTAGGTAATAAATACATATATACATATAAAAAAGTCTCCTACATTTACACCAAAACTAATAGAAAGATTAAACGAGTCATTTATCCCCATTACTTAACCCAAACCTTCCTACACAAGGGAGTTATGGGTCAAATAATTACTTTTAGAACTTTTATAATTTTAAAGATTTCTTTGAAATAATGAAATGAAATGATGATGGTAAAACCTTACTAATTATAACTGTTCACATGTAAAGCGTGTTTCTCTCTCATTTTGTCTCAATTTTAGAGATTAATTTAAATCTGACCCAATCCCCCCCCCCCCCTCCCCTACTGTTAGAATATTTAAGTTTTGACGTTTTTAAAAACATGGTTCATCTTTACCAGAATTGCCGTATATTTTAAGAAATAAAAAGTATCAAAAATATCCAACTCCTCCATTAATTCCAAACTTCCTCACCAAGTCTGTATTTCTACTGATAATTACCCTCGTAAGGTTCTAAGCTCTTCACTTGGATCTATCACTAAAACTCAGAAACTCCGATCAGAAATGAAACCTAACCTATCGCCAATCACAAGATAGCCATCTCTATGCAATCGACAGGTTCCATGACTCACAATAGACAAGAGTGAACCTTTCTAATGGAGTTCCGAGCCTCGAGAAATGTGTACCTACGTGGTGTGCCCCCGCAGACTCGCGTCCACTATTCTGAAGGAATACATATGTTTTAGAGGTGACTCACTTCCCCCAGGGCTGGGAAGAGTAGAAAAGTCCAGCCTTTTCTTCAGTACTCCTTGGGCCGCTTTGTTACGCGTCGTTGGCCAAAACCTACGGCCCTCTGGGTTTATCGGTCGCCCGAAACCCTCGGCCCTTGACCGTGCTTTTACGACGTGACGCATTTTAACGCGTTCGTTGGTCGCTGATCCTCCTCCTCGTAATTGGACGCCCGCCGTTGGATTATCATCTTGAGCGTAACGTGTTACGAGGCACCAACGGGTGCAGCAAGAATTCTCAGTTTAAAGCTCGTGATTCATGGGGCTTTAAAGCCTCCGCCGCGCCACTGTTTATACCTTCGTCTCCACCGCGTAATTAATTCTGAACACGGGGAAGACCTACCATAATTTCAACAAGCGATTGGGTAATTACATTGATAGCCCAGGAAGTGTGAAAGAAATCATTTGCTTTTGTCTTTTATTTAAGTTGGAAATAGTTGGAATTCATAATGACGGTTTTTCTCAGAGAATTGAATGCGTCGTGAAATATGAAACTTGTAACAGTTCGCAGTGAAGTCTGCGTACTTTTCTGTGTAAGTCTGCTTCGAAATTTCTTTCTGTACATGTCATCTATTTTCTTATGCACGGCTAATTTCATGTTTCACTGTAAGTTATATGTCTGATATCTAAGTCTTCAAGTAACTTTAGACGGACTCATAATGACTTACGCGTCGAGCGGCGTGATTGACGGAGGAACAACAGCTTTGCGCGCGGCAAAGTTTACAGCTAATTCTTCGCCAAGTTCGCGCAGGATTTACAACGCCGTTCGAGCTACGGGGTGCGCAAGCAACTTCGGCTTTAACGCCGTAAAAGCAACTCAATTATTTCCCCAAAGCTGGCGATTAAACCCGCTGGCGAATTTAATACCGTCAGATATCGACACGCGGCTTATAAATAGGAGGAAGCGTAGGACCCCTTTATCGATTATGAAACGGGGGGGGGTTCTTCCCTCGTGCTTGGAAACACACCTCTCGGCGGGGGTCGTTCGTGGGAGTTATGGTCGTAAAGAAAAGTCAATAGAAACTGGAGACTCTGGCAGTCACTCGATACGACATTGCACAAAATCAATAGAACCTCCCTACCTTTTTACTCAGAGAAATGGAATCTCGATTAATTCACAGTTCATATGCTCCACATGACAATCAATATAAAATTACAGTGAGTCAAAAAATTATCGACAAACCCTTTAAGACAGAATAACTTTTTTAAAATTGGTTCTCACTTCTAGGTTCTCAAGAAAACTCTCGTCGTTTGGACCATTTTTAAACAAGTTATTCTCCTTTAAAGAGTGTGCCAATAACCTTTTGACTCAATGTATATATAATTCGATTCTAGGACGCCAGAAGGCTTGAAGAGAATAATTTAAGAATATTCGACACATATCAAAACACATACCCGACAGAAATAGCCGTCACATTTTTACCGTATCTTCCTGGTGTTCCTGCGGCCGAAAATAAAACAGTTATTCTCGGAGCACTCGTCTCCCGTTATATTTTCCACGCGTTATGCCATTTTCCCAGCGCCGTTTCGATGCAAATGCGTGTCTGAGCGCGGCTCGCGCGAACTCGTTACGCCTTCATCGACAAATTAACGATAACGATGAATATTAGATCGGCGAGGGAAAGTGGTCATTAGACTGTCTGCTGTTTCACGTCTCTGTAGCCGCGAATAACTCGAGAATCACGTTCAGTTAATTCGAGGAGAGACTGCTTCTCCTAAACCAGGAACCTGTCTCACCAATTGGTTGGTGAATAACTAATTAATAGGTAGACCCCAAGGCTGATTTTTTGTGCGGCAATTTCGTGACAAGGTATATTCGGCGTGGGCGAAGCGAGGTTTGCGAATTCCCGAAGTTCGGGTTGCCTTTTTAGGGGACATCGGTCGATGTGCCACCGAGAGGGGACAAGGTTCCAAGATGGCTACAGCCAACGTTCCTCCGGGACTACGAAGTCCATAAATTTAGCTGGCCAAGCATTTCAATGAGTGAAGTATTGTGTGCAGGAGATAGTGACCACATCTGACGGACAGATGCGTTCGAGACGTTGCCCCGCGCACAATGGTAACAATAAGAAGAGAAGACCCCTGATACAATTCAACACTCCTTGCAGCAGCTCTTCCGTACAGCGTGGCTCAATTCTTGCGCGATTAAACCCTTCGCGACTCTCAGGACTAGCTTCGCTCTCAGACATCTATCGCGGAGAGCTACGAACTTTACGAGTCACGACACATGCCCCAGCAATTCGTTCTAATAATCACAGATGGGAACCAATTGGGGAGGCCCGCCGCGCTCCATTTCAGAGTTAAACGTGACGAATTACGTGAATGATGGCGTAACGCAGGATAAACACAGCAATCTTCTATCGCATGGACAGCTACAGGAATGGAACGACGTCGTGCGGGGAAGAAACAGATATCACGAGCGGATCGCGCGCCCTGGGCATCGCTAGGAAGATCCATCGAAGGAGATTACGGCTCGGGCCGAAGGGGGCCGTCGCTCGATCGCTAGATAGATCGATGACCGTGTCCGCGGTCCGATTTGTGTTTCCAAGGCGAGCGTCGACCTCGTTTAACCTCGTGACTTCGATCGGGCGGGTGTACCTGCCCGCGCGGACGTCACCGCGCGCCCGCGAGAGGGAAGACGACACCCGTGACTAAGTCACGGAACATCCGTGAGTCACGAAGAGGACAGGACGCGGCCGCCATCGCTTCTCAAGGGCCAAAGAATAGACGTCGTTAGCCGCGACTGCCTCCAAGAGCTCCACGCGGAGGCTTTAAAGCGCCACTTAACCCTCGCCTGAGCTGCTATGCGCGCCCTCGCGCTCCTCGCTCGCTCCAAACGTCAGGACGAATCGAAGGGACCAGGGGAAACCATTGTGGTCCAGGTTGCCACTGCTCCAGGCTCCAGGTGTCTTTGCCCTTTCCGAATATCGTTTTAATTCGAGGAATCGAGGAACGAGGTTCCTGGTTCGCTAGGAAACTAAGGCAGTCGTGTTAATATTTACGAACAGCGAAGCAAGAGGAGCAGTGGACTTCTTCGAGAATTTTCTTTGGTCGAATTTTCTTATGGAGTTAAAATTTTATCTGTAGGCGAAAAAGATCGGCGGGACCTCTGCGTACCGGTCAGCCGTGTTTCCAATTCCGCCAACGTCGCACAGTGGGGCAAACGGCACTTTTTTGTGTCAAAATCGTAGAAATTTTGATAGAAATAAGATAGAGGGATGAATCTCCTTTTCGTGATTAAAGCTAAGATATAGCAGAATAACGGAAAAATATTGAAAAAATATGATAAACAAGTTTTCATCTTAGAAATCTATGTCAAAGTTGACAGTTGCGAAGAAAATTGTCGTTTTTCCATTATAATGCGTGGTTGAAGTTTTTCCTTGACTTGTTATTCCACATTTCCTATAGAGTTTAACGCGCTGAATTCAAATCTGACCGCAGAATTTGTCTTGCCATTCAGGATTCTTTGACATAGATTTTTAAAGTCAAAACTTGTTTGACATACTTTTTCAATATTTTCCCTTATTCTGCAACATCTTAGCTTCGATCTCGAAAGAGATTCATCCCTCCATCTTATTTCCATCAAAAGTTCTACGATTTCGACACAAATAAGTGCAGTTTGTCCTTTTGTCCACCGATTCTTCGTTGTTAGGTACTTTTTCCCGAAGTCTACAAGTGCGGAAACCAACGGGACAGCACAAAGGCGGAATTCCTCCGACTGCCCTCCTTAATTAAAATGTCCTACCTAGCATTTTTCCACTTTTCAGGAAATGATGAAATATTTCAGTTTCCACGCGCCTTTTACCTTATAAGTAAAGTTAGAAACAGTGTAATTTATTTTTTACAAAGACAGCACAAAGAAAATGGTAAAACCTCAAATTTCTCGGACGGTTTGAAACATTAGATGGGCCATTTTTATTAAGAAGAGCAGTGCATATCTGTGGGCTTTTAATGTTGTCCTTAATAATGTTTGATTAGAGGAGGGGAAGTATGACGGTGATGGAACGTGTTTAGCGTGTAGCTGACCGGAGGCAGCGTATAACTAGTGGGCCTTGCGGAGGGATAGTGATGTAAAAGCGGCGATGAGCAATGATGATGACGACCTTGAGCGTTTTGCAGACACTAGCTCAGGGACATTTTCAGTATTCCTTTTTGGACATTGGTGGATTTGTACCTTGGGGTGTTTGACAGAGAATTTCTTCTACTGAGGGTCTTCTACCTGATTACACTTCCGGTGTGCCGAGTATGCATCAAGTTCCTTTTGACAAGGAAACCCATTTCCCATATTATATTGGCTGGGAATTCCTGGACGTTGTCCTGAAAAAGGTACTGGCGTGAAAACCCCATGGTTACCTCAGCGTACACATGGTGCCCGGCTGTCGACGTCAATAAAGTAATTTCCAGACCTTCATGGCCTTCGTTGCCGTTTTTCGCCCAGAGTCTCCTCGATTCGACTCCCTGACTTCCACTGCAGTCGAGGCTCGTGCGTCAACCGAAGGCTTTTCGAGGCTAATTCGTTGCGTCCATTTGGTCGATCGACCTGGTGACCCGATATTCTAGGCGAAGAGTTTCGAAAGCCAACGACCTTGACGTCCCCGCCACGCCAGTCTAGTCTGCTGGGACTATTTAGTACATCAACGATCCACATGTTCGATTGATTTTTACTTAATTAAAAGGAGTTACTCTTCGTTTGCATTGGCAGAAATCAGGTGAACATTCGGACTTGTATGCTAAGAATTTTTCTGTGAATACTTTGTAGCTTTCGACACGACGTCAAATGGAACTGAAAACACTTGGGCTCCTTTCCGCTTCTATCGAGTTCCCTTCGAACGTTTCCCCTCCCGACTTGGCCGAAGTCGCAGATGTCTCAACCCGTTGGAAAAATCGCGAAGTTAAGAAGAGAACGGTGTTCGGGCCGAGGAACGATGTTCCGCACTTAGGAGAGATCAGACTCGACGATTCATCCTCCGTTTCGCGTTCCTCCGCGACCACGCGACGCGCGCGTAACTTCGGGCTCGCAGAAGGCATCGCGAGTCTGAATTTCTTCCTTTTCCGTGTCGTCGGCTCGCTGGACGCCGTGACGACCTATCGACCCAGAACGCCGGAAACGCGGAAACCACCGAGAGGGAACTTCACTCGAGACTCTCACCTACATCGGCGGAAACGTTCTCGTGTCTTCTCCTACATTTTGGCCGCGATAAAGTTTACCTTAATTCGATTCATTGCGTCGGCGGAAGAAGCCCTTTGACACACATCCCTGCTTCGATTCGTCAGGAATTTGATTTTAATGGAAATTGTAATTGGAATTGGAGTAGATACGTGGTCCAGATGTGGACCACTATGAAATACAAAAATGAAACTGTTTAAGCTTGAGGTTAGACTTCTACTCGTTTCCCCAGCCACTAGAGAAATACGAGCGATGAAATTGACGCTACATACTGAGACGGTCAATTTAACACCAAAGACCTACATAATTAACGTGTTCCGTAATGAATTGAATCGTTCATAATATTTTTATCGTGCTTTACGTTCGCCCGCGCACAGTTGACGCGGCCTGCGAAGCGTTAATAGAATAGTCCACGTAGCAACTATGTTCCCACGGGAAGGGCCTATTAATCCGCCGAAAGAGCGGAGGGCTCGAAGCAGAACCGCGGAAAGCACTTGACCCCGTTTTCCGCGGCTAAATGGCCCGGCGGTTTTTTCTCTGTTTGCGGACCGAATGAAAGGAGTTTCCACGGCTTGGAATAACCAGGGGTCGACCACGTTATTTGGCGAAATCGATCGTTTCGAGCTATCGGAGGCCATCCTAGAAGGAACTAACCGAAGGTCAGGAGTAATCTCCTAAAACTGGGATTGGTACTCTAATAGCTGGCGCGCAACTCTTGATTCACACTTTCCACCACTCAAGCATATTACTTAAAAAATTATTCCGGTTTTGTGAAACTACCGAAGTCCTCAAATAGTATTAATTAATAAAGTGAATTAAAGCCGACCAAAATGAATTTCGAAGCTCTCTGCCTTTCCATAAAACTTAGAAGTTATTCCAATCTGAAAATATACAGTTATCACTTTTCTTTCAGATTATTTTAATAGTAGCCCTTATTTAGACACTATCAAAAATGAACCTTCTCACTTTTATTTTAAATATAGAATTTGCAACAAACATTACTCTTGTTCAGCTTATTTTAACTCCATATCATAAAGTAAACGTATTTAACATTTATATTCGAATGTCGCGTCATAAAAATCTTCAACAGATGTGTCAAAAAATTTTGGAATAAAAGTGCTAGCCCATATTTACACCACTTCCTCTACATGCCTTATAATATACTTAATACGATTTCAAGAGTTTGAAAAATTGCGGGAAAATTGAAGAAGAGTCATCCACCTCCACGGAGGAGACCCCGCCGAAATTTTCGTTCTAAACTCTCGGCGTCAAGCTTCCTACGAGAAATCACCGCGCTCTGGTCTGCCCGACGATCTTCATTGCTCCCCATAGGTCTGTCCTCCGCAAGGATCGACAGGAAATCGACCGCCCCGCGATTACTTTTAATTTACCGTCTATTCCACCATTGAGTCTCGGCGATTGTCTGTCCCTCCTCCACCCACGGCCTCCCTATTTCCCTCTAGTTTCCTTCGATAGCGTTTCGTTGGAAGCCTTAAGAGCGTCCGGCGCACGGAACCTGCCTCAGACCATTCCAGGAGTTATATCCTTCAAGAATTATAACCGGTGGGGCGCGCAACGTCCCATAGGATATTAGCAACCCGGAGCTTTGCTTCTGCTACGAATTACTTGGTGTACGTGTGCCAACGTGTCAAAGGTCTCCGCTTCCTCTCCGCGGTCTCGGACCTCGAGTGCGAGTGTACGGTGATTGAGCCCCCTTTCGCGAAACAGCGTGCAAATATCGCACGTCGTTTTCACCTCTTTCCCTCTCTCTACTTTTATTTGCATATTCGCGGTCTCAAGTGGAGAAAGTGCAAAAATTGATGCGATTGTTTGGTGGGGCCCTGGGGGTACAGCGTATGGGGCACTGCCGAACAAACACTGCAACTTGCAACTTACATATACATGCATATGCATAGATATATGATGGTAGTGTATGAAAGTGAAGTATAATTCTTGCTAACAAAGCTGTAGGGGTTGGGGGCAAAGAAGAGAAAGCTGTTAGCCCCCAAGGGTTGCTCACGATGATTAATTATTAAAGGGTCCTCTTTTAACCCCTTAACGACCACTAAATTTTAGAAAAACGTTAAAAGAATTGCAAGCTTTTCTTATGTTTCTATTTTACTATACAGTGCAACCGTATATAATATGGAACACCTGATTTAAACAGCTTGCCAAAAGTAGGAGAGTTTGTTTCATTTAATGAAACTGACATGAGGGGCGCAGGAACTAATGCATAATCATAATTACATAGCCAAATGTAAAAAAATTAAAATTTTGGCAAAAGTGGTATCTAATATGAAACACCTAGGAAATTTGTAAAGAAAAATTTAAAAAACTTGATTTTTCTTACTAAGTTAGAAGATATAAATAATAAATAATAATATTTGGATAATGTGTTTACACTTGAACTTTTCATAATATATTTTTAACGATTTATAATTAATTAACAGCCGTCGTGCATGACCTACCGCCTTACCCAACAATCTTACATAGTCCTTACGTAAACGTGAGGTCGCCCAAGAATATATCATGAAAAGTTCTAGCGTAAATACGTTATCCAAATGTTATTATTTATTATTTCACTCTTTTTAGAGCACTGTGTTTTATTTTTTATTGTTAAGTTCTGCTTACATCGCCGTGGGTTTTTGAAACTTTTTTAATTTTATTTTTTATTTCGCCTTTTTTTAGAGGACTGTGTCTAATAGGCCACGCAATATTGTAGCATTACAATAGTTGGAACGGCTTAGGAAGATTTAAGTTCTTTAGAATATACAGCTTTATAGTTCTGTTTTTTTTTATTGCTATTCTATTGCAGCGCGGCCTAGTGGCTAAATTGCCGAAAATATGTCTAAGAACCAGCCGGCAAACGATACCTAGCTAATGCAAAGAAGCGCATGAAGATCGGTCCAGTAGTTTTGGAGAAAAATAGTAAAAAGGTGGAATCAGACGGAACGTGGCTCAGCGATCTTTGCGCGTGAAATCCACGCGCCGTCTGATCGGTCATGTCTCGCCGAGCCACGTCCGTCTGATTTCACCTAAACAGACACCACCATGGCACGCACAAACATACAACCTCTTACCGTTCCGCCGTGGGTAATAAACAAATATATATCATCTTTTGGAATTTATTGTTGTTTTTACGTGTCCTACACGTCGGCCGCGTGAATAATACGAATGAAGCCCCACACTCTTCCTGTTCCTACAGAAAGCCTAGAACGGTTACGATTCTATGGAATGTAATATTACGGAAGTAGAATTTTGAGACTTTTCGCAAGGAATGTAATATTGCCGAGGTGTGTCTTAAGGGTTTATACAGTAAAATCGAATAATCCCCACTCGCGACGTCGCAGAATCAACATCAGCTCATTGCAGCTTCACTATCTACCTCCCCCTTCTGTCTTCCACCAAAGACCAAACATTTCCCAGTTCCACTAACCATCATCCGTATCCTGGTTCCCGTTCTGCGTCCGAAGGCAGGATAAAAAACGCGGACCATCGCAGCAGACAAAGCGGTTGCAGCCACTGGAGCATGCTGTCCCCTGGAAACGCAACAAAGGATCCGCGCGGAGGACTTCAGGATGTCGCGCGATCCCGTCGCGCGCGACAGCGTGAATAGAGGCGGAACGAGGGAGGCTCTTCCACGGCGAGGGACGGAGGGGATCGTTTAACTTTTCCAACATTACGATTCAGTAGACAACGAGCGACGGCTTTTCGAGAAAAAAAGAAGCATCGATCCTGGCCTCACCTTACCGGTCGCCTATTCTTCGTTTCGAGCGATTGGGTATGCCAGCCGCGTGCGTCGGGGACTTCCTTCGTGCATCGGCGATCATCGTGGCCGTCGTCTGCGCGCCAAGTACGCGACGATTCACGTGAACACCGGAAGCTGGCCGAACGTGAGATCGAACTCAACGGAACGATCGGTGGATCGTCGCATCCGTGGAACACCTTCGTGGCTGCACACGATTGAGATCGTTAGGGCAATGGTAGAGGCATGATACGCACCGATTCGATTATATAATATTCTAATCGAGCAGTGGAAGAGCAAGTCGGGAATACTGTCGCGCTGTATTTCGATAACACGTGGGTGTCTTTACGGTGGAAGGAGCTCCAAGTGGTTCGAGGATGCGTCAATGTGGAGTTGTGTTGAACGTGGTTATTTGGTTAAATCCATTCGGGATGAATTGATCGCGATTTTGAAGAGATTATACAAAAAGTGATTGGTATTGGAGTGTATAGGTATAAGTTGCTTAGAAATTGCAGAAGAATAGTTTGAATTTATGAAGATGGTTGAGAGGCAAATGCAGGGGTGGGGAACGTTTTCATGTTGGAAGTTTGCAATTAATTTAGCTGTAATCAAATGAGGCGTTGAGAGCAAAAACGGGGTAACTTACATGTTTTGCGAAATTGGGTTAATAGCAATAATGTATTCCAATAGGCTGTATTAATCATATAAAATAGGAGAAAATAATCTTTTTATTGCAAATTAGGCCGCATTCAAGAAATTTCAATTAGTACTTAAAAATGTACATTATTTTGTAAAAATCTAACTACCATGTACTTAATAATTTAAAAAAATGAAAACTACTTGTTATTTTAAAGTTAACTAATCATTTACCGATTTTGTTGTGCCTGTTTTTTGTTGGAAAGCATTTTGGTTGCAGCATGGAGGTCCGCAGTTTTAGTTAATTCTCTAAACGTGTATCCGTCCTTAGACGAACAAAAATGTATTAATAAAAATAAAAGGATTTGTTCTGTAAAATTTAGATTCAGTCAAAAGGCCGCATTTAAGAATCTAAAACGCCACAGATTTCCCACCCTTGGGCAAATCATTCGACGGTGACAGTAACGGACCAACTTGTCCATGTTTCCTAAACTATGCGATAAATTCCTCGGTCGAAGGAATTATACCATGCACGAGGATCTTATATCTCGCGAAATTCGAGGTTCCTCCATCTCGTAGGTTCGCCATGGTAAAAACTCATTAAAGTTTCAAATTGACCGCCCCGAGTTCCTTGAAGGCGGACTTCTCTCGGCAGAGTTTAAGTTCGTGGAATACCTGGGCGCAATGAAAATGCCATGGTAACGATACAAGTTAAGCTCCCTTTGAGCGTCTCCAACTTGAAATGCAGAAACTGCGCCGTCACTAACCCGATTATTAATATTCTTGGTTGACCCAAAGGCAACTACTAAACGCCGACACCGGACGAAGGAAATGGTGAACGAGTATTCGTTCTGTACCTTTTTTTTTATAATTAATTCTTAACATATTGAAAAGGAAAGTCGGTAAAGGTCCTTTCTTTTCTTTAAAATGCTACATTTTCTACAATCTCCTGAATTTCACAAAATCCGTACGTAATACGATACATGGGTACTAGGTTTGCCAATTCTTTCTCGGAAAAATATAGTAGTTTTCAGAGAAAAGTAGTACACAATCAAACTACATTAAAACAACGATATATTATTTTTTAATTTACATTTTTGTGCAATTTGACATTATTAAGTAATTTATCGTCTATAACAAATGTGCCAAAGGTTTGATTGCACTGAAAGTCTAAATTAACATATACCTATAAGAAGCTGATTTTTATGAGAAATAGACAGGCTCTGCTTCTGTCTTCCTGCCACTTCCTTTTCGTTACAAAAAAATCCTCTCTGTTAAAGTTAAATTTCACAAATTAAAGTTTTGTTGTAGCCATTGAATGAAAAAATAAGTAAAAATTGTAGAATTTTATCGATGTATCGGAAATATAGGTTTTTTACGTACTATATCATTTTCTAACAGTATATAGTAGATAGACTGCACAAAAATAATGGCTACCCTTATAGATAAGAAGACAACTAACCTAAACTTTTGATTTTCACTTATTCAAGAAGTCTGAATAATTTAACCGAAATGAATTTTCCCTTATAAATAAACTAGTTTTATTACTCAGCCTCGCCCGAAATTTAGATTCTAATTTTATAAAAAAAAGATTTATTTTTTGGTGAAAATAGTCACATTCATCTGGATTAGTTAGGCATAATGAGGTAGAACACATTTCGTGACCCCAGAGTTTACCGTGAGAAAGTTTTTTGGCGACAGACAAACACACAAACACTTTCCGCTTTATACATATTAAGATACCGACGTTAATAAAATTTTTGTTTAAAGTTCAAGAAATGCTTTATACCTGTTAAAAAGGTTAATACATTTCCTGTAAAAAATTCCTGAAAATACCGCTCGCTTTGTAACGCCGAGGTGACCTAACGCCTTAAACCCAGAGATTCCTAAAAAGAGATCTTCCATGAGACATCCTCGTCAATCCCACGCGTAGAGCAACAAGTTCATATTCACCTCGAATTCCCAGATGCCTGGAAGAACAACCGCGAGCATCGTTTCGAAGCGACGCCTCAAAGCGCGGGGATATTTTTATACCATCATTCATCCGCGTTCTTTCCCTTCTCTCACGTGCGGTACTCAGAGGCCTACAGGAAAGGATATGACACAGGGGATGATTGATAAAAGGTCTATCCGCGGTGGCGATCGAACAATGCCCCCGCGCAGATAGTAATTTACCGAGGGCCGGGGAAAAAACAAAAGGGCAACTCTCGAGCGGTTTTCTTCCGCCTATCGTAAGAAATATATCGCCGTCTGCGACCCTCCTCCGGCGGGGTGGCTCGCGACTCGCGTGGCTTTGTGCGGCGACCGTCGGGAGATCGATAGCCTCTACCCCCGATAAGGGGAGAACGTTTAACACGGTAATGACGTGGTCGAGAAGTGCAAAGGCCCTCGAGGAAGACTCGACGGCGCCTGGAAAAGGGAAAGGTAGGATTCCACCGACTGTTCTCCCTTCGAGGGGAGGAACGGCGGAGCAGACTCGCTCCCTCCCCCTCCAGCGGGCCGTGCTAATTTCGAATCTGCTCGTTGTTCCGGCCAACGCGCCGACAAAGCTTTGATGCCTCGGTACAGTACAAAAAAACTGAGGTAAAAAAAAAGCGCGCAGAGCGAGGGGCTGCGAAGGGAAGGCAATTGTAGCGCGCGGGAGGAGAAACGGAGAAAATGATATGGGGGTGTCTGTGGGGTGAACGAAACGATAGAATCCACACCCTCCAAAAAAATGTAAAAAAAAAAAAGGAGAAGGTAGAAAAAGGGTACCTATCGCTGGTCGACTGTTTGATGAATTTTTTTCGGTTAATTCGCTGCATGCTTTGATTTCCATTTTTGCAAGCCACTCCGCCACTCTTTGTTGCGCCAGCACTTTGTTCTGCGGCGCTTCCGTGCAATTTCCCTGCACTTTTTCAAACTAACTTATCTGGAACACTATGTACGCCGCGGATGGTATAGATGGCCAGCGGATATGGGATAGTATCGTGCACCGACTGGCAGTCGTTTCCACGGGTATCGCCGGGAGAACGTTTGCTATTGACAGGATTGCGGGGGATTTGAAGCGTAGCGGGGCCTTCGCGGTAAGGAGCAGAGGTGCCGTTAACGATTATCTATGAACCTCCATTTATCGATAACGGCGCGACGTTATCAGTAGCGCAAGTTAGATAAAATTATCATATAACCTGTTTTGCCGTATTCAAACGCCGTTCTCAAGACACTTTCCATATTTCCTACACATCGATAGTGCGAATTATACACTCGAGTTATTGACCACGTTATCTTTGCCGACGAGAGCCATTCTTCCAGCGATCACGCGCTTTGAAAAATCCAATCTCCGCTGTCGTGCTTTTTAATTCGCCGAGAGCTCAATCGACCAGCCACCGTTTAATCTGCGAATATCAATTCAATCTCGACCCACATATGTTTCCGTGCGGTTGCGCCATAAGGAAAGTTCGCCGCGGTTCAAGAAAATTGGCAATAAATTTCCGTACGCACGACGCTTCCTCGCCGACGCGTTACGTACCGTCCGGGTTATTTAATTCCGTTGTGCTCGTGTTGCCCGTCGATGGATCGATTCGCTTCGCGAGTACTCCCGTTCCCTGAATCGCGATAAGGTGGAATTCGTCTCATCCCCTCGCTAATCGTTGGAAATCACGCGCGGTGCCTGAGCTACTGTTTTGCTTAAGTTTCCACTTCTTAGTGAATTTAAAATTGAATTAGCATTCCTTGAAAATATCTTACGCTGCTGCAAGATAGTGTAAACGATGAGATGTTGTTGGTAAAGTCTATGTTCTTGATAGAATTCTGTTTACTGTGATGGAGAAGAAAATTGAAGTTCCATCGTTATAAGGAAATTAGCATTTTCATTTGGTTTCACAGTGCATGTCAAAGAAAAATTCTTCATTTTAAATTATTTTAACTCGAATGTTTAACGCGAGAAGAGTTCGCCTATGGTAGGTTCACCGATCTCCGTCTTCAAAGCTTTTCATTCCTCAACTCCAAGCCTTTTATCTGCTATCGACAGTTTATCGTGCAACGCCTTTGTAATCCGTACTCGCCTATCGTATTATCGTCCGCGATTTAGTTTAAAACAGCTATGAAATTACTGTTAACGGCCCTTTCATGACGCAGAGGTCGGGCAGAGCTGGATTGAACTTAGGTCAGCACCACCAGGGACCAAGTGGATTCAACTTCCCACGTGCAAATTTATGCAAGTTCGTTATTAATAGCTTCGAAGAACGGGGAGAGTTAACGTTGGAACAACCTTTGAAATTCTAATTCCATCTACATAGCAGAACACTACTTTCATCCTGAAAATAACTGTCCGGATGCTATAAGGCAGAAATTTTTTGCCAGAATATTCTGCTAAGTTGCTTGAAGGGAAACTTTTAATTTTCAGCTGACCCCCTTTCCTCCTGAGAATCGCTATTGCGAAGACAGTAATAACGATCTCCAAATACCGCGCACATTTTCTTCCGGCATGGTTGCTACTTTTACCTCTACAGCTTCTGAGTCTCCCATTTGTATTGACCAAAGCTGATCTCGAATTCAAGGCTGACTCTGCGCTCCACAAATCCATCAACTTCTGTTTCGACGTCCCACACATTTCCCATTGTCCAGTGTTTGCGAGAGGATGCCAGTAACCGTGGCGAATCGGATCGGTCGTTGTCAGTTCGCCCGCGGACTTCTTCCCGAACTGAATTTACAGGAAAATCGACGTCTAGGCCCCCTCGAGCGGAACGGCGGAATTCGACTGGAAAACACACAGATCGCGCGATTTCGCCGGCGGATTCGGGGTTTCCGGACCAGTCGGCCACTATGGAAAGGTCACTCGTTCCCGCTCATGCCTAGGAACGTGATCGAATAACGAAAATCCGGCGACGTGTGTTGAAACACCTGCCGATTCGCAAGCCCTTTCACGAGGAGGCACTCGCCTGCTCGAATTTAATCCTTTCTGGCCGAATCCAGCGGGAATTTAATTTCACCGCGCTATCGTCTTCGCGTGTAATGGTAACGTTCTCCTGTAAGGGGGCTTTGCTCGATACAACGCGATGGTACCTACGCTTTTAAGCTCACCAGATGTTTCTTCCGAAGTGCAGCAATTTATTGTTTAGAACGAGAACCTGTGCAGAGTTGTGATAAAGTGGTACCATGCGAATTTATAACGAAAGCTATGTGATAGTATGTATTTTACAATGTCAGTGATGCTGGTTTTCAAAGTGAAAAAAATGAATCAAAAGAACTGATCAACTTTAATTTGTAATTGAGTTGAAAAGTAGCTGAGGTATTAAGGTATACCAGTCCCCCCATCTTGTATAATTAAGTTGCTAAGCTAAAGGGTAGCATAATAAATTAGTAAACAGCGTAATGATTACAACGTGTCCAGCAAATAGAGCTGTCACTCGCGATTCAGAAGCACACAGAGTTCCCATGCTTGGCACCCCGAACGCGTCTTATTTCTTTCCCCGGCGAACAGTTTCAAAAGAAGCGTCGTATCGCTTGACGACAAAAGCAAGGTAAAGCCCTCCCTCCGAAAATAGACCCGTCGATCCCCCGATTGCACGAGGGGGACGCCCGATCGAAGACTAAATCCCTTGTAGAAGCGAATTCTCGGGTGGATTCGAGGTTTCTGGAGCACTCGGACACGGTTTTAAAGGTCGACGACCTTTTCCACCCTGCGTCATTGTGGCGCGAGTCACGCGGGCCCGCTCGATATCGCTAAAATGCTATTAGGTCGATCTCGAAACGACTTCCTGGCGGGCGTTCACGACTTCCTCGCCTGTTCGTTTGCATCTGCTTGGCCCGTGGAAAATTTACGAGACTTCCCAACAACGAACTCGAGGCGCGCCTCTTTCATCGCGGGGGGAATGGAACAACGCGTTCGCGAAATAAAACACGCATCAAACTTTAGCGAACTCCCCTTAGCCCTGCTTTTATTTGCATGCTGATTTTTCAGTCTTCAACATACTTTCTCCCTGCTCTGTTTGACAAATAACCCGGCGGTTTCACGGAGCGCAGAACGGAGGAAAATATTTTTTAAACGTTGAGACACTTTTGTACCGTGATATTCTGCAAAATTTTTGCATCCCTTTTTCCCTCGCGCTTGATATCAAGAAGTCTCCCCAGCGTGGCGTTCGATCTTTACAGCTTCTTAGCCAGGCCGAACGCTAACAAAGAAACGCTCTTCAAGGTATGTCCCTTTTGTCTGAACGCCGACATTATGCCCTGACCCTGCTTTTCCCTACGCCACTGTGTAAAAGGTTGGAGGGTAAAGCAGGCACTTGAGCCGAACTATTGATAGCACTACCAACGTGGCCTTTCAAAGATTCGTCTCGGCCCCGGCGTTCCCACTTGGACGCTTTCTGTCCTCTCTATACGCTCCCCGGCCGCGTCCACACACAACTCTTAACTATGTAACGGTCATGTTATTTTCATTACGACCAACTAGACAATATGACGGCTTTTATTCCATTCGCGCGCTGCATGCTGGCTCGATATCGCCTCTCAGTCCCGCGGGAGCACCGGCTTCCTACGGCTGCAGGAAGAAGCTTCGAAGTTAGACGTTCAAGATTAATAAAGGAAATTTTGAAAAAGGTGGACTGTGCAATTTTACATTTTAATGGCCCGAAAAGGAAATGTATCTTTGGGAATTTATTAAAAGCAAACTACTTAATGTATCTTTTTCAAACTTTTAATACTTTTTAGTGGGTATTTAAGTTACATGAATATCTTTTTTGAAATTTATTTTGAATGGATTTGTAAGCTGTACGGGACCAGTAACTCAGCGCTACAAATAATTTCCGCTGAAATGGTTGACTGTTTCCCGACGAAACGGTTTGTTTGAAATAAAAAGACCAAAAAGTTTTAGGAATTATATGCGGGTGGCTATGACACGACGAGTTCGATTTTGAAAATTTTGAAAGATGACAAAGTGGCGAACCTGTGAAAAAAAATTGTGAAATTTTGTTCTAGTAAATTAACCTCTTTCGACAAAAAAAAAGTAGAAGGAAACGACCCGTCAAAAAATTCTCTTGACGTGCCGTAGCCATCCGCATATAGTTTCTAAAACATTTTGGTTGTTTTTATTTTAGAACCACCGTTTCGTCAAAAAACTGTCAACCAGATTTTTTGCAGCACAAAGTTACTGGCCGTGTTCAATTTGCAAATCTGCTTTAAATAAATTTGAAAAAATATCCAATATCCAATAGAAAATCCTGAAAGTTTCAAAACATTCATTACGTAGTTTGTTCTTAATAAATTTCCAAAGATACCTTTAATTCTGGAGCAATTACTCCCCCCTTAAGGAAGACGATGTGAAGGAACAAACTCAGGTGTAACATTGATCTTTTCCACATTACCAAATTGATTTGTCTGTTTCAGAGGACTGAAAGATAAGAAATAGGTGTCGTTTTATTTTGGCCCTTTTGCATGTTTAGGAGATGAAAGCAAGCCTCAAAGTTCCTAAGAACAGGTACAAAAGTTCCTATTGTAAGTTTAAAGAATATTACAACATTGTGTTGAATAAAACTTGAACTGCTCAATTTTTGAGGGATGCTTTCACCCCCTATATACGGAATTAATTAGTGCTGCGAGGGATAGAGGTATACTAGAATGAGTTGTTTTCAGAGGGAAAGTATATAAAGGGCATTCGAATTACTTTGCAAGCCGCACACGCGTTGCGTAAGTATAAGAGCAACTTAAGGCGCCCTACAAGCAGAGCGTTACACACGTGGAAGCGCGGCTTAACGGAGGACACGAGCCTACGCGAGCTCATAACAAGTATCGAAGTCATCCTTTTACGTAAACCAAACGAAAAGTGAAACCTAATACTCCCATTTTATGGAATCTTCAATCCTAGACTGGATTAATTAAAAAACTTTCTACTTTCCCCAACGAAACGTTTCCTTACGTGCCACCTTCATTCAATAACAGACCGATCGTTCACTTTTGTTGCCCACACGAACTCCCACACCAGAAAACAGATTTAATCAAAGCATCCATTGACGTGGTTGCACCGAGTCGCGTTTTTACATCGCTACTTATCGAACGAAGCTTTCTTTCAAAGGTTATCACTGCCTTTCCAGAGCACGAAGATTGCCATGCGTTGGAAGCAGCTGAAAACATTCCCCTCCCCCTGGGTCCCTGATTACCAACACAAATTAAATTCTACTCGCACCGACGTCCCGACACCTTGCTACCGCTAATGGATTGTTTACACCAAACAATCTTCCCTTTCAACGAGCGCGCTCTGTGAAACAGTCGACTGCGATGGAGCGATACCTTTGCAATCGTTTCCAAAGGCGTCGAACATTCACTTCCCACCTGTTCGAAGCTTTTTAGCGGACAGCACTCGGGAGAAAAACAATCACCCGAGAATCTCACGCGTGTATTCATCATTTCCGCGAAAGTACATAAATTCGCGGGTAAACGTTGCCGAGCGCAGTTATCCCAATCGCGCGCGTAATGCACGCACCGCGCGGAGCACAGGTCGCAAACCGCGAGTTCGATAACGAGCGGGTCGCTGTGTGCAGAATCCTCGGCGCGTTTCAGCGTAATTACGAATGGCGATATTGTTTTCGGTCGCGTTATTAGTTGGGATTCCGGTGAAAACCGCCGCCTGCGCGATATATCGATGGGATCTAATGACATATGCCACAGCTGGATCGATACGTTGCAACGCGACACTGTGTCTACTGGGCTGCTCGAGACTCGAGAACCGCATTATGCATCTTTGGCAGCGAGATGGGGATCGCTGGCGATTTTATTCGCGAAAGTGCAACGTCACGCTGGGAAGCCGACGCTCCTGGGCACCAATTATTGCTTCAGTCTCTTATTTGTTTCTGGTCCTTCGCAAACGCGGAACTCTGGGTTGCAGTTTGATGTTTCACAGGGTATAAGTACTCTGTGAAATTCTGTTGAAGAAGTTTACGAATTGGGAATTTTACGATTTCTTCAAAATCTATTTCAGCAAGTACAAGATTATAATCTTAAGAATTTTCGTGCAAAATTTGATTGAAATTGGTCCACTAATCTCTGAGATATTTTTCATACCGCAAATGCTGTAACTATGAAGAGGCCTTGAGAGAAGGGGTTGCTATTGCATCATTTCTCAAGCTATCAAATTTCCTTTGGAAGATAATATAGCCTAATTTATACACAAAAAGTTGTACATCTTGATTTTTATGTATAACGGTTTCTATATAAAAAACAATTCTCAAAAATAACGCCTTTTTCGGATCTGTCAAAGTAACCCGTTAACCACGAACGTCACGAATATTTTCCACTAAATTACCAATACCAGAAATATCATTCCCCCGTGCCCTAAAAAGCAACAGAGATATTTAAACTGCAATCCCAGCGGACCCGCCGCGCGCTCGGTAAAAAGAAACAAAGCCAGCTGGTCGATTAAAGGCCCCGGCGTTCAAATTCTCATCGGAACGAGCTAATTCGTCGTCGACGGGAATTGACGCCGGGCTCGGCGTTCCCACGAGAAACCCCTGCATGTTTCGTGAAACGAAAGCACGCAATCGGAAGCAGCGGGACGCGATCGAAACTGCGGCCCCGAAAAGGGGTGTTAGCCGTGCTGCCGGTGTCTATTAATGTCGCGGCCCTATTTCCGGATATATCTTGTTGCCGTGCGAAAATTCACCTCCCCGCCGCGCGGGGGGGACAGATATCGATCGATCCCTGTGCCCCAGAGTCGAAATGTGAGGGGCCGGAGGGCGGGCGGGCGAGAGAGGGAGAGAGGGATCCTCCGCGCCGGTTTCACCCTGGAAACAGAGGGAGGAAACCGAGAGCGTTGCTGGGCAGGCAGAGGGGGGAAACGAACGGCTGGATGGGCTCGTTTATTAAAGTTTTCGAGCACGAGCCCTTCCGAACGGCAACCAGTTGAATACACGGGAAAAATGTTAAACACGGGAAGAAAAAGTGAAGGGGTGGAGGCACGGGGGAAGCAGGATAATAGACGGGGGTAGGTAAGGAGAAAAAGTCGGCCGTCCATGGCTTTTCATTCCGCCATTTCCCGCGTCCTTTCGCGGCAACTTTCCTCGTTCCGTATGCATCGCGCGAGGAACTCGTCTCCACCCGCCTCCCTTCGCGTGCGGGCGGGTAGACCGGGGGTAAGGGATGAACTGCAGGGAACCGTGTTTCGCGCTTCGTTGGAAACTGGAGCTTTCGTTCGACGAGCAACCACCCCTCTCGCGTGCACTCGCCGTCGTTGTTTACGGAAAACAGGAGACAAGTTGGCCGTGTGAATTCGGGATGTGGAGGAACGGGGGTGGAGGGAAGTTTCCGACAGATTTTCAAGGAGCTTTCGGCTGGCGATGAAGTGAAATTTGCGGGAAGTGTGGATACTCGGGGATCCTTCTTCTGGCATGTTTACGCGCAGACAGTTCGGGGCAGCGTTACGTTGCTTTGAAGGGGAAAGTTGATAACTTCTTACGCGATGACGATAGTTAGTCGCGGGGTATATCGTGAGGGAACTAAGTAGTTTTTGATCATTTTAGAGGGCTTCCAGCTTTAATATTGATGAACCTAAGACATTGATAAATAAATTGAACTGAACAATTCTTTTTCCATAAATAGTACACAATATCTTGGGGCAGAAACGTAACTTTTTCTATGAAGTCCCACCAATTTGACAAATTTTAATTTTTTTTTCGTTTGTTGGGTTCATCGACAATACAATTATACTAGAAATAAGAAAATCCTTGGTTTTTTATTTCAGGGAAGAAATGGGGCCATCATTACAATCGCCAATTTGCAACTCCGGCGCGCGAGTCCTAACGAACGTATTCATATATCTTCATTTTTACCGAACACTTTGTAATGTAAAAATTAATTTTTACTGTTTGAATGTGAACTAAGATACCCCGAAAGTTTGGAAAAGATCGGTTTAACACTTCCTTAGGAAAAAATGTTCCCAAGAATCACCTTATCCTAGAGTCCTAAATAGCGCTCCCCCCTTAAGGAAGACAGTTGAAAATAAGTGTAATTTAATTGTTTATAAGATGTGGAATAATAAGGTAACTGGGAACTAGTTTTTGATCATCTAAAATACATGGAAATTGATTTTTGATCAAGTAAGGAGTTACATAATTTTGGATCATCTAAAATACATGGGAACTAATTGCTCATCATGTAAGGAACATCGCGACAACCCGCACAGATAATTTATTATGATTTATATATAGCCTTTCGAGCTTATTGTAAATCTTCTTTGCTATACTTTTTATAAGGACTCGTCTCATTTGTACTTGCCATTTTAGGTTAAGTCCGAGACTTGTCTGAAAAAACCTGTGTTATTCAGATGACCAAAAAAAACAAGGGCAAATGTGCTACCTTATACATTTATCTTTACGAAAATTCACAAAACGAACTGCATTCACAAATATTTTTGAATTGTCAATTTTTATTTTAGAAATTATTTCAGACAATTATTTGTTGATATACACTTAAAGTTTTAAAAGAACGATATATTTCATAAACTGATAAAAAATTAGTACCTGAGCAAGAGCTAGGAGCTTAACGATAGTGTTTTATGTGGAAGAAATTTTAAAGTTGCACTGTGTGTGTTTAGAACAGTGGGAGATAAGGAAGAAGGTCGTGAGGCGAAATTAAGTTCTTCGGGACGCTCTGTATTTTTGTGCTAGCGGTGCTGTTGCTAAGTGCCGCTGCGGTTCTTGCTTTTAACGATTTCCATACTTTTCAGTGGGTTTTCCACTCTTCAGAAGAATATATTAAATTTTTATAGAAGAACCGAGAGAATCCTCGAGATGACTTCAATACTAATGCAGTTCAGAATTATTAAAAGTTTAAGTATTATGAGCTAGTGTAAAAAGAACATCCAACCACTATTTCCCAAATTTTTATTCCCTACTATATTGTATAAATCATCTTTTATATCTGAAAATCAGCAAGCTTCAAAAAGCAAAAGGAGAACAACCGCGTGTTACATAACACCCATTATTTAACGGAACCTGACATTGCAAAATAACGACAGTACTTTCGAAAGTTCGATTTTTATCACGACAGTCAAGCAGAATTGTTAGCGCATAAAAATTTCATTGTTTCTCGTTACCGAACTTCACCATTGATTTTCGTATCCCTACTTCGCGTGCGCCCCACAAGGACCGCAAGAAATTCTGCATGCTTGCTCGAATTCCGTTTCGATACATTTCCCCAACCCTTCTGTTTTTCTTCAAATGCCTTCGCGTACAGCGTAGCAGAAAAAGCACTCTTGCCGCGAGGAAACTCATAGGATTCGAATGAAACAGAACGCGAAGGGCTTGTTATCTAATCTCGGAGCATGCTCCAGCTGTGGCCACTTAAAAATATACACTCCATTCGCTCTCTTTCCCTTACAACAGTCCTACTGAATAGAACGCCTCGCCGAGTAAAAGGAAGCTTTGATTAAAAGGACTCCTTTCGGGAAATCCCGTCTCGCAGAAATTAAAACGCAATTTCGCGACAGATGTTTCGATATCGCCCGCTGTGAAATTGATAACGCTTCGTTATCGCCAATTAGTGACACCGTATCCTGTCAGCCTGAAGCAAAACTCCATAAATTCCTTTTTTTTTTAACGCTAGCGTGTAGCGTTCATGTATCTAACTTATTTCTAGAGCAATTTAAACAGGGGATAGAAAAAGTGACCAATTTATACCTCAATTTTTAACCGCGACCTCCTATATCAATTTCAAAGCTAAACTAGACGATTAAAATCACTGTGCACTAGATTCTCAACTGGTACAATGAAAAATAGCTGCGGAGATAACCTCTATTGCTCCTTCGCGGTATCGAATGAAATCGAACCTATTTAAACCACCGATAAACGATGCGTTTAACATTTATGGGACACTTTTCGCATTGATTTTGCAGCTCAAGTTGTCAAACAGAAATTTTCCTGAATAAAGAAATAAAATAGCCGAGCCTTAATTTTTTAAAACAACCAACACTCGACAAAGTACACGCTTATAATTCCAAAAATACAGGGTCAGTGGGGACCCTGCAGATCAGCCTACACTTACCACCCACCTTCGATAGCAGTCGAGTTGTTCCGAACGAAACAAACCGTCCCCAATTGACCAAGTCGACTACGCTCCATCGCCGTCGGGCATACTGCTCGAGAGTGTCCAGGCGAACGTAACAAATCCAGCCGAATCCCAAATCGATCGTGTGAATCTCGCAGTGGCACGGAACCTCTTCGAGCAATCGCCCCACTGCAGAGCCGTTCTAGAGCACGAGGCGAGGGCGACGCGAGATTCCAGGCACGTTCCCGTCCAACGGCCCCGATATAAACACGCGCGGGCCTGACCCGTGCGGATCGGGCGACGAAAGAAATCTGGACAGTGGGCCGCTGGATGCGTTGTCCTGCCATTAATGAAGGGGGGAGGAGAGGCCTCGCCGGCCAAGGGGTAAGGCTCGTGGGCACGTGGTGTCCAGATGCGCCACCGTTGGTCCCAGGAATTACCCGGGGCCCACTTTCCAGGCTCCATCCGCCGCGTGTCCATGTGTGCCGACTGTTTACCACTCGCATGAATAATCCATCGGGCCACCCGTGCACTCTGTGGCCCGATCACCTTACAATAGGATCAGAGTCAGAGGGACATTTAGGGGCATCTAGGGCCCCGTAACTCTGGGATTAATAGTTCCGCGGGAAGAATACATTAACGGGATCTAGCGCTGGCTAATGACGGTGCTAATCCTTCAGCGGACGAGAGAATATCTTTGAATTTTAACCTATTCTATTGTCGACGGGGGCCTTAGATGCAGACACTTTTCAGGGGAACGAGGGAACAGTGGGAAGGCTGATGCACTGCGTGGTTGTAGCGGAGGAATTGGGGGAGTGGAGGTGATAGGTTTGAGCTAACAGAGAGGTTGAGAAACAGCAGTTGCAGTTATACAGAGAATAAAATGCTACCCTACATGAAACTGTATCTGATATCAAAGTGGAACCTCTTATCGTCATTCTTTACTTCATCTTATGTTACTGTACAGTCTAAACAGTTTTCTAAGGAGCTACATGAGACTAATAAAGAAAACTCTGACATTTCCCCACTCCTGCGCGTCTGTTCTCTTTCCAGCATCCTTTCCGTAACGACCTTCCATTATAATTCCTGCCCAGTTCATCACTCCTCCTCGCCAAGTCTATAATGATCTCGCATTCAATTCTCCGCGCGGGGTTTTACAAGGTATCGAGTCGCTCGACTCTATAATTTAATCGTCTTTTTTTTTTACTTCGTCACGGCCCCCTTTAACGGTCCATTAATATTTAACGCGCAATCGACGCCGGGTTAAGCGGCACGCATTTTCGTCGCACCTTAAAAGCCTATCGTTCGCGCTCGAGGCCGTTTCCACGAGTTTCCACAGACTCGGGGCTCGATGATTTTACGAGGAGTCGTATCGTTCCGCGCAACACGTGTCGACGACACGTTTTCAAGCCGCCCCGAAGCATTTACCATCGACGCGGAGGATTATTTGCAGCCTATACCGCGGCGGTCGCTTTGCTCCTTCGATCGAGCCGTCCTACGATCGTTACACCGTCAATTTTTCGGCCCCCTTAATCGGGCCATTTGCATACTGACGCCATCTCGCGCGCCGTCACGCGCAAGTATCTGCCTGCGTCAGCGTTCCCGTAAATAAACCTTGAGAAATGCCACTGAAATATTGCAACAAACTGGTCCTGTCCCGCCCCGAGCCTTAATAACGAAGAATCGCCTTTTTTAAGAATATTAACGCTTTCATTGCTCCGAGGGATTTATCTCCTTCGCGGAATCTCGAATACGGATCGAGACGTTGGATTTTGAAGTTTATCTTCATCTTCGTCTTCGCTCATTTTAGATGATATTGAAGGGACTTTGATTTTAAAAAAACATAGTGGGTCATTGATAAGCCCTGTCAGATGGGATGTTTTAAAATTGCTATTTCGAACGAAACGTTTTGGGGGCAAGTGACAGGGTAGTTTAAAAATTCCCTGGAAGCTCGCACCCTCCAACGTTTTTCACGCTTAAACGTGACGACGGAAGTTTCCAAGCTTAAATGCGCTGAAGGCTTGCTAGTTTTGCACTTGGGGACGAGGACAATTTGAAACTTTCGGTACTTCCGCTTAACGATGCGGCGATATTAAAGAAGGAACAGAGAAACGGCTGTTGCAAGAAATAAAGACGCTCCTGGGATAAAGATTCTAATTACCACTGTTTCGAAATAACTAATACCACTAGACGCAGTAGCTAGCTATTTACATTTACCATTATTCGAGTCCTTTCATCCCCCGAAACAAGGCTCTTCCTGTAGAACCAACAGAGCAATACAATTTCCCAGACACTTGTTCACATTTCCACTCCCTCTATTTACGAACAAATACTTCTCGACAAGCTTTTCTAATACCGATGCTACGAAGCCACCGCTGGCCCGTACGGAATACAGAAGTAGTAATACCATTAAACGCGACGTTTTACATTTCCCATCCTTCATGCGTCCCTCGGTCCCCTTAAATAAGCTACTGCCTGGGCAAGGTGAGTTATAACGTTTGTCCCTTCAAAATATTCCATGTTTTATTTATTTCCATGGATCTCCCCCCGCTGCCCATCTTCGTCTATTCCGCTCGCCTTTGGTCGCTTTTGATTGTCCGTCGTGTCGCGGCGGCGGTGTGAATATCAATGACGAAAGAACCACCCCCCTCCATCTCGCCCGATGATCCGCGACTCTAACGGTGGAGCGTGCAAGATATGTGCACCTGGTCGGTAATTAGGCCAGGGGTCAATTAACCCACGCGTTTCGCTAACCAGGCCCGATGCAGACTCTGCCACGGTTTCATTAGGCGATTTCGCACCTATAAACACAGGGTGCACTCCTTTTCCTTTTCAACGTTAGCCAGGCCTTCGGTTCCTTCCTTCCTTCCTTCCTGCCTTTTGTCGGCACGCGAGTCAAACTCCTTTCCACCTCCCCTTCGTTTAATTGCAACTGGGTCAGAGGCTCGCCCCGCAGTGATAATTATCGCGGTTTAGAAAAGTTTGGAAATCCAGGTCGGTACGCGGGTCACCTATTAAAAGCCGCGCGATTTTTCATCGAGCTATCAAGGTTTTCCAGCGCGATCGAACGCTGTATAAGTATATGTCACAGTCAAAGCGCTATTTCAGCGAGTGTATATAATCACTAGTCAATTATGCACACGGTGATTTGATCACGTGAACCAGAAATGAAATTTGTAAAAACCAAGTTGATATCTAATCGGGTCTAAGAAATAATAAGGAGTCTTTAAAGGAGTCTCTAAGTTACGGAGGAGTTTGGGGATGTGAAGTAGCAACTGGTGGATAATTGACGCATTTTCTTTATAGGTTTGGGACAGGGATATATACGTACATATATACAGGAGTTGTGGAAGAAGGGATAAGGATGACGTGGAAGGAACTTTGGCAGGCACAAAGGTCGATGATGATGAATAAATCTGTTATCGCTGTACAAAGGTTTTTGCGAGAGTGACTCTCATAGTATTGATATTTGTAATGTATATCTAGCTGGCACCCAACAATAAAATTAAAGGATATTAAAGAATAAAATCCAGTTTCCTTTTCATCTTACAAAGCCCATTCTTTGGGAGTGCCAGGACCCTTTGGCCCACTCTGGGTTCGCCACTGGGTTTTGTTAGTAAAAATGTCCATTCAAAGCATTTCTTTTTGTGCATACCTACTTTCGCAAAGTCAGGGTGAAAATGACATATACATCTACCAGAAAAAAGTATCAATTTCATTTCTTGTGAATACATTACCTAATTAAATCATTTAACGCATACATTCGCTGAAATATTGTTTCGACTGTAACATAAGTATACATTACTCGGCTTTCCAGCGTTCTGCATGACGTCAGGCACGAAAATCTCATGGAAATGATTCATTCGCAGATACTAGATAACTTATGCGCGCTGCGACCCGATGGTAACTCTGGGATACTAATGGTATTCAATGGGTATAGTTTGCTAATGAGGGAACGCAGTAGCGATCGTTCTTTCCTAATATCAGCTCCTGCTGTTCTTACAATCTACAGGCACATGGAGGCTTCAGACTTGAACAATTACTTTGACCTAACGCTTTAGACGAAAGCAGCTGAAGTAGCAACAAATCGCAATCACCGTGTACCCAAATCTAACTCTCCATTCAGAAACAAACATTTCGCCTACTCAAGTGAAACCTTCAATATTTCTTAACTCACTCATATGATATTCGAGAACCGATCTAGATACCAAAATCGACCTAAGGGTACATTTTCGTGTGATTTCTTAAAAAACTTAGGATTTTTTTAAAGAAAACTATAACACACAGGATAGAAAGTATTTTTGGTATTGATTTATACATATTTCAAGATGATAAAAATAATTTTTCCATTGTTTTTTCTCCGGTGTAATCTTCAATAAATATCTATAACTCTGATGATACATAAAAACAAAAGAAGTAATTGACGGATTTAAAAAATTCTTTCGGGATTCTTCTCGTAAATGAACTCGCATCGTATTACCAACTTTCATAAGTTTTGGTCAACCGAATTTGATTTTATTCAGCATAAGATATTACAGTTTTCAGGGCAATTTTACTAAAACATTTACCAATCATCGAATTTTCATTATGCTGCAGTAACGATTGGTAATACGATAACTATACTCACATATTTTAATAAAAACTTTCGGTTCTTGATTTCAGACGAGTCTATCTGGAAATATCATTCATAACGTGTTTTTATCACCGCTAGAGTAGCCTATAGCTATTTATTCAAAATTACGTCGTAGAAAAAACAATACAAAATTTTGTTTATCATCTCAAAATATGGAGGGGAAGAGGGTAACGAGGTAAGATGGGTATCGTAAGAAAATGATAATCGAAAACTGCTAGACATTTGACGAACGTACCAAAATTAAGCCATTGTATTGTAACAGTTTTTTAAAGTTTAATAATTCAAAATTTATACTTAAATATTTCTCAAACTATGTAAACCAAACCCAAAAACAAAAGTATTAACTTATAATTATATATTGATTCTTAGAAACTTAAATAAAAGTTATAAGTATCAATTTTGTTGCATTTTTGCTTAACTCCCCCATCATGCCCCCTTCGCCTCTAAATCAATACCAAAAATTCATCTTATCTGCTATATTTTTCTTTAAAAAAAAATCCTACATCGTGGAGGGATTACACGAGAACGCACCCTTAATTCCCACAGGCCAAGCACCTATCGAGACTCCAGGTCGCCACGTTCTTCCTTAAGATCCTCTAATTACTTCCAAACAGCGTATAATCGTATACCCAGCTCGCGGTAAATATTCACGAGGCCATTATACAAAGCGGATGAGCGTAATTTGCGCAAGCCCGAGAGTGCGGGCGACGGCGTCGCGGCTGGGCGCGCCAGCCCCATCGAGAGGCACTCGATCGCCGGAGCGATCGACCGTTCCAAGGGTCCTTTCGCTTCCACGTCGATCACCCGGTATGCAACGCGACCGACCACGACACGAGACAATAGGACACTCCATGCAACATGTGTTACCAGCCTTGTAAAGCGAGGGAGAGGCACGCCGCGCCGCGCCGTCCTTCGTGCCCGTGCACAGCACGCCTGCGTGCGCGCGCGGCCGGCTGGTTTGCACGGTGCGTGCCCGGGGTGCACGAAGGTGGTAAATAAGCGGTAAAAAGCCACGGGGCCAGCTGGGCCGGTCCCTCTGCGCGCGGACGCCATTGTCAGCATGGTTATTGCAATCCGTACGCGATGAAATTACTACCCCCCCCCCCCCGCTTGATAGCGGGGTTACGCCGCATAATGCCTGTCGAACAAGCGATCGGCGGCCTTGTCTCGTCGGATCAAGAAGCCCGCTGCCCTCTGATATCTCAGGCACATGTTTCGGCCCCTCCCCCTTCCCCCTTTCGAAGAGAAATTGATAATGAAGGGGGGGGCAGAAAGGAGTAGAGGAGGCACGTGCGTGATAGAGCGAAAGGGAGGATCGCGTGATGAGGTGTCGTCAGCCGGGCGATGCTCGGGGCTCGTTGGCTTTCGGTGCTGCACGGCGGGTTACGTTTTGCCCTCTGCGGGGCAGACTTTTGAAGACGGAGCAACTGAATAAAGAAGAGAAGCGGGAGGATTTATTGTTCTCAGTTAATTAGAACGGCTACCGCGGATGTTGCGTAGCACGAGGGATTGAAAATTAGTGGATCTTAAGCCGCGCTCCCGCGTGTACAAGCACGGTAAAATTGTTGTAGCGTTTAGAGTTTCCTGGAGGTTTTCCACTAAACTATAGGTTGTTTAGAAGCGTTACTGTTTTCATAAAATAATAATTGGCAGGGAATGATTAATTAAGAAGGCAATGTATTTTATCAATTTGTAGATGGTTCCATATCGGTCCCTTATTTGATAACTAACGTCAAGTTGAAGTATTGTAGATAACTGAGTTTATTGCAAACTAAATAAATATAAAAAATTGGCATTATGACAGCCAAACTGTAGGCCTACGTGGAAACGGGGCGTAAAGGCTCCCCTAATCGAGTTCGTCCCACTCCGGCAGGAGGCGCGGGCAAATTCGCCGCGCGGAGGCCGGGAGCGGGCTTAAATGGCGCGCGATTAAACAGTCACATAGCAGGGACAATAACTCATTATAATTTTAAACCGGCCGCCGTGTCTGGGTCCTATTAAGGCTGGGAGCGAAAACGGTTAACCTGTTTCGTGTCGCTGACGCTCCTGGCGTTTAGCTCTCGCTCACAGTTCATTTTTCTGCGCCCGGTTCGACCCGGTGCTTCCTCGGTCGTCATAGACACCAGCCATCTCTTTTCGGGGGTGGGCCCTTCAGAGCGGATCAGAGTTGTCTGGCAGGGGGAGGTAGACAGAAATTGGTGAAGGGGGAGGTCGCATGGCTCGCGACGATAACGCGTCTATCGTTCCATCGCGGCTTTATCCGCGATGCCCATTGAAACGGACTCGAAATGGACGAAAGTGGCGAGGGAACAGACGGGGCACGGGGGCCGTCGACTCGAGACGAGCCGAGAGCGGATCGAAGACGCCAGCTGACTCGCTGCTGACGGGCGGAGCGGTGCCGCATTGTCGACGAGATTATTGCCCGAGCCGTCGATGAAATTGTACCGTTCACTCGAGCCTGTCGAGCACCCACTCCTGGGGCCCAGGATCGCGCGCGGCTCGACCCTCGCCTCTTTGAAGCCCTCCCCTCGCGACGAGATTCCCAAGTTGTTGCGAGGCCGATCGCTGCGCGCCGCGGAAACGACACGGTCGACGTACTCGTGGAAACGCATTTAGAGTATCGAACGATCCTCGAGACAGGCGGACAAAGCCGCTCGAGTGCCAACACGAAATAGGGGGTGGGCAAACCAGAGAGGGGTTCCAGCGTATACTTTCAATTGTTTGTCGGGTAATAATAATAGCTGGAACGAAACTATAATCACAATTCAAACCACAAATCTACGTCCCCTAGAGTGATTATTGAAAACCCTAATCACTTCGCGCTAGGTGTATCGAGCATAATTTCATTGTGAGCGATCCGAATGCGAATAAGGGTTGAATGAAATTTTAATATCGAAGCGCGTGTAAAGGGCTGCTACGTCGTTTCAATTTCTCTATCGTTTTCTACTCGCGCCCCTAGGGAGGTGCCGACAAAGTCGGCGCGTTACAGTGGCGCAAACAAACACCCTCTCCGAGCCTCGCACTTACAACCTCGCGGCGAGGTTGCATCGGCTTCCCAATCGCTGCGGGACGATCGACAAATCGCTCGCGATTGAAACGCTAGAGGCTAACGAGTCGCGACAAGGGAGGAACGCCGGGCGACGTTCACTTCTCCTCGCTCCACTGGGTCCCGCTCCTCGTCACACGTGCCCGCCTGCGCGCACGGGATAAAATAAAATAGCGAGGAAGAAAGGGCAGGTGAGAAATGCTCTACGTGCCATACGCCGTGCGTAGGCGACTCGCTCGATTAATCTAACGCTGTGCAACACGCCTCCTCACGGTTATTACGGTTAAACCCGCGCCACCCTACCTCTGGATGTAATACCATACAGTGGTGCAGGAGACTGGAAAGCGACTGAGGGGGGTGGTGTGCCGGCGTCGTGTCCCCTTATACAGGGTGGGGTACGAATTCTAAGCACGACCGCGAAAGACGTGATTCCTTGTGGAAAAATAAGCGGAAAGTGCGGCGCCAAGCTTTCCTCTAACAGACTTCCTCTTCGAGGGAATCGAGTTTGGAGGACGAGTAAATACGTGTCCACTGGCAGTTGGCGCGGATGTGGTTTGTTGTTTGAGAAATTACCGGAGGGTGATACGGGGGATTTAAGGAAAGGGGCCCAGGTGGCTAACGTTCTGGTACTCCCTGTATACATAACGGAAATATAAATAAATTTACGCGCGTGGGGGATGAAAATTATAGGAAACCGAAGAAATATAGTTTCTGAATAAAATCATAATTTTTTGGGAGCATTGGGACCTGCGGGGACTTCTGGGCAGAGGCCCAGGCAGAAACTGCTCATCGGCCGCCCGTTAAGGGGGGAGACCACTGTAATGGTCTGAAAAGCAATAGTGTTTTCGGGATTTTTTGCAACCAAACAACGCAAGTAAATCAATGTATTACTTAGTATAGTTAATATGTACATATTGAACGGTGAAAAAAAATTAAATCAAATTCATAAATCTGTTTCCGCTGTATTTACTCTTCGCCAAAATGTGCGCTGCGGTAAAATCGTTCCTGTGGCGTTGACAATGCCTTAGCCATATGGTTAATCTGAATTAAAAAAGACAAAAATAGTTGGAAACTAGAATTGAAATTTTGGAAACTAAAGATGTTGATAAAAACATAGAAGGAGACCGTTAATTAAAAGAAACTGATGTTCGCGTAAATGAGACGGGTTTTTCGTATAAATGCTCTTGCTCATGTCTATTGGATGTATAGTTTTCTCTCTATAGGTACTGTCAACGCGGTTGAAAAATGTCATTTTGAGAAAATCGCGTGCAAAGTTCCACTTGGTTCAGTCGCGCACTTGACACCGCTTCACGGAAAATATTATATCTACGTCAATTTTACAAATTTCTTCATAAAATTTGGAGAGAGCATTCTTGAAACGTATGTCTTTCAGAAAATGTGAACAAGAAAAAACTAATTTTTCCGATTGTTTACAGTGGTCTCCCCTCTTAAATCGTCACTGGGTAATAAATGAAATATTGTGGTAGCAAAGATGATTGTTTATGGAAAGTGCAGAATTAATTCTATTGAATTTGACAATCTGACCAAAAAGAGAAGAGAAACGACCAAGGAAGTATTGATCTACAACAGTATGGATTTGCTAATTTTACCCTCATCCATCTCTTGTGTCAATTTGACACAAACGCAAATGTACACAGTGCACCTGCACATCACTATATTATTTGTGAACGATGTGAGCAAACCTATGCCTGAATATACAGAAGTTTCAATTTTTATTTTCAATAAAAGAATTTTCGAAGCCAAGTATTTATCTTTTTATTATATTGATTTCTTTTACCATTATGTCAATTTGACAGCAAGAGACAAATTAAGTAGATAAACTAAGGTTTAAATACCCTGGTTGCACAACACATCGTTGCCCAAAGAAGTTTCCTGATTTATTCCCATCTCCACCCTGTTCATCTTCTCAGCCTCCCCCGCGCGTTACACCTAATATCCCCACTGTCGATTATTATTCCGCGTGGACGGAGAACGCTGGTCCCGCGTCGACGCGCGCGAGACAGCCTCTCAATCAATAAACGTAATTGGTATCGACGTGGTGGAAAATAACGATGGATATTCGTTAATTTTCCGCGTGCACTTGGCACCGGGGGCAGCCTAATTCTATGTATCGCCTTCAACTGTCGCCCTGATGGGTGTTGGAGCGCGAACGACAGGGCCCGCCCGTGACTATTACATTTCGCGCGATCTTTGGGGCGAACTTGTTCGCTCCGACCGGTTGCATAGGGGTCCAGCGTTATCGCGGCGCCGATGCTATCGCGGTCCTTTATCACCGCTCCTTACCTAGGCGTTCTATGCGCCTTCGTCATGGACAGCACAATGCGCCAGCAGGATCGCCCACATAAGAGGGGCTCTCTCGATAATTCAACGGGAAAGGGCGAAAAAAATCAATAGTACAACCACCCCGATGGGGGGTCCCCTAACTCTAACGTGCATATATAGACGCGGGAGAGTGCCACGAACCCGCTTTCTACCTCGTATACTTAATGAGCGCGGCAACCTATTTGCGCGACGCGTAGGTAAGGTTTGACGCTCGGCGATTGGAAAACCGACTCTCAAACGGCTGTTTTAGATAATTATTTTTGTATCTGTCGTTGCATTTCCTTTGGAAGAAACGAGCCACAGGAGAATTTTCAGCAAAGGAGAAGTAACGATGTAAGAAGCTAGGAATAATTGGGCCAAGTCATGCGGAAAGGTATGCTCAATGATCTGAAATTGAAGATTTTAATTGTTAAAGAAAAGTATCTTTATTTCTACTCGATATTTTGTTCCTTGTTTTTTATTTACAAGGTTTTCAATGGGTTAATTAATAGTGACTAGTATAATTGATATTATTTTAAATTTTCTATAGATTTTGTTTTTTAAGCCTAAAATTAAACTATGTCTTGGTAGTTTTAATAATTGTATAATGTAACAGTTGTTCTATGGGTGGGTAATTTTTTACAAAATAAAGATTGCACAATTATGCCATCCACAATTAGGAGATCCAAAATTATGGGTCCTGTGTTTAACTAATTTTTTGTCATTTCGAGGGTTGGTCGGTTTCTGCACAACTTGGCCCAATTGGAACTCTCAAGGGGAGGCTCTGGTCTAAAAATCGATTTCTTTTATTTCGTTTTTCGAATGCTCAACCATTTTGTAATACCTACATGTTTAAAAGGATTTTTTGAAATTCGTAAAATCCCAGAAGTTATAGGCATTTGAGTAGCGGCAAGTGCATGGGCAACACTCGGCCACTCGATATGAAGGTACTCACGTAAAACTTTAAACGCGTTTTTCTCGAAACAGTGTTCTTAAATGCGGCGGAACCTGTATCTCGACAAGATATTGTCCGATTCAACTGCAACTTTTTTATTTTAAAGAATATATTTCTGGCTCGTGGACAAACTAGTAAAATTTGAAAATTTTTAAAGGCGTTGAAAGGACGAAAAATATAGAGAAGTTTCAAAAGAGAATTTCAAGTGTCGTTATTTTCTCAAAAAATGTAATTTTTTCTGGTCAGTCCACCCGCGAGTTTTATGCCATTTAATAATGTGGCATTGTTTTTCATTCCAGACCAATGGTTTAGGTGTTACAGGTTCGACCGATTTAGCTGAATTTTTTGGCGCCTCGACTTTAACGACTCCCCAGTGCCGTCTGCAATGATTAATTATAAAACAAAAAATATATTTCTGTAGTTTAAGACATCCTTAATATAATGTAACAAGTCCCATTAAATTATATGTAGCAGCTTTCCTTTAATTAATTCCTAAAGATTACCTATTTTGGTGGGCTTTAGACCGGAACAGCTCCTTAATGCAGTAGTACAGCCTAAACGGTTTCTAAATCAAATTTGAGTTTAGGGATGGGGAAATCCAAGTTTGAGTTTGGTTCGTGGTGATTCGATAAACGTTCAGAGTAGTGCGAGTCTATCGAAGCACTGGGCCAAACTCAAATATGGATATCCCCCTCCCCAAAACTCAAATTTGATTTAGACACCATCTTCCTATACTATTTACTCAATGCTTTAATTTTTTATCAATCTTAGATTCAAGTCACACAATAAAAACAGTATCACCAATAATCTCTAATTCCGCTAATTTCCACTTGCAAGCTAACCCAAAACTCCTCGACACAACTGCACCCCCACGTTAAAAGACTCTCCGTCGAATTTGCGGGGTAAACAGGGTCCGCGGGATCGAGCTGCCGCCACAAGGAGCAGGGAAAACGAATATATCAAGCGACGAGAAGGGAACGCGCTCCATTTTCTTTAATAAAATCTTCAAAAGAATCCTCGCACTGCTTGTTCCTCCTCCCTGGAGCGGAACTCGCGAGGGTTGTGTCAAAGAATTATATCCGCGGCGCCGAAGAGCGGCGACGGGCTCTCCGTAATATGCAATTCGAAGACAGACCGGCGCCAGGACGCGGCGGAAACGGGCGGGCGTTCGCGTGACGCGCGCGAAGGTGCGTATCGATCTGTGAAAGCGAGAGTAACGCTTTCGAGATACGGCCAGAAAGCTTAGGAGAAGTTTATTCTCCGTCCAGGAGGCTTTTCTCCCTCGACCGACGAACGCGATGAATCTCGTTAACTATTTCGAGGGTGAGCGGAGAGCCAAAGCAGAGGACGGCCTCGAAGGACGCTTCAGAGGGTTCTGAACAACCCCTGGAGACGCAGGGGCTAGGGAGAAAACACGGGGAATGGCCGAGAGATCGATTTTTCCCGGAGGTTTTTCATCGGCAATCGGCGGAGACGCATTGTTCACGACCCTCCCCCCCTCTCATCGCTCAGCCACCCCTCCACCCCCCCCCCCCACCCCCGGAGTACAGGCAAAACGATTTAATCTTGGAACAACCTACATCTGTCGCGTCGTGCCGCGAATTACCTATGCCACGCTCAATAATGTAGAGTCCATCGGGACCGTTCCGGTTTCACAGGTAACAGGGAATTACGTGACGAATATTATTTTACATTTAACGTCGCGCTGGACAGTCTATAAATCGATTCCCTCCCCGCGCCCCTAGTACTCCCATTGGCAGCGGGAATAATTGAAAAGCCAGCCTGGACCCCGCGTCGATAACGCGCAGAAATGCAGCCGCGAGGGGGTGGAAGCGTCCGCAGCAACCAAATTGTTATCGAATATTTCGACGGGGAGAAAAGTAGCTGTTCAATTCGCGTTGAGTTTTCGGGGGGACGTTTTAAACAGCGCGTCGCTTGTCTCGTGCACGCGAAGGGGGTGGTGGTGCAGTTGGAGATTGAATGACTCCAAGTAAGTAGACGGATAAGATTTGATCGAGGATGGTTATTTAGGAAGTGGAACGTCTAACGAGCTGTGCGTGCGTTTGATATGATTTGATGTGGAGTTCTCGTTGGAGACTAAACGGTACTTTCTACCGACGTTTGAAATGTACGATGATTGTGTGTACGGCGGTGTTGCTATGACTCGTATAGCATGGAATTGCTGTTGGAAGCCTCTAAGTCACGCTAGATTTTAGAAACGGAGAACTCATTATGCCGCAGGTAATATCCCAGTGGCACTAATTTGATGATCGAAGGATACAATGGATACGGTTGGTTAATTTCCCTCGGTTTATACAAGCGGCGTGATAGAGTATGTCGGGGTGAGTCGGTTCATATTTCAGGATATATTAAAGACTCTATACGTAAAAATGCGTGAAAGTGCAGACCAATAATTGCTTCTCTAGAAGCCAAGCAGTTGGATGAATACCGTACTTTCGCTTCCTTCTGGGTTTTTCCCGATTTATAGGCTACTAGCTTTACTACTCGGCTTCGCCCGGAATTTAGATTCTCCAGTGGCGAATTTAACAGGGCGGCTGATGAGCGGTTACCGCCTGGGCCTTTGCCCAGAAGGTCTTCCAGGGCCCCATCTTCAAAAAAAATTATGATTAGGTTGTATCCAAACACTACTTTTTTTGTACTACTACACTTGGCCCGTTTTTAGTAAGCTACCTCTTCATTTTCCCGAAGAAATGGGCCCTTCAGAATGCTTGCCCCCTGAACCTTTTTTCTTAAATCCGCCACTGAGATTCTCATTTTCTATTTTTTTTTTTTTTTGTTTTTGTGGAAATAGTTACATTCATCTGGATTAGCGAGGCATAATGAACTGAAGTTCGTTTCGTAATCCAAGGGTTTACTGTTCGAAAGTTTTTACGCGAGAGATAAACACACAAACATACAAACTTTCTGCTTTATAGATTAAGATAAAAGGCAAGTTTTATAAAACAGTAGTGTACAGAATCGTGTATAAAATATACTTCTAAGGAATTTTCATTTACCGTTTTGGATAATGAGATAGTAGAAGCATTAAGAGACAAAGCAGCGAAAGTATTTGGCCACATTAACCCTTCCTTTTAAACCTAACGGGAGGCCCATTTCTCTTTGCAGAAAGGAGAGCTGGCCTAATTAAAATTTAGGATAGATGACTCGCCTTTAAATTGCCTAGAATGTTTAGAAAATTGTTTCAAAACAAATCTAAATGTCGACTGGCTAAAATAGGGATAGGGATTAATTACTACATCAACAGATGTTATTCACTCATGAACAATTCCATCTCTAGGAAGTTGTGGCCGGAAAGAAAAACTAATTGAGCTTGATAAACTAAAAAAATGGATGTTTGACTCTTTATTCTTTACAAATATTAAAATAAAGCTTTTGTTTATTTATTTTATTTGTGTAGTTTTGTATTCATTTTTACTTTGCTAATCGGCAGTAGGTAATTCACTTTTTGTTTGTTGTGTTCTCTACTTGTATACGTAAACAAATAGAATTTCAATAAATCTGTAGTTGTAAATAATTTTGCTTTCTTCTTTGTTGTATTTTCATAAATGATTATGTGGGTCATGGCGCTCAAAGACGCGGGCCATCTTTCCTAGCACCTTAGGAGAAATGGCCAAAAGTCATGACTTCAATTTTCAACCCGATTTTCAAATATTGTCTTCAGGGGGCAGTGGGCTATGGGATACGTAAAATCGTTAATTTCTTTGACGCTAAATCACTTTGATACCAAATAATCGTTATAGTCGTGCTTTTCACAATCTATTGTGGGCTCATTTGCGAGTAATTACAACAAAAAAATCGTCAGAATATATAAAATTGTCGAAGTTGTTAATCGTTGAAGATAGCCCTGCATTCCACAGAGCGAAACTTTTCCGATAAATTTAAACAAAAATTATGGAAGTTACACAGGAAACAATTTTTTCCCGTCCTTAATCAGTTATAAAATGTTTTACAAACATTCAATGTCGGTGCGGGAATTCCACTCGTACAGGAAGGAATTCTACACATGCAGTAAAAATTTCAATGGAAAATATTCATTAGTTCAAGAGCTATTATGTAGGTACACCGTGGCTGAAAATATTGTTTCGAAAAAAACGGCTTCAGTCAAGTTAAGTAAGTCCCGTATGCCAATACCGCTTTGCGAGGCCGTTACTCGACGGTGCACTCAACTACGTTCGCTGCAAAAACTTCTACAATTTATTGAAATTACACTTTATGAAATTTTGTTTGAAATATTTATAAAGAATAAGACTTTCAGATTCAGTAAAAAAAATCGATTGTTTTGAAGCTGAAATAGTCCACTACCTCCAAAGCAAATATCGGCCAGTTTCTCTAAATGACGACAAAATTCTAAACATAGATATCAGCTTCATTCTGATAAAATAAATAATATCAGTATTACTTTTAATATCCATTTTATATAAGGTGGGCCAACTGTCCTCAACATATCCTAAAAGCACCCACCGTGTTCGCCTGGAGTGAAGGACACCGAACGAAAGAGCGCCTTAAGTCCTGAACAAAATCAAAATTCCAATCCGCAACATTGCAAATTTTAATCCCTGTTTTAATTTTCTGCTTTTATTCTGGCGCACGCGTGCCGCTCGCAACCGCGGCACAATAACCGAGATCACATCGCGGAAAATCAACAAGCCTCCTCGCGCTCAGAGGAAACGGGCGGGAAAAGTGTAAATCAAAACTTTGTATCCTTATCTGCGACCGCGGCGACGACAGACCAGGCACTGGGGAACGCGAGCACGTGGGATTGCCGGTTTCCGGGACACGAATGCCGCTGTAACCGAGTCGATGAAGCCACCAAGGGCACAAAGGAGCCGGGCCAGAAAGGAAAACTCGCCGCGCCGTCTCCGCCCTCTAAATCGCGACTTTCGACGGATAACTGGCATGATTCCAGCGGAAGCGTTTGCATGGTTAACGACCGACGGCGTTGCATGGGCTAGATTTACAGGCGGAGTTCCGTCTACCAGCGGCAACAACCGTAAATAAACTACGAAGGAGGAAAAATCATATTTACAATGGCCCGCGGTGAGATACGGGACGCGCCAGCTGGGGGCATCCGTAGCGCAAGGAATTTGGATGGTGCGCCTTGTAAATCCATCGCGCGGCGACGATTCTATAGTTGCGCCCAAATCAACTGATCGCTCAAGGCCACCGAGGAATTCCCCCCACCAACTTCGCCACCCATTCGCCGCCCACTTTCAATAGCGGGCGTTTTGTCTCCCGACAGAGATGAGAATTGATATGCGCTGAAAGCGGGAGCCGTGTATATTATTCGCAGCAGAGGAAATCACCTTGAGTGGGCAGGTGATGTTGTTTGGGCTATAGTAGACGCTATGAAGCACCTTTTATATTGCGCTTTGTGATGGCACAGACATAGCGAATAGAAATGAAGAAAATCACCGTGCAACGTCTGCAAATATTTAGCAGAGAACAAGGTTCTGTAATTGTCAATAGTCAGCGTAATTGCCACGCGAGCAACAATGAAAGGCACCAGGAGATCTCTTAATGGCGACGTTTCGAAGGTAAACGGCGTTACTCGAGGAAGAGTGGTGTTTTGTATTTAAAACGTGCTCGAAATGTCCCGCGGAGCACGGCGAAGAGGGTATTTCGAGAAATTGTAATAAGGAATTCTTTCCCGGCCATTCGAGTCTCGCTTTTTATCTGAAAACTTTCAGAGCCGCTGTTTTACAATGCGAGGAGGGGGGCGGGAACGCGAGCGAGCGGGCGGAAGACTTTAAATGCCTCGGAACAATCTCGGAGACCCGCTTTCAAATCTGCGTGCCGCGTTCTTGTGAAAATACGTCGCCGCGCTTAATTAATGTAATCATCAACCTCGCGGAGCATCCAGAGCCAGGATATTTACTTGCCGCGAGGAAGTGCAATGAAAGACTCAGCTGTCATCACTTTTCTGGGACACTGAGTTACGTAATGCAAGTTTCTCCGTTCGGAGTTTTAAGCGAGGTCCTTCGAATCTAAACCCAGCACATCTTCCTCGAATTATATGTACAAGTGTGATGCCATTATTGGTAGATAATTTGAGACATGTTGCAAATGTAAAAGAAATTGAAAGTGTTCTGCTTGAAACATAATTAATCTAGCTTTCCTAATTTTAATATAAAAAGTGGGTGTATAGAATCTTTATGAGTGAGGGCGTGAGTTCCATTTTAACAATTCAACGAGCTAGTGTACGCGGGATGATAACGGAGGATGCGATTAGAAACCTGTTAGGTTGATACCTACTTGAAATTTAAGTTCCACGAGGAAGTTACTCACATTTTAGAATCAATATAGACGCTGCTCTAAATTCTACGATATACCGATTGCGTCACAGCAAGACTTCAGTTCTATAATTTCTCCTAATAGCTGTGTTTTGACGTACACCCATCCGGAAATTCGACACGGGCACACTTTGTTGTATTTAAAGATACTTTGACGCAAATGGTGGTATATCTTTTAAATGTCGCCGGTGGGCGGAGGTCGCTAAGTGTCTGGTGGAACGAAAATGGTTTTGGGCACCTACGTTTCATACATTACCATTTCTCTTTCTCTTTCTCTCTCTCTCTTCTCCGTCTCTGTCCTGTATGAAATCGTACACGTTTCTTTCACCGTCCTGAGGCGTATCTAAGCCTGTTTGACGCAACACAGTACACAGGCTGTTCGGTGAATCCCCAAAAAGATAAAGCAACCTCTTGAACGAGCATTTATCGCGTTGCATCCGATGATACTTTACACGCATGGTTCCTACTTTGTCTGATAAAAGCTTTCATAAACTCCAAGCGAGGATGAAAAACCTATATCAAATTCCCCGCCGCCAGAAATATATAGCGGCCTCGATGACCTTAATCGCGAGTGCAATGGGAAAACTTTGATTGCCACTTGCATCGTTACAGAACAGATATTCTCTTTAAATATTTAGCAAGGGTCGCGTCGTTCTAGATTCGAAGAAAAATTAGGACGATTTTCCTGGCGGGGCGTAGAATGTATCTGCATACTACTTTCGATATACAAGTGCAACTCGTAAATGATAAACGATTCGAAGTAGTCAATTGCAGGGATTTCAATGCTCCGGACTCGTTGAGTTCCCAATAAAAGAATCTGTTATTTAAACAAATTGGGTCAATTTCCCTCATACAACAGATAACAGATTTGCATTCTGCTTTCAATGCGCGCAACTCTTCACAGATAAAGCAAACGATTTAACGAGCCAGTGGCACAAGTTTGAATAGAATTTGCTCGCGTACGTACAAAGCGTTCCAAAATGCACGGTGCTGAAAGAAAAGGGTAGCTAAAAAAAATACCTATGCCAAAAGAGTACACTAAAATCTCCTGCCAGTGGCCATTGCGTTCTGCGAAATCGGTTTTGAAAAGAAATTAAAAATGGAACGACAGAAACACCGTGAAATTGAATTTCAACGTCCAATGTTATGAAATATTTACTCTCCGCAGCAAGTCTACGGGCACAACAAAGGCCCACAGAAAGCTGCACAAAGTTGACCGCTCGGTTGAGTGCGCGCGCGCGCGCGCACGCCCCCACGCAGTTTCAAAGTGAATTCTCCCATGAAACGATGGCTCGCGCGAAAAAATCTCATTCCCCCCCTTTGGGGCTATTCTTTTTACAGGGTATCGCCTCCTGTCGAATCACGTCCGCCGTGCGCTTCGATACATCCAGTGAAACCGGCAGCTAGAACGCTAGAACACTGGCGTTCGCGGACACAATGTTATCGAGCGCGAACGATAACGGTCAATCCACGTTTGCAAAGTGGGCGCGTGCGGTGAAAGCTCTCGCGAAACGCGCGCGCGTGCCAATGCCACGCAACGACACGGCAACAGACGTACAATTAAAAGAAAGTTCAACGCCGCTAACGATTCGCCACGAATCACCTATCGCGTGGCTCCCGCGCACTGGGATCGAATATTCCTCGAGTTAATCGAGCTCGTAACGGTATACACCTGAACCCGGGAGGCCAGCGGCCGATCGTCGCAACCGAAGGACTCGTTTATTGCTCTTTTACTTTCCTCCTTGTTCCCCGATCTCCTTTTCACAGTTCGCTGGCCGGCCGATTCATTGACAAACGAACAGCCCTGGCAACCGCCGTGAAAACGATACGCGTGCACGCGAACACACGGCGGTGGTACGAAGAAAAGTATCGGAGTCAATTAGAAGGTTCACGGGGACGCGAAACTGTCGATGACCGTGGCCGCGTACACGGCGATTACCTCTCCTCGGTCTGTTTTCGTGAACGTTTTACGGCCGCCTTCGCAACAGCCGCTAACGCGGCGTTACGAGCTTGTTGGGAACACGGCGCGTTTAAATATTTGGAGCGTGCTACCTATCAAAAATTTCAGCACAGATTTTTTTAATGCCAGCTGAACGCCAGTCCATTCTTTTATTTCGCACGTGTAAACGAATGGGGCAGCGTGCGTGCTGTTTGCCCGACGCGTCGACAAACGAGAGTTTTAATATCTGCCTTCGATGGTTTTCGAATCGAATGTTTGTGCACGCGATTCCGCGCTTGACATCGGAATGGGGGAAACAGAACAATTTTGAAAATTTGTATGCTGTACTAACGATCTACCATTACGGAGTGAAATGTGGGAAATGATATTACGCGCACGAAACGGAATGGTAGAGTCAGTTCGATAAATTAACCCGAACAATAAAATCACGAATCCCAAGTGCCCTTAACTACCCACATGAAAGTTCACCTTATCGGTATCCTTCTGTTTACAGTCTCTGTCGCACGAATCCCTTTAACGATGACAGAAACATTCTTTAAATCAGAAAGTTTTATAAGAAACGCGACGACTCGCCACTAATATTCGATCGAACGTCCATGGAGAAGGTAATTCGGCAGAATGTTTGGAAATTCACGACAATGGGTAGCTAAAGGTCAATGGCGTTCGTTTGTTTATTATGGTGGACACTCGGTAGGTGTATCTGCTCGCATGTCAAACAGCGCACACGGGCACTCTCGGCGAGCAGTTCCCTTATAAACGCGAAAAATTCCGAATTGTTTTTTTTAATTCCACATACCTGTCTGGCAGCGGGATCCCCGACGTTCTTCGAGTAATCCGCGTTCGGTGGGACGTTTCAATTAATCGTAAAGCACATTTTAAACACACGCCGAGGCACACTGTGCGGCAGCAAGAGTCAACGAAATGCACCACGAGCAGACTGACAGTTACCACGGGTTGTTCATTATTGGAAAATCTGCCCTGCAGGCTGCTCTTGCGCAGCCGGCGCGATACTACCGACTTCCTCCCCACTACCGGGTCGACGCCATTTGTACCAGCCCTCCTTCCCACTAATCCCACTGGCGTCCGAGTTTGCTCACATGCGTAGTGGGGCAGCGCAGATCCCCGTCCCTGCGTAGAAATTCAACGCTCACGGGAAACCTCCTATAAACTCAGTTGTAATGAAAACAGCGTCGAAACTATTAGCGTACGAAGCTTAATCTAGAATCTTCTATCAGAAATCTCATACGCACGATCATCCTAGCGAGAATCATATGTGACACTTTCCGTCAGGCATTATAAGATACCGCTTTCGTGCTTGACGCAAAGTGCCGCATCGTTAGATGGGGAGAATATTCGCCTGAAAAGGAGTAAAAGCTGAGAGTGATAACTGTTTAGATAAGGTCGCGGAGCGTAATGGAAGTATGAATCTGTTGAAAGCGTAGAGATTGCGAAACTTGTATGGAACTTGTAAAAACAACGCTGGCAACTGTGGGACGCGAAATTTGCAATGCGGTAAACCCGTCTAGACAGTGAGTAGTCTGTGGAAACAGACAGCCTCACGGAGGTTGGCTGAATTTTCCCAAAGTGAATTTCACTGGATTATTAGATATTATTTTCCTTGCCTTATCTCCGGGTGATGAAAGCTCCGTGCCACAGTTAAGCTGCGTATTATAAAGTGTATCGGCTCGCGGCACGTTATCCGGTGTCGCTTGGGTATCCTTTAGAAAAATATACAGCGCTTCACAAAAATAAGATATCATGGCGGTACCCGCTACCGGTGTAGGTAAGTATTTTATGTCTGTTTTACGAGCTAAAGATGCGAACGACGCGTATACCCGTTGTCCCGCGGAGATCAAAGACCGCCGCATTAAATTCTCAAATGAATCCCGCGTTGAGTTCCCCGGCGAAAATCGAGCCCACGAAATCCCGACGAAATATCAGAACTGTCGTAGTTCTTTTATAATAACTTATCACGCACAGTAAACGTGTCTAAAAGGAATCAGTGACTCGTTAACTTCTCGGCGGTATCTCTGTTATTCCCTTCTCGCCGTATAACGAAATTTCCGTACGATTACCCAAAGACTACGGGAGTACTAGCGAGCAGTAGGTTACACCATGCCTAGAAGTCACAGAAACTCATAACCTGTACTTGTTCCAGCTTCTCCGATTAACAGTATCTAATTTATTTCATCGTCCCCGCTGGAAATAACTCACCTTTTGCATTCTTTTAGTTGTGCCACGAAACTTTCGTTTACTAGAGGAATTAGAACAAGGTCAGAAAGGAGTAGGCGATGGTACAATCAGTTGGGGCTTGGAAAACGATGACGACATGACTCTTACACATTGGACTGGAATGATAATTGGACCACCTAGAGTAATTTCTCTGAAATTCTTCTCTACAGATCTGAAACATAGCATTTGATTCTTGTATCGTTAGTCTTCGCACGAATTCAGTTTCAATAAATATACATGCACATACATCTGTATTGATAATTACTTAAGTCAGCAAAGTGCTTAAGCTTCGCATAATGTTTTCTAGACACCGTATGAAAATAGGATGTACAGTTTGAAAATTGATTGCGGTCAAAGATATCCAGATGATGCTCCTAACGTAAGATTTCTAAGCAGGATTAATATGAATTGTATCAACAGTACTACAGGCGCGGTAAGTATTCAACGACGCTCGAATGTATTAACAGGAAAAGTTATCGCGTCTCGCATTTTGTAGGTTGATAATCGCAGCGTACCAGTGCTAGCGAAATGGCAACGGGAGTACACAATTAAAACAGTTCTTCAAGAGCTCCGTCGTTTGATGACGCTGAAGGAAAATATGAAACTGTCTCAGCCTCCGGAGGGTAGCACTTTTTAGCCTAACCACGTGTAAACTCAACACCTCTTCCTTTCTGCGGTAGCATGGGGCGAGATCCGATAAAGGTACCGAATAATATTAAATGGGTGCCCAATAAAAACGTACGCTAAGAAGTAACACCTGTATAAAAAGAAAAAGAAAAAAAAAGAAGGTGGTGATGACTATAAAAGTTGAATCAGTGTTTTCGATTTACAAAAATATTTACATAGAGAATCCATTCGGACGCTTATTTCTACTTATCGTTTTCTTAACCGTAGAGCACATCTCACGTACGTACGTACAGTTAATGCTTTAATTTTACGATTTTATTGTAAAGATACGCGCTTACGTTTAATTTAAGAAAATGCTGTTTCAGCTTTTTAAGTTAATACAATCTAAAACAAGAGTCATATTTTGAATCTTAAAACTGGAAACACAGACTGTGTAATAAAAAGTAATAATCAATAAGAACAACTTATGCCTTCAAAGTTTTTTAAACGAAACAAAAAAAAAAACAAGTATGCCTGAATATAAATTAGTGAACATTCTCAGTTCGTGCATAAGTGCCATTTCATAATCTGTGGAGGTGTCTCACTAATTAACTATTATGTAGAACCATCCTAAATTTTAATAATTTATATCTCCGTGTGCTCATTTTTACCAAGCCTTACATTATTTTCTTTCTGTTAATTGTTACTAAGGTTTTAGCGAAACAACAGGTTGTTGAAATCAATATTTGATGTAATAATAATGTGCCTTTTTGTGCGAGTAGCATAAAAGTGAGCATGTATCGAGCGTGTTTGGTTGAGACATCATCCAAGAACGGCCTCTTATTCTATATATATATATATACATATATATATAAAAACAAAAGGGAAGAAAAGTGGAAAATGTTTCTTAGTTGGTGAAACGAATTGTGTTAACGATTGAAGCATACCAAGTAGTAATTTGGTTAATAGTAGCATGTATGGTAAATGGTATAGTGTTGCATCAACGGGTACATCAATATGTGAAGCATTATATTGAAAATCATCAGTTCTCCATTCCACTATTTATATATAAGTAATGTATTGTAAGTTTATTCGGTCATTACGACACAGATGCGCGACACGTGCATTATCTTACTTTCTGACCCCCCTCAGCTTCATGATTGATGTATTAGTAAAATTATACTTAATTTCTTCACAAACATCCGAAGCATCATTAATAGCTTTTTCAGTCATTAGGAGATCAGATCTGTAATACTAGCGCGTATTCTGTTACGAATCGCTAAGAACTATACCGTTCCCATAAAGATTGCGTGCAGAGCGGAAAAAGGTTTTCCATAATTATGTTACATTTTAGAGAAGGAAATATAATCGTAAATTATTTCAAACATAATATAATTTTTTTGGAGTTTTGTTATCCAAGCTGTAGCAATGTCTGTCCTTTATTTTTAAAGTAAATCCAAACCAAAGTATGAGATTTTTAACAGAATTCCACAATTTATTGTGCGATAGTATGAAATTCTCAACTACCTGAAACATTATACATACATACCTCTTCATCAGCTTCGCATTTCAGTATTACACTATAAATAATGTAATAGTGTAATCCAATTCATATTACTAAAAATATTAAATAATTATTCCTCTATGTCGACGAAGTCAAGCTTGAAAAGAAATAAAAGGATTTCTTTAGAAACGATCTTCACATTGATAATTTCTACTTCCTTTGACGCCGATGCTCTGAGGACGCTTCGCCGGATAATAAATCTATGCTAAATGTGTTTAACAATTTATTTGTACCAGACGATGGTATCATTGGCTGTAGTTATATGTACAATGCGTAAGTTGATTGACTTTGGACTGACGGCAATGTGAATGTACGTCAGTTTTGCGTGTAACTGTCTTCAAAGATGCGCAGTTTCCGAATAAGTTATAAAACTACACTCCAATATGGAAAGCTAACATCGTCGAATCAAGTTCTTTGAGCTAATCACTGAATTGATTTATGTTTCAAACCTATTACTTTCTCGTTTTGGGGGTGAAAAGTAACTTGGTATTCTTTATGGTTGTCCACTTGTGTCTCTTCATGTAAAACATTAATGCTGCTAGCGCTAAGAATACCGCAGTACCCTGAAAATAACGAAAGATAATTAAGTGCCACGTGTATCAGCTGCAAATATCTTGCCGGGAATATATTTTCAATTACAGCTCCATTTTACCTTAATGGTTAATCTCTTTCTGTCGTCGTGCTCACAATTCGACGTCCACATTAGGAATGTGGCAACATCTTTTGCTATTTGAGAAGCAGTCGCAGGAGTGCCATCCTCGAATTCTAGCACTTCGTCGAAAACAACCTAACACATTTATATACAATTAATTTTAGAAGCAACTTAAGACGTTACTTCGGATAATTAATTTTATTTACCTGCGCCATACCAATACCTCCGCCCGGGAAGTAAGGATTGAAGTATTGACCTTCTCTTACTGGAATACCAGCTGGTGGATCCATGTAGCCAGTTAACAAAGAGAATACATAGTTCTGGAACATAAGTTATATTTCAAGAAACCTAATTAACACCAACAGGAATTATACTAAACATCCATTCCAAACAAAATTGCATGATTCGGATGCCATTTAACCCAAAGTTGGAAAAACGACTAATTTACCTCTCCGTTATGCCTTGCATTAATTATGTATGATAAGTCTGGTGGATAGCCACCGTTATTAGCTGCCCTAGCAGCTTCTTCATTTGGATATGGCGATGGAATATAGTCGGACAATTTACCAGGGCGCATGAAGTAGTTTCCGGTCTCATCGGGACCATCTTTCACCTATGTTACAGAAGAAAAGTTCTTTCATGTTCATACACATTTGATACCATTTAATCTTAATTCTTGGCAGTTACGCACCTCAATTTCTTCCGCAAGTGCTTTCGCCTCGTCTTCGGTGTGTGTAACACCAACCAGGTGTCGGTACGCTACGTATTGCAAGCTGTGACAAGCTGAACACACATTTTTGTATACCTCCCAGCCTCGCCGCATGCTAAATAACGGAAAGTCTGTTTATTATATTCCAGGTTTAGATGGTACGTCATGCGATATTATGTTTCCAGTTACCTCGCATGATCGAGCGCGCTGATCGGGCCGTAGAAGTCCCATTTGTAATTTGGTGCATGGGCGACTAGTTCGTCCGCTTTTACGGAGCTATCCAAGGTATAAATTAACGTGCTAATACCTCCCGCTGTTACACCCAAGCAGGTCAATAGCTGTAATATTTTTAATATAAACATTTCAATGATTATTTACTACTTGAGTATCACCAGCACAATAATGATATTTAAACGATCGAAACTTACTATTAATACAAGTATAGGAATGTAATGGAAACTGGACTTTGTCGTTGTTGGATTGGGAATGGGAAAGGAAATCTTCGATTGATTATAGAATTACACATACCACTTTTTTACTCCTGGACCATTGATTTGCTGTAGAGAAATTATGAACCTGCTGAAATTTAGAGAAAAGTGTTCTGTCAGATACGTTCGCACCACGGCGAAAGATTTTTATTTTCTATTTAGTAAATGAGATTAATAAGATCTATAGTATTAAATGATGTACTAGATGAACTCATTCCCTGGCACTTCAATGGGCAAGTTACACATTAGCAGTGATTTTACATTAATTTTACTGTTATCTTTCGAAATCCTCCATATAAGATTACGATTCCTCGAATGAGCAACATTATGATGTCTTTCAGTCATAGATCTGATTCTCTAAAAACTACCCACACAGTAATCACGCATGTTTCACCATGGCAGCATCACAATTTTCAGTACTGACCACTATTACATAACATCAGACAAAACATCCTCGAAATCTTTTCGGATTTATTACCCTTCTATGAAATACGGCCATTTAGAGGCGGAGGTGTGTTACGCAGCGTAAAATTAAAGTATCTTCGGGGAAAAATGTCATAGCAGCCGACAAGTAGTAGTGCAGTACCACGGGAACCCTTCATATTAAGTTCAGAACGTCAATATTATAAAACGAACGCCGCGACACAGAGTGATATTCTTCTAACGGGCAATTAAATATACTCGAAGGCGAGTGATATTTCCGAATTACATACCTGACTGAGAAGCGGTCCATAATTCGACTTTAACAGACCCGATTTACAAACCCGACCCAATGAAGCCGCCATGTTGGCCAGAGGTGCAATGTGCAGAGACCGCTAGTCAATCACATATCTGTGGAAAAGAAGTTTGTCAATCACGGGGACAATAATCTCTCACGCAGTTTACACCTTTCTATCGTTATGTATACATTTTTCAACCGTATCCACACGTATTCTTAGCGAGTAGGGACAAGAGAAAAGGTTCTTACACAACTTTCAAGTACCTGAGTCGACTCTAATCAAGGCTACCAACATCGTAACACCAGCTTTTAAACGTTTGAATGCATCCAACATATGTCCATACTGCTTACAATATTTCCTTATTTATGGATATTATTAAGCACATTATACTTCGTATCGTGTCTTCTGCTAACAATATTGTTGAATTCACGCGTACGCGCGAAACATATTTACGTATACAGGATTCCTATAAATTTACAATGTTCCGTGATAAATAGCGTGGCCCGTGTCGTTGTGTTCTCCTTTCGCAACGATTAATTGTTTAACGAAGCGAGTATTTTATTTATCTTTAACTTTCTTACGTTCGAAATTTATAAAACATCTCTGGATTCGTGGGGGCGTGGCGCATGCGCAATTTCGGTTGGTAGACTTGGCAGTTTGCTGTCGACCATTGGTGTCAGCTGGTGGTTTCGTCAGATGGTATCGTGAATCCTGTAATATCACATCGATCACCGTGCTGAAGAAAAGGATTCAAGATGAGCGGAGGAATGCCAGAACTGGGCTCGAAGATTAGTTTAATATCGAAGGCGGATATTCGTTACGAAGGCCGGCTATTTACCGTTGATCCTCAAGAATGCACGATTGCTCTAGCGAATGGTGAGTCCCGAATCAAGATGGATACCGAAATCAGTTTTGCCGCTGCTCCATTTCCCGGTTATTTCGATCTAGCACCCGTCACTATTAATCCCCGGTTACCTTTCGCTTCTCGCTTTCCACGCATCAGTCGCACCTCGTTTCTAATAATTCGAGAGTCCCTTTATCTTTATCCAGCTCGAAAATACTTTCCGAACGGTCGGTATTTGATTCGTCCGGTAAAGCTTCGATACACAACAACCGGGGTCACCCGTCACATATAACGGCTGTTTTGCAGAATATTCCTAATTCAAATAAACCCTCCGCGAAATCTCACTGTATTTAACATATTCCCGATTTGCATAAACCCGCCAGAATTATGTTTAACGCTCTCGGAATTATAACAATCTGTGCTTGGATGCAAAGGAACGATGTGTGGAAGTTAGATGTATGTCACGTAAATATTATTTAATTGAGCAATCGTATGTTTTCGTGTTACAAAACTTTTAATTAATTTAAAGAATTGAATTTTCTCGCAACGTGTAATAAATACTATCTTCTAATATCTTTGTTGTAACGTATCCGCTTTATGTTCCTCTCCGTAATCTGCAAGAACAGTTGGAGTAGATTAAATTTTCGATATTCACAAGTAAAATTGATCAAAATCGGTATATTTCCAATGATAATACGAGCAATATCGTTTGCACAGAATTAGGTTGTTTCAAAGCCATTACTTACATCCACCATTGTGTGGAATGTTTGTGTTCCGTGCTTGCCCTGTTTATGTTTCCTGTCCTTTCTTTTTTCAGCTACCATTACAAAACTGTTATAATGAATCGTTAAATTTGAATTTTATAGCAGTGTATATCGACCTCGCTTGTAATATACAAACATTAATTTATAATTTAACTTATATATTTTTATTTTACAATCCTATTTTATATGTTATAAGCGCGTAAGGTATAGAGATATCGAACATATATTTTATAAATTATTTTCATAGATAATTATCATCGAGGTATGTTAAACAAATATCTTATTAAAATATACAATGTATTATTCCATTTCTCTTGTAACGCAGTGCGTTCCTTTGGAACGGAGGACCGAGAAACGCAACTTCCGGTGGCACCGCAGAATCAAGTGTACGAGTACATTTTGTTCCGCGGCTCGGATATTAAAGATATTCGAGTTGTCAACAATGTTAGCTCTATTCCAAACGATCCGGCCATCGTGCAGGTAATCGCTTTGAATACGTTGAATTAATAACTATTAGCGAGTGTTAAAATAGTGTGCAAAGATAAGATTTGACGGCGGCTGTAATTATGATTGCTAAATAATTGTGGTTATTTATAGATGACAGTGCAACCGTCGATGAGCCAGCAGTCGTACCAGCCGCAACCCAGTTATCCTCATCCGATGATGGGCCAGATGGGTCCGATGGGTGGGCAATATGGGACACCCTATGGCATGACAATGGGTACCATGGGACCGGTAATGGGAATGGCGACTGCTCCTAGAGATCCACGTGGACCAATGAATAAACAGCCAAGTGAGTTGAGCTTGGGCTCCGCTGAACCCAATGCCATCTCTATCCCAAACTCACTACCGACGGCCAATGTCGACCCATTACCAAAAGACCAATCTCCGGAAGATGGTAAACTGTTTTTGCTATGAACTATCCTTCGCCAATGGCATGCTTGCTGCTTCTTCTTTGGTAATGCCTGCTAACTACACTCATAAAACTCAATAACTATCTCTTATTAACTGCAAATTACATATCATATGTGAATAAAACGTCTAAAATGCTTGGTTCTATTTTATCTCTTTCGATCTTTTACTTTGCCAACTGCATTTCTATCATAACTTAGCTTGTGCTTTGACTTGACTCTGCAAACTCATAAAGCGAACTTTGAATGCTCCCAGCATATCTAAGTTTGTGATTATTCATATATGTGTAAACGTTTAGAAATCTATGTAGCACCTGCTATAATTTATGATTATACAAATATTTTAATAGTAAATTACATATGTTGCTTTAACGTGATTGTTTCTTACGTTTGCTTCGCACAACGTATTGTTAATAACTTTTGTGTTCTATTGACACGAAAATGTGCTCGCTTAAGCAGTTATAAATAATTTTATTTCTATTATTTAATATTTCACAATGAAAGCTTCCATATTAAAACGTACGTTTATTATTATATTTTAAACTGATATGATTTAAAGTAATCACGCAGCTTTCATCATTTCGAGTGATCGCCTTGCGTCGCGTATTATTTATACATATAGCGTAATTTGCTCATGGTTTTCAGTAGTTTACCTCTTTCACCAAAAGTTTGTGCATGAAAATTTCTTTGTTACATTTATAACACCTAATTTTACTCTAAACATGCATTTGAATCTCATTTAAATAGCATCCGAAGCATTATGTACTAGCAAGTACAATAATAGCAAGAACAGTTGAAGTTTTACGTAGAAATCTCTCCCTGAAATTAATTTTTATGCAATGTAGTATTTTGTAATCATACTATGCTTAGAGCTCGAATTAAACCTACGATACTGAATATATACTGAAATGTACGGCCTTGAAATCGTTACTAAACGTACCGAGATAAGCGAAGTATGTGACCATTTACTTTGTCGTCATAGGTGTGTTAGATCTTATTAGTGGTGGTTCCCGATCAACAACTCCAACTTCGTCCTTATTGACACGAAAAAGTCCCACAATGGATCAGGGTATTCAGGTAGGCCATCAGCAGCAGCAACAACAACAGCCGAGCGGTAACATTGGCAAGCTCGTCGACAAGACGAACATGAGAACCATTCAGCCTGCTAGACGCGATCATGATAGGTAACGGATCGATAACATTTGCGTCTTTTCTATAAATTCGTTACCGCTAATATTAGTATTGTGTCGGTGGTGTAGTTTGTACGTGGAGTTTTACGCTTTTACTTTCAGTCATACTGGCAACAAGACAGGTGGCACCGTCTCTCAATATAACGAAGGGAAGCGCGATCCAATGAAGCAGGATGGTCAGATGCAGGGTCAGGGTACTCATCAGCAAAGTGGCAGAGGGAACCGCGGCGGATGGATGAATCGTGGAAACATGCGGGGCAGAGGGAGAGGCCGCGGTGGTTTTAGAAACCAACCCGGCAATGCTGGCGCCAAGCCGAAGAATACATTGAAATTCGATAATGATTATGACTTCGAGCAAGCTAACACCCAGTTCGAAGAATTGAGGTACTTACTTGCATCTATTTCGCGAATCTTTTATTCAGCATGGTCGTGCCGGATTCATTTCAAGTACTGTTTGAAGTGACCAATGTGGAAGCCATGCAAAATTAACGTTAAGCGTTTTTTGAAGTGACACATAATTGCTCAATTTATGTATTGCTTACGCGACGCGTCGACAAATCCATTTATCTCTTAAGATTCGTGCGTCAAGCTGATGAAAATTGAGAAATATACCAAACAAGCTTTCGTTCCATATATTCTAGATCTCAGTTGGCGAAAACGAAGATTGATTCTGGTGCTGATAACGAAAAGAAGGATGACAGTGGTAATGAGACTGGAGCAGGCGAAGGTGAGCCCGAAGAGGAGCCAGAGATAGTTCATTACGATAAGTCGAAGTCTTTCTTCGACAATATTAGCTGCGAAGCTGTCGAGAGGAGTAAAGGGTAAGCGAGTAAATCTGTAGTTCAGATAGCTTGTATTTAATATACGTATGGAGAAATTATATTCGCAAAATCCTACAGCCGGTTCCAGCGCACGGACTGGAGGACAGAGCGCAAATTGAACTCCGAAACATTTGGTGTGGCGTCAACGAGGCGCGGCGGTTTCCGCGGACGCGGTTATTACAATCGTGGGATGGGAGGCATGTACCGAGGCGGCGGTGGTAACGGCGGTTCTGGTTTCCGAGGCGGTTACAGAGGTGGTTCCAGAGGCGGGAACCGCAAACCCGCTAACCAGCAACAACAGAACAACCCTGGAAGTCAAACCCAGCGTACGACCAACGAACAATCCGCTGCTCAGTCGCAGCAGAATAGCCGCGTCGTGTCCTTTTGAATGAACAACGCGCCACTATATGTATAAGTATTCACTTTAGATTAAGATTTTTACGATATGTGCTCTGCCCTTATGGACTGATTTGAATTCGAGTTGATGATGAATTCAATGATTTAAGAATGAAGAGGGTAAAGAAAAAGTAACGGTAAAAAGGAAAAGTTCTTTGAGAGAACTTTATCGAGGATCTTTTGTATTCAACCACGCAGGTACACCGTAGGGGGAATTTAATCGATGCTTTGCAAAAGTCCAGCGTTTAGAATATCTCGACAAATAAACGCGGATCTTATTGTTATAAGAAGTTACTTTTCGGAACTCGACATTCAGAGCCATCATGTCCTACGAGTTAAGGTAACGTCGGATGCTTATGAACGTATAAAAATAAAAAAAAAAGTACAATACACGCCGGACGGTTAGAATGTTTGCAAGAACATACACGCGAGAGGGAGGGGCCGTTGAGAACTATGAAGTCTGCTGGTGTGAACGCTGATTAACTCGACAAGCATGCAACTACAATTAAGAGAACAATAAGAATCTCAAGGGAAATTTTTTGTAATGCAACTGTGAGCGCGGTTATCTAGGGGGCGAAAAATAGAGGAGTGCAAGCACGTAACGATTTTCAAGAAAGACGGCGGGGTAATGACTAGTAACTGATTGTCTGTGTTGCATGTGTTGTGATTCAGTTGAGGCACATAAAACGTTGTTCGCAGCTTTTTCGCGAGTAAACGGAACACTAAATCGGTAGGAGGAAGGAACGAGAGAGATAGAAAAAAAAACAAACAAAACAAAGTGGAACACGCGTACAATCGCAAATAGAGTAGGACAATATATTATGGTTATTTCGAACAGTCAAAACTTTATTTATTTAAGATGATGACCGATATGTATGCGATTTAAGGTGAAACAATTATTTTACTCGTCTATTTACCAGGGGGTTTTGATTTTTCGAACGGGAACGTTGAATTGTTCCTTATAAAGAAGCACGCAAACAAAAAAAAACACAAAAAAAAGGAGATGAAATTGATTTTGTATGGTTCCATAGTGATAGGGGGGCGCGCGCGCTCGCGCTTGAAGCCGAATCGTACATCGATTTATTGACTTATTAGTTTTTGAAAATATTGAACGTGGTATGCTAGTGGTAAGTGAAAATGAGAGTGCGAATGCCTTGCTGTAGTTCGACTGCGTTTAATAGCTTCGAGTTTCGAAGGGATCGTTTGATGTACGAGGACGTTGCTGTGCGCGGATCGCAGGTAGCGTTACGAGAGCAAGACTCTAAAAAGCATGATAATGTCCTTAAGAATATAAGACGCAAAAGAAAAAAAAAAGAAAGAAAAGGAGAAAGGCAGAATAGGTATATTATTTGCGACTGTTATTTTCTTATGGCTCGTACGGAGTCCCAAGCGTATACAGAATATATTACAATAACATAACATGAGATTTAGTTACGTGTAAGTCGAAGAGAAAACCTCCATAAGCTATCAGTAAAGTTGCAAGGTAAAGTAAAAAGTTAAAAAACAAATAAATGCATATAATGAGTAAATGATAAGTGAAAAAAAAAAATAATAATAGGAGAAGGAATATGGGGGAAAAATCAGAAGAGAATATAACTTTTAAGTTTTATGCATCGCGCGTGTAAAGAATGCACGCTGCTCATGCGGTTTTCCGATAATGAATTTTTGTTTTGTACAGCGGATATTGTGATTCCCAATGCTGAAATAATACTGGAATGATAAAAAGCAACGTTTATTGTACTCTTTAAGCCCGCCAAATTACTCTGAAACAGAGAGGGGAGAGAGAAAGAGAGAGATTTGTTCGGAAGGTATTTGTCAATTATATATCATTGCTTTTTCGTATTGAACATTGTTCGACAGAAACACTTGTAAATTGACAGTACTAAACGGAAGTTTAAAATAAAAGAGACACGATCATATACAAAAGTATATCGTTATTCTCAGCTTAATCTTACATTATGAAATGGTGTGGCGTGGATTTATGAAGAAAATACGATATAAATACTCGATGGTTGATTGCTCGCTTGATTGTAGATTGAATCTTAATTTAGGTGAATTAATACATCCACAGTGCTCTGACTGGTGCGTGGGTCAGGTCCAATGCGCGGCTGAAAACATGAAATTGCTGCATGTTGCGCAGCGGCATTTGTTTTGATTTCATGAAATTGTGATAAGTTCTCCGATACAATCTGCATTCAAGCATTTTATTTTTAAGACCGATAGATCTCAAATGTGTTTTTCTTGCTTTGTTATCTTGTTCTTCATTCCTAAAGTTTAGAAGCAGTCGCTGTACACCATTCTCGCCACCTTTCGATCAGTTCTTTTTTTTTCAATTCTTAATTTAACATATCTCTATTATGAAGTCGATGGAAAATCCTATTATTTCCTCCTGCGACTAAGGTATTCTTATTTTTTGTTTGGACAAAGTCCATTATATATTGTACACGATGTTTGTACGATCATAAACGATATACAACGAATTCTACTAATATAATTAACTAACAATGAACTATCGTAGGGAGACATGACTTTGATATAAGGGAACTTTCGGAAAAATTAGACAATAATACAAGCGCACACAGCATTCCGAAAGTTCTTTTTGATATGTATCGTCGTAGCTGCTTATTGTACATTATTGCTAATCGCGCTGCCTCCCTACCACTTCAATTTACGACGTTCCGATTGTTTCAGTAGAAGACTATCCCACAAGAAAATTTCAATAGAAGGGATACTCCCCAAGAGAATGCTTTCCTCGAACAATAAAGAACTCAAATGAGGGATATTCAGATAGTAAAAGTTCTACAGTATGTACGCGAGAAACTTATCGTTCCGTTGCACAGCGCAAGAGCTTCCACCCGCGAAGAGTCAAACGCTGAGCGCGTCGATGCTCGATCAATTGCCTCGCCCTTCGTCGACGTTCGATTCCCCGCGATCCCGCGGGAGAAACGCGACCGCACAACGACCTCGACGTTCAGGCGTTCCCGATAGATCATGACCAAGACGTCTTGTCGCGGTCGCTCCTATCAAGCGCAGCTCATCAGACCTGTCCGCGTGTTGTCGCAGACCTCTCTTATCGGGCGACCTTTCGTCACCACTTTGGTCTCGATCAGGGTGAAGTTATTCTTGTAAGTGCGGCGCAAAGTTCGAGGATCCGGCACGTAAACTTCGTACGGGTTACGGCCGTTCTCGACCACCCAGATGCTACCGGATTCGCCGACCCTCAGAATCGACATCAGCCCTTGAGCCACTACGTACGGCCTGCAACGGGGAACAAAGGTCGAGATAAAGATTGCTCACTGCTGGCCACGGTGTCTAGCGCGAACGGGGAAGACGCTCACGTTTGTATCGATAATTGGTCGAGATTCTTCACGAAGTCCGCCTTCATCACTCTGGAGAGCAGCTTGTTCGGGCTGTCCACTGTGAGCGTGGTCTCCGTCAAGCCGGGGCACAGCGTTATCACCCGGATACCGGTCTTCTCGTACTGATAAGAGTCCTGACGCAGATTTATGCTTGCTTTCATTTCGCACATTCAACTAGTTTCTGAGTATTGGTTGACGAACAGCAGTTATTTCGTAGTGTATATATACTGCTGGAGGCAATTAGGGTGTCTTGATTTATTTAGAAGGGTGCGCTAGTATTATCAGGGCCAATTTAAAACCGAACTCCTCACAAATAAGAATATAAAAAGCAGCCTAGTTATAGATGCGAAATAAAATACTTCTTTTTAAACATTAAATTCGTAATAAAATAATTAGAGGCAGCTGAAAAATTTGTGAGGCCTCATAATGCAGCGCATTGGACCTCCGAAAATGTAAATGCGGCCCTGAGTATTGCAATTTAACGTTTCATTTGCTAGACTATTTTATAATAATCTATGTATATAAAAGAAGAAGTCCTGACTGACTCATCAATGCCCTGCTCAAACCGTTTAGCCTAGGAACGTGAAATTCGAAAGATAAATTCTTTTCATGACTTAGACACCCACTAAGGAAGGATTTTTGGAAATTCCATCCCCAAGGGATAGAAAAGGGGTAAAATGTATTTTCTCGGACTTCCTAATATTTCTTAGGCCCGATTAGATATCAACTTGGTTCTTACTCACAAAGATTACCCACACAAATACCTCAAAACCAATTTCAGGATTTTTCTCTAACCAACCCCGAAGAGGGTGAAATGTATTTTCACGGATTCCTCAAAGTCTCTTAGGCCTGATTAGATATCAACTTGGTTTTTACTTCTAAAGGTTACCCACATAAATGTCTAAAAACCAATTTCCTGATTTTGCCCTGATCAACCTCGAAGGGGGTGGCAAAAAGGGGTGAAATGTGTGTTCATGGAATCCTTAATATCTCCTAGGCCCTTAGGGGTATTTTGCTAGTACCGAATAAAATAATCTTACCGCGAGGGATTGCGAGAGACCGATGATGGCGTGCTTGGTGGCCATGTAAACCGGAAGCTGGGCCGTGTTTCTGATGTCTATGTGCTGGCTTATGTTCACCAAAGTCCCACCGTGGCCCAACTGCTCCCTGTCCATGTACTTAATAGCCAGCATCGCGGTGGATATCATCCCTCCCTGAAACAGTACCCACAAATGCAACTTTCTACAAATAAAAAAAAAGAACCGGCATGACATAAAGAAGCTTTCCCATTACTCACAATATTCACTGCTATTTCTTTCTCCCATCTTCGCTCGTCCAAGATGCCAGCGTTATTCACAACGATGTCGATATCCTTCATCAGTCTCAAAGCTTCCTGAAAGGCCTCTGAAATTCGCAAACGATCAATGATAAATAAAAACGAACGGATCGAAAGAAGTGGTTCACGTTGAGCCCTCGTGCTCCACGACGCGAGGGAGCAAGTCAATTGGTTTTTAAGTAATCAAAATATTTATATTTTCATTAGATTTAGACGCCTCGACAGTATCTTTATCAATTCCGCGATTGGGGCTCTACTGACGCTTTAGAATCCCGGCAAATGGTATCGTTATCTCGCGGTTAGCGACGCTGTTTATCATTCTCTGTTGATAGTAATTGCTTTCGGTTGTGCTTACCATTCATTCGCTCGTAATTGGACACGTCGACGTGAATAAAATGCACCTTCTTCTCCCCGCAGCTCTTGTCCATGCTCATCTCCACCCTTCTTCCAGCCTCCGCGTCGATGTCGAATATAGTTATTATCTGAAAACCAAATCACAAATTCGACGTCTTTCCCAAAGTTCATCTGTACTTTCGAACAAGCAACACTTACGTTCGCGCCGTGCTTTATGAAGTGATTAAGAAACGCGCATCCCAATCCCGCGGCACCGCCAGTGATCAGGACATTCTTCCCCGCGACGATGCCATTTATCGCTTCAATTTCCTTCGCCTTCTCCGACGCGGACGAACCTCTGCGCCTGTGATTGTTACCGTTGCCGTCCTCTGTAACATTTAGGGAACGTTTAATCCTGGTTATAGTCATGAAAGTCAGATTTCGTGCTGTCGGAACTCGAGGAACTCAGGTACTAGCAACAGTCTCTACGATTGTTATACATTTTTTACACGGAAGCCCTCGTTCCTTCGATCGTCTCAGGAAGACTCTCCGTCGCTTTCCTCTATTTTCGAAGAGCGAACGAAGAAGAAAAGAGAAGTTTAAAGAGCTCGACGTTTCTATTTCATTCGCCTTCGTCGCACTGTCACAAGCACGTTCGAACGTACCCATATCGTTGCTAAAGAATTCGCAAGGAGCCAGAAACTCGCGAGAGATTAGAGTGGATGACTGAGAGCCGCGACAGGGTGAGCTTGCGTTGAGTTACTGAAGCGCGAGCGGACTTCGCGGATGGTATTTATACGTGACGCGAGCTATCGTATCTTCGTGGGAAGACGACAGCGTCGCGTCTTGGATTTTTATCGGTGAGGCTGTCTCGTGGAAGGTGGACGTCAGAGCCAGTAATTCCCTCCTCCCGAACGTTGTTGCGGGATAGACGGATCTCGGTCGATAGCGCCTCTAATTAACCCCTCCCGTCAAAACTAATTAATTCGGTCGGGTTTGGTATATGGCCAGTAGAATCCTATGCGCGATACCCTTCGAAAAGAAGTCCAACGTATCGTGTTCTCCGCGTGGCGGAGTCCACATTGCGCGCGATAAACGTAATTAAATGGAAGAACGTCATCGTCGGTTCCATAATTATCAGCACTCGTGCAGGGTCCCGGAAGCCCGGGGAATTTTGCTTATCATTATTATTAACGGTAATCCCAATAGTATTACGGAGTCCAGTACTTAGAGATTAATTATTAATGCGCGTATGAGTTATCTGTCTGTGTAGCATCGAACAAAATCAGTTGAGCGAGCCTAGTTTCCCATTAGCTAGAAAAGTGGGGCGATATCACTGCCCGATGATCTAACGCAGTTGCGTGACATCCTTCCTGGAAGTGCACTAGCGGTGCAACGACCGTGCGATAAAAATGCAGCAAAATGCATTGATCTTCCCATCTCCAATCGCCAGTTCTCTGATTCCCACGCGTTAATGCGGGGAATACAAGAAGGGATCAAGGCGCCTGCCCACTTTCCTTGACTCATCTTCGATGAACTCTGACGCGGAGGTCCTCCCGGTGAAGAAGCATCAAGGGAAATCGTAATGCGTCAGTTGTTTTTTCTTTCCCGCCACGCGCAGATAACGAGATCTAAGTACTTGCCAGCTTCTCCTATGAATGTCGTAGTTACTCTTTTGTTCCCTCGTCTACTCCCTGGGAAATCGAAAGAAAAATGCCACTTCTACTTGCCACAGCTGCCCGGCGAGCCGGCATCGCTCCACGGATTGGAATCGGCGGCCTTTTTGGTCTCAAGTTATCGCTCCTATTTAATGTATTGTTTGTTCGACGGAATCTCGAGCCGTCGCGACCGAATAGTCTTGGAAAACATAATTTACAGAGAGTCGTGTGGCACACAAGGACGATAAAGAGTCGACGTACGCGCAGCTCGTGCTCCGTGGCTCCTTATCAGCGGGAGGGGAGTAAGTGCACTTAGCGCCCGGCGAGACGTGCACGATAAATTACAGAGAGGCCGTGCGTTTTAATAGCGCACTATTAAAATCCGGTGAGAATCGGCTCTCGATGAACTTTACTCCGACCGACAAACTGGAAACGACGCGTGTGCACCAGTATCTCTTCTTTCGTCCTCGCTCCTCCGCCACATTGTTGCAGAGCAGAGGCGCTCGCGCGCCTCGCGCCTCATGCACCCTCGGTTCGTCGACGATATGTTGCACGCGTACGGAACGCGCGATATCGTGCACGATTTGTCATCGTACTCGCCGTGACTGAAGTGCAGAGACGACGATATGTGACGCTGAGAAGCAAAACGGACAAACCCACAGTTTTTGCGGAATTTAGTTAGTAGCAATACCTAATGTATGTAAATTAATGTAATGTAAATTAATTTTTTTCAATGTGGGTTAGTCCGTTTTTGCTCTCGGTGCCTCGTATGCAGAATAATTTGCCCCTCTCTGTGAAATGGATCTTAATGCAAGTCAACGTCCTTGATAAGAATTTCGCAACTGAGCAGGGCTCGTTGAGTCTGAGAACATTGAACTGATTGGGACTGAAGTGAAGTCAATTTTAATTTTTTGAAAATTTGAAGCGGCACTTTCTGCGAATAATAACACTGTAAAACGATAGATGCTGGCTTCCCAGTAGTGCACCCAGAGGGGGCGGGGGGGGGGGGGGCTCTGGCAACCCCCAAAGAAAGAGGAAAAAACAGATTAATGTAATCAGGATTGAAGTAATTCAGGAGTTTTGTGAAAGGAAAAGAAAACTGGATTTTATTCTTTAAACAAATTTTTAAAATCACGTAATAAATTTTAGTAAATTCGCATTAAAAGTATTTGGGTTCCCACCAAGATTGAACCCTAAGTGAGTCACTGTTTTCTGTTTTAAGATCATTCGTAATTCTTTATAATTCAGTGAAAGAGATTCAGCAACAATGCGTATGCAACATTTAATATTAAATTAAAGAAAAAAACCGGCTCGATAAGTAATCCGCAATTATGTATGTATCGCTGGTGCGTCACGCGCACTTCTGCGCAACGAAATATTTTTTCCCCCGGCTGTCATCTCTCAATTCCGTTTCTTCATAGATGCTGAACGGGATGTTAGCGGGTTATCGTTCGCCCGACCTGATTATGAAGTTTTGTGCACCGAGCACATCGATTCGCGACAGAACTATCAGCGTGGTCTTCTATCACCACGTGCGGCGCGATGCGAACGCACTTACACGTACGAAACGATGAAAAAATATTGCGACGAACAACCTTTCAACTTTAACGACGTTTTTTTTTCTGACAATCGGTTGATAAGAGATAGGTATCAAAGTTCAAGCAAGTTCCTTCGGGTAATCGAGTCTCCATTGGCCCTTGATAACGTGACGCCACGGGGTCCGAAATAATTTTACGCTTCTATCAGGTCTTTGCTTCGTGGGGTTCCTGAAATATCAGAAGGGGGTCTGGCCAAAAAATTTAACATTTTAACGTAATCTTCGTAGCTACAATCGGGAGAGAAACGTGTAGGGATTTATCTACAGTGTAGCGATTGTTGTTTATATTGTAGATATGAATACGTAAATATGCTATATTGGGATAGAAATATTGATTTGTTACTTTAATACCCCTTCGTAACACGTGATGAGGCAACCTTGGTGCAGTATAAAAAACGTGTAAAATGACATTGCAATATTGTAAATGACTGTGTGGTTATTAAGTAGGATTTGCAATATTGCAGCAAGTCCAGAAACATATAAAATTTATTTACAATGTCGTTGCTGAGATCGAGTAATATCATTAATCGATTTACATTTACATTTTTACATTTCACACACTTTGTTGCATATTCTTCACATTTTCTGCGTTTCATACTGTTTTCATTTATTTTTTATACATTTTCCAGACTACACCCACGACATTCCTAGATCATTTCTGCAACTGCTACATTATTTCTACAGTGTTACTACATTACTCTCACACCTCTTCTATACAATTCTCATGCAACATTCACACCACTTTTATGACCACTTCTAGAGCTTCATTACAATATGTACACAAACACGCGCAAAATCAACCTCGCAACAATGTTACAAATCCAAGAGAAAATAAAAATCGTTTTTCCACATTGTTGTGAGCATAAGATAATGTCCAAAATCATTAGAACACTTCACATTTCTCATGTGTTTTTTACCTTGATCAGATTTCTCAGATTTCGCATCTGTACATTCATCACACATTCCACAGCCTCCACATTTCATGCATTTTCAAAAGATTTTCTATACATTTTACACATTACTTCTACGTAATACCAGCACTGTATCCATACTACTCCTATAACACTCCTACATTACTTTTACACAATTTCCACGCTACTCCCCCGTTATTACCATACTACTCGTACATCGTCTTCATATTATTCCCACATCATTTCCATATTACTCGCACACCAATCCCATATTACGCCCACGCTACTCCTACACTATATTTACACAACTCTCACATTACGTCTACTCCATTCTCACACCTCCTCAAAAACACTGTCCAGGCATCACACATTATGCAACAAACAACACACAATACGTCTATCAAAAGTGTAGCAAAGTTGCAAACCCAAATTTAGCGCCTCGCGAAATCGCAACAAAATTGCAAGTTTCTGCAACTGCAAGAGAGGCATAATTTCGCGCTGCACCTGCAAGAGAAGCAAGAAACCCAAATTCAGCCTTCTTCGAAAATGCTGCAAAGTTGCAAGCCGAAATGTGCCTTCCCGTGTAACGCAATAAAGATTCGAACCGAAAAGCACCCCTCTCGTGCCAGGGTGATATAGTATCCCTAGTAGCAGTTATTTGTTGAAGTGTTGCGCTATTTTTAAATGGGCCAACGATTGTAACCAACGCAGGCCCAACCTCATTTAACATAAAGGCCCACCTGAAGGTTTCTTTCTAAAAGACGTCTTAAAGAACTTCAAAAGACATCGTAAAGACGTTTTCTCAGGTGAGAACAATCGAACACAAACATTCCGCTTACGAAGCAACCGCTGTTCGCAACTGCACACTTCCTTGTAAACACTTCTAATTTCTAGTTACGTAACTAGTATTAATTGTTTATAAAAACTGCGCAGTGTCGCGAAATATTCTATAAAATATCATCATTCGATCTTTAGACTCATTCCTTAAAATTTTACAATCGTTATGAGACAGGCATCCTCATTACGTATTGATAAATAAAAAAATGAAAGTCACAACTTGGAATATAATAACAGGTCTTTGGATGTAGTAAATTTTCTACCATTCGTAAGACGACATTTAATCATCGTTGTAAATGTTTTGTTAATTAACCAACCATAGTAATTGTAGGCCTAACAATGAATATTCGTAGGCAAGCTGTCGTAACTTTTTGTTAATTAACCAACCATAATAATTGCAGGCCCAATATTGAATATTCGTTGGTAAACTGTCGTAACTTTTTTGCCGTAGGCCCTATGTTGGAAATTTGTAGGTAAAAACACTAACTATATCCCAACTAATTCCCAACTGTTGGCTACTGTTGGCCAACCAAAAATGCTACTAAGGTAATGATGTGGAACTAACGCAGCAGATATGCCGGAATTGTGAGTGAATAGTGCAAGAAGTTTTGCAGCAATGGTGGAAGAAGATGTGATGTAAAAATGCTATAGGAATGCTTTTAAATGAAATATCACAAATTGTACTATACATGTTTTCAGCTATGAATAAAAATTCAGTGTAAAGCCATCAAAAAGATCAAATAAATGTGTTATAAATAAAGGGCGCAAAAAGACTCGAGCCGGGTCTGGTGAGAATAATGTAGGAATAATATAGAAAAAGTGTAGGAATAGTATAGATATAATGTAGAAGTACTGTAGGTATGGTATGCAAATATGGCAATTAAGTGGTATAAATAATGTGAGTACCTTGAGATAAGTGAGGAAAATAATACAAGTAGGTAGTGTGAAGTGTGTGGACTGTGTAAAAAGTATAAACAACTTCAATAGTATAAACATTATGATCAATAAGTACCAAATTCTAAAAAAGTATGTAATACAAAACTATAACAAAAGGATGTGAGAAATAAATGCGTACAATTCACAAAAGAATTATTCTTAGTTTCAATTCGAAGACTTAGATATACATTTTAATATTCTACACGATGTATTTTACAGATTCCTAAAACGTGGAATAATGTCTCACTACCGATTACACACTTAATATTATTTTCAATCATACACTATTTTGTATTTCTTCAAAGACGAGCCCGAGACGCCTACGGGTAGCAACCGGCTTACACTCGTGCGCGTCAGGTGGACCGAATAGCACGTACAAAACCTCGCGATCGAATTCCTTTTCACTGTACCCTAATCTCCTTACAACGCGGGACCGTCAGGCTTTTGTGGCAGGCTATCGGACAATTGAATTTCATAGACAGGTCTTCCATCTTCACTGATCCAAATGCTTCCATTTTGCGCGCATCTGATCACATAAACCAGTCCATGCGCGATGCTGTCCACTCTGGCAACACAAATAAATACAAGAAACATCAATACCCATTCGATGTCTCTGTATCTTGAAAAAAGTAGAAATCAATCGGTAGAAAAAGGGGCGAGAAGTAGCACAAATCGTTCCCCTGACACAAAACAGCGAAGGATGTCGGGTTATCAGTTATTATTGGAAATAGCAAAGAAATGATATTAAATAAATAAAGAAACTCACGTTGACGGCTGATATAATTGTTGTGGCTCTCCTTCTGGGAGATCGCTCGACAAATACGCTGTGGTTTGTGGAAGTTCAGGGCACAGAACTATTATCCTCACCCCTGTCCTTTGATAGTGATAAGGTTGCTAATAAGAAAAATCAACTGAACGATAGTCAAAATGAACGAACGTTGATTGCTGCTTTGTCGTTTGGTTCGTCGCAGGCTACTCGATCAATGTGAACGGTTGTTTACATGTTGCCGAGATTAATTATGAGTATTGCCACGTTACGCATTGATAGCGGTTCTTCCACGACAGTAAATTGGCACTTACCGAAAAGGACCGACTGAAACTGACCACGGCGTGCTTCGTGGCAGAATATACTGGAAGCTGCGATAAGGAGTGCAGACCAGCCACAGACGAAACGTTCACGATAACACCCCCTTTGCCTCCAGAGTCTTTTTGCATTTGCTGCATTCCTAGAAGCGATCCACGTACAACGGCGGTCTGCGAATATTCACCTCGATTAACAAAATTACGAACGCATATGATGAATACCGTAGGCGGGAGTGAGTTTCTGGCTGATGAGGTGACTTTGTGAAAATCGAAAATTCGTACCGCAAGCGGAGGTGACTTTGCGACACTTTTTCATTTTTTTTCAAATATCACGCGAAAACTACATATTATCTTATACCAGAAAGCAGAAAGTGTATCACATGTTTGTGTGTTTGTCTGTCGCCTATAAAATTTCGAACGGTCATAAAATGTACCTCAGCTCATTACGCCTGGCTAATTCAGATAAATGTGACTATTATCACCAAAAAAACTGAAAAACATTTTTGTTCTTTTACAAAATCAGAATCTAAACGGGCGAAGCCGAATAGTAAAGCTAGTCAATTATAATCCTGAACCGATACATTATGTAGTTTAACCCTCGGCTGTCACGCCTACTTTTTCGAACGTCGTTGTCACACTGGGTCAATTTGACCCTGTCAATTTTCAATTAGTTATTATTTAAAAACTATTTGTTAAATTAACTCTAAAAAATTCTGAGATAATGTTTGAACATTGTCGAATATATGCCCATCGTTGAAAGTTGACATTTAAAGTGTCATCATGCATAAAAAAAATTTGAAGCAATAAAAGTTTCGACAAAAAGGTTTTCTGCTTAAAAAAGCGCAGGGTCAATTTGACCCAGTGTGACAACCGAGGGTTAAGACAAATCAGTTAAGTGAGAAATGTAATATAAAGTCTGTATTTAGGGGGTGACTACTTGGTGGCAGTATGTTTTACCGTATGAGTCACACAGGGATATAAAGATGTAAAAAGTAACCCCATTAGTCACAAAGTTACCCCCGTTTATGGTACCTAATTTTGGAAATTGTTTTCCATGTCCCAGCTGTTCTGTATAAAATCGTGCTCGCAGGAAAAGAGACATATTGTAGAACAGTGATAGCGAATCAATGGCATAGAGCACACAGAGGAAATTGCAGAATAAAATTTCTATTGTTTAGTCCTTTAATTTTAAACGGAACGCTCAAAGTATGAAGAAAATGAAATGATGGGACATCTTGTATGTGGATGACACGCGCTCGGCGTGTTTACCGTTCGTTTATTGCAGTGAAAAGTGATGTAACTGTTCAGAGAAATGATTATCCTTACCACGTTTACGTCAATGGCTTTCGAGAAGTCGCTTTCATTGATCACACTGGCGTTGTTTACCAGAATCTCTAGACCACCTAGTATGCTTACAGCTTTCTTGAATGTTTCTAGTAAAGAAACAAGATAATAATAGGATTAATGCAATCGTCCTTACCAAAGAATTCTAAATTCTAAAGGTTATACAGAGCGCTAATAGAAATGTGGGGCATTCTTCGATATTACACTCCGTCAAGTGCACGATTGTAAGGCGGTTGCCTTGTTTTAGGGGTGTCTTAGATTTTCATTAACACTACACATTATACTTTGCTAGCAGAGGAGTTTGTAAGCTTCAGCTCCTTTGTAGAATTCTTCACGCTTTTATACTATTGTATAGACAGGAGCGGATTTGGAGATTTGGCGCTCCTAGGCTAACAAACATCTGTCGCTCCTTCCGCGAAATATCACTAGATATTTTAATGTAAAAGAGTTGAGACAAATGAATTCAATATAGCAACACATATATGAGCTATTACTAACTCGCTATATGAAAAAGAAGTGAATTGTTTTTGAAGTTGCCTCAAGCCTCTGTGTTTAAACTTTTCCCAATTTCTTTCGTTCAAGATTTGTGGCTCCAGAAAATTTGCCGTCCTAGGCTGCAGTCCACTTAGCCTATACACAAATCCGCCCTAGCTCACAAGAATAAAGATCTCCAAATTGAAAGTTGTAAACTTATAAAATATATGAAATCTCTTTTACCAGCGAATGATTTTTTAAACAAATTGCATCGTCCATCTCCGTTACTGCGTTTAATGAGCCAAGTGTTCTCTTCACCTTATTACTCACGTTGCGTCGATAATGATCTAATAGTAATTACCGTCGAATTCCGAATTGTTGGTGACGTCGCATCGAAAGAAAACTGCTCGGTTGCGACCAAACTCGGCGTTCAGAGCATCCATTGCCTGCTTGCTGGCAGATTCTCGAATATCGATCATCGCGACAACCTGAAACCGTTCGAATGACAGTAAATTAAAATATGGTTACACAATCAAGGAAGCTTCAAGTTTATGTATGCCAAACATCTCCCACAACATCATCTGTTTAATTCACTCGCGTGAACATTACCGCCCTTAGATAAGCCCAAAACTTTATCCTATAGAATTATTAAAAGAATCTATTTAACACTCACAGAAACACCATTTCGCAGCAGTTCTCTGCTGATAGTTAGGCCCAAACCACTGGCAGCTCCAGTTACGATCGCTCTCTTATCTTTGATCTGCATATTTCTTGGCCCACTAGGGATTCTTCTTTCTTCTCGCGAGAACGCTATAAACGAATGAACACTTGATTCAATGGCGATCCTCCAGGAAACTTAGCACCCTCGATTTTCAAGTGTTTCGAATTTATGGTGCTTAAACCGTCTTACCGACTTTAAGTATTGCTACTTTTTCTTTGATTTTCTCTTATACACTAATGGGACTTTGTCCCGTATATATTAAACAAATAAATATCAAGGCAGTTTTAAACGAGCTGTGTGTATTCTTTACCTTTAACAAATCAAAGAAGATTGCACTGTTCGAAGTGCGCTAGACTTGAAACCTTTCTGGAACTGCAGTCGACGGGATTGAAATCTGTCAAAGTGTAATGTGGTTAGCGGTATCCAGCGGCTTTCACGTTGACAAGAGGCAGAGACCGAACGACAAAGTAATCAGCTAGTCACTGGTGGCAGCTCGGTTCCCGAGCCTCTCCCTCGAGTTGATACGAAGGAAGCCTCTCGGTTTCGTATCACGATCTTCGACCTCTCGAGCTGTGACGTTTCGAATTCGCTGTTACGCGAATCGGTTTCTATCTGTGACGATCATTCGTTCACGTCGCCCCTTGATCCCTTGCGAGCCGCGAATCCGTGCCAGGCTGCGGTACTCGCGCCAAAATATAAGAACTTCTAATGCATCTCTAATTCGGTGGCGGATTTAAGGAAAAAGGCCAGGTGGCAAACATTCTGAGGGGCTCATTTTCTCGAGAAAATGAAGAGATAGTTTACTAAAAACGAGCTAAACGTAGTAATGCAGGGAAAGAAGATGTAGTGTTTGGATAAAAATCATAATTTTTTTTAAAATGGGGCCTGCGCCACTGGTCCCTTTTTATTTTTAATAACAACGAATTCATCAATTCTTAGAAAATGGGAGTTTGTGTCTCGAGAATTGATAACTCTATGGAAATTGGAATCTGGTTCTCCATTTTGTCTGAGTTATTTTTCTTCGTCGAGAAAGATTTTAATTTGTAAATTGTTTCCTTTTTCCTTTTTATTACTTCCCAAGGTTTGAATGTAATATAGCCTGTACGTCACGTTAAGAATTCCCCTCTGCTACATTGTACGGTCTTAATATTCGCTTTTACTTTTGTATGCAGGTCCGTGCTGATTGACTCCATGTTGCTGATTGACGTTACACAAAGTAACTCGCATATTACTATAGTAAACTTCTTGAGTAACTTTATTCATTTTTTAAGCTGATTCTATCGGGAAATCCAGATCCAAACCAAAATGGAATCTATTGGTCTTTTCAAATTATTTTGCTACCAGTTCTTACACAAATTTGCATATCGTAAATTGATGTTCAAACACACATATTTTTGGATGAAATCGACTCAAATTTTTAGTTGTTTCTAACTAGAATCTAGAAGTGTAGATCAAAATTCACATGATACTCATCAGTTTTTCCAAGCCATTTTAGTACCTGGTTTTATTTGTATAAGCTGCGAGGTCTAAGCTCGTGTAAGTAAGGGGGGTGCATGATACTGCGCATGCGGTGGTGTGCGATCGGTGATTGGTTGATGAAAGTGACATATCATCGGTAAGGGGCATTGCCACTTTTATATTTTTTTTTGGTTAAGTTTGTCGTTTGAAACGTTAATACGTAATTACAACATTATATTTTGGTATCTTAAAACTTGGTAAAACTTATGCCACTCGGCAATTCAGAGGCTCATATGTAAGTACATATATATAAGTAATATATAAGTATACATCTATATGTATAGTTTTATACATATAAGGATAATTTAATACACCCTGTATAAGCATGTCGTTTCAAATAAAGCGCGACGCATGCGTACTACTCCGCCAATCACAAGCCGTCCACCACGACTTCTCTCCTCCCGATCGACTGGCTCGACCCCCTCGTCTATGTTGCGATTTTGTTCTCCGTCCGTTTAATTTTTAGGTCCATGACTTAACTGCATTTTATTGAAATAAGTGAAATGCGATACAATCAAATCTTACAAATGCGTTCGTAATATAGTAGATGCATGTGGTATGTACTTCATAATTCAGGTAGATTCGAAATGCAGCAAGTGATCGCTTTTAACGCCTTTTATTCTCCCAAACCCATGTTTCGGGCCAGATTGTGTCGGTATACAGCGCGCGGCATTACTCGTGTCTACCCCTGTAACAAAGTAAAGAAGAATGTAAACAATTGTAAATAAAAAGGGAGGGAAGTTGTACCGTAGAATTGAAACTCCCCGCTTGTTTCGCAAATTTCATCATTTTCCACAACGTTTTTCATCCGTTTAGCTCCTTGCATTCTGTGCTCCTGATCCCGAAGCAAAAAGTATCAAGCGTTCACAATCAAAGTTGGTGGCCCAATAATTGAACGATCTTGTCTTCTTTCTGTGTTTCTCTTAACTCAAGCGTATTTCCTGATCCGAACAATCTCGGGGTTTTAGTTTACAGTTGAGAATACCTATGACAGACTCGAAAGAGCTTGTGGCATTTCCAGATTGGATCCGTAAGATTTTTAATCCGTAATTTCAGATACGAACCTTCCGGGTTTATACAAATGGCAATTCCTGATAGAAACTGATAAATTTTGGACCTGAAAAATCCTGTTTCATCCATCGATCTGGATATCTGCATTGATTCCAGCAGGGTGTTCCTTTAATTACTTTTGACAGCTAATAACTGCGTTTATACTTTGAAAACTACGCTGCTATATAAAGTTCAAGTTCCGCGGGCGCATTGGCTGCGAACTGCTTACGTCATCTAGTGGCGAAACCCTTGAACTAAAGTCCTAGTTTGAAACTTCGAAGTGCAAAGCAACCTTTTTATTTATTGTTATTTCTGCATTCTGGCTATCACAATCTTTTGCACAGACACTAATACCTAATTAATATACTCACTCCTTAGCGTTCTTTGCGGCACAAGCTTAACAATTCTTCAAAATACTTTTAAACGCAATCAATGGACAATATATTGATGTTAAAAATGATTTAGTAACTAATAACAGTGCTTCTAAAGTAGATCTAGATTTCTAGATTACAAGAAAAATCAATAAATACAGAAATTTATTTAAAGTTCTCCATTTTAAATTGGAACTTTAGTTACTGGGCCGTGTCACCACGAGATATCCACTTCATGGTCCGTAAAATGATCAAATTTTTAAAACCTTTCCTGTGATTTTGTTTTTCAATAAATTCAATTAAATTCAATTTTAAAGCCCTTTAAAAAGCAATCAATTGGCAATATTACCGTACATACTGGAGTGTAATAGGTCTGGACGAGACATGTGAGTTGTTGAATTAATAATTAAGTTAATAAATCGACATAGCAATTTGTGTATGGCTCTTAATTAAGTATTCAAAGAATTTGCTACCAACATCTACTTAAAATAAGTCTGTGTTCCTAATTTAAACTGCTGATGGGAACACGAATTGTTCTGTATCTATTGTATAAAATAACAAATAAACCGCTTCAAATCTTTCCATCGGTGCCCCATTCTTTCATTTCCATACTTGTTCTCCCCAAACACTTTTAATATTCTCCAATCCCCATTATTAACAGCCGACAGTAGCCCAAATAAATCCAAACACCAGGGTCAAACATCAAAAAATTACCGATTAATAATATCATACGTTTCGATTGCTCTGCATATCACTTCAGTTTATTTTCACATCGCCATGTACAAAAGAAAGTGTTTGTTCAGTGGTACGCTTTCAGTATCTAAAAATTTGTTCGCTAAGATTTATAAATAACTACGTTGAACAATAAAAAAAAGTTGAGCAGGAACCAAGTAAAAAGTACAAAACATTTCTCGCAACGGCCATCGCCTTTTTCGAGCGCAACATTTTTCGTTCACACGTTCTTTCCAGACATTCAATCGAACGGAAATGTTCTTCGTTTAGTAAGTAAGCTCTATTTTCTTGAATGGTGGGAACTCGACGGCGAACGGTGGCTCTTCACCCTCGCTGACCCAAACGGATCCATTCTGGCCCTTCTGAAGAAGCTTCATCACTGCCTCACCCACGTTGTCCGGCCTGGTGAAATAAGACGAAGGAAACATTAGATGACTGATGGTTCGTTTTCGACGGGTAACTGCGCGCTAATAAATTAATCTCTACTAACTCTTGCACGGGCAGTGCTGCAAGCATTTTAGTAACGTGCTCGGGGTCGATGAAGTCCAGGAGGGTATTGGTAGCATCGACCAGCAGGCCTGTTTTCGTGACGCCGGGGCATATCACGAGTACGCGCACGCCAGTTGTAGGGTAGTGTTCCTGAATGGACCAGGGTGAAGATTGGAGTATTAATAAATAATAATAGGTCACAATTTGGATGTTATACAGATGTTTGAAGAGAAGCGGAATTGAAGTGCCAGCGCATGTATAAATCAGTGGGAATGGTGAATAAAGGCGAGTTCAGCGAAATTTACCTTCAAACCGCGACTGAAGGCGAGGACGTCGTGTTTGCTGGCAGTATACACTGGGCATGAAGGGTAGATCTGGAGGGACACGATCGATCCTACGTTCACAATTGTACCGCCTTTGCCACCTTTGTGTTTACCCATGTAATCTATGGCGAGCAACGAGCCTTGGATCACACCACCCTGAAATTTCAATTATTTCTTATTAGATCTTGAAAATGGTAACTATTTAGCATTTCTAATAGAAATATATCATTTTTATTATTTCGGTCCTCTTGCACAAGCGATTTGATACCTCTATTACAGTGTTTTACAAACTTTCTCCCCTTTTCTAATATTTAAATAATCTGCGACCTCAATATAAGGTAAGGTAAGTTTAATACGGAGAAGAAAACACATTAAAAATCGGTACTTCAGAATATAACTCTATGTTAATAATATTTAATTATCTTAACACTTTTTTATCTTAGTAGACACTTTGGATAATAAATCGCTGCTTTTGGGAACAGTGTTTATGGAATTAGAATAATCTAGAACAGTGTGCTAAGAAATTTCATTGCAAGTGATTTAATATCTGTTCATTCAAGAGGCTGAAGTCTACTGACAGCTTTTTTTACACGTGATGTGTAAACAGTCTGATCAATGACAAGAAATTAGGCAACATGATGTTCAAGGGTCACCTGGCTGGAGGTCAGTACAGGGTGTCTCATTTAAATCGGCACTGTCGAATATTTTCGGAAGTGTCAAAATTAATGTTTCAGAGAAATACTTCTCTGTAGGCAGAGGTGTTTTAAAACATTTAAATGAGCACCAAGTATTGTATTTTACGTGCAAAGTAATCTACTTACAACATTCACGCGGAGAGTTGTTTCCCATTTGCGGTCATTGAACAGACCAGCGTTGTTGATGACAATGTCCAGGCTGCCGAGAGCAGTAACAGCTTTCTTAAAGGTATCTGTAAAAAGCAGACAAGGAAATTAAGCAAATCCTTGAAAAGTAAATCACTAAATCCGACGGTTCGTTTTCTGTTCTACGAGAATAGATTAGTCTTCGGAGTGTAATTAAAAATTAATTCTTTCGTGAAATTAGTAGCTACAGAATATTATATGGAGGACTCAGAAGCCAATCAGTGTAAGCCCAAATTTCCCTGAAAATGAGTTACGTAGTTCAAAAACCACTTTATTGTTAAAACTTTCAGTTGACAAATCAATGAAGTCACTACATTCATACATAAGCAATAAATAACGATACTTATATTGACCACGGAATTACTAAGCAAAATTATTTAGAGGACAAACCAAAGTATAAATCTCATTTTTAATGCTAATGGACTTATACTGGTTGGATTCTGAACTCTCCATATATAACTTGAGTTATTTAACTGAAACTTTTCGATATTATAATTTCGATATATATTTCAAAGCGAATTGAAAAGAAAATACATAAAATTTCAATCAACTTTCGAAAGGACAGCCTAACTCGCCACAATTTCATATATTTTTAATAAAAATAACATGAGGTACCTGCGAATAATTGGATGTTGGACACGTCGCAAAGGAAGAACAAAGCTTTTCCCTTTCCGAACTCCTTTTCCAAAGTGGTAACCGCTGTTTGGCCAATTGTGGTGTTCATGTCGAGGAGAGCGACAGTCTGCATACCATACGAAAAATATTAGAACAAGATCTAGAATCCTTTAAATTCGAACCCGATGGCATTACGACTTAAACCCACCTTTGCTCCATTCTTAAGCATTTTCTGTGCATAGGTGAAGCCAAGCCCACTGGCTCCCCCGGTGATCAAAGCGGTCTTGTTCTTAATGTTGTCCATGGTCTGGAACACAATTTTTTCAGTACAATAAAGCAACGATATCTCGAAAGAATTTTCTTATTCAACGTTTAAATTAAAAAAGCATTTCCCCCAAATTTCCCCTCTTTTCAATTAAGGATCTAAATTACTCTAAATTAAATTTCCCGTTCCCTTTATATTCCACGATCCTCTCTTTACTCGTTCCGAGATATTTAAAATTATACGGAATGCCCAAAATTGTGAGCAAGATGCTTTCACAATACGAAGGAATATTCCTGTTCTCAGTTAGAGCAATTAAATCAGTTTCAAATAGTGCTACGATTGTTTAGTAAAGATTGAAAAGACAAAATGAAATTTCTAAAAAATTCGCTTACAGTTTGAATGTCGGTTGACTTCTCGAATTTCAGCAAGACGATGTGCACTGGATGGTTTCTGCCTGCAGAATGAGTGCTGGAGCCCGCAGCTCGGTAAAATAAATAGAGTGCCGTATCTCTACGTAGATTACAACAATGGACGCTCCTTTGCGTAAACGGTGTTGTTGTGTTTTGTTACAACGATACGTAGATGAGCAACTTCTGTCAGTTCTTTTTTAAAACGATAAGATAGTGAACATTTCGGAGACTACATTTCGATAAAAATTGTTACAAAAGGAGAAAGTACCGAATCGAATCTGCAGATTGGGTTTAACGATTTATTCTTCTTCCTAGATAATATCATTAGTCGCTTTTTCTATTAAGAATTATACATTACCTATTATCTACTAATTCTGCCAAAGCATTAATTCGACAATTTATACTTAAGGGGGTGTTGTGCCTTGTTGGATCAAAAAATAGATTTTTTATTTCTTGCATTTCTCAAAATATTTGGACCTTGAGAACGGACTCGCCAAAGCTTATAACAAAATTCGAAATAGTAACGAAGTTATAGCATCTTGAAGTGAGCGGAAGCAGTGCGCAGGGATACTGTATCGCGCGGTGCGTTCCTGTATGGATGGTCGACCTGTCACCTGCCCGACCTGCCCGAGACCTGCCCGAAGAATAGAGTTAGCAAACCAACAATGAATGTATGAAGAAGTGGAAGGACTACTATATAGCCCTGGAGGATTCTACATATTGTAAGTAGTTATACTTTCATACCAATCTAACATGAAACTTTAAACTCGTTTTTCGCGTAACAACATTTTTCGACATGGCGTTGAAGAAATCTCGAAGTCTAATGAAGCTATTGTTCTTTTTTTATTTAAATAATTCCTTGGAATTTTTGGACGAAATTCGAACTTTTTTTTCAAAAGGCTGCCATTTTAACAATTTTTCATTTTTCTGAATTATTCTGGTTGCATAGATAACTATGTTCATGCAGATTAAGAATCCCCTTTCCTTCTCGTGTTTCAGATAAACCATAGGACACTTTCCTTCAACGCCAGCACGTGCCATTTTTCTCAACGTTCTGCAATCGCCGCTCTACACACGCACATTTTTTTTTGTATAGTCTCATAAAATTTTGTAATAATACTTAAAAGTATAATAAAACAACTTGCCAAATTTTCAATAAATCCGTTTAGCAGTTTTTTTTTTATAAAAAATTCGCAAATAGGTATCACCTACTTTTTCGGCCCCACAAGGCAGAACCCCCCCCCCCCCCTTAAATAGACTTAAAACTGCTGTTGTAAATCAAGTTTAACTTACTCTCCTTAGCTGCAATATTTTATAGACATTCTCTTTTCCAGAGATGATGGAGGGGTGGTTAAAGTTCTTGTCAACTCAAAGTGGATATTAGAAGTGGCAGGGTGTTCGTAAATATCGAGTGGAATAAGGAGACTCGTTTAATTGAAAGTAAAAAAGTGATTTTTAGTCAGTTTATGATATCCTTAAATTGGGACCTTCAGGCTGGCGTAACTAGGGACTTCGATGGCATATGGGGGTTGATTGTTCTCGCTGACGAAAATTGCGCCGTTGTTCCCCTTTTCTATTAATTCGATGATGGCGGTCGCCACGTGTTCTGGTCTGTTAACAAACATTTATTTAATAAGACACTTTGGGGAAGTGAAATTTGAACGAATGACGAATTAGCAATGCTACTATGATTTAGAGACATTAAAAATTTCAACTCTGCAGACTTTTATTACCAATTCCTAGAGAAATGTTTGAAGAACAAAGTAATTATATTTAATTCTTAAAAATACAGGCATTATCGAACGAATAGTGTATCTCAGACTTGGATTTTTTCACGAAGCAAAAGCTTCGACAAATATTTCAAGAATTGTGCACGTGTGGTTCTGCCAGAGTGACTAAACTTCTAAGCTATTGAATTATACTGTTGCAAAGCTAGTCCATTTTCGATTTATATCTATCGAGTGAATGAAGAAAGTAGGAGTCGTTGAGTTGACGATTACAAGCGTGATTGATTTGGAAATTCTTTTACTTACGGTTGCTTCTGCATGCTGGCCATCGCAATAGCTGCAGTTTCTTCGTCGAGCAGATCCATAGCGTGTTCCTTGGTGGACATGAATCTGGCGGCCATTGCAGTGGTGGTGAGACCAGGGCATATGGTCAGCATACGTATGCCAGTTTTGTCGTAATAGTGCTGTGAAATTTATTAATTAATAACTTCCACGAACAGGGGTGGATTTGTATGTAAGCAAATTTTGGGCGAAAGAAGTTGAGGAAGCTACCAAAAGGGCTGGCAACTTTTTATTTCCTCGTCGACAATAATAGCATACATTTCCGCTCAAAAATAAAGCGTCTATCTATTTTCTCTAACACCGAAACTGGAGGGTGATCTGTAAACCCAGAGGCTTGCGACAACTTTAAGTATCAATTCACTTTACTTTCATGTAGCAGATCAGCAATAACTTATATGTGAATTATCATTTTGAATTAATTATAAAATTTTCTTGACTCTTTTAAGGGTACCCTCCCATTAAATTACTTAAAAAATGGGTGCTTTTTAGGATTTTGTTTAAAGGAAAGTAAACGTCATAATATTAAAAATCTTTTTATGCTGTATTTGTACATCATTGAAGATAATAAATGTTTTTTAAATCAACACACCAAGAATATTTCTAAAGTTTATAAGATTGTTCTTGGAATCACCTATGCAATAGTTATTGCAAAATATTGTAATCTCATGTTTTACCAGACCTTTGAACCACAAATTTAAAAACAACGGTCAAGTTTATGCACGGAAATGTTTATAAACAGAAGAAGACTGGTCGAAAAGTTAAGATCGTAGAATATAGACGATCCCTTGGAGAATCTTATAAACTAAGTATTTTCCTGGTTTGTGGATTTCAGAGCATTCTACTAGGCGTTATAAATTCCGCATATTTTTCTATCGCCAGGGCAATTACAGCCACCAACAGACAGCAGTATTAGATAAAATATGCAAAAAAAATTTAATCAGCTACAATGATGTACAAATGCAGCCTAAAAAGTTTTTTTTGAACATTATGATGTTTACTTTGCTTTAAATAAAATTCTAAAAATAACCTAATTTTGGAGTGATTTCATGAGAGGGTCCTCTTGAATTAAAATATTTGATGATATTTCGCAGGAAGCGCGGCACACGGTTGTCAGACTACTTAAAGTCGCCAAATCTCAAAATCTAAACTCGTCTACGAATGCCATACAACAGATTCCATTTAGAGAGAGTAATTAAATCGTTAGATAGGCATCAAATTGTTGAAAATCAGCCTTTGAGTTGAAGTGGTAGACGTGATATCAGTTACGAAGTCGAAAAAATAGAGTTATCTGGACATTTCTGATTCTTATGATGCAATCGCTCTAGAACGTATCGCCGAAAAAAAGTAAATTTGATCGACACGTAGTACAGGATTCATATTATCAGGGGCTCAGTTATCTACGTGTGGAATAATACGTACTCTAATCACTTTCGCGTGGCATTGCTGACCTCTTTAGCTGTGACATTTATCGAATTTAAGCGACGAAACAATAAAAAGAAACCATAGGTGATAAGAATTTAATATTTCTTTCTCCGGTATGGGAACCTTCGAACTTTTTGCATTCCCACTCAAAACTGTTTTATCTGTATTGCTTAGCCATCGATACACGGCTCGCTCGAAAACACTACAAGTGCTTATCTATTGTATAGAATTATAATTAATTATTAATCGCTCATTGTCATCAATGACTAGCGTCGAAAAAATAATCGTCTCAGTACGTTACGCGACAAACACTTGATCGTTCTTCTTATCAACTACCTAATCGCCTGACTCTTTCACGTATCAATATGGACCCAGCGCTTGATGAACTTTACCCACTTTCTCACCTTCAAGGATTGGGTGAATCCAACGATCGCGTATTGTGTCCCGCCGTAGATCGGCGCTATAGGGATTCCCTCGAGCCCAGCAACCGATGACATGTTGACGATCGTCCCGCCATTTCCACCCTTGTACTTTCCCATGTGCTGCAGTCCCAATATTGTACCGTGAACTACTCCTTTCTAGATACAATTCAAGGTGAACAGTTACAATTTGAGGCTCGCAAGGGCTTCTGAGGCCGCGTACAGACTTGAGCACGAACGCTAATGAGGCAAGCCGAGGCAGAATGCGTATGCAAGTGTTGCACGTCGGTCAATTGTTTCGGAGCCGTTCGCCGCTGCCTCGGGCCGATCCGACAAGTTTGGATCGGCCCGAGGCATGCGATGAAAGCAAGGGAAATACGAGCCTTCTTCTATGCATATTTATTTGTGATTTTTTTGAGAAATATGAATTTACATGGCACCGCATATTTTCTTCACTACTGCGTTGTAGTCTGTAAAAAGACGAATTCATAACTTTGCACAGACAAATTGAAAGCAAATGATACTCTTCGCACATTTTCATCCTCGTTCGGTGTTGAAAATCACATTGTACCTTAATTACGTTTCAGATTCGTATTTCTCAAATGCGCAGACAAGTATGGAGTAGTGTGCATTTTCGAAGTCCCCAAAAACCTAGCTTCTAGAGATATCATAAATGCTGGACTTTTATTGCACATTGAAACACGTGTTTTGGGGAACCTACATATTTTTTTCATGAATGGGGAGTCACATAATTTGAAGAAAATTGTCCTGACCCTCTAAAAACATTCCTTCCACTTTTAACACTTTTTCTGCCGACGGTGCCTACGATCGGGATCCTTTCAACGAATATCATGAATTACATAAAAATTGATTTTTTACTTTACATCATTATAAATAAAATGTATCCCCTATGATGTTATAAAAGTTTCCTCAGTTTACCTCAGCTTGCCTCGGCTTGCCTCGGTTTGCCTCGTGCGGAGCGCACAGAACGAAAAACCTCAATTTGTTCAGCCCGAGGCATTCGGATCTGCCTCGGCTTGTCTGATTCGCGTTCGTGCTCAAATCTGTACGCCACCTTACAAGATAACTTTTCGTGTAGGGAAAGAGAGGAAAAAATAAAATCCGCACCGCGAGAGATAAGAAGATTGTTTTCTCAAGCTATGTTTGCGAGATTGCTGATGGCGCAGTGTTATGCAACGTTTGCGATAGGGTGTAAGTATATTGGACCACTTACGTAATTGACATCAACCATAATCTCCCAATCCGCGTCGTCCATGATGCCCGCGATGTTTACCACAATATCCACAGTCTCATACGTGTCGAGTACTTTCTTGAACGACTCTGGCAAACAGACGGAACGTTCGCCCACAAATATTAATATCACAGATCCTGCCACAATCGAGCTATTAAAAACGGTGGAAGACAGGTAAACCGCTATTCTTTTTACATAGTACATATTTCCTACGGTAGTATATGCACCATAATCCCTTCACTTTTCACGTAATTCGTTAAAATAATCCTTGCACGCTTCGTAAAATGCAAAGCAGCAGTTTTTAATAACTTCTGCTTAAATGGTACAATACACGTGGAGATTTGTATTGAGATCTGTTTCAAGTATCAGTATCGATGTCTAAATCGGTATCAGCTAGTATCGACGCGAAAATTAATTGTTCTTCACTTTGATAATATCTTTAAATATGTCATATCGAATATTATTAATTGCATACGACTGAAAAGTGAGGGCATTATGCTTTATTAAATATTTAGTGTGCCTTATAACTGAACTGGTGTTTCATGATCCCGACTGATAGAGTACGTGGTTATTTGATACTCGAGAGAAATCACTGACACATATGTCTCGCATCTATTTCAGCGCATACAGGGCCATTTAGGTTTCACAAGTAGAAGTCTGTTGTTTTTTTTTGGAATAATGCAGAAGAATTGCAACTACCTTTCAGCTCCCCAGGCTTGGAGACGTCGCAGGCTACGAAAACGGCGCGTTCTTTTCCAAATTCGTTGTTCAGATCGGCAGCGGCGCTCTCGCCACCGCAATCGCCCAAGTCTAGGAGAGCTGCCGCCTAAAAAGTCAAAGCAACACCTTGGTCCTACTATCCGCACCACCGTTCACAAAAATCCTCTGCAGAGGGTTACCTTCGCCCCGTTTCGGAGGAGTTTTCGAGCGGTGCAGAAGCCGATCCCGTTCGCCCCGCCTGTGACCAGCGCCACTTTTCCCTCGATGTTCATGCTGGATCGATGGTGGAAAAAGGGTCCGTCGTTTATTCACAAGATCGAACGCAGGTTCACGGTGCTCCGCGGCGATCTCGCGAATAGCACGGTTGCAAATAGAATATATCCAGCCGCGAAGGCGCGGGCTCGATCGATGAAACTCGAGAAAACGAGAAACAATCGTACGGGATTGAATGTCTCGCGGCTAGCTGGATGGGTAACGTGACCACCGAACCGCCGGTAAACAGGATCGAATTTACGCCGATCCACGGAAAAATTGGCCGCAGCCTAGGGAACTGTCTAGGATGCTGTTTATTTCTGTCGATTTATTGAGTTACCCGCGCGCGTCTCGCGGCACGCAATTGGGAAATAGGGCGAATGGTTGAGCTTCCTGGCGAGTATGGGACGCCTGTTTTTCGTCGAGATAAACTTTGCGGGAAGGTTAATAGCCACTGGTACAGTACTATGGTGTGCAAGTCAAAATTTGATAAGGTTGTGGATAAGGTTTCTGTGAATCTATTATCTATTATCTTCTGTGAATCACAGCTGGAATTCCTTTACTCCCAATATTAACTTTGTTACTGTGACCGAAGTGTCTTCTATGTACATACTTGCTCGAGCTGTTTATGGAGTTGTTTACAAGATTTTTTTTATCCTACATTCAATAAATCTCCTTCTGTTTCATTTCAGCATCGCTAACTAAAATGTACAGTGGCGGGCGAAAGATAGTTTACAATTTTTAAAATTGCATTACTTTTTTACAATTCGTGCAAACGACATGAGCTTTTTTTTAGAAGCTATCAGGATTACTTTACTAAGTGACGTGTTTCGTCGTTTTGAAAAAAATGCAATTTGTCGGAATAGCAAAAAAATATAGTAAAGGTCGTTTTTTAAACTTTTTTTGTGAGCCCTGTAATGAAAATTAAAAAAATCCGCTTGTAGATTGAAGTAAGTTGTTTGCATAAACGATTAAAGATCGCAGAATAAGGTCGAAAATTGTGAAATTCCCGAAATCAGCGATTTTAAAAATACATTTCATTTATCGCGGACATTTTAATAATGTGAAGATAAACGTAACATTTAGACATTTGCCTAGATATCCGCGGCCTGGCAGTTAAATACTCGGCGTGGCCAGACAAGGTCAAGGTATCGATGAATAAGAATTATTTAAAAACGCAAAATTATGAAGATGTACTCATATTGTCAGAGTTTTAAATTGACAAATTATCTGAAAGCATCTTTCATGGTCATAGAAGCAGTGATTCGATACAAATCGTGAAGAGTCGTGATTTGGTTTATACATATATATAATATGAACTGTACCCACACGTGCGGTACGTCACGGTTCGTCTTGACAAGAGGAAAGTCCTTGATTTTTTTAAATAATCTATATACGTATCCTGTATCTCTATATAGTATCCTCAAGCTGGGGGCGCTATCTATACATATATAGATGCAGTTCATATTTACCGAGAAAACGTATTTGAAAGTATGCACCTTCAAATATGTATAACGGTTCTAAACAAAATTTATTTCCAAAATATAAAACCGCTAAAATCTTCCTATTATCAAGTCGAACAAAGTGATGTAACGCACATGTTGGCACAGTTTACATTTACTGCGAAAACGCATTTAAAAAATTATTTAAAAAAAGTAGAGTTAATATCTATTGAGAAAACGCATTTCAAGTATGCAACTTTAATTTTATACAATAGTATATTATAGATTAGGCCAGCTGACGAACGCGCCAGTTTGCCTGTTGCCCTATAATAGACATTCCGGGCCGATATTTTACGGAATATAAAAATGCTTATAACTGCAAAACTAAGCATTATCGAACATATGCGTATACCATCTTTTCTTATTATCTTGACGAGTAGAACCGACCCTGATATATTGCCCCACAAATTTATAAACATCCTATATAATAGAAAGAATCGAGTGAATTGGATAATTACTTTCAATCATCACAAAAATTGAAACAGGGAAAGAAATCCTTGTATACAGGTTGTCTTAAAAATCAGGCGGCCTCCAGAAACAACCGCCAGAGGACCGCCCGGCTGATCCTTCTCTCGCAAGTCCTCGCAGCGCTTCTCGTTCGTATATATACTTCCTCCGCTGTACCTATTCTTGTCCCCGCGTCTGAGGCAGGGTCTGTTAGGGAACGCCTTGCTGACGAGTCCGACCTAGCAGACCTAGGACGAAACGCGGCCCCCATCCCCCTTTCCTCTTCCTCCTCTACCTTCCAAATTCCGCCACCATTTACGCTCTTACAGTCACTCGAGGGACTACTACAGCAGCCCAGCAGCCACGGAAGAAGAAGAAACTCTTCAATACAACACCACTGCACCATCTGGAAGACCAGGGGAGGAAGAGGAGGGGGGCGAGGGGAGAAAGGATCGATCCTTGATGGGGGGGGAGGAGACTCCCTCTCCCAAGGAACACGACGGCACCCGCCTAAAAAAACCACCAGCTTAAGCGCCCCCAGTTTCAGGAGCTCCAGGACCTAGGAGAGAGAGAAGAAGACAACAACACACAACCACCACCGAAGACGGAGACGGGGATGTTCCATCGTACGCCCAGGATCGTAGCCTCAACCTAGGATGGCCCAGCAGAGTGTAGTTAATCTCCAACCGGATCTCTTTGTTTCGTCAAACGGGGTCACCGAACAACCAGAGATCGCCGACCGGAGAATGGTGGTGGGATTCATATGGCGCCGCGCATCACATCCCACCATCATCACATCAATTGTGGCTCATGCCTGAGGAAGAGCAGCATATACGACTCGACATGCGGCTGAGCAACGGCTAGCCCATTGACGGATCCCCGAGCACAGCAGCGGCAGCAGCAACGGCAGCAACAAGCAGAGCAGCAGAGGCTCTCCAGCAAAACGAGCATACGGCTCTCAGGCACGCTTCGCCTGGATCGAGAAGGGATCGGCACCTCCTGCGACGAAGTAGGACTTGGGATGGACAAAGGCGGCCGCACGGATGGGTGAACGACGCCCGCGGACCTTTACAACCACAACGACTGTTGATATCGACTCACATCGCTTGCAACGTTGCATCGGCACGGAACGCCCGGAAAAGCACTTGTATCAGCGGAGCAAATCAATCCAGTTCATGGTAGACTCGCCGATCCCTGGGGATAATCAATCGTCATCGAGAAGAAGTGGCATCCTACGAAGACATTCCTTCCACCGTCCTCTGTGTGTCCTCCTAATTCCCGCGTCTGAGGCAGGGCCTGCTAGGGAAGCCTTACTGATGAGTCCTACTAGCAGGCCTGGGACGAAACGCAAAAAATCTTTTTTTGTTTATCTCGGTTTTTATTTTCTTACGTTCCATTGGGCGTTGTTGGGTTTTGGGTTTTACGGAGGGAATCCTGTCGTTGAGGATTTTGGGAGAAGTCTGCGGGAACTGAAAAATATTATACTTTGTAGACGTGTTGTAATTCTATACTCGTTTGTAGGGTACATTGAAAAGGATTATCCTCGGAAACTGTAGGAAGTCCTAGAATAGTTATTCGTCTTTCAGACAGCATAGAAATAGGGAAACTGATGTAATATGCACGAGTGAAAGAATTGAATTTATACACAATTTTACAGCTCATGCTTCACAAGATCGGTGTATGTGGGTATATAGATGACACTGAGTGGTTCGTTTGCCATAACAATGCAAGCTGCACCGTTTTTGCCCTTCTCGATTAATTTAACCATTGCCTTGCCCACCTCTTCCGGCCTAGAAACACAATTGATTAAAATTACTTACAACGATTCAGTTTAACACCAGAAATAAATCTACAGAAAAAGTTGAGCAGAGTCGAAAGAAACGGCTCGAGTTTATGTACAATTCACTGTAGAAAGGTGTCATTTACCGTTATAGTCTACTAAAATTAATAAAAAGCTAGTTCATAGTGTTCAGCGAGGTACTTACGCCTGGTGTGGCCAGTTTTGCATATTAGCCACAATTTTTTCGCGCTCCAAGAAGCTCAAAAATGTCATTTCCTTAATGTTATCGACTAACGGGGTCCTCGTCACGCCGGGGCACATTAGCAACATACGAACGCCAGTTTTATCGTAGGAGCCCTGCGAGTTAAAATTGTATTTTCGAGTTTCAAAATTATCCGAAATTTTCAGTGGATTCTCTTACTTGTAAGCTGGCGGTTAAACCAACGACAGCGAATTTCGTCGCACTGTAGATCGGAAATTCTATTGAGGGTATGACACCAGCGAGGGATGCGACGTTTACTATCGTACCGCCACTACCACCATTGTGTTTGCCCATTATTTCGATGCCTAGAAGAGTTGTTCGAACGAGCCCCGCCTGAATGAGATGAAAATTAATCAGTGGGAGGTATTTTAATTGAAACCTTCCTGGGGAACAGGGTACGAAGCTAAAGAAGTATTTTAGAATGTTATGAGAATGAAATTTAGGGTGCTAAAGATATATTATAAAATTGATCAGTGCTTGTAGAAAACACTGTAAGTGCCAAAATTAAAAAAAATTATCAAAAAATATTCTACGTGCCAATGGTAATACTATAGTATAGAATTTGACATTTGGCAGTTACAGTCTTTTTTAAAAGGACTTTTCAATTGCGAAATTTTACTTACAACATTTATATCGATCATACGCTCCCACTTGGTATTGTCCAGGAACCCCACGGAGTTGATCAAAATGTCCAAGCTTCCTAGGGCCTCGACGACTTTCTTGAAGCTCGCTGTTCAAATTATATTCGTACTACAGCTTCCACCCTCTTATACTAAAACAATGATTAGGACTTGACGACTTACATTCCACTTGCTCCTGGCTCGTCACATCGCAGGCGAAAAAGAACACGCGACCTTTGCCGAATTGACTACTCAGGTGCTCAACTGCGTCCTTTCCCTTAGAACTGGGCAGGTCCAAGATGGCAATGGACTAGGACAGGACACGCAACGTGTTATTAACCAATTAATAATGATAATTCTTTATTGCACCAGTACACGAAAGTAACAAGAATATATAAAAATAAACAAATACCACACATGTCAGAAAACAAGAAAGAGAAAAATATTAGAGTCAGAAATTAGATTCTAAACAACATTTCCTTTCCTTCTAACAAACTGTATTTTAAATGCCACACACTGCTTTAAGGGGTCTCCCTATTTTGACGGCTTGAAACAAAACGCGATGTATGGGATTTTTTTTAAAGATAAACCCTCAAATTAAATTAATTGAAAACTTTATACCTATATTTGTACATATTTAGGCAACATTTTCAAAAAATTTAATTAAAAATAACGGTACCTAAAACTTTAATCGCGTTTTTCTTAAAACGGTGTTTTTCGAATTGGTTAGCATGATATCTCAAAAACCAATCACCCGAGTTATTTTAAACTTGGTATATCTTGGTATATACCTTCAGCAGATGTCCCATTCTCGTTGTTACTAAAACTAAGTCAGTTTTTGCAAAATTGGACTTTCGCGACTTAAAACCAGCGAACCAGCCATTTTTTTACTTTTCAGTATTTCTCATTGAAGCTAATTCAGACGATAGCCACACTCATACAAATTACACAATTTTTTAAATTTTCTATTTCAGACAAATATAACGGCCGATTTTATGCCAACCATGCGCACATGATTTTTGTAAGGCGCTCTATTTAAAGCACTATAACTCCGGATATAATCACTATTTTTGCAAACAATTTTTTTCTTCATATTCTCTAAAGAATGACGCATAAAGCCACAAAGCGAGAAGTAAATATATTTAATCATTTTGTTTTAAAAAATTCCCAAAGTTCGCATCATTTTTCGTCCGTCAAGGTAGGGAGACCACTTAATTCTTTTGCTTTCTCAATACTAGTGCGCAACTACGTACAAAGGAACATGATATAACAAGGTAATAAAAATGACAGACCCCACGTTACTCAAATGTCCCGCAATGGAAATCGGTATTACGAATTAGAATAATGACTCAAATAGATACGAACTTATGTGCCTAACGCTTAACCTCGATAAGATTCTTGCTTCTATCGAGAGTCGAGTCTCTTACAGGTAGACCGACGAAGCTTACCTTGGCATTGTGATGCAACAGTTGCTCAACGCAGCTGTAACCGATACCGCTGGCTCCGCCAGTGATGGCCGCAGTTTTGTCCTTCACGTCCATCGTTCCTTTTGCAGCGGCTTATCAAGACTTTTACAGATTACTAGCTGTCGATTGTGGCGCTCGTCTACTCGCGGCAGGCCGATACGGGGCAGACACTTGAGATCACCGTCGAGTCGCGAATGGAATTAAGGCAGCGCCTAATTAGAGGAACAGCAGGTAGCGAGATAAGTGGTGATGCGTGCTAGGGTCAAGGAACGCTTTCTAGGATGCGGTGTTGTAGCCCCACCTTCATTTAAAAAAAAAAAACGTACATAAGGACAATCAGAGAGCCGCTTGGAAAGGAACCAAGTTCGCGCAGCGAGTGCCACTCGTGGAATGTAAATTTTGTCGCGGGTGTCGATGTAACCGTTACCCCATGTGATTGCACGCAATTTATTCGTGTATCGGACTGTCGAATTACACATTAACTCCAGAATTAGCATTCTTTATCTCCGCTCTAAACTGTGTGTTATAGTGCGTGTCCTTTCTAGATAAGCAGAAACTTATTCTTAGCTCTCTATTGATTACACCTATATTTGATTACAGGGATTACACCGATGTAATATATTACCCTGCTTAACTAAGTGTGTCTCTTCATGTATTACAACGGATTGTAAAAATGTCTATGTTACATTTGCTTTTGGACTATGGAAGATTCATAACATAGCATCATCATTTATAGAGACTCGTTGGCTTCAGGGGTCTTTCCACTGTGACGCCCTGATAAAGAACTTCTGTTTGGAACTTTTTTTGTCACAAAAACAATGTGTTTACTAAATTGAAGTTTTTTCCATTTATTAATGTGTTTTGAGAATACAAAATTATTTTTCTCATATTTTTTTAATGCTTGCTTACGCCAAAATATGTGGGTGTAATATGCGCTGTAAAAAAAAAAGATGCCTCGACTGCGGAGTCGATTTTCGAGGAACCATGTGTCTGAAACCAAAAAACCAAAAAAACTTGTAATCAGTATGACTGCCGCCCGACATTATGAGAAAAATAATTTTGTATTCTCAAAAGACGTATTAATAAATAGAAAAAACTTCAATTTAGTAAACACATTCTTTTCGTGACAAAAAAAGTTCCAGACAGCGGTACTTTATCAGGGCGTCACAGTGTCCTATTTTATGGGCTAAATTCATAGCAAGATTTGGGAATTTTTTTTAGGAAACTAGCAATTCAATTCATCTGAAATTTGGACCAGGTTTCTATGCAATCTTAAAGAAGTTGCAATTTTTTTATTCACTTTTAATAATAAATATAAGAGTTATGCATCACGCGGTCGGTGTGAATGATCAGGTAATCTGAAAATGAAATAGCGTTTTACTATAAGTTCTATCTTTCTTTTGTTCGATAGAAAAATTGGCGCAAAATTGGATTGCAAAAATTAAACGTTCAGATCTTCCAGTTTGAAAACTTTCCACACTCATCAACAATTTTTTGTGTTTTTTTTCTGGTTCATCAGTTTGATGTATTTCATGCACTCTAGGGGGCGACAGATTTCGTGTGGCGTAATGGTTAATCATGCGTAACTCCTATATTTATTATTTCAAATTAATAAAAGAAACTGTAGCTTCTTCAAACTTGCATCTATGTTATATAATTTCTATCTCGAATATTTTCTCTTTCTTGTTTTCATATATGTATTTATTTTTTCTTTGTCTCTATTTTCTAGAATTCCTTATCTTATTATTTTTATTTATGTTTACTGGTGCGATAAAGAATTATTATTATTATTTTAATCAAGCATCTGATTGCTCATATCGCTCTGATTCTGAATTCCTGAACGTCCACGAGTCGTTGTTTTAGTGAAAGCGAGATAAGATTAGCGTGATAAGATTGTGAGGTGCAGGTGGAAGTAAATAAAGGATTTGTTTTGTTGTAATAGCTGCTACGGTATACATCGAAATCTACGGGCTTCCTAGGTATGTTTATGGTGGTTATCTGAAACTGATCACCAAAGAGTCATATTATTCGAAGCCATTTGGAATATTCTATTGAGAGTTCGACAATCTTGCTCGGAATTGAAATTTATTACATACCAACCATGCCTGGTATCTGTCTTTTTTCTAACACCGAGATCGTAAACTTTTAGCAAATAATGATGCAAACCCCAGCCTGGGGGTAATTAACGTAACGTGTTTTCAAACGAGACGCGACCTTCTGGCAATGCGAAGTGTAATGATAGAAATAGCATTATATGGCCTGCGAGTAACGTTAAGTATTCTGTTAACATTAAACTGATTAACGTGACATAACTTTTTAAATTGTTTGTCGAACTGGTAACGCTTCATGGCACACAGGACAATCGTCGCACGAAAAGCCGGTACGATTTTGAAGAAGAAAGACACATCACTTATCATAAGTTGACACAGTAGCATTGTAATTGTGTTGAATCACTCCGATCTTTCACGCGTGGTAACACAGTAACTTCAACTGGCGACTGACGTCTTGAAATATTTATCAGTGTAAATAAACAACCATTTCTATGAGATTAGAGGAGATAGCGTGCCTCGAAAACCGAAAACAATTCTGAACGGGATAAGATATTCTCACATATCGACCATATGATGGCTAAAAGTGAAAGGATGCTGTTTCAAGATTCTACAAAAAGTTTGGTGCAGTGGAATTAAAATAAATCCTCTAAAGAATCAACTTACTCTTTGTCAGCTCTTTTCTCACTTCTTCTTGGGGGGTTTCGGGTCGCAGATTGGCTCGTTTTTCAATGGACATGTATCAGCAGTTTTGGCACATGGTGGTTCCAGTTTCACTGTACAAGGCTAAAATTGTCGCAGTATCTTTGTCTTTACAGATTCACGTTGCGCGCACAGAGACTTAGGGTCTTAGAAAGTTCATATGGAATTAGTTTTACTTGTGTTTCATAGTCTTTAGGATCAACTTTCTCGCCCTCCCTCGAAGGGAAATGAATCAATCGAGGGATCTCGCGAACACTGATCGCGGGTTCCACTAGCCACGTGCTTCCGCTTTGTGCCCATGCCATTACGTAAGTTAAAGCTGATCCTATTTGATGCTTTCTACGTAACGAAAATTAAACTAGCACGCTTGTATAAGATACTTAAAAATTTTCGGGCAATTCGGTGCTCACGAATTTTTCATGCCAAGATAAATTAGAAAGTCCTTTGCGAGTTTGCAATCTGAAGCTTCGTTTCCGAGATATAAATAGTAACTTTCGGAGTTCTACTAGTGGCGCGCGATTTTTAAATGCCTGGCGGCAGGGTGACGCATGCGCATTCGCATGCGCTGGCTCGTTTAAATGCCGCGTGCTGGAATTCGCACTGCGAAACATTCTAATGCTTGTATTTCGAGAACGAAGGCTTTGATTGCGAAGTGGTATTGGACTTTTCCATTCCTTTTGGCCTAAAGAGTGTGTATGCTGTGGTGAATCACATTGTTAATACCTCTTCTTGTGTACTTATGTAAATAACACATTGTGAATACAAGTGTTTCCTCTAAATTCTGTTCTTTAAAATAGCAAACTGGTAGTCACTAATTATTTAAAGTACTAAGTGCGAAGAATTCTTTCTTAGACGATTATGAAAATTTGATCGATAAAATTTTACGTACGTAGTTGGTGTACACGGTGGCAACTCGTTGATACACTTGTTGGGAATGGGGTCGGGAAGATCAGGTAATCCTATGTCAGAGAACTGTTTATTTGTTGGACAAAGAGCCACTAAGCGCACACCAGTTTCTTCTACCTTATACTCCTTCTTTAATATAAAAGGAATATATAGGTGAGTGAATATGAAGTGAGTGTTAGAATACCAATCGTATGACTAATTCAAAATACCGCAAAATCCCTTGTGATTTCTATAGCCGGCTCTTTTTTACAGTAAATGGGGAATGGATCTAAGGGCCAACCCATGAATCCAAAAATGCTTGCACAATTCACTATTATGCCACCAGGACCACCGTGGTTCTTCCCCATAATGTTTAGCCCGATTTGAATCGCTCTTGCTGCGTTATTCTGTAGTTTCTTCATTGAAATTTAAATTTTAGATCTCTTTAGATTTTAGATTACTTTGGATTTAAATTTGATAAACTGCTATCTCTAATCTTCCAAAAATTCTTATATGCAATTTCAAAGATTCGATGCTTTCAGATTTTTCATGTTGAGCTTCAATTAAATACTTTTCAAAGTTTCTTGCACCTTACATTAATTCTTACAGTTACGAAATACGTTTAAAACTCCACTGTTATCACATACCTCCTTCTTTTCTGTCTTATTACAATTCGTAGAGAATGATCCCTTATCTAAATCATTGAACAGAATGTGTATTTCTTTGTGCTTGCAGACAGCTTGTCTCCAAGTGGCTGCGAAAATGATTAACAAAAGGACTCAGCACTGCATTGAGAAAATTTCTCTTATCAGAAATTCTGATGCTTCACTGATATTAACCTTCGAACTGGCAGACATTCTTCAGGTCACACTCGAGAAACTGTACACGATCCCTCCCATAAGAGTCGCAGAGCCTTCGCGCCGCCATTTGTCCTAGCTCGAGATCACTGTCCAGTATCACGATGTTCTGTATCATTCAGACAATTCGATTCTAGAATACGCACTAATTAAAGTCGTCCCAGTTCCTATTCACATTTAATATCTTTTCATTCAAGCTTTATACGACAAACTTTCTCCACAAATTTCATTTTGTGCGCTACGAACTTTATCATATAATCACGAATGCGTTACTATCACGAATATTGATATCTATTAGTTAGTTTAGAGCAGAGTTGGACAATAACTAAATAAATAATTATTTAAATAACGGATCGAATTAAAATTACTTTAACTTTATTCGTTATTCGTAATTAAATGTTATTTTTTTTATTCGTCGAGGGTTTCAACTTTAGCGTCGAATAAAGTTTCCAACTTTAATTTTAAGGTTAAATAAGTTAATTCCACGCCGAATACAGTTAAAGATAAAATTAAATTTACATTTAAAATTAAAATTAAAGTTGAAAACTTTATTCAACGTTGAAGTTGAAATGCCGGACGAATAAAAAAATGAACTTTATTCGACACATGACGAATAATTTTATTAACTTCAATTCGTTATTCAAAATTTCTATTTAAATAAAAAATTTGCCCATCTCTGGTTTAGAGCAGGTCTTCCTTCAACGTCGAATATGTATGAGCGAATTCGAATGTTTGGGAGGTAACCTACTCCATACACAAACATGACTTGCTCTTGTCCTGCTTTAGGTGTAAATATTATGGAATTCGAATTAAACTACTTAAACATATCCATTCCCACGGTACACGAAGAAGAATCTGAAGCTTCGTATCAGAAGAGTACTAACTCGTGCTCCTTTACACAAAAGATGATCGGCTGCCGCGAAACCAAAACCATCAGAACCGCCAATAATTACGGCGATCTTGCACGAAGGCTCGAGAATTGGTTTGGGCGAATCGGCACTACGATTTCAATTCAAAAAGCTATCACAGGAGTCGTCTCTGGACAATTATTAAGGGGAATCCTATTTTTTTATCTAAAAGCATAGCAAAATTTTGAATTTTTTTTAGAAGAAACTTGCGATGCGATTCATCTGAAATTTTGACCATGTTTTTATGCGTCTTTGAAGAAGTTGCAGACTTTTTCTATTAACTTTTAATAATAAATATAGGAGTTACGCACGAATAAAATAAATCTGAAACAAACCAGAATAAAAGAAATAATTTATTGAGGAGAGTTTTCAAACTGATAGGTCTGAACGTTAGCTATCGGCGTTTAATTATTGCAATTCAATTTTGCACCAATTTTCTTATGTAACAAAAGAAGTATAGAATTCATCGGTATTATCCAGATTATCTGAAAAGTAAATATCATGCACAACAGCGAACGACAAGTTTTGCGTGGCGTGATGGATAACTCATATATTTATCATTAAAAATTAATAAAAAAAAATGTAACTTCATCGAAGATGCATAAAAACATGGTCCGAATTTCAGATAAATCGAATTGCTAGTTTCTTAAAAAAAATCTCCAATTTTGTCATGTTTTCAGCCCCAAATATGGGATCAACCCTTAAGGATTTTTTAAATAAAAATTTACCAATTGCCAGGCTTTATTATCTTCGGCCCTTCAGGTTGTTTCTTTTTCGAAAACGAAAACGCGTTCTTCTTCTTTTTCTGATGCATCAAGCTCGTCCCGTGAAACCGTCGCGATTCGATTTTCCATACTCTGCTGAGGGGAAAATGTAATTCAGAGCGGTTAATCGTAGGGAACTGAGGGAAAAATCGTATGGTTTCAAAGGAAGTCTAAGAAGCGTTCGGCTATGATTACTTCAAGAGAAAGTATCACGTTCGACTGGCTTACCTTGGACTTCTAAGAAGGTTGGAGACGATCGAGGTTACGTATCGTGACAACATGTCGCTGAAAACAGTTTTTATAGTAAACTCTATAACTGCTACGTCAACAACACTCTTCGACGAAGAATCGAGCAGAAATTAAATACGCAATACCAAACCAGAATTTCGAGATTTTCAACGAGAGATTAATTAATTAAACTGTAAAAACGTGTGCCACCTCGAGGTCACATGTTGACTTTTGTTTTCCTGTCACTCGCCAAAGTGATGAACCAACGTTTCCAAGACACTTTCCTCCGCTTATTACTTTTTTAAAAAGCTATGCACTTTATTGGCTAGGCTTGCAACATACATTCCCCGCAAATCATAACAAAACCAACAATTTCCACTAGCTATCGACCGATCCGTCGATTAAGAGTACGCAATGTTAATATTCGAGTGTGCGATTGCCCCTCGATTCTGAGCACCGGTGGATCCTCGTTGCTTCCTCCATTTCTTTTATGGAAGAAATCCATGTTCGTTCTTTATTGAAGAAACAAGTTCCAACAGGTATGCAGACGCGACGAGGGGCCATGGTTCTCGATCGAGGTAATGGACGATTAAAATGTATAATAATTGTGATTTGTGCGTCGAAGACACCGAGCTTAGGCCTCGATTCCGTGTATCTAAACCTACGTTTATTCTTCCTCACACATTGGTCGCCCCTTTTAAAAGTTCGTATAAAAAATTACGAGCACGATTATACTGTGGTCTTGGACAAATCTTTCACTCCGGTCGAGGCAAAATCAGCTGGCTGGTGATCCACTATCTACCTGCACTCTGGAATGACGTAAAAGTAGGAGTAGGTGTAGCTTGGATACTTAGACGATTTTGCCCCGGCTGTAGTTACCATCTCCCCTTTGATACAATTGTAGGTTACTATCGACGAAATAGAATCGTTTTACTCTGTTCTTCGTTCCATCTTTCGTTCACTTGATGAACGATGGATAAGAACGCGTACTGGGTGGATTCAAAAGAACGGAAGTGTGCTTCGCGCATTTGTGACCTTCTCGCTTTGGATTTTTATAAATGGCGATGTTGTTGCTTTATGTATTCATTATTGTAAAGGTAGAAAAATTTTAATTTGTGAAGGAGAAATACTGTGGTCATGTTTTTAAGAGTAGTCCGTGTGCAGGCGATTTGACATGTATTCTGAAATAAGATGGTAAAATCTTCCTGTTAACTGGATAAAATCCCGATTTTCTGGTAACAGAGCAGGGAAAGTTGATTATTATTGTAAAAATGATTAGTTGAAGTTTATCAGTGGTTAATTTCCCTTGCTCTGATAACAGATGAAGATTATTACAAAACATGGAAAACGTTGATGTGAAATCGTAAAAAGAATGGTAAATATATCACGAGATTTTGTACAGAGATTGTACAGATCGTTGGGAGGACACGTACAAACCTGTAAGAAAAATGTATCTATCCTTCAATCTGAAAAATCTTAAGTCTCACAGGAAAACCACGGCAGTTATTAAAATTCGAGAGCTTTAGGTGCACGTTCTTCCCCTTAATGCTTTCTATTACGCGTTTCGATCCTCGTCGAACAATTACTTAACTCTTAATCATAGCACTAGCTTTTCGATTGCAAACTTTTATCGCCCCGCCGTCTATTTGTGCCTCTGCCCGTCAGGAGTTGCCTTTTTCACCTCCACTGAATCCAGTAACTCTCGAAGGAAAATAGCATCTGGACGAGAAACGGTACCGACTGAAGCAGACTCCATTGGGAATTCAAAGACCTTATTAATTTGTCAGAATTAACGCTCACTGTCCATCTTAAGGGACTTAAGCCGCGATCCTACACGCAAAATGTGCAACTCGGAACGCGTTTCAAGCTACATTTCTACATACCCAGTGCACCCATTGAGCACTCGAGGCACTCAGAAAGTATCGTTTGCAAAGGTAGGAGGCGCTAAAGCTGCACCTCGAATGTTCCGCGCACGTGGGATGGCGGCTTAAGCCCGTCCCTCGTGGCTTTCGATTAACCCCTTAAGTGTACTGGTACGCGCAACAATGTACAAAAAAGTGTTCCTTGCCGGTGTACAAAAATTTGTCTCCCGTAATCTTTGGTGTGGAGTGAGATGCTTCTTTAGGGTACGTTTCACACTGCTGCAATCAACGGCGTTCACTCTGCTCCGAAAACGGAGCGGGCTGCGTATAATCTCGTTATGGTACGGCATAGTTATTCGTGTTCAAGCGAGGGAGGAACCACCACCGTGAATCGTGGTGAATGGGCTTTAATTTTTCGAGAAAGCGATCTCGTGGGGGGGTTGATCCTTCTCGACCAACCAGACGCTTCCGCTTTTGCCAGTGTTCAGGATGTGGATCAGCGCCTTCGCCACGTGCTCCACTCTGGAACGATAAATTAATCGAATGGTAATAATGGGAAAAATTGAGGAAACTAATTCGATCTCGTTGGAGTTTGTTCAGTCGTGCAAATAGATATAAGCGTAGTAACGCACCCAGAGGGGGGCCAAGGGGTTTGGCACCCCCAAAAAGGGATTTCTTAAAAATAAAAGAAAACTGGATTCTATTCTTTAAATAAATATTCAAAAAGGAAAGTAAACTGGATTTTATTCTTTAAATAAATATTCAAAAAGAAAGGAATACTGGGTTTTATTCTATAAATAAATATTCAAAAAGAAAAAATTGAATTTTATTCTTTAAAGAAATTTTCATAATCACTCAATGAATTTTATTGAATTTGCATTAAATATTTTTTTATCCCTTTAACTCGGCTCCCCCAAGATTAAATCCTGAATGCGCCACTATACAAGTATGCTAATTTTTCGTAAATGTTTCCAGTAAAGGTCGAGTAAAATGGAATGGAACGCTTTTGCTTAAAAATTAGCTAGCATTCTCGGTTTTCAAGCGCCACTACTACCTTTGTGGAACGGAGCTGGCCACATCGCGACGCCAGGCGTCTTCGTATCGTGCCCAGAGCAGCTGTTTGCTGACATCCCGTAACAATTTACTGTCTGTCGCGCTTGGGCACAGTGCCACCACCTTCACACCGGTTGAATCCACGTGGTACTGATGCTGAAGAGAACAATAACAGTGTGAAATGAATGCTTCAATTGGAGAGACTTCTTTCGTTAATCTCGCGAAACTATCGTAGCGTGAATAGTGGCTATTTTGCTAGAGAACTGGACATTTTTGTATGCACTTTTAGGGCCTGTTTTCTAATGATGAGTGCATGCTTACTCCAAACGCTCTGGTGAAGTTGACGATGGCCGCTTTAGTGGCGGAATAAATTGGGACACTGGCATAGGGATTGATGCTGACATTGCTTCCAATGTTAACCACTATTCCACCGCTGCCACCCCTGTCTGTACCCATATACCGCTGAGCAAGTAAAGTTCCACGGATCACGCCATTCTGAAATTATTATTTTAATAAAGTTCTTGTTCTATAGGAAGTGGAATGTCGAAGTGGTCGCACTTCTGTGGCGATTACTTTTAAATACAAATTATATATTTTTAAATATACAGGGTGTTAGCCTATTAACAGTCAATACTCTAGAGGGTAATTATGTATAATCAAAAATAGGCGAAAATAAGATGAAAATCAAGAGTGACGAAATTGCAGTAAAGACTTCGTTTTCGAGAAAATTGACTTTGAACTTTAGCTTTATTTCGCTTGTATAAACACCCCCTAGAGTATTGACTATTAGTAGATTAACACCCTGTATATTACAGCATCTGATATTCTTGAAAATACTTATAGACCGTAAGTTTTGTATTAAATAAATAGTGTATCAAAATTTTCGCACACTCCGATGGAATTATTAACTATCCAAACTTACGACGTTGATGTCGACCTCCAATTCCCAAAACCGATCGTTCATGATCCCAGCATTGTTAATAACAATATCGATGTGACCGAACGTAGCGATTGTCGTTTGAAACGATTCTGCAAGTTTAAAGCAATTATATTAACCACGATAACCGGAGATTAAGATAAACAGCAAGCATTAATTTATACTTTTAATAATCACGTTAAGCATTCGTACCCTCGAATTGTGAATAATCTGTAACATCACACGGGCAGAAGATCACACGATCCTTTCCGTACTCTGTACATAAAGTTTCCACCAGCTTCTCACCTTCTTCTGCATTGATGTCACATACAGACACCTATAGATAACAATGTAATATATTACTGTATGTTAATTTCGAGCGTGTAAACTGTCACGTTTTTAATATCGTGGAAAACCTTTCAGCTTAATTTTATAATACGCATTAAAATCACTACACACACATTTTGATAACTAAGAAACACATTTCATGTATTCTACTCAGGCAAATAATTTAAAATTTCTACTTCATGAGCGGCCAAGCATATCATCGAGGTTCAGTGCCCTCGACTTCAGCTCGATTAATTAAACGTTCCCTCGTTCTTTTTATTTTCGACGGCAATTCTACCGTAAAAGAGAACACGTTTATTCTCGAAGGAACTTTAAAAAACATGAATAACAAAGTGCTATTTAGTTACAGTGTAGCTCGTGGATTATTACTCTCCTCGTAACTTTCTCAACTTTTGCACAAAGTTGCAAGTACACTATTACCAGCTTGAAACTTTTAATGCGTCATTATTTTGCACGATAATGCTCTGAATGCTTCAACAATTCATGAGAAGCCCTTCGTTGCTCCTATTAAATTATTTTTATCACGTAGCCCGTGATGCATGATAAGTAGGCCAATCAGTGGTATTAGCATGCAATTTTTCTTCTGTGCGAATCGGCGAGAAACCGCGATAAAGCTTCTTCTTCGACGGGGAGCGATCTAAATATAAGTGAGCTATTTCCGAGCACGAGGCGTTGAAGCATTTATGGAGCGATGTAAGTCAAGGTTGTATCCTTAAGGAGGATTCGCTGAGTATAACTATAGCTCCTCATGCTCTCCATAATCCTATATTAATCCTGCGTGTTATGGGGCAAGTTTGTAGCAGTCATACTTTCCTTAATATTAATAAAGATTTCACTGTTCTCAATTCTTTTCAATGGGGCTTGCAATTAGCAGCGTTCAGTGAAACGAAGAAAAGAATATTTTTTCTTACAATTACAATTAGTGTGGGCATTTCCCTCCCCATTATACCTATTTGTTTAAATTTGTTATCATTATCCGAATTAACCCTCCGTGGTCACACATTCTTATAATCACAAATTGGTCACATGGGGTCACTGTATCCCAGTGTCGTTTTTGAGTTACCATTTTCGCATTTTTTAATCTGTTAACTTTTGAGTGATAATTGTACATTCGTAATACTCTAATAGTCTTCTTCCAGAAATGTAAATCTTGATTTGTTGAAATTTGTATTTGAAAAAAAATTGTGGATAAAAGCGAGTTTTTTCTTTTTAAAATTCACCAAGTTTTTATATTTCATTATTAAGGTCTAAACATTTGCAGAAGTATTGGCAAAGACATCCTGGGGGGCAATATACCCAGTGTAACCACGAAGGGTTAAGAGAAAAAGTTAGAAAGGAGGTACTGTTTCTACAAGATATTCCAATATACTTTTGAATGAAAATAATACAAACGAGGAAATTCACTATTTTTATCTAACTCACCTTCGCGCCTTGATTCATTAACTCTATGGCACACGATTTCCCGATACCGGAAGCGGCGCCCGTCACCAGGGCAACTCGCCCTTTTACGTCCATCTTCGTTAGTCCCTCTTGTCAACTTTCCGTCTGCGAATAAAAAAAACACGAGACCACTTACAAATCGCATCCCTTCGTAAACAAAATTGTCAAACATCTACCTCCACCTTTTCCAATTTCTTCCACCATCCACAAACATACAATACACCCTAAATAACCCTGGAAATAATATTCGAACCTCGAGTAAAACATACAAAAATCTTAATCCTCCCTTTGGACGTCCAATTTCCTCTAAGCACAGTAACGATTATTACATTATACTTTCATCCACAAATATCATTTGCGAAAAACGTTCCCTCACACGAAAGCACAGTTTCCTTTTCGGTGCAAAGGTAAAAGTTCAGATCCCAAGGGAAACGTGGATTAAGGGGGCTGCCGTTCGTTTCGAATCCGTTTCGCGTCGAAGCGGTTTCCGGTCTGGCGGCGGCGTGTGATCAGTCGCGTGGGCGAAATCGAATTTCACCGTCTCGTTCTAACCATCTCGCACTCGAGCTGCTCGCGTCGATGGGGATGCTCGCTCGGAAATAAAGGCGACGCTCGACGCGGCGCATGACTCACTGAATCCGCTCCGAAAGCGTCGTTTACCACACGCTTCGACGCCAGACTCCCGTCGTGGTACGTCGTGCTGTGTCTACGAGCCTCCTCGCCACCGAGTCCTCAGCTACGTCATCGAGAACGAGCCTCTCGTGTCGTTCAATCGCGGTGAAACCGACGGCGAATAATGGGAGCTTTTCAACCTCCGCGTTCCAGCTTCTGTTCGTCGCTCAACAAGTGACACGGTTTGGAAAATTACCGATTTCCAGGTGGTAGGCTCCAAATGGCAGAACGCTCCTCGGGATTTCACGCGCTTCTCGAGCTTCGTGGCCTTCCACAGGGAATTTCTGGATAATTTACAATGTGATAAATAATGCTCCGTGCACAACAATTTTGCATTCAGTGATTGACATGTTAAATCATTGTCATGGGAGATGAAATGAAACCCCACCGGGTACAGGAATTAATAAGTGTATTATACTACTTGTGAATAAAGGGTCTAGCCGGGTAACTATTGAGAAAACGGCCCCAGTGCCAATTTTAGTATTTATGTACCTTCCTATACCAAATAATGCTCTTTGCCTAAAAATCTAGTAAGAGAAATTTCAGATCTCTACGGCCCCCTTGTTAGGGTGATATGGGAATAACAACCCTAAACATTACTATTTAGTTTCTCAACAACTACTTAAGATTAATGAGAGAAGATAGAGATCTGAAATTTCTCTCAGTGTTTTTCTAGGCAAAGAGGATTATTTGGTATACATAGATACTAAAATTAATGCTGGGGCTATTTTCCCTATGTTTATCCGGCAAAAGTGTACGATTACACAGTACAACAGCCATCCGGACTTGGAACATTCAATAGCTGTTTCTTATAGGTTTTCGTGCCCTGAAAACGAATCCGCAACCCGTTTGTCGCCATCACCCTCAGTTTTTGAGAAAATCGATTTTGAAAAAAAACTGCAAATTTTCAACTTTGAACATATTTTCTGTCGAAACGGTAATAGTTATTCTATTGTTCGTTGCGTCAAATTATTCTATGAACCTTCCCGAATACAACGATGTAAGTGATTATTGCGTTATGAACATTTAAATATGTTTAAACAACGATCAAAGGGAAAAGGATACCCGAAATGCACCAATTTTTGCGGATATCTTTCAATTTATTTCCAAAACTAAGGGTCTGGGACGAAATCTGACCATCCCACGCGATGCAGCATACATTGTTCCTTCGGAAAGCGTCGGCAAAAGTGGTAAGTCTCGTTTCGTTTTCAATACAGAAACGAAATAGTTTGGCAAAACGCGCGGAGCCGACAGTGGTAGTCAACGGCGCGGCGGCACGCGCGGCGGCCAGCGTAGGTAGGTAACCCAGCCTGGCCGCCGCGCCGTTGACTACCACTGTCGGCTCCGCGCGTTTTGCCAAACTATTTCGTTTCTGTATTGAAAACGAAACGAGACTTACCACTTTTGCCGACGCTTTCCGAAGGAACAATGTCTGCTGCATCGCGTGGGATGGTCAGATTTCGTCTCAGACCCGTAGTTTTGGAAATAAATTGAAAGATATCCGCAAAAATTGGTGCATTTCGGGTGTCCTTTTCCCTTTATTCGTTGTTTAAACATATTTAAATGTTCATAACGCAATAATCACTTACATCGTTGTATTCGGGAAGGTTCATAGAATAATTTGACGCAACGAACAATAGAATAACTATTACCGTTTCGACAGAAAATATGTTGAAAGTTGAAAATTTGCAGTTTTTTTCAAAATCGATTTTCTCAAAAACTGAGGGTGATGGCGACAAACGGGTTGCGGATTCGTTTTCAGGGCACAAAAACCTATAAGAAACGGCTATTGAATATTACAAGTCCGAGAAAAAGTCAAATTTTGTTGTACTGTGTTATGTAGAAATTTGAATAACTTCTTCTAACTCTTCGGTATTTAGAAAACGTACTTTTCAAGAACTTCGAGGAGTGAGTGTTTTTGCTCCAAAAAGGAACAGCAGTAAAAGTACGAGAAGGGAGGGTACATGGCGCAGAGGATACCTTTACGTGAGAGGCGTATACAAGTCTGCAGAATGCGGCTGTCACACGTCCCGGGGTGGAGAATTTCAAATAATCCCGACGTGGTATCACCCTCTCGAGCGAAACAGCATCACGCGGCCCCGTTTAATATTGCAACCGGCGTGACAGCACCTCGCCTCACGGTGTCTGGCAGCCGTAGATAAACCGGCGAGCACGTTTCGCGCGTTGGGCATCAAAAAGGAGGCGATCTAAAAAATTCACGACGCCTCGATCGCTCGATATCCCCGAGAGAGAAGTTGCACGCTGCCGCGCTGGCACGCACCTCTCGACTTTCACCTACACGCTCCTCGAAAACACTCGGCCACCATTAAGCGCCCACCACCCCCACCCACCCTTCGGGGAAAGTCGAGCAGTCCTCTGAAAAATCCCCGACGTAGAAAGCCACGTCTGCAGGAAGCCACAAAGAGACCAGCCTCCGACTATCGAGCGTCTATGAGAAAGTAGCTTTGAACGTTTCTAGACCCTTTGAAGACAGGGGATCTCCATAAATATTGCAGGCGTTCAGTTTGTTTCCCGGAAAAACTGTATTTAAGCGAATTGTTTATTTTGTTCAGTTACTTTTCTTAAAGATTGCTGTGGCTCTGGTAGTTAGAATTGAGGAGCGTTGACCGGTGTCGTTTAACTGACAAATAATTATATATTTATTATGGGATGCGATGGAGATAAGAGGTATACCGCTGGTTATCCTGGAACAAAGATACCCGAGGACTTCGGTTTTCATATAGAGAGATCGCAAGATTATCTGGTAGCATAAGCACCTGATTGGGGATTCAAAACCACCCTCTTTGGATTGCCTCCTACGCCCCCAAGATAAGTAGAAACTACCACTACAGCCAGCCACGATTTTACGACATAGGGGAGGTTCTGAATCACCAACGGTCCAATAAGAACACCACCCTGAGACGAAGAAACATCATAAATTCAAATATCCACTATTCATTCCTACAAAGCAACGACACTCGGTCTCTCAAATTTAAAAAAATCCCACTGTCGCTACTTCCAAAGGCCATCGAAACCCAACCCTGTTTAATCCTCCCTCCTCCCCAACACCAACCACCCATTCATTCACCCAAGAATCCACGAATTTTACAACCACCCCCCAATACCAGCCAAACTACGAACACTCTAGTGCCCCCGGCACGATCATCCCCATTCAAGTCACTAACCGTGGCAAACGCAGGCCAGCTTCTTCGATCAAACGTAGGGCAACGTGACGTTCCTCCTGTTCCCTCCTGTGGCACCTTCGATCGCAGCTACCCCCCCCGATGAATCAGACTTCCCGCAACAGGCAAGTCGCGGCGAAAGCGACAGCGAGCCTCGTCGAGCGTGCACAGTGAACTGTCTCGGTGGGGTGGCCCGCGGGGGTGGCAGGATGGCTTGTGTGTATGTGTGTCTCCCGTGGAGGGCCTCGCGGAGCAAGGCTGTCCCCGACAAGGTGTGGTTGACGGCCGCGAACGCACTGGCTTCGCCCTGCTATCGCCGTTTACTGCGCGCTCGCCCCCCGCTCGCCCCGCGTCGCCGGCCGATATTGATTGGCGCGCGGCCGTGTGCCACGTGACACTCACGGCGCGCGTCGCGTGCGTGAACGAACAGGGCTGTTTCGCGCGTACATAGGTGCGTGCGCCCTCGCCCTCGGCAGCCCTTAACCTTCGCCCATGGCTTTCCCCGTCGCGGCCTCGATTCTGGCCACGCTTTCGATCGGCCCCAGCACGCTCCGACCCCGCCCTGTCCGCCCGTCGAAATCGCTGATTTACAGGTCGCTCGCTCTCGGGCTGCTTTCCCTGTTTTCCGAGGAGGGCCGGGCGGCGTAATGGGCACCGGCGGGGATGAATTTCCGCTGGATTTTTCGGCACGAAGGGAAGGCGAGATAAGATACGATGCGGGATTGTTTGTTTTGTTTAAAGGAGGGGGTTTATGGTGGTTTGCTTGTGGGAGTGGGGAGGCTGTCGATGGGATTTTAGGGGGTAGGTTCTGTCGGAGGATCGGTAGACCGTGAAATGGGGGTTTGTTGGTACTGGCGTAGGACGTGTGTGTCTTGGAATGCAGTGGAGGGGCGAATGTAGGAGTAATTGCGGGAAGACGTCGAGCTATGTGATATTCATGTGCAAAAGGGGTGGAGAGAAACTTGCAAGACTGAATGGAATAGGTAAAAGAATTATTCAGTATTGATATGAATACCTCTGTATCTGACTGGCGAGGGAACATTCTCAACTGGAAAATTCTGATTTTAATGGAACTTCGAGCATATTTCAGCCATGGAGAACAAAAACGGAGTAACTCAGGTTTTGTATGAAATTTAATTAGTAGCAACAATGTATTGTAATAAGCTGTACTAATCATATAAAATTGGAAAGATAAGCTTTTTTCAATGGGGGTTACTTAGTCCGTTTTTGTTCTCCATGCCTCATTTGTGTTGGTATGCAAGGAGCAATTTCTTTTTTCTATGGAAATCCAGTCTGAAGGGATGAAATCGATCCCTAAAGATAGCACGTTTTCTCGTTTTTTAATATAACTTTATTTTTATTTTTCCTCCTTGCATAGTCCAATATGCTCTACATTCACACGAAGTTTCATCAAAATCTAATTTCCTAATTTCCTAAAATCTAGTTAATTTCCATCCATTGTTCCGAAAATACATATTCTCTAAAGTCTAAACAATCGTTTCTATTTTTCACGCAGTCTCGATAAACTGATAAAATGGTTTTTCAAACAAAAGTAGTCGAGAATCCTGTAACAACAAACTGTCACCGAAAAAATTGGCAAGAACCGTTTTATTTAATAAATAATCAATATTACTTAAATTTTTTAAATGTAATTTTATTTCATTTTTTATCTATCGGTGCATCTTCGTATCGTATTTAAAAAAGTATTAGGGTAGTTAGGTTGAAAACTGATTAGTTTAGAAGTCATGAGTTTTGTCCCAAACGCCTGTACGTTTCCTTGTAAGTAAAGATCCAATGTTTACTACATCTGGATTTGAAGTACACATCCAAGCACACACTCGATCTTTCATATAATCCCAAAATCCACAAAACGAAGCTATCCACCCAAAACGGGAAATATGTATCTGTCTTTTCCCTGCATGCCTCTTATGCCACCCTTATCCCTTACCCAATCTACTCAGGTGGTTGTCTCCAAAGTGTCAAGCCCCAGGGTGGGTACCTACTTGGTTCTTATCAATACCCTTAGTATTACACCCGCTACATCGAAGAACAAAAGAAACTGTCTCACACGAACGTTAAGGTGCAAACCCACGACGAGACAAAAATGTCGCGTCTCACACGAGACAATTATTTCATTATTTTATTATTTGCTAATAATTTTGTCATTATTTTCCTGAAACTAACTCTAACGAGACAAGTTTCATGATATATTTTCAAAAACCCTCATCTCTCGCGACTATTCCCATTATTTACATTTCGCTGTCGCTGAGAGTCTTGCCTCGCGATAGAAAGTTCCCCTGTAAAACCTCACCGTGCATTCGCACCGTTAGACTGCCGAAAGGCATAGCGCCCATCTGGCCCACCGGAAGTGAGCTAAAGATCGACGTCCCCTCTCGATCGCGCGCTCGCCACCGTCAGTTGAAAGTCACGGCCTTCCTCTGTCATGGCCGCGGATCTCCGGTCAGCCGGGGCTGTTATCGATAACCAGAGTGATTACTCGAGCGCACGATCGGCCGGAGCGGAGGCAGAAGCGGTACGTATCGCGGAAGGTGATGGCCAACGGGACAAGGATCGCGCTGGTCGGCCACGAGGCGGTCGACTGCCGCGGCAGGACGAAGTTCCGGAAGCTGTCCCGCAGCCGAATGTCACTGGCCGTCGTCACCGCCGCGAAGCTCAAGCAATGCACCAGGAAACAGCCATCCAGAGTCAGGAAATGCATGTGTCTACCGTCTAATTACGCCCTCGTTGAGTTCCCCGTGGTCTGGTCCGAGCTCAGGTCTGTAAACCCCGCCGCGTCCACTGCGCCCCATGGAGGGGAAGGGGCTTCCTACTCTGGGATAGGACGTTTTAATTATGTATCGTATGATTGACCGTTGAACTTGCAAACGAATGTAATTTCCCTTGGAATCTAGATCAGTGCCGGGCTTGCGTTCAACTTTCATGGGGGGGGTCTGATGTAGGTATTGATCTGAATTTGGAGAATTTATGGGGGTGTCTGCTGGATGCAGACTGGGGTTGGGTTTTCCTCGGAGTTTTATCACAGTCTGGTGATATTAATTCTGGGAGGTTTGCGGATGATGCTGTGGTAGTTCGTTCCCGGGGATATAGATATTCACGTGGATGTTGCAGAGCGAACCAGCAGCTGTGCGATGGTGCAATAAGATGCGCCGAGGGCCACGTTTTTCCCGTGCATCGTGCCATTTTGTCCGCCGTTAGCCCGTACTTCAAGGCGCTATTCACCAACAGCCTGAAGGGCGGGATGACGGAGACCACCGAGATCGCGATCGACTCCGTTCCCGACAAAATCTTCAGTCTCATCCTCGACTACGCATACACCGGCACCTGCAACGTCAACCCCGACAACGTCGAGCAACTTTTACCACTGGCCGATCAGTTCGAGGTCCTCGGCGTCGTTCAGCTCTGCTGTCGGTTCCTGCTGCAGGAGCTGACGCCAGAGAATTGCTTAGGTAACGTGTCGATTCGTTGTTGATAGAAAAGATTAGATCGATTTGCGACGAGCAACAGATTCTTAGTAAATTTCAATAAAGATTCACACCCCCCCCCTCATCTTTTATTTTTTTTTAATTTTACTAATTTCAATCAGTGTACCAAATTAATTCGAAATCGACTGAGGTGCTAAATGTAATTTTTAAGAAGAATACCTTCTGCCATTTTATGTGGCCAAGCTGTTGAATTGTGACGAACGTAGGTATCTTTAAATTCGCCCGTCACTATTTCTGCCGCGACCTGGAAGAGAAGGGCCGGAAATACATTCGCCATCACTTTAAGCGGATACTGCAGGAGAGCCCGGAATTCAAAGAGCTCACCAGCGAGGAGCTGGAGGCGATCTTGCGCGACGACGAGCTGAACGTTAAAAACGAGGAAATAGTTTTCGAGGCCGTTAATACCTGGGTCGAGTACAGCGCGGAAGAAAGGAAGCCGTATTTGCCGAGGCTCCTCAAGTGCGTGCGATACGGTTTGATGAGCTACGCGTTCTTCGCGAACGACATCCTCGGGTGGAAGATCGTCGAGGAGGATCAAGTGAGTACTCGGGACGATCGACTATCCGGAAACCAAACAAGCAGGGAAGCTTCCTACGAAATGCACCGGCCTATCAGTTTTGTTTCTTCCGTTTTCAAATCATTCATCTCGACTTCGTTGCCTCCCCTATTCTGCGCCCTCTAATATAACTTCACCATTCTTCATTTACCTTCCTTCGACATTTCTATTATATATAATTAATACCATCCTTCTTACCGTGTATAGGGAAAGTCCTACAGTACTGGGTAGCGTACAGTACCACCCAAAACTAGATCTCGCTTCTAATGTTAGTTAACTGCACTATCGATGGAAAAATAAATAAATATTATAGTCCTGGATAACGTATTCCGGTGACGTTCTTTTTTCTGTATTATCAGAGTTTTAAGACGTTTAATGTTTACGCTGGTTTTCCGTACGACACAAGTTATTTTTCATAGTTGATTTCTTATTTTTCAGGTAATTAAATAATTTTGTCACATTACGCACATTGTTTTTAGACTATTTGGTATACACAAATGCCCCCGTTTTTGCAATTTGCTTTGTACATTACGCATCGAACTTAAAACTTTTTTACACGCTTTTCGTACAGTACCGGCAAAATTTTGTTTAATTTTTTTCTATGTTGAAAGCCCTTATTTCTTTTCTTCTTTGTCTTTCGGCAGAAAAATGTTCGTAATTAATCAGGGGAAAAAGAAAAATGGAGGTAGAACGATGTGAATGAGGCTTTGAAAATGCTACTATAAAACGAAATTAGACTAAACTTAAACTAGGCTTTAATGAACAAGTCACTGATTGCATCATTTATAAAGAATCATTCAACGATGCAAGAGCTGGGCTCACGGGGACTGTACCGTGTGCAGACCAAGGAAATATCGATCATTTTACCTGTGCAATTTGTAGACGTGCCTAAATAAATGTGCTATTCTATTTTTAAATGTTTTTACCAACATTATTAATTACTTAGATCTTAAACTCTACTAACTAAGTCGTTAGTCGGTACTTGGCGACAATTTTTCGTTCGCTACGAATTACAACTTTTTTATACCAGTGAATTATTAATCTTTATGATAAGATTGAAGAAAAACGATTTGTCCCCATTTATTAAGCACAATTTCTGCTACAAATTACTTTTTTGAAATTTGATTTTTACCAACAATAGCCCAAGTTTTAGTACAAAAACTTAGAGTGGCGGGTACTGCAGGACTCTCCCCTATTTCTACTCTATTCTTATCATTGCACCTGAATCTTCTCATCCCCGTATCTTCATCCCCTAACCCCTATCGCTCTGCGAAACAACTTTCCCAGTAAATCACCCCAGAAACCAGCTCGCCAGTCGAGCTCCTATCCTCTTCCTGTTTCAAGCTGTGCCAGCAAGTTCTCGCCCAAGCGAACGCGTACTTAACCGAGCAAGAGGAGAAGCACGGCGGCGGCGAGATCGACATGAAGAATCCCCTGATGCGGCCGCGCGTCCCCTACGAGATACTGTTCGCCATCGGCGGATGGAGCGCCGGCTCGCCCACCAATTTCGTGGAGACCTACGACACGAGGTGCTCGAAACTTCCCTACCCATTATACTTCCACCAACAGACTACTCTCTGTCGTTATTGCACCCATCTCGAGCGTCGCTGTACAGCGACTTTCGCGCGGCTAGAGCCTCCCAAACAACGAGATTCACCGGCTCGTGTGTAATGTGAACTCCAGAGCTGACAGATGGTTTCTATCAGTGAGCACGGACGCCACGCCGAGGGCTTACCACGGACTTTGCGCCCTGAACAGTCTCATCTACATGATCGGCGGCTTCGACGGCAATCAACACTTCAACACCGTCAGATGCTTCGATCCAGCCACCAAAGAATGGCGGGAACGGGCCTGCATGTATCACGCCAGGTGTTACGTCAGCGTCTGCACCCACGGTGAGGACAAATCTCTTGTGTAACGAACTAAATAGCTGTTCCGCGTAACTGCAGGTTCCGATCTAGCTCTGGGCGAAAGTGATTTTTGTTGCCTTTTATTTTATAAAAAATGTGATACTCATAAAGTACCAATTAACTAATTTATCCGCATGAGAGGGATTTTGATGATGTTGGATCAGTGGCGGATCCAGGGGGGGGGGGGCGATGGGGGCGATCGCCCCCCCTAAGAATAATAAAATATAAATAAAATATAAAAATATGTCACATTCTGAAACACTTGTTAGGTATACACTTAATGTGTTGACAATGTATATTTGCCGAGTTGTTCACAATTTGCATGCTCAGCGGGGGTCGGTAAAAGAAAATGAAAAAATGTAGGTATGTACTTTTACACGTTTCGCCCCCCTCCCCCCCCCCCTCCCAAGAAAGGCTCCTGGATCCGCCACTGTGTTGGATTATATTGTAGTCGATGTGTTTAAAAAATACAAGCCTCCAAAGTTTATACGCTTTGTCGATTTCTACGGTATCTAATTGTCTTCAGAAATGAATTTTATCTCCGAAACGGAATGAGATTGAAAGTTATGACCTTATTCTGTGGTCTGCCTCGTATCTATTAAACTTTTCTAATCGGGGAACACTCAAAGTATACTTTGAGTTGCTTCATGTGACGTTAAAATCCCCCTCGCACACGCGAACAGGTTAGTGATATTGCGTATCGAGGCTGTCGGTTGCGAGCAGCCTCCTGCAGAACGTTTCAAAGATTTCGCTGCCGGCATTGCGGCTAGCCGCATCGCGGCAACGAGGATTCTGTGTCACGCGAGGTGTTGAGTTGACGCCTGTACCCACCACGGGAATTAATCTTTTACTAACGCGGGGATAATACTGTGTTCTGGCTTCTGGTTACACACAACGTTTTACAAAAGGAACACGCCTCTTCGTGAAAGTTATACACGTCTTTCAGCACTGTGGCTAGCTGTGTCTCAGGATCCACAGAGACTGGCGACCATCTGGTGTAGATATAGTGGTGGATTGTTTATTAAATTTGAGGAAATTGTAATAGTGACGCAAGCATACTCGACTTTGTACTTTACGGTACTTTACGATATTCTACTGTTACCTTAAATGATACCCTTTGATAGCTCACAATATTTATAATGAAACTAGGAATTTTTATTTTGCGGTTAGGAGGAAAGATCTACGCCCTCGGTGGTTACAATGGCCGCTCGAGGATGAGCTCGGGTGAACGCTACGAACCGCAGAGGAATCAGTGGGAGATGATTCCGTCGATGCATCGACAAAGGTCAGACGCCAGTGCAGCCGCGTTGCAAGACAAGATTTACATCGTCGGTGGTTTCAATGGCCGAGAAGTTCTCAACTCCGCTGAGGTCTTTGACGTGGAGACCAATCAATGGAGCTACATTCATCCCATGCTCAATCCGAGATCTGGAGTTTCTCTGGTCGCGTTTCGGGATAGTCTCTACGCTCTGGGCGGCTTCGATGGCTTCACTAGACTCAGTTCTGGTAATTTGACGATTAATTGAACAGCGAGTTTCCTCGTTACCTCGTTAAACTAATCAAATTCCAAGTAAAGCATACTTCCTAGTAAGATCCTCTAAGCAATTTTAATTTTCATATTCTACTAAAACTAAACACCTTCATTTTTGTTAATTTCTTTCAATGTTTCCCTATTTTGCAATTTTCTACGATAAAGTCTTGTATCGGGTGAAATTGGATACAGGATACTCGTAGCGTTACGCAGGAACTTCCTGCTACAAATTGTTCTGCCGCGTAAGACAATCCCATCGTCCAGGAATTTCCTGCTGCGTAGAAATTAATGTCCCGCTGGAATATCGACCCTCTGCTCCCGCAGGGGAACGTTACAATCCCAATCATTCGGAGGACTGGCACGCTGTTCCAAAAATGTTCAGCCCCCGCAGCAATTTCGCCACGGTTATATTGGACGACATGATCTTCGTCGCTGGCGGCTTTAATGGTAAATTAATTACTCCGTCATTACTATATCAAATATTCCATTTCTTAATTTCCACACGTTTCTGTGTTTCCCCTGAACACGAGCAGGTTCCACCACAATCGCGTACGCGGAATGCTACGACGCAGACTGCAACGAGTGGTACGACGCGTCGCCCATGAATCTTAACCGAAGTGCCCTCAGGGCCTGCGTTATCTCGGGACTCGCGAACGCACGCGAGTACTCTTATCACAGCAAAGCGCGGGATCTTGGTCAAGGTGTGTGCATCGTACAATTTAACATCTTTTTCTTATCGAAAAATTCATTTTTTTGAGGGATGTTTTCACCCTTTAGATCATTTTATCGCTGAATAAAAAATAGTCACAGTTAAAGTTTCAGATTTTTTTGAATTTTTGAAAACTATAAGAGTCAAAGCTTGCGGTGTTTATAAGTGATGAGGGAAATTTTCAGAGAACTGCGTTGGAGTATTCTTTGGAAATTTCCTGTTGCACCACGCTTTTATGGAGAAGTTGCGGTAATGGTAACTGCTTCTTTAGGACAAGCTTCATCCGAGAACCAAGAGAAAGCAAACCAAGGCGGGGAATGGGCGGTCGAAACGAACTCAGCGATTTCCATCGAGGAAGAAGAATCGGTGAACTTCGAGGAGCACGTGCAAGGGGAAGTCAGCCCCATGAACGAAATGGCCGACAGCGTTGGCAATTTCCTGGGATAACGGGCGAAAGCCATTCAACGAGCACAGCATTCAGAATTTTAAAAAAGTACAAAAAAAAGGGGATACTTTTCGATAGACGGTAAACTCTCGAATATTGTGAATATCTTTGTGCCAGAAATATTCTAGCCAGCGTTGCTTTCATCATCGTGCGCCAAGATTCAACTTCAAACTCCGGAAATCTCGTAGCCATCGCAAGTGTTTAAATTGCATGGTGATACAAGAGGTGCAGTGGTATTCGTGGGGGAAAAAAAGTTGCAAATTACTTAAGAACGTTAGAAAAGAACGAAATCGAAAATACGGCCGGGCGCCTGGGAGAGAATTCATGTGTGGCAGGCACAAGAAGATTTTTCAAATTATTCTTTTCTTTTTTGTAATATGATTTACAAGAAATTGTCGCGTAAAATGCTGCGCGGATTTTAAGCGTGACTGCGTGTTTCGACTTTTAACCACTAATCGATATTTTGTAAGGGGTATTATTTTTCTGTTACATTTGTATTTTTTTTTTCATTTTTTGCTTCTTTTTATAGGACACACTTGCGCCTCGTGAAATTTACAAGGAACTCGCGAGATTCTCGCACGAGCCACGATTTTATCCATTAACGTATTATATTATTAGCGACTGATTTCACTGTATTTTAAGCGTCTTCGAATATTTTTCTCTCGTTCATATTTTTTTCCCCCGAGAAATCGGCACGTTTACGCCCGTATGGAGATACACTTGCACGGCGTACGCGGACCTTTTCTCTTTTTAATGGTGATGAAAAAAATTGTCATTTTTTTACGCGAACGTTTTCCTTGCCCACGCACGTGTATCTCAATACGGCGTATTTATTCTGGCTCAGATCCTGATGTGCCTTGGTCTGTTATTTTAAACAAATAAATCTATACTGGTTTGCGAGAAACCGAATTGTAAAACTGGGGGTCCACTTGGAAGCTAAGCTAAGTTAAGCTATGCTATGCTAAGTTTTAAAAAATTAGCTTCGATATATCCTTTTGGAACCGTTTCCACGAAAAGCTAAACTAAGCAGTTTCTAAACTATGTTCTTTCTTATGTTCTACGGCACAACCAGATATTGCATAACTTAGCTTAGCATCCAGGTGGATCTCCGGCTAAAATGTTGTTTTAGTTTTACCATTCGAATACAAACAGATTTGAAGATTTGGCGCCCCTAGACTAACAAGTGTCTGTCACCTTATCAGCGAAATATCATCAAATATTTTAATTTAAAAGAGTCGAAACAATTTCAATATTATTTCAATATGGCAACTCGCATTTGAGTCATTGCTACGTAATTCGCTACATGAAAAAAGTGAGTTATTTTTAAAGTTGTCTCAAGCCTCTGTGTTTAAACATTTTTAGTTTCTTTTACTAAAAATTTGTCGCTCCCCTAAATTTATCGCTTCCCAAAATTTAACGCTCTCCTATATTTGTCGCCTCCCAAAATTTGACGATACCCGAAATTTGTCGATTCCTGAAATTTATCACTCCCCAAAATTGGTCGCTCCCCAAAATTTACCGGTCCCCAAAATTTGATGCTACCGAAGATTAGCCGCTAACCAAAATTTGATGCTCCCAAAATATGATGATCCCCAAAATTTGACGCTCCCAAAATTAGCCGTCCTACCTAGCCTATACCCATATCCGCCCCTGATTCGAATTCTACCTACCTTCATCACCTTCACTTCGAGATAAATGTAGTTAAAGAGGCGCGACACGAATTCTCTTATCGTCTTTGCTTCAAATATTGAAATAAAAATAATGGAATATTGAAAAGTTTCATTATTCACACTATTCACCATCAATGATAACCGTAACATACAGAATTAGTTTCAGTAGAGATTTGAAACTCGCAAGTTGCGTCAATGGTAATAATAACAATACCAGACACAGTTTTTTATTAATCTATCTCATTTATGTATACGTAGATTTATTCACTTCTCATATGTATCCATATATTATGTATAGTGTATACATTGTTGTTATCTCTTCGCCGTCGTTGCTCCTGCAACTACAAACGTTCTCCCCACTTCTCTACTCCGTTTTCTTCGCATCTCATGGTTCGATCGACGATCGATTCATTAATCCCTTAAACCTCCGCGATTGATTCGTCGACAGAATACAATCGAAGGAAGAACTAATCGCGAACGATCGACTGGAGAACATCCAGTTCCCAGCGTCTCGCAGCTCGTACACTCTACTCTCCCTCACTTCTAATTTCCTCTCGTTCCTTGCGTTCTTCGTTTCCGTTCGGCCGAACTTACGTCACGGAATTTACAAAAAGAGAAGATCGATAGTTCAGCGATGACGGCACGACAAATCGAGGGCGAAGGGCTATTCGAGATCCGTGTGAGAGCACCTCCGCGAGATCGCGTAGACCTCGCGGGACTGGCGTGTCGACTGTTGCGCTGGGTTCACCCTTAAGCCGCGCTCCCACGCGCGCGACACACGTCTTGGAACGGAAGAAACTTTCTGAATGTTTCTCCTTCAAAACATGGGCGTCTGCTTATTTTTAAAAACTAACCTTCATTAAGTTTATACTGAAAAAGTGAATATTTTTAAAATTCTATTTTAAATTTTTAATTAAATTGGCGCTAACAAGATGGGTTCAATCAAGTAACCAATCGTCACCTCCCCCCTCTGGAAAGAAGTCTGCAGACGCACTTGCCTGGAAAACAATCCTTCGAGATGTATTCCGCACAGCGAGGTGCGCACGTACGAGCGCGGCTTTATCCAACATCGTTTCCCTGCGCGGAAACGCTGGACGTTGGCGCGAACCAGCCGTGTTCCCGTCTCCGCGACGACCCCCGCGTTCGACATCCCGAAGATTGTGCCTTACCTGGTAAAAACTTAACGGTTACACGGTGGGTAGAAAATCGACTCTCGAGTGGAACGCGGTTGATCGTCCAATTAGCTACGGCGACGCGCGATTGAGCAAACAATAGGACAGCGATGAATGGCTCCATCGACCGCGGTGTCCCGCTCGGAAGCGCAGGTTACAGCCCTCGAATCTCGATTGCCCTCGAACCCTTCGGTCTCGCTCTCGCTGGATCCCTGTCGGCCTTTCGCTACGGATCCCCGTGACTTCGTATCGATCGGGCCGAAACGCGTTCCCTCGCCCTCGAGAACGTGCACGTCCCTCGCGACGCGTGCTCCGAGGGAGGGCCCCGTGCATCGCGCGGAAGCTTGCTAAAAACGTCGAAGAGAGGCGATGTGCGAACGCTCGCTGGTCACGTCGACGATCACCGCTCGTCATCGACGCTGATGTTCGTACGAGTTCGATGAATGTCGGAGATAGTTATAAATATGTTAGAAAAAATGCAATACGCGTGTGCGACCGTTAGTAAATCAATGGAAGTGTTCGCGAGTGGATTAGAATCGGTGAGAAATGCTGACGTTACTTTGTTCTCCTCATCTTTTGGATGCTGGGATTTCAATAGCGATTGAATAGCAACGTTAAGGGAATTTTTGATCGAAATATTGCAAGGGATTAATTAACCCTTCGCGGTCACATGGGGTGTGTCGCACCCCAGGTAATTGTTTTTTTCGTTGCCAATATTTCTGTAAATTTTTAGATCTTGCTAATAAAATTAAAATATTTGGCGAATTTTAACAGGAAAAACGCTTTTATCCACAACTATTTTTTCAATTACAAAATTTCAACGCATCAAAATTTATATGTCTAGAAAAATAGTATTGGAGTATTAAGAATATATGATTATTATTCAAAAGTTAAAAGATTCAAAAATACGAAAATGACAACGCAGACATGACGCTCGGGTGCAGTGAACCCCATGTGATCAATCTGTGATTACAAGAATGTGTGACTCCCTTTGTAAATCCATAAATAGATTTTAGAAAAGCTGAAGGGGTACGTTTCTTAATACCGCGTACGTTTCACTACGATTCTAATCCCCTCGAATAGCCGACGATTACCCTAACGACAGAGCTTGGAGACAGAAACCTAATCGAAACGACGCGATCTTAATATTGAACGAGAAATGTTTCGAGGTCTTTTGTGCTTCGCAGCTTCAGGCGCACAAGAGTACGAGTTAACGATCCTGGTCCTGGTGAAGCCGTACTCGCGACAGATTTACGGTTCTGTGCTGTATCAACGTAAAACACGTGGCGTACACCGTGCGACTCGCGAGTGTGCGCAATTTTTCGTGGCGTAAGGGTGTACACGTACGGAGGGTTGTATACAATTGCCTAGGTAAACGCTTACAGATTGGAGCGCAGTGAGTTTACACTTAATGATATGCGGAAATTCGCAGCGCGAACGGTGCAATTCTCCAGCTACACAGTGAAATAATTATTTCAACATTTGGAATAGCTGCGATATGTAAAAACCAAAAGTTTTAGCTGACAGATGTCGCTTGATAATTACATGGAGAAAATTTGAACGAATATTATTAATGAGTTTTATCAATTAAAAATATGTGACTGGATAGAATACAACGCCAATGAAATTGCCACGCGTACGTGCCGCGAATCTCGACGTTTATTCTCTCCCCTGTTCGGGGATTCGAAAGAAAAATGTCTAATTACACTCGCTCTCCTTTCTCTCTTCCACTCTTTCGATGACGATCACGATTATAATAGCAATTGGCAGACGCGTCGTCGCGCGTCTTCGTTGCGTCGAATTTTCTTTTACGATTAACGTACGAATAACTTTTTTTTTCTTTATTTAGATTGTTCTGAGCAATTGAGATCTAGTATTGGAGGGATTTCATATACCTGAAATGTTAGTCACTTGCTTCGTCCTCGTTCTATTATTCCTCCCCCTCGTCGTTGCTCCTGTTCGCCTTTTCACTGTTGCCCCGTCACTTTGCATTGCAGCGGACGCTACCCACCCCCTGCAACGCTTGATCGAATAATTCCTCGTGCCCAATTGTCCACGTGCCTCGACATCGTCGTTTCATTCTCCCCTCTCACACCTCTCACCCACGTTTTCGTAGCCATTTGTTAATTAGAATACTCTCTGTCTTATGTTACGCGTCGCATCCATCCCCCTCACACCGCACGCACTCACACTTATCTGAGAGTAACAATTGACATACGTTTCGTAACTTTCCTAGCGTCTAGGCAATGCGCCCCGGCATTGCCTTATTTATTATATCTCGCCTCTTCGTGTCTTCGATTAAATTACGCGCGCCTTCGCGCTGCCCGCGCTGGGCTAATGCGGCCGCGCGGCGGGTCCCTCGAAGATACGTTGCTGTTCTCTCGAGTTTCGAAGGAATGAAGAAAAATGAGAGAATAGACGAAGAGAAAACACACGAGCTTATTATTTACGTTTAGTTCGATCGTCGTTAATATTTTGACGCGCTGGTTTCTTCCTCTTCGCGATTAGAGACGATGATGGCGCGATGTCGACGATGGGCGGACGCTCGAGGATCGATCGATCGACCCCGGCGCGTTCGTGTGGTGATTTTTTATTCCTTTCCCTCCCAGAGCGATCTATGACGATCTGATGTAACCATGATTTTCCTTGACAGACACGGGGGTTCGCGATAGGCCGAGAAATCGATACCTGAAGCGGTCTGGTAAGACTGCAAGATAGATTGATGATCAGTAACAATACACGTGGTGAGATTGCTGGCTGAAGTGGTGTAAATAGTTAGAACACAAATTCCCGATTGCGTTTCTTCTTACAGAATCTTTAAGGATGTATCGGACCTTCAAAATGGTACCAAGTTGATGAAAATTTGTGAGATTCGTCTTTTTCATCTTCCTGATGTGCTCCAAAAATTTTAAACGAATTCACTAAACGGTGCTGAGTTATCACGATTTTAATTTTCACTGATTTTACACGTACTCTTATGGAAAGAGACGATCTTGACAGATAAAAGAGCTGAAAAAATGTTGAAGAAATGGTAGCAATGTTTTCAATGTTTTTGTACGTGTAGTATATGGATAAATTAAAATATCTGCCGAGTTTCAATTGTTTTCACTGCACCGTTTTAAAGAAATAAATTATAACTGGAGAGAATTGTGAAATCAGGCATTTTCGCTGCCCAAAGTTTAGCAAATAATGCTTGAAGAAACATTTGTAAAGTGAAAAATACCTTTCTAGGAGTAAAATTAAGACTCCAAATGTTATCCGAGTTCCTTAAATTTAGATTTACTATGCGTAAGACGTATATATTCAAGTATTTCAAGTTTCATATACTTTTGTCTAATATTGTACGTCCGATACATCCTTAAGCATAATTGATCATCGAGTCATCACAAATGATTATTCAGGGAAAGTGCTGCCCCTTAAGGTCCTGTTATAAGGTCCCGCTTTCTCTGAGATAAATAAAGCACAGGGAACTCCGTATAAATAGAAATAAATAGAAACCAACAGTGAAACCACTATCAACTCGTAATTCTGTCAGTAAAAACTCTGGTTTACTCAATGACATATCCTCAACGACACCTGGCTGCTCCGTTTTCTTATCAAAACTACTTCACACATCAGCCCTATCAATCACCCCGCGAAATCTCATCAAACTACCCTGCAGCCTCCATCGACCCATTCCCTCCAGAAGCCTCCCCTCCCTCAAACCGTAAGTAGGCCCAATCCCCGCGCAGGCATAGGTCCATTTCGATCATGCAGTGATTCGATGAGTCGTCGATGAAGATTCGAAACGCTGTAGGAATCTGACGACGACACGTAGGAAGCTAACGAGAGAAACTGATCGTCATTGAAACGACGTACGAGCGACGCGACCGCGTGCCGTGGAAGAACGTCGAATGGCCCCGTTTCTGGGACCCATCGACAGGGCGGACGACCCTGTCAGTGGAGGACGAAACGATGAAGGGGCGGAAGGGGGCGAGAAACGGGGTAATTGTCGACGGTACGATCTCGGTGAAATTAATGCTAAACGCGATCGAAGACGTCACGGAGAGTTACGAGAGGATCATAACTTCGGTGTGCGCCCGAGTGTTCCTCCCCTGGCGGCGCTCTGCATTTCCCTATCACATCCCCTATATTTGTTCCTCCCTTAGTCGCTAGGCAGTCCGTTCCTTATCTGAAGTACTTGAGCCCCGCCACCAGCAGGAACTTCTCGATGAAAAGCTCGGAATCGAGGACGGCGATGTGCGCGGCTCGGCCGATCAGGGCATTCGCCGTGGCTGGCAGGGCGTGGTGCACGTCGTACCTCACCAGGCTCACGCCGGAGTTCGACATCACTGGATAGAGAATGTTGTGCACCATGTCGCGATACGCTGAACCTGAAACAAGCGGTTTAAGTTGTTCAAGCACGGTTTTGGAGATATTGTTCTTTGGTTCGGCGTTGCAGGTATAATTATCAGGAATTTGGGTGGATAATCGATAATCGTTAATCGAAAATAATCGATCATCGAAAATAACCGATCATCGAAAATAATCGACAATCGAAAATAATCCCTTGTTAAGAGAGTGTCTGAGGAAGTAAGGTGTCCAAAGGCTTAATTAAAAGTATGAGAACGATGATTAATTAATTAATGAACTGCATCTGCTTACCTTGATCGGTCGTGTCCCTAACGGCAGCTTTGCAGAGTTCTATGCGAGCGGAATGAAGCGGCACGTATCGATCTTGCGCACTGCCGCACAGAAGAACGTGTTTGAATTTCTCGAGGTTGCTCTTCTGACTGAGGCGGAACATGAAGGACCGCCTCACGTCTGACGCGTCTTTCATGCCCAATTGCAGCAAGGACTCGGACTTCTTCAGCTTCTGCATGAACCACATACCTGGGCAGGGTTTAACACGATTAAGTGGAAAGGTAGTCGCTCGATGTCGCGTGGGTACGGTGTGGATATAAAGCCACTTTTGCACGTGAAATTGACATATATACAATTGAAGACGTCCATGCCTTTTTAATCGAGAGCAATTTACTGGGGAAAATAAGTAGGAATTTGTTTTCTCAGGATTAAAATCAAGTGAAAATATTTAATAGTGCTAGATCGGGATAAATCGTGCACAAAGAGCTTAATTATTTTCTATACCGTGTAAAAAAGACCTGTATAAAAATGGAATTCAGTGTATGATATCGAAATACAGAAATAACCAGAGAGACCTTGTAAAGTTTCAGAGAGGGTCGCGGAGGAACAGGAGCTGCGAGGGTTCGAAACATTCTGCATATTTTTATCGCGCTCACCTGCGTTAACCAATCCGCTGGTGTTGTACAGTGTGCCCAAGTGTGGACCGCTCAGGCTGAGGAAAGTGTGTAAACGTGGAAGAAGCGGTCGCAACTGTGGCCGCGTTAGAGCGCTTCGTATGATGATGGTCCCTAAAGAATGTCCAATGAAGCTGACTTTCGTCGGGTTCAGGCCCGACGTCTCGATGTGGTGGAGGATTTCGCCCACCAATCGATCGGTCATCGTGTCGAAGTCCGAGAATGTATCACCCTATCGAAAGAAACGCAATCACGTAGAATAATCCACCCAAACATTGACACGTCTCAGAAAAGAAGAACGAAGTAACATTTTCTGGGAGCAGCTACAAACAGGTAGCAGTCTCAGTAACTGCAGTTGAAGTGGGAACAGTTGCTAGATATTCTACGTTTGAAAAAAGGATCAGTGAAAAGAATTGACGTCTAAGTGTCTGTGAAGAAAATCCGAGTAAAATGCACTGTTCAACACAACTGGCAAGGGAAGATCCCCAACCGGGAAATTCAAAAACATTTGTTTGGGAATCTTCCCTTGTGGGTTAGGTTCGGCTACTTTAAATTCGAAGAACAAACCAAGTGTCAGAAAGGGACAGTGTGTCCGCTTAGAGTACGTGCTCCACTACATTCAGTATATTATTCCAAAAAGGGGGTAGGGGATGGAACTTGAATAGATGTCGGTGCGAAACGTGTTCTGCCCAGCTCACCCGATTCCTCTTAGACATTAAAAAATCTAGATGCGCCCCGGGAAGGCTGAGCTCTAAGTAGGTCCTGACGAGACGCAGATCGGCAGGGTTGCCGTTCAGGCCGTGCACGCAGATGATGAGGTGAGCGCCTTCCGGCGAGAACAGCCGGTACTCGTTGCTGATGTGGAAGTACGGCATGGTCGAGGCCAGGGTCGGATAGTCACTAAGAGGCACATTCGATCTTAGAGGTTTTACCGACGACGGGGTGAGGAGGTCACCGTATCCAAAGGAATGGGCGCGTTTATGGAAACTCGACTGCGCTCCCCTGCGCTCTCTAAAGGGGACCAGGTAGACAAAGAAAAACTTAACAACGAAAAACTGAAACGTACCGGCAAGAGATCTCCGGCCAAACCAAAGAAGCGGCTGGGGTATTTGAAGAGCAAAGGGGGTAGGAAAGCGGACACCAAACAAGTGCACAATCATCGCGTAGCGTCAGACGAAACAGAAAGCACCGCTAGTAAAGCAGCATTGTACAAAGAGAATGAAGGGGAGGTACGTGAATCCTGAGGGAGGATCGCTGTGCGGTAATCGAGACGCACCTGTAGATCTGCCCGGAGAAGCTCATCTGCCGCTTGAACTCTTCCTTGCACTTCTTGAAATTGATCGCGTCGTCTTGCGTCGACTGAAGCAGCTCCTTGCCCTCCTGGTAACAGTCCAGGCAAATGTCCCTGCCGCCATAAACGTTCTCCCGTTCCCTGTCCCTCTCTCTGTCCCTATTCTTCTGCGGGCTGCAGGGCGCCGTCTTCGTCTGCTTGGGGCTCCTGACTGGCTTCACCGTCTCGTACACGTGGTACAGAGGGTTGTCGATGATCGCCGGCGGGTCGCGGAACTCCTCCGGCGGCGGAGGCTCGTCCTGGAACATCTTCGGCGGCGGCAGGCGCACCTCCTCGTACGAGTGCTCCTCGACGCTCTCCTTGGCCGGCGGTCGTTCTTTCCTGGGCACGATCTTCCACAGCTTCTGGCGCAGCTGCTCGCTGGAGAGCTTGGCGTTCCGACGCTGCTCCGAGCTGGACGTGTCCCCGCTGCTCACCCAGCCGGAACACTCGGACGTGAGGTTGCTCGAGCTGGAGCTGGTGGTCGGGCTGCTGGGTCTGCTGGACGGCGGGCTGAGGGGATTCGGAATGACGGGAAGATTGTTGCTAAGGCTGTCCTTGCTGTCGCGTATAGGCATGCAAGGCAATGACACAGCGCTCCGCGGCACCACCACCTTGTTCTGCGCCACTGGCACGCTGGCGCATCTCAGTCTTTTCGTGTTTGCCGGCGGTGGAACGGCGCTCGGTGTGTCGGACGGCGTTGTGCCGTTGGTCGCTGGCGCTTCCATGGGAGACTTGATGGGCTCCACCTGTTATAAGAGCAGGAGGTTTTAAATCTCGTGGAGCGATAGCTGAATGCCTACAGTGGCGTTGCGTTTATAATATCGCCATACCTGTTCCATCAGAGATGGGCAGAGTTTTTATTTAAATAAAATAAAGAATAAAAGTTCAAAAATTTCTCGCTTTCAAACTTTTAGTCGTTATTCGAAATTTTATTTAAATAAAAGTTTGCCCATTTCTGTGTTCCACCAACGTTAATTGCACAAGTTCTGCTAACTGCAATTACACCCAATCGAGCAAAGGCACAGTGCACGAATTTCTAGTGTACGCATTTAACATTCAAATAAAATATACTACTGCACGTTCAAGGGACTCTTTTAGTTCATCAAACTCAACGCCACCTAAATCTACCTTTCCGCAATTCAATTACAAAAACCACATTACCCTCAGAATAATTTTATTATTATTCTCCACCTCGAGGACGCTCGTCGTGGGTGCCGGCGGGGGATGGCGGTACTTAGGCAGGGGCGCGACCGCTGGGTCCTGATACGCAGGTGGAGGCGGCGCAGGCTTCCTGTTCCTGTGGCCGCACTTCCGCCCCTCGTCCGCTGGACGATCTACATCCAAGACAGGAGCAGAGTGCGGCCTCCTTCCGTGCCTCTCCTTCCTCCTCTCTACCCGCGGCTCCTTCTTGGGCTCCGACATCGCGTTCATCACCTTGTAGAACATCTCGTTGGTCATCTCCTGGCCCTTGTCCTCGTTCTGCTGCCGCCTGTGCTTGTCGTCGCTATAGCACGGCGCCCCGTTACGAGGAGACTTGACAGCGGGCCTCTCCTCGCGCCTCCTGGGCCTCTCCCGCCGAATATCACAGTACTCGTTCCGGTCCGCCTCGTCGACCAGCCTCTCGGTGCTCTTCGGTCTCCTCGGCCTCTCCGGCTCGCCGTGCGTCCTGCCGCTGGTCCCATTCGTGCGGTAGAGGAAGGAATCCGTGGCGGTCGCGGTGTAATTCGATCGTTTGTACGATGGATCCGGTATCAGCGAGTGACTGCCCTGCAGGCCGCTGCCGTTCATCGAGTCCTGGATCTCACGGTTCCGTTGACTCTGCCCCGAACCAGTCTTCCCGATCGTGTGATACCTGCGCGACTCCAGCCCGTTCGTCTGACTGTACTTGCTGCCCGGCTGGTGGCTCTGCTTCCTGGAGCTGCCCCGGTAGGTCACCCTGTCCAGGGTGGCCGTGTGGAGGGGCTGCGGCTCCTGCTGGTATCCGTCCCCGTTCACGCTCGACTTGCCCACCAAGAAGCTGTTCTGATCGTTGCTCACCGAAGGCAGAGGCTGGCGAGACGCTAAGCGGTGGCTGCGTGGCTCTAGGCGAATTCTTCTTGTCTCCAGAGAATGGTAGTCTAAAAAGGGACGTTTTGCGGTTGGTTCCTGGGTTTTAGAGGGTGGTCAGTGGTCGCTTAGCATTTAACATGCAGGTGGGATGTTTGAGTGTTTTAGTAACATAATTTTATTCCACTTGTACTGCGTTACGGGGAGGTGGATTTACTGATGGAGACGCAGAGAGCGCTTGAAGATTCGCACGGGGAGATAGAAAATAGAATGCAGGGAATGGCGGGCGTAGACCTTGCTCAGTGGCCTTGGGCGATCGGCAACTACAACGCTTGATCGCTCGCGTGAGGATATTGTGTTGCTGATATCGATACGTCAGATGAGTATAAAGAGGTTACAGTGGGAACGTTGGCATTTCGTCGTTGGTGTACGCGATTAAACTGGCATAAAAATGCTTCACTACGATTATTGATAGAGATCTATCAATCTGTGAAGGTATACAATTTTATATCCTTTATGGGTGATGTAAATTGTTGACTCAGGCAACTGGTGTACTGTTTCGCCGTGGGAAATGCAATAAACACGTTATGCAAGGCGGTATAAAATATCATCTGTGCGAGCATTACGTTAGAACTGCACTTCCTGTATGCTATGATATCGTGGACACATTGCACACGCTCAAAACCATCGCGAAAATCCCATACAGACTCCAATAGAATTTCTTATTACCGCAAAGTGAATGGCCCATAGAAAAGTCGGGAAAGTGAATGGCACCTCTAACCAGGCCACTTGGACACGTTATGAAACAATGAATAAAGCTTACAACCGTAAACAGAATACAGTTGCCAGGCCAGGATTCAATCTCCGCCCCTCCAACTTGTCACTATCCAACCATTATATCATCACAGCAGTTGAACAAGCTCACACAAAACCACTTGAACTTTAAAAAACCAACACGAGAAGCCTGCCAGGCCAGCTCTGCCAACTGGGCCACCCAGATCCTCATCAAACTCCCAACTCTAACACTCCACAAGTTATCGCCACCCACTGGTCCAACAACCGGTTATCTCAGCAACGAAACTAATCCCCGCGCACATAAACCCAACCAGATCACGCGTACCCTTCCTCCGAAGAAAAGCAATGCCGCTCAAGGATTACTCACTCATATCCTCCCCAACATCGCTAGCCTTGTTCTCGTTCCAACAATCCGTCATCTGCCCGTGGTCGATCGTGGGCACCGTCAGGGTCTGCTCGCAGGATTTGCTCGACGCCCGGTAGCCGGGCAACTCCCCGCCAGGAGGCAGTTCAGGGAACATGGCCGCCAGGAGCGAGGTGATGGAGGTTTGCGGATCAGGCTGCTGTTGCCGATTCAGGACCAGCATCTGCGTGGATTTAGCGCGAGGCAAGGGGACCACAGGCGTCGAGCCAAGGGATGGATTCGGTGCCGAGCAGGCTTGCTGCCCGGAGGGTGGAAAGAGTGTGCTACTGGACGGTGCTGTCGACCTTTGCCTGCCCCTCGAAGGGACTGTCGCCGGCGGCGTGACGTTTCGCCCGCCTCTCTGCCGCGGGAACAGCTGCGTCGACACGGATCGGGGGAGTGTCTTCGGCGATGTTCTCGGTTGAACGGGCGGGATCTCGGGGCCCAACTGGTCCAGGGACTTGCTATGCCTCGCGGGAAGCGTGGACGGGGTGAGCGTCAGGCGACCCTGGACCGAGCCTATGTCCTGGGCTGCGCCCTCGCTCCTGGGCGACCAAATCCCTATCGATCTCGACTCCAGGATCGCCGCTATACCGCAGCTGCAGTCGTCTATGCCGGGAACTGCAAGTGAAGGTGACGTTGATTCATTTGGTAGTGGATTGTTGACGGCTGCACGGGTCCGGCGTGAGTGCTGGTCGACCTAAGTGCTGAGTAACCTAAGCTTTCTCTCGTTCGAGTACTGAATAATCGACGACCTGAGGCTCTGGGATCTTTTACCCCTAGCTGAAGAATTTTTGTGTTGGTTTTCCTTGAAAGCTCTCACAATACTAACTGAGCTGAGATAAACTAACCGAGAGACTAATGAACTCACAGTTTATTCTCAGGAACCTTCTTTCTAAGCACAGTCACACTCGATTTTGGAATATTGTGTTGCTGTCAGGTTTGTTTCGTAAGACGGATACTTGCCACTGTTTCTATGCCTCTGCTTCATGTCCACGTATTGATCCTCGAAGATCAAAGGCAGAGAAGTAAGATCCCCGTCCAATTCAGGACAGTGGACCGGCAGAGGAGGCAGCGAGGCTAGGTACCTCGACCTTCGAGCTGCCTCGCTGACTGCCTGGTAGGATTGGTAATTCGCGTCGTAGCAACCCCAGGCCGATTTCCTGGGATTCTCTAGCACGAAGAAGCCCTCTGCGAAACGTTTCACCTGGAAATTACCAACGATTTGCTGTGTGGATGGGGATGTTTCCTTATTCGGTGATGTGTACTACTAATATTCCATCAACTACTGTAGCCAATGAATAAAACAGAAGAAAATAGCGAGGCAAATTACGTTTCTATTTGAACCAAGTTTGCCTTTGATTTAAACTGAATCATACATTGGACGCAAGAAAATCACAGGATTTGTTTACCAATTTTTTCTTAAATAACGCAGTCAATAGTAAACTTTTGAAGATTAAGAAACAGATTCAACAAAATTGACCCCACAAGCGGCTCTATCACCGTCATTTTCTTGAAAAATAAATAAACAAAAATTTTATTTTCAATTTTCAAGAGATGTATTAGAAATTCCATTAATCAGATTTTCTATTGAATTCATTATTTAAAAGAAAAAGATTGCTAAATAAATCTATGATTTTCATGCATCCAAGGTGACACCTCCCTTTAAAGAAAGCAAAATGAGGTGCATATTTATACCCTCAGCTGATGATGGATCCTCGCGAGGTGCTGATGAACAGCCTCACGCCCAGAGAATGCTTCCAGAAAATGCTGCCAAAGGACAATGTTTTGTGCGCATAGTTGAGCGATATCGGTTTCCTCCGAGTCCATCATCTGCAACTGCCCGACACACGCGTCACATAGATCAACACCTGCGAAAGGCACCTCATGCAGGCGAAAGGGCGTCGTCTTAAGAATTTCTCTCTACCTTCGTGATTTCTTTGTGCGTGTTCTGAGCGAGCTCGAGCGCCCTTTGCTGGCAAGAAGGTAGGAGCCGCGCTAGATCGGCTAAATCGTTGAGCAAAGATTCTCTCGCGGCCAGAAGTAACCTGATTACTTCCTGCTGCGCCAGTTTCGCGTGCTGTATCCTCGTCGCTGATCCGACGCATCTCGTCGTCGTTTCCTGTGCACGATATTCATCGACTGAATAATTACTCGCAAACCGAACGGGAACGATTTTAATGCCTCGCATGGGAACTCACAATATTTCCTAACGCAGCGTTGTTATCGCCGTTCGCTGCGGACTGCTTGAATTGCAGCCACGGCTTCCCTCCGCGCGGCGCGCTAAGAGTGCATTGCTCAGTTAATTGTGTTCGCGTGATTTTAATTGGATCAAAGCTATGGTCAAAGCTGTTTCTGTCACGGAGTATTAAGTTATATAAATTCTCTGTTACGAAATACTCTTGCCTAAACTGATTGGCCTGTGGAATATGGTCGAGAAGCAATTTGAATAATTAACATAGATTTGATTGAGAGAATTAGACCGTCGATATATTGTAAATTTAGCAAAAATCGAATTATTCTAAAGGTAATGAAGGAATCTTTTTTAATTCTTTGATTTGGATGTGGTCAGAGTTTCCATTTCCAATATTTAAATTGTTTAATACAGCAGCTTCAAGATTCAAGAATATCTATTTTTCCTATAAATCGTTACTCGACGACGCAACATTCAATATTTCTATTCATGTTTTACTCGTAAATTTCATTCTAAGAGCGACGAATTTTTAAACTCACCAGCTCTGCACGTAATGAAGAATGCTCTTCCTGCAAGTATCAGGGGAGCGGGTGCAAACCATGGAAATAGAATAGAAAAAAAGGCGATGTTTATCGGTAATGGTAAAATTTGACAGCCAACAAAAGTCCATCTTGATACCCACTTGATGTAGGGCTGATGAAGAGCCACGAGGCAGGCGTGGATGGTGATGGACACCGCGGCGAGATGAAAGTAGTCGAAGAGGACGGGCAGGTGATAGTGAAGCCCCTTCGTGGGCGCAAAGTTCAGCTGCAACGCCCTACAAAGTAAAAAGCAAACTCGTTCAACCTTCAGGCTTGGAACGTGAAGGCGCACGCGGCCAAGGTTATCGATCTCCTCGCCTGTTAAGTCTCAGGAAAAGTTCAACATCTTCAGGCAAAATTCGATAGCTAAGCCCACGAAGGACGGGGAACTTTGTGATTGAGAAGATATATCAAATACAGGGATCGTTCTACGGTATTCTTTGAAAAACATCAATAAAGAAATCACAGTCATGGAAATTTTGATAATGTGAATCAATGCAGTCAAATATTTAATCTTTCCAATGGACAATCTCCTCGAACTAGTTGCACGTGCTAAAAGAATTTCACGAAAAACAAATATCTGATCATTCGGCAGCCCATGTCATCCCTTGTTCTTCATCCGCGCTCTAATCTTCCAGCGCTCCAGCCGCGGCATCGTTCCCCAGCAATCATCCCCAAGAAACGCGAGAGTTTCAGCGGAATAGGCTCACCTAGACGAGACGCAGGCCATGTTCTCAGGCTGCATCAGCTCGCTGAACCATAGCTCGACGCCGAGATTGAAGTGGGTGCGGGAGAGCACCTCCTCGATCTTGTGACTGTGCACGAGCACGTGCGCCCGGAATAGGACCGAAGTGCCCAGCGTCACCTCCTCGTTCTTGTAGAGGATCCGAAAACGCTTGCTGGTCCCGGGCGCCTCCAACGAGTCTGCAACAACGCATCGCGTCTGCTGAGATTTCGGCGGTTCGTCAGAGCGGGGCCGAAGGAAGGAGGGAACCGGGCAGCGTGGATCGTGTCTGATTTGAGTGGGAGCCCGTTGCTCGCGTCTCAAGCTGGATTGCTCCTCGTCGCATCATGCTCGAGCGTGTCTCGTCGTGCGCTCTGCCCCCGCCTCGCCCGCCCTCTTCTGCCGTCGCGAGCGTGCACACAATGCAACTACCGCGACGCGCCGTGCAACGTTCCTTCCAACTTCCCAGCGCTATCGTTCAACCAGCCCGGCTCCAAGTATCATAGTTCATCGTTGCGCAACCGACGAGTCGCTAAGTGAATTCACCGGAGTTTCCTCTCCCCGTCCGTGTCCGAGACGAGTGCAACGTACCCGAAAGTTTCCCCCTTCCGGGGGAGGGGATGCTCTGAAGGGGCGTTGGACACGCGTCGCAGTAGGGGGAGGATGTAATTCGTGGAAGCTGCATCTTGGCTTCCTTTTTGGGAACTGGATTGGGGGAGGAGATTACGGTTTTTCGGGAACAATTGGGGGCCTTTGTGAGCTTTCTTCTTATCTTCTGGATGGAATTGTGTAGGTACTCTCAAAAAGGCCTCTGCTGCCAGTTTAGTACACGTTACACTGTATTGATTAATTTTGAATTACACTGCAGTAGGTATCTATTCAATTGGGGTATATGAAATCAGAGATAGGCAAAAGTTTTATTGAAATAAAATGTCGAATAAAGAATTAAAGTAAAAAAAAACGTTAACTTTATTCGACACATGACGAATAATTTTTTTTAACATTTATCCGTTATTCGGAATTTTATATAAATAAAACTTTTGCCCGTCTCTATGTGAAGTCTCAGTTTCTGGGTTTATGGTGGGGATACAGTAACGATTGCTAACGCTGACTAACGACTCGAGAAATGTCACAGGAACTTGAAAGAATTAGATAAATAAAATACTTAGGAAGCAAAAAGTATTTTCATTCAAACTTCCCTACTATTCCATAATATATAATTTCCTAATTTTTAAAGAACCTTTGCTGCACAAACTTCCCACGTATGTCTTAAAAAAATTTAATATCTCCTGTAATAATAAATGGACAAATAGGATCATTTCGAAAAATAACGTAGGAGTGACGACGAATAAAGCGAGAGCTATGGAGAAATATGGAAGCACATATTCACTCACGATTCCGCAGCTGGTTAACCTCCACCTTGACAGGGATTTTCGGCGACACTCTGAGGGCGGTACGGATCTGGTAATACCTGCGAAATTGGAAATCGTCGATGAGCCGTAAGCCCTCGCAATTACGTGGGCCGAGGGCGCCCGCGATATCGGAGCGTGAAAGCCCGATCCGCTTACCCGCGCTGGAACAGGTCGACATTGTAGAACTTGCAAAGCTCGAGGGAGAACTCGAGAGTGGCCTGTAGATCGCTCATCTCGATCCCCGCGATGCCAAGAGCCGCCACCCTCTCCCTTTCAGCCTCACGACCCCCAGCCCACCGTTTAATCGCACGAAGACCAGCTTCGACCGTCGCGACGATTCAGCAGCGACGAGTGTACAGGACGAGCATCTCGGCTCGTTCCTGCCATCCTGCACGAACAGCTCTCAGCGTCGAGGCCACCCTGCAACACAATTTCCATGATCAACGCCTGGCGAATCGACCAGCGCCGGGGGGACGTTGAATCCCGTCCAAAAATGGCGCCTCCGCTAAGGCAGTGATAGACAAACGTGTATTGTACGCGAGCTTTCTACGCTCTTTCGCGGCTCCTGTCTTTTCTCCCTTTTCCCGGGGGCGAATAAGCCCGGGGAGCTTCGGGCAGGCCTCAGTTTAGAAGTTTTTTTTTAACGATCGTTACGGCCACAAGCTTCGACACGGGCCATTCTGCTCGCCGGTCGAGGGGAGGGAATGATTGGTGAGCTCGTAAGCTCGAAACTTTTCCAACAGACAAGCGTGTTTCTTTTTATGGGAGGGAACGTTCAAGTGGCGCGGCCGGAAGCCTCTGTTTGCGCTTGTTTCACGGTAGAATAATGGCGAAACTTTGTCCCCCCACCGAATTCCTGCGCTGTTTCGATTGAATTCTCTCCAGAAGGGACTGTTCCATTTTCGAGAGGCATTTGAGTGCAGTTGGAGCTGGATGACGAGTTGGAGTAAACGGAATTAATATTCGGAATGAAGGGGGAATGGCAACTCGAGGCTGCGTTATGCTTGATGCTTACTACTCCTTCAGTTACATTTTGATGCAATTGAAACCTGGCTATACATTATTTAAGTGTTATTGGTCGATGTGGTAATGTTAGTGGTTTTAAAAGGGTACTTGTCCGTTTACAACGCCATCTTTGGGAATTTATTTAACAAAACTATAAGTTTATGCTATCTGGCGTTTTACCTGCATAAAAAGGTATGTTTGTCATTTTATGCACTATGAGGGGTGGTTTCACGCCCTAAATATGCACACGGGTCAAAATAAAGACACGCGTATTTGTTATTTTTCGGTCCTCTAAAAAATATCCAGAGACCAACACAATCGGGAAAGCTTGCATTGTGAGTGTAAAATAATTTGAAGAGAACAAAGTGGCAATATCGGTGGTGCGTGAACCACGAGTAAACAAAATATTTCCATCGCCATGGTTAAAGGCAGGTGTTGTTAAGCTGGCTGACTTCAAAGAGGCAAATGCATAAGGGCTCGACCGAACCTACAAACGTTTACTGCAGGTTGAGGGACGTCGACAGCGGAAACACTTTGTCCAATTCCTCTTTTGTACCTGTTCTAACAATTTTCGAGCATGCCTCGTATAACTGTAGTCTGTTTAAACAGACACCCAGAGAAATTGCCAATTTCCCTTGAAAGAAGGAAGTACATAATCTGTATTTCTGCAGTGGAAAAATTGTAAATTACTTCGACAGGGGTCGTTCGCATTTCGGGGACAACCTGGGCTGTGTGCAGAAACTAATAAGGTAGGTGTGCTCAATTTCGCCACCTATAAGGAATTCATAAGTAATTCATGAAGTAGGAAGAAGAACCGCTAGATAGTGAAGACAAGTATCTTTGGTTCACAGCCACAAAGTGCAACGTGCCAGTGAACAGTAGCCACTTTTGTTTACACAAAGTGGTTGATTCTACTTTTACTCGACAAATTCGTGTTATAATTTACGAACCAGTAACTGTAACATCAATGGTAATTAGGCAACGGCACGCTTGCTCATGTGGAGCGGCAATCGCGGACCCCTTCCATCGACTCGCGATCTATGGAAGGAGGAAACAACTCTTCCTTCCAGGAAATCGACAGCGATTTTCTGGATCAATCACTCTGTTCGCGACCCGTCGGCTATCAATACGCTCTACTTTACTTATACCTTGCTTACGCTTTTGCTCTGCTCCCGTTGCATCGACCACATGTTCGCTACAGTTCTAAGTTTATCGCTTTGCTTGATAAACGCGCTTCTTGCTTTCTTGTTGCAGTTATAAGGAAATTAACTTGTGCCGTTAGTTGCGTCAACCGTTAAAACGTTGATGTAAAATAGTCGTTTATTTTAATTGTGTGACCGTTGTACATAATAGTGAAATTATAAGTATAGGGTAAATCCGGGAGACGCGGTCGGGCCGGAGAGTTGGTCGAGTCGCTATATTTCAGACTCTATACGTAAAAACGCGATAAAGTGCAGACCAACTACTTTTCTAGAAGTCAAGTAGTTGAATGAATAGCGTCATTTCGCTTCCTCCTGTGTTTTCTGGATTTATAAGCTATAAAAGGCAAATTGAGGTTACATTTAACCTCTTTTGTCAAACAGCGGTGTACAGAATTGGATTTAAAATATATTTCTAAGTTTATTTTCGGTTAATGTTGGGGATAATAAAATAGTAGAGATATTGAGGGACAATTCAGCCAAAGTATTTGGCCCTATTAACTCCTCCTCTTAAAACTAACGAGAAGACCATCTCTCGTTGCAGAAAGGAGAGATGGTCGAGTTATGATTTTTTTATTATTTTTGTTTATTTTTTATTTATTATTATTATTATTTTTTTGTTTTTGTTTATTTAGTTTATTTATTCACTTTTGCATTCATTTGCCTTGCTAATAACCAGTAGGTAGTTCATTTTCTCTTTGACGAGTTCTTTACTTGTTCAGCGTAAACAAATTAAATATCAATAAATCGATAGTTGTATTCACTCATAAATTACTTATTTTCTTCTTTGTTATTTTTCCATGAATAATTATGTGAGTGGTCTCTGCCAACGACGAAAACCATTTCTCCCGGCACGTCGGGAGAGGTGGTCAGATGTCATGACTTCAATTTACAATCCGACTTACAGTAAATATTGTCTTGAAACAAATATCGACCAGTTTTTCTGAATCAGCATAAAATTCTGAATATATAGGTTTGTTGTGATAAAATAAGTAAAATCTATATTAGTTTAAATAGCCATTTTATATTAGGTCGACCGCGTCTCTTGGATTTACCCTAGTCTTGTTTGGCGAACGCTGCATAAATCAATTCTCCTAGTTTTTTCCTGCTCTCCGATCCTTGCTAGCTTCTAACAGTTAATATGTCACTGAAGTCCATGTCATTTACTGTATTTGAAACCTTAGTTAGCTTTTTGATTTATTATCTGTGTGGTTCAATAACCACATAATTAAATATTTGCCATAAACAAGTACTGTTGCTTTGCTTGTAATCTCGTCAAATGAGATAAAGGAACCTTCTTTTGCCCTGAATGCACTGGATATTGAATTAGGAAATACAATTTAGCAGTGTGAAATATGATACACAGAATGGATATTCAGAAAAGTGGTAAATATTCGAGTGGCGAAATTGCGCAGCCCTGCTTTAGAAAATTTTTCATGCAGATAAACATTCAATACCAACAAAGTAACACTATTAACAATTCTACCCCAAGGGTCACCAAGTAACATAAGACTGAAATCACTATTCAGCTTAGGATCACCAGCGCAAATAAAATCTTCTCAACCCTCACAGCCCGATTTCTCTAATAGCGCTCGGCTCCATCCAGCTTTGCCCCCGTTAACACATCACCAAGCACAAATCCACCCTGTATTCTTCCGCCTGGTCCACAAGCGTCCTACGAGCAAGCAAACGGTAGCCACCACCTACGGTCTGAATTACTGTCAACTTTGATCGCGCCAGCCCGGAGCACGCCTCAACGAACCGCCGTGGCCACCCTCGTCGAAATCCAGGCACGGGGAATGGTTCATTCAGGCCCAGCTTTCACGGGCATTTGCCGTGCCACGAAATTCCCCGTCAAAAGCCACAGCGAACGTCGACAAAAGCGTCCAGCGGCCGCGTCGAAACAAAAATCTACGCGGCAGCCCCTTGGGGGCCTCGAGCCACTCTTCAGCTTTTTCACTGTCAAGGACGAGCGAGGGCCGCGTGCAGCGATTCCTCGGGCGGGGGATCAACGACCCCTGCTAACGCACGAGGGTGGGACGCGGAGACAGAGAGACGTCGGCGAGGGAAGCGTCTTCTTGGCGCGTGCCGTCGTACCAGAAGCAGAAGCGAGCCGGCTGCTCCTCGCCTTTGACCACGTCCGCAGCCACTCGCGTGAATCTATGTAGCTTCGCCTGCTGTCGGACCTGGCCGCCGGACGTGCTACGGTTGTGTCGCGGGCGCGTCAGGCGCGAAACGCGTTCAACCACTTGGTCGGAGGCGAGCGGCCTGCGTTATTACTACTGCCATTATCGGCGGGGCGCGCTCGCGGCACGTGGCGCGCGATGCGAGTGTTCGGAAGGGGGAATAGAGGTGTTGTGACTTAATGTTTCGTGATTGAACGTAGATCTTTGGGGATGTGGGTGCAGGGAGTAGGGCGTGAGTGTTTGGGGAGAGGAGAAGAAGTTAACGCGAAGGGGAAGATGTTCCTTCTGATGATTCTTTAGAAATCTTGGAAGTACTGCGTTTGACTCCTGAACGATATTTTTTGGACGTAGATATATGTTAGCGTTAACGTATTTAGGGGTGGGGTCAGGGGTGGATGGCCCCACGCTGTCCTGCCTTCGAGGATATTATGGCAGTTGACTTAGCCTGTGCGCGGTCCTGATAGAGGGTGCCTGAGACTAAACAGTTCTGCTGTCATGCGATGTATTGTAGAATTGATTGTTTAAAAAGGGAAAGAGAATGGCAAGCAGTCCGACACCATATTGCCTAAAGAATAAGGACTCTGTTCTTAGAGGCTATGCCTTTTGGTAAGAATTCTGTGATGAACCAGACTTTACTTACACCAGACCCACCAAGAGTAGAAAGTAATTTCTAACGTATGCGGTCGGTCAATTCGTGTAGCCTTTGCGGTGAACGCTCATAGGCGTTCAGCGGGTATGGTTAAGAGATTCGACCAGACGGATCCCGCACGCGGCGTATGTTCACCGCTCGAATAATCAGCATATTTACCTCTGAAGAGTTTCAATGCTGATAAGAATCTTCAATCAGTATGCGCAGAAAAGCGTAGCTTCCTACCCCTGCATGTACGTAGGATTTCGGAATCCTCTAGTAAGTAGTGAAAGTCGACCACCTGTCAGCCCCAGAAGAATCCTTTGCGTCCCGAGCACTAGAGTCAATCTCTGCTATGTGAAACATTTACCCAACGTCGCCCAGATCTAATGGAAGTCGTCTCTGCATCGTAATCCGCTTCGGAAGCGTCCACGTGCACGTGCTTCCTTGGTTCGCGCACGCACTGAACTCGCATTCTCCGTCGATCCGATCCACGTGATCCGTCATTCAGTGCTTGATCCCGGGTCACGAGCGAAATCCTCGCCGCCGAGGTGGGAAACGCGGTTTTCACGGCCCCGGATCGTGTCGCGCCCGAACAGAGGACGGCCGATGTAGGCCAGAAACGACGAGTGCTGGTAAACTGGGCCACGGTGCGTCGGCCTCGGTTCTAGAAATACCATTGCTAGTCGTTCGACACGGGCGGAGAAGCATTCGTTCCTGATTAAAATTGCTCGGGACCAACGGCGCGATGGAATCCGCGCGAAACCTGCGACAACGTACCATCAGTCTGGCGAAAACACGGCGAACAAGAAGGAACATTACTTCCTGTTTCGTGATTCGAGGAATGCTTCGAAATTCTGTTTTGCGAAATTATTATTTACATGCGTGGGAGTAAACGTTTCGGTACAATCAAAGTAGAGAACATCAGCAGAGGACTAATTCATAAAAGCAGAAAATACAAGTAATAGTACGTAGGTAAGAAATAAGCAAAAAAGAAATACAATGAATGTGCATAGAAGATTGTAATTGGGAAGTTTTCGAAAAGTTTTATAGAGGAACTAGCAAAATGCCCGTGTTTCGTACGGGAGAATAATTAAAAAGAATTACTTTTATATCTGTTTTTTTAAGTAATTTTCTGTGTAATTTTTGTGAAGTAACCTTTGCTCAACCGACATTTATGTTAGTTTTTAGGCATTTGTGTTGTTAGGCTGAAATGAAGTATCGATGTCGAATTGGACGGAAGAGATTTTTAGGAATCCGTGAAAACACTTTTTACCTCTTTTCACCCCCTTGGAGGTTGATTAGGGCAAAATCCTGAAATTGCTTTTTAGGCATTTGCATGGATAACCTTTGTAAATAAAAGCCAAGTTAAGAGATATTAAGGAGTCCCAGAAAATACATTTTACTATTTTTCACCCCCTTCAGGATTGAATTTAAAAAATCCCTGCTTATCGAGCATCTACATCATAAAAGGAAATAATCTCCGAATTTCATGTTTCTAGGTTCAGCGTTTTGGGCTGGACGTTGATGAATCAATGAATGACCCAACGATTTTATACACATATATATACAAAGTTTTTAAAAGAACCCTGTATTAATAAGAGGATACATCAGTTAAGAGCCAGAAAAATATCTTGCTTTCGACCTATTGGAAGGGGAAAACAGATAAAAAAAACGGAGGATTTCGCAGAACATCAGTTTTATGATTCAGTAAATTATGTACGTTTAGTGAAGTTTGCGAGGCGAATCCCCGGATTTCTTATTTTTGATTTTCCTGCCTCAGCATTGATATTTCACATACGTTCAGAATTTTTTTATCTTTCTGGAACCAGTGACGACATCTCTGCCAGGCGAATATAAGTATTTCAGATATCTGGTCGTAGCCCCACGAATGTATATCGCGTGAAACGGCCCTTTGCAACAATTCCGCAAGAAATTACAGGAGCAGCTTACCGTCGGGGTCGTAGGTTTTAATTGTAACGACCCGGATGAGAATTCCACCCTCAGCGGAGCAGCATCAGCCGCGGCTTAATTTCTAAACGTCCTATAGTCGCGCGGCTTTTGAAGCGTGTTCGAGTATCGCGATGCGATCGCGCACAATGGCGTGAGCACAGAGGAGGCCGGGAATAACCACGATAACGGGTTTCTACGATCTTTTTTTATCGCCCCGGACGTTTTCCCTGCTGCAGGAGGCCCGGTTAAATTAAGTATGAACGGCTATAAATAAATCTCGCGCGGTATATTTCGAAGCATGCAACGCTCGCGCGTGCTTCGGCCGCGATCGAACACTTTTATGCACGTGCGGCGCCCTGTCACGCCTTTTGAAAACCGTGCTGCTGATAAATGCCTCTATACTAAAGGTTCATCGCCTTCCCAGGCTCAGAACGCAGCAGTTTCTTTAAAGCTTAATGCTTCAAAGCATGGAAACTAACTTCCGATTTCTTACACTCTAATTACACTTCCCCTAGTATTTAAGAAATAAGAATTCGCAAAGTAGGTAAGTAGATTTGCTTTAATATATTGCAGCAGTGCCTCCATTAAAGTTGCGCACCTAGAGAGAGGAAAGAAGAGGCAAGGGGCTTTGGGACATTTTAAAGAAAAGGGAAAAATGAGATTAATGTAACTACTTCAAAGCATGATCATAAGATACCCTATAAGGTATCATCTTGATAGAGATATCAGATGATACCTTATCTTATAGTGTACTAGCTTTACTACTCGGTTTCGACCGACACTTAGATTCCGATTTTATAAACAAAAATTATATATCTTTTTTGTGAAAATAGTCACATTCATCTGGATTAGTTAGGCATAATGAGCTGGAATACATTTCGTGACCCCAGAGTTTATCGTTCGAAAGTTTTTAGGCGACAGACAAAACACACAAACACTTTCTGCTTTCTATATTACGATCTTGTGATCATGTTTTGAACTTCTAACTATTTCTGGATAGGTATCAAGATAATATTAATGTTACATTGTGCCCGTTGCATCAAAACGTCCCAACTCCCCCTACTGTTTTTAACTAATTCTTTTTCATTTTTGAGGGTTGATAGGTTTCCGCATAGCTTGGCCCAATCGTTCAGTTCGATCTGCAGAGTGGAAACAAATCACTCGGAGTACCACCCAGCCTACCTGGATCGTCGCTGCGCCACTGCATCAGCTTCGCCCGTCAGATCCAGCGAGACCGCGGCGTTCATCGCAGCCATGGTAATATTAGATGACTCCAAGGGGTCGACCTTGAACAACCTTCAGGTTTATTTGCGTCGTAATGGGCGATAACCAGCCGGTCGATCGGAAGATCGCGAGCAAACCGCCTCGGGGGATGAGGAGCAGAGTAAACGGCGGGCGAAGGCGGAAGCGCAGCCCCGAAACAAGGGAAAGGGGAATGGAGTTCGTCCCAGACGGGGAAGATTGAAATTTCGTATTGATTAGCTTTTCGTTTCGGGGGTGAATTTTCGTGCGGGGGTCTCTGGGTTCGTCGGCCCCACTGTCGACCTTCGTTTCTATTCCGGATACGAGGCGGTTCGCGTGGATTCTTGTGAAATATTTGCGATTCCGTGTCGCGCGGCAACAGGGAACCAGCCTGCTCGGGTTACTCGACGCTTCCGCGCGAGAGTTTGGTTTATTCTCCTCGAGGCTGGGGAATTTCGGATGATCATCCCTGGAAATTCTCAGCTCAAGCAACGTTACGAAACGGGGGGGAGTTATTTTCGTGGATCGGCTCGTCTGTCTAACCCTTAACGAGGGTCCGACGGTTCATTAAACTTGCCAAGTTCCGGTGTCCTCTTAAATGGAGGTCGAGTAACGCTGCTCTTGATGGTGATGGGAGTTTAAGCCACTATCTTAACGTTGCTACGCTGCTTTGAGTCACTCGGGGCTGAATGTGCTGATGGGTCTTTCTTTTGATATTTAAGAATACTTTTCTAAAAGGTTTGAATCCAGCGTCATGTGTTCCATATGATTTAACGACTGCTATTAGGTGTAGCAAGGCAGAATACTTGTGGAAATCGAGAAAAATTAAAAGTCCTGCGAAAGGAGTGGCGAGGGATGATGCTTTGTGATGAAATAATCATGATTTAGTATGGTTTCATTATCTATAAATAATTCCAACTTAAAAATATATGACGGGGATTATGAAAGTGTAAGTCAAAAATAAAAAAAATTGAATTTTTTATTTACCTCAATGGAATACGAAATAAGCAATAATTTTTTACTTTGATTTTTTACTTAGACCACTTTCATAATCATCGACATATCAGCATTCCAAGTATTCGAATAACAATTATTATTATTATTATTATTATTATTACTCGCCTTTATTACTCAATGAACATATACCTATAAGAAATAATACATCGTTCGAGTAAATGGCGAGGTTACAGTGTGATCTAACCACTGTTAACAAGCCTACCCCGAGAACCAAATCAAAAGTAAACCTAAACAAATTAGAAATTAAATAGAAATTAAACGGTGCGAAGACACGGACATGAACTGACAAGAAAGGGTGTGTATGTAGGTTCTGTTAGGAATAGTGCCGAAGGATATGTAATTGAGTTGCCCATTTAAAGGGCGTATAAGAATTCAAGTCACGTATTCTAGAAGAAAGAGAGTTATAGTAATGTGTAGCAATGTAGGAAAGAGATGCTTCAAATTCAGATGTGTGTGAAGGTATAAAAGGAAGGGTTTGGTGTCAACAATCCCACAGTCTTAGAAAATCAATTCCTCCCAAGGCACAGAATATTTGCTCGACTTGCTTGAAAAGACTCTTCCCCGTCTGCGCGATTCACCCGAGAGACACAAGCAACACGCATCGATTAATTTAATAGTGTCGTCGACTGTCTGTTCATCGCCCTCCGTCCCCAATCACGGGCGAGGGGGTGGGGGTTGGAGACGCGATAATGCATTTCCTATAATCTTGCAATTTCACGTAGACGAGCAGCGATTGTATCAAACGGTCTCCCGACAGTTAATAACGCGAAGAATATTTATGATCGAGCTCCCCGCCATTTACCATTTCCTACGCCAGCTTTCAGGGGTTTCACCCATCTGCAATTCAACTTACGTACTTCTATTTAAATGCCGTATCCGCTCCAATACCGCCCCTCTCCAATAATTCGCGTTACTGATTCCTTTACGGCTCGATTAATCGTCCCGTTGATTGAACACTTCCGACTTTTCTCTATCCTGCTTTACAGGTACAGTGATATTAATTTCGCAGGTTTAATAGAAGCAGGAACGCAGAAATAATAGAAAAATTCTAGAGATAAAAATTGAATGGTTTCTCCGAGGATATATATGACAAACGTAACTCATAATCATTTCTCTTTAGAGCAGTCGAAGTTTGCGAAAATAAATTATTTAGGGGTCTTACTAGTGTGACGGCTGAAAAAAACTTATTTTTTCGGGAATTAAAGAAAGAAACAAGTATTGCGCGTTGGTAGCTATATTCTATCACCTTTTAAGACTGTAAAAATAATATTTGTAGGCGAATATTTATAGCGGAATAGCAGCATCATCCAGGGAACAATATCCTTCCAGATGTCAGACTGAATTGCCAAAAAACCAAAAGCCCCAGCCACTTCGAATACATCAGGCATACTCACTGGACGTTACTTTATCGTTCGAACTAGAATTTTGCCAATATTTGCAAAACTGAATTACCCTACGGTCGACAGAAACATAATTTATTTTGCTAAAATTGATACAATTTTTTTGACGTTGCCATTTCTTTGTTCCTCGGTATTTTTTTATTATGCTGGTTCAGAGGATAGCCACGCAACTATACAGATTACCAATCTGTTGGAATTTTGTGTTTGAGATAGCTACAATTGCTGGTATCAGGTCTAGCATCCGGAAGAATATTGATCTCTTCACGACGCTCCTATTCCGCTAGAAATGGATACTTTTACTTACAAAAAATTGTTTTCAAGTTTTAAAAGGTGATAGAATAAAGCTCCCATCGTGCAAAATGATACCTACGTGCAATACTTGTTTCTTCTATTAATTCACAAAAAATTAATTTCTTTTCAGCCGCGCCACTAAGAAATCCCCTTAAGAAATTTCTTTTCACCCTAAAACTTGGAAGCTATCTTCAACAGACATCAGAACCCACGAAACACTTCGTAATTAAACTATTAAACCAAGCGAATATCGAAAAAAAATTAACCAGACGAGACAGACCCATTTGCTTCGCGTTAAGCCAAAAAAGGCATTGTCACGCGAAGGTTAAATAAAGCACACCTAGTTAAGACAACTCATAACAAATATCCAGCAACATCAATCCCTTCCATTCCCCTTCAATTTAAACTCCAAAAGCAAAAGTCACAGCTCCTAAATAAATCACGAAGGGGTTGCCAACCGAACTGCCACATTAATCAAGCGAATTACAATAAATTCGACGACAAACGCCCACAAGTATCAATCCATTTCAGATGCCTTTGTCCTTCGTAAGAGAAGCGAAACGTTGCGGCGCGACATTGAAGCAGCCCCGACGCGGCACGCAAAGGGGTGGCAAGATTAACCACTCCGTTCGGCTCCGTTGGCTCGAAGGCGTAGAAATTCATTGGCGAAAAACACAGAGGAGGCTGTCGTTTACGTGGCATGAACCCGCGGACGGCTATCAAACGTGTTTCTCGCACGACCCTTTTCATCCCCCGCCGCGCGCGTCACAATGTCCCTCAATAGTTAACGTCTTTGACCCCCTCTCGGTCGTTTCCCCGAACTTTTAACCCCTGACCTTTGCCGGAAGGAGAACGCTCCCGTTTAATCAGCTGCCCGACACGCGACCGCGGTTCGCGCTGCCATCTTCCACCGCGTAAAGGTAAATAGGTTTTCCTACACGCGTCGAGAACTGGAAAGTCGATTTTTTTTCGAAAACGAAGCGCAACATCAAAAAATTTTACTCTATTTTCTCAACTTATTTACTTGCTATAATTCGAAAACAAAGAGTAACAGTTTTTGATATCGCGCTTCAGTTTCGAGAGAATCGACTTTGAAATTCTTGATGTTGCGTCCAGTCGCGTATAAGAAAACCTACCTTAACGCTTCACCGTCGAGCGGATTAACAGTTCCCGCCACTCCGAGCTTCTCCGACGCGTGCAGCCGACGACGTGAAGTTCAGGGGTTGCGAAGGAACTCGAAACGCCGGGGCCCCCTTGCTTCCTCATTGGATACACTTTCAGGTTTATTTTTCAACAGACGTTCAAACGCTCTCGCGTTTCTTTCGCACGCGCAGACGCGGGGGGGGGGGGGGGCGGCGGCTGCTTTCAGCGCATTGTCGAGGATTTACTCCTTGTAAAGGGACGAAGGCGGAACGTAACGTCTAAATTGGCTTCGTTAAGAACAGCGACGCGTGTTCGTGTTTTAATGGCGGGGCTCGCGCGAATTAGTGGCGGAGGGGCTCGGCTCGAGTAATTAATTCGAAGGCAGAAATGATACGCGAGTTTCGTGCCCAGCGGTGGCTTTCGTTTGCTCAGCCTCCGCGTCGCCTTTCTCCCGCTTTGCGTTAACGAGAAATTGAGGATTGAGTTAAGCCTCCGGGCGGGGGCGGCAGATTATTTCGCCGCGATCGTGTAAAATTGAAACGAAATTCTCGGGATTATCTGGTTGTAACGGTGCTCGGTGCTGGCAAGCGGTCCTAACTTCTTCCGCGGCTCATCAATCTCCGTACGATTATTTGTCCGTCTTTACACCGCTCCTTGCCAAAAGTTGGTTTTATGGAAACTTCTTGTGCCCTGAAGGCATTCGTATGTACCTCTTCAACGACAATAAGAAAGTGTTAAGTACCTACTTCGCGATATATATCATTCCCTCTTCTAGCAAAATTATACTTTGTAATCGTAACTGCAGCAGACTTCATAAACGTGTAAATGAATTGTACTAGAATGTCAAAAGGAACGTAAACTGAAGGGCAAGGGGGAAAAAGGGAATGTCCATTTTTAGTGATTCTGCGAAGTATAATGTTTTTTTTTAGTGGTAAGTGGGACCACAGAACTGCCGAATCACAAAGAGTTATAAAGTAGGAATGTCCACATAAGGCAACGTTAAAGATTTGGTGCACTGATTAAAAACAGGGAATGTCCCCAGTCTTCCTACTTGCACTATGTATTTCTGATTAGCTGACCCGTTACCCGGTTTCACCCGGGAATTATTTATAATGTTTGAAAAATAATAAAGCCTGTACAAAAAACGTAAATAGTCTATAATCTAATCTAAGACGTATGCAATGTGTATTGACAATTTCATTGAAATCCGTTCAGCCTAATTAGAGTATAAATTGTTTTCCCTCTTACCCTTCAACTGTGGCTTCCCACTTATCAAGCCCCAAAAACCTTCACTCTCAGTTTAGAGCCCAGAACCGAACGCCAAGTTCTTTCCACTCCACCGCTATCGCCAGAAAGGATCTCCCATTTATCTCCAAAGATCCCATCGCGTTTACTCGTTACATTAATGACTCGAGATTGCATCTCGCCGAGGACAGCGATCTAGCCCAGCGAGTCCATCGACGCGCCGGAGTTCCGTGTCACGGGCAACCGGTCGCTCCGCCGAGTTTTTTTTTTTAAAGAAGTTTCAGAAACGGGGTGGCGGCAAGAAACTTTGCTCGCACGTTTGCAGAGTTCGTCAGACCAGCCTCGGAATTATCTTTTAAGCGTCTCGTCACTGTCCGCCTGCCTGCCGGTGCAACTCCACCTCTTGGCAGGAGAAGCGCGCGTATTTGGTCAGACGTCTAGACACTTCTATCCCGGCAAGGGGGCGTCTACGGTACGGCATCTCCCCACAAGCCGGCAGAGGGAAAGTATTCCTTATCTGCTGGTCCGAGCCTACATCTCCGCCCGTGAATCCACGCTCCAACTTATCCGGACCACGCAACGCTATGTGATTCATCGACTGCGTTTTTTAAAGCCGATGGTGGAGGCGAATGAAGGCCAAGGTTCTGCAGAATCTGGAGGAAACGTTTGATAGCTCGTATCTACTATTATTCTGAGGATGTGAAACTTATAGATAATGTAGGTTATTGTGTTACTAGCTTTACACTACTTGGCTTCGTCCCAAAATTTAGATTCTGATTTTATAAAAAAAGTTTCTTTTTTAGTTTTTTTTTTTTGTGAAAATAGTCTAAGAATTTATCGTTCGAAAGTTTTTAGGCGACTGACAAAAGCACAAACATATAAACTTTCTGATTTATATATTAAGATTAATGTGCATATTGCTGACGTGAAATCTCAGATTTCTACTGGAACCTGGAGATAGTTAAAGGGTTGTGTTGCAGTGCTTGATTATGGGACTCTTCATATTTTTTGCTTTATAATTAATCATTACAGACGCCACTAGGGAGTCGTTAAAGACGAGGCGTCAAAAAATTCATAAGAAACTGAAATACAGAACAATGCCAGATTATTAAAGGGCATGAAACTCGCTCGTGGACTAGACCAGAAAAATTACAAAAAAAGATTTTGTTTGAGAAAATAACGACACGTGAATTTTGAAATCACTTTTTCCCTATATTTTTCGTTCTTTCAACGCCTTTAAAAATGATAAATTTTCAATTTTTTAAAAATTTACTGATCCATCTTCGAGCCAGAAGTATATTCTTCAATATGAAAAAAGTTTTAGTCGCACCGGATAATAACTTTTGAACATACAGGTTCCACCGACTTTGAGAACACTGTTTCGAGAAAAACGCGTTTAAAGTTTTACTAGAGTGCCGAGGGGCAGGGTGTTACCCATGCATTTGCCGCTACTGAAATGCCTATAACCTCGAGAATGTTACGAATTTCAACAAATCCTTTTAGACACGTATTCCTAAGAGGTTGACCATTCGAAAAATGAAATAAAAAAAACGATTTTAAGACCGAAACCTCCCCTTAAGTAGACTTCCATTATTTCAAATTCCTTCTTCCTAACTACTTCACTGACTCCCCCTATCAGTCCCCAATCACAACCCTTCCTATTCTCCAAGCTCGAAGTCAGTTCAGCGAGCAATCAAGCCTTCCAATTAGCCAGCCTCTAGTCAGTTGGTCATTTTTCGGTCGCTCGTCACTTCAAGCCGTAAGTAATTGGGCTTCCATTAGTCTTCGTTCTTCGAAGTTGGGCCAGTTCACCGAGCAATCGGATGTCCAATTAGTTTCTCAATCTCCAGTCAGTTCTTCGTGAGTTTGCAATCAGCGGTTGATTAAAATCGGGAGGCGTGCCTTCGACAGCCTTCGGTCTCATGCTTCGCTCATCCCACGGACCAATCAACCCTGCACACCTCCACCATCCGTACTCCCATGCACCGCTTTATCCTACGCCAACCAGAATGCTCCCAATTACCTCGATAGTCCTCCAAGCTAATCCTGCAACCTTTCGCCCGATACACAAATCCCTATCCCCTGGAATCTGCGTGTTCATCCGCAAGCATTCAGGCCAAGTCCCGGGCGCAAATACGTCCCGACTTTAAGCCGACGACTCTGTGACCGTTCTACGAGCACGTGAGGCGCAAAGTCGCCCAGGCGTCACTGTCGCGCGGCCACAAAGGCGGCACGTGATCGCGTATTTTCTATCCAGCGAACCGAAGCCAACGAACCTGCGTGGTTCAACAGCCACGCGAAGCGTGCTCGAGAACTTCCAGCCGTAAGGCGATAAAGCGTAGTTTATTGCAACGCGCCTGCACACACCACCTACGTCCGCAACACCTCCGCCCCATCCCCGTGCAACCGTATCGGGGCTATTGATAGTGATAACGACCCACACGCTGTGTGCAGAGGGGGGAGGTCTCTTTTTTTCCACGGACAGCGCGATGAGTAACAGGATAGCAAGGGGATTTCGAGCTTCAACGTCGCGTTCCTTTTATCGCCTCTGCTTGGATCACCTGCTGTAATTAATTACAGCGGTGAACGGCACGAGGGTTATGGTTGTATGGAAAATCGCTGTTTAAACGACGCCTGAGGTTTGTTTAAGAGAAGCTACTTATAGGGGAACTGCGGTAACTTGGACATTTTGATTTCTTTTTAAAGTTTGCGATGTGGAAGAAAGGTTAAGAGAAGTGTCAGGCTATTTTTGTTTTTTGCTAGGTTTTTCGTGCTTCAGGGTGGGTTTTCCCCTTGGGGGGGGGGGGGGGGGGAAACTCGTGTAAAAGCCCCCGAAATTTACGATTTTTTGTTTAAAAGCTGTTGGTCATATTGCATTAAACTCTTTTGCGATATAAGGAGGCATCTTTAAACTTGTAGATTTTTTTCTATGTCGATCCTTCTTATTATTTATTAATTATTGTGGAATCGCGTTAACCTCTTCGACGATGTTAGCGTCAGGTGTAGCACCTGCCACAGTCATCTGATTGCAAAAAGCAGAAAATTTTCTTAAAGTTAAATAATTTACGCTGGTACTGGGTCTGAAATTTTAAGTTTAGTTTTTATGTATAATACTTTTTTCGTTCATATAAAGAATAATATGAAAAATTTGTCAAATGAAAACTTAGATACTTTTTCTTTCACGCACTATAACTTCTTGAATGTTTCAGTTTATTTCTTTAAAGTGAAACCATCGCAGCGTAAACTATCTAACTTTAAGAAACTTCTATTTCTTTTGCAATCAGATGACTGTGATGGGTGTTACACATCCTGCCAACAGGAGTTATATCGTGAAAGAGGTGGACAAGATTCCATAATGATTGATAAATAATAAGGAGGATCGACAAAAATAAATATTTTCTGGTAGTTTAAAGTTGCCTCCTTATATCCCAAAAGAGTTTAATCCAATGTGATAAACAGTTTTTAAAAAAAAGATTCTTAAATATCAATTACCTTTGCGGTTCTTAGACAAGAATCCACTCGTAAGGATTAATGTTTGCTTTCCTATTTTTCTGTTTATTTTGGAAACTATTGTAGATATAAAAAATTATTAAAATGAGTATGGTTCTCTATGCTCTATAAAAATGGACAATGAAGTTATTTAATTGCTTGCGATGGGGGACGATTCTTCATTTAAACTACAAATTTTAGCAATTTCATTGTACAGTTTTATAGAGCATTAAAAACTATTGAATTTTCATTTTACCATTTTTTTATATCTACTATGGTTTTCAAGATATACAGGTAGAAAAGGTTCCCCACAAGCCTATATAGTATCCAAAACCTCTGAATTCTCGGGTTACCGAATTAGTACCATTCATAGTATTCGTTAATTGCTTTGCTGATTATTAGAAAAACGATCTTATCGAGGATATTGTGTAACCCTGTGGTAGACTGATATGAAATCTTTTAATTATTTCAAAATTGAACATATTGTCTGGCGATTAGGTTATCTAACGTTGGGTCTGCGCAGTATAATAACTTTGACATGACACAGCTGGTGTGATTAATGCCTTTTATCGCTCATGTCAGCTTAAAGTGCTTTCGTATAGAGCAACTGGTTTGCAGTAGATTTGTAAATAGAAGCTTCAATTTGTTTAGTAATATGCTTCTACTAAATTTGTAAAGGCAGATATTTGATTACGTATTTGCAGTGGATTCGTAAACATGAGCCTCGAACCTGGAAGCACTTTCAAATCCTGAATACGTGACTAGATTTCGCAAATACATTAATTCCCGGTCTGTGGAAACCACATTACTTTGATCCGCCCGAACATTTTAGATTTCTGAGGAATTCGTACGAGTAGAGAAGAGAATTTTATAATAATAATAACAAATGTATCATTAAATTAATATTTACGAATATTATGATTAATATTTCTAGAAAATTTAAAGCACTTTATTAAATATAAGTAATACGAAAATTATAATTCATAAATAATAATAAATAATACTTTAAATAATAATAACTCATAATATTCCTAAATATTAATTTAAACGCATCGAAACAGCAATTCGAATTAAAACATATTTATAGCAGAACTCAGCCACCTACACGTTTCCTTGTTGTATAAATACACTTTTCTTTTCCAACGAGTGAACTACGAATACTGCAACCTTCTAAGAAAAATAGGGGTTACCTAAAACTATGTAGGAAGAGGAATATCGACAGTCATAGGTGACCCGGTTTCCACCCCCCACGTGACACACACTTCCATCCTTCGAGGGTTAAACGAGCACCATGTAGAACATCAATCATTTACGAGCACAAGTTCTAATCACCTACACGGGCTATACCATAAATTGTGGGCAGAACTTCCGTGAACTTAGCGCACGTATATAACAAACGAGTTCTTGTTAACTTTCCCCCCGGCCGACCTTGTTTTCGGCTTGAAAAAGATCGTCACACAAAACGCTGGTAGTAATTTCCGCGCGTATAATTCTTGTTCAGAGAACAGACGGGAATGATTCACAGAACATTATCGGTGCGTATACAAACAGTCGACCAGATGCTACACGAGGTGAGAAGCTTTAACACGAATGTATACACCTAAAACAATCTCAGCTAGAATAAAAGCAAACTCTTTCTGTAATATTTCCTTATGCTCCTATTCTTCCCATACTTTATGGCACATTTTTTGTAACTACCGACTATAGGGTAATTCCGGGAGACGCGGCCGGGCTGGAGAGTTGGTCAAATAGTTGATTTCTAGAGAATTAATTGTTCTGGACCTTAACACATTTGGCAATATAGCGACTCGACCAACTCTCCAGCCCGGCCGCGTCTCCCGGAATTACCCTACAAATCAAACTCCTCGAATTTTAATGCATCCGAAGTAATGGGCTACTAGGACCCATCTAGAGTACTGAAGATATTTATTGCATCAGACCAAAATCCACGTGCCATAAAATAATATTCATAACTATAATGCATGATTTATAAAGTAGTTGCTAAGCAACTTATTTTAATAAAGATAATAATACTATTAGTATTCCGAATACTAATGCTGAGTGAGGGGGAAGTGAATGCACGATAAATATTCGAGTGATGCACAAAATATTTCCTGCGAAAGTACTTTGCGAATGTTAATACTAAATGGAGCAATATTTCCAGTGTTGTATATTCATTCTACTTCCTACAGTTTACATTTATTTAGGGCCTTTTCATAGCTTCCCGATGAAATCCCCCGATTCTACATCTCAAACGCGAAATTCTACTCACAAATACTGTTGCAATTTCACCGAAGCACTCGGCCAGGATTCGACCAGCTCCCCATCAGGTTCCGACTCGCGGTACACTTGATCCCGTTACTACCTCTTATCACGACTCGATACGCCACGTGGCCGATAACCCACTTCCAATACGAGCGGCGGCCGCGGAGCGGGATCTCGATTCGCGAGGAATCGGCTAGGCCGAGGCAAGCATCCGTGGCACTCGACGTCCAATCAACGGGATGCAGCGGGCCAAGAATTTATCGCGTACCAGTAATCCCCCAGCTAGCTTGGCAACGCGTCAGCGGCCGAAGTCGCCGTCCGTCTTGGATTATTCATCGAGATTCATCAGGGACAGCCTCGCCCTTCGATCGACGCTGAACAATACACCAGCTCGCTGGGGGAGAGTACGCGGGGGTGGTCGCGTACGTAGTCCCCCCCCTTGTGCACGTGTTCGCGCCAGTTCACTGACCACGGCTCCGATCGAAGTGGAAAATGACCGTAGCCGTTCGGACCGCTCGCTACGCGCTAAGGTTTCAATTTGGATAAGAGCCCGCCGTCGGTCGCGATACCCCCATCTTCCGCTCCCCCTGGAGACGCGGATTTATACAGCGTGGATGGGAGGCCACGCTGGGAGCGGACGCGAGAGCGGCTGGACGCCGGACGAGGCGATCCACGGGGCGATGGGGATGTCTGAATGAGTTGCAGTGGAAAGTGAAGGTATCGTGCCAGACCGTAAGCTCGAGGGTAGCCTCCGTTATCTGCATGCAATTGCGCTGACCAGAGTTCTAGGTAATGATGTTGTAAAGCTCTTCTTTGGACGAGGAGAGTGACAGGAGATGGAGAAGTCTGGATCAGTTGGACGCAGTCGGAAGTGACTGACGAACAATAGGTTTAGCTAGGTTGGTTATACATGTACTAGTGTTTCCTAATCTTTTTTCAGTCGCGACTGCCTTTTATAATATTTGAATAACTTTCGACCGCTCGCACATACAAGATAAGGTAAATTTAATAAGGTGAAGAAAACACGTTAAAATTGGTATTTCTGAATATAATTCTAACTCAGTACTATTTAATTATCCTTCATTGACACACTAGGTGTGCGCCGCCCATATTTTCCAATGCGTAGAATATTTCAATTGCCGAAATACCCCACTTTTTATATTAAAAATAAATAACTTTTTTCCAAAGTCGACTTACAAACTATTTTTTTGCTCAAAATATTATATCTGAACAACAACTCTATAGATTTAAAAAGCTAAAGCTCTTAATATTGAAATTTGTAAAAATTATAATTTTTTGAAGATGTTTTCGTTTTTTCTCCACATATGGTAATCTAGATTTTTTTCGGAACAACTGATGAAATTTGAATAAAAAAAACTATTGAAGTTGCATTCCTTAGATTAGAATGGCAGTCATTCAAAAATTCTTCGGGATGTGAGGCACCCAGTATGTCAAAGTTGATCGAAAAAAGGGATGTGTCAATGAAGTGTTAAAGATATATAATATATGTAATTATCTTATTTATTATGATGGTTGTGCTTGCATCTGGGAAACCAGCTTTTCCTTTTCTTCATAAATGAGAGATCAGTGTTACATTATTAGCAGAATATGACAATGTAACCACATTAAAATAAATAAGTGCTAAGAATCGTCACCTAAAACCCACAAGTTGGGACCCACTGCTATATACGATTTTACTGATCAAAGCTTCGTTTGATGATATTTCAAAGATCTTGGGACGAGATGATAGAGACATGAAGGTGGAGTTGTGGGTGATCTTACAATGAGTACAGTAGAAGATGTCGGTGTTATATCAGACGATGGATTGTATTTCAAGTTCAGGTTGCTTTGTGCAGTCCTGTTGGTACAAGTTTCAATGGAAGTTTCATATCTCTTTCAGTGGCAAGATGATAGGCACTAGCTGCACACAGTAGAAGATCCCAGTCTCGTGTCAGACACTCGTCTATTCTACTTTCTACTACTTTTCTACCGTATCGAGCTCCAGACCACTACATCAATCACCAGAATTAAGAATATAGAATGAAGAAGCTGAAACCAGCGCGCAGTAATCGCGATCGAAGTAGAAAGTATCAGTGCTATGTCAGACAACTAACTGTATCCTCATCTATGCTGCCTTGGCGCAGTTTTTCAAGTTGAAGCCTGAAGAAAGTGATGTTTTGAGGCGCTTGGCGAGCTCAGATGATTGCTGCGTAACAAGGAATTTTAAAACGGGGCAGTGGAAAACACTCGTATCCTATCACACCACTTGTTATTCTAGTGCCTTTCCAACAGAATTGCAGATCCGTACACATGTGTACGAAGCAGACAGGGGTAACCCTTATCTACCCCAATCTCTATTAAACCTGAGGGGGATGTCTTACGCAGAATTACTCTCCCAGGTGAGCCAGCTCGGAAACCTCGCCAATTCCCGTCCCGAGGACATGCTTGTGGGTTTCAAATAGCCATGGAGGCAATCCCCAGACCTTGAGAGATGTGTTAGGCAATAGAACGTGGCTACAACTTGCTACCTTTGTGTCTATACATTGATGAGATTTAAAATTAATGACTTGTTGAGTACCTTCGCGGTTCGATATTATCGACACGCGATGAGAAACCCTAGCTGAGTGTAGGCTTATCAAGATAGCAAGAGAAAATGACAATGCCGTGTCAAACGATAGATCGTATCGTAATATCTGTTAGCTTGATCTTGTGACACGTGATTGGACACCAAGGTGGGAAATTAATAACGTGCACCGCTTGAAGTAGAAAGTGACAGTATCGTGCCAGACGAGCAATGCCAGATTCCAATGATTCCTACATTCCTAAGGCTAATAACTTGAATTGGTTATCAAATTTATTATTGCAATCTGAATCAGATTTGAAAACTGCGACTTCTTTAAATTGTAAGTCAATGATGAGATAACTTTAGTTGGAATTTTAAATCTCGAATGACTGTCAAATAAACCACTAACCCTTCCTAGTTTTGCCAAAAGAGTTCGAAAGATAGACAGCCCCAGGAAACGCGACTGCAATGCTTATAAATTTAAAAGTTCCGAGCATCGACTTCTGCTCGACCATAAAACTCCCGATCTATGACTCCACGCTACTACTAAACTTAAAATTTAAACAGCAACCTTCAACATCTCCCGCAAAAGCTGATGCAACACGACAGGAGCATAGCAAAAAGTGGAATGATCCAGCATCCAGTCAGATACTCAATTATTTTGAGACAATCAAAATTCAAAAGCGAACCTCTCAAATTAATATACATTCCCCACTGAAACTTTACTCGCGATTTAATAGTTTCCACTGGATCACCAGTGGACGATGCGACGACCGCGAATCGATCTCGACGCAATTTCACAGGGAGCGCATTTGACGCGGGGCCGAGGCGGAAAATAACGCTGCGCTGCAATCTCCCTATGCTCAAAGCGTATTTTGCGACTGGATCCCCCCGGCGGGGCAGGGATCGATAGGACACTGTTCCGCCCCGATAGCCGTCTAATTAATTTCAAAGTCGGCCAACGCGACGTTAATTCGACCAAGCGGCATTTCCCTGGTTCCGCGCCGTCGATTCCGGCGCGTCGAATCCGCCGGGCGAAAATATCGCGCCAACCCTCCGCGGTCCCGCGAGGACGCTCGATCTGTCGGCTCGGAACCTGCTCCACATTCGCTGACCTTTACCAGCGAGGACCAGGGAAATGCCACAGTACCCCCCCCCTCCCCGCGTCACTAAAATCGTGAAAAGTTCACTCGACCCCCTTTCGTCTCGACGATGCAGTTTAATCGACGATCCCGTGATATAGGAGGAGGGGGTGGAAGAAATTTCGTTAGCCATTGAATTGTGGCGCAAGCTGACGCTGGTCCCCCCTCAGCAATCGGAGGTGGGCGACTATTCATCTCGAGGAACAAGACCGCTAATAAAGCTTCGACGGGAACGGGCAGAGGCAGAAATAAAGAACGCCGGGGAGATATTAAGGCTCGATAATGGATTCTTCTGTTCCTTCGAGCGTTCCCTGCTACCTATCCCCGCGATATTCATTCCGCCATATTGTTAGACAGACCAGGTGCTTCCGTCTGACGACGACGAGTCTCGCTTCCGGGAGGGGTCCAAGAACCTTCCATTCCTTAATGAGAAAACAGCCGGCATCCGGGTGGAGGAAAAGGGACGGCGGTCGCATTAAATTGTAACTTAACTGGAAACCTCGCCAACACCGACGGAACTGCGGATTAGTGAGCGGAAGGGGGTACGGTCTGGGAGGGAAGAAAAAATCGTGGGATTACAGTGGGTCAGGGAATTGTTGGCGCAGACGGATTCTGCGGGGATGAACTTCTCGTTTGCATCTCTCTGCATCTTTATGTAGCCACGTGATTCTCGGCGTGTTACCGCGGAGTGGTTAGGAATGTTCATGGAGTTTACTGGTTTTGAGAGATGCTCTTGGTTTTCAGAGTAAAAGACTGCACTGGCGGCAGATTATTTATAGTAGAAGACTTATGACTTATGACATTTCCTTTATTGCATGTCCATAGACAGTACTGGATATATTTATTCCATCAATCGAATATTTAACGTGTAGGCCAGCTTATTTAGTATTAATGCCCGATTGTTACAGTGCACGATACCTTGGTTGAAGTAAGTTAATTGAAAATAAATATTTCCTGTAGGTACTGTATTCCGTATAGGATATTTTGATCATTTCAGTGGAATTCTGTATCGAATATGACGTACATAAATCAGCAGCACATAAATGCGTCTGTATTATTGAATTTGTTTTGCCTTGGAAAATCAATACTGGTCTACTCAGAAACGTTGCTTTTGACCACTTTTCGACCTTTCAAATTCAGTACAGATACGCACATATACAGCTTCATCTGCCTCACTCTGTTCAAAGGTACCGACAAATGGAGTAATTTTGACCACTGGAGTAACTTTGACCCGAAAACTAGATTTTAAAAGAAATTTCTCTAGCATCGATTCTACAAATGGTAGTATTCTCAGACAAAATGCATCTTGAAGTAGGCAATCAAAGCTATCCAAGACACTTTGTCTGAGAATAACACTTGTTCCACAATAGATGCTAGAGGAATTTGTTTTAAAATCTAGTTTTCCGGTCAAATTTACCCCATTTGACGATACTTTCCTCACCTTTCCTTTCAAGCTTCCTAAAGCTTCAACCCCTGCTAATAAATTTCTACCACGTTGCACGTACCAGGAGAAGTATCTTTTATCGAAACACTGCATCTACATAGTATATTTCCAATCGGACCTTCGCCCGATAACGAAACGAAGAGCACGCCGTACACCGTCGCGTAATCATCGAGGCTTAATCTTATCGCGGTACCTAGAGCGAGGAATCCTCGTCGATTAACATCGCGGAAATAGAGCCGAGGCATTATCTTTCGTCTGGCCTGACCGCAACCAGCAGTCACAAGATCGATCATTCTTGCGAAACTGTACCGGTGTTATCGGCAGCCTCGTAACCTTGCGAAATTATTGAACGACGGTTAGAACGTCGGCGCAACATTATCGTGGAACGACCTCAAGCACGATCGTTGGTCCTCCCCGGACGTGTTTTCTCATCCAGTAAACTGGAGGGCACGTTGCGGCGAGAATTAAATCAACGCGCCTCGCTCTGTTGATAGAAATGACGAAATAGCGTCGAGTGACCAGCTGCAACGAATTTATCCACGCTAACTAGATAGTGCCTCTAAAAACCCGATCTTTTTTGCCGGAGGCAAAACGGCCACTTCGCTATCCTAACCTCATGTCGGTCCACTCACTACTGAAGCGCAGCTTCTTAACTCTCCTATTCGCTAAGTAGGTGTATTGTAGTTTTGATAAGCAGACGTTTTGATCGAAGGAAATCTGACTTCTTTGCGAAGCTAACGGTGGAATACAGGTGAAATTCCTTTCGATTCTCTGTGAATCTGCGAAGTTCCGTTAAAATCGTTGAGTGGCCGTTTACAAGTGGTCCCCTCGTTAATTCACGTCGCGTCAGGTCTAGCCTAACGACTCTCGTCGTGGCTCGTGCTGTATCAAGAAACTGTCGCCGCGATGCGCCGTATTGTCGGGGCATAATCGGTTCGCAAGTTGCTCGGACAAGCGATAGAACGAGGGAACGAGGAGGAAAAAAGCAGGAATAGGTGGAGTGAAAAGGCAAGAGGAAGTAGAAGGGCGCAAGAGGAAGAGGAGCAAGAGCAACGATGGTGGGGGATCAATTTAGAAGCCGTGACTCACTCGACACGGTGACGTCGTTAGCGCACCCCTTCCGCCCCCTCCCCCTCGGCCTCTATATACCACCCCCTCGAAAAAAAGGGAATAATCCGGTCACAACTCTCTCTATCTCTCTAAGCGAGAACTAATCGAGGCCAGTGCACACTGTCAGGCGGAAAGGGAATGCGGGGGATGGGTGGTGTTCTCGTCGAGCCCCGGAGTATTATTTCTGGTATTCGTGTGTAGACCGCCGTGTATCCAAAGAGGTGGCGTGGAAGCAGGAGGGTGGGAAAGAGGTAAGGGTACCCGCCAAGTTATCGTCGTGCCCGACAACACGCCACCGGCCCCTCGTTACGTCGAAAAACCTCGAGCTCTACCTTAGCCTGTGATGCACTTTACGCGCCAGCGACTCCTGTTTACCATCACACGGGGGCGGAGGAGCGAGAGGCGAGGGACGACGAGGAACAAGGAAAATCGCGAGGGGCAGAAAGGAGAGGGTGTAAACGAGGAAGAGGATGCGAAAGGGGAAGAGTACCCGACGCATCCTCTCCCCCGCGGCCGCCGAGCCAGCGTCCCCTCGCCCCAATTACCGTGCCCATCGCGCACCGCCTCATCCACGCTCGTAATTTGCATCCGACCTCTATTTCCTTCCCAGCCGTCGAATTAAGCGGCCCTTCCCCGAAAGCTACGAGGGAGACCAGCGGCTCGACTGGTCCTCGATCCTCGCCCACCTCTCCCACCGGGGGGCGATAGGGAGGGTTGAGCGTGTAAAAAGCTGCTCGGGGTTCGCTCAACGCGAAGTACACGCTGGGTGTACACGAGGCTACCCGACGGAAGGAAGGATGCGCGGAAGGATATGCATGCCCTATGGTGGAACGTTACTCACGAGGCACACGACCAACGAGGATCAGGCGCTCGGTCAGGCGACGTCGGCTCCTGGGTCGTCGACCGACGAGCATCCTACTGTCCTCCGTTCACAGAGTCCTGGCGCCGAGGTACCCGCAGAGGATCCACCCGTTGTCACACTCCGGCAACACCCACTTTCTCCTCTGGCCTCGTAACCTCGAGGGCCACTTTTTCCTTCTCTCCCTCGCCACCGTTGTCGAACGAGGCGCAGCACCACCACCACCACCACCACCACCACCACGATACGATCCTCCGGCTACCAACGGGTAGCACCAGCACGGTAGGAAACAACCACCACAACCGCCACGGTCACCACTACCACCGCTGCCGCCACGAGCAGCAGCACAGCAACCTCTTGGTGCCCGCCTTAATACTGACGGCCAGTCCTCGCGGCCTGAAGCGCGTTACGCGGGGTTCCCCTCCCTTCGCGGCCTATCCACCACCCTGCTCCCGTACTAATTCATCGCCTGACTACGCGCACCAAACGGAGCCTGCTCGCGTGCTCCTGGCCGATCCTCCCATACCAGCGACGCGTGACCATCGGCGAGGGACCCTTGGAGGAGAGTCGTGAGGGCTGGCCCTATCTAAGCGGCTGTCTGCTCTAGCTGCCAAGCCTCGGAATGTCGCCCTCCTTGCGCCCCGCCAAGGCGCCTTCTGCGCCCAGTCACGGCAACCGATATATATGCGCGATCCTGGCACACGCGTGCCCGTGATCACGTCTTGGCATGCGCCCATCTACGCGCGCGCCTCGTGCCGCGCGCGCCGAATTCGTTCGACCAGCCTCGGTGTCGCTGCTCTCGATAAGTCATCCTAGGGATGTTTGTCTTTGAGGGATGGAGAAGGACGGGCTGATGGAGACTTTTTCATCCTCTTTCCAACCCCGTAACGCACAGTCCCTACTTGCGATTGTAGGATCAACTGGTGATGGCTCCGTTTTCAGGTACTTTGCGCATTGGGCTTGAGTAGTTAAGTGGAAACAGATCAGCGATTGTCTGGATAATAACGATGCGAGGTATGATGATTCATGTGGGCTAGCAGATAGTGATTCTTCCTCGGAAGGTATGTTAGTTTTAGTGGGAAAACTAATTTCGAGTTAAAGCAGGAGGAAATGCGCAGACTTCGCGCGTTAAGATCAGCCATGATGGCGCGCGAATTCTTTGTTTTGCAGGCTATATAGGATATTTAAGTGGACCTTGAATGTTAAGAATTCGCCAACACCACACGGTAGTTCGTAGGTGGTTATCGACCTATGTACTGACCGTGCCCAACGCAGTTTAACTTCGGTGATCTTCCGGGAAGCCGGTGCTTTTTGCGTAGCACAGTCGTTGGCAAGTGTATATAAATCAGAATATTGAAGGTTTTGTTCGGAGAATATTAAGAATTTCTATAAATTCTAAGTGGGCAATGCACGATCTTCAAAACTACTCATGTTAGATACAAGTGGACTATTTAAATTTGCCGCCTTTGTAAGCGCAGGCTCGCAAGCAGTCTAGGGACTTTGGCGCAGCCGGCACCCTCTAACCTATACCCCACCACGCGCATGCTTAAATACTTTCTCTGTAAAATATATTGTGTAAAGCTAACGACGGCATTAAAGAATCGCTGTGTCTGACAATAATGATGTTCCGACTGATATCATAACTCCATTCTGTGTGCCTCAACTGAGATACTATTTCTCTGCCTCTCTCACATCGATCCACAATTCATTTCATTTGTAATGCAGTGGCAATTTATGAATATCTACCTTTCCTTTTAATACGCGATACCGCGGAAGAACGCGCGAGAATTGGGGCGATGTCCCTCGTGGGGTGTCCTTGCGTTAGAGGTTAGGTAACACCGTAGACTCTCGCATGAAGAGCCGAGCACCGTCGCGAGCAAAAACAGTTGGCACCGTAGAACAGTGTCATGGCGCGGCAACAATGACAGAAAGTGTGTTTCTCACCGACGAATCTGGCACTAAACTTAATATGTGGGGCGGTTTTCGCTGCAACAGAGGCTTCCTGATACTGTTCCTCATTCATGTAATTGTATTTCAAACTTTCATATGTGAGTATTCGTCCAACACCCTCTGCTTTCCATTTTTATCCCCCGTCATTGTGACTCGAGCGGTGCATACATGTGGACATATAGTATTTACGCGAGAACACCGATTGCCATGTATCTCGTTTGCTCTGCGCATGTGCCGCGCCAATTTCGAACCTACCTTCCCGCCACTCCTCCCTTGCTCATCCCATTCATGTTTTCACCGTTATCTAAGATAACGGTCGCGATATGTAATGGAAATCACGGGTGTTGCGGGCGATTTGGGCCCGAGTGGAACGCACCTTGAGTCTATCTGTATGCTCTAGTGAATCTATGTCTATTAGATTCTAAAATGTGTTACGTTACAATATTGTTGAAATTTATGAAATTTCAATTGTAATAATATTCTATTATATTTGAGATATCCTTCCGTTTCAAAGATTACCAGGAGCGGCACAAATGTCAGGAAATAAGGGACAAGGTGGAGTCCATGATCGTCGAGCAACGAAACACGTACGGTCTAACGTATAGTATAATAACAAGGCTAGAGGGGCATGGCGTGTTCGATGGGACCAACAAGCTGGCCCCGGTCGACAGGCCCACGATCTACGCCATCACCCCCACGTTTGCTAGGCCCGTGCAAAAGGCCGAGCTGACGCGGTTGGCGCAAACATTCCTCCATATACCGAACTTCCATTGGATCGTCGTCGAAGACGCGGAGATTAGGACAAAGCTGGTGACTAGATTCCTGGAGAACAGCAGCCTAATTTATACCCACCTAGCTGTGGCCACGCCGCCTAATTACAAGCTGGGTAGAAACGACCCAAACTGGAAGAAGCCGCGGGGCGTCGAGCAGCGAAACGCGGCTTTGCGCTGGCTTCGGGAGAATCGGAAATTAACCGACAAGGGGATCGTGTTTTTCGCTGACGACGATAACACGTACTCGATCAAGCTGTTCCACGAGGTAAGAGCATTAACGGCACGAACGGGTCGGTCCAGTCACGGAAATCTTATATAATATCGTGTGCCGCAGATGGAGAAGATTAGGAAAGTTGGCGTGTGGCCGGTAGGCCTAGTCGGCGGGCTGATGGTGGAGAAACCGACATGTGATAACGTTACGAATAAGGTGGTCGGTTTCAACGCGGCCTGGAAGCCAGATCGCCCATTCCCATTAGATATGGCTGGCTTCGCTATCAATCTCAGGCTCCTACTCGAGCACAAGGACGCCATGTTTTCGTACGACGTCCAAGGTGGCTACCAAGAGAGCGAGATCCTCAGTCACATTGTCACTAGGGACGAACTGGAACCACTGGCTGATTGCTGCACAAAGGCATGCATTGGTTATTTCGTAGTTCTTTAAGGGATTTGGAAGTTGTAAGATAACTTCAAACGTGAGCAGTTCCTGGTGCAAAATGAAATTGATAAGTCCTTTGCCATTTTGCGATCAGAGGCTTCGTGAGATACAAGCGATTAAATATCCCGAGTTCGACTTCCGGGGCGCGTTATTTGCCGACTGACCCAGAGTTCATAGATTACTTGTAACCCATCCTGCAGAACAGTAAGAGTCTTCTGGATTTCTTTCACGCTGCAGAATTCGCGCACTTCGATTTGTCCCTCGGTAAAAGCAATGTGCAAGGTTTAAAAAGATAGCAAACCTCATCATCATCATCATCGAACAAAACTTAAAGAATTCCAGAATTCCAGTCATGGCGTTTTCGGACGGTCGCTCTTGCTCGGTGCTGGTCGTGGTGTTTTTTACCCAATCGGAAGCGAAAAAGTTCATACTCAGCCAATCGTGAAGTGCCACGACCAGCATTGAGCAAGAGCGACCGTCCGAAAACGCAATTAGAAAACAATTGGATCACGATATACAGTTCGCCTTGAACTTTTTATTCTTTCCTCAAGTATATTACGTAGAACGAATGGCGCTTTCGGACGGTCGCACTGGGGCGCACTGAGTCCGAAAGCGCCATAAGAGAAAGCATAACCTTCAATTCATTGATCCTAGATCTCTCTATACCCTGTACGAAACACCGTGCTCACGTTTCGACATTTGTGCAGGTGTACGTGTGGCACACGCGAACGGAGCCGCCGCTGCTGAACGTGGAACAGCTTCTAATAAAGAAAGGTAAACGCTCGAACGTAGGCATAGAAGTGTGACAGGAAGATGAAGCTGAGTTCGCTGAGGACTGCGATTATCGAGAACGCCTGTGCCGCATCGCAGGGAAAATGATCAGAAGTACTCTCTACAAGTGAACGACGAAAAACAATGAATTTTATATACGCTTTTATATCACTCGCTATTAGCCATGGCTGAATGCAGTGCCATAGCGCGTAGCTGCTTATACCTGCATATACTCGATAAGGAATTAGATGTGATACTTTGATTGATTCAGAGTGAAACGTACACCCGGTTTGTTGTGTAATCTGCGAGTCCAACGTTCTTTCGTTGTTTCTTCTTTATTACGTTGCATATGCCTGTTAGTACAAGTTCTTTGTTTGTACAGTTAGAACGTGCGCGTGTGCAGTCCTTTTCAAACATTTGTAACGATCCGATCCAACGTTTTGACGAATAAAATTTTACGGCGAAGAAACAGAGCGTGACGTACGCCCGTGAGTCGTGAATCACTTGACTTTGGGAATGTCCTTTATCCTTTATTAGTCGAGTACGTTTCCTTGACGCGTACAGAAAAAGCATACATAAAAAATATGCCTTACACCTACGAGCTTTAATAATATTCGTAATAATAGTCTTGTTTTTTGTCGCTTTTCATTTAACCCCATCGAAGTGGAAGATGCGCAGTAATACTTGTCGTGGGAAGCTACTTGGGTTACGGGTTTTGGCAACGAATATAAAATAGCTAGATAAACGTGACTCCACGGCGAAGCCTCGAGAAATACTGCGTGTGACGATCGAAGAATAGCTCTCGCAGTTTCCTTTTCTCGTCGATATAATATATATATATATATTTTTTTTTTTGTTGTTTCGTGTATAATATGTACTCGTTGACTTACAGGCTAATAAGTACTATATATTTGGCAAAACTCTGTTTACGGTACGTAAAAAAGCTACCGGTGCGGAAAGCGTGTTCGCAAGCGTGAAGGCGGGATGTTTCCATTAGTTTCTCCTTTCTTATACAGTTGATACCATTATCCACTTAAATATACAACGCGATCGATCACGACTTCTAATCACTTCTGCTCGTCTCGTCTTTTTTGCTCGTCTTTATTTTTTTGCTTATTTTTTTTTTGCGAACGCACCTTCCGAACTCGCGCACAACATCCTAAACTTACCGAATCCTCCTAGACTTATCTCCGATTACCCTTAAAGATTAGGAAAAACGTTTACAAGCATTTACAAAAAACTTATCACATTTTAACTGCGTATTTTCTCGAAAAGCCATCTTAAACATTAGGACAGAGAACTTGGGTTACTTCACGTTTATCGAATATTATTACACATATATGGCAGCTTTCGATTGTTCCTGTTCCGCCCGTCTCTTCAGCCTGTCCGGAAAAGGATGCTCGCGTCCCATTCTACGGTCGACAAGCGTCGCCGACGTCGCGCAGGTTTGCAACGGTATAGAGTTAGTTTACCAAGTGTCGAAATTGTCGCTGCTTTTCATTACACTATACATACATATTCAGAGAGACTTTTAATGTAAAATGATTACGCCTGAGGATCGTTGGGAAATCGTCATGACCGATATATCATCCTTAGTTTCCTGTTCCAGTATCAAACAGCCTTCAAGTTCAAGTCTACTGCGCCGAGATCGAGCGGATAGACCGACCAGGACGATACCGATCACGATTCTCTACCGCAAAAGCTGCCCAATTCTCGATTTCAATGTTTCTTAATCACAGGGCAACCAACAAAGGGCACGTAGAACCCTGACAAAGAAGAATTTATTTCAAGACAGGAAGGAGAGATCTGGGCCGCTCTTGCGCGCGAGGCGCTCTTTACACTGTAAAATGTACACGGTAAAACTATCACGATAAATTATCACGGGTAAAAGTAATGAATATTCAATGAAGTAAAAAACAAATTGACCAATCAACGAAGGAACGTGCTGTGAGGCATGCGTCAGTCAGATAACCGTAGAATCGTTTTCTTTTTACGGGTTAGAACACGCGTAGCGATGAATTTTGTCGAGGGACACCCGCGAACGTTGTGTCCAAGTGGGAAACGTTCGAGTGACCCGAGTTGCTTGATCGTCGATGATACTGAAAATTCGTTTCCACGGGATCGCGCGCTTAAAGGAATCAGTCTTTGAAAGAAGATCGTACGAACCACGAAATTGATAAGTGTCTAGAGTGTCGATCATCGGAGGGAAATGAAAACCTGTCTGTGCTGCGGGCTGTGAGACTGTCTCCTAATTGAAGAACGCACGGTAATGGGACGTGACGAGGAAGTATAATAACCGTCGAAACTATATACACAGATCAGAGGTTACCGCGAAATCGCGAGCCTCATCGAGAGGGAGTTCCCATTCCGTTCGTTTCTGCTTCGCGAGCGATATCTTCCGACGCTTCTTTCCTCGCTCCTTAGTCTCATTGTCAGTGGATCACGCGGCACTCTTCGTCGACGCAGGAGAAACGAGACGAAATAGGGGTGCCCGGTTCCATTTGTCTTCGCGCTACGCGCGCGATAACACAGCGCTACCCAGCGTACTAGACTGCGATTAATCTAGAGGATGCCTCGAAGCAATCACTAATTATCGACCAGCTTTTCTACCAATTTTCGCGACAAATTTTGTACATTCTTCCTCCTCGTGCAAGCGACCTATTTAGCTCCTCTTTCGCAACATCCGCTAAGTCACGTTACATCGACAAGTCCTCCCGGGATTATTCGCTTTTCCCTCGTGGTTCACGCTCGCGCGCTCTTGGCGGTTACATGGACGAGGGGATGAGGAGATGGATCGAGAGATTTTTCTATTTGCTTCCCGGAGGTTTCCACGGACCGTCGACTACCGGGGACCCAGCGGGAAATGAAAGGTGCCATTCAATTTTGCGCCAAACTGAATTCAAGTGCAGGCTTACCAATACAAGAGAGGCTAACTTGTCCTCTGTCTTGTCCTCGAGGAGGGAGGACAGACGCGAGAATGTACGGCGCGAATGATCGTTGGATGTTTCACGAACGAAGCGGTCGAATGACGCCACGTGCCATTTGACCGTGGTTCAGCGTGTCGCTTTCTCCCGATCAAGAACGAAGTGTCGTCGGTTCGAAGCCCTCGCCGACACAGACCTCCGTGCAGATTTTAATTCAACAGGGATATCTGCACGGGATTCCAGGGCGGAGAGGGATCCTGAGCAACCGCGAGACTTCATTCACCGCGCATTCTCGGATGTACGAGGTCTGTCGTGTCGTTCGCGAACACTTTGGCCAGAAACAGCGTTTCCGCGGTGCGACTTTACAATCTAGTACGCCGGAAGAATATCTAGACGGCCGAGTCCTTGCCGACGAAGCCAGTCTTTGAGACGGACCTCTTCCCGTCGAAGGTGATGGACGTCTCTCGGCGAAGGCCGGAGTCGATGATGGGCGTGATCTTCTTCTCTTCCTTCAGCGGCTCCTTCTCGTCTCTAAAAACGTTCCAATGCGGGGACCGGGTTAGTGAAACGGCGACGGAGCTTCTGCCGCCCGAGCGTTACGGTTACTTCTAGTACTGGGCATAACTGAGCATGTCGAGAGATGCGGCGCGTGGTGCAACATCGAATAAAGTATGCATTAGGCATGCCATCGCTCGTTAGTATCGTGTGTTCGCGGGGCGGGACTGTACAGGGTGTTTCAGAGCTCTAAACCTTCAATTTTAACCGAATTATTTAAATTTTTAAATAAAGAATGTAATAACAAATTAGTACTTCAGATGAAGGGTAGCGAGGAGTAATACTTTTTATTACAATAATTACTTTCGTAGAACTTCAAACGTTCAAACAAAAATACTCGCGATCTGTTCGAACCCATCACTGTTTAAATAAATAATGCTCAAATCTAACAATATGAACAATAATAAGTTCCGGAACACCCTGTATATCGTTCGTAATTGTTCCTTTCTCATCCCGACTCTAAACGAGGGAACGAAAGAGTTATAAAAACACGAAGAAGTTTATCGAAAGAGAAAAAATGTGAAGTGACTTTGGAGAACATTAAAATTGGTGTTCGAAATACGGTTGGACGTTCGCGTGTCAGCGCGAATGGAAATGATTTCGGTGTCCGCGCGACGTAACGAGGCAGAATCACCAACTTCCATGATCCACGGCCGAGTGGGGTAAATTAGAGAGCGTGATGGTGAGGTGTGTGCTACGTGGGTTAACGAGCAATTAATATCACTTCGGAGTGTTGATATCTCATGCAGCATGGCCAAAGCACGGGCGAGTAATGGCGACAGTTTTGTGCAGCTCGCGTGAACAGTGACAGTGGAAGAAGAACGGAATGGAGCGGACAAGTAGCAAATGAAACTTAACGAGACGCGAAGAGTGGTTGGCGGCACGAACGATGCGTCGACGCGAAGGAAAAACGGAAAGAAAGAACGAAAACGGGGATAGGCGCGCGGGTGAAGGGGGAGACAAGCAAACGGGGGAGAGTTCTGTCATGCTCAGATCCCGTCCCGATCGACGACCGCGTCGATTATCCTCCCCCGCGGAGGATGCGTTGCTGGCGGGCGTATGCATTCGACGTTCCAGGATGTTTGCCAGCATTGTCAGGTGCCAAGGATAGGAAACAAGTCGTACGAGCAAAAGAGAATGGGGGTGGTGTCTGAATAGCATAGAAAATAAAAAAAAAATAGTGGGAAAGAAGATATCATGCCAAGTAGAAAAGCCGTGTCTGAGCCCCTTCGAGAGGGGCCATGCTTCTTACTGATTTCACTTATGTATCTCTCTTACATGGCAGTGTGTTTGACCAATCTAATGGTATTTTTTCCACTACCCGAGTCTTGGATGGCCGTGACCCCGGCGACATTGGCCATTTTTTGGTCGCAATACGGCAATGGAAACCGCCAACCGTAAAGACTACCGGTAAAGAAAAAAAAAGAGAAAGATGCGAGAGGATGAAAGTGTCTCCTAATGGCGGGCTACGTTCTAACGAGTTAATCGGACCATTTCACCTCGGCGGGCCACTAGTTTCTCTTTGCCGGACGAGCATGGTGCCGGATCAAAAGCAAAGGACGAAAGGAAGCGCGCCCGGTTCCGATTTATTGTGTTCGTTAAGTTGAGTAGCGGATTAAAGGGGCTTCTAGAAACGAGGGGGGCCAGCTCCAGCCACTTAACCTACTAATTATTACACCGGGGGGGGGGGGGGGTGCAACCGTTTCGAGTCTCTGCCAATGTAAATTAAAAGTAGAAATTCGTCTTCGTAAATTTGTTCTGTATGGTACAGATAATAAAAATGTTGGTGTACGTAGATGTACCCTTGTCTTTTTCCCTATGAATAGTCATATTGAACTCGTTTTATCGAATCAAACTGAAAATCACCAATTATTCCGTAATTTGACGATGCTGTGTAACTGTGAACTATTTAGTTAGGGACTAAAACATAGGTAGGAATAGTTAATAGACCAATTTAGGGCAGTTCGTTTTGTCCTGATTATAGTAGCAGCTCATCAATCATTGCGTCGTGATAAGGGATCGTTCTTAAATTACGTAAGGGCTTTGGGGGATGGGGAAGTCAGGTAGCATCTTACGTAATATTTTTTTAATGTTAAATGACTTATATAAACCTTTAAAAGAATTTTAATAATAGAAAAAATATAATGTTAAAAATATTACGCAGGAAAGCGGGGAGGGTGTTGAAATATAAAATTTTCCGAATTCTTAAACTTGGGGAGGGAGGCAGTAAAAGATTACCCTTACGTAATTTAAGGACGTCCCCTAATCCAGTTTTTAGTATCAAAATTTTTAGCGCTGAAAATAAATATTAAACACTCTACCTATAAAAGTTAATTTATTTTACTCTAGTGATTTGCTAGTGAATTGAATCTTTTTGAACTAATCAAATTGTTTGCCAACAAGGCGCAACAGAGCCCCAAAAATTCAATAAACCGGAACCTGGTGTTCTCGAAAATTTCAAAGGATAAAAATTTCCCAAATTTTCATGATTTAACGTCAATGACGGCTGTCACGGGTGTCTCGGCTCGCGAATTCTTTAAATGGCCACGGGTCGAGAACGAAAGAGACCCAGGAGAGTCGATGATGGAATGCAAAGTTGAATGACACGGTTATGTAGCGCCAGACTTGCGAAAGCACAATGTGAAGTATATAATGTATAATAGGAAATCGAGTAAAGTCATCTATATAGAAATGGAGAGGATGTTTCGTGTTTGTGAAAACGTGTCAGACAAATCTGATCGAAATGAGTCTCACCTGCCCAGTTTTGTATCTTCCTCGTCCACCGGTTTCCGACGTGACCGTTCGCAGACATAATATATGATCCCTGCAATAGAAATTTCAAGGAATCGTTAATTAAATAGCATTACCAGATTAGATCAGATTTATGAAAAATATATTTTTCCAAGGAAAATTCACTTTGCGTGCCCATGCAACTTTGCATGACGATTTCCCATATGCCTGCGCGATAATTTCATGTAGATTCGCGCTTGCAATTTCAGATAAATTTGCGCTGCAGTCCCCAACGAATTTATGCCTCAATTTTAGATAAGTTTGCGTTGCAATTTTCAAGTGAATTTATGTTGCAGATAAGCTCGGTAAACGTTGGCTCAGATAAATGCGTGTTGAAACGTCTAATAAAATCGAAATTACGATTCGGGAGCGTGTAACGCTGACGTTTAAAATAGATTTACTTTTACACCATTGGATAATTATTGTAATCTCTGTTGACTTTTTGCTGTTGCTTTAGTAAATTTATTTAGAACAGTGGCGCACTCTGGATGTAATCTTGAAGAGAGCCGAGTTGAACGGATAAAAATATTTTTAATGAAAATTCAGTGAAATTCATTAGGTGAATATTAAAATTAGAATACAGAATGAAATCCCGGTTTCCTTTCTTTTTACAAAGCCCCTTCTTCTTTGAGGAATGCCAGGGCTCTTTGGCCCCCTTCTGGGTGCGCCACTGATTTAGAGACTTGGAGTAAATGAATTTTGGAATGTTGAGGCTATGGAAAAAATTGAACAGGAGATATTCTCACCTGTTTTGTGCGCGCAACAGCAGATCACGTCGATCAGGATGATAATGATGAACAGCAACGCGATCACGATACCGATTATGGCTGCGCTGGATATCAGGGGCCCCTGATGATGAATCACAGTGGTGTCTATACCTTGAAGGACAAGAACAACATGTCAGAAAGGTGTCATCATGCAGGCACGTGTTTGTCGCAATCCGTTAGTGCAAAAGCAGTACTTAACGATGTCTGGTGATGACAAGAGAAAGAATCATCGTCATTCCACGAACACGTTTAGGAATTGAAAATGAACTGATAGGATTCTTGTTACGAAGTAAATTTCAATAAGAAAATTTGCAATCACTTGGGACTGTCATTTGAGGGGCAACATACATCTAGGGCTAGAAAAATTAGGCTTAACTATGACCATTTTTTTCCATTAGAAATATTCTTTGAATTGAAAAATCTTTATGTGCATCTTAAAATACATATTTTACTGTAACAATTGTGTAAATTTAATTCGGAAACTAAGAAGATAGAATGTGTAATAGCGTTTGTCCCAATATGGTACCTATTTGAAAAAACTGTAACCAATATTTCTCGAGAACTAGGTAGGAAACCGATTCACCTGAAATTTGGAATAGACGTTTTTGATAGAATTATTTCGTTCTTATGGTAGGATTTTTTTAAACGTTATAGTTAATTCTGTACCTATCATTTAAAAAAAGGGATTATTTTTTACTGAAAAATCACACATCTGTATTCAAATGGGCGCCATTTTGCAATAAATTGATATTTTTAAAGTCGGCTACGACAACAACTAGATTCTTTCATGTATTTTAATAGAATTTTTTTCTTGTTACGGATGAAAACTATCGAAGATATTTTGGTCACCGCGGAAGCAGTTTTGGATTATTAAAATAAATAAATTAAATTTACACCATTGTTACAGTGCATATAAAAAATTTTAAATTAAAAAGTAATGAAAAAAGTTGTCACCCTGGTTTATCTAGTCGTAGGTGTATGTTGCCCCTTAAGACAATTACATTTTATTACAAACGCAATTACTTAATTACTCATTGTGAATTCACTTAGGATAATTAGTCGTTATTAAGACCCAATTAAGAGCACAATTACTGGGAGGTGTGTAGATATTCGAAAATTTCGGGCACTGCCAGGCATTTTCGAGTATTCCATAAAAATTGAAGTGGCCCTTTCGAATATGAATCAAAACTCGGGTACACAAAAATTTCGACCACACCCCTAGTAATTACCCACCTGCGAGCACACCTCTTCAAAGGAAGTTAGGCAACCCGAAAATTCAGGAAATTATGCAACTTTGCGTAAGTAGAATATAGTTCATCCCTAATGCAAACCCAATTTTTTTGTTGGTGCAACGGCGCAGTTTTAGGGACTGAAATCACTCATTGAATAAAATGCAGAATTTTCTTTGTCCTGGAAAGAAGTTTAAACAAACGTCACATGATTTTTTTTATATCTACTAAAAACTGCTTAAAAGCAATAAATTATCGAATTAGTGATTGGTGGTGGAGGTAACTTCAGAAGTATGGATTTTTCGATAATTACTTTTACGCATCTTTGTAGATTTAAATAAGCATTCACCTTTTATTTAAATTTCTTTTCAAGATACTCTACAGCAGCAATAAAAAAATCGGTTTGTCTTACGGATGAATTACTCTACTTTCTCATAAAAGTTGGACAATTTTCTGAATTTTCGGGTTACCTAACTTCCCTTGTAAGAAATAAAACGAATCTATTACTCGAGGCATCGTTACGTTTGCCGATCTATCGATCGACACCGCATAGGACATCACCAAACACGTTACGCGGACGATTAATTTTAGTCTCCTGAAAAGAAACAAGATCGGCGAGGGGGGGTTCTGGGGATGTGCCAAAAATCCGTTTTCATCAAAGCGTAGGACACGTAAAGAACCAAAACCAAAAGCCAACGAGTAGTACACGATGAAAGAAACGATCGTCGTCTAAGAAGCAAGTAAAAGAAGCTTGTTAAACTAAACGGGTACACAAGTAGAAAGAAAAGGCGGTGTGCACAGTACGAAGCGCGAAAATATAGGTGTAACAGAAGCGACGGGAGAGTCTCATTCTCATTATTATTTTTTATTCTTTTCTTTCTCCTGTGGTACACGCAGAGAAAAGTAGAGGTTGGTGCTGAGAAGCTCAAGGAAGGGGGAAGAAAGCTCATTCGCTACCTTTCTCTCCCGATGTTAGTTTCTACGCGTCACTAATCTAAATGTGCTACCTCCACACAGAAAGCCTTTCCTCTTGCACCGTGTGCCTCTTGCTCGCAACACGCACACATATACCACTTTCTCTCTCTCTCTTTCGTTCGCTCGCATTTTTGCTTCAAAAAGTCAACAGGGACTACTACGAATATATACTTAGCAGATGGTATGATACAACATTACACCGGCGTTCTTTTCTGATGTACTGAGCATATTTACCGTTTCGTTTGGAGCGTGTCGCATCCCGTCGTGTTTTTATCGCTCGTTTCTCTTTCGTTTTCGTTAAACAGGTGAGCGGAAAATGAACGAGACGGCCGTGGAGAAGAAACCATGTCAAATTTATGTGTCTACTCGCTTGGACGTTCGGCTTAGTCATTAACCCCTTAAGGTTCTTTCACTCCAATCGTGAAAATCCAAAATATGTTTGATGCTATTTGCCAAAGTATACGTATACTTAAATACCACGTGTTATTTTCTTCATTCGGACTAGGAATTCGGAAATTTAGGAATTCGGAAAATTTAGAAATTTAGAATTTCGCGATTAGGTGTTCAGAATATTTAGAAATTTAGAAATGTAGGACTTTAGAAATGTAGGACTTCAGAAATGTAGGGGACTTCAGAAATTTAGAAATTTAGTAATTTAGAAATTTAGGAACTTAGAAATTTAGGAATTCAGAAATTTAGAAATTGTGGGTTAAGCTGAGACACTGTCGCCTTAAGGGGTTAAGTACCTCAAACACCTAATTCTCTTTCACACTTAATCAACACTCGCGTTCAATTTCAAATCCCCTCAAATTCGCCTCTAACGTCAGCTCAAGAATCCCTCGCGAAAACAATTTGAAAATGGCTTCTTCGCCGGCGGATTCACTGGTGTCTGGTGTTCCTTAAACACTCACATTATACATATATTTCCGTACTCATATTTACAATAAGTGTTCCACAGGGGAAACTGTACGTTCACCCTCGTCATAAATACGAACATTAGGCACTAGGCTAGCACATAATCCTTGCACGCGTGTAAATGGTTCCATCTTTCTCTCTCTATATATATAATATTTATATATACGTTTGTACATATACGTGTATATTGTATACAGATACAAGTGTTTACTCAATATATGTATATTCGTCGGAAATAAACGCGCGGAGACCGCGAATCTTTCAGACACGCCTGACCTACCCCCACGGTAAACGTGTTCCTCCCCATTGTTTCCCCCCCCCCCCCCTGTTCCTCTTTCAACCCCCTCTCCGTGAAGCAAAGAGGGAAACGAAGCACGAGCCCAAGACGGAGCGCATCGCCTCTTACTCAAGAATGTCGCGCGTTACGTTCGTTTTACATTCCACCCCTCGTTCACCCGTAGTCTGTCCGTTACACGTCGTAGCTGGTGTACATTGGAGACCGTGGAAACACGCCGATAAACGCTGCCGATGGTCGCTCGAAGCGCTATTAAAAGAAAGAAACAACGAAGCGAGCCCGTATCTCCTTGAGGGCTGCCATTGACAGGATCGTGCCTGAGCCGTTATCATCGTCGCAGCGCCGTTACGTGGGCGGACGCGAAACCCTTCCCACGGACCCAGGAAAAATACCCTGCCGCGAAGCGCACGAGTGTATCGAAGAATAACACCCTCGACGAAACGAGGAAAAATTGCGAGAATGGAAACGACCGCGGTAACGAATTTCAAGAAACGATCCTCCCCGCGGAATTGCGCCCGATGTAATTGCGGAACGGACAGCGGCGCCTTCCTTTTTTCGTTTTTAGCGGGAATAACTAGCCGGTGAAAGAGCAGCCCGCCACGTTAATGCTCCGACTCGTTCCAAGCTCGCTTTTAATTTCGTCATTTTTACCCGCCCCGATGGCGTTTTACATTTTCACGCGACGATTCGACAGCGAAAATGGTAGCGAATGGGTCGTGAAAAATTCTCCGCGCCAACGAAAGAGCTTTGGGGGAATTTCGAAATTTTAACTGGGTCCTGATTGAAACGCGGAAAATGGCTACGAATGAGCGAGCAGAATTCACTTTTATGTGACGGAAATGTGGGACCATAATTTTCCTGCTTTTAGTAGTCGAGCGTTTTAAATAACACCTAATGGCCCCGTTGGTTTAGAAAATGGGTTAAGAGAGATTCTGATGGGTCCGCTGAGAAATTTTAACGTCGACTGCTATAATTGTATAACACTTGAGCCGCGGATTGCGTTATCGCGCCCTCGCGGTGCAGCGGCTAGAAAACCCGCGGTTGAATGCCACGTGCCCCCCTCGAAAATAGATTCACGGCTCTCGACATTGCACGGTGCACTTCATATCGCGAACGCCACCATCTACTAGCTCGCTCTTTCGCTCCTGCTTGATTCGAACCCCTCTTCGTTGGAGATGCGCCTTCTATTTATAACGGGGGCTCTGTTTCGGAACGAAGAGAGTTCCTCGAATAAATCCACACTCACGGGCATCCCTGGTTCGTTTCTGAAACGCTGCACGAAAGTGTTGGTGCGGTGAAATTTCTACAGGCCGAATAAAATCAAGTGGTCACTCGAGGTGGCATATTGCCTGGCGGAGATAATTAATCCAGAAAAGAAAATTTCCCTGCGATTGCCATACTATTGCGTCCAGAGGGGGCCAAGAGGCTTTGTAAATAGAAAAGAAAACTGATTTTATTGTTTAAATAAATTTTTATAATCACCTAACGAATTTTGTTAAACTTGAATTGCAAATATTTTTATCCGGTCAACTCGGCTCCCCGAGATTAAATCCTGATTGCACATCACCTTTGCTATCCCAGTTTGATGTGTACTAGAAGTTCCAAATGATTATCTAGAATTTTCCTCGTTCCAAGAATTTACGCTGTCGAATCTCGGAATACGAAATTAATTTGTCTACTTCGGTACTCTCTGTAGCATTTCAGCAATTGTTCTTCGTCTGCGTCTATAAACGATTTGGTAATGACTTCCCCCGTACGAACACTTTCGCCCAACGTTGAATTTCCTCGTGTCTTCGACTACAAGCTTGAGATGCATCGCGGCGCCTCTTCAGCAGCCCATTTGCATCTCAGTCGAAATTATCACGTCGACGTCGGTCCCCGATCTCCCGACCCGAGTAATTTCGCCGGTACACTCTGGTTGTAGGCTGCAGAATTGCGAGCCTTTCCAGGGGAAGGTGGCAGATGGAGGGATGGGAGAGGAAGTACAGGAGGTTTCAGATCGTACAGGTCTCCGCTACAAGTTCCAACGTCGGGCACCAGCCTTGAGAGTTTTAATTGCGTTAGAGACAACCCATTATCCTCAGAGCTCCAGCGATTAATCTCGAAATCTGCCTTCTATCCCCGAGTTTACCCTTCGCTCCTAGACCGATGCCTGGGGCTGAGAGGCTGACGCGTACACGTCGAGCAGAATAAACACTCGTGCCACTTCAGGGATTCCCTCCCGCGAGAACTGTCGCGGATTTCATCCCGCGTCCTAGACCAAATAATCCCGCGGAATCGGTGGATAATCGATTGGGCAAGGATCGTCCAGCAATTTTACGCAGCCTTTTGTTCGAGTAATTGTGTTGTCTCAACGAGCTGCGCGTTATTTCACGAGGGTACGTGAGCCTATGGACTGATGGACTTGAATTTATATTTTCACAGAGTGGTGACTGTGAGTTGGACACAGCTGATTTGTAATTGTATCTTTTATAATATTGAAAGTGTTTATCATTGGAAATGAAAAAGCTTTACAGATACGCGATTATTTAGAATTTAAATCCCACAGAATTGTACTTTCTGAAATGAAGTATGGAGGTTTTCGTGGTACGCAGCTAAGTAATTAAAAAAAGACTTCAATATTCTCAGCTTCAAGTTTACTGAGCTCAAGACGCTTCTGAAACAAGCTCATCCGTAGTTAATTCTCCATTAGACAGTGTAATATCCAGTGGCGGATTTAAGGAACAAGGCCCAGCTGGCAAACGTTTTGAGGGGCCCATTTTTTCGGGAAAATGAAAAGATGGTTTACTAAAAACGGGCTAAGTGTACAGAAAAGTACTGAAAAAAATCACTTTTTTTTTATTTTTCGGGAAAATGAAGAGGTACCTAGTTTAATAAAAACTGGTTAAGTGTAGTAGTGTAAAAGAAAAATATAGTGTATTGATAAAATCATATTTTTTTTAAAGATAGGGCCCTAAGTGGCCTTTTGGGCAGAGGCTCATTTTTCAGGAAAAATGAAGAGGTTGTTGATTAAAAACGGGCTAAGTGTAGTAGTGTAGAAAAAATATAGTGTTTGGATAGAATATTTTTTTTAAGATGAGGCCCAGGCGGCCGCCCATTAAATCCGCCACTGTGAATACCGCGCACACATTATGAAAGACTACAGCTCGTTGACATCTATCAGCCATCGAATAATTCGCTAAAAAATCTCGCTTCCAACTCCCCGCGAGCTGGTGCCCCGCTATAGGAACACATTACCGCGCGAAAACAGAATGCCTCGCGGGACTCGTCGCCAACGGTGTCCCTGGAGCAACGAATCAACGACAGGCCTCTCCAGTTTCCCTCGTTCCCGTCGACGTCGCGTAATTCCCGTGGAGCGTCCGCGACCGCGGGTAAAAAAGGGCTAGGGGGTGTCCACGGTCCAAGCAATTCCGCCCGCCGAGTCTCTCTCCTCCCAAAAGCGATTTAACTCGGGCAAAATTGCATTAGGGCACGGTTGAATCGAATCCCGTTCGAATCGGAGTCTCGTGGACGTTCAGACGTGCTACAAATTAAGAGAGCTCTCCCTCGCAGAGAGAGGGGATGGTGTTCCCTCTTCCTCTATGCTTCTCGTTCGGCGGGCCTCGGCGGATCGATTCGGAAAAAGGAAAGGGTTCGCTGCTAGGAAGAGGCTCCAAGGACAGAAACACGATTTCGCCGTGCCCTGGACTGGCTCTCCCAGCTTCCTCCAAAGCTATTGTCTTGTCGGCGTGAAGCACGCTTCACGCGCCGACGAGCACACGCTGTTCGGCGCGATCCCCCGTTCAAAAGCAGCCCCGAAGAAGAACGCCTCTCGCTTCAGTTGCCGACTACTATCACGACCCCTCTGCACCGTTCACCGGAAGAGAGCTCGTGCCCCGTCTTTATCATCGACCGAAGTCAGCGCCGCGATGACTTCGCTTCTAAGCCGGACGGGCCCGAGACCTCGATGGCGCTCCGATCCAGGGAACGCGGTTCAACGTCCACGTGTGGATTCCATGGTTCCCACAGAAGCGGAGGGGTCTCGGCGACGATGGTGCAAAGAGGGATTAAATGGAGCTCCCGGCGAGCTCGGTTTGTGCTTGCAGAGAACAGACCTTGGCGGCAAATAAGTCGTGTTTGGCTTGCCCAAGATTCCCATGGACTCGAGATTTCGTGAGCTTTGTTATTGTCCTCGCGACGAGAATTGTCCTGCCGGTACAGAGATTTCGGATCCTCGCGGGGGAACGGAGGAATTAGGCGTGTGAGTGGGGAGAGAGAGGTAGCGATTGTGGAAATTCTGGAGCTTCTTTCATTTCTTTGGTCCGGTTTCTTAGATTAATGAATGGAAACGAGAGGACGAGTTTAATTGCGTAAATAGTGGAGTACTTTTGAAAGAAGAGGTTATTATGAATTCTTGCGATTCGTCGAGCAAAAGGAAATATCTCGGACATGAAATGGATAATATGAAGACACTTTGTAATGCAGTAAAGGTGGTGAGAATTTTGTGAAACGTCTTATTCGGCTAACGAAGGCAATTTTCTTAGACAAAGGAACATGTGTATATACAAAGCTCTTATTCTAGACAATTTAACAATAGACAAGCAGAAATGTTTCTCCACATTCCCCCAGGAAACATTTATTTCCGAATCTTAAAATTCACGGCTTCTTTCATAATTAATTCGATAAATTTAATATGGTATTTTTGATCTTCAATCAACACCCGAAGTTTGATTAATCCTATTGAGTATAACGAAACAAATTTTCCCTCCGGCTTCTAGGAACCACGGAACTTCTTGAGGCCACGGTAAAGATTCTTCAGCTTTAATTACTAATTCACCGTATTTTCGGCTCGGCCACCGTATCGATGAACTTGCGAGATTCCTTGCTCTACTGATTCGTATAATACACTTAATACAGATCTCTAGGTCGTCGACTCTCGGCTATGGATCACAAAATGATAAAGAGCACGCTGCGCTCGTGACTGTGTCTTCATTGGCGATTCAGTGCACATGAGATATAACCATACGGTGCGTTTACATGAATCTGAAACGCGAAGCTACACGAGCGTTCATCACGCGACGGTTCAACTTCCAAGTGCCATTCATTTTCATAGAATGAACTTGATTCTCACTGCGCCAGGTGTATAGAAAACATGATAGAGTAATGGCACCCTAGGCGTTGATTTTCTTGCGTCTGATACCGTGCGATTCAATATACAAGCCGGGATAAATAGAAAATTTAAATTCACGCACTTGTGCACGCGCAGAAATGAGACTTCAGTTTCATAAAAATAAAATAGTACTTTTGTTATCAAACGTTCTTTGCACCACTACAAATCGTTATTAGATTAATTAATACAGATTACTTAATTAACGAAAAAGCTAAGACGCACATCCCCACTTTACAAACTCAAATACCACGGAAGCTCTCAAAGATTCTTTCAAAACAGTCAACCCTTGTTCGAGGCGTTCTCCCCGCATCCCATCGAAGCCCCGGAACGCCCGTGTAACCTCTTAATTACAATTTCCCTTACACCTAAACACTCAGACGCGGATGACTTCACACATCCATCCTCGATCACGGAGTCTCTCTCTACCGAACGGGTACAAAAGGTACGGTTCGACGGAATGAGGGTCTCGCCGAACGGGGCACAGGCGAGCGGCGCTAATTGAAAAAAAAAAGAAGTAGACAAAGAACGGAAGGAAAAAAAAACAGAGAGGGTGGAAAGGAAAAACTAAACCTGAAACGATACAAGCGCATGCCATGCGGTATAATCTAACATCTAAGAACCCAGGCAAGTGAGTGAAACGCGAGGGAGTCGAGGGTTCGACGACCCCGTCGCATTCGTTCGACGATGACACTCTTTTTCTGCCGATCGATACACGCTCAAGACACTGTTCGAGTGTTAAATGACCGTTTGCGACGGAGCCCTCGTTCCTGTGAGCCCGCGCCCGGTCTCGTACGGAGCACCTATCGTCGCCTCCTCTCCGACCGAAAATTGGCAATTAATCGTGACGATAATACTAATGGTAATGACGATACGATGTACAGTAGGTGACCATTATAGTCGGAGCAGAAACAGCTTGCCTCTCGAGGCCACTGTGCAAGTATCCCCTCTACCCTGGCGCACTCCATAACTCCGCCCACAAAGACACGAGAGGCAGAAAGCGAGTCCGCGTTTTCTGCGTCTTAAAGGGACCAACCGATTCCGCTCCCACCATAATCCATGACGTGATATCAGTGACAATAATAATTATAGTAAACGTAGCAGCTATGTACGCCATGTAATAATACAATAATCGCAATAATAACGATAGAAATAACGATAATATTAATATTAATAATAATTAATCGTAATCATAACACACATCATGCGCACTAAACACGTAAATGGTCCAAGAGCTAATCAAGCAGGACTAAATGATGACTCAGTAGTAACAGTTTTCCCCAGAAACAAAAATAATAATAATCGTAATAAAGAGAATACACAAAAAAAGGAGAAAAAAAAATATCGTTGTGCGATCGGCTGGAATGAACCGACGGCTAAAAAAAGAAGACACTATATTTATGCGCAAATCTAGATTGGTTATAATTATAAATCGGCGTGCTCCCGGTTCGTGCGGATGCTGCTTTCAGGTCGTCGCTTTCTCGCTGAACGAGATTCAATCGTTCCAGCACGGATCGTATCCTCGCGAGTGGAGCGTGTAATTATCGCGTCGGGACACGCGGGCAAGGCGTGATCTTAAGTTATCTGCGGTTCTTTGGCTCTGAAACGTATTCGCACGCGGACGAGACGCGCCCGTCAACGTAAATAAAAAAAAGAAAAACAAACAAAAATCGGCAGACCCACAGAGAGTATTGAGACCCTGAAACGCAGGCCGATATCCCCAGCTCGGACGAAAACGGATTCATTTGTTTCACGGACAATCCGCGGTGGTCTTCACGTTTCAAGCGAAGATGGTTGCGAGGTGTAGTGTCGAATTTGAATTTCGATGTCTGTATCATAAAAATAAAATAGTATCGCGAGAGATTCTGCTTATAACGCTCTTGTCGTTGTCTCTGGACCCTCCTACGTTAGGTATCCCCCGTTCGTTGCGAAATTAGACCGCGAGAAAATTTCCCTCCAAAAATATTTATACTCTACTGGAGGAGAGAACTGTGCAAGTACCCCTAGCACCCACGAATCAAGTGAAGGGTGTCCCAGAATTGCCGGGCGAACTGTTATCTCGCGTGTTAAAGCAGACAGAAATGGCTCTTACCATTCTGAAATCGGTGGCTTCGGTTGATGGAGGTGTGAGCAATTGAAGTGGCGGTGTTTGAATGTCACAGGTCTAATATACACTTTCGTTTCCCGATTTTTAAAATTTTATAGTAACTCGCAGGCAAATTAGTATTTTAGGAGAAAAAAACAATGATATTGGAATTAATTTTTCTGTTATATCACTTATCGAAACACGCCTACTTGCTTTCACGGTGCAAATAATACTGAACAACCGTATCGCTGGCTTTGTCTGCGACTGGGTGTCAACGTTTGTTTTGAAAGTTTCAGGTAGCTAAGAACGCGAGAACGAGAGAGGTGGAAACGGCAAAAACCCTGCCGCGGTGTTGTGACCATTTATGTACAATATTTACGATGACGTAAGGACTGAAACGAGGGGAAAGTTTTGCCAGTAAACAAACTTTTGTCTCCTCTAGAACTCTCGAACACGTGGAAGAAAATTTTTAATGAGTTTTTCTTACTTTATCACGCGTTCTCTACTTCGAAACAATACTTTAAATTTCAACCTGCCAAAATCCAACACCCACATCTTTAATTACCAATATCTCCCACATCGAAGTCCCTACTTGCAGAATGTTAAAGGACATTTCGACTGCTACCAGCTCTTCGCAGCTGGTTACACAATCCCGCGACATCCCATACAGTAATTACATAGTACGCCTGCTACTTTCCCCCTCGAAAACCGAGAAACCATACGCTTGCAACCCTCGTCGATGGCTCGAGATAACTCTTCCCTCCCTCTCCGTAGAGGAACGCGCTCTAAACACTAGGCATTTGGCAATTTAAGGCAGTAAGTGTCCCAGGCCCGCGCAAGCCTCTCACTGTACGCTAAAATAGACCCGCGGTGCACGCCACGGATGCATTCGGGCGCACCGGTGTGACGCCGCAACGGGAAGTCGCAGCGAAATGCAATAACTCGTACGACAACCGAGCTCCTCGAATGGAAGCACATTATTCTCGCGAATGTACAAGGACCGATTGCAGCGAACCGAGACTCTCTGTCGCGGAACGCGCTCGCTGGATCGAAAGAGATAAAAATAAAAAAGGCTCGCGACAATCGTGGAATTGATACGCATCGTTCTAGTTCTGCGTTTCCATCCGAATTTCTCTGTATTTCGGTCTGCTTTTCACGATCGAACGCGACGAGACGTGGCGCGCGCGCCACCAACGCCCCGGCAACGTGGGGAAATTATTCATACTGGCACTACTGTTATTTATCTCGCCCCCCCCCCCCCACCCTCTGTATTTTTGCAAATATTTGCGATAACGCTGCGACGTTAACACCCGGATTTTCCTGCCCGAGAAACGAAAGCGTAAGCTCGCACGGCGTAGCAGAACGTACCCCAGTACGTTTTGCTGACCGGCGTGACATTTTTGTCCCTCCCCTTTTTATCATTATAAATACGCTTCGCAGCTAGGCGGACTCCGGCGGCGTTTTCGTTTTTTTCCCCTTTCTCTTTCACTAGTACATGGAACCCCGCACTTATCCGCTAACGGAACGTTCTTTCCTCGTTTGTCCTCGGAATGTTGTGCACCGGTGTCTCTAATCGGCTCTCACTTTACAATATTCGGGAGCTGCGTGCGGTACCGCCGACGACGTGTCTCGGCGGTCGCGAACGAGTCCACGTCACACACGGCGCGAAACGCGGTGGAAAGTTCGGATTGGGAAAACTCGGCGAACAACGGAAACGTACACACGGCGAAGTATCTTTGTCCATCTTATCCCGTGTGTGTGTATTTGTGGTGTGTCTCTGTGTAACTCCCTCCCGCCCCAATCCTCCCCATGGAATTATGAATAATCTCGCATACCACTTCTATAAACGTGTACACTAACTGAAAGGATCTTTAGAGCTTGAACAGCGAGCGTTCCTGACGGTGATTTCTTTCTTTTCTTTCTGTTTGCGTTTATTATTTTTTTTTTTTTTTTGTATTCTTTAAATGGCTACGAATAGAATCGTTATTGCTGTAGCAATGGCGGTCACGGCGAGCTTGGGAGTACCTCCAGCGGAAGTATCTATATTGTAGTCCACATTGCGGCCCGTAGATTCTGAATGATAAAAAGTGACTTGTAGAAGGATCGTTGTGTCTTCAACATTTTGTTTGAGGGAGGGGATATTTATCTAATGCCTAAGGTGCCCACCGACTGGCTACCGAGTTCATCTAAATCGCTTGTCTACAAGGGTCAAGGGGACTGAGGACTCTCTCTTGGTTCATGTGTTTTAGATCCACGTTGTGCTGTTTCTAGAGTGCCGTGAATATTCTTGCAAATTATTCTGGGCGGCTGAAAAGGGGGAAGGAGGCTCGAGGAATGGAAAGGGGAAGAAGATAGATGGGGGTGTGCTCTGGGTCTGCTATAATTGGGTTGAAAGATATTGGCTGTTCAAAGAGACTGGTTAAACTTCTTCGCTATCGATTTACCAATCTTGCATGTTAAATAGTGAGAAAATCTGCAAAATATCAGTAGAATGAGTGTACACTTGGCGGAGTTAAAAGTGGAAGAGAAAGAGGAGAATGAACAGTTGTGAATGGAAATTCAGAAAGCTACCAACACTCAGTGATCTGAGTGAATTTAGTTTGGAGATTTTAATCGCCTATTAAAGAAATGTAGCTTTACTTGTATTGCGTATATTTTTTATTATTGTTTCCTAATATTTTTTATGGGTTATTTAACAGCGAGTAGTATAATTAATATTATTTCCAATTTTCTGTAGCTTTTTAAGGTCTGAAATGGAACTATGGTTTGGTAGTTTTAGTAATTGTATAATGTAAGAATTGATAATTTTTGATAAAATAAGGATCACAATATTATTGGATCCATACTGCGTTTAACTAATTTTTTTTTCACTGTGGGAGTTGGTAGCTTCCTGCATAAAGGCCCAATTTGGACACGTGGCCAATTGTGTATTTTCAAAGGGCACGTGGCAAGACGCACGACTCTAAAAGCTAAGCTATGCTCTATAAGGTGGATAGAGGGAGAAGTGAAGCGACTTAGTGCACTATAACACAAACATCATAACGTTTGAACCATAGAGCTCGCAAACCTATAAGCAACACACTGTCCGGCCTCTTAAACATAGAAGAACCGATGCGACGCACTAACTGAAAATCGATTAACAGCATCCGAAGTGACCCAGAATAGCCAACATCTCCTGGCTCGAATATAGCAGACCGTGACCTAAATGCAGGATATTCAAGCATAAAAAGAACCATCTAGTCGGAGGAATCGGTGCGTGAATTTTGCAGGGATAGGATCCGCGGGACAGCCTCCCAGCGATCGGCAATAGCCGCCACGTGAACCGGCGAATGAACATCGAAATACCTCAATGACCCTTTTCCCTCCTCCTTGAGTGAACAAAATAGAGGCGAAGTAATTAAACGGTCTTTCTCGTAGAGTAAAAAAAAAAAAAAAAAATAAAAGAATATACCAATCGGTGCAATAGCCTCGTGCACACATAATAACGTTTCAAAGAGAAATTACGATTCGAAAAAGGGCACTAATACCGACGAAGGCGGTCTTATAAGGTGAGAGTTGCGTTATGAACGTTTCAGTGTTTGATAGGAATGGAAGACACTTACCCCTTGCCGTCTTAAACTTCGCCATGCCAGCCTTACTGAAACCCATCGCGTTGTGCGCCTTCAGCTCCACTTTGTAGAACGTGTCCGAGTAGAGGTTCTTCAGCCAGTGCCTCGTCCTGCCCTGCGTCTTGATATCATCCGTTCGGCACGTGTCCTCCTGGACCTCCCACTCGCCGGACACGCGTCTCGTCTGGCAGTACTTGATCTGGTACATGTCGATGGGCTCGCCGTTGTCGGCTGGTGCCAGCCAACCCAGCTCGTACTGATTGTTGAACATGGAGAGCTCGTATTCTGTTGATTGCGCTATGATCTTCGGCTCGTTGGGGACGGTGGTTCCGGGTGTAGTCTCGCGAGAGGAGGCTCCCCAATTGCCTAGGCCCACCTGGTTTCTCGCGGCGAAACGGAACTCGTACGGGGTCTGCGGCTTCAGGCCCTCGACCACGTAGAGGGAATCTGGGACAGAAGGTCAACGTCACAGTGTCGGGATAGGAGCGGATTTGGTTTTATACAGAGTTTTCTATTGGAGGTCTGGGCTAGGTCTAGGCTAGCTGCTATGATACACACAGCTCAGAGATATCCTTCCAACTACCACAAATGCAGGGTGAACAGTGGGCGAACATCACGGGGTCGGCATCTGCTTCACAAACACTTCTACAATGTTTCGCGAAATCACCTAAGTAGATCATATTTGGGAAGTATTGTAGAACTCTGCACCGTCCATTTGTGGTAGTTGCAATGATACTTTTGGGCAGACATCATGACTGTTATAAGAGAAATTTTAAAAGTTATGGTGTAAGAGTTAATATCTTTAATTAAATAATATTGGTTACGAATTAGCATTATGAATGATTCAATTCATTTTTAGCCATCAGTAACCAATATCGACGGCAAATTTTTTTCTAGTTATATTCGATCATTGTTAATTATTGCTATTAACATTACTGATAATTAGTATTCATTGACAACATGAAAAAGAATTAATTACAAAACTTATATATTTTATTGAGCAAAAAGACGATATGAACATATATGAAACGAAGAATAGGATATGAGATATTGTAGTACAATGTACCGTTTTTTGCTTAATAAGATATATGTTTTATAATTATGTTTGTTTCATGTTATCAAATACTAATTTCCAGTAATGTTAATTGCTATTGACAATGGTCTACAGTAAACAGAAAATCTTCATCGATAATGGTCATCGGTATCCAAAATAAAATTCGGGTCATCGATAATGGTCATCGGTAACCAAAATAAAATTCGGGTCATCGATAATGATTACTGGCTTCCAAAAACAATTCTGGTCATGTGTATTGATTACTGGTAACCAAAATTAAATTTCCGTTATCGATAATAGTTACTGATGGCCAAAATTTTTTTTAATCATTCATAATGGTTATTCGTAATCAAAACAATTAAAATTTAATATTTTTTAGTCATTTAATTGTTTGCGAAGTATTTTATGGATTTAATGCTAAGTGGCTTCCATTGAAATAAAAATTGAATTACTTTTTTCCAAAAAAAATTTTAATTGTGTACTACAACTATTAGAGACCTGAGCTTGATACTCTGCATGGAACAAGCTTGACCCACAAAGAATCGAAATAAGAATCTCCATCTACTTCATCTACAATTGAACACGACACATGAAACATTCCAATGATTCAAAGATCCACCGCAATAAATCTCTAAATCCAAAGGGTAACCGGCATCACTCACCAACAGACCACGTCCTGTTCTTAGCCTGCATCCAAGTCTGCCCGTCCTCCCTGTACTGAACAGTGATGGTCCGCACCAATAGCTCAGGATGCGTGGGTGGCGGCACCACGTCGAACCTGATCGTGGTCGCGGTGATCTCCGCCATTTTCGCTTGCATCACCTCCCCCGGTTTCGAGGCCTCCCTCAGCTCGATGTTGCGCTCCCTCGTGCCGTGCGAGTTGGTAGCGATGCACTTGTAGGTGGCGTAGTACCGCCTGTCCAGCGGGACGATCATCAGAGTGGAGAGGGGCCCGGTGCCCAGTTGCTTGATCATCGCGTCGTTGTCGATCTTCTGGTCCCCGTGCATGGTCCAGCGGATGGTGGCGTTCGGTATGCTCTCGGCGATGCAGCTGATGTTCACGGGCCTCTGCTCCCAAGACCACACGGTTGTGTTGGGCATGGAGTCGAACGACGGAGGGAACTCGACGATCAGGTGGCCGTTCCTGCGCGCCACGCCACCGGCGTTCTGGGCGATGCACTCGTACAGCCCGTCGTTCGATCGCATGCTCTCGTGGATCGTAAGCGTGCCGACTGTCTCGCCGGTGTTGTCGTCGGCGGTGTTCGTCAGGATTATCCTGTCGTCCTCGGGCTGGGCGCCCTTCACGTACGGCTTCTCCAAGGTGTGCTTCCTGAAGGTGACTTGCGGCGGCGGGCGGCCGAACGCCTTGCAAACCATGACCGCCTCCTTGTCTTGCACCACGCTGCCGTTCACGAAATCCATGATCTTCGGCTTCACTATCACGTTCACCACGATGTTCATGTTCGCCATGCCGGCCGCGTTCGTGGCGGTGCACTGGTACTCGCCCGCGTCGTCCCGGTTCGCGTTGCTGATCGTCAGCGTGCCAATGTCAGCGTCCACCCCGAAGCGATCCGCGTTGGACAGATTCTGTTGGGTCAGGGACTTCACCCAGCTGAACTTCGGGGGCGGTTTACCGTGGGCTTTGCACTTTATGCTCGCGTCTTCCCCCTCGATTATGTCCACGGGGCTGCGCAGATCCTCCACCGTGGGACGTATGTGGACCTGTTAAATGAAATGCAAACGTGCTGTGATAGACGCTGCGGTGCCGGGGAATGGAATTGGGAGTAATTGGTGGACGCAATTGTGGCTGGGGCTTGAGGAGAGCCTGTGTCAATTGGGAGGTGAGAGTACCTTGCACATGGAGACTGTTTTGGTGCTCTTTGGGAATTTAATAGTAAATAAATGGGTGAATACAGCGTTTTGATTTTTCGTGTCCTAGTCGAAAAAGATTTTTAAACGTTCTGCACTCTTGTATGCGTAATTCAATTAGGCTAGTTGCACAGAAAGGGATAGTTAAGTGCTCAATAGATTAATCAAATTATGTCACAAAACGTAATCCCTCGTCGCCGAGGGTAATATAATCACTCGGTGAACAACGTTGTCGTCATGTCAGACTAAAGCATTTAAAGCATTTAAAACTCGAGACCAGACAGTAAAACGTTCCAACGACTGCATTAATTAATTCCTCGCGACGGAGCAATTCTAGGATTCCTGCTAACGATCGCTCATTAATCTTGCGATCTGTTGCAGGGGTAATCTCAAAAATAAATAATACATCGGATCCAGGAGGAGCGCAGAAAAAGTTGCTGTATTATTCCGCGAGCTGTATTATTCTCGTCGATGAATGTTATGGTGGATGCAAGCCTGAATACGTACCTCAACGCGAATAGGTCGCTCTTTGAGCTCACCGGTGGTCAACACCGACGCACGACAAGTGTAGATGCCGTCGTCGGATTCTTGGACGTTCTTGATCGTCAACGCATACGTGTCTATAATGTAGTGGTCGTTCGTCTTAATTAATTCACCGTTGTACAGCCAGTCGACGGAGGGCGAAGGCCTTGCCCGTACTCTGCACACAATCGGGAAGTCCTCTCCCAGAATAGGGTATTGATTGGTCGGTGCATTTTCCCATGTGATCGCAACTGCGAAACAGTAATTACTCTTCATAGGTACTTCTGTCGCCGCCCTCCTTTACAGTGTACAGACTGTTTCTTTAATTCTACTCGCAGGGCTTTTGTAAATATATTCACAATACCTTTATGTAATGAACAGTGGATAGTCTTATAAGGAAATTAAAACTTGATTTCAGAATATAAATAAAATTACTGCTGGAACCAGAGTTGGGTATTAAATAACAAATTATTTAAATGACAGATCAATTAAAACTTACTTTAACTTTAGATTACTTTACGAACAAAGTTAATTTTTTTTATTTGTTCAGCGTTCAGACTTCAGCGTCGAATAAATTTATCAAGTTTCACTTCACCTTTAACTTTACCTGTACTTTTAACTGTATCTTTTAGAAAATTATTTGACATCGAATAAGGTTAGTTTAGCTTAAAGATAAAGTTACAGTTAAAATTAAAGTTAAAGTTGCAAAATTAAAACGCTCGACGAATAAAAAAATTAACTTTATTCGATATATGACGAATAACTTTTTTAACTGTCATTCGTTATTCGAAATTTTTATTTAAATAAATTTTTTGCACATGTGTTTCTTGAAACTGATGTTCCTAGAGTTGTTCAACTTCGTTTATAATAACAATATTTGAAAAATATTGGAGAAATTTGCAGAATCATGTGACTCGTAGCTGAGAAAGTATTTAGTATTCGTTAGTGCAAAGTTGTGGCACTTTTACAGCAGCAAAGAAGTGAAGATTGGCCAAGAGACAGGCCAAAGGGGAAACGGGCCGTTCGTGGTCAGACACACCTTTCAAGCAACGCGGTAGAAGCTGCATTTCCTCGCATGTAATTCTGCATACACGGATTATTACAAATATTGCTTTAAGTAGATGAGATTCAGATTAATTAGAGCTTTCATAGCGAGCACGAGTGTGGTGGCAATTCAAAATTTCAAGTTAAACCGGCGTTCTTCCTCTTAAGAAGAATGTAAAACGTACTCTTTTGTATGCACTACGAAGAGCACTTCTTTTATATGCAACGCCAAGTTTCAGAGGGAAATTACGCGGCCGTTGTTAATACGTCCGTGAAACCCACTTCATGACATTATTTTCTCATACTCTATAATCCCGTACCACTTCACATTAGGTCATACCGCATGCACACTTTCAACATTTCTGTTCATTCTCCTGTCGCCTCCAGAATTTTTCTTAAATTCACGCGAGTCGGCGAGAGTCAACGAACCAGCAAAAGATTAAAACTTTATAAACTAAAGGTTTCCAAAGATGCCTTAAAACTTCACCGAGATAGATGCAATCAGAAAAGTGAACAGATTTCCTTAAGAGCAGACGACAATCTTTTTCAAAGCCGTAAGCTCGCTTACTCTAAGCTTCTTTCCGTATTTCAACTTAGAAATTCGAGGATCTGGTTATCCCATAAATTTGTCACAAATGCGCAGTGAAAGTTTAACGAAGCGTGGCTCGATCGCAGAAATTCTCTCTTACCTATGGTATCGATCGTCACAGACTTCTCCAGAAACACCGAATTCGCGTAAGTGGCTTTGCACGTGTACTTCCCGGCCTGCTCCTCTTGCAGAGAGTTGAAGAACAAAGAGAGGGTGTTGGCGTGCTGCAGCTCGGTGTACATCGGTGGCTTCGAATGGCCTGGGAACGTGCTACAGGAAATAATTGGAAAATTATTCGAGCGCTCACTTTTGCGAGCCACACAAACGTATCTATGCTCTATAGTGATGAGTCGAGTGTTCGGGTTGAGTGTGACAGGGGCAATCGAACATCCCTCGGCCCAATATTTCGCCAGTATTACATTCACCGAAATACAGTGAAAAATCAATAAACAGCACTTTCTACCCCTCACTACAATCAGCTGCCAAGAATAGCAATTGCAACGATTCAACTACATTCCCACATACTACTTCCCACTATAGCTATCGAACTCAAAACATTACTTTTTCCTCCCAAACATTCCCAACCCAAATTGCTAAAAATTCTCGAATCGCTTCGCTCTTCGATCGAGATCAGCCCGTCATATGAATCGCATAAATCCTTCGAAATAACCAATTCCAACGCGAAACATCGGGCCGATATCCGTGAAATATCGTTACGACAGAGAAGGTTGGGGGGGGGGGGGAATGAACACGGTGCGCTGCGTCGAATTCGGATCGATAGCATTGGATTGCTGCTTGAGATCGATCGACCTTAATTCGTCGTAAGTGCGAGGCTCGGTCCTCTAGGCAGGTCGGGCCTCGGATGCTTCCACCTGGATCGCAACCTACCAATGGACCAACATTTCCACGGATTGCGTGGGAGAAGGGGCGGGGAACGGCACGGTGTAAACGAGACACATTCACGCGAATCCACGCAATTTAACAACGGCGCAGCGTTACGAGATGCTGAGGCGGATAAGGTCCAGTGGTAGGATGCTGAATCGCGCGGTTAATGAATAGTATCGCGACCGATGCGAATTCGAGCACGGCCACGTCAGCGATGGCTTAATGGGCCCTTTCGGGCCAGGGGACACGATCGAAACTGGTGATCTAATAGAAAAAAAGGGAGCGGTTGCTGGCTGCGGTTGAATCATCGGGTTCCAGGTATGGTTAATTGTAGTTACGATCGGGGGGAACGGTGTGGCTGAGTTGCAGGCGGCGCCACTTACGGGTGTAGATGTTGGACGAGCTTGTCGTGGGTGCTTGGTTACTTCGTACTACCTTTTTTGACGAGGAGTGATTGAAATTTTAGTATATGGATGGCGTGCATGAGTAGAACATAGGCATGTTGGAATAGAGAGGGTGATTCGTCTAAGTGTACCAACTAAATTACTTGTAAATTTTTTGTTATATGAGATAATGCTTAACATAAAAGTTGTATGATATCAAGGAGGGCATATAATGTAATAATTAGTCATTTGCGGTTATTAATCAACTATGCACTTGTATTGATTGGAATGGACTTTGATTAAAAATTATTTAAAGAATATCTTAGTAATTATTAGTTTTGGGATGCGTAAACTCTGATAGATTTTTACTCAGCGTTCAAAATTCTTTCTAATTGCAGGGTCGAATGTTATGCATTGCAATTAAAAGAGCCATGGCGACCTTCATGTTTCGATGAAAAAGCAAAATAGCTAAAATCTAATTATTACATCGTGTGCTCTCCTTAATACCCTACAACTTTTGTTTCAACCATTTTCTCATATAACAAAGAATTTACAAGTAATTTAGGTGGCACAGTTAGGGGAACCACCCTGTATATACTATTCAAAATTATCAAATTCAGTTGTCTTTTTTAGGAATTCAAGATTGTAGTGAATCTACGAAAGAGTTTCTACGTGACATCAGGGTAGGAATATTCTTCACAAACTATATACTTGGAGAATTTAGGCACCAAGCGTTGTGACTACTCAAAAATTCCTAATAAACCGAAACTTAATACATATACGCCTCCCTGCATCCACGACTGCGAGTAGTATAACCCAGCAGAGTCAGCCACAGTACTCGATCCCCAAAAACGTAAATTTCGCAATCCTACATACAGGATGTTCCGTAACCAGTGGTGCAAGCACAAGAGTAGTGATTTTACATAAAAAGATAAGTCCAAAATATAGAATAAAAATTTTAGATATCGCGCTTCGATTTTTGAAAATTGGCTTTAAATTTTAGCAGAGCACGCGTACACCGAGGTAACGAAGTCTAAAGCTCTGTATTTCTATAGAAGCGTACCTGGTTGTAATTCAATGCCAATTTTCTGAAAAATTAACCGAGTTATGACAAAATTTAATTCCCCATACTTTCTTTACATTTTACGTAGAATCACCTCCGCTTACACCGCCGCATAGCGGAACAAACTGCACTTTTTTGTATTAAAATGGTAGAGCTTTTGATAGAAATAAGATAAAGGGATGAATCTTTTTCGGGGTTAAAGCTGAGATGTTGCAGAATAAGGGAAAATTATTTAAAAATTATGACAAGCAAGTTTTGACTCTTAAAATCTATGTCAAACTTGAAATTTTCGAAGAAAATTGGGGTTGTCTCGTTATAATGTGTGTTTGAGGTTTTTCTTGACTTGTTATACATCATTTTCTGTAGAGTTTAACGCGCCGAATTGAAATCTTGCCGCAAAATTTGCCTTAGACTTCAGGTCTCTTTGACATAGATTTTCAGTCACAACTTGTTTGTCATACTTTCTCAATAGTTTTCCCTCATTCTGCAACATCTTAGCTTTGACCTGGAAAAAGATTCATGCCTCCATCTTATTTCTATCAAAAGTTCTACGATTTTGACGAAAATCAGTGCAATTTATGCCACTGTGCGCCGATTACGGGCAGCCCTGTACAACCGCCGCAAATCCAGCAACGTGAAATGAAAGTCGGAACGGTTTACGAACAATTACGACATATGAAGAGAATGCACGGTATGTACAGTGATGTGTCAGGGTAGGGCTGGAACGATCCCAGCCGTGTGACGCGATATGGTGGCGCAGTGGAGTGATGATAACAGTGTTAGTCCGTCGATTATGCAACGATACTCCCTTTCCTTCCATCTCGGAATCGGAGCAGCCTCTAAGTACAATTAATGAAACGGTGCTCGGGAACAGCGCGGCCGGTGTTCGCCGTTGAATTTATCGGCCATTACTCTCCCGCGACGAGAGCGGACATAATTATGCAAATCGCTCGGGGCCCGCGTAATCGGGCAAACACGCGAGCCGACGAATCGAGCTGCCGAGGTTAACGCTCGTTAGATTGTTTGACCGGGCGGTTAAATATTTGCAAGACAGGCACCGCGATATGTTGTTTATTAATCTGAGTGGATCTCTCCTCATCGAGCAGACTAACACGGGGGTAGAAAACATCCACGGTCCATGAACATATGACGATGGGCTCCTTGGTCCAAAGGGCTGCGCGAGGTATCACGTATCGATTTGCAATGGAATTTCGCAGGTAAGTTCAAAACACATTGACAATAGAGTCACATTTCGTTATTAATCGTTTGTGGGACAAGTCCAGGTGAATACCGAATAAGTTTGACTCCAAACTATGCTTGCCATTTCAGTGAACTGACATGAAACCAGAGTTGGGCATTAACTGAATAAAAAATTATTTAATAACGGATCAAATAAAAGTTGCTTCACTTTCGATTATTTGACGAATAAAGTTAATTTGTTATTTGTCAAATGATTACAACTACAGGGTGGAATAAATTTTTCAAGTTTAACTTTAACTTTAATTTTAACAGTAACTTTGACTGAAACTTTAACTTTAACCGTAACTGTAACTTTAACTGCAACTATAACTTTAACCTTAACTGTAATTTTAACTTGATCTGTAACTTTAACTTTAACTGGGCGACTCGAATGCGCGGCAGAAAATTACCTGACGTCGAATAAACTTAAAGTTAAAGTTAAAACTGAAAAATTTATTCGACACTGAAGTTGAAGCGCTCAACGAATAAAAAAGTTAAACTTTATTCGTCGAGTAAAGTTAACCTTCATTCAGCACATGCCAAATAATTTTGTAACGTTTATTCGTTATTCAAAAATTAATTTAATCAAAAATTTATCCATTTCTGCACGGAACCAATAATTCCTCGAACTAACCAAGTTATTAATTACCCCTCCAGAAATGTCACACCAATACAGACAGAAGATTGGATTACTATTAATACTTAACATTTCCGCTCAATTTTCGCCCGATGTATTTGCGATTCCATTCAAACCGATCCACAACACTCCACCCAGCCCCCCGTCGTAGGGGTACGAAAATATCTACACGAGGGGGTAAGGGAGAGGGCGCTTAATTGCCAGGGGACGGCCGTTGTGTCATTGAATGGCGCCTTCACAGCGCGTCCGAGCATCCTTTACCGTCTATTTTAACCAAGCATCCCCCCACGGTTTTCTTGCTGGAACGCCAAGGTACACTGTGCGGCGTTTAACGTCCAAATACAACGGGAAGTCAGTTTACCGGCTGGAAGGCGGAAAACTTTCTCGAACAGCTTAATGAGCAACGCTTAGTTCGCGGAACAATCGGCCGGCCCTGCAGCAATTAAGACCTCCCCGTACAGAGGCTGTACCAGGCGTAAATCAGCCGCTGGATGGTGATGGTGCTGATGGTAAATGAAGGGGGGATACAAGAAAAACAGTTGTCTAAGTTGGATAGAGAAACTAAAGTGAACTAAGGGTACATCGCAGAAAACATAGGGGAGAGACTCTGCACGACACACTACGGTTGCGTGTAAGGTCTTGAATTGAGTTTTGTTATACTCGCCTTTCGATCGGTAAGACGACTAGTCTGTGTGCAAAACAAGTGACAGAAATTCGTTAAATTAGTGCTTGGGTGTTGGCTCGTGTCCTACTTGTGTGTAATACAAAAGTGACACGCGCATCTGCGTACATATTATACTGCATCTCTTTGCCTGCGTTTTTAATTATCAGCTAAAAGCTGCTCTGGTATCGTTAAAAAAAATCAGATGAAAAAAGACAGCTCAAAAGCGTGAACACATCCCTGGCCCTCGGATATCCCCGCCTGGCTTGACGCGCGTTTGTTTGCTCCGCCGGGATACACATTTTTGCGCGCCTCTCGTTCGAGGCGACCGCTTGAATTATGGCTGGCAACTGTACCGTGTGTTATTGCAAATCTGAGGGGTTTAATAAATCAGCGGGGCCCTTTGTTACGCGGACGGACGCTCGCGCAGAAAGTTACGATATTTACCGCGTGTCGTCGGCGCCACGAAGAAGCACTCGCTGACCCGTAAACGGTGCGCGGCGACTCGACAGGAGCGTTAAAAAATTTACGAGTATATTCTATTTTAAATTGCTGCGCCGGTTGTAAATATTCGAGGGAGCTCTATCCATCCATCCGCCGAGCTCTGAAGTGTAATGTGCTTGTAAATATTCAGGCACCCTTCATAGATATCCCCCAGCGCGACGACAGGAACGTAACCTCAATTCGCGAATAACGATGGGCCATTTTCGATCCAGATAAAAGATTCCCGGGACCGCTAGAAGCGCCTCGACACAGTTTCGCGGTGAATTTGTCAAGTTGCTTGCGACGGAAGAAAATTGGTCCCTTTTAAGTAGCGTTTAACAATTAAACACGTCCGTCTCGACGGATCGATCTCTCCGGATCGTGAACCAAAGAAATTATAAGTCACAGCCCTCTACTATTGTATCAACCCCATTTGTGTCCCGTTTAGACCTCCTAAAAGCTCGTTATTCCTATAGAAACTGTTACATAAACGAGCATCCGGTCGAATTGGTCCAGCCAGGCGAGGGGTAGCACGGGGTGAGGGGCGCCAAGAATGCGCCAGCAAGTTGCAGCAGTTAAGGATCTAACCGTCTATCCCGTCGATCTACTCACTTCCGTGACTCGATCACACGATTCTGTGGATCGAGCCATTGCATGTCGCTGATGAGCTTCGTGTCGTCGACCTTTGGCTTGCACGTCAGGATGATGCTGGACCCGATTGGCTTCGTCTGCGTCTCCCCATTAGGCAGGATCTCCAAGGAAGCTTCCTCCGCGTAAGCTGCAAACAGAATCGAGACGTGACCGCTCGTTACATTGACACGAAACGGATCGTTGGACGGGCACGATATCGAAGGGGATAGGAGAACGGGGCCCCTTTCCTGCCTGGGCCCGGCCGAGCGGCCCCGGGTAATTGCACGTAATTCCCTAATAGCGGGCGACGATCACGTCGCGTCCCTGGAAACTGTTCCGTCATTTTTACAGACACTCGAGACGCGTGCACGCTCGCGCCAAGTCACGAAACCGGCGACGTGCATGCATCCGGGGGACACGGTCACGTGCTCCTGTCCTTGGGGGATTTCGATGCTTGCACGGATGACCTGTTAACTCGGCGCGATGACTTAACTTGTTTGAAAATGCCTTCACGTTGGATGGGCAAGGTGGTCCCGCAAGCATGGTCGTGTAAAAGAAGGTACGGGATGACGCGGGATTGCGTCGTGTGGAGGATTTTCTGTAGGCTGAAGAAATTTGGGTTTGGTCGTTTTTGAGTAGGGTAACGCATACAGTTGTTCACCCTTATACAATGATTGACCCTCTTCCCCAAAAAGTATGAAATATAATGTAATGCTTTTTTTATATGATAAAATATATCAATATTTCGGTGGCTCAGATATTTTTGTACCCAATACAATTATATTTTATCATATAAAAAAAGCATTACATTATATTTTATACTTTTTAGAGAAGTGGGTCGATCATTGTATAGGGGTTAACAACTATATGCGTTACCGTACCTAAGTAGCGTTTCTGGTTGGGAATTAGGTAGGGGGAGGTGACCACCTTGGACGCATGAAAAGCATAGGTTTTGTTGAAAAAATAAACAACTTTTGTTTCTTCTAATCTTTAAGAGATCCTTACTAATATATAAAGGTGAAACGTTGTCTGTTTGTTTGCTCTTCTTTCACGCCTAAACGGCTGAACAAAAGGCATTACCCTACTAAGGTCGTGATTAAAGTGGTAGGTTTCCTATACGCGACTAGACACAACGTCCAAGAATTTCAAAGCCGATTTTCACGAAAAGGAAAAAATTTTATTCCTTTTTCTCGAGTTATTTACTTGTTATAAGTCGAAAATACACAGTAAGTTTTTTAATATCGCGCTTCATTTTCGAGAAAATCGACATTAAATATCGTGACGCTGCATCCAAACGCGTATAGGAAAATATACGAGTTTGTTTCTGTGTTAACAATAACATTCATTGATGTGATCCATTTCGCCTTCGTCATTGATACCGCGGGATTTTGCGCGATGTTCAAATCGATACTCCGCCGTTTGCCTGCTTGTGCGAGTCAGATCTGACGCGTGGTCCGCGTCCAGCTCTCGAAATCTATGAAGCTGTTTTCGTGTAAACATTTACCCCTGTCGCGCACGCACAGGACGCAGTATCAAACGAGAAAACGATATGTTTGAGTCAATGATGGAAAAATGTCTTAGCTAGACTCGCCGCACGAATCAAGAAGATCGTAAAGACTGTAACAAGCAGAGCTGTCAAGAAAATCCCATAAAGTAGCGCTGAATATACTGAGTTTTATAATAATCATATAGAAATAGAATGTGGAGGAACGTGGGGAACATCATAAATAATTCCCGAGTGAAACCGGATAACGGCTCAGCTAGTGTACAATAAATTGCAATTAATCAGATTTTCTACCGAGTTCATTATTTAAAAGAAAAAATTGCCAAACAAAACCAACGGTTTTCATGCGGCCAAGGTGACACCTCCCCTTAATCTCTACCTATATAAGGCGGAAAGTATTATCAATTATATAATAATTATATATCGAGGGTATGAGGGGGTAGTAAACTTACACAGATCGAAAGAGTAAAAGACAGATAAGTAAACCTAGTTATTTTGAGATTTTTGATGCCCTGCTGTCTTATTGTTTCTGAGCACTATTTTACTATACAGTTAGTTACCTTTCTATTTAATATTTGCTGTGGCACGTTGCATGATTTAATGCGATGTATCTCCCTCCACAGTTTTCTGCCTGTTTCATATTTCCTCGGTACTTTTTTCCATATTTGATGTTTCCCCATGTTTCATATTTCTCTCGCACTTTTTTCCACATTTTATATTCCCTCCATATTTTCCCCACGTTTCGCGTTTCCTCCGTATATTTTTGTTTCGCAGATGCGACGCCATGCAATTCTTCTTTTATATCGGTATCGTTTCATTTCCATTTGCCCGCGGAGATTGAAACCACGCGAACTTTCATTTCACAATCAGATGCGTGTGTTAAACGCATCCAGCGGCACGTTATTTTCGCATAATTGACATATCGATCCGAAAGCCCATCCAGGCGAAGCTCATGGTTATCGCAACTACCTTCGACCACTGTTATTTCATACTTGCGAGCACCGCTTATGTATCGCAATATCATAAACAGAACCACAAGCTTTACTCGCGATAAGACGCTGAATCACGCTAGCGAGGCGGAGATCGTCGGAAAAACTGCACCACACAATCACAGTCCGTACAATTAGCTTCTTCCTCCGCAAATTATAGGCTAGTAAAATGAAAGTCCTGTTCAAAAGAAATTCAGCCATCTATGCTCGTAAACTAATGTTAAATGCCATCACTATATAATCATACGAATCTGTCCTACTTTCTCACAAAGAAATAGCATAGCCAACGAATCACAAAAAGAAAAAATACAAGAGAATGGAACAAAGTGACGTGCCAACGACAGGGGCAGAAAAAACATCTGACTCACGTTCCAAGATACCGTATCAACGTCATATATCGTGCACCGTGGCTCACGCATGCTTCCAACTTGCAAACTCCAATCACGCCATCTTAATTCGACCAATTCGTAGTACCAAAACTGGCGCCTGCTAAACGCTCGACTACCTCTGAAGATATCAGAGATCCAGCATATCTAAAATCAGACAACATTCCTAGAACCCCACGGGATCCCTCGAGTCTTATGCACCCAGTGAACCCTGGCGGAACGAGCAAGTGAACGAGTCGGTGGCGCACTCGCAGAACCACCTACAACCCCGCAATTCTCGCGGACGGCAGAGTGACACAGAGCCAGGAGTGCCGTGAACTACGGGATTTACGGGCGGGGGTGCGCGGAACTGCCCCTGAACCGTGGCGGTAAGCGGTTACAGGGGGCCCGAGAGAGAGATCTACGATCGTCGGGAGGTGGACGAGCTCTCGGTCGTCGACGTAAGCTTCTTACCCAAACGACCAGTGATACCGGGCGTCGTCGTCGGCGGCGTTGCCTTGAGCACGTAGATGCACAGCACGGAGATGCAGATGGACGTTTCGGCGGCGCTCATCCTCGGCGTCGTGGCAGATGCCACGGGTGCTTTTACGACGGCATACGTGCGTCAACTATGACGGCGGAATGCGGCTGGCTATGCGCGCGTGACGCGCGACGAGCCGCGGGTGCCCCGCACGCCTGCACGCACGACAGGAAGCCAGAATTAAGCTAATTAATCGTGACGGGCGAAAGTACGGAATTGCCCTAACTAGGAAACGCTGCCGAGCCTCTGTGCGCCGATGACAGAGAGCCCCGTTTTCGCGGAGAGACTAACTGTTTGCCGGGGAACCTCGCGCTGGAGACACGCAGCGCGGGTTCAATGTTCCGGGCTGCGTGAATCGCCAAGGTGCTCTGTTGCTCAGTATGTTGGAGATTGGAATTCGTGCAGGTGGCACTTGGGAGGTGGGTCAGGGGTTATTGGAGTAATATGCGGCAGAGGACTAATGAATTTTCCGAACGCTTCTATATTCAAAATGAAAATAGCTTTGTACTTTAAATTATTTTTCCGTGTGACCTGATTCCGAACTCGGAACTTATAGCCCCGGTCTCCCCTACAAAGTTATTTTCATTTTGAAAATAGAACCGTCGGAACAACTTACCCCCCGGAACTTTTAGCCCCGGTCTCCCCTACTAAGGGGCTGATTGTGAACCTAGCAATATTCTGCAGACAGATTTGAATTCAGCGCGTTAAAATTTGTAGGAAATGATATAAGTATAACGAGTGAAGGAAGTGTTGGTTTTGTTTAACTAAGGAAAGTTTATTTGTGCAAAAATTATCTTTTGTATTACTGCTCTGGAATGCATGCGAGGACAGGGTGTAATGTTTATAACGGGATGTTTAGGTATAGCGATAGCATGAGCAACTGATAGAGTCCGTGTGATTGGCGTATCTCTCCTCAAGAATTCATTCTGCCGAATCGTTTCGTTTCATAAAGACGTTCCTTGTAAGTGTCTATGTGAATAAAATCATAATCATAAAATCGAAATTCAAAACTATTAATGTGTCTTGAGTTTCCATGGCCTAATTCCCAACAGGATAAACTTCAACCACACATTATAACGAGAGAAAAAACTAAATTCTCTTCGAAAATGTCAACTTTGAAATAGACGTCCAAAGTTAAAACTTTGTTTCTCATATTCTTTCAATATTTTTCCCTATTTTGCAACATCTCGGCTTTAACCTCCAAAAAGATTCATCCCTCTATCATATTTCTATCGAAACTTCTACGCTCTTGACACAAAACAGTGCAGTTGATCCCATCGTGCGGCGTTAGAAGAATTGGTAACGCGGCTGACCAATACTCAAAGATCCCGAATTCGAGTCCTATCGGCAGAGGTTTTATTTTTCTTCTACAATTTCCTTCTGTGAAAATTTCGGAGACGTATTCTAAAAACTCGCGTGTAACCTTAATCAATACATCATAATCCTCGAACCCATTCCCAGTAGAAACTCCCCTTTCAGCAATCGAATGATAAAAAGCTCTACTACACATCGGAAAGTAGATTTAGTCCACTCCAGTGTGCAAAATACACGCATGTACGAGGCGCGAACATTGTTCGCATCCTGGGTGGTGCTCGGCGCGTGACGCGTGTTCCGCTTGACGTAATCGGCTGCGCCACGAAAATTGAAACTGTGTCAAATGAAGCGGCGGGTGGAGAGGAAAAAGAATCGCTCTCGGTTTACAGCGGGCCCCGCGTGGGACACTGCGTCGCGGTGTTGGAAACGGTGGCCATTCTGCGGCTCAGCTCGGTGAGATATTCGCGACTGTAACTGTAACGTGGCAATTAATTTGATAGAACAACAACGCGGAGGCTCCGCGACGGTGGGCTAGACGGTGCTCCGGCTACGTGTATATAATTTCCGGCTGGTGATTCGCGCAGGGACGCGGAAACGCCTGTAGGCGCTCTGCCAGCGAAAGAGCGTCTCGGCGAAACTTCTTTAATTGATCGCGGCGCGTCTGGCCCGGCTCGTTACGAAGTATCAAAGATCGAACTTCCACTTTGACGTAGCGCTACGCAAACTGCTCTGGGGCGGTGAAACGGGGGCGAGGGTGTTACACTGCGAGAAGCACACGGTAACTTAATATTGAGTGTGCAGAGTCACAGATAATTGCGTACCTATGCTCGGAGTAGAGAGAACGCAGTGAAGAATAGCATATTCTGAAAGGTACTAGTTACAGTTCCTTGATATAGCGTACACTTTTAATTAGGCACTCGGAGAACGGGGTAAAGTAACCAAAAGTTGGTGTTTTCAATCTCCTAATTGTATATCTAATTTGTACAAGGAAAATCAACATTATTCCTGCTGTAAAGGGTGCGTCTAAGAAGACACTAAGGGGCGCTAACGCAGCTACAAAGTTAGGAAGCAGACCAGACGTGTACGTAATTTAGATGACGTCTCGGGGCGCACGGGGGGGACGTTTCGAACGGAAAGTCCAATTTTCGGTCCCTTGCACTCCGGTTTTCGCGATAAGAAGTTCAGCAATCGGGAGGATTACGACGACCCCCAGAAATATCTTGCGCCGGGACAGCTTATTTGTTAAAGTCGCTCGGGGAACAACGGTCCGCCGTCGCGATAAGGCTCGCGAATTCATCATTTCCGGCTCGCTTAGTCAAAGGGGAGGACCCGTGACGGGGGTGAATTAAAGATTTCCCCGCAGTCGTACAGAGTGAGGGCCGTTGATGCCTCGGGGATGACTAATAAGGTTCCGAGCAGACGTTGAACGAGTGAGATGCTTATGGCGGCGTTCGGCTGGAGCCGACGAACTTTTAGAATGCCCATTACCGTTCCTCCATTATCTCGTGATTAACAAAGTTCCCTGTTGCCGCTTTAAACGCTATCAATTATCGTTAAACCCTTATTTTGTGCGCGAAGAAAGGGAGAGTTTTCGCTGCTTTGTTGGCGAATAAAATGAGCCTCTGCCTTTTAGAAGAACGCGTATAGGGCTTCCAGCTTTGGCTTATGACGATGCACCGCGTCAGTCGCTCCTAAGAGTAAAACTGCTCGCCTTACAACCGTGTTATGGGTCAAGAACATATAAAGTGCCTTATGTTATAATATATTTAATTTGTAACGAGTTAATTCAATCACCTCGTTAAAATTTCAAATATTCCAAGAATTCTTAATTCGAGAAGTTTTGGGACAAATTGCCCTGAGAATACTTCACATCTAGAATATTTTATTATCATGGGCGGGGGCAACTTCCAGGAAAAAGTGATGGTAAAGAAAACCTATTGAACCCATTTTGTAGTGCCAATTTGAAAATAGTCACTTTTTTAGTATCTATAAACTTAATAAAGATTACTTTTTAAAAATAAGCGATTTTTTCTCAAGCCGGGCAACTGCCTGTTTATTATATAAATATTGTATGCCAAGTGGACCTCCTTATATCCTCTTTATAACATACTCAAGTATCATTTCGCTGTATTCCCCCTATTCCATGTATACCCCATGATATTATCCTAATAGCTGTCGTGATCCGGCAAAAGGCATCGTAATTATGACTCCCCGAATGGCGCCACGGCTCGCACCGGCCATCAGGGTCACGATTCTGCGACGTCATCGCGGCGACCTCGATTATCACGACGTTATACGAAACTCACTTCACCGGAAGCCGTCGAAGAGGCTCATCGCGTCGAAAGGGGGGCGTAGAATCCGTCCCGAGGATCCACTCGAACGAATTCCGTAATCGTTTTACAAATTCGGCCCACTCACCGCGCCCCATCCCCCCGTTTGCAATGGTGTACCGCACGAACCATTATCCACTCCCCCGTAAATTCGCGAATTCATCGTTTCAGAACGCGCGCTCCTCTCTCGGGGGGGGGGGGGGGGGATGTGGGTCGCGGACGGCGCATTCTCCTCGATGGTCTCTGCGAAGAAATCCGGTAATTGGCCCGGGGGCTTCATCAGGCTCGCCTTCGAGCTAAGTCGAGGGTAAGAAGATGGCTGTGGCGCGTTGCTGTCGGGAAATCAGGGGATCGGGGGAAGTGAAATGGAGAAAAAGAAACGGGGTGAGGAGGGATAGGGCAGAGGAGGATAGGTACGGAGACAGAGAGATGGACGCCCCTCCTAGAACATCTTATTTACGTTAGTTAGGGTTTGTTGGCACAGCCACCCGAGGGGCTATTCAATGGATCCACACTACTCCCTTTTCTATTCCCCGATGCATGCGTACACAGTCGAGCTCTCCCTGTCGCCCCTCTGGTTCTAGGAGAACCTGCTATTACCTACACCCACGCACCCAACGCCCCGTAGACGCCACCCTTCGTATACACACGCCATCCACCCATCTCAAAGCTTACTCGCTCCACGCACTCTGCTGCGTCACACTCTGGCGTCTGGGTACTGATACTGCTGGCTTTGGGTAAATTCAGAGCTCCTGTGCATACATTTGTACCTGCCTGAAAATGTTTATACGAGCCGACATTTTGGCTTCTATTCCTTGAATATTGCATGTACAGAATGGTTATACAGAAGTTAAACATTGGAGAAAAGTACAATGACGAGCTTATGGAGTCATTCCGGTTAGAGGGGTTGAAAAAATCGATTTTTTTTTTTAAACACTTTTCGAAAATACATATCCTCAAGAATGTACTGTTAAACTTTCATGGAAAAATTCCGATTATTTTATCGTCTACAGAGGCATTTTGTAGGGAGCGCAGAGGCTCGGCTTCTATAGATGAAAACTTTGAACGCGTTTTTCTCAAAACGTCAATTTTTCACATCGTGACAATAAAATCTAAAAATCTATCGAACCGAATGCTTTATAAATTTTACTACTTATTCGGCACACCTATGATTCTCGCGGGGACTACAACCAAGTATTTTCATTGAGCATAACCTACTTTTAAAATCGAATAGCAAAAGGAAAAAGCCGGAAAAAATTTCTCGCATTTTACCCGCCACTTTACTAATTTTGAAGATAAATCACTAATTATAGTCCAAGTGATAGCGACAGTCATACTGATTAAGAATCTGTTTGGATTTTTGGTTCGGATAAGTCTAAATCGCCTTCACGAGCGAGGCATGAATTTTTAAACATGTCATCAAGACCGCCTTTAAAAGCATTTTAAAAGCAATAAGTTTATTACTTTTATATCTCTTATATACTTTAAAATTGTAGCTTTATAAATAGAAGAAAGTTTTATTCCATTATAGATACTATAATTATTTTCATCGCAATAAATTCCTGAAAATCGATGAATTTATCGGCGCGCTAACCGGAATAGCCCCTTGACAGCTCGAATATTAAAATCTTAACTCTTGTACGGAAATTGGACCATTCTGACCTAAATCGAGTCACAAATATTCATTTCTCCCTTACAAATGTATTATTTGAACTGAAACTCCTTCATACCTTTAAATAACTAAATACTAATCTAATAATCAAATGAAGTGAGTTTTATTTTTGACTGCTCGTTTCTTGCAAATATATGATATTGGGGCAATTTGGGTTAAAAATGAAATCGCTTAAGAAAACCCTTGCATTATTTTGAGGAGTATTATCAACTTCTACGCGGCCACTCTGTGTACTAGAAACGAAGCCCCAACAGACTCGTAAATACATCCCCCATTTAATTTATGCAATTATACTGCTACTTTAAAGATCGATTCGAGCCACTACGTACACCATGCGAAATACCCAATCCCCCGTCATTTTCCTCGCACACTTATCACTTACAAGGAAACGAGAAAAAACACCCCGTACATTCGCAGCGCGGCGGCAGGGGGTTCGGAGCAGGGTAAACTCGGCGACATGTCACTCGAGCTGGAAGAATTCGATCTGGGAGGGTTGGGAAACAGAGGGTGAGCGGCACGTAAGGACGGGATGGAAAGCGGCTATAGGAGAGAGGATTTGATCAAATTCCGATATCGAATTGGCCGGGTAAGGGTGAAAAACGAGAAGCACCCTGCGGAGGGGGGGGGTTACGAAATTTTCGGATGTAGCTACTTGACAAACTTCCACCACCGCCGTCTGCTCGCGGGAGGGTAAACTTCGGACAGGCTCTTCCGCCAGCCCCCGCGCAATTGTTAGCGTTCGGGTCCAGAGGGGTGGAAACGGCCGTGGGTATCGCGGAAAGTTCGCGAGTGCGCGAAACTCGAGCACTGAAATCCGAGAAGCTTGACATCCAAAATTGGACCGCTAGCTGGGTCGCGATTGGAAATTCGCTTCTCGGTGCTCGGTTGATCGCCAAGTGCAGGCCGAAATTATTGTTTTCGAGAGTCGCGAGCGGGATTCATTTTCAGCGCGCTGCTTGCCCGCGATATTTGGCAATTCGAGCGCCGCGCGTATTTTAACGTTATCAGTTTTCCCGAGTAATTATCTCATATTCTTGCCGCAACATCGCGCCCGGGGATATTCCTGCATTTCATTCCAATTAAATCGGCTTTGATCAGCGCGGAACGCCAGGAACAAGTCGGAGCACGGTGAAGCAAAATATGGCGCGGATATTTCCGACAAGGTGGGAGCGTGTGGCCGGTTCCGCGGAATTAATTGAAGAGCGCCGCGTATTGCGCGAAATTTTTTCCATCGGAGAATATATTTCGTCACTCAATTATTGTATTCCGATGCTTGGTATCATTTTGCTGCTGCGTTACTCGTCCGATTTTGGTGAAAATGAACATTGATTCTGACTGACGCGTAAAAAGGGAATAAAATTACTCTGGACAAGGTACAATACCATGGAAATCCACCATGCATTTACACTGTCTCTGTAAAATTTACATTGTTTTGTAGCGGTGCCTCCGAATCCGCCGCAAGAGGGTCTTCTTCTCCCTCAACTACTCATTCCTATATATACCTGTTTCATCCCACTTTGTAAGATCTCACCCTCTTAGAGTGAATTTGGGCAGCAAAAAAATTGCGTTGTACTCAAAAGGACACCCCTTACATATTTTCAAAGCTTCATAATTTTTTAACTTCCGGGTTCGGAATCCTACCCTGTCAAAAGTATGAGGGTTGAAACTTTGTACGCCCTCATACATGAATACCACTTCGACTGCCGGTAACACACGCTTACCTCATCAGCGGATATTTCACACCCCCATTCTTTTCTGTATTACGGTCCGGCCTCCTAAAGAGAATCGGCACGCGCGGCTCGAAAAATGCCTGAATCGCAGGAAGGGCCTCGGTAACAGAGTCCCCCGTATTTAAATCGATCGGCCATCAAGAACAAAAGGGAGCGCGTCCGCAGGATACACATCAGCGGCATCCTAAATCTACGGGGACAAAGGAGTCGTGGACGGAAGATTGGATTCGAAACCGATACGTCGAATCGATGGGGAAAAGACGCGGATGAGATGGCCATCCCTGCTCTGTCGTGAAAGTTTCTCGATTAAGGCGAGGTCCGGGGACGCTTGGGGATCGTTTCCGTTGTAATCTTGTCGACAAACTCTCGCGATTAAGTAGCTACGATATAACGCGACGGGATAATGAAGTGGTCGAAGGGCTTCTCGCTGCGGCCGTTCCGCAAACCGAAATTACATGCACTAATAAAGGGTGCAGAGGGGTGGTTGCCGCTGGTCCGTGGAACTTCTAACGACAGGCGCAAGCGAGCGCGCGGTTATCCGCTCTGAACGCTCCGCTGCCTGGAGAGAAAGCTGCTCTGTTATTAATACCAATTAACTAAATGGTCCGTTTGGAATTCCAATTTATTGAGTTTGAGTATGCGGTATGCTAGCTCCAAGACGAGCTTGCAATGTTTAGTTGAGTGGAGGCTGGATGGATGTTCGTGGAGCTGGGATGAAGCTTGGGTTATCTTTGGTACCCCTTGTATGTATCTGAAGAGATAGAGATGATTGGACTTTTGCTGGTTGAAAATAAGGACTTTCAGATACATTTTAGGTTTCAGTCGATTTAGAATCTCTTTATCCTTTCTTGTCTAGATTCTTCTCATTCCCTTGTCCTGTACTAGGATCATTTGCAAGATCCTGTAGAATTTCCTAGCAAGGTTCCATCCCAATTTTCGATTCCGGTTCAGTCGCAGTGAAGGCTGAGCTTGAAATAACTTTTTATATGAGGAATATGGGTGTTTCCTTGAGGTTCTGGCGAGGTGTTTAAGCAAGAGTGGAGAAGCCATGAAGCGGAAGGATGAACGGAAGTCGCCGCCGCGTGAATTGTTAGCACGTGGCTAACCGAAGCCACCAGAGGCGAGCAATTTGGCCGTGAGGCTTCCGTCTAACCTGCCTTTGAAGTGGCTTTAAAATAGGATGTCCCCATGTAGAAACAAGGTCCTGTCTATATGACAGCGTGTCTAGAAGTGACGGATTTCGACGTTGATTGATTGTAGCACATTATATCTGTCCATTCTCAGAATCAAAATTTAGGTAAAATATTGAACGTGTTTTTCAGAAGGGCTGGTAACTGGAAAATTATAGATATCAAATTCTCACGTTGATCGGCCCTGCGATGCAGCGCTCGCAAAAAGAGGAGCAATCTTTAAGTGCAGAAAGTAATTACTGCTGGCTATTAAGAATGCATTATCATTATCATTCTCGATAAGTAAGAGAGCATTAGGCGAACAAAAAGCATTAAGCGAGTGTCCGCGAGGAAATTAATGAGCAAGTTTTTCGTGTACCGAGAGAAAACTTTTAATTCACCCCTTTCTTGCAGCAGTTGCTTGCATTTAAACAGAAATAAGTTATTGTTTATTTTTCAGAAGCCGTTAGAAGATGCAAAGCAGAATGATATCCCTTCACTAACTACTCTAATTATTTTATACATTTTATACAGCGTGCAGGATATTATAACGTACAAAGAGATTCACAAGAACTCGCAGAGATATTGCAGCCTTCTGCTAGCTAACAATTTATCAGCTTTCATTTTGTCTCCTGAAACTACTGTCAAAGCAGATCCGCCATTCCCAGTGGAGATTAAATTTCGACAGAACCGCGAAGCCCGGTAGAATCGCTGGAATCAAAACGTTCCCCTGTCAGCTGCCGATCAAAGCGCACGAGCACAGCGACACAACAAGGAAGCCGTCTAAATCCCAGTATAACGTCAATGGTGAACGGCGTATCGTGCCCTGATACCGATAAAAACTTTTCCCAACGCGGCAGACGGTACACTCTCGGCTAGAGATAAGCCTCCCTCTAATTAAATGCCGCTCGTGGGCTTCCAACCAGCCTTTTTCCGACTATTCCCACCCTTTGTGCGCGCGTTTCGCGTTGATCGCAAGATCAGGTTCAACGATGTATACAGAAACATAAAACTGATAACAACGTACCTTGTCAAAGCAGAAATGCATCCCTCGTTAAGGTGCTAAAATCTTTGCATAGGGTTTGAAGTTTGTTGAGAAAAAAGATGGTGTGGGCGGTGTGAATTTAAGATTGTAAGGATATTATATTTGCTGAGTTATAACAAAACTGTAGCGATATATATTTGCTGATTTATAACAGAACTTTAGCGATATATATATATTCATATATATTGAAAGGCTCTGTCGCAGACTAAATCGTCCGGCTCGTCAGACCATTGTCGACCGAATGCCTTTTCGATTCCTCCTCGCCCAGGAAGTGACGCCGTCGACCCACAGTTTTCGTTGCGTCTCCAGACGCAACACAGTATCGTCTTTCAACTGATCATCGCCGCGTCGAATTATCGCCCACCGCGCACAGTCTTTGAATCCAATCGAAGGCGAGCGACGTTAAAATTCGCTGTCAAGATTATTCTTCGTTGTCACTTGATGCCATACATTTAAGCAGACATTTATTTCGCATGCTTTTTTAAAGTATTAAAATCTTTTGAGGGTTGAAGTTTGTTGAGAAAAAGAGGTGTGGTTTTAAGGCGATGGGGTTATGTATTAGAATGGGTTTTGGTGAATTGTGGAGGTACCACAGGGACATTTTGAATTTAAGTGGTATCGTGGGGTTTGGAAGACGCTTTCGATCTTATTTGTGTTTCTGGGGGCAACCCACTCTAGGGCTGTCGCCATACAGTCTGGAACTTGTTCAGAGGTTTCGTTCCTTTTTAGGAGAGAAGACATTGATGGAGTTCGACACAGGGGCGGGTGATCTTACGTCATCCTGTCTAAACCTTGAAAATAAGGGTTTGCTGGTGAGCTGGCTAGAAAGTGGAGAAATCGATGAAACCTTCTGACAAGTCTGAGGGACAGCACGACAATTACTCCACAACTACTGTATAGGAGGCCTGTCTGTTATTTCATAGAGACTATAATTTTTATGGAAGGACAGGATTCGAATTGGCCAATTTGATGTGTCCACACCTTCAATATAAATTCGCAATAAGAATTAGTTACAAATTCTTCCTCATCGACTAACTCGGAAATGATAGACAAAAAGTAGCTCTCTAGTCTGACAATTAAAGGTAGAATACTACTTTCTTCCTGTAAGCAATGGAAAAGCTGCAAAGCAACTCCTAGTGAGAGTTGCTTCCAAGAAAAACTCTGATCATTTACTCTCCCAGATTAGTTCCACGAAATGCTTAAACCTGCTGCATTCATTCGCTGGAAACGAGAAGTTTTATGACAGAAAAGTGAATGGGAATTCCAGAGAAGGTTTCCTCAGAATTACCCCAGACTCGTGACTACCACATCCGAGCGTGCGAAGTCCTGTCCACCTACAATTATCTGATATTTCCTCTTCACAGATCGAATCGACATCTGGTATATGTAGGCGGGGTGTCGTTGATATTTCTTCGACGCATCAGGCACGAGTAAATTCACTGCGCAACTGAGGGATGGCTCATCGTTTGCGGAATGCGATAGCAGGGTGTTTATGAACGGCTAGCTGCGTCTGCCAGGTTAAATTGAGAATTCCAGGGCGCGGGGGCGATGCAAACAAGCGTATCAAAATACACGATACGCATTTCTTGGTAAGCCAGTTCGTAAGATATCGAAGGGGAAACAGTTTCGGCATTGTTATTAAAGTACGAACGGTGGGTATCGTTTAAACTTCGATGCAGGCAAGCAGCTGCTGGAGTAAGCATAAATTTATTTCAGCATGAATCACGAACTGAGCGAAACCATTTTAAATTAATTGATATGCGTTTCATCTAATTCATTCTAAACTTTTAAAAGACACGATGTCGCTGTATAATACGTTCCAAAATATTATTTACAAAATTTTCTGCACTCGAACTTATCGTTTCGATGAAACGTTTCGTCGATCCTTCCCCAATCGGGTGAACGTTCGAATGCAAATACAAGTGCAACTGCAGAATGCCCCCTGTAAATACGTGGGAAACTAATTGCAACGTTTGAACGGCAGAACAATGGGAACATTTAAGCCGCGCTTCCCTTGACGAAGTTTCCGGGCAACGGATGAAATTCCAAACTGTTTTCTGTAAGCCACACTTCCGGTTGAATATGATCCTCCCGTAGCCCAAGCGTTGCTCTCCGCGCTCCATCGAAACCACCGGATATTGATTAAGCTACATTTCCATAGGTTCCGCGACTAATTCTGTCGTGCTCCCGCCGACCGCGATTGTTTCCGGCGGTTTCGTTACAACCTACGCTACTCGGCGAAGTCGAGTTTCCAACGCAAATATTAGAAGGTACAACAAGACGTAACGAAGTTGGATTAACTTGCACGGTCGCAGCGCCGAGGAGGCATAGAGGCGCGAGTGGAAACGTACCGTCAGACACGTTCCGAACTATGTATGTAATATGCCTCGAGATAAATCTCTATAACTCACTGTAGAGGCAATGTTTTTATAATTCTCTCGACTAAAAGTTGTTCTAGCTAAGTAGAGCTTTAGAAATATCCGAAGACTTCGTGGAAATTTTTTGGGAATGTACATTCTACTTTGTTATAGATTCAGAAAGATTCCTGTCAGTTATGAAGTTTAATTAAAAAGCAATTACTCGTATCTTTCAGTTAAGTAGTGGTCTAAAAATGTAGAAAAATCGATTTTTTTTTATTTAATTTTAAACGCGTTTCTCTGGAAAGAGTGTTCTTTAAATTGGTGGGATAAATATCTCGAAAAGTTATTATCCGATTCGATCGAAACATTTTTTATTTTGAAGAGTATACTTCCGTACAGTGGAGAAACCTGTACCATTTTAAAAAAAATGAAAATTTGTATTTTTTAAGACGTTGAAAAGACGAAAAACATAGGTGGAAAGTGATTTCAAATTTCAAGTGTCGCTATCTCGTCAAAAAATGTCAATCTTGTAATTCTTAAAGCTATATCTACCAGAAAATTTTATGCGCTTTAAAAATCTGACATTTTTTCTTATTTCACATCAATGATTTCGATTCTACATGTCCGCCGATTTGCATGAATTTTTTGACGCCTCCATTTAAACGAATCCACAAACCTACTGCCTTTTGCAACGATCAATTACAGAAAAAAATATATTTCTATAGTTTAAGAAATTTTTAATACAATGCAAAAAGTCCCCTTGAATTATCTGTGGTAGTTACTCTTTAATTAATTCCTAGAGATCACTCTCTAGACCGGGACCGCCCCTTAATACTCGACGTACGACTTGATTAACAAACTTTCATGATACCACGTTTCCACTGTGTCCACATGCGACGACACCCGCCAGTTCGAGCGCGGGCAACCCGATTGCCAATTCCGTCCAACATATTTTTTCTCCCGCAGTTCGTTCGTCATACCGAACCGGCCCTCTCTGTACACCCCCGCGTGTCTCGCGGGAGGGATCCATTATAAACGGGGGAAAACCGAGTCGCACTAAATATAATGTCCAGGGGGACGCGCCGTTGAAAGCAAATCCGAAAATGGATCTGCCCTCGAATCCCCCGCGTGTTCGTTTTATTTTTTTCGCTTCTAAAAGAGCTGTCCACAATTCACTAGCGACGGGCGCGCGCAACAACCGTCCACCGTCTAGGGAACACCGCGACAACACCGGCGTGTCCAAGTGTTATTTTATCAAAACGTGCCGCGGTCGCCCCAGGTTTGCGCGATAAAAACGCGAGTCTCACCCCTCGGCGTGTGCCCGCGCGGAGGGGAGGGATCTGAAAGGAAGCCCGCGCTACGATAACGCGCGGCCCCGCTCTTCTTCTAAGCACTACACGCAATTACGTCGAGAGCGAGAAATCCTTGAAAAGAAAAACGCCGTGGCGTAAGATCATCTCGGCTCCGTGGCCCCCTTTGTGACGAATCGTCGGGGCCGCTGTGCTCGTGCGTCCCTAAAAGGCGGCGCCCTCAAAGCGGCAAGACTCGTTAAAGGCGAATCTGGTCTCTTTTTGCAGGCTCGCTGCCACTCGTTACACGGATTTGCACGTGCTCGACATTCGCACGAGCGATGCCAGGGGCGGATTCTATCGCGAGCTCCAGCCGCCGGGCAAGTGTCGTTGAACTTTGCGAGAGCACAATTCTAATTGACGGCTGTGAATGGGGTGGTTGTTGAAATCACGTAGACAAACGGAGGCTGTTGGGATGTTTCCGATCTGAAGAAATTATTGGGTGATTGTGAAGGTTAAAGTGAGACATTTGTGGTAAGTTAAAGGGTTGAAGAGTGTGGGGGAGGGTGAAGGAGGGTGTGGCTTGAACCGGTGGAGTTACTTTTTGTATTCGTAAAAGATTATGACGATATATTGAGAAGTCTGTTTAATTTACTTTTGCTTTGAGGGGAGGGTTAATATTAATTGGAAATGTTTATTGAGTCATTATTGAGACCATAAGAAAATTTCCCCAGGGATTTATATATAGAATAAAAATTAAAAATACTAGCAAAACGAGCACTTATAATCCAATATTTTATAATCGACTTTTATATAACATCTACACCGATTAATAGTTACTGAATCTTTTCTTCCTTTCTAAATTCTTTTTGTCCAGCTGTCCAGATTGTAGAGCAGCAGTTATGCTGTACCTCGCCTATTAGCCAGTATTGTTAAATTCGTAATTGTAATAGCGCAATAACGACATTTAATAATGATAATAATAAATTGTGGGTATAAATGTACGTTATTTACTCGATGTAAGTCTAGACAGAAATGATGAACTTGCAATTACATTTGAATACAATAGCACTGTAATTAGAACTCTGCTAAATCATGCTAATTCAGCACGTGGCATCAATCACAGTCGCTAAAATTGCTCCAACATATAGAATGTTAATTAGAATTGTATAGCTACAACCTGTTTACCCAGTCATCATCAGCTAATTGAGTCGCCCCATCGATGAGCCATCCGCGTGTCTGACCCAGCCGATCACATTCTACTTGCGTATACGTAACGCACGGTTTATGTCAACGATTCATTAAAAGAATCATACCACACTAGGAGGAAGATAAAGACAGACAAAAAAGAAGCATATGATTCTAGTAGAATTACAAATAATCAAAATAGATGCATTCATTCCACGCGCCTAGATTAAGCTAGTTTAGTTAGTCAGTAAGTCGAATAGTAATAAGTGTAATTCGGTTACCTCAGGTTACAAATAAAAGTATGTTAATGAAACAGTGCACGAGTGTTCATTCAACCACTTAACCACCAAACATCCTTTCAGACCAAAGAAATCCATACATTTATTGCATCATTTCCAAATCCACGTGCTACGGCACAATCTGCATAAACACATGACTGATAAAGTAGTTGGTATCCAACTTATTTTAATATACTAATAATGATACTAATCCTAAATAATGTGGGGCTAATACACGCCAAATATTCGAGCAATGCAGTAAACAGTTTCCAGTACCGTACTTCCTTGGAAGTAGTCCTTTGAATATACCTACTCCAATTTCTACCCAAACGGTAAGGAACTGGAGGCTTGAAAGTACAGTTTAGCAGCAACCAGAGGATAGAAACAGATCCGCCCCTGCTTGTACACGCAGAGTGCTCAACATCACGCGCGCGCGAGGGCGTCTCAGTTCTCTCCAAGTAGAGCGAAACGTGCCTGACGTAAGAGTCCCAGCTGAAGAAGCTTCGTCTCAAAAAACCGTCAGAGGAAACCCAGTCGCCTCCTCAAACACACTGCCGACAATAAATCCTGATAACAGCGATATTATCCGACACGACGACGTGGAATAGATAATGCTCACAGCTCTCGACAATAAACCTTGCGCGCCTGATTGATGAAAAACACCTGTCACTAATTTAGTCTATGAAAATTCTACGTATCACCTCTTTTACATCCTCCAGTTGGTGTAAAAAAATATAGTCTAACGTTTTTTTCAAATAGCTGGAGATTAGCATTCCTAAAGGAGCATAGAATCACTTGTAAAATCGACCACACTAAACTCGCTTACATCCTGCACAACTTGCAGAGGAAAAATACGAAGACACTATGGTGGAGAGTAGGGAAACTGATAAAGTGTCGCGATAAAAGTCAGCCCGAGAGATTTGGGCGCCACAGTGCCGCCGCTCGCGTGCACTCGCGAAACTTAGCTGCGTAATCGTCGCTATTTCGCCCGCTAGCCGCCGTCCTATGGGATTTCATTCAGCGCGGGGCAGAGATAAGGCTTCCCCAGACGTGTCTTTATGGCATCCCATTGATCCGAATCCGTTTTACTCGCGTACTTTATTGTGTATCGGGTTCGAGGAGGAAGCTCTACTGGTTCCTCCAGGGGAGCAGAGTTTTGCAATAAATTTCGTCCTCTCCCCGTGCCCTGCACTGGGAATCCTGTTTGCGTCGAATTACTCCGCTCCTGGTGTTCTTTCCCCAGACTTCGCCGTGAGCCGCAGCGTAGTGGAAAATGGCTTTCGCGGGACGAGCTTAATGTTCTGCACGCTAGTTGCAGCGAATATCAACTATGTAGTTCGTCTTGCGGGTTTCTGCTAGCGTTTCCTCTGGAAGCTCAACTGTGCGCAATTTAGGTTCATCTGGCTGGGAGCGAGGAACGCTTCGTGCGGTAACGGGGTTTCGGCGCGAGCGTAGACTTCGGTTTCTGGGTCTCCGTGGTGATTGATTGTGCGATTAATGCTTTGTGAATCTTGTTTTCAGAGGGTGTACAGTGTTCTGCTTGGGAAACGGTCTGTTCGCAAGGATTCTGGCGAGTGGCAGTGGAAAGGTATGTGGGATCACGGGGTATATTGGTTTGTATCTAGGCGAGGGGACAAAGAGATCTGGTAGGATTAGACTGTCAATCATTGAAACGGGAGTACGAGACATCTTGGAAATGGAGCGTTCAGAATTCATGTATAAATAGTTGGCGAGATATTGTAGCGTCGAACAGCTATTCTATTCCTTTTTTAATTATCTATCGGGGAAAGTACAGCTATGATATGTAACTTACAAAAGACGTTCGGTTACCCGGACACTACAATTTTTTTGAAACTGTGTAGGTTTGTAGAGAAACTCAATAAAAGTATTATTGCAATTTTCGTTTGTGCCCATTTTCGGTTATAGCGTCTAAGAGTTACTAGCGTTAATGGTTCCTAAAGTTTTTCCCCTAAAAAATAGGTCGTCAGAAACCGGTACTCTTTTGTAAAATAATAATTATTTGACAAGGGAAATTTAAATAAGAAGGCAATGAATTTTTTTAGTTCATAATGGTCGCATATTAGTTCCTTATTTAATAAATATTGTTAAGTTGAAGTTTGGTAATTTAATTTATTGTAACTTAACAAAGATTAAAAATTGACACTATGACAGCCAAACGGTTCTTCGGGCTGAAAACACCCCTTAAAGGTTAATGAGTAGATACAAAAAAATTGTTATCAAGAAAATGCAATGGTTTTCTATGCTGTATAAAACTATGTAACCGAATTGTTTAAAACTTGTGGTGACAGTTAAACAGTTTTATAGAGCATTTAAAGCCGATAAGTTTCCATTGTAATAATTTTTTTATATCTACTACAGTTTTCAAGATATGTAAGTTAACCTTTAAGAAAACGGGCACAAACGAAACATTGCCTGATACATACTTCTATTCAGGTCCTCTGCAAACCGGCACAGTTGAAAAAAAATCGGAATATTTCGGTATCCGAATTTCCTTTGATAGTGTTACTGGTAGAAGCTAATATTACCAATCAATAATACAATTAATTTCCATTCTAAATAAATCAAATTAACTCCATATCGATTACTGAAACACGAAATTTAACCATGTTGTGATGGCGGATGACTAAACAGTCACACAAGTTGTTTAGTCTTCCCGCGAACCTTTTTTTTGTCCGTCTAGACTGGCACCAAGGTCCACGAAGCAATGAATGAAACTGTGTAACAGCTTGTGAAGTGAACCATTGGCGATGATTTTACAGCACAAACCTAATACAACAAATTCGCCAAGACACTAGATACGAAACAGAGAAGTCTAAGTCGTCACACTAGAACACGTACACGGATTATTTCTAAAGGATTCCCGATTCGAACCGGATGATCTCACTTGAGATTGCAAGTGGAGTGTTTAGTGAGCTAGCCACGTCGGTGGCTTGCCCGCAGATGGTAGCCATTTTCTTGCGGCCACAGATAAAAAGGAACACTCTATTTCGCACTCGAGCCGGGCGTATAAAAACAGTGTTGCGCAAGCTGCTTAGGAAACAGTTAAATTGGGAAATCCTGTGAATCGGTTTCGAGAGATAATTGATTAAAGATTGCAAGAGGGAAATTGATCCATGAGTACTAGCACTGCAGTCCTCTATTTTTCCTTCAACCCTTGTCAGCAAGTTTAAAACGTAGCAAAATTAGAAGTAAACCTCGACTGTTTCTGTAAACAATGCAAAAATAAACAGAGTCTCCTCAAGACTAATGGATATTTCGAACGCCAGCTGATAAACATTTTACGAAGGTAGTCAGCACTCGAACAATCTCCTATAACTTGCGCTCTCACCATGTGTGCCGTTTATTCCAAGGCCAGTGCATAATTCATGGCAATCGAAGGTTCAGGCGCTAAAGAGTCAGCGGAATGCATTTGCAATCCGGGCGAACGGGACTACCGGGCCTTGAACACGTTTCCCATTAATCGTCGATCTGCCTCCATCGTAATAAAGGAGGAATAAATAAAAGAACCTATTAAGCTCCGACACCCCTCCTCGCAATAAGAGAGCAAGAATAAATATTTACAAGAGCAACGAGGGATTCTGTATTCTGCAATCTACGTTCCTGCAATAGCAACACTATTAAACTCTCCTCTACAGTGGTGATTACTCGTGAAACGCGGTACAAACAATATAAAATAAGATTTGTTGACTGGTGTGAAATTTTTTTCGGGAAAAAGCTAACATTTGCTTGCAGAGCTTCATTGCGAATATTCGTTCGAAAAACTTCGGTACGATATACCGAGGTACGGAAGTTTTCTCTATGGGACTTTTACAATTTCCTAGCTGCACTTTTCCTTTTATTGTCACGTTGTTCAGCGTCTGAGAATGCTCGATATTTTCCCGCGAAATGCATCGGGATAAGAATGCAGAGCATCCGGCTCCGCGATGGCGCAATAGCTCGACCCTTCTTCTATATTCTATTTTCCAGACACGGCGCATTTACAAATTGTATGTTTTTTCCAGGGGGTTGGGACACCGGAACGGCGGATGCACAAAATTGAAGAAATTCTTTTCACTGTAGAATACTTGAAGCAAGACGTATTACGAAAGCGAAGCGTCCGCGAGTAAAAAAACAGGCAAAAGGGAGATGGAAACAGATTATATTCAGTTTGCTCGTTTATTACGTTGTCAGGATTCGTGGGGAAATTTCTCCCCCGTAAATTCTCGATGCAGACGTTCTCGCGATTCCGTTTTTTTCACCGAGCACAACAGTCGCGCCAAATGCTAGGGGAAACTTTAACCAATCTCGAGCCCGTGATTCTGTTTTTCGGGATTAAACCACTAAACGATAAAAAATTCCACTTTGCTACAAAGAAAAACCAGAACATTAATCTTTAACCCACAGTGCGCACCTAAATTAAAATTACACGCACAGGTTGGGCCTCAAATGCCTATATTAAAAAGTTTTTAGAAAAATATTTAATAACAAAATGAAATACTGAAGAAATATCTCTTTAACACTTCGAGGCATCGCTACCTGAATCTTTTTCAATATCATGAGAACGCGTATGCACCGTAGGATTAATTTTTAAGAACCTGCAAATTCCTCAACTAACAATAAGGGAATATTGAAACACGCGGAATCCGCAGGATATTCCGCGGGACTCGCGAGATCATACGTCGCCAGAAAGACAGACGCACCATCCTTATATTTCTCCCTTATTGCGCTCTCCGGGGTGGCTCCGAATCTACAAATTCCACGGGTGCAGGCGTTCTCTTCAAAACGAGTTCGCGTACCTACATCAATCATCCAGCTTTCTCTTCGCTCGGCTTTCACCCCCGAAACACCACGGCGTATAGCGCGTTCGGAGCTTTGTGGGTCCACGGCTACGTAATACGGGGGAAAAGATAACCTTCGAGGCCTGATATCAGGTGCGCCTCTTCCCAATGTTATCTCCGTTGAATACATCCGCCAGCTGAAAGAAGAATGGGGCCCCTTGTCCCGCGTGATCGGCGTGCGAGGAAAAACGAGGGTTTTTCGTGACGCCGCGTAATTCCAAGGGAAACACCTTCAGCCGATAATAAGCGTGTGGTGGTGTTGTATTCGTAACGAGATAAAACTGAAACGGTTTACACGCTTTTATCCGCGTGCACGGAGGCTGCTGTGCTCCTCCTTCCCTCTCTGGTCGCGTGACAGCGTCCCGTTTCAAAGCCAGGGCAGGAAAGCATTCTCAAACGACGGCTGGATGAAATAAAGAACAAGTGGCTGGTAATTCGGCACCCTCTAACTCGAGGGAGGATTACGCGAGAAGGTGTTACGCACAAACATGTGCTGCTCACTTTTATTTTACCAAGCAGATTGCTATGAAAATTGTAAGTACCTACTACGTAAAATTGAGAGTGATGCAATAAATATTTCCAGTACTGTATATATACACGTGTTTTTGAAGGGGGTGCACTGAATTTAATTTCGAGTAGTCTGATAATTCGGGAGACCGGAGCTAGTTGATACATTTTTCAGTTTTTAGTTAATAATTTTCAAATTACTTTGGAGAACTAATACTGCAATATGCAATTCTTTTTTTTATGTAGGTATACGGTGCTTTAGTAGAAAACATGAGTGGATAATAGATGCTTGAGATACCTAATTCACTTTTTCAATTGCACGGTGTTTTCGAAGATTCGTACAGAACAGAAATAGGTATACAGATGTTTTCTCACCTGTATCCTATAAAAGTGTTTTCTGCGTTTCCGAGTTTGCGCTTTGGACCAGTGTGTTGAAAATCTCCACGGCCGCAAACCGTACCAATACCACCCTCCACCGCAAGTGCAGCATCGTATCACCTTGCAGAGTCTATCGCTTGATTCGCTCGACCGCAAACGGTTTTAGCCTGCCGCCACAAACCGTTCGCCCACAATCGATTACCGTCCCGACAAAACGAACTCTAAAAACGCCCTAGTAATCCTTCTCTCGCGTGCACAACAGTATCACGATGGCGGAAAAGCTATCCGGGCGTGAAGTGTGACTGTGGTGCTTTGATGGAAAACTTGGTGCGGGAAAACTGTATGAATACCATTGAGGGTGGAATTAAACAATTGAACTTCTATTTAGAATTTAGAACACCCCCTAATTCTAGTTATGAATTGAGGAATTGCTTCTCCATACTGGGGAGTGATTATGTGATTACTATACACTTCATCATTACAACAAAATCACGTTCCCATAGCATTCTTATCGATGGCTTACTGCACAAATATTGTATGTCCACTTCTTGCGAAATTATAGGACTGTGTATCTCTTCAATTTGTTATTTATTTATTTATTACGGGTTAGAACCCTTTGGCACATTATAATTATATAAAAAGACATGAAAGGGACCGGATAATTAAGATAAAAATAAAATTGAGATTAAAATAGCAAATACCAAAGAAAATAACAGAAAGGGATGAAGTGCGATGAACAGATATTGCAACTTAATCATCAAATATACGCAGAACCGAATTTTTGAAAATACAATGCATGATGCCTATCAATATGAAAGAGAGGGTAATGTCTCATATCTCCACTACGGAAATAGAATTTGAATTACATCAAAATTTCAGGGCAATTAATCTGATTGCTCATGAGATTATGAACAAAAAGCAGAGCATTATAAATCAAAGGCATAATAAAGTACCTACTCTTGCATTATTAAAACCGATTTTTCTCGAAAATGCTGAAAGTGGAGATACAATATTTCTGCAGTAAGCCACCGTTATCAAAATAAACTACTGCTAGAGCAACCTTGGAAGTTAAAGACAGCAGTAAAGACAAAAACTATGCTTATACAAACTTCATCAGAGTCACTCTACCAAAATGTACCTCATCCGCCGACTACCCACATGAAAAACTACAGACACAGAAGTGACACAAAAATCCCCCCCCCCCCCCACCCTTAAGTAGGTACATACAAAGGAACAGACCAACACAGTGACCCCAAGCTAGTTTTTCGTTCGCCACGTGGAAAAACCCGCACATGCAGACTTGAATGGCGGCCAGTTGCCCTCAAGATAGACAGCAGGGGAGATTAAGGGGGGGGACTGAAGCGATTTTCTCGCAAAAATGTCGCCGCCGTGGACTGCGACACCTGCTTACCGAATGGCGGACAGTTCGTGGCTGCGACGTGGAAGCGCGTTACCCCGAGCGCAGGGCGACGAGGGGCGATATCCAGCAATTTCGGTAAAAGGGTTCGCCTATATAGAGGGCCGCGCACCTGGTGACGGTACGGCGCCTCAACTAAAAGCTATTTTCCCGTAATTCACGAGCCTGTCTGGCGAGGCAGCTTGCCGAGATACGCGACGACTGTACACTCCGGGCCAGCTTCCATCAATTTTCCGGACGACGATGCTTTACCTTCCCCCGTTTCACGGCAATAAGTCGTAACTCAGACGACACTACGGCTCTCCCAGGGTGGAGGACCCGCCCTGCAGGACGAGCCAGAGGGTGCCCGCGTGTTTATAACCGCTTGGATCCCGAGGGCTACGGTCCTCGTTAAATATCGGCCAGTCGTGTAAGTTTTGTGGGGGCGATCTTGAAACATCTAACGAGGGCAGATTCGAAAAGGGTGATGTAAGATGAAGCCGTGGAACAGCTAAGGATTTCTGGGTAGATACTTTTGAGGAAGATGAGGTGGAGGGCGAAATTTCCAGAGTTTTGAATTCAGTCTTCTGTTTAGCTCAACTATTACGTTTTGAAGAAATGAAAATGGTGTTGGGTAAGAAAAGATCCGAGAGCTGTAGTAGGGTAAAGGAAATAAATGGGGAGGCTGAGGTGTTGGAAAGATGTGTAAACGATGGAAGAGTGATGCGTTGAATAGTAGGTATACTTAAATGACTTACACTGTGGCAATATATATACAACTTAAATGTATTAAAACGAAGAATTATCAAATAAATTGATTATTTAAAATACCATACTGAATCTTCTTTACTTTTCACATTTCAAAGATCTCACTTTCCTAGTTAATCTTGCAAGCAAATAATCACTACACGAGTAGCACAAATTATTAAATACAAATACATCTAATATTAAAAAGAGATTCAATCTCTTTTCGATATTTAAATACACATACAATATTTATTTTACATTAAGAAGCAAATATTTTTTCCGAATATACAAGAAATATTCCTTTTATATTAGGAAAAAAATATTATTTATTTAATATTAGAAAAAAAAAATTCTGGATGTAGGGAAAATATTCAAAATGTATTAGAATACCCTCCAAGTCTAATTTTCCTCAATTACACAAATAGGCTTCGTTCTTACGTTTAACAAAGTAAACGTATTCGGAGACACTTTGAGCTAAATATCTTTATCAGATGTTTTGCAAGATTTCTCTGAAGTAACTAGTAGACAGATTTCGCGAGTCTGGTGCACAGATCGTAATTGCGATCATTAACAAAACATTAATCTCCGTACGAGCAGTTATTAGACAATACGAGAGGCGTGTTCATTAACGCTTCGAACGGCAAACAGGGTTAGCGAACTTTATTAGTGCGGATGCGGCACGAAACGAGGGTCGCAATGACTTCCTCGTTCTCACTGATCGCTCTCCGCTCCTCGTGTTCTTCCCACAGCCGTCCGACCAGCCAATTTTCGCACGAATATCCACGAATTCTCCGTTCGTCGCGAGTCCAAAGGAATTTTCGTGTTTCGCGGACACACTGGAGAAATTGGATCCGCTATGTGCCGCCGCCTCGACCGAATTTAATCCTCATTTAACGTGGAGCACCGGCGAAGGGACGTCACGGGCGACAAAGCGGAATTAAGAGGCAAAAAGCATGGACCTAATTAAAGTTTGAATGGCAAACGAGCACGTGGGTATCCCCTCGAGACGCCGAAAAGAGGAAACATGTCGAAAACCCGTTGCATTGTACCGATCCTCTCGCGTGCACGAGAAATTTCTCCACCTTTATGCACCTTTTTACGTACTTATTCGGGAAACGAGCGTTCCTTGCGAACGACTGGCGCGAATTCCCACTGGGTAGTGACGGTTTCCAGTTGCTCCGATCACGAAAGTGTCGGACGCTCACTGGTTTCACCAGTGATGGTGGATTTCGAGTATTGTATGCTTGGCTGGGAACTGCTAATTGTCCTGTTACGAGGGCTGAATGCCTAATCAGTCACAGTCTAGTGTGTCTGTAACTAACCAAAATGGATCTAGGACTTTACTGTTTTACCTCTTTCGCTAGCATTTTATCTTTCCAAAATTCTGACCCATCCTAACGCATCTATGATAAACCAAGATTGACATTTTGTGTGGCACAATATTTTTAAAACTGCCTCCTCAAGTTCATCAAGATTTTTGAGTTTAGTAAAGGGTGCAGAAAAATAAGGTTATGGATCACACAAGTAATCCTACACCTGTGGATCGGTGGAGATCTGTTAAAAAAATTGTCAGAAAATTCATCTTGACATCCAAATTCAAGATCCAATTTTCTTTACGTATTCTGATGTATTGTACTCACTGAGAGGATCAAAACTGTCAAAGAAATTTTTGTCATGGAGTGTTTGAAACATTCTTTAGAATATCGCTCCTGTAATACATTTTCTTACTTTACTCTTACTGAATTTTAAGGTCAAGTTCAATTTTGCGAAACATTATTCAAACACATCTCCAACGATCCAGAAATGTGGAATCACCACGTATCATTTTCTTACGCCCTGGACAGGATGTTAACAAAAGTAATGGTCACTGCTTTCACTGATGAATCTACACCTTTGAATCGGTGAAGATGTATAAGAACAAAATTGCGGTAAAATTGTTTATATCATTGAAAAATAATGTTAATTTTTTTCTATGCTCGCTGAATGGAGAACAAATCTAAAAAGAACCATATGTCGCATGCACACAGTTTCCTACAAAAGATTGATAAAAGTTTGGCATAAATGAAGTGATCCATATATTTCACAAGTTCCTTTTAGACATTGTCTGCTTTCAGCGAGCAGAATATGTTGATACAAAGAAAGAAAATTAAAATAAATTTTCAATGTTATACCCAATTTCGCCGCAATTTTTTTTTTACAAATATATAACGATCCATAGGTACAAATTCATCTCTGAAAGCAGTAGACCATCACAAAGCGAACTTCGAGCTTGATTCTTTTTCAAAGTAAGCATTCTCCGCGACTCTCCACTTTACAACAGAGATGGACGTAAAAACACGCCGCCGCCATAGGACGCGTTGAATTCCCAAGGATCCTATCTCCCGCACTACGAACTTCATCCCCAAGTACGACCGAACAGCAACACAAGCAAGACCCAATCACTAATCCAGCGACAGACTGTCGTAACGAACATAGCGGGCGCTTAAAACGCTTAAGCGCGAGGCAGGCACTCAGGAGGCGTATTACAACAGCCTTCCGCGATCTAATCGTCGAACAAAAGCAGGCTAACCGGCCGTTTCGCCGGCTATTGTCGAAGCACAGAATGCAGCCAGCAGAACTAGACACAGCGAGCCCGTAATTATCGCGAATCGCTTAATGGCCCCGAAATAAAATTCTCGAAACAGCGAGCGGAAGCAAGGGATGCTTCGCTTTCTCGCGCAGCCCCTCTGGATCCCGTTTGAAAATTCTTTTTGATCTCATTAATTCCCGGGGAAAGCCATTGGCTGGACGGGTGGATACTCCGATGAAGATACGCGGCCGGTCAAAGGGAAAGCAAGGGCTTCAATGATATCAAGGGATGTATATGAAGCGCGGCCGCGCGCGTGCAGTTTCCGCCAGATCGAATAGTATGTACATCCGCACAGGGGGCTTATTTAATGCCCCGAGCGGGACGCTTTTTTTTTTGCCAAGCAGACAGAAGCAGAAAGCGATCGCGTGTGCTGCACGGGAGCGCCGATACGCCGCCATTGCCAGCGATTTCCAACGTCCCTCTCGGGCCACGAATACGCAAAATTAATTCGCCCGCGGTGGATTCCACCTTCGGGCTGCCCTTTTGCCCTGGGACGTCTCTCGCGTGTGGCATTCGGGCTCGCTAGACCTCTTTTGCCCCGAGGAGCACGCGCGATCTGCTAATGGAAGCCGTGAATTTCGCGATCACGATGAACTACATTGCCTATTGTTGCACGCGTGCACGGGGATGTTTGCGCGGCCCGACTGGTAACTAATTGTTAATCGAGTGCTGCCGAATAAATGGGTTATTCGGGACGAATTTCTCGTCCTCTGTCGTGTCCAATCTCTTGGTTACGATGGAAATTTGTGTAACGCGGATGCTAGTGTGGCACGTGCGTGGAATTTTGCATGGAGGCGTGTATGGTTTAGGTTTTCAGAGGGACGTTTGAGTGGCTTGAATTTGGATAGGATTGGTTTCATTTGTGGCAGTTGAGAGGAAAGTAGTGAGAAGATTAAGGGGTGTATATTATTAAACGTTAAATATACTGAATGAAGCGGGTTGATGAATCTGTGCAATAAAGGATGGTGGAATTTGTTGAACTAATAAAATGGATTGAACCCACTATCGTTGTATATAGGATGGTCTCTATCAATTTTTCGCAATCCATCCTCTGCTGCATGCGGTCTCTGCCGTTTACTGGTTACACTGTTGGACCAGTGAGGAAACGTTTCGACGCGGACCGTTACGAACCGGCAAAACATTCTTTGCGACAATGTCGACCGGCGTCGGTTTGTGACGTAGACGGAACGTTGCCGGTCGGTGCCGGATAGTGTAAACAGTCCTATTTAAAACGCATGTTACAATGTTTTGTCGTACTGGTGACGGACTGCGCCGTGCCGGTATGTGTCGATCCGTGCTGCATAGTATAAAAAATCGACCTTTAGGAGGAGAGTATAAGTATTCCCGATTAATGAGGAAGATTTTACCAACCAGTTACTTTTTCAAGTTCTTCGTGAGACATGAAACGAAAAAGGCAGATCCGATATTGCTTTCCAAATAACAGTTGTTGGCATAAAAAAGGTCGACGATTAATTACGAGACACGATGAAAAACAAATTTATCTTCCCCAATTTGCGCTGAATTTGCCCTCCAGCTCGTAAACTCTCTAGAATATTCAAGCGATTGGAAAGCTCCACAGTTGACAAAAACTATCTGCTAAACTATTAATGAGAAATGCCTGCGATACACCTGTGCACCCTATTTGCCGTTATCGACGTTTCTCCCGAGCTCGCAGTGAATTACCAACTTAATTACGGACGCATTAAATTAATTACCGAATACACACAGCTGGAAAAGCGACACGCGCGACCGTCTGCAAAAATCGCTGCACCGCTTTCGTACCATCTTTATTTGGAATTTCATCTCGCATAATAAACAATTAAAACTACCTGACGTACCCGCAATGCTGCTCTCCATTATCGCAGTTTTGCTCGTCGCATGCCAACGGTAGCTAATTGCAGATATTCGTGGGCGTATCGAATCAATTGACAAGTGAATTTTTTCTCAGACTGTTGCAGGTTTTGTCTGCCTTCAATTGGTATCGATTCGCAGCGATTTTGTTACAATGGAACAGCACAATGGCGAGCTCTCGGGACGCGTTTCAAACTTATTTTCCCTTGTCTACTATTACACAGAGGTAGTTGCGCTGGCAATTGTTCGCGGCAAAGTGTTACACGCGCTTGAACTAATTATCAGGTAAACAAGAGTGGTTATCGAATCCCGCGTGTTTATTACAGTTTTGTATAGAAAATTAATTAAAGCTAGTTGGAGGACTGTTTACTGAATTACTTTACTTGATTCTTTAATCAGTTAAAATAGGGAATAGGAACTTACTAGGATATATCCCACTTTTGAACATTGCATGAAATGGGAGTTGTCGAATCGATTTGACCAGAATTCAAACCCAGATACTTCATCTCCCCCACAGCTATTCAATTTAGCTGTCAAGTGCCACAAGTGGGGCCCTTCTTATTTAACATATTAACATGCTACAGCCCACGATTCTGTCTTGAACACTGTGTGAACAGTCTCTAATTGAATCAATTTCAACTACTTTTTTCATTCCTCTAATAAACACTCTTCAAGTACAAATTACCCATTGATTTCTACTTGCTAAAACGAATTTACTCGGTTCACTTTGATTCATTCAACGAAATTGAAAACAAAGTGAATAGGGTTTAAGGAAATTCAATATTGAAAGAAATTGAGAAATTGAAAGAGTTTTGTTTTATCCAATTTGAACACGTGTAAACACGCATCTCGACTTTAAAGGGTTTTATTTCAGTTGAGTGGATTTATTATTCGAAAACAGAGCTTGTTGTTCTGTGCCAGATAATTGTGTTTAAAAGCAATGAGAAAATATTATAAATAATTTGTAGTACCTCTTAATTTTATAATGGTGTATAAATGGAGAGAAAAACAAGACTTCATTATTTCTCTATTTGTATAAAACCGTGAATATCTTATAACAATAACGTTCACAAAATTATTGCAACAGTGGCACACACAATTTGCGTCGACGCTATTTTAAAGTAAACCAGTTTAGTTAATTTCATTGAAACGTGTAAATGTGTCAATTGTTTCAATTCTTGTGAATCGACTTTTAAAGTGAACCGTGCAAATTCGCCTTAAACCCACCATTCGAAGTAGTATATCATTTCACTCACCAGAGAACTCATCGCAATTCGAAGTACCAGAAGAATCACTACCCCATCTTCGATCCTCCACGCAACGGTGAAAAGCGGGCTTCAGCACGCGTTTCAACCCCCGTTTCCCTTTACGGGGTCCCAGGAAGTACGATTCCTCAACGGGGATGGCACACGGGCAATTAAAAACGTTGCAGGGAGTGAGAGGTCTCCGCGGAAGGGGCAACAAGCTGCCGCTTCTCCGCTCGGGGATGAAATTAAATTTCCTTCGTTTCCACGTTCGAAAACGACCAAGGGCTACGGTGGCAAGGGCGAAAAGGGCGAGGAGGGAAAGAGGTCGATTAAGACGGGCCGCGACTTAAATAATTCAGTCGCGAACGCCTCCAACAACTTTCTCCCGAGCTCCAGCAGCTGCCTTTTCGCATTCGCCGACCCTCTCTGCGCGAGGCCCCACGGGGGCGACTGGAAAGAGTCGCGGGGGTGGAATTCAGATAAGAAATCCTCGTTTCGAAGAGGCTGGGGCCAAGGGAATGACGGGGCCACGGTATTTTCACGCGTGCACGTGCTGTCGATGGAAAACGAACGGAAATATCAAATTCGATTTTCTAGAGGGGGGACGGGGAGGGTGGCCCACCCTCGCGAAACGGCCCTTTCGCCTCTCCGCCTTCAACCGCACCCCCCTCTGCTCCTCTTGCGCTCCTCTTTGTGCGCGATCATTAATGCGATCCGCGGAACAGCGAACGTGATGGAAATTTCAATGTGTCGGAGGGGCTTGGCTGGGAACAACCAAGGGCTGGGCTCTCTCTGATGAAACCAAGAACATCATTTTCCTATGAATACGAATAATCCTGGCCTCGGGCGAACCTTTCCCTTTGGTAAACTGCCACTGCAGGTCGAGATTGTTGTGGCTGCTGTGAATGAAGATTCATCCGATTTCTATCTGCCTTTCTGCCCTTCTTTTGTAAGGGTTGCTTAGTAACCTTTTGGACGCTTAGTATATTTAATTGCTGGTGGACGGGGGGGGGGGGGGTGAGCGCGTATTGGCGATTCGAGAGTATGATTTACTAGTTGAAGTTGTGTTTAAAAGACTGACGTCTTGGATATTTCTTTGTCTCTGATTTACTCAGTCGTACTTAGATGGAGACTTATGGTGTTGCCAGTTTGGCTCACGGATAGTTTTCGGAGAAAGGGTGAAGTGTGAACCGTAAAAGTCCCTCACCTGCAACACACAAGAAAATACAGGTTAAAATACATATCATTAAATATCTGTGGGAGTGGGAAAAGTAAGTCAGAGAATGTATTTTTCAGAGGGTGGACGTGGAAATTCTGAGCGAATGTGTGTGTGTGATTTTGAGTTTTGTTTCAGCAGAGTTGAGTTTTGAATGAATAATTAATTATTATTAAAAGTGTGTTCTTCTTTCATGCCCGTCCAAAATACCTCAAATTCCCGCACATACTTAAGAAACAAATGTATACGGACAATAATAAAATATAGTTTCCCACATTCTCAATTCATTTACTTTGTTTGTCACGGAAGTCCCTTCATATTCCACGAAAATCAGCAGTTCAGTCGTTTCAAAACCACTTATCATAGAATATCTTATTCTCCCCCCCAAAAATTCTCCACCGCTTCTCTTCAAATCACACCGTGCACTTCAAACTCCTCTAACTCTAACGATCGAGCCCGGAATTTAAGCCAAAAATCCACAAGCTTTCCACTCCCACGTTTTCGCCAGTAGTTTGCAATGCAGCCAAGCAGAACACGCAGCAGCGAGAGCTTTCCTACGCGAAGGGTGGGCAGAACGTTACCGGAATCCCAGATTCTCGGTGTACATTCGACGCTAGTCTTGTTTAAATTAATATGGAATGCTTGACCCGTCTCGTTGCGCTGCAAACGACACAATAGACCTCGTTGCAGTCGAGAGACGGCATTGTATGGTCGATAAGCTGCAACATTAGCAGCGGCGTGCAACACCACAGAGTCAATGGGGAACACGGGGTGCACACGACGCGATTGCAATGGGGGTCCCCTTTGCGCGACGCGATACGCATGCACACAAGCGCGCGTGACTGGGGGAGGAGGACACGAAGCACTGTTACCAAATGAAAATTGCATCTAGCGAAATTTCTGCCGCCCCGAGTGCAATTGCACTCCGCGAGCTCGATGATAATTCATCCGGGACCATGGGGTAACTACGCTGTAGGGGTGGTCTATCGGCCGGGAAAAATGTGTGTCTCGTCTGGTGGGTGGAAGAAGTATAGGGAGGTTGTGCGTAATAGAGTTGGAAGTTTTATTCAAAGTGGACAGTGAGTGTCGAGAATCGAGAGTGCGGGAGCATAATTGTACTGCCGGATGCAAGAACAGCCTCAGGGCACTTTTTGCATAAAACACATAATTAGATTCCTCATTTTTATGAGTATTTTTTAATATTCTATAGTTTTTGCAAATATTATGCAAATATTAAATAATTTTTTAAAAAACATTTTTGTATATATTTCTCCATTTTATGCAAGAAAAGCCTGGGGGGGTTATAATTAAAATTTATTGCGATTATAATAATGCAACTACAAAGGAGATTTCAACCACTTTACCATGAATAAAAAATATCTAACTTCGTACTGTTTACCGATACTTTTCTCGAGGCTGACTTTTAGCAGTGAGACTCATCTCACATCCAACAGAACAATTTGTGTTGTTTTCAAAGTTTAGCCTTGTAAGTCTCCATAATGGCAGCGAAAATTAAATTTCCCCATCGTTATCCACCCCAACACATGGCAAATCTAGAGCCTTTGGTCACCCCACACTGGAATCAAAGTCGCGAGTCCCCTCAGGCTGTTCAAGCTCCACTTTCCTCATAAAGAATCATAAACATTCCAAACAAGAGAACAATCGTTCCGTCTAGTTCTCTGGACAATGAAAGCACTCTGCTTCCTCGAAGCAATCAGGCTCATTGCAGGCCTGTAATGAGCAGCAACCGAGACTCGAAGCCGTGGCGGACTACTTTTCGAGGAACATTCGACTTTAAAGGCTGATCCTCGGCAGCTGCTGGGCGAATTATTAATTCGCTGGTCGGCAGCGTGGAAATTATTCGCGCGCCACGGGACGCTTTAATCCAGGCGCCGCGCCGACGGGGAACGTAAACGGAGCGTGAGTCCGGCCGCGGGGATGGCACTTTGTGAACCACCCTTTAAAACCGGAAGCCCGGATTACCGGGAGAAATCGAGTTTGCCGCGACGCGAATTGAGCGTCGTTTCCTATATGCCTTCTTACCCCATTTTCGCGTCGTTAATGGAGCCGTGCCACTCGCGGTGCAGCAGGGGTGCGAACGAGGGGATGACATTCGTTTGCTACGTGGTCTGTCTATTGGAGGTTGTCTTGCCTCGTTTACTCGTCAAAGAAACGTTTCCTTTCTAAGAATTATACTTGCTGGCCTATTACTAGTTTCATGTATACAGGGTGTTTATAAAAATGTGTTTTATTTATACTCTTTCCTCTTCGCCTTTAAAAAAAACAGAGGCGAAATGATAATCAATATATCGATCCGCGGAAAAACAACTCGGCTTCGATAAATGCAACTTTAATAGGCGTTTCAGGCCCGCATTGTACGAAATATAAAAATGCTTATAACTGCAAAATGATTATTGGACATACGCGTATAACTACTATTATTATTTTGTTTGGCGAGTACAACCGATCCTGAAAAAATGTCTTATATATTTATAAACACCCCGTAGATATAGCTTTCGCGATTATAAAATGAATTTATAATGGGTGCTGGTATTCTGTATTAATACCCTCCCACAACTATTCTGAGTAGCACATTCAAGCAATAAAATGTGTGCAGGGCTATAGTTCTCGCGGGAAGAACTGAAGGGGGGCCCAGGAATTCTTGCTCATCTCTTCAATGTTGGCCACCAGAACTACAGTTCAGCGCTACCCACCCGAAAATTTTGATTTAATGAAATTTCGTGTGATTGTAAATCATATTGTAGTATGCAGCAGTAATTTTCATTCCTGCGAAAATTCACTCCAAAGGGGTGAAAACAGCCCTTAATGTTATCGGTTTTCTTCATTATCTTGATATACCTTTGTACCGCTGCGAGGAACAAGAAAACTTTAAATATAACAATCGTTCAGTTTGCTTCGCTCCATCACGCTACCAAAAGAACGATAAAGTTCTATTAAAAAAAAACAAAAAAACGCGATAACTTTCAGGACGATCTCACCCTTTCAGAGTGAATTTCCGCAGAAAAGAAATTGTTCCGTGCATGATTTACATTCACTCCAAGTTTCATTGAAATCAGAATTTTCCTCCTTGCCGAGGATTCATCGAGCGTCGAACGGGATCAGTGAAAAGCGCGAATGAATCGAGCTCGTTGGCTTTGCTCCCCCATCTGTCCCGTGGCCGCAGAAACGTGGGCGCGAAGCAATTCAGCGAGCATCCGTGGCGCCGGAAACCAGAGTTTCGCGCGTCTAATGGGAAATACCGCGCATTCTCAGGCCTGCGTACAGCCCCTCCCATGGCACCGGATCCCTCTTCGACTGTCTCCAGGCCTCACATTGCTCCCATCGTCGATGGTCGGGTTTCCATTCGAGCGGAAGGTCAATCCCGACGCTTCGAAATTTCGGACCACCCCGCCAACGACGAAATTAACTGTCAATCTCAATTCCACCCCCTCCCCCTCCTCTTGGTCTCTAGAACCCATCCTCGCGCGAGGAGGAACCCCCTTTGACACGGCTGCTCCCACAACAGCTTGCGCCCAGGATATCGTGTGCACGATGCAGGCCTCCCCCTCTTCCCCCTCTTTCCTACCACCCCCTGGCAAGTGTCAATTATAAAGCACAGGGTCTGCCAGAAACGTCAGGCCACCGTGTCACGCCCGTCTCCTCCTCCTTTTTCCGTCAAGCTTGATTTAATCGGGGGAAAAAAACGAAATCTGATCCATGATCGGTGATAATAGAACGCGGCCGAATCCTCGATCATCCCCTAATTCGAACACGCTTCCCACGCGGACGTTTCGGCAGACCGTTCGTTTGCCGGATCGTGCCGAACCGCGCGCGGATATATATATTTCGGGGCCGCGGTCCGTGGCGTCAGCTAATCGAATGATTTATTCGGATCGAGTGTCGGCGATAATTGACCCGGAGAGAAAATTGATGGGACCGGGAAACCGCGGTTAAAGCAGCAGCGGATGGAGGACGAATGAATTCGGCGACGGGGGGTTGTGTAGTTTGACGAAGATTGAGGGTAATTCTTTTATGGATTCATGAAGTTTCTGGGTGGAGGTTTCGGATAGTATCGCTCATTTCTAAGTCACGACGTCGTTGGTGCAGCAACAGGCATGTGCAGAGGTTTGAATGTTTGATAGGAGACCCAAGTGTAGCTCGAAGGTTGGATTTAAATAATTTTCTTTCTCGCTGATGAGCAAAATTTTTGAAGGCTTGTCTGCCTCTAATGGAACAGTGGTTACAGCAGGCGCGAGCCCTGTGGCTCATTAATTTTTATTGAAACAACTAGTCAAAATGCCGGAACAGCTCCCAGGCTGTGTGATTCCCCGTCCTTTATGGATTTATCGACAGTTTTAATTAAAGTGACGAGGATTTTTTTAGCTACAAAGGCTTGTAGCAGATAGGGGTTAAAGTTGGAATGACCTGATCAAAGTTTATAACTGTCAAGGATTTCATTGGTAGAGATAGAATTTTCATATCTGATGATCATGATTCAAGAACTTTGAAAATTTAAAGAGTAAATGTCTCTTTTGGCTGTAGTCAATCGAAAAATTTTCATTGAAATGGAGAAACGTTGGGGTCCCTTCCCCGTATGATGTTAGTAAATACAAATATAAGAAGTATCACATGCATGATGAATAATCAATACACTTCCTACCTAAACCTAGACTTCAAATCATTCTTCCCCTACATACAATTCAATCTTATCAGAATTTCCAAAATTCAATCTTAAATAATCACAAGTTTCCTAATCATTTCACTGAATAACCAGTAGGGCATCCGTTTCCTCTGAGCAACCACTAAAATCCAAAAACCTGAGTCGAGAAACCCATAAAAGTCCAGAAGTGCATCTTCAGGGAGTCCCAATGCATCCGTCCTAAGCAACCTCGAATTGCTGAACAGCGAAACGGACGTGGACGAGCGAAAGAGCAATCAAAACCTTAACGAACAATGAAGAAAGAAGGGGGTGCGTTCAAAGGATGTATCAAGTTAATGACAATGGTGCCATTTGCATCATCGTTCTCTCGAGCCACGAGGAAGCAGATAAGTGCATCTCGCAGATGAGAGAGTGCCCGTGGGCGTGCCTGCGCGGGATCGTTGCACCGGGGCAATAATTGAGACAAACCTCTGTCCTTAGGCGATCGGAGGACTTCCAGCTGAGAATGTCCGAGCAAACACGATAACTAATGGCCCACGGTGCCTTAATGACGTTGGTGTCATTTCTTCCCGTCCCGACAACGGCAGGTAATTGCGTCACGTAGGTGGAGAATCATTCCAACTGATACATCAAGAGGAGATTCGAAGGTTGTGTTCAATGGAAGAAAATGACGGTCGAATTTGCAATCTTCAATTTTTAAACAACCTTTAGCGGAGGTAGAAATATACAGCCACAGGGGGATCTAAACATGTTACAAAAATTTCTATGTTTCTCAGAGTTTCCTAGAGAAATTCTGAAATCCAAGATGAAGGGTAGATGTCTTCCTTCCTTTCTTCTAACAAGGAGATTTTTCGGATGTCGGCTCCTGATTGTTTTGGTTTTCGGATATGTGTTGGAGGACCAAAATATAACAAATATGTACGTGTTTTTTTTTATATTTGGCCAATTTGCATATTTAGGGGGTGAAACTCTCAAACTTTATAAGAAGAGGTACAAAAGTTCCTATTGTTAGTCTAAAGAATATTATAATTGTGTTGAATAAAACATGATATAAAACTTTATGTGAAACTTGATGTAAAACTTTATGTAAAACTTGGCTATATTAAACTTGACTATATAAAACTTGACGATATAATGACGATATAAAACTTGACCTATAAGTACTTGATATAAAACTTTTTATACACTCATAAAATTCACTCTTCATACACTCATTTTTATACAACACACCCAAAAACAAAGCAATCCGAGGCGGACATCTGAAAATCCCTCCTTCCAAATCATAACTATTAAAACCAACAGATTTCTCTACATCTATAAACGAATTACAAGGAATATTGAGCCATTTCGCCCCCACGAAAATCCATCACACCCACGTCGCGTCAATTGCACTTATCAACAAGCATCTCCCGTCTTTCCCAAGCACCGCTGTATCAGTTCGCAAGGGGTGCATAACTACACAGCCCGGAGCATATGCTAAAGCCGAATTTATCGTAGAACTGTGGCAACACGGAACTGATTTATCCCGTTCCATGTCCGAAATGGGCTGTTGACGTCGATCCCTATTAGACCCGGGGTTCGGAACGTCCCCCCCGTCACCCGTCACAAGGGTCAACGCGCGAAATATGAAAAATCGAGCAATCGCCGTTGCCCGACGCGAAGGGCAGAGACGGCTGATTCTTGCACAGCCACGATAACCGAGCAAATCTTGATGAATTGACCGATTTCCTCGCTCAAGGACCCCGGGAAAAATGGATACGTCACTCGCTGTGAAGCACATATTTCCTGGTGCACTCGAGGAAACAGCGAGTATATCCCCCTCCTCCCCGTCGACGTCGGACAAAAGTGGATGATGCTGCAACGCTGGAGGAACTGTCAGATACCGATCGACACGGAGATCGTGACGAATCGAGAAGCTTTTCTATAGGGTAGCGGTTGTCTATCGACAGTCGACGAGGCTCGATAGCTTCGTAAAGTGTGCGAAATTGCGACGGGGGGGACGGGCGAGCGACGACCCTCGTGAATTACCGATCGCCGCGGATTAATGGACGCCATGACTAGTCATAAATTTCCCGGTGCCCTCATATTTCGGGAATAACGCGACGGGCACGAGCTCCGCGGGAAACTTTCCTCTCGCTTGGCAACCGTACAAATCGCCCGAGAGGGAATCGTGGCTCCGCGAACGTTTCTTCGAATATGCATAGCAAATCGCGCGGATGGCTCTCGAAAACTCTCCGCGGAATTGGAGGAGCTCCCTCTGCCTCTTTGTGAATGATAATGAGAGCCTGGAAGGAGTAACCGCAGCGTAATCGATGAAATAGTAGGAATATAAGGAGGAGATCGGTACGTTGAGGTTGAAGTTTGTATGAAACTCTTTACGAGGATGCATTGTTAAGCTCTCTCGCAATTTTTCTTGCTCGTGGACAAGTCGCGGAATGGCCCCCTCGCTCGTAAATGTCCAATTAAGTGTCTCGATAACGTTTCCATCTCTTCCCGAACGATTACTCGCTCTTTAATTCGAGAACGTGAAGCGACTCTGAATTCATTCAGTTTCTACTTTGCATATCTATTAGCCTCAAGTTTCGCGAAGATTTATTACCTCATCCTGGGTGAATAAAGAGAGACACCGACGGCTTCGAGAGGGAAGTAGTTCTATTAATAAATGAACATGACTTTGACTTTCATTCAAACTGCCTTCTCTCAACAGTACCTATCTAATTAACTACCACCGCCCTTCACTATTTTCATTTTCCCCCGGCAATTAATTTCCTTTACTACATTGCGACACCGGCGTGTTTCAGCGACACGCTTTCATTTCTCTACAGAACTAAAAGCAGCAAAATGAACCATTTCTCGTCCACCGAAAGAAACGGAGCAGCTCCAGAAAAATCGTTCAAATTCCCCAAGACACGTGACAAACGACTAATAGCATACTGGCGCTTCAACGGACCAGGGTACGGAGCGGTCGATATGTTAAAGAAACGAGCAGAAAATACAATTTCCTAGAGAGCCGCGTTCCCGACGTGCCGCGCGCCAGAAATGCAGCTCGCCGGGGTAGGTATGTCTCTGTCGATTGAGAAAACGCATCGATTCACTGCCGCTTACAGTCGATTTCCGGCCCGGTATTATCTCGAGAGCTCGGTGGAGTGCACGGGTCCGGGGCAATATTATCGGGAAAACTGTTCTCGGGCAAAACCGAGGCACGGGGCTGGCCCTGACTCGCGTCGATATATCAAAATTACTCGCTGCAGCTCGGCCATCACGCCCCCTCGGGTCTTAGCGAAGGGTGGCCCCGACCGGACATTAAATCCGTACCCGAGGAATTAGCAGGGGTAGCGGGGGTGCGCGACTGGAATTAACGCGCAGCCAGGGCAAATCTGTTTGCCGGAGAATAGAGCCGTGAAGAAATAAACTGTGGAATTTTCTGGGCTCGCTCCGCGACTAGCTGAACCCTGGCTGAGAGAGCAACTCCACCCCTTGGCTGTTAGGCGGCTCCAAATGGGGTAGAAATATGCTTTCATCGCGTGCCACGGCGAGGATGTAGTGTACGCCGCGCGGAGACTCGAGGACGTGTTTATACAGTGGGTCAGGAAGGCGTGTGAATTGTGGTTGTTAAAGATTGCTTGGTATAGGGCCGAGGAAACTGTTCTGGAGTTTGGGGGATATGGCGTGACAAAGAACTGTGAATATTTAGAAACGCAGAGGTATGTATATCTATCGCGAATAATCCCGCCAGCGTTACTCCGACAGCGTACAAATTTCCACGAATTTTTCCGCGTCAAAACGCTGCTCCGGAAAGGACAGAAAGAATGGGGAGCCCGTTTCCGGGATGGAATTCTAACAACGTCCGACAGGATAAAGCCAACAGCGAGCACGTGGAATTATATACATATGTATCGAAGCGTTATAAGCGATGCTCTGGCTGTAGCGTTTACAACGAAATCGCTGTCTCTTTTCCCGCTGCGTAATTCCGAACCGCCCCGCGGAGTAGCGAAATTTTACAAACACCATGCCCCCGCGGGGACAACATCGCCGTTCGTGTTTCACAAATAAATATGTGCGCCGCGCAGGGTTGCGCAGTTGAATATCATTAATGCCATTCGACGCCCCGTACACTCGATATCGTTTATGTAATTTCGTGAAATATAACGCCCCTCTCGAATGACTCACTCGGCCATTTTTCTCCATTAGGGCGAAGAAAGCCATCCGCGAGTTGGACAACAGAGACACGAAGCAATGGCGCTATAAATGAAAGGCCTGCAAATAAGAGATATCACGTTCGGCAATCCGATCGTCCGATTTCTTATCTCCCCCGTTGCCGAAACGCGAGGGAGAAATCCCGGCAGGAAGAGCACTCGGGCCGTGCAATAACGCCGGCCAATTAGCTGGGCCAAGACAACGTCAGAGTGTCCTCGATGACGTCATTGTTCGACGAAGTATCATTCCAGCGCGACCCCACGCAGACGCCCCAAAGCCAGACGTATCAACGCGCATAGGGTGGGATCATCGATTGCGTTGCGCTTCTGTTTGCTCCGACGATCAAATGTCGCTTCGGCGAATTGTCCCGCAGCGCTCGATGCGATATGAATTTTCTCGTGACCTCGCCGCTCTCCCCCCGCGTTCCCGTTCCACTTCGTCCCTCCACCAGCTATCTCTTTTCCCTCCATTTTCCAGCACCCTGACTCCGGCTACAGCAACGAAATTCTACGCTCCATTTTTTTTTCATCCACCGGGACACTCGTATCGCCGGCGAAATTCGAGGCGACACGGGGAAAATCGTTGATAAACTTTTAACGAGATACGGGCACACGAACCGATCGAGAATTATTGGCAAACACGCTGCGCCGTTCCGGCGGCGAAAAACCCACGAGTATTTCGGGATAGGAGTGTAGGAACGGCGTTAAACGGGGATTCTAGCTGCGATCGGGCGTTGAGGATCTTGGGAAATGGATTTTTCGCGGTGTGTAACGTGCCGAGAAGTTTCACGGAGCACGGGCTTCGTTCGTCATTTTGAAATCGCGGGGCACAGGGGTGGCTTCGGTTGTAGATGAAGTTCCAAATTATTCGAGCAAGCAAAATTCTCCTAAGGGTAAGTTTGTGTTGGATCTGCGATAGAAACTATAAGACCGTCGATCAGATGACGATAAACGCTGCGATAATACGACAGTTTCAGTCGTTTAAGGGGTTATACCTAGTCAGGCGGCCGAAAAGAGGCGAATGTTTGTGACTTTTTTTTAAAAAGCGGAAGTATATATTCTTACAGAACTTTTTGCACTTAAACGAGCAACATTTAAAGAACCCTTGGTAATTTTTTCGTGGCAAAATATTTGCGTTTATAACGTCCTGATTTTTTCGCCTGGTTTTTGCACGAAAAAATCAGGGTTTCAACTTTAAAAGCCGCCATTTTGTTTTAATTTTTGTTAATCAGAGGATACATTAATATACTAACGAAATCTTGTTTGTTTCTTGATTTTAGATAATCTGGTCCCGAATGGCAGTGCTCACCGCAAAACCAAATTTTTACAAAGGCTTGTTGTGGATGGCGATTGTTACTTTATTATAAACGTAAATATTTTTCTACGAAAAAATTACCAAATGTTCTTTGAATGTTGCTCTTTTAAGTGCAAAAAATTCTGTAAAAATATATACTTCGGCTTTTTCAACCAAAAACAATTACAAACATTCGCCTCTTTTCGGACGCCTGACTAGGTATAGCCCCTTAAGATTCAGCAAAGGTGAATCGTTTAAACATGAGTGATTCTGAAGAAGAATTATTATTATCTTCAAGTTCCGTAAAATGGTATAACGGAAAAGGTCTACGCAGAAAACGTAAACATTGTGTTGTATTTAATTTAATGGCTACTTCGTCTCATAACTTATCTCAAACAAATCTGTTATGCATCAACGATGAAAACGGCGATAATAGCGAAGGAAAGGTAAAATTTAATTCTCCACGCTTGTATCGTTGGTCATGTAGTAAGCATGGCTCTGCTCGCTGTTCCAATGCACATACTTTCATTACCAAACTATAAAATGTATTTCTACGTCTCGTTCTTTTCTCCAACATGAACGTACCCTCGATATAAACACGTGCCACAAGAGTAATAATCCTGCAATGAAAGAAACAAAAATTCAAGCTCCACTTATTCCCACACCTCCCCTAATTACCGCCACGAGCAACTAAACCCCCAAACACGATCGCTGGAGAATCGGTCTCAATGTCGACTGCCTGCAGCCGCAAAAGGCGGAAAAATGCGGACGAGGCCTCGCGCGCGTGCAACTAACGCGCCGCAAAATTTCAGCCGTCGGATGGAATTAATTTAATTTAACGAGGGCCAAATGAATAGCAACGCGTCGTAATTCACGCCAGGCGTCGGCCACGGTTCGCGGTCGAAACAATGGCAGCCAGCGGAGGAGAAACGCGCACCGGTTCCGTTCCGCGCTTGCGATCGCGGGACCGTCCTCTCCTTTGACGTCAGGCGGCATCGAACCACACGGCTGGATTTCACAATCGACGAAAGATACGGTTTCTAGAAGACGCCCAGAGCCGCCGTGCTTCTCAGCGCGGCTGTATCTCTCCCTCTTCGTTAACATAGCGTTACGCGAATACAGATCGAATGTCACATCCCAGCGCCTCCACCCCATCTGCACGCGCAGATGAGCAGAGTGAGAGAGCTCCCGGCTTCCGGCGCGCCAGTCTATCCGAAGACGTTTGCATAAAATTTCACGTGCCATTCTGCAGAGCCCGTAAGGACACGCTGGCTTTTGCCATACGTTCCATAGGGAACACCTTACGGCTGCCATCGCGCAAGGTGGCGGCTAGATGAGGTCACATTATCTCGCGGTTGGACGGGGGAATTCAATTCTGACGAAAATCCAATTTTATAAGCCAGGTGTAGGTATTGATCGTGGGACCAGGCTGGGCGAGGAGGATCTTCCGTTTTCTTCGTCGTGAACTTCAAGTTGAGAGGATGAAGAGATGTAATGGAGCAAAGTTTCATGGTCGTTGATGTACATACTGAATTTTTGGTGAAACAGAGGAGAGTCACTGAATTTCTTTGTTGAAGAAAAAGAGTCCGCCGATTGAGTGCCTGGACCGGGAATCGAACTCGGGATCTTTCGCTTGCCAGGCGACTACTTTAACCACTAAGCTACCACAGCCGGCGACTTTTCTTCTTCTCGAAGTGATCGCACTCTAAACGCAAATAACGTACCGCCACCTATCTGCCAATTTCTCGCCTAAACGCCTACATATTATGTTCTGTGAGAATTGTCCGCTTAGTTCATTGGTTTTAGTAGATTTATTTGTGAAATGAATCTGGCGTGGTTGCTTTGTGTGTATACAACTTGTATTTGAGGAATCTTCTTTTAGGTGCCGGCATATTCTGCCAGGAGCTTCAACCGCGCGAAGATATTACGGTTTCTCCCGTTATCCGATTCGAGGAAGCATTAACGCTCCGGCGAAGCTAGTCCCGCAGCTTCCGCGAAATTAAACTTTCGGAGTGTGCACACCGGTGGCGAGCAAACCGAACAAAAGTTTCCGCTACGTTTGCGAAAGAAGCCCGACCTGCTATCGCGATCGGGGGAAGTTTCCCGAACAAATGGAAAAAGAGCGGCGCCCAGGTCTCCGGTAGACAACTACGCTGATAAACAGGGTAGTTAAAAAGCCTGAAGACACGGCACAACCGCCCAGAGAACTGTCGTCTTCGTCGGCAACGAGAACCATTCCGCTAACTCCTAATTTCTCCGTTTCAATTATCGTCCCGCGCTGACGCATCGATTATAAACGATCGCCTTATTCACAGCTGCAGTTCTCTGTAGCATTCTGTCGCTTGTAATGCCGGCAGTGACTTTGACTCTGCTATCAAATTTTCTCTCGTGTTGCTTAACCTCTTGTCGCTTCGAATTTTCCCTTCATTTCCATTCATTCCTCCGTTCAAGTACAGTGCTATTATCTTCGTTCCTGTGACTCCCAGTGACTCTGTATTCGCGCGTCTTTGCTTTGGATCCGCTCGGTCCCCGAGCTCTCTGCTGGCCTTTGTCACCTCACTCGTCTCCCGGATCCTCATCCAAGCTTCGTCGCCGTTCCACTCGGGCAGGCAGCTTGCTACTTAACCTCGTCGTCTCTTCCACGGCTCCAGACTTCTGTTTCCGGCCGCCTTCATATTTCGCTTGCCTCTGTGTTCCTCTGGGCTTCTCTTGCTCCTCCTAATAATTGTTGCCCTCGTTTCGGTAACAGTGGTACTTGAGGGAGATGCGGCTAAGAAAAAGGGGATACTTTTCTCGAAATCACAGGGTTTCAATTCGAGTTCACCTCCGACTTTCCAACATTCCAACACGTGCCTCTTCAGTTGTCTCGAAAACTCCCACATCCATAGACACATCCCCGGTTTCATTACTTCCTCCAATCCTTTCCACTAGCTGCTTCGACTCTTTACAAGCCCACGTCTTTGCTTCGTTCCTCCCTTCAAGCTCCAATTCTTCTTCCTTTATTCCACCTTCGTCCGACACATCTTCCTTATCCCCGGAGCTCCTAACTCCCAAGATTCATCACTACTGTCCCCCTTCCTTCAGCCCCCTCTACCTTCCCGCCGAACTTTCCTTCCCAAACTTTTCCCTAGACTTCATCTTCACCTGGCGCACCCCCTCCGCCTCCCAAGGTTCCTCGATTCTCCTCCGACATCCTCTTCCCTACACCCCCGCGCCTTCCCCCATTACCTACCATCGTTTCGCCCGCTCATCTCCCCGTGCCTCTTCACAGCCGTCGCAGCGATATAATAACAATCGGTCAATCATCGTTACGGGCGCATCCTGCCACGGCCCAAACTGCGGATTCCCTTCGGCCGCGCACAAAGGGACGCGGTGCGCGCCCCCCGTTCGAGCCGATTGCGTCCTCGCTGACCATTAGGCCGGATCTGCCAATCTTCAAAGCAATATAAAGCCAGCGCTTTATTTATGTACACAGTCGTCGCTGTCGCGGGCCGTGTGTACATTCCTGCCGGGCGCGAGGAACGTGGCGCGCCGTCGAATCGGCCCGCTGCAAACCACGCCCTTACATAAACAGTATAATTGCGGGGGCGTTCGGGCGAATATACGACTTCGCAGGGGCTACTTGGCCCCCCTCTTTCCCATCTCGCTTTTATCGCCGTAGTCGTGACAGAACGACCGGGCCTCGCCTACGCAGCGAAGGACGACGATGGGGATTCATCCGCCGAGCTTTTCCTCTCCTGTCTTCTTCTCCCCCTGGCGGTGTCACGCGAGGAGACACGAGTGCGTCACGACGTTGGGGGGTGGACGCTGTTACGTGGGGATCTATGAATTTCTTCTTCGCTCGGACAGAATAACACGGAAACGGGACTGGGGGTTGCGTTGATTGTGGGATGCTTGGGACGTGGTTTTCTCCGTTTTTCGATTTAGCGACTGTGGAATTTGAGGGATAATTAGTGGTGCACCCAGAGAGGGGAAGTGGTGGAAGGGGCCTAAAGAAAAAGGAGAAGGGAGATTAATGTAGCCAAGATTGAAGTAATTCAAGAGCTTTGTAAAATGGAAAGGAAAGTGGATATTTTAGTCTTTAAATAAATTTTTATAATCACACAATCTCAACTCGATTGTTCACAAGTTCAACTCGGCTCCCCCAAGATTAAATCCTGAGTGCGCTACTGGGATTGATGATAGTAGAATCTTGTTACAGGTGAAATTGGTGTAAAGTTCAAGGAAATCCATTTGCAAACATATTCGGATTACATCCGTGCAACCTATACCTCAACTTTGCTTAACTTTATGCATTTTATCCCCTACAAATTTGTGCTCCGCTTCCAGTAGACCGGGAAATACTGTAACGAATAAAGCCTGCAAAATATCCAGCGCGTTTTCATCAACGTATTCAAATTAACCACTCACGGGCGAGCGCAGCGTGAAAAACGAAGGAAATGTTAATTTTCTATTAAAGTGGCTTCATGTTTCGCTGAATTTTTCCCCCGCTCTTTATGAAATCGCATTCCAACCGCTCGGTACTTCCTCCCACTGATACAATATTAACTGCGCTCAAACACGATTCTAATTACACCATAAAGTACGCCCGGACAAATTAATGTAAAATTCCCGGGGCCAAGGGAATTTCGACGCACACACGTTAAACACGAGTGTAAATACCGCGGCCATGAAGTCTCGCAGAAAAATGAGGTAGGCAGGAGGGGGTTGAGAAAAAAAACGCAAATGTGGACTGTACCTCTGCGGAACGCAAACTAGTATCGCGCCCGTCTGACTGCGGAACCACCACTAACCGCTGCACGCTTCGAGGGAAACGTCTCTGCCCGTGGAAATCGTGCCTCTTTTATTCAAGCGCGTTCACGTTACCAACACACGATCGGCTACGTAATTAAAACAGGAATAATTAATGGGGCGTAAACCATCGACGCTGGCAACGATTTTTAACGTATTTATACGAACGAGCGGGAGGTCAAACATCGATGGGAACACGCAACGTCGAACACGTGGACAATCCTGTTAGGTACCGGATTCGCGAAAAATCTACTTCTACATGTAATCGCAACGGAATCGGTACATATCCACGGCTTTACAGAGTTGCTGCTTGAATATTGATAGGGCGGATGTAATTTACAATACGAGGGATACGAAACAAGCTTACCTACCTGCGACTCTAATGGCCATTCACCCGCGCTCGTTAACACGTTCCGTGGCACGGTGGGAAAACAGATTTTTGTTGGGACCATACAAAGTGACGAGAAATTATAGTAATTCAATATTGGCGTGCAGCACCATTTTTGACAGTTTTCGAGTTGTGACGTGTAATAAAAAATTCTATATCGTTTGGCGAACGTTTCATGAAAATCCGATAACAAATGAGCGATTTATTGCAAATAAATCAAAATAGAAATATTAATATTTTTATTATGGAATATTTTCTCGCCAAAAACAGGAAAAAACCTAATTAGCTTAATAGCTGCTACTTATTGTGTGAAAATATATATTTTTCTATTAGCGTTCTCTTTTTAATGTTAAGTCAAAACAATAAATTTTGTAAACACTTTTTCCTAATTTATTCAAAGTTGGTAAATATGGTGTTGCACCTGCTGCAAGGTCCTCAATAATTGCGTCGTATTCCTAATTCTTTCTAGCTTTTGTTCTGTTATCAACTCGACACCAAATCGAGAAATAGAATTTTCCTTTAAAAGAATGTTTCACTTGCAATAAGAAACGCGTGCCACCAATCCCCCACGTGGCATAAGAGCGCGTTAATAACTCAAAGATGATGATTATAAGCAGCGGTTATACTGCATCTATCAGAGCCACCCAGTAGTCCGCTGCTAAATTAACTTAGCGACTTTCAGCAGCGCAGATTAAATCAAAATTTTCCCCAGCGAAAGAGCGAAAAGCTGCCTTTAATCTTCTTGAGATTCCACAGCAGCTCGGCAGCGACTTTTCCGCAACGAAGTTACGCGGTTTTTCTTGCTCGCGTCGACGCCTTCCGTGCCGTGCTAGCAGTTTCTTTATTTATTCCCCCCGTGGCCGCGCGAGGAGCGTTTAAAAAATCGCGATAGAGCGCGGACGTGCTCGGCGTACGGCTCACCCCAACAGCTTTAAGGGGTATTTTATGAATCTACAGGTTGTAACCTTGTTCTTCTCGTTCGATTAAAGCTCCTCTTCCCTCGGGCGACCCTGCAGGCCGCGGACTAAAATATCACCCTCACCTTTCCAAGGCCAGCAGCAACAGCAGTTTCACGCTTCGCCTGTATTTATTCCGTCGAACTTGCCCCGGGATTTTATTTTTTTTCCCTCCCCGTCCGTCACGGGGAAGGCGCTTTTACTGCTTCCCGCGCTGGCGTCGCCTTTTAAAAACTTGCCCGTTAGAGAAGCGGGCGGGATTTATTTATACGCTCTCCAAAGCGAGCGGGGAAAAAAAGTTTTGATTGCGAAACGCGCGACCTCTGCTTCCTTCGTTACGCGGCAATAATGTTTTATTTCCTTCTTCTCTTTGCCGCGGACCTTCAGAGTATTGAAAAGGGATTTTCCTGGTGTTTTGATGCTTTAAAGGATGGTGGTAAAATAAATGCTCGGAAAATGGAGGGCTGTCTGCGATGGTAATCTGCGAGTCCTTTTAACAGGCTTTCAGAGATTTTCTCTTGCTGCCGACCTGAGTTAGGTATGCTTCTCATACGGGATTTTATTTCTGCTTCATTCTTTTATTAATTAGCAAGCTTTTGTATTAAATGTTATCAATGGTGTCTGAGAAATAAATTCTACTTTTCTCCGAGTTTTCATTTAATTCGAAACAGGATGCGAGGGTTGTGCAAATTTAATAAAAACTTGGATCCGCAATACTGGAGTATTTTTCTTCCCAAGCCAATCTGAAATGGAAAGTCTGAATGCGATGGTAAAAGGCTCTAATGACAGCCTCGATTACAATTCATTTTTAATAATATAAAATACATTCGGATTCTTTTCAAATATTTTAGTGTTTCAAGAAATTAATTACTGGAAAAGAATAAAGGGGTTGTATTGTTGACATTACACGAGAGCTACGAAAAAGCTGAAATATTTCACGTTCAATTTAAATGCAAATACGCACAGAATATTCTACACTATTCTCTCGCACAAATCGATGCGAAAAAACGCTCCGCGGGATATATACCCGAACGGATTTAAAAAACAAATCCCAAAATATTCGGAAAAAACAACGTCAACGGCGGAACCTAAAACTCTTGGAAGCCCCGGCTAGTTTCGTATCTTAAAACATAAAATCCTTTAATTATCGCTGGTCCCTTTTGCTCGTATATTCTGTGACCGCGACTAGCAATAAGGAAAATGTGGAGCACAGTATCCAACGGGGCTAAACCAGAATGGACTTGTTAATTTTGCATACTCGGTTTGCCTAAGTAATCAACAACTTTAATCGCGAGTTATGGGGCTATATAATGCAGTTACTCCTTTTATCTCTGCGAAGGCGGGCTGCATGTATATCTCGCAGCGTAATAACGTTATCTACCCACAGCCACCTCCACGAGAAATCGTAACGCTTCCGTAATACCACTGCTTCCGTTATTTAATTTTACAACTTCGTTCGCGCTTCTGAATAGACAGCTCGCGTTCCCACTCTATCATACTGTTTCACTCAATATTATCACCGTCTGCTTAAGTGATCACACCACATTGAGCGACACAAAACCACCGATGTTTTCATGAATTTTTTACAAGAAATCTATGCGCTCAGTTAAAGCGCCCTTTTGAGCAACATTGAAGAACTTTTTTTTTTAAATGTCTAAGTTTATTTGTGACGGAAAAAACTCAGACTTGCCCGGTAACTGAAAATCAAAAGTTCAGCAATCTTTTTATTTTTAAAGGTATTCCTTCTTATGGCCTGACGTACGATTGTTTTTAAAAATTCAGAAGATTGCAGAAATCATAGCGTCTTAAAGAAAGATTGAATTTTTTCCCAATATTTTTCGATTTCTCGAAATCATCAAGGTACTGTCACGTTTTAATTTCTTTGCCATCGCCGTGTTTCCACGTTGACATTTTCACACTCAAGATCATCGAGAGTATTGTCCAAATAGCAATTTCTCAAAACCTAGTGCCACTCGAAGTGTCAATGAAGAATCTCCTCGTGAAAACTCCGAAGAAAATTCCATTACCCTCATCCAGAGACCATTTCCGTTCACAGCCAATGATCAACACCGACAAAGCTATGCAAAAAATTCCAATATCAAATTTCCCCTCCGAACAAAAATTTCCATCCACCAGCCCCGCGTATTCTATTCCCGAAATAAAACGAAAAAATGGCTTCGGATCCCCGGTTCACGGTGTCCCGTGTTCCAATAAAACGTGACACAGGCGTGACACACCGCGGAAAATCCGATGTTACTTGAAAGCGCCTGAATTCGAGGCGTGTTCTCCCGGGCCGTGCCACGTCGGGATTAATAAATCGACTCTGCAGCGGTGCACTTCTGCGCGCATCGTTCCCATTCCGCGCGGTAATCGTGATTCATTCGTGCAGCTATCGGGACAAATCCGATCATATTCATCCTGGACAGGGAGGGGAAGATAGAAAGGTAGACAGAGGGAGGGAGGGATCCGTTGTTTCAGTGGAAAAGTCCCGGCGGCACTGTTGCGCGTGGCAGGGACGCGCGACGCTTTCCCTCGTCAGTGACAGAAGTTGCCCGTGTAGGGACGCGCGCGCTCTCTCCTTTGGCGGAAACAGGGCGCAAGTTAGCGGTAATTAAGGACGGTTACCTCGAGGAGGCGAGGAGTCAGGGTTAACGAGGGTCCTCCACCGCTCTGGCAAGCTTCGACGGATTCTGCGGCGCAAGGTAAACTCTGACCGGTTAATTTCAGCCGAGTCGAGTGCATAAACGGGCACGGCTATCGAGCTTCGACGGGCAACCTTTCCACTAGATGCCATTTATCGGGTTGGCCTTGCTCGTCGAAGGCTCATGAAAGATACTGCGAAGTCCGAGGAACAGATAGCCTAAGTTTTCTGGGGGGGTTGTACCTTCGATAGACGGAGGATAAAATAGCGTAGATTGCGGGAAAAGCTGGGTCTCGTTGAAAAGTAATGGAAGGTAACAGCGAATGATACTAGAATGTATACTTATGGAGTAATACCGTAGAGTACAGAATAATGCTGGAATAGTAAGGAAGGGAGAAGGTAGAATTGTATTTTCTCGATTTGCTACGATTTTCGCAGGATCAATACCAAAGCCTAAGCACAGAGAACGCCTCGAAAGCCACGTATTTCAAGCACTTCACAAAAGGAACCGTTCCAGCGGAGGGGAGCAACGTGATTTTCCACGAAGGTAATACGAGCACGGTTCGTCGTAGCAACATAAAACGATACCTTGTTTGAGCCGTGCAGCTATCGTTCGCGTAAACACCGATCCTTTACGCGACTCCGTGGGCTTTGCAGAAGATTAAACACCCGGAGACCAAGTCGAAGAGAGTGGTCTCTGGTTTGAAAGACGGCTGAGAATAACCCCCTTCGATTTCAATCGGGGAAACTTCATTGAAAGAGAGAGGGAGAGAGGGGGAGACACGGTGGATCGAATTGAACTCTGACCAACCAGCGACCCTTAATTTCCTGTTCGACTTCTTAATTGCATGCCCGCTGAGCGGAACGTGCACTTAGAGCGAAGTAAGCCATGCCTCGGATTCAAGGGACGTCTGATTTCAAAGGAAACTCTATACGCGATTTCTCTGATCAAGGGACACACCCATCTGTTCGCCATTCGAAAAACTACCCCCTTTCGCCGAGTTGATTTCTACCCGGCGAATGACATACATATGTACGTTGAGATTCGATCTCGGTTCGCGACTATATTTCGTGACCACTTGCTGTTTAATTAGAAGCTCCGCTGCAATCGTACCGCCGAGCAAAGCTGAGATAACGATCGAGTAACTGCGCGTAGATTGTATTCTTCGGTGCTCGAGAATAATGATAAAGATCGAGTAATTGACAGTTACGGATCGCTATTTAATTGGAGCGTCTATGCAACGAGCAAATATGGACGGGGATGGTGTAACTGTCGGATGGAAGTCAATAATTTAATCGACGACCCTCGTGCATATTTTAGGATGAAGCGAAGTGGTCGGTAAATACGTTGGGAGGATAATGAAATTGGATCTTGAATGCTAATTCCACGACCATTTAATTTAGCTTGTTACAGTGTTTCATAGGCGATATACGGTGCTTCCTGGCGATTTTAACGTGTATAATTGCGTCACGTTGCAAGTGGGACCGAGTCAGAGCTAGTGCGCGGTTTAATCCCACGAGTATCAGAATTTATTTCAGATCTGACGGTCTTCAATTCCGCTTGGAAAAACCCAAATGGAAACTTAAGAGGGTACTCTGTGTAACTGCCCGTTTTTCAACGCCATCTTCGAGAATTTATTTAACAAAAACTATGAGTTTATACTGTTTGGCGTTTTTCCTGCTTATTAAGATATGTTTGAAGTACGGCTCAGATTTTTTGTGAACTTTTTATCGCTATGGTTGGAAGTTGGAACCACGGGCGAGTTTCTATCTTGTACAAAATTAATTTCACAGAACAAAAACAGCTAAATTTTTAGCAGCACTCGCGCATTTTTTCAAAAGCCTGTCATTCTGCAATTTTTTTGTCAATAAAGAACAACCGTAATACAACTATAGTAAGGAAAGTAAACCTATTTTCCCATTGTTTATGGCTATAACAGTTTCCACACCATCGCCCGTCGAAAATGAATTTTTTTGAAGAAGCTTTCACCACCGACCATATCTATGTATATATGCGGTAAAAAAGCTCAGAAGAATTCTGAGTATTACTTCAAGCATACCTTAATATGGAGGCAAAATGCCAGCCAGTATAAACTTATATTTTACGTTAAATAAATTCTCGAAAATGGTGTTGAAAAACCGGCAGTTACACTAGAGTACCCCCTTTTAAAATACACTTCCGCTACACAGAAACGGAAATCCATTTTACCAGCCAAAAGCGATCACCAATCCAGCAAAATCTCTCAAGAACAATTCCACCCCCCTCCCCCCACCCCTGAAACCCTCCCGAGCCAAGAACACCAAGCATCGATCACTATCCGAAGTCGCCTCACGACCAAAGACGCGAGCCGATCCAGAAGATCAAAGTGTCTGGAAGGGGGCAGCAAAGCTCGTCACCGTGGAAGTGGAAGGGCTTTAATTAAAAAATTAGCTCCACCTTCGTGCAGGACAGACGAACACGAGCCAGAAAGATACAGAGGGTGGATCAGTGTAAACCACGGTCAAGGGCACTTTCATTTAAACCGAACTGTATCCACGGTCCAGTATGGGACGCGAGACGCTAATCCAATTTGCGAGCAGCCGCTCCTTTAATCCTTTGCCACACACAGCTTCCGGCCTAACCAAGTTTTTCAATTGAATTTCCAAGGTCCCTCCGCGAAATCCCCGCCGCGCATTCGTCCCTCGTTTTCCCTTCGGTTCGGACAGCGTGGACGCGAGTCGAGAGGATCACCGTCCATTGGAAGACACGCACCTCCAACGGCCACGGATCCGTGCGATTGATCGGACCATCGGCCCGGCCAGACGGACAAGACACAATTAAGCCTGGTTTACATGGAGCTGGCCGAACCGGTGGAACCGTTCCGGGAACTGGACGGTAATTACAGACTCGAAACGGTTTTGCCAGTAACTGGAACAAGACAGCGTTATAGGGCGATGTTGTACACTCTGGTAACTGGCAGCAGCGCGCAAACTGCCTTTCAGGCTAGCTGAACTCTGGCTTCGCTGGGAACACGTTGCGAAGTGACGGTAATTTTCAGTGGGCAAGTCTAGTGGGGGTTTCTATGCTCCTAGGAGACTGTGCTCCTCCTCTCCTGATGACTCATAAAGGAAGATTCCCAACTCGGAAATTAAGAAAATTATTAAACTTTGGGGATATGTAGAGGATATACATATATATGAATTATTATTTTTTTGCTGCTCAAATTCACTCTAAGGTGGTGAAATTCACCCCTGAAAATCCGGATATCCTCTGCTTTTGTGTGATAACTTGCGAACTGTAAGTTACTAAATGATAGTTTTAATTAAAAGAAGTAACTTTTGTCTGAAAACTTTTTCTCTATTTCTTACTATGATAGTTCACGAGTTATAACACAAAATCGAAAAATAACCGGATTTTCAGGGGTCAATTTCACGTCCCTAAAGTGGATTTGGGTGACAAAAGAAATTGCGTAATAAATACCCATATATCCTCTACATATTTCTAGAGTTTTATGGTTTTTTGTATTTCCGGGTTGGAGATCTTCCCTTGTCAGAAAACGATGGAACGTTTATTGGGGGTTGCTTTTTATAGACGTTGATTTATACACAGTATGTTTAAAAAATAACAAGATTAACAGCGCAGGATGGCCATAAAGTCTCCCCACCCATTTTAGCGAGTATCTCTAGCGAGAACTTCGCGAGAACTTATTCAAGATTTAAACACACTTTGCGGAAGCAAATTAATAGAATTCAACATGACACGCTTTGCATTTCAAAGCACCGCTGTCATCGTTCTAAGGTAGGTAGAAGGTAATATCTTGCTGCAATTCATTGACGATGGAATTTTGGGCACTGTTGTGTTTTAACAGAATGGACCACCTGAGCATTTTGTAAGCATCGCCTTCCAAACCAAGCCTTTTCAATGCACCCGCAATAATTTTTATTAGGTACTCCACTGTAAGCACGCAGAAGTTGATTTTCAGCAGTTTGCTAATTCAACATTTATAATTTATTGAAAAAAAGATTAACTCTATATTTCAACTAGCTGTAAAATCACCAATTTTCAAAATACCACTAAAGACTACAACATATCCAAGTTTCAGCAAAATCCGAAATGTTACTCCAAAAAGTATCCGATTTCGCGTGAGATGACCCTATCTGAATCGGCATACTGTTACTATTATGTGTTCTGTAATTATTCTTTCATCAATTCCCGCGTTCCTCCAGCTCCCTTCTTTCTCGTGTACCACAGTAGCTGGCGTTTGTTTTGCTTCCCCGCGGCTTCTGCCCCGGCTGAATGTGCAGCGTGCGAAAAAAAAGACTGTGGAATCCACTGGGATCGGAAGTCAGGAGTTCTGTCGCAAACAAGGACGCCACTCACTCCGCCAGCGTTGCTCCGCTGGTGGTCACGCTTTTTTCTGCTGTTTCTACTGCGCGAGGGGCTCGTTTTTGCAGGAGGCGCTTCCTCGTGTACAGAGTTCTTTTCTTTATCAGGAGCTAATGGTGCGAACATGTGGAGAAGAATTCTGGACCGACTCGTAGGCGTCAAGCCTATCGATCTTGTAGTAAAAACCGAATTGAGTTAAAAGGGTTAAATGCGCAGCTTTTTCTTTAACCTTTTAAGTTGTCCTAAACTCTCACATTTCCATAGAAGATCGGTGCATTTATTTATCATGTTGGATTCGAGTCTGCGACACCTGAACTCCATGAATTTCCATGAACAGTGAAAGTTATATGTCTCTCTACGCGTCCAAGGAGTTCCATGCTCCGCAAGACAATGAAGTCTGACCACCAATTTTCGATTCCCCTTCGCGGCGACAGTTATTCATTCCCCCAGAAGTTGCCGAACTTTGTTCATTATATTCGTCCTCGTCCTCCACCATTTAATAAAACTTTTAATTCTCAATCTCCCATCGTTCCTCGCAACGTGGTCTCCTCCACCTTGCCCGAAGCAACGCACGTGTAATTAAGGAGCATCGAACAAGTTCGTTAAGAAAAGAAGCCGGCGTTCGAGAAACGTCACGCGCAGTTAAAATTCTTGACTTTTCTTGGCAAAACATTGACAATCTCAGCTACGTACACCTTATACCAAAGGCACCACTACTGCCTAACACCACGTGGTTGACACTGAATCGTGCCATGCAATACATCTATCACCAGAAGAACCTGGCCAAGTGGAAGCACTTCGAAAGAGAAAAGAACCAAGGCGCAGAAGAGGTTCAATAAAATACACCAGCGTCGCTACGGTCAACAAGCGAGCCTGCAATAAATCCCAACTCAACTTACAACTACACGACCCTAAATCTAACCATCCCCATCACCACCAGGAACTTCCGTCACGAACAACTGGTCACGCGATCTCAACTCGCGAAGATCACCCCCCTCCCACTCGGAGCGGAATGGAAAATCAGCAACGTCGGAGTCTGGCAACAGTTGTCCTGCCGGCGAGCGGAAGAAAGGGTGAATGGAAAGGGCCTTTCACCGCGGAAACACGAGCCACGGGGAACGCGTGGAACACGGCCAGTGGCGCTAGGCCTCCGAGGAGACACTAGAAAAAAGTACAAGTGGAAACGTAATATAGCGGCTTTGTGTCTACGCCACTCAGACTGTCGCCAGAATCCTCCCCCTCCAGCCTCCGGACTCTCCTCCTCTTCCTCCATCGTCCACGTTCCTCCAAAACCCTTGCATCCCTCTGGCGCTCTCTCTCTCTCTCTCTCTCTCTCTCTCTCTCTCTCACGCGCGACCACCGTGTCCTACGGTCTTGCTCTCTTTCCGCTCCGACAACAATGACACTATAGAAAACCGCGAGGGATAATAGCGGCCGGTACGCAAGACCCTAGACAAAATCGATTTCACCCCTGGCCATGGCCATAGACAGGCCCCACCCCCTCCGCACCCTCTCGACGCATCACCTTTGATTCAGCGAAATTCGAGACGTCTTTCCACGCCACTCCGCCATTGTTTCACGTGGGAAGAGCCGCGGCGGGAAGGGGGAATTTATCGAGAAATTCGAAACCATGCTACGTTCCGTGCGACCACCCTCTCCAACCCCCGTGGTCCTTTTCTTTCTCCCTCTTAATCCTCCCCCCGTTTCTATTCTCGCTAGGCCCGCCCCCCTTATTCGACTCTTCCTTGGACGTTTTCCTGTCACGTCAGCCTCCGTGCTCCTTGCACGCCGCGGGTCCTATTCCTTTTCCTACGTTTCGCTCCTCTGTCTTGCCCCGGCGATCGAGGAAGTAGGTCGACCCCTGGGATACGCGCCGATATCGAGTGTCGACCGATGTGTTCGACGATGGATCCTTTTCTCCCTTTTTTCCCTGCCCCTCGCCGCTCTCTGCCGCGGAAACTTGGCTGGATTCCGTGCGGTTTGACCTGTCGACGCCGCTAGGGATCGATTTAAAGCGCCGGGAAAAGAGCGTCGCGCGGGGCGAACGGATTCTTCCCCGAGAGGTATTTTTCCACGGGGATCGTTCCTTTTTTTCCCCGGGACACGGCGCAGCAGATGTCGCGGGCCGCTCCGTTTGTTGTGCAGCTAGCAGCGATCGGAAGTCGATTTAGCGGAAGCGCGCTTACATGCGCGCCGGTGAACCATCGCTCACGGTGTCGCGGCTTTTATGTAAACAGCTTCGAGGGAGCACCGGCTACTACTACCACCGTCAGCGTCGATTTATTTTCTATTTTCCAGAGGTAGGTATCGAATTTGTTTTACTCTCACGCGGCTCTGTTTACGTGTCGCGGCTTTTTTACTTTGCGCGCGCAGCGCTCAAGGGCCGGTGAACCTTCCGAGATGCTTCTCGAGGAATATTGATACGCCTCGAGCATTACGCGGCTTGACGTACTTGGATTGCGTATGCAGAGGGATCACGGGGATTCATGTGGTAGAAAATATACAGCTTTTGTTAGGGAAGTACAGCGCCGTTCGTAAGTGTTGGGACGCCTGCTGTATTTATAGAAAATGTCATATTTAATACAGATTCAATAGGTGACCGTACCTAATATCGCCACTCGCTATATCTTGCAAAGTAAGCACTAAAATTTATCTGTTATGCACTGAATTATTACCTAAACATATGTAGGAAGACTTACAGAAGGGGAAGTATTTTAGAGAATCTTAATAGTGGAAAAATTTATTGGACTGCCACAATTTTACATCACATTCGGAGAAGGTAAGTCTAATAATTCTGTGAATGCAAGAGTATCTACTAGAAATACCTAATTAATGATCTACTTAAGGAATGAAATCGATTAAAATATTTTTCGGAATGAAATTAGCGTTTTCCTTGTAGAAGTATGCGTGTTCTCAAACCCGCCTACCGGAGAATAATGGTTTTGATGTAATGTTTGTTACAGGTGGGGTCACGAAATGTGCGGAGCAACCGAAATAAACTTTATTTGGTCACTACGTACATCCGAATGTAAAAAATAAAACATTTTAAAAATCATATTTCTATATTTTTGTAATAAAAATAAAATCAAATATTGGTAAAAAAAAACATTTATAGAGCAAGAAATATTTAAAGCACATGTGAAAATGATTTTAAAAACTCATATATACATGAGTTAATCAATATTTCTTGTGTAGGCGATATTAGGTACACTTTTTTCAGGACCGGATATTTGCATGGCTTACGTTTTTTAATTCCTAATTAAAAATTTGCAGGTTTCAACGATTCTAACTTATGCTCCATGAAAGATGAATAATTTCTCTTTACTTTGAAACGAATTGCATGCAAAAATATCAATTTTTATTCAATTGGCAGCGATTTATCTTTTGCTAGACGATATTAGGTACGGTCACTCTACTTTTCACTGTTTTAATTTAAAATAACAGGTGGCGCAAAAGTCATCCGATGTTAATAGCACCTAATTTTTTCAACTCTAAGTATATATCAGTGATGTTTCGACATTTCAATAGGAGAGACTCGCGAAATTTATTATCCATAAAGATGAATAATAAGTATACCCTACAAGAACGTGAGAAAATGGTGTCGACACTTTTCCGAGCAAATTAATTTCCCGTTTTGGTGATTTGTTATGGGCAGCCAGGTTCCCAGATTAAACCGCGACGTTAAATAGTGTGTATTTTAAAATATCGCGTATTTAAAAATAGTGTGTATTTTAAAATATCGCGTATTTAAAAATAGTGTGTATTTTAAAATATCGCGTATTTAAAAATAGTGTGTATTTTAAAATATCGCGTATTTAAAAATAGTGTGTATTTTAAAATATCGCGTATTTAAAAATAGTGTGTATTTTAAAATACCGCTTTATGCTAAGCACTTGTTCCCTTTAATCAAAGATAAAATACTTCAAAAGCTTCAAACATTATATATTCAATCTCGTGCATGGGCTGCAATCAGGTTTATATTGGTCAAACCTCCAGATATCTAGAAAGGCGTATTTACGAACATAAAAAAAATATCTTCTTATCTCCCTTGCAACATACTGCTTTAACCAAACATTCATTGGAGTACGATCATTGAATTGACTTTGACAATGCTAAAATTGTAGATAAAGAAATTAATTTAAATCAGAGAATTCTTTTAGAGACACTACATATGATTAAACAACCTAGAGTTAACCTTAGGTATGAAACACCTAAAATACAAGAATATTACGCAACATTACTGAAAAAGTAATCCTTTATGATGTAGTTCTCTAATAATTTTTAATTATGATCTTACTTGTTTCTTACATATCCTAAAAGTTATGTAGTTGTTTTGTTGCTCTCGAACACCTACAAATGGTCATGAAATCTTATACTATAAAGCAAAGTTGTGTGTTTGCCTGTCGCCGAAAAACTTTCTAACGGTAAACTCTGGGATCGCGAAAGGTGTCTCGGCTCATTATGCCTAGCTAATCCAGATGAATGTGACTATTTTCAGCTCGCTACGTCCTTCCTTTCTCGAGTTATTAGTTAAAATAAACGAATAACCTACAATTCCAAGCCGCCGATGGCGCGCGCGCGCGAGGGAGAGAGAGAAAGAGAGAGAGAGAGAGAGAGAGGGCACAGGCACGTGAAAGGCGAAACGAGACAGAATATCTTTCTTGCGTAGCAGACGGCAACGGCGCGCGACTCATTCGTCACCTTTCGCTCTTTCGGGCGAAGCCGGGTAATAAAGCTAGTATAACATAGGGGCAAAAATGTTTGGTTTTCCTCTTAAACGGTATTGCTTGGAAATTTGAATTTATATGTATATTGGTCAACGATTCGTTCTAGCCATTCCTCTGTTCACCTTCTAGATGTTTTGGGTTGCCTACTATTTACCTCAGTCATCTTCCAACCGACTCGAGTGTCGCACGTTCGACTTCGAACGTTACGATTTATTAATTTCAATAGCTCACGCAGTATTCGCTTCTTTATATTGAATCTTTCCTTGATAATAGTCTAAATTAAGACAAGAAATTTATATAAATCATTGAATTTATTGCAAAATGGCTTTTTGATTGTTAGTGTTTTTAAAGTGACCGAACCATTGCGCCGAAACCGTATTTTATAAAATTTGTAAGTCACAATAAATTGTACCACCAAAGAACAGCCACGTTGTTTCATTTAAAACCAAACTTATAAACTATCAAAAAAAAATCGGATGATGACTTTTGCGCTATCTTTTACTAAAAACAGTAAAATTTCTTCTGAACAGAGTTCTTCAATAAATTTCCAACGTTTTTCACTATTATTCCACACACAGTGGGTGTCCTAATATTTACGAGCGACAGTGCATGTGCAGTCGCATCTCGAAGATGCATCGCTGCATTGTATGAAACAAATACGCTCACAGTTGGAGCAGACCCTACTAAATTGTGCAAAAATCCTCCGTACGAATCTCCAGCATTTACCTACAAAAGAACTATAGCCCACCACCTCACTATCTAAACTCGCCCCCTGCACGATTTACGAAACCACCAGTGTCAGTCCGCAACGCAAATAGATTGTAAAACCTCTCTGCATTACAATGAAGGAATCCCAGATCCCATTCCCAGCCTCCGCGAGTAAAAATTCAAGGTTATGGTCCCTCTATTCTTGCATCATCCCCACAAATAGCTCTTTAAAAATAACCTCGGTACTTCTCAACGAGCATGCTTCATCATCCAGAAAAAGAAGAAGAAGAAGAAGGCAGTTCCTCGAGAACTAGGTGGGGGCCTCTTTATCTCGATCCAGGCTCTTTTTCTATAGTCGATTGCAGGCGGGGAGAGAAAGCCTCGTCCAGGTCGACGATTGTCGCGATAGACGAAAGGAGAGAAGCGATAAAAAGGTCGGGGTGCACTGGTGTGGCTTCGAGGGGAGGCGTCGCGAAACAAGCCTGCTTTCCACGAATTCCCGCGCATCAATGGCCTAAGCTTCAGTCGGAGGTCATTACCTCGCGATGCGGAATTCAGTGTCACGCACAGTGTATCGCGGGACAACGCGGCACAGGGGCTTTCACCGTGGCGAGTGAATATCGCGATGCTGGGAACCGTCACAATGGGCCGGCGAGAATGGCGTTTGCGTAAGAGCGGGGCTGTTATGCGCGCGGAAGTAGACGTATTACGGCGATATTCGCGTTTCAAGCGTGAATTGGAAATGCGAGGGAGGGTTCGAGGACCCTGATGCGGGAGGCACTTGTCGGTCTATGACATACGTGGCTGAATACGATGGAAACGAAAGCAAGTAGTGCCTGCTTGCGCCCTGCGACCGGTTTCAATGGAAACTGGTTCAGTAATGCCACGTAAGCGATACGTGCAACTCATCCACGGGATTTCCCTCTCATGGGGCTCTTCTTTTTTTGACGTTTGTGGGTTTCGTAGGGGCAGCTGATTTGAGGCGCAGTGAAGAATTCGTGGGAAGATTATTAAGTCCTTGGATTAAAGAAGATGTGCCAAAGAAATGGAAGAGGCTTTAATATTTAAAATTCACATATGGGATCTTTATTTTAAATTCTGAAAAGGGAATTGGTAGAATAGTTGCTGAATTCACTTACTCGTTCGGTGAATCGTGGGCTGTGGAAGACTTTGGCTTACAAAGGAAGATCCCGAACCCGGAAAATCAAAAAATCTGCAAGTTTGTGAATATGTAGGGGATTTCCTCCTGATTACATCGCATTTTTTCTTTGCTACCCAAATTCACTCTAAGGGGATGAAATTAACCCCTGAAAATTCGGCTATTTTCCGATTTTATTTTGTAACTCGCAATCTGCAAGAGATAGAAAATATGTTTCAAGACAAAAGTTACTTCTTTTAATTAGGACTATCATTTACAGTTCTTACAGTTCGCGAGTTATAACACAAAATCGGAAAATAGCCGGAACTTAAAGGATCAATTTCACCACTTAGACATATTCACAAAGTCTCCGAATTTTTTGAATTATGGTTTCGGGATATTTCTTTGTTAGAATTCTTCAAACTGGAAAATAGGATGCAGATTGTAGAAGTTCCTTACCTACAACATAAAATAAATTAAGGATTAGAGTAGGTTCCACAAATACTTTTACGATTGTTATAAGAAACAATAAAAATTCGACTGATAATTCCGTTCATGCCATACTTTCTATTCTGCGTTGGACGATGAGTCACCCCTCTTCGGGGCACTCCACATAAAACACAATTACAAAGAAATCTGATTCCACGCATCATTCGCAAACACGAAGAAACAACAAAGCCATCGGAACAATCATCCAGCTCCAGGGAACAGAATCAAATATCATAACTCCATATCTCTTCCTTAAACACCCTGCAGGCACGTGGTGCCCCTCTATCGACAAAATCCACTCCCCCCTTACTGCGAACGTAAAAAATCACCCAGCCACATCTCCCATTTCAAAATTAACACAATTACGCATCAGTTCGTCAATATCCCATCCGAACTTTCCCTCTGGAATTCCACGGGGCTGTCCAAATTCCCCGAAGGTTCAGGAGGAGCCTAATGGAAAGGGGGCCAGCGACGTCAAAGGATTCGGGAAGGACAGCGGGGTCAAAAAGCGAGAGGACTTTTCGATTCCGCCGGCTGGTAAGTGTAGCTAGGCGATCCCTTCGTGTGTCCCTTTACGACGCGGGGTGTCGTCTCGCAGCCCCCAGTCGAGGAGCATCGAACGGCGAAAGCACAAGGGGAGGACGCCAAGAAACGTAGGAAGGAAGGAAAGCGAAACGGCGGAGCGGCCAACCAAAGGACACGCCAGGAATATCGTTCGTGGGCCTCTTCTTCCATCGCGACAACGGTATTGATCCTGTTTGCCACGTGGCTTTAGTATTCGGCGCGCAAACTTTCGCGAAAACGTGTCCCGCATGCCTGCGGCGCCCCATAATTGTAGATTCAAAGGATATAATTCGAAAGAGAGATAGAGGAAGCTTGGCGGATAGCAGAGGGGAGGGGGGGTGAGAGCGCAGCAGGGGGAGGATGCCGTCAGATCCCTGGGGATTCGATGCAGAGGAGCAAGCGGGGGGCAAACAGCTAACGCCGCTGCCAACAGCACCGCCCTTGGCCCTCTAACGAAGTGAAAATTGCCCGTAATTTTTCCCCCGTCGGACATCTGATTTGATTCCGCCACCTTCGAGGCAACCCTAGCCCGTCTCTCGTTGCTTCCTTTCCGCGTCAGATGCCTTCTTTCCACGGAGACGCTTCGACGAACCACCCCCTCCTCCCGCTACAGCGAGATGGGCCACTTTCCTATAGCCGGGCTGCCTCTAATTCGTAATTCGCGCGTCGTCAAGGATACAGGCTGGGATTCCCCGCGGATCTCCCCTCCTCCATCCTGCCCGGAAAACCAGGATTATTGGGCCGTAATTAACGTTCAAACTCTCCCGTTTCCTTCCCGCCAGGATCGAGCACGGGACTTATTGGCTTACGCTCCGATAATATACGCGATAAACCGCGGGGGTGGAACGCGATATCCTGGATTGGATTCCACGGGACTCGGCCTCGAGCCGGCCCCCAAGGATCTTCCAGCGGATTTCCTTGGCTAAAGAACAGCGGAGACCTTCTCTTCTTGCAGGAAGTACCATCCACGTCGAGGCACGGGATTCGCAAGCAAATGTTTGAACAACGGAACGCGCATAGGAAAATATTTTTACGGTTACCCGGGGACCACAGCAAGAGCACACAGCGCGGTAGAAGCCTCAAACGCTTGACGAAGCACGGGAGTCGCGTTCACGTGGGACCCCCTCTTTGTCGCGCCAACTTCTGGGAACACTGGGACCATATTTTTTCCTTGTTCCAGTCGCGGCTGATAAGGCCAGCCAGCTACCAGCTACTGATAACGCGGCCTTTCACAACGGCGCACCGTCGTCACGGGCGAAAAACATGAAAAGATGGGGGAGGCGGTTTACAAAGCAGGTGAAAGGGAGAATCTGAGAACCTGACGTCTATTGTTCTGTGAAAAATGGCGAGGATCGCGGAGACTTTACGCCTGAATTTTCCTCCCGGCGTTTATTCCGCCACTTTTACAGGGCTTCCAGGAGGGGGGGCTTTATGGGGCGGGTTAAAACCCGCTCAAAGTGTGCTCTTGGATGATGATATGGATCGCGAACCGCGGATGATCACATTTTGTACTTCCGTATTCGAAGCTGCGTTTCTCCCTTGCGGGATAATTTATGGGGGATTGTTGGAGATATGCGAGAAGCATCTATGATAAATTCTGGAACATATAGGAGAATAGAGGGACTAATCTTCTTTCTGCTTTATTTTTCTTTTGGTACCTTGATAAGGCATAAAAAGCTGAACAATTCTTATAATTAGAGTTCTGTTCCATCTCGCATTGGTACAAAGTTATATTTAAAAAAATACGCAATAACGTTAAGGGCTTTGTTGGGAAGAGAAAGTGTGAGGTTTCAAATTCGAGGACACGCAAGGGTCGTCTGCGTATCGTCGCGATTAGGTTAGCAAATACGCTGTCTGTATTTCGTCTATTCAAGCTTTGGGGTCTTTTTCAGCCAGTCATTCCCGAGGTCAGAATTATCGCCTAAACCGGAACCGAGGTTCCCTGGGGTTAAGGGTTCTACTCGAGTGGCCTTGCATCGACCTTTCTGTACTTTCGCCAACGCACATCTTGAACCCATAAATTAGGTATCGATGTCACTGTAAATAGTTTGCAACGTAGCTTCAAAATCGTGAAACTGCCTTTTCTCACGCCCTACGACTTCAAAAAGCGACGCTCTACCACAACAGGATTTCATCCCTTCAAAGTGAATTTTCCCAGAAAAAAAATTACGCTACATTCACATAAAGTTTCATTAAAATCAGAATTTTCGGATTGGAAACGTTTCCTTGCGAACTTCACCTGCAACATCCAAACGTGACGTATAAAGATGTGTTAAAAAAAATTTATTGTAAAATTGAGGCTGTTCTTCTTCTTATTATTATTATTATACACTATTCTTCATAAGTTACGTCTTTATTAAGTAAAATAAATCAAATGGCAGTGATAGGGACATCTACCCTAGGAACCAAACAGACAGTCCTGTGTGATTTTCCTGACATCGTGGGTTTTTCTGTATCATACATATTCGTCTGATGCTAATTGGAGTAGTCTTGCTACGTTTTGGGTTATATTTAGAGCGTCCTGTTTCCCAGCTTCTATTTATGGAAAGAGAGAAATCTTGGAACCTATAAACTCTGCTAAACCAAACCTCGTGGAAATTCGATTTGCTCGAGCCACTTTAAGCGGAACTTACGTAACTTCCCATGCCATGTAAGTTAGCAAAGTAATGCTCGAGGCTGTGGAATCTGGCATACTATGGGTGTACTTCGTTTTCATAAGCACAGTAGTTTTCAGAACAACACCGCCGTTTGTTAATTTACTCCCGCACCAAGAAACGAGGGAGTGGAAGCTCCTCCGTAAGAAAACGGTGCATAAATATCTTACTATTGCTGCAGCGAATAATAGCTCCCCAAAATATGTTATTCTGAACTGTGATATTTCCGCCCCAACTCCATATCAATTTAAATAAACATTATTTCAAAGCAAACTGATACCCTCTTTACTATATAATGTAACTTAGCTCGAAACACGAGTGCAGTCCATTAAAACAAATCTTTTCTTCGCCTTAAACAGAACAAAATAAATTCCCAAGTGGAGACTCAGCACATTAGCTAAACGAACATTATCTTCTTACAATAATGCGACTTCCTCGAGCACGAAGCGAAATTGCAAAGGCAGTTAGTAGCTTCGTCCTCATTCCAATAGACCTCCACAATTTTTACAAACTGCAGCACCTCGTTACTGGAGTGCCCCATCGACGAGTGAATATCTCACTTTAAAAATCAGTTCCACGAAGATCCGCAGGCGCGCGATAAAAAGAACTTAAAATCCCCGAGAAAATCCTTAAAAGCTCCGTATAAAATCACCGTTAGCCACACATTCGCTAGACTACAAGCAATTAAGCTCGCGCGCAGCAGCACTCGTTGGACAGTGACAAACAGCCCCGGCGAAAACGTAATTAAAGATCGCGGAAAGATTTACGGTTCGCCCGCCAGTGCTCTAATAAAACATCAAAGATCAATCATCGCGATCGATCTTTACAAGCTACGCCCAAAATCGTCTGGACGAGCACACAATCCTAATAACCGTGTCCCGTGGAGCGGTCCTCAAAGGGCCATCGGCGGGAGGAGCTTCATCCCCCTTCGAATCAACTGGAATCAGGTGTATCGGGGGGCCCAGGAGTAACGGTTCCTTGATTCGACTTGCTAATTCTGGCAGGTGGACGTTCAACCAAGACGAGCAAACATTGACACTGGCCGGGAGCAAACACTCCGCGAGCACGACGCTATATTCTCTGTCCTCTCTTTATAAAGCTCCGGGAAGACTGATAAAACGGGCCAGGGAGGGCGGCAGAGGGGAGGGTTCCGTCGAGCCTCATCATCACAGAGGCTTTTCGCCAAGGGGAATTTTCTATCCCGGTCACAAAGCGCGCCAGGGGCAGGCTTTTCAGGTGTGGTCCCAGCAGTGACACGGGAAGAAGTTCGGCGGGAGAATCGCGGTGTAATTAGATGAGAATCAGCAGCGCGAGGACAAGAGGGAACGTCGCTGGTAATTCTGCCAATTATCGCGGGACGACTTTCCTCTTCGTCGTGGGCCCCGGTCGAAAGAAACGAAAGCTCGCGAACGCGGGGACGTTCATTCGTCGTAACGGAAGGCGAGAAGAAAAGACGTGTCCCGTCGCTCTCGCGGGTCAAAGAAAAATTTCATTTCTTCCCGCAAGCGCCCCCGACGCGAGGATCCCCGCTGCCACTTTCCTCGATAAACGCGCGAGGCGAGAGGCAGAAAGCCTCGCCCGGGAAAACTTTTTCCCGACCGTCTCCCGGACCGCCACGGAAATTCCTTTTCACCTCTTTAGAGCTCCCACCATCGTTCTGTTCCATCTAAGCTCAGCCACGGTAACTCCGTTTGTTTCGTCCTGGGTAAAGGAGCGCCCACAGGAAGTCCCTTAACGAGGCGCGACCGCTCAACGAGGAGAAATCTCTGCCCCGGCAAGATGTTTTGCGGAGGGAGACGAAGGAGTGCTGATTGGGCGAGCAAGCGGGAATTGAAAGACTCGCAGGGCGCTGTTCGTGGTCCTCACGGGTCACGTACCGCGGGCTAACACCAAGCACTCGTGGCAGCTGAATTTGCAGCGCTGCGAGGAACTCGATGGAACGAATAGGGAGGCTCGATAATCGCGATATAGTCCGTGGTAATATTCTAATCTCAGAATCGAAGGGTGAAAGTCGAAGCGCGTGGAAAGTGTTGCAACCTTGCGGGACGCTAGGTCTACAGTGTAAAACCAGAATAGCGTGAAGGAGGGTGAAAGACTTGGATTTTTCCCAGCGCCTGCTCGAAAAACCCTCGAGAGAGAAGCGGCGTCTCGCGCGGGAAATACTCCCTTCTTCCTCGTCTCGGTATCAGCGCGCAGAGTGGCGAGATTGAGGGCAGAGGGCCGGGGAGGGGCAATCATGGAATTGCGAGATTTCCTGGTGCTCGTGTTACAAACGCTTTGTCCCGCGTTAAATCCAAGCGGTTAGTGTCATGTTATGGAACACCGCGGGGCCAATTGTGCGATCTCCGCGCGCAGCTGGCGGACTCTGCCTTTTACTTTCCACTTCTTGCCCAAAGAGGCCCTCTCCCCGATATGGAGCAGGCTCGCTTCCCTCCTGTGACCACCTGCGAAACGCGTCCAGCCACTCTCTCGCGGCCGGCACACGCGACAGGGAACAATACCGCGATCCATTAAGGCGAGCGTCATTAATCCTGCGAGGAAATACTGGGCCATGCCAGAAGTCGATTTCTGCCGCTGTTTTCTGTGGCGAAACTGCAGCTGCGAAATGCACGTGAGGGGTACTACCTTCCAACGTCACAGGAATAATTAGTTCTCTATTGGAATACTATAAATGGAGAAGCTGACTGCAACTTTTTACTTCTGCCACTTGTCATCGGTGTTTTAGGAGTATTTAAATTATCTTACTTTACTTCTTAATAACTATTTCTATAATAAGTTCATGTATCTATAATTGAAACCTGATAACGAAATAAAAGATATTAATAGTCAACTTTAGTACAATTTTCAAACATTGTATAATATTTTGTAATTTTCTCCTTTTGTTGTCATTTTAATCTTGAAATCAACGGTATGCAAAGGTACATGCGCTAGTTGCGCCCTCTGCTTTGAGCTTTGCGTCAGCTTCCCCAGTGGAACGCTTGAATAATTCTTTTCGATTCCTCAATCTTCGTGATAGAGTTTTTATATCAAATTTCTGAGAGCAGCAGAAGCAGGAGATTAAGTTGAGAACGAGCTCGATTTCAAGAGCTAAAGCTTTTCGGTGTGCAGTTTTTAGGAACGTAAGTGGAGCAGGCGTATGGCAAGCCTTGCTAAGAGGAGTGTACGACACCCAGTGAAAGTCACGCTGATTTGTGTAGGGTGCTTGCAGTATGCACACGTCCTAGAAAGCACGAACAAGGGGGTTGTTACGAGCTTGAGTAACTTCCTACGGCTGCACGCTGCGAGCACTTTACACTTCGCACTACAACGTGGGAAAAGTACCAACGCTTTGTAGGCTCGGTAGTTTTGCAGGGCGGTATCGTGAAAGATGAAAGTAGTGAAATTTTAATTAATTGCTAGCACGCTTCAATTGAAAGAAGTGTACATTAGTGCACAATGGAAGTCATTCATTTTGAGATGTAGAATATTCTGCAAGTTACCATTATGGAGGCACGCTGAATATTATTCCACATTTTTCTACAATCATTCCTCCCTTAAATTTCAAAGAAAATCAATCGCAGAAGCTTATCCTTCATGAATTTATCTTTAAGTAGCCCTATTACTCAACTTCCCCGGTTCTCATGTTCCTCAGCTTCCGGGAAATGTCGTCCACCTGGCGCCTCCACACCCCGAAACTGGGACGACGACATTTTTATTACGCGAAATATGTAAAACTGTCACGTCTTCCCGGGCGCCCCAACTACTCCTCCAACGTCGATATCCCATAACGTCACTTTCGTCCATTAAAAGGAACGAACCTATCGATTTTCGATAACGTATTCCCGGTCCGGGTAATTTGTTATTCATATCCACCGCGAGATGAGAAGCTGCTTCCCCAGAGTGAGCGTAATTTAATACATCGTTCGCCAGAAAGAAAAAGGACCAACTAAAATTCTTCTGCACCGGACGGGACACGAAGTTAACGCTCCAAGTCCTGTAACCTGCACCATCTTTGTAAACTTCTACTGAACTTTCTTTATCCACGCGGAAGTGCCTGTTATCTATCGGCAAAGCACTGAACTTTGAAAGAAGAAGCATACAGTTCCTCAATGGAATCGATGGTCTATTGATAGAAGGGATTTAATCATATCTTAATCTACATTCTTTATAATCCTATTAGGAGGTTATCTGAAGCGAATTTAGGTTCCCATTGAGTCATGGTGCGGATTGTGGAACTTGGAGTAATTTATGAGAAATATTTAATTCAGCGTAAATTTAAAAAAAAAAATTAATATCGCAGTACGAAACTTTTCAGTAGATTTCTAAATCACCTGATACCTGATAAAACATCAACTAACTATTTTCTATGTAACTTAGTATAAAACCTCTTTTGAAAGTTAAATATCGATATTTAGAAGACCACTCCCCCAGTTCAATTTCTTGCTTCTTTACGCCACCATATTTATATGCGTTTGTAGCCGGCATGTTTCTCTGTGTTCCCCGTTTCCCACATGACTGCGAGCCGCCAAATGCAGCGCGAGAAAAACACTTTATTCCGAAGCTTCCTGCTCGCTTCCATGCGCGGCAGCTACCCATTAATTATTCATTCCGCGTTTCGTAAATACCGCGGCAGCGTTACCTGGCGGGCAGGCATAGTTTAAAAACGAGTACCAGCTACCTGGGTTGCGGTTTTCACGGTTTCCAGCAGCACGGCCGAGGGAAATTGCGAAAACCAGCGGACGGTGCAGGCCGCTGCTCGTTGTATCACGTCGCGATGCGAAGCAGGCTCGTTCAGAATTACGCAACATGAATATTTAAGCGAGACGCATCTATCGCGCCCCGTCATCTGCCACGTTAGTGGCTTCTTTCGTCGTTATTTCGCGGGTGGAGGAGCTGGCGAGACTGGCGACGAGGAAGTCTGAGGCGGCATCCAGAGTTCCTTGCGGTGAAAAGGTAGAGAACGTGGAAGATCAAGAGTACTAGAGGGCATGGAACGTTGCTCTTTGACAAAATTGGAACTCTGTCATTAGCTCAGCTTAATTTTAGATCGCTGGAGGAGCAGAAGTGTCTGATCTGGAATTTGCGTGGAAGCTGCAGAAAGAGCATCGTGAATCAAGGATAGGAGATGTTGATTCCTTTCTCTAAAAGTAGAAACTGAATTCAGAGTAGATACGTTTGCACGTGACAGTCGTGATATTTCACGATATTGTATGACAGCGTGAATCAAATGTTACGACATGGTTACGATATTGTGAAATCTTTTGTCGCAACATTTGATTCGCGCTGTCGTACAATGTCACGCCTTTACCGTCACGTCAAAAGGTACCTTTAAGATGACCTAAAAATATTATACATTGATACTCCTAAAAATATCGATACAGCATATTGATACGTATCGACAGCCTTAAAATGTCGAAACAAAAATATCGATACACCTACTATCGATACAGGAAATAAAAAAAATAACAAACTGAAGGTTTACTTTATTATACAGTATGGACCGTTTATTTTGAAAGTGGTGCAAGACCATTTTTTAAAAAATAACGAAAACGAACAATTTACATGTAATTTAATGTAAATTTGAAATTGAAATTTCGTAAATAAATGCAATTGCATAATCATTTAAGTACCGAAATTCGTTACCTGTTACGTATCGATATATACAAATATCGGATCTCCAAATATCGATACAAAATATATTTAACACCGTAAATATCGATGCACGGGTGTATAGATACTGTATCACCCATTCCTATTATATCGAAATTCACAGTGTCACGTACCTAAAATTCAAAAGCTTCACTTTGTAAATAAATATTTACAAAAATATAACAGAGGAATGAAGATTCTTTTACCTTGGCATTTAGTTCTCGTAAGCTTTTGTGCAGTAATTGCACAAAAGAACCAAACAGATATGTAAACCGAAAACCTTGAATGAAAACTTCCACCATCCTCCGATACACTTTCCCTCACAGAACACCTCGCGACGCTCCCTCCCGCTCGTGGTCCCAAGGCATCAAGCCAGTAGCATCCCGACACAAGGAGAATTAACGAGCGAGAAGAGCGCTGCCCCGAACGAGGGATAATTGAATGAAACAATGCCAGTCGACGGGAGCAATTTTATCGCGAAATATTTAATGCCACGGAAAATGTTTCGGCGGCGGCCGGCGTCCCGATGATTTCATTTGTCCCGCTGCAATCACGGCGTAATAATGCAGCCGTGGCTCCAGCCAGGGCTGCGTTTAATCGAGGGCGCCGCGTGGGACACAAAGGCACAAAGCGGCGAGCAAAACAGCGCGGAATTATCCGACAGTGTTTTTCCAAGCGCCGAAGACTTACAAGGGATGAGCTCAAAGGAGGGGTGGGGTACCGTGATCAGCCAGAGGCGGAGGGGCACGAGGCAGAAGCCTCACAAATTAATTGAGAAAGCGAGACGACTCGAGAGACGCCGTCACGGAAACAACCCTTCAATCTAAATTCAATTATTTGCCCGCCCCTCTTCGACGAGTATCGCCCACTCGAAAATCCTATGCAGGGGACCCCCCTCGCGTGCGTTCAAGGGAACGATACTCGCGGCCTCGTCGACGATTGCAACATCGTGCTCGAAACGATTTCCATCGCTAACGACGTGGAAGAGGCGAGAGACTCTAATCGGTTTCTGTTTTGGGGGTTTTCGGATTTCGTGGCGGAGTTATGTGTGGTGGTTTGATAGGTAGTGGGAGTTGAAGGGTGGAATACTTGTTGCGTGACAGGTGGGGTGGAGTAAATGTTAGGAGTAGTTCCGAAAGATGTTTCTGATTATGCCACTGTGATTGTTTCGATTCTTTGGGATTTGCTCCGAAGCGTGCGGAGGCTAGAAAAAATGTAGGAAATAATGTATTGAAAGTGGTTGAGATAAAGATGAAAGCTGAACGAGATTCTGGTTTGCACCTGGCGCTTGGAAAAAATAGGAATCCGTTGATGGTGCAACCTGTTGCGATTCTCAAACTACCCGTGTTCGAAACTAAATATATCTCTAGAGTCTAATGTCATACTGTTTGATGCTCCCTTCATGCTCCCAAAATCAGAAAATGTCATAATCATCAGAATATCTTCTTAAGCGAGCCCTACACGATGAGACTTGTCTTGAGACATGTCTCTCTACTTTCTTCTCTCCACTTTCTTCTCTTCCATCCTGAAAAATTATATTTTTTCACGATGTAGGTACTATATTTTATCACATTTGGCCGTAAAATACTATATTTTCCCGAAAAAAGTTGGCAACCCTAGTTGGGCCTTCCTAAAAATAAAAATAATCCTACAAACCTATAAGAAATCCATCAGTAGTAATCAATCCTCGTCTTTACACTAATTATTACTATCACTCATCGATATATATTACATCATTCAATCTATGAGTAATAAAAACGTAATAATAATAATAATAACATCCAAACCCCCTCCATCCACTTCCTAACACCCTCGCCCCTCCACACTCAGAATCCTTCCTACTAGCCAAACACCAACGATCAACTCGCATCTCGATCGACCAGTTGAATGCGCCACGTATATTACAGCAGGTCGATCTACCAAGAGGATGCGGAAGTGACGATTTTCAAACTTCGCCATCCCCCGGGGAGAAAAATTTGCGTCGGCACAAACGCGGCTCGTTAGCGTCGCGACATGGCAGCCGTCGCCACTCCGAACACGTGTTCCGCCTCCTAACGGGCATAAATATACATGGATATGGTAAACACGGAGCATGTGACGCTCTAATCTACGCGAAGGCTCCTCCGATATACACCCCCGCGTTTGTGCAGCGCGACGCGCGTAGAAGTTCGTCGGCCGGCGTGCACGTGGGACTCCAAGGATCGAGAGCGACAGGGAAGTTTTTTAATCAGCAAGGAGAGCGCGAGAGCTGGCGGAATTTACGATCGTCCTAATTCGAGCCATTGCTCCGGCGAGATAGCGCCCCCGGGCTACGTGCAACTATCGCATGAAAGCGACACTGGATTGAAGTAACTTCGAGACTTGAGAGAGAACGGCTCGCGGGGCCGTCGATTACAGAAATTGTTCTCAGCTCAGCTACCTGTTTCTTTGGAGCTGCTGGTGGATCCGCCGTGGTCTACTAAGACGATGGGATCCTCAATCTTCGCTTCTTACTGGCTTGCTCCAGTTCTTGCGGCACCACCGTTTTTTGGATTAAAAATGTTGGGGGTGGATGTAATTTCCGACGGACATGGTTTGTATCGTGGACGTGGAGAAAGAGTTACTGTGAAATGAGGTAATTTTGAGGAGGAAACTAGATTTTAATTACTCTCAGGGAAGCTGCATCTTGAAGTAGGCAATTTTAAAGCTACCCAAGGCACTTTGTTCGAGAATAATATCTGCAATAGATGCAGGGGAAATTTATTTCAAAATCTAATATTGTGGTGAAAATTACTCCACTTAAAGGTATCCTGTTAGAAGCATAGATATTGTCTTATTCGAGCTCGATTTTCAGCTGAATATGACTGAGCTTCCTGTTAATTAATCGATGAATTCGTAAGTTAGTAGATCGAGAGCTGGTAATTGCATTCCCCGGGGGGATTATTTAGTTTATACGAGAGGTGGAATTTACTGATACGTAATTTTCGCCGTGCTCGCCGGTACAAAGTAAGCAGGGTGTCTATGACCCCGCTGCGAGCTGCAATCTGGCTCGTTTAATGGCTCAATTCACAGCCCCGCGAAAATTATAATAGAAGACTGAACCGACGGCACACGTACTTTTTTCACTTTCGATTATCACCACATTTCCTCGTTCGATTCCTCGTTACAGGCAATTCCCCGCCCTATGTTTGATGTGGACGAACGTTAAGTTCACTCGGCTGTTAACTACCGGCGCGCTCGTTTTCCAGATTATTACGATGAGAATATAATTTTCATTCTCCCACTTTTGACCTCGCCGGTGTTTGCCAGTTTCCAGCAATTAATTCGACAAAGAGGAGAACTGAAATTACACGGACCCCGTAAAACTGCTTTGTAACTGTTTTCAACGTGTTTGCAGAACAAAGATACATAGCGAGCACGGAGTAGCGAGAAAAACGGCACCATTGCGGTTCCGTGGCAACCTAAATTTCGAATCTTCTCCTTTATTCCAAGTCCATTTCGAGTTAAACCCAACGAACTTCCTCCAACGCGCTGTAACTTCCTTAAACCTGCATCTTCCCTTAAAATCTCTGACGTAGAACCAAGTTCACTCTGCACCCGAGCTGTATTCGACACAAGCGACTGTTGCTTCAGGGGGTTGAAAGACTAATCGTGTTGCGGATTAATTATTAAATCGATGCGTTCGAGTACTTTCGAGCAGTAGCAACAAAAAGGAGAATCGAAAGCCTTGAGTGCATTTCACTGTCCAGGATGACAGCCTAGGCAACCCCCAGCGATCAGGTCTCATGGGAAAAGGTGGCTAGAGATATTCGACGAAATTCCACGAGGTAGCGCGGGTAATCCATCAAAATCAACCCCCTTAACGGCCCACCCACCCCCCTACATTCACCCTTTGTCTATTTCACCCCGCCCCGCCCTGTGTCACATCGTGGCAAGATGACAGGGTGTCACGCGTCCTGAGACCAGGAATTAAGCTCTATTCAGAAGAAACGCTCCCCGTGTCTGAATTACGATCCATTCACGGGCCGTGACTGCCAACTTTTTGATCGCGAGCCACCGCTGGCTATTAATTGTAATAAGCCGCGCTTCGCCTTCGACTTCTTCCTCCGTGGCTGTCGCGCCCGCCTCTAGGATGCCCACCCCTCGTCAGCCCTTCTCTGGCAAATATTTGTAGACGAGTCCAAATAAATCATCCTTTTCACGAGACGCGAGTATTTGGTTTTAAAACTGGGCTAGGGTGGATTGGCCCCACCCTCGAGGGCGCTCCGTCCCCTTTTCCCTTTAATTCCTTGGACGGATCTTGAACCGTGAACGGGATCGACGACGGGCTAAGGCGTTTGTCAGCGGAATTCGTGATGGGACGGAAATTGCTCAGTGAAGACGAAAATGCGGGAAGTGGTGGGCTGTGCTAGGTCGGTGAATTGGTGGCAAATTTTACTTTGGATACTTAGCTTATATTTTTACTCATTGATTTTTTTGTTTTAGACGCGTGTTATGGATATAAATTATCTTGAAATGCTGCATCAATTAACCTTAGAAAAATACTGAACCACTTTTAAACCGTACCTGGCACTCTGGGATCGAGGGTGCCTCCCAAATTGAAATTTGAATATTTCTTTTTGAAACATTCTATCATATTTCTCTTTTGGTATCTGTAGAGACAATCTCTACAACATACGAGCTTCCTTTACAGTAAGAAAATCAAAATTTGATACGTTTGAGGAAAAACTTAGAATTTTCTTCTGAAACAAACAATTTTCCAGTGTTTCCCAACCTGGTTTGAGTCGCGATCCCGTTTTATAATATTCAAATATCCTGCGACCCTCCCCCATGTAAGGAAAGGTACATTTAATAAGGCAAAGAAAGCACATTAAAAATCTGTAGGTATTTCAGACTATAATTCTAACTCAACAATATTAAAAAAACAAACCGTGGCATCCCCCCTAGAAAACACTTAGCGACCCACAGGTTGGGAATCACTGTTCTAAAGTTAAATATACGATTAAAAACTCTTTACACAAACTTTAGTCACTGAAGACCAACAAAATGGTCCCGGCAACCGCAAAAGCCGCCGGGATCTCTGTAAATTGAAACATTTACTCGTCGCTTTCACCCACTCTACCCCCGCATCATTAACTCAACGGTCAATTCCAAAGTCGCCCCCTAACCACTCCCATGCAACCGATTTTTCCCGATACCGTCAGGAATAATCCGTTTCATTTATTCGTGAGTCTCGCGTACACGGATTCGGCGTATTGTTCATTAAGCGAAATTTAATCCCCTCTCGCGGTGCAGTGATGCAATTAATGCGATAAGCCTCGAAAAATACCGCGGTAAAATTAAGCGTGCACGATGGGGGCGCGCAGAAGGGAGAAGAGTGCGGGAGGGCAAAACCGCGTAGAGATCCGGGATGAACATTTAACGAACGCATTTTTCGTCTCCTTTCATCGAAACGGGATGGAGGAAGCCTGTGTGTGCGTGAGAGTACGTTCTCCGGCTACCACTCTCGAGGAGAACAGACGCACTGTACCAAAAGGAAAATAAATGAAAGGGGCGGGGGCGGCTCTCGCCGATAGACTCGAGAATGGAGCTCGAGAGAAGACGCTCGTATCGCGAGCAGTTTTCAAGCATCTCGTTCAAACCTCGCCCCCGACCGTGCACCACCGTTTTACATTACACGCACTCCAATTGGCCAGACATCTTTCTCGATCTTTGCGCTCGCCCACCCCCGTTCCTTTTGACAATGTCCCCTGGCCGGCTCGATTAGTCGTTGCTCACGGAACCCGGACGACCGTCCCTAATGGAACAAGTGTCGCGCGCGCGTCCCGTCGAAACCGGGGCACGGCTAACGACACGTGAAACACGAGCTGGCAACGATACGACTGGCGAAGGTAAATCGACCGATACTACTGCGACGGATGGCAAGATATAGGGGGATTTTAATCCTTTCCCTGTCCAAGCGATTTCCCCAGGGATTTCCAGTTCTGGTGTGATTAATGTTATTTTTAGGATGGGCATATGCGCGGCATATTAGTTTTAAAATTGGATGGGCCGAGGTAGCGCGAGATTTATGGAAGTTTTCTCGGTGCCGATAGATTTTGAAGCCATCCTGCCACGATAATAGCGTCCAAGCATATCGTTTCCTCATAAAGAGCACGGACCAATAAATTCAAAGGCATGCAAGTGGATTTTATGGAAAGATCAATATTCAAAGTGGCCCGCAGCGGTGTAGAAATATTTAAGCGATCCTTATTTACCGTTCCACCCTGCCCCGCCTTTATATGCCGCGGCAGTTTCTCGATAATAAAATGCTACGAGTAATTTCATTAAAACCCCGTGCGGCGGATTGTGCGCGGAAAAAATTCGATTACCGATTGGTCGAAACAGCGAAATGGAATTCGAATCTCATTTTGGGGTGGTGCATGCTCCCCCTTCGCTCCCACTCGGCCTGGTAATTTCGTTTAATATCAGGGCAGATGAAACCGCAACTTGTATTCATACGTATCGCGGGCGGAGCGCAGCGATTGGCCGCCGCCCGTCGATGCGATTAATAAATTAACGCCGACGCGGACGCTCCAACGAGTTTCGCAATTATCGAAAATTCACCGTCGACAGAGCAGCTTGCGCGCACCGATGATTAAGCTCGCGCATCCAGGCGATCGGAAGTGTGTTCTTTTGTTGAACAACGCGGAGTCGGATTTGTCGCTTGATTCTCGCGGCGGGGTGTATAACGCGCAACAAGTACGGGGAATTTGAGAAGACTTTGCAACGAGGTCGTTCACATCCGATAAATGCTACGATAATTTTGTAATCTAGATGTGGGAAGCAGAAAAGCAGATGCGATACAAAGTTCAAAATTTTGGTTTGAAAAATGTAAGCAAAAAGTCGAAGGACCCAAATCATTCGAACGTTCAATCCAGGAGCCGAATGAAATTGTTAAAAATTTAAATTAATTCTGAAATAACAGTATTTGTGTGACTATCATCTTTTCTAGAGAAAACTGTTATAAAATGCAGTGGGTTTACTGCAATTTTTATTCCATACTATTATTTTCTTGAAAGTAGAAAAAGTTTTATTTAAACAGGAACATTTATTCTGATGTGAAAACGTTAAAATTGTGACAGGCAGATTGCCTGAAAATAGTGGGATAGATAAATCTGAAGCTGAAACTTTAAGCCGTTAGGTGAAAATAGCTATATAAAAATCAAAAATGAGCTTCCTCTTCTATATTTATCTTGCTCCCAATTCCTTAAATAATACTGATTAAATATACATTCCTAATTTTTATATTTTACCTTTAAATATCTGTGCAGAATTATACGATCCTCCAGAACTGAACTCTTACAACAGAATTAAAGTGTTAATATACAAATTTAACTTAAAACAGACAAGAAATGATTTAAAAGTTTGATAAATAACTTTTATTTATAAAACTTAACAGTTTCATTCGACCCCTGGTTTCAATATTAAATTCCTCTATTCAAACGCAAATTTGAAAAGTGAACATCCACAGTAGTTCCCCACAGAGAAGTAAAAGTTAAATAAAAAGAGAGCACACGTTCACTTACGTACGCAAAGTTTGCCGAAACAATCGGAACGAGTTGTTTCCGAAGCGCCACGGGATCCAGCGACTGCAGGGCGTTTCATAAAGATATCCGTTGGCAAATGAAATTCAGTCGTAACAACCCCCAGACGCGTGGAGAGGACAGGGGTGGTCTGTACGCGCGCTTGTACCTAGGGGGTTGGCGTCCGCCACGTGCGAGAGAGCGAACGTCGCAATTTTCGATCGATTCGCGCGCGAAAACCCCTGTTTTATGCAAATCTCGCCGGCCGGCACCAGTAATAAATTATTCGCCCGGCCGAGTCCGTTTATAGGTACATAGGTTCATATAGCGAGGGTGCCCCCTTCCACGGTATTATTTGTCGCCGTTGGCGCCGTAAATGCGACCAAATATTTGCCAGTAATAGCCCCGGGCGAAGGATAAATATTTATTGGACGTCACGAATCCTCCGCTGCAGCCCGATATCGTTCTAGGTAGTGGGTGAAAAAAAAGAGGAAAGAATGAAAGGAAATACTACGTGTCCCGGCATAAAAAAGAATCGCCCGGCTCGCCATCGTTTGTCCACGTTTCCGTGGTTTTACAACGCGGTATAATCGCTCCGCTCTTTATTTCCTGGCCAACCGAACGCGGCACCGTGTGCTTTTTTTAGCCACACGAAATTTAAGAGCAGCGTAGATTGGGTCGTTGTGACGGAGCCGAGAAGATCGTGGATTTTCGGCGTAGAAGGCTGGGGTATTCGAGGAAAGAATTTGTTTGACTAAACGGAGGTAAATTTAAAGTGAATGATAGCATAAGGTACAGTGGAGCCTCTGTTACCGGAACACCCTCTATTCCACCTCGGAACACTCTTCCATAACCTTCGTTCTTCCACAGTGCGCCTCGTTGATTTAACGAGGCTCCAAGCAAAGAAACCGATCAACTTGAAAAACGATTGTTAAGGTACTCCTCAACAATTAGGGTGCTGCCGCCCTATTCTATCGAAAGAGAGCATCCAGAGTACCTTTCGAAAGTATCGAAGCGTACGAAGAGCCACCCTACTTCACCAAACAAATCAGTGACTTGGAACACTCTCCCCGATCAACTCGCGCTCGCAACTATATCCTTTCGTGCATCGTCACGTTTCAGAATGGAACTAACTCTTAAGAGGAAGGGGAAGGAAATGAAATGCAGGTCCACTAACGCCGCAGCGACCACGCCAAATACTATTCGCTATCGCGGGGGAAGGAGAATGGAGAGGAAACTAAAAAAGAACCAGGAAAAAGTGGTCCGTTATTCCGCGGAATTTACACTGCAACGGAGTGAGTAGCCAGCGGAAATTCCATGGATCACGTCGCGCGTGACTGATCCACGAGAGCCACCGCAACGGCCAGGTATCGATGGTTGAATTCTGCATGAATGAAGACCACGTCACGGCGATTACGATCGCCTAGGCGGCCACTTGTCCCTGAACAACAATACCCGACCGGTGACATTTACCAGCTCGTCCGTGTCTCGAGCACGCTGTACTTTAATTATCCCCGACTAAATGCACCCAGGCCGGCCTCGTCCAATAAACGGCCTCGAGACTGAGCTGCGCTCAGAGGCCAGCGCACAAAGAATAACAGAGGAGCAGAGAGCGAAATTCAGCGATTCTTTTACCGTCCGACAGTGGGAAAACTCTATTTCCACGTATTCATCGGATAAGAACCTGGGCCGGCCGTTTATTACCACGGTTCCCCGTTAATAAACGATCCCGATTTAAAAGTCCCTGTTATCTCCTGCCTCTGGGATGGTACCTCGCAGCAACGAGGATCAGCCTCTCTCGCGGCTACTACTTAGAATTTAAATAGAGCTTAAGATCCAGACGACCACTCCGGGAGCAGCCCAGGAACAAGTGGCCGTGCTCCGATTTAAATATAAAATGCGAGACTCGTGAACGAGAGACGATCGGCCTGGACAGATCTAGCCGCGTCTAATCCGCGATTCCGGGCATCGAGTGGGCTAGCTGGACGCGTTAAGTTCCCGCAGATTTCACGGTGCGACTGGCAGTTTTAACGAGGCCCTGGACTCGGAGCCTGACACGCGTTCCTGGCCGAAGGAGGAAGCACGGAGGCGGGCGTTGTTATCGCGACGAGCGATCCTTGGCCCCTCGGATCTCCTTTTCCTCGCCCGTTAGTCCGATTCCCACGGCTGGTCGGCGGCGTCCGCGGGCCAGGCCAAGTTCGTTCTAATCCAGTTCACGCGAAAACGAAGGCAACGGAAGTGCGCAGAACGGAGCAAGGGTGTCACGGCTGACCTGCCACTTTAACGACGAGAACCCCCGGCGCAAGCCAGCAAGGTGGATCGACGGGGACAGGCCTCGAAGCAAATATAGACCGTCCCTTAACCGTTCGACATTATCGGCCCCGTGGCCTTCGCCGGGAACGATCTGCCGGGGAAGCTGCGGGCGACAGGTCGCCGGGACGGGGATGAATTGATGGGGGCGAGGTTGGGAGGAACGATGGTGAAATGTCGAGGTCTTATTCTAGTTTCAGCTCGAGTGGCGCGGAGGCTTTCGCGGCGCGTAGCACGAGCGCCCGTGATAATTAGATCGGCTGCTGCGATGAGGTAACGCTTGAGAGTTGAGCTCCGAGGAGCTGCAAGTTTCGAGATGTTAAGTGTGGAGTCTTCAAGGTTTGATGGTTTACTTCGGGGACGTAGGGTTATCTAGTCCCATTGGAAGGGATAGATTCTTGGCTAGTTACTTAGGAGTGATGTATGCAGTGAAAGATGGAGCGGCAGTTGAGAAATTTGGGTAGCTTGGGGATCTAAGAATCATTTCACCTTTAGTTTTTACTTTTTCGAGGCAGATTGTGGTTTAATCCATTCGCTACGTTTTTCGACTATAGTCCACGCATTAAAAAATGTACTCTCTTTTACTTTGATACTCAGCAATGTTCTCCGAAAAATATGAAAAACTGAAAATTGAAAACTTTTTTATTGATGTAAAATTGCCACGTTTCAAGAATCGTCTAAAAATTTAAATATGCAGCAAAAAGGTTAACAATAGAACTACCAGCGTTGGATATATACCTAGTTCTACCGCACCCGTTAGTTTGATGGGTATTCGAAAAATGTGCTTTTACGCATAGTTCTATTTTTTATATAAAAATTCTAAATGAAAGAAACAGCATTTCACGTATTAAATCATTTATTTGTAAGGTAATTGTATTGATAAGATATACCAAATATGAATTGGAATTTAATTAGTCACTCATTGCTCTCACTGCACGTACTATTGCCAGTGAATAAATTACAAGTAAAATTTACACAGAAAACGTGTCGTTTCATATTACCATGCAATAATATCACTTGTTTCGACATTTCGGCAGAAATTACCTATAATGCATCATTTATTGCACCATTTTAAGGTCGATTTAAAGTCGATTTATACATATCCGTTCCGGCGTGCCAATGGTAAAAGAAGGAGAGGCCCCCTCTCTACGCCCCTCTTCTTCTGACCACTGGCACGTCGGAACGGAACGGACCCGAAACGGATATGTATAAAAAGATCTTTAATGGATAAAAAAAAATGTTGTCGACCTAGATTTGATCTATTCGATCTTCAGATATGAATTTTAATGTAATAAATGAGTAACTACTATCTATATATGTATATAGATAAAACAATTCTAAGTTGACAACATTTATTTTTTTATGTGCATTGTGCATATACCTATGTTCGATATTATAGTCCACTGAATTACTGTGCTTGTTTAAATTTTCACTGAGAAACCAGATTTAATATACATAAAGTCCTCTCCAATTTGAGAGGCTATGAATTTTCTGATTAGTGTTCCTTTTAATACCCGAGAGTCCCAGGTGTAGTAAGTCACGTCTATCGGGAAATCGATTCCTTCGTTTCACCAGCGTTACGGATAGATTGATCAGAGTAGGATTACTGTAGGACTCCCGTTTATCCACGCTCCATTTATTCGAAAGAATCTTTGCACAGTGGCTGATTGCTGATGGACTGCCGTTTCGCAAACTATTTCACAGCAAAGTTCCACCTGCTCCATGGAGCTACAGGCGTCCCTGCTATTATAATCGAAATGAGATTTTAGAGGCAGAGTAAGTAAACTTTCATTATGTAAATCGATCTATTGACCAAGCCACTTTGTCCCTCAACGCGATGGAATATTAATGAAAACTATATGGATGCACCACGCATACGATATGTAGTAAAGCCGAAATTTCAAAGAAAACCGAAGCCACATAACACACAAAAGGAATACCAAAGGTAACACACGACAGATTTTATATTTCTGCCTTTAAAGTGAATTATAGGAACGGTGCGTGACGTGAATACCGTATCCACAGACCCTGAATACATTTGGAGTCAAGAAAAGGAACCTTTCTACTCCATTTCATCGAATAAATCTCCCCGGCCTCTATTATTTCTCTGAATAAATCGACTTCAATTTCTCCCAAATCCACGAACTCGATACTTCCTGGTGCAGTGACGTCCCATTATAGTGATCCCCAGAAATATTATAATTCTACGAAAAAGTTAACATTCCACTCCACTTGCCCAACAGATCTCCAAGGGAAATTCTGCATTTCTTATCGCCTCCATCTCACCCAATAACAGACGCAAGAATTCCGCCGACCAAACCAGGCAAGGCTGACCCTGCCAATGCGCAGACATCCATGTGTCTAAACCACAAAGACGTTGCCAAGAAAAATGGCTCTCGCAGTTGTAAATCCCACTTTCCGCAAGGTAACTGTACACAGCGCACAAGTGAACTCGTACGTCGTTATGGAAATATTGGGGGCCCCAGAGAATGATCTATCGTGGCTGTAATTTCGAGCGTCGGAGGCCGAGTGGAGAGCGCGGAGACCTCTTCAGAGGCTAGGGCGGACAGCTAACGAACTTTGCCGCGTTTACGAGACACCCGGTGTAGGAGAGGTTAGGAGACGCGTCTATTCCAAAGGAAAAGGCCCGGGGGTGGTCGTTGAAAAGCTGAACAAGGGTCCCCCTCAAAAATCTCTTTGTCCGCGGTACAGGTGCACGCGGCAGGTTGCTGGCAGAAACCCAAAACAGGTTTTCACAAAACCCGTGGAACGGTCTCCTTTCCTTTTTATCTATCCTGCCCTGCCTATGCCTCTTCCCTCTGTCCAGCAAGCCTGCTCTCCCCCCTCCCCCTTTCTGCCACCGGTTCCCCGTCTTCTTTGCGCTTTTTTTGGTCCCGCCCATGCGTCATCCGTCCGTCCCGCGACCGGCTCCCGTCACTTTGACGAGTATTCAAATTAACTGGCCCCCCGAATCACACACGCGGTCTCCCGCACAATTAAAGGGATAATTAATTTTACAGTGCTGGCGGAGGCCGCGGACGGCGAACCGCCACGGGGGCCACGTCCACGGACGTAATTGGTGAATTCGAATTTCTAGGGAGCGCGCTCGACGTGCCTAGGGATACCGGGAACGGAGTGATGGGAAGAAGTCTGGGAAACATTCACGAATTATGGTGGACGAGTGACTTGGATATTTAGCTTTTGAGAGGTGATGAGTTTATACAGGATTTGAAGAGGAATCGAATTTCAAGAGCAAATTGAAGGAGATGAGACCCATTTGTTAAAAACATCATAACTCTTGATTAAGAACACTTCTATTAAAATTCGATACACGTTTTAAAAGTGGGATATGTGTTATTTAGTAACCCAAAGTGTTACAAAAATGATTTGGTTTCTTCGTGAAAAAATAAAAACGAAAGTCATTCAACTACGCTGATAAAACAATGGATTGCTAATATGAGACACAGTTCGTTTTTTCCTGAAACTTATTTTTTCTTTCTTTACAAATCGGGCATGTGAAATCTATATCTTCACTATCGCAGGCTTAGTTCTGTAGCGCAGATAAGCTGGGGTCTTATGTTAGGAGAGATCTTCATATTAGACTACTTTACTCTACTATGTATTGCGACAGAAAATGAATTTTAAAGTCAAAAGGAAGAACGATTTGCTTATGCAACAACTCTCGCGAGTCCGAGCCTTCTTCGTGCTCCGAAACCTTGTTTATCATTAATGATCAGCGCGAAAGCAGCAAAGGAAGTTTGAAGGCAAAACTCTGGAACAATTCCCTCTACTCTATCCTGGATAATTAAACTCTCCGGCTTGATTAAACTAATCATCCTGATTCTCCAAAGAAAATATCCGCCAGAGACTTCTCGGGTAGCCGGGACGCTGACATTATTCGACGAATTTGTAATATTCGCGTCCGCGGGGATTCAAGAATACCGTCACTGACAATATTAGTTTAGAAGTCTGTAAATACTACAGATACGCAGGCGTCTTTTCAATAGGAAGGTTCAACAACCCTCGCGGAGCATCTCGTTGGAGCGAGCGCGGAACAAGACGCAAGGAAGACATCATCTGGTCGGAATATTTTAATTAAAGCCTATTTCTACGATAACGATTTTTCCAGGCAGAGTTTTCCCCTCCTCACTCGACGTCGAGATGTCTCGGGATGCTTGGGGAGGGGAGAAGAATCGTGCAACGCCTCGCAGGCTTTTTAGGGATCCGCGATTCGTCTGGTTAGCGGGCATACCGATCGTAAAGCGCCCGTGGCTCGCAGTTTCATATATTTCAGCGGAAAGAACATTCGCGCGACGCTTCGTTCAGTTTTACGGCAATGTGAAATGCGCTCGATCCAGCGATACCTTAATTACGTCTGTCTGTCGGTCGTAAAAATTACGACGGCAATAAAGCATCGGCACTGGCAAATACTAATTATACCTTAGTACGTATAAAACCCGATGGATCGTCCGGAAAAGGCAGTAACGCAAGGGTATTTTATGTATCGCTAGCAATTGATGGAGCAAAGATACTGTTCTCCTAAGAAAATATCACGTGGGTACGAGAAACATCATGTAAGGGTCTCTATAAGATATTTATTTATTTAAGCTTATTTGATAAATTCAGAATTCCCCATTATAAGTTACCTAACTTAGCATCAACCTTGATTAATATATTTTTAGTTAGTAACATCTACCAAAGAAATGCTCAAAGAAATTTGCTAGAAAAATGAAACAAGATAAATCCGAATTTCACAGAACATTAGTTGAATCTATGTAAATAGATTCAGGCTTATAATAAAATCGCAGGAATATTAGCAGATTGTAAAAAAAAAGTATATCAATCTGAATTAGAATTACGAATTCTTACTTTGAAGTCGATTTAATATGACAAATATGTTACACGTAGGGTGGACATATTCTTTTGTTGAGCAACTGTAATATAATTTTAATTTCTTATATTTGCAAGAACTGTCTCATTGAAGCTACTTTATACATTTTCATTTGCTAACAAATGTAGCATTATTAAGTTATTTACTACCAAAGCAGAGTGATCGAAGTGATTCTTGAGTTGCCACACGCCACGGTTCCTTCGGTCGAAAAACCAAGTGAACGAGAAAACAATGGGGCAATTATTCTCTGTCGTAGGAGGAACCAGCATCCCCGATACTCTAGATTCACGTGATTAAATAACAGCCCGCTGTTATTTTAGTAAGTAGCCTGCCCTTGCAGCGCAGCCATGGGTGGGCGTCAGCTTAATTCACGTCGAGCATTTAGTCAGTTAATCCTACGGGCAGAGTCTAGTGACGTCACCGAATCCTTCGGTTCGTTAAGAAGTCTGACACCCGGGGGACCGTGGCCGCGTCTCGGAATGGAAAACGCGCGCCACCGATTCCGCGTGGACGCAAACGCTAGCCGGCTTTCCATTCACGCACCCTGGCGTACCGGAAGACGACGACGCAGCGTCCAATGCTTTCTCGTTCGCCCGTGAATAAGACCTTTAAAGAGAGTCACGGCGCATTCAGCTTTCGTTTAGAAACTTAACAGCTCGAAGCGAACTGGAGAGGCTGAATGGTAATGCGCACAAACACGTTTGCTCGCGCGCAAAGCAACAATGTTGCCCGCTGACACTGAGACGGAGACATTGCGTTTCAAAGACGCTTCTCAAGTGCGCAGATCGAATTGCGTGGAGAATACGTCACTACTGCAGGTGAAGATTTTTTTACAGACGTTAAAGTTGCTCGTGAAATTCGAAGGAAGGAAATGTAGGACATTTAGCAATAAAAGCAAACGTTTTTTAATATTGGCACTTACAGTGTTTTCTACAAAGCAGTGACGGATTAACCGGCCGCCAATGAACAGTTACCGCCTGGTCCCCTCTGCTTCATTTTCCAAACAACTGATGATTTATCTGAACAAAATTCTTTTTTTGTTTCCCACAATTTTCATATCACACGCGCGTAAATTTATTTGTAATTCTGATATGTCTTATTCCAACCGACTCGCGAGTCACACGTAGTGCCAGAGCACTGTGACTTATTTTCAATAGCATAAGCAGTATTTTATATATGTTCTTAACTTTCCTTGAAGATGATCTAAACCAAGATCGAAACGTCGGAAATTTATATAATTAATTGCAAAATAGCTTGATTTTAATGTTTTAAATTGACCGAACCTGTGCACCGAAATCATATCTATCTGATATGTATACTTCGTGTCCCAGAATGTTTCCTTAAATCCGCCACTGCGACAAGAATTCTTCAATTGTGAAAAGCTTTGCTATTCAAGAATTTATTTTACTTCATTTAGTATTTTAAATTAAAACCAGAAAATAGAAGCAGTGCGAACTATTCAATCTGTATTAAACGTCAAATTTTGCATAAATACAGCGTGTGTCCTAATACCTACGAACGGCAGTGAACGTTTATCGATTATGTAGCGATATTAACCCTTGGAAGTTCAAATATGCCTCTCAGGCAGCCCAAAGTTTGAACGGACGTTAGAGACTGACATCGTTGAACCTTGCAGAAATACAAGATTTCATACTACCTGCGTATCACATGAATTATTGCCTTTGTAATCCCCATACTATATCACTCGACCCATTCCGAAGTTCTGTGTCCATTTAGCGAAATATCTCTGTTTAATAAACGGACGAATAAGTCGTATTGCAAATGCAGAGGGTTAATAATATTCCTGTCCACGTTCCACGTGGTGCAAAGTATAAATTTCCCTCCTCGTCATCGTGCACTGTCTAGGTCAACAGTTCCCGCATGTTACTCAACCTCGGCAGTTCGTGGGCATCGACCTTGCGCTTTCGTTGGAGGGAAAAATTACACGGGCTAGCGTGCAGGAAGATTACGATGGAACGTGATCCAATAATCTCCATCGCGAGCGCAAGAAAGAGGACGCAGTTTCGCGTAACAAGATAAACTCCTGCGATCGTGGGACTAACGTAAGACCATTCGTCCGCGGGAACACACTCGTACCTAATCTCGTTAACTCGCCGAGTAAAGTTCCTGTAAAATTCGCATGCTAAATGAAAGAGAATTCACTGCGCGGCTCAATAGCTCGACAACTGATCACTAACTTATCAGCAATCATTATCTCGTATCGCGATGCGTTTCTCTCTCGGTCTCGATAAGATAGACGACAGGGCGTTCCGTTTAATTCCTCCTTCCACGCGAACAACAGGTGAACATTACTTGAACGATTCCGAAGCAACTTGCTGCTCTCAGCCCCCGTTTTTGCCTGACATTCTCGAGGCTTGATTAATGTTCGGGACGCGCGAATTGAACATTCCGCGCGGAAGACGGGCGCGTCTTACCCTCGGCGAAATATCGATTATGGATATCAGAGATCGTAATTAAAAACGTGTCCTCCCGTCAGTCCAGCGACTCGTTAAGCACTCGGCGGCTAATGACACGGAAATTATCGCTCGTGTCTTTATTAGAAGGCAAAAGAATTCTCCAGCAAATTCCTCTGCGATGGAAGTCGAGCAACGCTGAATCGTAAAGTAATAGGTGTACGGAATTCAATTGGGTTGGATTTAAAATTGACAAGCTACAAAAGCGCACTGTCAATGATGAAGGTCGAAACGAGTTATGACAAACGAGATGACAAATTATCAGAGAGAATGATATTAGACCAGGCGGAAACATTCTCAAGGAGATGGCGTGTGCTTTAATGAAAAGTTTCCTGCTAGACACGTAACGCCGTTACCTTGTTTATCATCTCGAAAAACATTCACATTTGCACTATCATCTTATTAAGTTGCGTTGAGCACGCATCATCAAGGATACGAAGATAGGGTGCCCCGCTTCATGTCCCGTTTTAGCGATAATTATTATTGTAGGAAGGACGACGAATTCTTTGAAGCGATCGTGTGAGGTAGAGTGATACGTCAGAGGAATAATAGAAGGCGATTTTACGTAATTCTGACTAATTTTAACCAAGTAGAACATGTGTGATCCATATTTATTTATTTAAACCGAGGCCCTTTGGTAAATATAAGAAACAATAATATGTACACTGGGCAATGAAAAGCAGATGGGTGAAATGATTATACGAGTAATACGTAAATATGGCACATAAAGGTACAAAGATAAAACCAAAAATAAAGAAAATGATAACTAGTTACAAATATGATTTTATATGTAGATCTCAATATTCAGTCGGTTGCGAAGGAGTCGAGTTGCATTTTGGGGAAAATTTTAGGAAGCTGCAAATTTGCAGGCGTGGAAAATTTGGGGAAACGACAAAATTTTAAAGAGCGGCAAATTTTGAGGAGCGACAACTAAAATTTTTGTTGGGTATTAAATGCCGGATAAATATACTTGAATTTTACATCAACCTACGAAGATCCGATAAAATTGATGCACGTCGCTTCGTGCAACATGCCGAAAACGAAAGAGGCTCACGTGTCCCCATTTTCGCGAAGGAATCGCAAATTCGCGTGAAGAACAATATCGTAGGACTGGCCACAATGGCCCCCATTATCGAGTACGTTCAATGAAAACACCAGTCAACGTGCCCCCTCGGGCAATGTTAGTCAAACAAGCTGTGCAATAATGGGTGCACAACGTCCCGATGCTGAAACAAGCTGTATCTCATTCGTTCGTGGACCACCAAGCTCCTAAAGGTGACTCCACATGTGTGGAGAATGGCGAGTCCAACACTGATTTCGCGCGGAATAAACGGGGACTTTGTACCACGCAACAAGAAAGAAATAAATGGGTGTCTCTGTTCCGTGCCTAATCATTGCACCGAAGAAACATTTAGAATCTTGATTGATGACTCAATATGTTCTCCCTAATTTTCAACGAGAAGAAGCTACCAATTTCAATTTTAAGAAGCTACCATTCTAAAGTGGCAGTCCTTAAATGTTTTAAGGATAATTTTGGCGATTTCTTACCCCCTGCCTCCCCCTGTCCAAGAATTCGTAAAATTATATATTCCAACCCCTCTCCGTCCTTATTTTTTCCATTGCCATTAAAATTCTGTTAAAAGTTTATAAAATTTATTTAACTCTGTTTCGTGTAAGATCAGAAAACGAAATAAAACAGGGTAAGAAGAATCTCCGACGGCGGGACGTGATCGGCGGCGTCACCTTTTCATATTACAAAGAGAGCCCGCCCTGGTGGACGGTCGAACGGGCCATGGGGATCGCGTGAGTCGCAAGTTACTGGAATATTATCGACGGGAATTGCGACTCAAGAAAGGTTGAGAAACACTCTATTAGGCTGGTTCAGACACGTCCAGTAGTTCAGTCGAGTAGCAAAGAATTTAGTAATTTTTCGTGTATGGACACTAAAATTTAGTTGAGTAGCTTACGGCCGATTTTTTCACCTTCAGTTATCTTAATCTTCCAATTATATTCCACGTAACTGCCACATGATAGCATCCAACTGGTCGATGAGTGTCACATGATAGCATGCGATTGGTCGTTCACTGACTGGGATTTTAGTCGGAGGTGAAGAAATCGGGCATTACTAAAACAATGGTAAATTACTAAATTACTCGCTACTCGACTAAATTGCTGGACGTGTCTGTTTCAGCCTTTAGTGCCAACACGATTTTAGTTCAAAATTTTGTATTAATCGTAGAAGCATTTTAAGAAACTCAATTTTCCCACGTGAGGTGAAGCATCGACGGCAAAATATGTAGATGCGACAGAGCGACGAAATTTCTCTAAAATTCGCGCCACGTTCAGAAGCGAAACGAGAGACGAACGACGGCTTCTGTTTCACTTAGGGCGGCTTTTCTCTCACAATTTCCCGGCTATTTCATCGGAGAGCGTTGTTGAAACGAACTGCCGGGGCGCTCTATGTTTGCTTTTCATTTCCCACCGAAAAATCGCTAATTATCGAAGGTGAGCGTGCAAAGCGTGCGCGAGTAGCGTACTCGTTACACGCCACATCGTTCTTTCGCTCGTTTGTTTCACCTGACTGTTACCCTCTGCCGCTCCGTCCCGGAAAGGTGTCTGTTTTTACGACGACGCCGAGCATATTAGTTGAAAAAACAAGAGCGAAAGAAACCGCCGCGGCTCATTAAGCGGCGCCAGTGCAGTTCCTCGGTTTCCACGGAACATTTTTCCACCGAGCCACGCAATAACCATAATCAAGGGTTCCTCGCAAGTAAAACTGTTCCTCCAGTATTCTACCGTCCGCCCGTTTCATTTCCTCGCCCCTCTTCGCCGTATTTTCACTGCGCCATGAAAGCGAATGTAGAAATTTAAAGCCTGAATTGGGTATGCTAGCACAGTTTGTTCATAATCACTTTAACCTCGCGGATATTTAAAATTCGGGATCCCTGCTGGTGGATATTGGGCACGAAGTGGTGTTCAGAATTCCAATACAATAGGATCCTCGATAGTTGCAAAACGGGGATGAAAATTCAAGCCAACATCGAAGTTCGCCAAACTATGAGGGCTACCAATCCAGTGTACCGATACGGAGCACTTCGAAGCCAAAACTTTCTCTGCCACTTTCAGTTTCGATTGTCCGTTATTAAACGATCGTCCGCCCCGTTTGCGAGCGAAACGCAGCGAACAAGTTCGGAATGCGAGTATCGGTGTTTCGGTGGATCAATCCCAAATCGAGTTTCAGAAACAGGGTTAAACCAGAGCCAATCGCTGCGGAGATCATTTCGTAGCGTACCACACACCCCTAAAGATTCCGGCGCAGCCACTAAAAGGTCCAGCGAAGGCCTTCGTCATATTTATGCGGCACGATAATGCTAACGCACGGGACGGGACCTCTAATGGCCCAGGAATGCACGTGGCCCATAGGAGCGGGTCACCGCGTAACAATGCAACGGGAAGAAAAAAAGGGATCGATGACCCACGCGTTCGTTCGTTGCACCGGTGTGACGAATCTCGCGGTGGAGAATGCAGCACGCGAGGCTGCAGCAGAATCGAGAGGAAAAGGTCATCCATGGGAGGCCCGTTTGTCCCTCCAGTCATCTAACGATCCTCCGTCACGGCCAGCCGATACCGTTCACGACGCATTTTCTCGAAGAGCTCTCAAGGTAATCGCGGAGAATCTCGTGGCAACGAACGCGATACCCCAGGTCCCTCTATTCACCGGCTAGACGCCCGTCACCGTCGCGACACTTTCTCCCGTCGAGCTGATCCTCTTTGTGTCCGCTCGGCGAGCCTCGGGCGCAGCACCTACGCCACGAGCATATATATCCCAGTCCCCCGAACAATGACAAATAAATCCCCGAACGAGAGGGGCCACCACCCAGCGACACCATTTTCTCGAACCCGAGCGCCCGCGCGCCCAGAAGGTCCGTTTCGCAAGTGAAAAGGTCCAGCGAGGAAACGGTACCCCGTTCCAGGCCCGCTCCGCGAAACCGGCCATTTATAAATTACAAGCGGTGAGCGAGCAGGCACGCTTGTAGAAGCCAGAGGACAACGGGAGAAAAAGAAACGAGGCGACGCGAGCCCGGCGATTCCGCGGCGACTCTCGACGAAACCGGACCGAGCGCCTAACCAAGGGAGAAAAAGGGACGGCTAGAAAGAACCGTGAAAAAGAGACGAGAAGAATCGCTCGACAAGGACTCGCCGAGCTGGATCATAAATGGGCGATCGAAACGGAGAGCGCACGACGACGAGAGAAAGAGAGAGAGATAAGGAGGCTTGGGCTTCCTTCCGACGGCAATTTGCACGAGGCATTCGGACAGGTATTCGGACGAGGTCGGCGCAATTTCACGGAAAGCGCCCCTGGAGTACAAAGGCGAAGCAACGGAGCCTGACTTTCAGGTAACGTTTCCCTGGGGCCCGAAACCCGGCCCCTTGGAGGCCAGGTTTATTGTTAGGTCGGAAAGCCGACTCCGCGTAAGGTGCACCAGAGGCGCCTGCCGTACAGGTGCAAGAGGATCGTTTGTTCAGGTGTCGGGGACTTTGCTTAGGGCCCAGTTTAACCACTTCGACCCGTTCTCGTATTCGGCAGGTACGATCCAGGGAGATTACCTGGAACATTGGGCAGCCGACGGCTCTCTCGCAGCCTCGCTAATTGATATTTGAGAATCTCGATTGGGGAAAAATCGGCGAAACGCGCGAAAGCAGTGCTAAAAAAGGAGTGTTTACTGCTAGGAAGACGTATTGTTTCGATGGGCAGAGAGAATTGGGTTGTTGGAGATAGGTTTCAGCGAGAAAATGCTGCTTCGAAATGTTCAAGAGGAAAATGTGGAGCCGGTGTGTGTGAAATTCTGTCTGACCGTTGAAACGTGAGATTTAATGGAATGGTGTGCTTGATTGTTAACTGGAGATAAAGATTTTGTGTTTAGTGATTGGGATTTTATGTTTAAGTTGGGTAACGGTGCTGATAAAATGATAACAAATAAGGTCAGGTTGAGAAGAAGGCTAAGCTGACGCTGGGAAATGTTTAACCTTGGTATTCGAGGCGCACAAGCGCCGTTGTGTTGTTGGCAATCCAGCCAAGAGGAAGATAAACGAAACTCGACAACAAAGTCATGTCAGAGAGTATTCAAAATATGTGGAACTGACCATTCCTTTCGCGATTCAAGAAACCGTTATTTCTTGTAGCTGGTGCATCATTTTTTATGAAATCCACTCCTCTAGACTGAAGGAATCTATGGAAACAGTTCCTAGTTTCATCAAGCTGGAATAAAACCACGCAAAAGAATGCCTACTCTCTCTCAACTTCATTTACCACTTTTACTGTACTTTACAAACCAACTAGCCACAAAATAAAGAACCTGTGGAACCTATATCAAAAGACATTTCACTCTTAAAACTCTCCATACATCCACAAGATTATTCCTCTCCGCAATCTCTATTTCTAATCAATAGACTAAATCAGACTTTTGCTCTCCGTACACCGCACATTCCACCGTGCGCAGTGTGGTGACTCAGCCGCAGGTAGATTACTCATCGATACTATCTCTTTCATTTACGTTATCGCGTCTCTGGCGTTTTGACATCGCTAGCTGACGCCCGAGCTGATCAACTTCCCCCGTTCTATTCGACGCGCAGCGCATCTGCGGCCTTTCGTGAGGCACCGCAGGTGCAGGGGCCGGGCGTAATTCAGCGTCGGACACGCGAAACGGGAATTGCGAACACGGCGGGGAAGCGCAACGGGCGGAAAGTGACGGTTGGAACAGGTCGCGGAAACGAAGCGTCGGTGCACCGCGAGTTGGCGACACTGCGTCGACCGTTTGAATTCGCAGGGAATTGCCGCGCTACGCGGCCAACATGCACCGGGGGGGGGGGGGGGGGGGGGGGGAGACGGCGTCTCGATGCAGCGCGCGTAAGCCTCGCGTATTCACGCGGCTCTCCGTCCCGTGGAATTCCGCCGAGAACGCGGCGCTGGACGTTTCTCGATGGAATCCCAGCGACGTCGCGCGTGCTGGTTAACCACCTGCTGAGCGATCGCGTGCCCAGCCTCTCCGCCAGCGCAAGCCGGGCAACGTTCGCGCGACCGTCCACGGAGGTTCGCGATGAATTTTAATGGTTTCGTCGGGAACCCGCTCACCTAATAACGGCAACAGCAGGAGAAGGGCGACGGTAGCAGCGGTTGGATGCTCGTGGGCTGCCATCGTGACCGTTGGTCCTCTTCTTGCACTGGAAGGTGTCTGTTCGATGGTGGATCGTTCCTCTGGTTCCCACAAAATGGACTCTCTTTGCTAAGTTTCCCGTCACTGACACTGCCACTCGGAAGACCCGCGCGTGTGTACACGTCGGATTTTCAATCGACGCGACCGATCGAACTGAAAACGCTACTGCCCAGGCATCTGGGTCTGTTACCAGTCAAACGACTCTCGCCGCACGTCGTAACGTCACGCTAGCCGATTTCGGACTGTGGCGGGGAGCAGCTCGTACGCGGTCGGCTCGCCGCTCGGGCTCGCTCGGCCGCGCTCGGCCGGCACCGGTACGCAGGTACGAACCGAGGCGGCGAGTGGGAAAGCCACGATCTCGCGGGGAACCGCGAGATCAACCGATTCCTCCTCTTCCCGGCCAGTTCTGCGTCTTCGTTTCTTTTCTTCCTCTCCATTTTATTTCCCCGACTCTTGCCCACGTTTTACGCGCATCCTCGCATTTTTCTACGCTCCTGCAGAGAACGCTACGTCCGCGGGCGCGTGTTTTCCTTTTGCGCGCTGAATATTCAAGGAAGAATGCTCTCGACTGGCCTCGCCCGCGATGCCGGGCGCTTTCTGGGTTTTAGGGGATATCGCGCGCTGGCCGCGCATTGACCGCGCAACAAGAATTCACTCGCCGTTTGATAATGCTGGGTGGACCGAGCTGGACCGCTCGCACGCGGCGAATAAATTGAAACGAGGAAGTTGTTCCACTTGTAATCACTTTTAAATGGATTGATGAGAAGTATCTTTTTCTGTAATTTGGGGTCGGGGCGATTTAATCTCCTTCGTGGTCAGACGGGGTGAATCGCACCGCGAGATATGTCTGCCAATATTGCTGCAAATTTTTACACCTTAATCTTTAGAAGACCGGCATTTTTAAAAAAAAGTTTGCAGTTTCTAAAAATTTACGTAAATATTTATAACGTATATTTTGTGCAGAATTAAAGGACTTGCACAGAACCCCAAAAGGGCTCTTCAACATTTGTTTATTTAAAAACTATGGTATATCTGTGATTTTTGATACTGCTGATTACGAATCTGTAGTCGGATTTTAAAACTGTTTGACTCTCATGGCAGTTTTACTGACCTAAACGAATAAATATATTCTTACCAAAATTTAGAGAACTTTCTTTGAGCTTTACCCAGAGGTAACAACGTAGACGTAGAATGTCCTTGTATCATCTTTTCTTCTTTTTTCTTCTTTTCCATGTTTTTATTTATTATTTTTGGTATTTTTGTGTTGGTTCGGGAATTATTTTATTTTGCCGCATTTTTTGTGTTCTTCTGAACAGAGCGAATTCATAGTCGAACATACACAAAAACATAGTCGAACACTAACACACACATACGTATTTATACTTTAAATCATTTTTAAGTAGTGTACTTACTCAAAGCCCCAAAAAGGGGATTGCCGGGCCCCTAAAAGTTAATAATAAAATTGGAAAATTTGGCGAATTAAAAAAACACTTTTATCCCCAACTATTCATCAAAATTTGCATTTCTAGACAAAGACTGTTAGAGCATGGTTGTGTGAGCGCTACGAATGTACAATTATCACACAAAAATATGAAAATGGTAACTCAAAAATAACACTGATGTGCAGTGGACCCCAATGTGACCAATTTGTAATTCTCTGACTGTTTTTGAAATTTATCGGTTTTGACAATTCAAAATTTAACGCTAATGAATTAATTTGGCGTGATATTGCGGATGTGGCACAACGAAGTGTGACGTGTTCAACAGATACAGCCATTTTGCAAACAATGCAACGGGGCGAGTCATTTTTGTTTAATAAATGATAACGCGTATATTCAGAATGCAAATGTTTGATCAACTGATTATTGCCTGTTGCGCTCTGCAATAATTACGGCAATTGAATAATAAATAACAATAATTATTGTGTTCATAATTAAAACAACAAGTCTTTGCCACCAGTAATTCATTAATTCCCATCAGCGCTTACATTGTTTAAACTGTACTTCTGATATTTCTGAGATATCCTATTATACTGAATTTCGTAATTTCACGGCAGCCACACATTTCCATTAAATATCGGTGTTGAACAGCTTGAAAGGAAGAGCGGGAACAGGGAACGGCTTCATAGCGACCTGTTAGCGCTCGGGCGGGATCGTGGTTAACGTTTAATCAGAATTCGTGTCGCGTATTATCAAGCAAACAGAAGACCGCGAGATAAGGGATTTACATTTCCAGCAGAATCGTCGGCGTTCGGAAGGTGGAAAACGTGAGGCGAGACAACGCCGGGCCCCGCCATCCGCTGGCAATTAACGTTCTTATCGCGTCGTAACCGAAGAATTAGTAATTTAACCGATCTCCTCGCGCGCGCCGCGGACGACTCGGTTTTCAGTCCTTTATCACGTACGGCAACACCCGTCGTTTTCCTCGGCTTCCCCCTGTTTAACGGCCACGGGGCGGGTTTTATGGTACTCGACATCGGAGCGGTTCACTTTCAGCGGGCGACGACGATTCTCGAGGATCGGCCAAGATTAATGGCCGCAGGTGTGCGTATCAAAGCCGCGCAAATATCTCCGCGACCATAGTTCCCGGGTAATGAAACTCGCGATAATGCCGCGTGTACATAGCTAGCCGCATGACGATGCAAGCCTGCCTTCAGCCAGCAGATATTCGGCCAGACGCCAGCCTTGCAACCGGAGATTTTCCAGCGCGCTCCGCGGAAAACCACTTTGTTCCCCTCGATTGGTGGAGGTTCGCGTGAGTGAGTCCGCCCGAGATTTCCCAGAACTCGCGCCGCTTTCAATGCGACTCGCCTCTGCGGAGTGGCGGGGCTAGATTAAACAGTGAATTCGGTAACGGCCGCTCTCGAGAGCGCAGAACAGCGCATCGGTTGTCCCTCATAAATTTACTTATCCCTTCACAGCCCCTTCATCTCCCCCGACCTCTTCATTCATTTTTGTTTATTCCCGCTGCCAACTCCTCGCGTCCGTTTCTTCTTCTTTGTCCGGCGAGGAAGATTTAAGCGTTTAAGGAGTTGCGTACACCCAGAATGGTAAAGAATATTGATTTTTTCAATAAAGAATCCGCAGAAGATGCAACATTGAAGGAAGATCAATTTAGTGCTCCTGGATTCAACGATTTTCTGTAAGTTAAAAAAATTATCTGATTTTGACCTGTACGTTAAACTTTAAATTCTGTTTTCTTGAAACTAAGTATGCTTTTGAAATCGGTGACAATGGTGTTTCAAAAACTGCGGAACCGATTCCAATGAAACTAAGTAAACACGATTATTTCTTACATCAATTTGTAATCTTTATCACACCGATTCCTTTTTTTAAAGCCACAGATTGTTTTTAAAAATAAAAAACTGATGAAATTCCTCTAGTAGTTAAATTTAGTTAAATTTTTATAACTGATGAAATTTCCTTGGAAATTTAGTTAAATGATGAAGATAATATTGATGTGAGGAATATCCGTGCCAAGTTTCATTCAAATCGGTGCCGCAGTTTTTGAAATACCATTGGGACCGATTTTACAAACATAGTTTCGAGAAAACAGCGTTTAAACTTTGACGTACAGGTTAAAGTGATATAATTCTTTTTTACATATAATCGCCAGTTCCGGGGTCACAGAATTGACCTTCCTTCGATGTTGCATCTTCTGCGAATTCTTTATTGGAAAAATCGATTGTTCCGACCATTCTAGGTGTATGTAACCACTTAATAACGGCCGGCAGCGCAGCCAGAAGATACAAGCGTCTCGATTATCGTTCAGCATCGCGTCTTGGGAATCCTTTTCATTTGCCTCGGTTCTATCCGTCTCCTATCCGTCCGTCCATCCCTCTGCCCCATCGTTCTTCGTCTCAGCACCTTTCTCGCGAATCGACGAACCACCGCGGAGCGTGGTAGGGCAGTTTATTAATCGTGGCTGTCAGCGCAACGCGCGACGATGGGAAATGAAATGGAATGAAATGAAACGGAATGAGAGCGGACGGCGGGATGGAAAAAATTGAATCACGGCAATGCTCCTTCGAACGAAGTGAACTATTCGAAGGAATCGAGGGAAGAGAAGCGATGTTTTTAACCCAGAACCTAGGAATCTTCACCCCGTGTGCGCTTTGGTGACCCGATATCGACTTTCGGTGTTTGCAAAGTCCTGGAGTAAGGAAACAGTCGAATCGCGACGACAGCTTCTTCCTTAATCGACTGGGAAACCTCGCGACGTTTCATTCGAAGCTTATCGATATACTGCCGGTGAAACCATAATTAACGCTCGCAATGGTTCTTCGGCTGTTCCCCTCGCTCGAGAAAACGCGCATCTCTGACTTTAATTAAGAGAGCGAGGGCTGAAGCCCTCTGAATCTGTTTGGCCACCCCGACGGGCGGACCCCATTGGCCGATGCAACGCAAATAAATACAGCCTCGGCGTGTCTTTCCACGACGCGCTCCACCCGTGGAAACGAGCATGAGAATCTCGGCCGGCGTAATTCATCCGGGTGTAAACAGGCCAATGACAAACGACAAACATGCACCGCGTCCCTTTTCTCCCGCTCTTTCCCGCGCGGCGTGTCAACGACGCAGCGCCACACGTTCTACGCGAAAGACGCCAAGGGCGAGGACGTAAACCACGGAGGGGTGCTCCGGGTTTATTTGAAGAACGATCCTCTCGAGAGCGGAACAGGGGCCGCGCTGCGCCGCGGAGGTGTGCTTTTCTAAATAAAAGAAAGCCACTCGAAACCACTGACATCTCCGGGATGAATTTTACGCCTTCGTCGGACCCTCGGAGCTCGACGATGCAGAGGGGTGTGTGGAGGCTCGAAAATTCTTAATTGTGGCAGCGTGGGGTACATTAATTGCAATTGGATTGGTACCTATTAAAATGTGACGCCGTTTAGGGATATTAGTTTGCAAGAATTTGGCGATGCAAGCATTGGATTTTAATGGGATATGTGTCGCCGGGAAATATGTGGCATTTCTAGAATTCGATTTACTAGTATAGTAATTGAAACTCTGCGTACTCTAAGAACCTCTCTACACATTATTTCACAGTTCGTACAGAGACTACTTATCGCTGTAATTAGGTACACCTCACCCACGTCTTCCTTTCTCTCTTTCTCTCTGCACACAGAGCCTAAAATTCCTATGCCACACTATATCGAATGGGATCTTAAATTTTCCGGAACCGACCTGTCAAAAATCATATTTCTGCGCGATGGTTAGATGTCGGAGGGAGCTTGTCTAATATTCGCGCGCGAACGGACGGAAACAACAAGGAGTAAAAAGCGACTCGAGGGGGGAAACAGATGGTCGAGGGCAGGAGATAAATCATTTCCGAGATCAATGTTGAAACAGCCGACTGGTAAGAAATTGTATGAAAAACACCTTGTATCCAGTGGCATCCCGTGTTTTCGAGGCTACCGCGAAACTCTTGACTGAAATTCCACGAAGCCTTTCGAACGGTTCGGATCTTGAGTCAAGCCGACCGCCGATAGAGAATTAATTAAAGCTCGAAAGAGAAGTCGATCGCCATTTTTTAGTGCACTTCCAATTGCAAAGAAATTGAGAAGATTATGCAACGCTTCGAATTAATTTGTAAGGTATTGTAATAATCCATGAGTTTCAGTTACCTCCGAAAGCGAAGCCACAGTTTTGAACAACAGTGAAGTCAGCTTCCCTCAACGACCTAGCTTCCGAAACTTCACCTGGAAGGAACTTCGTGTTTACTCTCGACAAACAAAAATAGAAGACAGCGCGAGGCAGCGGGAAGATATGAAGAGAATATTTGGAGGCTGAATCAAGGCAACAAGTCGGGAGATACAATATTTAATTAAGACGCGATAGGAAATTTCAGCGTAGGCGGCAAACTGTTGTACGTCTAACAAAGCAATTTGCGAAGTTAAAAAATTCCCTGCGCTGTCGCAATAGTGTATTACTGTTTCCTTGAAAGCGTGGGCCTCGGGCCAACGAGGTTCGTTCGAAACGAAAAATTAGTGTCCTTGAGAGGAACCTGGTTTACGACGCTGAACAACGGCGATATTTAAGAATTATTTTCTCAAAAAATATAAAGTGAATCTTTCGAAAACTTTAAGGGTTTTACTGTACACAACAAGAAATTTGTTTTTATTATTCAGGAATAATTCATTTAATATTGCTTTTCTTTTCTCTATCCCAGCGGATCAAATTTTTTCCTGGAATCAAAAAGCCGAGGTTTGTCATGAATTTATGACTAAAATAATAAGAAAAATGTAGAAAAAAATTGACAAAGGTAGGGGACTTTAATGTTACGCTGTTGACAGAAAAATTTCGACGTATTTATGCAAAAAAAATGGTTTAATTTAATTTAATTTTTTAGCATAAAAACGTCGAAATTATTTCGTTGAAATTGTAACTTTTCCTTTAAAGTCCCATAACGTTGTCAAATTTGGACTTTTTTCTTATTATTTTAGTCCACCGACGATATAAATTCGTGACAACTAAGAAAAACTTCGGCTGTTTTATTTCAGGCGAAAATTGGTTCCGTAAGGATGTACACAATTTGGCAACTCCGGCTGAGCGGATTGATATATATATATATATATATATATATTATATGATATAGATATATCAATTAAACAATGTTAAATTTTTTATTCTTGAATAAAAAAAGAATTCTTGTTGGCTGAATCTAGAGTAAAACATACTCAAAATTTTGGACAGGTTCGTTGTATATTTGTTGAGAAAATAATTTTTAAAAATCTTTCGATGTCCTAAACCAGGTTCCCCGTTGAGACCTACATGGCACGGAAATTGTATAATTCGCAAGGGAAATAATAAAATTGGGTCTCGGCCAAAAAAAATGAACAAACTCAATTAACGCTTCATACAGTATTCATATCGTGGAAACATCGAATGTGGAAGATCCCTCCGTTACCGTTTATTTTCCGCGAGCTTATAAAGTATAAACGGACATTCGTTCTAACTAGTCCCCATCCAGTGATTGATCAGGTCAACAGACTAGAATACCCACATCTACATACATACATATATATTTTTACTAATTCATACTAACAATTCAGAGCTTCCACTCTCATCTACATCTTCATCTTCCCTCCCCGGTTCCTCTCGCATAAAACCATCCCCATTTAACTAAAGAAACCATCAAATTTACGTGGATCGATTCTCCATCTCGAGAACGGTTCAGCTCCTCCATCAGCCCCGGGCCCACCTGAAAGAAAAACGAACGAACGGTCATTCCGAGCGGCGGAAAAAAACGAGGAACGCGGTGCAAGGCAAGGAGGGTGGCAAGTAGCGAGGGAAGGAAAGGTCGCGTCGAGTTAGAAAATGAATGATGAACATCCAGTTCGTCCTCCGGTGTCCTCCGCTCGCTCGTCCGTCCCTGTGCGCGTATTGGAGCAGGCTTGCTGGCGCCTGGAAGGCAGGCAGCCAGGCGGGCGCCGTTGCTTGAAAAGGGTTTCACGTTGCTGCAACAAGGACGAGCGTCGTCGTCGACGGCGGAACGCGAGGGGGCGATCGACGGGCAGGGAGGGCTTTGGAAAAAGAGGGAACGGGGGTGGAACGAGGTCGGGACGCGGGATCGAGACGCAGGCGCGACGACGGGGTCGGCCGGGGGTGGCGAGCGTCGTGGAAAGAAAAAGCACGGGGGACATCTCTATGCATGCCTCGAAAAATCATGTTGCTGAGGGGGGCGAACAGCCTCGAATACGACGGCACGTTCTCCGCTCCGGAGCAGCTGGATTGAAAGCTACTTAGATGCTAACAACGAATCCGTTTCAATCTATCCGGATGCAACCCCGCTAGGGCGCTGATGTCGTCCCGCGGGACTTGGCGCGATGAAATTCCGCGAGAATCCATGTTAACTTTCGGATGAACAGAGAGGAAGGCAGTACACTTCGCGGGAGTCGTTTTACGGTGTGTGAAATCGAAATTCATTGTTTGCTTTGTGGAGTCTTCCGGGGTTCTTTCTAGCAAGGGTTGTTTTCAGGGGGCGATTCTTCGTGGGAAGTGTGGGACTTCGTTTCTGAGAAAAGTTTATTTTTAAAGTCTGATAAGGTCTTCGCGAAGGACCACCCTTCTTCTGATTACACAATTGCGAATATGTCAGTGTAAGGTTTATTTAAGATTGTAAGGAAATAGTGGGAAAAATTGCGTCACTGATTAAAGGAAAATAATGCTCAACGTACATTGCTGGTCTTGTATGTTTCCGTAGTGGAAGAGACTTTCATCAATCCAATACGAGGAGGAGCGTATATACCAGGGGGTGTGTTAGAGTGGTCGTTTCGTGAATGGAGCAAACGATTGGTTAAATGATGCGCATAGGGGCGAAATAGTGATTGTTTATGGTACAAAAGTAAAGGATGAAGGAAGAGAACTCGGGGGTTGGTTGGAAAGGTGGAAAAGGGAAAAGGGGGAAAAGCGCGAGGGCGGAAGGAAGTTAAGAGAGTAATTAGGGAGAAGTGCGATTGTGAAGGAAGGAGTGACTTAAGAGAATGAAATACCGATTCTTATTTACTCGAGAACCGTGTTTACGACATTCTGTAGAATTGTTTGTCCGTTACAGGCAGCACTTGGATAATACAATAGAAGCGTTGTAAAGTGATAATAGGAGTGAAATGCAATCACATTTTAATTTAAAATTCTGCAGCCTTTAAGTTTTTTAATTCACTCTTCTATGGTGCTGCAGGATTGTAATTTTTTATGTAGGTAGCTAGGTACGTGTTTTATGATTCTACACTCCGGCTGTACACATTTCTCGTTTTGCTTTCTGCTTTAACATTTACCTTCTTCTCTGAGAAAATACCAGCGTTTCGTTGGAATTCATTAAATGTTTCATACAGCACGTTTTATTTAGTGAAATCCTACATCTACATACCATAATATCGATAACACGTAGGTACACTGCAAATATTTCGGAAAATTGTTTCGCCAGTACCAAAAGTTATTTAACGTATTTACTAACAAAGCAACGTCCACGAGGGTTTAATTTCCATCTCTACTAGCTCTCTGCACATCAAACGTTTTCTCTTCAGCCAACTATTATATGTACATCTACGTCAAAGCACGCATCCCGTGACACAAGTTTCAGGGCAACGAAACGTTATCTACACTCAAACAAACAAAAAACAATTTTCTTCCATCAGAAAGTGGGAACCAGAGATTTCCACTAGCTTTATTATTAAGGGGTCATTTCAGGAATTTATTGCGACGAAAATAATTATAGTAACGGAATAAATTTTTTTTCTACTTTTTATCTACGTTTCTACACTAAATGAAAAATATAAAAGTAATAAAATTATTGCTTTTAAAATGTTTTTGAAAGAGGTCTTGATGACATGCTTAAAAATTCATGCCTCGCTCGCGAAGGCGATTTCAGCTGTTAGACGTATCTGAACCCAAAAATCCAAATACATTCTACATCAGTATGACTGTCGCTATTGCTCGGACTTTAATTAGTGATTTATCTCCCAAATTAGCAAAATGGCAGGCAAAATTTTCGATTTTACAAGTAGGTTAGACTCAATGAAAATACTTGATTGTAGTCCCTGCGAGAGTCATAGATGTGAAGAATAAGCAGTACACTTTATAAAGCAATCGATTCGATAGATTTTGAGATCTTATCTTCAGGGTGTGAAAAAATGACGTTTCGAGAAAACTGCGTTCAAAGTTTCCATTTATAGAGGCCGAACCTCTGCGCTCTCTACAAAATGCCTCTGTGAAAGCTAAAATAATCGGAATTTTTCCATGAAAATGTAATAGTACATTTTTGAGGACATGCACCTTCGCAAAACGTTTAAAAAAAATCGGTTTCTTTCAACCCGTCTAACCGGAATGGCCCCTTAATTTGGAGCACTGTGTCTCTACAGAGAATCTAATTACCATTCTAGATACTGTAATAAGGCAATGATACTTGCACACTAATAAAACTCACAATGCGTCATAAAATCCACCAGACCATACAAAATTGCAAACTGTCAATTAGAATCGAATCTCTCGAGTAAACATTCATCGCCATTCGCAACCAAACGTGATTCTCGAGCTCCCCAGAGCCAATCAAATTCTCCTGTAGAAACGCATACATTATCAAGCCTCAACTTCGATCTGCCACTCTCGATTGCCCTTCCGCTCACGCTCTATCTTTCCCCCGTTCCTACCCCGCTTCATCACCCCCCCCCCCTTCCCACCCCAAGCATCCACCGCCGTTTCCTCCCGCGCTGAAGGCGACATCAACCCGATTCTTCGCGCGACAATGCGGCTATCGTTGTTCCCACTTTCCAGCGCACGCAATCCCCGTGCTCCCTTTCGTCGCGAGAATTCCGCCGGAACATCCCCGTGACGGGGCGAACGCGAGAGCCGGCGATCGATGGACGGACGTGCGCGGAATACGGCGATACTTGAAAAAGCAAACCGTCTTCATTGGGACCACGGCGGGCATACAGAAATAATACGCGCCGGACGAATCGATAGGTTCTCTTGGCGGAATCAGCTCGGAGAGGGGTGGAGGGTGGTAGACCGCGGGGATATTTCTCTCGCAGAAGTTTTCGGGAGGCTGAGATCGCGGGGGAGGGAATCTCGAGGAGTCGCGGCGACGGACGCCGCGGAGCTACATATATTTGCCCCCGCCCCTCCCCGCAACGTACCGAGAAGGTGATATTTTTCTGAGGGGAAAAGTTTTCAAACGCAGACAGTAACTGCTTTTTACCGTAAAAGGGCCCCATTGTCTGGGGCGCGGTGCGGTGCACCTCTCCCCCCCCCCCCCCCGCGTGCCATCTCTTTCCATCGCGTTTCCTTCCCCAGCGGTACGTCCTCCGCGGTATAAACACTTCGGGACGGCCGGAAGTCTGAAGTTTGGGCTGCGCCCCGGCGGCGGGAGGGTCTAAAGGGGTAGAGATTTATTTCTCGTCCGTTTCGTACGCCGATAAGCCGCCAGGGAACGTAGGGGTTCCCGTAAACATGTAAGGGACGCCCCTCGTAACTTACTAATTGACGAACCGCCCTACAGCTCGCGCACGGCTGTAAAGCACGACAGGTTCCGTGCGTCTGGTCTGTTCCTCGCGGGGGACCTCACGGAATCGAAGAAACGATCCTCCGCGCGGAACGGTGGTCGAAATGGAGGGCCATTTTGCGGCGGTTCCGCGCAACACCTGTCGCACCTGGCTAGGTGGCGAGCGAATGAGGCCGTGAGAAGACCACCTGTGTGAACACATTGTTCCATTGATAGAGTCGAGGGATTGTGTACCGAACGTAACCTTCACGGGCTTGTATACCTTTTTGGATCTGAACGCGTGTAGATATCGTTGGCTCTAGCATGCACGGCCTGTTTATGGAGTGGTCGGGTGCAGGACGCGTAGAGACGTGGAGGAAACAAGTGGGAAGCTCGCGTGATGATTAGTTTGAAATTTCGTGTACTCATACTAATTTCGGAATGAGTATTAGATGTGATTTGAAGATTTAAAAACGTACTCCAGTAGGATTCGTAGGTGGAACCATATTAATCAGTCATTTGCGTCTAACTGTACGAGTAGATATTATATTGCCGTGTTAATTTAAATGCGAGTGTCTGGATAAAAGGTGGTCTGAGAAAAATGACTTTTCGTATTTTGTGTTATGCCATCGGTATTTTATATAAATCTGATTAGGTTATATGTTATTAAATTTGGAGAAAAAGGTACCGTAAACTGGGGGAATATTGGCAGTTGTATTAAAGAAGGAAGAGGACGAAAATTGTATGCATTTTTACACTTGTGGTAAGTACACTCATAAAAGATGCAATTTTATAATACATAGAATACTTAAAGCAAAAGTAAAACTGTTAATTTTTATATTATATAACAAAATGTTACAAAAATCTGCCAACCTTCCCCACTTTACGATATCTATATATTTATTACAAACCCGTGAAAAATTTCATAAACTCTTAAAGAGACTACTTTTTCATACTAACTATTTTTCTTGCTATATTTAATTTAACATCCGGGCACCGATTTCACAAACGTCCTAAATATAAACTGTTATATCTTCAGTTTCAATACAGATGCGACTTCCTTATTTAATACACATATACATAAATTATTCTTGTGCTACCTGACAGCAATAACTTTATTTAAACGTAAGTGGCAGGCCCTTTCTAATTAAGGGGTATTCTGGTCTAACGCGCGAGTTTCATAGGCATGTGAAACAAAAGATTAATGAAAAATGTTATTCAGTAAGAATATGGCTATCGTCTGGATCGAGATTATGCATTGAAATTAATTTTTCACTAAATGGCGCCACGTTGAACAGAAAAGTCCGTTTCCCCCTTCAATTATGCTACTAAATAATTTGTTAATTAGGAATACAATGATGCAGATATTTGTATACTTTCGATTCAAACAGGAATGACATCGTTTCGGAATATCTGTGCAAAAGGGCATTGACATCGTTTGCACTGTTGTGGAGATATCATGGCAACTACATATTTCGCAGCATCATGGCAAAACGCACAATCTTCATGCCTTCATACAGACATTTCATATTAATTTTTGCACAACAAAAAAGTTTCTAAATAGAGTTAAAAGGACGATTAAAATTGTGTACTACACTTATTTTGATTGCCCATAAAAAAATCTGGAAAACGGTCATGAAACTCGCGCGCTAGTCCAGAATACTCCCTTAACACAGCACTATACCTACCCCAAAATCCTCTTCTCCTTTAAATCACAATTTACCCCTTCAATGCAACCACCAGGCCACAAAGCAACGCCCCTTACCTCCCCTCCGAAGCGTTTGACCCCGCGTGAAGTAAGTACGTTGCCCGCCGCGCGGAGGCGCAAAGCCAAAAAACGTCGTCAGCCTGCTAACCCGTAACGCCTAGCAGCGCGATGAATCTTCCGAGCGAGGTAGCAGCCGACCTAAGTCGACTTTAACAGAGGCTTGCACCGATCCTCTTCAAAGCGTGGTCCACCGGCGGGCCGAAGATCCTGGAAAGCCCAGGAGCATATGCACAGGGTGCAGCCTGGATAAATCCAGCAGATGGAATCGGCGCGGAACGTTACACATCCGCGGGGGCCATTGTGCCTCGCCTAATCCGATTACACGGACCATTGAAGTCAGAAGTGCGATCTTTTTAAAAGGGGCCAGCGTAACGCGCTTGTTAAACGCCCGCCCCGCTCGCCGGGCTAAGGGGGATCGATATTTTCCGCGACGCGACCGCCCGTGCAGGACACGGATACACGCAGCCAACAACCCCTCTGTCGCGTCGGCCAGCCGGTAGATAATCTGGCAGGAGCCTCGTTACCCTCGTATCGCGGAATTACCGTGGAGTCCTCGAATTCCCACCACGAGGTCCCCCGTCCGCCTGCATAACTGCACGAGGCCTTCCGCGTCCTCCGAGCCCGGACCACCGGAGCCACCGCGATCCCATCTCCGCTGAACTTTCAATACAGTCGCTCCGCCGGAGCTGATACGTGGCTCCTGTCGGGCAAGGAAATTTGAATCGCGTTAAGATATACCGCGAGTCGATGTATGATACGCGTGTGGAGCAACTTATGCTATCACCTGGGCCGTTGTATCTGGTGTATATTTTCGAGCGAATACACGGTTGCCATCTTTCTCGTGCTCGATAAAACGACTCCTGAATTCTTGGGAACATGGAATTTTCAGTGGAGTAGTTTGAAGTTTCAATGGTATAATATTATGCAGAGTGGGGCATTAACTAAATAAAAAAGTATTTAAATAACGGATCGACTAATGGTTACTTTAGCTTTAGATTATTTAACGAATAAAGTTAATTTTTTTATTCGTCGAGCGTTTAGTAAGTTTTTCAACTTTAACTTTGACTTTAATTTTATTCGACCAATAACGAATAATTTTTTTAACCTTTTTTTAAGGTTGAATTGTTGGCACGTTGAGCGAGATAATTTTCTGTCAGGAAAGTGTAAAGCGAAGTGGGGGCTCCATTTGTTTCCGAATTAAACACTCGGGGAGATGCGAAGAATGCTTTCGATGCTTTTCAGTAAATATCCACGTGAAAGGACGCTAAAACTAAATATGCGGAGGATTTAAATGCCTCGGCGTGGAAGCACGCCGGCGTCAGTCCAGGTGTTACGAAACTCCCGTGAAAAGCCAGCATCCCTGGCCTTTATGAATCCACAGTTGCAACGATTCTCCCCGCAGAGACAAATACCAGCGAGCGAGAGGACAAATGACTTCATCCAGCATTCTACTTCACCGTCCGCTCGATATCCGTGGATCGGTCGCGGATGGAGGCACAACGGGGGTGCACTTAAATAAAGGGGCCACCCCCGTCGGCCATGGACGTCTAAATAGATGGGCGATGGGTTCCTGAATTATGAGCAACCGTACCCGCTCGGTGTAATGTAATTATTGTTCCGCGAGTGTTATTGGCTCCATTTCCGTATTAAAATCGACTGCGTTTACAACGACTACGCCCGTCCTCTCTATCAGCTCGATTAAATGGACTTTAATTCGCATAAGAGCTCCGACCGCGGAAAAGATCCCCACGCACAGAGGGTGCTTCACCTACTTTCCATTACGCTCCTACCACCCTTTTTCCCGCTTCTTAAATCATGCATTCCAACCTACACATAATTCCCCCATAAAGATTGACCCAATTTCAGAGCTGAAACCTACGCCGCCACCCATCATCCCTAACTCATTCTCGTATTACATAATGGAGCCATTTACCTCGCTTCCTCAAAGAAAATTGCTAGCCAATCCCCACTCGCGACAATGCAGGCCCATAAAAACGAACAAACAACTGCCTCGGAATCGATGAGAACAGACAAGTAGAAAAAATAGCGTTACGCAACCGGTCCAACATTCACAAGCAATAGCCTCGCGGGGAACGAGTTTACTCGACGGACGCGGCGAAACAGGGGTGTGAGTTGAGACGTAGAGCAGTTGGCTCCGACTTGGCTGCTCCGTATTCGGGTTTACTCTTCCCGATGGCCGGGGTCGTCGTCTGCGACCCGATTCACGGCTGGGTACAGCGATTCGGAGGTCGGGTCGCGTTGACGTTGCTAGGAACGCCCCAGAATAACTGCATATCTTATCAGCGGTGCAACCGAAAACTCTACGAGGCCTACAGGACCTGCGCCACTCATTGCGATACCTGACGATATCTTATCGCCTAAAAGGACCACAGGCACTGGTACCCCCCAAAGAAAATGGAAGGAGGAGATTAATCTAACCGCGGCTGAAGTAATTCAAGAGCTTTGTCAAACAGAGAAAAACTGGAGTTTATTCATTCAATAAATTTTTATAATCACCTAATGAATTTTATTGAATTTGCTTTAGAAATATTTGTATCCGGGCAACTCAGCTCCAGCAAAAGTTAAATACTGAGTGCGCGACTGGCTTGGAGGCCTATATAACTTTCTTCATTAATCTCCCACTAATAGTTTTACTATAGAAACCCTTGCAGCCAATCCCCAGCAAGTCAGTAAAACCAGTGCCCGGTCTGTTTTAATTTCGATTATAAAATGCGTATATTGCAATGAATTCTAGTTGCGAATTTGGTTAGAGAGTCTGTGGATCGAGGAAGCCTGCCTGGAGTTACCTCGCCCTCATCCAAATTGTAAGAACGTCGCATCCGTCCGCGGTGGACGAGAAAATCGTTCCTGATCCCCTTTACGAGGGAGACATCGGCCAGCTAGGATCTCGTTGCAGGGGAAGGCGACAAAAAGCTTCTCGTCTATTTTCCATGGCGATGCCGCGATGTAGCCTGGCTCCAGGTCTCCTGGCAACCGCGCCACGGAAGGCTGGACGGCTTCCAAGGACGACGATCTGGGTTAACGTCGCGAAATTGTGCCGCGTACGCGTCTTCGCCTGGCGAATCGGCTTTAAAGCTCACCCGCGAATCGATACCGACATGTGCAACGACACACCGCGAAAGGATCCTCCTCCCTGCCACTGGTCCACGGGGCTCGCCTCCGTGTTTGGTAAATAGTGCCTTCTGAGAGTGAATACGGGTGTGAATGGATCCATCGGGGGTAGTTTTCAATGGGAATCAACACTGTAACACTTTTCGAGCATATTTCACGTACTGAAATTTAAATATTTTACGGTTCACTTAACGTTTGTGGAAAATTATTTTGTATTTCTCTTTGGGTATCTTTAGAGATAGATATTTACAGTATATGGTTTTCGTTTACAAAAAAGAATTGAGAAAATTAGGGGGAAAGGTTGATTAATTACATTGTTAAGTGTCCCCAAATTTTAGAACTTATAGATTATATACATTCCTCCTAGAATAGGTATTAGAATCTAGAATCTTTAATTAATCCAAGGTTATTAATCATATTTGCAATTAAGCAGTTGCTATTTTCTTTATTTTGATTTTATGTTTGTACATTTATAATTATTTCTCTATTCTGCGCTTCATTGCTCAGTGTATGTATTAATGTTTTTTGTATTTATTAAATGGCTTCCATTTAACTAAATAAATAAATATTTTTGTTATTGATATTAAGTCTATTGACATGTTTGGAGAGAACCTTAAAATTTTCAGGGATCCCTGGTAACCCCATAGTGCTGTTCTCGGATTAAGAGTTCCGTTGCTTTTCGGTTGGCATGTTTCATTTGAAACAGTTGGTGGTTTCTTATAGATTTACGTGCGAGTATTTAGTGTATGCTTTGTGGAGAGATTCTGCGTGATTCTGAACTGTCGAGATTATTAATTTTTGTGATCATGATTGTTGGAGGCAACAACAGTTTGGATGCCGTGAATTGATATATTGTACTATAGAATCTGCGAAGACTTCCAAGGATGATTGTGAAAATGCTTGTTTCTATTTATCACAGCTGTTCACTCATGTTAAGTTTTCGTGAGAAATATGAGGATAACTAACGAATACACATCAGAAGTGTAAAAAATATCTCCTTCAAATATATAAAAAAAATATCCACCTTGCTTTCACTCTGCATCTTTTTCAAATAAAAAACACCTGTTGCGAGCATCACCAATACTCGAACCAACCTATAAAAAGGGATACGGCGAGAAATAGTCACATATAGGTCACATAAAAACGTTATCTGTTGTTTATCCTGCCTCATCCGACGTAAGATAAAGAACGCGATATCTGATGCCGCGCCATAATCGTTTGTTTGCGGACCCTTTGCGAGAAGAAACGACATCACTCCACCACGAATAAATTACCAACGTCCCAGTGACGATTCTGTAAACCAAGCAAACATATGAAAATCACGCATATCGTAGATAACGTTGATATCGTAATTTAATTTCCTAACAGCTCGTCACGTGGTCGCAATATACTGTGCTCGTGCTCTATATTACCACTGGAATTTCCACCGTTGAATTATAGATCAATTTTCGCCGGTGTAGTGTGTCGTTTCGTCTGTTCGCGGTATTATCGCATCTAATTAGGACGTTAAGGGAAGCGGTCCACGTTCTCGAACGTTCCTTTCCATAGCCTTAATGAAACTATCGTTTCGACAATTACAGCCAGGAGACGTTAATTCCGCGACACTTTAATTTGTGCGCCTTACGTGTGTCGGCGGAATGATATGTCGTACGGCTCGATACGAGCGGCATTAAGCCAGCAATTAGCATGGCGAAAGAGGAAGTGCGAGCCGAGTTTCTCCATCTAAAAGTCTTTCTAAACGTTCCCGTGTACCTTATTACTCCCGTGTGATCGAATCAAAACTACGCTGTTGCGTAATGTCCTCTGAAACCGTCGAATCCAATTAGTGTAATATTGTACACATTTGTATAATGGACAAACAGAATCGCTTTGCAAAGATTGTGTTTGCAGTACCCTCAAACAGAAATTAGTTTCCAATATTACTGACCACTCCAAAAGTCTATTTTCCCTATCAAAGCAGTAGAAAGCAATTTCCTTGATGCGTATAATACACGTAACAATTTGAATATCGACAAGTCGTATAAAAATCTGCGCAAATCTAATTATTTTTGCAGCGCCAATAAACAGAAATATTTCACTATATTACTAACCACTTGAAAAGTTAATTTTTTCAATAAAATAAATAGAAACCAATCAATGAAGAATAAATAGAAACCATTCAATAATGAATAAATAGAAACCAAGTTGAATATCGAGAAGTCATATAAGAATCTTTTTGCAAATCTGTTTCTTTTTGCGCAGCCAATAAACGGAAATGATTAATGACCACTGTAAAAGCTAATTTACCTATTAAAATAAATGGAAACCACTCTCCTTGACGCGTATAATACAGTAATTCAGATGGAATAACACAGACAAATGTAGACTAACGTAATTTTCACGAGTACAGCTGCCGACCTGCCTCGCCCAGACTGTTAACCATATTTCAAAGCGCTCGCAAAGGAATCAGGAAGTTTTAACCAACTCCAAAGTACCGTACAAGTTCCTCCACCCACGCGTATCGGCAGAGCTCGATCACTCGTGGAACACCGGCGATTTCGTTTGCGAAATGTCGCGTGAACGAGGCCACCAGTACCAGAATACGTGCAACAGCCTCGTTTTTGTATCGACGAGCTGGCCTCATCCTACACGCCATTGCCCCTCGTGTGTTTATTATATTTGGCCGAGGTCCGATGCGTTCAAATCGCTGTAGCGCGATAATTCGCGATACATGCCCAATATGGCCCCGCATTGTTCGGCTCCAGGGAAGAAGGAAGATAGGGCGAGCCTCGCCAAGTGGAATTACGGAAGGGTAAATTGTGACAGATGCAACGATGGTATCGATTGCCAGGACCCTGCTTAGCGCGAGCTCCGTTATCGACGAATACCATCCCCGAATGGAATTGTTCAATCAATGCGGAACAACCTATCGAGCGGATATTCTCTAGGTGACGTTTCGTTCGTGAGCTCGGTTCCTGCAGCTCCCGGGATATTTCAGCGGACCTTTGTCGAACTGCAGCCTCCTCAAGGCGAATTTACACGCGTTGGTTAAGCAATGCAATTCATTCAGCGAAATTGAAACATTGAAATTGAAAGGCCAGTGTTGACACGTTTCGATGAAATTGACTAAACTGGTTCGCTTAAGAATAACGTCGAAGCGGTGGGGAAATAGTTTGTGAACATTTAATGGCAGTCTGTCTATTAAAATAAACCTGAAGAAAAAACAACAGAGGAGGCGTCGACGTTGGTGCACTAGACCGTGGGGATAGGTGGCAATAACAAGGGGGGGTCATAATATTGTAATATTCTTAGTGCCTTTGAAAACAATTTTCTGGTACAGAGCAGCGAGCTCTGTATACAAACGATACATCGACGCAAGTGAAATTAAAAATGGTAATTTCACTCTGCTTTAAATTTTGTTGAATAAACCGCATTGTTTTTCAGTGGTCAGCGTATTTTTTGTTTCGAGATATTTAGACTGTTACGTTTGAGTTTGTTATAAAATATTTTTCCATTATTGAACAAAATGTTTCACAACATATATGCTCTTCTAAATTCTAATGTCAAGCTTATTTATCATTGTAAAATTTTATGAGAAACGGAAATGTGTTTTTCTAAACCTTTGAATGTCTCCCAAATTACAAAAGTGCTGAATCGTAGTTTTTCGATCTTCACAACTTAATAAATTCAAAGATTTTTTCGAACTAAAGCAATTTTTATTTTCAAATAAAACCACTGGCAACTTTACTATGTTTGGTAATGTATTCTTTTCCACTGATTATGAGGTTTTTTATCGCTCCACATCTAAAGTTAATGCATAATACAAAAATATGTAATTATTTCCTTTCTCATAAATTACTAACAGTAATTACTTACAGATCATGTCATTGCTTACTAAGTAGACCGCTATTTTTTAACAATTTTTTGAGAATATTCAATCTCAATTGTTTTTTTTTTTTACTTACAAGGAGCTGCCATCGATCCGGATTTTTCCGGATTTGTCCTCTTTTTTCGGGCGTCCGGGGACGTCCAGGGGGATTTTCTGTAGTGATCCGGGATTTTCGATGCTGCTTGCCCAAAACGTCAAAAATATATTATCTTTATTTCTTGATTGCGTCTACAGTCTAGAATTTACAGAAAATTTTGTCTTGTGATATCGTACCTAATATAAGAAATAGTTAAAAGTGTCCGGGTTTCAAGTGAAAATGCCCGGGGTTTTAATACCCCCTCCCTAGATTAATGATTTTACGGATGGCAGCCCTAGACTTACACCAATTTAATCACCAGCACATTAAAAATACACTTCTTGATCCATGTTAAAATTAAAACAAGTTGCCAACGCGTAGACATGGTGATAACAAGATTCCAAAATAAACAATTCACTTTAAAAGTGGTATGTTTCCCACAAACCTTCAACTGTACAAACAGATTGATGGCTTTCGCGAGGCACGGTCGATTAAAATTAGAAGAGGCACGATACGGGGCTAAACACGCTCGCGCAATCTCCATACATATCTAGCCATTACAGTGCAGCGTCATGGCCGCCGAATTTCCCTTAAAAACGGTTATTCGTGGCAGCTATGTAGCCGCATACCGTTGCACTGTTCCTGTTCCGGTTACGGCTCGTGGGCCGGGCAACGCGTGTTTTCGAAAGCCCGAGTTCCCATCGGCGTGTCGTATAATAAACTAATTCTCGTGCTGTGCAACGTGCATGGTACGAAATAACACGGCGCCGCCGACAGAAATAACAGCGGCCAAAGGACGATCGAAGACTGCACGAAATAGTCCAGCTTCGGTTACGCCTGGGGCACGGTAATTAGCATTTAATGACGCGTTGTTGTTTGGTTAAGTGTTTGCTTCGAGCGTACAGCAGCCAATATTATGGGATTTACGTTCACCGCGTTATTGGGCCGAGCGTTATGGCGCGAATCGCGAACGAACAAAAGCATCGGCGGCGCATTGTTCCTTCGAAACACGGCCCTTCCGATACACGTTCCGCGAGGCATGTATCTGTTCTTTTGTCGTCGGGCTGAGTGTTCTTGTTTGGGCAGGCGCAAAGAGCCGGGGACGCGTGCTCGGATTAAAGAGTAAATGGAGAAGAATCCCACCGCGGGGTGGAATGGAGGGTCTCCGCCGACGAAAGTGGGAAAATTTTAAAATGGGTACTTCCACTCTTTCCCAACAGATATTTAAGACGCTGAATAGTAAAAGCTGCTTAAACCGAGCCTGCTCTTTCACTTTAAACAGTTGACCCGCTACATGCTCTATTTTATGCGCCTCCCGTGCCATGAATCCGGCGCGAGATATCGGAATAGCCGGTTTATGGCGCAGCCGATCTTTATAACCCATGCACGCGCTCTTTCCCGCGGCGAGAACAGGCGAGCACGAGCGACCCCGACCAGCGAATCCGGAAAACAGCCCTCCGGGCTGTGTGTCAAATCGGAAACGGATATTCGTGATTTTTCCTATCGCGCGGCTCGCACTTTGCGCCCACCGTCATCGATATGCGGGCACACGGACGCCGCGGAGCGATTTACACGCTGAAAAGCAACGCCAAGTGGATACGCGAGAGCTCCTACATTGGATTTCACGGCTTTTTTCCGCGAGCCGCGCTCTAACGCTTCGCTGTTTGCACATGGGAACGGGTCGACGCGCTCGCGTACCGGCACGTCCCTTTGCTCGCATAAGAACGGGCGCCTCGCGGTGGAAACGATGGAAAGACGTCACGGAGAAGAAGGGATTACATGCACAAGGGTAAAACGCTGACTGCAACTTTTCCGTTCACTTGCGTTCATTCAAACGTATAGAGTGGAAAGGATGGTACAAACGGACAGGAGGTGATTGCTTATGCAAAAATAAATCGAAGGTTCGGAATAAAATTTTGGAGAATCCAAATGCAATAGTGAATATGGCACTATCATGAAAATTGTGGCATAATCGTCTGGAGAAAATCGATTTAAAGGCGGAACCGATTTTTTGACAAGTACACGCGTACTGGATGGATCTTCAACTTCGGGTTTCTTGAAAACAAAGTCTTATATGGAACAGGTTATTCTACAGTTTGGATTTATTTTTGCAGAAGGAATTACCTCCTGCTCACTTCTACCATCCTTTCGACTGCACCGTGCTTAACGTGAGAAATAAGAGTGTTGCTCGATTTAATGGTATACTTGTTGCGTCACATTACTTCTACTGATAATAGTACAGAATAATATTTCAGAAGTTGAAAATCTAAGGGTTTATTTATCGCAACTAATCCGAAGAATACTTATGAGTACCAGACAGGGGTCACTGGTGAGTCCGATGTTAAAAGATGTGTTAACCTTTCAATTGTGTCCAGAAAAAATCGTTTAAAAACTTATGCCAATTGTGTTCGGGTGGTGTAGACACCGTGAGAAGATACGTGCATACTTTTGGAAACGTAGAATAAAAGCTAATAGTAGAAGAGGATAGCATGCATAGAAGTAAACAAAATCAACAAGTTTGTCTCCAAAAAGATTTTAAATGAAAAAGTTATATGAAACTAAAGTTGGGTGTTATTCGAATAAATTTTGATTTGCTTGAATAATATTCGGAATACATGTTACGGACAAAATGAAGTTATTCGAGAATAGGGGAGAGTGGGGTAATCACGAACGCGGGGTAATTCCGAACGCAATAGTTACAGGGTTTTAATAAATAAAAACGATGTTTCCTCTCCACTAACTAATAGTTTAGGACGTATCCAACGTCGGGCACAAAGTAATAAATACAGAACGCTCATGCTAGTTAAGATAAACACAATTTATTATTTTCATCATGTTTCAAGTAATATTTTGTCCATTTTCAATTGCATGTAATTACTGTAGAATTAATGACACAATTGGGATTTTTTTAAGTTGAAATAAAGCATTTTTTTACCAACATTTTGTGACCAAGGCGTGGCTTGAATCATGATTCTAACCCTTGAAATAAATTTCTTTTTATTTTTTGATGTTGTGGGGTAATGCCGAACACATCTTTAAGCGCGTTGTAACTCAGAGCAATGTTAAACGATTTTGATGAAATTTTCAGCATGTATAAAACTTATTTAAATGTACAAAAAGGATTTTTGAATTTACATTACAGGCTCAGAAAAAAAGTTTAAAAATGACCTTTACTATTTTTTTCCCGATATTTCGACCAATTGCAATTTTTTCTAACGCATAAGAAGAGGAGTTTCAAAAATACATTAGATATGGGTTGTAGCAACATTTTCTATGGATTGACCATTGAAATCGCGCTTTCTGTGCGACTTCTCAGATATTTAGCACTCTGTTCGGGATTACCCCACGGCAAGTCGGGTAATTCCGAACACCAAGGGTTTTTCTTTTTCAGTATAAAGTTGATTTTTATTAAAATTTTTGCAAAATTCGTTAGAGTAGTTTATAGAGGACTAGTTTGAGTATGTTTATAAATAAAATACAAATTCGTATCTCACATAGTTTTCGTTCTGTTAGCTTTCTCGCTTAGGTGTTCGTAATTACCCCACTCTCCCCTAACGAATAAAAATTTATTCGAATACTTATATCGGCGAATAAAAGTAGAACGCTAAACAGACAATCTGCTAACATATTAATTAAGAAACTATTGAAATTGTCGTTCTGGTTCTCGAATATAACGCTACAGATTTAGTCACGAATAATTTAACGTCGAATAAAATCGTTATTCATTATTCGCGAATAAATCTTGGGGATTTATTCGTTATTCGAATTAAAAACCCAACTCTGTATGAAACTAAAGACATGGTCGGGTGATATAGACCCAAGCACAATAGAATAGTTAAAGGGTGCACCTGCGGTATCCTGACACTGTTGCCTCCGCAGCGTCGTCAACGGGAATCGGCCTCGTAAAACCGGAGGCTCGGCGCGCGTTTTTCGTCTCTAATTTACAGCCTGTCAAAGCTACGTGCCACCCCATCACTCAGCTACTCATATCGCGGAAAATATGCATAATTCATGGGCCCCAACGGTGCGGTATATAATATTCCGTCGAGGTCGGCGAACGCCGCAGCACTGCCGAGCCTCGCGATCGACCACTTGAAATTTCACCTCGGGGGTAGGCGTCAGGCCGAGACGTCGTGGAAAAATAGAGCCGTGCAGGACGAATTCGCTGTGCTACTCAGGAAAGAGTGATCCCTTGGGCGAGAATAAGTCGATCGCGCGTGGTAAGGCCTCGGTGTTGGGAAAATCTCGATTGAAAATCGCGGTGGGTGAGGTAAACCCGGAGCTAATATGAGAATCTATATCCCCATTGCGGTTAATAGTACTGGAGAATGTGTACCGGAAGAAATCTTTGCTTGGGGAGCAGAAGGCAATAGAAATTAGAAGAAATAAACAGAAATAAGAAGAAATAAGAAGAAATAAGAAGAAATAAGAAGAAATAATAAGAAACCAGAAGAAACGCGAAGAAATAAGAAGAACTAACGAGAAGAAGAAATAAGAAGAAATCGGACAAAATCAGACGAAATCACCCCGTTCTCAATTACACTACAATTCCACCTCTATCCTGTGCAACCAAATCCCTCACATCGGCAGCAGCCCAATCTAATGGACGCGCAACCAACTAATCCGCGCTGATTAACAACGATATTACATTAAGCAAAATCAGTGGCCACGTAATAAAATACGACGGGCGAGCAAATATCGAGGTACGCGCAAACAGTCGCTTTTTCGCAACCGCTGCAACGCGCACGGTAAACACCAGCCAGGCTCGCAAATACGCCCCGTTATTTCCCAACTTCATTCAGTTATTGTTCTTTCGGCTCGGTAAATTTTTATGGCCGGGCCTTGGCCGCCTCGTGGTGCATTCATTCGACGCGGGTTTTTTACGAGTCACGTATGAGAGCCGCGGCGGGGACCTGACGTCGAATAAAGGGGATGCCAGGGCTGGTCGACGACGACCACCACGACGACTCGACGTCGCGGTTATTACACTAAGGGTCAACGAATTTTCCGCCGCCACGGCGTCGTCGTCCCCGGTTGAAGCCCACGGGAAAATGCGACAGCGGACGTCGGGACGTTCGGGACGCCCTCCATGGTACCCCTTCAACACGTACAGGGTTATCCTTGTCGATGCTGCCTCGTCCTTTCGTCTCCTCCGGCCGACAGGATCCACGTGGACAACGTGACGTCCCCATGTAAGTGTACATCCCCTTGGCCGACGATATCGGCGTCGCGCTCGTTCGCCTTTAAAACCGTGATGTAATCGACGCCGCTCCGGCTATGACCTACTAGGAAAACGGGGATCGCCGCCACCTCCAGGCCACTCCATGCTGAATTTTTAATCGCGTCGCCCCGTATGCGCGCGTAATCTCGCCCGTACCTATGAATATGTTACCCCGAACACACTCCGGGTTCGCTGGAAGGCTCGAGGGTTAATTAGAAAACTTTGGTTCGTGGATGATAGATGATTAAGTATTGTTTGGAATCTGGGTGAGGACGGGGTGGATTGCTGTGTTTGAATTCCTCAGAGATCTTTGGGTGATAGTGGGAGTGCAGGAATTATGAGTGAAGTCACTGCAGAAAGAAATTGGGTGCGCGATGGTTTGAGTTAGAAATGAAGTTGCAGTGTGGCTTTTGGGGCGAGATTGGAGAATTTAGTTGGGGAAGTGAAGTGAAGAGTAGTTTGGGAAATTGTGTGGATAGTTTAAAGATTCAGGGGTGATAGGGGATGGTCGTTGAACAGTATTTGGGGAAGTATTTTGAATTGGTAGTTCAGGCTGGTGAAATCATCCTCCTTAATTAACCACTTTCATTAAAGGATATGTCCAAATGGCATTCTAATCTCATCTGTGCCACTCTAAACGTTCCTACCTCTATTTTTTAAAAACAGACGGGCACTGGGATAAAGTTCCAGCACGTGCATCGAAAATGAAAAAAGCTATGGAATATCAGCTAGTGTGATGCAACTACAGCACGTACGGTTACTAACCGTGTTACCACTAACTCTGTTAAGCATTCCAGGATTAATAATAGCCTCGAATATCGCATTTCATGTGAAATCGGATCGTCCAATTAATTTTCGTCTAGCACGACTCGACGTGTTATCACAGTATCAGTAACGAGGGAATTTATTCCGCGTTACCCCTTCGCTCAAAACCTCGATTAACAGACGAATAACGGAAGTTCTGAAAAGTGTACACTATTTGTACACTCGAGTGGCCCACATGCTGCGAATTAGCGCAGGCTAATCCTACGAGTTTACCAATAAACGCGCGGACCTCCCAAATACCGGCGTTTACCTCGCCACACGAGAAACAGGCCTTCAATGGAAATTATACTTTATAATGAATACTAAACGAGGGGGGCATCCAGGCCGCTTTGCAGGAAGATAAACGATTCAAGAAGAAACGAAGGAAATATTTGGCCACCGCCCTCCCCCAGATTCAAGGGGCAGAGAAATTGAATAATGGAAGGACGCGGTGGTGCGTCGCGGAGCTTTCAACGGAGCGAATTTTACAAGTCGTCTTCATCGGAATAGTAATGCTGCTGACGCTCCTCAATTATGTGTCAATCCTGATCGATGGATCGACTTATGGCGTTATGCATGTGTAATAGGTTGGGGGAATGGTCAATTAGCAGAGGAAGAAATTATTTAGGGGAGATCGGGGCTGGTAGGCCAATTTTTTAGTTTTTGATTTTTAATAAATTATATGGGCGAAATATCATTAAACCCGTTACTATATTTGATAAGACATACATTTGGCTATCTGATTAAATTATTAACGTTGACTCTATGTGACAACATTTAAGGCATTTTAATGTTTTTCTAACACCTTACATGCTGGTCAACCAGCCCCGTAGTCGGGGTTGGTAGACTAACAGTATGGGGTAGGCTGACTAAAGGTGTAATCAGTTAAGAAAATTTTGTTAGCAACTTATCTGAGTGGAAATACAATAGCACAATGTCACAAGACTTGTTTCATTGTAAAATATTTATTATTTTTTAATAAGTTCGGAATAAACTAATATCACTGGGGTTGGTTGACCAACTTCAAAGGCAATACCGCGAACTCGGACTCACCGAGTGGAACGCAACTTTGTGGATTTTTAAAGTGACTCAAAACAAGAACAATGGGGTATTTGATTTGGGCCCTATCGCTCTTTAAGGGGGTGATAACTAATCTCAAAGTCAAATTGGCACTGCCACTTTTTCGAGTATAACTCTCAAAGTACAATAGACAGAAAAAAATATTTCAAACAAAAATTGAATGGTACAATAAGTGCCGCCAACTTGCGTTAACAAAATTTTGAAGAGTTTTAAAAGAAATACCTGAACGAAAAATTTTTCTTTCAAAATTTTGTTAACGCAAGTTTGCAGCGCTTAATGCAGCATTAAACTTTTGTTTGAATCATTTTTGTCTGTCTGTTGTACTTCGTGTGTCATACTCGAAAAAGGGGAAGTGCCAATTTGACTTTGAGATTAGTTTTCATCCCCTTAAAGAGCGATAGGGCCCAAATGAAACAGACCGTTGTTCTAGTTTTGAGTCACTCTAAAACCCATAAAGTTGCGTTCGAATCGGTGAGTCCGGGTTCTCGGTGTTTCCTTGTTAGTCACGTAACCCCGGACGTTATTAGTCAACCAGCCCCGAACGATCATTTTGACTTCAATACTCTATATAACCTTTAATTATTTATGTAAAATCAAAAACGCAGTCTCAATAGGTCGTTTAATAAACAAACTTTAAAATAGTCCCTTCACTTTTATTCTACTGTAACTATATAGAAATCAATTATCTGCCCAACCCAGAACATCCCAAAGATTCCATCCAGTCACCTATAATTGTGCACACGAATTATTCAGCTATATTTCCTGCGAGGAAATTGATAAAATAAGGCCAGTCGCTCAGTCCACCACATAATATTTTCAACCAATTAAGATATCTAGGCCACCAGCAGATCCTCCTCCTCAAGCCCAAGAGCCACAATAACTGCCACCCACACTGTTCCAAAAATAAAACGCTAACCATAATCTTGACTATCGATATTCACCAACAGCGTGATCGTTACCAGCGGCTCCGTCGACGGTTGGCGCCCCATCAACATTTCAGCCCCCTCATCACCGACGTCCCCGCTCTTTGACAGTTATTAAAATGGACTCTGCGTTGCGTCATCGATCACGAAGCGCTTGCCGAGCCCTCTCCGCCGGCCACCGCGAAGGTGGAATAAAATTCATCGACTCCCATGAGCCTCGGAGTACATCAAAGCCAATGAGAGGGACCGAATCGCGCCTACTCGCGGAGGACACCGGGCTACCAGGGGTTGCTCGGCTAAATGTAGCGTATAATTTAGACAGCAGCTGCGCCGCGCGACAAATATAATTCGACGCATCAATCTGCGGCTTTAGGGTCCAAGTTCTGCTTCCGCAGTGGCAGGCGAGGTGTCGCACGCCATTCAAAACTCGGCGAGAGTGCCGGCGAACGATCCGGCGCGCGCGGGGTCGTTACGACGGCCGTGAAAATTAGCGGGGGCCGTGAAAAATGCGGCTGCGGATTGCTAATAAATAAGAAATTAAATATCGGCGCCGGAGTGCTCGAGCTCTGCGCGCTGCTCCTGCGAGTACGTAATTTATAGGGAAAGTTGCAGCGAGAGGGAAAGTGCCAGCGGTGGCGCGCTTTTTGCGCGGAGTCGGGCGAAAATCACGGTGCCAGCGAGAGGGAAGCAGTTTCGCTTGCTGGGTGGAGCAAATCGAATTCGCCTCGACTGACAATGAGTATTTTTCGTCGAGGATGTTTCTAAGAAATACGCGAGCTTAACGTGTCATGGCTTGCAGATATTATGCATATTGTTTTAAAAAAAAGTAGGGTACTGCACGTAAGAGAGATTTAAAATATAGCAAGAGCTCAGGGGCTTTAAAAATAAGATTAGTTGTTCCAAAACTCGTTCCCAGTAAGAGATATTGAATTGCACCTTCCCCAATCTACGTAACCCACGTATCGCTGACGCGAAAGAATCGGTAAATTCCCCGAAAATTCGTAGAACCCGTGGCAGATTTGGGATCCCGTCCCCCCGTCGGGCGCAAATAAGCGTAAGGAGGACCGTCAAAACGTATCAACGCGGATGGCGGCGGGGTTGGAGGGCAACGGACAGGGCTGCACAGTGTGGCCATTGTGAGCAGAAAGAAATCAAAGTAGACGTGGAGTCGTTCGGTTCGTCACGCCAATAACTTTTCTTCCGTTGAAAGGGGGGGCGCGACTGTATACAAAACGCAGCTACGCTACTGATATCGGGAACGTGACCAGCCTCGTCTTTCGAAGTCTAAACAACCGACAAGAACCACTCACGCAGCACTTCAGCATCGATCCACGACGGTAAAACCGATGACGCCATCCGCCAGCGTCGAGACACGCCGCTTATCGTCCTTTCGATAAACTTTTCTCCCGCCTCGAATAATATTGCAGGGAAGCTTCTCTCCACGCCTCCGCCATTTCTCCACGCGTAAACCAATAAATCGACCTTGGTGAAATATTGCGCGAAACCTAACAGCGTCGCCAAGTCGTGGAACAAGGAGGGGCGGAAGACAGTGTCGCGGGCGACGGAGGAAGAATCCTTGAGTCGTTTCACTTGCACTATGCGTCTCGCGGGAATCTGGCTCGCTAGTGGTGGAATTGCGATACTGTGGGCACCTATTAGCAGCTTAGATTATTGGGAATAAAGTATCTTTAAATAAAGATTCTTTGATTATTTCCCTTCCTGTGTTGGTGTTCTAATATTCGAGATTCTAGTATGCCTTGCAACTTTGCATATTCATTAGCTAGTCCAGTAGCCATTCAGACCAAATACTGTACTAGCTTCAATTTTCAATGCACTTCTGGTTCAGTTCTTCATGTATTCTACAGTATAAAATCTATTATATTTTAAGGGTAAGGGGAAAAACAAGGAATGTCACAAAACAGCTTTACCGCGAAAATTAAGTTTGAATACTTTCGTCCACCAGTAAAAAAGCAAGGTTCAATTAATTTTCTTTATAATTTTTTTCTTAAATAATTTCTTGTTTTACCTTGACGACAGAATCCTGAAGCTTATGCTCAGGCAAAGAGTGGGGACATTCTGTATTTTCTTCCAGTGCAGAGTGAACATTTCCTGTTTTCAACCAGTAGGGTAAAAGCAGGTAACACAGTTCGACAATCATCTGGATTTGTAACATACAATAGCTGTTTCTTATTGGTTTTCGTGCCCTGAAAACGAATCCGCAAACCATTTGTCGCCAACACGCTCAGTTTTGAGAAATTCGATTTTCAAAAGAACTGCAAATTTTCAACTTTAAACAGCTTTTGTGGCGAAACAGTAATGGTTATTCGGTTGCTCGTTGTGTCAAATTATTCTATGAACCCTGCCGAATACAACGATATAAATTATTATTACATTATGGACATTTAAATATGTAAATGTAAAGATTTTTCAGTTTTCTTTATAATTTTCTGGGTTTTCCATATTAGGTACCATATAACCGCAGGTTTTCACTCTTTTCGATACCTTTACGTTTGACTATGTAAATATGATTATGCATTAGTTCCTTCGTCCCCTCATGTCAGTTTTATTGAAAAAACAAAATTCCCGTACTTTTGACAAGCTTTTGAAATTAGGTGTTCTATACTGTTTTTGTTCTATTTGTATTTGAACTGTATAACCCTTTGTGAATCAACAGTTCTATAGTCCCAGTTGCCGCGAACACAATATGCTACATGTAAATCGCAAAATCACGAAAAATGGACATTCCTCGTTTTTTCCACTTCACCCTTGATAGTCCTAGTTGAGTTCTTGATGTATTTTACTGTATAAAATCCACCATATCGGACTCCATTATAGGTCTAGTTCAGTTCTTGATGTATTCTACTAAAATCCACCCTGTCTGCACCCTTTATAGCTCTACTTCAGTTCTTGATATATTCTCCAAAAATCCACCATGTCTGCTCCCTTTATAGTTCTAGTTCAGTTCTTGATACAGCTTCCTATTCTACCAAAATCCATCACATCTGAATCCCTCCTAGTTTTATTTCACTCCTTGATATATTCTACTAAAACTCCTCATATCTGAACCCTTTACAGTACCTATCGGTTACCATGTTTTTCGCGCCCCTTGCAGCATCATCCAAACAGTTCTACATCCTTCCAGCTTTCATGATCCTTCCCCCAGTCTCCTGTTTCGTTCATTTGAACGATCAGTAAAGTTTATTTAACGAGACAGATCGAACCGTCGCTGATACCATTGGTATTTACGAGGGCAGTTCGCGCAGCCCTGGGACCGTCGCGTCTCCCTCCAAAGTTCCCGCGAGACCCCACGTGACAGCTAGAAGTCGGTCGAACAAAGTAGGAAAAGCGTTAGTACAAAATTAAGGGTCGTCCGGGGCCGTTCGATAAAGGGGACCGCACAGTCTCCTGAGGCGCATATACTCGAGGAAGATCCTCCTTGGATGGCCCGTACGCCGTATAACCGTGTACCATTGACACGTGGCATCGTGTCTACGCGTTGCAACCCCTCGCATGCCTGCCCGGCCTGTCTCTCTCTCATGTATATTCCATACACAACTGCACGCACCCTATAAAAGGAAAACGCGCCTCTCCGTCCATTATACGACTTCTCCTTTTCGCAATAAAGAGCGCGTTACTCGTTATACGCGAGTACGAGCAGCCCCGGGTATTCTGGATGCGTCGGTGCGTGGCAAAAATTTCAATATAACGGGATAAACGAAATTCTTCGACTAGGTCCAAGTGGATCCCGCGGCTTCCGAACCCCCCTCGTCATATTTGTTTCCATTACTCCCGCTGGTATTTGACGTTTTATATTTTTATTGGCTGGTGCTTTCATCGGCTCTGATTAGAATATGGGATATTAGATATTTGGGGTAAGGGTTGAATGATCAATCTTCTGTAATATAGTGAAAGGAGTTCCGTGGATTGTTTCGCAAAGTTTTGACGGCTTGAAGTTTCTATGCTTCTTGAAAGAAATGCTGCAGTGTAGGATTTTTCGTGGAACTTGAGCTCAGACCACTAAGCAGTTTAAACACTTTGGTAGGAAGGCTTTAACGAAGTATATTCACGGGCCTGTGTAATCTACCGTTCGATCCTTCGTCACGTTCGACTCGGGGTATTTATTAAACACACAATACAAGCGAGTACATTATTCACCATTCATTGTTTCCTTCGCGCCTTGTAGTCTTGAATGGAAAAAGATGCATATATAATGAAGGAGAAGGATTCATACATACGACACAATGCCAAATGAATCAGTATAACGTTTAACAGCGTCTCTACGACATAGCAAACGCATTCATGAAATATTCATGAGATCCTCTTTGTGCGTGCGTTCTTAAGACCATCGATAACGCGTTTAAATGGGACGCGTGTATCGAAAATACGTCAGATCGATGTCGTAAAACGTGCGCCGAGTGCGGGCGGTCGAAAAATCCTTAGTCACTGTGACTGATCATACTCTCCACTTTAAACCTGCGCGCAGTTGTGGATTTGTCCGAAATCATGGCCGAAAGTAATATAATCTCTTTTATTAGTTTACAAATCTGTGTGTTGTACTTCATTTGTGAAATATCAGAACATGCTTCTCCATTAAAACCAAATTTTTATTTTGCAATTCTCTAAGAGATATGCAAGTTCAATCATAATAGTTTTAGAAAATGGATTTTTTCAGGTAAAAAGAATAATTCAATTTTTTTACTAAAAAAAGTACATGAACATCTTTCTAGAGTCAAGTTATTGTAATTTATTTCAACAATTTAACTTGACTTTGAAGAAATTAATTTGGGCCACGATTTCGGGCAAATTCACCACTGAGCAATCATAAAATCATTAACTCAGAGAATCATTGTACAATTATACTGAAATCGAAATACACTGCTGAATACACAAAGGTTCGCGTCCACTCAAATGAACTTCTTTGAGCCACTCCATTTGAAAAAGTCGCGATAGTTGGTTCAAAGGCCGACAACGGGAATCCTCGAAAGTCGCGACTTTAATTCGCCGCAATGGAGAGTCGCAATACCATTAGCCAGCGGGTAAACAGACCGTATCGAAAGTTGGACAGGAATCACGCGGCTGGACGTTCTCGGCGGAGCAACGTCCGTGTTTAATGAACACTCGAGAGTCGACCCTTTCATAAAATTACATCGTTGTTTTTCCCTGTCGCCAAAGTTTCGCCCTCGATCGAGGAGGGTATCGGCTATTTCGATGCGAGTCCCGCGAGCCTGATTGGAGCCGGGGAGCAATTAGCCTCGTTAAAGAGCCAGGAAGAGGAAGGTGAATCCGGAGTTGGGGTTGCGACCCGCCTTTGTTCTCGAATCGAAATAAAAAGGGGTAGTAAAAGGTGGCAGCGACAAGGAGTAGCGGGTGGTGCCGGGGAGACAGGACTGCCAAGTTCGCGATAAACAGCATTAATTTCCTTTATTAACACTGCCACTGGCGTTGGCATCCTTTCACGCCGAGAAGATTCCTCCGTTCGCAGGTCGCATCTAATGTTCGCTGGGGGGCCATCTTGGACAGGTCTATTTTCTATTGGTTAAAAAAAAAACAAAATAGCTACACTTTGAAGCGGAAAGCTCAGTTTCGTGTGCAAGAAAATGGACCTTTATATACGCATAAGGTCAGGTGAAATTTAAAATTTCGAAAAAATTGAACGTCGGAGGATAGACCACATAGTTTTAGTTAATATTCTACTGTTATAATTTTGATCCAGAAAGCTATTCATCAGAAATAACGTACGGTGTCAAACCGTAACCGCCATGGTATACTCTCGACCGCCAAATTTGTTTTTAAAGAAAACTTGAAAAAATTGGATATATTATTGAAAGAAGTCTCTATCTTTATTGAAAAATCTTAATTGGAAAAAATGTTTTTGTCACTTAGAAATAAATTCCCAAAGATGTGGTATTTTTTGACCCGGTCAAGGTAGTCTAAACCCTGAAGCAGAACTTGGAAAGGTCTGATCGACTCGAAGAGACATTTCTAAAACTTTTAAGCCACTCAAAGTGTTAAAAGCTCCCCCTTTTAAAGTGTTCCTCAATCGCCACATCGCATAGAAGAATTGAGGAGTTGAAATGGTAAATTATGTAAGTGTCAAAAGTGAAAATTTTCTATATTTTCTTTTCATCCACAGCGATATGGTACATATGATCCCAACTCTATCCTGCAACAGACCTAGCAAATAAAATAAATTATTACAGTACTTCCAGCATTTACCACCGTATTCACTAAAAGCATCATTTTTTATTTCTTTGGCACTTACGTTTCTCTTTTCAACTCCTCACTTCCAGGGATCGCATGAAACTGTCAACTTTTACAAATAAACGTTATTTATCGAATTTTTAAATTTTAAATCATTTCTTTCTAAGTTAACTTTGTACATTAATACTTTAACTTTGTAGTAAAAGTTCAGTTTTAACAGTTATTTTATTTTCGATTAATAAAAGTTCTGAAAGATCATATACTTTTAAATAGATATTTAAAGGTAAAATATACAAGTTATGAATATACTTTTAATTAATATTATTTAAGGAATTGCAACCAGGATAAATATAGAAGAGAAAGCACATTGTATAATTTTCATATAATTATTTTCACCGCACGGTTTAAGGTTTCAACTTCAGATCTATCTACCTCACAAACTTTTCAGGATATCTGCTTGTCACAACTTTAACTTTTCCAGAGCAGAATAAATGTTCCTGTTCAACCAAAACTTTTTTCTACTTTCAAGAAAATAAAAGGTTCTTATTTATACAAAAATGTATGGAATAAAAGTTCCAGTAAATCCTCTGCATTGTATAAGTTTTCTCAGAACAGAAAAGATAATAATCATAAAATGAGGCATTGAGCGCAAAAACGGACTAACCACACGGAAAAATATTTCCCATTTTATATGATTAAGTAATACAGTCTATTGGAACACATTATTGCTACTAACTCCATTTTACAAAAAAGGTGGGTGAGTCCGTTTTTGCTCTGAATGTCTCAAAGCACGGTTATTTACCCCTGCTCAATTCACAACGACCTAGTCTTCTATCCTCCTACACAACCGGATACTCCTACGACTTCCATCTCCTTTCCACCCAGCTATGCTTCCTACAATACCCAGCAATGGTGCGAACCGAACGAACAACCGTGCCAGTGAACAACGGGGCCCACACTGTGCGCCTTCGGCTTGTGATTATTGCGAGCGCAAACTCCGAGGGCTTTCGCCAGTGCGCGCTCACCGATACGTACAATTCGTCGTACTTTGACTGTCGGGCACCCTTTTTCACGAGCAATTATGCGCTCACCGTCGGAGGGAGAAGAACAGAGGAGAAGGGAACAGCGGGACAGAGAGGTCGACAAGCTAGGGAGAAGAGGAGCAAGTCGGAGGACAAGGCAGGCAGCGCGACAGAGACGCCGCGCGATGATGATTATTACAGAGTTAATGAGAGAGCAGTAATTGGTTGTGGCAAGCCGGGCACGCGGCTGGCCAGCCACCGATCGTTCGCTACACTCACCAGCGCCCCGGGCACTGATCGTCGCGTTGAATATTACAGAGCACGTGCGTCTGCGTGCATGTGGGTGTCCATGTGTCACGGGGTAATTGTCGGAAAATACGGCGGTTTAGCGACACCTCGGGCAGGTCAGGGACGCGTGTCAGCCGGCGTTTATTACGCCACCCGAAATCCCTGATAACGTAACAGTCCGCCAGGACGCCCCGCGCCCCTCCATCGATCCTCCGCCCTCGCGCCGGTTAATTTTTCCTTCCTACGCTTCTGCTCCCGGGGAGGAACGAGTATGGCTGGCTCGCGTGTCCCGCTCGCACGCGTCGATCGAGTCTGTCTGCGCCCCGCGCGTTCAACCAGGCGTGCACGACGAAATTAAAATCTCTGACGCTTGCCGCAAGGCTATAACAGACTTTTCCTGTAATCCTCAATTAACCAGGATTAATGAGGGAGCGGTAATTGGCTGCGGCCAGGGCCACCCTTACGAAGCTGAATACGCATGTCGGGTGCATACATGCGCGCCTTGCTGGCGTGACGGACGGCGCCCACGCTATTAATTTATTATCGCCAATTACGTGACTTACGTGACCCGTAATTTCATTCCCGACACCTTTTGCCCTGTCGCAGCTAGCTGGTTAAGTGGCTTCGTGGAATTTGAGCTCGTAGAGGGTAGCGGTTGGTCACCGTGATTAAATAATGCGAGACATCGCGGGCTTCTTTGTTTTTCCTCTGTGAAATCGTTGGTGGTGCAGACGCAGTGGTGCATAGAGGAAGGTTGCACCGGCGAGCCGGGAGATTGATTCGTGACATTAGCCCGATTCCGTCAGCGCGAGCGGGGTAGGAGGCGCAACGTTAAGACGATAATAGAATTTTCATGTAATCCTTAGTAATTCCCTTGCGGTCGTGCAGGAACCCACGGACGGGAACCCTTGGCAAACCCCCCTCGGGACATATAAGCGGGAACCGGGCCGATGCCTCTACCCCCTGCTTTTAAATCCCCTCGAGGGTTAATTGCTCGGTGTTTTGACGCGCGAGTTATCCGCGAAGGGTTTTTGCGGGCAACCGCGGCGGCGGTCTGGCCTGAGCAATTTTGCAGACCATTGTTTTGCAACGTTGCACGGTTGAAGCATAGTGCTGGTACGGCTGGTCACTTATTTCGAGCGTGAAAAGTACTCGGCGTGCTTGTTTCTTTTTACTGTGACGCACTTCAACGGTGCAACCCTACTCAGAATTTCTTGAGTAACCAACTATTTTTCTTAGCTTTGGGGGATGAAATCACTCCTTGAAAAAATGCAGAGTTTTCTTTTTCGTTGGATATCCCGAGAACGGTGAGAGATATCGAAAAGAAGTATCGACAAAAGTTGCACCCTTCTTTTTATCCCTACATAACTGCGTGAACATAATTATCGAAAGCCCATACTTTTGAAATCATCCCACCACGAATCATTAATCCGATAATTACGGTTACCCAGTTTTGTAGATATAAAAATGATGCAACTTTTGTTTAAACTTCTTTCCAATACCTCTCACCGTTCTCGAGATATTTCACGAAAAAGAGAATTCGGCCTCAACGGGTGATTTCACCCCTTAAACAAAAAAATAGATTTGTCTAACACATCAACTGCTCTACTTGCCCGCAAAGTTGCATCATTTCTTAAATTTCTAGGTTGCCTAACTTTCCTTGTTAGAACACAGAGTCACAGATATTTCATTTGTCTAGCATAGAGATCACGATTCGTCGCAAGAGGCACCATCAATCCATGCCAAAAACCCAGCGCGATATCAAGAAAGGATCTCGAAACTGGGGCACGAGATGTGTGTACAGGTGCGCGCGTCAGATGCGCGCTCCCACGAGGGAGAGGCAGCTTTCTCCATTCTTCCAGCTGTCCCCATTGTCGAAATCCAGTTTAATCTATTATGTCGCCGTGCGCGACGCTGACAGCCGCCACGGCCGGCGTTAATAGACGTTTAATCGCGATTGTAATGGGATTCGACAGTCGGAATTACGGCTGGAGGTTAGAGGGCCGCGGGGAGGATGGAGGGAGATTGACTGGACAGCCGTAACACCTATCGACCAATTATTTGTCGGATTATTGTTTCGCGGCGGGGACGGGATAAGCGGCTTCCTCGATTACACGCGACACTCGTATCGATTCCACCCCGCGCAGCTATGAAATTATTATTACCATGTCACGCGAGACGCGTGGCTCGTTCGGCCTGTTTATGGTCTCCTCTGGATCATCCCCTGCCCGCTCCAACGGCGAAATCATCCCCCAGATACAAGCAGACGATACCACGGCGGAAGCGCCCTCTATCCTCCAACTGCTACAACGCGAAGGAAGAAAGGACGCGCATCCCCAGGTTCTGGCTGATGCGCGATAATAAAGCGAATCGATCCCCTTCGGAGAGGGGGGCGCCCGGTGAACAGGCTTTCCGCGCCATCGACGGGGTATCTCGCGTGATTCCTGACTTCACGTGGCACTTTTCTCACCCGCGTTTGCCTGGCAATCTGCGCCGAGCTGCTGCGAGGGTTACTCTCCTCTGGCACTCGCCGGCTTCCTCGAGGGGGCGGCTGGGCTGACCGTGGAGGCATACTCTGGCGCAGACACCGGGGATGCGATGTACCGCCACACGGCGCGACTACGACGCGGCTCTCTCCTTCTTATAATGTTTTTCCAGGATAAATGGGCTTTCCAGCGGGCGCGGTGCCGTCGGTGCCGGTGGTTCCATGGGGTTTCGTAGCCATGGCAACCCCGTAACGCCATTAAGCGGGCACAGGCTTCCTCCTGGCGAGGGTTTCCAACGTGGAACACGCCGAGCAGCTCCTTTCTCTTTCGTTCGTTCTTGCTGCGTGCCGGTGGGGTCGCCGCGAATCCTCGAGGACTTTCGTCCAGGCGGAGGGTGAAGGAGACACGCGGCATCAGAGAGGGAGAGAAAGCCCCATAAAAATAAATAACTCGCGAGACTACGAGCGTAAAGGTGATACACACCGACTCCCCCTCGATTTTTCCCTGCTCCCTGCTGCCGACACGACCCAGTCACCGGCGAAGGAACAACCACGCGCTAGCTGGCTTTAGGAACGCGATAGCGAGCGTAGCTCGTGAAACGAACGCATAAAACCTGGATGTAGCCGGGCTACGGGGGGGCCGGACGCTGGACGTCGTTACGTGCGTTGCACTCCGCCTGATAACCATGGGCACGCGTGAATGGCCGAGGTATCGGGATCACGCAAGGTCTGGATGGGAACTAGTATCGATCTGGGTATTTTTTGTATTGCCCGTGGAAATGGGAAGCGTAAAATTTCGGTTTCCACCGCGATCGCCTCTTGGAGACTATTATTCCACGTCCTTTTTAATTTATAACGTAACGATCCATATCTTTTTTGCATTCAGAGTGAAAATAGGTGGGGTGGAATTTCATTGTTGACCACTGCTACGTTTGCAGACCATTATTCCGCGTCCTCTTTAATTTATAACGATTCACATTTTTCCTTTACTCCTGGCGATTGCACTCGAAACACACTCCCGCTTGCAGATTCCTTTGTTCGTTCCCATTGTTGCTTCCCGAATTGGGAGCGGCTCCTCAGGCACGCCTAACCGTTTAATTTTGGGAAGCTGCGTGGGCTCGATCGTCGCGGGGACATTTATTTCCGGGGCGCAGGGTGGAACGACCGGGCAGGAGGGGCGGCGCACGGAAGGAAATCGATAGAACAATTACAAAAGTTCCGTATCCTTCGGCGACCTACGTAATCCCGCTTGGAAACTTGCCGCATTCGGGGCGCACTTGCAAACTCCGATTCCGTGGCCAATAATCGCGCGTCAAGTGGACTCGCCACCCCCTTCGAAATACTGTTTACGAAGAGTTGCGTCGCTCCTGCTGATTCTTCGCTCCGTTATCCGCGTTCACTTCGGAATACCGTGGTTTCCATTAGTCTTAATCAACGGGAACGAGAATCTGGTGGATTGTGCCGAGTCGACCTGTGGACCTGTGGAACTGTTTAGCATTGAGGATGAAGGAGGAAGGAGGAGGGTGCTGGAGGAGAAGCAAGTCTTCCATTAGAAGAGGAGAAAAATCGTGAATATTAAATCAGAGTAGTTTAAATGTATCCAGTCGATTAGTTTTGAAATGCGAAAGTAATAAAATCACTAAATAGTAAGCAGATACTGCTCGGCACTATTTTTTGCTAAACATACAATGATTATATGTGCATTAATTGAAAAATAAATGCCCAAGAAAAAGTATATAAAATCTTCTTAAAAATCATGTAAGATGTAAATAAGACAGAGAAAGCAAGTTCAACATATGAAATTTACATACGACTTTAGAAAACTTATTACAGTTATTACGAAGGCTAATTTATAGCAACACATTTCTTTGACGATAAACTTTGTCGCTTTGAATAGTCACTTGTTTACTAATTCATAAATTGGAAATAATACGCCAGGGATGGAAAAGGCCCCGAAAATAACTGTTTCAAACTGTTATAGGGTAGATGTCCCTACTACTTAATAAAAATGTAATGTATAAGGAATAGTGTATAACAATAATAATATTATTAAATTGTGACTGTTCTTATTATTATTAATATTATTGTTGTACACTATTCTTTATACGTTACATTTTTGTAAAGCAAACTAAATAAAGTGGCAGTAATAGCGACACTGACAGTAATAGGGACATCTACCCCATATCGATTCTTACTGAAATAGTTACGAGAACCGAAATAATGTTATAACTGTTAGTGGAATAATGGGTCTGACCTAATTTCGGTTTCGGTTACGGTTCTAGTATGGGTTCTGATATCGATTCAATATCTATTCTTATCGGTTCTATTTCAGTTCTATACCGCTTACGATTACAGTTGTAATAGTATTCACTCTTATATCGGTTCTATTTCGATTCTACATAATAATGGTTAGGGTTCTTATAATCTTAGCCCTAACTCCTCATCTAACCATTATTATGTATATAGTATTCCACCTAAGACCTACACCCGTACCGATTTGCGACCGATTTGCGACCGAACTGCGCAGCTTCCACGGATCTGGCGCACGCGATTGGTCGTCGCGCTTTCCCCGTCGGTTTCCTACCAATCAACCGTATAACCCTGCGCGGAACGACTCCACTCTTAAGTGGAAACAGTATAGAGAATCGAAATAGTTATTATAACCTTAATAAAATTGCTATAAGAATGAATATTATAACTGTAATCGAAACCGATATACTAGTCAGAATATCGGTTCTTCATAATTGTTTCAAGAACCGAAACCCATATCATAACTGTTTTCAAACCCTACAATACGCCATCTTTTCCTAACTAATTGATAATTTAAAACAATGCCACCAATGTATCAGATTATACTCTATTTACTTGAAAGTCTAACGGTATAATCATCTGAGTTACCATTAACGCTCGGTTCTCACACCTATTATTTTAACGTAGTTGTGACACTGGGTTTCGATTCGACCCAAGCCAATTTTCAATCAGCTACTGCTTAAAAACTATCTGTTAAATTGAGTTGCAAAAATTCTGAGACAAAGTTTGAACACTGTAAGTAGAATATATCAGATGTTCATCGCTCGAAATTAACATTTAAGATGTCATGATGTTTAAACAGTAACAGTAGTACCATTTTCAATGATGCCCCATAGATATTTTAACTCAAAGTCCAGAGGTTTGATTCTTAATTTGGACGATTCTGAAGAGTTCCTACCACCACCTTGAAAAACCACTAACCAACTATCAACAGAACCCACACATTCAGCCAAGCTACGTTGCATAACAACAACCGAGGCCCCACTTCCTTCCCAAGAACCAAGCCCCAGAAGCCACCCCCGGAGCCACCCCCGGTTGCAACGGTTAAGTAGGTCGATGGGTGATAAATTCGATCTGTCCTCCATACGGAAGCGAGTCCCCCCCACGAAATACCGGCGGTTATCTGGCTGTCTGCTTTTATCTTCGAGATAATCTCGCCGGGCATAAATCGCGCGGCCCATTCTCGCCTAATGGGGTAGTAGAGCGCGCAACACCCTAGGAAACAAATTAAATAGCGTTTCGCGTAGCCCACCCCGTTTTTCCTGTCCCTCCCCCACTCGCTACCACCATCCAGCCTGTTCGCTCCATTCGTCTCCTCTCTGCTCCTCGACGCTCTATGACGCATCCCTCTAGCCGCGAAAGAAACGACCCGTGACTGCTCGACGAGCGTTCGGCGGCTAATGCGAGTTTCCTGTTGCGATTCTCTCCTCCCGGCTTCTTCGCTTTGTCATTTAACTCGCGTGCCACGGGGCTCGCCGCGGAAACTCCCAAGTTTTCGCCCGACGATCCACGGGCGGGAGCTACTTCGCCCAGGCGAGCTTAATGGGACCGGGAGCGCAACGTGTGTTGAACGAGCGATAGAGAGAGGGTTGTATCGGGGAAACGTGGCGCGCTGCTCCGCGATACGCTCCAGAAATATTGGCTTTTAATTGGAAAACGTACCGGGACCCGAGCTCTCGTTCGAATACGTCCGTTAATGCGAAATCACGCCGCGGGGGGAGTTGCACTTGGGAAAAATAGAGCGAAAAGTAGATCGAGGGCGCGGTGCAGAAGAATTGAAAACAGATTGTTCTTCTTTTCAAATTCTACTGCGAATTTCTGTGACTTTCTCTCAGGTTTCTATTATCTATAATGAATTATTTCCCGGTACCGAAATATCAGCGAAGTCCACCTGTAATATATATTTTGGTAATTAACTGAGTGGCCACTACTACGAATTACACGCAAATATGTGATGTACATACACATCAAATGTTTCACGCGGTATGTTGCCACGAAATCAAATCATAATAGAAGAACGCTCGAACGCTTCGGGTGGCAGGCTTTTGATTTTCATTTATGCGTGGAAGAATAGGAGCAAATCGCCATAGAGCGTATGTGACGCGAGATATATGGATGGAGTGGCTCGCGCCATTCGATAAGATCTCGACGGGCGCACCACTGGCCTGCTTTTCTTTGCAGGCCTGTTCTTAGGGTGGGATCCGAGGGGGCCCCGCATTCCGAGCGGCAAGGAGTCGATATCAAAGCTCCAGAGGCAACGGTATCCGCGCGATTAGTCTCAGAAAGTTTCGCGGATCGCTGAGCCCGAATAGCGAGTTTACCACTCGAGGCTCGCGGGAGTCGTCTGGGAGGGGCATTATATCGACGCACCTAAATCGCGCGAGGAAGCTGAAAGCTCGAAAACACAAGGCGCCATGGCCCCTTCTTGCTCGATCGAAGCGAAACTTGGCCCCGTACATTTAGTTCACAAATTGCTGCCGACGTCGCGGCAGCCCCGTTCGAGTACACCTGCAGCTCGGCGAAATTTATCGCCGCCGGGGGGTCCGACTCGTTTGTCAGATAGGGAAACGTTGTCGCAAAGCGTCCACGCTTAAAATTCAATCGGACGTAAGCCACTGACTCTTTTCGAGCCTACCGCGAACAATCGATAACTGTTTTTCACCTCCTATCGATTCCTCAGGGTCGTTCAACGAACCTTCGGGGTTAAATTAGAATTGGGACGATGAAATTCTGCTTCGGAGATCATTTCTACTACCTTGCATAAAAGCAAATTGCAATCGGGTAACAATCTTTTCCGGGAAATCCCTCGGATACCTCAACGTACAAAAGAAGATCGATGGAAGTTAGTGTCAGTCCCTGCGGCCTTAAACCTTCCCCCAGCTTTCTCCATGAAAGCCCCAGCGAAAGTATTAGGTGCAAAAATTAATTCAGTGCTTTCACCTTCAACCACATATATCTTCATTTTAAATTTAAATATTTTCTCATCCCTTTGCGGTTTTCAAAACACCACACGCCTTGGCGAAATAGTTGACGTGACCTAAGTAAGCAGTAGATCCTGCATACTTTTTGAAATTCGAATTAAAAGAGGACACTGCCAAAGTCGCAGAAATGATTTGTTTTAACAAATTCCATGCCCTGGCCAGGGAGCATGTAGCAAAAGGAACAAGGAACGTTATATACCTATTCCCTGGGCTGAGATTACCACCTGTATCGATCATTCTGGCATCATCTGTCTGATGCACAATTCAAAACAATGGAAGAGGTTTGGAAAATCGATTGACGACTTCATCGACTCAAGGCCACCATCTTCTTTTCGAAAAGGGATTGCTTACATGCCTCACAAATAATACAAAGTCACCCAAGTTGATGGTGATTGTTTTGAGGAATGAACTGTACAATTTCTTTAAAAACGGCACCGAATTAATTTGTGATCAAAAGTAGCATCGAACGTCCCGCCACAAAGTTCAGCAGCCTCGTTTAAACAGCCCCCCAGCTGGATCTGCTTGGAAGGATCAGGAAAGGCGAGCGTGGCGCGTATCAGGTCCATGTCGCGAATCCCTTAGACAAACACCTGTTTGATCGATGATGAGGGGGAGGGGACAGGGAAGGGGAGGGGCAAGGTAAACGGGAGCGGTTCGATCAGCTCCTTGCTCGATAAGGTGTACAAAGTTAGCTGAGGATCAGCTGGCTTAACCTTCCATTAGCGAGCTCGAGCCCGACAAGCCGCGCACGTTGAACCACGGATTAAACTGTACCACCCTTTGCGCTCTTCCATCACACCCTCTATCCGACATTGCCGCCGCCTTTGCCCGTCCGCGGATGTATCGACTGCACGTGTCCCCGTTCCAGCCGCAACGGAGCTCCGCTGCCGCCGGTCCCTGGTAACTTTAAACTTTAAACTCAGCCGCCCTCGACTTTAAGACTTAAGGCGGATTCCCTTCCATTCTTCGGCGTCCCGGCCCGGCTCGCCCCGCTGTTTACCGTGTGCATGCGCCGCCCGCGAAATCCTTTCAGACGCCGTATCTTAGGGAAGCGTACGTGATCATAAGGACGCGTATCGTAATACCGCGGCCCCGCTGCTAAGGCGGAAGACGGCTGCCGACAGAAGTGGAGTCTCATGGGGAAATCCGACTCGGTGTTCCGCGTTCTTCTATGTTTTACGATCCCCGCCTTTGTGATACTGGAGACGGATACCCTGCATCGTACGCTTCCACGGGCGGGGGATTTGCGCCGGGGTAAACGAGACCTCCGCATTTCATTTGGCTTTCAAATGCGCGCGGGCTTAGGTACGGGACGGTAAGACGTGAGATGTTCGATTTCGCGGATAGTTTCGTTGGAGGATGGCAGAAGTCGATTGGAAGGTTAAGTCTCTGGAATTGAAGGCACGAACTCCTTATCCTTTCGTTGCGAAGACAGTTGACTACTTGGTTGAGGGAAGATTAAAGGCGGATTCGCATATGTATATCAGCGCCGTTCTGGCTGTCATAGTAGCCTGTTTTTAATATTTGTTTGGTTATAATATACTCAATTACCAAACTTCAACTTAACATTATTTATTAAATAAGGAACTGAAATGCCACCACGTACAAACTGATTTTATAAGAAGAGTAACGCTTCTTAATAATCTATAGTGGGAATAGGGGAAAACTCTGGAAACGCTAGTAACTATTAGACGCTACTACCATTGTAGCGTCTCGTGTTAATAGTTACTAGGGGCTTCCTACAGTTTTCCCCTAAACTATATGTTGTTAAGCAGCGTTACTCCGTTTACAAAATAATAATTGGTTGGCAAGGAAGGATCATGAAAAAACAGAAAGTGTATTTATCAGTTTGTACAAGGTTTCACATTATCAGTTCTCTATTTAATAAATATAAATATAAAAAACTGGCACTATAACAACCAAACTGTCTGTGTCAATGGTAAAAACATCGTTTCCCTGTTTTGAAATGGAGTAATTCATACATGGCTCTGAAACAAAGAGACCATTACCAATGATCTGTCACGAAACTATTAAGGGGGGATTCTACCTTGTTTGGCCAAAAAATTGCATTTTTCTTTTTTTGCTTTTTCTAAAAGATATGAGTCTTGTGTATACACTCTGCAAAGCTTATAGCCAAATTCGAAAAATTGGTGAGGTTGTAGCGATTTGAAGCGAGCGGTACGCAGGTACAAGTATACATAATATGAACTTTTAAACCCGATTTTCTCGAAACTACATTTTTCGACCTGGCGTTGAAGAAATCTCGACAATAAATGAAGCAAACAACTCGAACTTTTACATGCATGTTGAGCAAGCGTCCGTTTATCTATGGTAGTAGATTTATTGCCGTATTTGTAACCATTCCTGATTTTACCTAATCAAGTTTTGCCAATTTTTGAGAAAAATTCGATTCATCATATTCAGAAGCCTGCCATTTTAACATTTCTTTATTTATCTTAATGAATCTACTACCATCGATAGCCACATTCATACAGATTAAGAATCTCTTTCCTTTATGTGTATCAGATTATCCTTAGGGTATTTTTCGTTAACGCCAGGACCACCCGATTTTTTTTCAACGCCTCAAGTCGGCGCTCTGTATCAGCCACATTTTTTTTTGACCGTCACATAAAAATTCATAATAATAGCTGGAGATACAATAAAACAGCCTGTCAAACCGCAAATTAATTTGTCAAAGCGTTTTTGTACAAAAAAATTCACCAAAATCACCGATTTTTCGGGCAAACAAGGTAGAATCCCCCCTTAAGTTTACTTAGACCCTTAGAATCCTCGAGCACTTTCTAATACCCATGTTTGATTCTATTAAATGCATGGTAGCCTTGAAGTAACCAATATTCTTTTCAAATAGATAAAAAATCAGAAGAATTTCACTTTTATCTTGAAAATTCTCCAGCTCTCGACTTTCACCTACCACGATTCACTGCTCACCCCATGTAATTAAAAACTCTGCTCCAAATTCCAAAAAATTAATCCAAACTCATCGCTATGCGTCGTTAGGATCGTTTTCAAGCGGCACCAGCCTGGAGCATCTTCCCTTTCCATGGGCTGGTTCTCTCGGTCGCCACGAGGGCGCAAAAATTGTGACGAGGGCTTGCCAGACAAGCAGTATTCGACGCACTGAATGCCCTGATTAAAATGAAATTAGGCGACCTGTCCCGTAGATCGATCGTAGATATAGGTAGACCAATTACCTAATTATCCCTGGCAAGCCTCCCCTTCCGTTCACGCTTCCTCTGCGGGGTGATCTAATTATTGTTCCACAAACCCCCGCAGCGCGGAGCAACTCTAGCAGCCCCTCGCGGCTCTGTCGCCTTTGTACCATCGTCCCCCATTTGCAAAAACAACGTGGCCGTTTAAAACGTCCACGCGATGGAACGTCAATCAGCCTTCCTTGCCTCGGCCAGAAAAACGTGTACAATAACGCGGAGGAGCCGCGCCAGTGGCCCGTACCAGTGATTAATGAAGTACCGTCGACTGGGTGTCGATCCTCTTTTACTAAATCCCTCGGGGGAGACTTCCGCTATCGTTCCACGGGAACAAAAAAGAATCAATATCCCCGGTGTTTCATTATCGGTGACACAAAGCGGTCGGTGGAATTGATTGTTCCTCGATGACGCGTTCTGACGGCCCTGAACAGAGGTGGCAGTCGCAGCACCGCGGCAGGGATGATTCGAGATCGTGTAGAGCGAAGTGGGAGAGCTTAAAGTGGCTTATGGAGGTTAAAAGGGTTTCCCTTGTCCTGTTTTGATCGGATTCGAAGGTGTGACGCCCCGACACTTGTCAGCTCAAGGCAGACGTGCTCAATAGGACGAGCAAGTCCTCGGTTCTCACGCCAGTATTAATATTGTTCCTGTCAAGTTCCGTCCCAGACTAAGTCACTTATAAATCAGTTGGATTTCGAGATCTAAGTGCCAACATCGATGACGTCTTCACGATATATCCTCGCTGCAAACTGTTGCAGGGCGCCCATCCATCACCCAAGTAGTAAAAGTCAACGATTCCTCCGACGTGGCTAGAAACTCCCGCCGCGTAAATCCTCGCCTTATTTTCGTAACCTGTCCATTTTTGTTTCACTTAACTCTCGCATTACCCCTCCCCCTTTCCCTGCAAGTGATTAATGGCACATGTTTCGCTGCGAACTCGTGCAACATTCTGACCATTAGCGTTTCGGGTTTGCTTTTTAACCGTGAAGCAACCTGCGTCAACTTTCTGGACAAACTTTCCGCATGGAGCTTGCATATAAATTTCCCCTCGTTCAAACGTGTAAAAGTAGTAACAGTAAAAATCAGCAACCACATATGCAAGGTAAGGAGGAAAAACAAAGAATGCCACAGAACAGCTTTATTCAGAAAATCGAGTTTTAATACTTTAGTCCATCAGTAAAGAAACAAGGTTTAATGAACTTAACTGTATTATTTATGACATGAACAGTTTATACTGTAATTAGGCATCAGAAAAGAACGGAGCAAAAAGAGAATTGGTTTACATTGTGTTAATACCATGTCCCAATAAATTTGGAAGGGAAAGTAGAGCTTTGCGGGTATCGTGTTTTCTTTTTCCATACCTAAGTATTCAGTACGAACATTTTTATCAGTGTGCGCAGTCGTTACGAATTTGAACTATTTTTTTCCATTCTACTGTTATATAACAAAATGAATATAAAATTTTGAGGTGCAATGATTGTGAAAAAAGTGTAGAACGACGGAATTTTTTTAGTCTTTCGTGTGAATTGAATGACTTTGCGACTATTTGGGCGGTATTCAACGTTCAATTGTTTCGTTCATTTTCATTACTATTATAGTAAAATTATGAACTGGTTGCCTAAAATATCCTAAAAAATCATATTTATTATTTTTTAGCCACAATGTTTTGTGTAGAAGAGACAAATTTATCAAGTTTTGGATAGAACTGTTTTTGCTTTGTCATTTGATCGTGACAAGTATTCGCCCTTACCAAAGCTAATTGTTTTTCAAAATTATGTTCCAGTCATCTATTTTGGTGGGCATATTTTCATAATATTTTGGTTTACAGTCATGTCGAGATGGAAGTGGACTGCAAATATCGAAGCTTCTTCATCCTCAAAATCCCAGAGCATCATAATTTTTAGCCACATATAAAAAAGGCGAGCCGAAATCAAAATGAAACACGGCGAAACATGCCTTCTTTTCTAACAAAAACAAATTATTTTTGGTTAAAGTGTTATAAAATGTCTTTATGCAAAAATCTATTTCCGCCACCTGGGACGATCAACTATTTTTGGTGCCGCAGAGAACGCGTTACCGTTGTCCTGACTTATGTGAACACTTCTGCTTTATAACCCTTTGTAATTCGAAAGTTCTGTGGTCCCAGTTGCAACCAACAAAATACGTTATACATCGCGGAATCACTAAAAATGGACATTCCCCCTTATCCTTCATATATTCTTCCCCCAATAAATCCTAATCAATAGTTAATCTCTAAAATCATTTGTAACATAATCCATCCACAGATATCAGCTAGCATAAGCAACCTCCTGCCAAAATGCTCTTAGATACGCATTCCCCATGTTCAAAGGATCTACCCAGCCCAATAGATAGCAGAGGCTGCATCGCAGCGGCAGTTACATACCTACCATACAACTCACGCGACCCCGTCTAATCGCTGCTCGACGCAGAATCTAATTAATAACCGGCACAATGTATCCTAATTAGCGGGATCGTTACGCCGGGATATTTACACAACCCGGCCGTCCCGCGCACGCCTACTTCGCAGTGGAACGTCGTTAAATGGCGTCTACGTATTGCTTGCTTCGTTCATCGAGTTACCCCGGCTGCCGTCTGTCGAATTAGAAGGCATATCTGCCGCCGTGCAACAGGATGCACTCGAAATAATGCAATCACGATCCCGGGGAATCTCGAGTATCGACCGGGCGCGGCGCGGCCCCGTCGACGAAATTCAAGACATACCTACCCGGGTACGTGGGAGCCGCCTGTTGTTCCTTGGTCGACCGATAGCAACGCTCGATCCCGTGGACTCGATTCCTGCCACGTACGAGTAATTTATGCCCCGGCGCGGTTAAATATTGACTCCCGCCAGTTTCCTATGAACGGCTATGAAATTAAAGAGGAAACGAAGGGGCCACGTGCGCGCCGGCCGCAACGCTCTGCCCGCGTGGGCGTGCTCGCCTGTGTACGGCAGAGTGTACGAGCGTGGACACCGGTGGTTTTGCGGCTGATTTTATGGCTGTCCCTGGAAACTTTACGACCCGACCCCTGATCCTAAAACATACCGAATTACACCGCGGCCACGTTCCGTTCGCTCGTTGCCGCAGAACACTCGTGGAAAGAGACGAAAATTGAGAGAGGCGATCGATCCCCTTGGTTCCTTTGGACGCGTACCAACAAAGAGAGTTCAAACTCACCGACCACGCCGCGCGAGAGGAATCCCATGGTTTCTGTCCCACGAGACGCGGCTCGCTGGAGCAGCGCGCGATTTGTCGGTGACACACGCGCGTTGGCAGTGTCACGACTTGCCGTAACGATTTTTGTGGAAATTTAGCTTAGGATTTGCGAGTGGGGACTGTTAATTAATTTGAATGATAGTAATTTTAGTTTCAATGCAGGTGATCGTGTTTGAATAATAGAGTTTCCCGTTAAAAATAATAAAAAATTGAGCTTCGGGTACCGGAAGATTTAGGTAATAGAGGTTTCAACCAAGCGGTGGGAGTTTCTGAAGTTTTTTTTAATCTGCAACACAAATCAAAACCTCTTTGTTATCCACTTCATCGGGGAAGATAATTGTCAAGCTCCAGAGACGGATAAAAATGCCGTGTCTGGACTAGGTGTCGATAATTTCTGGAAGCAGCTTTAGAAATGCAGTGGGGGGATTAGACGTCGAAGAGGATCAATGGAAATAGAGTGTATCACGGAACGAATCGGGTTCGAATTAGGGGTACCACCACGTGGATTGATTTTGAATGAGCCCAAGATATCCCGCGTAATCCGACGACAGCTTACTTACCGCCGTAGACAGATATGTAGGCGAAACAATCTAATTACCAGAGGAAATATTTCATGCCAGACACGTTTCTCATAAGAGGGGACCGTTGGCAGTCCGTTGATTACGGGACACCAGTCACGGGAACACGAAGTTTCCCTGGGGTCACGGAAGTTTAGGCACTTCGGGGCTCCTTTCCCTCCGCGATGGCGTTTTACAAAATACGGCTCTTATGTGGCAAAGGGAGTATTATCTCTGCGGTGGTAGTAGTGGAAACATTTGAAGATGCAAGGTGAAACTATGGTCTAAGAAGGCTTACGAAATCTATGAAGCTCCTTTGTATTCCTTTTGTGTTTCATGGTAAGGATATGGTACCTATTGAAAGGAGTATTTCTTGAGACTTCAAGATCACCTCAGTCTTCGAGGCATTGAATATCACGCCTCAATTTGATAAATGTAATAGCCTGAATAGCTTCGTCAGCATCGTCGTCATTCCAAATATATTTCAACAAAGAAAGGATATCTCGCAGAGTCCGCGAGAAATCCCTCCCAATTATCCTCCTCGACTGAACGCGCATCCATTTCCGCGCGTCGATTTTATAATCGACGAATTAATAAGCCCAATATATTTTCGTCGTCACGGAATAAGAGGATCGCTCGCGTGGCTCGTCGCAAAGTTAGGAATAACGTTATACCCTCAAGAGGATTCGGCGGAGAAATCGAGAAAGTTTGATCGAATTTCTCGCCGGGAATTGGAAAATGAGCTTTCGACTCTCGGCCAGAGCTCGGCGAAAAGCATAACTGAAAATATCTAGGAGCTCCGGAGGTGGTTGTTGGTCTCTAGGTCAGTTGTTACCGCCACAACAGCCACCTGATAGAAGAAAAGGGACGAAAACGTATCCCGATACTGGATAAAGGAAGCTTTGGCCGGGCAACACTGGGTATTGATCCTTTTTACCGGAACGTCGAAGAGTGTACACGTCCTTTCACGGGAAGCGTTTGAGAGAAATATCGCGATAGGGCGCGATAAACGCCAGAAATTCACAATCGGCTTTCGATAATGTCCATACGATCGATATTGGTCTGATCTGATCTGAGTCGATTTTTTACTAAATCGCTCTTCACAAATGTTTTACCACCTTAAAGGGTCATTATGGGCTGACGAGATATATTTTTATATTCTGTTTAATTAATTTTTATGCAGAATTACAGAGAAAAAATTTGCACGAGGAAAGTTCTTTTAACTTTAAAGTGCTGTAAATCGTTCCTTTTTTTTTAAATTAAAAAATTTGGCTCCTCAGCCTATAATGACAATATTATTTTACAGAACTATCATTTTATTTTTCAGATCCATCGATGTTTAAAGGAGACATCATGACCATTTCGATTCATTCGCCATCCTGGACCATCCAGGATATCTGATCACTTTTTCTGCAGTGATCTAAAAAACCTCACAAATCATAAATAATTTAATACAAAAATTATTGTAAATAAATTATTTCGTGCGCTTTAAGGACTAATAAATCATGTGGGTTAAGTATTTTGTTTCATTTTTTTTAATAAAACCCCTCAAAAAAAATCGTAAAATCATTCATTTTCGCAGCGGCTAAATGTATATAACTCCCTATAAATAGTAGTTCGTGGAATTCTTTTCCGATTTTAACGCTAGATAAGTCGACGTTGCGGGCGCGCCATTACGAAAGGAAACTGCATCCAACGCCCCCCCCCCCCCCCACGTAGTAATAAAATTGCTAAGTGATCAACATGGAATCAAAGATCGTAAAGCCCCGATTCCGCGTGTGGAATTAAAGGAAAGCAAAGAAACGGGTGGGGGAGGGATGTTCGGCCAGGGCCTTTGACAAGAAAATTGAATCTCCAATAAGCGAATACGTGCAAGTGCGGGCTTAAAGCCTAATCCTCTAGCGAAGGCGTAGCCCCCTGGCAAAATTCAATCGTCCCATCCTGCTCATTGCGCTCGTCGAGGAGCGTTCGTACGTGCGGCTGCCGCGTGTTCCCGTACGAGTAAGCTCCGTTGCTCTCCAGGGAGGGCGAGGAGGAGGAGGAGGAGCATCGCACGGGGGGGCTGGTTGCCGCTGAAAAAGGCCACCCTCTCTGATACACAAGATCAGAGCAAAGTCCGTACGTGCGGCGCCTGCCGCAATCTGCATTACGTATTTGCCAAGAATCAATAAACCAGGGAGTACCGCTGACACAGCGACGAGAATGGAGCTGGAAACACAAGAAAAAAGAGCCACGGAGCATCGCCAGGGGGCGGGGGGAGGTGGGTACAAGAACGACGTGGCTAATTAAAACGAATCGATGCCATCGGGCACGGTGAAAGCTCGCGCGGCGAGCGTCACGCGTCATGTCGCCCATTGAATTAATAACGGGGATCGACTTTAAAATTTCGCCCGCGCCATTAAAAGCGGGGGACACGCGGGGAAGGGCGTCGTCCATAAACTCCCGTCGAAATAGTCGCCGATGAAAGTTTCAGTGCCGACTAATGGCGGTGGATTCGCGGGCCCCGCATTATTACCCGTCACCCCCGAAAAGCAGGTGCAGGTGCGCCGTGCACGGCGACGGCACGTAAAACGTCACGTTATCGAGTTAGCCCGTTACCGGAGGCAGATGCCCGCCTCCTCGCGGCTTCCACATGTAAGTAGCTTCGCAGGCGACCGCGACACGTGTGCCGGATCTTTGATCCCAGCTGCGAGCAGCCTTAGAAGACACCTTTAATGATTAAAACAGCCCGTCGCCTTGTCTTCGCTCGCGGGAGCGCCGCGGAGAGGCCCCTGTAAGCCTTCACCTAGCCCGGGGAGAGCGGACCGTCGCCTCCTATGACCTCTCATCGGGAAGAGCACCCTATACCGATACAGGAGATCAGAGGAAGCCCGGCCATGCGGCATCGTCCGTAATCTGTATCACGTCCCTCTCCTTCCAGCGTCCGTCGTCCCCTCGCCGCGCTCCTCGTCTTTCCAAAATCGATTTCGGTCGGCGAGCGGGGCCGCGCCCAGCTCAACATACCGAGTTCGACTTGAACAGAGAGGCCGAGGGAGAGGGGAGGGGGGGCGCGGAGGACGAAGACACAGGGGCGAGAGGGGGAGTACGAGAAAGGGAGGGAAACACTGAGAGGGTGAGTTAGCCTCATTTAACCGAGAAGGCTCCGGCTCCTGCCACGTCGTGCGTGCGATACTCCCGACCCCCTTACTTGCCCTTTTCGTGGTTCCGCCACCCGCTGCCGCGATACGCCTCCGCTTCCCTGCTCCCCGGCCCTGCCACGTAACCTTGCCTGGGGAATGCGAAACCGACGGGAGACCTACTTACGAGAATTCTTTCGCGAGATTCCTGCGAGGACTAGCAACCGTTCGGAAGTTCTCTCGGCGCTTTTTACGGCGCAAGTTGGAAACATGACGGGGATATGTTGGCTTTTTATGTGGGATGGATACAGGAACCAGGGGGACGGTGTGTTTCTTGTGATTACGGGGACGGAATTCTGATACTGACCGCTCTTATGGAGTATAAGATAGTAACAAGGAGGATGCGAACTTCCGAAATTTCAGTTACCTACAGTTTATCTTTTCTACTCTAAAGTTTGACCACGCTATCAGCAGACTTCGAATAAACATATCAGCCACCCCTAAAGACGAAGTTTAAGGGGTTAGATACCTACACCTAGAACTGTGAAAACAGGCGACTTTTGGGGAATTTTTTTATCTATATGGAATTTTGTTAATAAAAAATTGTACTGTGCACTTGAGAGCTTATAATTTAAGGGCTTCCTACCTTGACGGACGAAAAGTGATGCGAACTTTGGCAATTTTTTAAAACAAAACCATTATATATATTTACATCCAGCTTTGTGGTTTTATTTGTCAATCTTTGGAGAATATGAAATAAAAATTGTATGCAAAAATAGTGCTTATATCAGGGGTTATAGTGCTTCAAATAGAGCGCCTTACAAAAATCATTGTTAGCATAAAATCAGCCGTTCTGTCTGAAATAGAAAATTTAAAAATTTGTGTAATCTGTATGAGTGTGGCTATCGCTGGAACTAGATTAAACGAGAAATACTGAATATTAAAAAAAATGGCAGCGTCTAAAACAGATATCGATTTCTGCAAAACATTCGCAAAAGTTTAATTTTGCAAAAACCGACTTAGTTTTAGAACCAACCAGAATGGAACATTGACAGAAGATATATGCCAAGTTTGAAGTAAATCGAGTAATTGGTTTTTGAGATATCATGCTAACCAATCCGAAAAACGTAGTTTTGAGAAAAACGCGTTTAAAGTTTTAGGTACCCTTTCTCTTAATTAATTTTTTTAAAGTGTTGCCTAAATATGTACAAATATAAACATAAAGTTTTCAATTAATATAATTTGAAGGTTTCTCTTACAAAAAAAAAAAACAAATATCGCGCACTTTTTCAGGTCGTCAAAGTAGGGAGACTTTTTAAAGAATAATATGTCCAAAAAAAATTACGATAATCGTCTTGTTCGCCGTGTAGCTGCTGTTGAGCGAAGCGGGGTCGTCACGTAAGGAGTTTGCGATGCCAAAAATATCTGCTCTGGGTATCATCCAAAAGAAAAGAAAGGAAATGTCCCCTAAAGTATGTAAGAGAAACTAGTCTTTATCATAAACTATTTTTAAAATTTTAATTTGTAAGAAAGATATCTATGAGTGTTTCAAGTTCAATTGAACCCTGTAATGCAATTTCTCAGACAAATGTCAACAGTGTTTTAGTGATTAAAACTAAACTGTGTTATTACACAAAATCCGTATAATAAACACTAGATGTTGATGTGAGGATTTATCTTGCCAAGTTTCATATTTCAAATGGGTTTGGAAGTTTTTGAAATATCATCGGCACCGATTTGAGAAATGTAAAGTGAGAGAACTTTCTTTTTGGAATTTACAGAGAATCGACGATTCCGGGGCCGTAGAATTGTCCTCTCTTTGATATTGCAGATATTATTTTCTGCGAATGCTTTATTGGAAAAATCGATAGTTTCGAGCATTCCATGTCCATGTATACCCTTCAAGCTCACATCTCCCGTTTTGTTCTTCGTATCATTTCCTTCAGAATTAAAGCCCAAGAATTCAGTAGGAAAAGCTTGCCGGGGAAGCGAGGCGCGTCTGCTCCAATAGTATCGCCGACCGAGAGGGAGGCATTAAAAATTCTGCGCGCAGAAGGCTCAGTCGAAAACAGGTGTCACGAGGTCGCCCCTTAAGTGCTTCCGTTAATTGTAAGTAGCGAAGTTTAAAAGAGACGCGGCGGCCAGGGTGGTCCGCGGTGGTGGGCGCGCGCGGCGCCACTCCGCGCAGTGTGCAGCGGCGTGTGCACAGAAAAGCGTGCGAGTCGCGGGAGTGCATCCGCATCCGACGACGGTCGTGCACACGTAAACGGGGCACTTGTGCACGCCTACCGTCACGTACACGTTCCAACGCACATGACTGCCCCGTAGTCGCATTTTCGCGAGCCAATGACTGTGAAATCGAGCGTTTTCCCCGTTTTTTTCTCTGTTTCGTCGCAGCCACCCCCTACGCGGAACTGGTGCCAGCCGCCGCTCGTCCTCCAGGAATTCCTCGGCGGAGCGCGTGGCCCGCCGATCGATAATGAGTCCTGGCTACAGTCATCGACCGCCCTCGTCGATTTACTTAACCGTTATCCTGGGGACGTATTTAGAAGACACATGGGTGGCTGGAGGGAAAGAAAGTAGGCAGAAGATCTGATATCGAGATTAAAGCAACCCTTAACTCGATAAGACAGCGAGCAAAGTCCATCGACCGAACGTCCCCACCCGTGACTTAACCCTCGCTGGCCAGCCGCCCGTGATTTTTCCATCTCGCAGGGACCAAGACCGACAGCGAGCGAGTCGCTGTAAAATCGGGATGCACCGGGACGGAGTTAATAATTCAGCCTGCTCCCAGCCAGCCCGGCCGGATATCGATAAATAATGAAGCAGCGAAAGGCAAGATTACCCTTTGAGGTGGTGTTTTTCGCCTCGCTTTCCATATTCGGGGCAAATATTTACGGAAACGTCGCTGGCCGTTTATTAATAAGGACAGAGGTGGGGCGCGGGGGCGAAGGAGCCGTGGAGTGGGCAACGGCGAGGATTGTCTGCGGGAAATAGAAGCGCGGAACGGGACTCGCGGAACGGTGGAAAGAAAGGAAATGCGATTTCTTCGGGGTTGCTCTTTCGACGTTCCACGGCTATTGGGATCCTGTACACGAACTCGAAGGCGAAGGAGCATCGGGGAATTTAAAGTACGTCGCCCCGCGCTGTTCAGCGTTATATTTTCAAGCCCGCTGCGGATCTCGCCGATTTCGCGATATACACGACGCGCGGGAGCTTTCCTCGTAAAATATAGCACGCTATCAAATTGCCCGGGAAACTCCGGGTCGGGAGCGTGTACAGGGTGATCCTTATAAAGCGAGCCGCGCGATTGTGTGCGAAATTTGTGGGCTTACGGAGGGACTGATCGTACGAAAAATGTACGGCTTAGAGAGGGGCGTCGCATGGCGAGGAAGATTGGCTGTTTGACGCGGGGGTGGCCGGGGGAGGCCTCGACTTCGTTAGCTGGAATGATATAGTATTGCTGGAATTGCAGGATTTGTTTCGCGGCACGAGGCGCCTCTCTGTCGGTTGCAATCGTTTGCAGGATGAGTGCAAGTCTGAGTACCAATTGTAAATACTTCGGTGCAATCATTGAATTAGATAATTTTCAGTAGATGCGAAGTTTTCACCGCTATCGGTGAGAAGTTGTGGTGTGTAGGAAGCTCGGTTAAATAACGCGACGTGGAAAGTGCATATTGTCAACAAGTTGTAGATCGATAAATGGAGCACCTATCGTAACAAGTGGCGACAGGAAGTGGACCGTCGAGATCACTTCAGTGGGTTTTAGATCTTGAATAAACTTGTGTCGTAGATTGCGACAGTTATCTCATAGGAATCACTAAACTGACGTTCATGAATTTGTAACACTTTCCTTTAACCGGGGACCTGGAACGAAATGTTTTTTCGTTTCGGTTTAGTTAAGATAATAATAATATCGTTTTGGTTAATAGCGTTCCTGCTGAAACATATTTCATTTCCATTGAAACGGAAAACAAATTTTGTTGCGAACTGGTTATTTCATATTTACAAATAAACTTATATAAATTTATTTTTAACAATTCTTTTTCAGAAGGTATGAAATATTTGTAGATAGATGTGTCGGTCGTTTTATAGGAGCCACCCTGTATAGCCAAGGAAGGAAGAAGGAAAAGTGAAGCAACGTTGAATGTAATATTTCAATCTGGCATTAAAGGAAAGTACTCGTCCCCGGATCTTTTCTTGCCCCTTGCCCTCGAAGAGATAAATTCGCCTCCACTCAACAGAACTATGTTGCGCAAGAATAATTACTGCGTAATCTACGCAGCAGATTATCGTGCGCCATTTAATTGCTGTGTTAAACGGCGCATGAAGCTGAATCTTTTTCCGCGGATGCTTTAGATATTAATTTCTTTTACTTCGGAGCGCCGTCAAAGGATGCAATGAGGCATTTTACGAGGGCTGTTCCATTCATGTTTCATGCTCGCGGTGACCATAATATCGGGCTTTAAATTTAACCTGTCAGATAAAATGCAGAATACCTCTTGTCTGATAGACTTTAATAAACTTTCGTTTGGCATCAGTGCTGCAGCATTTTTAGTCGTCTAATTTTTACATTATAACGGACCCCTCTAATTTGCATATTAAAAGGCGCAGAGTTAGACGAAGCCTTTATTAACTCCTGGGAGACGTCGACCTGTCCTCGAACAAAAGAGGAACTCTCATTAGCCACGCGTTCGTTTAATCCACTAATATTCATCGGCGTGTAGTGCCCTCCTCCGAGCAACACCCACGCTAAATAACCAAATCGATGATCAACTAATAATAAGTTCGAACGAGCTGCAGTCCCTAATGAGACGCTGCGATGCTTCCTTTTAAATTATGCACCATGGAAGATGTCCGATAATTTTCGACGCCGCTGCTCGCGCGGGCGGACAAAAGCGACGAGAAACCTACAGGGTGTAACGAATTATTTATCGCAGCCTTTGCGCATAAATCCAGGCGTCTGAATCAGAGGAAATTTCCTGGAAGAAAATAACTGCCAAGCACTTGCTGGCAGTTGCTACATAACTCAATGCTCGGCAAACTCACGGAGGAACTTTAAACCTAAGAAATTCCGGGCACCCCGAGCAAACACAAACTATTGCAATCCTCTTAAACAAAGCCCTACCATGGAAAACCCTCGAGCATTCTCTGTGCAGTCACTATCCCGACCTAGCAATGTTTATTCTTCGCAAATAATTCAACACCCCATATGGAAGCATGGACGCCGACACGTGGACCGCCAGCCAGGCGCCGGACGATCGACCGTTTTCCATCTCGCCAGTAATTCGGTCCTTTGTACGCTGGCCATCAGATTATTAACTATCATCGGAAGGTAAATGTAGCGTGGCCGCAGCTTGCAAACGATCAATAATTCATGCACGACGAAGTTGCTAGCGCTCGAAAAGGATTAATTCGGGCATTCGACCCTCGGCCGGCTATCGCGGTCCTCCACGATGGCCCCTGACGTAGGCGTAGTGGCTCTCCGAAGTCCATTGTCGGCCTCCACCCCCCGGGCCACCCTCCCCGGGCCGGCGGATGCATCGAAGTCCGTAGTATTTATAAAGTTTCTGACGTTAAGAGGGAGGATGGGCCTGGAGTGGTCCATTGCCAGCGAGCGTCGACGAAAGATTCGAGGAAGACCCATTGAAAGGCACGATGAAAACTTCTTAATTCCAGACATGCTCCAGTTTTCGCCCACGGAGAGTGGCTCCTCAGCGCGCACAGAGGAAGAGCTAGCGAAGGCCGTCGCTGGGAAAAGCGGCCCTTTTCATCGAGGCGTTTATACACCGGGGCCACGTTATTACCGAGCCAAGAAGAAAAGTTCCGCTTCACACTCCACCGGGGTATTAATGGGAGCAACCCCGTTGGCCCGCTCCGTTAGCAGCGCGAGTCGTGGCGGGCGACGATAAATGCGCGCCCACCTCCGCCCGTCGTAATCGGGAAACAAGTTCAGCGGGAGACGTTCTGCGGGGATTTATTTCGATTGCGTTCCTGGTCGACCACGGGGGGGGGGGGGGGGATGAATAGGAAGGAACGTATCGCGTGACTATGATTTTATTACCAGCTTCATCCCCTTCTCGGTTAATTTACCGTGAACCCTTGGCTGAGCCACGCATTCCTTTTATTTCTCCAGTGGCCTTTAATTGTTGCGATTCGGCTCGTAAGTGGCGCAATGGGGTTGATTCATTTTTAGAAAAGATTTTGTTTATTTTTTGTACGAAGTGACGTAGTGAGAAATATTGAGAAATTTGGAGGGCCAAGATTTCGTATGAATTCGGCAATCTTGGAGGGCGTTGTTCGTTGGTTTCGCGACAGACGCGAGGGTCGCTCTGTGCAAAAGTTATCGTTTTCATAACTCATCCCGTTCAAAGAGGGTGGTTCGCGCGAGGGGTTGACCGACCAATGAAAATATGTCCCTGTTACGAGAGGATTAGCGAGGATTAGCTGCAAGATTTAGAATCATCTCGCGTTCGTCGCTCGCTAAACTACTAATCCGGAAATATGATCATCTTCCTTCAGGATCCCCAAGACACCAGTATCTACCCCGGGAAATATTGTGTACCGCGAATGCAACTCACGATATATTCATAATTCCAGGCTTTAATGGAATTCCAAGCTTCTGGATCCGGGATCTCCTAAGAAACAGAGAATTAAATTCACTTGAGTCACAGAATGCAGAAGCTTTTATCACAATCACTTTCTCCTCCGAAGCACCGGAGATACTGCTCGTAGGCAAACAACGCAGCAACCTTCACCCTCCACGAGATAAAGATATAAAAGAATGGAATTATACATGAGTATGCTGGATTCAGCGATTCATATTATACCCCATGCCTGCCAATCTCACCGAGGCGGGCAAGGATGAGATAGCGAGCCGTCGCAAGTTCAGGTTACGAGTTGCTCAAACTGCTGCCGACGTAAAGAAACGAAGAGAGCAGTTTTGCTTATCTCGGAGTGAATGCGCAAGCCGTGAAATCCTTCTCATAGTTCGCGTTGAAAGACGCTCGAGTTTCGTCAGATCTACGGGCGGAACTGCAATTGAGAAAATCTCGGAGATGAATACACCTACTCCGAAATTCCTTAAAGAACGTTAATAGTTGGGCAAGTATACCACAGAATATTTCCCAAGTTTCCCGGAAATTTTACCGCCATCTTCTCCTATTCGAACTGACGTTTCGTGCTGCATATAAATGAGGGATATTAACGAATTAAATATCGTGGAGGTAATAACGTATTCAAGGGAGATGTGACATTTACTTGCAAGCGCATTCGTTAGCACCTCGTGGCGCCGACTTATGCCGTACGTTGCGTCACCGCCAATCTAAATGCTCAAGAATTATTCGGAATTGTTCTAAAATTCAAATACAGGGAAATACAAGGAAAGATATGTTTCCGCTACATAGCTTCGCCATTAGTTTACGGTTCCCAAGGGTGCACGAAGGGTTATGAGGCCCTGCGTAACAGGGAGTCGGCTGGTGTCACGCCCTACGGAGGGCTACTGCCGCCAAGTTATAATTGCTATATGTTAACTAACGCGGACATATAGCAGGGAAATTACGTTTTTATGGACGAACAGCCAACGTTCCGCACATAGTTTTCTCAATTGAACTCGCTTTAATTTTGGAATATTTTTTAACAAGAGGGTGCTCGCTTAAGCTGGGGGTAGCTTTACATTTATCCTGTTACGTACTAAAAAGTCTTTATTTAGAAAAGGTGTTTCATTTACAAAGTACTTTTTTCTTCCACGGTCACTCATTTTTCTTGTTCAGATTAATATAAAATTGCTGCAACCTTTTCAGCCACTCTTGCCACGACTTCTCCAGAACATCGTCTTTCACCTCATGAACAGTGGCAGGCTCCCCGTTCGTGTACGCAGTCACAACCAACCCCCTATCTACCTGCAAATGCAGATTACATTATTTGCGCGTGATTAACGCGCCGTTTAATTCTGTTATTGAATTCCACCCGAGAGGGTACATTATCTGGAAATAATTGCTACCTTAAATGGATACTGGTTGGAAGCGTTCACAGCGCCGATGTAAGCAGCGAGTTGCACCGGCGCATCGTAGGTCGCCGCAAGCGTGGATTTCCGTTTCGTGGATCTCTTCCAATCGATCAAGTGCAATCTGTCCCTAGATACGTTGTTTCGGAACGATTAAAACTATGAAGCTTCAGAGTGGAGGCACACGATCCATGATAAAAAACGGAATTCCCCTACAACGACAAGGTCAATTTCTGTTTTACCTATAAGAAGCAATGCAGTCAGCGACCCCCTTGTACCGCAGATTCGGATGCAACACCCGAGTCTCGACTCCTTGAACAGCCTGTATCTCTTGCAGAACGGGTTGCACGCTGGAATGTAGAAACCTGACTTCCGGGGGAATATCGACTTCCTTCTGTAGCAAAATATCTTCGATGCACGTGTGAAACAATCGACCGTTCTTCAGCAATTCTGAAAAGGAACAGCGAATGAGGAGAAATTACCGACTGAACCGCGTAGGTGTACGGTGAATATGTCCAGCACCTTTGCATAACATGTCGAATTGCTCGACACCGAGCTTGTTGATCATATTTTTTTTCCACTGTTCCAAAGCTATTCTTGAATTTATGGACATAGTCTCCCGAAGAATGCGCGTTACGCTTGGAATATCGGAATTTTCGGGCTCTTTGTCCTTTATAGCGCCACTCTCGAGAGTTTTAGCACCAGAGATTGAGAATGAAGTTATGTTTTCCACCTCCTCTGGTGGTACTGTGAAGTAGCTGTTGAATATGCAGTGGGCCAAATTTTCGGAAATGTATTTTGAGATGTTTTGTAGTTGGCTGGTGTCCTTGATGTTTGAGTATTTTTCGTAGTTATCAGAGAGCTCTTTTCCCTTCTCTTTTGCGCGGGGCACATATCTTAAGTTTCTTACATCTGATGCCTTCAGCACCCATAAATGTTCTGAACGTTTGGGATCGTCCTCGATTACAAATTTTCCTTTGCTTTCTGTTTCGTTCTTTAAAATTAGCACACATTTCCCTTTTCCTCTTTTCATCAATCTTCCAAACAACCGTTTATCTGTGCGATTTCTCAGCAATATACTATCCTTTTTATTGACACCGGTTTTGTCGCCTCCTCCGTTTGTACACGTGCTCGAAAACATATCTTTCTTCTTCGCAAATCTTAGTTTCGAAGTTATAACACTTCTGAGTGACAAGTTCGAAATGATTAATCGAATCATACTTTCCACATTAAATTCGCAGAGAAATAAATGATACAAGTGTTTATTACAAAACATAATTAATACTGGCGTTGTGTGTATAAATAATTTACTACCACAATAATATCTCACATTTTAATTATTACTATAACGCGTCAGTAAACATTACTTCATCACAAATCCCAGTGAATAATCGTTATTATCGATTCTTTACAAACGAATTAGTCAAATAAACAGGGATTAAGAGGTTAGGTGGCCACTTGAGATACTTTGGAGGTTATGTTTATAAATGCTTTCGAATGTAAATGTTTTCGAACTTGTGGCGTCATCAATCGGGCATTTCCTCCGCCACCATAGTATTCGGTTTATCCTAAACTGGTAACGTAGTTCGACGATCGTCGATAAATTTAAATTGCGATACAATTTTAGTTTTGCATTTCGAAGTGCATCATGAATCCCTTTATACAACCATCGACGAAGCATAAGATAGACCCATCACGCAATGTAATTTTGTGTCACCCGCTCGGGGGGCTCGCGAGCTCCCTTACCATCTTCATGTCACACCCAACGTTATCGATTCAGTCTAAAATAAGATTGTAACGCTACAGATGGTAGGAATTAGAATTCAACACGGGTAAAACAGAGATCATTTGAAATCCGCAATTTACAAATCGAGCGCCACGGAATTCGGACATTCAGAAAAATTTGGAGCAGCCGCATTGGGCGCTTAATGATTCTGAACATTGATCTAATACTTTTCAAATTTAATGAGAAAAGAAACGGCAGCCTCTATGGATGCTTAACGATTCTCAAGACTGATAGAAAGAAGGAGTGGCCCCTTTGGGAGTCTTATACTTCCCAATTTTAACGAAAAAAGAAACGGCAGTCACTATGGGCGCTCTAGGATGCCTAATTACAAGACGGAAGAACAGCAGCCGCTTTGGGCGCATAGTAATTCCGAATTTTAATGTGAAAAAAGCAGCCTTGTTTAGGCGCTAATGGCATGGATTATAATGCTTTCCAGTCTCGTTTTATTAAGAGAATCTAATGACTCGAATGTAATTAAACTTGAGAATTGTAACTCGTATTCAAAGCTTCAAGCTTTGATTATAAAATTCAAGAAAAATTATTTGGAATATTTAAAACGCGATATTACAACTTTGACCTCGAATTTGAAATTTATTGATTGCTTTTGTCTGTATTAAACATTTGGAAGCACCCGCCTTAAAGTTACTGTTCACGAGAACTACTAGTATGTATTCATGGTCACCGTGCTCGCTACAGTTATCTATGCAGACAGGAAGCTCCTTCGGCAGGTTCACAGTAGTCAAGGACAGTAGTACCGAATAGAATGTCACCCACACAAATGTCACTTTAATTTCACGATCAAAAAGCTCGAATCAAAAGACTTTTATATAGTTCAAGATGCGTAAAAACACTGACTCTACACTCCCGTATGATACTACTAACACGCGTAGCCATCTCATGTTTTTAAATATAAAGCACTGCACGTTTTTAAATGTCCCTAAGCAGTGGATCAAAAAGTCTTCTAGATACTGGGTGAATTGCAGTAGAACCTTGTTAAGCGACCTCCCACATGGTCCAGAAATCGATGAAATTAATGTGGGAATCGAAATATCTCGAAAAAATATGCTCACGCGTTCACTGAGGATCGATCACGATCGCGAATAAAGTTGGACTGGCAGGTACATTGTTCGGCCATTGTGCGACTTTGGTAGAGGTCTTTACTTCTTAACGTTCCTCGAGAAGTTTTCTAGGTACTGGGTTAATTGTAGCTGGGTAAATTAATCCAGGAATCGAGATATCGCGATTTAAGATTCACCATGGCACTTTAAATTAGTTCACGTCCGATCACGATCGCGTTTCAGGTATAAAGTTATCATCTAATGGTATCTACGTATTTAGGAGTGCGCGATTTGTTTGGGAAATATGGCACCAAGATTGCTATTGGAGTCTTTTTTTAAATATTATTGTAGAAATAAAATGTAATTGTAGGAGCAATATTTAGAATCGAATCTGGACGGATAGAATAGAGATTAACGATGATAGATGATCGCAGCCAATCGGCTAGTTTTACTTGTCACGTAATTAATAATTCTATTACAATGTTACTTGTGATACGATTAGTAATTACGCTTCAAATAATACAGATTGCCCAGGTCTCACCACGTGGAGGCGCTGCGAGTGGAGACCCACCCTAACCGCGGCCCGTCCGCCCTCCTTTATGCAAAATTTTATTTTCATTTCCATAGATCCCCCTGATGCACAGTTGCAAAACGATCCTCGATCGCTCTACAAGCGGGCAACAGAAGGAGTCCTTCTGTAAAAAGCTACCGCGATGAAGCTAAGCAGAATTGAAAACATTTCTTTGTTTCATTCATTAAAAATTTTATGAACTTTCTGGAATATTTCTACCATGATAATTATTCACTACATAATTGGGAATGAACCAAAGAAATAATATTTTCTATTCATTAATAGGAAATATGCCAGTGCATATTTGCTATGTCTACTTAAATACTAATAATTCCTACGTATACGAGCGCTCGTATTTAATAATTGCTACTTATATTTAGTTACACACTGCAGTGTTTCCTTAAAAACTACACAATTCTATGTGACCACTAAACACGTCTTACCTAACCATATACATATCTACTTAAATTTAAATAATGACCGGCCTAATGAAAATCTGAAATTGTCATGTGTTTCTTACTTCCCTCGATGGACCCACGATGTTACCTGCAACATTCTCAAAAGTAATAATAAAAATTCCTTGAGGTTTGATTGTTCATGGATGATGAACCTGAAATCCTCTTGTTGCAATATTCTTCACACATAATATTTCTGCAACAGAAAATTTTCTCGGTGGCTTAATACCAACAATCTATCTCGATTAAGTAATGTAATTTCAACAGATATAGTCGTTTCATTGAATCACTATTGCCCAAATATTGAAATATCAGACAATTTGTATCTAAGCAGTTCCAAAAAATTTCCTTTAAATTCCAGGCAGCCGCATGGAGCGCCACGCAATTCGGACATTCAGAAAAATTTCGAGCAGCCGCATTAGGCGCTTAATGATTCTGAACATTGATAGAAAAAAGGAGTGGCCCCTTTGGGAGTCTTATACTTCTCAATTTTAACGAAAAAAGAAACGGCAGTCACTATGGGCGATTAAGTATGCCTAATTACAAGACGGAAGAACAGCAGCCGCTTTGGGCGCATAATAATTCCGAATTTGAATGTGAAAAAACAGCCTAAACAGCAATACCTACTACTAAAATACAAATGGGGGATCACTGTTATAAACTTAAGGCAACGATTTTCCACCACGGTAAAAGTATTACCGATGGTCATTACATGAGTATGGTAGGGGGTAAGGGCACCACGTGGGTATCCGTTGATGATTTAAGAGTAGACAAACAAGCTTGGCCACGAAATGCTAAAAATGCATACATATTATTCTTCGAAAGGTATTAATAATTGTGGTTGTGCATACAGTTCAATGTTAAATACGTTCAGCGCCATAAACTGTTTCGCGCACCATGTACTGTACACAAAATACTATACATATATAATACATACATACTTTGTAAAGAGAAATGAGATCCCAATAAAAAAATTCGAAAAAAGTAAAAAAAATACGCCAAGCACATGATAAAATCGAGGACGGAAACGAATAAACACAAAAAAATAGAAGAAAATATACATTGTAAAGAAACATGTGAAATCAGAATGAGCTGCAAGTACATAATAAACGTGCTTTCCACTTGCGCTTAAGATGACACAACTACATATACGCAACTAAAATGTTGTGTTCATACATTCCATTACTCATATCGCCGACATTTTAATAATGCGAAGATAAAATGTAACATCTAGACATTTGCTTAGATGTCCGCGGCCTGGAAGTCAAATACTTGGCGTGGCCATGCAAAGTCAAGGTGTCGATGAATAAGAAGTATTTAAAACGTAAAATAATGAAAGTGTACTCATATCTGTCAGAGTTTTAAATTGACAAATTATCTGAAAGTTTATGAGAGGAAAGATATCGGTATCGATGAATGATCTAGGAATTATTTTAAAACGCAATATAATGAAAATATACTCATATTGTCTAAGTTTTAAATGGACAAATTATCTGAGAGCCTGCGAGGGGGGAAGGTATGGGTATTGATGATCTGAGAATACTTTGCCTGGCTACGCCAAGTATTTGACTTCCAGGCGGCGAACATCTAGGCAAATGTCTAGATGTTACATTTTATCTTCGCATTATTAAAATGTCGGCGATATGAGTAATGGAATGTATGAACACAACATTTTAGTTGCGTATATGTAGTTCTGTCATCTTAAGCGCAGGTGGAAAGCACCTTTATTATGTACTTGCAGCTCATTTTGATATCACATCTTTTTTTACAATTTATATTTTCTTCTATTTTTTTGTGTTTACTCTTTTCCGTCCTCGATTTTATCACGTTTTCAAATTAAGCAACAATCGCGGATGAATTTTGATCAATGCCAAAGAATATTGAAAATTTATAAAAATAAAAACTACATTTCTTATCAATCTGAAAATAATATGTACAACGAAAACATTTGTCGGGTGGGTAGGTGGTGGTAGTAGAAGGAGGATGGTGCAGCCACTTAGGGCTGCTAGAAAAAATGATCAGTAGCCAGAAGGACAGATGATCATTGTCCACTCATTAATGCAAAAAACCGTGAGTGGACCGTTTCTTTCTTTCGCAACGCTAACTTATTACAGACTAAAATCAACTCCCGAGCATAGTCACTAGGACTTTGGACTACTCGCAGCACTAATTTCTCAAACAACTTCAAAATTCCCGGATGGTGCTTCATTACAGAAAATTCTACTATACTCAATACAAATCCCGAATACCAAACGAAGAAGCTCCCATGGAGCTACATTACTTTAACAAATATAAAAAGCTACCGAGAACCACCACGTGGGTGGTTTCATTTTTCGCAACACTAATAAAAATTCAGTGCACCTGTGTCTCGCAATACGCAACTCTAACTTTAATTCGCTGCAGCCTTCCTGAAGGCTGTGTGGGGTCCCATGTGCAGCAAAGCCAGCTGCTCGGGACTCCTTTTTCCCAGGAACATGTCTTCGGACATGTCCCAGGACAGTTTCGGGGCATTGGGGTCGCAACTCTAATTACAAACGCGATCAGTCATCATCGCAACACTAACTCAAAAAAGTATTAAGTATCAAACTAGGACGAGTAATTAAAAAAACGCGATCAGTCGCATCGTAACTCTAGTAAAAAGAATACCACGAATCAAAAGTAACGCAATGAATCAAACTCTAGTAACTCCAATTCAAAATACAAGAACAATCTCAAAAACAATCGCGACTCTTTTTTCGGAACACTACTAGCAACCACGCTCGACATTCATTCGCAACGCTATGCTGGAACCAAACGCGGGGAATATTTGATTCGCAACGCTAATTCAAACCGTAATCACAATTTAGTCGGAACACTAACTGACCCCGTAATCTTCTTCGCAACCCTAATTGAAAACGCGGTGTGCTAAATTTCAGGGGGGGGGGGGGGGTGTCGATGGGTCAGCCTATGGCCAACCAAACTACTACTACTACAACTACCGGCGAGCATAATGGCAAAGTAATACCTACGAAGAATGACCCTGCATCCGAGAATACAGGGCCATTCTTGGCCTAGCCCACATGATGTGGCTTTTTTCTGGCCGGGCTATCTGCGTCTCTTTGGCCACTTCTTGCTTCAGGCGATCAGCCCTTCTGAAAGTTAATAGCGTGCCCAGGCCCGTCCTGCCGACCGCGACCAGCGACAATGTGCAATGTCTCACTGGCGTCAAAAAGTCGACAGGAGACGAGGCTAGAAGCGAGGGCATACCCCACTCGCGCTAGTCAGGCCGTCGACTTTTCTCACAAATTTCCTGAAAGCAGGTCATCGCGCGGGGGAATATCGCGCGGGGAATATCGCGCGGGGGAACATCAGAGAATACGACGACCTGCCCCGGCCCTACCTACTTATATTTAAGTCACACATTCGTACCAGAAGGTAAGTTACCTATCCTACGCAACACCTATATTTAAAAAATGGCAAAACAGTCTCTCAAACACAATCATCAGTCAACCCACTCCACGATTCTCAAGCATCGCCGCCCGGGTGCAAAAGCCTACACTAGAGAGACCGTCCCGGGACGACTCCGTCACCCGAGCTTGGCCACAATCACACTCTAACAAGTACGTACCAGTTTTCACTGAAATCGGCTGGCAAAGGCAGTGACCATTGCGTGTAAGTATGATTTACATAGAAATTAATTATTTTCGATTTCAAACAATGGATTACTCGATAATGCGCATTGTACGTATTAGGTACATACGTCAACCGTTATTACTTTCTCGTTCAATTGTACGAGATTGATTAAGTGTCATATTCCAAGATTATTTACTAGAATGATCATCGGGTGCAACAAGGAATATGATACATTGGTATCGTTATTACCACGAATAATAATATAATGTTATAGTATCGTTAACATGATCTTTGATGAGAATCTTTCACCGACGCAAATTCCACCGCCTAACCACACAAACACACACAAGTGGAAAATGCGACGTGCACGATACACTAACGCAATGCCAACCGCCAAAATGTAATTATTTAGTAAAGAAAGTCATCGTGCCCTATTGCTTTCACCCACCCAAGTAGCGCCTGGGCACGTGGATGAGTTAAAAGGCAATAGGTACGGAAAGATATCCTGAAAATCCTCAACTAGAAAATATGATTAGTCTGTATAGTGTCTAGCTAGTATTCTTTCATTTTATAGTATTAAGGAAAGTGACTCGACTTTCAACTTGTGAATAATTTAAAGTTTGATAAATAAAAAAGGACTCTACTTTAGATTGCATCATTAAGAAAAATCACTCTACTCGACAATTAATTAGCAAGAAAAAAAACTCTAAAATAGAATTATTTAAGAAAATTATTCTAAATCATCAAGAATTTACTTTAAGAATTTAAAACGAGCGATTCCATTTTCAAAGTAAATTTCATAAATCAAGAAAGTATGTTCTCATGCTAATTACTTTGAATCTGAAATTTGCCCACCCTCAATTGTCTTCTTGCACATGGAAATTAATTATTCTATTGTGTATGCAAACGAGTGACCTTTATAAGAAAGGAATTACACTTTTATGTCTGTTATCATCATTTAGAAATCAAGTTACTTTTGAACACGTGGTATCAGAAAAATAAAAGAAATTCAAGTCATTATAATCGTCGCAATGACGAAATCGGAGGACATCCGATTTTTCCTCTACATATTAAATAAAAATGATCGTAGCTGTGGAGTCTGAGAGTATCAAACTTCTTCGCTCCATAAAAATTAGCATTCAGCCGTATTGATATTCATACCAATACCTTCTGAGCTCCTATGTATGCACCTTTATGTGCATTATTTAATAAATATCTACATCAATGTATGATTAATGATAAACATTCGCGTTAGGAACCGTTTATCTTGGAAATTATGATTACAATTTGATTCTATTGAAAAGACGCGGTGTACAAGAAGACCCTAGCCCTCGTCTAATAAATACATACACAGCCAAAATGTTACAATTCACGGGCATGGTTACCATACCCGCGGTCATTATGCTCGCCAAAGCACGTATACAACCGGTCACTCGTGTCGATTCGGACCAAACGTCCTACGACATGATTGAGTGACCAGAGGAACCATAATGCATGCGCACTCACATTTCGTTGAGCCCCGGTGTCGGAGACGCCAACACCCCTGCTAGTGATCAGGGGAAGTCATCGAGCTCCTCAAAAGTCATCAAGCTGCTCAGAAGAAGTCGTCAGGCTGCTCAGCTGCGCCCAGACTGGAACGAAGGAACAGAACACGATTACAATTTGTTTCCAAAGTTACGATTGTTTGAATAACTTTGATGAAGAATCGCGAAGCAATTCAAAACTAACGAAATTTTTTATAATTTAGACATTTTAAGAAAAAATTAACGAAATTTTTTATAATTTAGACATTTTAAGAAAAAATTAACGTAATTTTTTATAATTTAGACATTTTAAGAAAAAATTAACAAAATTTTTTTCTTAAAATGTCTAAATGATAAGATGTTTCGATAGTTTTGAATTGCTTGGTGAGAATTGCTTGCTGAAAAATAAATAAATAAAAATTCGTTAATTATTCATGTCTTAAATAGCATGTCATTGATCAACTACGCAGTTTCTGTACATAAAAAATAAAACTTGCATCCAAAACCGAAGGTAAATGCAATCATAACAGCTTCATAGAGCTAGATTCTTAAAAATCATTGAAATATCGTTGAATTTTACGTAAACGCGACCGAAATGCAATAGAATTCGATCATTCCAATATTTCGTAAACATCTACCGATGCCATTTTAAAAATTTTAAACAAATCTGATTAAAATTATTCAATTTATCATAATTCAATCTTTTCTCATTTCATCCCGATATTAACCGACTGCAAAGTTACCCATTACCCTCACAGCCAACAATGATCTGGCGCGTGGCACGTCAATCACGTCTGAACGTGGCAGGACAAGTTTAGACCTGCACTCCAGACGCGCGTGCCAGGAACGCGCGATCGTCCTTTATCACGTTGGAGACTTTACAAGTGCAGTTTTGGAGCGCACGCCTAGATAGAGTGTACGCTCCAAAACTGTGAGAAAAACTGTCCATCTAAAGCCGGATATTGATTCAATAAAATAACAAGAATAATTCGTTTACCACACGTATTGCCATCTCTTTTTTCCAAGGAATGAAACCAGACGCCATCTAAGCACCGTTCAAATTAACCAGCAAGTGTCATGGCGTTGCCTGCCCTTGGCTTTCGACTCCCGCCTCAACGCCTGTAACCTAACGATGCAACATGTTTGAAAGAAAAGCATTAAAACATTCGTAAGGCAATTAAACAACAAATAAACTTGAAATATGCCCGGAAAGGGATGTAAGTGAATACTGAGACACGATATGTGTGCACTAAATGTGCAGAAATATCAGTAAGGCAACGAAGGGAATACGCGACGAACATCTAACGGTTTTCTCGCGATATTTAATCAATTTCGGGACGAAACTGTATTAACAGGAGCAGCAAGTGACGATAGAGAGTAAAGAAGAAGACAAATCATAACTGGAAGTAATTATACGAGGGTAGATAATGTACGCGTACCATTTAAATACGCAGCTAGCTATCGAAGCGTCTTAACTCAACGACGTCCACGGAACGAATGACCCCCGCGCCACGTCGCTGTACCTCGCGAGTCACGAATATTAGCTTTGGTGGGGGGAGAGCAGGCAGGCGGCAGGACTCGCGAGGCAATACACGCGTATGTATTTACGAAGTGTTGGGATATCGTCACCGAGCCGTGTAAACAGAGGTGACTTCCAAAGGTAGCATCGTTCAATCATAACAAAAGTCGTTTCTACACACACGTTCTGCTAACAGTAAAATAGAAATATTACGCGTGATATATTTCCTTCGTTTATAAAATATCTATCATCTACATACAGGAGTGTACTTTAATTAAGCTTGTGAAACTTAACACAGATGGCTTAGAAAGTATATATTCGAAAATTACATGCGTGATATACACTTTCTTATTGCAAAACTTTTTACAAGTTTCGAGATACATTCGAGAATGTCGTGATACCAATACTGTGTTAGCATTGGTACATAAAATGAGCCACGAGAGTATTCGAACGCTCGCTATTAAAACTGTAAACAATAAAAATATACATGTTAGACTAAAGTTCTAAAAGTAATGTTGTAACTACTATAAGACGTTAGTATCGAGATTGTATATACCAAATTTGAAATGAATCGGATAATATTTGTAGAAGTTATGAAAATTACTCTAAGAAGTTATGAAGTCTGTTATGAAACTTTTATTGCAAAGATGTACTGCAACAGAGTCACAAAAATATTCGAACCGCATGAATTATATGCACCATATTTTAGATTAATATTCATTTAGGCTACCTTTGGCTCCAATTACGCTTTTCAGACGTTGTCGCATGCTGTGCACTAGTTTTTAAATTATTTTAGAATGCCGTTCGAATACTTTTGTGACCCTGTTTCAGTACATCTTTGCAATAAATGTTTCATAACTTTTACAAATATTATCCGATTCCTTTCAAATTTGGTATTACAATATATAATCTCGATACTTGTGTCCCATCACAAGGGAAAACCGCGATAGGTATATGTGCTACAGATTTTGATGAATCTCATATATGTATTCAACATTCAAGAGTTTCCGAAATATTAATAAAAAGAGGATATTTGGCATTAAACAACCGAAGCGATAGTGGAAAAATCCGTAGCACAAATAGGTATCGCTGCTTTCCGTTGTCATCTTTCCGCGCCAACCACTTTCCAGACGCATTAATTATTTCGCGGTAAAATTACTCTAAGTAAGAGCCGCGGTGCTCCGCAAAATATGTAGATGGACGCGAAAAAAGCGGGGACTCTACGATTGCGTTACGCGCGATCAAAAAGGATCTTGCTAGACTGCAAGATTGCTACGAAGACTGATTGCACTTGGAACCTTTTCAAATTTTTCGGGGTGACTCTACTCGACTCGAATTATTAATCGGAATTGTGAAAATCGCGAGCAAATATTGTATCGATTTAATTTTCTGATTTTAAGACAGACACATGCACGTCACCCTATCTACGATTACCTTGTATGGTCAGCTCATTGGATTCTGCTCTTTCCAACACATATGCGCGGCGGTTAGTGGCCCGTTTCATATAATTGGCATTCGTTTTAGAAACATTTCTGCGATATTATTGTGAGCAGGTAGTATCAACAATGATTGTCATTGTTAGTCAATATATCAAATTAATGCCTTCTATACACGCCTTATTAAGAGAATCTAATGACTCGAATGTAATTACTGTTGAGAGAGAAGATTTGAAAACTCTCACACGAAAGAGTTCAACTTCAGAAATGTAACTCGTATTCGACACATTGAGCATCCCGTATGATTGTGAAATTAAAGAATGCTCGATTTGCAGTTGCATCCATGCACCCCACGACACTCATGCCACTTTCTGCGAGGCTTAGATATAAGAATTAGATTTTACTGTAAATTTCAATGTCGGCGGTGAACTAATACTCGGGGCAAATAGAATTCAATTACTATTACTTCGCTAAAATGATTAAACAGTGCATTAGAAACTTGCGGGAATGTCAGTAACAGCGTCAATTTGTAATACTTTTCGGTGTACGATACGTGAAAGGGTTCTGCTACACGCAAAGTACTAACAAAACAATTTGTCATCTTGCAATTTATAGCTTGCCCCAGCTTTGCCGAAATATCTTTTTTGAGCGCCATAGTGTCTTGATCCTCGAAATGCATTTTCGAAGAGAAATCCGTATGAGTCGTTGACAAACCGAGTCAAAGCGTAGCGAAACGAAAGCCTATGTCAAACAAGTCACACGTATACAAACACGCAACACCCCTTTCAGCATTTCAACACATTTCAGAGTAGTTGCTGTTCATGAGCAGAGACCGCTACATTCAGTCCTCAAATTATGGGTCGGTAACACAGTTTGGGTGGCGACAAGCACATCCATAAGGTGATAGGTCTATCCTATATCTCGTCTGTGATACAACTTTTTCAATTATTTTATTCCCACCAAATCCATAAAATCAAATACGATAAATCAATAAGAATGTATGGAACGATAGTGACTAGAGTCTAGTCGACGCAAAATGTTGGGTTAAATTTTCAAGCACCCTTTACTAAAAGAAAATTATCACTTCGTATTAAATGAATTACAATCTTTTCTACCAGTGCAGCATTTGATATGATTCGCTTCTAAATTATCTTTGACTGGGAAATCTATACGTTGTTTGGTAAGAAGGACGATCATTGATCCCCTATGGCCACACATCACAGTGGCCAATGAACGTAAAACGTGGGCAGTAATTTATCAGGCTTTAGGCGGCTCGGTTCGTTCCAGCGCCTGCTCGCAATTTCGAAGTTAGCCGCTTATCAAACTACCGACCGTCAATCTAATGATCAGAGTGGGGTGCAACCCCTTCATCGGTAATCGTTGCACAATAACCCTCGGTACGCGATATTCAGTGGCTTTCGTAACCGATATTTAGAAATATCCACTAACTAAACTCGCAAGAAATTTGTTCACTTTTCCTAATTGCGTTCCGTTACGTAATAGTAATGCCCGCGCGGCTTTTACATCGGAACAAAACAGCAAAACACCCAGCAAACTAGCCGCTGCTTGACATTTCAGATCGCTATCGATCAGAGTACACGTGTCGCGTCACGTGACGCTGAATTCTCAAGTACTTAACAAATTACCTAACAAATTTTTGAAATAGAAACGCACATAATATTAGAGGGATTGGAGTGTGCAAAGAAGCGTGCCTGATACGGTGTAGATGGCAATCGTTTTGAATAGTGGGCACAGAAGAAATCATTTGTCTGTGCCATTCATTATCTATCGAACTAGATCTTTGAGTCTTCTGCTTACTCATGTATTAAAAACAGATTATTAATTAATATAGTTTTAGCATTCTCCTTCTTAATATAAGATGTACGACAAAAAAATAGTGCTACAGCCACAGACATCCACCTTTCGCTTATGGAAGGACGTAGTACTACATCACTGATCGCGAAAGTATTAAATGACTCACCCTAGAAATAGAATCGTTTCTTTTTTGTGGCAGGATATGATCGATGATTGAGTAATACATTCACGATGAAACACAAATGGTAAGACACTGAATCTCTCTGTTCACTCGTTACCAATCACATTTCTCAAGAATTGTCACACTTTCAAATTATATGTTTGTACCTTCCTCGACTCCTAAGTCTGAATTATTATCATTGAAGTGACGCACCTATCTCTGTAGGAAAGAAGAACCTGACGTACGAGAATATAGCAAATATCATACCAAAAGTTATCCTTAAATACCTTTGCACATAACATACACAAATATCGGATTGGTGGATATGAGAAAATTTCTTAGTTTACGGTGGAGATAAAATAACAATTGCTAATAAAAAATTCCTTAGTTTACGGTGGAGACGCAATAACAATTGCTAACGTTGGCTTACAACTGGAGAAATGTCATAGAATCTAAAAAAAAATGAAATAAAGAAAATACTGTAGTTAAAAAGCAAAAAATATTCTCATTCAAACTTCCCTAAACGACACAGCAATCCTATATAGGGTAGATGTCCCAATTATTGTCAGTGTCCCTGTATTACTGTCATCTTATTTACTTTACTTAATAAAATCATAATAGTGTACAATAATAAGAACAGCCCCAATTTAATAATAAATTTTTTAGACACTATTCCTTATATGTCACGTTTTTATTAAGTAAAATAAATAAAGTGGTAGTAATAGAGACACTGGCAGTAATTGGGACAACTACCCTACAGTCTGAAAAACAGACACATCTAATATCCAATGCGATCCAAAAACAACTTCACCCTCCTCAATTGCGTTTTTTACACTCATCTCGCAAGCCTCCATCAAATTCCCCTAGTTTCGTCAACCTGATTACAAACTGTACTATTACAACAACGAAAGAAGCGGTACTTAAACTTCCGTATCTATTTCAACGGGGTTGAAAATAGATCGGTCAGCATCGGCCCAGTGCCGCTATACACGTGACAAAACGAGGGCAGGGAGGAAGTGCGAAACGGCAAAAATGTGTATTCGCATTTTTACGTAACGCTGCAACCGAAAACCGTCGTCCCCTAGGCTCGTAGTAACAGTGAAAGTTTCTCTATGGATGAAATTCGAGATGCACGGCGAATAATGGCGAGATGTGTGACCCACCGTCTGTCCCTCGAAATCATCTCGCTACGCGCTCGCAAGAGATGAGCAATCGGATCTAAGAGCGAAGAGATTCGTTTCCGCAGTAATAACAGACGGGCACGTCGACCAGGCTCATCCACTTTCGATGGGTATCGATACTATCGGTCAGCAGCTAACCGCGAACACGATATAGGTCAGACGTGTGCTTCGCGTTTTCGACGCGAAGTTATCGGCTCGGAAAAGGAAAAACACCGCGGCGTAACACTTTACCGATCGCTTTAATTAGAAATTCGTACGGCGCAGAATTAATTTGTGCGCCCTATCGGGGGCGATCGCTTCGACTGTTTCGTTTTTTATTTCCTTTTGAACGATCGCTTTCCAAACCAGGAAGGATAACAAACCACAGCCCATCGCCTTCGCGCGAATAACGATTCCGTTTCGTATTCCTATCTATCGCTGATCTTCACAATTCACCAATTTTTTTCCCAACCGACGTGACGGCCCTCCCCACGTATCCGATATCCCTCGCACGACGTCGGAAACGGAAAAATTTCGCGACAGGAGCGCGGGTAACATTGCTTTTAGAAAGGCGTTGTAGAGCCCCTGCGCGTGGCGCATAATTCTGCGACACGAACACACACGCGATCCGCTCAGCCGGGATGCGGTGTCGAAGTAAAAGACTCCTGGTGGTATAAAAGGGGGTGTACTCTGTGCTGAATGCATCAGTTTCAATTCCGAACTGTCCATCGCTGCATTACTACCATGAACACCATAGTGAGTACCTCAGCCTGGCTGAGCCAAAAAGCTTGCTACGGGTCAGACTGAATTGAGCGGGAGCCTACCACCAGGCTTTGCCTAAACCTGTCCGTACCCTGTCACCGCGGCGTCACACTTGAAGCTTCCCTTTTTTACTGAGGCTTGAAGTACTAGTGTAACCCTATCTCCTAAAGACATACGTTAGTTGCAGCACTTCGCCTGCTTCTAGCGAAGGAGTTTGCTCGTTTAGCACCTGCGCTTTTTTTAGTTAAACCAGTGGCGAGATAAGAGTTGTTTGTTTCATTCATTATTGCACATTGTGTAATGCAGCCGCTCAAACTGCTTCATACCTTCTCGTGAGTTCTGTTAGGCAGTTAGGTTTTTACTTATGATTCTGTAATGCCTTGTACGAGTGAACCGCAGTGTTTGTTTGAATTACTTGCCACTTGAATTGTTTGAATGATTAATGATGATAGAGATGTAATGTATATTGTTGATGCTTTTTTCGCAGATTGTTATCGCTGTCATCGCCCTGGCGTGCCCCATCTACGGCCAGGCTGATGTTGAGGAGAAGAGACACGAGAAAAGAGGGATCAGCCTTGGCCTGAGCTCTGGAGGTTATGGAGGAGGTATAGGTGGCGGTTATGGAGGCGGCATAGGTGGAGGTTATGGAGGTATAAGTGGAGGACACGGCGGAAGCCTAGGAGGAGGTAACATCATTTAATATCTAAGAAACATTCCTATCGCAAGAAAAGATCCCCACGCATCAGCCTAAGTGCCCCTTTATCTTATCTCAAATTTTCTCTCGAGGCATACGTCAATTTCGCAACAGAACGCGACTACCAGGCAACCGGAAACTTACATAATATGCTGTTGATCTTCGAGTATCTACAACCAATTCATTTCCAGACCTATCAATTTATCCGCATTGTCTGTCTACTATTGTGCGATCTCCAGCAATCCCTATCATTGGTCCAAGGCACTTGCAATCCCCTAATTCATGCCCAACACACGACGGTTTGACTGATATTTCTCCCTTTACCTGCACGTCCCTCTGGACTTGCAAAGACTCAGATTGCGTAGGCGTTAGAAGAAGCTACTTAACGATTGTTGAGGTAAACACACTACGAAATATCGTTTTTATTGCAGGACTTGGCGGTGGTTCGAGCTACGGCAGATCATCCATTCGTATTAGTAGTGGTCTTGGCGGTGGACTTTCTGGAGGATACGGTGGTGGACTTTCTGGTGGATACGGTGGTGGACTTTCCGGTGGATACGGTGGTGGACTTTCCGGTGGATACGGTGGTGGACTTTCTGGTGGATACGGTGGTGGACTTTCCGGTGGATACGGCGGTGGCATCTCTGGTGGACGCGGATGGTGAAGACCCAACAGTATTAATCGATGCTGAACCCGCATTGATACAACGCTGAGCCTTAACCCCGGAGCACTACTATAGATTTCTAACATATCCACTGGCTAAACGAGTTTTTATACTGATGTCTGATGTGTGAAATAAATTTTAATACTTTTTAACTAGCAGTATTATTTCCTATCTAACCTCTACAAATACTCCCATCGATTAATTTTAAGACATCTGTTGCATTATGGATGTATTAATGACGTGGAGGAAGAAGCAAATAAAAATAGCTATACGACTGGAATATTCTAGTTTTGCTAGTATTCCTTTGAAAGGACATTAAGGAGGTTAATAAATAATCGATGGTTTGTGTCCAAACTGTGAAGATAATGTAGAAATATACCTTATCCACGGTTGTGTGAATATTGCGACGAAGTTCGACTTCTTCTCACTAGGTAAAATATTAAGAATGTTGGAGTAGGTTCCTTAAATTTGGTTAATTATTGAAAAGTAATTTCATTACGTCAATGATGAACATATTGGCTAAAAGTGTAATGAGCGTGGCGAGGTCGTGCCTAGGAAATTCCATCGAAGGTACAGTCTCTATGGTGTTTTAATAGCATAATTTCATTTCTAACCTCCAAACTAACCTCTTTATATTTTAAATTACTACATTTCTCGTGTTGTAAATAATATTCCACAATTTTTCATGGCATTACAATTAAATATATATCGTAACGGTTTCTTAGAGATAACTAACTTTTGTTGTTAATTTTATTAGTGATTATTTGGCTGTTCTTAACAACCTTGTTTACTTCTACAAAAAAGTTATTTCGTATTAAGTATTTAATAATTAGATACTGCTAATGGAGTATGTGTATATATTTCTGAAAAATGTTGTATTTCTTTGTTACAGGCAGCAGGCCACATTTAACTAGATTATGTGTGAACCCTAATAGCCAAGGTATCTGTTTCATCTATAAAATTGAGTATTTTATGAAATGACTATAGGAATACCTTATTTGGAAAATGAAACTTCTCATTTTCATCAACAGGAAGTCTATTGTACACTGCGAGATCTTGCCTTGGAAACCTAATGCTGGGTAATGTACCAATATACACATTAATATTCAAAGTAAACACTATTCCATTATAAATAATTTATTTCTCTTCTAACTTAATTTTTTATCAAACACCCGAGTATCCATTGCGTCAAATACCTTAACTCTCAGAAAAGGGAGCTGACCCATTCCAAAATCTCGTATAAACAATCTTTCAGAATCAGCTTTGAAGTCCAATTACCTTATTTTTAAAGTCTGCGTCTCGAGTGACTCCCGTTAAAAATACTTTCGTAACATCCTATATATCGAATCTAATGAAATAAAATAGCCTCTGGTGAGTACAATGCAAACAAATGAAATGGACAATTCTTGCAAAATTTGAGAAAAAATCAGCACCCCGTTTCCAAGTACTTAACTGTAATCCGCGTCGACCCATTTACGTGAAATCGTGCGAAATTTCAGCCGGGCTTGTTTGCGTTTCCCATAAGCGCAACAAGGGCCGACAATGGCAACGGGAACTCGAGTGACATCTCAAGTTTCGGTAAGCCTTCTGGACAGATCCGTATCTCTGCCTCTGTGTAGAGCAAATGCAGCAAAAGGGGTGGTCGAGCTAAAAAGGGACCACGGCTTTCCACGGCATTCTTCGCCGCGAAAATGCGCGTGGCTCGCAAAAGCGCACGCAGTGCTTTACCTCTTTGATCCCCACGAAAGGAGGTCTTCACGAAATGCAAAAAGGGACCCGGCTACTCGCCGCAAGAAAGGGCACGAATGGGGAACTAGGGTTGCCCGTGGCCAATAGCGAAAATCGGTGGGAATCGAAGGGGGTGACGTGTCCATTTGTGGTTGACCAGTCGTCAGAAACGATCCGCGACGGTTTTCAGGCCGTGGTAACGCTGTTATTCGCATTTCCACGTTCTCTCGCGACGCCACAAAGAGAATCCCCGGTCCAGCCTTGCGCGCTTGATAGCCGCTGAATAAACCATCAGCGTTTCATCAACAGCTGTTGATTTTACTTCAGGCGTCTTAGTTTCTTCATTCAATTCGATATCTGGATATAATTCTTACGTGGTAATTAAAAATCTTGCTATTCCATAGACTCTTTTCAATGTTTATTGGAACACCCCGTTCTGCGTGAAAAAAGGAAATATGGGTTTCATTTGTCAATAACTCCAGACACTAATCTTCATTGCGATTTCGCAATGATCTTTCAATTTGTATCTGTATATTTCTGTTTATACTAATTACGCAAAATTTTCAATTTTTTCCAGCGACAGGGGGACCGTGGCCTTAGATTAGCCGTGGATTTTACCTACGCAGAATCTTGGCTGCGTGAACGCGACAAAGGCGTAACCGCGACGTCGAAATTTTTCGCCATGTAATCTTACGCATTGATCTTCTGGGTAAAAGGGGTTGCCTTCCGTGCATAATAGGTTCTGCTGGTCTCTTGCCTTAGTTAAGTCCGAGTTAGGTCGGATTAGCAGTGGCAGGCTAGGACATCTGTCGTATTGACGGACGGTGGTCAGCCAGATCTCGAAATGAACAACACAATGGCACAGTCTCGACTAACAGACCCTGGTGAATCGTGGACTGCTGCAACCGGTCCACTGAATGTCCCGAAATTCTCATGTCACCCTGGACATTTCACTTAAAAGCTCCACGAATCGCTCTTAGCGCCGTGGACGATCGATTTCCACGCGATGATTTTGGAAGATTTTGCAGGAGATTCGATTTTCATTAAACCATCTTTGAAGTATTTCGAATGAGAATGGCGTTTTGAAATTACATTTATGTAATATGATAACTTTTATACTAACTTAAGATAACTACTGATCGAACTTAACCGGAGAAACTCTAGAATCGAGTTTCCTCTTCGATGGATAGTAATTAAACTCGCGATCTGAAGGTTCCTATCTTGCGTTCGACCCTTTTGCTGTTTTCCGTCGCTTTTCACTTTCGGTCCACCACGATCTCACGGATCGTGAGCGGTTTGTGCAAGGGTGGGTGGACCTGGCCCCGTAACAATGTTGCTTAATAAGCTTATACACGCTCGAGCGAGAAAGGACTGCTTTCGGCCAGCGGCTTGCAGATGTCAAGCGTCCGTCATATTTGATAGCCCGACGGCAGAGACCCTCTTTTCTTGGGCTCGTAAGATTATTTGCGAAAGAGTTTTCAGTTTCCTAGTACCGTTACAGCGCACAGTGGGCCTCCGATTTCCCCCTGACCCGTTCACAATGGCCCTGACTAGGACACCACGATCCTCCAGGGACTCTCTATTTCCCTATCTAATTCTTCGACGAAAAACGACGTCTCTTTGCCGCGTTGCTCGCGTGATCTTCGCGCTCGATGAAAATCATGTCGACGCCTTGGGGAAATTCCTTTCAAATGGGGGATGCTGCACCCTTCCTCGACAGTGTTGCCTTTATGGCGATAATTGAAATGTAATTTACGATGCTTGCCCCACGTGGAACGTTGTTTTGTAACTTCCGAGGATCGGTAGCTATTAGACAGGAAGACGTGTCTCGGGACGAAATTTCGTAAATGAACAGTGTCTTCGTGAAACGCGAGAGTAATTAGGTTAGACTGATTATGTAATCGAAGAATTCCTGGCGGAAGCGCAATTGTTCCCGTTCAGTGGGCGATTAGTTCCCTTTCACGAATTTGAGCGTGTTCGAAAAGGAAAGTACAGGAGCGTATAATGTTCGTGGAACGAGTAACGGTTTATCAATAATTGAAGAGTCCGTGTAGAAAATTAAAGTGTCAAAATTAAATATATTTCTTTTGGACGGAAAATGTGCTGCGTGCCAATGGTAATACTATAGTATAGAATTTTCATTCAATTTCTCTTTGTAAATGCATCTGTAGAAATCAATGGCACATTTAGTTTTCTCTACAACTAAGAGATGGCACAAACAGGGTTTTCTACAAATACAATTTTTTTCACGGATTTGGAATATATTAATGCAAAAATAGGAAATTCTGTGGTGTATTTGGGTTATTGCATAGTTTAGCACATTTAGCAATCAAAACAAATCAAATTTCGTAAATAATTTAAAGTCAGGGAAGTTTCTTCGCTATTCTGAAAAATTTGTTTTTTGGCACTTACAGTGTTTTCAACTAGGACTCTTCAATTTTCATTTCGAACTTGAATGTCTTAAAATATTGCGTACCATATGAATAGAGTTAGGGTGTACAGATTCGGGCAATGAAGTCGAACAATCTACTTAGTGACGAATTTTTTAATTATACGAAATGAATGTTTTAATATGTCAGGCCTCGAGCAGATAAGACTGGGATCAACGTTGCGAAGGCTGCACGAGCATGGACCTTACAAGAAACACAGGAAGGTCAAGAATCCTCTGGATGGCAAACCTTTTATGAAAGGCATAGTTCTTAAGACGATCATTAGGAAACCAAAGAAACCGAACTCTGCTAATCGAAAGTGCGTCATAGTACGACTTTCGAGTGGCAAGGAAATGACTGCATACGTGCCTGGTACGTAGCCAATAGATACACAGGGTGAGCTAAAAAGAAGATTCAGAATTTGATAACACTAATAAAAAGAGGCAAAACGGAAGACAAATCTTAGTAGTAATCTGGAAGAAAATATATTTTGAAACTCGATTGTGATATCTTGAATTTCAGATATCATTATCATTCGATACCTGGAAATTCTGCGACCTTTTTCTTAGATCACTCTGCATGGAACTATACGAACTCGAATTGCGAAGGAAGTAACAATATATGACTAATACTATTTAACGTCACACGTATTCTTTCGTTTCAGGAATCGGCCACAACCTCCAAGAGCACAACGTTGTGTTGTGCAGGGTGGGAAAACTGCAAGATACCCCTGGTGTCAAAATAAAATGTGTCCGCGGGAAGTACGATTTACCTCATCCCATCAAGAAAACTCAATAATTGTATAGTTCGTCAAATTCTGTCGCGGGAGAACCGTTTTGTTACAAGCGTGCATTAGCATCTAATGTAAAAAGCTCTGAAGAACACTATTAAAACACAATTAACCCTATTTACATAACAACTCATTCATATTTTCTCAATAATCACGAATCTACCCTCGATTCACCCTAAACAACCTAAAGTACTACTTCTTAAAAAGTTCGAGTCTTTGTACAGTGTTTTGGGTTTACGATACTTCTAACATCCTCTATTCAGTACCATTGCCATATATTGTGGAGCAAGGACTTTAGGGATGAAGATAAATATCCAGAATCCAGCGAGGTTGCCGAGAATTCGATCGACGAGGGAAATGAGGGGGCTCGCTAGGTCACGCTTTCGGGATCTAGCGCCCCACAAATTGCGGCCTTTTGACACACATTTCGTACGAGGTGGCGGCTATTCCCCACCGTGCGTTTACCGTTAGCTGGACCATGCATCGTCCTCCGAGACGAGGAGAGCCGCGGGGACAATGTGTATCCCGGTAGATCGGGATGTCACAATGCAGAAAGGGTCGTGGCGCAGCCCCCTTCTTTCGACATTATTACGGAAGGGTTGGCCTTCCAGCATCTGCACCCTGCATCCACCCACGTGGCCACTGGCTATTGACCATATGACATGCTGACCAACATCCCCGTGTTTTCAAAAGATGGGCTCTCAACCTGGCCGATCCTCCAGGCAAACGTTTCTATTTAAACCACGCCGGCACACGCAAGTAGTAGGCGTTTTCTGGTCATCGACGTTCATCTCAGAGCACAATTCGAGTGGTGTACAATTTAGAGGATGTCAGACCCAGTCTACGTTCCTTTGGACGTTGGAAACTTTAGAGGGTTAATCTCTTGGGAATAGATTAAATCATAGGTGTTTGAGAAGAGCTCTGAATATGATGTAGATTTTAATTTGAATTTGAAGTAGTATTCTGTAGATGCATGAACTGAGAACCTAGTAAAGACTGGTCAACCCTTTGCGAGGGACGACGATGACGCAGAAGCGTATTATTCTTGCGCAGGGATAGATTCGAGGTTTATTACTCTTCCTCCGGTACTCCGTTACCCTCGCAATATAAAAGCGCAACTTTTAGTTACAGGGAGGAGAAGGTTAGGTGGTATTGTCCCAAAGTACAGAGGGAAGCTAGAAAATGCGACAACCATCATAAAGGAGGTAAAAAAGAGAAGAAATGCGGATAGGAATTACCGTAATCGGTATACAACGAGGACCGAGGTAAGCGAAAAGTGGATTTTTAACGTGCCAGGGAAAAAATGGTTGTTAACTAATTTAAACCGTTTTCGGAGTCAGGCGAAGTTAATCCGTTGCGCTATAATCGAGTTTTCCTTAATCCAACCTATCTTCCCCCCTCCCCCATTTCTCTGCCCAGCTCATCCAACCGTTGTAAACCGAGAGGACGCGTAGCTGTAATAAAAATCAACGACGGTATTTTTGACAGGCGCGCTTTGCCGCGAACGGAACGCTACAAGCTGAAAGTCCGACTTTTATTGCGTTAGAGGACTCACGTGTACCTGGCCGGAGTTCACTAGGAAAGCGAGTATTAACGTTTATAGCCGTTTCGCCCTTTATTTTAATGCCACTGGTTCCTTCCCGGCCCGACGGCACGGCTGCGGTACCGGTTGCTTTATTACGGTTTTCCGTAATAATCACGGTCTCTTTGTCGATTGCATTTCGCGCTGTTAATTCGCCCCCACCTCGCTTCTCCACCCTGCTTAACAAGGCCTCATTAGCCAGAGTTTATAGGTCGAAACTTGGCGGATGGACGGAATTTAAAGAAGAGGACGAAACGGAGAATACCACTTGGGGTTTTTGAAACCGTCGTCGGGGTTGAAACCCAGTTTCTGATTTAAGGAAGGTGGTCTACGTAGGAGTAACGGGGATGCAGTTCACGGGGGGAGTGGGCCAGGAACTGGCAGAAAATGGACAAAATGTTTGAGTGACCGCGTCACTCTCTTCGAAGGTCCCTCAAACAAATAGCGTGCAAACGCTTTCGACCGTCTCCGTCAGGATTCTCAACTCTTTACCGTACGGATTAGTAATCGGACACCGAGCGATCTGCTCTCGAAAGTTTTTGTCCTGTGGCAGCTTTTGCTACGACGGCTCTTTCCCAGCTACAGCTTATGGCGATTTTGTCGTTGGGGAGACAGGAATCTTGCGATCGATGGATTTTATGCGGATATACACTACACGTTATTGCAAAATTCTGGGTAGGTTATATTTAAAACAATGAGGGATGAAGCAAATATGAAGGGTGAAAAAATATTCTGCCTTATGCATACTAATCATGTCACTGAAAAATGAATGATTAAAGGTCCTTGATTACTTTGAATATTGTGATATACATAGATTTCGTCTTTGAATTCATTTAAAAGGTTTAATACTTGAAAAAATAGAATTAAGTCCAAATATTCGCGATGCCCCATTCAACCCAACTTGATTTTCCTTCAATAATTTTTCATAGGATCACAAATAGCGAAGTTATTTAGAGCACTCATTCTCTTACTAAGACCTTATTATTCATCCTAGTCTGTAAACTTTGCGTCCACAATTTATTAACACCCTATACACAGTGTACCATTGCTGCAGAAAGAGCCTTTCGCCACAAACAGTCTTTTCCCAGACTTTTCCAAGGGCCCACTGATCATTGTCGCGAATAAGACGTATCGGTAAGTTGTTTATACAGAAAGGTATTCAGCTGGAGCCACCAGTGAAAGGAGAGTACTCGGTCAAGAAATAAAATTCATTCTCGAAGATCGGCCCAGAGGCGTGTCCCGCGATACAGTGGACGGAATTCGACAGAATGCCAGGCAAGGACGGGGAGAAGGCATTTTCCCGCGGGAAGGAAGGCGTGCGCGAGGACCGGAAATAAGCAAATCTCGAAGTCTGTTGGCAAAACTTGGCCGGTGGTCCGGCCACAAGATAAATCGAAAAGTAATTGCCCCGGGTGACGTTCACCTCCAACATCTTAATGTCTCCCTACCCGCTACGCATCTTTTTTTTTTTGTAAACTGGCTCTGGACAGCCTCGGTGTCGAATTCTAATAAAAGGGCTAACGCCTGTCCAAAGACGAGCTGCAGCCCCAAGACCTCCCGCTAAGACCTCTTCCTCCTCGGAATTCAATAAACGAACGTAAAAGACAAATATTCCTGTGAAATAAATGAAAATCGGGGAAGATAATATGTTCGGGCAAAAGTCTTTTACACGATTCACGTTTACAATGGAGGATTATTTAATTCTCAACGATCGTATAAGTGCGTTTGAAGGAGGGTATTCCGAAGTAGGTAGAAACTAGACGCAATATTTGTTCACATCTAAGCCGACTTGGGTGCCGTGAATGCGGTGAACGTTATTGTGGAAAGCATTCCGACGTTTTATGGGGGTGAACTTAATTAAATAGCCCCCCTAACGAGTTCGGGGCAAGCGGACTGCTTCGCTTTTGTGCGGAGTTGTGTAAACGCCGAGGTCAGGTCGGTCCCCGATTGTCACCGTTCCCGAAAACGGCACAGTCGAAACGTGAGAGGTTTTATTGCACGTTATAGAGAAACTATACCCTCTACCTGCCACTGTTACTTTCCACAGTGTCTCCGTTTAATACCAGACCATTTTCTGCCCCTTCACCCGACACCACACAATGTCCATTCACGAGTTACGATCATCCGTGCCTCGGCATTTTTCAGATTACCATAATCAGATGCGAGTGTTTTCTTCCTATATATGAACCCTGTCAGCGGCTAAATTTCACTCACGCATCAGCTCTGAAACCTTCGTTTCGAACGAATTTCACGGTGAACTCTGCTGCCCAATATACTTTATGACGAGTCATTAGGAATTTAAGATACTATGGGGGAGAGCGGTGCGGAACACTTTTGCTTAAGCTCCCAAACAATGTAACAAACTGCATTCCCGTTTTCTCTTTACGACCACCCGAGCAACTGAATTTGCAGGAAACCAAACGGCATGCTAAATACAGATCGTCACCTTCCTCCGAACAAAGACTTCGTCGAGCGTCCTAGAAATCGGTAGGATCGTCGTATTACGCGGCGAATTTAGTGGTACTGTATATAATGTTGTGGTAAGGACCGAGGACAAATGGAAACATTGCGTGAAACTGATTCCACGAAGCGTTATCGTTATCGGGCAATGCGATTCCTTGCATCTGTTTGAAAGTTATCCTCACAGATTATCGGTTGGTTTCTATTAGTTATTTGCATTATCTAACAATGGAGGCAAACAAACGAGCCGATAGTTACCGATAATTCGACGATTGCGCGAACGAGCCCGCGAGCGGTCGCAACGTAATGATCGAAGCTCACGTAGGCCAACAGTTTACAGAATTCTTATCGCCCTCTTGCGTTAGTGGAAACGAACATTGATATGTCCGAAAATGCCTGCATTCACTCGATTGCGTACAGATATCGCGGAAACTAATTACTCGCCACGGGGCCATTTAAAGGAAATGCTCAGCTGGCGGGTGAATCGAGACGTTTCCACGGGAAATCGCTGTCGAAAGGTTCTCCGTCGCGTACCGTTACACTGGTTTGTGTATCGCTCTGCGCGGCAGGGGCAGATGCAAATGCGCGGACAGGCATTCATCTGTCGTGGGAGGACGGTCACGGGGGAAGATCGCAAATAACGGGTTGCGGTCGTTCCTGCACCATAGAAATGTGGGTTATGTGGCCAAAAGAGCAAAAATTTGTATACATGGGAAAAGAGGCGGTGCGGTGAATCGAGCGACAGGGTGCTTTTCTATGGAAACGACACGACGTTTTAACGGGGCCCGTAGCGAAATACTAAATTTGGCGTGATCTCGGGACGAAGACATAATGAGACGTCTCCACTATCGAGGATAACTGTATTTTCGACGTTTCCCTTGGCCGCTCGCTTATTTCCTCCCTCTGCTCCGCTCGAACCTCGATTTTTGGATTTATCAGGAAGGAGATGGCATATTCGTTTGCAAAGAAAGAGGGGACAGAAGACGTTAATAATAAACAAATTAATAATGCTTGATCCTTGGGTCTTTATATTCCCAATTTTATCACGTGTTTCAGAGGGAGGATAATTAACAAGCATCTCGTAGATAGAAACAGAGCTATTCCAATGAAGATTTCAGCACAACGTTGTGCTTCGAATCCGAAGGGCATGGATAATGCGTAAGACAATGCGTCCGACGACGCAGGAGGGGGCGAAAGTCGTCTGGCGGAACGATTAACCGCTGAACTTACATAGCCAGTCATGAAAGTGAACCATTAGTCAGCACGAGGCCGGAGGAAAGATGCCCATCTTCCGGTGCAGCGTTATGAAAACGGCCATATGTTGTCCATCCCTAACGAGTGAGGACCAACGAGGATCCATCAACGGCACAATGTGCCTCAAGGTACAAGCCCTCCAGGCCACTCCCATACCTCGCCGCCGCGTTGGGCGAGCGAAAGATTTCGCAAATTTCACTCGGCCGCAACGCTTTCGCCGGTAAATTTATGAGCAATTTACGCAAATTCCGCGATTCCCCCGCATCCTTTTAGACGGTGGCGGTCGTAAATCACGCGACACGGGCCAGAAACAATGGGGCCCGCGCGAAGCTCTACGGAAACGTAGCCGAGGAAAGGCCCACGAAAGGGTTATGCAGCAAGCCCCATGTACTCGGCAGTGCCTCGGACAGTTAAGTATTACACGAGAAGACACCCCGCCGTTGCGGATACCGGCTACCGAGCGTCGAAACAGTCAACCGTACGGCCGAGGAACGGGGGGAGGTTTTGCAAAAGTAAACGTTCGCCTTGCCCTTGCGCGGGTGGATTTAAGAGGGTGCGCTGGAAGGATTTAGTGTGCCAACCGGTAACTGGATTTTTCGAAATCCCGGAGCAAACTGGCGACGACAGCTGGATTAATTTAGCGGGATTCGATTGTTCGGGGCCGAGAAGCTGCTGCAATTCGATTCTGGCATTGAAGGCGACAGGTACTGCGGTAAGTTCACGGCTACCTAAGACTGTAAATCTCGATGTGATTTTCCAGTTGCTGAGGGATCGAGCTTGTACTACACTTAACAACACGCCCACTGAGCTTAATCAATGGGGAACGGTGAGAGGCAAGCCTGGTGTTCTGAGAGCGACTGCTCCGCCTATTGTGAGTTGCGACATTTTAGTAACCCTACTTTATAATTCCTGTATTCGTATCAATTGCAGTGGCGCATCCAGATTTCCCCTCAAGGGAAAAGACGCTGATTTTTTTCGAATTCAAAAAACAGTTCATCCCATGATGAACTTAGCAATATGAGGGAAAATATGATAAATTGATACTAAAAAAACACTTTTTCATTTAACAGGATAATATCGAAAAGATCTCTGGTTCATTACTCAGATCTACGCCCCCCCCCCCCTCAAGAAAATCTTGGATTCGCCACTGCGCCCCCCCTCACGAAAATCCTAAATCCGCCCCTGATCAATTGCAACGAGATTCGTGTTCACCCCACATACAATTGTTTTGAAACCTCTAAAGAGAGTCTGTTCCTGTTGATAGATCTATCGTACCGTTCTATTGTCGTATAGCTTCCTTCAGACTAACAAGCATTTACTGTTATAATTTTCGTGTAAATTCCAAACGCAGCAGGGATATGCAAGTGTGTACTTTTACTGTTCCGCTGCTGCAGAAATTCTCGCAGACCGTTAGTTGAATTATTGTCGAAATACCTCTGGGCAACCAAGCATAAGATCGTAAATACGGGAATGTATGTTTTCGTGTATATGATAGAACTGTTTACGCATGCTAGGAAAATCGAATCTGACGAAAGTGAAGTTTTATTCGTAAATGTTTGAGTAACTCGAGTAAAGTTTTCACTTAAGGGGGTATACCCGTTTGAACCCTCGGAAAATGTATACATTTTGTGGATTTTTTTACAAGTCAACGATTTGATGCAGATTTCCCGTTTTTTAATATCGTTACATAGTATTATGAACTACTCCAAAAAAAGTTTCAGTTAAAAAACCATTGTTTTTGGGAAGTTATGCATACACATCCGAAAGTCTTTTGATTTTAGACGGGTAAACGGTGGCTCTGAAAACACCTGTATGTCGTGTCTCAAATCAAAAACCATAAAACTTTCTTATAAAGTATGTCAATAGCTATCGTCCAACGAAGCCGATTTTGAAAATTTTGAAAAATAAAGAAATGGTGCTTTATAAATAATAAACGGGGAATCGGAATAAAAAAGCCTTCGTTGGACGATGTGAAATCTTCTTATGATTCTGCATGCAAAATTGGAAGTGAATTGGATGAAGGTAGCGCGAGTTTTTAGGACCACCGTTTAGCCGTCTAAAATCGAAAGACTTTCGGATGTGTATGCATAACTTCCCAAAAACAATAGTTTTTTAACTGAAACTTTTTTTGAGTAATTCATAATACCATGTAAAGATTGTAAAAAAGCGGGAAATCTGCATCAAACCGTTGACTTGTAAAAAATCCACAAAATGTATACATTTTCCGAGGGTTAAAACGGGTATACCCCCTTATGTTGATTTGTTCTGGACGTATAAAAATTCTTGGTAAAATAATTTCGATTATTTTAATAGAATGTCTCTAGTGCATAATTACATTAATTATATAATGACGCGTGATTACGCGTCGTCCCGCAAGAAGCTTGAAAATAGGAAGTGGCGAACGCGTGCCAGTCCCATGCCTGGCGCTATGGGGTCATCGGGGGTATGCCCCCACCATTTTCCAAGGAGCCCTCCTACCCCTCGACCTTGCAAGGGTTGCCCCGCATATATAAGCGAAACTGCACCCCCTCTCACTCTAAACGATTTTGGCGTTTCGCTGTGCGAGCACGATTTTTTAAAAATTCCGTAGACTGTGCGACTTGGCTCCCCGAACATTCCGGAGGTACCCAATCTGAACGGCGATTCAGTGCTGTGCGATAATATTAGTGACCGGTGTCTGACCTTGGATTAATCATTCAGCAAGAGGTAAACCTTGTTTACGATCATCGTTGCTCGGTAGACGTACGAAACGTATTAGCTTGCGCAATTTGTGGATATTGATATGTGTTGTGTTTGTTCGCGGAAAAGCAGGCAGTTTCGATCAAGATTCCACCTTTGCCTGCTTCTTTTCTCGCTAGTTTAACATCGGGGCAGAAGAAACTCGCGGCGTTGCCTAACGCGTGTAATCTCGTTCCGATTTCATTAGCGTAAAGGCCTAAACAATTTTCTAAAGTGCGTCGATACTGCTATCAACCGTTACGTTCGCTTTTCGTCCGCTTTCTACGATTTCAAAAGATCCCTATCGCTAATCTCGACGCAACAGTTTCCATTTACCCGGTGTATTACGTTCATTTATCGCCGATCGCTGCTCGTCGACTATATCGCGCAATTAATACCTCGTAACTCTGCCATTCGCGTAGCCCTGATTTACGCCCCACCGTAAAGTTTCGTGCTCTCTAATCACTCACGATTTTTTGCTGCAGGCGGTGAACAGGAGGTTGCAGCATGGAGCCGTACCCCGAGTCGATCGGCATGCACGCCGCCCTGGACTTCACCTCCGCAAAACGGGACCATGCGGGGCCCACTGAAACACCGGTGCTAGATCTCTCTTGCAAGAAGCAGAGCACACCGGCCATCATCACCGAGTCCATCTCCTACCGTTCGCGTTCGAATTCACCGGCGACCACAGCGGAGCAAGAAGAGACGGTGAATGTCACAGATTCTTCCGCCCCGAGTCCCTTCGAGGGACGAACGTTCATGGTGACCCCGCCTTCGGAGTCGGATTCCCCGAAGAAGCTCAAGTACGAGGCGATCTACAACGCCACGAACGCGTTAACTAATATCGGGGTGAATCAGCATGCCGGTTACGCGGTCCTACCGATGAATATCTCGATGCCGGTCCCACCAGCGATACTGCCAACGTTGCTGGCGCAAAATGCTGGGCCGGCGAAGCCGATTCAAATGTTAGGCGCCTCCGTCACGTCCACCACCACGTCGACGGCGTATTGCAACGGGGTGGCGGTGCCCGCTTCGTCCACCGACGCGAGCAAGAAAGCACCGAGGCCGTTCAAAGCGTACCCGAAGGATCCACTGTCCTTCAACGTGGGCACGGCCGAACTGATGTACGATCAGAACGCCAATGAGGCGTACTCGGAGTTCCGGAAGCGAATGCTCGACTCCGTCAGGCGTTCGAACGAGGGCACTAATATCAAAATGCGCAGGGTGGCGAAGAGTCCCGTGCTGCCGACCAGCACCGTCGACGAGAAGGACGCCGCGTACTGGGAGAGGCGAAGGAAAAACAACGAGGCCGCGAAACGCTCCAGGGACGCCAGAAGGGCAAAGGAAGACGAAATCGCTATTAGAGCGGCGTTCCTCGAGCAAGAGAACATGAAACTCAAGTACGAGCTTGTCGCGCTTAGGAACGAAACGGCTAAGCTTAGATGTATGGTTTATACGGCTTAGATTCGCGGGTAGATATTGTACAGATTCTAATTATACTTGTTACCTGTCGAACGCTCGCAACGAATTATATTAATTTCTCGAGCAACGATCCTAGAAGCCGAATTTATCGGATTTGTAATCTAAGCTGGAAGTTTTATGTAACATCTGCTGAAATCTTGTCATTCTTTTTTTTTTTTTGAAGTATTGAATTTAGGCTCGTAAGTTCGTGACAGAAATAATTAGGGTAATTCCGGGAGACGCAGTCGGGCTGTAGAGTTGGTCGAAACAGTTGATTTCTAGAGAATTAATTGTTCTGAACCTTACCACATTTTTACATATACGCAGTTGTAGAGTCTGAATATAGCAACTCGACCAACTCTCCAGTCCGACTGCGTCTCCCGGAATTACCCTATTTGCTGTTGGTCAAACGTCTGTATTTTTAGTTTTGAGATAGAGCTTCTTTATGGATGAAGTGAGACTTTCACATGTATGCCCTTGTTATGTATTATATAAAAATATTTCAACGATAGAATGTCTAGAAACTAATATTTCTATGAAGTCAGTGACTTACAAAGTTGCCAGTACCAATGAATTACTTATAAGGTAACGATGAGCGTGCCAAATAGGCTATCTGATATTATTAGCTTTATCCAAAGTATAAAGGTTTAACGATTGTTATGCCAATGATATGCGTGCTTTAATGCGATTAAGTATCGCACATATGGGCAAATCAAAACGACTGAATTTATATAGCGAACATTGTGTATATTATATAATAAGTTCAGGAAGAAACATGTAAATAATTTGCGCTGTCTTGTACATACAAACGTTGTTGTGATATTTAAAATATATTTTTAATAAAGGAAATGCTTTAAAAGGAAATGTTATTTGTCGTAAAAAGAACTCTGACAAGAACGATCATTTAGGTAGAGAATCAACCAAGTCCATCATACTCTCCGTTTCAAGAACATTTTTCTCATTACTTTGATTTTGCGTAAGAGCATTTGTGTACGATCTCTGTAACTGTCGAGGGATAAAAACTAAAGACGAAGCGCTCGTGGTAGACTTTGATGGATTTGATTGATTCGCATTAGAATCAGCATCTATCGACATACCATTTTTCGCTGCAACTGTAAACATCTTAGATTTCTGATTTTTGTTTAATTGTACCTTTTTAGTCTTTGCTTCCTTCTTAGGGCACTCTGTTTCGTCGACATCCATTTTATTCTTCGGCTGACCTTTTGTGTAATGCGAAGCGTTATCGAACCGAAAGTTCTTAGGGAACTTATGCGCATTCACACAGTGATCTCTCCTCTCGACTGGGTCGTTAAACTTTAAATCGCATTCAGACACATAACACTGATACTAAAAGAATACATACACACATTAAGTAATATTCCCAGTGCAAAGATTATCGAAGTGCACGATTATAAGTACCATTGGTTGCTTTAGGCATAATACTTGAAAGAAACTATCATGCGTCTCTTGTATATGAATGTCTAACAAGCGAGGACTCGGTAGAGACTTTTTGCACTCGGCGCAAACGTAGCGGTGGTTACTGTTATAGTGCATTTCAAAATCGAGCAACGTTTGGAACCTGGCTTTGCAGCCGGCGGCATGGCAAGGGAATTCTCTCATACTGAAATGGACAGATGGTTATAAGATGCTTGTACAGCTTGTTAGGTTATGTAGTTCGATCAAAGACTTGTACAGAATGAGAATAATTTATTTACAATTCGTGACACAATCCCTCATCGTCGTTAATTGTTACGCCCATTCGTTCGAAAATTTTACATGCTTTATATGAATCTTCGAAGAATGGATCGTTTATGGGTCTTAACCCTACACCTATGTTTTGCAAAAATTCCTCCATGCTTGCGAAATAACTACTTCACTTTACACAAAATATTATCTGTAATAACAATTATCCGATCATGTACATTTTACAGTTGTTTAATGCACTGTCTGTAAACGCACTTTCATGTCATCTTTGAAATGCTTGGAAATGCTAACGACCAACGACGGTGGCGCGCTCCGTAAATTCAAAATTGGTAGAGATCGATAGTTTTCGATATCACGTAGTGGCTATTATTGCGATTCTCGAAATTATAATAAACGGTTTCCTCATTAGTGCATCGTTTGTAGTCGCGGAAGCACCATTATTGTCACGTTGTACTAGAAGTTTAAATGTTTGTGAGGAAGTAGTGGGGAAAGTGTTAATTACGTTCACGTAATTCTCTCACGAGAGATTAAGCACGGCCGTGATCGTTAACGACTTGTGAGTGCGGAGTTTTATCTAGGACCACAAATTAGCCAGGATTTTTGCGGGGAAGCAATTGGTGAGTGAAGCCTTTTGTATCCTTTTACGAATCTGTGACGCAGAAAGCCAATCTTCTTTATTCTGTGTTATTAAGTCGGGTTGTAAGAGATTTTAATATTGACAAAATAGCGACTTAAAAGTATCATAATTTTTTGTTGTTACACGAGGAGGTATGAGTATACATGATACTGATTTACTCGACTAGCAAGCGAGTCTTCAAATTTTCCAGTATCTCCGCCATCTTGCCCTCCAGTTCATTGCGTCTTTGCTTTTCTTCTCCTTTATCCTGAAACAGATTCGTGATTTTACATAACGCTATTGCAGTTAATACTGATTTATTTGTTAGTTAATATGAAGGGAAAATCTCTGCATAATAGAGTTTTAGAGATATAATACAATTTCATTTGTTAATAAAATTTACATTCATTTCCACTTTATTCAAGTTCATTATGTGGGTTATTTTTCAAATTTTTACAATAGTATGTGGTACACTGTTTAACAATTGCAATGCATCGCCATTTTGTAGTATTGTTTAAATTGTTTGATACTCAAATATTGAATTTATATGTAAAATGTTATATAATAGATTTTACGAATAATGTTCAATAATATATCTTAGTACAGGGTGACTCATTCTAATATTCAAATATTTTGGAAATGTATTGGGGGATATATACAATAAGGATATTTAAAGATTATTTTTATTTTCTTAAACAATATTTGGCATTCTTTGTCTCAAGCTTGAAATCTAGTTAAAAAATTAGGAAATACATGTAGAAAATTTCATTGAACAAATATTATTCGTTCTTCCTTTTATTTATGCATTATTGTTTGCCAGTTTTTCATAAGAATAGGCTTCTTATTGTTTTAGAATCCTTTATGACTCTTATCGTTTGTTCTAAATTATTTAGAACATGCATCTATCATTTTTCAGATAGTTAGAAATACATTCATCTATGGATTCCAATCAGTGGCGGATTTAATAGGCGGATTTAAAGAATCATAATTTTATCCAAACACTACATTTTTTCTGAACTACTACATTTAGCCCGTTTTGAATAAACTAGGTACCTCTTTATTTTCACGAAAAAGGGACCACGCAGAACGTTTGCCACATGGGCCTTTTACCCTTAAATCTGCCACTGATTGCAATGGTCACCCTGCAAAATACATAAATATAAATTATCAAAAACTTTGGCTTTTCCAATCTGCATATTAAATTTAGATTTACTTAAACCATGAATTTTTGCAACGTAATTACATTGAATAGTGCACATCCAGTCTTTTATACAGGTTTGTCAACCTATTCTTACTTTCTATTTATTATCTCACGCATAATTAATCTCCCAATTAAAATTTTCTCACTACTTTGACTAAATTGGTTCCTGGTATTCTGAACATTAATAAGTAATAAACCACTGAAGCAAAGTTTATCATACGTCAAATCATAAATAAATTAATGAATTCCAACTTCCGATACAGTTATTTATTTCTCACTTTCCACATCGAAAGAAAGCAATTGATTGATACAGTAGAGTTGGTCGACAATGGGGACATTTACCTTACTGCAAAACATGAGCGAGGTCGACGTAACGAATTGATCTACTCGAATCAATCTCTTTTTGTCCTGCGATTCTCACAGCAGTAGCGGTGTTCGCGAAATCCCCGACTTTCTCGTTTTTGCTTTCCGGTTCACTGGCGTATTCCGCCAATCTTTCGTCATAACGATAAGGATTCTGTTGCGACACGGTCAGATCGACAGTCTTTTCGCCATTCCGCATCGTTTCATTGCCCAGAAAGCTTCCAAGTCCCGGCATCTCTTTGCCCCCATAATTGAGACGATAATCCTTCTTATCAAAGTTGAGAAAATCGTGAACATCCCTCGAACTATCGAAGCCCGTTAACGGTACCAATTCTTGCGAGACAAGTCGAAAATTCTCCCCATTCTGACTTTGAGCATCTGTCTTTGCTTGATCGCTTCCAAGATATCCGCCACTATAATAACTTCTCACAATGGGCCCAGTCTTCTCAGCACTGCGCTTCAGAGGTTCGAGCCTCTTCGAGTGCGTCGACCTTGGAGTGTCAACATTTGGTCCGTTCACGTTCCGGTGACTAGAAACGTTTGGTAATCGTTTTCTCTGCTGAAGATGCGACTTGGTGTCTTCAGAACGTGTACGATTAGAAACTCCCGGTTTCACTACCCTGGGAGACTTTGCTTTCATTGAAGAAGCTGCTCGAGAATCGAGACCTCCCTTGAACCTCCGATAATAAATATCTTGAGGATAGTCTCGTTGCCTTGGAGCTGAACTATCAACAAGGCTTATACGCTTCCCGCTCCCCTGTGGAGCTTTTCCCTCTTTCTTGCCACGTAACTCAGGTTTCTGATGCGGGAGAGGATTCGTGTACCTTGGTTTCTGAGCAACGCCAGTTTGAATTGTACTATCGAGGACAAAATCAAAAGGCGGTGGCCACATTTGCAGCTCCTTCTGTTCGCCTTCGTGGAGCTTCTTCGGCAGTGGTCGCTCCGGGACACCTATTTTAGGTTTCAAATTCTCTTTCTTCGACCTACTCGATTCCTTCGACGAAAGCTTTTTAACACCTTCTCTATCTGCCACATTATTAACCTTGTCTGACTTTTCGATCGTCGAGAGCCTCGACCTGGCCCTCTTCGACTCTTCGGAAGTAGCTAAATAACGAAAAGGCACGATGAGAGGCATGTACTTGCTAAAGTCCACTTCTTCACTCGATTTCCGTCCTTCGAAGTTAGATCCGTTCTCGTTACTGAATGGAACTTCGTTAGAATATTTCATGAACGGGCCAGAACCCTCTTCTTCAGAGTTTTCTACGTTCTTCCTCTTCGTACCCGTGTCTTCCTCCAAACTGTACTCTTCATACTTATTCGTCGCTGGGAGATCATACTCTTTCTTCTCCTTTCCACCACTCTCATCTTCATCCCCGTTGTCGCGCGTGAAAGAATCCTCCTCTTCCTGTTTCGAGTCCTCCCTCGAATCAGATTTCTCCGGCGATATATAAAAATCACTTTGGGTGTGCTTAAGCTTCCCAAAGTAATTCCCAAATCCCTCCTCGACCAATTCGCGACTATTCAAAGGCTCTCCGTAACTGTTACGAAGCTCCTCTGGCCGTCGCTCCTCATCGTCTTCGTTTATTGGCAAAGGTTCACTATAGTGCAGGCTGGTGTAAGTATCATTCGTTGAGGGCGAGTCGTCGTACTGTTTGTACGATTTATAATCGTCATCGTTGTCGTAGTCACGAAGCTTCTCTTCACTTTCCTGCGGTTCCTTTGCACTCGAGGAATATCTGCTCCTTTCTCTTGAATCATCCTCTATTAAATGATCCACATTGGAGTGTTCGTTTTCGTCGCACTTGGACTCTTCATCTCCGCGAGCCATTTTCGTCTCGCCCTCCTTGTGGCTATCATCTTTTACACGATTCCTGTACCTCTCCTGCTGCCTCAACCTTTCAGCGTGTTCCTCGTGCTTGCGTTCCAAATCGGCTAATCTGTCCTCGTACTCCTTCCTCCAACGCGGCTCAACAGTGTAGGGGCTATAGAACGGGGTGTAGGGCGTGGGCGGTGGTATCGACGGCGTTTCTTCTCCACGCTGAAGCTCTCTGTTCTCAGGAGCCAGCTTCTCTGTGCTCTCATTCTTCCTGTACATCGCCTGTTGCTCTCCACGAATTGGGATCAACGGTTCGGGATAGGATAGCTTGATATCTTGCGGAGGGATCTCCGGTAAAGGTGGTTGCCTCATGGGGGGCAGAGGGATGTTCACCAAAAAAGGGGATACCGAAAGTGGCGTGGATGTGGAAGGTGTTGCGGTAGTCGTAGGAGCAGAAGCGTTACTACCCCCGTGGAAAATGTTCTCGTACTGTTGCAAATGGCCCAGAACGCTTGTGTTGCCAAAGTTTACGACACCCGTGAACCTGATGGTCTCTCGCTGCCTCGGTGCCATAGTAGTCGAGGTCGCAGTCGATTGAGTAGAGTTCGTCGATGAAGGAGTTTGCTCGGGGTTGGCTGATTGCTGAGTGCTCCCTTCGTCGCTTGAAGTGGTGTTCCCGTTGGACAGCGTCGCTATTTGGACAGGGCTCACCGTGTACCCGAAAACCTGCGCCAAACCTGAGAGAATCAGGCCCAGCGCTCGCTTGTCCCTCGCGCTAGATTCTCTACTGTCCCACGACTCTGAAACGTTCGATACGGGGCTGTTCCTCCATTCTGAAGGAATCTCCGAACCCTCGGATGCGGCATCGAGAGCCCACAGCGCGCACAAGCAACACAGAGCGTAGTATGTCCTAAGTTTCATCGTCGAAGGATCGAGCACTTTCTGTCGGGAAGCTGGTCACACTTTACGCACCGGGTGCTCGTCTAACCACGTAGCCTCAGCGACGGTGGCCACCGTGACATGTTCAATCATGTCGTTTGCGTCTCACTACTGCCCCCGACGCTTCCCCATCTCCGTCTGCGCGAACTGCGGTTCTCTTCGTTGTCTCTTCTCGATAAATCAGCGAAGACGAATGAACCTTGCAGCGTCGACCTCGCGCGATTCACTTCGATTAGCGTTGGTACTGTTACCGTGCCATCGTGCGACAAGGCTTAGGGAAGTTCGGCGAATGAGAACTTTTGTACCTCGGCATCCGGCGCGGACTGCGCGCTGTGTCCCGTTCCGTGCGTCGTTAAACAAAACGTCAACTGGCGGGGATGGATTTTTGCATAACGTCGGAAAGAAATGTCGAGTTTCTCCTCAATTGCACGGGGCCTGACCGTTGATTAGCGACAACTGAAGCGGGACGGTGTAGCGCGGGAATAGAAAAGCCACGAAATCGGTTGTCGAGGCGGCGCACAATAGATTCTGGGCCCGTTTAATTGCACGCGTGGTAGTTAACGTAATTAGGCGAGGCAACGCGAGGTACCGTGGTTCCGATTAACCTACAGCGCGAATTAGCCCCTTGATAATTAATTACGAGCTTGTTATAGGGGGTGTTCCATGAGTGGTGATAAAATTGGGAAATAATTAGTGTGGAATTCGATTTTTTCGCGAACCTTCGAAGAACCTGGGATCTTCTTTTAAAAGGAAAAAATTGTGTTATAATTCATATTTGTACGTAATTATTTGTATTCTTTGTATTTAATAATAATAGGACAATTTTTCAAGAACAAACTACTACTCTTATCTTGTATTAGTAATGATACTACATGACAAGATTAGCAGCTTATTCTTTAAAATTTTAAATTCATTAACTTGAGAGTTTTCCACCTGGTTTCATAAATTTTCTAAAACTTGCCAAGCTATACAATTGTATAATATTTAATTGGCTTGAAAAATTATTTATCAGCCATTGTGTCCAACGTTTTCTCAGAAACACACTCGCGGCGTAGCGTTTAGCCATAAATCAAAGTGCAGATTCATACGCTTTGATAGCAGAGCACAGGTTTTTATAACCAGCCTGTAATATCTGCCAGGAAATCTTGGATTCCAAGCAACGTTTGTAGTATTCAATTGGGGAAGGGAAAAAGCGCGCCGCGAACCATAAAGGCGGAATTAAATTACGACTCGGCTCGTTGTTATCAATAGTGAATCGTTGGGTGATACTCGTTAACGTATGATTTCACTACATCCTTTACCGAGCGAAAGGAAGCTCGTCGATGCATACAGTCATTCATCCACATCCAATTATTCATCTCCACCAACCAGAAGAATCAATCATACGTACTTATACGCAAAGAATGTTCAATAGAATAACATCACTCTTTTGCTAAACCGCAAGTGATGCAATCGAAAGGAATTTCACGCGAAATCGTCGAACTGATCCCCACTTTTTTCCTCCGCGCCAAAAGAATGGGGATCAGTTTCTCTCGAGTGCTTTTTTCCTACCTGGAAGATTTTATTATCAGAAACTGCATGACTGTTGCGCAATACAGGAAACGAGCCAATTAAAAGGTATCCGCGAAGAACACGTTTAATCGACCGACACGAGAGAGCGAAAATAGATACGTGTACCTATGGTTCTTTCACAAAGAACGATTTAGTTCGTGCAGCGGTTGAGAAAGAGAGGCGCTCGATATGTGACGAGGATTCAATCGGGTTCACAGACTGAACGACGATTGGCAGAATGGCCAAAAATATTTGACACGTATTTTTTGTTATTGGCAATCGTCCACGTTAAGGGGGTGAAAGGAGCCCCAAAAGTTAGAGGAATCAAAAACATATTTTTTGAAATTTTCTAAAAACTGAGCAGGGAGCTGGATTTGTCTTTAAAAAATTCACACGTCAAAAAAAATTGTCCTGTTCTTCATAACTCTCCAGATATTCCAGAAAATATGTTTTCGACCCCCACTTTAGGGGCTGTTTTCACCCCTTCAACATGTGTCAAATATTTTTCACTATTCCGCAAATCTGCAGAGTCTCGACAATATTGGCATGTGCGTGTTCGATATGTTCCCTTGTTAGAATCAAACGACGACGATATTGTGGAACAATAATAAGGTCGGTTGAGGTTAGATATTTGCTGGCTGGTCTTTCATAAGTATGCCGATTATGTCACCTGTTCTCCACCCAGAGAAAGTTCGAACAAACGGTGTCGCTTCGATTTCCTGGACTGGTGTGACAAAACCTCCTTAAGGGGGCAATCGGCGGCGAGGGGGGAAGGAATAGCAGAAAAAAAGAGAAGTTAACGACTGGCAGTTTTTCAGTCGCGACACGATTCGAGAAAAGGGCTCGTTTTTATGTAATGGCCGCGAGTTCCTGCTCGTTATTTGTCGTGGCCCCATGAATGGTAACCGCCGCCGCGTGTTCCAACCGCTGTCTGTCGGTAATCGCTTAATTACTTTAGCACGGTAATTACGCGACGCGCGAACCGCTGCAAATCGCGTGCAAGCTTTTGGGAACGTTCTCAGGATTATGCTGCTCATTATCCTTGCTCGGAACAATGGAGGGCATAATAATATTATGATGGTGGGATTGCTTAGGAGCACCACCCAGTTTATTATTTTCGCAATGACGACATCGTGTCATTTTTGGCGAAGCACGCGAGTTTCGTGTGCATGCCGATGTTGTCACTGTTTAGTGGTTGTCATGTTTCGTTCGATTGCGAGTTGAAGGTTTTGAGGATGGGGGAAGGGACATTGTTGCAGATGAATGAATATTTAATCGAAGTAGAAATATTTTTTGTTTGGGAATTGCAACGAAAGAATTCAATTTATGTACTCTGAGGATGAGGCTGTGAATAATTCAGAGTTTTAAGAGGTGTCAAATGCTGCATTGTAAGTCAAGTGATTACTTTCGAAGAAATTTTCATTGCTCAAGCATTAGAAATTGGTTCAAAATAACTTCAATTCATTTGGAGGATTCAAGGGGTTACTCTGCAGATTGAAAGTTATTCTCGTTTTGTTATCACTTATCTCCAGAATCGACATCCCCTTTCTCACCCCTGTCTTCTAAGAATGCATTTCGCGCTTCGAAAAATCCATAAGCGAAGGGTTCGATTTTATTATTATTCAACTGAGTTCTGTAAATAGTCTTTTAACGAACTTTGTAACAGACAATTGAATAGCTTTCGAACCAACCAATAATCTCAATGAGATTACGTTAAGTCTTTAATAGGAATTTTCCCAGTTCATCCCCCGAATCGGTGCTACCATAAAAAGACACTCCATTCTCAATATACTGTGCACACTTTTGTCCACCCGAAAATTCTAATTTTAATGAAACTTCGTGAGAATGTAGAACATATTGGAGTATGCATGGAGCAATTCTTTTTCGGCGGAGTTTCGCTGTAAAGGAGTGAAACCAGCCCTTTAGGTATTATTATAACTGTGTTATTTTGAGTGAAAAAAATGTAATTTCTTCATCGCATATATCAGATGTATGTAAAACCAGAATTCATTTGGTTTCATAGATTTACTACCAATATTTTGAAAGAAGACTTATTTTATTCCCAATCCAAACAACCCTTCCCCTTAAGATTATTGCGTTTTTAATTTTTTTAATATAACTTTGTAACGGTGCGAGATAGAACAAAATTATAAACATAAGACTTGTTCAGTTTTCTATGCCCTGTCACGCTATCAAAAGAACAATGAAGGTATATTAAAAAACCCAAAGCACGCGATAACTTTAAGGGCTGATTTGACCCCTTGAATGTGAATTTCGCCAGAAACACAAATTCTTCCTTGTATAATTCAATATGCTCTACATTCACACTAATTTTATTAAAATCATAATTTTGAGTTGGAAACGTTCGCTTGTCAGCCAAAATCAGAGTCACTCGTTCCTGGTTGGCAACGGTGATAATAAAACAGAGTGCTTCGATTACATGATCGCGTTTCGATTAGGGATACTTGCTGGAAGTCAACAGAATTCCGTGTAGTCGCGTTCTAGTCACTCGTACCAGATGAATGCGTTGTTGGGGCAAGTTGTTACGTGTTCCTTGAATCCCGTAAATGGGAATTGTCTCCTGGACTCGTCAATCAAGATATTAGAAAAGACCAGTGGATCTGACGTCGAGACGTACATAAGACGTGGAACGATTTCCATAGGATATGTGGTATAAAAGAACGCTCCAACCCTTGGACCACACAGTGTGACTTGAGCCAGGTTTAAACATGAATCTTCTGGTAAGGCACGACGCCAGTGTGGCAGAATTTTCGTCGAAGTTCTGAGTTCTTTTCGTTGGCCTAAAGCCAGTGAAGCAGTGTGTCGTTAGTTGATCTTCAATGGAGATTTAGTGCGCCTTAGTGACATCAGATCATGATTGCAGTCGCTGCTGTTGTTCGTCGCCCTTGCCATTGGCATAGGTGCCACCACCCCTGAAAAAGTGCCGGGTGCCAATGACGTACCGCAGCAAGTGGCCGCTGAGGATCAGGGGCAGATTAATCCTGAGGAGGCGGGCGATAAGAAAGTGGCAAAAAGGAGTTACGGTTGGAGTCCGTGGAGTTACGTAGGGCATGGTTACGGTTGGCCTTGGTACGTAGATTGTTGCTAGAAGTATTTTCATCTGTCGACGTCTGAGAGGATATTGACTTGCTGAAGAGATTCTTGAGGGTATCTTCGTAATAGACACCTGCTACTAATTCTTGATTAAATTGTCACAATTTGTTACTCTCGCGGAGAAGCGTTAAAAAGAATTTTTATAGCCAGAAGCCATGTTCGCTGAAAGAGATTTCTAACCCGTTTACAAGCAAAAGAAACAAGATAAAAAATATTCGTTATCACTTGAACTCATGTAGAAGATACATTCACATTCCCTGTGAAAGAAAATGTTAACAAGAAAGTGCTTCGTTGATTGAGAGTCTGACTACTACAAGTTGTTAAATCCATCCTTATTTAGTCTAAAGACAGGAATCACTGCAATCTCTGCAGCAACAAAATAAGACATTTGAGGCTTTCACGAACTGGGTATTTACAAGCTGATACTACTTGAGTGCACAACCGTGGCCCATGTTCTTTTTGGAAAAGGCAAACTTCAGTGTCCTCTGCAGAAACCGAATTAATTTAGCACGCAGGTGCATTGCGATAGAAGGATTGACGAATTTCGATTTTAGGTATGGACATGGATGGTATCCTGGGTGGTACCCTGGTTGGCCCCTATTTTATGGACACGGTTATGGTGGCTATTCCGGTTATCACGGTTCGGGCGGCCATGGATGGTACAAGGGATGGTAAAGATAGGGAGGGCAGAATCGTCGAGGACGTTTCTACACCGTCATTGATATATATCACGTTTCTTTCTCGATTTTAAGTGTTTCTGTACAAAGTAACCATTAGGTTAATTTGACGCTCAACCCACACCTAGTTTTAACAAAAACATATTAAATACCGTCGTACTAAGACTGAGTATCATGTTAAACCACGGTCACCCTTAAGAATATCAGTGTTTGGAGGAAAAATCGTTACCACTATTCGTATTTTTAAAGACCACAAAATGAACTGAAATGTAACTCGGACATTAAACGGAATCATTCAACACTTGCTCAATAATTTCTACGTATTACTGTTGAAGCTGTACATTACGTGTGTGTAAGTGCGTCACTCTTTGACAACGATCGTTACTGGAGAAAATAAATGATTCATGATGTAAAATAAAATTGATGCACGTACCCTTAGACGTTTCTTTAAGTAAGTTGCTAATATCTCCTCGCACACTGTCAGATTCTTGTCCGTATCCTGCGAAACAGGGTACATATGTTACACGTTGCAAGATTTGTAATTTCTGTGTGAGTTACCTTTAACATATTCGTCAGTTCCTTGATCTTCTGCAGCTTAGCCTGCTCATGTATGGATGAATTGTTGCATTCACGGTGGTGATTCGTTGCGTTCATTGCAGGCTGACAGAACGTCTTTCTTTTTCCAGTTCCCCGTTAGAAATCCATAACACTTGTCCCTTCGTAGTGACATTACGCGTGCATCTGATATGCAGTACATCGTTGCCTGGAAACGACTGAGGCAACAAGAGTTTTATTGGATTTTACATCAGACTTTTAATATACTTTTATTTTCGATAGTACATGCAGGCTTGTTAATGGAAAAATTCATATTATTTGTCATTTTGTAGAGATACTTCGATAGCAATCGGAACTTGAGTTTGCGTATGATTTACCGTCTGCTGCTTTGAAGAATTCTGTTTTGCCGGTAATCCTAGTGGTTTATTGAGATCCCTAGAGACATAGGGAATTCATTTGACCGACAGGGGAAATTTATCTTCATAGAATTTTAATTTATAATAGCGCAGGCAAGGTATAGAATCGACCGCACATCCAATCCATCTTTCTTTTCCGGCACCGACGAAGTATAGGATAGACCTATCATCTTATGGGAGTTCGTGTCATCACCATCGACGAAGTATAGGATAGACCTATCACTTTACGGATGTGCGTGTCGCCACCCAAACTGTGTTATCGACCCATAATTTCAGGACTGAATTTAGCGGCCTCTACTCATGCACAGCGCCCAACTCAGCATCTACTCTGAAATGGTGAGAAATGCTGAAAAGTGTGTTGCGGGCTTTTATACGTGTGACTAGTTTAAAGTGTGAGTTTGACATAGGCTTTCGCTACGCTACGCTTTGATTCGATTTGTCAACGACTCATGTGAATTTCTCTCCGAAAATGCATTTCGGGGATCAAGACACTACGGCGCTCAAAAATGATATTTCTTCAAAGCTCGTGCAAGCTATAAATTACAAGATGACAAATTGTTTTGTTAGTACTTTGCGTGTAGCAGAACCCTTTCACGTATCGTACACCGAAAAGTATTACAAATTGACGCTGTTACTGACATTCCCGCAAGTTTCTAATGCACTGTTTAATCATTTTAGCGAAGTAATAGTAATTGAATTCTATTTGCCCCGAGTATTAGTTCACCGCCGACATTGAAATTTACAGTAAAATCTAATTCTTATATCTAAGCCTCGCAGAAAGTGGCATGAGTGTCGTGGGGTGCATGGATGCAACTGCAAATCGAGCATTCTTTAATTTCACAATCATACGGGATGCTCAATGTGTCGAATACGAGTTACATTTCTGAAGTTGAACTCTTTCGTGTGAGAGTTTTCAAATCTTCTCTCTCAACAGTAATTACATTCGAGTCATTAGATTCTCTTAATAAGGCGTGTATAGAAGGCATTAATTTGATATATTGACTAACAATAACAATCATTGTTGATACTACCTGCTCACAATAATATCGCAGAAATGTTTCTAAAACGAATGCCAATTATATGAAACGGGCCACTAACCGTCGCGCATATGTGTTGGAAAGAGCAGAATCCAATGAGCTGACCATACAAGGTAATCGTAGATAGGGTGAAGTGCATGTGTCTGTCTTAAAATCAGAAAATTAAATCAATATAACATTTGCTCGTGATTTTTACAATTCCGATTAATAATTCGAGTCGAGTAGAGTCACCGCGAAAAATTTGAAAAGGTTCCAAGTGCAACCAGTCTCCGTAGCAATTAAAAAAATTAATCCTAATTAAAAAAAGTAACTTTTTCCTCAACACTTTTTTTGTCTATCTCCTACAGTACACGAGTAATAATACAAAATGATAAAAAGTTCAGGGGTCAATTGCATTCTCTTGGAGTGAATTTGGGCATCAAACCTTTTGGGACGTCAGGACCTTTTTTGTAGAGACTTCCCTAAGCTGTAAATTGTATAACTACTTTTGTTGCAAAACTGCTAGATAGCGACATATTCGCGAAAAACAGGTTATTTTTTCAACCCTCTGTAAAATTTTTAGCGGCGGTCGGATTAGTGGGGATTTTTGACATATTGTTTAAAACGACCAAATAAAGGCTCATGCAAAAATTCAGCTTGATGATAATTAGTCCGTAGATTGGGCAGATTTTCGTCTAATTTCACTGGACTACTTGTGCTACGGATTTTTCCACTATCGCTTCGGTTGTTTAATGCCAAAATATCTTTTTTTTTATTAATATTTCGGAAACTGTTGAATGTTGAATACATATATGAGATTCATCAAAATCTGTAGCACATATACCTATCGCGGCTTTCCCTTGTGACGGGACACAAGTATCGAGATTATATATTATAATACCAAATTTGAAATGAATCGGATAATATTTGTAGAAGTTATGAAACATTTATTGCAAAGATGTATTGAAACAAGGTCACAAAAGTATTCGAATGGTATTCTAAAATAATTGAAAAACGCACAGCATGCGACAACGTCTGAAAAGCGTAATTGGAGCCAAAGGTAGCCTAAATGAATATTAATCTAAAATATGGTGCATATAATTAATGCGGTTCGAATATTTTTGTGACTCTGTTGCAGTACATCATTGCAATAAAAGTTTCATAACTTCTACAAATATTATCCGATTCATTTCAAATTTGGTATATACAATCTCGATACTAACGTCTTATAGTAGTTACAACATTACTTTTAAAACTTTAGTCTAACATGTATATTTTTATTGTTTACAGTTTTAATAGCGAGCGTTCGAATACTCTCGTGGCTCATTTTATGTACCAATGCTAACACAGTATTGGTATCACGACATTCTCGAATGTATCTCGAAACTTGTAAAAAGTTTTGCAATAAGAAAGTGTATATCACGCATGTCATTTTCGAATAAATACTTTCTAAGCCATCTGTGTTAAGTTTCACAAGCTTAATTAAAGTACACTCCTGTATGTAGATGCTAGATATTTTATAAACGAAGGAAATATATCACGCGTAATATTTCTATTTTACTGTTAGCAGAACGTGTGTGTAGAAACGACTTTTGTTATGATTGAACGATGCTACCTTTGGAAGTCACCTCTGTTTACACGGCTCGGTGACGATATCCCAACACTTCGTAAATACATACGCGTGTATTGCCTCGCGAGTCCTGCCGCCTGCCTGCTCTCCCCCCACCAAAGCTAATATTCGTGACTCGCGAGGTACAGCGACGCGGCGCGGGGGTCATTCGTTCCGTGGACGTCGTTGAGTTAAGACGCTTCGATAGCTAGCTGCGTATTTAAATGGTACGCGTACATTATCTACCCTCATATAATTACTTCCAGTTATGATTTGTCTTCTTCTTTACTCTCTATCGTCACTTGCTGCTCCTGTTAATACAGTTTCATCCCGAAATTGATTAAATATCGCGAGAAAACCGTTAGATGTTCGTCGCGTATTCCCTTCGTTGCCTTACCGATATTTCTGCACATTTAGTGCACACATATCGTGTCTCGGTATTCACTTACATCCCTTTCCGGGCATATTTCAAGTTTATTTGTTGTTTAATTGCCTTACGAATGTTTTAATGCTTTTCTTTCAAACATGTTGCATCGTTAGGTTACAGGCGTTGAGGCGGGAGTCGAAAGCCAGGGGCAGGCAACGCCATGACACTTGCTGGTTAATTTGAACGGTGCTTAGATGGCGTCTGGTTTCATTCCTTGGAAAAAAGAGATGGCAATACGTGTGGTAAACGAATTATTCTTGTTATTTTATTGAATCAATATCCGGCTTTAGATGGACAGTTTTTCTCACAGTTTTGGAGCGACACTCTATCTAGGCGTGCGCTCCAAAACTGCACTTGTAAAGTCTCCAACGTGATAAAGGACGATCGCGCGTTCCCGGCACGCGCGTCTGGAGTGCAGGTCTAAACTTGTCCTGCCACGTTCAGACGTGATTGACGTGCCACGCGCCAGATCATTGTTGACTGTGAGGGTGATGGGTAACTTTGCAGTCGGTTAATATTGGGATGAAATGAGAAAAAATTGAATAATTTTAATCAGATTTGTTTAAAATTTTTAAAATAGCGTCGGTAGATGTTTACGAAATATTGGAATGATCGAATTCTATTGCATTTCGGTCGCGTTTACGTAAAATTCAACGATATTTCAATGATTTTTAAGAATCTAGCTCTATGAAGCTGTTATGATTGCATTTACCTTCGGTTTTGGATGCAAGTTTTATTCTTTATGTACAGAAACTGCGTAGTTGATCAATGACATGCTATTTAAGACATGAATAATTAACGAATTTTTATTTATTTATTTTTCAGCAAGCAATTCTCACCAAGCAATTCAAAACTATCGAAACATCTTATCATTTAGACATTTTAAGAAAAAAATTTTGTTAATTTTTTCTTAAAATGTCTAAATTATAAAAAATTACGTTAATTTTTTCTTAAAATGTCTAAATTATAAAAAATTTCGTTAGTTTTGAATTGCTTCGCGATTCTTCATCAAAGTTATTCAAACAATCGTAACTTTGGAAACAAATTGTAATCGTGTTCTGTTCCTTCGTTCCAGTCTGGGCGCAGCTGAGCAGCCTGACGACTTCTTCTGAGCAGCTTGATGACTTTTGAGGAGCTCGATGACTTCCCCTGATCACTAGCAGGGGTGTTGGCGTCTCCGACACCGGGGCTCAACGAAATGTGAGTGCGCATGCATTATGGTTCCTCTGGTCACTCAATCATGTCGTAGGACGTTTGGTCCGAATCGACACGAGTGACCGGTTGTATACGTGCTTTGGCGAGCATAATGACCGCGGGTATGGTAACCATGCCCGTGAATTGTAACATTTTGGCTGTGTATGTATTTATTAGACGAGGGCTAGGGTCTTCTTGTACACCGCGTCTTTTCAATAGAATCAAATTGTAATCATAATTTCCAAGATAAACGGTTCCTAACGCGAATGTTTATCATTAATCATACATTGATGTAGATATTTATTAAATAATGCACATAAAGGTGCATACATAGGAGCTCAGAAGGTATTGGTATGAATATCAATACGGCTGAATGCTAATTTTTATGGAGCGAAGAAGTTTGATACTCTCAGACTCCACAGCTACGATCATTTTTATTTAATATGTAGAGGAAAAATCGGATGTCCTCCGATTTCGTCATTGCGACGATTATAATGACTTGAATTTCTTTTATTTTTCTGATACCACGTGTTCAAAAGTAACTTGATTTCTAAATGATGATAACAGACATAAAAGTGTAATTCCTTTCTTATAAAGGTCACTCGTTTGCATACACAATAGAATAATTAATTTCCATGTGCAAGAAGACAATTGAGGGTGGGCAAATTTCAGATTCAAAGTAATTAGCATGAGAACATACTTTCTTGATTTATGAAATTTACTTTGAAAATGGAATCGCTCGTTTTAAATTCTTAAAGTAAATTCTTGATGATTTAGAATAATTTTCTTAAATAATTCTATTTTAGAGTTTTTTTTCTTGCTAATTAATTGTCGAGTAGAGTGATTTTTCTTAATGATGCAATCTAAAGTAGAGTCCTTTTTTATTTATCAAACTTTAAATTATTCACAAGTTGAAAGTCGAGTCACTTTCCTTAATACTATAAAATGAAAGAATACTAGCTAGACACTATACAGACTAATCATATTTTCTAGTTGAGGATTTTCAGGATATCTTTCCGTACCTATTGCCTTTTAACTCATCCACGTGCCCAGGCGCTACTTGGGTGGGTGAAAGCAATAGGGCACGATGACTTTCTTTACTAAATAATTACATTTTGGCGGTTGGCATTGCGTTAGTGTATCGTGCACGTCGCATTTTCCACTTGTGTGTGTTTGTGTGGTTAGGCGGTGGAATTTGCGTCGGTGAAAGATTCTCATCAAAGATCATGTTAACGATACTATAACATTATATTATTATTCGTGGTAATAACGATACCAATGTATCATATTCCTTGTTGCACCCGATGATCATTCTAGTAAATAATCTTGGAATATGACACTTAATCAATCTCGTACAATTGAACGAGAAAGTAATAACGGTTGACGTATGTACCTAATACGTACAATGCGCATTATCGAGTAATCCATTGTTTGAAATCGAAAATAATTAATTTCTATGTAAATCATACTTACACGCAATGGTCACTGCCTTTGCCAGCCGATTTCAGTGAAAACTGGTACGTACTTGTTAGAGTGTGATTGTGGCCAAGCTCGGGTGACGGAGTCGTCCCGGGACGGTCTCTCTAGTGTAGGCTTTTGCACCCGGGCGGCGATGCTTGAGAATCGTGGAGTGGGTTGACTGATGATTGTGTTTGAGAGACTGTTTTGCCATTTTTTAAATATAGGTGTTGCGTAGGATAGGTAACTTACCTTCTGGTACGAATGTGTGACTTAAATATAAGTAGGTAGGGCCGGGGCAGGTCGTCGTATTCTCTGATGTTCCCCCGCGCGATATTCCCCCGCGCGATGACCTGCTTTCAGGAAATTTGTGAGAAAAGTCGACGGCCTGACTAGCGCGAGTGGGGTATGCCCTCGCTTCTAGCCTCGCCTCCTGTCGACTTTTTGACGCCAGTGAGACATTGCACATTGTCGCTGGTCGCGGTCGGCAGGACGGGCCTGGGCACGCTATTAACTTTCAGAAGGGCTGATCGCCTGAAGCAAGAAGTGGCCAAAGAGACGCAGATAGCCCGGCCAGAAAAAGGCCACATCATGTGGGCTAGGCCAAGAATGGCCCTGTATTCTCGGATGCAGGGTCATTCTTCGTAGGTATTACTTTGCCATTATGCTCGCCGGTAGTTGTAGTAGTAGTAGTTTGGTTGGCCATAGGCTGACCCATCGACACCCCCCCCCCTGAAATTTAGCACACCGCGTTTTCAATTAGGGTTGCGAAGAAGATTACGGGGTCAGTTAGTGTTCCGACTAAATTGTGATTACGGTTTGAATTAGCGTTGCGAATCAAATATTCCCCGCGTTTGGTTCCAGCATAGCGTTGCGAATGAATGTCGAGCGTGGTTGCTAGTAGTGTTCCGAAAAAAGAGTCGCGATTGTTTTTGAGATTGTTCTTGTATTTTGAATTGGAGTTACTAGAGTTTGATTCATTGCGTTACTTTTGATTCGTGGTATTCTTTTTACTAGAGTTACGATGCGACTGATCGCGTTTTTTTAATTACTCGTCCTAGTTTGATACTTAATACTTTTTTGAGTTAGTGTTGCGATGATGACTGATCGCGTTTGTAATTAGAGTTGCGACCCCAATGCCCCGAAACTGTCCTGGGACATGTCCGAAGACATGTTCCTGGGAAAAAGGAGTCCCGAGCAGCTGGCTTTGCTGCACATGGGACCCCACACAGCCTTCAGGAAGGCTGCAGCGAATTAAAGTTAGAGTTGCGTATTGCGAGACACAGGTGCACTGAATTTTTATTAGTGTTGCGAAAAATGAAACCACCCACGTGGTGGTTCTCGGTAGCTTTTTATATTTTTTAAAGTAATGTGGCTCCTTGGGAGCTTCTTCGTTTGCTATTCGGGATTTGTATTGAGTATAGTAGAATTTTCTGTAATGAAGCACCATCCGGGAATTTTGAAGTTGTTTGAGAAATTAGTGCTGCGAGTAGTCCAAAGTCCTAGTGACTATGCTCGGGAGTTGATTTTAGTCTGTAATAATTTAGCGTTGCGAAAGAAAGAAACGGTCCACTCACGGTTTTCTTGCATTAATGAGTGGACAATGATCAGCTGTCCTTCTGGCTACTGATCATTTTTTCTAGCAGCCCTAAGTGGCTGCACCATCCTCCTTCTACTACCACCACCTACCCACCCGACAAATGTTTTCGTTGTACATATTATTTTCAGATTGATAAGAAATGTAGTTTTTATTTTTATAAATTTTCAATATTCTTAGGCATTGATCAAAATTCATCCGCGATTGTTGCTTAATTTGATGATGTTGACACGAAATTTGCACTGAAAAAGTAGGTAAATGCAATACGGCACTTTATATTGATAGTAAATTTGCAATATTAAGGCGTGCTCGTTGTTGCTACTTTCTGCATGAAAGTAACTTCGATTTCTGCGCACTAAAGTGCAACCCATAAAAATACATAAAAAAAAAGTAAAAAAAATACGCCAAGTACATGATAAAATCGAGGACGGAAAAGAGTAAACACAAAAAAATTAAAAAAAATATAAATTGTAAAAAAGATGTGATATCAAAATGAACTGCAAGTACATAATAAAGGTGCTTTCCACCTGCGCTTAAGATGGCACAACTACATATACACAGCTAAAATGTTGTGTTCATACATTCCATTAATCATACCGCCGACATATTAATAATGTGAAGATAAAATGTAACATCTAGACATTTGCCTAGATGTCCGCCGCGTGGAAGTCAAATACTTGGCGTAGCTAGGCAAAGTATTCTCAGATCATCAATACCCATACCTTCCCCCCTCGCAGGCTCTCAGATAATTTATCCATTTAAAACTTCGACAATATGAGTACATTTTCATTATATTGCGTTTTAAAATAATTCCAAGATCATTCATCGATACCGATATCTCTCCTCTCATAAGCTTTCAGAGAATTTGTCAATTTAAAACTCTGACAAATATGAGTACACTTTCATTATTTTATGTTTTAAATACTTCTTATTCATCGACACCTTGACTTTGCCTGGCCACGCCAAGTATTTGACTTCCAGGCCGCGGACATCTAGGCAAATGTCTAGATGTTACATTTTATCTTCACATTATTAAAATGTCGGCGATATTTGTAATGGAATGTATGAACACAACATTTTAGTTGCGTATATGTAGTTGTGTCATCTTAAGCGCAAGTGGAAAGCACCTTTTGTAAGCGTTATATAATAATAAACTGTAAAACTATACCGCAAATATGTTCGGTCGCCTAAAAAGATCTGAGACACGAGTGGCGTGAACGGAACTTTGTCTGCGAATGCCTGCGTAGTCTCCTGCACGCCCGGATCGCGCGTCTTTTGTTTATATCGCGCGATCCCCATGCCCGTCCGCTCGTCCACCAGGGCGGGCTCCTTGAAATATCTAAGGTGACTTCGCCGATCACGTCTCGCCGTCGGAGATTCTTCTTACATTTTATTTTCTTATCTTACACTTTATTATGTACTTGCAGCTCATTCTGATTTCACATGTTTCTTTACAATGTATATTTTCTTCTATTTTTTGTGTTTATTCGTTTCCGTCCTCGATTTTATCATGTGCTTGGCGTATTTTTTTTACTTTTTCGAATTTTTTTATAGGGATCTCATTTCTCTTTACAAAGTATGTATGTATTATATATGTATAGTACTTTGTGTACAGTACATGGTGCGCGAAACAGCTTATGGCGCTGAACGTATTTAACATTGAACTGTATGCACAACCACAATTATTAATACCTTTCAAAGAATAATATGTATGCATTTTTAGCATTTCGTGGCCAAGCTTGTTTGTCTACTCTTAAATCATCAACGGATACCCACGTGGTGCCCTTACCCCTTACCATACTCGTGTAATGACCATCGGTAATACTTTTACCGTGGTGGAAAATCGTTGCCTTAAGTTTATAACAGTGATCCCCCATTTGTATTTTAGTAGTAGGTATTTCTGTTTTGGCGGTTTTTCACATTCAAATTCGGAATTATTATGCGCCCAAAGCGGCTGCTGTTCTTCCGTCTTGTAATTAGGCATACTTAATCGCCCATAGTGACTGCCGTTTCTTTTTTCGTTAAAATTGAGAAGTATAAGACTCCCAAAGGGGCCACTCCTTTTTTTTATCAATGTTCAGAATCATTAAACGCCTAATGCGGCTGCTCGAAATTTTTCTGAATGTCCGAATTGCGTGGCGCTCCATGCGGCTGCCTGGAATTTAAAGGAAATTTTTTGGAACTGGTTAGATACAATTTGTCTGATATTTCAATATCTGGGCAATAGTGATTCAATGAAAGGACTATATCTGTTGAAATTACATTACTTAATCGAGATAGATTGTAGGTATTAAGCCACCGAGAAAGTTTTCTGTTGCAGAAATATTATGTGTGAAGAATATTGCAACAAGAGGATTTCAGGTTCATCATCCATGAAAAATCAAACCTCAAGGAATTTTTATTATTACTTTTGAGAATGTTGCAGGTAACATCGTGGGTCCATCGAGGGAAGTAAGAAACACATGACAATTTCAGATTTTCATTAGGCCGGTCATTATTTAAATTTAAGTAGATATGTATATGATTACGTAAGACGTGTTTAGTGGTCACATAGAATTATGTAGTTTTTAAGGAAACACTGCAGTGTGTAACTAAATATAAGTAGCAATTATTAAATACGAGCGCTCGTATACGTAGGAATTATTAGTATTTAAGTAGACATAGCAAATATGCACTGCCATATTTCCTATTAATGAATAGAAAATATTATTTCTTTGGTTCATTCCCAATTATGTAGTGAATAATTATCATGGTAGAAATATTCCAGAAAGTTCATAAAATTTTTAATGAATGAAACAAAGAAATGTTTTCAATTCTGCTTAGCTTCATCGCGGTAGCTTTTTACAGAAGGACTCCTTCTGTTGCCCGCTTGTGGAGCGATCGAGGATCGTTTTGCAACTGTGCATCAGGGGGATCTATGGAAATGAAAATAAAATTTTGCATAAAGGAGGGCGGATGGGCCGCGGTTAGGGTGGGTCTCCACTCGCAGTGCCTCCACGTGGTGAGACCTGGGCAATCTGTATTATTTGAAGCGTAATTACTAATCGTATCACAAGTAACATTGTAATAGAATTATTAATTACGTGACAAGTAAAACTAGCCGATTGGCTGCGATCATCTATCTTCGTTAATCTCTATTCTATCCGTCCAGATTCGATTCTAAATATTACTCCTACAATTACATTTTATTTCTACAATAATATTAAAAAAAAGACTCCAATAGCAATCTTGGTGCCATATTTCCCAAACAAATCGCGCACTCCTAAATACGTAGATATCATTAGATGATAACTTTATATCTGAAACGCGATCGTGATCGGACGTGAACTAGTTTAAAGTGCCATGGTGAATCTTAAATCGCGATATCTCGATTCCTGGATTAATTTACCCAGCTACAATTAACCCAGTACCTAGAAAACTTCTCGAGGAACGTTAACAAGCAAAGACCTCTACCAAAGTCGCACCATGGCCGAATAATGTACCTGCCACTCCAACTTTATTCGCGATCGTGATCGAACCTCAGTGAACGCGTGAGCATATTATTTCGAGATATTTCGATTCCCGCATTAATTTCATCGATTCCTGGACTATGCGTGATAGTAGTAGGGGAGAGTCTTGCAGTACCGACCAGCTTACAGTACCGACCAAAGTTAGTTCTCGCTTCTTCTACTAGATATGATCGTTTTACTTGAATAAACAAATAAAAATCACAATTCTGTATAACCTATTTCGGGGTCATATCGTTTACTCCATTGCGCTTGATGTTATGAGACTTTAAACGTATTCGTTGATATTCAAGACGTTAAAAGTTATTTTGTAAAGCCGATTTTTTGTTTCTCAGGTACGTAAATGATCATGTTCTATGATGTGTACTGTCTCTAGTCTATCAAGTTTAATAAAACGCCCTAGTTTTTCAATATTTTTTGGTACATAATATACCATGATCTAAAATGTTCCTACGTGTTTGTCGTACAGTACCGACCATCCTACTGTCGTGCAGTACCGACCAACAAAACTAAAAGAGAATTAAAGAAAAGCGAAAGAAACAAAAGTGTAAAAGAAGCAGAGAAAAGAAAAGCTAAAAGACAATTAAGGAAACCTCAACAAAACTTGAAATGATGAAAATTAGTGGATAAAGTAAATAAGGATAGGTGTGATAACCGACCAAACAGGAAGCTATGAATTAATAACAAAGTTACCCACTGTGTTATTTGCAAGGAATCATTTGACGAAGATTGGGTGCAGTGTATCGAACGTGAAGGTTGGGAACTCGTCGAATGCGCAGATGAGGAAAATATTAATTATTTTACTTGCGATGTTTGTACTAATAAAATTTGAAAAAATTTTCTATTGTACCAATTAAATGTCTTTTTATTAACATTGTTAGTCATTTAGACTTGAAAATCTACTAATTTAACAGTTGGTCGGTACTGGACGACACTTTTTCGTTTCCTAAAAATTACAACTTTTTTACTTTTGTGAATTATCAATTCTTATTAATAAATTTCACAAAAATAATTTTGCTCCTCTTATTAAGTTACATCTATACTACAAACACGTTTTTGAATTTTATCGACTCTAACCAAAGATATAACCAAAAAACTTAGAGCGGTCGGTACTGCACGACTCTCCCCTATCATACGCGAGTGTAGAGTTACTGTTTTTACGCATCTTGAACTATATAAGAGTCTTTTGATTCGAGCTTTTTGATCGTGAAATTAAAGTGACATATTTGTGTGTGTGATATTCTATACGGTACTACTGTCCTTGACTACTGTGAACCTGCCGAAAGAGCTTCCTGTCTGCATAGATAACTGTAGCGAGCACAGTGACCATGAATGCATACTAGTAGTTCTCGTGAACAGTAACATTAAGGCGGGTGCTTCCAAATGTTTAATACAGACAAAAGCAATAAATAAATTTCAAATTCGAGGTCAAAGTTGTAATATCGCGTTTTAAATATTCCAAATAATTTTTCTTGAATTTTATAATCAAAGCTTGAAGCTTTGAATACGAGTTACAATTCTCAAGTTTAATTACATTCGAGTCATTAGATTCTCTTAATAAAACGAGACTGGAAAGCATTATAATCCATGCCATTAGCGCCTAAACAAGGCTGCTTTTTTCACATTAAAATTCGGAATTATTATGCGCCTAAAGCGGCTGCTGTTCTTCCGTCTTGTAATTAGGCATCCTTGAGCGCCCACAGTGATTGCCGTTTCTTTTTTCGTTAAAATTGAGAAGTATAAGACTCCCAAAGGGGCCTCTCCTTCTTTCTATCAGTCTTGAGAATCGTTAGGCGTCCATAGAGGCTACCCTTTCTTTTCTCATTAAAATTGAAAAGTATTAGACGCCCAAAGGGGCCACTCCTTTTTTGTATCAATGTTCAGAATCATTAAGCGCCCAATGCGGCTGCTCGAAATTTTTCTGAATATCCGAATTCCGTGGCGCTCGACTTGTAAATTGCGGATTTCAAATGATCTCTGTTTTACCAGTGTTGAATTCTAATTCCTACCACGTGTAGCGTTACAATCTTATTTTAGACTCAATCGATAACGTTGGGTGTGACATGAAGATGGTAAGGGGGCTCGCGAGCCCCCCGAGCGTGTGACACAAAATTACATTGATTGATGGGTCTATCTTATACTTCGTCTATGGTAATAGGGCCAGGACCTTACCAATCGGTCACAGAAAAATACATTGGGAGATAGGTCTATCCTATACTTCGTCTGTGATTTTACTTCGGATGACATCCAAATCACGTATCTTAGGTCGGTATACGATTTTACTTCAATATCCAACCTCCTTTCTACACCGTACTCACTTCTCATAGTACTCAACAGAGGTCACGTTCCAAAACCGTTGCAATTTAAAATTTCATGGCGGGAAATCCTGCGAACTAAGAACCAAAGATTCCCGACCTGTATCTTCCGCTTAATCAATATTACAAATTACCTGAACTATCCCCCTCCAGCTTCGCCAAACATTTCTCCCAATACCTTATCTAAACTATACCGATCATTTCACCCTTACAACATTTCTAGTAATAACATTCAAATTGTGTCATTCAATATTTGCACATACCGCGAACGGGACACTAAACGCGATCCAAAAAAGGGGTGCGTTCTATCCTGTCCTGACAAGAGTCAAAGGCTAACCGGCTCCACGTTTTGTGGCTCGAGTTTATTGCTCTTAAGTAGATACTGACCGTCCTGCACAAAGGGATGCGTCAGCATCCCCCTTCCGGTGGACCAGTTCTCTGTCAGCGGAAATTGACCGAGAAGTTTTGAAAACGAGAGTCAAAGGCTAACTGGATGCATTTTGCGGTTTGCCTCCGTGCACAATGGAGTGGACAGTGGCCATTGTCCGCGAAGAGGCGGCAGCATCCCCTTTCTGGATGGACCAGTTTCCCAATGGCACAGGATCCACGAAAAGTGCCCCGGCCAGGATACTCAGGGGCAGGACCTCGCCACGCGAGCGAACAGGTTTCGAAGGGATGATGCTCTGTGTCGACGAACGAAAATAGATCGTGATCCAGATCAGGTGAAAAACTGGTCCATCGTACGCAGACCCTCTCGAAAACGGGAGCGAGTCGTCCACGTGCTGTTTGACGGAGCAAAGATCAGGGATAGGAGAAGTGGCCAGCAGGTTCACCAGTCGCGAATAACAGGTTGCACTAAACGTTGGATGTTGATCATTTGTACTGAAAATCTGATATGAATTTCTAAGTAGTACATATTTCTACAACTGGGGATCAAAGATGATTAAGTCCCTCGTTTGACTGGTCCACCGCTTCGTGTTTTACTTTAGAGGCATGTGACTCTGATCTAAAATTGATGAGCTCAGTATATACAAACTTGCGCCAATTGACGGGTAAAAGGGGAATTAATCGATCTGTAAATATCCGGAGGAAGTCGTAATAAGAGCTTCGAATGGGCTACCCTTTAGTTTGTATTTCGTATTATCGCCATAGAACTCGTCCTCTCGGGCCTGTCTCGGCCTGTCTGCTTCAATTTCCGCGGACTTGTCCCAGAGAAAATTCTCGTCGGTCCTAAACGAACTCTGTCTCGACGACAAAAAGGGGTTCGAGGCAAAGGACAAAGGAGAGCCCGAGCACTCGATCAAAAGTGAAAAAAAGACGAGAGAAAGGAGAAAATAAAGGCCGGTGACGTGTGTGTCACACGAGACGCCGAAACCAGCCCACATTGGCCACTTCTTTCACCTGTCCATCATTCGCCGCTCCCCGCGCCCCACCACACCAACCCCCGTCGACGAAGACGTCTCGCTGAAAGAGGACATTTGCGTTTCCGTGCTCGTACCAGTCATTGTACGCTTTTATCGGCCGTTTCGCGTTCAGTTCTACAGGGGATTTCGTGCTCGTCGCGGAGAATACTTGAAAAGGGAGCCACTATAATTGACTGCTTTATTCCGAATTCAACGCTGCTCCACGCGCCGATACATAATCGCCTGGCTAACATCGATACGTGATCGTGCGAGTTATAGCGAATAAACGAGCACCGAGGTGGAGGGAAAAATGTTACACCACGATCGAGGGGTGTTAACACGACCATCGAAAACGGCATCTTCGGTGTTATGTATCGAAACGGTTGATCCTTAACCGATCAAGCGTCACGCGGATTCTTTCGTCACCTTCGTTTTGCCTGTGGGTGAAGAATCGAGAACAGCGTGACCTCTCCGAACGAAATCAAACGAGCACGATTGAGAGAGCACTTTCGCGGGTCTCGCGAGAGGAAACCAAGCACGTCCGTGGTGGAACACTCTTTCTTCCTCTGTCCTGCCCGCAGCCACCCTCTTTCACCCTCTGTCGAGTTAATTTCAGTTTCGTCTGCAAAGACGTGTTCCCCCGGAGGAGGCCATGAAAAGGTTTCACTGCGTGCACGCTGCATTACCTCCATTCGTATCGGTAACGAGGCCGACTCCCACACCTCCTCCCATATTCCTCAACAGGATTTCGTGCACAGCGCGGGGCATAAGCGCGTAGACGCGCGGTATTGCCAGGACACCCCGTATACAAGGAGGGCGTATTTGTTTTACTGCCTGGCTGCTGGCATTGGTTGAGAACGTGCTCCGCATTCTTGAAATCGTGCCACCCTTGTTACGGCATAGACTCTCCACTGCCACCCCGCTCCCACCGCCCCAGCCATCAACCTGGCTCTCCTCTTCGACGATGCCTAGCATCTTCCAGAATCGACGGGAGGATCTTCGTCCTTTCTGCCACCCTCGACTTCCAGGGCTATAAAAATTCTTGATTCCTGTAATGGTCACGCGATGTACGCGGGGGGAGGAACACTGGCGCGCGTTCGCCATATTTCTGAATTAAGGGTGCTGCTTGGGCGACAGGGGGTTGCTTTGGGAATGGCAGCTTGGAAGGGTGACGACAGTGGACAGCAATTTCAAATCGTCGTTGGTCTCCAAGGATATGTTCTGAGTTAACGTTGAGTTACATGTGGCTTCAGTGTCTGTTGCTATTGGATACAAATGATTGCTGTGTATATGTAAGTGTCCCGCTGTTCAATTCTGCTTGACTCTAAATTTTATTCCCAAACAGTTTGCCAAGTATTCGCCACTGGTACACCCAAAAATCAATCCCACTTCACCCCCATAATTACCCATACAGAGGTCATCATAACAATCCACCAATCATGGCAGCGCAAGAATCTTTCAGCCACAGATACGATCTCCGCCACACTTGGCATCCACTTCTCAACGCCCCAAACGGCGACCGCAATCGCGAAGCTCGTCCTCCATACCACACCTCTTAAAGAAATGCAAATAAATCTGGCAGGTTAATCGTGGAAGCGTTCTCATTTTTCTGTCCCAATGGCAATCGTAAAATCCTTATCTCCCTCGACGAGTCCCGGCGCGTCCCCTCTCGAAACAATACGCTGTATCTGATTTCCGGTTCCGCGTAGGGGAGCAGGGTAGTGAGCCGTCACACGGTGGACCGCGTCTTTCGCCGTCGCGGAAACAGCAGAAGTATCAGAGCGCGATAAGGGAAGGTGAGCGGCGGCCGGAGGGGTGCGGGAAAGAAGGACAGGGCGGAAGAGTCCAGCACTCTGTCGATCCTAATTTACGGCCAGGATTCCAGGCGTTTATGCCTTTCCGATAAGGTCGTTCACGCAGATGCTGCGCCTGCACCGATGGATCTTCCTCCTCATTCTTCTTCCCACCCTTTTCCACGGCTTTCCCTGCAGGTGTCGGCTTTGGCCTGATGATAGGCTGCGACGAAATGTTGCCCCGAGATTGGTATTTCTCATCGTTAAAGGCGCTGCTGGAAATTTTTATTCGTAAATGTGGAGCCCTAGCAGAGTCCTCCTGGACGAACACTGTGCCATTCCTCGCAGTTGCCTCATCAAAGGGCATTCCTACTCTGTCTGCTCCTTCCTGCCCTCGAGATTATAGCCGGGGATAAAATCAACCGGTCTTCGCATCTTTGTGGCAAGTTTTCTGGGGAAGATACGATCGGGTTATACTTTTCGTGTGGATGATGTGTGTTGGAAAGGGGTCTGAAAGACGTAATTGCCTTACAATTGGTAATGGATGAATTTATTTATAATCTTGTAGTTTAATTAACTGATACTTTCTGAGCTCTACCAGATTCCATCTTGTGATTCCATCTTCGATCGTGTAATTAATTTCTCTTGTGCCCCTCTTACGTTAATTCAAAAATGTCAAGTGTCTTTTCGTCTTCAAAAGGTTAGTTCACAGTAAGTTCCACGAGGTTCTGTAGACGGGGGTTGCACAATCTCTTTGAAAGCAGAAGGGTTGTGTAAATGTTATTATGTTGAAATTAACCGCAACGGGGTAGATTACATAATGACGAACGTCAGGCTCGAACGTAGATAAAATCGATTGCTCCACTGGAAGAAACCCGCGGCAAATCTGGTTTAAACATTATAGAATCGACGGGGTAATAAATTTCATTTCAATTCCCCATCGATCAGTCGACGGCCGCGATAATATTTGTTTAAGGGACAGGCGACCGGAGATTCGATAAAATTGGAAATTTCGGCTTTTTTCCGTCCGAGGGAGGGGTGTTAAATTCCCTGTGAGATTCGATTGGTCGACGGTCCGTGGCGGGCACAGATTTCCTGTCCGGAAGCAGAGGCAAGATGGGCTTGTTCATGGTTTTTCGTCACACTGGCACCTTTCCCCATCCCCTTATCTTCGTTTTCCAAATACTGATGCAAGTTGCAGCCAATTATCGAAGGAAAGATTAATTTAAATAAATTTTGTGGCAAGGATTCCTCTAATATATGTGCAATTACTCACGAAAGTATCCGCCCCCCCCCCATATATATATAACATATTGTACTTATTTAAGTAATGTTAAATTCAGAATTGTCGATTGTTATTTACATTGGTTTAAACCTCTAAAAATATATTTTTAGCTAGTACCATCACCAAAGAAATGCTCAAGAACATTTTGCTGAACGAATAATTGTGATCCAGATAAGCCCGATGTTCACAGAAAATTAGTTTAATCTGTAATTACGGTTAATAAATTGTAATTACGGTTGCATAAATTAAATATCGAATTTGGGAGAATATTTCTTGCGCGATCGTTGGTACTTCCACGGGCAATATTACTTTTTTAAATAATCTATATAGAATTTTAAAATTGAATGCACTAATGGGAATTAGAATCGCGAATTCTTACTTTGAAGTCGATTTAATATGTAAAATAATAATAGGTGTGTGAGTAACAGAAGATTAAATTTTTTTACTTCAAACAAGCAAATCCATCAGAACAATATTTCCTACACCCCCTTTCAAAAATTTAAACCTTCCTATACGATTTACATCTACCAAACCAAAGTCCTTTGCAGAGATGGGCAAAAAATTATTTGAAATAAAAATTTCGCACACAAATTTTTATTTCAAATAATTTTTTGCCCATCTCTGGTCCTTTGAAATGAACATTCCAACCGTAGAAGATAATAATGCAGTAGAATACTCCCACGTAAATCCTTGACCAAGCCTCCAACTGATAATCGGATAAGGAATGTTAATTACCAGTAACCTAGTTCTCACGACCATCACCATCGGAATCAGACTAACCAACGTCAGTCCCACCTTGCATCGAGCATCATTCCATGAAATTACTCAAGTAACCCGCGACCATCTCGATTTCCCCGCGACTTACTTTCCACCCCCCCATGAATCACGCTAGTTCACCCTTAAACCGTCCTCGAAGACAGAAATGAAAGCGACGCCGGCACTTTGTACACCCAGGGACACCGGCTTCCAAGGGAGAGTATCGATATAGCTACTCTTACTTTTGGCTACTATCCGCGGAAGTCGACAAGGGGGTTTGCTGGTAGGGGAGGGAAGGGATAGGATGGCCAGAATTTATAGCGTCTTTTGCGATCCCGGCGGGCAGGGATGAGGCCGCCACCCCTCAGACTCAATGTTTTCTGCAGGGAAAGTCGGAAGTCGAGTCGAACCCTGGCCAGGACTAGCCGTATCCCATACGTCTTGCTAACAGACTGGATAGGTTTGGTCGTGTCCACGGGCAGAAGAAAAAATTCTTTAAAATCGTCCGAGCGATCTGACTCTCCGCTCGTCGCGCGTTCAGACGCGTCCCGCTTCAGTTAACGTCCCGGTGTAGGTTTCGTTTCTTAATTCGCCTCAGGAAAGGCGGAATCGATTTTCGAAGGTGGCCCAGCTTGGACAATACGTGCACGCTATCGGGTAGATTTAGTTGGACGACCAAGTCCCTCCATTTTCCGAATGGACTTCTGACCCAACCATCCCACGGCTCACGGGGGATGCTTTTTATTAGACTCCGCCAGGATCACCCGGTATACCGGCGCGATCGTGAGCGTGTGTCGTGGCCCTCTGTGTGCATGCACACACGCGCGCGTCGCGCGTAAGCGAGGAGTCCCGTATATGCCACGGCCGTGGCCATGTTCGGGGTGGAGGGACAGCCCCATTCGCCAAATTAACTGCGTTAGACCGGGACCCTGGAATTCTTTACGCTTTCCTCGACCTACGACCGGCCATTTTACGCTGGATTTTTCGACGAAAACGCTCGCCCTTCGACCCCCCTATTTCCTACCCCCACGGTCGTGCTTCTCCTTTTATTTTCCGCGCCTGATTACCCCCGGCTGAATTTAATTTCGAATACATTGCGCTTCGCCGGCGCGCGTGTGTCCCCGTATATGGCACGGTCGACGGGGGTTTGTTAAGAATACGACGACGAAAGGTATTGCAAAATTTTTGGCAAGGTGGTGGAGTCGATGGTTACTTACCTGTGTCGCGAGATTTTAGTTTGCTTCTCTTTATTATCTACTGCCTCGCCTGTGAGTAGTGAATTGATAATTGAGGGGCCCAGTAGAAAACAAGCACTCGCCACTATTTTATAATGTCAGAGGAAAGTAAGTTGAAGGAAAAATTATTTTCGAAGGAAGGTTATTTTAAACGGTATTTGAATTAGATGGTAGGCAAATGACGACTATTATCAAATTTTAGCTGAAACATTAATTAAACTTTTTCATTTCGCCGTATACCTATATTGTTTACCACTATTTCTTAATATTTGTCTTTCGCTATCTTTCCGTTTATTCCAATTAGGAGACCGTTTTTGAACTCCACTTTTAACTGTGTTTGCATCGGGTAAAGGATTAATTTCTCTACATATCTGTTACTTCTATGGAGCCGAGTGGCATAGGCCCCTCTTCCTCTACGGATTTGTCTTTACTCAGCATGAAGAAAATTTAATATGATTCTTATGGTGGAAAGATACGATAATTGATGCATATATGGAATGCGTCTGTTTCTCACCGAACCCCTCAATTTTATTGCAGGTGATAATCTGTTGTAGTCAATAGTAGGTACTCTGAAATGTTGGGATGGAGAAGATATACTCAAATAATTCTTATATTGTAATCCATATTTAGAAGTAGTAGCCCCTCAGTCGAGGTCTACTGTTTTCAGTTTATTTGATTGTTTTAATAATTTCGTTTCTTCGATGCCCCAGATCCAGATCGTCAAAGTCGCGCGACTTTGTTCTCAGCTTTCTTTCCGAAAGCGGTGAAAGTGCATAATGCGAGGAACTTAAGTAACGATTTCACTAGGAAACTTCCGCGCGACGAGACTTTAAAGGCGAGCGGCCAAGACGACGGCGGCTTAATCGAATCGCTAATGTTTGCAAAATCTTTGTTGGAGACGTCTTAAAGAGATGGAGGCGAATCGGCGCTCAGCTGAGCGCGAGAGACAAGGATCCTTTAATCCAAAGCAAAGAGACACCGTCCATGCGAGAAAAAGAGCTCGCCCGTCTTTGTATTGCGGATTTTCAGATAACTGAATTCAGAGCGACGGGGACAGAAACTTACCCCCTTCAACGTTCGTCGTAACTCGTTTCATCCTTGCATCAAAAAGGAGGTCGTCGAGCGGGGCGCGATCAAAAGGGAGAGCTCCTTGCCCTAGAAAAATCGTAATTTCTTCTACCTGGTCACACGATCAATTACGTGACGCTGCTAACACGAGCACGACACCCTGACACTTGCATATGGGTCAGGACGTTCCCCACTTGCATAGTACACGTTTTTGCTTTCTTCATTTCATCAACTGTTATCAATTCCTTCAATGACAAAAATGAGAGTTTGCAGTTGGAATAGTCTTCCTAAGCTGATCTACTTTTTAGTTTCGAGGTCGATGGAATATTCCCTAAGTTTGTTAAAGTTTTAAAGAAACATAGAAAAATTTTTCACCTATTGTAACATATTAACACTCCTAGATCATAGAAACTAGCCCAAGAAGAATATATGTTTTTCCTTTCTGTTCATATTGTAGTTAGGTATTGGTTGATAGAAGTCTTGCACTATATCGTCGGTGTTTGTTCTTTTGGTCGTGGCCCATAATCAATTGCATTCTTCTCTTAAGTTGGCCTGTATTGTATTTGTGAGGACTGGGTACGGGATTTGTTATTTAATTTCGTGTGGAGAGAGGAATATTGCTTCCTCTTGCGGAAAAGTCGACTATCTCGTTACCAGGTATGCCTTCATAGGAGAGAAACCAGAAAAGCAGAAAAGAAAAGGCGACTATGACCCGACTTAGAATTCTCCGCTCCAAAATACCCTGTAATAACGAAATAACGGTCAACCATCTATTATACGAACGCAGAGGTGAAAATAGAAACTGAATCCAGACACGGTCCTGACATCACAGGATCACATAAAAAAACACCCTGAATTACCTAAAAGACACAAACCCCAAAAATCCAGCTATCTCAATATAGAAAAAAAACACAAAGTAAATTCGTTTACACAAATTTGACTACTTATACCTATTAAGTTATATCATTAAGTTGTGTCTACTTTAACAATGAACTCAACGTTCGCATAAGTCCGTGGATAGTGCCCAGCATCAACGTCAGTATGTTTATCTAAATGGGAAGCTCATCGTCCCCAGAGCGTGCAAGTGAATTCACGAGTGGAAGCGTGTCGCAGCTCGATTCCCTAAGAACGGATGAAATCGTTGAAACGTTCCGCGTGCGGCGATTCACTTCAGAGGGCCAGGAAGCCCCGTAATCCCAGGTGCCCGAAAATCCCTATCAATCGGCGGAAATCATCCCCGGTTCCTCGCCGCGTATCCTTTCTCGTTAAATCCCTCCCCCGCCCGTCGGTGGCCAGTCCATCTCCTCCAGGTAGAATATCCGCGTTCGATCGCGAATAACTTTCTGAATAGGTGATCACGTAAAACTGATTTAGCAATTTGCCCATTCCGGAGCGGCGCGATCTTAGTTCAAATTGAGTATAGTCCAAGTCTTACTCCGGTGAACCACTACTAATCCAATTCCAGAGATCCCAAGACGTCCCTGGTGGGAGGGGGCGGGCGGAGGGGTGGTTTGGGGCGGCGAGGACGAAAGAGAAAGAGCGGCGGAGAGGCGACGCGCAGACAGAAGGTGAAAGAGATAGAGCGAGCGGGGCGTAGGGAGAAGGGGTGGGAAGGGGGTGGGGGTGGACGGGAGAGTTTCAGGCGAAGATATAATATCGCCTATGCAAATAGCCTTTGGACTTAGACCGGCTGAATATACTTTAGGGCTCGCAGCTCCAGTTAGACCGTGTCGTATATTCCAAGGGGGTGCGGGTGGCTCTCCGTGTGCAGACGCTCTTAAAAAATTCCATCAGCGGAACGTGCCTCGTTACGCTGTTGTTCGACACAGTCACCCCGCGAACGGACCCTCGCGCGGTGTTTAAGCGGAAGTTTCACCGAGTTACGTGCGGACGGCTACCTCGTCCTTTTTCCCACCCCTTTCTTTGCGCCCGCTTTTGGAGCATGGGATCTTTGCACGCGCTAATGCTTGCCGAATCTGGTGATAGTTTCTTGGAGGTTGTCGTTGTTCCTTGGAAGAGGTAGCACTTCGTTGCTGTCGGTCTCTCGAGTGAACCAATCGAAGGAAATGAAGTGCGGCAGTACACTGTTGTTTAGGGGAATTTAGAACCATTTTCTTCCATTACCAATGCTGTTCTCTGATAACCTCTCCTAGCTGGAATGGAATTTCGTACTGGATTCTTACCACCAGAAAATTATTACCAATATCTATTGCCATTATTAAGCCACCCTTGCAAAGACTACCTTTTCATTTCGTGCTTCACCTCCGGTAAGCTTGACCAACGCACAAACAGGCACAACTTTTCCACTTACTGTGCGGAAAATAACGCGGCAACGTCCACCATGACGAGAGGGACGGGGAAGGTACGCCGCGCAAGAGGCGAACGTAACCGATGAAGCGAAAAGGGGTGCGAAAGGGGAGAACCGGGGCGGCTGTAAAACCGGGGGGGTAGAGAAGTCGGGGTTAGCGGCTTGGGGGAGGGTGAGGCGGGGAGGGGGTAACATTAGGCAGGGTTTCCAGACGAGACGAGGGTAGGACGTTTGAGGTCAGTTCGGGGCGGTTTTTTCAACCCCCGGAGCGAGTCGCTCAATACCAAGCCGCCCCTCGACTGACCAATGGTCGTACTCCGGCCCCCACCAGGCCAACTGGCTGACCAGCCAGCCGATTGGACGAAAACCTCCCGAGGGATACTCTATCCGGCAAGGATACTCACGGCCCGAATCCTCCAGACCCGCTAACTAACCCGGAGAGAGGAGAGAGAGATTACGTACCGGGTGTGTACGTTCGATATCGGCCACTCCGTCGAGGTGCACTCTCCTCTGGCCACGGAATTCTAACGGCGTCTCATCCGGCAAAGGAATTTCCGACGCTTCGCGGAGGAGGGGGATTACAACGAATTTATGCACCCGTCGAATTCTGTCCTGATTATTCTGCCGACCTCGCGCCACGGAATTATTCCAGATATACGACGAACGAGCGAAACGGGACTCTGCTGCACGCGTTGTAATTGATTTCAGGGAAACTGTCCCGCGGCTGCTACCCGCTTTACGTTCCAACGCGAGGAGTGCAAGCAGTTTGTCCCTGGCCTCGTGGAATTTTATGACTGTCCGTTGCGTGGGGTCAGGTCTGGCTGATTCCCAGTGGGCTGTTTAATTGTGTCGATGCTTGGATACTGGGAGTGGAGATGAATTCAATTTTAAAGTCGTGTGGGAACTGGGGGTGTGTGGTATGGAGTTGTAGTGAAATGTTGAAATAGAAATTTATTTAATAGGAAAGGAAATAATGGAGACAGATATTTATTGAAGTAATATTTACTTTGAAAGAAATACACGTAGGGGAAATAAAATTATTAAATACCAATGTAGGTTCGGAACACCCTCTACCCCAATTGGTTCATGTAACCAAGAGTCTACCTTGCACACCATTTTCAGATTCCTTTACGAAGGCTTCTGCCAAAAGCACCAACGTCGCGTGATCGCGATATCCCGTACTGGAAAAGTTCAGCATTTCCTGCCGTGTCACCCGCTAGACGTGCAGAGATGGAAACGGTGTTGCAAGGTGGCGTCGATGCAGCCGTACGTTCGACTGTTTACGAATGTTATCAGCAATAACAATGGGACACCCTGTATCCGTCCAGTGGCAGCGTTGGTCGCTGTACAGTTTGCCCAAGATGATATCGGCGTCCCTCCTTTTCGTTAGGTTCCGTCGTTACTAAAGCAAATGGGTCTTGAAACCCTGCCAAAATTCAGATCAAGCCGCCGACTTAAAGACACCTTAAAGCAACCGAGCCCAGGGACGAAGCCCCGAGCCCGGCGAGGAAGGGGTTGACGCTCGAGGGGGCGCGGGACGAGGGCCGCGCGGAAATTTCGAGCCGTCGTTCACGGTGGAAATGACGTCGCGAGTTAATTTGGATCGATTTCCGACCGCCGAGCGGTTACCACCGGCGGGCCGCGTCTTCCTCTTTAAACTTCCGGTCGAACGGCTGTTTATCGGCGTATTGGAAATTTCGCGCGCGCAGATAGCACGTCGAAGGTGTCCTGGAAGAGACACGCCGACTGGACGCTTTCTGTTCCCGTCATCTTCCAAACACGCGGAAAGATTTCTGTAATTCGTGTAGTCATAGGGAAGCGAGCTGCTTTTTCCTGTGCTTCTGTCCCTTTCACTAGTTCCCATGTGACGGAAACTACGCGTGCTCGCAAAAGAATCTTGAAAAATATATAATTCCAGTAACCGTGTCTTTAAATTGAAAACTGGAGGGATATTATGGGCATTGGAAATCGTGGAATATCAAAATAAATATCAAATTACTTCTAGTAATTGAAAACTCTTGAAAAATTGTTAAATCTTCAAAAATTGAAACAACTTGAAAGTCACAAGTAATTTAGATCACAAAAGATTAAAATTTAAGATTACAAAAGATTAAAATCCAAAATCGCAAAAGATTAAAATCCAAGATCATAAAAAATTAAAATCTAATGTAAAAGCTAGTATTTTTAAGTATTTTTAAATATGTATAAGTGGAATTATGGGTCAGAAGGGACCCTTGCATCCGAAGAGTGATCAAGCTATCCGCCTTCCAAGGGTAAATATGGAATTCCACTAGATGAACTCAGATTTCAACCCCTATTCCGTCAGAATCCTTCATTCGTTGCTTCTAATGATTTCTACACGACGACCCTAAGAAATTCACAAAGTGTCACTAGTACAGCAAATATGATGTTGCACGCTACCACCGTGCCTTTCCCGTCGTTGTCGTCGGGATATCTCCGCGAACTTTTCGCCCACGCTCGCGTATCGTCCAAAATTCACCGCCACCGTGATCCTCGCCGCAATCTTCCCCGCGCGACAGGTATTTCTACGGTTATTTTTTTCCTCCTTCCGTGGGTCTTTACTCGTTCGTACGGCGCAGACAGGACTGGCTGGGCTCGAGCCCACGGGACTGGGATCAAAGGAAGAATTATCAGGGTTCCGAGCGCGGCCCGGGATTTGGTCCCGTAGGAGACTTACCACATGTAAATAAGGACAGAGCTTCTGTAGCTCGCTCCTGCCCTGCGTAAATAACATTTTTCCGATAGCGACGGAATAACCCTCCAGCTCGCTGCAGAGCCACCCCTCGGACGATCTTTTGTCGCTTGTTTCGTGCCCGTTGATCGCAGGGAAATCGAGGAGACGGTGTTCTTAACACGTTGGCTGATAGACGAACAATATCTGTCAGCCGTTTCGATTTATCGTCGTCCTCCTTGCAGTTAGAACGTCTCGTATATTACTTGATAGTGCGTGCAAAAACTAACCTCACCGATTCCATTTTGTTTAGAGTAAAATTGATTGTTCTAGTTTACCCTTATTGAAGTAGACATCCTCAGTAACGCTGTACAGAAGAGTCAAGAATCAGGTTATTGGAGAGTCGCCTAAACTTGAAACAGTACAATACAGTGCTAAACAGCGGCAGTACAAACTAAACAGTAGCAAGCCACGATCAATAACAGTAACACAAAAAGAGAAGGAATTCCAATGGACCGTATCTGCAGGTTTGAAAGCACGACGTAGTCCCTGATTTCTCGCGTTTCTCGTTCGCCCTTCCTTTTTTATCCTTCCCTTTTCTCCTCGAGCCGCAGCACCATCACCTTCCTCGTTCCTCCCCCACACAATGGAAGGGTGAAAGAGGGGGGAGAGGATTTTTGTTTTCCCCGCTCCTTTTTTTTTTCCACGCTCGGCCAGCATATTCGGCGCGGCGGTGGCGGTTCTACGTTTCAAAATGTATGCAAAAGACTGGAGCACCCCGCGCATCCTAACACGGTACACACCCCCGAGAAAATCGTTTCACCCTCGGCGAGCAGCCAGCGCGATGCTTTCTGTTCCGTTGCCGTTCCTCTGGCCACGTTGAGCGCGCCGTAACGAGCGAGTGAAACGCGCGAACATCTCGACGCTCGGAAAACGCTCCGTCTTGCCGTGGATTGGGGTGGTTTCCAGTAGGGTGGCGAAGGTCGAGGTCGACGCTACATTTTCGTTGGACTGTACTGGGGTCCGGTCGGCGTAGTTACCATCGATTCGTGGCCGCAACTGTTTCGCCGTTTAAAAAAGGAACGCCTCGAGTCCTCGGGGTGGAAAGACATCTTTCCCCGACATATATTTCTGTTTGTCCAAAGGGCCAGGCAACAGCCTCCGCACAATATGGGGTCATTTTACGTGTTTTCTTACATGGGCGCAGGTTGCTGGCCCTCCTCTAGCTACGATATCGATATTTCTGCGGCATAGGAGGGGGACGCCGTACGTTCACGAAAATTGGGGAGATCGGTATTGAAGATTTTTAAAATGTTGCTTATTTCTGTGACTCTTTTGCTGTAACTAACTTCTGGTAGATAGTGGTGTTGCAAGGAAAGAAAGGTTTGTTTGAATTGAGGATCTTGCAGCAAGAGGGGTTCTACTCCCGTTTTGACAGTTTTTAAGTTGTGACGTGTAATATATATGTACAAAAATCTACATCGTTTGGTTCACGTTTGATGCAAATTCGAGAACAAATGAGCGATTTACTGCAAATGTTGAACCTGCAACTTATTACTGTTTCGTGCAATATTTTTGTTTTGGGCAGGTCCAAATTGGAAGAATTCGCCAAAAATGGAAGTAAAAACTTATCAACTCAATACCTTACTACTTATTGTGTGAAAATATATATTTTTCAATTAGTGTTCTCTTTTTAATGTTAAAGGGTCTCCCTACTTTGAGGGTTCGAGAAGGAGCGCAATATTTGTAATTTTTTTAAGAGAATTCCCCAAATTATATTAATTGAAAACTGTATGCCTATATTTGTACATATTTAGGCAACAGTTAAAAAAAATTTATTAAGAGAAAGGGTACCTGAAACATTAAACGCGGTTTTCTTAAATCTACGTTTTTCGAATTGGTTAGTATGATATCTCAAAAACCAATCACCCTATTTACTTCAAACTTGGTATATATATCTTCAGTAGATGTCCCATTCTCGTCGTTACTATAATCATGTCGGTTTTTGCAAAATTAGACTTTTGCGACTTAAAAAACCACCGAATTTTTTGTAGAAATCGATGTCTGTTTTAGACGCTGTCATTTTTTTTTAGTTCTCAGTATTTCTCATTTGATCTAGTTCAGACGATAGCCACACCCATAAAGATTATACAAATTTTTAAATTTTTGTAAGGCGTTCCATTTCAAGCACTATAACTCCGGTTATAACCACTATTTTTGGATACAATTTTTATTTCATATTCTCCAAAGATTGACAAATAAAACCATAAAGCTGGAAGTAAATATAATTAATAGTTTTGTTTTAAAAAATTTCCAAAGTTCGCATCATTTTTCGTCCGTCAAGGTAGGGAGACCCCTTAAGTCGAAGCCATAATTTTATAAACAGTGTTTTCTAATTTACTTGAAGTTGGTAAAGATGGAGCTGCACCCCTCTTGGGGGAAAGGGAGAGCTTCTATTTCGTGTGTTTAAAACATAACTACGGGATATCTCAAATACACACCTTGTGTTACGTTACGCTATGTTTCCGCGGACGAATTGAATAGGGAAGAATTTTATTGATACTTCGATGCCTTGAGTAATTCAGAAGATTCTTCGGGTAACAATCGAAGATATTTCGAGCGACTCCATACCTTTCCAGTTGATTAAATCGCCCCCCTGCTGTTCTCCGAAACCCGTGAATTTTTCTCGTTCTCAAACCCTTGCCTCGCCACGGACGATCAAGCCGTCGCCAGCGCGATATTTGAATTTCTTCATAAACAGAGGGCACATCCACCGTAACGATTACATCCCTCAACCCTCGCGACTACGGAGGAGAACAATTTTCACCGGGGGATTTATCGGGGCGGGAAGTCTTGCGGGCAACTGTACCTCGTGCTTATAACTCGTGCTTGGAACCTCAGCAAAGTGGATCTTGGTGGTGCATATTGATTTACGATAATTTCATTATTTCCCCAAGGGGCAGGGGGTGAGGAGGGCGGCTTCTTGTAACCGATTAACGTCTCTTCCGGGCAACTGTCCGCCAATTGAAATGCAAACGATCGCCGGCGTTATCCCGTTTCTTTTCGGTCGGCCAATTTGACTTCGTCTCGAAGATCGTTCGAGGATCGAGAATTTCCTGCTGGTTGCCCGGCTGTACACCCGTGCCAACTTTTTCCTCGCCCTTTTTCCTCTCCTCCCTTCTCCTTTTTCCTTCGCCACCGACGGAAGATACGGATACAAACGAACTACCACGTATCCGTCGAGTCTGCACCGAAGGCGCGGGACAAAGAAGCAGCGAGGAAAAAGCAAAAGGGAAGACGAAGGGAGAAGCGACGGGGCCGAGGGGTGGGTGGAGACTTTTATTGGCTCTGACTTGGCGCCCCCCTAACGTCGTCTACTCGTTTGCCTCGCAGATTTTCATATGTTTTCATCCGCTTGGAAAATTAGGACGTTATACACCAATCGGACTCGCGAGCCTCCTCAGACGGAGGGAGCTGCCTTTGTGAAGCGAGACGCGCTGCCATCGAACCCTCCCTATCGTTTATTGGTACACATTTTTCGTGTGGCTCTTACTTTTGTTAGAAAGGGTGGCCTAACTTGCAACGCGATGCTTGGAGCTCCAATCGCGTCCACAATTATATTTGCAAAATTCGTACACTTTGGAGTTTCAAAAATATCTTGCATCCTTAATAAGGAACGGATAAGCAGACTAGGGTTGTACAATCGGAGATATAGAAATTAGAAATATAGATTTAAAATGTTTTCAATCTTTACTACATTTGTAATCATTGCTTCGACCACTAATGTTCTTCAAAACCAAGTTCTTAACTTAACCCTTCGTGGTCACACGGGGTGTATCGCACCCCAGGTAATTTTTTCCTTTGGGAATATTTCTGTAAATTTTTAGACCTTCATATTAAAACTTAAGAACTTGGTGAATTTTTACAAAAAAATCGTTATCTTCCACAACTATTTTTTCAACTACAAATTTCATCATATCTAAATAAAATTTACAGTTCTAGGAAAAGACTATTAGAGCATGATTGTATGAATATTGCGAATGTACAGTTATCACTGAAAAGTTAAAAGATTAAAAAATACGAAAATGGTAACTCAGAAGGTGTGACCACGAAGGGTTAATAGACAACTAAATGTCGTTCACAAAAGAACAAAGTGCACATCAATCACTATCGTATAATAACTGAGTTTCGATGTCACAATGAAAATCGAGGAAAGCAGTCTTTGGGGTGGAAAAATGCGAAACGGTATCCGCACGATGAATGTTCAAGCAGGGTTCTCTGTAGTCATCTCGGGTTAGAAAAAATGCGACAACGAGGCGGGGGTGGTGTTCCTGTTTGGGAGGTGGCTACATCCACCGCAGGAGGGCGCACATAAAAACCATATTTCGAGGTCCTGCCAGGGCTGCGGCAGGGTGGACCTTGGTTCTAATATATCAAGCCAGATCGATACTATTCCGCAGACTTCGGTTGTTCGGAAACCATCCGGAGCGCCCTTCCACCTCCTTCCTCCTGTTCTCTACGACGACCACTCTCTCAAATATCTCGAAGTTGGAGCATCGGGAAGACGAGGATAAGCCACACGTAGATATAACGTGGAAAATTCGAGGAGTCTCTCCCGATGCGACTTTTACCTTATTATTCTTCCCTCGCCTCTTCCCGTTTGTTATATTCCCGACGAGGCCCTTCTTCTTCGTTTTTTAACGGTTCCCTATGCCTTCCGAGACCATCGACGGTGCTCTAAAAATTGGCAGAAATATCGCACAAATCCTGAACCCATCAAACCATTTTCAATATCACGAATATATCGTTGTGATTCTAGAGCTCGTTTCATAATAACCGCACATTAACACGTTAACCGAAGACACTGTTCTCTACTATTGAATATATTTTCACGTCACATGGTAGCACTGTTATCTCGTTCCAATTCCCTTGCAAGCTACATTATAATAAATTTTTTTAGCGAAAAGGTTATGTAAACATCTTCACTCAGTCCAACCCGAAATAATAACGTTAAATGGAATAAGTTCGTAACAGCGGATTATGTGGCCAGGGTATTAAAAAAGGCTGTCAGAAACGAGCACAGGGTTGCCCCAAATACAAGGTGGTTCCCTCGCGAGCGAACCAAGGAGCATCGTTACACCTCGTCTGTGAAAGGAGACGAATTACGGTGTTGTAAGTGTGAAAAATAGGTTAACGATCGAAAGTGCTCCCGAATCTGTATCGATCCCGGTGAAGTGGCGGGAGGGCAACGAAATCAGATTACACAAAGGGCCTCTTACCTGATGCGCTGCGTGCGAAGCCTGGCCCAAAACTGCTACCCCTTTCGGCCTGGAAAAGGGGTAATAGTTTTCCGCGGTCGCACGTCGGTGCTCGTGTGCGTGCACAGGAAGCTACCGCCAGGTATACACACGCAACCGGATCGTCCCCCTTCCCAACGATATGCCTATGCTGTTGCTCGGCTAGAGATCCATGCCAGCCGGGTATTCCTATTCGCCCGTCGGGCATACGGACACTCTGCTCGACGGTCTCGGTTAAAAATTCAGAAATAACTGACGTTCATGGCCCTCCATCGCCTCTATTTGCATGTTTCATCACTGCGCAGGGTTGTACCAGAAATTAAATTGGGTGGCCATAGCGAGGTAGGTACATACCGCGGTTCTAGTAGAATACTTAAGAGATCGTTATGTGGAAGTTGTAGATTGTAGAACGATTCAGACTTGGCTTAGAAATGTGGAACAAGCTTCTCCTCCGCGAGAAGTTTTCTAGCGAATTGAAGTAGAACGCTGGGAGGTAATACCTATTTGTAATGGAATCACGATCTAGGTATTAGATAAAAGACTACGAGGCGACTACAATGAGAATTCCAGTTCAATTCTTTATATCTACATTCAAAGAAGTCCAGCGTTACTTTTCCTATTATCGGGCCAATCTTCCTCATCGTCGATGCACAACTCGCCTATGAGGAGTCAGTGTCCTCCCGCTGCCTTCGAAGCGACACCGTTTGATCGAATATTCCACGGGCAGAGGTGGCCGCGAATTTTTTGCTGCCGCTGGAAACTCGAAAGGGACGTGGCGCTGGCGAGAAGGGAGCTTCCGAAGGGAAAATCCGGGATTCGGCGAATATTCGGTAGACGGAGACGATAGCCATGCGCGATAGCGCGAGAATTCGCGCGGCCCATTGGGCATAGGTCAGGCAGAAGCCAATCCGACGAAACTCTCAGATATATGATAAAAATTGACTGGAGGCGTCCCCGGGATCGCGCGGAGGAATCGCACGGTGGAAGAGGCCGAAAATTCCGTCCGTCCCTTAAAATCCCTTGGATAACGCGGCTCGAGGAAGCCCCTCGTCCATTCCCTTCGCCGTCCCCGACGATAACGCTGCGTGAGGCGTCTTCTCCAAGGATGGAGAGAAAAAAGGGACTGCCAAGTCATCGGTGCACGATCAAAAAATGATCCATCTGAACTAACCGGGAGGGGTTGCTCCTAGCCACGAGAGAAAGCGTCAGGGACTATATGTATGGGAACCTTCTGTGCCTTCCTTCTGCTTCATATCGCCTTGCGATTTAATGTTTTCTAATCGAAAAGGAAATTATCGGGTCGTTTTCTTAGTAGTGGACAGACTACTTTTTGGTTCTCTTTTCTGTTATATATTCTGAACTTGGAGATGTGATCTTTGGTTCGAGAGTGTATTGAGGAATTTTTATCGTTGATAATTAGAATCAAAATATGATTCTTCCATTCATCCTTACCACTCCTTGTATTATCTTGGAGAATAGGTACAAATGTCTGTAGAATTCTCAAACATGTGTCCCCCATCTTGTACACGACAGTAAATTGTTTATCCAACACTATATAATCTTTACACTTATCCAAGGCCTTCGTCGACTTTCCCAACCAAAAACTGTTCATATACCCATTCAAAAATACAATTTCCATCGGCGATTTAGGGGGGATTCTCACTGACATTTAAGATTTTTTGGGGGGATATCCGGAGGCAACTTTAAACTTGGAGAAAATATTTTTTTATGTCGATCCTCTTTATTATTTATTAATTATTGTGAAATCTTGTCCACCTCTTCGACGTTGTAACTCTTGTTATCGGAATGTGTAGCAACCATCACAGTAATATGATTGTAAGAAGGATAGAAGTTTCTTAAAGTTAGATAGTTTACGTTAGAATTGGTCCACTTGAAAGCAAAAAAAATTAAAAATTGAAGGAGTTATAGCGTTTGAAAGAAAGAGTAAGTTTTTTCCGTAGGCAAAATTTTCACATTATTCTTTATGTATATCGACGAAAAAAAATATTAGAAATAGAAACTAAAATTAAAATTTTAGGTTCAGTGCCAGCGTAAATTATTTAGCTTTAAGAAAATTTTCTTCTTTTTGTAATCAGATGACCGTGACTGGTGCTACACCTGACGCCCATTAATTAATAAATAATAAGAAGAATTGACATAAAACAAAAATTTTTTACAGGTTACATCCCAAAAGAGTTTAATGCAATATTAATTACACCTTTTTTTTTTAAATTCAAAATTTCGTGGCCGTTACACGAGAATTCCCCCTTAACATCAACAAAATTCATTCTGTATACTGTCCAGACATTACGATTATGTCCCCGTGTTTCACCCCCTTCGAGGGACACGGCAGCAGTGATCACAGTCCGCGCGAGCTTATCAATATATCGAGGCATAATTTCCCTCCTCTCGCCGCCGACAAAAGCCAGCTCGGCCCCGCCACGAAAATTTCCTCCGCACGAAACCGTACGCGAAACATTTCCCCGAGTCCCGCAAAGCCGCGCGAAATCCGCGCCCCCGCGCATGATATCGTGCCCCCGCGGCGAAAGTTTTGTCGATCTTCTTCACCGTCGAGCGGAGCCATCGGAGAACAATGGCGCGGTGTATTTCAGCGCGGATCGCCGCCGACTTCGATCGGCGTCGCCGCGTTTATCGACCTTTCCGCGTTCGTTACTGGGTCGTAAGAGCCGCGGCGAAACATCATCCCCCGCGACTAAAAAAAGAACGGAAGAGAGAATAAAAATGAGGAGAGATATTTACGCCACTGCAAAAAATCCCCGGAAACAATGAATAATTTTGTACGTACACGGCGGCTGAACCAGATGTCCACGGACCTGGGAACCGTGAATCACGATTCCCGGTCGCGTTCGTATGGGCTCGGTGGTTCCCGGCGCGCACAGCCTGTCCCCTTTGTTGGCCGGGACCGCTGGAAATGGGGCAATACATATTCCGCTTGATTCCAGCCATTTTTGTATTTGTTTGCAATTTTAATGTGCCCGCAGTCGGGACGGTCGAGCGTGGCCGAGGGCGGGTTGGCGAGGGTGGGCGGCAGGGCGAAGGGTTTGGGCGGAATGCCGGGCGTAAACCGGCAGCCATTACCTTCGATTTCGAAATAAATTGCGCGCCATAAACAGGGTGGTCCATAAGAATACATACGACCGGCTTACCGCGGAGGTACCCAATGTTCTGAAAAATGTAGCCTCGCCTCGCTGATATCGATCCTCAAACTACACCCCCCCTCGGCGTCCTCTGCCTCTCTTCCTCGTATCTCTCCTTTTTTTTCGTCCTCTTGTGTCCCTCCTTCCCCGCGGTTTTCCTCTCGTCGGGCGGAACGCGAAAAAACCGACAGACACTGGCTTAATTTCGATGTACAGTCGAATTCATCTGTCTCCGGCTCGAGGAGCAACGACGTACCCGACGATCTTTGACTGCCGGCCCCTTCCGTTGGCCGCCTCGCCCCGCCCGATATCCGCTCGGCGAGAGATCCTCGAGTGGCCCACCCTCTGCCCACACGTCAAAGCGGTTTTTCGGGATATTTTTTTATTCCTTGTCGACAGGCTGTGTGCGCGCACGTCACTTTTGTCCGCCTGAAAACACCGTCGAGTGGCGATGAAAAAAGTCGGGCGGTAATTACGCGGGGGCCGCGCGTAATTGAGCCCGCCGCCGGGGCCTCTTCGCGGGGGGGCAGGAATTTTTTATAGCGCGCGCGCGCTCGGATATTAGAGCGTCACGGAGGATTTGGGTAATCTCGCGGACGCTCGATGCGACCGCCACGATGACGGCAATTCAGAAATTGAATGAACACAGGGAATAAGTGGAGGGAACCGGCGGCTGGAGAGCCGGGAATTAAGCCGCCGAGCAAACGAGCCGTCTTTCCCTTTTTTTTTTATTTCCATCCCTTTCCGCCTCCCCGCCCTCCTCGCCGCGGTCCTACCGCTCCGTATCAGGACGAGCTGTTGCTCGTTCCGTTGCGAAAGATGATGGGGACGCTGGGAAAAGGACGGCGCGGTTTCGAAAATGGCCGCTGCCGCGGACTGATAAGGGGAGCGCTCCTCGCGCTGTCCGAGGGGCTCCCTCGACAAATGGCCCGTCACGATTCTCGTAAATCAAGGCTCAGGACGAGAGACCAGGGTCCTCGTAGGAGGATTCTAAGTCCTTGTTTCGTTGGCCTCTCTCGCTGTCACTTCGCCGAACGGGTAATCCGCTTAGCGGACGCACGCCGCGCGGGGAAAGTCTCCCTGTAAAATTAACGCGTCTACTGAGCGTCGATATACATTCCGTTAATTATCCGGGGATTAACAGTTGACAGTCCGTTACTCGTCTGACTACTTATTTCCTTGCGCAGTATATGGAAACATATTAATCTTAAAATTTCCTAGGAAGCGTCGAAGAAACAAACCGACGCTACGTCGTAATGCCGTACTCGCGACACGCGACGCGGATACTCCTTCAAATCGACTCGAATCGAATCGCAGGCTCCGTCGAATAACGCGTTTCCTAACGCTCGTTGTGCTTCAAAGCGAGAGTTTCCCGCTTTCTCGCGAGGACTTTCGCGTTTCCATACTCGGCGATGGGCCCGCGCTCGGGGGAGTGGGGCCTCGCTGGGAACTGGTATGTACACTGGGCGGAATCACAGGGCGAGAGCGCGGAACTCGCTGTCAGCACCCTCGTTAGCCAAGGCTGCGAGGCCAACGAGTGGTTCGAGCTCGTTCCGTAACGATAATGGAACCCTTTGAGGATCGTCGAGTGCAGCGCGCGCGGACACGCCGACACGGTGTGTAGGCAGGGTCGGCGGGGTTATACACACGACTATTTTATCCGGAAGGCTAGAGTTACTAGTCCCAGGTATACCGAGTGACGAGAAAGAAAGACGGCGGAAAGGAGGGAAAAGGGGCGAGGGGTACCCGCCGTTACGCGAGAAATCAGCGCAGGAGAAATTTTAAATATTTGAATTAACCCCTTCTGACGGTGTCGTGGGCCCGTATACCTGGCTCTTCTATTATCTTACTCTCTCCTCCTCTTTTGCATCTGTCGTATCCGTCGATATAATGTTTCTCCCCCCCCCCCCCGGCGGAGCACCTCTCCTGGCCTCTCTCTTTCTGCCCATGTAAAATTATGTTAATGGATTATCCTAGGGGTGGTTGGCGCGATGTTTCCAGGTAGTCTGAAGGAAGAACAGGGACGTCAACGGCTGAACGCTTCCTCTTCTCTCTCCTACACTCACTCTCTCTCTCTTTCGTTTCCTTTTTTCTCGCCGCCCCTCCTTTCAATCCTCCTGCTCGCGGAAGTAGGTCGAAGCGCATAGGTGGTTCCGCCGCGTGTTGTACGCGCGGAACGCGCCCATGGGATGCGCGCCCGTCGAGCGACAGATGGGGTTAAAAAATCGGTGAAGAGGATTAGGGATGCGCCGAACTTGCATTATCGATTTCGCCCCGAATACGCGCCACCGCCGCCGTTAGGCTCTGCATTTTCATTTCGGTTAATCCCGAGGACCCTTTCTTTTTTTCTGGCCTACGCTGCCGCCCCGTTAGTCCCTCTGGTCTCTCTCGTCTAGGTAACCGCGAAGCGGAGGACTTCTTGCGGTGGGGCGCCACTATTTCCTTTAATGGAGAATCGATTTCAGATATTTTGTATTGTAAATGACGGTCTGGGTTTGGTAAAGGTTCTGTAGTAATAAAATTGTGGAGGTGTTATAGAAATTTGGGTTTAGATGCTGTGCGATAAATAAGACCAATAGGTATATCTATTTTATAATAACTTATTTTACTTCAAGTTTGGAGGTCCACCATTTTCCTCACAGGAAATTTTTCCAGACCACCTGTATAAATTCAAAATTCAGCGAGTCAGTGTCCCTTTGATTTCGTTACGGGCAGAAAATTATTCATCGCCCGTTGCCTCAAAATATCCTCGCGACGGAACGCGCCGACGTAGGTACCTCAAACGGTCGCTTCAAAGGTAGGAAATAATTAATTAGACGGGAGTAACAGGTGCAGGTTTCGATCGGTCCTTTCGATGCAATCAGACAGTAAAAGTTAAGTGTCCCTCCCTCTCTCTCTCTCTCTCTCGAGTGCGGTATAAGTGTCCCTGATATAGATTAGCCGGGGCAAAGCGAATCCACTCGAAGTGATTCGGAATCAACCCGAATCCCTCTCGACGGGCGCGTCAACCCCAAAAAGGAGAAAAGAAAAAATAAAAGAGCCCGTTGCTTCTCCACCTCACAATGAAGATCTCGATCGGTTACAAGGATTTCACTGTTGGAAGCCGCGAGAACCTACGCCTCGTCAGAGATTTCGGATAATTCTGAGAAGCGTCCAAGCGAACTCGAGGGTTCTAGAGATGCCCGAGATAAGGCATTCAAAGCGTTTCGAGTATTTAAGGGGCGAGTCCGTGTGTTATTCTACCCCCGTCTGTACGCAAATATTCCTGCCCTGTATGATTGCTGGATGGAGTGAGTGCGAAGTATGGCGCGCTTCGTTATGGGGGGGACACCGTGTCAGCCATTTCTGAGATCACTAACGGAGTTACGTAGCTATATATCATTTACATATCTACTTGCCCGCGGAATTTCTTGAATTCCTAAAAATAAATTTCAATTCCTAAATTCCATTTCTGTTGGAAGAAATCCTTGGAATGTTCCTCTTCTTGGGCAAGAATATAAAATAGCTGGGTTGCTATAATAAAATGTAACAAGTGATTTTATATTGCAAAATCAGTTTTCATTTTGAATGTTTATCGCTTTAGTATCAGTGGTGGAGATAAAAGTATTACTTAGTAAATCACGTTAATATTCTTGATTTAGATATTTCGATCTGCTGGATTCAAAGGACGTATACCTTTCGAAATCACATTCCCGCCGTGAAAAGAACCTGCGAGTGGACGAATCGGGCGATCGTTCGATTAAAATCGGATTTAACCTGACGTCAGCTGGGAGAAAAAAATATGTAGCTCGTTTGGGGGTCGGTGACGAAACGGATATCGCTGCTTTAGCGGTATTATTTGCCTTCTTTGTCGTCAATTTCTCGCTCCCCGCCCTGTTTTGGGTGTCGGTTTTCACGTTTTTTCACCCAAAACCACCCCTGGCCCCATTGTGCGCTCGACACTCTTTTTTCAAAAGCGCGTAATCCGGCACGAGGGGTGAATTCAAGCACTTCTGCTTTATCGTCGTTGCGAAGCAGGTTGGTTACTGCAGGTACATACACGCACACGTCAACAACAGGGCTGATTTAGTGCGGCTCCGAGCCAAATTTAATTCCATTTCCAATAAAATTCATATCAACCTGCACGTATAATAAGCACTAGTATTTAAATGGTATTTCGCCAGGAATCCCCTGCAAAGTCTTTCGAGATTACATTTTTCCAACTGTTATACTCGATCCACCCTTCATCCGACCGCTCCTTTCGTAAATTAAACCACGAAGAGGCAATTAAAAAACGAATTACCCCGGTGAAAGGGTTGGACGCGAACCGTTGCGTTTTTTCGACGGCTTATCTGCGACGGAGGCTACGGATCGCGTGGAAAAAACGTGCCAGGTGACGAAAACGTGAATCGGTTTCGCTTTTCATTCAGGAAATTGGAAAACGTCATCTGGTGCCTGCGGGGACGGCCCGCAACCCTTTACCCTGTTCGCCCATCATCGCTGTAAACCCTCGCAGCGGGGTAGAAATAAATGAAATTAATTTTCTTCACGCAGCAAATTCCAGTAGCGATCTCTCTGACTGCTGTGCCAGAGGATCATAAGCATTTACAAAATATTATCATAAAACGCTGATGCACCGGAGCAAGAAATACAGTTTTAGGAATTGATAAATCATTTTGCTACTATATCAATCATCTCTGCACTTCGGATATTCTAAAACACAGCACCGCCTTTTTCCTTCAAAGATTTCAGAGCCATCCACTACAACTCATGTATTTCATCACATTAAAAGAGAAAACAGAATATTTTTCCACTTATTATTTCGTTCCATTTTGTTATCTTGCAAATCGTGTCTGAACTGCAATTCGATTATTATTCTATTATTAACACCTGCAGTCTATTTCCTTTTGAGCTGTTGTTAAACAATTTTAAAGCGAAAAGTTGAAAATAAATTATTAGGCTCTGCACAGTGCACATAAAAGCAAATATTCTATTTCCTCTTTTATCAAACGTACATTTTGTAACAAGTAACGAATAAATACTTTTGAGCTGTAGTGTATTTCCCATAGGCTCAGTACCACACGTGTGGAGACAGTTGCACCCCAGCGAAATGTGCATGCACGCATTTCCCTCTCGCCCTACCTCTTTCTCAAGCTCACACACGCTCGCGTGATTAAGAGTATGGGGGCAGGAATGTATGAAGTTTCACGTGTATTTGCATCTCAGGTAGTTACACGCACACGCTAAGTAACCCCTAACCATCGTACCCCATCAACTGGCATTTGCATCCCAGGTAGCTGGGCATGCAGACGCGCGCCGGATCCTCGTCAATGAATCACGCGCAAGGAAACAGAGAAAGGGGGGTAAAAAAAATCGTATTGCATAATAGGGGGTCCTGCCGCGAAACCCTTTTTCTACCTGATCCCCCTCCCTCTGTCGCAAAGGTCGCCTCAGGTAAGATTTTCGGGGCCCTATCACACCTCTTACGAGGAGAGAAATCTTCTGGCGGAGGGCCAGTCACGTTTCAAGCTCACGCAGGGAACGATCGTGTGTGATTAGTGCAAGCTTCATTTTTCTCTCAGTCTTTAACCCTTGACTGGTCGTTCGAGGATGTTCTCGTTACATTGTGATTCGATACTTTGAAGTGTTGGGGGTGGGACGTAGTTTGTAGTTCAGGCGAGGGGAAGATCATTCCTTCTGTATCGATAGGTGGAATAGATTCAGCGTAGGAAAATTTACTCGAGAGGAAATTGAGCGTCACTTGTTAATATTTGTATATAATTTTTGAAATTAGAATAATTCAGCGTAACGTTGCAGGGAATTATCTTTCATAACCTGTGTCCCGTGTTATCCTCTATTTTTAACGTTTTAAGTCACACGTTTGTAGTTAAGAATTGAGCTTCCACTTTGATGATACTCGTTGCGCGATAATCGATGTAAGAAATGACTCTCGAAGTAAGGCAAGCGTAACCTTGTAGAGCGATCAGTCAGAGGGTGAAAGCCCTCCGTCGAAGGCGAGAGTTCCTCGAGGAAATAATTTCTATTTCGAGGACGCAAGGTCAGCTTTTCATCAGAGAGGCAAAGTTTCTGAATACTTTGCGGAACTTTCTCCATAGACCAGCGCGAAAGTACCTTCGAGGAAGAAGACCCGGGGCGTCGTAAAAATTCGTGCGAACCAGTTTCAGTACAACACCGGGTAAGTGCGATCGCGCGGATTCTACAACCCCCGTCGAATAATTAACGCTAATTGCTCTTTGCATTACGAGCGAAGCCACTGTTTCCACCAAATAATGCGACGAAGAAAGTACACGTCGTTAAGTAGAGCTGTGTTTAGATAGTACTCTTTCGGATCTTATTCTACTTATCTTGAGGATGGAGAAAGATCCAACGTCTAGAATTTTGGGATCATTTCTTTTTCGATCAATAAACTCCCCACGATAGAATTCTTCAATAATACTTAACGAAAGTTATATAGTCATAACTCAGAGCAAATGTTCTTCTAATCATTGTTTATTTCAAATTTCTCTCCACGATAGAATTCTTCAAGAATATTTAACAAAGGTTATTCTCGCCAAACTCTGAAGCACGCAACATGGTTCATAATTCAGAAACAAAGCATTTCTAAGCAAATATTTTTCTAATATTTTTGCATCTCCAAGATAAATAGAATAGCCTCCCTAAGTGCGTATGTATGTACAACTTATCATAAAAGACACACTAATGTTGAAGCTCAATGTCCGATGACGATAGTAGCTAAGGAGCTTGAATGTCATCATGAATCAGACGACGAAAATTTAGCGAAACTATATACACGATCAAATGAACTGCATAGGTACTACTTCTGCGCCCCGTGTTTCCCGTGGACATCGTCAGAGCACATTCTCGAGCAGTGAGCTCGTCGGCACGGTTCGGTAGCTATAATCCGTGGAACGTGCGATCGGACGGATTGATGTGACGGATCAATGACGAGTGTCTAATTAACGGCCGCGTTCTCGGGATCAGGCCTGCCTCGACTAATTGACCGTTCGTCTCCGCTGCAACGCGGCGTCCTTTCTAATCAATATTCACCGAGTGGCGTGTAAGAGACTCGGCGGACGAGGACAGAAAGAAATGGACGGGAGAGAGACGGGGGGCACCGATACGCGCTGAGGGACAGAGCTGGGAGAAAAAGAGATGAGGAAAAAATGTCGAGGGTGCACTCCGGTTCCGTGGTGCGACAGTTCGACGTGTAAGCGCGATCGTGCACACACACATATACACGCGCGTGTATTCGTTCTTTGGACTATGTGTGCGAGGGTGAACGAGAATTCTAGTGGGTGCTCGTGCTTGGTCAGCACTCAAGGGGTGAGGTCACCCTATGGTCCAGCGGGCCAATGGGACGAGCGGATTTTTTTTATCAATACCACGTACTCGGGGGAGGTCGGACCACGGGGGATGGAATAAAATGGCGGCAGCGGGGGCCCCAGTGCGACTCAGGGGGGCCGTGCGCGCAACGAGTCGAGATTACGCTAGTTCCACGTTCGACGAAGACTGGAATGGAAAGTTTGCTTGGTAATGATAGACGATCGGATGGTGGAAAGAGAGTGGTTTTCGCGATGAGACAGCAGGATAGGTCGATTGACCCCTTCGCGGCGGACCTGGATGGAAAAGGATAGAAATTGTTAGGGCTAAGAGGTTCCGGTGTCGGAGTAACCTTAAGGTGATTTGATTCCGCAGATAGCGGGGCGCTCCACATTATCTGCCATCGTTATTTCCGGCCGAGGTGTTCGATTCACGCCCACCCCTCGCGCGAGATGAGAGTCCAATAACAAAAGTAACCCCCGAGAGCCGCGGCGTTGAACGCGGATTATCGGTTTCCTCGGGCTCGCGCTCCAATCGAATATTGCCCTTCGTGTAATATTAAGACCAAGCTGGTGACATTATTCGTCGCTGATGGGTCGGAGGAATATTTCAATCCTTCAGCTTCGATGTGGATAAAAATCACGCGTAGATTCCACCGGCTGTTGATGAAATAACATATGCACCATTAAGGAGTTACATAGGTACGTTCTCGGCGCGTAATAATTTATGATTTTTTCCTACAGAGGTGTGAAATAAATCGAAAATTTTATAATTGTATCTTATTCCTGGGACCTTTATTCGTATAAAAAAATGTATTTCACATACTTTTGTCATATTCCATAAAATCCCAAAACCGATCAATTATTAGGCGCCGAGAACGTATGTAATCCCTTACCGGAGAAAAAAACTGTTTCCTTAACCTAATACTGCTGTGAAACGAGCTACTTCCCAGAAAGAATTCATAGACTTTTATATCTTCGAGATTATTATTCCAAGAAGTAGAATTTCCAACAGACCAGAGGGTAGGGCAAATATTTTTGCCCCAGAAGAAGTCACTCCTGGAAGAAAGTAGACTTTCCTTACGTTCGTTGGAGGCCGGAAGGTGTGTCGTTAATCTTCTCTTCAAAACACGTTGTAACAACCCCGTATTTAGTTACGGCTACTTTCCCGAAGGGGTTGTCGCGCAGCGGCCGGTTTTTGACCCACGCGCACTGCTCTGACCTCCGCATCCCCCAGGAAGCCCTTAGACGTGCCTCGCGAGCGGGGAGGAACGAGTTTTGACATCTCTTGACCACGTGCCAACACCTCCTTCGCGCCGTCTTATCCCGGCCGCTGAGTGCATCGGGGTTACACCGGGGGTCCTAAGTGAAACGCGTTCGAACGATGGTCTCTTAGACCGTGAACATTGACGCTGGAAAACGCCGGCTGTCACCTCCGCACCAGGAGCGAATTCAGACACGAGCCCCTTTGTACGAAACTCGCGCTCGCTGCGTCAAAGCGAAACCGTTGCGTTATTTTCCCTCGCCCGTGTAACAAACGTTCGCTCTCATTACCCTTGTCGCTGGCTGCAAGGTAACGCGTGCCTTTGCGCGGGAATAACAAGTTGCGCTTCGAAAGAATAACGAGCGCGTAACCGTTCTCATTGTCAGCCGAAGGAAACAGACAAGTGGTCGGGCGCACCCAGCGAGCTTTCCTTGAAAATTTTCTTCCGTCTTCCTGCGGTGGCGGGGGACGTCCCTGGCATAAAGGACGATTCGAATAGCGCGGCACAAAACATCACTTAGAGACCCTCGCAGCGCAAACACGCTAATGGAGCCCCCGCCATCGTGCCACGTACTTACATATAGACGAGCCTCTTTTCGCACCTAGTCGCCGGAACATCGATACGATATATAGACGCCGTTCCTCCACCGTGGTAACCGCGCGAAAAGCGTTTTTGAAAATACACACGCGACCCGCGATGTTTTGACGGTATCCGCCCCTGTCGGGGACACTTCGCGCGGAAGAATAATATCCATCGCGAAGTACTTTGAAGCTCGCTGGGAAATATCGGGGCTCGCGAATATTTTGACAAGATTCCCGTTAAGAATCAATTGCGTCAGTGATGAAGCAATTCCGTTGCTCGGAACGAGTACCTACCTACTAGAGCTGTTCGAGTACTCGAATATTCGAGTAGCTCGAAATTCGAGTCGAGCCGGGACTCGGTTTCCGAGCCGAGCCGAGTACTCGAATGAAGCGAGCAACTGGAAACAATCGGGTGGCTCGGACGATCCACATGTTTCATTCGTCATTCGCTACCTTCACTATGCAATCTACTCGCTTCGTAATCGAGCCGCTCGCTTTAATCGAGCTGCTCGGTTCTTTCGAGCGCTCGGCTCGGATCGGTTATGCGAACCGAGTATGTCCCGACTCGCTTGTTCCGAATACTCGAACAGCTCTACTACCTACCTTTCAATATTCGCGAGCCGGGCGTTGAATAATCAGGTGTCGAATTCGAATTCATTTTCCGCTTCGAAATTCCATCCCCGAGAGGGAAACTTGAGAGGCACACCTAAATAGTCGGCGATTGGCGAGGGACGTCGGGAATCATTGGATGCCGAGGAAAGTGGAGGTGAACTACCCTTTGGTACCCAGGAACTCCAAGTTTCGTGATATCAAAGCGCGCCACGGGGAGGGATGTCGAAAAAAGCGTCGCGGAAATATCGGTGTTGTGAGAAGGGGGAGCGAGGGAAGAAAGGGTTGGACAGAGCGCAAGGTATTCCGTTCGCGGGGGTGGGCGCAGAAGACGGCGCATGGAGGCTGGGGGGGGGGGGGGGTCTCGTGTCGTTCCACGAGAGGACCTGAGAAGGATACATAACTCGTCCCTCGACACGAGTATTCCGTACATATGTACACACCGTCATATATGTACGTACGGCCGTGTCTGCGTGCCCCTGGCCCTGTGTGATCGTCTGTCTCACGCGCCGACCTCGTCGTAGATCAAAACGATGTACCAATTTCGCGGGGTACGGTTACGCCGAGATCAAAAAAAAAAGAGAAGAAGAAGAAGAAGAAAGGAAAGGGAGAGGAGGAAGGCGAGGGTTCGGTGTATTCTGAATTTAAATTTCGAATTCCGAGCTGGCATATGGTCCCGCGGGACGCTGCCATCGGAGTCCCCTGGTCAGCCATCGGATGCAGTTTTCGGTCTCGACGTCCTTCAATTTTTGAGCAGGATCGGCCGAAGGTGTCCCATGGGGCAGCGACGGGTAGACCTTTCTCCGGCGTGTGTGTATATCCGGGAAACGGTGGCTCCACCCTCGCTGTAAATTCCAAATAACCCCGTAAAGATACATCGCACGGTCGCCATTTTCGAGTTATTTACGAGAGAACCGTGTGTCCCTCGGTATCGACGACGATTCACGTGAAATAACCGTGAAAGTATTACGTAAACTGTGAAATGGTACTCGAATTAGGCCGCGTCAAAACCCTTCGGCCCTTCTTCGTCGGACGTTCTCCTGATCCGTGACTGGTTGTAAGGATGTCCCGCGTGATGAAACATTCGAGCAATTTATTCAATTTTACTCGCCATACAGTTGAGAATACTTAGACAGTAAATTGTTCTCGAAACCTATAAGAACAGTCCAATTTTGCAATATTATTAGAAATTTCGAAAAATTCAAGGACCTGCAATAAGGAATTACAAATATGATCCCAGCTGTTTGAAGCTAACGTTCACTCACTCTACTGTCTTAGAAACCTCTCGTTTAATCGCAACATTCGTCTGATCGATTGCATAGCATCCACGACGACATTCATCTGTCGCGTCCCAGAGGCACGAACGGACAAGATAAGATTCTCACGGTTCGTCCAAAGGGGCCGCCGCGATCGTATCGTTTTTCCTCTCATTTAACAAATCCTCGCCGACGTTGGGCCGCCCCTCTAAAACCGAAGTGGATCGGGTCTCTTCATTTCCTCCGCGCTCCGAGTGGATACCCCGTAAATCTCGATGACTGCCTTGCAACTCTTCCGCGCGATACCAGCTTCCTTTTTTCTCCTCGTGGCAATTCCAAGGGGATCAGCGAAGGGGTTTCCCAAGAAGGCCTGTCTCCCAACAGGAAGCGTTCCCTCCACGGGTGGAAGAAAAAAAAAAATGTAACGCCAGTCATGTGATCACCGGTTTCGCGAAAGAAGAGGTCGATCAGAACCAATAGGGGTGGAAAGGGGTTGTAAAAAAGGAACGGCGAAGAGGAACCGTCACCCCAAATATCGCAACTGACACTAAATCATTAATTTGGCCGGACGGGGTATTTTTTTTTCTCTGCAGGTAGAGTCGAAACCCCTTTCGGTCGGGCAGGTATGCCGTGCACCCTTTTGTGCCCCCAACCCCCCTTACCGTGAGTTACGAGGAAAAACTGTCGCCCAGGCCGCTCTTTTTCGCCCTGGGTGATGGCCCATCTCGAACCCCTCCCGGCCGCGACACCCGAAAAGGAAAACACTCCGCACTGTCATATCGGGGACTAATATATTTTTGATCGGTACCGGAGTCACGGGGCCCCGTTTCCCACGAGGCGGAGAGCGCACGGTGAAACGGGAGAAAAAGTGTCGTTGTCCAAACAAACACACCCCGGGATGCTGGTGACTTACGGATCGCAGTCGAATTTCGCGCGATCACGGTGAGAATAGGCTACCCTTTGCTGGAAACGTTGAAGCTGCTGATTACTGACATGATAGTGGTGTCTATCTAACTCCGTTAAAGTTAGAAGAATAATAAGGGTGGGTAGTAACTAACACAGCAGATCCTCGATTATTTTAATTAAATCTCAATTTTCTTGAGCTTGAAATATAGATATTCTTCCGAAGTAATCATATTTGTGAAATTACTTCGCGTTAAGTATTCATATGACAGCTGTGAGCATTTGATATTCGTCTTCACTTTTCTGCAACTTCTATTCCAAGCACTTTACAGCCGAATGGAGGTAACAAGGTTTCATCGTTAAGCACTTCACGCACGATGCATCCTCCCACGTCGATTCCGTAAATTCACGCCGCCGCGAATCTGCCATTTTATTGAATTCCAAAATGTCAGGGACTCGGATATTATCGGGCGTATTAGACGAAGAGTCTTTCGTGGTTGGGGTCTCGAAAGGGACTCCATTAAAGGGTCGAACGCGACTTAATATGCGACGTCACGAAGTCGTGGGGCCAGGGTGACAGGGAGAGAGCGAGTCTCGTCTATCTGTCCCCGTACAATGGACATCTAATTCGAGTGGCGGCCCTCGCCGGCGGAAAGACGGAAAATCGGGAAATCGGCTTTGGTCCAGATGAAACGCGAAAACCAAAATCCCCGATGTAATCCTTCCTTTCAGCCTGCGATTTTTTTCTCCCTCCCGTTCCCTCGGCCCGCACTTTGCATCACCCTGTCGCTCTCTCATTCTCCGCATCATCGAACCCCTCCGCGCATCGACTTCTGTGCCCCGTCTGGCCTCCGAAAGCTCCGCGTACCCTTCCGCCGAAATTTTAAGGGTTAAAAACTTGCACTCGACTCGACAATGCGTCACAGGGGAGGGGGGGGGGGAGAAGAAAAAATAGAGGGGAGGAAGAGGATGATGAGAAAGAGAGCGGCTGGGGTAACGTCAAACCCCAGAAACGTCACGATTCCCGATCGTTCCGTCTCGTTTCCACTGCTCCCTTTCTCTCGCTCCCTCTCTCGCCGTTGTCGCGAGAGCAACGAAAATAAATAACGAAATAAATGACAGTCGTTCTGGAAACTGTTTTGGGTTTTGTAGCGCGACCGTGCTTTTATGCAGCCACCCGGGCATCCTCTCTTCCCCCCCTCCTATTGTCGTTGCTCCTCGTCCTTCCGCTCCATGGGCAAAAACGTGACCCCCGCGACCACCCGGCTAGAAATTTATTAGATATTTATTGCGCCTCGGTTTTGTACCGCGATAGAAAGATCACAGCGTTGCAGAATTCGCAATGATGGCGTCGATTGGATTTATTCTGCGTCGATTTCTCTAAGGGGATAATTTCTTGCAGAACTGTTGCATCGGTGCTTTGGAAGGTTTAATTAAGGTGGTTTATAGTTTTGATCTGATTCACGGATCGGTATAATCATGTTCGAGAACGTCGTGCCAGGTGGAACATAGTGACAGAAGACACGCGATGAAGTATTTTCATGATAGGGGTTACATGGACATCAGAAAGCTAAAATCAACGATTTCTTTTGGACTATATTGTCCAGCCAGTAATAACTCAAACCATTTGCTCTTTTAATAATTCTTTCTTAGGGATACAAAAAGTATTTTCAAATAGGAATGTTTACAAAGTATTAAAAATTAATTAATATACATGACCTCAAAGTGAGTGCTTGCGTAATGCGCGCCTCCACGTGGTGAACACGATTCCGATTGATCAACGGGTCTAACAGCAAAATCGCTGTCCATGGGTATACTTTAACTCAAAATCTGCAAAGTGGAACTAGGCCGAAAAATTGTAATACAAATTCGCAGAGTTATACAACGAATATTAACTTTGAAGGATTTGCCTGAAATAATTCTGCGATAAATGTTATCTTAAATATTGTTAAAGTTATGCGATCTTAATGAGCAAGTTCCACAGTGTGGAGAAAAGTGTAGGTTCAGTTAAAATTGCAACAAAAAATATCTATCCGTTCTCGAGTTACGATGTTCACTGTCTTGAGGATCACAGTTTTGAGAAAAACGGTTATAACCCGCCGCGGCGCATTTACTTGCATTGTCCCGTCCATTATTTTTCCGCTGTAACTCTCGCAATTTAAAATGGGAATATTTTTAAATTTTTAATTAAATAATTGGCACTACAAAATGGGTTCAAAAAAGTATTGTAAAGTATTCCACTCGAACCGCGTGTTTCATGATCCAATTCGTCGATGTCATCGCCAGGGTCGTTTTTTCATTACTGTATTTTTCATTACCGTCACCCCCAAGTTGCCCCCACCCCCACCCTTGGAAAAGGTCTACGAACGCCCTTGCTTTTAGTTATCCCTGGGAGAAGTCGAAGCAACTATTTAGACCATCACATATCCGTGAGCATATTTGCGAGCAATATTCCTACATTCCCTCTTCGAAATGGTTAATTAGCAAACTATAACGAGATACTCATCGCGTACTTCGGGAGCTCGAAAATGTTTCCCTCATTTATTCCAATTAATCCGTCGAATAGGCGTGCAGCATTTTTAACGACGCACCGAGATCGCGATGGACGCATGAATGCGAGATGAAAATTAGCATCCATTCGACGGGGACCTCTCTGTTTCCCTTCGCCCCTCCGCCCACGCCACCCCCTGAGCCGCGTGTTCCCGTCGAGGAACTTCGTCGAGGGCGACGTCGGGGAAAAAAGAAGTCAAAAGGTCGGAAAGAATTTAATATTAAAAAACTGTCATTCTGTGTCGATATGAAAATTCCACGGATATCAGCTTTTTTCCAACGTCTGTTTCCTTCAACCCCCACCCCCCCCCCCTCACTCGTTGGCTTCTTATATCGCCCGTTTCCCAACCCACCCCATTCCATGTATTTTCTTACCGCGTTCCCGCAGACGCCCGTGCTATCGGGTGTCTCGATTGTTTAAGCGAGCTTCGCCCGCCAAAAGGAAACTTCATGAGAAAGCGCGTTTTCGAGGAAGGGCGACGGGGGCGCGCGTTTAATTTCGAAGTATGCCCGGCCACGCTCTACACGCTAATCGATGGAAGCCATTACTCGGCTGCAACTTAAGGGAAACTGAATTTGAACACGTAACTCGATAACACGCGACCGTTGGTTTTTGATGGTCGTCGCGCGATGAATTCGCTGGCCGAGCGGAGCGCGTTCGAGGGACGATATCATTGCGGCTGATATCGATTTCGTGGCGAGAGCCTGGCGAGCGTGCTTCTGTAGCGCGAAAGGGCGACCGTCACCCTTTTTTTTCCAGGGAATTAAGGAATTTTAAAGTCCGGGGGGAGAAGCGCCCACTGGACCGAGCTAACGCGTGGATTTATTGGCAATTTTTTTAAAAAGCCCGTAGATTTATTTCCAGCTCGCCTGAGCGGGCATCGATCCTCGAAGGGAGTGAATTTTATTTTGCTCGCCTACGTGTACGTGTGTGCACGCGTGCCAGGCAGTAAACATCTCGCGGCGCGGATAATTGAATGGGAAAGCGCCGGGCAAGCTTTTCAGAAAGTTTCGCCGCAGTAGTTTGAGTCGGCGATGAGGAAGACGGGCTCCATCGCCGTTGACCTTGGGGCACTTATTTTACACCGCGTCATAATCGAAAATCAATCGGCGTCAATTTTCACTGGCCGCTAAAGAGGCGTGCTTAAAGTATCGTTTGGTTTTCAATTGTTCAGGGAAAGCTGGTGCCCACTTGCAGCTGGCAAATTTGTTTTCCGCTGGCTGCAATTAATTCTCCACTGGGAAAACTGTAAAGCTCACTTCTAAAGGAATTTCAAGCTTCGTGTACTTTCATCGAAATAGAATTTTGCAGTGTACAAAAACAAACATACAAAAACTACTATGTTAAATACGGAACTTTACATTTACATACGCTGCAGGACAGTAGCGCAGTCAGGATTTAATCTTGGGGTGTGCCGCGTTGAACGGATAAAAATAAAATTCATTAGGTGATTATAAAAATTTATTTAAAGCGTAAATTCGAGTTTTCTTTCCTTTTACAAATCTCTCGAATTACTTCCGTCATGGTTACATTGATCTCCTTTTTTTCTTTCCCTTTGCCAGGGCCCCTTGACGCCCCTCTGGGTGCGTCACTGCCTCGGGAGAAGCTTTTAAATTAGATTCCCCTCTTGTTATTAAAAACATTCATCTCCCGAAAAATTACACTAATAACAAGTAACACATGTAGTTTGATACTTAGGGTAGGTCCAAGTGGAGCCCGTATCTACTTGGCGAGGGTTAAGGGAGAAGATAGCCCGCCAGAGATAATGACAGAAAATCTGTTTCCAATAGTACAAACGATTTATCGTACATGACAATATCCGACGAGTACAATCTTAGCTCGACTTCGGCTGGAGGGGCGAGGCGATCTTTCCGTTGCAAGTGTCGAGGGTGTGTGGAAAGTATCACAGAGAAATAATGCCAGAGACCCAGCCTCCATTTGTATAAATGTCGCGTGGACTGTATGAAATGAGTATGGTGTTTTGCTTTGGGGACGCTTGTGCTTCGTATGATTAAAAATCTGTCGGCAAGTTTCGACCGGGAAAGTTGAATGAAAAACGGGGTGCCGCGTGTTGTTCGCCGGAAAACAGGGTGTTAGCAGTTACGACACTTTAGAACTCGCCGGGGCGCGATACGCGCGAGTGTGACTTGCCCGCGGAAGTACAACGACGATCCGGCGAAGTTTCGGCGAGCAAGGGCGCTGGAACTTAACCTAAGTAGTTGGAGATCGTTCCTTATTGTTAGCCTTTCGTTGGACAGCGACAACTGCGACAGTGAGCCCGTTAACCCGGGGATATTTCGTGTTCCAGCAGCGATCTCCATTCTTACTCCATTCCGCGAACATAACCGTCCCAGAATCAACGATACCGTCGATCGCACGCGTGCTGCATTCATCCGACATCTCGGAACCCCCGGACACACTGACGTTCACCATCTCAACGCCGTCGGACAATGTTTCGCGCAGAACTTTCCACCGAAGTGCCTCGCGGCTTGACCGCAACGCACCCCTTCAGCTCGACTGCTCTGGAAATGGAGAGTAAACAAATTTCCAGACCGGTAAATTTCGCTCATAAATTTTCATGAGATCGCGAGGGCGGGGGTGGGGGGGGGTGGTGCCGGCGAAGGAGGCGCAGGGAAAGTGAAAGCGTGCACACGCGTCGCGGGAAAAGTAAGAGTAGAATAAGCAGGAAAGTTGGAAGGATTAAGGGGCAGCGCGGCGGAGGTGAGCGGGTATTTTTAAACCGGGGATCGTTAGCCAGCCGTGTTGCGAATCAGAATATGGGCAGAAGCTCCGTGGAGGATGCCGTGAGGGAGAGAGTGAGTGGTGGATGGGTTGGAAATGGGGAGGGAGGCAGGGGACGGATGGGTAGGTGGGTGGGTAGCCCTCTAATCGATCGTGGCTGTCCACCCTTATCAGGGGGTTGGGAGAGCCAGTATATAGCCGAGGTCGGTCGTCGGGGGTTGCTGCTGCTGCCGCTCTGTGCTTCTGCTTTGCATGGCCGGCAAAGCTCCCCGGTCGACCCACCCCTGCCACCCCGCGACCACCCCTCGCCGGTGTTTCTGCGTCTCGCTCTCTGTGTCCCTCTCCCTCGCTCTTTCCCTTTTTCCCTCTGCCGCCCCTCCCCACCCACCCCCTCCCCAGCCTGGATCCAGCGTCGACCAAAAAACCAACCCTTAAAATAGGGGCCACAGACCACGGCCATTGTTGCCAGATGCCCCGCGCATTTGCATTTTCCCGCAGATTCCTTGAAAAATGAAGCTGCCCTCCCGTGGCAGGCGTCCTCTGCGCCCCTCTGCCCGTGGTATTAGGACAAGCTCCTAAACCTTCCCCTCTCCCTCTCTCTCACTCCTTACATCCCACCCTTTGTTCTACACCCGTGTCAGCATTGCTTTTCTCCTTTTTAGGCACCCTCCTTCTTGCCCCCTCCGCCCCTGCGTCGTGTATCTCAATTTCTTGATCAATATTGAGTTATGCCGTTACCGATCGGACGGCACGCTTGAGACATCCGTCAGATGGACGGCAGGAGAACGGATGACGGCCGTGGCACGCGCCGTGTGACGCTAGCGTGTCAGCGTGATAACCGTCGTGCGTGCTTTCGCGAGCGGCGAAAAGGATCCGCGTGCGAAATTGAGGCGGATTTTGATTCTTCAAATTGCCGCCGATGGTGTTCCACGCGGGCGGAGGAGTCTCGAGGTTCTTATTGATAAATTAGTCGATCTTATTATCCGAGTAAACACTAGACCGGGGACTCCATCTGTATTTGAGCGACCCTTGTTTGAACGAGCCGCGCGAAATCCGTATTTACGCAAAGTCGGCGCCACCCTATTGGTCTGGGACTTATGTACGAGGTGTGCTACAAAGGGCTAAGAACTTGGATACACGGGGCATGTACAGAGTCGATCTATTTCGTTACTGTTATGTACTGTTTATAGCCAGAGTTCAGCATTAACTAAGTAAATAATTATTTAAATTTCGGATCAAATGAAAGTTACTTTGACTTCACATTATTTGACGAATTAAGTTAACATTTTTATTCGTCCAGCCCTTTAACTTCAGCGTCGAATAAAGTTTTGAACTTTCACTTTAACTTTAGCTTTAACATCTTTAACTTTAACTTCTTTTACTTTTACTTCTTTAACTTTAACTTTAACTTTAACTTTTACTTTAAGAGTATTTGTATTGTATTGTATATATTTATTGCTCCCCGTCAACTACTTCCGGTCCCACTTGCCTTTCCTACCTTTTTACCCCTTTCCATTTACCTTCTCTATTTACATTTTTATATTTCTTACATTTTAACTTATTACTAAATTATTACAAACAATATTAGATAAATTATCACCTTTTTAATATTTTTTTACTTTTTACACTTTTTACATTTTTACAATTTTGCCATTTCCGCCTTCTCTACCCTCACTGGCCCATACACTCACACCTTTTTCTACGTTTTTCTTACACCGCTCCACATCTTTTTCGCTTTTTTCAAGTCCCCCCTCGCCCTCGCTCGCCTTCTCTCTCCTTCGCTCGCTTTTACTCGCTTTACTTTAACAGTAACTGTAACTGTAGCAGTAACTGTAAGTGAAACTGTAACGTTAACTTTATCTTTATTCGACACATGACGAAGAATTCTTTTAACTTTATACGTTACTCGAAATTTGTATTTAAATTAAATTTTTATCCATCTCTGTTTACAAGTATATTTTCTCGCTGAACTAGTCGCTGGTAACTGAGCGAACAATTCGACAGAGTACAGTACTGTCTTAATATCGAATACACTATTGCCTATATTTGTAGGAAGAACGACGATCACTTGGTAAATAAGTGGACGGAAATACATGTTTAAATAATAACCTTTCCTATATGAACTTTCCTACAGGAATTTAAAATGTAACGGAGTGCCAATATACAATTCCAGGTCCTGTACTCCCCCTGAACAACATTTGTCTATTTCAAATACTCAAACAGGGAAATCTCCACGGTTTCCTGTGGAAGAATCGTTTCTTTCCACCCGTCGCTCCTGCGCCCGTTGATTTCACTCCCAGCTCATCGTTCATCAAATTTTATTAATCCAACGCAGCGAGACGCGCAAAGGAAGCCCTTTTTTACGTTGCGGGAGGGAGGGTAGGGAGGATCCTCAATGGGGCTCGATACGTTTCACGGGATCCCGCGGAGCAATCGTAATGGGAATCGCTTTACAGAGTCGAAGCAGGTTTTTCCGGAACTGTAACCGGTGATAGATTTTCGCGTCGAGAAAATTTAATGGAAAAATCCGAGGTGTCAGGCACAGACACGCCGGCGATACGTCAGACCATTCACAGCTCAGCCGTTTCTCCTTCGACCCAGAACCCAGCGAAGGAGGGAAAGAGAAAGGGTTTGGGAAATACGCGCCCCGAGTAACATTCGCCTGAGAGGGGCAGGGAACAATCCACGCCACATATGCCACGTCGAGCAACTTTCTTCGGTTCCGCGGACTCTAGCGAGCTTCCGTTGATTTTTAAATCGAGCAGCTCGACCGAACGACGTCTATTCATGTCTTCTAAAAAAAGTTTGCCTTCCACCATGCACCGTTTCCTCGATATCCACTTCCTCACCCCCTTCGAACGAGACCGCTGGATGAATCCCTTTCTGAAGCAACGGCAGAATCTCTCGCACACGTATTTACGCGATAGTGTTCGCGGGTTTTCGGTTGGAATCGTAATTGGGTCAATAGGGAGTGTTTCTGAATTATCTCACACAGATCACTAATTACATTCCCAGGCTGGGTTGCGTTGGTGGATGACCGGCACGTTCGGTCGACGGGTTGCATTCGTTCCGTCACTGGAGTTTCAAGGAACGGTTCCCTTGCCAGGATCATCGAGTTGTCGGGTGTAAAATGGGCTTGTTAGGCGGGACGCTGTGTTACAGGGGCTGGTAAAACGGTAGTGCCGACATCTGTGGAGGGGTAGTAGTTCAAATTGTCAGTGTGGACGACTCGCTAGGTAGTCGGTAAGGCAGACGTGCCTAGTTCCTAGGTCTAGCTTCTAGCTGGAAGGGTCCCCACTGCCTGTTAGGGTTGTCCAACGCACGACCCCCTTCCCCGTGGAAAGGGCTGTTCGTTTCGGGGGGCGCGAAAGGGGCACCATGGGACTGGCTAGTTTGGAGGAGGGCAGCAATGGCACGAGAACCATTGACGGGATGTAGATGTAGAGTAGAAGTTTTAAATGAGTTTGATCGAATTGGGGGTGAGAGCGCAAATTATTCCGTGGACGAGACGTTACTCGATATCTCAGTTCAATCGCAGGTCTCAGATCAATTGGTTTCGTGAACCCTTACGGAGGTTCAACAGAATTCTAATCTTTTATTATTCGATTAAATTCCACTGCGCCCCCACGTTTCACAGGATCCTTACAAAAAACACATTAAAGAAATCGTTAGAAATTCATAATTATACTATAAACCTTAACAGTACACATAATATTAAGAAATAATCCTTTTTTACTACACCTAAGTAGCGGACAAAAAATTATCACTTTTCGAATCACTCTACTTCTATTACTTTTCAATATCAAATCAAAACTGCATCAGGTGCTTCATATACGTATTCTGAAAGATAATTAAAACCTGTATAAAACCCAGTTACAGTTGAATTTATTTAACTAACAAACAAAAACTCTACATAGCATTAAACAAGACAACACACATTTAAAGCCGACAAAGAGTTACCAATTTTGAACACTAATAAAAAATCTAATATTTTGTGGGTGCACCTTTTGCTTTTAGGACAACCTAAAAAATTACTAAACGTGGTAGGATAAACGCACCAATAAATGAACACATTAAGGCTAATGAATGAACACTTTTATACAATTATGTTTGCAGCGCGATTGATTCCACGTGTTGCAAAAATTGTTTGAATATGAAGCAAGAAATTAGAAGAAGTCTCTAATTAATTGGTTCTTTATTTTAATAATTTATTTTACTCATTTTAATAAAAAATGTCCATTCACTGGTACGTGTTTCATTTACTGGTACATTCACCCTAACTTCTTTACCGGCTACAAAAATGTGTTGCTCCGTTCAATGTCATATAACACTTTTATTTGTCAGTTAAATAAATTCAACTTTAACCTTTCGCGGTCACACTTATGTAAAGTTCCGAATTTAAGGAGAATTTAAAGCTGTATAAAACTCAGTTAACCCTTAATGGTCACACTGGGTGCAATGGACCCGGCCGATTTTTAAACAGTTACCGTACGAACTGTATCAGTCCAATCGAGTCCCAAAAATTATAATATACATTTTGAGCATTGTCGAATATGAAATTGTCGCGTTTTAGTGAGAAATGAAATGAGAACATGTACCAAAAAATCGGAAAGGAAAACTAGGAACTTATCGGTATCAAGTTCCACAGTTAAAAATCAGGTCTATTGGACTCAGTGTGATCATGAAGGGTTCACCGAGTTTTATACAGCTTTAAATTTTCCATCAGAATACATTAAACACACCACAGTCCCAAAATTATGCTAAAAAATAACAAATTGAAAAATGGTAACTTTTTTATCCGCTAGTGTACTTGTTCTTTTACCAAAAGAGTAGTGATAGTTCATAGATAGCCAAGCAAAATCCTTTGATTAAAAAGACATGTAGTAATATATCTTTACTTTCAATAAACACTTTGGTTTAATAAAACGAAAGAACCATTGCACCGACCGAATATATAACGACAAATAATACTCACCTCTACTACATCCCCCGGTCTTCCCTGACCCCACTCACCTCTCCATTTCTTTGATGACCCTTCTAACCTCGAGGAAAGTAGCTAGAATGAAGACCATATCAACATGAAACTCCACAATAGGTACATCTACTATATAATACATAGGAAACAGTCCACATACCTTTCGCTTTTAAAATACCAAGCCCTACAAGCGTCTACCATTAACAAGCTCCCAGACCAATAATAAGATCCCGCCGTCGCCTCGAGGGGTTCACGAAACTCGCGGGGCCATAGACGTTTTGCATCGAAAACTCCGTCGCCGCGATTCCCCACGCTGGTTGGCGGTAGGAGGACCAGATTAATTTGGCAAATTGAACCGGTTCTTCCATCGAGTCCGATAATTCGGTGACTATCTCCAGCTCGACTAGTCCGTGGGGCTGTATCGTCCCCGTTCATCCAGGGACCAGGCCCTCGTATACATACCTGGCAGCATCCTCCAGGCTTGGTTGACGGGAATTCCAGGATCCTGGTCTGCGTAGCTAGTTTCTCTAATCGAATTAGGAGGAGTCAGGATATTGCGTGTCGCTACGCCTCCCCTCCCCCGGTTCCCCCTAAGCAATTGTTTTAAGTTGACATCTCCGCCTAGCTGCATCCTCGCCGGTGTCTCCGGACATCGAATTTGAACTAAACTATCTGCAGGCCAGAATATAAGATTATCGTGGCCGCCTGGAAAAAGCTCCACCAGTCGAACGTGTTCCTGCTCCACCTCCTCCCGATCCACCCCGGAAATCGGATTTGTCGTAAACGAATATCCACGGAGCCGCACGTGTTACGTACCACTCTGATAAACGTCGCCGCTGACTCCTCGTTACTCGGTCGTTTTATTAAACGAAAAGCGTTTCCAGGGGTTGAGGTGAATCCTCCGAGTTCGTACAAATCGTATCTGCCAAGGCTGCTGGGACTGGGTAAAATAGTTGAGCTCCTCTTTGCTACGAAGTTGGTATGTTCTTTCGGTGACATTTATGTCTGTTATTGTGCATTCTTTATCAGCTACTTGGATGTTATCTGGCTCGTGTTGTCTGAGCGGGATTAAGATGAAAGGGGATCAGGTATCCCACTCGTGTGTTCCATCTTGGTTATCTGGGACCCCTGCAGTGTTCCTGGATATCTATTATGCGAACAATTAAATGAGAGTTACAATCTTTGCATCGATGGCTTAGTGCATAAGATTCAGGAGCATTCAATGAATAAAAATATTATTTGGGACTAATTTATGCAGCATAAAGAAACAGTCAAGAATTATTTATTTTATATAAAAACTCAAATTTCATATAAAGTGGTCATACAATATTTGTGCACTAAGCCATCCATATTTCACCTTTGAATTTTAAAAAATAAAGAATCAAAGAAAATTAGGTAAATTTATAGAATCGTGTGGAGGTCGTAGTAAGTTCAGTTGAACCTGAAGACCCATCTCCAGGGTCATCCTCCCCCTGGATTCCACGCAGATTTTACGATCGTCCTCAAGATCAAACGTTTCATAGCGTCCGCGCGAATGGTATCGCAAGATTTTTCAAAAGACCGGGGGTTCATCAGCGCAGCGTGTGTCATTAACGTACGTCCATCATGGGGCCACCACCATCTCCTATTACAGAAAATGACTCCGCACGGTCTGACGCGGACGCGATAGAGGGGTCGCTCTTAACTTTCACTAACGACCGAAGTTTTTCGGTGTCCGAGCCCCCGCGTCTCTGGGTATCATAAATTCAAAATGGCGGACCCTTTGGGGGCGAAAACAAAAGCCACTCGGGTCGAGCAGGAAGGCCTGGAGGGTCGGGGGCGGGTTGTGTCGGCGGGCAACCCTTCTGAAGTCCTTTCGCGCGGGGACGGCGGGGTGTAGGAAACGACGAGGATTTTCGAGGGGTCGCGCCACCGAAAATGGCGGACCCAATTAACCGAGCACTAGGCTGCCCGTTATTTCGCGGCGTACGTACGCGTCATGGAGACCGTCGGCGGGGGAGGAAAGAAGGAGGGCCTGAGAGAGTCCTCCGGAAAGGACGCGTGCGAGCCGCTCTTCAGGACCCTGCTCTGTTGATACGGACCCTCGGATTTACGTCTTGTTGACCTTTTTCAAGCTCCTGCAAGAACGATGAGAGAATAAAACGACAGTACGTAATTCTTGCCCCCTCGAGTGGCTAGTTACTTACTTTCGCGAAAGAAGGATTCCGCTGTGCCTTTTATCAGCGCCGATGGACGGTCTGCTCTACTTCAGAAGACGATGAGTTCTTTATGCTTGCGGCAGTGTTGGTGCCACGCCGAGATATAGCGCTGAGTGTTTCGGTGGAAAGTCAAACCCTCAGGGGCCTTTTCAATGTATCACTTTTTGGATATTAGTTGTTTCAGGTCCTAGAGGTATCAAGACAGACGAATGCATTTCTTATCTTCTTAAATAGTTTTACATTATGTCGAAAGAAAATTTCAAGTATGAGAAGTGTGACAGAGATGGGCAAAATTTCCATTTAAATTAAATTTCGTCATGTGTCGAATAAAGTTATCTCAGCTTAACGAACGAATGACAAATTTTTTTTATCTTTTATTCGTCATTGGAAATTTTATTTAAATAAAAATGCTCTCCATCGCTGAACTGGGAAAAGTATATCGAGTGTGTAGTAAAAGAAATTACATGTGACAAAATACACAAGTGCAGCCTTGTAATAAGTAGCAAAGGACACATTTGACGGCTTGTACCCTGATTGGTATCCATTGCAAACCCCGGAAGTGGGTCTCGGTTTAGTCGCTGTATCTCTGCGACGCACTATACGTGATCGTTGCACCATAGTGCAATCATAATGTTGATCTAGAAACTTAATCATAAGAATGCAAGTGAATGTTGCTTGCAAGAGTTCCCAGGTCGCGAGAACGTTTCCCCAAATTTCTAAGAAAATTTGGAGCATCGGTAGCACAGGAATGATTGACTATACCTAGGCCACTTTGTTGAACGACGAAGACGCCAGTAAGCGTGCTATGCAGTGTCCCGCAGAGTTGAAGTCCAGAATGAGTTATAGCTTCAATTACAATCTCGTTTAGAGGATGTCGTCGGGAATATACAGAGGGAGCATCCCTCTAAACAGGCTTCTCATGGTCCAGAACTGGATGGACAAGCTGCGCGAAGATTAACCCGTGATCTCTGATCTCGCCTGACCAGATGCTGGGCCATTCCCTCGACCTGTTCCACTAGACAAGTGCCGAACCTGTGTCATCTAAACTCTAAACATTCTTCCTCATCATCACCCACTTCCCGCGCCTTTCTGCATATGCCAAACAAATCTCCGAGAACTCGGGCAAAGAATCCTTCCTATCTCTAGACAATCATCAAGAATGATCATCATATCAACCCCCCCCTTCTGTGCGTCGTCTAATGTTCGCTCAAGCGTCTCAGCATCCCGCGCCAACCCTTCCGACGCTCGGGTCAGGTTCATAGAATCTCCATAGACGGACAATAAGAAGACGTCGTCGAATCATCTTCCGGCTCGTTCCTCCGCGATCGTCCACATTATTTCCTACTCGGACCACGTAGGTCGAACAAAGTACGTGGCACCGGGAAGAGGGTAGTCGCTGAAAAAGTGGGGTGTCCTTAGATCGGCGCGAGATCGCGGCTCTGAAAGGCGAGCTTCTCCGGCGCGTTTCTTTTGAGGCGGCATTAGCCGGTCGATTCCATCGAATTTACGCGACCTGGAGCTGGATCGCGGGGCGCGCGATAGCTTGTATATTTGCAGAAGTAATAACGGGGGCGCAGGGAACAGAGCGGCCCGGAGGACGAAGAGGCCGAGGGCGCGGAGGTGGGTTCGTCGCGAGGGGGCAAAGGAGGTGGAAGGGTAGCTTGGCGACACTCAAGACCTCTGTCTCCCTCTCTCGCTCGCTCATTCTCCGTTTACCTTGCACGCTCTCGCTCTCACGGAGCTGTACAAGGGTCCATCTCATAGCAACGCCCACGGAAACTCGAATCGATACGACGCACTGTTCTGGAAATTCGCCGGATTTTCGCGCTCGTTTTCGAATTTCGAGCGCCTCGAGAACCCTACCCCGCGGTGCAGCCGGAGGCTGGCGCCGCTGCCTCGCCACGCCGCTGGAATTTTCGTAATAACCGCTACCCGCCAGCCCGGCTATAAATTCGAGAATCACGGCACAGAGGGGCGGGGGCGGATGCTCGCCGAAAATTCTACCCACCCCGCTGCGGCCGCGCGCGGGTCGGCGCCGAAAAGACAGCGTCTGGGGGGCACGAGCGGGATTTTTGATAAAGGCACCCTTATCTCTCGCGGGCACACGGTCCTTCGGCTCGCTCCTTGAAAAACTGCACGAGATTGCCAGCCCTCACATAATACGCGGCAGTCACGGGTTTGCATCCATCTGCGCTTCGATTACTACCCTCTCCTTTACGAGCAGCAGTATACGGGAGATGGCTCGTTTTTCCTTCTTACCGGCGTTCTATGCGCGCTACGCTGACTTCCTCGGAAGGGGTGGGATGCAACAGAGTTGGAACAAGGGTCGCGACATGTCGCGATGTAGCCTCTCACCTTTCCACGCGATATCGACGATAGAAATCTGATTTACTATTAATTGATAAGCCCCTTTCCCTTTAACTTTGAGTTTCGAAGCTTCACTCCCCCAAAACACACCCCTCGTCCAATATCCCGCCCATTCTGTCAGACGATCTTCGAAGTAGAATGTCCTAGGTTGCACGTAGTTTGGGGAAAATAAAGGGAGGAGGAAGCCAGTGGCGAAGAGGGTCTTGAAATGGCGCGAAAGGAACGAGGTGAGTTTGTATTCTCCTCGTTCTCCTCGTTTTTACTGGCGTGGCCAGTCAGGCGTCCCCTCATGCATGACCGATGTCGATATGCGTACACGGGTAACGTACACGCTCGACAGCGAACCATCGTCGGGGAAAGTCCTTTCTGCCGCCCTCAACCCACCCAGCGCTCGTCTCGCATTCGTTTTCAGATCTGTAGAAAAGTTCGTGCACGAGAAATCCAGAAAATTGGACAGAGCGATCGCTCCGACTATCCCGGCGAACGTTCTTCAAATGAACGATCAGCCGGAATCCCATAAGCCATTTTTCTCGGCGAGATCCATGGGTCGAACGATATCGAAATTCTAAAACCGACCGGATGTAGGAGCCGTTCGTTCCCGCTGATAGAGCGATTCCCATCTTAATTCGACGGATGCTTAATCCCGTATATTTTTGCGAAACGAGTGGGGCGGTTGTAAAGTTCAGAGATGCAGCTGTCAAGATGCAATTTAGGTGCAACTGCAAATACGACTGTGTCGTTTATATTCCTCTTCGATTAACCCCTTCCGGCAGAATGGCCACGCGATGAGACCTTTTCGAAATTGTCTTCGCTCGTGACGTAGGTACCGATCTTTCCGGGAAAACACTGTTCGGGGTAAATGGAAAGGTATGCAATTTTAGCTACATTGGCGATGGCAGGATTGCTTTCTTTCCGTCAGGCTTGGACATCGTAGCTGGTGCATCAATCTCTGGGATGGTTTTCGGTTTCGTTTGTGGCTTCCGTGGTGGGTGGTCGAAATTGATCTATGTACTGGATTTGGAATTAATATTAAATAATATCCTGCCTGTGGATGGAATGATTTTGTGATAAGATTCTATCACAATGTAAACACAATTTTTTCCCTGAGACGCTCAAAACGGGACCCAAGTAGACGATTTTTTTTTATGATACTATAAGGTTGAAAATTTGTTCTACACTTCTTATCTTTAGGGCATGTATTAATGAATATATTGTATAAATATTGTACAGAAATATTAAAAATGGCCGAGTTATGTGTTGTCCCGTGAAGTTCTTCGGAATTACTTTTTTATAATTTTATAAATAAGTTTCTTTTTGATTCACTTGAAATTTTAATAGTGTCTTCTATGATTTTTTTAAAATTTAATTACAATAAATAGGTGCGGCAACCCTTTGGTACAATTAATCACAAAATGTGGTAGAGAAATATAATACATTATCTCCAGAAGTACATGCGGATTTTACGATTCATTAAAAACTTTTTTGCTACTACGCAATTTTAGACACAATTTAGGCTTAAAGTTTTAGGCAAAAATGATAGTCTCCTCAAATGTTCACCATTCTTACAAAAATCAATATTTTGACAAATCGCTATGTATGTACTTCTGCAGTAAATGTCATGTAAATAATGAGAATTTTTGGTTTTTTATCCTACGTCAAAGTATACGGGACTTCTACTGCTAGCCGTCGAGTGTATTTTCAAAAACTGCATCAATAGAAGTGCACCAGCAACACCACATTATTTAAAAAAATAAAATCACACTATTTTTATGCATCATAAGGCATATGGAATAAAACCCCTAAAAAGATTCTTCATTTATTTCCTAATTTCGTCCAAAAAAATTCTGAAACTTACATATGATTGTCAGGCCTCCAAGGTGGTCCAACCCCTTAACACAAATCACACTTTTAACTGTATTGAAGATATATAATTTGAATTACCACCCCGTTACGAAATGAATTCAGTCGTTTTCGGCACCGCGTCCGTGTCGCCGGTGCCAGCAGAGCTCGACTGCTGAATATTTCACCGGCTCTATCGAATTGCGATGTAACCGTGGTGGAGCACGTTGATCACCACTGACACGAATTTGTCTACACGGGCGATTGTGGTCAGTCGATGCAGGAACAAGGCCCCGCTACTCGTCGATCCAGTTCCTGGCCCGGTTTCCACGTTGAACTTCAACCCCGAAACGGGGCCAGCCCTGTCAACACAGAGGCGCGCGCGTAGAATGACAAATGTGGCGGCTACCACTAATGTTGCTGCACAACAAATTATATCCAAGGTGATAAAATCTGCTCGTAAGTTAGATAAATAGTGCTCGAAGGCGACACGTGGTACACGGATCCGGGGAATCCCTCTTTAATCGAACTTTCATCCCTGTTCGCCCCTTGTTTCCAACTTGGATCGTCGCGGCGAGAACTGCTCGAAAATTCACGTTTAAATGATAATCCTGCGGTTAGATTGTTTTACCAAATTAATTTACATGCCCTCTTTTGTTTTCTGTTGCAGGCGTCTTGCGAGGGGTGGATATTCAGTGGATGCTGCTCGGAGAGCCGCGTTTCGGGCAGTGAAATGTTTCGTAGTGATTTGGATGGGTGATTGAATGATTTTTAACACGTTGATTGGCTATGGATGGTGATTAATTTATTGGGATAATCGATGGTGATAATGTGCGAGTGGGTAATTAGATAGGATTAGAATTCTAAGATTGTGGGATGAATGAAACACGATTTCTTTTCCCTCTTGTCAAATTCATTTTCGTAAGAGAATTTAATATTAAATGTAGCTAATTTATTAGTTCACATTAATTTCATGTAAGGTGAAAATTTCTCCATCACTCTACTCAATTTAGTGGAAGCACTGAATACATGCTTCGATTCAGTACCAATCTAAATATAATTTCTAGTGGAAGGAGCATGAATCTAAAAAATCATATACATACAAACCAAAGGAGATGAAGATCGTGTTTCATCCCCCTAAAGCGCCACTTTAAAAACATGTACCCAAGAATAAATTTAATTGCTCTCTGCTGCAATTATTATTTTCCATAGATTTAATTCGGGTTCACCACTGGTAGGTATTTATATAATCCCATTTATACAGGGTGCTGCCGAAAGATGGTACAAGCGGGCAGTATGTGATCCCTTATATAAAACCATATTAAAAGTCTAGAATAAAATGTTTTCATCCGTGGCTTAGTCTCTAAGAAATTCGGTTTTCAACAATCACTAAGTACATATGCACCCGACTAGAAAGGGATAGAATTTAGAGCAAACACGGTGCAACTGCGAATGGAATAAATCCTCGAGTATAAATAAGTCGAAATCGTAGAATAATTTTCTTCCAATGGGATTGAAAAAGTCGATTTGGAGGTGAAACCTTTAGATATTCAAACTCGATTTTCTTGAAATCAAAGCCTTATTTCTGCCCAAGGATTCATTTCATTATACCAATTTTTATAAAGAAAATTTCAAAATATTTTAATGTACACTTTTGATTTATTTTTGCACAAGGAATCACCTCTTGTCCCGCTTTTACCACCCTTCCCACTGCCCCCTGTATTAACGTCGACAAACTCCATGGCAGTCAACGTGTTACTGTTACCTGTATGAAAATCGTACGGTATGGATGAGTGCTCGAAGATAAATCGAATCGACGAAATAAACGCAACAGGGAGAAGTCTTGACCCGCGGTTCATCACTCCTGTCCTGCATTCCCGTTGTTGGCCTTCCTTCCCCGCCCACCTGATCATTAATTTTATCCAGCGAGCGCAGCGCATACACAGAACGGTAAGTACGTGCTACGTTATTGGCCAATATCGGGCAGACATGAGGCTCGAGCAGCCCCGACTAGGCACGACCTCCATTAACCGCGCCATAAACAGATAATCGCGAATTTCCCTGCGATACCGCTCGCCCAATCAGATAAACTCGAACGCCGAGATATGGAATTATTGTCTACGCGTTCCCGAGCTCGTTCGCGCGGGAACGTAACTGCAAACTGCCAATGGATTTCGTTCTCTCTCTGCGGTCATTGAATTCAAATCAAGAAAGAATCCAAAAGTGTCTGCCTTTGATATTGACTTGGTTTTGCAAGGCAGCAACATAAAATTTGTAATCCTATGTACGTATTCAATATTAGGTGGGGATATTATGTGAGTTTAACCCTTTGTGGTCGCGCGGGGTGTATCGCACCCTAAGAGCAATTTTCGAGTTCAAATGTCGCGCCATTGTGACTTCCAAAGGGGATTTATCGCGAAAAAAAATTGGTTTTTTCCACAACCGTGAAAAATCGCAATTCTGGAACTACAAATTTTATCATATCAAAATTAACATTTCTAAAAGATTACTACTTAGTAGAGCATGATTGAATGAATATTCCAAATGTACAATTATCACTCAAAAGTTAAGAGATCCGAAAATGCGAGAATGATAACGCCAAAATGACGCTGAGGCGCAACCTTCGTGACCAATTCGTGATTATAAAAAGATGTGGCCACGGAGGATTAAAGATCATCAAGTGTGTACACGTAATATTTAGATCAGTAAGCATTGCAGAGGAACAGTTCGAGTTCCCCTCGCGATACGTTTGGTCGCAGTTAACCGAGAAATTCGCTTTCAATTAATCGCGCCAGCAGGATGCCGTCCCGTTGCCGAAAAAAGCCGTCTGGCCAGGGGGTTGGCGTCTGGTTCACGGTGAGCGTCGACAGCGAGGCGTTTGATTCTCCGAAAATGTGAAAGGCGGCGGGGTTTCAAACCCCCGGAACACGTGTCTGGAGGACATGAAACGGCCCCGGCGGCGTGCTCGCGAGCAGAATAAAATTTCCGCGAGCTCTTCGACGTTATTACGGGGGACGCGCGCGCGCGGGGGTACAAGCGGCCGGCGTGATCTGAAACGCGGCGGTACGTACGCGTCTTTGTTTCCGTTGGGGTAGCGCGGGGGGCGAGCCGCGAGGGCGAGAAAGAGGAGCACTCCGTTAATCATTATCCAAGGGGGTAAGTCGAGAGGCGAAGGAAGCCTCCTTTGAGGCCGGACCACGGTTGCTCTACCCGGAATTCCAGGGCCTCGGATTACAATTTGGCGAGTCCAGGTCGAAGGGAGAGTAAAATGGCCGCCGGCGGTGGGTAGTTTTGCCGGTCGTGGGGTGGCTAACTGGGTGGTCGACGAGCACTGCGAGGAGTAGGAAGAGAAGCTGGAGGTCGGTAAAGGGGATAGCGGTGGCTGAGGACTGGGGCAAAGGGGGGCTGATGCTAGCCACAACCCCTTAAGGGTCGAACGAACCCTTGCACTACCACACGTAGTCCAAGAACACTCTCCGTCTCTCTCCATCCCACTCGCCCCTTCCCACCGCTGCTCCGTCCCACTTGCTCCAGCCTCCACATCTGTGTCCTCCTCTCTCTCCGTCCAGCATCGGTCCGCGACGCCTCTCTCTCGGTCCCTCCAACCCCTTCAACCCTCAGTACGTCTCGTTCTCTTTCACCGTTCCATCTACCGCGCACCCACCCACCCTGCTGAACAACCTTTATATCCACAGCCACTATACCCGCCACCACCACGAGTACCTACTACCTACCTCGGTTACTCGTGTGCCAAGGGGGGAGGGACGCTGTGTGTGTGAGTGTAACAGAGAGGGAGAGAGAGAGAGTTAGAGGCTGGAGCAAGAGGGTGGTATCGAGTCGGAGCGAGAGCAACGAACGTGGTGGTTGCTCGTAGAATGAGAAAGGGTAGAGTCGAATACCTGAGGAGAAAGAGAGATAGGGGGGTGGTCTGAATGGGGGAGGGAGTACATGGGAGAGAAACACGAAGCAGGACAGACAAGCGGCGAGGAGGGAAAGGACAGAGAGGGAGGGGGTGGCCGCACACGGGCAAGGGTGGAATTTTAGAGACGGGGCCAGCCTTAAAATACACGCCGCGCGAAATACCGGGCGTGAATTAGAGTCCGCGCGTATACACGCTCCTGCGGCCACCGACGAACGAACGGACGAACCTTCGGAATTTTCGCTAGCCGCAAACCGAGCTAGAACGTTGTTTCTCGCTCCGAATTCGCAGAGTCTCGTCCTGCGAGACGGACCTTGTATCGCGCGACGCGCTGAATTCCACCGGCGACGACACGGCACCGTTGATTGTGAAACATTCCGCAATTCATTGCCGCCCAACGATTATTAGAGCTGGGCTCCTGCGAGCTGAATTGGCCGCACCGATCTCGACGTGAAAGCTGATCTTCGGAGGTAATTCTTGCTGCTCGGTAAAGGCTTCATGGGGATAGTAGGGGGGCGAGGAACGATGGTGTGAGAGGGGAATTGTCTGATTCGCGGTGAGACATGGTCAACGAAATAATAATAAGACTTTAATTACGGGATCTGGGAACTTTTGTGTGTAATATAGAAAAATCAAATTTAGGCGAGCATATATTATTTCGCTACAAGGTTATTAAAGCAGATCCCAGAATAAACAGTTCAAAAATGGCAATCAAGGTTCTAAATGCAGTAGCTGACTTGCAGCATAGGTACCATATGTGGTGAATAAGTTAAGTTCTGAGTAGCTCGAGTATATTTGAACATACGACTATACTATTTTAGTTACCATTTTAATAATTTATTTATTTATTTATTTATTTATTTATTTATTTATTTATTATTTGTAAACGGGACAGGTTTCCCTTTAGTGTACACGAGTAAGAGGGTGCATACACAACAAGATGAATAGGAAGACAGATAACTTATAATTATGATAAATGTACATTCTTTGGAATATTGGGATGATGTTCCAGCGTGGAGTGAGGTATGGCGTAGAGATCAAATGAGCTTGCATACTTATTAGTTACTTCACAGATGCGATTAATTGGATCCGAGTTTCGAAAATTCGACTTTAAAAAAGTGGTATAAAATAGTCTTGCATCCCTGAACTGCATAGGCGGAATATGAAAATTAGTGGTATGCAAAATCTGTGGACAGTTAACTAAACCAATAATGAAAAGAGGGTGGTAAGGTTCGAGTTATAAAATATAAATACATAGAAGTCGTGAGTGAAGAAGGAAATTTGAGAATCTAGATTCCTGCCTATAACGGTTAAAGTAACCCTTATGCAAATTGAAGAATATTTGACAAAATGTTGCTGGTGCAGATTGCGAGGATATATTATGAAGTTTTTGCAAGTTTATACAGAAATGGACATTCTTTCGTTCCGAAGCGAGTTAAAAGCTTCCCTTGTCAAAAGCCTGTCCCTCAACCGGGTAAAGAAACGTGCAGGTCACGGAGACAAATAGGTTACGTCGGGTATCAAGGGCGTACTTTGAATGTTAACGCGTTTGGTGGGACAGGATCGATGGCGGTATCGAGATTTTCGGCGGGATGGGGATCCCAGAGAGGGTCGAAAGTTTTCTTCGCCAACCTCGTTGTGATTATGAAACTCTTCAAGGTTGCGCCGTTATTAACCACGGCTGCAACGTCCAGGAATAAGCGGGCGCTGTGTAATTGTTGGAAAGTGGAAAGTAAAGGAACTTCCGAGACAAATGCAAATGCGTCCCCTGAACAGGCCAAACTGGAAGAAAAAGTTTCTTGTAATTACCTTGCCGGGGGTATCGATCAAACCCACGGTTTATTTCGCTCGCCACTTTCGTCAGAATTTACTTGCTATCAAGATTGCTGAACTGTGGAATTGTAAATAAAATAACACCGTGATAGCTTTAGTGAACCACCGCGAGGATTAAAATATTCGCGATTTAAAATTCACGGCGTTTCATGCTTGCTGTATAGGAAATATTCTTATAAGTATAATTCCTCTTTAAATATTCCGGATACATAAATAAGGTGATTGTGACTGCAACGCTAGCTAGTTACAACTTACAACACGAATTAGAGAAAATCGCATACTTTCACGGCAAGGTAGATTTCAAACTGGCATTAGCTGTATTCCCCCAATTTTCAATTATCCATCTCCCATCCCTTATATCAAATTTTCACACATTCTCTCCCCCCAAACGGTAATAATAATTCACCGAATAATTCAATGTTCAATCAAAGACAACCACCCTAAAAATCAAAATTATCTCTCTCCGAAGCAACGCGAGTATTTCAATCATTTGGTTTTCATCAAAACTTCACGCTTCCTCATTGCTAGACATTTCTGAAGCACGTATTCGGACACGATCTCCCGTGATCTGGCCACAGGCGAGCCCGTGCACGGGATCAGATCCCAGGCGGAAGTCGATGGTTTTTTCCGCGACCCCGACGGCTGCGGCGCAGCGACGATACCGCACGGATTTAACTAATAAGAGCAATTAGCGCCGGGGGTAGTAACTAGAGGTGGTTTGCCCGCCATGGCATGTCTCTCGCCTGGCGGTCGCCTCGGTCAATACCCACCGGACAAGATGGCCGACGCCCACTCCAACACAAACTCAAAGTTACATACATTTATGTACTCAAATGTATAACCCACCCCCTCCGGACGGAGTTGCCTTTCTCCTTCCGCCAGCTTCAACCCTCCCGGTCTCGCCATCCACTCGGCTACACGGACACCGAACTTCATCATTATTATCTCGCTGCCCTGGTATCCACCTTCCCGAGGTGCGTGAATTTTGCAAAGGCCGCGGTACCTGCAGCCAACGTCGATCCCGTCGATACGAGACGCACGATGCTCGATGGAAAATGAAAGGCCAGGTCGTCCGACGGGCGATTATCTACTCGACATGATCGAGATCCTGTCGCAGCATCAAAGGAATCCTGCCCTTTTTACTTTCATCTTGTGATGTAGCGTTGAGCTGGTATTTTTATTTATTGATAGAGATTAATGAGGACGTTGGAAATATTCTGAAGGTGTGTGCGAAATGTTCTGACGTGCCAGGGGAGGGATAGTAGGTGTTCTGCTTTGGAATGTTGAGATAAAAAGTGGCGGTGAGACATCGCGGAGAATTTTGTGGGTTAATTAAATGGTTACATAGGTACGTTTAGCCATGGCGAATATGAATGATTTTAGGAATTTTTTTAGGGGGGTTATTAACCCTGTCGCTGCGTTTTTCGTCTATAGTCGAATGCCGCTATATTCCCGTTCGATGCGGATTTCGACTATAGTCCACCCATTAAAAAAATGTATTCTCCTGTACTGTGATAAACATGTAAAATGCAAAAAAGTTGAAAATTAAAAACTTTTTCGATTGATGTAAAATTGACACATTTCAAGAATCGTCTGAAAATTTAAATACGCAGCGAGAGGGTTAAAAAAGTAAAATAAAATATTTATTACACATGATTTATTAGTTCATAAAGTGCAAGAAACAAATTATTTACAATAATTTTTGTATTAAATTATTTATGAATTCTGAGGTTCTTTAGACTATGGCCGAAAAAATGTTCAGCATGATATATCCTTTAACATCAATGGATTTGAAAAATACAATGATATTCTTGCAACATGATGACCGACGGCCCAAATTTTTTAATTTAAAAAAAATAAACAATTTATGGCACTTTAAAGTAAAATAAAATTTTTCCCTACAAAATTTTGCTCTACAATTAGTAAAGGGTATTTTCTTGCAGCCAAATATGTATCGATCTATTTGGTTAAAATGTTCTCAGTAAGGTTTCCTCTGAATATTCTATTTTCTACACACGCAGGTTTGTAACAATATCATACTAAAACTTTCAACAGCACGATATTCCAAAGAATAATAAAGAACCGTATCCCGCCTTTACCCCAAAACTGTAAAATTCTACTTCGCAAACTTCGCAAAAATTTCCCGCAGCGATCCAATCTTTTTCCCACAAATTACAGAAAGTTGCCGGCGTAAAAATTTAACGAATGGTCTGGTACGGCAGCCAACTCGTTAGGCATCGGCATATCCCTAAAGAGACCAGTCGACTAGGCACGTCGAAACGGTCCTCGATTGGTCAGTAGAAAGGGGTGGCAAGCCCACGCGTGCGATTGGTCAAAGCCACCCTTCTAGTAGGCGAATACTGACCCTTCGGGGGTGGATTTCTCTCCCTTGAAAAATATCGGCAATCTCTTGCGTCCCCCCTCGCTAAACGAGCGGAAAGTAAACGGCGCGGGGATGTCGTTGAAACGTATGCGGACATTTCACCGACCCAAACTGATTCGTCTCGCGTCGCGTATTTCGCTCGATCCACCCCGCGCCTGCCTTCCAACTTCGATGGTTTATTTAGCGACACGCCGTGCGAAAGTGCGCCACGACGAAAGAGGGACGAGGCGCGCTCCCGCCGCAGATTGGAGGATCGAAGGGCGAAGCGTCGCGGCAGCGCGTAAAAAGAGACGTTCGAGTAATTGATTTAGGGAGGATATCCATTTAATTAGGGCGGACGTTTCGCGAGCTGAGAGATCGAGAGGCCCGTCGGACAATACTTCCCCAGTTCTTTATCGGGAAACCGAGAGGGATGGTCGCGGGAGCGGGCGGAGTATCGGCAATAATGAGATTGAAATTAATTCGACGTCGTGCCGCGACGGAGATATTCGACGATAAGATAATTCAACAAATTTGCCCAACTAAGCCTTCGGATTTTCCTCCCCGCGGCACGTCTGTATTACCCTCTCGTCTCGTTACTCTCTTTTTTTTCCTCCTCTCCTCGCTCTCCGCCCCTGCTTCCTCGTGATCTTTAACACCGCGGGAGCGAGACAATGCTCGGTGCAATTCGAGCGCCTAAACGTCGGGCCACGGCCGTGAAAGACAAATGAACATTGCTTAATCTTTTAACAGGGGACGAGGCAGCGCCGCGAATGCAGCCGAAACTAATCCAGCGCAATTGTTTTCGTCCATGTTGACTGCTTATCTGGCTTAACAGCCGACTAATTCCGCGATCTAACAAACTTCGAGTTTCCTGCCTCCCGCCGCCGGTGGCAGTTAACCCCCCTGTACAACCCCCCGTTGCACAGTTTTTCATCGCGTCGCGAAGGGCCCCGGGATATGAACGCCGGACATTAAGATACAGGGAACAACGTAATCGCTTAACGCCTGCGAGATCATACGTGTCTCCCAGAGATAGCGAAATGGCTGTCGTTTAACGGAGGAACAAATGCTCTGGCGAGCAATTGCGAAGCAAGGGAACGACGCTTCAATGTTATTTACGCTGTTTGGAAATTAATGAAGCTACTGGATGTTATCAAAATTGCGGAATGTTGATTAGTGTTGTAGGAGTTGGGGGTTTGAGGAGAGGGTGAGACCCTTAAATTGGGTTGGTTTAAATTGCGAGGCAACTCGGAACTCGGTATTAACATCCTGCTATTGTTTTAGGTTATAATTTAATTATTTATTTATTTACGGGTAAACCCTTTAGCATTCGGTTTGGTTAAAATCAGTGAAGAGTAGACAATAATGTGTTGGCTAACTAGGGTTGCCAACCGTGTTTTAAAAAAAGTATCTTACATTATTATACGTAAATGCAATGTATACTTTTGAATTACCATAAAGTATGTTACGTGAAACATAACGCAATATTATTGTACGTAAATAGTTCCCCAAACGCACACAAACCATAGTCATCTCCGATTCCAAACGACACCATACCTCTCCTAATTTAATAAAGAACGAATAATTGATATACTTTAATGTGGATGTTGAGTGCAATAATGCCATTGAGTTATTTAAAAATGATAAAAAAGTTGCTCTGTAATGCTAAAAACAATAAAAAATATGTTTGGAAGACATAAAAACTGATAAGATTAAAATGTACTTTTAATTTTTTCGAGCGTTCTTTTTGATGCTCCACGAAAGGCAAATTTACGCTAGTTTCCTGTAAAAAGGTGGAAATCCTGTGTGTAACCTATACCCCAAAAAATTGATGGAACTAAAGAATTCCAGCGATTTATAAAATTCATTTACTTTCATGAATATGCGGTTAATGCAATTATATTGTGCCATGCCGCGTGCGATGAGTCGATAATAATAAATACTGGAGATAGGAAATAGGCATATGTATTTGCTAATTAATTAATTGATGTTTCCTCGATGTTGAATCTCAGGGTTGTAAGTGTAGTGTTATCCTTTCTGTAGTTAGGAAACTATGCGATCGTTTTCACGCTCGCATTCTTATAATGGTCCCTTTCGCTGCAGGGACTATAGGCCACCCCTAAACCGGATTCTAGGGGAGATATTTTTGAACGGTTGTGTACCGCCTATTAGTAGGCAACCGTGTGCTACATCGGCGCTCGTGGGGCTCAGGTAACTCAGGTGCGAGGCACGGAGATGCAATGCTCATATCCGTGAACTCTGAAGCTATTTTTACCAGCAGACTCATTATTTCTTTATATTTCGCGCTTGAATTTACACAAATATTGGGAATCATTCGTCTAGTACAAAAGTTAAGATTAATCACGATTGCATTTATCCATGAAAAGTACTGAAAACATTTATTACATCACTCTCAAATTTACGCAATGCACAACGTTTTCATAGCAATATTATTAATAAAGTGATTCGCATCCAAATTATTTTTGCCAAAAAATGAGCTGCACAGTTTTGCATTAATATTTTTCTAGTAGTAATAATAAAATAGGTATGAATGATACATAATGTGTTTATTCGAGTGATGCAATAAATATTTCCACTACTGTGTATTAAGTTGGTGAAATAGGTTTATTATAGTTTGTAAAGAAGGTTGAAAAACAAATTATATCCTTTCGTAGTCATTTCTAATAATCAAAGTACTCCCCAGTAACTTGGATATCCATTTTTTAAATCCCTTCTTTATAAAACTTCAAATTTCTAGAATTCTTTAACTCCAGAACTGCATTTTCATCAAAACACTTGCTAGGGATATTTTTGAAATGTAAAAAATTATCAAAATGCTTAAAATAACTTTAAACCCTTAACTATATGATATATCATTCGCGTTACATTGCTTATTCTTCAACAAAATTTCTGCATGACCATATCGACTTCTGAACAGTACCATTCTATACTTACCTATTCATAATGCTTTCATGCCCACCTACATTAAAACGAGACAAGCCGCGTCGATTCCATCTCCCATCAAAATCGATAATCCCCAAAAACATCGAACACCGAAGGCCCATAAGGCACAATAAAACCGCATACGCAATTTCACAAGAGTACAACGTTATACGCTCACGAAACTGTGTCACGCGAGGACAAGGAGCGCGGCTGGTTGGCCAAAAAACCATGCATTCATGGACGAAGAAAAGCGGCCCGTGTTTTTCTCGTCGAGGGCCAAAAGAGCGCGACAAAGAGCACGAAGCACTCCATAAAATACATGCACACGCGAAATCCCGAAAATTCGTGGAGAACGCCGGGGCCAGGAATTCGGCGGAATAGTCGGCGAAACGTCACAATAAAAAAAGAAGAGGGGAGCTGTAGACTGGCATGCACCCCCTTCCCTCCCTCTCGCCCCTTTTCCATCGCGCGGACCGCTCGTAGTCGCGCGCTGTTTTCCACGGCCGCGGCGACGGATACGGGAGCGGAACGGCGGCGGAGGCGCGGAGCTAGGGAGCGGGGGGAGGGAGGAGGGTGGGGGCGTTTGACATATTTTGTCCGGAAAACCGACAGATCAGGGACGAAAGCGGCATGCGAGAAAGGGTTGGAGGCGGGTAGGGTGAGCCGGCACAGGGGCACCTCTGCTTCTGACGTGGAGATTAGTGTCCGCCATTGTGGTGACGTCACCATAGTTAACACGCATTCAAAGCTGCGAGGAGCCGGGGGGATGGCGAAACTATTGACCAGCGAGGAGGCAGCGGCAGCCTCGTGTCCCGGTGGCCGTGCCGCGGTTTTCTTTCGCTTTTCCAGCCGTCGTTCGCGCCCAGCGACACGCGGCGGGGGCGGTAAAAAGCGGCGCTGCTGGGCAGCCGGGAACGAAGGCGGATGATCTATCGTCGCGGGCGGATCGGGACTCGTCGCTCGCCGGCGAGGGAACCGTGGCAGAAGTCGCTTGACAGATGAATGTGCCCCGCGGGAACAATGGGGGCCGACCAAAAATTAACGGCATTGTCTTAACTTCGGATCCGCCGCGGCGGCGTGTTTGCCAGCGCCCGAGTCGATTGCCGCGAAACAGGCAGACGCGCCCGGGCGTGTTCAGAAGGGGGCAAGGCTTCGCGGGGGGCTTTCGATTACGCGACCCACCCGGCCGCGGATTCTCTGCAGCGGCGTTACTGCCGGATTTCGAACTTTATGACGTGTAATTTTGGCTTTGACACGTTCGGGAGATGTACGAGCCGGAGCCGTGTTTACGGGCCTCTCGTCGTTCCCGGGGATAAAAGTACGGGGGAGGGCTGCGGAGTAAATCAGCGCGGTGTGTTTGATCAGACTCTGTATGCGTTTCATTGGGATCGGTGCACGGGTATGATGGAGGAAATGATGGACTGGTAGCTCTCTGAGTCGAGACTAGTATCTTTGATACAGTACGGTACTAGAAATAGTTATTCGGAAAATATATATTCCACGCCCAGTGAAACAATCTTCGTAAATACGTGATTGATGAAGTAGTTGGTGTACTATTTAGTTTAAAGATATCGGGCACTGTATGTCTTACAGTTGGTCAGCGGCCGCGAAAAAGTACCGTACTGTGGAGGAACGTTGGCAGTACGGTGTAACATTGGCAGCTACTTAATATGTATCAAAGGAGGAAGAGGATAAAAATTCTATGCATTTTGACACTTGTACATTCACTAAAGATACAATGTTATGATAGAATACTTAAAGTAAATGTGAAAATGGTAATTTTTATACTATACTAGCTGACCTGTTACCCGGTTTCACTCGGGAATTATTTATGAGGTTTCCAAAATAAAAAAATTAAAAAATAGCCTATAATCTAACCTTTCAGCCATTTGGGCGTGAAAGAAGGACAAACAAACAGACAACGTTTCACTTTTATATATTAGTAGAGAAGGGAAGTAGGGAAAATGTTCCAAAAACTTACCAATGTTCTCCCAGTTTACGGTACGTTACGGATATTGATATTAAATAAGTTGCAAATGAATACACGCTCAGTGTTTGAGTGGTTTGGTTGGTGGGGTTTGTTTTGGGAAGAATGAAATGTGGAAGTTTGCTTAAAATGCCAATGGGGAAATAGGAAAGGGTCATCTCTTACTTTCTGTTTTTATTTTACGCTTGTTTCTCTACTCTGTGTCTTCTTCACTTCTCTCTGTCACAGAGTGGGTCTTACCCGATATGAATATATCAATTTTTGAAAGGGGAGTTTAGTGCACAGGTAGCAAAATTAGTCGTCTGCCAAGGGCGTTGACAAGGGGCGCAAAATTGTCTTTGCATTGTTGGCATTTTTTAAAATAAAGTTTTAAATCAATATTACAAGTTGTACTATAAATGTTTTAAACTACAAATAAATATTCAGAGTAACGTCGTCAAAAAGCCCAAATAAATGTATCATAAATAAGGAGCGCAATTTGGTAAGTTCGCCTACGGCGAACAATGCTGGAGCCAGACCTGACTGGTGGTTAACTTGTGTACCTACGAGTTTGTGATGTTTTTGGATTAATAAGTGCAGGTTTTTAACATTAAATAATCTTCTTGCTATGGGACATTTTTGATTTGAGATGATCTAGGAAAGATGGAAAAACGAGAGAATATGTGAATATCTGCATTCTTCTTCTTCATTCACATTCCGCGTCTTCTTTCATAGATATTCTCCTGTGTAATTTGATTTGATGTCTCTGCTTCTCTTTCGCTATCCGCATCCTCTGTCTTCAAAGTACAGGATAGCTGCTAGTTAAGATTGCAACAAGTAGAATTACCAGCCTTCATTTTATAAAACTGCTAAATGATTGCATCGTGTACACTTTTGAGTTATTTTATTTTTTAGCATTACAAGTCCAGAAGGCAATATCGTTTCATAAAAATCATATAGCATAAATCTAAACTATGCTTCCTAAAACGTAGCAAGCCCCGCGCATCACGAAAATCGACGAGAGCCCCCTTGCAACGGCAACTGGACGTGCATTGAAGCACCTCGACGCTGACGAGTCTTACCTGAGTTCCCCTCGTAATGCGACCTCTCATCGCAAGATGGCGTGATGCATTTCAAATGACTATACAGTTCATAAAGTGATGCCACAAATTACTGCGAATTGCGAAACAACTATAATAGTAACAGCTTAAGACACAATTTTAAGAATCTCGATTAATGATTAAGCTACACGAATGATAGTCAATGCCGCAGGATTTCATTATCACAGAGCGCGGCTCGCGAGCTTCGTGCACGCGAGCTGCGTTGCGAAACACATTATGCAATAACCGTAATAAGCGTCCAATAGTATTGCCTCGACACGAGTTAAACAAATTACGCAACGAGCTTTCTATAGTCAGCGAAGGTGTATTGAAAGGCGGCATAAAATGAGTCCTCTCTGCAGTTCTTCGACTAATCAATCAATTAGCGCGGATAATCCGTTATGCTCGGAGGTATTAGTTCCACTACCCGCGGAAGACTATCAATCAATTAAATTATAGGAACAATCGTAGGGAAATGAGGAAGGACAACGATTTCAGCAAACCGTGACAGAAACACACCAACGAGTTATTTAAAAACAATGTGGTTTATTCGAATCGCACAAGACATACACCGTATCCGCTATGTTTATAATTAGGGACTTCCCCGTGGGAAAGTTGGTCAAAGGCTGTCGCGCGATCTTTGGCCAGACTTTACCCGAAGACGCCGTCATTTTTTTTCGTATTGCCTTAATGTCGATCCTCGGTTTAAAAGTGCATCCAAACGCCAGGTGAAAAACCCAGACATACATGTCCCTAGAAACCGAGCCTCGGATCATTTACCCTGGATCAGAAGATTTTTCGCTAAAAATCCAATTTCCCTGCTACCGATACCTCTTGCCTCGCCCCTTCTCGAACCACCCTCCTTGCGCCCCTCTCGCTCATCAATCGTGGCTCCATCCCCGTCGCTTACTATATTATAGGAAATACTCTTCTCTTTTTTTAGCTTTATTTATTTAACTGTCTAGATACTTCAATTCGCTATACTTCTGACATTCTCTCTCTTTTTTTTCTTTGTCATCCGGGATTATCTTCTGTTACCATTTTACGTGATTTACCCTGTGTAGAAACGTTAGAAATCGACTGGAAGGACACGTCGAGACGAACTTTGCGAGAACGATCGAGCTGCACCCGTTCACTTCTTTTTTTTTCACCGGTCGTTGAAATCCGCGGGGGATCTCGTTCATCCCTTTTTTTCGCCCTTACTCTTCGCCCCCGCCGTGTCCCGTCAGCCCGATCGCCAGCCGCGAGATTTGCGTGTGTGATTGAGATTCTTTTTTCGTTATCTTCGCTTCGCGAGGCAGGGAACTTGGTCCTATGTAGGATGAATTCGAATAAGAAAGACGAGGGAAACTATTGGAACCAAAGCGCGCGTTTCGTGTTGGTTTCCACTACGAGGGAGGCTCGCTTTGCTTTCACGAATGCTTTCGAAATTGATGAAATCTCCATGATTGCCAATCGTTCGCTGGCGTGGAGCAAAACGGGCCTCGACCCGATAATCACGCGCTCGTTTCCCATTTTCCATGGCGCCGTTACGCCGCGTTTATTGGCGAATGAAAAAGAAACGGATGCAATTAATAGTATGATGATTTATTTATTTCTCGTTCGAATAGTGACGACATTCGTCTGCCTTATTCTCCGTCCCGGTTCTCCACCTCCCTGTTTGTCGTCTCTTTGTTTCTCATCTTCTTTTTTTTTCGCTACGGGCAGTGCCATATATTTACAATATATCGTATAAACGGAGCCTGGCATGTACGTATTTCAGAATCAAATCTAACAAACTTTTTCCTTTCATTAACTAGATAACGAGATTTTTATCTAGGGCCGTACACGTCTAACACCGAGACAACTATGTTGATATGAGTTTCCTTTTTTTCGTTTCTTTATTAATTACCTCACTCGCAGCGGGGTACGCACGCTCCTAGTCTCTCTCTCAAAGGGACGAACATAAATTGGAAAAATGGTAAAATTCTCTCGCTCACGCATACCCCCACACACGTCACATCTTCAACGACACTCACGTACGCGAAAATCGAGGAACACACGCATCCATCTATCCGCTCGGTACTCCCAAGTAATTACCTTATTGCCTAGATCATTTTTTTTTATTTAGGAACAGTCCCCTTCGAAAACGTTTACAACGAGGCGTTTAGGAAACAAAAAAAAAACGATAGGAAGGGAAAAAAGAAAACGGAAACTACGTTAATTGGAACGCAAATGAAAGGGGGAGGGGTGGGGGAAATAAAGAAACATCGATTCGGCGACGGTGGATTCCGCGTCGCCCCAGCGAGTACACCTCAGTCTTAGGATAGAACGAAAGAACAGGAAAAAAAAATATATATCATTAACCAACCGTCGGCGGACGCGCCTCGTGCCCGGGCGCGACGATTTTCGCAGGATCAACGATTCCTCTCGATCCGGCGAAAGCCGCTCGCGATCCCGCCGCGACAATAAATATAACCAACGAACAAACGCGCTATAATAATAACGTCGGCGTGACTGCGACGTGGCCATCGATGATTCTCCAGCGACTCGTTGATCGATCATAATCATATCTCGTCTCGCATTGCCTGCCACTGGTATCTCGTTTAACGTTACGTGGAACGGGTCCTCTTCCGGCGTAAAAACAACGGGAGAATCGTGGTGAAAGATCGACGGACACCTCGCGACGACGATCTTCAGCGCCGATAAACCTAAACAACTTTGGCATTTTCTTAACCATTTAAAACATCTTTAGACAATAATTTAATATCGGAATAAAATAATGAAGACGGCGCTTACAGTCGCTGCAACAGCGTTAATAATTGTGCCAATGAATAATAATAGTAATAATAATAATAATGATAAAGTCAATAGTAATAGTAATAGGGACAATGACATTAATAATAATATTAATAAGCAATAATAGAGATGGTAATAATAATAGGCGGATAATAAAGTCAATGAAAGTACTATGATACATTTTACATAGGATCGAGCTAGTGCTTAAAGTCTAGAACGCAGGCGCGTGTTTTGAGTTTCGCTTTACGCGTTTTTAACGTACATCAAGTACACACGGTATCCTAAGCGTCGCGATACGTAAAACAGAGCTTCCGAATACCGATGGTTCTTCGCAATTATGTACATAGAGGATCGCCCCAAGTCGCTGTTGTTCCTTTCCGCGTGGAAGGAAGGCTTGTTTAAAGAAGAAAACAAAATGGGGAAAGGAGAGGGAAAAGAAAAATAGACGGAAGAAAGGCGAAGAGCTCGCCGACATCGATCGACGCGTTCCTCGGAGCGACATTGGTGTAATGTACAAAAAGATTTTTTCCCCCATTTCCACGTCGTTTCTCCGCCTCCCGTTCTCATTTAGTCCCTAATACATACAGAGTGGTTTGCAGGTCTCCATAGTATATAACGTAATGTACACATATATACACAAACACGCTTCACATACATGTATACATATATATTACGTTATACAGTATGTGTAATATATATCCGTCGTTAAATAAATAATCTTCAAATGCGATAATAAAGTCACTATCTTCATTATCTTATGTATAATATTTATATTCTGTATAATTTGCATTTAGATTTCATATCTATATTTATATATATATATATTTATATTCTTTATATGTATATATATATGTATATTTATATTTATAGTGTCTTTATTTATAACTATTTATAAGGGATATATTTTAAATAGCTGTGCTGAGACTCGCAAAGTGGTAACCATTCGTTCTCGTCTTCTAGTCGGATTAAAACGCAGTGTACACCTTATCGAGTACCTGCCGTTACTCTTTCCTCCGTCGACTTCCGTCTCCGTACTCTCCGAACCACGGCTCTTTCGGTCCAGTCTTCGTCGTCGAGGGGAGCCCCCACGCGGGCTTCCGTTCGGCCCCACCGTCAAGGGCCCCGCTCTCTCGTATTACCCCGTATTCAATGCACTTCTCGTTGGGACCGTTTCCAGGTCCTCCGATCGGCTGCACCTACCCCTCCTAATCCCGAGGGGCGACCTTGGACGTTGCACAAGGTGATCCTTCCCTGCACGCACCGTGGCCACGATCATGGGCCGTACGTGCGCCGACGGCCGTGCATGCTCAAAGGTCTACACCGTTTCTGGACACCTACTCGCTCAGGACGCGTCTGTCTTCTACACCGTTTCAGCGTCTCTCCCGAGGAAGGGGATCCCCTCTTCAGTACACCGGGTAGGGTGGCCTGTGCGGCCACAGTGGCGGGATCGGCGGTAGGCTCCCGTTCCAAGATCAAGTGTCCTTGGTACTCAGCGACGAGTCCTCGTCCTGGCTGCCCGGGTACGGCATGCCCAGCTTGGGGCCCTGCTGCACCACCACCACGCACTTCCTCATGTGCTTCTCTAGGGTGCTGGGCACCGAGAACGGCATCTCGCAGAAACGGCACTTGTACGTGTCCTTGCCGTGTCTGCCGTGGGTCTTCATGTGCCTGGTGAGCTTGGAGCTCTGGGCGCACGCGTACGAGCATAGCTCGCACTTGTACGGTTTCTCGCCGGTGTGGGACCGCCTGTGCACCGTCAGGTTCGAGCAGTTCTTGAACACCTTGCCGCAGTACTCGCACGTGTCGTTCCTACCGCTGCGCTCCTTCTTCAGCATCGGGCTGGGCAGGCCCTGGAGGGCGAGGCTCGACGTGGTGGCCTTGGTCGCCTTCCGGAACTCGTTGTTCTCCAGGTAATGGGGGCTAGGCAGCCACAAGCCGCCAAAGTCCGGCCCCGAGGACCTGGGAAAACCCTGACCGGAGAATATGTTGGGTGTGGTCGAGGAATTGAAGTTCGTGGGCGACAGAGCGCTGTCTTTCTCCTTGTTGTTATTCAGAGAGTTGGTTAGGTTCGACGGGGATTCCGTCTTGATGAATCCGCCGCGATGGTTCTCCTGCAGCGCCTGCCTGTACGCCTCCGAGTACTGCGCTATGTTGCTCAACCCGAACTTCTCCATCAGATCGCCGACCAGGCTGGCCGGCTTCTGGTCCACTCTGCCGCCGCTCTCCTCACCGCTCTGACCTTGGGTGGTGCTCAGATCCTCGGGCGTGTTCTCCTCGGTGTCCTCTCGCTCCGTCTTCTGCTCGTTCTCGTCCGCCTCGTCGAGGTCCATATTCTCGTCGCAGCTGGAACCGTCATCGGGAACGGTCTCCACGCTACCCTGAGGGCTAGCTGCGCTGAGGTTCTCCTGGTGCTCCTTCCTCATGTGCTTCCTCAGCTCCGTGAAACTGGCCACCTCCACCTCGCATACCGCGCACCTGGTGGGCGTCGTCTGGTGGTCCTGCGGGCCGTCTTGCTGGTACTGCCTCTCCTTGTCTCGATGGCTCCGTCGGTGCACGATGAGGTTCGACTGGAACCGAAACTTCTTGTCGCACACCTCGCACGTGTAGATGGTCTCCGACGCAGAATCAGCGATGATCGGCGTGGAGGCGACTGGAGGGCTGGTCTTCTCGCTGTCGGTAGAGTTGTTGTTGTTGTGCCCAACTGGACTCTGATTGTAGCACGGCGGCGAGTTCTCTTTCTGATGGTTCCCGTGCGTCAGGATGGTGGCGTTGTTGGGCGCCGGGCTAGGGGGCTCTACGGGTTGGCTGTGGTTCTGCACGGGCTGCTGTTGTTGCGGTTGCTGTTGCTGCTGTTGCTGCTGCTGGACGGTGCTTGGCACTGGTACAGGCGGTACCGGGGCCGGGGGGTTGGAGGTCGTTGTAGTGTTACCGTTACTGGGTGGAGCCGCGCCTAAGGACGGATTAGCGAGGCTCCTTAGGCGCGCCGAGTAAAAATCCAGGTTGGCCTCTAGTGGTGGGGGATGCGGCTGGCCCGCGAGGCCACGGCCATGCGACAACTCGGCCAGATTCGCTAGGTTGCGGGCGTTGTTCAGGGAGTCCAACGAGCTGCGAACCAGCGGATCACCGAGGTTCAAGCCGTCCATGCCACGCAAAGGGTCCCCCAGGTTCTGCAGGTTCCTGGTAGCGGTCTGCAGCTCCTGCAGCCCTCTGTACCCGGCCAGCGGATTCAGGGCCAGGAAGTCGGGCCTGAACATCGGCGGGAAGCTTCGTTCCAGGTGCTGCGGTAGCCTGAGAAAGCTGTGAAGCGGGTCGCCGACTAGGGAGGCTGACGACTGCAGCTGCTGTCGGCCGCCGCTGCTGCCGCTCGAGTTCGTGCCGCCAGAGGAGTTCGCCGCCGAGGAGCTCCCGGTGGACTTGCCGCTGAGATTCAGGTGATTCGGCGGGCTCAGGTGGTGGGCGTGAGTCGGGGTGGGCGTCGGCGGGCTCGGTGCAGGCGTGTTAGACGAGGAGTTGGTCGACGACGACGGGGAGGTGTACAGCCTGGCGCCGTGCACGCTCTGGATGTGCTGCAGCAGCTCCCACGCGGAGGACAGTCTTCTGGAGCACTGCGAGCACTGCAGCCATCTGGGTTCTGAAACAGAGAAACCGACGGTGTCGTGGTCAGAGGGATGTCCGTTTCTCCACGCCATCACTTACGGCAGTGTCGAACAGTCTGTCGCACTGCCGCCACCCTCGATGACAGATACGTATACGGTAACGCGATCGAAAATCGTCTGGAAGGACACAAGGAGCACGCGCGTATGGGATGGGGAACGGGCACACGTAGCCAGCGGCGCCCCACTATCAATTTTCCGAGACACCCTTAATTTCGCGGAATCGGGATAGAAATCGGGTCCGCCGATTGAATTCGGAATTCAAACGGCGCGGCTGTGTCAAATTGCGGCCTCAGCCTGCACGGCGAGTCGCGAGGGGCTTAAAAATAATATCCCCGAGAAGGATGGTCGATGGCTGATGCTGCGCCAAGGGGGCGAGACGATGGGGGAGATCGGTTGCCGCAGCGCGGCTGGAAACTGACCCTTAACGACTTCTCGACCCTCACTCTTTACGACGCCGCGATAGGGAATCCGGGGGTTGGGCGACGCGCGGGAGGGACGGGTTTTGAATTTCAATGTTTTTAATCCGGAATATCAGATTTTCGGCCATTTTTCACGCCCCGCGTACCAGAGACGCCACTCCACCGCGCGGTCGGGGGGTGATCGTGGGATTTTATTAATTCGAGGCCACCCTCCGAGGCGAGCGGAGAGCAAGTGCCCGGAGAAAAGGACGGGACAGGCGTTGGGCATCTGCCTCCGCAACAACCACCCTTACTTCGCGGCTTGAAAACGCCGTCGGACGTAACCTCGAGAGCATATTCGCGGAGCCAGTAATTCGGGACGTTGGGGACGATCGTGACAAAAATTTACGCCCCTAGAAGACGCTAGCCGAGTCGATCTACACTTCGTCCAGGGTGATCCTCCCTTTTCACATGTCGCATCGTTCGCGGTCACGGGGATATAACCATTTGCGGCGCAGGGGGGAAGTGACGGAATGTATGATTTATAGCCGTGTCACGTGGCGGCGCGATTTCTTTGGAGGATATTTTGATCCCCGATCATTTGGATTTAGTATTTCAGCGGTCGGTTAAGTGCTCGGTAATTTGTGGCAGACGGTGATTTCTTGTAATTATGCGGGATAAGACACGCCGGGAGTCTCATTTCTCAAGTTTTTCTTTTATCAAGGATTAACGACTTCGAAATCGTTGTAATTACGAGTAGACCAATCTTTGTGCCCGGATATAATACAGGAATTCAATCGACGTTGTTTAAGCAGTCTTTTAGTCGAATGAAATATAAAGCGACGTTAGAGTTGGTAAGAGATTAAAAAGTTAGAGATCGTTTCCCATATTGTGCCCTTTTCGCAATGTATTTAGAAACGGGGAGGGAAGTTGACCGAAGACAAAGGCCCTCGGAAAAATAAAGCGGCCCTAATTAAATGGCTGTTCGAGATAAGGGGGAGGGATCTTTGTCGTGAAGAAAGTCTCGAGGAGCGTCTTAAAGCTGAACCTCTGCTAAATCGGGGTTTACATTTTACTCGAGTTCCTTCAACGCTTCGCCTCAGCATCGAGATGAAGTCGTTTGTTGTACTTAACGGAATGTTTCCGTCGATCGCTCTCCCGTCCCTCGAATTCCCTCCGTGCTCGGAGCGTCATCGAGCACTTCGTAATGGGCGGAGGTATCTGCTGAAAATTCGCGGGAACAACGGCGGGGAGACAGTGAGCGCGTGCAGAAGCGAATGCAACCGATGTCCAATAAATGAATCAGCTTCCCTCGGGCGTCAGCGACAATGGGACCCGTAAACAATGAATCCTAAATTAAATTAGAAACAACTCGGAGACGTCAGCCTCAGAAGTGATAGGATAGTGCTCGACAATACACAATGGAACACATATCGCCGGTTGTAACAAGGTGCTAAGTAGAATAACGAGGCTGACGGTGGGCGAATGATTTTTCTACCCCGCCTCGCTGACCTTTCACCACGATTACGCTTGGCGTTTACGCGTCGCGGTAAGAAACGCTCGCGGAATGAAAGAGGGAGGTGCCACGATCCTTGCTGGATAATTTCGTTGCGTTAAAGAACCGACAGGTCGGTGTAAAAAGTGGTCGCGCGGAATGATGGCCAGCATGGCGACGGGGAGGTGGTAGTTATTTCCAAACACCTTGATCTTAGGTTTGTACAATTTTAATAAATAATGGTAGCCCTAAATAATCGTACACAATGTAGTGATTTTTAAAAAGAAACGCGTGGGACTTTTTATCCTAGATTTAGAAATTGTGGTTTTCATAGTTTCTAAACCGGTCATCTTTAAAATTCATGATACTCCAGATCTAGAAGAGTTTAGATGACTGAAGATTACTAATTAAGTTTGAATAAACATTTCAAGAGTGTAATCAAGGTACCACACAAGTTTCTATAAGGAATTAGTATTCCGAAGCGCTCGAGAAACCAGCGAACAGTCTCCGATCCATCAAACTTTTCAAAGAGTCTAAAAAGAGCGGCGAAACAAAGGACGAACGTATGTTGGAGGAACAGGAAACTGCTAGGGGAAGATGCTGTGCAATTTCCACGCAGTCATCGATTCGATCCCTTTCGAGTGCGAAGCAGGAGTCGGTATTTTAACACTGACTCGAGTAGAAAATTAGAAAGCGAAGAAAGGGGCGACTCACGCCGCAAATGAGGGTCCATCGTGTGGGAGGCCGTGAAAATTTGGCATATTGTTTCACGCCTCGGCCAGCCCTCTGGCGCCCCAACTCGCCCGGCTTCCTTTCTTGCCCGGAAGTCGAAAATATTGCCCAGTTTCCCCCCGAGTCGTGAAGAGGGGACCGGGAGCGCTCGAGATAAGCAAGTGCTCCGGCATAATAAAGGTGTATCGATTCACAGCTGAACGCTTTTCATATGCAAACGTCGCGGGTGGCCATCCGTTAGGATTATTTCTTTAGATTTTCGCCATCTTCTATGGGAAATGGTGTCTCCCTGCGGGAGCCGCGCGATAGAGGGATGCATCGATCATGATTCTGCGGAATTAAATTCTTTGAGTAAAAAGTAAGACGTGAAGAATGAACGCGGGGGCATCGATAAGTGCGAATTGAAAGTTGATGCAACGGATTGCAGGCTTTAATGAAAATGGCGGAAAAGAATGTACGCTACTGTTGAAAAATATTTCATCACTTGCTACATACGTGTACGTTTGATGAACGGGAAAATAGAAAAGAACATAACACAGTTGACGAGTCCTTGTAGAAAACACTGTGAGCGACAAAATTGAAAAAAATTTATTGGAAAATGGTCTACTTGCCAATGGTAACACTATACTTATAAAATTTGATTTTGGGCCCTTATAGTATTTTCTATAAGGAGTCTTCAATTGATTATTTCTTATCCTTATCAAATTTTTACATCGGTTTTCTTTGTGTCTGTAATGTTACCACTGAAATCTAGAGATAAGGCAATTATTATTGCTTTTTAAGTGATTCAACTGTTCAGATCCTATTATCTTATATTCAATTTATTGCTTCTAAATTGTTTAAATATATTTGAACATTGATAATGTCACATTTTAAACTGGCCGTATTATTGCCACGTGTTCTTTTGCCAAGAAAACGTTTGAACGATTGCTATGTGCTAAGGAATGTCCAAATGGGACAGTCATATATGGAAAAACGTTCTACTTTCTCTTTTAGCAATAAATTGTACCTATAAGCAGTGATCAAATACTTTTGAGCAGTAGCGTAATTGTCGTAGCACGCGAATGAAGATAGAATTAAGTAACTGACAATGAGACTGACGTGAATCCCCTGAGTGCAGAAAGCTTAATACCTACTATTAAGCAAATTTATCAGATTGTCACAAAAGCGCATTAAAAATCATAAACTTTAACGATGAATCTTAAAATTCTCTTAAAGAAGTTGAGTGAAGCTTCCACGAATTAAAGTTTTCTACCACGAATTAAAGTTTTTTTTAAAAAAAAACGTATCACTTTGCACATAATATTGTACGTTCTGTCTCGTTCGAAGTTGAATTCTTCGAGGGTATCGTGGGATCAAATGAACAATATGGCTGCACACGAATCCTGGTCCTACGGCGCTCGCGATAGTGACCGAACGATTTTCCCCAGAAATTGCCCGACAAATTGGCCCACGCAACGTTTACGGGCAAATCGTTCGGAATGCCATTGTTTAACGACGAGCCCGAGCCATGGTCATCCTACGAATACTTCCTGTCAACCCTTTCACGGAAGACTTCACTCAAAACCCAGCTACCCTCATCGGGGGGGGACACTTTTCGCAAAATAATTTTCCGTGTGCAGACTTCTAGATGGATGAATATTCCGCGGACACGTTCATTGTACCCACCTCATTGCACAGCAGGAAACTAAATTCAGTCGGACAGCTTTCCAAGTATAAAAAATAAGACACGATAAAAGTATCCGTCTGTGGCTTAAAATTAAGTGAATCCGAAAACGCCTTTTCTATTTCATACTTGGTGCTTCAAACTCTGTCGGTGGACTCTAAAGCTTCGAATTTAATAGCCCCTTAGTTTATTTTAATAGCCATGAAAGTTTAACCGATTTTTATGATAATTAAGAGATAATTCTATCCAGACTGTAGTGGTTACGAGGCAATGATTTTTTACTTGGATTTACTGATTGTTTACTGGCTATTATGATTAAAAAATTGCTTGAAATATATGTGCACGGTCGCCGACTAAATCTTTTCACTTTTCGTTCGGGCACATCTGCCGTCTATGACGTCACGACACACACAAAGGCCTTTAATCCAGAATGGCGTGTGACAATATTAAAATATCGATTAGCCAACGTATGCGGCGTATGCACTTTGTCCTACGTACAAGGGTTGCACTTAAAAGGGACAGCGTGCGCGGGATCGTACCCAGGTAGCTAGATTGTGGGCGATTTTAATCAGGGGAGACATCCAGATTATGCAGATTCGGAGGAGTGACTGATTCAAGCTCAATTCGAAACACAAGCCTACCCAAAAATTCACCGAACAATCTCGCGTTTCTCTTTTTCATTTTTCAATCAACAAAATGTTAAAAAATTAGTTAAACACAGTACAAATCCCAGAATATTTGTGAAAAATTGCCAATTATGCATTTATTCAAACTATCAAGCCATAGTTCCATTTTAGGCTTAACCCTTATCCGGTGACGTGGAATCTGGAAGACTTCTGCAGAATTATTTTCCCTATATTTTCCCTCTTTTCATTCGACCTTGTTTTACAATATATTATGACATGCAAAATTAGCTTTTTCAAATATGCAATGAGGTCACGAATAACTCCAGTATATCTTAAAAATAAATTTAAGCTTGACAATGTGAAATTATTAAAGAGGAGTCTGTGAGACTCCAAGTCACCATTTATGTCAGAAAGTGGAACGTCACCGGTTAAGGGTTATAAAACACAAACTACAGAAAATTGAAAGTAATATTAATTATACTCCTCACTATTGAATGCACACATTAAAAAACATTCTCAAACAGTAGCAAGGAATAAAACATCCCGAATAGAAATAAAGCTATTTTTCTTTAAGAATTAAAATCTTCAGAGTAAAACTCAATTTCAGATCATTAAGAGTAGCTTCCTTCATAACTTGGCCCAATTTGCATACAAAAACGTTTCCTACCCTCGTGACTTCTGCTGCAATTTCTTTTTATTGAATGCAAACTTCGCTTGGATACCACACATTTTGAACAAGCCTGTACGTTATACAACCGCCGCTCGCTAACTTCCATGCATCAAGTCTCCGTTTCTTTTAAACAAACGAACGTACATTTGAGCGTTCTCGCGTTGCTTGTGGTCACTGCGAAGTTACAACGCGATTGGTCAGACTATCCTTGAAGACCGTTCGTGTCCCTTGCTCCGTTCAACCGCAAGCGTCAAGAACGAGCCAAGACGCCTATTAACTCTCTCGCCTCGTAAATACGCGCGGAAAGGGAAGGCAGGAGGCGAGAACGGTTTCGTTTAGGAACGCGAAAACTTTCCAAAGCGTCCAGCGTGACGAAAATATCGATTCCTCCGGCGGTCTTTTTCGAATTGCTCGCCCATTATTCCAGCCGGCCGCGTTCTTCGACTTCGCCTGACAAGTCGCTAGTTCGAGAACCAGTGCCGTTGCCGCTGGAACGAAGAAACAAAGCGAAACACGCGTCGAGACGCCGCAGACGCGCTTATATTAAAACTTCGCTTCTTTCTTCCCATCGCCAGCGACACTTCGTCGAATTTCTTTCACGAGAAGGAAGACAAATGAAGTGGCAAACAAACTTTAAAAAATGCCTGCGCGTCAGCGAGAACGGGAGGAAGACGCGGGCAATAAGATCCAGAGCGAGGTGTGAAAAATGGGGATGAACATTGTCGCGCGAGTATTTTCAAAAGTCATCTAGCAATAGATATCAGAAGTACTCCAGTTCTCCCAGTTTTCAATACCTCGAGCCAAAATCCCTCGATCTATATTCTTATTCCGAGCGCAATAAAACTCCGAGGGAAAAAGTGGACACGAAGCGTGGCAGCCTCGGAAGAAAGGCACAAATGTACTTTATACTACACACAGAGAAGAGCCACCAAGGGGAACGAAAGGAAAAAACGCGATCCCCGCGAAATCCGAGAGAAAAACAGCGAGAGGCAAGAAGCGCGTGCACCGTCGCGCGTACTGGCTCCGCAGGTCGGTCCGTGTATCACTTTTATGTCGTCCTCGTTGACTTCCTTCCGCGGGGGAAGGAGCAGGGAAGGTCGGCGAGGGGAAGAAGAGAGCGGAAGGGCTGCAGGACCTCGAAACCCTGAGATACAACCAATTCGCAAGCAATTCTCGATGCGCCTCGGGCGGTCCACGAAGACGCGGCTGGGCGGGGGCGAGAGAAAGAAGAAAAGGAACGGGGGCGAGAAGGAGAGGAGCTTACGGAGGGGTCGTAAAAAAATCTCGCCCGCGAACGAGAATTAATATTCCAGACAAACGTGACAGATAGATCAAATCTGCATCTCACCGGGAGCGCCGGTGTCAATTTCGACGGATTATCGCTTCCTTCAACCCCCTCCTGTCCGCCCGCCATTCTTTTTTCTCTGACACGCACGATCCTCCCCGAAACGTCATTTCCCATCGGTCCTTTTTACCCCACTTGCTCTTGGAGCAGTCTACCCGTTCAGAGAAAGCATCACCGTTTCGCCTAGACAACCTTCTGCCCTTGCGCACGCGAGAGCCACCCTTGCCGACTTCCCTAGGCGAGGAATTTTCGCAATTCTTGAAAGTTAACTTTGCTAGCCCTTCGTCAACGCGCCTCCCACGTTACTGTCGCAATTTCGCTTCAGCTTCTTGGAGTCCTCCGGTCCTACCCAACGACCTGTCTACCATTTCTCTCTGCTCGCGTTCGGTGTTCAAAGATAGTATTTGCTAAAGTGCAGGCTCAGGCGAAGAAAAGAAAAATGCTCCCTTCGTTCACTTTCTCCGGAATAATGCCCTCGGTCGCGCGCGGAAACTACCCCCCGTCGACTTAGCGACGCAACGGAACCGTGACCTCCCGTTTTACAGAAACGAGTGATTAATGCAAACGATCGTAATTACATAACAGCTTGTTGATCCAGCTCGGTGTCTCTTTAAAGTTTCATCACGGTTCGTGGAGCCGGTTTTTCAGCCCCCTTCTGGTACCTATGTTACATCGAGAGTTAACCCCATCCGGGGCCAGCGCTGCCAGAGAGAAAGGCCCGCTCGTGCTCATCCCCCGACTCGTCCGCGCCAGGCTTGTTCTCTGGATAAGCCCCTTTCGTCGCCTTTTTTGTCATGTTTTTTTGTTATCGGCCCGGCCACGTCCAAAAGCCCAATTAGAATCGTCCCATTGTCTGGCCACGTGGTCCGCACGAGCGTGCACGCGCTGCTGCGCGCGTGTGCGTCCCTGTGCCGGCGTGCAGCCACGTATCTAGTCTGGTTCCGTCGCGTGTGTCCAGGTAAAGGTAACGCGGATCAGGGACGGTCCGCAGAACCACCGCCCCTCGTCACGATCTGCCCTTTATCCCGCTTTTTAGTGGCTTTCCTCTTGCTCTCCCGTCGAAACACTCGTTGGCTTAGCTGCCAGGGGAGGGGCACTCGATTGCCAGCAAATAATTCAGCAGAATGCTGCGTTTGGGTGATTAAGAATAATTACTGGCAATTAAGTAGCGCGGTGCTGTTCTTTGAACGACGGTGATCGAGTATTGGGAAGAAAGTGATGGACTTAAATGCAATCACATTAGGGAGATGAATATAAGATTGTGGAGGTTGAATTATTATTGGAATTATGATTGAGGCCATACGTATGGGGGGTTGGGGGCGAAAACTGAGAATGCCTGAAGGGCAATTAACTTTATTATCGTTAATATTCGAATCTACAAGTATCACGGGAAGACGTGAGCGAAGAGTGTTGAAAAACCAATATCCAATGAAATTATTATCCGCGCTTTTCAGCTTCTTCCCGCAATCGTTGGCGCGGAACGGCGCACAATTAAGGCTCAACGAGTTTTAGAAAGCGGGGGTGGGTCATTTCCACCGAACGTAATAATATTTACGAAGGTGAGGAGACGCTAATTGTAAGAAGGAAGACGATGGGCGTCCAGCGACTCTCATTGAATCGTAGTCATGATCCACGCCTTCCTCTCTCTCTCTCACTCTCTCTCTCTCTCTGCGATGCAAAACAGGCCGCCACGTCAATTTGCACAGGTAAGCACTGAGTTAAGAATCTCAAAGGCTGTGCTTTCAATTCATCAAGGGCGTTGGGCTGCATGAATTTCGTTTGAGGAGGGCGCTGCTTCTTTGAAGTTAATCGGAGTAAACCGCCGCGATCGCGGTGTCGATTCGTCGACGAGTGGGTGCGAAATTAAAGCTATCCCTTTTATACCGTCGGCCGCAATTGTACGAGCAGACTTCCAGGACGGGTATTGCGAAGCCGGGGTGGGGTTGGTTGTTGCGAGCGGAAGCTCGAAGATCGAGAAGAAATTAGACTGCAATCAAGAAGTTTGTTAGCATCGATAGGGGATAAAATAACATTTCAAAGTAACAATTCGAGGTGTACGTATTCTTTTAGAAAAAATATCTGTGTTCCCAAGCGAAGATCTAAAAATGGAAAGTAGCTAAATAAATAGGCTCGATGATAAAATTAATTTCAAGTGTCCTTTTATTGCGGACATCGTCGAACCAGCAAGCCGTCGCGTGTTAAACCCTTCGATACCCGACAATGCGGCCTCCGATAAAAAGGGGTCACCGAGTGGGGGGAGGAGGCTGTAAGGGCAGGTTCACCCCAATCCCCGAGCGGGTTCTTTAAATTCAAAAATCGAATCTACCACGGCATTGTTCGTGCCCGTTGGACCACGATCGACATCAGATGGCAGACCGTAACTGTACTTTAAAACTCCCTTTTTCGTCTTTCTTCTTCGCCCCCTCGACCAGCGAATCCGAAACCAGAATTTTCAGCGCAGATGACAGATTTCCTGGTGCGTGTCCGAGAGGAGGTTCACACTCGATTTCTGCTTATTCCGTCGAGAAGAATTTAGGTGGTTTGTGTCTTTCGGATTTGAGAGAAACTTGGGATAAAGCGTTTAATAAATTTATTGAAATAGAATTCGTTGGCGACTCTTGAAGCGCCGGTTCGAAATCCTCGCGGAATATGACACCCGCGATGAATATTTGTTGCCGGAACACACGTGCTGTATTTATAGAGTTTACCTTGACTCGAGAGACCTAGCGCAGAACTCAAAGCGGAATATGTCAAAACATCGCGACGACTCTTTAATAGCACGTGTCCCACATTTGGTTCGTGACTTTCTCTGGATTAAGAGTTCACGATGATTCTTTTGGCGAGATATCCTTTGCAAGATCTATTCGTATATCCTAACAACAAAAGGAGCCAGAAAATCTACTCGCAATACAATTACACCCCCTATATCGATTCTTTCAACCCTTGGAAGATCTAGAAGTCCTCTATTTGAAAAATAATTAGATTATACAAATTGCCTCAATCACCTCAATATATTTTTCCCATAATGTCCACAAAGAATGCAACAGGAACGGCACAATTTACTGCTCTAAACGTCCCATAGGCTGATTTCAATTTACTTAAAAACGTGAACCTTGTTCGTCATAATAACCAAGAAATACGAACTTATAATTTGATCATGTCAGAAACATGCAACGCCTGATGACAAACGTGTTAACACGTTGACTGTCACGCAATTGTCCCACGTTTGATGATACACTTGTCACTCTACGTCACTTTTAACAACTCTGATACGCTCCAGAATTTTGTTTATTTATTAAGTTTATGTATAATCGTTCTAAAGAAAAATCACAAGTCCGGTAGTCACTGATGACCCCCATGCCAGTCAACGTGTTAACTTCTTCCCTAAATCGATGCCATCGAGGTGGCTGCTCCTCAAGTTAGAAAGAGTTCCAGAGGAAGACTCACCGGAATTGACAGTGTTGGTGTCCGCGTCCACAGACTCTGTCTTCTGCTTCTTCGGAAGATCCTCTTTATCCTCGTCGGAAGCCTCGGTCCGTCTTTTGGGCGTCGAGCTGGCGCTAGCCTTCAGCTCGATCGGGCTCCCAGCATCCGGCCCCGATCCCTGGGGCGTCGGGGGACTCTCCAGCCTGCCCCCGCCCCTCTTGTTAATGGGGGCAGAGATGCTGGGCACCGAATTCAGCTTCGAGTCCTGATCGACAGCCTTCAGGGCGAGGGCGTCCTCGGGATCGGAGTCCTCCGGCGCTGCCGTCGCTGGCGGGCTGTGGCAGCCCTGAGGAATGGTGCGACAGTGGTTGACCTTGTGCTCGATGAACCGTACGATCTCGCCAAGCGGGTAGGACGCCCTGCAACCCCCGCATTGGACGGTGTCTGGGGATGTGGTACCTTGCGAGGTTTCCGCTGCAAGCAAAAGACATTTCGCTTTTAAGCAGGCTGTCCCAATTCTTCTTCCTCTTAAGCATATTATGTGTGGTGGGATGTAGGGGATGTAGATGGATGGTAAAATAGTGGGGGATGTTTAACCGTCGATAGTGAGACGAGAGACGGAACCGGGTCATTTCTGACTGAGTAAAAATTGTTTATTTAAACGCTGGAGATTGAAGTTTCTCAGAATTTTGTTTTAGCCCCTGCTTGGTGGTTTGGATCCTTTTGGACCCAAGCGTAATGTTTTCGCGTGTAATAATAGTAGGGGAATTTGGGAAATTGAGAAAATTTTTTGGCTACTCCTCTAAGAAAAAGAATATCGTTTAAAACGCGTGTGGTAAGAAAGTTATAGGGGCTGAAAATGACCCAGACGACGACTTACGTGCGAGCAGTCGAACCGTCCGCCGTCCGACGGTTGATGTACAGTTAGTTACTCACAAAAGTATCCGTCCACCCTATATGTACCTGTTTTACATATCACGTAAATCGTCTTCAAAGTAAGAATTCGCAATTCTAATTCACATTAATATACACCTTTTATTTTGGGTGCATTCGAATGAAAAATTATTATTATTCGTGAAAGCAGCAAATGTTCGTGCAAAAAATATTCCCCCATATTCAATATCTAATTTATACAAACGTAATGACAATGAGTTAATATTCTTCTAATATTCCTATTTTATTATAGCATATCTATCATATTTTATTATAAGCTTTCATCTATTATGCATAGATCCTGCTAATTTTCTGTGATTTCTGTGATCTCACTAAAGATATATTAATCCATGTTTATACCTGTCAATGTAAATTATAATGAGTAATTCTGAATTTAACATTACTTAAATAATTAAAATATATTATACTTTTCTGAGGAAGTGTATATTAAAATACACGTATGTATTTACGAAGTACAAATGTGCGATTTCTTCATCGTAACTTCTGTAAATTCACTCAAACTCGACCAATCTTCCATACAAGGACACTTTAACTGTGACAATTTACTGTTAAAGCAGACCGATTTTCTTAATTACTTTCTCTTATACCACCCAGGCCATTGCGTTCGGTTTTTCACAAGTATGCTCACTTTTACTCGTTTTACACGAAGAGACAAACACGTGGTGCAATGAAACTAAACAGATCCCTGTGAAAACTCAGGCCAGGGGTACTTGAGGCTAAAGGACCGGACACTTGTCTCTTTTCTCGAACCTACGCTTCGGACCACCCAGCAAATCTCACCACACTGTGTCGTTTTATAATACGGCGTGTCCGTTTGGCCTTTGTTCCTTACGAGCAAAATTGACGAAGGAAAGAAATCTCCTTTCTGCCTTTCTACACCAGTCACCCAACGGTCTTTGCCAGATACCCTAAATTGCCAACTAACTCAGCGCGAGTGACCCTTGGCCCATGTGCAGCGCACGTGTAGAGCATGTCCACTCTGTTCGTTTACATTAAGCAGGACATCAGAACGAAAATTTCCTAGACATCTTGTTCCCTACTTTTCTGTCGTCCAACCTCTTCAAGAACTGTACACCCTCGGTGTATCATCTCCAAACATTAGAATTCCAATGGTGGCATTTATCGAGACGAATTTTGAGGCAAGATTAATTCTACACGGAAAATATACGATTCAACGGTTCAACGAGCACCATAAATATTTCCCCAGCGATAGTATTCGTGCTCCTCAATTAACTCGCGTCCCACGTGCACCGTAACCCATTCCGGAGCCGATTCGCGCGCGTACGAATAACAGAAAGGGAAATTCGGTTGGGCCGAGGAAAGCGTACGGCTGATATAGAGATCTAATTTCCTTCTACGCAAGTCTTATAATTCACCGTCGTTCGAGGGGGCTAAGGTCCCGGGGTCAGCCGCAGACGTAACAATTCACTTTTAAGTGTCCTCGAGCAGACCTCCTGGCAGAGATTGTTGCGTCTCCGCTGTGCCCTTCTCCTTATATTTCGGCCCATTAACATAGAGATTGGCAGGAGTTTCATACATCGATCTTTCCCTCGGCGAGTCAAGTATCCCATATCCATTCGAATAGAACTGCCAGCCCCCGCGTAAAAACAAGAAAACCGTCTGCCCATCGTTCCACCTATTGTCTTCCCTGCTTCCTCGACTTTTACGTCCCCCTTTCCCCTCCGCTGGTCTCTTCGTGCACGTATCTAGCGTACGCGAGCTCGCTCTTTTATTTTATCCGACATCCTCCATCATCCGTCTGGTCGACTTTCCTCTTTTCACTCCACTATTCTACCGCGCTACCTCTGTTTACCCTGTGCGCATACATTTCTACTCGTTCCAATCCCCGGCTACCCTTTTCCGCGCTTTCGCGGGTGCGCGCAGACCGTTCGATTCTTTCGGGGCGGAGCTTTCACTTGACCACTGGCCAGCGCGCAAACTCACGCTTCCCTTGACCAAACTGGTGAAACCCTCTTTTGCATGGATGCGGATATTTTACATTGCTACATGAACTGTGCCTATCGAGCTCTGAGATGCTGAATGAGAATCTTGGGCTTACAGTAGTGGTTGAAAATAACAGAAATGAGATGGTTACATTAGGAAGAACTGCAACTTAAAATTTATATCCCATACATTGGGGAGTCTTCTGGAATAGATCAACATACTATGCAGAGTCTAGCATTAACTGTATCCCTAATTAAAAAACTCCATGGGTCGACGTGGGTTATTTCAGAGTTGTGAGTTTTTTTTAAAGGCGACTAATCTTTTAGTGATTTTGAATTTTTGGCGAAGGAGTCTACAGCTTATCAGCTTTACTGGAAGCTTTCTATTACGGAGCTTCATCTGTTTTACTCATTATCCAATCAACAGACCCCCAACAATCACCTGAGAAATCCCTTTTCACGCGAGAATCCTCCACATCGGAGTCAAGATAAGCCACCCTCCGCCGCTTCGCCTCTCGCGAGCATCTCCCATTGCTGCATCCCCGGAAGGACACATACCTGCGCCCAACAGGAAGCGAGATAAGTCCGCAACGAGCGAGACAATCGGCCGAAATCCCAGAGATCGTCGATCCTTCGACGGGGGGCGCAAGATTGCGATCGTCGGTGGAAAAAGACGCGAGGAAAAAGGGATCCGAGCGAGGCCTAGTAAACTAACAACGACGCGAGACGTACGTAGCCCTGGAGGAGCTCGCGTGGACGTGGAAGACGAGGAAAAAACGGTGATCGAGGCTCGGACGGAAAGCGAACGAGACAGAGACCCGGTCCTGAATGGACCTCGGGGTCCGTTATTCGCCTACGATTCAAAAGCGCTCGGTTAGAAACAAGAGACGCGCGACCGGTCGTTAACGACAATGGGCTTTTGTTTTTTCGGGGGCAGATGTTGGACCGAGGCTCGGGAGCTGCGGCGACGGGTACGGGTAGCTACCCCTAGCGTCCTATGCAGGCCCAGTGCCGAAGGTGAGCGAAGGAGGACCGACCGACGCGTGTCTCTTCGTCACTTGGCGAATCTCCCTCGTGCCGGGCGAACACGCGCCCCGATGCAACCGTATCTCTGCCCTGTAACCTGCCCGCGGAACCGGTCCGAAGGAGATACGCCACCCAATCGAGTGTCGTCAAGCGTTTATTCATTTCCCTTCTTCCTGCTTGGCACGCTCCGCTTCTGTTGGTTGCGCGAATTATATGTGTAGGAAAAAGATACGTATGTCCGTTTAAGGTTTTTTAATAATAGATATTCTGAGGGTGCTTGTGTTGGGGTGTTAGTAGCGGGGTTGTAATTATCTGGTGGTATCGCAGTGCGGTTATTTCAGACGTTGCAAGGTTTTGGTAAAGGAGACTAATTCTTTGGAGCTTTTGAATGTTTCGTGAAGTCACTTGTCAGTTTTGTTGGAGGCTTTCTATTAAGGAACTTGGTCTGGTTTGATGAATTTTAAGGTGATCTCTTCGAAATGTTTTCCGTCGGTGAAAATAGAACAGTTCAGGGAATGTTATTGTGCTTCCGCTTGTTAATTTTCCTCGCTTTTGTCTCGATTTATTCTGATTACCTATCTGGGATAAACACGGAGGAGCTGCAAGGAGGATCCGGCGAGGAGTAGTGGTATGTATGGGAGAGAGGAGGCCGCGAATAGCGGAGAGAAGATAACATAAAAATACAATATTGCCCCGCGAATGTAAGTTGGATTGCTTACAAATTGGCCCATACATCTGTAATGCCTCGATCACTGTACCTCGTGGCTCCCTTACTGCGCGAGACTTCGTAATTTCCATCTGCGAGTGGGGCAGATACGTATGGGAATCACTGTAGGAAATGTCCCGAGCTTATTAGTCGCCCACATTAATTTTCTTTCCTCCACTATCCAAGCGAAATGAAACGTCCTGGCCAGAGAATAAACGGCAGACGCGTATTACTCACGATAAGTCCTGATATTAAATCCTTAATTGCTTCTTCCTAATATTTCTCATCTCCGCAGACTCTCCATTTCTCTCCTCTTATCATTTCAATCCCAAGCAGGCTCTACTCTAAATCCCACCTTTACTCTCCATTCGATCCCATCTCGTAATTCGAATAAATTCGAAACATCAGACTGAACCTTACACGATCCACCGCCGGGCCCAATTTCGATAAACTTCAAGCCGTTTAAACATCTTTGCGGAGAGATCGAAACATCCGGGACGAATTCTTCCTTGCACAGACGTGTCCCGCACTGCGCGACGATACAAACGCGGCCGGCACAGACAATCCCCCCTCGAAGATATCCCGAGGCGGTTTCCTTGTTAGGACATCCGTCCTGTCAAAACGTCCAGAGGACACATCGGGGCAATTGAATTACGATCATCCCCAGGGCGAGCTCCGACCGTAACCAATAATTCCATTATCCATTAGTATTGGGTCGCGCCAATTTCCTCCGCCGACCGAGGAATCGTACGCGTCCGCGTACGTGGCAGCCGAGCCACGCGAAATACAGAGACGGATCAAGAAACGGATAGATTCCTGGCACACGTCGCGGGACTATCGAACCGCACGATGCACGGATCCGCGATACCGCCGATAATGGAGACCCGTCGACGAAATCAACGTCGTTTCGCCGTTTGCAACGACGAACGGCGCCCCGTTTCCATCGGGAAACCTCTCAAGTGCTCGTGCACGATCATGGGAATCCGAACAATTTCCACGCCGCGCGGTTCTTTCACTTTCCAACTCTCGTATTCGATTGGTTACAGCGGTATTTGAGACACTGCGCGGCGTATTAGCGAATATAGTTATGCGTTGGTGGGATGAAGCATGATGCACAGGGATTTTTGAAGCAGGAAAGGTTAAGAGGTCTGTGTTAGTTGGGTAACTAAGGGATTTTATCTAATAGAGTGGTTTTCGTGTAAAGAAATGATGTTAGCTTGTTATATTAACACCGGTGACCTAGGATATTTACCGGAAGCGAAATATTCATTTAGCAGGGAAACGTTTTTTATAATTGACGAGTCCTTGTAGAAAACACTGTAAGCGCCAAGAATCAAATTCTATAGTATAGTATTCTCATTAGCACGTAGAACATTTTCCGCTAAAAATAATTTTAGCACTTAGGGTAACTCGGGGTAATATAACACCGCAGGTTATATGCCACTTCTCAAAAACTTTTTATCTACATTTGCATTAATTCCGTTCAATTTAGCGTAACTGCTAAGACGACAATAGATTTTGGCTTTTACCTTCTTTTGTTTTCAGTAAATCCTGGTAAGTTATAACAGTATTGTCTCGATCTAATTTCACACTGTAACTAGAATACAGACTTGTGTGAACAGTTCTACAAAAAAATCAATAGGTTATGATAAGGTATATTAACAAACGAATTTTATAACCTCTCACACATCCGTTAATACTATGTACTTTGTGGAGAGATTTTCAATCCTTTTTATGGCCGTGTGGAGTAACGTGCCACTTGTGTCATATTATACCGACAAACTCATATCTTTTTATAACTCTTTCTATTTAATGCCATCAAGTTGTTTTTTCGTATTAAAACCATGCCTAAGAAGTATGTGCGAAGTTCAAAAAGTGCTGCTGGGTCAGACGAAAGTTTGAAGGAAGCCATTCGAGTGGTGAAGGAGGCTCATCCTACAATATAGAATAAATTTTGAGAATGTAGATATTTCTTATGACGATTCGACTGATGCCGAAAATGACAACTACTGTGCAATATGTGAACTACATTATTACGGTAAAAACGGACCTAAATGTGACTGGGTAAAAAGTACTTGTTGCAAAAAGTGGGCCCATGAAGACTGTTTAGTTTGCAAGAAGTAGCTATTCTTTCAAATATATTTTACGTTTCATTGAGTTCAAATATTTGTTATTAGTTACTAATAGCTTGAATAATTTAAAATATTGTTGATTCTCATAAATTTGAGTGATTAGTTCGCACTTCATAGCTTGTGGCATATTTACCCACCACATATGCCACTTTTGAGGACTGTTGTATTTGTACGTTTCTCATTCAATCTGGAAATTCACATTCATCAATGTGAAAGTTACATATCTCTACATATTAGTCAATACACAGAATTAGTTACACTTTCATATGGTTTTATCTGTTCCCCTGTATCCACTTATACTTGCCAGATATCGCGTTTCAAAGTTAACTGTGGCATATTACCCCGAGTTACCCTTCAGTGTTTTCTACAAGGATTCTCCAATTTAATTTGGAACTCAAAGTAGAACAAATGAAAGCTGAAGAATATGACACAACTACTACTCTTCTATAATTGAATATCGCGATCTACATTTCTCCCCACTTTTTGTAGCCCTTCCAGAACTCTGAACTTGCACCGCACAGGGCAGCTGCTAATCACTTTCTCAGTTAATTATCGATCAGTGAAACACCAGAGAGACACTCGAAACACAGCAAAATAATACGTTTACTACCCCAAAATGTGATTGAATAAGGGTGCAGTTCCAGCCGAAGCCCGTAAAGTTAATGAAAAATCAGTACACTATATCGAAACCCAGTCTTCGTCAGCGATTCAGCGTACACACCCCCGAAACGGAGACATCTTATCCCCGTTCGCTCGCGTTGTTTATACCTGTGCACGCCATTACGCGTCCCTGCAGGCCGACAGTTTCCATCGAGGCACAGTTGCTCGCGACCAGCCACCGATTTAGACGCGGGCACACGCGAACACACGATCGCGACCGGCGAACGAGAGCATCGCCCTGCTCGATTATCGTTAATTGCCTAAATACGCGGCGTGCGTTTCCATCGACAAGGGCGGAGATCTGCTTTCTTCCATGCTCGGATGCTGACTGGAGCACCGGGGGCACGCGCAGGGCCGTGGACCAAGGGGCCCCCGGCAGGATATCAAAAGATGAAAGGGCCTGCCGGGCACGTCCTCCCATGGTGGGGGAAATTTTTATACGAGACCCCCACTTTTTTCCTTGTCTTTCTCTCCCCGTTTTCCTCCGTTACCCGTCGCCTTTCTCCGCCCGGCCCGGAAACCCCATTCGCCCCTTCGACTTTCCTCCAGGGGCGAGGAGTTTTTTAACCCCCTCGAACGAGTTCATCGCGACGGTGCGAGACTACCCCACAAAGGATCCAAAATGGCGCACCGTGCCTGCCGTTTTTTCCCTCGACCACCCCTCGCCATGTGCGTGGACACGCATGCCCCGATGCACGCGGGAGAAAAAAAAACCTGACCCCGTCTATGCGATCGTGGAAAAAATGGGATCCGGCGGGGCCCGGGGATAGGTCGCTTTTGGGTCTAGCTCGACGTAGCTCTTGTACCCTCGCCTATTTTACGGAAGCTTTTCTTCTATATCTTTGATCGGTTTCCCTTTTAAGGACGCGTCTTTGAGGTGCCTGCCGGCAGAAAGCGAGACGAGACCTAACGGGTACTTGTTTTCCAATGGAATCGGGGTCATGGGTGTAGTATCGCCGTCCATCCGTTTCGCGTTAAGTGCGAGGGAGATGGGAATCGGGACGGGGGGGTACTCGTATGTTGGAGCTCGAATTTGGAACGATTTCTGGATGGTTGAAAATTTGTTTGGGATCCGGGGTTCCTGCGGGGACTTCAATTGAGGTCCTTGCAGCAAGAGAGCTGCAGCTTCATATTTACCAAATTCGAATAAATTAGAAAAATATGTTTAGAAAGTTATTGCTTTGACTTAACATTAAATAGAGATCACTAATTCCTGAATATATATTTTTCACACAATCGGTAGTAGTTATTGAGTTGATAAATTTTTATTTCTATTTCGGGTGAAAAAAATATTCAATGAGAAAAATATCTTTGTTGTTTACATAAATATTTTCTTGCTGACGGTTGAAATTTCAGATACCTAATCCTATTGGAAATAAGAAAACCAAAAATATTTTTAATTTGCAAGAGTATGGCTATCCCGCTTACCGCAAATACCTTTTTAAATATTTTTCCACTTTTTTACATAGATTAAATAGAAACGAAATGCCATTTTCGGTACATTCAACTTTGATCGACCGCCATTTTAATAATTTTTGTCCAAAATTGTTCTTTCGCGGTACACCAGATAACCATACTCCTACGAATTTAAAATATGTTTGGTTTTTCTATTTCCTATGATCCAGTCATCCGAAATGCAACCGCCAGCAAGGGGTCAAATTCTGAAGACGCCAACTTCACTGCGAAATATTTATATAAACAAATGAAATAAACAAATAACAAACAATTTTTCCTTGTATTTCAAGAGTTACAGAATATACTCCCCAAAATTCGAAAACGTTAAGTGTTTATTTCATTATAAAAATTATCACCGAAAAGTGACCGAATTTTAGGCTGAGACTGTAGAATGTCCCCTTAATATTAATATTTCTATAATTTGAATTTTCTGACGTATATCACACGTCATAAATGAAAGACAGTAAAAAATGCAGCTGCACCCCCCTCTTTGCAAAGTCCTCGATTCTTTTCATATTAGCATAAGAATATCAGAATCCAAGATATTAGACCCCCGAAATCAAATTTAACAGAAATTTTCTTTATTATCGAACTATGATTATTTCAACAGCTCCGTTCGTTATTTCTTCGCAGACACTCCATCACTGTCTGGCCCGCGTTACCAACCCTTTCCATCCCTTAACACCTCCACCGACCCCTATTTTCCTTCAACCTCGAGTCGCCAGCCGGAAAGCCGGAACGCTGTGGAAACGAGTCGTTTCTCACGTCTGCTTTCCTGCTTTCCTCCACACAGCCGTGAGATATGCGCGGGAAGCAGGGGTCCCGGGCGAGATTGAATCGCGACGATCAAGGCGTAACTCGCAAGGTGAACTGACCGTGAACGGCTCGCCGGATCAGCCAGTGGCTGCCCGCTCGCGAATAGGGAACGGGTGAAATCGGTTGACCACTATGCGAGGCGCATTGTGCCAGCCTCGTCCTCGAGCGGTGCACGCCGGCACGGCTAGAAAACTCGGCGCTTCTATCCGTTCCGCGGTCGACCAGACGGTTATGAGAAATATGAAATCTGGTTCTCACGAGCCGTGAATGGGGTACGCCGGTCGGCGTCTTTCTCTTTCTCGCTGCTTTCCCACTCGCCTCTATCGTCGCTCCACATGCGTATCGTGGGAGGATCTCTAGTCCCGGGGGTCCTTTGTGAGCGGGCAGCAGGACATTGTCCATTGAGAAACGGCCAAACAGGTCCTGGAGAGTTGACCTGTCCCGTCCCCTTTTCAATCGGGCCGCGTCTTTCGAGGAAAAACCCCTTTCCTTATTTCTTCATCAAAATAAATCATGTGGGCACGGTTAGGCGCGGTCCAGCTGGCTCGCACACTGCCTGGCCAGTTCAGCCAGAATCGATCGCCGATTTCAAATCCATCCTGACATCCTGTCACGTTCCCCCATCGACCATGGATCAACGATGGATCGACCGTGCGTGGCCTCCGCCAGCGTTTTCACCTTTCGTGGGAGTCGAAATCGATGCCCCCGTCGCATTCCTGGGAACGTCGCGGGGTCTACCGCCGAGCAACACTTCCACGGCCCGCTCCTCGCCGCGGAAATGTCGCGTTGCTTTCTTGCAACCTTTGTGCAATTCGCAAATGATGGTATCGCGGCGGTGCTTCGACGGCAGTTTTATAAGAATCCAACTAGCAGCGTAGTTTTGCCACCTCCGTACCAGCGATTCCCGAAACGAGCTCGGCTTCGCGTGGTTTCACCGCGCTCGCTCGAAAGGGTAGCCAAAGGAAACTCGCGTGTCAGCTTGTTTCGTTTACCAGTGGCTTCCGGCCGTGTAACGAGGGCGCGATTTTTCCTGTAACCGCAAACGGCACGCGTCACTTGCCGCTCTTGCTGGGCAATTAGCGGGGGAACAAACGGCGAGGAGAGCGCGATAACAACGGGCGAGGATCGCCAATGGGGAAATGACGAAACGCCATGGCGAGGTTTTATAGTCCAGCGCGGCGCTGCTGTCCTTTCTTCCTCTGTCTGCGTCCTTCTCGCCGCTCCGCGGCTTCTCTGGCCCGCTCTTTCGCTCTGGCTAGCATCGGTTAATTAGAAAGTTCCGTGGTAAAGAGAGGAAAGAGGAGAGGGGGCTGCTTCGTTGTTACATTATTCAAAACGACCTGCCGCCCCCCCCCCCTCCCCCTCCCGTTCTTCCTTCGCGCGAAACTCGCTGCTAGCTCGCCGCAAAACATCCGAATGCAAACTTTTGACAACGCGCGAGCGCGCCAAGTGCCGAAGCATGTCACGCGAAATAATTAACGATCGCAGCGAATTTTCTCAAGCGAGAATTAACGCGGACGGGCCCGCGCTGATCCTGTTGTTACCAAATTTCGAGTCGGCGAACTCGAGCTTCCGAAAATGTTTACGGGGAACCGGGGGATGGGGGTGGCCCACCGCGATGATGGCGGCTGTTTCTGTTAACCTGGACGACGGTTGACGAGTAAACTCGATGCTCCTCGCTGAATTTTTCATGATCCTGTACTGGGGAGGGGGTGCTAGGTGTTGTTGCGATGGATTGTTAGGTGTACTTTAGGGAGGGACTGATATCAAGTGTTGAGATCGGTGCTAACCCCTCGAGCAAGGAGGTGATTGTTAGTATGAGGCAGAGTGGGATTAATTGCAGCCGGATAAAGGAAAAACGCTGGAAAGTATTTGATCACCTGCTACATGTGTGTTTGATAAAGGAAAAAATTGAATAAAATGTAAAATAGTTTATTACTGCTAAGTCTTATCAAATTGCTACTTATTTTTTTCTAGTATAGGTGTGTGTAATTTTGTCACTGAAATCTAGAGATAAGACTATTATTGTTGCTTTTTATATGATTCAACTGTTTAGATTCTAGTGATATATATTCAATTTTTTTATTCAAAATTGTTTAATTATATTTGACCGTTGGTAATGTTGTCCTACATTTTAGCCCTTCGTGGCTACACCTTCTTATAATCACAAGTTGGTCACATGGGATTCACTGCACCCCAGCGTCATTTCTGCGTTACCATTTTCGTATTTTTGAATCTTTTATCTCATAAAATCATACTCTTACACTCTTTTTCTAGAAATAAAAATTTTGAAATGACAATCTTTGTAGATGAAAAAGTAGTCGTGGAAAGAAACGATTTATTTTTAAATTCGCACATTTTTTAAATTTAATGTTAAGGTCTAACAAATTTTAAAGACGCGACATCTCAACACGAAAATAAACAGGGATGCGATCAGGGGTCGAATGAAATTGTTAACTTTTACAAATAAAAGTTATTTAACGAACCTTTACCTTTTAAATCATTTCTTTTCTGTTTTAAGTTAACTTTTTACATTAACAATTTAACTCTGTTGTGCGAGTTCAGTTTTAACAGTTATTTTATGATCGATTAATAAAAATTTTGGAGAATCATATACTTTTGAATCCGATATTTAACGGTAAAATATAAAAGTTGGGAATGTTTTTTTAATTGGTATTATTTAAGGAATTGGGAGTAAGATAAATATAGAAGGGAAAGCACATTCTGATTTTCATATAATTAATTTTACCGAGCAGATTAAGGTTTCAATTTCAGATCTGTCTATCCCACAACATTTTCAGAAAATCTGCTTGTCACAACTTTAACTTTTTCAAAGCAGAATAAACGCTCCTGTTTAACTAGAACTTTTTTCTACTTTCACACACATTAACAGGAAAGATAATAGTCATAAAATTACAGTTATTTCAAAATTAATTTAAAATATCAGTTTCATTCTACCCCTGGATGCGATGCATCCCGTGTGACCACGAAGGGTTAAATTGGCAGTATTATTAACACGCGTTTCGTTGCCAAGAAAACGTTCAAACCACCAAAAGTCAACAGTTACATCTCAAAAAGAGCAAAACTACAGGTGGCGATAATAATCGAATAATAATAAGGGTAATCAAATTAAGTACAGTTCGAAAATCACTTTTAAAAAGACAAAATAGAATGACACGATTGTTATGGACTCAGGCCAAGTGGGATTACAGGAATGTGGAAAAGCGTTTTATTTTTCTCTTTTATCAATTGTGCTTAGGGTAAACGCGCCAATAAATGGACACTTAAGTCCGGATCACTTAATTATAAAATTATATATGCAGCGCGATTCATTCCACGTGCATTTAGGAACTCCCGAGATTTTTAATTTCATTAATATTTGTGTCGTTTTATTTAATTAGTATTAAATTTTTAGTTGTTTGATTATGCCATATTTTTTTTATTATTTAAATGCACTGTGTTATGCCACGAATTCGATATGATGAATTAATATATAGGTATATATTTGTTGAAAAAATTTCTTTCTTATGCTTTATTCCTTTTTTATTTTTAAATTGAAATTGTATTTTCAATTAGTTATTTAAAGTTAATAGAAATTATTAATTCTGTTTTATACTTTCAAAATATATGTCTAATCAGACTCATTAACTAAATTTTGTATATTAACGTATCTCAATATTTATTTGAATTAGGATTAGGAAAATCTTATGATGTTTGAAGTCAAAGACTTGAACTAGAAACTATGGGTTCTTGCCAAGTAGTCGTAAGGGATCTGTGGAACTTTGCACTTTTGCTTGAGTAAACGTAGCCTCTGCAAGATACCAATGGTAATCATATCCATCTACTTTTCCACGATGCGCATAATTGCATTTACTGCCACCACAGTTTCCCAAGCCAGCCCAGCGGTGCGCTAGTAAAGGAAACACCTATGGTGGCCCACCAATTCGATAAGCTGCTGCAACTATTTTTTCATCTGTTCACTGGGAACCTCGCCCCGCGTCTCTACCGCGATTATACGAAATTCATTCCGCTCGATAAACCGACCGATCGAAGATCACGCGAGCGATAAATTGATCTGTGACAGATCCTATCCCTCCCATAGCCCATTCTCACCCCATCGAAGGGTGCAGTTACCCACAATACACCTATTACAACGAAAACACGTTATTAAAGTTTCCCTCGAATCCGTCCGAACTTGAAATTCACCGTATTCATAATCCTCCTTCGGGAGCCACTTTCGTGCCCCCGAATTTCACTAAATCGATCTGTTAATCGCGCTGACGCGTACTTAACAGCTCGGCCGTGACTCCCATGGCCGTGGCAGAAAAAAACCTGACCCCAAATTTCTTTTTTCACGCCACTATTCTCGGATCCCGCGGCGCAGCACCCTGCAGGTCGGCCACGCAATTGGTCCAGCCTCGTACAATGAATTATCTGGACGATCCCCCTCCTCTGGCCCGAGCCCCGCGTCGATTTTTTCGCAAAAAAGGCACCGTCCCGCTGCGCAATTTTGTCGGCGACGACCAATTGGGGAGCAGCCCGCGAAAACGGCCACGCCACTGGTCGAAAGCTGGCAGACCTTCGAACTGGTTTCTCTTCTTCTTATTCCGCTTCCGGATCAGACGCGCCAGCAATGGCCGGACATGACTCCGAGCGGCCTCTCGTTTTGTCACCTTATCTCATTGTACGAGTTCCCTCGCCCGTTACTTTTCGCGTCCTCTCACTATGGCCGCCTCGTTAAAGCAAATATCCTGCGAAAATCGCCGCTTCGAAACGTCACTTCCCCTTCCGGTGCTAACAAGTCGAAGGACCACGGCGTTTGCCTAAGCGAACGGACGATTGATTCGTAGCTTGGACAGGAATCGTTCCTCTTCGATGGTCTCAGTTTTTCGTTTGCTTCAACTCGGATAAGTAGAATATTTTTGTTCTTGGTTTAGGGGGACTTTATTGGGCAAAGATTTGATGAGTTCTTTGGCTAGTGCAGTGGGAATTACAGATTTTTTTTTTAGCGAGTAATTTTGTAAACACATTAAATGCTTGCAATCAGATCTGTGGATGTTTGAATATCTACTGTGGAATATTTTTCTCCATAGTGGATCGAGGGGATGGAAGAGTTTGTGATCTTTATCAATCCCAAATCCACTATTCAAAGAAGCAAATCTTTATTCGTGAGTAGGTAGGGGAGAGGTGGGATGAAAGGGACACGTATTGAAGGGGACATGGTCATTATGTCAAAGATAAAGGATCTGCCCAGGCCAAAAGTGTTTTTATTTTGTAGCCACATTCATTCATGGGTAATCAATCCAAATTTCAAGCCGCTATCGTATCTACGACGACAGAAATACACGATTAAATTTTTTTGAGGTTCAAAGTATAACTTTTAGTATTTTCTTGAACTGTCTTGTGAAGTGCTGTTACCAGCGACTGATTTCTTTATTACTGCATCTAAACAGGTATTTATTTAAGAACGATATCGTATAATGTCCTATCCTTTTTGTGCCATATTGTAATTGTAGGAGTTAGATTTTCAATTTTGGTGCCTTATTTATGAAAGGGACACAGCAAAAATTTATGAAGGGGACGTCATTTTCATACCTGTCACCTTTGAAACCTTACTATTCTTCACTTGTTTCAGTGAAAATATGCCACCTAAAATTTGGGTTAGGATGCCATTAGACAATTCATTATTTATAGCTATTAAGATCATTTAGTTACATAAGCTTAAGTGTTGCGTTTTTAGTTCCTATTACGAATTAAAATAGCTACTGTGATTTCGGTACCTGCATAAACAATAATTAAAAAAATGATATTAATATTACCTGGTTTTGTTACACTTTCCCATTCATAACCACCCATGTCCCTTTCAATACAGCCAATTTATGAAAGGGACAAAACACACCTTTTTAGAAAACGAAAAATATGACATGTAAATATAGAGAGAAGCTTAATAGGCCCGTGTATTATTGTAGCCAGATAACTGGCCTTTCTAATGTTACCAATTAGAACTCGAATGGTTATTTAGTTTTTTTAATATGTGGTCCTAAACACAAGTGTCCCTTTCATCCCACCTCTCCGCTACCTTGTTACAACCGTCGAAGCTAATATTCCCAAAATTTGACAGAGTCCAAGTACCAATAACCTTCTCGAAAGTGGCAACCACGAAAGCATTCCATGGTACACTTGCTGAAGATTTGAGCAATCTATCGACGACATTGATTCGCACGTTTAGTAACAGGTAGAATTTGTTCGTGTTCTCAGACAGAAGGCAGCGAGTTCAAGCCCATCGAGCAGCGCGAAAATCCTCAATACCGCGCCATTAGTGTTGCCTCCTCTTTCCCATTTAATTACACGCTGGGAGCACGGCCAAGCTTCCCGTAAAGTGGCACCAAAGTAGCGTTCAAGTTCCCGAAGTTACGCCGTTGCCAAACGAGCGCGCATAACTGGCTCGCGGCGTTCTAACCTCAGACTTGACTCAGAACCGAGGGAAAATCTAAAAACGACGCGTATCCTCCCTGTTCCCCTGAACTTGGTCTCCAGTAAATCGTATTTATAGAAGGTCCGAGCCAGCGTGTACGCGCCACGTGGTTCACACACGCACAGCCCTCGAATATTAGATTATAACGGGTGACCGTGGCCAAGGAAATCGAGGGAAATACACGCTACCAAATATAATTCACTCCATACCACCCCATCGCAGAGGATCTGTATCTTAACACCTCTTATGGTGTCGGCGTGCTTTCACGTCGAGGGATTTGCACCCTGCCACGGTTACGACGCGCTTTCATATCAATATTCTTTAAAAACAAGATCGAAAGTATTGCCGCACAATTCCTAAATGTTCACGATGAACGCCCCAAATCTGAAAGTTCGATTTGAACAAAACTTTCCTCAGCAGAGCTGATCATTTGAAGAGGCGTGACCGACTTAAAAGAGGATTTATTCAAAACCTCCCACCATTCAAAATGATAAATTAAACTTCTCTCTTTAAAATATAAACAGAATTGAGGGGCCCAGGGGAAAACAGGTATATGCCACCGTTTTATAATATTTTTACACTGCATTGCAGAAACGAATTAATTGGCAAAGAAACGAAAATTGTTTTCCACTGACACCCTCAATTCTAAAAATGACCCGATATTGGATGGGTACTCGTCCACAGTCAACCGTTTAAGAAAGTATAAACAATAATTCCTGGAGGAGAGTTCTCAAATTTGATCCTTCCTCAGATCTTCAGCAAGTACCCAAATAATTGTCAAAGTACCTACTGGGCCATGAAGACCAAAAACAGGAAGTAGAAAGCAAACAAGTGAGTGTTCTAAACCCTAGCAGCATCCCCCATGAGGAAGAAAGAGAGCCCGACAAATTGACCCTTGCTCTTCGCAATTAGCGAAGCGTCAACCGCAAAAAGGGACTGTCAGATCGCAAGGAGACGCGGTCAGGTTGACCCCTCGTCGGCGATGCACCCTCCCGGACAGGGAGACGCCGTGGATGGTCCACGAAAGGGGGGAGGGGGGAGGGGGGGAGGAGGTAGATCGCACCTTGGCAAGTGGAAGAAGGTGGCGCAGAGTGACCCTTGGTCAGGTAGCCGAGCCGAGAGTCGCCGGATCCCCTCTCCGACAAGTGAAACGGCCGACAAAGCGTATAATAATGCGAGCAGATTATCGCCCCGAAGGGTGTTCGCACCTTGGAAGGAGGGACTCGGACAATAGTGGACAATGGACCAGGAAACCGAGACTGCAAACAACATAAATTTTCCTACGCCGGCTAGCATTATGCTTGGACTCTGTGTCCGGCTAGACACTTTCATTCTTCCATTCTTTTTTTTTTTTCACCGTCGAGTACTACACGGGGACAAATAACACCGTACCAAGGCGCTTTTCTGCAGGCCCAGGTCCCGGACAAGCCTATTCCACAGTGCTTGTAAATCCATTACCAGCCGAAAGTCGAAATGCTCCTACCCTTTCTTCCGCTGTTACCATCTCAACAGCGTCGTTCTCATTCCAGCCGGCGTTTTTGCTTGCCACTGTGCCGCGAATTAGTATCGAATGATTTCGTTAGGCACTGGTACCGATTCTTTTATCCATCCACGTGGAACACTCCAGCCGTAATTGGATGATTATAAAATACCGTTTATACTGCTCCCATGTTACTTCCATGGAAAACAGCCTCTGAGGAGCTATCTCGTACTGATTAACGACGCCACTTAAACCCGCGTCATTCCCGATGCTTCGCCGCTGCACAGACATTGTCAGAAGCAACGCAAATTGACGTCAATCTGCCGCACGGCGTCCTTGATGCAGGTCCCTCGATCCGATAAAGAACAGCGACTTATCTATACACGGTTTCGCGGTCTTAACCCCGTTTTAAGGGATCTCCCACGGCGGCCAATAAGCCCGGTCGTCGGGCTCCGCGAACGAACCCGACGACATCGTATTTCAGCCGAAATTGCCCAGCGGCAGATTGGACGGACGATATACAGCCCCCGTCGTCGAGTTCGGGAAAGATAGCGAGGCTGTATCGACATCGCCTCTGCCCCGGCGGCCAAGGATTTAAGGAAAGCCCCCGGTGGATGGCTAATTAATTTCTACTCCGTAGTAGCCGCCGTTTCTTCCTCGTAATGGGTTTAATCACTTCTGCCTCCGACCCCCCCACCCGCGGCATCTCGCGAGAGGCCCCGTGGCGTGTGTACCCCGAGCAAAGAGGAATTACGCGATCGCCGCGTTGTTAACTCAGGTCCAGAAATAACGGGCCGTGGCACCGCGAGCGCCTACCTTCTTATCTTATCAGGCGACTATTCCCAAACGAAATCGGACGGCGCTGTTCTGCTCGCGCGCGGATAGCACCGCCGCGGCCAGCGTTCGCGCCAGGCCGTTTACCAAGCGGTGTTTAAAGCCGGTGGAAATGGAGCGGGGGCATTTTTGCCCCGGCTACCCAGTAGCGACAGGTGGCGCCATCTACCTCGCGGCTACTCGCCGCAACCGACGACTTCCTAGTGAACATTCCGATATTTGCGAGCCTATCCTCCCCGGCGTCGAAGAAACGGAGAACTCGATGCTCCACTTAAAATACCACCGCCTCTCGCGACGCATTCCCGCGGCGGCCGCCTCCCTCTGGCTTTCAAAACTCGCGCCGCAGGGACGGCTGCGGGTGAAGGCCCGTGAAAGACATCGCCATTAACGTGACTCGTGTCACGGCGGACTTTTTTTGCGCGGCTTCGCTTGCTTCTGGGACGAAAAGTCGGCGCCCCTCGGCGCGCGCGGCCGCGAGACTTCTTACCTGGCCACGTGCTCGGCTCTCCGAGGTGATGCCTTGGAGGGCGAAGGGGAGTACGAGGAGGTCGGGGGAGAGGGTTAGGACACGCGCCCGACGCCCCAAAGGTTAATGTAAGGAATCAAATCGAAGTAGTTTTTTGCCGAGTGCCACGGGCGCACGCGATGATAGGAGGACGGGTAGAGCGAGGTGCTCGAGGGATAGGAGAAGGGATGGTGGAGTGAGAGAGCACGGGGATGCTGGAGAGGAAGATGGCTGAAAGGAGAAGGGCTTCCGACGGGCCGCATCAAAGACAATATTTAACGCGCGCGGCATAGAAAACGCGCATATGCCGTGCACGTGCCGACAAGGGCGCGTAAAACTCACTTTGTTTGCTAAATAACATCCTCGAAAGTGCCTCGGCCCGATACCGCGGCTCCCGGGCAGGCTTTGCAGGACGCCGCGGCGCGAGGTGTCCTGCTATGCGGGCGTAATTGCGTCAATTAACGAGTCACGCTTTCGAGCCGCTGATAAAATTGCTTTCCCGAGGCAAAACGCTGTTTTGCCGGCGCGTGCAGCGATAAACTTGCCTCCGCTCGCCGGGCGACGCGTCCCGACGACCACGTGTCGCGTCCTCTTTCCAAAAATGGGAACCGTTGAAAGCTTTCTCGGCGATGGTTTCCCTTTATTTGGACCACTCTGCTGTACTATTCCGTTTTGGACTTGCTTCAAGCGAGAACTGAGTTGACAGATAATTGAAGAGTTTTTGGTCGATGAGTTGAGTAAGACTGTGGCTTTGTTTGAATTCTGAATATGATTAGCTTCAGGAGTAAATAATTACTAATCTTTTGGAGAATTCGGAATAGGTAAATTAGTGATTAACTATTTATACTGATTTACAATTAGTGTGTTAATCTTGTCGCGTTGAATATGAAAGCTGTTGTAGATTTATTTATCGAGTCTGTTAACTGAATTTTAAAAATCCTTTCCATAGGACATGGCAGTGTTATCGTGAAAAGGTCTGAAACTTTCATTTTCCCTTTTTCGTTTCACGTGCAGTGCATTCGTGTTTATTGGAGCATGTTAAACTCTTCGCAGTTTCCGCCTACATTGTTGAAGGAAGTAAATGAATAACATCGCGGACGTTTTTAATATTTTTCTAACATTTCCTCTGTCTACACCGACACGTATCGGACAGAGGAACAATAATTCGAGCGTGATGGAAACGATCTGTTCAGCACTTTATTCTCTGGCTCTGTAGTTAATATTTCCTTCGATTCAATGCTGTTTTGTATTCAAACAGCAGCTGCTTCGACATTCCTTGGATACCGTCATCTCAGCACGTTAACGCGTACGATCGAAGCAGGATTCATATCATAATTGGGAATTGTATTGTATTTAATATGAAGCTGGATTATTCATTGACGCGTGAAGAATGTAATAAAGGGAACAGACACGAAGATGAATTGAACGCAATGAATGTGCTGGAAAAGGGAAACAAATTTGGAAAGAAAGGACATAAATAGTAACCGTATACAAAATTATAAAATAGGTGGAAGAGGAATTTGCAATCCAAATTGAAAAATACATCACTCAATCATGTGAAAATCGATTTCTGTTTAAACTGGCTTCATACAGAATAAGTCATACAGTACTTCATACAGTTACATCGTGTTCCCTCCGGACAATCAAATTCATCTATAAACCTTTCCCTATTATAATAAGTATCAAAGACTTTCCCCCCACATAAGTGTTTCCCATCCCATCGCCACGCGACAAATATTTTTCTAAAAATCACACCGAAAATCCGCACACATGCAAGCCCCATCTGTCACTGTCCATGGAAAGTTACCGGGCCGCGTCTGCATTTCGCGGCGAGGCCCGGCGAAACACAGTTTTATCAAAGCGTAACCGTAAATCGCGAGGTAATTGTGCCTCGCATTTGCCGTTCGACGGGCCAGCAAACGCGCGATCTATTTACTTCATTACACACATACGCGGAAGGAAGCGAGAATGTAGATGATCGCGATGTAAACAGGAGACGTACGTCAGCCGTTAGGAAGAGGATAATCCGCATTCGCAAACAGAAATGTAAAGCCTCGCGGTCGCTAAAATCGATCCCCCTTTCCTTCTCCGTTACGAAGGCACCACAGAGGTACAATTTCTCTCATCCTGCTCGAGCTACATCCAAAGTAGAAAATGGATACCCCGACCGCTATTAAAAAAAAAAAGAGAGAAAATTGCCGTGCCAAGATGCGATTGAAAGCGTCGATCGGTTAAAGGGGACGCGAGGCTGCCATTATCGTCATAAGCATGCGTCAATTTTCGACTACTCCGAAGGAACTTTGAAGTTGGACTCTCCAACTGTTGCGAGACTCACCTCTAGGACCTCACGCGATGCACGACGCACGCTCGCTCGCCCGCTAGTTTTCTCCGCATCACCGAATGCATGATGGATCACGGGACATTCCGATTGGCCACACGTATCGTCACCCTCCATTACGATCATCCCCTCGAAACAATTAATCTATCCACACCGAATGCTCATTGCGCCCCACACGTTGGCTGTGCCGATTTCACGATCCGGATTCCGTACCAGGCACGCGTGCATCGAAATCCCCGCGGAACTTTGCCCTCTTCGACACTGACTGGGCCCGATGGACACTGACGAGAGCTGGACCAATCATGGCGGACGGTCCGTGGACTCGACACCGCGACGTGTCCGGCTCGTTAAGGAACTCCACTTGTGACACCTGTCCGAGCGTGCCTCCGCCTTGAGGATCGCCACTGGCCGATCGAGATCGCGGATCGATCGATCCACCGTGGACAGGAGACGTCGGCCGCGGGCCAGAGCGACGGGGTTAATCGTCGGAGGAATATTCCGGTATCTTTTCGCGACGGCGTCATCGCGCGAACTAAAGAATATCGCAGTTGTAATTAAGAAAACGGAGCCGCCGCCGTCGCCGCCACCGCTGCTCTCCGTCGGCGGCGAGGGGGGTGCCAGGGGGGAAGGGCGGCGCGGGGGAAGGGTGTGCGGCGTCGGGGGTGCAGGCAGACGGGGGTGGAAAAGTCTGTGAAAAACGCGCGCATGACAATGCCGCCCCTCCTTACTCGCCCCACCCCACCCCCTCGAGCTCTTCTTTCTCCACCTCCACCTTGGCCGCCTCCTTCCTCTTCTTTTTCTACCCTCGACGGGCGGACGGGTGGGGGTGTCGGGGACTAATTAAAAATTCAGCCCGCGACAGAGTCCTCCGAAGACGTTGGCCTGCTATCCCGCTTTTCCCGCCACCCACCCCCGTCGTCCCTACGCTTTCATTCATTCCTTCTTTCCCTTTCTCTTTCTTCCTGTACCCTACCGCCCTCCCCCGCCCCCCTTCCCCCGAACGCCTTCCTCGTCGCTCCTCCGCGTCTTTCCGCGTCGCCTTCGAGACGTGCACGCGTCTTTTATTTTCCTCCGTCGCGGCCACGCGACCGCCGCCTGATTCTTCACCCCCGTTTCTTGCTACGGAGCGAGATCTTCGCGGCAGGTCGCGAGGGAGGCGGGAGTGAGTAAGGGTACGGTTGGAAGGATGCGGCGAGCCGAATGTCAGTTATGCTTGGTTGGACAGATTCGTTCTTCTGATCGATGCGAGCTTTCGTTAGGGGATGAACACCTTCGCTACTGGGTTAAGGGCAGAGACGGCGCCGAGCGTCTCGCGGCAGGAATCAGGGCGAGATGGCGAAGTGATTAGCATCGAAGTGGAGCGTGCTGGACTCGCGTGACTACGCTGCTAACGATTTATGGCGATTCGATCGGGAACGGGGATCGTGAGCTACAAATCGAGTGGATTTGTCGATGATCGTTTACACGAGCGACACCGGCGGCTTTTAATTCGCTTCCGCGACTCGCCTGTGCGACTCGCGACGTGATCGATCGAGGAGGAAGAGATCCGACGATCGATTCTGTCGCTAGATCTCTGCGCTCGAATGCTTGCCTCGCTATCGTCGAAATAATCCTAACGCGACTAATTTCCAGTTTCTTGTAACCCTTGCGGGCTATTTTGGAGCCGAAGCCACGAGCGGAAGTGATTGGAGGGAAACTCGGATGCTATACTTCTTTGAAGGTTTAGCGTAAGAGTAATTACTATGGAATTTGCGTAGAATTAAAGCTTTGTGTAGTGGCACTCTCTACTTCCCACTGGAAACATGCTGCGGACATCAAGTCCACTTCATTGGCACGCGTTTCACGACGAATTGAATATCGCGTGCACAGTTCTAGCGAGCCACGAATCGCCTCTGAAATTACAATCTTCCCAAAGCAATGCAGCGCACCTAGAAAAGCCAGAGAGAAAAAGTACCCGGTGCCGAGGAGAAAAGGTTTGAACGATTCGTCTGCAAATTTAGCTCACTGTCGCGTCGCCGAACCTTCCCAGAACTTCACGTTTACAATCAACAGAGAACGTTTCGAATCGTCTGAGCAAAGGTCCCGTCAGACACCGAGCAACACTACGAAGAAGCCCGTGCGTGGAGCCGCGCTCTACTTTTCAAGTTCAGCGTACGCGTTTCGCGGAAGGCGCGCGTTGACGCGCCGCGACGCCGATCGCGCGATCCGAAAATACTGACGCCTGTTCCGGTCAAGCGACGCGGCACCCGCGAGCAGGGGAAAAAAAGCAAAGTTCTTTCTCCGGCTGCCACTCACCTTGCGCGATCCTGACCGCGGGCATTTTGATCCTCATGGTGGCGTTCTCGATGTTCGTGGCGCGTTGCACGAGCTGTTTCGGGATGCGTTTCCTTCGCGCGTCCAGGACGGAAGGGTGTCGGTTGCCGGAAGAAGGTCGTGGTGATCGGCCGCGGTTTCCCTCCGTGTTTGCGATATCTGTTCCGCGGGTGGCGTGAAGAGACAGGGGGGGAGGCCGACGACCACGCTGAAAGGAAAAACAGCTCCCTCGGCCCGGGGAAGAAATGTCGAGGATCGTCACGCTTCAGCCCTCCTCCCCCTCACCACCGCCCCACGGTGTTGCCTTTATTAAGCAAGTCCATCCGACGTTTCACCTGTTTCCACGTTGGAACAACTTCACTGGCTCGCGGGGTACCCTGCTAATTGTCCAACGAGCCCCCCTTTTATCTCGTTCGCACTTCGGCTTCCTGCCGATCTCTCCTGGCCTGCCTCCGGCCGCGGTAAGGTTCGTCTCGAGACGCCTTGGCCGCGACGATCACGGGTGCTGGCGGATCGGCCCGGGGACGCACTTGTTCGTCAACTGACGTTGGTCCTCATGTTCGTCGCCGACCGGCGGTCTGCGCGGCGCGTTCGCGACAGTCGGCGGCACACGTCGCGGCGCACATACGACGTATCGGCAGCTCGCCGTAAACGAGATCGACGCGATCGGCACGAGGACTGGAGGAGGTGCACAGGTGCTGGGTGTCTTCGCCGGCCGGCGGTGACGTAGCCACTGGGTACGCGATCACCGTAACGCTCCTCGGGATCAACGAGTCCAATTGCCCCCGTCAACAATCGGCTCGCACCGTACAGGATCCTCGAGCCTGGCCTTCTCCGGTATCACCTTGCACGTCGCTGCCAGAAACCGATATCACTGCTCGCCGTTCCCCCGGCCGTCGCGTGTCCGACAGTCCGCACCGCGTCACGGTTAACTCGCGATCATCCGCACCGGATCCGTTCCGTCGATCACCTTTTTTCCCTCTTCACTGCTCACCTTCCCGTCGTAGCGGCAACGCGAACGAGGAAAGATTTCACGGGAGGCGGAAGGGGGTGGATGGACGTGGAGGGGGGGGGGGGGAGGTCGAAGAGAGGAAAAAAAAAAAGAAAAAGGAAAACAAACAAGTGCTCGTGCCGCGCGGCAACTGTCCGCCCCGTGACCGAGGCAACACACGCGCGCCGTGCGCGTCCTGTCCCGTTTGGGCCCGAACGAAATTCACGGGGAATCACCGCGCGCTACCGGTTTTCGAAACTATCGCCGTCCGTTAGGCATCACCGCACGGCCGGCCGTCTCCGTGGAGCCGACGACGACGGCGACAAGGATGCTGGTCCCACGTCCTTCCGGTGGTGTACGCCGCGTACGACGTGTCGTTTGGAGGAGGACGCGTGCCCTGGCCGCCCTCGACGGCCTGGTGGTCTGACGTGTGGCCTGACGCGCGGATGCTGGATGCCTGATGCCGGCGTGGACCAGAGCGACGATGGTCCAGCATGGGTCGTATCTCTGAGTGGACTGTGCCGGACGGTGCGCCTAGTCGTGCCGTGCGGGACCTGGTGTGTCGGGCACTGCGCTCGCTTCGGACGCGCTCGGTTCGCCTCGGCGCCGAGGCCGGACACCCCACGCGCTCTCGGGGTAGTTTTCACCCCCGTGGTGGGGGTAACGCGCTTCCCCTCTCCCGGCTCTCCCTCTCTCGCTCCCTCCCGCCGCGGCGCGGCCGACTCTCTCACGATCGCGCGGCCGACTCTCTCTGTCCGCACACGGGCCATCCGCTCGCCTCTCTCGGTCTCTCTCCCTTCCCCCTGGCGTGCACGTATAGCCGCGCGTGCACCGGTGTGCGCGCCAGCGTACGTCGCCTTCCCTCCCTTCCCCGCCCGCCCCTCCTACGCTCTCTTTCTCTCTTCTTCCCCGCGGCTGCTTCTCTGCCCACCACCTCGGTCGTTCTTCTCTGTCCAGGCTGTGTGCGCGCGTGCATGTGGCCCGCGCGTGTGTGCTGCGAGCTTCGTGTGTCAGGAGAAGAGTTTCGCCGGAGACACAGCGCGCGAGATCCTCTCGTGGGTATCTGTCAGAGGGTAGCCGCGGTTTTCTTTCATTTTTTTCTTTCTCTCTCTCTCTCTCTCTCTCGCTGTCTCTTCTTTTTCCGAAAGCCACCCCTCGCTGGTTTCTCTCCCTCTCGCGCCCCGACGGGCACGATGATCGCTCGTCGCTGATCACTCGGTTTACTGCTTAACGGTTCCCAGGTTCCCGCCGCTGCGCGCAGGAACCTGGATGCGAGAGAAGTTTTCGGGAACACCCGGGTTCGGCGGATGGTTCCGGGGTCGCCTCGTCGTTATGGATGGGTCAGGGCCTCAGATTGCCCGGATAATTTCTGTGCGTGTTAATGCAGCTTGGAGCGGAGCCAGGCTTTTGTTGACGATCGGTGTCACATTAGTCGTACTCACGTTACCTCGGTTCGTTCTAAACTCCACGCGTCTCGGGGTACTCTTTTCGAGTGGACGATCATCGCTGCTGGATTCGCTTCTATCAATATTTACGGTGTTTTGATTTTTATTCGTCCCGAGGGAAAATTATTGCTAGTGGGAGCGCGAGCGATTCACTCGCAACGCTGTACCGAACGTGAATGGGAGTACGGAATTTGAAGAAAGTTTGCATCGAGGTCGCCATTGTTTTAATCTGTGCTAAAATTCTATCGTGAAATGGGATTGTAATTAACTACATAACAGCAAACACTTAGGACCTTAATTACAACCTTGATTGGGTCAAGCGTCATTTTAATTCTTCAATAAATTACAAATTACTGACACACACACACATTGGGACTCTCTTACCGTGCAATCGAGCTCCATTTAACTACCCGCAATTCATCCCGCAATATCCTCGAGGATAACCAAATCATTGAAAACAGCCCATTGATCGCGCCACGAACCGATCCACGATCCCGCCGAGCGTTCGTTCGTCTCGTGGAACGCGTCGCACACACATCGCGACGCCATCCGAAAGGTATATACCTACACGCCGGTACGAACAATGATCTCAGCGTATCCGTCACTCACTCTAGGAGCGACTCCATGGATCCGCGGCGTGATTACCGATGCACGCTCGGTCCCCTTCGAACTTCCCGTAAACACGTACACCGTCGAATCGCAGAGAAAGTGGAGTAGACGAGTGTACGCAAGGAGGTACCTGCTCTCTCACATTAATTATTCCGTGACTGAACCCTTCATCCGCGGTGGGATCGATACCCGCGACGCGGATCTTTCCACGGGATTATTCGTCCGAGGATCGAGATCCTCGAGGCGGACAGGCAGCCGTGACGTGGACGGGCGTCGACGAGCGAGAAACAGGCGTAACGAATGGAAAGCGGAGGAGGCTAGCGTTATCCTCGGTTTTAACGTTCGCCCGTCCACTGAGAGACTGGAAGCAGGAACCCGCTCGCGGAAGGACACCTAATTCCCGGGAAGACGCGCGTGTATCGTTTCCACGGCGAGGGACCCGCGACAGCGCCCTTTAATCTCGCCCTCGTCCTCCTCTGCTCTGCCTTCGGTCCAGAAGCGAGCAGCAGGGAGGGCAACGGGTGCCGAAAATGTTTCCCAGGCATCGGGGACGCACCTACTTGGGGGAAGGATCTGAAGTGACTTTTAACTAACCCCGAGGAATTATCTGCTGCGGCTCCTGCAACAGATCCGTGGGTCCTGGACAGTGTTCCCTGGACCTGTCCGACGTATCGCCGACAATCTGTGGGACGACGATGTTGGGTGCGCTGCGCCGTGCACGGACTGCAAACCTCGTTTCCGTTTCCACTCCTTCTGCATGCTTATGCACACTTTATATGAATATTTCTCGATTCTTAACCTCTATTTTCACTCAAGTTAGAAAATAGACGCGACATCTTGTAGTTTCATCTTACGCTGGGAATCCACCTGGAAGCTAAGCTACGCTATGCTAAGCTGCGTTTTAACAAATTAGATGCAACACATCATTATGGAACCGATTCCATCAAACGTTTAACTGTGCTATGTTTTTGATGTTTTATAGCGCAGCTATAGAATAGCATAGTTTAAGGGCTCTCCCTACCTTGACGGCCCGAAAAGAATGCGATACTTGGGATTCTTTTTAAGAGAAATCCACAAATTATATTAATTAAAAACTTTATGCCTATATTTGTACATATTTAGACAACATTTAAAAAAAATTAATCAAAAAAGAAACACTACCCGGAAACTTTAAACGTGTTTTTCTCAAAACGATGTTTTTCGACTTGGTTAGCACGATATTCTAAAAACCAAGCACCCGATTTACTTCAAACTTTTTTTCAAACTTGTTTTTGCAAAATTAGACTTTTACGACTTAAAAAATCAACGAATTTCTTTACAGAAATCGACCTCCGTTTTTAAGGCTGTCATTTTTTTTTTACTTTTTACTATTTCTCATTTAATCTAGCTCAGACGATAGCCACACTCATACAGATTACACAAATTTTTAAATTTTCTATTTCATTTTCTATTTCAGACAACTGCAACGGCTGATTTTATGCTAACCATGGCGCTCTTTTTGAAGCACTATAACCTCGGATATAACCACTATTTTTGCATACAACTTTTTTTTGGTATTCTCTAAAGATCGACAAATAAAGCCGCAAAGCTGGAAGTAAATATATTTAATGGTTTTGTTTTAAAAAATTCCTAAAATTCGCAGCATTTTTCGTCCTCGAAGGTAGGGACACCCCTCAACTTAGCTTCCACGTGAATGCCCGGTTTCATAGATGTTGAAAATTGTTCTTCCTTTCATAGACATCGCACGATTGCAAATCTCGCGAGATGAAATCGTTTGGGACTGAAACACCTTGTCCCGCTAAGAATCGCCTTGTTCCCGCTGGCATCGCGCTGTTTCCTGCGCCTTATGCAGGAAAGTAGCCTTCGCAGCTATCGATAAAAACCGTGGTTCCGCTTAATGGATGGTTGAAAAAGCGTTTGCAAAAAGCATCGATCGAATTTCGATATCCGCGACGGAATCACGGGGGAATCGGGCGTTTAGACGCGGCGACGACTTTATTGGGCAACATTATCGGCGGCTCTCTTAAAATGTTGGAGGGGGATTTATAACCGACCGCGTATCCAGCGCGCGTCGTATTTATTGCAGTGCCAGATAGATCGTATCGTCCATTTGGAATGCATAAGTTATCAAGCCTGTTTATTACGGACGTGCACGCTATATAGTGCGGGCCCCGTCCTGCGCCAGGAGAAATTCCAAGTGCATCTCGGCTGTGTATCCCTAGAAAACGCAGCGATCCGTTGACCCGTGTGAAACTCCCACATTCATTACCGCGGGGCACTGTGTTTCAAACGTCCGCAAGTTCATACAATTTTTCCTCGCGTCTTAACCCGTGGGTTTCTACGATTCCCCGCACAGGAAGAGGTCTTATACGGTCACTCCTCCGGTGCGACTCGGCGCTGCTTCCACGACCGTTTGTTTCCATGCCGCGATAGTTTCAAGTGCGCATAGGTACGTAAGTACGTTCGGACGTCTGCGTAGCAACTTCATTAATCGAGGCGTTTCACTGGTTCACTGAAATCCAAACACTTCTGCTAAGCAATCAGAGAACTCTGGTGCCTTGGACGTTGGCCGAGACAGATGGCAAACTTTCCGAGGAGCCATTTCTTCGGGAAAAATTAAGAGGTAGTTTACTAGAAACGGGCTAAGTGGTACAGAAAATAAAATACAGCGTTTGGATAAAATCATAATTTTTCTTCTGAAGATAGAACCTGGGGGGGGGGGGGGCCAGGTTTTCTAGAAAAATTGTTAAGTAAAGGAACCGCGTAGGAGATTCCCGATCACAGCTGGATAGTACTGTCTAGAGTGTTCTGTATCTCTGAATCGCTGTAATAAAACTCAGAACAGTCGCGCAAGACCGTAGCCCGTCTTCGTCATTTCGTACGTTAGAATCTCGGGCCCCCACTGCTTGCGCCATGTGTGGACACGTGTGCCATTTAGTAGCACGGCTGCCTAGTTAAGTCAAACAGCAGACCGCGATAACGCAGTGCTAAGAACGCGGCTCATGATCGCTACGTAATTTACAGCGAGCAGTAATACGGTGCCAACGTATCCTAATTTCCATTCGGCTCCGCGAGCCCCGGCTACTAGAAAGCCGCGGCACCGAGCTTCCACCTATCGCGCCGCTTTTCCATCCACATTCTTCGTTCCTCGGGCCCCGGGGCACACGTGGAGTCGGCCTAAAGCCGAAAACCTCGTAGGACAGCACGATCGCCTACGAATCTCTACTTCCGACAGATGCACTCCAACTCTGAGGAAGCCCGAGAGGGAGGGGGCCCTACGTGTCGTGGGGGACGTTAATTTCGGACACCCGTTACAGAGTGGCGAACGTCCAAAGGGTGAAAAAACGCCGCGTGGACCATCTTGGTGACGATGCCCGGCATGGACTCCTCTCTCTCTCTCTCTTTCTCTCTCTCTTTCTCTCTCTCTTTCCCTCTCCGCCTCTCCACAGTCCCCTGCCCTAACAACGCATCCTGTTCGGGGTTTTAAAGATTATTTTTACTTCGGGACAAAAAAGATCTGTCTGGCGACTCGGCGACGTGCACATGTGCCTCGCACCGACGACGAACCAAGACGACGACGAGGAGGACGAATGGTTTCGGTGCGCTTTTCGTTGCCCGCGTCCAGCTCTTCGTGGGAGTTTATCGCTCTTTCTCTCTTCGCCCCGGCCTCGCGCCCCTCCTCGCAGTTCCCACCCCGCCGGTGCGCCCTCCTCCCTCCCGCCGGCGGCTCGTAAACCAGAGGGAAAAGAGGGACGAAGAGGTACGAAGATAAAAGCAAACGCGTCCCCAAAGCGGCTGCGCGTCGCGTTGGTATATCGGTGACCAGAGATGGTCAAGAGGTCGCCTAAAACCGCACTGCAGGCTTCCTGCCCGCTCTCTATGGCTCGTGCACGACAGATACGCGGACGTCGCAGGAGTTCCGCCCGCGGAACGTGCTGGATCCACCGGGTAATCTGTTGCAGGTGTGAAGGGGTGTGGAGGTTCCACGTTTCACCTTCTGGGGGAGGTTTCTGGGGGCTTTTCACTGATAAAGGGCTTGCTATCATCTCTAGTACAGTTTCTTTAAGGGGGTGCGCGACTATTGAACAAGTAAAATCGATGGTTTCTTTTGTATTTTTGGATTACTTAGGCACTAAGTAATCATTATATCCGTACTTTTCACAGTTTATTCCGAACGCGTCTCTGAGTAATTACCAAAAAAGTATTGTCGGAATGTTCACATTTGTTGAAATTATTAAGTGCTGAAGATGGTCCTGTGTAGTGCGCAGCTGTAGTCGGTGTACGTTGTATCAGGTGGACTAATCATCTCAAAGCAAAATGCTTTGATGTCAGTAATTTCTACTCCAAAATCTACAGCATGGAACTTTACTCGCGAATTTAAACAAAAATTGTGAAAGTCACACACGAATCAATTTTTCCTCCTCATTTATACAGAAATATTGTGTTTAATCCGTTATAAAAAATTTTACAAACATCCAATGTTGATGCGGAAATTTCATGTTGTAGAGGAGGGAATTCTACAATTCCAATTAAAATTTCAAGTGAATATATTGATTCGTTCAAGAGTTATGATGTACACAGTGTTTCAGAATGTAGTTTCGAGATAAATGTTTTCAAAGTTAAGTCCCCTGCGCCAATACCACTTTGCGTGGATCAGCGCTATAATTTCCGTAGTTATTCGAATTTCCTCGTGAAACATTCTTCTAAATGCACACAGAGGATTACACTTTCAGAATTAATAAATATCAATTCTTTGATATTTCAGTAGCCCTGTATCTATCCCCTTAACGAAATAAAGGAATAGTCTGCGAGACTGGGGCAAGAGCGCGAGTATTGGATGAGTGATATCCATGAACGATTGGGAGTGCGATAGTTCAGTAGCCAGCGAGAAAACAAAGAGCAAACGTTCTGGCAAAGTATTAGTAAATATCATTTTTAGAAAAGACTTCTGCTATCGCATTGGGAATGGATGAAGGAACATCCTGCATAGTACATCTTCTCTATTCCTCTTTGTAACTTTTGCGTGGCGGATACTAGGACCATTTGGACCGTCTGTAAATACGAAACTATATGTGTTGCCCTACTGTTCTTATTACTTCTTGAAGAAGATTAAAATTTTAGTTTAGAACCTTAATCCCGAGGTGTATATGAATGCAATTACGGGGTGAGATGGATTTTGCATCGAACGCGTGGTCAAACTACCCGTTCAAGGGTTAATTGGTGGAAAAGGAGCACAGAGTCAGGGAAAAATTCTGAATAATGGTCATGAAACTCGCGCGCTAGACCCGAATCCCTCTTTAAAGTGCCAGCCCTGAACCTTCTCAGCGAATGAAGAATACAATCACCTTTGAACATCGAACTTTCCTCTGAACCTTCATCCGCGATACCCACGAAGCAGGGACCAAAATCAGTAGATAAAAAAAGCAAGACACATTGACCGCTTCGTCCAACCTTCCATGACTACGCCACTGCGGCATGTGTGCCCATGAGGAGTCAGATACCAAATATAACTAGAGACAGACCCCTTGCCAAGGGTGTTTGGACCATCCTCCTCGCAAGGGTTAGCCCTGCTCCTGCGTTTGGGGAAGCGTTCCTCCCGAGAGGCGTTTCGACACGTAGGCTCGGAAAATCGTCCACCCTGGGCCCGATAACTTCCCCTCGCCTAGATATTTTCGTCCCGATTTTGTAACCATGCTATTTAAAGACTCCTCTTCCTTAAAATTTGCAGCGAGGCCGATCACTAATTTACAGCAGCAAGGCTGCAGCTGCTCGATCGGTGGGCGACGGTCCTGCCTCCGTCGGGGGTCGTTGAACCGCGAGGAAGCTCTTATTCCCTCTACTCGCCGGCAAGAAAAGAGGGCCAGTTTCCGTGTTTTCCTTGGCACGATCGGCAGCCGGGAACGATTTTCAGATCGCCTCGAAGCCCATATAAATCCTCCGTTCGCCCCGATGATTAACGTCGGGAGCTTCTCGGGCTTCCGTTTCGCGAATTACTGGCAGCCACGCTCTATCGATGATCCATCGGCCACCTAAATCACGGCGGCGGGAAGCAACGGGAGCCACAGGTCCGCGGCCGCTCCTTAACCATTCATCTGTCTCGATCTTTGCTCGAGTACCTACTCTCGGCCAGCCGCAGACGCCTTTTTTCCCATGTCCAGTTTTGCATAAAAAAATTCTCACCCTGGGGTTCGCCGCGACAGGGGAGGGTGAGAAAAAAGTGCGCGTCCTGCGGCTCCCGGGGGGTAGCGCGGCGGCAGAAGGTGGATTCCTTCGATCGCGATCGAAAGTGCGCGAGAACGTGCGACTTCCGTGATGGGGGGGGCCACCGTGTGTCTGTTTTTTTGCCCACCCCTCCGGGGGGATCCAGGAAGACGACGCGGCGGAGGGGGCACCGGAACTCCGCAGCGCAAGGACGGAAACACCTTGTGCGGTGTAAAGAAAAAAACGAGAAGGGGGGCAGGTTTCGAGGGAGAAAGCGGGGAGGGGTTTACGGTACCCCGACTGGCACAGATTCTCCAGCAACGGAACATGCGAGGGAAAAAAACGCATCGGGAGAAGGGAGGGGAAAAAAAATTAAAATACTGCTGCCCTCGGCGTGGAAGCTGGGTGAAAAATTTCCCGCAGGTTTTTGGGAAAACCTTGCTCCAGTCTCCGTGAGAACGGACACGGGGGCACCAGTGCTTTAAAAAACACACCCCTGGAAACGTAGCGGCGTGATCGATGCACTTCGAGTGATATATGAAACGATGTTATTGAATTTACAATAGGGAGGGGTAGTAGGAAGTAAATTACTAATCCCGAGTTTCGTACCCAATTATTGCAACGCGTACCAAGTTCGGGTAATTTAATGAATTACGAAATCGTGATTTAACCGATTTCCTCTTCTCCTCGATTTTTTTATCGAAGTTTTTGGTCTATGCTAGTGGATGCTGCGCAACGCTGCGAGGTTGTTGGCAGCGACCCGAAACTGGGACTTAAGCCGTTACCCCAGGGTGTTGGAGCTGCTCTCGGACTCATCTCCTCCATTCTGTCATGTCTCCTGTCTGCGTCTGCCCTCCGCGCCTCTTCCTTTCGCCCGGTGTTAACCCCTCTTGCGGATCCTGCATCTTGGCCGCCCCTTCCGTGCGCGGCAGATGGCCAGCCAAGGGGTAAGAAAAAAATCCTGGGGCCCGGGCAAGGAAAAAAGAAGGGAGGAGGTTTATAAAAAGCGATCTGGTAGAGAAAAAAACGCAGGGGGGCGCCCGGGGGCGATGGACCACGTGTGTTCTTGAAAATTTCTCGTGAGAGCTCGTCAACGCGGACTAGTCTCGTCCTTTGATCGAATTTCGGTCATTCAGCCGATCGATTCTACAATCGGCCTTCTTCTGTTGCCCTCCCCTTCCCCTCGGCGACTCGATATCGCCTGCGCCCCGATCGAGATCTAGCGTCACGAGAGACGCTCTACTCGATCTTCGATAAATTGACTCCCTTCAGCTGCGACCGATCTCTCCTTTCATCCACCGTTTGTTGCCCCTGGTTATTTCAGGTCTTCTTGAAGTTCGAGTGGTTAAAAACATTTCTGCTCGTTGCACGGCAAGATTTCCTTCGCTGGTGAAATGTCCTTTTAAAGAAGTTTCACAAAAGCTTCCAGAACAAGGTATCGCTAAACTGTGAGCCTACTATAATTGAAAATTAGCAGTGAAATAGTAATGAAAGTTAGGAAAGGTAGGAACCAATGAAAATTACCACTTCACCCCTTCGTAGCAATCCTTCAAACTTCTTCGGTTCGAAGAAGCCTCGCCAACGTTTAAACGATTGTTAAAACAGACATGTAATTCATCCCCAACTTCTGGACATTCCCCAGAAATTGTAACGTTCACGAGCTGGCGACCATCGGGGTTAATATTTACGTCCACCGTGAAAGGAATAATAAACCTTTTCCCTTTATCTCGTCCGACGAATCTCTTTGCGTAACTGTAAAGGACCATAAGTGCCTGCCCCGGCGCTCGGATGACCCGGGGAACAGATCTCAGGTAGAAAAATCGAAATTCGTAAAAAAAAGCGGAAAACAGACAGCACAGGGGTTGGAGGAATGATAAAGGAAGAGGAAGGCATAGGTTCGTCGCGTTTCGACGCAGGCCAGCTGACCAACCGTGGGAAGTGGATCCCGCTGCCCTTTTTTCGAAGGAGTCGAGAAAATTACTTTTAAATTGGCGAGCCACCGACCTGTCTAGATGCATCGGAACAGGTAGACTGGTCAGTTTAGGCATCCTACCCGGAAATCGTCTAATGAAACCGGTCGCGACCATCCTCGCCGAGCTTCCCTGGCTCCCATCGTCTCACAAAATGGCCAGCACGCTTGGAGGAATCCTGGCGAAAACCGCGAGATTTCGCCAGTTCGTCCACTTCTCTCTCTGCTCTCTCAGCCGCCTCCTCCTCTCTCTGTTCACCGAGGGCTGCGCCTTTCAGACGGTTGTTTAGCGGCGAAAAACGCGGCTGAAAATAGATTGATGCCACTTTACGGGGATAATCAGACGCCATCGTTTGTTAGCAAGAGAGAATCTTTCACGAAGTAGCGCCAATTTGTTCTCCGCCTGCTCGGCTTTCGCGTAATAAAATCTGCCTCTCTCTCTCTCTCTCTCTCTCTCTCTCTCTCCGCCGCTGTTGTTTCGAGGATCCTCCAGCGCGGGCATATTTTAAACGGAGAATAAATAAACGATCGCCGGGTACACGGGTACACCGAAGGAATTCGGGAAAAGGAGACACTTTTCTTGACCGTGACATGCGGCCGCTTCGAAATAAATTTTTCCTCCAGCATCGACGACAGACCGGCTCTCTCTCTCTCTCTCCTGTTCTCGCTCCTCTGTCTCATCTCTCTTCATCCCCCCGCCGTTCCCCCACGCACCCCCTCCGCTGTCTTTCGTCCACGCCGTTTCGTCGAGTTCTTTCGAAAGGGAGACTATGCATTTTTCGTGCGTTTAAAAATAGGCGATCGCCGTACCGCGAACTGGCCAGAGGTCAGTAACTCCTTGGGCGCAAGACCGCGCAAAAATAGCCGGCAAAACGGAAAAAATAATTTCCTCCTTGGCGAATACAGGAGAAATCCCAGATATGCGAACCCGCGACTGCGAGTGGACTTCGTCGTTCGCTCCGTCTCGCCGATTTTCTTCCCCGCAGCCGTTGTATATCGTCACCTTCGAGCTCCGTGATTCCTCGGCGGTGAGCTGTGCGGTGGAATCGAGGGGAATTTTATTTCTTAATTTGGAATTGGAGATCCCTTCGTATTCAAATTAGAGAGATTAGAATCGTCAATTCTATTAAGGGACAGAGTTAGTCAAATAATTAACTTCTTTACCTGTTCTTCACAGAAACTTAATTAATCTTCCTTACTGCCAAAAATTTCAAGACCACCAAAGTCCCTCAAGCTATTCGTTTTCGAAGCTATTTAACGATAATAGTAAAAGTTCCTCTACCACCATACGATGATAAAATAATAGACGACTTACCATAAATGATAATGCAGCAATTAACAAAATACTGTGTTATAATACATATAGTTATTACTTTCCTTTCGCGCCAAAAATACAATCCCCAAATAGCCATACCTACGATCGACGTCCCAAATCGAGAAGCTTTCCCCGAAAAGAGAATCGCCCTAAAAACGAGTTCAGTTACAAGACAGCCGATCACGATTCCCAACTTTTTCTCCAAGGATCTCCCGTTTCCGCCATTCTGTGTCGGCCTTGTCCATCGAACAATGTCTCTCTTTCTGCCCCGCGCGTTACCTAAACGGGGCCCCCGATTGCGAGGTCCGAATCTGCAGAGTCAGTTCAGCGAGATTTTTCACGGTGCCGATCCCCTTTGTAGGGGGCGCTGCCCGGTTGTCATATTTGCCTATGATGGACGATTCATCGGAGAAAGGACTCCACGGCACGACAAACAGCTCTCCGGGATGACGCGCGGGTTTTCTCATTCAGAGACGGAGCACGGACGGTCGCACCACATTTCGGCAATTCCACACCCGATCCTGATTATTATTGGTCGTCGGATCGGCGAGTCCAATCTTTCAGGGGCCCTGGACCCAGCTCGCTATTTTTTTTCCATCTCGCCTGGTCTGCATCTTGCGTAGGAGCAAACGGCCTCGCCACCCCTCCATGAACCGTCTCGTTGAAAAAGGAATCGCGTCGATCCTTCGAGCCATTTCTCGGACGATCGAGCAGCGAACGATGGTCCCGCATCTGGACAATTTTGTGTGTGAACCTGAGACTCGATGGTGATCGAATTTGGTCACGTGGGTAGAGAGACTAGATTGAAGTTTAAGGAAATATGTGAAAGAACATGGTTTGTGGTTCGGTTGCGGTGAAACGAGGATTTTGAGAGGGTTAAGACGTTGATTTAGGAATAATTAGTAAGGTTTGATTGAAGTTCTTCTGGAGTTCCTTCTTGTAGATTAATGAGTCAGGTCATTTTTGGGGTATATTTGTGTAGAAGTGTATTTTAAGGGTAGTTATAATAATTTCGAACTAAAAGATCGCGATGATATACCGTAAGTAAAATGTAAATATTGTTCGGCGTCGTTTGCATAAACTCCCACAGAATTTTAGATTTTCAAATCCTCATAAATAATGCACGGCACAGAGTAACCCACTAGTGCATGCAACCGATGCTTCACATGCTTAAATTCTTTCAAACCCTAATGTCCTATGAAAATTGAATGTTTCGTGTAAATATCATATCGTTTATAATCCTCGACTGGTAAGCCAGAGTGAAAATATGTAAAAATTGATCGTCATAATAGTAAATGGTATTTCACTTGAAACTTCATAAATTTTGCCTTTAATCTGGACTCAAATGTAATTAAAATGCACGAAAATTGGTTTGCCAAAAGTAGCAAGCAAAATGTAGGAATTTCTTACACTGATTTTCTAGTTTAAAATTTCATAACAACTCATTTCATTATCAACGTAAACATTATCAATCATTTAATTAAGATGAAGGTATGTTCAACCTACGTCAAATTTATACCAAATTTATGTCAAGGAGCCATTTATGGTGTAATTGCTTCATTCTCTAAATTGAAGGTTAATAACTTTTATTTTATTAACTCTACACTTAAACGTTATCAAAGATATTAACAATTATCTATTCACAGATATTTAATTTCTGTTAGTATTATATTTATTTTATTTCTGGGCTAAGAATTAATACTTGGACACAATATCCGTCTTTCACCATCGTATACCAACGTACACTCGCAATGTAGTCCTTTCCATCTGTTTTTGTAGATACGATCGACGCCTAGGGCAATATCCTTACGCTGACCTGTCTGTTTACGTTTCTTGCAGAACCGAGCTGGGATTTAGGAAGTGATAACCGCAAGAATTCGCCAGTATCAGGCGAGTCACCTTCGAGGAAGTGTCTAAACCTGCTATGCGAGCTGGCGTTGACACTTGAAAGACGATACCTACTTAGATAATTTCTCACAACTTTCTTCCAAGACGGGAACCTTTTAACCTCGGTAAAGAGATTCGGATAATTCTCATAGGAAATTAATGTTTAATTATTTTATTGAATGAGATATCCTTTAGCAATATACTCACAGGATAATATTCATGTGATTTAATGAACACACGAAAACGAAAGTCGTCCTTTAAGTATTAAAGACTTAGTCTCGTGTCCAATAAAATTTTTAATGAGACTGTAGCGTTGCAAGTGAGTGATAAATTAGTGTGTGCAGGACGCTGCAAATTGATTATTTCATCGCAACGCCATGGCTGACCGTCGCTCGTTCCGTTTTGAAAGTGGACATTGAGGACTTTAAGGGTAAGTGCTATTAATAAGTATGAGGGTCTTCTGTGCTGACAGGAGCACACATTTCATTCCGATGCAGGCTGCAAAAAGAACGATAGGATATTAATAAATAATTAAACCCAACATATAGTGGTCGAACAAACACTTCGTTTCCGAACAGTAACAAAGACATTGCACCTTAGAAAGATGACACATATAGGGGAAAGATGGCATAGTTGATCACAGTTTTGCTTTTTTATTAGAATAATAATAATGGTTTGCATTATTTGTATTTCATTATTTAAGTATAAATATATTAATTAAAAAACTGATGTGATCATGTATCCCCGCTGATCAACTATTCCACCTTTCCCCTACCGTAAATTGGGGGAACATTTGCAGTACGGGGTAACATTGGGATCTACTTAATATCTATTAAACAAGAAAAGAAATCTAAAATAGAGTATATTGAACAAAAAAGAAACAAATTTAAGTGTGGATGATAGTTCAGATGTGGTAAAACTTGAACTTTTTAGTGCTATTTATATATGATGTGCGAATGGTACCCTGTAACCGGGTAACATTGGCAGATATTTGTCATGTATTAAAGAAGGAAGAGGACAAAAATTTTATGCATTTTGACACTTGTATTGCATTCAGAAAAGATTCAATATTATGATAGGATACTTGAAGCAAATGTAAAAATGTTAATATTTATACTATATAGCAAAATGTTCCAAAAACATGCCAATGTTCCCCCAGTTTTCGTTATTTCAAATAAAATAAATAAATTCCCCAAAACAGATTAGAAATCAATTACCTACCATCAAATGGGGTAACTTTGACAGCAAGGCTACATTTTAAAACAAATTCCTCTAGCATCTACATATTGCACAACAGGTATTATTGTCAAACAAACTGCATCTCGATGTAATAATACCAGTTATCTAATTTCAATTTCAGTTTCAAATCTAATTTCATGGTCAGAGTCACCCATAAAGAATCCAAACACGTTTTTGACCAACCCCCGTCAACGAACGTACACCGAAACGATATTTCGTTATCAACCCCATTTTCCACCACCCACCTAAATCTCCCAAATCCCCCGAGCGCAGCGCTAAAATCTCTGAGAACCCAGAAGAAATCAGCCACCCCTGCGTAAATCACCCCCCGCTTTGTCCGCGCGTTAAGAGCAGCGCGACTAAAAAAAATGGAGAAGCTAGAAAAGTGCAAGAGGAAGCGCATTCCGCGCCCCCGTCGATATCCTCCCCGATTCAGGCGTCCCGGCGAATCCGACAAATCGGTCGAGATAAATTCCGAGATTTCCAGGCGATGGCCGTCTTCCAGCATCAATCCACGCCCGGTCAGGCGTCCCGTTTCCTTCTTCCCTTCTTTCGTTGCGGCGATGAAAAGGCGAGGGCCCGGTCGGGTGCGCACGGGAAGCCACGGTCGCGGTGGCTTAATCGTTTTACGAGGCCGGGGCATGATCGGCAACGCTCGCGTGTATCTTTGTTGCGCGAGGTCTGGGGAAGCCGGCACGGCCAAGGAAAGTACGTGAACCTTGCGAAATTTTCGTTTACACAGCCGCGCGATCAACTCCGCCCGTATATCAAAAGTTTAATTGAATTTTCGACCGAGGCCTTGGCCCGCCAGATTAGGATCGCCGTCTGTCTCTTTCTAGATCCTACCCCGCCTGCGTTCCCTTCCTCGTGGCCACGCAACGCCAGCGGCCCTGGTCCTCTTGTACATCTTTATCTCGCTGGTGTACGTCTTTGGGCGAAGTATTATTCTAGCTGCCCCCTCGATTTTCATCCCCCGTCTGCGAGTCGTGGACTTTCCTCTGGGCTGACGGGGTTCTGTTCGTTGCCGCGCTCCCTCCCGATGGAGTTTTGCTCACTTCTTGATGCGAATTCTGCGTGAGAGTTTCTGGATATCAGTGGAGGGCAGGCTTGATGACACGATGGTCTTTTAATTGTGGTGGATAAAGGAATGTTGGAGGGTGGTTATGTGAAGTCCTCGGGCAGTTTGAATATCAGTTTCGATTTTCAGGCGTCTTGTAACTTTAGTGGTCCAAAGGGTGTTGAATGTGTGAACGGCAACGGGAGCGATGTGGCTCCAGTAGGAAGAGTTATGTCTTAAAATTTACATCCCGCGGATTGGAGGGTTGCCCAGAATAGGCTAGTGAAAGTTTCACACTTTCTTTTCGCTACCACTGTAATTGCATCTAATTCTGTGAATTCGTAGCCGAGAATTGTGTCAGCACTGATTTGCTGCGTAACCATGCGTTCTTCGTTTCATTTCCAATGAATATTTATTAGAATTTAGAATATTAATAAATGACACAAAGGTTTTTGATGTTGTATATTAGGTTGGGTATACTCTTTGCGTTGTCACTAGTTTATGTATTTTATTTTTTGGGTGTTGTGACATTTTTCACGTGGTAACCCAGTGGTAGGAATTACTATTGCATCTCTAGAATATACAGAGGAAGTTTTACGCTGTCCGCGATGGACAATTTCATATACGTCGACCCGATATATGAAAAGGAAGACATTGTATTTTTATGATCGAAACCATTTCCAGGAATGAGTGCATAAATTCACTCGAGCCACGCGTCCCAATGATGCTCGACCTTCTTCTTGTCAGAACTCGCACTGAAATTTACATAATTACGCGTTTCCATGTACCCTCCGGTCATGAGGGTCAGATCGAATTTATCTCATTGGCCCTCACCTGTCCTACACGATGCGGGCCACGTCGGGACAACTGACCACCTGTACAGTCGTGGCAGCAAAAAAGCGAAGGATCTGAAGAGCCACGACACGGTACAAGCTACCGCGAACACTTTAATGGCCCCCGAGCAGGCATGGTCAATCTAGCAGCCCCTGCAACGAAAGCAGAACCTTAGATCGGTATCACATTAAGTCAATCTGCCTAACCGTAGATTGATCTATCTATTAACGTATCAGGTGAACCTCGAATTTAAAAAATCTTCCCCTATTCCCTCACAACAACCACCAACCAATTTTTCTCTTCCATATCTGTTTACAAAATTGTCGATCGAAGTGGATCAATTAATCTTCAGTTTGACAAATTTCCATTGCAAGCCGATACTCAAACCCCAGATCCTCGATCCTCCAAATTATGAACGCCGCGAATATCTATCTGTGTATCGAGCAAACGGTTGAACAATATATCCCAAGTGGTTCGTCCGATAGTTAGACAAAGGGGCGATCCAGCGAGACGTCGAGGTCGTAACGTTCTTCTGCGTCTCGCTGGTCTCTCCGGCCTGGCGTTACAACTCGAGGAACGGAGACGCAGGCTTGGCGTGATGCCCCATTCAAGAGCGACGATCCCGCAGGTCGTAGCAGCCGCGCGAAACAATAGAAAAGCCATAACTTTCTCCGTACGGTCGTAGCTACATCCTGTGCCGGAGCGAGACGTGGCCAAAAAATCGCGTGCACCTCCGCGCGTTCACCGTTCGAGAGAAGGAATAATGGGGGAGCCGCGGCTCCGTTTTAGAAGGTGGGGAATTAAATTCGGTAGGCGCAGGTCGCACCGTTACGTCTGCTCTAATCAGAAAATTGAATCGTCCTCGCCTCATCGCTGCCCTCCTCTGCTCCCGCTCTCTCCTTCGCGCTAGGCGATCCTCTCTGTCCCTCTTCCATCTTTTTTTGTTCGGCGTTGGACTGTACCGACCCGCATGTCGTTACGAGACCAGAGGCCGAATGGCCCCCGGAACGCGCGTGTCTGCTGGCCTCCTCTCCTCCCTTCGACGGAGAGGCCACAATGGGGACACATGTCAAAACAATTGGCACACAGGTGTATCGAATTTAACGGAGAAACAACGCAGCTACGCCTAAAGAATCGCGCCGTTGCGTCACCGGGTCCTTTCTTGCAGCGAGACGCCTCCTCGAGGACGTCTCGGGCGAGGAGCGCCGCACAGTGGTCGGAACCTGGAAAAAAACCCTAAATTATGAAAGTCGGATATTTAGGTACCGATTATTATTTTCCAGTAGCCAATTAACCAATTAACCAAAAATGGATATATTCAAACTGAATTTAAAGACAGGGTGGGAATAGTAGTTGATGTGGTTAAGCAAGGAGTGAGTACAACAAATAATGGCAACAGTTCTAGAAGGTTTTTTCCGAGTATGACAGCTGAAATAACACAGGATGACGAAACATTAATAAAAAGACTGACTGTTGTTTTGGAAGTGACTTGCAGCAATGTTGCTATCGATGTAGATAAATTTAATACATTTTCTCAAGAAACAGCTAAATTAGCAATATCGTTGTACCCCTGGTATTACATGTCGGCAATTGTACATTAAATTAACGATATCACCCGTAAATTACTAACCTGCCAGCAAAATTTTTCATGCGTGCCATAGGTTGGCCACGCCTGTTCCAGTATTAAAGGGCCATTTTTTGAACCTAGCGCCCCTCAGTGTCAATTTAATTTGCTTAAATTAATAAGAAAGGAACAGTGGATCGTTTCACCAGGAGAAGACACTCATGCAAGCCGAACCGGTACGCGTCCCCCGTTCGCCAACGCGAATAATCGCTTCGCCCGCGACGGAGGCTGAATGGCTCGTGATCCGCGTGTCTCGGGGCCCCTGGTAGCGAGCCCCGGGTCCGTTGCTCCGGTCGTTTCGACCATCATCGCCGTCGTAAGTTACGATTATCGTTTTTGGTACGCGTACACGTAGGAAGGCGTCGAGCGGCGAGGGTGCCCCGTCGAAAGGGGGCACGAGGCAGATGGAGGACACGCGAGTCTGTGGCAGAGGCACAGATCGGTAGGCATCGGGTCGCATCGATGCGAAAAGCGGGAAAGTGTTGGCCGCGATGGAGACGGGGACGTAGGTGTAACCGCGACGGTGAAAACAGGGGGGGGGGGGGCAGGGAGGAAGAGGGGGGACTGGGAGGTGGACGAGTGAAAATAAGAGGCAGACGGAGAGAAAGAAGAGGGTAAACGAGACAAGAAGGAATTCCACGAGTGTGTCTTCTCTCTGTCTCCGCGCGTCTGTTCCGCGGCGTCTCTCTGTTTCGACTTGAAACGAAGGCAACGGGCGTCTCACGTAAGTGTTGGTGGTCGAGCAACGAGCACCGTACTCCGAGTTGCCGTGCAGACAGCGGAGGGGGCGATGGCGGAGGGCACGGGCGGGGGAAGCACACCGGGTACGAGGCCTGAAGACGACGTGGAGAAGGTGGACGGAGGTGGCGGCGCGCAGGGAGGGGCTGAGGGGGCGAAGGGGAGAAAAATGACAATCATCGTCATTTTAATAATATGCAAAGGTATAGTCGACTTCCACGACGGGCAAGTGTGGCCACAATGGCGTTATATAATGACAAAGACACGCCGGGTCGGCTGGGTACCTTTCGCTCGACAAAAGGCGCGGCGTTAGGGTCATCCTACCGGACCGGAACATGTTTTGTCCGGCGCGGACAAATGTCACCGATAATGTCTTCGGGGACTACGGCCTCGTAAAAGTCAAAATAACTGTTGCAACGAAAAATATTGTCCGGGACACGATCCCCCAGACGCGCTTCCGGCGATCTCGGCCCGGGGAAACGTATGCTGAGCTGGGCTTCTTCTTCCTCCGATTAAAAGCTCTTTAAGTGGCGCAATTATGAGGAAACCGAATTGTATATTGGTTAATGAGGGGCAGATGTTCATTTTTTAGGTGACTCTAAGTAAATGTGCTTGGAAAGAAAAGAAGAAAATTAGCAATCTTTGGGGAATTTAGTGGGCAGTTTTAACAGAATGTAGATGCATTTAATTTCAAAGTACAAAAATGGCATCCCTGCTAGTTTTTAAAATTATGTGAGGCAATATCTGTGAAATGGAACTGGTCAGAAAAGTAGATTTTAAAATAAATTTTTCTAGCATCTATTGTATAGCAGGTATTATTCTCAGACAAAGTGCCTTGGGCAGCTTTAATTGCCTATTTAAAGATTCAGTTTGTTTGACAATACCTGTGGCACAATAGATGCTAGAGGAATTTATTTCAAAATCTAGTTCTTTGGCCAAAGTTATCCCCCTTGACGTGACCAAATCAATCACAGAACTACTTACAAGTAAACATTTACTTATAGTGGATAGAGTTTCCTAATTTGGAATATATTTTTTTAAAGTACTCATAATAACTAAGAAATCCTGAAAATTATATCTGCAATGGACCTATTTTACTCATGTTATTGAGGCGTACGCGAAAAACGCCAAAATTCTCTTATTTCAGAATAGTTGTCTAAAACCTGGCATCTGTATGTTTTTTGTGGTGCTGAATCCGAATATGGCGTTATTTTATGTGTAAAAATATTTCCCAAGCTAATTCTCTTAATAAAAAAATCGTTTCTTTTTGGAGATAACTCAAAAAGGAAAAGCACAAGAATTTTTTAAATATTTTTTTCGGATTCCTCGCACCGATTTACTTCAAAATCCATGTTAACCTTTTTTTTAACTCCCAGGGGCCAAGATACCAATTCAACGATCTTCACATTGACTGCTCTACCGTGTTCGAATAACATTGTAAGTGCTTTCGGCATGTTTAACTTTTAAAAAATTCTCCGGCCTTTCCTTTTTGACTTATCTCCAAGAAACTGATTTTTTATTAAAGGAACTGCCTCAGGAATTTTTTTTATACAAAATATATTCGGATTCAGCACCTCAAAAAACATACAGATGCCAGGTTTTAGCCAATTTTTCTTAAATAAGAGAATTTTGTCGTTTTTATCGCATGCCTCAATAACATGAGTAAAATAGGTCCATCGCAGATATAATTTTCCGGATTTCTTAGTTACTATGAGTACTTTAAAAAAATATATCCCATATCGGGAAACTCCATTCACTGTAAATGAATGTTTACTTGTTGGTATTTTCTCTATATAATTCTTACAATTATTGCGTTAGTCCATTTACAGAACTGTTCTTCAGATACCAATATTTTCGAATTCAACATTAATTTCCTCCCTCCATGCTCTACCATTCTGACAAAAAACCATTAACCACCTGTTCAAACGCGAAGCTCAAAGGACACGTCCCCAAAGTTCGCCCATTAAAATTCAGATCAGTTCCCCGTGGAAACACCACTTCTCACAAGCCTGCCGTCAAACAAGTTGCTGATTATCGATACGCCAAGCATAATAACAGCCGCGTGCCGAGCATGGTCCTCCATAAAACGATAAAAATCCTCTGTTTGCTCGTTGGTTTCTCACCTCCGTCTAATCATCGGGCATTGTAGCTACAAACTGCTATTCCGGCCGGTATCTTGGCCGGAGCAACGTGCCGCAGATTCACACCCACCAATCGGAATGCACGGCCGGGCAAACGGCGCCAGAAACCGCGCGCTCGCGCTGTCTCGTAGCTCAAGTTTATCGCGGATGGAAAATCGTGCCACCGAGTCAGGCTATTCGCGAGCACGTAATCCTCCGGCGCGTTAAGCATCGATTTTACGATCGTCCCGAGATTAGTCGAATTCCCCGAGCGTCGCCTCGGACGCGGCCCGGGGCAGAAAAGTGCGAGCGAATTCGCGGTCACCCGCTCTAACGGCGGCCGAGGATATTATTGGGCTCTGGACTCGGCTTCGTGGCACGATCGAATCGGCAAGAAGAGCCCAGGTTCCAGGTAACATACGAGCTGATCTTTCACGATCGATCTTCACGTACACATCCATACGTGCGCCGGGGCACCGTGTGCCCCCTCGACACCGTGCCCCCCTCCCCGCCCCGCTCCTCCCTCCCTCTCTCGCTGCGAGCGCGCTCTGATATTCAAATCGCGGCAGAACGCTAAGCCTGCTCTTAACGGTCCCAGATCCGTCGCTCCGCCAAAATCATATCGGGAGATAAAAATTTGTCTTCGAGCCCCCATTCGTCGGCTGCCACTCCGGAAACGTCGATTCAGATGTTTGCCGAGGAATCCTCTCTCCGGTTGCAATTTAACGGGTAGATCACTGTTCTGCCCCACGGGCGATTGAAATTGATTGCTAATCAAATTCGCAGGAATTCCATCGAAACCCTTTATATTAAAACAGCTTCCCCACCGCTCTGTCTTCCCTCCCGTGTTTATTGGGATGGTTATTACTCGGCTAATCAACGAAATTCCCAGCAGCAAGAGCGTAGGCGCGAAACAGGTGTCGAATTCAGATTCCCACCTGGCGGGCGGCTCTTTCACGGAGTGTTCGCCTTAATGAAAACTCCTCGGGCACCCCCGTGCTCTGTCCCCGCGGGTCGACGGGTTCTGGGGCGCCGAAGGGGCGCCTCGACCCTCCCTCCCTCGCCCCGGCGCGCATAAATTTGCATCTTTCACGGAAACAGGTAAAACCCGGCGCGGTAACCGGCGGAGGTCGGGGGAGCGGTTGCTCGAGGGTTGGAAAAAAAAACAGTCAGGTGGTTGCGCGAAGGCGAGAAATATCGGTCACCGCGGGGTCGCCGGCCACGGAGCGCGGCGGCGCTGTCGTCGCTATCCCGTGGACTGCTTAAAATTTCGGACAATACTTTCCCGGCCGTCGGGCTACATTTAAATGTATGTATTCATACGCTCGTGTATTGCTTTGACGAGAGGTGTGGTCAAAATTATTCAAACTGACCCGGACTCTTTTTTTTTTCCTTTCGGTCTGGGACACTTTCTAGCAGAGCGGTGTGCCCGCTGCACCCACGTACTCCGACCTCCCCGCCCCACCTCGCCGTTTCTCTCACTCTGCCTATCCCCCGTCGATGCCTCCCTTCGTCAATCCCACTTGCGCCTCTCCGTTGTCTCCGCGTCATTCTCTCTAGCCATTGTCCCGTCACGTGGTGTCGAATTCGAGATTGCGAACGCTCTTCGATTTCGCGGCCGATGATCTCATGTGTTCGCGATCCGCGTCCCGAAACGACGGTTCAGCGCGACCGCGGTCCCATTTGCTGTTGCGTCAGGCTAGGAGAGTTAGGGAAGGGAGGGAATTCTTCTTAATCCCGAGAATTATGGGGTTGAACTCGACCCACATCTGGGTGTCTGTGGCTTCTTTTATTTCGATCGATTGTTGAGCTGTAACGTGTGAGATATTCGCCCTGAAGAGGTCTATGGCGTATCGAACCTACGTGTTCGATTCCATTGTCCAATACATTAGCGCTTTAAGGGACTTTGTGGGACAATATATAATAACACGTTTACCAACGGAGCTTTCTCCTCGCCATCGCTGCAGACGGCCGATGTCTTTCACGAGAGATTTTCTTAGATTCGTTGGGCAATCTTCAAAAGATACCATTCGTCTAATTCGAATTTATTACAACCGCAGGAAAATGAATTTCGGGATTCAATTACCGCAGGCAGAATCGCTAAGATTTCCTCTGTATCGACGCGGAGCGTTTCTTATCAATGCCAAGTGAAACACCACACCGTCCGCGGTGCTTAAATGCTTGCAGCGGAGAGGAGACCTAGTAATTACGACGTTTCCGTTCGATTCAATTACGGTCAGTGCTCCGATAGCTGGGAGGGAACGGGAGAGCCTTTGCCTGATTTGAATCCGTGAGGGGTGGAAGATGCGAAGCCGAGATGGAGACGATCGTCGCCCACCCAGGGAAATTTCTACCCACATATCATGAATGGACACGGCCCAAGCTGGCCTCTCTATGCTGCGGCATGTTCCTGGCCAGGCCGACTATGACATATGGGTAGCGCAAAAACCGCCAATGCTGATCGATTGGCCACGCTAACCAACCCCCGGCGCGGTCCCTCTTTTTCCAGCACGTTCTCGACGCTCACGGTCCCTAGTTGCCGCCTTTTTCTCCACGGACCGGCCGGGGCACCGCTGTCCGGGGTAAACACGCTCCTGTCTGCTGCAAGCTTCCCTTTCCGCTTCCTCCTTAAACACCCTGACATTCCAACGCCCTGACCAGTAATCGAGCAACTCAAAATTTTACTAGAACCCTATCCCATTCACCGCCAAAACTTCAGCGCACGATAGACTCCCGCCTCGTCAATTTTCCCGAATCTCTGAGAAACGAGTCCGCTGATGGGCCAGAGCCAATCCCTCGGAACCGACGCCAGATCGTCAGTCGCGTCCGATATATTGAGTCCTACAAACGACGTCTATAAAAGGTCCCCCCGTTTCCATCCGTCACGGCCCCCCCCGACCCCTCTGGTCCCACTCTGCTCACCGTTCCGCGGGCCTCTTAGGCCGCATTCGCACGATCCTCGATGCTGGGCCACCTTCGGCACGACCTCTCTCGGTGCACCTACGGTGAAGGTTTAGCCTGTGTCGTAGGTGGTCGGGCACGATGGTGCCCGGCCGGATCGTCGGTGCACCGATTCGCGGCTGTGTACGCGGCCGAGGCGCACACGTGCGCGCATATGCCACGGCGATGGCTGGACGACGGTCACTACTCATCGCCGTTGCGCTAGGAGCCGAAAGTTCATCGGTACGGTTAACCGGCACGGCACGGCACTGCTAGGCACGGCTTCCATGCTTCCACGCTTCCTCCTCTTCGTCCTCGCCGCCGTCGTCCTTGTCCCTCTCCCGGCTATCGTCCCGTATCGCGTACGCTCGCGCAGGCTCCTCTGATCCTCCTTCACAAGGGGAGCCGACGCTGTGACTCTTTGACTCCGCGCGGGCAACTGTATAGGTCGGCCGAGTTCCAGTTTTAAAGGACATGCACGTATACTTATCCCAAGCCCTGCGCTCAAGTGGCACGAGAATATCTGTGGCCGAAGACACGCTCCCGCGGCCGGCACCGAGGTACCTTTCAACTCCTCGCGCGCCTCTGCTGACTTTAACGGTCGCCTCTACGCCGGCTGATAGCAGGATCTCCGTAGAATTAAGATATGCTACCTCGCGAGCCGTGGGTGACGCTTGATTTCGGTTCGATCCTCTAGGATTGTCGCCTGGGTGGGAATTAATGGGAAAGGGAAGGCACGAGATAAATACCGCGCGAGGTGCACGTGGGCTGCACGCTCCGGCGACTGATTCGCTATTTGCGCATAGATTTCCAGCTCTCCGATATGAATGCTTCTTCTCGTGTCAGGTATAATAACTTCGGTACGGATAATAACGTCGCGGAATGATCAAAGCCGAGTGACCCACTTCAGAGCCTCCCTCGAATACAACAAACCCCGGAACGCGATGTAGCACGCCAGGAGGAGCATGATTGCCCAGACCGTCCACTCGAAACTTTCAGCCCCGGCGACAAAAAGAAAGGAGCCGATCGAAAGCCGGTGTAAATGACAAAACTACCCGGCGCTCGGGCTCGGTCCTCCATCGAACTGGGTCAATTAAGCGCGCCTCGTTGCGCGGCGCTCTCGTCAATTAACGACATGTGACCAGGAGGGCAAGCAAATATCCGCGACGTCCCTTCGAACGGCAACATTTAATAAGCGCGCGGTTTGCTCGGGGCATTAGTCGATTAAATTTGTCGGCGAACCGATCGCGAGGGACCCGCGTCTCGGGAATAGACGAGGGTCATTACTGGTCCCCGGTTCCGATGCGGGGAGCCAAAAGTTCACGTAGCTTCGGCACGGTTAACCAGGCGAATCTCGGGGGCACGAGTCGCGTTCCACGTCCTCTTCTAGCGTCCCCTTCCCCTCTCGTTGCAGTCCTTGTTCCGTCTACGCGACCAGAGGTAGAAGTCCCCGGGCCTCGCGTCACCCGGTGGCTCTCTGCCTCTCAGCGGCGTCGTCTTCGTCGTCGTCGTCGTCGTCGTCGTCGTCGAGGCCGACCGAGTTGGAGTTTTAAAAGACGGGCGACACAACACACGAGAGTCGTGAGCGAGGCAGAGCGCTCGGCAGCAGCCTCGAGTTCTCCATGGCTCTCCGTTCCCCGATATATAGGGCAACCGTAGAGTCTCACGGTTTCTGCGAGCTATTCATCTGCATACCCTCCGCCGCCTGCGCCTCCCCTCTTCACCTGGCTTTTTCTTCCTCTTTCGCTCTGCTTCCTATGCTATCGCCAAGCCAGCCCTATATCTCGCCGCGAAATTTATCGGATTAATTGTTCGCGGGACGAGGCGCCGTCTCGTCGATTTCTTTTTCGACCGAGCTCGATCGCTGCGGGGCCCGCGGTCTCCGGGTGCCTCGCCGTTGAAAAATCACGGAGAGCAGGGAACAGAGGTACTGCCGATGTGTTTGCTGACGTTTGGCTGTCTCGTTGGTGGTTGGGAGGGAATGTTTGCGAGGGTGGTTGTCTTTGAGGCCACGTTTGCTGTGGAACTGGATGCAGTAACGGAATTGGGTAGTTAGTTGATTAAGTGTTTTTAGGAACGCAATCTTCATTTGCACTCCGGGAATTGGGTTTTTACGAGATAATACTTAGCTTGAATTTATTGGGGACTTTATATATTTTAATGATGGAATTTTTATGTCTGGCTTTGTAGATTTTTGTGAAATGTTGATAGGGAGTGTGACAGTACCGTGCAGTCTGTACTGGTAATCGGAGTAGTAGTTCTCGTGTATCTTAAATATCTAGTAGCACGTAAGAGAAAAGGTCAAATGGGCGAAGAAACGCTAAAAAAAGGGGCGATCTTTAGAATTTTTTTTGGAAAAAAGTATACTTCAAATTTGGAGTAGAACAACTTTACGACCTTTATTTATTCGTTATTTGAGGATACGAGATTTTCTTTTTATTTTCCTGTAGTGGTTCGATTTCTATATGGCGCTTTGCATTGGTGCAACAAAAAGAGGCGTGGACGGTAGTCAGTGCAACTCGATGTAGGATTGTCTCAAACAAAAGAACCAAAGATATTTTTATATTTGATATCAATCGCTAATGTATCAGCCTTTAAGAAAGCTAAGAAAGCGAAATGCCGATGATTGGTGCACATTTGAACACAATCGTGCTAGAAAATGAGTAATTTTACGCCTATAAATGTTAATAACGAATAACTATGACCTCTAAAATTTATGAGCGAGGGCTGATATTATAGTGACTTCAATTACAAAGAAAAGGCCATCGAGATTTTTTGAATCGGTTCATAATTTCGTTAGTTATGCTGGCTACTGTTCGAAAATATCATGTTTCGAAATAAACGCGTTTAAATTCGCGCTTCTATCGTTGTAGAAACTATACCGTGATCAATTTTGTCTTGTAATTCTCAGATACTATGGCAGTTTTTCGAGCATATTTAAAAAATGCATTTTTAATCAAAGAATTGTAAGTAATAGTTAGAAATTCTTTAGGAACTTTTACGTTAAAGGGTGAAGGATTGAAGGAAATTATCTACTTAGTAGATTTTTCCGCATTTTTCACTTGAAAGCTCAAACACCTGGATTGAAGTAACAGAAACTAAACTTTGAACCTAACACAGCGCATCGTCCTCCAAAAACATCTCCAAACTCCTCCACCCACTCAAAATCCCCAGCTCAAAAACTCTCCACAGCATCAACAATTGAACAACACACGACAATGCCTTTACCCCCAAAAGCTTCTGTAGATTACTTAAACTACCTCAAACCTTCTAAAACCACCCCTAGACGGCACACCTGACTTTCTCTTTCAAAAGAAAAAAGGGCATTTCGCACTTGGAAACGCGCAAGAAGTACAAACGCGTGTTCCTCCGAGTTCCTGCACCGTTGGTCTCCGCAATCGTCGTTGCCCCCTGAAAGAGAGAGCCGCAAAGCTAGAATTCGTCGCCTCGGCGAGCCGGAGGACGGACCCCGCCGCGGCGTAGAAGTCTTAACCGGTAGAATAATAGAAGCAGGAAGCGAAACGGCGACGCGGCCTGAAAAAATCGCCAAAGCACATTACACGAAATCACAATGTTTAATGAAAATTGCGCCGGCCGCGTCACAGGAGGCGGCTCGCTCTGCCGATGCTCGGCCATCGTCCGAGGGCCAACGGAGACGAGCCTCGTCGCCTCGTGTAGCTTTGCCTCTGACCGAATCGTGACGCGGCAAAGCGGTATTCAGATTGCGCTCTTAGCGGTTTCGTCGATTTTTTTCGCCGCGACAAAAGGGGGATTTCTGTAACCACTGGTCAGAAGCTGAGCGCTTCTGAAGACGCCCGCTGCTGGATGATGGAAAAAACGCGTGCGATTGTCTCTGCAGCGACTCCTCGCTGGCTCGCGGTGCTGCTTCTTCCGCGTGGGCGGGAAAAATGCCCGCGCTCCGTGCGCAGAAGCTAGAAAACCATTTGTTCATCTTGCACTTGCGAGCTTAAATATCCACTTCAGGGTTCCATGTATCTAACAATTACCTTCCCTCTTTCGGTATACAAGCTTCTAACACCCGGACCAACTCTGTCAATCACGAACCCACTGATCTCACGCACGTATGTTAAAAAGAGACCAATGATCATTACCATGGCGAGTACACGCCGTCAGTGTATTATTGACTCACGTGTCCGTCGCCAAAGCTACTTACCGATCGTCTCCAGAATTGTCGTCTCGGGTGTTCCGTTTGCTGCACGTTGATTCTAAAAGCACGCGTCTAATAGAGGCATTCAGCACTCGGCGATTTGCATAATATCGGTCATTTGCGGGCTGCTGCTCGAGGACGGTGCCAATATCCATGGTCTGTCATCGAGGAGTACAATAATGGCCAGGGGTATCTGCGGGGACGGTAATACATATAGCCGAGGGAACATCTGCTCCGCGGAAGAACCGTTTTGCGCGGGTTCTGTTCTACTTGGCTCCGAAGGATTCCTCCGTACGCCGTAGCTCTCACATATGAGAGACCGATGCCTATCGAGAACACCACGGTGCCCTCTCCCCCCCCCCCCCTTCGCCGAACGGTGCAGGCCGTACGTTTCGATCGTTACCGAAACGAGATCGTTATCGCGATACGGATGCGCGATACATCAGCGGCGAGACGGTGATTTCTGCGCCACGTTCAAGGATGCGACTCGCGGCAAATTCTGCGCCGAATGTACGGCCCGCTAGGCCTTATCGCCGCTGATATCGGCGAGTTTTTCGCCGGCTTTATCGCGGCACGATTAGGTTGCACCCGTCGCGACGCGGGATCGTCTGCAGCGCGGCGACACGGGGGTCTCGGGATCCGAGGAATTCCTCCGAGGCGAGTTTTTTCGAAAGTGAAAACAGTGGCTCGGTAGAAGGAACGGGCACTTCCTAACGAACAGTACAATGTGGGTCGTTATTATAGAATTAACATGCTTTGGAGCAAACCGACCCTGGCCGATGATCTTTCTTTGGAAACCTTTGCAAATGAATCTTCGAAACAGAAGAGATACAGTTCTACTAATGATAGATACGAAATGAGATGAAATTTACCGATGAAAAACAATAAAATCAAGCATATGAAATTAATAAATGGCATCATGCCCGCATACGTTGCGGGCAAAACTGATCTTCTTAACTCTACCTGTCTTAAGGGGTAATGCCACTGTAACGGCACAAAATCGTAGTGTAGCTTTGACAATTGTTTGTGAGTAAACAAAGAAATAAGCCGAAAATCTGTTTAAACGCCTTTATTATACACATCTTAAGTAGGTCCAAGCTACAGTTTTTCAAAATCGTACTTTAAATGGCATTTTTTCTCGGACCCACGTTTTACAAATTGCCTTGCAGCGTAACTTAAACAAATTTTATTCGATTCACTTCAAATTTTTGCACTAGCTTCTTCACTACATTCTCCATAGAAATACGTACCGATATTGTAAAATGTTGTTTTTCTTAGAAATGGTAAATACTTGAACATAATGTTCACCCTAGCTCTATGCTCCACTATGTCCAGCACCAATTTCAGCTCAAAAATCGGTCATAACATTATTTCTACGGAAAATGTAGTTTAAATGCTGCTGTAAAAATTTGTTTAAATTAAGCTGCAAACTAATTTTCAAAACGTGGTTTCGAGAAACACGCGTTTAAAGTGCCATTTGGCAAAATAAGAAAATAAAAAAATAGCTTAAAACTACTTTAAGATGAGTATAATAAAGGCGTTAGACAGATTTTCGACTTACTTCTTTGATTACCCACAAACAATTGTCATGGGTACACTACGTTTTTGTGCCATTACAGTGTCGTTACCCCTTAAACTCCACATGCAACCTCGCCCAACCAAAAAGTCACCGAATCAACGTAAAAATCGCAGTGTCTACGTAAAAGATGGTACCTAAACCGTGACAAGTAATTGCAGCTGATGGAAAACTGGTCAAACATAATGGTACTCAGGTGGCACAGTGCCCGCCTCGAGGAGGCGCAGTTTGTTCAGCAACGTCGGACATATCTCGCGGAATTGCGACGGCGGAGCGCGCCGCGGACTGGCTGCTGCCCGATCCCTAAGCGAAGTGAAAGTTAGATGTGTGGGCACGGGATGCGCACGAATTCATTTTTTCGGCCTCACCGTCGACTTTTTTCCCCAGCGTCGCGGCATCAGTTCCCATGTATACCGACCTAGCCTATATGGCCGGCGCGATATCTTCTCGCGCACATGCACACGTTTTCCAGCGTGGCACACACAGAAGTAACTCCACAGAGAGACAGCCAACCCTGGCCACCTATCTCTCTCTCTGTTCCGTTCCCTCTTCGTGTCCCTGTTCCAGGTGTTCGATCGGCACTGTACGTGCACGTATAACTCCCTACGTCTCCAGTTGGTCTCGCTCTCCTCGTTCCTCCCGGAGGCTTCCATTCCTACGGCGACGTAGAAGAGCAACTTGTACAGCTAGTACACCCGTGGCCTGGCTCTAGCCGTGACTTATCGGCTCTGTGCACCTACGACGTGTCCCTAGCCCGGCAGAATCGATTCCGGATGACGCGGAATCGACGAGACGCTACCAGCCTCTCGTGGGATCGGGATCCCAGCGCCGCGGATCTCCTGGATGCGAGATCATCCGGAGAACGGGTAACCTTTTAGCTCACCGATGTCCCCGTGCCCCTACTTCGCCCTGTGACGAAGGAATTTTATTTTTGGATCGATAGCGGGTCGCGGAGACGGGAGCACTCGAACGCCTGAGTGTTCGGTAGTTGGGTACTTGGGGTGTTGGGTGTTTGGGTGATTGGGTGGATGGGTGCTGAGAAGCTTGTTGGGCTTGTGAATATGTGAATTCCAATTTGGAAATAGGAATTTGGGTGGTTGAGGATGTGGTGGATTTTGAGATGATGAGTGCTTTGATAGTGGAGATATGATGGAATCTGATGTAGATGGGTTGGCTTTTGAGATCCTCAGCACTTTGACACTTAGGCAATTGGAGCACTGTGTATATTCCACATATGTGTGGAACTTTGAATTAGTATTGCTGAAGGTATAATGGTTGGGTGTATTTAGAGTTGGATGAGATCAGAAACTCAATGTATGTACTCGATGCTCTTAATGCTCACAACTGAAGATCCTCAACATTCGCTTGGAAATTTGAAGCCCTGCGCGCCTGCAATCTCTGAATATTTCAAAATTCGGAGTACGTAATATTTCAAGCTACAAACTTCGGAATATTACATATTCATTAGACTCGAAATGTTTGATACCTCCCGCTCTGATGAGGCATGACATCATCGTGATAACGTAGAAACTGTTTGAAATATTCCAATGCACGGGGAATTTGATGAATAAAATGTAAAGTCAGCGTAGAAACGTCGCCTGATAAATGTAATTTCTTAAACAGCCTCGAGAATTTTGAGAACTACGTTAAGGGCACAGTTTGCGTGGTCAGCTTGTCTGGTAACAGGTTTCGTTGCTAAATTATGGTAGTTGGTGTCCATGAAATATCTACGACCGTCCGCCTCGCGATTCTAGGTGACGCGAAATCGTGGCTCGTTATCGACCGTGCGATCGAGATCGCGCGCTGGAAATCTTTAGGACCGAAATTTCTTGCTCCAGATCGCAGCGTCTAGGAATGGATATACGCGAATCCTGGTCAGAAGAATGCACGACCTTTCTAATCGATGTAGGCAATCCGTCTTTTCTCCTCTCCTCTATGCCCAGTATATCTTGCGGGTTTTTTCGGCTGTTTCTCTATGGTTCGCGTACAGTTCCCATGTGTTTCTTCTGCGATCACAGTCTCCTAATACTATCATCGCTCCATCTCAATTGTCCCTTTTTTATAGCGCGATGTCACTTATGTAACCGCGCTTAAAAGACACCTAACTTTCTATGATTTGTAATAGTAGAAAGGTTGATTATGTCTTGCCTATTAAGGCGATTTTTTTACGCCGCGCTATTACATACTTGGCGAAAAATGGGAGGATGTTAACATTGCTACTAGGAAAGGGGAACGTCAAAAAGTTCCAGATTAAAATCCAAGATCGAAAGTTTATGACATTAGATTAGAATTCGTCATCACTCCCGTGACAAGGAAAACGGCGAAACTATTTCGCTTCGTGTGACTGATTTCTTTAAAAGCCTAAGAAGCTCGAGCTTTCAGCCATAAATCCAGCGCTGGCAATCACGATCGCGGCACAGGGCAGCAAATTACGCGATCGCCGTATCCGATACTCTGTTTCGAACTCTTAGTTATCAGTTCCTTGCACTTAAAGGCTCCAGCAACGCGGCTGTGGCATCGATTAACGCGAAACGAAATCGACAAGCATCGTGGGATCCAGATCGCGTGGATCGAAATTTGCTACGTCGACTCGTAAATAGTACCGGCAACCTGTATGGATTAACTCCACAAAATTATGTTCCTCTCAAAATTATTGAGGATAATACACATATGATAATACATTTTAAGAAACTAGAGAATCGATTTATCTGAAATTTGGACTATGTTTTTATACATCCTTGATGAAGTTGTAGTTTCATTTTTATTCATTTTTATTAATAAATATGGTAGTTACGCATGGTCGACCATCACGCCAAGGAATTACCTTCCAGGTAATTGAAAACATAACTCCTATATTTACGATTAAAAATGAATAAAAATAATCTGCAACTTCCTCAAAGATGTATAAAAACATGATCCGAATTTCAGACAAATCGAATCGCAGGTTTCTTAACAAAAAGTTTCCAAATTTTGCTAAGCTTTGAGTCCCAAAAATCGGATTCCCCCTTAACTTCCCCTTTTCAAACTTGTACCACTTCGAATCCTTCAGTTTCGCATCCCCCCATTTGTAGCACTTTTTACAATATCCTTCTTCCTTGATCACCACCGTTCACCTCGAGATTGCAGCAAGTGCCGCGATAGATAAGCAGTTTAGGGACGCAGCAACGTGAAAAGAGGTTATATCCGCGCGGCAATCGAGATGTGTCGCGGTCTTCTTTCACGCGGCAGGGGTTGACGAAAACAATAATGCAGAGGGGTGTGAGGATAGTATCGATCGGGCGGCACGAAACAATGGCTTCGCCTAGAACGTAACAAATGATCGCCTCCTTATCTGAGGGAGGATGAACACTGTGGCAACGTCACGGTCAGCTTTCTCCGTGAAAATTGCCATTTTCGCACTATCCACGGGCGAACAATACTTGCCCATTTTTATACTTTGATCCGCGCCATGTTCGAGGCGTCCCCGTCCCACCTCCCTTCCACCGTAGCCCGCGTTACAACTTGGAGCCTTATCGTCGCTACTAATCAGCGGATAATATCGTTATCCCCTATCGTATTTTATAGCGCCAGCGGCACGCGTTATGAACAGGGTACGCGTGACAGACGGAAGTGGATTTCACGTTTAATCCCTCGGCTCGGAGCTCGGAGGAAACGAAACCATCCAATTGCAGGGTAACAAATTCAATTTCATCAGTCAATATCCCCTTCAACCAGTCGTGCCGCTCGCAACGACGCGCTCCTCCTTAAAGATTTCCTTTCATGTGTCCTAGCACTCCTAGCTCCAACTCTACTCTGCCCGACAAAAAATCATTGTTCGGCGTCGCTGCAGCGCCGTTACTGTTCCCATCGCGTTCTCTCGACATTTACCTTATTATCCTGCTCGATACTCCCCGTTGCTCGTTATCGCGAGGCCATTAAATTTTTATACGTGCCCTCCCGCCCCCCCCCCCCCCGCCCCCTCCCCTTCTCCACTCGTTCATCGAACTGTTTCGCCGAATAATAAAGTACTTCTGCCGATTCCCCGGTATCGAGAGGGGCCCCGTAATACGTTATCATAGAACAAGAGTACTTTGGAGGCAGCAGTCGTCGGATCCCCCCGCGTATATACCCGGCCGAAAGGCAGCGCGTACGCGTGCATCGGCGAATAAGTAGCTCGGCTCGAAGCCAATCAGTTGGCGTAATGGAGATCGATAGCCATAAGCCGATCTTCCCGATACACGCTGCCTTCTGTCAACCGTATAATGCCGGTAGAGCAGACGCGTGCACCTATACCTCGTCTACGATGAAGCAGCGGAATGATGCGTGCTGAACAGTCATCGAAATGGGTCACGAGGCGAGGACGTGGTGTGACTTGGTCGTGGTGCCGGGAACGTCTGTGCTTTACCACGGAAATTAGAAAGTATCGTTTTGTTGGGGTGTGGGAGAGTTGGGACTCCTGAAGGTAGGTTTCCTTATACGCGACTGGATACAACGTCGAGAACTTGAAACTCGATTTTCTCGAAAATGAAGCGCTATATGGAAAATTTTTATTCCTTCTTCTTCATTTATTTACTGGCTATAAGGCGAAAAGAAAGAGTAACTTTTTTGGATACCGCGCTTCGGTTAAGAGAATATCGACTTCGAAGTTCTTGACGCTTCGTCCAGACGCGTATAGGGAAACATACCTATGTACCTTGGTATTCGATAATTGATTTTCTCATAGCTGGAGGGGAGTGATAGACCAACGTACTGTCGGTAAAAGTAACGTTCCTTCGACGGGTTCCGACCCACGCTACGTGAATATTATTCTGGGTGAACAAGGATGAATTAAAGCACGAATTTCGGTACAATGCTTTCGTGGCGCGGTCGCAGAGGTACCCGATGGTATCACACAAGAGAAGCCGCGTTTCCTTCCCGATGACGGGCGTCTTATCGTTGAATAAACCGAGGCTAAAAAACGGACGGATGAACGGACGTTGTGGAGATGAAATGCTGGCACTGTCCACTGTGCCCCACCTGTGCCCTTATCTGTACAAACAGCTTGTATCCCGTCGGTTACAAAGAGACACGGGTCACTCCCGGGGCCCCGAGTGTTTCCCTCCTTTTTTTCCGGTTCCTGGTGTGGCCGGCGTGCACGGAGGGACACCAGTGGGTCAGAAATCAAACAGATACGAGAAATAGTCGGATCCTTTCGCCACGAATTTAGATTACCTTGGCTCGTGCATCGCCTGTGACAAATAGCAGCGGGGAACGAAGAGAAAGAGGCGCGAGACGGTGTAGAAAAGTAATTGGATTTTGATACTCGGGGAATCACGAAGGTGATATTTAAATCTGACGAGTAAATTGAGGAAAGGGAAGTGGCGGTTTCTTGTTTCGTGCCAAAGTTTCGCGGAAGATTGCACGTGAGGATCGAACGATTAGAAATCGGTTTCTGCGGATGCACTTTCGATGCGCGCGGTACGTGTAGGAGCAAGCAGTGCCGCATAATAGAATGACGGACTCACAATGCATCGCGTCTAGGAGTTACAAGGGCCCGCGAGGAGAGTGTTAAGTGAAAGTCAGGTAAAATCCCTGACCACGGTGCTCTTCGACCCTCCATTTGCCTCGTTGATCCGTTGAAAGCCGTGTCGCTGCGAAACCTCTCGCGCAACGAAATTTGCGAAACGCAGATTCTGCGCTGGGGCAACGCCCTGCGTTCGCTGGCGATCGTTTCCCAAGATTCTCGACTCGATTTTCGAAAATGAAGGCGATTAATATCGTTGGCCACCGTGGAATAGATATTTATTTGGAGTCTGTTTTGTATTTGTATGCGGATTCGGGTTTCTTAGGTGCGGATAAAAGCGAGATGAGTGGATGGAAGGTCAAAGGATTCTACGCATAAATGAGTGGAAGCTTTTGAAGTCAACTTTCATTCACGCAGAGTACTGAATAGGGGTCAGACTCAGTCTGGAGGCCTAAAAAGAGTGGTTTTGGGGATTTTTTCTTTCAAGAACAGTAAGACCTTCTTAAAAAACTATTTTGGTATTTAAAGTAGTATATTTTAGAAACCATCTCCTAATTCTTTTTCTTTAAATATATTTATAAATAATGAAGTTGTGGCCGATATTCCGGAGGTCCTCTCAAAAACGGTGTTTTGCGGAGACCTACGCCGTTCGATACTTACTGAATCATCAGAAATTAAATATTCAAAAAGATATATTTAAACATATATTTCTTTTTTCGTTCCATATTTTTTTGTATTGACCAAAAACAATTATAATTGACAGACTATTGACCAATTAATATTCCGAAATATCTCTAAAATACACTATTTCATATACCAAAATAGTTTTTGAAAATGTCTTACAGTTTGTGAGAAGAAAATGAGCATGAACGCTTAAAGGTTCCAGAACGTACTGGGTCTATGTTCTTAAATATATATTTTGAGAATATAAATTCTCTTCGATGATCACCAAATTTCTGCTAAACTAAATTTTTTAAGTAAAACGGGTGCCATTTGCGGCTCCTGTATTTTATAGGGTTTTCTAAAAAATCAGAATCGTTAAGAAATGATTATAAAGATTCAGAAAAGCTGTAAGTTGTTACTTAGAGCAGACAATACAGTTTCTTCTCTTTATCACACCACGAAATCTGATACAGGAACTGCGCTCCCGTTCTAAAGTCGTAAAATAGTTATATAAATATTTATATTTCTTTTACATCGATGTATACTCCCTGCTTCTTTTACATTCTATTAAGCTTCCTGCTATTATATTTCTCCATCCTTATTCCAGAATACTCTTTTCTGAATCTATCAGTCTATTTCGTCCCATAATTTTTAATTGCAGTCTCACTCCATGATATTTATTGCACTATTAACATACTTACATTAATAGTAAATATATTTCAAATTTCATTATCCATTTCAAATACTACAATTTTACCAACAACAGCCGGTGCCCTGAGATTTTCAAACGCGGGTGTACAGGCACCGAGCATGTCAACACATTAATCAACAATTACAACCGAATTAAAACACACAATCCATGAGAGGATAGAAGAAACCACCCCTATGCAGCACTCCACCAAACTTCGAGTAAGAAAAGATCGTTAGCGATGGAATCTCCAAGACCAAGCGAGCAAGTGTAGCTTTCCAGAGCCCCGCTAAACGTGTCCAGGCAGATCTGTTAAACGCGTGAAAGGATTTCCGGATGAGTGTTGGGATGTGACAAAAAGATGGTGGTGCGGTTTCTGGTGGACAAAACGGTCCATTCACGCTGGCACAACATCCTGCCATCGGTGCTAGGTCGTGTCGTGACCTTATTCCGAGGAGACGTCACAGGGCAGGCTCTCGTTTCGCCTGTCCATGACAAATTACGGATCGTTTCACGCCTGTAACCGTGCCTCCTCACGCGTCGAGCAACTCGCCGCGCTGGGTCCAGGGGCAACACAGTGAGAAGAGGCGTCCGGGGGTGGATTTTTACCGGGCCCACGACAAAGCTGAGGGCCTTAAGTCCCGGGGACAGTCGTGGCACGAATAATGCCTTTCGGGATTAGGATCGTAAAAGTTCGGACCACCCAAAAAAAAAAGAAATAAAGAAGAGGAAAAAGGAGATGGGAAATCGCGCGTGCAATCGCGCGGATTATTTCCTCGGGACGATAGTGTGAACGATTCTGTGGACCTCGATGTGCGCAGAGATACATCGTGCCAGGCAGTTGGAAAAGAACGCTGGAAAAGCGATCCGGGAACGTGAGATCTTGGATTCCTTTCGAGCTCCCCCCGCCTTTGACTTCCTGATTATTTTTGTGCAACCTTCGGCTGACGCTCAAGAGGAAACGCACCCTCGGGGGGTGTAACTATGTTCGTAAGAGTGTGAGAGATTGGTAGAGAGGGGATGTGGATTAACTATTTTGAACGTTGAGTGAAGCTTTACGAGCACCAATTTATGGATTAATTTGTTAATTATTCGGGGTTCACTCGCTGCGATTTTAGAGTTTGAACTTTATTTATTTCCTGGAAAGGGATCAGCTTCTCTGATTTCTTCGTACACTTTTTCATTGTCATCAGTGTCAGTCAATTTTTTCAGTCCACCACTCCCTTAGTTCTATTAAATTATTTCAATCGCCCCTTGCCACGTACACGGGGTGCCATTTTAATATTTCCACGCGTTTATCTAATTGATATAAGAAAATCTGTATATGCGATTACAGTTGTACATGTTTAATGAACATTTTTGTTAAATAACGTACAATGAGTCTCACAAGAAAAATTACAAGAGATATTAACAAAATGCTTTAATTACACACCACGTGTGTTACGAGTACGACCACAAAAAAAATTTTCATAGCGACCGAAGTTAGTTACAAAAGGTTGTACCACTACTACACAAAAAACCCATAACTGTTTTTTAGATTTTAACAAACATTGAAATTATGGCAAATTATGACAACTTATTTTAATTTTATTTTATGAATATATTCAATACGAACTGTGTTGGATAATCATGTGCAGCCTGATGTTATTAAAATCATAACCCTCGCCTTTCCCGCCCCCTTAATGCTTAATGTTTTACGTATTCGATAAATTAACTCGATCAAATAAGATCGATCACAATCCTAGCAAACTATTCTGTACTCTACTTACACAGAACTCCTATCACCCACCACGCTTCCAGAATACGAACTTCCGTTCGCCCACTTCGTCCCGCGACCCGTTAATCGATCCGCATAAAAAACGTACTGTTCCAATGGCCAGCAAAAAAGCAGACCGTCCGAAACTGGACGAATCCTCGAGTTCCCATGAACCTAACTGTTCCACGGCCCTAATATTTGATCGAATCTCCGGTTTCAATTGAAAATCAACAGCGGAGAGAGACGGGGCAAGTAGAACTCTAGCCAGCATCCAGCGTCCCAGCAAGAGTGACGAGGACGGAAGGAGAGAAAAAAAGAAAGGAGCAAAAAATCGTCTACCCTAACGGATTCCCGGGTGAAAGACGGGCCAGGGGTGGAGGGTCGAAGGTAAAAGAGCCGATCGAAACGAGGCACGGAACGGACACGGGTAAAAAAGCGCACTGTTCCGTTTCCCTTTGCCTCGGTGTACCTTCCTAGTCGCTAATAATCTTCTTCTTCCTCCTCGATCTCTGTCCTTTGCCCACCCGTTTCACTCTCGTCCCGCGCTTTTATCTTTACGATATTTGCGCGCATTATCTCTCGCGGCGCACAACACCGCCGGGGACTTGTTCGCGAGCCACGTTTTCGTTTGTCGTGGAAAGGGGATCGCGGGGGGGGGGGGAGGGGGCGGGGGTCGCCCCCTTTTTATCTGCTCCGGAGGAATTAGTTCGGCCACCAGGGACGGAAGCTTCTCCTACCGCGATCCCGCCATCGACGGGGAACAATTTTCTCGTTTTCTTCTCGTTCTTCTTCGGCTCCCCACGGCCGCGCGGGCACGGGGCGCCGCGCTGAAAAATAATAGCCGTCGCCGGCTCCCCTCGCCGCGACTCCTTCCTATTACGGCGTTACGCTGGTAATTAGCATAGTCATCCACAGGTGGTTGATCGTGAAATATATCGTCGCCCCGTGGTATATAGCCGGTGTACATAAAACGGGAGCCCGGCCCGCGGAGCCGTAGGAAAAAGTCTGACGGTGAATCCGCCGCGGAATAATAAGAAAGGGGGCCTCGCGGAGGATAATCGACGCTGGGGATGCTGGCTCGAGGACGCGTCCGAGTTACCGCGAGCAACTTCGGGGCTGGTCGAGGTACAGTTACCTTTCCTTTCATTCTTCATTCGCGTGCAGCGCTGGGGGTGGAAAAAGCGAATTGTATTTGTTTCTTAGGTTTGCCTAGGACTTAGGACCCGAGGAGCACGCTGCGTATGCCTAATTTTGGACAGATTTTGGAAGGGATATGTGCAGAGTTTTTAGATGAAACGGGTGGACAAAGTCTTTATCGAATTACTGACAGTTTCAACCATAGTAGTTGACCAGAGATGGGCAAAATTTGTATTTAAATAAAATTTCGAATAACGCATAAAAGTTAAAAAAAATTATACGTCATGTGTCGAATAAAGTTGACTCGGGTTAACGAACGATTGACGTTTTCTTTTTAATTTTTATTCGTTTTTCGAAATCTTATTTGAATAAAAATTTTGCTCATTTCTGACAATGAGTAGTTCTAAGAATTAGTAGGCACCTTCGTGCGAGTCTAGACAAAGTTCTACCGAGCACTTCAGTAGAGATTACAAATTCAGCTGTGAATAGTTTTATCCTCTCCTTATCGCGTCACTCAGCACGCGTTTCGAACCAAATCCACTACAGGTTTGTTGGTTTTTGAATAGCGGGGTTAAAAACCGTTCTTCTTTGATAAATCCGTAAAACTCGAAAGCCAGGTTTTAAATTTATTAAACCGGTTTTAGATACTAAAATTAATTTGTGAACATTAATTCATGATTTCATTAAAAACGTTAACAATTTTACTTGAAATCGCTTCAGGCACAGACATAATATAGTCCTAACAGTTTACTGTAAAACGAATCTTTATGAGTACATATTTCCAGAAGGAAAATACTAAATAAAATAAAGATTTATAATTTATATTTTGTACGGATTTTAGTTATTTTAATTTCATTTTAATTGATTTTGTACGGGGTACTATATTTTATTTTATTATATTTCTGTAATTCCCTAAATATTGAAAAAAACTGGCAGTTTTTAAAATAAGTGTAAATAGTCATTTACTGTTTCAATTATATTTTGTTTTATGAAAACAAAAGAAGAATAGTGGAATTCGAAAATAGTTTTTTTCAAAAGTATGTAAACTACAACGCCTACTATCTCCCGATACATTAATCAATTTCTGGCCAGGCATCGAACTCCTCTTCGTACACCATCGATCTCCAGTAAATCGCTTCGTACTACACAATATTTAAAACACGTAAAGTGACGTTGCACGGTCCTAACTTCATAGCTTTCGATCCCCGCTAAAAAATGACATTGTAGGGCCATTTTATGCACTCTATGTTAGCTAGTGCGTTGAAAGCGGAATGCGCTGTTAGAAGGAACAGCAGACTATCTACTGGCAAGCAAGGGAAGCCTGTACAGGGAGACGTGTCCTCGTCGTGTCTACGTTCGTCGATATGGAGCCAGGTCCGTGCCTTCGACAATGAACGGGTCCACTTTAAAACAAAGCGTCCTATCAGATAAACGGTTTTTCAATAGGAGGAGAGCGAGAGAGAAGCATGAGGGCTGTCCAGTGCAGACTGATGCCACGTCGTGATTAACTTCAAACGAGAGCGCGCGCATCGTCCAGCCGGTTCGAAAACGAACGTTCCACTCTTCGTTTTTCCATCCCCCGTTCGGCTAGTTTAATTCTTTTCCAGTCCCTTCGCCGCTCTCCTTTCGGTGACGCGCACCAACCCGGTCACCCCTTATCTTATCACGCGGCGACCAATGGTCTCGCGCCGGGTCAACGTGCACGGATTTTTCGACAACGAAAATTAAAGCTGCTTCCCCGTGTAAATTTGAGAAAACTCGAGATTTCAATAGAGCAAAGGTGATTAGATGTCACCTTAAGGGATCTTCGTTCATTTTTATAATTTTTTTCCTCCGCAAATGCAAAAACAGTGATGATTCAGAAAGGGGTTAGTAAACACAGAAAGTTTCAAATTTTTAGCGAAATACAGAGACCACCGAGTTAATTGTAAAGTGTGCTATAAAAGTGCAGTGCAGCTGCATTCCAGGTGGCACGTTTGCAAATTGCATGAACAAGTGCAGCCTGCCAACTTTACTAACAAGGAAACCTCCACCAGAAAATTCTGATTTTAATGAAACTTCGCGGAAATGTAGAGCATATTGGAGTATGCAAAAGGCAGTGTTTCTTATCTGCGGAAATTTACTCTGGAGGGGTGATATCAGCCCTGACAGTTATCGCATTCTTTTTTTAATATAACTATGTAACATTGCGAGATGGAACAAAACCTTAAATATAAGAATTGTTCAATTTTTTATGCTCTATCACACTACCAAAAGAAAACTAAAGTTAAAGGAAGGGGATGCTCCTGTTTCCTTCAGTATTTGCAGAAAGAGATTTCCTGAGCGGTTCTTTGGAAACATATTAAACCATAATTGGGCCAGGTTACGCAAGAAATCTATCAACCCTCAAGATGTAAAAAAATTAGTTGAACACATTTCGGATCCCATAATTTCGTGATCTTCATTCTGCAAAAAATTATCAGCCCATAGAACAACTCTTACATTACACAACTATTAAAACTACCAAGCCACAGTTCATTCTAGGCTTAACAAACAAAAATCACAGAAAATTAAAAATAATATTAATTACACCACTCTCTATTAAATCACCCATTAAAGACATTCTAAAACACTAACAAAAAATAAAATACACCCAACAGAAATAAAGCTACTATTCTTTAACAATTAAAATCTTCAATTTCTGATCATTGAGGGTACCTTTTTGCATAACTCGGCCCATTTTACCCTTCCGCGCACAATGTCGCGCGAGAAATGTCGAAAACGGAGCGTCCCATTTGTTTGGTCACTCGTTACGCTGCCACCTTTTTCCCCAACAGCCGCCACCCGCTTGCAACGCAGTTTCGTGAATCTGCCCGTATCACGTCGTCGCGCGTTCGCGGAAGGCTTTCGAACAAACACGCTCGACGAGCGTTAATCGCGAATCACGGCCAAACAATACCGTCGCCGGTGTAAATCAGCGAAAAGTCGCGGTGTAAGCTGGCCGACAGGCGTTTTTGCGCGCAACGGTAACGAGGCGGCGTTAGGCGCGCGGAGGCAGGGCCAGTTTCTCACAGAGCCATCGGAAACTTTCTCTGCGCGGTGCGGATTTTTCAGCGCGTATTCGTATAGGTCGCGGCACGGGGTCAGGAATGCCCTTAATAAAGTAATCACACTGTAAGATACCCGCGAGAGGCACTCGTTACGCGCAATAACGCCGCTTCCCCGCGCCGCGACAAGTTGCACTCGCGCTCGACAGTCTCTTAATTTATGCGCGTTCCCCTTTTTTTTTTATTTATCCACCTTCCCCGCGGAGGATAATACCTCAGCATCGTTTGCCAATCTCGGGACACCGCGTACACGCAGGACGGAATAACTCGACGTCAATCTGCCACGCGGAATCGATGAATGTTATGTGGAACTCGCGCTGGTGTTGCCAGTGTTCTTACGCGACACGATGATTAAAGATTCCCGCGGAATTTCGCGGCTGACACACTTCGATAAGCTGGGACTACTTGATGGGGTCCGTGAACTGGGATTCTTCTAGGCAGCCGGAGGGTACAGGGTGTTCGGCACTTTGCGCAGTGGTGTTCCTCTGTTGAAAGGTGGGGGATGATTTAATGAGGAATAAATTGAATAAATTGATTTTAGAATATGATCATTTTAAAATGGATTTAATACGATTAAGAAAAATCTGAAATTGGCAACTGAAGGTTCTAAAAGGAAACTTTCTTAGCTTTCCAAAACACTGATGAAAACTTGTTTACGATCATGAGTTCGCGAGTTATACGTGTTCAAAGTGAAAAGTACCTTTTTTTGTTTTGATCGCGAATAACTCGATCAATAAAAATCATACAACAAAATTAAAGAGAAATGTTTGCTCTATAAGAGCTCTTTGTTGAATTTACCGGAAAAAAAATCTTTTTTGGCCCGTGCATACGTTCAAACTAGGCAAAAATCTAGACAAAATCCTTGATACAAAAACTAGAAACTTCAAGCGTTAAGTTGTATTTTATTAAATATTTAAACTTATTAAACATTTAACCTTTTTGTTTGACTATAATAATTTGGTCACCCACTGTAGAACGAGAATGATTCTTTGGGAATTTATTTCGGAAAGTGTACATGCATATTATTATGCAAAGGTTATTTATTTCTTGCAAAATTACAACTGATTTCCCGAAATCGGTTTTTCGATTGCGGTGACCACGATTTCTCAAAAACCGCTTCACCATTCTTTTCCAAACTTAGTGCGTTTCTTCTAGATATTCTTAGAAATCTAGTCTTTCTCGAAGCATTCGTTTTTCCAATGCATAGGTTTTATTTTATGGATGAAACATGAGTGTTTTTTTCTACGGAAATTGATCACTTCCCTTAAACATGCCCCATTTTGTTCCAGATTAATATTTTATAAAACGGAACGATGGAGGACTACATAAACTATTGTACTAACTAAATCCTCTTTATTTTTTTATTCAATAACTAAATACCTACTTTTATACCAAAACATAATATAATAACGTGTCAAAGTGTCATCTGAATACAAAAACCTTTGCATAAAAATATTTATATGCTTTCTGAAATAAATTTCCAAAGAATCGTTCGTTTTCCACCCCCTGACTGCGAGTAACCCCTTAAAAGTACATCTTGGTATAGATCTCCAGTCATCCTCCCGTATAATCTGTTGTGGTCACTGTTATTAATAAACAGAATGCACATAAACTCCTTACTAGTCACAAGCCGCCCCGTGTGAATCATGTCCCTCTGCCGAATGATTTCGAAATCCCCTCAGCACACTGCCTAACTCGCCAATGCCGCAGCATCAGATTCAGCCGCGCGCACTGGCAGCCACCTACATTTTAATTTCCTTTTCTCTCGTGGCTGGTTGCACAAGATGACGGGCCGCTCGGGTCGGCCACATTTTGTGCAAAAAAGCATGGAAAAAGGCGGGCTCATCTAATAGATGTATTGCGTGTGCGGGGTTTCACCGAGCGTTGCGTGTACCGCCGCGCGTTAATAGAGATTGTGCGCGGAGTTAAAAGAGAGGATACAGGTCCGTCGAGGTGTTGCGGGTCCCTTTATTAGGGAAACGAAGAAATGCCTAACGGGCACGAGGATGAGGCCTCGGAGGGGCGCGCAGTTGCAGGGGCGACTGTTAACATTTAATGAAAACGGAGTGTAGCTGGCTGGTGGCTCGGGACGAGCGAGAGATCGGAGATACGCGGCGCGCTAAAGCAGCACACGTTGTTGCTACCTGTACGGTAAGGAGAGCCGTGTTCCGGTCACTCACGGCCTTTTCGAAACTGTTAGGTTTCCCAGGTGCTTTCTCGCCTGTAATGTACTCGGTGATTGGATAACTCACGTGCCACCAGCACTGGCGATTTTTCTCCTGACCGCCAGAAAATGTCAATGTTCCCGCGCACAGAGGCCGGCGTCCCTCGTGTACTTGTCTTCTTGTACCGAGGCTAATTATGATGCTTACAAGCGAGTAATTACGGTGTGAATTCTTCCGGCTGACGAAAAGAAACGCTGGGACTTGGAGGGGATTGGTATCGAGCAGAGTTGGGCACTAACTAAATAGAACATTATTTAAAAAACGGTCAAATAAAAAGTAATTCAACGTTAGATTGTTTGACGAATAATGTTCATTTTTTTTATTCGGCGAGTCATTTTTTTAACTTTTAATCTTTATTCGAAATTTTTATTTGGATAACATTTTTGCCCATTTCTGGTATTGAGGACTTGGAGGAAAAGATTCTGAATTCAGAGATTAACACTTGGAGCGACGTCCACGTGTTTTCACCCGAGAAGTTTGCATCCTAAGCAAAATTTCGGCGTGTTTTCTTTTTTTTTGTTAGAAGCATTCAAAGTATTGAGTGAGAGTTCTAGAATACTTACTTTGAAATCAAAGCGAGCTCAGCGTTCGTAATACATAAAATTAGTATAATATTTTTTTCAACTTTGCGACACTCAAAGTGTTAATTACAAATCTTTTTGTTGTTGAAAAGTATAGTTAGAGTGATGTATTGGTAAGTTGGTCTTTAAGAGGACATATGTGCGTTTTCAGGCTATTATACCTTCTACAGATTCATGTGCGCGAGGGAATATAATATAAGCGTGAGAAATATAATTACACGGAGCGTCTGAGGTTTAATAAGGTGTATAAAAGAACATGCTCATTGAATCAATTCAAGGAAAGACGCTCTTATCAACTGGCAATCGAGAATACTCTGCTGAAAAGTTGCATTAAAATGCAGCAGCAACGGAAAAGAGGAAATCGTGTCAAGTTACTAGAATTTATTTTCCTGTAACACAGTGAACGGTTGGATTTTTACCATCGTTAGGCTGCTTTCCATAATTGGGAGGCCGAGATTCATAGTGGTGTAAGTCACTCGCATGGTGTTTCTCGTAAAATACTGTTTTGCTTTTACTGTTATAACAAACTCAACATATATATTGCAGTTGTGGGAGCAAAACTGAAGAATCAAAATACTACCGTAATAAATATGTATATACTTAAAAATTTAAATAATTTTAATTTTTAAGTTTTTTATTTTTTCACTTGTCACCACAACGCACGGACGGCATCCAATCAGCATCAGCACATGCGTTATATTAATTTGTGCTGCTCATGCGTTGTGCTGATAAGAGCGACAACACTTACAATTAGTCGGACTTACACCAGTATGTTTCGGAACAGTTCGCTTTTGTTAGTCAAGTGCTAAAGAGTTCTTATTTCTCAGTCAAGAATGAAGTTAGAACTTAAGGAGGTAGGTAACCCTCAACAGCCAAAAATCAGGCACTTTTTCAAACGCATATGCTGAAGTAATAAATGAATATAGAGTTAATTTTTATTTTAATTTTTAATCGTCACTTCGTTGACTTTAATGCACAAAACGAAAATTTTAAATATATTTACAGGAAAAAAATTTATAAGTATCAATGTGTCTGATGGTAAACACGATTTCGGACAGGTGAATTACTTAAATCATAAAGTAAAAGCTTTTCTTATAATCTATAACATAGTCCCCATCTTGTATTGGAAGCAAAATTTGGGTAAACAAATTAACACAATTTTTATGTTGATGTATATGATTTTATCCTTTTTTCGTAGAAAAATATTGTTTATCTTTTTTTTTAAGAATTTACATTGAAAATGTGCTCCCGACACATTGTGGGGAAGAGTTTTCTGTACCTCCCTGTAAATTTTCATTCAAATCGTTGGAGCGGTTTTCGAGATTTTATGTGCACAGTTTTGAAAAACGTAGTTTCTGGGAAATCATGTTTAAAGTTGGACATGCAGTTTTGTCGTTATGCGATCTCATGTGCAGGCGCATACATTTTTGGCTGTACTTCCCATTTTTGGAATTTCGGGGCCCGGTTGTGCCTAAAATGCGTAGAAAAGATGTAGCCAACGGGATATGCAAAAATCCCAAAATCAAATTTTCGAAAATTTTGAGGGTTACCTACCCTCTTAATTAATGACGAAATGAACGCCTTTAAGACTTAAAAACCGTTATTAACTCAAATTATCAAATTTTGGACTTACACCATTATGATTCTCAGCCCTCATACAATTATTGCATGCGAAGCTTATGTCAGCCTTTGGATCTCGGAGGATCACGGTTCGATTTCTCCGAGAGCCACTATCTACTGCAATCTACATATTGCACATTATTTTCTGTTACTTTAAATTAGACATTACAATTTTCTATTCAATACTTTGACAGCAGAGAAATCACACTTGGCAATGTTCCTACCTAAACATCTCCCTCCCTAAACTTTTCTCAAGTGAAGAATTTTGCATTGCAAAAAATGGTAGCTCTATCCGCTACCTTCCCTCTATAATTGATACTCATCTTCCCCACTAACCACGAGTCCACTTGCACCAAAATTCTCGCCGGTGAACATTGTCAACCCAACGAGCGCGAGCGAGACCTGAAAAGACGCGTTCGTAATGGTCGAAGAGCGCTCGGAACGGGGTTAGAGAAGTTTCCTTTCGCAAGCGAGCGGCCTGACGGTGGGGCCCGGTGCGGAGGAAGCGCCTTCTCGCGAAACTCGCCGCCTAGTTGGTATAATCGCGAAAGGTTTCACGGTGGTCTCTGCCCGTTCGCCTGGAATCGGTCGCCAGGCAGCAGCGCTCTCGCAGAGGTCGCCTCGTGAAATGCCCGCGGACGATCTCCTCTCTCGCCGGGGTCCTCCTCGGCTTCCTCGGCGAGCAGCGGGAGGATGTGAGGGCGTGAGACTCCTTGAGTGTGGGAGAGTACAAGGCGCATTGTGGAAGTCGGTACGCCGACACCGAACGTCGCTGCCGTATAACGCGCGAGTCGGGCGCGAGTAACGCGGGCCCCCTGCGCCCCCTCTTCATTACTCTGCCGCCGCACCCCCCTCCGGGCCCGCCGCCGCCTGGGGCCCCGCGTCTACGGCCTATACGCCGGTGCGCGCGCGCCTGTGCCCGCGCACCGGGATATAACCCCGAAGTAGTCTCGTTTCTCGTGTGAACTGACCACATGGGTCACGTACCTATTATCATTTCCCGGTGCCTAAGCGGAGGAAAGAATGAAATCTAGATCGCCGGAAGCCCCTCATAATTAACGCGCCGCGAACCAGACGAAAGAGGTAACCGCGATGCCTTGGCGTGCAAGTCCACGGCGGTGCTGCAGTCCACAGGACGCGGAGGAGGTCGGAGGAAATAGAGAAAGAGCTAGAAAGACGGTTACGGTGTGGCGGGGGACCGGCGGGAGGGGCGGCGGGGGAGGGAGAGGAAGCGCGAGGAAGAAGATATTCGCACGTGGACCTGCCCCCTTCGTTCCAGCCAGCCCGTTAACGCCGCTCTTAATGAATGCTCAATAACCGGCCCGCCGTGTAGCCGAACAACAAGGCCGTTTAATTGTGGCTTCGGCACCGTATCTTCGGTCTATCGCGGGCTTGATTTCCGGGTAGCGGGGCCGCGTGCTTGGGAGAATAGTCCGTTCCGAAATTTACGTCCGTAATAGACTCGCCCTGGATGCCGGGGGACCGGTGTATTTGTTTACTGCTGCAGCGCTTAATTATCGCGGCGATATTGTAGCCGCTGTGGGAACTGGTGCCGAGGGTAATTCAGTTTTCGAACCTGTCCGATTGGAGGATTTCTCCGTTGGACTATAGTACTCTTTTTGGGATTTGGTAAGGGTCTTTGGCTTGGGTGTTTCCTTGCGTCTGATCAGTAAAATAAGAGATAGCGTATTCGAACAGGCAGTTATCCGCCATGTGCCCCGACATGTTTGGATAAACGTCCTACTTACTGCACTTTGTAGTGGGTTTTTGTGTATTTTTTTTAATGTGTGATAGGAGTTTCCGATGGAGTTTGGAGGGATACTGGAATGGAGGTGATGGTTTCGTTGAAGATGGTAGGAATGCATACTTTATACAGCGTTAAGTATGGGTATAAATTGAAGTCACAACGGGGTCGGCTGCCAAGCTTCACCTCTGCCTTTCTCCCGTTTATTAGGAGCCCATTGCCCCGCGCTTAGTTAACTGATTAATCACACCTGCTTGCGAGATTTAGCACCTTGACGATTCGAGTGATCGCTAAGTACAGTTGATTATACATTCCTAATTGGAATCCTTTAATCGTACCTCCCGACATCTGAATTTGTAAAGTATGCATGCAGTCATCAGTCTTAGAAACAGTAGCATTAATACCTCCTGCAACGGTGTTGCACAAAACCTGAATTTCCACGTGATTAACCCCCAGCCATTATCCAGAAACCTCGAGAAACCTAAATTCAAATACTATTCCTCCATCATCCCCCAAAATAGAAACCCGAATTTCACGCGCTAGGCTAGAATCTCCACGCTCCAAGCACCACCCTCAGCGTCCACGTCCCCCGCTCCGATGTTCACCCGCAGCCCCAAGGTGTCCCCAGGTCCGAATTGCCACGCTGGTCGCACGGAAGGGTTGCGTCGCCACGAATTCGGCTGTTTTGACGATCTCGGTGTCGCTGGCCAGCGCAGCTGTTGTTTTGTTGCGCAAGCAACCGGGCAAAGCCGCCTGTAGGGGATTTCCATGGGGGTGTCGGGCTGCCGCGTCGTCCGTAGGTCCGTCTGTCCGTCTCCTCTAAGCCTGAAAGGGTTCCTGTTATGCTCGGCGTTCACGCATGTGGAACTGAAAGCCGCCCGTCCTGCACTCCCATTATATCACCTATCACCTTCGTCCACCCCCTCGAATACATATGGCCCGTCGAGCTACATGGGGGCGCGTCATCTTGCAGCTTGCGCAATGATCGGAAGGATCATCCCTCTTTCTCCGTCCCGCTGTCTCCTGGGCTCGTGTTCTGCACGCGTTCACGCGCCTGAAGTCCATTAGCGTCTGCAACGAGAATCGCCTCCTCCTCCGCACTTCGGGGGTAGATTAGATGGGAGGGATGGACGGCAATGACTGCACTTTTCTGATCCTCGTGAAGGAGGTAATGGGACATTTTTGCGGGGGGTGTTTGTGAACTTTGATTGAATTTCGGGAAAGTGATCGTTGTTTTTGTAAGATGTTTTAGTAAGATAAGAGTCCCTTTGAGGGTATAGAGCGGTGGAGTACGAAGTGTGGCATTTCCTGGGGTCAGTCGAGGAGGCCGGCATGTTGTAGTCGTCTTTTCGGCTCGATGGGGTAGAGTTATTCAGGAATATTATACTTTGCTAATTCAGAAACGTGCGTTATTAGAATACTCTTAAACAATATCCAATTTGCCTAATATCGCCTAGCAATTCCTTTCAAACTAAAGAGAAATTATTCATCTTTCATGTAGCGTAAGTTAGAATCGTGGAAACATACAAATTATTAATTAGGAATTAAATACGTCAGACACACAAAAATCTGATGCTGAAAAAAGTGTACCTAATATCGCCTACTCAAGAAATAATGATTAATACGTGAATATATGAATTTTTAAAGTCATTTTCACATGTGCTTTTATTATTTCTTGCTCTGTTTTTTTTTTTTATCAATCTTTGATTGTATTTTTATTACAAAAATATAGAAATAGGATTTTTAACCTATTTCATTTATTACGTTCGGATGTTCAAATTGGACAAATACAGTTTATTTCTGTTGCTCCGCACATTTCGTGACCCCACCTGCAATAAAAATTAGTACATCGAAACCATTATTCTCCGGTTGGCGATATTGAGAGCACACATACTGCTAAAAGAAAAACGCTATTTTCATTACGAAAAATATTTGAGTCGAATTAATTCCTTAAGTACGTCATTAATTAGGTTTTTCTAAATAGTGGATATTCATGCATTGGCAGAATTATTAGCCTTACATTCTCCGAATGTGATGTAAAATTGTGGCAGTCCAATAAATTTTTACACTATTAAGATTCTCTCAAATACTTCCCTTTCAGTAATTGTTGATTACATGACGCTGCAATTATACTATGTCGTCCTTACATATGTTTAGGTACTAATTCAGTGCATAACCGATCAAATTTAGTGCTTACTTTGCGAGATATAGAGTGACGATATTAGGAACATGGCGATATTAGGTACGGTCACCCTAAGAGCTGTAAGACGAGGAGCAGTGGGACCATTGTTCTCCATCATCGTATTCAAAACGAGATATTAGAAGATCGTATTCAAGCCCAAAATGATCACCCGCTTTGAATACCCTTTCTCAACACCTGGCAAATCGCAGCAGTTCCTACAAGCTCCCCATTATTTTACCAAAAACTCGCCCCTAAAATTCTAAAATCATTTAGTTCGTCACTAAACACTAATGTCACTATCAATATCAACTATCCCCCCGAAATTCCATAAATTCACAACGAATCACTCCCCAACCAAGCATCGCGCTTCAAATGGTTGTTCATTTGCAAGGTGATCGCGCACAGGCAGGAAAAAGTCGTTGGCCCCGGGGTCGAAACCGACAGCCCGCTATCACGGATATATCTTACCGCACGAGGGCCGGTTGCAGGGGTAGCTAGCCGTGGAAACGAGACAGGGGTAGCCCGGAAAAAATCCTGGGAGGCTGGATGGCTATTAATATATTTTTTTTCCCAGTGGCACCCCTATTTAGCATAGGTCCCACAGAGGACTCCGCGAGACTCTGTCCCAGCCCCGTGTGTAACGTAACCCTTTGCAAACAGCATGAGAAAAAAAACGGCCGAGGAAGATAACCGACGGCGCAGCCCTCTCCTGTGACTATGAAAAACCGTGTCTCACGGTGCAGTCTTTTTTTGAGATTCCAGAAGCAACGCGACAATGGGTCCAATACGCCGTGTGATATCGTTCGCGTGGAAAAAATTGGTATGATAAAAAAGTGCGGCGAGGTACCGGAGGATCGAGGCGACAGGTGGATCCTGGGAGGTCGGTTTCCCGTAATCCTTCCCGTCGGTCAGCGTCGTGGGTCACTGAAAGCCGATCCTCTGATTACTCGGCCGACGTGGGGTCAGCGAAAAAGTAAAGGCGAGCCGTTCCATTATTCCCGACGTTAATTAATTATTCGGCCGCGACCGTCGGCGTAATTAATCTCCGCGGTGATACAGATCCTCCGGCTGGAATCCCGGCCCCACTGACAAATGTATTTTTTCCGCTGAATCGCAGGAAACCCCCGCTAATACGTTCATTGATCGGCCGTTGATTTCTCTCTTCCCGAAGATGGTCCTGGTGCTGTGTCGTTTGCTCTTCGTCTGCGAGGTTGATTCATAAATTCGTTAGTCTGTGGTGTATCGTGTGAAGAATTATTGTATTAGTGACAATGATCGTGGAAATTTGCTGGATGGATGCTGGAGAATTCGTAAATGCTTGGTGATTTGATTTCATTTGAGGGATGTTCATACGACCTTGAAGAATGACTTGTAATTTTTATTAATATTTCTAGAAATGACTTATGTATTTCTTAAGTGGGTTTGTACAGTTGGCTAGTAGTAAAACAATTTATTCTTTTGTGGAGGGTTGGGTACAGTATACCTGTAGAGTGAAAAATAAATTTAAGGGGAAGGTGGGCGATTGAGAACTTGAATCTATTTGAGGGGATGATGATACGACTTTAAATAATTATGTACTTACAATTTTTATAAATATTTCCAAAACTGACTTATTTATTTCATAATTATGTTTCCACTAGTATGTAGAACGATTTATTCTCCTGGGGAGATATAGTATTCCACGGAGAACGTTGCATTTTTGCAAACGGGCCAAGTAACGCCCAAGCCTCTCCACACCCAAAAATATCCATCGATCGGCAGATTTCCCGTTCTTTCGGGGCATTCGCCCCGCATGGCGAACTTAACGTATCATTACAGCGAAGGTCAACACTACCACCGCGCCGTAATTTGACTAGGCTAAACGAGCCAGCCATTCATAGCCGCTCACGTTTTCACGGGGGTTTTCCTGTCTTTTATTTGCGCAGAATCAATCGATCGCCGGGGCGGACGGAATCGGCGTGACCGTCACATATGGTCAAACGGTCAAAAAAGAGGGTGGCTGGGGAAAAATGACCAAACAGACGTGACGGTGCTGCGTGAAAAAGTCATCGAGCTCAATTGGATATTTGCACCCTCGCGTGTCGCTGTTGCCAAAATCTGTGATTTTTTTTGCGGAACTCTATATCCTTCCATTAAATAAAAAAGCAAAGAATGCACCTCTGAAGTAATAACACAGGAGCATTGAAAGCTTAATGATCCAACTTTCGTCCAAATTTTTTGCCATTAAAATAGATGAAATTGATGGTTGCTGCTTAACCTTCAGTAACTTTCACTTCAATTTTTTTTAACAGTTATATTTCAAGGATAACAAATAATTCGCAGGAATCAGTTTGAGAAGTGTGTACCGAAAAGCGAGCGAACATTAGAAGTCTAACGAAGTAAAAAATAATTCTGTTTTATAATAATTAAAGGTTGATAACGGATAGATTATTTATAAAGGTGAGAATACTGAATTTTAGGTACAGTAAAACATATTTGCAGCTTGCAGAACACAGTATACAAACATATTTCTTCAACGAAAAAATATTATTCAAGATCACAGCCATTTCAATATTTCAAACGTTTTCTTTGTTTCGCAGGTACATAAGTCAGCCGCAGTGGACTTTCCGCAGAAGCCTCTCCTTCAATCTTCGCGGTCCCGTTCACCCTCTTTCGCTCAGCGTCTTCGCAACCCCCTCTGCGAACGCCTCGTATAAATCTTCGTCGTAAATGCACCACGGGCTCGAATTTCACGTGAGTAATTTTATAACCGTAAATCGACCTTTCAACGATCTTACGCGAGAGGTAAGACAACGAGGCGAAAAGCATGAAAGCCGCGAGCGCAGAAGAACGAAGGAAAGGTTCCTCTGAAAGAAAACTAGAAGGTGGGAGGGGTTGAAACGCTCGTTTGCTTTCTCCTTCTCCTCGGCGCAATCCATTCTTCCTTCCTCTTTTCCTTCCTCGTTTTTTTTCCAAGGGAAAGTGGGGCAAAAAATCGTGTGTATAAATCGTATGCAAAAACGAGGCGAAAGAGGCCCGGGCCCTTAATTTAGTTAATTTAGATTTTATCCGTTAGCCGGGAGGAAAAAATCGTGGGATGCCTCTGAAAGCATGGGGGGGAAATGGAATACGGCGGAGGAAGCTCGCGAAGGGGTTAAAAACGTCCCGGCAGAGGCCAGCATTATTATATACTTATTTAAGATCCGGCGACCTCGAGGGTCCCCGAACGGGACGTTTTTTTCCCCGATGGCCTGCATTATTTTTTTCGCCTGTCTCTCTCCCGTCCCTACTGCTTCCTGGTTCGTTGTGCCCCTCCATGCTCGGTACCTACGTTTTCTTTTTCCAGAATTTTTTTCCCGCCCCTGAACCGGTGCTTTATTGTAATCGGTGTGAAATGATAACCGATCGAGATACAGCACGGTGTCCTCGTTGTTTTTGTTGTCGCAAAAACAAAGTCTCAGCCGCGGGGCGCGCAGGCGCGAGGAGGGGACAACCGCCTAGTGGTGGTTAAAGGGTAAAAAATTTACGGTTTTAAAATCACGCGAGAAATTATTATGCTCGGATGGGCACAGGGGCGAGGAGGGCCCCTTTTCACGCAGGATTCGTTAACTTTTTACCGCTGCGCCCTTATCGTTTATCGGACGGGGTTCCCTTGATTCTGTCTAGAAATCGTTATGTTCTTTGAAGGTTTGAACGGTTTTGTTAACGATAGATAGAGTTCGCTGTGAGCGTCAAACTTGCTGGGTAATCTGAAAGAGGGTTGAAAAAGCTGGGAGCGTATAGTGTTAAAAAATATGGGCGTAAGACGGTGACTATTTTTTTATACTGATTGTATGCTTCGATATGAATCATTAGCAACTAGATTGGCGAAAATAGGATGAAGCTTCAGTGGAGCAACGATCTTAAGGTATAGTCATTTTCGGCATTTTTTCGGGGTAGATAATGAGGTAAATGGAAAATTCAATATGAACCTGTTATTGTACAACTCCCAACGAAAAAGTCATTTTTTTTTTCGTACTAAATGGCGGCTGTAGAGCCGTGATACGCGGAATCATGTCGAACGACGTTTTCCACGGTGTTTAACCTCGCGGATATACCGTTCAACCTAGAACAAAAACTGATAAGTTTGATTTTCTATATGCCTAAAACTAAAGAAGTACATATGGATATCCATGACCATTCATTTGTGTCGAAATGGTGAACATGCGAAGGAAAAGTGCATTTCTGTTTTTGTAAAAGTATCAATTGCAAAGAATATGTTCAAGATATCACAAAATCGGTAAGTCCTTCTTTAGTTTTAGGCATGTACATAATAAAACGTTTTGTTTTTTTTGTTCTAGGTCTAACGGTATAGTCGTGAGGTTAAACACTGTGGAAAACGTCACTCGGCAAGATGTTGCACATCACGATCACACAAAAAAATGCGACTTTTTCCGTCGAGAGTTGTTCAATAACAGGTTCGTATTGAATTTCCCATTTATTTTATTATCTCCCTAAAAAAATTGCTGTAAATGACTATGCTTCGTCCAGGGTGGTCTAACCCCTTAGACACTGAAATCTGTTATTATACTAAATTGCCTTTCGCAACCTTCGAAACCTACTCCTGACAAAGTCACGTCTTCTTTTCTATCCCATATGGAGGAGTTAAAATAGCAAACGATGTAAGTGCAAAAGAAATAAAAAATAAATTTTTTAGCAGAAAGATTTGTAAATTCCCTGCTCAATACGGTAGCAAACGCTCAAAGTGCTAGAATAATTTATATCAGTTTCTAAGGCTATCGCAAGATAGAGAGCATAAGTATCGATGTGTACGAACAGAAAATTTTCACTTCTGACACTTTTATCATTTACCATTCCAACTTCTCGATTATCTAATTGCAAACGATCGTCACAACGTTCCTCCACCCTTTCCCACATTACCCATCAGACGATACCACTCTCCAATCTCACCTCCGATTTCCCACGAAAAAAACCGTGACGCAGCAGAATCTCCAGCACCCAGCACCTCCGTCAACTCGCCGTTTCTCCTCTCCGCAGGATCTTGGCTGTCGTAGCGCGAATATACGTGACTTTCGGCAAAACGGGATGCCCAGGGGGGCCAGAGGGGTGTCGCGCGCGAGCGTGTCGGGGGTGACTTTCGGGAGGACATGTGCAATTTGACCTGTTGACCCCGAAGTCCGTGGCACGGAGCGAGGGGCGAAATGTATTTGGGGTAAAAATAATACAATTTACACATAATAGGGGAGAGCGTGGCTGGCGCAGGGATATGCGCGTATTCAAATGACGCATGCACGTGGGGGTCACCGTACGAGGAAGATTCTCCGTTCCCTAAAAGGGGGAGGGGGGTAGTCGGACAATGGTCGCAGCAAAATCGATCGATACCAGTCGCCTTCGATCGGCCATGAATACCGAACGAGCGCGATTTCGGGTCACTTATGGTGTTTTCCCTCCTCGAGTGGCTTAATTTTTTTTTTATCTCCGCGACGTCGTTCCTCCCGCCAAGGGTGGCTAAAAGCTGGCGTCCAGGAACGGCGGAGATTTCTCACGAGTTTACCTCAGCTGGTCCGCATAAAAAATACTACCGGCGAAAGCTGAAAATTCTCGGGGAATTTTTCACGACCCGAGTGAAAAAAAGAAAAAAAAAAAAGGAGACGACGCTGGTCTCCCGCGATCACGATTTCCCACGAGTCTGCCGGCAGTCGAAGGGTGTTTTTTACGCGCGAAATTCCGTGACGCCGGCGACGACGAGGTGCTCGTAACGTTGACGGATGGCGTCGATACTTCAGCCGATCGACGCCTCATTCGAGGCCCTCCACGGCGTCGCTCGTGTAATCGGTTTATTTGAAGACGACGTAGACGAACTTGGGACAGTTCGCGGCGCTATTTAATTCCTGATGCACCTTGGGGTATTTAAGCTGCTTCACCCTTCACTCGAGGGGCGGAACGCTCGCCGCGTAACGAGCGGGGTGGCGTTAGTTTGGCTGTGATCGAAAATGCGTTTCAGGCTAATTAAAAAGGTGGACACATCACCCAATGGTGGACACCTACTCGATATTGAGGGTCAGCTAGTTTGAAGAAGAGGATTACTATAAACAATCAGATACGATGGCTCAGAAGAACCGTTACATTGATCTCAGTTAAGTGGCCGAGGGTTAATTAACATAGCCAAGTATTGTGCCACATACAGAATAAAAGTGCATGGCACGAGCTGTCCTGGCATCGTGATCCTTGGCTACATGGAAAAGGTTGCACGATCGCCACTTGCCATTCCCAAAGACCTGTAATTTCCCCTTGAAATATCATGCACGAAGTGTGAGCGGTACACACGTATGCACGTAGAATAATTGTCCGTAAGTGGGGTTCGGAATCGCTGTTTTCGATGTACTTCGGGAAACGAGGACGTGCAAACGAGGCCTACTTATTTTGGGGGATGCATGCTACACCGTGCATCGAGGAATCTTCCAAGCTTCTCTCTTTTCACTATTCGCACAGCGGTCCGATTGTCAAACCTTCTATTACTCTTCAAAGTTCCTAGTAACTCTCCAAGTTAATCTCCACAATCTTGAATTGATGACCTTGCAGCAAGATTTGCACGTTTGATGCAAATCCGATAAAAAATGAGCGATTTATTTCCAATAAATAAAAATAGAAATATTAAAATTTTTATTATAGAATATTTTTTCGCTCGAGATAGAAATAAAAACTTATCAATTCAGTAACTACTACTTATTCTATGAAAATATATATTTCTCAATTAGTGTTCTCTGTTTAATGATAAGTCAAAGGAATAATTTTATAAACAGTTTTTTTTAATTTACTTGAAGTTGGAAAATATGGAGCTGCACCCCTCTTGCTGCAAGGTCCTCAATTACTCTGCAAAATCGTTCCAATTAGAGCTACCCCTCTCATGTCAAATACTCAAAATCTGAGCAAAACAGAAAGGTATCCTATCGTTCAGCCAGAGAGGCAGCGTGGAATGGCTCGTGCCCAAAACTGCCAGTTAGGTTACTATTTCTGTTTCAGGGGGAGGGAGAGGGTCTCGTGCGTCTAGCACTGGAAAATCCTAACATCCCCGAAGACTCCCTCCTTCCTGTTGGTTTCGTTATCGAGTGCTTACCCCCCGACGTCGCGTTGCAATCCGCCCATTCGTTCTGACTCATCTGCTGGCTAGCCCGTAGGCGTGAAAGAGACAGAAACGTTCAAGGTGCTAAATCCTAGCAGCGAGGAAGGAGATGTTACGTCGGACCGTTAGTTCTTGGTGAAATTGTTGCGCCCACGCTTCCTTCTGTTTCGTTCGATGACTGGTCGAACGGGGGGAGGTGGGGGGTGGGGTTTGAAGATCCTCTGGAACCTTTTATTCAGGTTTCTATTGTTCGACGTACGCTTGGATCGGCTCCTAGATGTCTAAATGTGGTCTCGATCGAAGGCGAGCTTTTGGGTTGGGATGTTTGATATAAGTGTTTGCTGGGTGGCGAGAAAAAAATTTCGGGGTTGATTTTTAGAAGGGAGATGGTGTTTGGGATTTGAAAGTATAATGTGAAAGGAAGTACGAGTAATTTCGAGTAATCGGCAACGAGGTGTGAGGTGGCAGGAATGAGGGAAAAATATTTAATTGTGAAAAGGGATAGCGATGCGAAGGGGAGAAGAAAATTCAATTAATTTCGTATCACATCAAAGGAAGAATTATGGGGAAAAAAGGTATCTGGAGGAAAAGAGGAAGGGGAGGATGGAGAGGAAGAGGTAATTAATTAAAAAACAGAAACAAATGCGATAATTACAGGAAAAAAAGTGGAGGAACTAATTAATTTTGCGCTACAGAGAAAGATGGAATGAAAGAAAGCGTCGATTGTGGAAAGACAAGGAGGAGAGACAAATAATTGTATTAGTTGCGGGAGGAGATAAAGAGAAAATAATTAACTTCGCTTTGCAGAAAAAGGAATGTGGAAAGATTGAAAAGCCACTGATGGGAGGAAGAGAGGGAAGAATAGAATCAGAAAATTAGTAACGCATTGTCATGCGGAAACCACAAAAGTTACTTCGTTCAGCATGACCTTACAAAAATCCATACGCGTGATCAAATATAACACTCCAGGATAGTATTCCAAGCATTCCTTCAAAAGTGGCGTCCACTAAAATATGCAACTGAACGCTGTCCTAAATTTCAGATCGCCGACAAATTTAAAAAATTAGAAAATCCAGTGCCTTCGAGTGACACATACTTTGCAAATCCAATCCAGGTATTCATTGAATTGCTATTTCCACTAATTTCAAGCAAACCGCCGCGACTGCATCCGACGTGAACAATACCCAAGTAAAACGCACGTATAATCCATCCAAGCAGATGTACAACCTCTGGCAATTAGTGTGGAACCAACCACAAACATACGAAACTAACGAGAAATACCAATATTTCTTTGTATGTAAAACGCAACGGTACTATTTTAAAGTAAAAATACCAAAAATAATTATGAATTTATGTTACATATTATGTAATAAAAAATATAGAAGAAACAAAACGTTGCCTGGAAATAAGTATGGAACATTATGAATTTGCAAAGAAATTAATAATTTATTCAATATTTATGTTACCTAATATTTGCTGATATTTGTACATGCATATTAGTTAGTTACTTCATGGTTTGATTCTCATTATTCTCTTTTCACTACTTTTTTCCTGAAATTTGAATTATTAAGTTGTCATGGAAAGAAATTTTGCCATCACAGTGCGAGAACTTGATTGCATCGATGCCAAAACGTGCACGCGAGAACGTCACAAAATGCTAAGTAATATAAATACCTATTAAATAAATTATTGTTAATTTCTTTCCAAATTCATAATGTTCCATACTTATTTCCAAGCAACATTGTGTTCCCTCTATATTTCTTATTGCATGATAAACGAAATTCTTAATTATTTTTGGTGTTTTCACTTTAAAGTAGACGAATATAACATCACCTTGCGCTTCATATGTGTACCGTTGGATTTTATATATAAAAAATATTGGTATTTCATCGTTAGTTTCGTACCTACCTATCTTTGCGTTTGGTTCGAAACTTATTGCCAAGGGTTGTATTATACTCCAAGCCACTGCGCAACCACTGCTGTACACACTAAAGCAGAGGAAAAGCATAGTTGCATCGGGACACCCGTTATCATCCTTACGTGAGCACACGTGCTCCGGTGTATCGCACGCGAATCCGATCTTCGATAATAAGCGAGCCGTTTGCGAACGCTAGAAAGCTGCATCGTTACGTGTGCATGCCTGCAAATACGCGCTCGTCTAATATCGCGCGTAGAGCGATATTTATTGCCCGCGGGGTCTGCGAACAATTCATTATTCCCCAGGCCGGGGGTAATTAGTACAATCGAAAGGAGGGAGGATAGTCACGTCGCGTCTGCCCACGTTTTCGGCCACGTCTCGGGGGGTAGTTTCGAGAGGGGGAGGCGGAGCGGAAACTCGTCGCCCTGCACGGGCGTCGGGGTCGAAGCTACGTGGCACGGATCGAGGAAACAGTGATTTATGGTATCGCCAGCCGCGACTAGATGATAGACGGTTAATTGACGTCTCGTGGCTGACTGCAATGATTCTGGCCGGAAGTAATTAGGATACCTAGTTACTTATCGAGAGGCCAGCGACGGTGAAACAGTTCCGCGCTGCAACGTTGCTTGAGTCACAATACCGTGGAAACGCGGAGGAGACTCTCCGGAGCTTCTCTTTTTAGTTTCGTTAGCCATTTTGCGATTAGTAGGTTCGGGACAGATTGCTCTTTGCTCTTTGTCCTCTGCACGGGGAGGGGCAGTGCACTTTCAGCTGCACAGTTTTCGCTTATGCATGGGCCTACTCGGTAGTCTTCAGATCTTGGAAGTTTCGAGGAAGCTGCAACTACTGTGCAAGTATTTTCTAGTTTCTTCTTTAAAGTATTAGGTCAGACCATAAGTAATACGTTTGTTTTTAACTTTTATATTTGCGAAGCTTTTTAGAACGTTTGGGGTGACGGTGGATCGCAGAATGAGTCGAATTCAACTTTCAGGATAGATAATTGTTAAATAGTTACTATTGGATTTTGTTCTTCATCGAACTCTTCAGCAAGAAGTTCATCTTTGAGACTGTTGGTAGTTCCTAATTCGAAATTTCTTAACCCATTTTCGATACGTCTCAGATATTTTTTTACAGCTACAGTTGCATTATTTCATTTATTAAACTTACATAACAAAGCATATCGAATACGTTATTTCGCCACGTTCGTTTTATGTGCTTGTAGTAACTATAATATTCAATCTGCAGTTGTGAAATTTTCATATAACATTGTATGAAGGTTTCTATACATATCAAACAAATAAGTGACGATCACAACGAGTCCCATCTTTTCAAACTCAGCTCTCAGAGAAATTACGGGGTGACCTAATTTTGCAGTGCTAAGCACATACGAAGGGTAAGGGAAAATAGGGAGTATCACAAAACAGCTTTATCGAGAAAATGAAGTTTTAATACTTTAGTCCACGAGTAAAGAAACAAGTGTCAACGAATTTAATTTTCTTATATAATTCTGTTCTTAAATAATTACTTGTTTTACCTTGAGTGGCGACACTGCGTATTTTGTTTCCAGTGTAGAGTGGACATTTCCTGTTTTTAACCAGTATATCGAATCTTTAACGTCATCTTACGGAGGTATTTGAACTTTATAACCGTTTGTGATTTGTTAATTCTGTAGTCCCAGCTGCCACCAACAAAATATGCTATAAATTGCAAAATCACGAAAAATGGACATTCCCAGTTTTTTCTCCTTCATATCTGAATTTGGCAATACGTAGATTCGTAACGTAGCCCACCGAACTATCTTTATCCCACCAAAGTAGTTGCGAATCCATGACAAATGGACTAAAGTCACGTTAAAACGCGATACATATTTAATTTTCGTTTCGACTGAAAGATATCAGTTGAATATCTGAGACTTAACCTTGATCCCTTCCATAGAGAAGCTAGTTAGTGTCATCCGTGACAGGGTGTTTTCCAGTCCACTATCGGTGCCATGCACGACGTGAATTCGTCCAGGCTGGCTGGCGCTCTGCTTACGTTTTTCGCGGTGCTTTGAAGGTCTGAAGGTATTGACCGGTGGCCCTCTTGGTACAGCTCGGTACCAAGGCCCCCTGTAAGGCGTAGCGGGTATATGGCTATCCGTGCTGGCTGGCACCAACTATTGAACAAACTGACCAGTAGTCACGATATCCCGACCAAAGTTACCCTTTTGTAAGGGTACTACACCTGTTCCCCACTCACCTCGAGTCGTCAATGGTGGTAGTCGAGCTTTTAAATAGCCACTGGACGTTTTCTAAGTTTCTAAACTGAAAGTCCATAGTGAATCATTTTAACCTCCCTGGTTAGCTGACCTTCGATATTTCAGTTTCAATTAATTTTGTTAGGACCTGCAAGTTGCTCTAAGTGTAATTGGTAAAAGTACCAATTAGGTCAACTTTTAGGCATGTGTTAAATATTTTTCTTTGCCATATCGATTTACATGCGGAGCATTCTTGAACTGGCGTAGCTCGAGTGGGAGAATCTCATTGATGAATTTTATTTACGAGTAGTACAGCTTAGTATTTTGACACGATTTTCAAGCCCAGTAATTCTGAAAGTTTGATTACTCCGGTTATTCGATTACTCGTCGGAAACTGTACTAAACAATTCGCACACTTAGGCTGCAGGATTTATCCGAGAGCAGTGGAAAATCATCAGGAAGCACGTTACGCCGGTGCAGTCTTCATTACAACCGCCCTTTGTCCCTTTTAATTTCCACGTTACACAAGGCGACAGTCGCTTCGCCAACCAAAGATCCGCGACTCAAAGGTCCGCAGGAGCTTCAATCAGTTTCCCGAGTGTTCTGAAAAGGATACTCGGGCTTTCTGTCTGCCGCGACTACTTGGCCCTCTAACGACCACCCCGAACGAGGAGAGAGTCCTTTTGTCCTCGCGAGAGCGTAAAAAGGAGAGGAGCGGCATCGAGGACAGGACAGGACGCCTGGATGGTCCAGATCTCCGGAGGAAGATTCGTCTTTCTCGAAAGAGGAAGCGCGATCGACGCGTGTGCGGTGCTACGCGGGTCCTCGTGCTCGCGGCGCAGCTCGGTGGGCCCGCGGTGATCCTTTCACGTGCGCCGAGGCCCAGAGAGGGACGCAGAGGGGGGGGGGGGCAGAAGGACGGCGAGCGAAGAGAGGGGCGAAGGAGAGAGGAAAGCGACAGTTGCGCGAAAAAGGGCCCAACGCTCCTTCACGGATGCTAGCGCTGGAAAAAGGGTTGGTAAAAAACTGATCGGCCAGGATCTTAGATATAAAAAAAGATTTGTCCCCCTCTTGGTGCAGGGTCCTCACGGTATCCTTTCCTGAGGGTAAGAACGCACGACGATCACGACGGGGGGACGCTGGTTTTTGCAGCTGGCCCCATCCCGAATTACAGACGAAAAGGATTCGGGGGTCCATTCTTGTTCCCTGGACGAATAAGCTCCAAAGGACCTGCGTCCATGCGCGATGCATCTGACCTGCTCCTTCCTACTCTTGCCCCCGATTCACGCGCAGGGGTTCGGGGCCTCCACTTATCGCTTCCTCCGGGCACCGAATTCTCTGCCCTTCCAGCCGACTCTGGACATCCATCCCTTTGTGTCGTGTGATTTTTTCCCCCGTGTGCTGCATCCAGTGCGCGTCTCATATGTGCCTTCTTTTTTCTAGCTGGCTTGTTGGCGATAGTTACAGGATTGATGTATGGACGGGCTTTGGCGGCAATTTTCATTTTTTGTTGTTACTGCTGGTTGTGGGATGAGAGATGTACAATTCTGCTCGAATGTCTTAGGGCGGACGCTGTTTTGAAGGAAACACTGCTGCTTCATAATGGTAATGAGCTTTAAAGTATATTTGAAGGGTAAGGGAAGAAACAGAGAATATCCATTTTTCGTGATTTTGCGATTTATAGCGTATTTTGTCGGTGACAACTGGGAGTATACAGAACTGTCGAATCACAGTTAATAAAATGAGTGGCTTTCCTTGTTTTGATAATAATAGAAGTGGACGTTTCTTATTTCGATTTAGTGCGCTGTCATGTTCAAACCAGCAAAAATATTGAAATATTGTAAAACAATTGTTATTTTAGTGCTTATTTTTTCTGTTGCCTAATTAGGATATAAACTTCGTGTTATGAAGACTGCAGATTAATTCATTAAACCGTGTTTCTTTACTGGTGGTCTAAAGGAGATATTAGAACTTAATTTTCTCGATAAAACTGTTTTGTGGCGTTCCCCGTTTTCCCCTTACCCTTCATTTACTGTATAAGGCAAGTTTATTGAAGTCAATGATAGGATAGGGCTGTAATCATCGTGCATCAATCTTATGGAAAAATTGTGGATCGAATTGAATAGACAGATTTGAAAAAGTTATTTTAAGTCAAACGTGGTAGTTTCTTGGAATAAAAATGGAAAAATATAATAGCAAAAATGTGATAGTTAAAGCGATGAAAGAAAAATATAAATATCTTTCTAGGGTAGATGTCCCTATTACTGTCAGTTTATTTATTTTGCTTTATAAAAATGTAACGTATGAAGAATAGTGTACAACAATAATATTAATAATAATATGAACACTCACAATTTAATAATAATATTATTGTTGTACACTATTCTTTATACGTTACATTTTTATTATGCAAAATAAGTAAAGTGGCAGTAATAGGGACATCTACCCTATCTTTTGGTAAAACTTGTAAGATATCGTGAGCTTCTTCATTTTTTAAGATTCTTCATCGTAAAAAGTGTGAAATCGGATAAGCGAGCTTTTAAGGCTTTTATTCCTTCACATGTTTCAACGATTACCTAATTTCTTCCAAATTTGGGGCAAATACAGGGTGTATCTTAACATGTGGGAGCCACTTCAACGGTAGGCACAAAAACGATGAAAAAAGTTCATATAAACATATGCCCTATTTGACCTTGTTCGCGAGTTATAACCATTTTTGTATTCTAATAATTCTTGTAAATTCCAATAAATGTTTGTATAAACTCTTGGATTTGTTTTTCCTAATGGGAAATTAGCACGTTACTTTTCTGTAAATTTCTTTAGCAATCAATTCGGTGAAGTATTGGAAGAAGTTTAAGGGGGAGGTCTACCTATAATGTCAAAACAACATGCTTCTTTCGGAATGTTTTCTAGCAAACCCGGTGGACTTTTATTATTAAACATTAGTCTATTGGAAAGAGACATCTTACGGATATTTCAGTATTTTTTGTGGTAAAAAGTATTGAAAGGCTTGTCAGTTATAGGCGATGCCCGACACGTCCTTTTTTAGACGCTTTGCGGTGACAACCGTAGTTTGGTACAGCATCATCCGAAATTGAAAATTTGTGTTTTTAGATAATATATGAAATTATCTATGCGCTATCGGACCCGATTGTTCAAAAATTATTTTCAGACAAAATGGCGCATGTGCAAAGTTGATCGATATTTGGCAAAAAACGCTCGTTTTTCGAATGCAAAAAGAAGGAAAAGCTGCCGATAGCGCTTAGATTGTTAACCCTAAAATAAGCCTGCAAAGCCTCGAGTAAATCGGTTCATTGATTTTTGAGTTCTGTGTGTCCCCAATTTTGAAAACATGATTTTGCGGAAAACGCGTTTAAAGTTTTGGTCTGAGAGGTACACTGAGGAACACCTACCAATCGAAAAATCGATTTTTCGAAAAGTTCTAGGTAGATCTCCCCCCTTGAGTCACATTTATGAAATTTTTTGGGCAAATCTGCAACACGACGTCTGTAGGCTTGCACTCAGGGCGAAGGTAGCCATGTCGAACATTGCTTATGAAGGCAGGGTTAACCAAAAATGATTATAACTCGGGAACAAGGTCAAATTGCGCACCTGTTATGATACACCCTGTACATCACCTACCCCCAGACTTTTGAACAGGGGTATAACTTGTGGGGTTGCATCTGATGTGTCTTGAATACAAAATATAAAATTCTTAATGACATTTCCAGGCAGATCAACGAAGCACCACGTGCACCATTTATACTTCTTCACACAATTCTCCATAGAGTCTTTTCCGTCGCAGCATCGTAATTGCAACTCGGTCATGAAGCTTCTCGATAATTCCCCCCACAGTGCCTCGTTTCAAACCGAAAGCAGTCCATGCCCAGCCCCATTCCCATTACCCTGAAAGTACCCAGCGATGTGCACGTCAATTACCACCACTTGTCCATCTCTCGACGAGCCATTTTACATTTCCTATAGCCCCGCTGTCTTTGCCCACTTGAACGACGAATATTTAACCGTCTTATCTTTTCGGTGGCGTGGCTGCCGAGCCTCTCGAACCGGATCGATCCGGTAACCGGGGAAAATCGTAAGCTCGCGTCCTTTTCAGCGGGCCCATCGACCGGCTGACAAAGAATCTTTAATCAAACGCGGATAAAAGGTGCACCGTGGATACTCCTCCAGGACGAGGCGAGGAGGAGATTCGGATCTCCCCGCTCGTATCCACCTTCGCGAGCGATTTTCTAGGTCATTCCTTTTGTGCGCCGGCTTGTTTCCCGCATTCACGGGACGTCCAACCCGGCCGGGGTGGGCCCAGCGCGCGATCATCGGTCTTGTACAAACTGCACGGGGGTGGAGAAAGCGCCCGACAGGATTATGTCACATGGTCTAGCACGCCGGGCCTCCTCGAGCGGGGATTCGTTTTCGTGGTTCGACGAGGATTGTGAAAGATAGGAAATTGCTCGGACAATTTTCTATGGGTGGCCGATCTTCCGTTCGAAGGCGCGCGGCTCGTGAGACGTCCGATGGGATTACATGGCGCGAAAGGACATTGATCCTTCGTCTCCTTTCTGCGACCCGGGGCCTTAAAAGCTCGCTGATTTCACGGGGCGGAGAAGCTGATTCGACGTCCTCCCTAATCACTGATGATTGGAAACTAAAGAGTCAACGAATAGAGTTAAATTGTTCTGATGTTGTACGGGATTGGTGGATGGCTCGAGATAGAGTTGTAAGACTGCTTGTTGAAGTGGCTTTTTATGAGGCGCCGGAGGTGAAACGGAGGTGCCAATTATACACCGCAGTTACGATTACGGCGACGGCTCTAATCAGCCGTCCTAGAGGCTGAAATCTCGCTCTTATCTCGCCCCGTCTCGAGGCTGTCGCGGCGAATTGGACCTCGCTGCGACATCATGGCCGAACCCGCGGCTGCCACTTCGCAAACACGACGTTCAAACACGTGAATCACGCGCGATCGTCGGTCGAACGGAGCAGCGTCTAGGAACGGGGGCTGGTCGGGGTGGACCGGGGTGGGTGCGGAGGGAATTAATTCCAGGCCGGGGAACGTTCGTTGGAAATCTTGCTCGACCGTGGTCACGCAGAAGGTGGCGTCGCCGCGGCGAGATGGAGCAAACAATTGTACAAATACCGCCGTATTTCATGATAACACATGTACAAACAGCCTTACGTAAAGCTGGCAATTACGATAAAACTGGACGGGCGAGAGAAAACACGAGCGCACTTTTCGTGTACACATATGGGTGGGGGGGAAGGGGGCCGAGGGACGGGGACACCAGGCGTGGCGACGACACCGTTCGAAACGCACGTGCCTTTTGGGTCATCGCTTTTTGGATGACTCGAGACTTTCGCCTGGCAACCGATCAGCACCCTGCCCCTGGAGCCACGAGCAGCTCGTGGTGAGGGAATGTTGGGCAGGGAGATCGCTGAGCGCCACTGCGGGAGGGAAAGCTGAGAAACGAGGGGGTTACTCGTAGTTTTTGAGGAGAGATTGTAGGTTGGGTAAATGGTTTTGGTAGCTTGAGGAGACTGGGTGATGGTATCTGTGGTATTGCTTGGTTACCAAGCAGTTTTGTGTCATCACTTTGTGCAATGCCTGTTTGGATTGGAGGTGTGAAAGAGTTGAGTGATGATAAGAATATAGTTGTTAGTTTATTAGGTTTCTCAGTCAAGTGTTGAGGATGCTTTTTTTATATTGGAGAAGATGTTGGCGCTGGGTTTGCAAGTAGTGTGAGGGCAAATTGTGGAGACGATTATAAATGAAAAGTGCAAGAAGTTTATGATTATAGTATGTACAGTAGCCGACAAAATATTTACCACTTTTTCGATTCATTTTACTTCTATTACTTTGTATCATCGACTCAAATCTGCAGCATGTGCCCAATATACATATTCCGGTAGAGAATTAAAAGCTGTATAAAACCCAGTTCAAGTTGAATTTGTTTAATTAACAAACAGAAAGCTTGAATAATATTAATCAAGACAGCACACTTTTAAAATCGTCAAAAAGTTACCACTTTTGAAATGTAATAATGAATCTAATATTTTGTGAGGGCACCTTTTGCTTTTATTACAACTTAATAAATTATCAAATGTGGTAACTACTTTGCTGGCCCTAAAAATGAACTGTCCTGTTCAATGCCATACAAAACTTTTCTTTTTTAGTTAAAAAAATTCAACTTTGAGTGGGTTTTATACAGCTTCAAATTCTCTAGCAGAATATGTATATTAAATACATATCACAGTTCCAAGATGATGGTAAAAAGTAACACAAATAAAACAAATCGAAAAATGGTAACTTTTTCTGTCCGCTACTGTATGCAGTTTCTAATTTTAAGTCAACGTCTGTTGAGTTACAAGAATTGTGTTTATGCTGTAAGATACGAGCACGATACAAAGAAACATTCACAATTGAGGACCTTGCGATATGAGGGGTGCAGCTCCATCTTTACAAACTTCGAGTAAATTAGCAAAAACTGGTTATAAAATTATTGCTTTGACTTAACATTAAAGAGGGAACATTAATTGCAAAATATATATTTTCACACAATAGGTAGTAGTTATTGAGTTGATAAGTTTTTATTTCTATTTTTGGCGATATTTTCAACTCTGGAGCTGCCTCTGACTTGCACCAAAATGTACAAAAAAAGGGTTGCATTTTGATAACTATGCGGAATAAGGAAAACAATTTATTGATTTATTCTTGCTTTATGAATCAAATATTGAACAAATATGTAGTCATTCGTTGTAGACAAAAAAATAACATTGTTCTGGAGCCTGCTTGTCATCATTCCCTATGGAAATATTTTCATCCCCAGTCAACGCACATTTGAGAACCATATAAATAGCCTGTTTATAAGGTGGAACGTAGTTGTGCATTCAATACTGAGTGCAGGTTCAAAATGTCCGGAAGACCGCTTCATTCATGTTATCGGATTTGCATCAAACATGCGCCAAACGATGTACTATTGTATCTACGCATTACACTTTATAACTCAAAAACTGTCAAAAATGGAGCTACACTCCTTTCCTGCAACGTCCTCAATCGAGAACTTCGTATTACGACAGAATGTTACTTACCACCAACTAACTTCGCCAATTCCGAATTCATCAAAATTAGCTCCTATAAAACGTTCAAAGGTTCAATACCCTTCATTTCCAATCTGAAACACTTGAACCCAAAATAATGAATACAGAATTGATAACTGCGATCCAGACCACCCCCTGGCTCCCCAAATTCCACCACATTCCCCCTACCAGCTGGCATCCAAAGAAGCCCACTCAAGGAATCAAGAAAATCAAGCCTCACGGAGTCCCGCGCGCCCCAGCCATTCCCCTCTAACGAAACAAAACGAATTACCCCCGCGCAGCCCCTTGCAGCGGCCACCCTTATTACGCTCCCCAAAGCCGGAGCCCGACACTCGTCGTTCTAGAAACGCAGGCAGGCGCGCTCTGGCGCTGCAAACCGGAAGTTTCACTGCGCCGTCGAGCGGGGCATGCGCCGACCCGTATGTCAGGCATCTGCCGTATCGATCGAGCCGAAGGGCGAGGGACGGACGCAAGGGCGTGCGTGTCTAGGGTTCGCGCGGCGTGCACGCGTGTGAACGGGCCCTTGGGCTCCGGGCTCCTGCGGCTAGGCAACCCAACTTACACGAGATTACGCGGAGCCAATAGCGTCGCAGGAGCGGCCGTCAAAGGCATATCGCAATGCGTGGTATGAGCCAGAGTCTCTAAAAGGGGATTAGAGCTCCTCGTATTCCCGGATATGTGCGCTCGCACACAGACAGGCGTCGCCTCAGCTCGATGCCACTCACACGCGCGCGATCCCCGGTGCACGCATATGTACGCGGCCGGGTATCGTGGCCCCGTACATATGCGAACCCGCGGGCACATAGCTGGGAGTGCGGAGGTACATCCGCGTAAGCGGTGCAGGAAGTCTTGCCTCGCAGCGCGAACGTATCCTCCAAGACACGATCGGCGGGATGGGAAGAGGGGGCAGATCGACGGCGTGGATTCAGAGCGCTGCAGGGGGGGGGGGGGGGCGCGGCGAAAGATACGTTTTCTCTTTCTTCTGGAAACACAAACGTGGCTCGACGTACGTATGCATATAGTCATTGAGGCTGCTGATATTCAAGCTTCGTCAGGTGCACCCTACTGATGTATTCAAATTAGCATTCCTTGCTAATAGAAACGGACAGAAGAAGGCATAGAATATGAACTCCTCCCAGAGGAACCACCACTAACAGTGGCTAACTACCAACTGCATCTATTTTCGCGAGTACATGTCCCCTCAAATTCTCCAATTGATCGCTCGCAACACTCTGCCCCGGAATCTTGGCCGGCCAACCTCTTTCCCAACCCTGCTCGTTATTTTCCCCAATAAAACCGACCTGGGACTTAACAAACACACCACGCGCCTTCGACGGGGGGTGTCTTCCACGTCTCAAGGGCGTCTTCCGGCTGAATGCGCACAGTCGCTCAAAGGCCGGCTTCTCGACGACACTGAAAGGGCCGCGAAGAAGGGCACTCCTTTCGCGATTATCGAGGAGGCCGACGGGGGTGGTGGCCGAAATCTGTCGCTTCGGGGGAGGAGGGCGGACTCCAGCGTCGGGCGGGAATTTATTGTCCCGGCGAGCGGCTGGTTTTCTTTAAATGACAAAATGCGCGGCCACCGCGGGGAAAACTTCGCCGGCGAAGTTCGCCCCGCGAAAGTTCGCTCGTCGAACGAAACTCCTCCGCGTGGAAATAGGGGTTGGGGTGGGGTGGGGGGGGGGGGTTGGTTTTCAAAGTCGTCGACTTTCACCGTCGCCAATTATCTCGGCCACTTTCGATTTTTCCGTCGGTTCGTAAACTCCAACCGCCGCTTAATTTGAATAAATTTCTAAGCGAAGTGCCCTCCCCCTCTCAGGTTCCCCTCCGCCTCCCGCTTCGTTCTACTTCCGCGGCGTTCCCCGCCCCCCCCCCCTTCCGTTCGCTGCACCCCTTTCTCGGGCCCCTTGTCTCTCCCCGCGTGCCGTCGTAAATCGCGAGTTCACTTTCCACGCTTTTCACCCAGTTGGCGGGACGCCAGCGCGCTGGAAAAGGAGCGAGAGGCGGGTTAAAAAAGAGGAGGACGAGCCGGGAAGGAGCTGGCCGAGGAACTTTGCCCCGCTGTGCCGCGAAACTTCCCCTTTAAGACGCCGCTCGCCGCTGGAGCGCCGATTGTCGTCGCGCCCCGAGACCTACCCTCCAATTATTTCCGATTTCCTTTCTTCCGCGGATGGAACGGGGGCGACGAATTAGTCCCGAGCGCGATAAATAAACGCCGCTTGCGTTGCGCGGGAGGCGGGAAACGGCTACACCGAGGCGCCCCGAGGAATTGCACGTTTGTGTGATTGTTAAGTTTGGATGGGTATCAGAGGAGGATCGGAGGGGTTGGATTTGACGATAGCGTGCTCAGGAGTGGTGTGATCTTTGTGCGTTGCTGGAGTAGTGAGAACATGGAATTATTTATAAGCTTTGGGATATTATCGAGCCTTCCTATCTTCATCGAAATTACACCCTATATTTCCCGATTCTCGATTCTTGCATAATTCAAAGCTTGTAATTTGTTATTCGATACTCTCCCTAGTTACCTCCCTTCAGACTTCATCAAACACAACACGCACACTCGCATTCCTCTGAAATATTGTTCAAGTAGCTTCGTCAATGCTCAGGCAATCAGTAGTCTCGATCCGAGCGCAGGGTTCGAAAAAAAATGGCACAGGCTACCTGGACAAAGGACTGGTTGAGGGCACGTGCGAGCAGGGTGAAAGGGGGTAGGTCAGCTTGATGTCCAGTTCGTCGAGTGTTGGACCTGCGCGTTCAGCTCGTACTGCGATCATATGGCAGGGACTGGAAGCCGATTGGAGCAGCCAGTTTCGTCTGGGCGGGTTCTAAGCCGGTTTAGGGGCAGTTTACGCGCGGAACCACCCTCCTGGTCTGACCATAGAGGGTGAGCAAGGCTTGACCCAGGGTCAGGTGTCTTCTGTGGCGCGATTCTCGTCGTGACGCCTTTTGGCGCGTGGTGTTCCTGTCCAGTCAGGTGATCGCAGATGATTCATTGACGAAAACCATGACTAACTGGTCAGCTTTCTTTTTTTGGTAAATCGTTGTGGCTTCGGCAATCAATGCTGAGGGATTGGAGTTTGAGAAATTTCTGAGGAACCCACTTTGGACTTGAACTAATATACAGAAATTTATTGCATACTATGCTTCGTTAATTTGTGGAGGGATTCAGAGAACATGATGCAGAATTCATCTTCAGGATTTTGTTCCGAGAGTTTGTTTTTTGACATCAGCAATGGACAGAGCTCCTTTTCACTGCTTCTCTTTGTGAATATTCTTTTCATTTTCATAGTCCTTGGAGCGAACATCCAGTTGACTTCGAAATCATTGTGAAACATATACTCTAACGTATCTGGATCCCCGAGGATGTATTTAAGACGCATGTGTTTCAAAAGCAGAAGTTTAAATCCCCACCCCAATGTAAGTGAAATAAGCCTCATAAGCCCCAGACCATTCCCACCCACCCACACCTATTTAGAACGCATTCTTGCCTGAGATGATATCTTCCCTACCCCGTGTCCGTTTAAACGCCCACATTTTTTGCCCCCTCGTTCACTCTGCCTCGCTATCTTCAGCCCAGCCAACAATGGGCACCGAACGAAGATATCGACGTGAAAGGAGGCAGGAATTGTTTCGTGCCTCGCGAGTGAAACCAGATGACGGCTAACGCATCGGGGAGAAAAAAACGACGACGATTTTCCCAGCGGTGGCGCAGGGCAGGGTGGAGGGTGGTCGTGTGACACACGAGCCACCCCTGCGAATGGCCGAGCGAAGCCCGGCCGCCAAACAATCGATATATGCGTTCAAAATGGCCGCCAGAAACGCCACCCACCCTACTATATCCCTCTACATCCCACCCCACGTAACCACCATCCTCACCCCACCCCACACCCTCACGGTCTCTCTACATCCCTCTCACGTATGCCCCCGAAGCTCTTTAACTTCAGGACCCAGCCACTGACTGCCAACCAGGCAATACTACTCTTGCTCACCCTCTTTGTCTTTCCACCCTTCCGCCCTCTCCGCCCGGGTCCCTCCCTTCGTCCCTCTCGATCCTCGCGTACGCGTGCACACACCCCTTCCCCGGTCCTCTTTTTATTTTCGAAGGGACGACGTCTCTTGAAAATATAACGCACCGAGAGCCGCGGGATTTATCGGAACACGTGAAGTGCGCGTGCATCGCGCGAGGGCTCCACCCGCGGCGCAATGCCAAGGGTAAACACGCGCGAGTGATAATTTTCTTTTCGCCCCCGTCGAGTGGCCTCGTCGACGTGAGGGAGGAAAGGGCTGCCGCGTCTGCCAGCGCGACGCGCGATCCCGCGCGCGGAGATTCGCCGGGAATCGGGGGCAAAGGGCTCGCGACGCGGGCACGGGGAGATCGAGGGATTACTGGCGCTCATAGATCACCGAAACGCCCGCGGAATACCAAAACGCACGACCTCGTCGAGATCCTTAGAGCGTACCTACGTACCAGGTAGCTGAGGGAAAATGGGGGTTGAATTTGGGGCGATCGCCACCATTTAGCGTCTTCTCGATATTTACAAGAAAAATAGCATCGAGAGTTACAACGTAAGCGGCTGCGATGCCTACGAGCCTGAGCTAATCGGGCTGATTGTTTCTGTATCGAGGCGGATGGGGTTGATACGGGAGAAGGAAGGTGGGAGTCTGTTCGCGGGACGGTTGCCAGCGCGAAAAGTATTCCTCGGTCTCCTCTGATCCTCGCGCGCACGCGATTCTTGAGGGCGACGAGGAGGAAGCAGGAGGACAAAGAGATGGGATCGGGGCGGGTGGGAGCGAGAAGGAGGCTAGTGGGTTTATTAAAATATAATGGCGTTATCAGGAGTGGCGAGAGAACGAAGGGAGAGGCGTCAGCTTTAAGAGGGAAGTTTTCTTAAGTGTTCTTAATTAGAAGGGACCTGTTGCTTCGGAAAAAACCGGGTCACGGCCGTAGACACGCCGACGACGACGACGGCGACCCTCCCCCCTCTTACGCCCCCCCCCTCCCGCCACTGTTCCTCTTCCGCGCCGCCCCCTCAGACGCTGCAGACTCCCACGCCGTTCCAGACTTGTAAGAGTCATTATTTTCTTCTTATTCTCCTTCCTGTTCGCGCCACGCTGTTCCTTCTTGGTAGCTCCGGTTTCTTCGCGGTTCACCCCCCCCCCCCGACCCCACCACCACCCCCGGACGAGTCCCGTTCTTCTTCTCCTTCTTTCGCTGCAGCGTCGCCTAGCTGTTACCCCCGCAGGTACTACAAACGCTTCATAGAATATTTAGCAGGTCACACTTCTCGGTTGTTGCTGAACGCCGTCGATTTAAAGAGCGTCGAGTGAAGGAGGCCTTTGCATCCAGCCGACGGAGTAGTCGACTAAGGGTCGTTCGCGATAGGGGGATGTTGAAATTGCTGAGATTCTTCAGCGGGTAGGCTTGTTGCGAATCTTTACTGTGCTTTTTTTACTGGATAGGGGAGAGTCGGTTGAATCGTAAATCAGATGTTTTATGTTATTTTTTGTATATTCCACGAATTTGTGCGTCAGGTAATATTGGAAATATTGGCCCATTCAAGCGAGTCAGGCTTACATATGCCAGTGATCATTCTCCAGGGACAGTTTTGTACAAAGCGAATTCTGAGCTTGGTTTGTTTTCAAAGTAAACATTAAAGGGTGGTGCTTCGAATCCAACTTTTAAAATATTGCTGGGGCACCCTTACAGTTTATTCTCTACAGTTACTGAGGACCGGGCCTGGTTAAAATTTTATTACATTTCATAATGTTTTGGAGGTTCCTACCCGATTATTAAGGGGGAATTCTAGTCTAACAACCCCCAAAGTAACTGGTATTTAAGATTTTTTATATAAGGAGATAAGGAGGCATCTTTAAACTTGTAGAAAATACTTTTTTATGTCGATACTTCTTATTATTTATTAATTATTCTGGAGTCTTGTCCACCTCTTTGACGATGTAACTCCTATTGGCGGGACGTGTAGCACCTATCACAGTCGTCTGATTGCAAAATGAATAGAAGTTTCTTAAAGCTAGATGGTTTACGTTGGTTTTGGTCCAGTTTAAAAAAAAAATTAAAAATTGAAAGAGTTATAAGGTTTGAAGAAATAAATAAGATTTTTCCTTCCACAAATTTTTCATATTATTCTTTATATCAACGAATAAATTAAAACTAAAATGAAGATTTTAGGTCCAGCATCAGCGTAAACTATTTAACTTTAAGAAAATTTTCTTCTTTTCGCAATCAAATGACTGTGACAGGTGCTATACCTGACGCCAACATCGTCGAAGAGATTCCACAATGATTAATAAATAATAAGAAGGATCTATTTTCTGCTAAGTTTAAAGGTATCCTCATATCCCAATAGTTTAATGCCATATTAACAATTTTTAAAAAAAATTCATAAATTTCGGAGCCTGTTATTTTGGGAGAACACTTGTTATACTTGAGTAAGTGTTAAGTTTTATTATTATCTACCATGACACCATTTTGTTAATATTCTTTCTTCATACTGAATTCTTCTTAATGTCTACTCAGTACTTCAATTGATGTTTAAGAAAACCTTGTCAACTTCCTTCCCTTCAATCACAAAACTATCCATTTCCCAGGCATCAAGTAACTAAATAGAAAAGTCTTCGACACAATTAACCCAAATACTACGCGGGGTAATGTGAACGCGACGATTTCGCTCCCAAAATTCGAGTCTCCCTCGAAACGGGCCCCACCCCCGTGCTAGCAGCACTCCTTAAACAGGGAGGGGTGCCGGCAAGAAGAACGGTAACGGTGAGCTGAAACTCTCAGGGGGCGAGAAATACGGATCGAAGCTTCCGTGCATCTGCCGTCGTCGCTTCCGCTCCAGTTTCGCATCGAAACAGCGAGTATCGACGGTATATCGCGACCTGGCCAACGGAAAAAAAGAGAATGCAAATTCTTTCCCTTCTTTCCTCCGTTTTTGTTCCTCCTCTCCTTCAGTCGGCGACCCCAATAACTTGCTCGCGACGGTTATTCGTCGCTGAGAGTGACAGAGAGAGTGACAGAGAGAGAGCGAGAGAGAGAGAGAGAGAGAGAGAGAGAGAGAGAGAGAGAGAGAGAGAGAAAGAGGAGGGGGGCGAAAGGGGTGGGAAGAGGAGCGAGAGGAGCCTCCGTCAAATAAATTTGAATATCGATGCCCATTGAATCTGATCGAAGGGTTCGGCAGAAGTCTCCTTTCACGGGCGAAAGGGTTGCGATTTGAATATTCTCGTCGGGGTAACTAGATGGCAGATCCTCGGTAGGGGAGACAGGGGGTTCTCCCTCCCCTTCCTTCGCCCCTTTGCTTTTTTCTCCTATTTGTATACTTCGCGAGTCGCATTGTGTCCGCGAGGAAAACCCAACACCCAGCCACCAGCCCCGGGGCCATTCTGTTCCATTATTAAAGTAATCAGCGTCATTGTGACGGGTGTTCGGTTTTGACTAATACATTACGGGAGGGGCGGGCTCGATCGGCAGGTAACCGTTTCGCCTTGGATATCGAAGATCGAACCGTTCCACGTTCACTGGGACAAGCTACCATCTACCTGACCCCATTTCTCTGCCTGGCAGGGAATTTTTTCGAGCACCGCCGAAGCGGTTTTGGTAAAAGTTGGGAGCCTGCTTCTGTTTTCGCTGCTGTCGGGCTGCCGGGATTCGGGCTTTTGGAAAAGTCAATTGAGCTCGAGGGGCTGAGGAATCGTAGATTTGTGCCAATTTTGGGAGGTAGTGGAATGAGGGGGAATGGGAGCTTTCAGAACGTCAAGTTTTTGCAGATTTATCTGGCGTTAACCTGTCTCTTTGGGGAGACCCATTTGTTCATATTCTTTATGACAAATGGCAGCAGGTTATAGTTGCCATTTTCAGGACCTTGATAAAATTACTTGTTTGGAGTGCTGGCAAGGCAAGTGTCGCGGTTTAATTGACGGTCAAAGGAGAAGCCTTTGTTTTGTAAGGTATGCTTGAAAAGTTCTTTTAGTCATAGTGACTGATTGTGAGATCATTTTCAAACATTGCTGTTAAACATTATTATGTATTAATTTTGATATATTAGTGTTGTAAGGCCTTATCTTTTTCATTCAAAGCATTAATTATTGCGTTAATTAACGTGATAGTAAATATTAAAATTGTGCATTTGTTTAATATATTAAGAATATTGGAAATGCAGGACATTTTAAAAGTCTTTACATATTTCGTAGGACACAGTTGTGACGTTCTATGCGTTTGTCTTCTGCTTAAGATATTCCAACTTCTTAGTGTTCTTTTTCAAGCATCAATTCAGTATCAACATTCAATTAGTAAATCACAGACCACTAAGAATATTAATAAACTGTATTTATTTATTCCATTTGCTGCTACATTTATCACTTTCACTGAATCAGTTGCTTATTAAAAGAAAATATTAATATACATAGAAGTAATAGATACTACAGTTAGTACATTTTTTAATTCAGAAGCTATTAAATTTTGTGAAGCAAGCACTCATCAGTTATTGGTAAAACAATGGCAAGAAGTCGTTGAAAAAGATGGAAAACACATTAATGATTAAACTAATTTCGTTGTATGTTTTTGTTCGTAATAATGTTTAAACAAAAATACGCAAAGGCTACTGAAATAACCTAATACAATTACGTCTGTATACCAACATCTATCAAGTAAATTTTATTCTAAAAAAATACTCTATCAACAGTCACATTTTCTTTTAAAATGAGGCACAAGTGCAAATAATTTCGGTACATGTGTCTATATGAATTTTACTTATTCTTTCTAAAGTCTGAGAAAGCAAGTGCTATGCCAACGCATTTCACTAAATCAAGTGCATATACTCTCAAAGCTCTCAAACGTCTGCAACTAACAGTCACAAGTCTTCATTAAATCCTGATGTAAATCCCCCCCGGGCCATTGTCGCGAATCTTTCGAATTTGTAACAGAATCGTTTCCCACTAGGCCCGGCTACCTGAGCCCGTGAAAATAGCCCGGGCAGGGCATTTATTAAAAGTTCCAGCGAACTGCGCATTCGAGGACGCGGCTGACGGGCCCGGGTTAAAAAGAACGATTCGAGGGCCGAGCTGCCTGAAGTGCTCTCGACGCGATGCAGGCTATCTCCAAATCGCGGCACCCATCGAGTGCCCTCGAAGATAAAAATCAAAATTCTATGCGCGGAGGCAAAGGTGCGAAGCCCCGCGCACGCATGGCTGACCGTATTGTTCGCCCTCTGACGTCTTAACTAAGTCCTAGCCGGAGGAACGGAATGAAAAAACCGGGGCCTGGCCCAGTTTAGAAGCTCCTCTGTCCCGCCACCGGTCAGGGAGATCGCGATTTTCCGCATCTGTCGCGTGGATGGACGCCGGATGAAAAGAGGTGTCCCTCGCGGTGAAACGAGTTAATACGATTGCCACGGGGCCCCTGGACGACCGTAACCCGTCGAGGCCTCTCCATGGAGGGGCCCCGATCTGATCCGCGATAAGGCCAGAAGTGGCATTTCATTTGCGCGGGCCGTGAACGATGATGAGCGACTCGATTCGTGCGGGCAATGGCCACGAGTGGCGCAGACCCGATATTGTTGGCGGAGTGAATGGTCGAAGTTTTTGGAGACTCGAGTGGAGACCGGGGCTCGTGGAGTCGGTGAACGAACGATTTCGAAGGTTGCGCTTTTTTTGAGAGCCATGGGGTGGGATCGGGTTTAACGTGCGATGATGGTCGAAGAAGAGAAGTGAGAATACCATAATCGTGGCAGGATTGTTTCAGATAAGTTGTGAGATGAAGTAGCGGTTAAATTAAATAAAACACGATGTTTACGGTGTAGAATTCTTCCGATGTGGGTAGCATTTTATGGAACTTGAAGATCTTTGCAAAACTTTAAAAGACTGAAACTGTATTATAAAAGGGTGGAGTTTAAAAGTTAAAAAAATTAAATATTTTTTATAAGTTATGCCACCCTGATTTGTTCCTTTAGCTATGCAAACACTATGTAAAAACATTGGACAATACATTCTTATGTTTAGGGGTAGCTCAAGTGAGTCAAAGATTAATTATAGGTAGAAATTATTATTTTAATTTATACGTTTACATTTACATTTATATTTGATAACACTCTGCGACAAGATTTTTTAACCATAATGACATGTATCGTTTTTGATAGATTTTTGCTTGCTAAGAATGTATTTGGCCATAAAAATGGTATAGCACGTCAAGATTTTAAGAAAAGTGAGGTTTAATATACCAAAAAAGCCTATTTGCGCATATTCAAGCCAATATATAAAAAGCACGGTAGGTCCTAGCAAAAATCCAACCAAATACTCGAATTCAGCAAGAATAAATGTACAAAATACTTATATTACTTTAGGAGTTAAAAGAAATTCTAAGCAAGCTACCGTGCACAGAAATTGTAAGAGACTATATGGCGCACTAGAAACTCAATAAATGGACGAAAAAGATGTACATATTGTTATTGGTCTTTGAGGATGCCGATTCCGAATCGGACATAGGATTTTTAAAATTAATTAGCTATTTTGTCACATTGAAACTCACTTTTCCAAAAATCCTGACGTGCTACGCTATTTTTATGGCGGAATTCGTTTTCAACCATCAAAAATTCATCGGGAACGATATATTTCATTAAGGTTATACAAAAATCGCATCTTTTTGTCGGACAGTGTAATTTGTTAAACGTATTGTTCACAGAAGCTCAGACATCAGACAGTGTCTGGTTCCCGCTGCCAGGGTACAATCTACTGATTGTTTCACTTAATTATACGTCAGATGGGGCACAATGATACCTTTTCTCAGTTTCTATTTTTCTAAATGAACAAATGAATGCATTTGAAAAAATTTCTAGTTTCCAATGCCCTTCCATATAATTATTATGTATATATAATTATTTCTGTACATTGGAAATTTCACCATCATTCAGCTACCCCTAAATATAGATCAACTGTGCTTATATTCTGCTTGATTTTACTTTTTATAAAAAGGAACAAATTGAGAAGGTAAGAAGATCATATTTTCATAGTTGAAAATTACGCTCCACCGTACTGTACTATTTTCACAGCTCCACAATAAACAACACCAAAAAAATACATTTTTGAGGTATTTATAGTTTCAATTGCAGCTCCGCCATAAACGTACTCCACCTAACGAGTTATATTTCATAGTTTATAACACCTCATATAAAAATCGGATTTACATTCACAATAACTTGCATGCTTGAATATATTTTACACCGTCCCGACACATAGATCCTGCATCCCTTTTGAACATCCCAGTTGAAGAAACAGTTACACAAGTAGAGTAAAATTAGAATACACTGTGGTAGCTGCCAGTGGTGGCCATCAACCCCCGAAACGTTCGCTTCCGATTCTATCCACCACCGCAATGCGTGTCCCTTTTCTGCCCAGTTGTCTCGTTAATCCTCGATTATTACCCATCGATCGACCTGTCAGTCTCGCCGAGAACTCCATCGGCCCGGGCCCGGAAGTCTGCAGCGGAGAAAAGCGGAGCATCGAATCCGATTTTTTACGGCGGATAACGAGACTCTCGATGGTCGAGATCGCCTGCCTGGTCGATCATTAATAATCGTCGACGGATAGCCGTGGATCTCCGTATAAAAATCACATTACGATAAGCAATAGTTGTCACGGCCACTGGCCCCGAGCCGTTTCGACCCTCCCCGCTGCCGCGGCACGACGATTCAGGTAGCCAACGTCGCCGACTATGGTCCACGGTCGTTTTCCATACGCGTATGGGGGGCCCCACCTGGGCCCCCGTGCGTGTGCGTTCGCCGCGTGTGCGTGCACGCTCGTATCAGGGTAGGAGACGCACATGGGACCCCATAGAATATGCATGTGTTTTGTATTCAGGAATATGTTAACCCTTTCGCTTAGTCTTTCGATTGGCACCACGGAGGCAACACCTCTGACACGCTCACTTCGTTTGCCACGCTCTGCGACCGAGTTTCGTGTGATTCCACTGCAGATCCGTGGACTCGGCGATGGGAACCATGGGGGTGGATGGTCCTGAAGCTTCCTCGATGCTTGGAGACTCGAGGTTGGTAATTGTTTCGTTCCCTCTTTGTCGGTGTAGTGGTGTAATTAAGAGATTTGTGGGGAAATACACTTCGGCTGTTTTCTTTGGGGGTTAGTTTCTTATTAAATTTCTTTCCTGGATACTTGAGACATTTTGGAGGCAGATGGTGCATATCTAAGTACTTCCTGTATGAAGTATTTGTATCTTTTTCTTTGGGATATTGAATATTATGTTGTTAGGAAGTTATATATTTTTAGTTTTATATATATTATTCTCATTGTCACTGCTTCTACCCGTTCCCTCTAATCTATTTCAGTGGAAATGATTAGTCTCGAAATTGTTTGAATTTCTTTTTGCCCTTATACAATAAAATTTCAGTGGCCTGTATTTTGTTTGAAAATATAAAAAACGGTCCCCGCGAACTCTCCTCGCGATCAAGTACCGAATCGTTGCACCCAAGTGAAACTTCCTCCCAGCCCGGCTCTCGACAAAGGAATTTCATTTTTTCTTCGCCTTCCTTTTCTCATTTTAACGGCGGGTTATTCCCCGTCGGGGGACATTTCGATCGCGTTATACGCGCCGTAGACACGGAATAATGCAAAAGTAATATCGGGCTCGGAGCATCGTGTAATAGCGGCCTTAAAATATGATCGACGGAAAAATGGAGCGATAAACTTCTCATTGAGTCGTCCGTCGTTAGGGGATGTTCGAATACGCCCGTTTCGCGCGTTTTATTCCGTCATGCAGGCGGCGGGAATAAAATTATTTGTCGCGCGGCCTGGAACGCGGGATCCGCGCGGAGAACGAGGTTTATCGCGCAGCCGATGTTGATTCCCGCGTTTCGCCACTCATTCTTGCACGTGAAAATATTTTCTGTTGGTCGGCACTCGGTGGGAATATAACTTGAGTGGTTAGGGCAATTTCGGTTAAGATTTGTTGCATAGCTCAGTAATAAAGTGTTGTAAAGGATGATAAATATTCAAACTGGTTAGGAAAATGTTTTCCTTGACGGTTTGTGAACATGGTGTTAAGGCATGACTGATTTAAACACAGGTTTACGCAGAGTTAGACAATCTTAACACTAGAACTACCAACAATTAATTTATACCCAATTCTACCAGACCAGTCAACGTGACTGGTTTTTTATAAAGTGCGGGATGCGAGGAAAATAAACCTTTATTCAAATTTTTTAATTTTAGGTTGTTAAGAAATATACACATAATATTATACATATCTATACTACTTAGAAATACACCTTTTTCATACTTAAATTTGTAAAATCAGTAAAAACTTTTGTGGGAAAGCATTTTAGTTACATTATGATGCAGTTGAATGTTATTGAAACTTGAATTATACAGTATTATTGGAGGATTCATTTTATTTTTAACTGTTTTATACTTGTATATCATTTACCAGAAGTTTTCTGATGCTATAATAGCCTTAGAATTATAATATTAGACACTTCACACTAGTTGTTTCGATCAATTGATTACAAAAATAAATAAACAATTAGTAAAGCGAATCTTTTCCAAATGATGCTTTAAATTAATGGAGTTACAGCAAATGAGCTTGATAACATGATAATATTCGTAAAAAGGAAAGGAAGAATAGCAACTTGTGACCTGAAAGTCCAAAAAATTTATTCATCAAATTCTTTTTCTTCTGAAGGAGAACATCCTTCGACATTCTGTGGCGTATACACGAGGTTCGTCGATTCGACGACACTAAAATGGCTCGCAGCCATTTTGTAAAGGTCACCCTTCGACGCCACCCCTGCAGTACCGTGGCCACCGACCCCTAACTCGAATCGGTTCAATTACCCAGAAATGGCGTGGTTCACCGTGTCCTCCGACGACGTCCCGCTGCGAAACAGTTGACCACTGGTCACTCGCTGCTTGACCGTGAATAATTTGATTCCACGCGCGATGTGGAGGCCATTGAAGAGGAGTCGAGCGAGCGCGAAATTAGATTTGACATTAAACACGCGCTTCCTTGCAGCCCCTTTCACCTGCTATTCTTTTCCAACGTTTTCTGAAAGCAGTTTCACCTTACTCCACACAAATTTAGACTAGGATTGAAACTTTGGCTTAGGCCGTTTCAGGACTTTGCAGTGTATTCTCACAGGACGTTTCATAATTATTACAGTCTTCCAATGTTAATTAACTACTTAGTGAAGGTAAAGAAGCAGGATTCCAATAAATATACTTCTAGAAACTAAATAACAATCAGCCGTTGAAGAATTCAGCAAATCTTGGCTAATTGTTCCTCACTCATTACATAGAACTAGACGTAGGCAAAATCTTTATTTAAATACGATTTGGAGTACTGAATAAAAGTTAAAAAAATTATTCGTCACAAAGTTAACTCAGGTCAAGAACGAGAGACGAATAATTCTTTTAACATTCATTCGTTACTACTTAGCTTTACAACTCGGCTTCGCCCAAGATTTAGATTCTGATTTCATAGAAAAAATATGTTTTTCGTTTTTATTTGTGAAAATAGTCACATTCCTCTGGATTAATCAGGCATAATTAGCTGATGCGCATTTCGTGATCCCAGAGTTTATCGTCCGAAAGTTTTTGGGCAACAGGCAAACACACAAAAATATAGAAGCTCTCTGTTTTATATATATTTAGATCTGAAATTGTATTTAAAAACTTTGCACGTCATTCTCTTTCCCTGGGGCGGATTCCTGTTCCCCAAGGAAATACCCTCCCTTTAATACATTTTCAAAAAGAACCATATCAGAGTCTCAAGTTCCATTAACTCCTCATCAACGCACAAGTTCAAACACACTTCTCATAAAGCTCGACCACTGTTCACCAGCCTAAAAGAAGGGCGGCCCGTGAATACAATATTTACTAATACCTGCGGTGTCGAGGGGGCAGGAAAGTGGAAATAAAATGGTAAAAATCGACAGTGCGGTGTCCGTGGCCCGTCGATAAATCACCAGCTAATGCTCTCGAGGGCGCGTGCCGCAGAAAGGAGTGACCGGACATTATCGTCCAGGTCAATTCGCTGCGGCGGCAAGAGGAGGGGGAAGCCTGAATTTCCGGTTCTGCGTCTCGTGGCCAATCCAGCAGAGGTCAGCGGGGCCCCTGACCCAGGTCGAGGGTCAGCCCAAACAATCTTTCCCCGGGGTCAGCCCACCGCGTTTACGCTGCTGATTTATGGCCTGCTTCCACGCACGGTACGTGCGCCGACGACTTCGGCCGGCCCCGCTGTCGAAAAGTGACCGTGGTCGATCCACGCTCGCGACAGAGACTAATCGAGGCACAGGCCTTTCGACTTCGACGGAAGCTGCTTCTTCTTGTGCGGGAACGGAGGCGAGTTGTACCGGAAGCGATGGTGCATCTGCGGGTTCAATTGGGGTGTCAAGTGGCGGTGGAAATTTGCTGCGGTGAATTCGTGGTGGATAGTTAAATAGAAGTTTTTAGAAGCTGCGAATGTTTAGTTGACACTTTTGCTCGCGGCATTCGAAATTGTTCAGCTCGTGAAATAGAAATGGTGAAATCAGTGGATTTTTTGGAAAGTCTTGACACGTTCTTACACATTTTGGAACTTTATAAATGTGTTATACTTATTTAGCTTATGGTTTCTTGTGAATTGGAAAGTTATTTATTATGAAAGTGTAAAACGCACGGCAGAGCGGAACAAATAAGTTTTTTTTAAACTAAAAGTGGAAGAATTACGAGCAAGATTTTGTACAATGAAACAGAACATATTAAAGAAACTGAGACATTGAGAGCTACAGCTGACTAGCCCTAGTATCTACTATAAAAATAGGGTTTGAACAGCATTTTGTTTTGCAGGCGTTGTTGCCAGTACAGTGATAATGTTTAGCCTCCGATTCTATTCGGAATGCTTTCGAATGAAGATATAATTAGTTTTCCATTTAATTTTAATAAGTGTTGCACACAGATGTCATCACAAAATTTCAATGCAACAAGTGCTTTCGTTATGCCATATCTTTTTAAATTGAAAAAAGATACTTCCTATTTTAGTACAGCTAATTGGAATGCATTACTGCTACCAACTCAATTTAGCAATTTCGGTACCCGAATTTCTAACACTTTCCTTCCAACAAGAAGTGAAACGTGTCCCCGAATCAGTCCACAGCTTGGAAGGTGCTGGAAACGTGAAACACAGTAGCGTTAATACAGTTACCCCTGAAATTTGCGTGAAACGCAAGTGTGCAACGAATAATCCCCGGCGTTCCGATGAAAAATTAACCCCCAGCTTGGCGAAACCACCCCATCTCGTTTTCCCAGCATCGCGGTCCCGGCGTACTGCCGCGTTTCGCAGCCGAGTCCGCAGTGTTTCGAGGCAGCGGCCCCGGCCGCGACCGAAGTAATGCCAGGAGGAGACAGCAGAAAACAGCGTGCGCGCCGTTACCGGTGGCAGAGATTTCTAAGGAGCGACGCTGAACGCAAATTGGCGCAAATTGGCGGCGGTGCCTGCGCGCAGGACGCAAAGCTGCACAAGACGCTAAGCCACTGGCAAGCAATTGCAAAGACCTCGGTGCGACGGAGTCAGCCAGGATCTGCCAAAGGAGGAGCAGGGGTTAGAGGCGGCAGGGTGAAAGCGTATCACGCGGTGAGAAAAGAGGAGAGCCGTGAGACAGAGAGCGCCGGAGGAACGGTGGAAAGGAGGCGAGAGAGGCAGGATTCGACAAAAGGGAATAGAGCTAGAGTAGGAAGGAGGTGCGGGACAGAGGAGGAGAGGGAAGATCGTTAGGCATGTTACGTCTTGCATCCTGCCAGGACGATGGAACAGCCGGTAGACTCTATCGTGTACCGCTTCACGTACACCGTGCCCCTTCTGTTCCTTCGGTATACGTACGCGCAAGGACGTACGCTGGGGTGGTTTTGGCAAGCCCATCCCACGACCCGTCTTTCGAAAACCACCCGCCCGCCCCCTTGAATAGCGAGGGCGACGAACCAACGCCACACTCGCGCAAGATGGCTCGTGACCGTGGAAATGGCGCTGCTTCTGCTTGGGGGACGTTTTCTTTGGGTCAGAATCGAATTTTTAATTGGGTGCGGGTGGTGGTTCTTGTCATCCGTGAAAAATAGTGAAGGGACTTGTTCATTGCAACATTGTCTTTTCGGTGTTTTATCTGTAATTGCTTTGTAAGAGAGTTTTAGGGGATGATTGTGGTTTTAGGAAATATTAAAGTGCAGGAGGGAAAATTGTTATATCAGTTTCCCAGGGTAAGGTGAAGGATAAATAGCTGAAATTAGTGGAGAGTGTAGGGTGAATTACTCTGATGGATCATGAGACGCGGGGGTATTATAGTAGAGGAGTCAGCGAAAATCGATTGGAGGTAGGTCGATTCCTTCCCTAGCTAAGCTGGCGAGGCAAGTTCGAAACTGCTTCGCTGGGTACTCCTTATTGACTGGCAGGGAACGGGGCACCTTGGCAAGCTCGATGGGGTTGCTCAGGCAACTTCAAATTAATTTCAAACATAGGGAGAAACAATACTTAATGCCGGGGCCGTAGGAGGCAGGACGTCTCAAGTAGCATCCCATAATAATTATTTTCCAATGGGAACTGGAATTGTCGGTGGGGATCAGGCTCGCGACCTTCCGCCCCCGTCGCTGGGGGGGAAACTTTGCGAGAACGTCTGCTGAAGATGTCAAGATGACGTCGAGGCTGGTTGGATGTGGCTCCGGAATGAATGGAACACTTTTGATCATTACACAATGGCGTGTCTGCTACATATAATGAGGGAGAAAGTCTGAAAGTTTCATTGCGTATGTCGTTGAACGTGCTCCCCCATTACACCAGAAACTCCTGCAACTATTATATTAGAAGCCACGACATAGTCTCACGTTCATTTCGAATCTTCACTAAATCAATGCATTGATAAGCAGTGAGGTTTAAAATGAAAAAGCAGATAAAGAATTCGAATTAGAAAACCACCATAGCGTGCTAGTAATTAACATATATTTTTAAAACGAAAAAGAGACTCATTACAAAGAGGGAAAAATTATAAATCCACATACAATTCGAAAGAAAATACATTTCGCCCAAAAATAAGATTTCACCACCCCCAAAGCGGTCCCGCGTGAGATTCACTTAGCGCCCAGGCTGCACCCCCTTGGAATCACCAGCGAACGCGAGAGATTCCAAAGAAACGCGGCCGCCGCGAAAATGCGAGAACGTTGTCATCGGTTTCGAGGCGGAGCGTGTCATAAGGATTCGTTGCTCGCGGGAGGAGAGGAGCAGGAACGGCCGATGTTAATGGAATTCGATCCGGGGAACGGGGGATGGCCCGGAGACGTCTCCCAGGACAGGGGAAGACAGAGAAACGCGAAACGCTTCGTGGAGTGGTCGTATAATTACGAGGAGAAGACTCAAAGATGCTGCCACTGCAATCTGCTACTTTGCGGAGCGCGTTTCGGAGAGATGCAGGCGGTCTCGCAGCCCCGAGGACACCAACCCCCCGCGGGCCACGGCGTGGCTCACAATTTCGCGAGACATGCACGCTTAATCGTCTCGCTTTATTCGACGATACGGGATATATTCGTAAAACGGAAGATCCAACGGGAAACTCGGGGCTGCAGTTGTGTCTGAGATTAAATTCGCGCCGCTGTCTATGAAGATGAAGGGGGTGCGCTTTCTTAATGGCGAATTTAGGGGCGGATTTCGAACAATGGAGGGTGTTGAGTTTGATTTTTTTTTATGTGCGAGCAAGGTCTGAGGAGAAAACATTCTCAGTAGAGGGATGGAATATCAAGTAAATATTGGTATTGTTCGAGGGTTTAGATAATGATAAAATTATTATATATATTATTAGCTTTTAATGGATTACACGGTGCGAGAAAATAAAATACAAACATTACGTGTCATTATTAATAATACTTAATCATAAAATTGTTTTTGTTTAGAGGTAATAGAAAATTAGTATTTGCTCTTTATTTTAACCCTTCGTTGACACACCTCCTTTTTCAATCAACTTTGACACACCTGGGTGGCTCACACCCAGAGCAATTTTTGAACGAGTGCCATTTTCATCCAAAGAATCCAATTATTATGAAAAAAATCATGGATCAATTTCAAGGTCTCTATAATGTATTCCAATAATTTATTTATTGAAATTTCATCACAGTTTTTGTAAAATAATTCTACATTACCACATGTCGAGAAAAAACGAAGAAAATCTTAAAAAAATTGTAACTTTTACAAATGTCAATATTAAAAGCTAAAAATCTACAGAGTTGATGTTCGGATATAATATTTTAGGAGAAAAAATAATTTGTAAGTCGACTTTGAGAAAAAAGGTATTTATTTTGCATACAAAAGGTTCAGAGAGTCAAAATCGGCTTATGGGTGGTTCACACCCAGAGAGTCAACGAAGGGTTAACGTCGTGCCACATGTTAATAGAACGCGTAATCTTTGTAGCTATCCTATTTTCTCGCATTGTGTAATCCATTTAGCAACTAATAATCTATATAGGCATAATTTTGTCCGAGCAGTACCAATATTTACTTGATAGGTATGCCGACTTCTTAGTTGTTGGAATTGTGAAGTAGAAGTAAGAATACTCGTCAATTAAGTGCTAGGAATTGTAGGTGATACGCGTATCTATTGCCTGGAGAAGTGTCGCGGTATTCTTGGACCAAGATACAGAGGGTTGGAAAGCGCAGTGTGCTCCAGCAGAATGCAAAGCAACAGAGGGGTTGGAATATTTTACGACAATGGATACTTGAACGTCGTAAAGCGCGAATGAAGTAAAAACAGACGAGCAGATTGTAATCAAACTTTACAGCGTGAGAATTCGCTACACGCATTCCACTACGCCACAAGCTTTTCAACTTTTAAAGAATACTTTCCTCGTGTTCGTTATTTAATGTTTCTTATTACTGTAAATGATTACTGCGACCGAAATCTTGATACCAGTATTAGGAAATTGAGGGAAACTAATTTACATTCGGGTGTGTGAACCATTTTAAACTAAGCCCTAATTCATTTTATCCAATCATATAATTAATTATAATAATTGATGCCTTGCATCTGTGTCACCTTCAGTTTATATACCCAACTATCATCCAGTTTCTCCAATATCAGTAGATATAAAATATAAAATTATTCAAGCACCAGCCGTGTCTAGTGGGCCAGCGGTGGCTCAGCTTATTTATTGAAAGTGGAACTTTCATATAACGGAAGAAACTATTTCTCAATAAAGTGTCAACATGAAAATGAAGTAAAAAATGCTGAAATTGTGTAGAATAACACAACAATTATTCTTCTATAAATAATTGAATAACACAACTACTATTCTTCTATAAATAATTTAATATCACAATCTACTTATCGTTTTTCATAGTCCTACCAATATTTGAATTTCTACCGCGACACGAAATGTCTTAATATAATCTGGTCGCGTAAATGCAATATTCAAAATCTACATCCCCCGCTATTTACCATTAGAAGTTTGTGCAAATATATATTTTTACAGGGAAGGACTGTACTAGTGGAATTTTGATGGAAATATGTTTCGTCATTAGAAGATTTCAAAAATATATATCTTATTTTGCATATTTGTACAGAATATTCGATGTCATAAATATCATACTTGCACAAACATCCGCGTCGCTAACAAACCACCCTCGCCCGCGCCTCAGTCTCGTCCATTCCCTCGGCCGTTACTTCCACCCCAAAAACGCAGCGCTCAGTGGAAGCCGGCGTTTGCAGCTACTATCGACTCTCGTGGCGCGTAACATCCGTGCCACGAGGCGATAAAAGAAATCTGGCCGGCGTTCCGCGATCGAAGACCCGAAAGGCGAGAGGCAGGAGCGGCGTAGGGCGCGAGCAGCAACCCCTCGACATAGGCTCCCGTGGCTGGAATTCTATGTGCGTGGGAGATCCCGTAGGATCAGGATCCCTGGTCGTCTTAACCAGCAACACGCTGGATCCCCTCTTGGCAAGCCCAGAAGGTTACCATGACGACCAACACGTGACGTAACCACCCACCGCCGTGCCCGCTGAAACAAATGAAGGCACGTCCTCCTTCGTATACCTCCTGCTCGCCACCTCCAGGCACCCCTCCTCCACTCCCCCCCCCCCACCCCCCCTCCCCCTTGCGTCCCTCCACCCGCACCAGCCGCGGCTCGCCTCTTCCCACCTGGACCTCCTCTCCTCACCTCTTTGTCCCGCTCTTTGCCTTTGCGATCCTCCGCCAGCCTCCTCCACTTGCGGGATCACCGCGAGCAAGTGGTCCAGAACGTGGGACGGGACTGGCGCGGAGGAAAGGACGAGGATGCTGGCAGGCAAAATTACAAGGACCTTAGCGCGGGTCCTCGGGAAACTTGGGTACGAAGCCCTCGTTGCGGGGAATATGCAGCCCGTACCTACCAAGGCAAGTTTCTGCTTTACGGGATCTGTTTCTCGGGGATACGCCGGGTCCGTGCAGCTCCGAAGCAAGATGGAGGTCGTGTAGACCGACCGGGTGGTCGTTTCGCGGCCATTCGAGCGAGTCGGAGCTGCTTTGGCGGTGATCTGTTCGTGGGGGCTGCAAATTTTCATTTCATTCCTAGCTTATTGGTGTAATTCAGGGTCAGTGGCGGACTGGCCGGAGTGTCAGCTTGCCTGATGGCAAACCCAACATTTTTCTATCTGGATTATATTACATTTTCTGCCAGAAATCGATTGTACTAAGTGGCGGATAGGTACTGATTAAATTTGGAAATTGCATGTCAATTTTAAAAACTGGGACACATGTGGCCTAGCTGTTTTTTGAGTGGAACATACCGGAAAAGTTAAACACTTCAGATCTTCTGCGGGTATCTTTTATAATGCATTTTTATTATATACAGATGTATTATACATACATATTATGAACGGATTTATAACATTATTACATCTTATGGCTTGTGATAAAGCAACAAGAATCAAGTATGAAAATTCCTAATGGGACATATGCGCCCCGGAAACGCATGGGCACTTTTCTATGCTCAATAAGATAAGTGAAAACATAATAATGTTAAAACTTTTAAGCAAAACAGTTATATCATACTATAAACTAAAAGGCTACTATAAAAATTATCAAAAAAAATTTTAACTGCAGCCAGACACGCTGCTAAAATAAAACTTATCTAGCACGTTACTACGTTGCTTATTCTCATGATTGCCAATCAAAGATAGTAGTATAACTAAAAAAGAATAAAACAACGCACCAATGTGGCACGTACTGCTCCACAGACGATCACAAACATTCACTGGGAAATTGTCTCAAAAGGTTTAAACATTAGAGAATACGTTAAAAATGTTAATGACCTTTTAGTAGCTGGAAAATTGGAATATTGGAAGTTCCAATATTATAGTAATAACATACAGTAGTATACAACTAAAATTTACGATTTAACTGACTTTTACACTAAAATTTGTAGTTGCGAGTGGGCCCCCTTTGTCTTCTGGCAACCAATATTTTTAGACCCAGGTCGCCACTGTTCAGGGTTACCGTCAAGTGTGGTAGCTTTGACCAGAAAAGTAGATTTTAAACGAAATTCCTCTAGCAACTATTCTGTACCAGGTATTCTTCCCAGATAAGGTGCCCTGGGTACATTTAATTGCCTACTCCAAGATGCAGTTTTGTGGTCAATGTTACCCCACTAACTGTGAACTTCGCGAAGCGAATCCGGAGAGCCTATTCACTTCCTGCAATCAACAGATCGATCCCGGAAAATACGTAAGGCCGTCTGGAGCCGAAGTCGGATGCACTCGATGCTCTTTCATTATTTTGAAAAGTTCGACAAGCCAGAGTAGCGCCCTGGCGTCAAAGGACACGTGAAACACGCGCGGGGGTGCCTTTATGCAAAACTAGGGCCGTCGTTCCCTCGAACGTCTCGCCGGAGAAAAGAAACGGCACAGGGTGGAAGAGGGGGAGGGGGGAGGGGGGGAGAAGGGGAAGCGGATACAATGTTCCAGTTTCTTTGATGGAAGACGCCCTTTTGATTCCCTGCCCGGTGCACCATCTTCTCCGTGCCCCGAAGAAGGATTCAATTCCGTGCTCGCAACACGCCTCGGTTCTCACGACTTCTTTTTACGGGTCCCCCGCTATTCTCTCTCGGCCGTTCCACTCCGCCGGCATTTCCTACCTTCCGGCGGACTCCCATCGCCGCCCTTACGCCGGGAATACGTAACGAGAGGGCGCGTGGTCGAAATTCGAATCAGAGAGGCCCCGGGCGGGGCACGGAAGTCCTCGCGGTGGAAAAGGTTTCCCTGCTTCCACATCCAAATCTCTCACCCCCCCGTTCGTTTCTTTCAACCAACCGTTCGATCGTCGAACTGCCCACCTTCCATCTCGCCCCTCGCCCACGAATTTCATTCCGCGAGGATGCCTGCGAGGTGCCCCCCCCCCCTCCCCGTTTCGGCTCGTTCCCTTTCCTGCTTCCTAACTCGGCGATTCGAGGTCGGGATAAGGGAAGCGGAATTTTCGTCTCTGCAGTTGTCGCTGATTAAACTCGTCCATCGGTTCTTCCGCTCGATCGCCCTCCCTTTCTCTTCCCGCGCCTCTGCTCCTCTGTCCCCCCCCCCCCCCCCCAAGCAAATATCCACTGTCTTCGCCCGGTATTTCCCTTCTTTTTTCGCTCGTTCGCGGGAAATTGTTCGGGCGAAACCTTTTGGTATCCCACGCACATCTTAAGTTTGCATGATTTCTCCGCGGGGAATCGGCTCCCTTTACCGTGCGCCGTAAAGGGGATGAAAGTTGCGCGGATCTTGGGGGCTTAGTCGGGCTAATCCTTCGGCACCGCTGCTTGAAAGATTGAATACGATGCCGGGCCCGGGGTGGTCCTGAAACATGTGGAGAAACTTTTTCGTCCCGAAACGCCGGGGTTTATTAGATTGTGTGTACGGGGGAGCAGGGTGGGGGACGGATATTGCGTCGCGGGAGTGGGTTTCGAGTAATCTAATTAGCGGGGGTTAATGGAACGGCGGAGGGTGGCGGGGACGCTGAAGAATTAGGTTTGAGCAGCTTCGTTAATTGATTTTCTGTAATTGCGACATCACGCTTTACAGATATTTCCCTTCGAAATTACTTCGCGAATTTTTCTGCCATCCCTTGCACAAGTTTCTCCCATTTGGCGATGTAATTAGATACCTTTTGATATAGATAACGTATAATTGTAATTGTTATACATACGATTGAGTTCTGAACTCGCAGAAACAAAGAATCTGAGACGAATCTGCGATCAAGTTCGATTCGCGATTGCGGAGGGGTGGAAGGGTGCAGGTTCCTATCTCGGGGTAGAGGGTCATAGCCGAACCCTCCTGATTCCAATTAATCGAGAAATAATTAGCAACACCGAGCGTGGACGATCGAGGTGGATGCACGTCGGTGCGGTTGAGGAGGGAACGGTAATAAAGGGTGGCGGGGCGTCGACCAACGCAAACGTTTGTCCCGCGTGTCGACGGTCGCGCCATTATCCCTTCAAATTGGTTATTTTCGGTAAATACCATTTTGAAAAGCCAATAACGCTGTTTTCCCCATTGTGTCAGCTTACCCCGTTACTCTGCGGACCCGGCGACCCTCCCCTCCCTGCTGGCAGCCAGCGGATATTTACGATTCTACCCCCGGCGCGCGCTCTTCACTCGACAGGGGTGTCCCTGGCGCTGGAGCCGACAAAAGTAATCCCGAAATCGGCACAGGTGATGCTGCTTTCAGTGGGAAAAAAAAAATCATCCGACGACTCCCTGCGGAACGTAAGGTAGGAAACGGGGAGGGGTGGAAGCGCGCGCCAGGTAGGAAAAGCAACCCCCTGTAGCATCGGGCAGAGCCACGGGAAAAGAGTCGATGCTCGATGTGTACGCCAGATAGATGATCGCCGGTGGAGAGAATCGGGGGATGGGAAAGGAGCAGGTCGAAAGTGTGGAAGCCAATTTTTCGAGTGGAGGGTGCACCGGTGGGAAGATAAGGGATGCCTTTTCTGCCGCGCAGGCAACGAGTCGTGAAGTCACATTCTGCGTTCTGCTGTTTACGGTACACTTGAAATTATCCACGAATAATTTCCCCTCGCACTACCATAATTGGGATCAATTACCATTTCCCAAACTCAATCTAGCCACCCCGAACTATTCTTCGCGACGCGGCTGAGGCAAGTTACCCGAATAAAAACTTTCATCTCCCCTTCGAGTTTCCTCGCGACGAGCCCTGTCGCCGAGAAACCACGTCACAAACATTCCACGGAAAGAAAATTCGGTAATGGCCCCCGCGTCAAAGGACGCAGCGGTACGAGGCTCGGGATCAGCCCCCTGGAGGGAGCGGAGGAAATCCAGCGTGAAAGAAGCGACACGCTAAAATAATCTTAATCCCTATCTCGGCGAGGGGCTTATAATCCCGCGACTTCCGTGGATGCGGCGGCTCCGCGGAAGGGTGCCGGCGGCCGCGAAGGAAGCGCGAGGAACGGGAAAAGGAGCGCGCCACGTGAAATTCTCCACGCCGACGCGGAAGAAAGGGAGCGCGCAAAAAGCGGGAGAGAGATGAAAAGAGGGGCAAGGCGAGAGCGAGACGGTGGTACCGGGCGCCGAGCGGGAGAGAGAGACAAGAAGGGGGGTTGGGGGTGAGAGAGAAGTGAGAACGAGAGAAAGAGGGCTCAAGGTAAACCTCCCCCGGGGCGTCGGCCTTGAACTACATTTTTAATTGCGACTTCCACGCGCTCCCCCCGCCCCGCGGGCTCCTCCAGACGATAAAAACAAAAGAGAAACAGTTTTCTGTCGACGGCGTCGCCGCCGCCAGCGTCCCACCCCCTGCTCCTTTCGCCCCGTTAACCCCCTCCAGAGGCGCGTTATCAACGGGGGCCAACTTCTGCCACCCCCCTTTTCTCTTCCGCTTCCAGCACCAACCGCCGTCTCTTTTCCACCGCCCCCCCCCCCCCCGCGCGCGCGACCTCTCCACCCCCTTTCTACGTGCAACAAGTAGCGCGTTCATTTAAGACGTGTCGGCGTTCTTTTGTTCGTTTTAAAAAGGCAAAGCACCGGCAAAGTTCCGCTTTAACGGGGAGAGACCGTGCCAGCCGCGCCGAACGGCGCTCGTCGGCGCGCGGGCAGCCCGCGAGAGACGCCCGCCTCTTCTCCTACGTTCCGGCGACTTCGCGATACAGGGGACACGACTCGCTCGTCTTCAGCGTGCACTTCCGAGCCGGGGTGTCTGTTGCTGCGACGGGGGCGCACGGTAATCCCTGATCTCCCTACGATTGCTCTCTCGGATGAAGAGTGGTTCTTTACTTTGGAGCGTTGGGAGATTAAAGTTGGTGGTTAAGTGGGTGACTATCTATGTAGAATTGCGGATCATGACTGGTTGCTGCTGGTATACCTACATATGTAGGTTGATACCACGAAACTCTGTCTCTGCAACTCGACAACCCCTAATAGCCCTGCATCTCCATTAGAGTCTGAAGGAAGATGATACATTCTGATACGAATTTCCCAGGAAAATTCGCAAACTGTTGCTGCTGCATAGGTTGTGGAAGGGCCGAAGGAAGCGGCCAGAGACAGGAGAAAAGGCAGGTCAGGTTGCCTTCTCCCGGCATATGGCTGCCAACGGGGTATATCCGCCTAGTTAGCGAACCGGGTCGCAGTGGAACGCCTCGTATACAAACTTCACGTGGAAACGGATGCGAGAGCGGTCCCAGCATCCCATTCAGTTCCCATTCAATGGACCATCTCGCTTCGTTAACCAGTCTGTCGCATTTTTTACCCATCACCTATATAGCATGCACACACGCACAACCCTCGCTACGGGCCAACCCTTTTTCTCGCAATTTGAATACATTGTACCCCCGGCCGACATACATATGTATATCCGACCGATACTTTCGGCTTCTAGAACCAACCCTCCTCCCCCCCCCCCTTCGCCACCCCGCGGCAACCGTACGTCTCAGTCTATTTCTCGCTCTTCCCCCCGCGCCGATTCCCTCGCACGCGTATCGCAGTTTCTACCTGGATAACCCGACGGGGGGTTTTGTTGTAGCTTGACCGAGTTTCTCTTCCCCCTCTGCCCGGGAGGGGCGGCTCGTTTCCCTCTTGCTCCCTCTCCCGGCCCCCTCTGCGAGGCCGATCTTCGATGGGACGGCGCGCACAATGCGTCTGATTTTGATTTATATGACGCGACCGACAGCTCGAATCGGCGAATCACCGATGGGCCAAGGGGTGCACCGCGACGGAAATTATAAATTCATGTCCCCACCCGTGGACGCGGGATCGTTTCGCTTCGGGCGATTTGCGTTCCTCCACGCGGAATCCCTGTGTCTTTCTCGCCCCCCCCCCCCCCCTCTTCTGGTGACCCTACACCCGTTCGGCGCCTGTTTTCCCTATTCACGAACTTTTGTCCCTTATGGCGATGGGCCCAACGAATGTCGAAACGAGTCGAGCGAAGCACGCGCGACGGTTGACGGATGGATAAAGCGAATAAAGAGAATAAAGTGAACGTTTGACTGGTGGATCGGGGAGTAACCGATTTAGGACTGGGTCAAATTGGCGGAAGAGATGCTTGGTCTCGATTCAAGTTCGGCTGATTCATTTTATGGTGGAGGAAATGACTTTTGGGCGACGTGAGGCTTAGTGGTGATTATAGCAGTGGTTCTTAACCGATGTTCCGCGAAATAATGAAACAAAATTCTTTCTTTACTGTTGTATATTCTATAATCTATCATTTTTATGCATATTTTTGTTGTTAGTTTTATGATCTTAGTGATTTTGGTGTTCCGCAAATTTTTCATATAATCAAAAGTGTTCCGTGACTTCGGAAAGGTTAAGCACCACTGGATTGCCGTTTACTCTACGAGATTCCAATGAAATTTATGTTTTCTTATATCGAATCTTCTTATAGTTCTTTCTTATACCGAAATTTTACTAAACAACGGCCTGCATGTGATAAATTTGTCAAATATTTCCTTGGGAGATTAAGGGGGAAAGCCACTGAGAAATTTCTTTTTTCCGCTTTTTCTTTTTGTGCATTTTCATAATATTTGGGCTTTCAAAAATATGCCTGCACAATTTCTAAGTGGGTCTCGAAAAATTCTGGGAGTTCCCGAAGGTTCTGTATTCGGTAGCGCAACGCTCAGAATCGAGTGCACGCTTAGGTAACTTGGTGTCAATGCCCAGAAAAGTTTATGTCCAAGAATCCAAATGTATCTAATAAGAGGAATTACGAGCTTATATATTGCTGAGAACTAGGTAGGGAATCACTGGTCACGACAAGAAAATAACTTCTGTCAAATCTTTGAACGCTATTATCTGCAAACGGCATTTTTCAAATTTGATTCAAAATTTTGATTCACTTGAAATTTTCAGTTGGAAAGTTACACGACCGCCCTTTTAGTAATTTTTTTGCAGAGCCTAACGTTATCGTATCCTATGGCCATACTACCCAACAAAAATTCAATCTAGAAGCGTGAAATATTAGTTAAATATATGTATTTTCAGTTTGTAATAAAGATTTTTCGTAGAAAGTTACATTTCATTACAAAAGAATGTCATGAAAATAGCCTTTATTTTGGACTGTCAGAGTGACATCCTTCCCTTAAACTTAACTAGACCAAAGTTTTTTTCGGAATAAGAAAACTCAAATTTTAAGTTCCCCCCAATATGGGCCACAAATACACAATTAATTCATTTCAAAATTCTATCATTCCCACTGAGCACATCCAGAGCTCTCAAATCCTTCGTAATAAACAACATGCCACTCCAGTATTATTTTCAAATGGTCTTGCATCATATATGTCAAATAAATAAATAAATAAATAAATAAATAAATTGGTATCAAACTCCACAAGCACTTATATACCTATCAAAATTCTTAATTAATACTCCGCCGATCAGATGGCCCAGAATATTCCCTCTCGTATCGCTCTCTCCGCGTTTATAACTAACCGATTTAAACGGTGTAACTTTGCCATCGGTTCTGGCTCAGCTGCATCGCTAATGAGTCCACGGTTAGTCGCGCAGCGCAGCGTCGCGCAAAGACAGTCCCGTGGAAGCGAGGTTGTGGTCCCGCGTGATCGGTAGACGAAACGCAGGAATTCCGCTTCGAAATTAACCGCGTACATAATTCGGCGAGTCGGCTTGACGGCTGGGGATCTGATTCGCCCTGATTTGTCCCTATAGACGCGAACGGGGGTGAATGTAATTCACCTCCGGCCTGTCCTACGTCTCCTCATCTCGATACCACCCTTGTCGGGACGGAGCGGGGGTCGCGCGAGCTTGCCATCAATAACTGATATTCGTCTTCCAACTAAGGAGCCTGAGAGCCTTGCAGCACCCTCCTGACACACATAAGCGGAAGCAGCCGCCCCTAAGTGGAGACGCGCACCGCGCGTTTCGAGGCTCCGCCGAGCGGATGCACTTTGTGCATCCACTGCTGCGGCGAGACGTAATTTTCGGGATAGTCGCCGTGGATCGAAGGAGATCTTGTAATGGCTGGCTTCGTCGCTCGGTTATACTGGGTGGACCCACTAACGGGGGACCATTCCCAACCCTAAAACTCTGATTCTAATAAAACTTCGTGTGAATGCAGAGCAAAAGAATTATATGTACAGTATTTGTAGAAAATTGAATGAGCTTTCAATATTATTTCAACAAAATTTCGATAGGGCTTACTATTTTTGAGAAATTCTTTGAACCAAAATCATTGATGAATTGTAAACTTTAAGGTCTGCTCGGCACCCTTTCCTGTTGTCCGATTGCAATAAACTTCATCAGGGATTATTTTCTTATGAAATGAAACCATAGTAGGGGGTGGGAGCAATGATACACGAAAATAAATATTGCGAGGCGTATGAAGAAGAGCCACCAGGAGCAATTTTACTTTTCTGTGGAAATTCACTCGAAAGGGATGCAGTCAGCCCTTAAAATTATCGCGTTTCTTCATTTCTTTCATCGGTATAACTTATATTGAAACTTTTGTTCCATTTCGTATCGTTACAAAATTATATTAGAAGTTGGAAATTCAAAATGTGTCGGCAAGCATTAAGCTTGGGATAATGAAATGTTAGTACATTTTTATTCAGAATTCGGCATTCTTTTGAATTTGTTGTATTGAAGAAACTGAAATTGACTCACGAATCTTGGTTATGTTTCCATTTATAAAAGAAATAGGTAGATATTATGTAATGCCCCCTGAAAACCATACAACTTTTGGACATATCAATTTTTCACCCTATAAGCTTTAGGATTTCATGGTGCCGAGGTATTCTTTACTTTCGCGGAGGTTCATATTTGGGGAACTCTGTTTCTTGGAGGAGGAGCACACTTAATTGCTGTTCTGTGTAGGATTTAGGGTGGTTCCATGGCAGAGGCTTTAAGCTTCTTTGTGGCATAGACTTTCTTGATAATATGATGGATGATTCTATCCTTCTTTTTTATAATATTTATGATCAGAGGGAGTGATAGGTTTCAGTTACAAATTGGTCAAAACAAATACAGGTACACAGACTCTGTAAAGTCTGCGGTTTTGAAGATACATCCACAAGCTTAGAACTCCTGAACTCCAGCAAGAATTAAAGAGTCCTTGTAGAATACACTGTAAATATCCAAAATCAAATTCTACCCTATAATAATATCATTGGCGCGCAGAATATTTTCCGCTAAAAATTGTTTACTTTTCATTTTGGCACTTACAGTGTTTTCTGCAAGAACTCTTCAATTGCGAATTAGCAATGGAATTGGAATTCCACAACATCTTCCTGCAAATTCACCTCCTTGCAACTGAATCAAATCAGAAAATAGGTTACCCTTCTTCCCACTCAAACTATAAAAATTCGACATCCTCGATGCCTCCAGGTCCAGAAACCATCGAAACTTAATACACCCAGGCAAATCACACACACAAACTCGCATGAAACAGAATACACAAACCTTCGAACTTCCCTCGATAATTCTTTTCAATCCTACCAACGTTCGCGTCAACGACACGCTCCTGAGAAGATAGGATGCTCGTGTGAGAAAGATACCAAGGCACACACGAAACACCGCTAATAGCAAAGGATATCTCGGCGGAGGAATCCTGGCAGAAAGGGTTGCGCGGGGTTGAAAGGTCCGCAGGGGAAGGAACGTCGGGCAGAACGGGAGACAGGAAGAGTGGGACTTTAGAAATTTGAGATAAGACCCCCTTTGTCGTCGGGACGAAGAGTTTTCACGTAACCCTTTACCTCGACTACACCCGTCGGAGGCTGCAGAGCCGTGCGACCCGCGACACCCCTTCTGCAAACCGTGCCCTTTCCCGTTTCGGAGACTCGGTACGTGACGCTCCATCTGAAAATCAGAAAGCCCCCGTTTTCTTCGGGACAACCGTCGTCCTCCTGTCTCCCTTAAATCACCGTTTAAAGGGCTCGTGAAATATTCCCATGATATTGGACGGCGCCGCTGCGGATTCAACGCTCCCCCAACGAGATTTTAATTATTACTGTTAACCTGGAGCTCCCTCTTCCATTGGCTAACCGCGTCTCCTGAATGGCAAATGAAGTAAATCGACCCGTCATAGATTCACTGAAAATTTCAATATGATTGGAACTTTTGACTTGGGTACGTCCAAGAATAGTAAAGTAAAGCTTACAATTACATATGGAATTGCAGTAAAGCAGTTTGCTGGCAATTTGAATTCCAGAAAAAAGTAGAATTAAAAGTTAGGTACTAGTTCATATCAACTTCCTAAATTATCAAAATTTAAGCTTACAATTCTAAATAAAATTGCAGAAGAACAGGGGATTTGTAGGCAATTTGAATTCCAGAATAGTGGAATACAAATTACAAATTCCTACCCTTCTAAATTCTCCTTCATATCACCTTCCAAATTACCAAAAATTATAAATGCCTTTTAGACCTAAAGGATCTCCTAATAAGAAAAAAGTATTCCACGCGAGATTCAGCCCGTGTAATGAATTCACGGCGAAAGTTGTCGGAGTAAAAGTAAAAGAGCGTGAGAAAGGGTGTCTGGGGGCGGCGGGGTGGAAGAAGGAAGTAAACGTTACCACGTGCTAAGAGTCGCTCGGTGAACGAGTCCGCTTAAATAACGTCACGGCGCGCGGAATCCTGGTGAATAGCGGAAAGTAGTTAGGAAAATGTCTTACTTAAGAGAAAGTTCGTCGACCGGGGTTGGGGGGGGGGGGGGTGAGAGCAACGAGGATCGCTGCGACGACCCTGGCCCAGAAACAAAAGCGAGAAGAAGCTTGTGAATAATTCAACTGCGCGCGAGAAATGAGGAAAGAGTTCGCTGAAAACTTCTCCTCGAGGAATTTTACGCGCCCCGCTTTTCTTTGATCGCCTCGCCCTTGAAACTCGGCGGAGGAAGCCGAGCTTAATTGAACCCCAGACGGGCCGGGTTTAAAGACGTTCGTTGCCTGCCACTGAATCGATCTTGTAACACTGGTTCACTGGCTCAGAGTGGAACGGGGTGCTGACATTCTTTAGACACTTTTGCAGTATTTACTGTTTTGTGTGCTGAAGAAGTTATGTTTAGTGTGTAATGAGATTTCTTGGTGGATTTGTTGATTGTGCGGTTCTATTAACTCTTAATTGATGAGGTGCTTGTTCAATTCAACGTTTTTCCACGTGGGGATACAAAACAAGTGATTGTAGTTATATTTTCATTGTAAATGACATTTTATTCGTTTCACTTGGATTTTAAAATACTTACTGAAAACATTTCGAGGCTTTGCTCAGAAGGAAAAGTCAAAATTTCACTGTATAAGTAGAACTAAATTGGAGTGTCAGAGAAGTGATTATTGTTGAGATACTGGGGGTGTTGTGTAGCAGAGATTCTATATTCATTACTGATATTTTTACTTTTGAATAAAGTAAAGCAACGTATTGGTGTTGCCTTCTATAATTTGTCTACTAGTGAATTAGAGAATCTACTGCAGTGCAATAACTGTAGATAATCTCTTTGAGCATCTGTGTTCTTGGTCTTCAACTTTCTACACGTATATTCAAAATTTCCTTTACTCTCACGCGACATAATCTTCCCACCCCTTACTTTGCAAATACTCTCCATCCAACTCTGATAATTCCATTCATCCACGAAGAATTCAAATCCCAGGATGAACCGGTGCAGCCCGTCACTACCATTGTGTCTACCATCAATTTCTGGAGAAAAAAAAAAACTAATTTCAAGGCAGCAGTACTTAGTAGAAAACAATTGATTTCGAATGAATTTGAATTGCTTTTGATGAAACTTTAGTAAGACATGGTCCTTGTGAAAACATTCGGCACATTATTTTTTATCGGCCATGATCGATATCGAAGGGATGAAAACAGACCCCAAATTTGGATTCCAAAACATATTTCCATATTTCTTAAAAAAACAGTTTACATACTTACCTGAATTCATCATTAAGAACCACACAATTTTGCAATTCCAACTATTCGCCTGCCCCGAGTAGTGTTCGAGATATTCAAGAACAGATTCTCAACCCCCAACTTTGAGTGCTGTGTTCACTCCTTAAAAATGGTCGATGGCGAACCAAAGCAACCACGTGTCAAATATTTCCACGACTATTATCATAAGTTTCTAATGTTTCATCAAAATCAGCGATTGACTCTTCGAGACTGTCCCTTGCAAGATCAACTCTAAACTGCCTACTCTACCATCAATCCTACAAGTCAGACGGATAGCAACAGCCTAATAGTCAAACCTCTCTGCGAACTCCCTCCGCGCGAAACATCCCCGAACCGCACAAGATTAAGTCGCAGGGTGTCGCGACTCCGCGTCCCAGGATTCGTCCAATTAGAGGCATTACGCTGCTCTCCGCGTACGAAAGTAAAACCTCTCCGAGCTACCCGGCATCTGGGAATAATATCTCGTATCTCGCTAACGAGAAGCGATCGCGATCCCGGCGTATAATAGGGGAACGGTCTGGCGGGGCGCAGCCGTCCGACCTCCCGAGGTCCACGAGCCGACCGATCGACTCCGGGGGCACGCATGGCTGTCAGTTGCCGCGCAAAATGACACGCATCGCGGGGACAAAGGGGCGAAAGGAGCACGAGCGCGGGTCAGCGCGACGCAGGCGGAGAGCTTCGTGGACAGAGAAAGAGAACAGCTCGAGGAATAATAAAGCTGAAGCCAGAGTTCCCACAAAGGCAGGGCCTGACCTTCCGCCGCCACCCCCCCCCCCCCCCACGCGCCCTCTGTCGCTTTCTGTCGCTCCGCTGAAACAATACGGACGACGGTAAAACAAAGGGGTAAACATGAGAGAAAAAAGAGAAAACGACAAAAGGCAGCCGTTTGAATCCGTAATTTGCCCCCGCGTTCCCCTTTGTTTTACGGAGCCGCGTGGTGCCCTCCTGGCCCCCTCCGGTCTCTCCTCGGCCGTTGCCTTCCTTTCGACGCGCACAACCCCTGTCGCCTCCCTCTTCGGCAACGTGAATTTTACGGGGCCGCTGAGCCGCCTCGTCGAGCGAAACCCTTTTCTTCCCTTCCTCGCGAATTACCGCGCCCGACTGTGAGGTAGGTCCTGGAGAACGCTTTCTCTGGTCCAATAGGGGGGTGGTTTCTGATGGACCAGAGATCTTGGAGATGCAGTCAGTTTGGGGGATGGGGAACGGTCACTGGGAAGATAATTGTTGCAATTGATAGTATCGAGTTTTAAGGGAGTGAGTTTTAAGGTGGTGGAGCTGGGGGAGAAAATTATTATTTAATTTAATTTTTAATTTTAATTACAATAGACGGGTTAGACAACCCTTCGGTACAATCCCTTTACAGCATGAGGTAGAAAAACGAATGCACATTACGAAAGAAAGACAGAGAGAAAAAGAAAACTATTTGCAGTTCTTTTGCGCAGCTGTGTCGAGCAAAGGTTTCAGGGTGAATGCAGGATTAGGATTCGAAGAATTCTTTTACAACCTTTACCGTCCTCATATGGCATCGATTTGAACATAAAAATGATGCTACCTTGATAGATATTTAAAACTAATTTAACCCTTCGTGGTGACACAGGGTGTGACACCTCCGGCAAGTTTCGAGTTCAAATGTCGCGCCTTTTCGAATTTTTAGAGGTTAATATTAAAATTTAAAAATTGGGGAATTTTAACGAACAAAATCCTTTTATTCTACAACTATTTTTTTAACTACAAATTTCATTATATCAAAATTTATGTTTCTAGAAAAAGACTATTAGAGCATGCTTGGAAAATGATAATTCAAACGCTGGGATGCAGTTATCATCCTGTTAGTAAATTCTAATACAGTCTTCATAACTCGGATCCCCTACTCAAAATTGTTTAAACCTTCTTTGCTTCATCTTCATAGCAGTAGCATCCCATTCTGCCACTTTCATTCCCCTCACTTTACTTCTGCGAATTCACTTAGGATCACACAACAGCGTTAGCTCTGAATCCTCCCCAAAACTAAACGTTACAAGAACAAATATCTACCTTTTCGACTGCCGCCACTTTTACGTACCACGTCGAACACTTGCAAGCAGCCGGCGCGCAATTCACTCGGCTTTTCGACCAACGCGAGTAGGCCAGCTTAAACGCCGCAGGATGTAGCGCGTATCAAATCTGATGAATGTTTCATGCGTCTCGGGAGATGCTGAACGACCGATCCTGGAACGATGGCCCGCTGGACGGTTATTTCGAGTCGATTAATCGACTGGATTGCTTGACAGGCTGTTCTACCCTCCGGCGAGGGCATGAATCTTTCACGCAGCGACGAATAAAACGGCGAATTGAGGCAGAGCGGGGGACGAGCAGGAGGGTGGTGAACAGAAACTGGGCTCGCTGGTTGAGCGTGCAAACGCGCGACTTCGCTGGTAAACTGACAACGAACGTGACGTCGTTCAAAGATTCACGAAAATCGGATAGTTTGGAGCGAGTTTTCCGGCGAGTGGAACAGCGAGTAAATTTCTGGCCGCCCCTTCTGCAGCCATTTCGGGAGCCATTTTCGGCCACCGCGAGGACGAAGACCTTCCGACGAGGTGGATATTAATTCTGCGTAGTGGGAGGACAGTGGGGGCTTAATTGGTTACTTGAAGATGCGAGGGTTTCAGTGGATTTGGGAATTTTATTTGTGTCTATTGAGGGTTCAAATTAGGGCTAAGTTGGACACTAATTGGTGTTGAGTTAGGGACATTCTTTGTTGTGGGAAAAAGGATTTGAATTAGAAATTTGGGGATAGTTGAGTATCTCGCATTGATAAGGAATGGAATATTTACTCGATCGAAGGTGGTACGAATCGAGTATGTTAATACATTTCCTGTATGTTTAACTTTGAATTCTTGAGGCAAGAAGTCTTTCTTGCTCCGAAGGAAGTGAATAACTTCTTGAATAACTTTTATGACTTTTGAATGACTTTTATAAAAGCATATTCTGCATTTGTTAATAACTGTGTGTAAGAAGCAAGTATAAATGTTAGCAGGTAGATGGAAGTTTGGAGATTACGAAATATTATTCACTATGAATATATGTTTCTAAATATAAGAATTAAGTGCTTCATCAAACCAGGGGATTGAGGATGAGAAGTGAAAAAGAGCCATCAAAATGATGGAGATTGAATATTCTATTTAAAGTCTACTTCACGACGATGCCCTCCAATTTCTGATAAAAATTTGAATAAAAACGCGGAATAATCAAACTCGAAAATCTCGCTCGTTATTTACCAAGGCAAGCAGAGAAACAGTCGACTAGAGGGAAGAATGCGCAGCGAGCTGGTTAGTTGACTTGAGAACCGTTGAATTAATTGAGGGAGATTTAAATAGGACAATAATTGAATCTTTATGGCGCTATTAAGCCACCGACGGTTCTCAATTACTACGTGCTAAATGAAATCCCCCCGCTGTAACGCCAAAGCATGGTACAAAATGGTGAAACTACTTGTTTAAAGCTCTACACGTAAAACAACCCATTAATTTTAAACTGCTATAATCGAATTTTTCAGCATTCGTGAAAGCTACTTCCACAACTAACCAAACCACAATTCCACCCCATATTTTACCACAACTCAGTAACTACAAATCTTTCATCAATTATCATCCCCTCTGAAACCTAAATACTTAGTACCGAGGTAAAGCATATTTCATTTCCATCCAGCTATTAGGTCAATGCAAAAATTCGTTCGCTCTATATTAGGCGATACTATATTTCAGGAAATGTCCTTTCCTGCTGCACCTACTTGTACTTTGGCCAGAAAAGTGTCAAAAGCTAGATAGCCAAGGAAAATACTTTGATTAAAAGAATATGTTGGTAATATATTTTCATTTTTAATAAAGCGAACGAACTTTTGCACGGCCCTGGCACAATGCTTGAAGCACATGCAATATCTCGCGTCTTGACCACAAGCTACCTCCACCAGTAACCTAAAAGCGACATCCCCCATCCACCCCCAACGCGCGCCATCGCCCGTTCTCGCCCCCGGTGGGAAGCCCAGCCAGCGAAAAGAAAAAATCAGAAGCCAGGCGCCGTTTACTTTCGAAATTTCCTTGCACGCTGGTCAGACCCGAGCATCCCTATCTCTTTATAAGGGTGGCGGGGGTGAGGCCGTCGCTCCGAAAGGGAGATGGAGGCCGAGGACAAGGGAGAGTCGGGTACAAGAGACAGGAGGCGAGCGAGGGTGAGAAAGAGAGGACCAGCAACGACAGAGGGAGAGAGGATGGTGCTCGGAGGAAGGGTGGCGGAGAGCGAGGGGTCGGTGCGGCGGTCGGCAAGGACCACGAGATCAATATGTATGTTAGGGGATGTGGACCACGTGGGTCGGGGGTGGCCAGCGAGCCCAGGCAGCTGATTGGCCAGCGGCCACCCCATGGCCACGCCCACTCCCACACACGCTGTCTTAAACCCCCGTCGAACCAGCCAGCCACACTATATACAGCTCCATGAAGAGCCACCACAAGCATAGGGGGGAGGGGGGGCGCCGGGGGGTGGCTGGTGGATGCACGATGCCAGCACTCTACTCCCCTAACACTGTTACCGAATTCGGTGGAATCATCGAAAATTGAAAACCGGCTCTCTGGTTCCCCTTGCCAGCCCCCCCCCCCTCCACCCCCTCCCTTCCGCTGTGCCGCGGAGAGTTTTCCGCTGAAAAACTACCCCCGCCCCCCTCCACCGGCGCGGTGTAATCTGATTAAACGCGCGCTCCCCACGCATCCAGCGTCGACGTTGAAGAGTGACGGTCGTTCGGGGGCGAGGAACAGGTTTCCATCGGGCTTGCAGGTGAATCCACGATGGTTTCCCGTGGAATACAGGTTCCGTGATGGGCGCGGGGCCTGTTCCCTGGCCTCGTGCCGCTGGCTGTCACCTTTCATTTACATTCCCGCCGCTCACCGCTGTCTCGGACAGCGGCGAGGGTTGACTGGACCGGAGTTCCCGGTTACAGGTTGCGTTGCAGGGAAATTAATCGACCGTGAGGATAGCTGGAGAGTGGACTTTTAGTTTTGATATTGGAGGAGCACTGGGTGGGGTCAGTGAAGGATACATTGGGCTAAGCTCCCTGTGTGTGGCAATGGTACTGGATTGTGTAACAGTAATAGGAATGCAAGAGTCAAAATTGAATTTTTTGGGCTAAATTATTAGGAATTATTGTTTATTATTATTATTTATATAAAGGGGAAACTCATTGGAAACCCAAATAATTGATCGCAGAGTTACATTATTATAGATTTCCTTAGTGCTTTTCTATTAGAAACCCTATTAAGGAGCGTCGAAAGTTTTATGATAATAATGGTGCACCATTTTTGTGATTTAATATTCAAAAATTTATTTACACTCATCATCCCCCAGGCTTCAAACTCGTTATTCAGAAAACCCCTCTTTGAGATCTTACTTTCTCTCTGTAACTCGCCAAACAGGGGTAACAAAATGAATTCATTCGGCCTGGGATAAATTACGGTCAAGTGTAATCAGTCACGAGGAGACCGAGTCTCTTTGCCCCGATGCAGCCGTGAGAATTACGGAAACGAAGAATGGTGGCGAGTTACCGCAATCGACGCCCAGCGCGAGAGGATTCCGTCGATCGATGGTCTTCGACGCGTGTTCCCGATCGAGATTCGTCAAAGCGTCCACCAATGGATTTAATTAGCCGTATAGATCTGGAAACGGAAGAAAGGCGCCGAGAACGGCTAACGACGTTATCCGACCCTTCTGACTATCGTCGATAAACGAGAATCACCTCCGTTTAATTCTCGTCCGTTCCCTCCCCTCATCTGCCACTTGGCGCGGATTCGAGAAGAAATCGGAAATTGCGTGTTTGATGGGCACGGAATGCCCTGCAGATTTATCGCGATCGATTATCAGCCCATCTAGTAGCCTCTGAGCAAACAGGAAACCGTGCACCCCGCGAAGATGTTACAAGGTTACGCGTAATTTACAGAGAGAACTTATTCACCCCAGCTGACTCTACAATTGGAAGACGATTACTTGGAATCCAATAACAACACCGCGAAGCTCCGAGCGATTGTCAGTGGGTCATGGAATTCGAATTATAAAATTATAATCGCCGTGACGCTTTTGCTAGTTTTGGCACAAAAGTAGCCACAATTTAACAATTCATAAAATTCGACGTGCTCGAAATACCTATCTTCAGCAACCCTTAACCCTCCTCAAGACTTCGAATTTCTATTTTTCGGCAATTACGAATGAATAAGGAGTATATAATCTGATTCATTAAAAGAGGTGGATTACGTCGAGATGGGATATATACGGAGCTTCCAGTTGCCGTTTCAACTTGCACGATTTCGACACCGAGTCTCTCCCCTTCTACGGGATGCGCTCGTAAAATATTCAACCCCTCCCCTCGCTTTGTGTACGTTGATTTTAGCTAGACGCACCGCTATTCCCGCCAGTAATAACAGCCAAGGCTCGGTTCGCTCGTCGCGAACATCGGTCCCATTCCGTTACAGCGGCACCGATAACTCCGCTAATTAGTCGATGAGGTGCCACTTAAACGCGAGAAAGCAATTATGACTGGTCGCGGGCGACGTCGACGCGAATAAATCGTTCATCCGGCGCCCCGACACCGATTGTTCCCCTCACACCTTTAACCACGGTTTTATTAGCGATGTTGCTTGTTACGCGGGCGAAGAACCTCATTGATTAACGGTCCTATATAGAGAAGCCGGTATAGCGATATAGAAAATCGATTGACAGCACAGGGTAACTATGAGCTATTGAAACGTAAACTGGCGAGTCACAATCTAATATTGTGATATTTGGAGCAATGTATATATCACACAACGTTAGTGTATTTTATATTTAGGGAGTAAATCAAGGTCTGTCGCGGTGATAGTTTAAAAAATATTAAAGGTTTATTACATATCTTTCATTTCATTTTTGAAAAAGCAGTGTTAGGTACATAATTAACAGAATGTAGCAAGGTGACGGTATTCAAATAAATAAGTGCTAAAAATGGCCAACTAAAAATAACTGTTGCGACCCGCAAGAAAACACCTCGCGACCCACTGGTTGGGAATCACTGAACTAGTGCATCTATTAGGTCGATGCAAAAGTTCATTCGCTCACTGTTATTTAATAATAATGATAATAATAATTCGTCTTTATTCATCACAAAATTACATGAATAATTCAGTGACGAATGGGGGAGTTTCAGCATAGCTGTTGTTTTGCAACCTAACCCCGTGATGTTACGGAAAATACTCTTTTTTTACTACACCTACTTGTTCTTTTACTAGAAAAGTGACAAAAGGTCAGAGACAGGTACCTAACATTTAAGGGGTGATACCGGTTAGTGCGCCGATAAATTCGGCGATTTTCAGGAATTTATTGCGAGGAAAAGAATTATAGTAGTGGCCCTAAAACTTTCTTCCATTTATTAAACTACATTTCCGCAATAAATAAAAAGTATGAAAATAGTGAAATTATTGATTTTAGAATGCCTTTGGAAGCGGTCTTGGTGACCATGTTTAAAAATTCATGCCTCGCTCGTGCAGACAATTTCAGCTGTTGCACTTATCTGAACCCAAAAATCCAAACAGATTCTTGATCAGTATGACTATAATTAGTGATTTATCTTCAAAATTAGCAAAATGGCCGGCGAAATGCAAAAATAATGTTTTTCGGTTTTTTCTTTGCTAGTTTCGTTTTCAAAAGTAGATTAGACTCAATGAAAATGCTTGGTTGTAGTTCCTATAAGAGTCATAGGTGTGCAGAATAAGCAGAAAAATTTATAAAGCAATTGGTTCGATAGATTTGGAAATTTTATCATTACGCTGTGAAAAAAGTGTCGTTTCGAGAAAAACGCGTTCAAAGTTTTTATCTATCTACGCCGAGTCTCAGCACTCTCTAGAAAATGCCTCTTGAGAAGCTAAAATAATGGGAATTTTTCCATGGAAATTGAACAGTACATTCTTGAGGATATGTAGTTTCGAAAACTATTTAAAAAAAATCGATTTTTTCAATCCGTCTAACCGGAATGACCCCTTAAGGAAAATACTTTGACGCAATATATTTTTACTTCTGATAAAGCCTTTGGTCCAATAAACCCAACGAACTTTTGCACCAACCAAATATTTTTTCCCTCCATGTCAGTTAACGTCACCCCTTGCAAGCTTTAGAAGAATACCAAATCTTTCAGGATATCTTCGTGTCCCACCGCAACCAACAACAACCCCCTCGACTCGGCTCGTCATTGCCAGCTCGAGTCCCTGCAATTAGCCGTCTTGATTTCACGCAACCACCGACCTAACCCGATCAGCGTGCATCCGCCGACGTACAATCGACTCCCCGTCAATCATCGATGCACTCGTCGGCGTAAGGCAACGTTCCCCGTCGACGAGCAACAAGATCGAATTAATGCAGCGATTCGAATCGCGACACGAGGATAGATAAACGTCTGCCTGTCCCGGCGAGGTAATCTGCGCGTGTCTGGCTGGCGAACATGTATGTGCTTCCGGAACGAGTCAACATCCGGTCACCGGGGCGTTCGTTACAGGGTGCACAGAGGGAGACAAACCCCCGTAGGTACGCTTCACCTTCCGCCGTATAATAGGGAACAACGCCACGGCGATTCTCGGTCGGTCTTGAAAGCCCCGCGAGAATGATGGCCGGTCCATAATTAAACGGGGCTCCGCGGCGCGTGCATCGCGTCCCCCGTAAAGCATATTAATGGCTGTGCGCGACGCGGAAGCCGGAGCGATGCACTCACTTTTAATAAGCGGCTTATGACTTTGCGTTTGATTCGCGGCCGTGCACCGACCTTCCTTCGCGGAAGAATCGCCCCGTAACCGATGCTCTTTGGACCCGATGATGCACTGCGAAAAGGAGCAGGATTCCCGTATTCTCTGCCAGCGGGAAGAACGATGTGATTAATTCCCACCATTGTGCGCCACGGGATTGAAGAGGTCTGTATGATTACATACTGTGTGGTGGAAGTCTGCTTTTCGGAAGGATTGATTGACTTTCGTGATTCTAATTGATGGACATGGGTTGCTTTTGATGAAATTGTTGGGCAGTGGAGTCGGGGATTGTAGGGAGACGGGAGGTTAAGTAGAAGGAGCGAGTGAAATGGGAGAAAGTTACTCTGAATATTTATGGATACTTTTTGTTCATCTATTTGTGACTTCTTCAGTATTGTGTTCACTATAGGGAAGTATTTTTCAATATACATGTCCGCTAGTAATATTGGGGGTGGCATGGGACATGGTAGGATGTGGCTTGAACATAAGTAGTAGTGCAGTACAGATCAATTGAAGGGTAAGGAGGAAAATAAAGAACGTCACGAAACAGCTTTTTTGGGAAAATCAAGTTTTAATACTTTAGTCCGTCGGTAAAGAAACAAGTTTCAATGAATGTAACTGTATTGTTCATAACTCGAACAATTTATACTCTAACTAGCTTTATTACCCGGCTTCGCCCGAAAGAGCGAAAGGTGACGAATGAGTCGCGCGCCGTTGCCGTCTGCTACGCAAGAAAGATATTCTGTCTCGTTTCGCCTTTCACGTACCTGTGCCCTGTCTCTCTCTCTCTCGCGCGCGCCATCGGCGGCTTGGAATTGTAGGTTATTCGTTTATTTTAACTAATAACTCGAGAAAGGAAGGACGTAGCGAGCTGAAAATAGTCACATTCATCTGGATTAGCTAGGCATAATGAGCCGAGACACCTTTCGCGATCCCAGAGTTTACCGTTAGAAAGTTTTTCGGCGACAGACAAACACACAACTTTGCTTTATAGTATAAGATTGTAAGTAGGCATCAGAAAAGAACTGTGCAAAGAGATAATTGTTTTACTTTGTTTTAATATCTTCCAAGTGGAACACTCCACAATACTGTAACAAAATAAATATCCACTTCTATTATTATCAAAACAAGGATGTGCTCATACTAATCAGAAATACATAGGGGAAGTAAGAAAAATGGGGACATCCCTTGTTTTGTTCCAGTGGAGGGTGGACATTCTCTGTTTTTAATCAGAACACCAAATCTTTAACGTTGTCTTATGTGGACATTTCTATTTTTTGGACAGTTCTGTGGCTCCAGTGGCCACCAAGAAAATACATTATCATCACAGAATCATTAAAAATGAACATTTCCTGTTTTCCCCTTACCCATTCAATTTAATTTCGCCACCGCAGCTGTTGCTTCTTTGAAATACAGTAATTGTACGTAAAAGGAGGTTTCTACAGTCCTATTATCCATACCAGCGTTCCCCAATTCAAGTTTGCTAAGGAACTTTTCCAAAACTCACAACAGTATTTTTTATACACAGTGTGCTAACGACACCGCGCTGTTTCAAATTTTGCAGCCGGCTGTATGTTTCTCGTTGAATAATTTACACATTCTTTTTAATATTCAAAGTTATTACAAGATTATTTTCGCAGACCCCTAAACTTAGTATCGCGAAACTATACGAATAAAAATTAAACAGCCCTCGCATTTTACAATCCCACGCATCGGAGATACACAAGGGGCCCACCCGAGCGTTTTATCACCTTAAAGAAAAGACAAGCGTGCCCCACTGAATCATATTTCAGTGTCAGCCCCGTGACAGACAATCCGATGAAACTCTTAGCAAGTATCCTTGATGCGATAAGAATAACAGCAGTCTGCCACGGTGATGACAATGGATGAACGAGGTACAACCAGTGCTGGTGTACAGCGTGCCCCTGTTTTAAGCCCGCGCCGATTTATCCTGCGAAATAAAATGAAAACGAACTGTCAGCGGCAAAACGGCACGCTCCCACCGCGACAGAGCACGTCAAACTTTACGATAATGCGGTTTTCCCGGCGGAAAGCGAGTTTTCTGAGGAACGGGGACTGGGGAGGAGGGTTGGAACGGTTAGGCTGGGGAACTAAAAGTACTACTAGCCGAGTCGTCGCGACTCGGATGAAAGAAGAGGAGGCTACGAAGAGTTTGCCCCCGCGCGCGACACTTGCCGAAGTTTTCATTCATAATTAGAGTAAAAAAAAAATGTAAGTAGGTCAGTTGGCGCGCAACAAAAGTCACACGTGGCAACGATAAGGGACTGAGGAAAGGCGTGATTCGGTTGAAGGTTTCGGGCACAATTAACGACGAATGTAATCGCTCCTTTGTTTCCTGATAAGTGTTTATTAGGTACTCGCAGTGTGTGACCTTTATTAAACGCTTTGTGTTCTGTGGAGGGTGGGAGGCAGGCAAATCTTGATTTGTTTTGGAATTGAAAGGAATCCAATTTAATTGCACTGCGTCGTTTGTATGGTATTTTCACGCTCATTTTGAGCAGCATTTGGAGTTGTTCTTTCATTTTTATAATTCCTTTACTGTTTATGTTAAATTTTGTTCGAAAGTTATACATCCAAAACGATTCGTAGGTACTAAGAAATTTGATCCTGAAGTGATTCTACATTACTGGTGACAATTAAATGAGAGACGACGATATTTAGATGAAGATACCAAATATAATAGATACGTTTAATAGTTACTAGTAGACTTTCCTAGAGTCTTCCCCCGGGTTATTCTGTTTATGAAATAATAACTGATTGGCAAGGAAGAATTGGTTAAAAAGGCAGTGTATTTTATCAGTTTGTACATGGTTACTTATCAATTCTTTATTTAATCAATAATGTTAATTTGAAGCATGGTAATTGAATTGGTTGTAACTAAATAAATATTAAAAATTGTAACATAACAGCCAAATTATGGATCATTGACCTAGCAGCATCTTAACACTCATTAACTCTAAAAAGGAACATACCTACAAAATTAACCCCCATCCGTTCCTCATTTCACAAACCGAATCGGTTCCTCGCTATCAAATTGATACATTTGTAAAAAATCGATGAAATAACAAGACAAACAGTTAATTTTCGACATATTTTTATTTAAATTGATGCGTTAACATTTACACCTTACATTTTTCACAATTTTCGCATAAAATAAAACGATGTGCAGGACAACATGCTCGATTCAAGAATCATAAATCAGGCTATCAGCGCAATAGTGGTGTAACCCCAAAACTTTTGTTTTGAGATAACGGCTAAAGAAATGTTTGACGTTTTAAAGTTATTGCTTAAAATTTCTACTTTTTAACCAGACTAATGCTGCACAGGCCAGTATTTTGCGACGTAAATGTACAAAATGCTCAGTGCCAAAACACGTTTTAGTGCTGCCATTTTGTGTATGTTTTTGTAGGGTTGCTCAGGACACTATAGAATTAAAGTTTTACAGTATAAGAAGTGGTTTAGATTGAAGTGTTAATTCACCCAAAATTATGGGTTACGCCGTGTTACTTATTACCGAGAAAACTGTGTCAAATTGACACGAGGGACGGATGAAGGTTAACATCTTTCTATCTAACTTTCCCACTCGCCATTCCCCCAAACATCTCAGGCCTGCAAGTCACCGAACGCGATTCACAAAAGCCGCCCGGCATAAACGATTAACCAGAAGCGCGGCAAACAGAGAGGAACAAACTCCCTGGTTGCGCAACGGCAAGTCAATCCGGGGTGAGTCGTTGAGAAAGAAAGACGGGCGGCGGTGATGGCGGAAACAATACAATTTACCGTCTCCTAACCAGGCCAGCGCCGCTGAAGGCTCCTTGCTCGCGAGGCGCGCGCGAGCCCGAGAAAGTGTTCCAAAGAAAAAGTCGCGCGGAAAAAGTTACTCGAGGAGAACTTAAAGTGCCGCGTCGCGGGGTCGCGCGGGGGGGGACGCTCGTCGGCAGCCGGAGGAAAGGGGTCCCCCCTCTCTCTCTCTCTCTCTCTCTCTCTCTCTCTCTCCTCTCCTCTCGCCTCACCGGCCGTTTTCATTCATAATTAGAGAAAAAACAGAGGCGGCGTTCCTTCCGCCCGCGGGACGAAATAAGACGGCGACGAGGGAGAGGCAGCGTAGTACGCTGCCGCGTAGTAGAAAGAAAGAGTCAATGAAGAAAGTCGCCGCCGCGCTGGTGGGGGTGGCTGCTCAATGAATAAGAGGGTGAGGGAGGAAGAATGGAGAGAAAACGTCGCGGGCGCTTGGCAGACGGAAGAAGAAAGAGGAAGAAAAGCTGGAACGGCGGGGCGATGGTGGGAGGGGGGTCGGGAGGGAGAAGGGGAGGGTTGAAAGAGAGGGTGAGAACAGCCGCGCGAACCGGAACGTGGAACGGGGCAACCGAGTTGCGGGGAATCTTAAAGACTTTCACCATTCTGTTAATTTTCTTCTTAAAGTGGGTTAAATTATTTTACGACTTCCGCCCGTGCCCCCAACCCCGTACCGCGGCAGGGGCGGTGGGGGTGTGGCGCGGCGAGTCATCCCGCGTCTAATCCGCGCGTCTCCGTCGCGCGTACGACTCTGAAAGGGTTGCGCCCTCTTTGTCTCGTCCTCTACTATCCCGCTGCCACCTGTACCGCCCCCGTCCGCCACCCTTTCCCTCCAGACTCCTCTATGCAGCTCGAAGCATCAGCCGCGTCTTTTCTCGCGCCCCCTCGCCACTCTTCGCCGACTGCACAGAGAAGTTTCTCGCGTCTCCTTCGCCCACCCCCCGTTCACGACCCCGTCTCATCAGCTGATCGTTTCATTTTCTACGAGACGCTTTCGATATCGGCCCAGCCACTCGTTAATTTCATTCATCCTGGAATTTTATTGCCGCTCAGGCGCCACGCGCGCGATTCAACTCCTGTTTCCTCGGTGAACTGGATTTCCTCGGGTTTGACTCGGTCAAGGGGATGAACGTGCGATATGGGAAACAAAAATGAGACGTGTGCAGAGATTCCTGTTGATTTTGGAAGAGGAGGTTTTCATAAGGGTTAATATTTGTTATGGTAATGGGAAAAAATAATGATTAAATTTGAGCTTTAAGTTTGCACTTGGTTTGCCTTGTAGACTCTAGGAACCTAGAAAGATTTTAATGATATTGTTGAAATTATAGGATTATACTTTGTAAGGCTAGTTATCAATGAGTCACGGTAATGTTTGAAGGAATAGTGTTGAATCGCCATTTCCGTTTCAAGTTTAATGGTAACGTAAACGTTCCGTGTCTCCTTTTTGCACGGGACTATCAGTGAAGAGCTTCTGGTATTTCCGCCGGGGAGAAACTTAGCCGATGTTGCAAACTTTATAAAGTTTCCCCATTTACTCGGGCAAAAACGGGGAAACTGGCGCGAGCAAACGAAATCATGGTTCGAAAAGTACCCCCTCGACCTTCGACATCTTTCTGGAGTTAACGGGCGCGATTATTGCTTTACACCGCGGCTCTTACTTTCCACTCTCCGCGTTGTTCGTTGCCGAACAATTTCACATGCCCGCGAATCTCTTAAACTCGTCAAAGACATCCTCCCCGCGGCACCTTCAACAACTCCCCAGCCAACTAAGACACGTAAACGCCGATCGCTCTGATTTTTCCACCCGCCCAACCCCTGCCCAGTCCCCACCCCGAGCAGACACCGCGGGAACATCCGCCCGAGGAGCACGTTGCAACCCTGAAATCCCAGACTCTCGCGCCGTAGAAGTAATTATTCTTTCGCGACGCGTCGGCCGTGATAAACAACCCACCTGTAAGTCGTGTCTGCGCTGCACGTAGGGAGGGCGCAGGAAAGTAGAGTGCAACAAGGCGTCAGCCGAGAGTAAATCGTCAGGGTAGAATTATCGGGCTTCCCCGCGATCGCTGCTCCAACGGAAGGTCATGTGATTGGCGCGAGAATTGGTGGCAGCGATTATGAAACGCTCATGGGTGTCGACAACCCCTTGAAGGGGGGTCTCGCCCGAGTGCCAGAGGAGGGAGGGGGAGGGAGAATGGACACTGGCTAGGGAAAGGGAGCTCGTTCACCCTGGCGTGGAAACGGTCTCGCGGCATACGTAGACGCCGATACAAAGACAGAGACAGGGGTGGGCCACGATCGGTCGAGACCCTGCGCCGGCCAATGGCGTTTCACCCCCGTGGTGAGGGTGGGTTGCCATGGTAACCCCTCGCCATACACGTACGTGCACGTAAAGGCACGTACACATGTACGCGTGATGCTCACTCTCGGGGTTCGCCAGGCGGAGGGGGACGGGGGGTGGTGGGGGGAGGATGACGGAGGCCGGGCCAGGGGGGTTGGGGTGGGTGGCGAAGGTGAGGCTGAGCGAGCGGGCAGCAGGGGGGGGGGGAGACGGGATACCTCTTCCACCCTTGGACAAGCCCAATCGATCGAGGTGTGCTTCGGCCGGACGAAACTCACCCTCTGTCAGCCCGCCCTCCGATCTACCAGCCTCGTACCACCGCTACCATCGGCACCACCGCCACCATCGCCACCACCATCTACGCTCCAAAGCAGCGGTGCCTGTTATTTGAATTGAGGGGGAGGGGGGCGAGAGTAACGGAGAGAAAGAGCGAGAAGGAGTGACGGGGGGGGGGGAGGTTGAGGGGGTGGCGTGCTGGCGACGGTGGTCGGGGGGAGTTGAATGTGACAGAGTGCCACCCCCGAGGGCCTCTCCCGTAGAAAGTGCGGCGAGCGGCTCTTCCAACCACCCCCGCCGCCCCCCCCCCCCCAACCCGTCACTCCCTCTCTCTCTCTATCATCCCGCGCAGCATTCTGTTTCTTCCCTTCCGTTCCCTGTTTATCGCGCTCCGTTCCTCCTTCGACCCCCCCACACCTGATGCTGGCGCTGCCTCCTGCTCGGGCGTAGGGTGGCTCGCAGGGGTTGTGGAGACCCGGCGGGGGTGGCGTGGACAGAAATCAATATAAGACGGGCCTCCACGTATTCCTGCCCTCTCGCTCGCGCACACGACCACCCTATGTTTGTCTCTGCGTGCACGTCCGTCCTTCTCGCTCCAACCACCCCCAAACCCCCCGGCCCGCCCCGTCCTCGTCCGACGAGCGGGGGTCCTCAGCTGTGTCTCCCTCGGCCTCTCCTCCTCTCTCTATCTGGGGCTCCGCCGGCCCCCTCCCCTCCCCCGCCGACGGTCTACATCCCTCATCCTCTCCCCCACACCACCGTTCCCTCGAGGGTGGACTAACTAACACACACGCGCGCACATGCAAACACGTAGCGAGGAGCGCCAGCGCGCCGCAGCAAACCAAGCATTTCTGTACAGGGTGTGTTTCGACATGTAACGGGTGGCCCGCGGAACAGGGGAGAGATCCCGCGATACCTTCTCGGCGTATAGAGAGCGTGGCTCGTGTGGGTGCGCGGGGAACGCGAGACGAGATCGCGCCCCCCCCCCCCCCGAGGTAACGCAGGGAAATGCGAGAGACAGCGCGGTTGCATTCTTCGAGCGAAAGACGCTGGGCTACTTTCACCGCGGAAAGACGCGCCCCCTCCACGCGCCCCGAATCCGCGAGAAGTTCTTGGATAAGCGGTTCCCGCGCCGATGAAACTCTCCCCATAAATTCAGCAAAGAAAAAGGAGGAGTGAGCGGCGGGGAGGGCGGAAGGAGCCGCATGCTCCGGGCGAAGGAGAAAGCGAGGTGAAAAATCTGAATTACAAATGCCGCCGTCTCACTTCCGCTCCTCAATTAACTTTCGCTTTCCGCCAGCCTCGATTCCCGCCCACGCTGCCTCGCGTCGAAAGTAGACGAGCCTCGAATTACGCGCGCCCCGCGCGCGAGGCGGCCGCGCCGCGTCGGACTCGGCGCCGATACTTCGCGGACACCCGTTTCAGCTCGCGGTATATAGGATCGATAGAAGGACAGCAAACGTGTGGGGAGAGTGGAGTTCGTATCCTGCGGATAAGGGAACGGCATCCATAAATTACGACGCAACTCTGCAGGGTAAAAGTCCTGTACAAGAGACCTCCTATGTACGGCTGAGGTCTCTTCCACCTAACCGACCCTCTCCTCGTCGCGCTCGCCACCCCCCCCCCCCTCGGCTCCCTCTCCTTCCCTCGTTTCCTTCCTGAGACCACCACCCTCCCGCCCCCTCGGAACGAAAGCCCCCGAGAGGGCTAAGGGTAGGCGTGCTGTGGAACTATAAATTTTATCGTTAAGTTGTTTAGGATCGTGGTCCGTGAACCATTCGGCTATCCACCCCTACGCCGTCGTGCGCGTCCCCCGACGGCCCCGAGCCCGGGGGTTGATTCCGAGGACTCACTTTCTACCAATTTCTCGGCGTCCCATTCCTCTTCGCCGGATACGGGGCGCGCAACTGGAACGACAGGGAAATCGTATCCACCCCCAAACGGACGCCATTCCATCGGCAGGAAGCTCCTCGGCGAAGCTCGCGATCATCGAATTCCTCTTGCGATCGGCGGGGCGGCGTTCGGGGCGAAGCCGCACGCGCGCGCCGAGGGACAATAGGGTTCTGGACGTCACGTGTTTTTTTTGGTGGGGTTATTGGTGGGCGACAGGATGGAAATTAAAGTTTGGGGTGTTTGGTCTAGGCGGGATGAACAGCGGTGATTGATTCTGGGGGCTGATTGTGGTTGTTGGGTGATTAGAGGTGGGTTAGTTTGAGGTGAAAGGGAGATACAGGTTAGAACGGCGCGGGGAATCGGGCTGATTTTATTCCTCGTGCCCAGCAGCAGCTGGCAATAATGGACCTCAGCAATTTCCCTCTTGATAAACGGAGCAGCGACTGGAAGTAATAGCAATTCACGTTGGCGATTTTATTGAACCTGTCTGACGATCCTGCTAATTTCATTAAGAACAGCTTATCACCCTCTGTACCACTGGATCCGAAAGGACGGGCTAAGAATTGCGGAGTGAAACTGGGGATGTACATTCTCGTTTGGCTACTCGGTGGAAGAGTGCAAGCTTTATTCATCAGCCACGTTTGTAAGAAATACAGGCGTATACACCTTCATTTTATTTGGAGTATCGTGATTTTGCAGATGGAGCTCTATTTCTGATATTTATCGTATCTAAAACACCTCGTGGCATTATCCCCGACATTTCCTGCGGAGGGGTGAACCTAAAGGAACGAAATGTACAGTGTCCACGGCACATGCGAACGGGGGTGGTTAAAACACAATTTAAACAATGAACCGAAGATTATACAGTAGGGAACAAAAAAGGTACCACTTTTCGATATGTTTTATTTTTGTTATTGTTTAGCATGAACTTGGAACTGTAGTATGTGTTTTATATAGAAACATATTCTAATGGAGAATTTAATGCTGTATAAAACCCAGTTAACGTTGAATTTATTTAACTAACAAATAAGAGTTTTATAGGACATTGAACGAGAAGATCATTTTCGGGGCCGACAAACAAATTGCCACTTTTAGTTTTTTAGATCGTCCTAAAAGCAAAAGGACGAAATATTACATTTTTTATTTCTTTTCAAAAGTCGTCACTTTTTGTGGGTTTTAAAACCGTGGTGTTTTGTTCAATGTTGTCTTAGGGCGTTTCTTGTTTGTTAGTCAAATAAATTCAATTTTAACTGGGTTTTACACAGCTTTTAATTCTCTATCAGTATACGTATATTGGTCACTTGCTGCAGTTTTGAGTTGATGTTAAAAAGTAATAGAAGTAGAGTGGATCAAAAGTGGTAACTCTTTTGTCCGCTACTGTATCCCCAACTCTGTGGCATAATTTAAAACAAATAAATAACTATATTCAGCTATATTATATAATAGTTATATTAATAGCTATATTAAAATAAATATACAGCTAAACTAATAACTAGTACAATTTTAGTAAATTAGTATCAAACCATGCAAATCATTCCTAAACGCCCCTCCAGCACCAGCTACATCTAAAACACGACTGAAACTGTTTCAAACCAGCAGCCCCAACTTTCCAACATATCAAAACATGCGTCCACTCCATTATCCCCTTACTTACACCGTAACAAGCATAATAATACTTCCACACAACAGTCCAATTATCCATATCCCTCGTCAATTACACAAGCACACACACTCATGTGTCATCAAGGGGTTAATACTCGCCCGTGACTACGACGACCCCGAGGTTCCTCGAACTTATCAATTCCCGTTCTCGCGAGGCCACGAATCGAGGAACGAATAAAAACGCTCCACGTGGCTCCGCAGGACAGAAAGAAACAAAGAAGCTTCCGTCGTCATCGTCGTCCTCGAGGGTGGCACGTAAACCCAAGGGGGTGAAGAAGGGGGAAGGGTCGCGGTGGCAGAGACAGAGAGAGATAGAGAGAGAGAGAGAGGGGGGTGGGAGGCGAAAGCGAAGGGGGTGGCTGGGTTGGACGAAAACGTGGGTGGTGGCGATGCCCGTCGAGGGGAGAGAAAACTGGGAACGTTGATGGGGGAGGGGGGTGGTAACCGGGGGGATGGATTCGATTCCTCGAAAAACTGTACGTTTTTCTCGCCGATAGAATGGCCGGGACGTCACCTGAATACATTATGTGTTTTCCACCCCTGGGGCTAGGATATTGAAATTTTTAATATCGAGGGGCGGCGGGCCGAAGAGGACGGGATGGCGGGGGGGGGGGGAGGGGGGATACCAGAGGATGGATGGAGAGCAGTCGAACGTCTATGGCTTCACGAAGCATCTCTCATGTAGCTACCCTCCCACGGCGATCCCTTATTTTGCCGTCGATATAGCCCGCGCTGGATGTACGCGCGCATATATTTACATCCTCTATACAGCGTATGTAGCGCGCGCCGTCTCGTACATGCAAGCGAAACTCCGCGGAGGTTGTTGCATTATCGTTAGACCGTTACTTCTTCCGCCCGTGGGGAAGATCGATAGCCCGCGTTTGTAATTACTGGCGGATCCATCGTATCGCCTCGGCCAGCCCCCTCGATGCCGCTTCGTTTGAGGTCCGACCGTGGCGCGGCGCGTGAATGCTTGGCTTTTTCACTTATTCCGCGTTGGCTTGCTGTTTGGATAGTTCTGTGGATTGTTAGAGGCTGGCGGTCGCGTCAGTCTGTGTTACTGTGTAGCTAATGACGGAGTTGTTGAATTTGATGGAGTTTAATCTAACGTAGTTTGGACGAAGGTGTGGTTGCTAAAGGTGGGGAGGTGGAATGGTAGCTGAGGACAGTGGTGCACTCAGGATTTAATTTTTGGTGAACCGAGTTGAAGGGATACAAATATTTTTCATACAAATTCAATAAAATTCATTGGGTAATTTTAGAAATGTATTTAAATAATAAAATCCAGGTTTCTTTTCTTTTTACAAAGCGCTTGAATTACTTCAGTCCGGGTTACATTAATCTCCTTCTTCCTTTCTCTCCACCCTTTAAGTAGTTATGATTAATATCAGTTAGAAATATAGCTGAGTACGTAGCAGAATACATTTAAATTTTTGAATGTGTTGGTGGAAAGAAGGCGAACTGGAAATTGCAAGCATTTTTTTAAACTTGAATTTGTAAATATTGAGGCAGTTTTATGATTCTTTTGGAGGTAATAGGTATTGTGCCTGGAGTTTGAAGGGTTTTTTTAATATTGCTTAGAACAACAGCAGAAGGTAATCTGTTCGATAAGTATCGATGGAAGGATGGTTGAAATGGGGATTGTGGAGCAGGGAGAGACAAAGGATGCCTTTCCCCGTTCTGTGGTTTTCGATTCTTTCGGAATGTCGAGGGGTTGAAGAATATTTAGGATGGAACTCTTTGTTATTTATTCTGTGATCATATATCTTTCAAACGCAGAATGCTCATTTGCTCATTGATTAATATTTATTGTCGCGTAGAATGGCATGAGAGTGCCTGAAAGAGAGTGTTTATGTGGTGTCAGGAAAAAAGATGAAAGAAAGGACCTTATCGAATATATAGAACAAGTCTTTCACCTCTTGCTATAAGGTCTTTGCTATTCTACTTGTCCTCGAGAAACATTCTTCCATTCATAAAAGCACCGAAAAATAAAATTTTACTCTTCGTAGTATTATCTAAAAGTGAATATACAGTTATGAAATTGTGACATTCGTGCACCTCGAAGTATATGTTACGGTAGACATAACCCTTATTCTTAGAAGTACCAAATTATCACTATAATTCTGTTTCTAAATTAAGCAGAATCACAGTTAAAAACATCGAAGCTTCCGTTTCCGGCACTTGCCCAATTACAGCTCCGCAATAATTGGCATGCGACTGATTCTAATGGCGTTTAAATAGGCGATTCGAAATAGTCTGGATAGTAAAAATGTACACCTAAAATTACACACCTAACCTTTATCAAGAGTTTGGTAACATGAGTACCGTTTCAATTTACCTAATTTATAATTCCTGTGTTCCGACAACAGATGAATAAGTACTTTAATGATCGAAGCAGGTCTTTGAAATTGGAAGAGAATTACAATTTAGGAATTAAGATAAATTATTAAATTAATTTGAAATTTCCCACGCGAATTAGTATATGAACATACCTGTCTTATTTAAGAAAAAAAGGCTCGCATTTCTTCAGCAATGCCTGTTCGATGATTCGCCATCACGTGGCTCAAAGAAAAGAAGATCGATGCCCTTCGTTTTAATAAGGGCACCCACTTTTATTTGTCCCAGAGTTCCATTACAATTCTGTAAAGTACCGTGCGTACTTACCGTCAGATTACATCCATCCTTTGTTAAACTGGATCCGCCGTTTAATTCGATTTTCCTGCTCCGATTCTGCACATGCCCCGCATTCGCAGCGTTCACAGGAGTACAGGCTACGTTAAAGCATCCGTTGTTCCATCTGTGAATCTCAGAGGAAGTAGTAATTGAATACGAAATTACGCTGTGTCAATTGCAAAAGAATACACTTCGATGACTTTTATCTAATTACACACAAACACCCGAAATTGATGAAGATAAGAAAATAGAATCATTAAGTGCGGCAAGGTTTTGAAAGATCCCTCTTCAAGTGGGTCAGACTTTCCCAAGCGATCGCTACTGCCGAGAGAGTTTAACCTAACTCGCCCCAAACATTCAGGCACACTCGAACAATACTTTCAATTCGTATAGGGTGCAAAACCCTCGGTGCGAAAACACGTCGACGCCAGACAAAGTGGTTAATCTTCGAAGAAATCAAACCAACTGTTACTAACTACAGTCCCGGAAATATTTATCGCTGAGTTATCACTAGAAGAATATTACTGTAAACTATTTATTGCAAAAATCGTAGCTCACATCTTGGCAATCAAAACAAGTTGAATACAAATCATTTTATCAATCGTATTCCTATGAAAATTCTGCTTACTACTTAGATTTGAGAGTGATGCAATAAATATTAGGTAGCTGCATATGAAGTTCGAATGAAAATATTTTTTGCTTGTTAACTATTTTATTTATTTCATTGCCGTAAGTTCCTCTGGCTTGTGTTATCAACTGTTATTGTATCCAAACCGTAAACAAAGTAATCCTCGCATCAACGTCAGATGCACCAACTTAATATTCCCAATATTACCGTAACTGTTTCAAAATCACCCAAACCCTCCCAGAAATCAAACGAGCTGATCTCCAAATTCCACATCGAACAAGCCGCGAATAAAAGCTGACCCAAAAAACAGGTCAGAAGAGCCCCCGAAAAGAGGGCAGCATTGAAGAGACAGGGATCAGTAACCGGTGGCCCCGATCGAGGTGGGCCGCTCGCATCCCTGGATCCAGTTTCGCAGAAGACAGCGCGCAGGTGACGGGGACATCGCACTGCCACTCGACAATGCCGATGTAGCCAGGCCTACAGGATCGTTGAAACGTACCTTCGACCGCGGCCCATATTTCAGGCGTCTGCCCGTCAACGATGTCCTCTGGCCATCTACCTGGACGACGAGTGGACACTCCGTTAATTTGGACTTTTCTGGCCGTTGTGCGGCGCGACCCGGGGCCCCCCTCGCGGGCCCCTCCGGTCAGCCAAACGGGATGGGCGCGTGCTACGAAGGGCCCCGCTGGAAACTCTCGGGCCACGACCCAGGATGCCCCGGCCCGGTGATCCGCTGACCCTGGGCGTGCTGCCCATCCCCAACCCCCCTCGGTGGTCAAAACAGGCGGAAACATGGCCTGACCCTCGTACATCACTGGGCCCAGCGACCTCATCCGCAGAGGCCGTGCTCCCTCGGACGGTCACGCGTCCGGCAATTAAAAATAAATTCGTTTCGTCCTCGGATACCGAGGCAAGAATTACGCGCGGCAAAGGCGAGAATTATTGGAAGGGGTGCCGCGGCGAGGAGCCGGGATGAAATATATCGCGGGACCGATTAAGGCGTGAATTATTTATGGCGGCGACGAGCCGCGCTACCGAGCTGGCGCTCGTTCAGTCGATATCGCGTTTCTTGGGGGATTCCGGGCGAGTTAGATGGCAAACAAATATGGGGATGAATCCGTGGAAATTCATTTTTCGGGGAACGCTGAGAGCGCCGCGGGATTATCGGCGATATTGGAGCTCGCGAGACGACGCGATATATGTGGGCCAGGGAACGGTGGAATTAAATGGCGGATTTCCTGGGAATTTGACTTTAGATTTGCGGCTGATTTTGGGTTGCGGCTCGGGAAGCATTAATGAAATATAGTTCGTTTCTTAGTTGTTAGGGATGGGAGGGAGTTTTCAGTGGAAGAAGCGTATAATAACTGCGACGAGACTTGATATTCTTGAGAAGGTGATATTGCATTCATTTTCTTTATTCAATACAATTTCCTTTGGCAGCGAAATTGAACCAAGAGTACTCTTTCCTCAAAAGGTCAATTGCGTGAGATAATGTTGGGAAACGTAAAAGAATTGGGTCAAAATTGTCCACGTGGGCAAAGTTACAGTAAAATTGTATTCAGTATTTCTAGTAGCTAATTAATCTAAATAATTTTTATGTCCGTCGTACTGTCAATGGAACTGGTGTTACACTTGCAAGTTGCTTAGCATTCACTCAGCCCTTAAGGTATATTTTAAGGCGGAAATCGTAAAAATATTATGCAGAAACGGTTGCACATATTTTCACGGTTTCGCGTATCGTATAAAGTAATCGATTTTATACCGCGAGAGTGGAAAGTACGTTTCGCATCCACTTGCGTCGACGAGGCATAAAACCGCAGTAGAATATTCCGACCATGCTTGTACAATGGCGTCGACGTACATATGTGCATACATACTTCAGCTCCTTTTTTCCCCCGGCATCATGCTACCCCTGAAACCGGGGAATTTTTATTCGTCAACTCGCACGACGTTGACCCAACTTCGGGCCAAGCTACTCGTCGCGTTAACCCCACTTTGTCTAAAGCGAAATCCAAGGTAATTCCAAACCAGGCCGCATAAGTCATAGTCCCTAGGATTCAAGTCTAATAAAAAGTGCAGAAGGAAGCCTGTATTATTATCCATTTTGTAAACGGGAAAAGGATTCCCTTTTAGTAAATCCTCTACGTGTATTTATACTTCGGCCTGCTTGCATATTCAGGGGGTGGAACCACCCCTCAAAGTTCATATAAAGAGGTTCAAAGTGACTGACAAGAACATCCCCCATACAGCAAATTATGAGGCAAATGAAAGAGTGACCCAAAAATTAGGCCTTTTTCACCTCTTTTTGGTCACACGATTTTGGAACTGAATTTTATGCCAAACGATACCTTATGATGGAACATCAATCATACGAAATTTTCAAGGGGAGAGGTTCCAATTAGTTTCTGAGATAAGGGAGGATAAAGAAATGACAATTTGTTAAACGCGTCAGCCCATACCTTTCGATGTACGGACTTTCGAATGATTGATGTCTCCTCATAAGTTATCGTTTTGGGCATAAAATTCAGTTGCACAATCGTGGGACCAAAAGGAAGCGATTTCTAGGGTCACTTTTTATATCAAGTTTTATTCAACACAATGTTATAATATTTTTTAAATTAACTATAAGAACTATTGTAGGGGAGACCGGGGATAGTTTGGACAATTTTTTATTAATAGTCTTTAGCGGGCCGGTAAGATGCCTTACGGCTATAAATGGTACAGCATTCGATAGCTCAGAATGTGCGCTATTCATTTGAACCTGATAAACGGGCCGCACATTCCCTAGTATTATTTTGAGATGAAAAAAGTTCAGAGATGCATATTGTCCAAAGTATCCCCATTGGTGGGGTTACATTGGACATAGCACGGGGATAGTTTGGACAGGTGGAAATAAATGATAATGAATAATCCAATGAATATATAATTTATTTAAAATCACAAATAGATAAGAAATAATGAAGTTTAAAAACTTTACAAGATTTGCTTACACCAGTTGGGGCCTGTTGGGCTATTAAGGGGACTAGGCAGTCGAAAAACCGATTTTTTTTATTGCATTTTCCAAAAGTACTATCCTTTCTGAATAAAATGCCACTTGGTTTATAGTAAAATTCGCAAAATTATAGATTTGGCAGCTAAAAACGTCAAGCGGCAACCTATAGCGTTTCCTTTGCTCAGAAACTTTAAGGGGACTAGGCAGTCGGATAATCGATTTTATTATTGCATTTTCCAAAAGTACTATCCTTTTTGAATAAAATGCCGCTTGGTTTATAGTAAAATTCGCAAAATTATAGATTTGACAGCTAAAAACGTCAAGCGACAATGTATTCCCATGTCTGTCCAATGTAACCCCTCATATCAAATCAAAACAAAATGATTCGTGCCTCTCCTCAATAAGGATACTTTGATTTTTGCATAGCATTACTTTATTCTAAACACATTCAGCAATGCCTCAAAAAAGTTACAACAAAATTCGTCCATAATGAAGTATCCGAATCACAAGAAAAAGTAGATGAAAATATTATACAGTAACATACAAGAACTGAAAAGTGTGACTTACTTTGTCATTCGTGGATGGAACACACCATATTGAATATCAGTTGATTTGGTGTGAGCATAGGCACAAACTACAAAAAAATTGCGATAATCATGACACTATGTTGGCAATTATAAAACTGTCCAATGTATCCCCGTGTCCAAACTATCCCCGGTCTCCCCTACCTCTTCTTATGAACTTTGAGGAGTGGTGTCACCCCCTAAATATGCAAACGGACCAAAATAAGAAACACGTACTTCTTATTTCTCGGTCCTCGAAAACATATTCGAAAACCAAAGCAATCGGAGGCGGACATGGAATAACCTCTACTTGTTAGGAAAAAGGGGTAGGTGTCTAAAAAAGTTTCAGTAAATTTAACCCCGGAATGGCGACCCCATGGAGAAAATAGACCCCCTTCAAAACCAGAATATAAGCCAAAGCAATTAAAATCGTAATTATAAAAACCAGTTCGAACCTATGCAAATCCTTCCACAACAGAATACCTCCCCCCCCCCCCGTACCCTCCAAAATGGGTACTTGAAAAAGTGTCCAGAGGCAACCCTGTCCTTCCAGACTCCACAATCTTCCACCGTTTCACCATCACCCCTTCTAACGCCAATACTCCTCACTCCCCAACAATCTTCACTCAAACCTTCCTTCATCTAAAAAATAACGCTCCAACCCTCCTCCCTGGATCGGAAATTCATCCTACACCCCCGACACCGGTGTCTCTTCACAGTGGATCCTCGGAGAACTCCGTCCAGGGGATCCCGGGGCACAAGGCACTCGAAGGAACCCTGGCCCCCTCCGTTTCCCTCTACCTCACCTGGTGTCTTCCTGGGAGCAGATTATTTGGTTCGCAAGCGGCGTGTCCCGGGTTTGAGCGGCATCGTCGAGGGTAACGTCGACGTACGCCGGGTCGGCGGTGTGCTCGTTACAGCGCCTCCACGCTTGCGAGATTCAATATTCTAACCAAAATCCCCGGGGCTAAGAGGGCGCAACGGAGGGGTGCAACGGGCGGTACAGAGGGGGAGGGAGGCGTGCAAAACTTTCCAGGCGTGCAGCCGCGGCAACGACGTGGCAGGGACCGCGCTCGTGAACCAGCGCATCCGGGGCTGTCTGGTCTAAAGTTTCCCCGTCGACGGGTTCTTCGCCGTCTTCGTCCTCGTCGTCGACGGTAAACTCGCAGTCCACACACGAGCCCCGCGGCCGGGGGAACAGGGTGGCAGGGGGAGGGGGGGGGGGGCTGGGGGCCGCTCACGAGCGAGTTACTTGACGGACTCGACGTTACTGACGTCGTACAGTTACCGCCAAGAATCCGTTTGGCGAATTTCGCGGGGGAATTTTTGAGGCCGAAAAGGCCACGGCGGAGATTTCATCGGGGAGAGTTCGAGGGGGTAGCAGGACCGGGTGGGTGCTGCACGCGATTGGAGGGGTGCAATTAGATTTGTTTCTGACAATCGGAACGTCGAGCTGTTTGGACGGCATCGCGGGTCTCGAGGTATTTGGGTTATTGGATTTCGGTTTTGAGCGTGGGAAGATACGACTGTCGATAGCCTGGATATTGTTTATTCAATCTTAGTGTTTCCGGTGACGTGGGAAGGTGTGGGAGGTGTCACTGAATTCTAGGCGTTGGTTGACGACACACCGTATTCTAATCATAGTTTTAATTGGGTACAAGGAAATATATTAGGTCGTGTCGTCAATTATTTCAAACATACCTACAAATTTGATGAAAAACGTAAATAATATTATGTAATATAATATTATGTAATATAATATTATTTAATAATATTATTGTATGAAGCATTGAGAGCAAAAGCGAATTAATCCACATTGAAAAAAATTAATTAAAATAAGAGTACAACCTACTGGCATACATTATTGCTACTAATTCAATTTCTCAGAAAATGTGTGTTAGTCCGATTTTACCCTCCAAGCCTCATATATATGTATATAAAATGCATCGAGCTCTTATCGCTCCGAAAACATATCATGAAGTATATCACTATACCGCAGTTCGAATTTATAGTATCATCTAGTCGCTAGATTCTAGTGGTAAAGGGATGAAGTGTCCCTAACCGTCCGCCAGACTTCGACAAATTAAGCCTCCTTCGTTTTATCGACACAGAATATACACTTATCCCAGTCCCAAGTTGTATGAGCTCGTGCTCAGGATCACACAGTCTTCCCAGCTGTTACAATGCATCTACCATCGTGCAGAATCAAGCACATTCCGCCTGAAATTGTCAGATCAATATCGCCGGCAACATCGCCGTTCCACGTGTTATTACCGTGGTCCAGAAGCTGCGAACACTGCCAGCCATCGCGGGCATCCGCCTCCTCGAGAGAAACTGAAAAACCTGCAGTTTAACACTTATCGAGCATGCACCGGCGTACTGAAGTAGTAAAACTCAGCCACGATACCGGCATCGTACAGGAATTCCCGCACGAACGTAAAGAATCCTTGAACGCCCAGTTATATTTCTCTCGTCGCGAGAGACCGAGGTGTGCAGAGCCACGATAAAAGTCTCTCCCCCCCCCCCCTCGCCACCTCCAGCCCCCACCCCTCTCCACCCTCGGCCTTATTTCTCCTCAGCCACGCGTGTGTACATGTATTTACACCGTCGCCCGAGCGTCACCCCTCTCCCCCGCCCGCCATCGGGGCCAATCGAAGTCGCAGGGTTCCATCGGCGAAAATAAGGGCTGACGGGGTGGCATTCGGGGGGCACAGGGCCGTCCCTGTGTCCCCGAAGCCATCGGTTTCGTGAAACACGGGGCCGCGGAGGGTGACTCTCCGCCGAGGGGGTGGACGTCGATTTCGCGCGGACTGTACGCCCACGGAAAAGCGTATAGAGGCGGTTTCCATACAGAAGGAAAGGCCGCAGGCTATGGCTTCCCATCTTATCCTTCGCTGCTCCCTCCCATTCCACTACCCTCAGCCATTGCCCTCTCCATCCCTGCTACGTCGCTCCTCGCTAGACGATGTTCGACCGTCTATCTCCGCGTGTTTGCGCGTGCACACCGCGCGATACGGGATAACAGAGTGCAACGATGATGCCGCGTACCTTGCTCCCTGTATACCCAATGACGTGGGGTGGGCTTTTGACGGCGTCGCCCGATGTATCGAAAATGAGGGCGCGATTGTCTGCTCGGTTAGACGCTGGAGGATCTTCGTTAGCTTTCTTTTCGTGCTCCTTGCTGGTTGATGCGATTGGAGTTTCAGGGTCTGGGCTGATGGTGAGGGAGTGGAGAATTAGTGGAAGTATTTGGGGTGTACTTTAATTGTGTGTAAAGGGATGTTCTTGAAGGGGTTAATGGCAAATGTGGCTTTAGCATTCTTATAGGGCTATGATTAACCCTTGGATAGATTGACTGATAATTTTGTTATTATACATCTCAGAATAATCTATTATATTATACTATGCTCTTGGTATGATTTAAGATAAAATCCTTATCTTCCTCAAAAAGTACCTAATGCTAAGAAAAAGTAAAATGCGTAGTTCAACTACTAGAGTTTGCAGTGTGTAGTGAAAGAAAAATAAGAAATTTTAAGAGTACTGTCTAAGCTCCTACTTCTTAATATTTCGCTTTTTAATCAGGAGTGCCAAAGATTAAAGCAGTGCCAGTATTACTGCAGTTTACCCTATTATTAATTTGCTAGACCATAATTACCGAGAGCAGAAATTTCTACTTTCCATAAAATCCCCTTAACACTATTAACAATAAAAGATTTCTCTGAAAAATCTACCCCTCCCCACCTCAATCCAGAAAAGAAGTAGCTATAACAACACTCTACAAAACAAAGATCTACTTCCCCCAATTCCTCTCGCGATCAAGGTGCCTAGACCTTCGATCACACCTGCAAACCCCCACCGCATCCCCGTTCACCATTTTGCGTTAAAGGATAGTTCGATCGTCTTCCATCGACAAAACGCCCGCGATAAGCCACTTCTCCCTAATTCACCGAGCAGAGAATCGCGTTATTGCCGCGCGCGCGGCGCGGCGACACCTTTCGTAGTCCGTTGTGCGTCCAATGACGCGCGAAGGGAGAAAACTACCCCCGGTGCGCGCGTCGGATTTAACGTTCGACGCGGCTCTAATGAGGCGAGCCCGCGCTCACGATTTCCCCGGCCTTCCCTTCTCTCCTTCTTTTCCCCCGTTCGCCAGGTAGTCGCAGCGTATTTTTAATGGGGGCACCGCGTGCTCTCCTTTCCCCCTCCTCCCCGACCAACCCCTTCGGCCGATGGTTACCTGAGGATCCGTAGGTAGGCAGATACGTAACCTACAGGGCCCCCGGGGGCAAAAGCAGCGAGAGGAAAACTGTCCGCGTAGCGAGATTGAAATTCAAATGAGACCGCGAGGATATTCTAATTCCGTGCGGCAACCCCTTTTTTGCATATCGGGACCCACGCAGCTGCCATCCCGGGGTCCCAAATTATATACATCTTTTTTTTTCTTTTCACCCTCCCCCCCCTTTACCTCTCCCCACTTCGCCGGGCCGCTATTTTTCGCCGTTTCGTTTCGACGGCTCCGTCTCCCTCCGCCACTGTTTCCACGGCCGGAGCGGAGTTTTTGGCAGCGGCGCGCGTGATCCGCAACAATTGAGAATCGACAGTATTCAAATCCGTGGCGATGTACCTAGCCACCTAAGCCCAGAGGCTTACCGGCTGCCTTCCAGGGATCCGATCGATTTTATGTTGCTGAAAGACGGAGGAGGAAGAGGGAACGAGCCGATACCCCTCGTGGCACGCGATTATCGCCGGGCTCGATAACGTGTATCTGGATGGAGCTGGCCTGAACCTGGAGATCCCGCTTCTGAAGCATCGTTACAGGGATGAATTATTGAATTCTTTGAGATATTTGGTGTTAATTAGGTGATGTTATTGACAAGGAAACATTTTCAATGGGTCCTCACCATTTCTAGTAAATACTGATATTGTTTGAAACTTCAGTTATTAGTTTATACAACGCGAGAAAATAGGGCACAAAGATTACGTGTTCTCTTTATACATATGTGCTACGAGGTTATAATAGAAAACTCTGCTGGGTTAACCAATAAGCACGTGCTTCGGGCATCTGAAGAAAGGGGGACCATAGAAATTTTCTGAATTTTAAAATCTAACTTTTATTAGAAACACTTTTTAGTCAAATTATCGGAAATGCCTAAGAAATCGGACATTGTGTTGCAGTTATCACCCTGTATAAGAGGGCTTCAAAATCTTTTCAGTACTTAAGGCTTTTGAAGGTCTTGACCCGACCCTGATAAAAAGGGAATACTAATATTCTTTCATCCCTAAAAAGAAAAACAATTTTGTGACCATTATTAGTAATAATTAAATTAAATTACACGTAATCTTTGTATCCTATTTTCTCGTGGTGTAAATAAATTAACAGCTAATGATCCTTGTACAATTTTGTCATTATCTAAGGTTTCAAGCAGTACAAATATTTATTTGATACGCGGAACCCGTACTGCGAATGTTTCCTTGTGAGCTGACTAGATGCGTCTGAAGCTGATGTGGTTTAGTAGATTTGTCACTCGAATTCGTGCGTAACGAAGGGAAAGGGTACTTTCACTTAAGGTTGAACTTGAGTTAGGCTACCCCCGGAAAGTTTCAAGTTATGGTCGATCGCAATTACGACGTGCCAACGCATTGTTTAGGGTCTCGATGTAGGCAGGTGGAGCAGGAGGAGATTTATGCCAGCGAAGAAAACTTGCCTCGATAAAGTGTTGCTGCGCTCGTGGCGAACGGTTATCGTCTTATTACTTCGGATTTCGCGGTGAAAGTTAGGGAAGTGAAAGGGAACCGTTTGTATTCATAAATGTAACCTTGCTCGCTGGGACATGCGGACTCGCTTCCATCGATTTTGCTCCCTCAGCTTCGATTCGCGTTAATATACCGAGGCTATTGCTGCGTTTAAAGTTGTACTGAGAAGAGAAATTTGTTTGATGAGGTGTTTCCTCGTTTTTGGAAAGTAAAAGCATGTCCTATATTATTGCTAGTACATAGAACCCTTCGAGTGGGAAGAATTTGTGGCAATTTTGGGAATTATTACAACACGTCACACAGTGTGCACTCTAACAAAAACTCTGTAGATAGTTCTCCGTTTTATTATTGTACATAATTCACTATTATATGGAATGTTCAGAAGCCAATCAGTGTAAGTCCAACTTCCCCTGAAAATGAGTTACGTACTTTGAAAACATCTTTATTCCTAAAACTTTCAGCTGATAAATCAATTAAGTCAGTACTTTCATATGTAAGCAATAAATGGTACTTATATTGACCACGGAATTACTAGGCAAAATTATTCACAAGACAAACAGTGTAAAACCGGGTTTTAATGCTAAGGGTCTTACTAATTGGCTTCTAAACCGTGCATATATGTTTCGAAGAGGGTCCATATTTTTATATTCTTGCGTTTCAGTGTCTTGGGCCATTTTGTATACACATAAAACTTCAGAAGACTTTACAACTGTATAACACTTTATATACAATTACATATATTAATATAAAGATTAGTTGTTAGTAATCTGGTTACACATCTTGTTCTGTTGGCAGATAATTCAAATCTGTTCTGTATTATCGTGTTCACCCCAGTCTAGGGTTTGTCGATTTTTAAAAACCGGTTTTTATTTATACATTTGTAAATTTATACCGGTTGTTAAATTTAAAAACCGGTTTTATATACTAGAATTAATGTGCAGAAATGAGTTAATTATTACATTAAAAACATTAACATTTTGACTTGTAATCGCCTCGGACACAAGCATATTGTAGTAGGCAACAGTTTACTGTAAAACTAATCTTCATGAGTTTATATTTTCAGAAAAGAAACTAAATGGACTAAAGATTGATAATTTGGTACCAAATTTTAAAATATTTATATTTTGTGCGAATTTTAATTATTTTAATTTTTTTTAATATTTTCTTTTGTATAGAATGAGAGTCTATTTTATTTTGTTATATTTTTGTAATTGCATAATATTTTGGAAACTGAACATTTTTAAAATAAGTACAAATATTTATTTACTACTTTAATTATATTTTTTTTTGAAAATGCGGAAACCGGTCTAACCGGTTTTTGGAAATAGTGGAATTCCAAAACTGGTTTTTTAAAAGTTAGTTTTTGTATAAATCCTAACCCGGTCGGTAAGAGACGATCTCCTTCTATAAACGATTATGACACAACCCATACAGCACACTTTATTGCGGCAACGTTGCAGAAACGTTGTAGAAACCTTGCTATGTTTCATGGTTGCAGCGCAATGTTGCTGTAACGTTGCCGTGCAAAATTGCACGGGGCGGACACAGAATTATTTCTGCAACGTTGCATCAACGTTGCGGTGCAATAATACATTAAATCGTGCATTAAAGAATCATGAAAAATGGGCCTCTTTCTCGACCGTCAAAGTACAATGGACCTTTAACACTCACTTCAGACTCTCGCTCTTTCGTCGTCGAATGAAGCTCAGACAAAAATCCCCGTAGCTTCCAAACAGAGTGACGGCCTCCTCAGCTTTCAATTTTCATAAACGGCCAACGTCCCCCTGTAAATCCGCGGTTGAGGTTCCCGGGGCGCGGTACGTCACGCCGAAAGTCACCGGAAGCTCGATGGGACGCCTACGTGTCCGGAGGAGGATGGAAAGAACGGAATCCACGAAGGAACGGGAAGAAGGAGTGCAAACGGCCTAAGGGGACCGCCGCTTTGCATAATCAAATCCCGCGACGATGTAGCAGAATGCGAAGTACCCCGATGCCTTCGAGGGGGGAGGGGGAGGGGGTGCAGGCTGGGGGCGAATCCCGGGGGCACGCGAAGACTCCGAAAAATGCACTTCGTCCCTTCTGCTGTTGCCTTTGGGCTGGCCATAAGGGTTTTCCCCGCGCGACTGCCAGTCACCCCTCGCGGAATTCCGGGAATAAACCGGAAACACCTACTCGTTTTGTGCGAGTGCCTGTGAATTCACGGCTCAGGAGGGTTGATTCTAGAGGGGTGCATCCACCCCCGCGCGATCGAAATGGAGCCTCTGGATTGACTGCGCGAAATTTTTCGAGGATCACGGCTGCGGCGTGGCACTCTAGGGTTTCGATGCTCGTAGGCACACGTGGTTTGGGGTTTGCTGGGCGTGAGAGGGGGTTGCGACGTGGGGGTGTATGTACGCTGGAATGGAGGTTTGGTTTGTGGGTGGACTTTGCTGGGGGATAGTGGTGATTTTGGTTCGATGGTGGACGTGTAGTTTTCGTTTGATAAGGCTTTGGATTTTTGATCGAGCATGTGCAGAAAATATGTCAGTTTAGGGTGAAAAGTAGTAAGGTACTTACAGACTTGGGCAAATTTTATTTCGAATAACGAATAACAATTTTATTTGACGAAACATTATTCGTGAATAACGAATAACAATTTTATTGGATGTAAATTATTCGTGAATAACGAATAAATCTGTAGCATTGTTCTAGCCAAATTTATTCGAGTAAGAATTTATTCGTTATTCGAGAGATCTCAACCACGAATAAATTTGATGAATAAGCGGTGTGACGGTGAGGGGAATGCTTCTCGAGATAGCGGCCGTTCGGGCCGACCATTAATGAGTGATGACAGACTGTTTATGTCTAGTTGTTACAAACAAGGGTACCCTACATAAAACCTTATTTCCAGTTATCATAATGCAGCAATAATTTATATTCGACAACCAGGACGACAATTCCTATAGCTTTTTAATTAATATGTTAGCAGATTACTTGTTTAGTATCCACCTTTTATTCGTCGATTTATTTGAATAAATTTTTATTCGTTATCCTCGAATAAATTCAGTCTATCTGTACCTTTATTGAATATCATTCGAAACAGAGTTCACTCGAAAAAATTTATTCGAAATTTTATTCGAATTAAAATTTAGTCGAATCTCGCCCAACTCTGGATACTTATAATGCATACACTACCGTTCATAATTATTAGGATCCTCCCTGCTATATTTCCAGACACTGAGATGTTTGATATTCTTTATTAAATTACCAACGTTTTCCACAATTAATCCATACAGAGGAGGAGCCTTAATACTTATGAACGGCAGTGTATGTGTAGAATAAAGTTTTCATACTGGAGGGTTTGTTACACTTGAGAGTATTCAGTCTATAAGGTTCATTTACGTTCCCGTGTCACAGAACGGTTACACCCTTATGAAATATACTTTCCATATAAAGAGGTACAAGAAGTATATGGATATTTCTTTAAGGTCGATTAATATTGAAAATACTACTTATAAAAAGGAATCAAGTGAAGTTTGGACACCCCCCACAGCACAATCTTACCTATCTCCCCCCATTCCCAAAATCGTTCCCCTTCCTTCGAACCCCCATCACCCACCCAAAAAATCCACAAAACAGCGACACATTCCCCATTACAAAAAAAACTACACTCCCTTCCCCTCAACTACCATAAAATGAATTAAAAACAAGTCTTCCTTCGAATTCGCAGGGGCCAGTTCCACCGACAGGACGTTCCTCCACATTCCGAGCCACGCTCAGGTAATTACGTCAACGAGCGAAACGTACTTATCCACCCTCCGGGCGCTGGCTAAATCTTTTTGGCTAAAAAACGGAAGAAAAGAGAAGCCAAGTTCGCAAGCCTGCGAGAAAGGACATGGACCCGGCCACGTCCGACGGCATTTGGAATACAGCAGCGGTGTGTCGCGAGGGAAAAAAATACCCCATGGAATTCCGCGAGAGGCAAAGGCGAAGAGGGTGGCTGGTACGCTGGGGTGGCACGCAGCCCCCTCGTCAAAATGGACGGGCTAAGCCCGTATAAGTCTAACGGGATTTTCGATCGTGGGCGGGCGGGTGAGTGCAGGCCGCGGTTCGGTGGCGGCTGTGCGCGGGGAGGGCGGGGGGGGTTTGAGCGATGGTAAGGGCACGACGGAAGCGGGGGGTGGGGGAGGTGGCTGGGAGTCCTTCAAGATGGCGGCTATAAGGGATGGTTTAGGGCGCGTGAGGGTTGCGGGCGAGGCAATATATCAGAGAGAGAGAAGGATCCTTCTGGAGGGTTGCTTCGCCCCCGATGGTGGCCGTTACCACCCCCTTTCTCGTCCTTTCCGTCGTCTCTTTACCCTCCGGCCTCTGTACTTCCACCTTATCCTTCTCCCTTCTCCCCGGCTGTACGTCCGCGTGTCGCCTCTTTCTCCCTCGTCTCTCGATCAGGAAACGCAACCCCCCCCCCCCCCGTTAACTCGTCCCCGCGGAGCCCACGGGTCCGTTCACGAAAGTATAAACGTCAGCGGAGACTGATGGAAATGGACGAGACGAGGGGTAGATGGAACGGACGATCGGAAAATAGTGGAAAATCGAATGGTGGAGGGTGGAAAGTGGATGGGACGGGGCGTGGGAGGAAGGACGACAATTCGTTGCTTCCAGGGATTGAAGGCTTTTCGTTCTGCCGGGGCTTTTCTCTCTTTACCTTTGCCGCGTTGATATCGGGCGGGGGGGGGGGGGGCGGACGGAGGGCGGGGGGCGATGGAAATATGCCAACGGAAGTCGTCGAAACCGGTAGCCGCCGCCGATGGTTGTTGATGGATCCGTGTAAACGCGCCAAAAGCCTCTTCCGCGACTAAAGAGAAACGGGCGCAACGATCAACGATCCAGTCTAGCGATGTTTTGTTCGCAGAAACGCGAGCGCAACGGAAAGCCGGGAAACAAGGCTGTACAATAATTCAACCCCCCCCCCCCTGCCTCCCACGCCCCGGTTTTGAATAAATTAGTGGCACAGACAGCGCGGAGGGACTAGGAATTCGCGTTATAAAGAGCCCGTTCAACGTTGAAACGAAGGCAACCCGCAACGAATCTCCGCGGAGATCCGATACTTCCGATAATCTCATCTCCACCCCCATTCGTCACGCGAAACTTCAGCGCTGGTGCCGGGAGCGTAACGCGTCGTAAATCCGCGCTCACCGGGAGCAGGCTAAGCATCCTGGCCGGTTAAAAGGCATTATAATAAATTCACGAGGAATTTATCGTGCAGTCGGTATCGCGGAAACTGCTTTCCCTCGGCCGGGCGGCGAGAAAAAAAAAAGGGAGCCGGGAGAAGAGGAAGACGAGAGAGAAGTGGAGATGGGGAGTGGGAAAAGGCGAGCGAACACGCGCATAAAGATTTCAAACTCGCATCCAGCTTCCCCTCGGCGTATCTGAAAAGAGGAGCGGTAATGAGCTTCAAATTTGTTCCCCTTAGCGTGTACTTTAACCGCGTTTCGCTGCGTTTTTCCGCGGCGAGAGCGTTGCTGGCCCGCCGCGAAACAGGGTGGAGAAAGTCGTAGGAAGGAAGGGACGGAGGAGGACAGGTGGGGGGGAGGGCAGAAGAAAGAAGGGGAAGAAAGGGGGCAAGAACACGCGGGGCCGGGTCTCAATGGCTGACTCGTTAATCGACGTCGGCTTGGAAAACGGGGCGAGGAAATCGCGTGTCTCAAAGTGGCGAGAGAGAGAGAAGGCGCCGCAAGAAATTCCCGATAAAGGGGAAGAAAAACGAGCTCAGGCGAAATCTCGCGGAACGGAATCGCCGAGTTTTTCACCTGCCGATTGTTCCGCGCCCCTGTGGCTTATAAGGCCCTCGAGAAATTCGCGCCCTCCCCTCTGGTTGGATGTTCTCCGACTCGCTGGAGCTTTCGTTCAAAGAGGAGACGTCGCAACCCCGATCAGCGAGAGATCTGTGCTTAGAGCACAGAAGTCGCTGGATGTCCATGTCTCTTGGCCATGGATCTGGAATTGTAATTATATTTGACGTCGCAAATGTTAACAAAAATTTTGATTTTATATAGGATAAACCAACCAGTAATTGTCCGCATACCAGTGAATGACCATTAGGCAAAGAAATGTCAATTAATAAATTTGAAAATTATTATATGTTTATAAATGGAGTGTAGTTGCACTTTTAATATTCCATATTTTAAGTTACGCGTATTAAACAAACATTAGTAAGTACAATTCTTATTAAAAGTATGCGGTCATTTACTGGGCTTCTCATTTAACAATTCGGTCATTCACTGGTTGATTTACCCTATGGGGTTTAAATCCATGACACTATTCTGTCATATTAATTTTGTCCATGAACATTAAATATACTTGTACAAAACAGGGGCAGATATTGAATTACCAAGATGGCTGATGCACCGTGATAGAATTTCATTTGACCTCACATTTTGCAGAAACGAAGACTATAAGAGGAATCTTTTGTTATTAGGTATATCTGATTTGGTTGATTACATAAGGTAAAACTTAAAAGCCACCTTCCTCTACGCCCTTCCAATTCCACCCAAGGAAACGTTCATCCGTCTGACAACCACCCCCACTCGTGAACCGTCGCGAGAAGTCAAAGTGGACGGCAAGGACAGGCTGCTTGAAGATCCGCGCGTCTGCAGCATCCACCCCTGAGTCCTGGGGGCCAGTTAAAAATCGTCGAACGAGAAGGAGCCCCCGAGGCGTAAAAGAAGCGCGGACCACGTTTATTCCTCCGTCGTGTTTCGAGCGGCGAAAGAGGAGGACGCGAGCGATCGACAAGGGTGGAAGAAGAGGGCGAGCGCGTGGAGCGTGGGGCCGCGGAAGAGGGAGAAGGACGAATGAAAAGCTTCGAGCTTGCGGTAAACATCGAGCGTGTAATTCGCTCTTTAAAGAACACTTGGACGATAATTAAGCCGGCATGGGGTGCACTGGATACGAGGGCGGAGGGGAAAAACGGGAGGGTCGAAGATGGTGGCTGGATCGGAGGAAGAGGGACAGAGGGTGCAACGCGGGGGGCGGGGGGGTTGGAGGGTGGGAGTGAAGAGGCGCGAGGGGGTGGGCCACGGGCACCGTTGAAAAGATCTTTTTCCGTTTATTTTTCGTGACCATGGCTCGGAAAGACACGTGGTCTGATTTTAATTAGCACCGGGGGTGCACTTCGAGCCGGTGCGCGCGCGCGAGCACGCAACCACGGATGGAGAATCCCGGGCTTAGAATTCACCTGGCTCGTTTTGCTTCCTTTTCCAGTGGTCGGCTCGCGCCATCCCTCCCCCTCGCTGTCTTTCTTCGGCTGTGTTCTCGCGCTCGGTCAAGAGGGTTAATCCGACAGCAAAATTCTCGTTTCACCCACACTCCCGGGCTCGAGAGGGGCGCGAGCTGTTTCGATAAACGTTAGATGAATTTCGAGCTATTTCGGGATGAGAAATCTCGTTTAGGTCCAATCGACGAGGGAGTTTTGCTGATTCGGTGAAGACTATTCTGAGATTTTGTTGGCGCTCTTGTTTACTTTTTAACTGTGAGAGATTCTTTTTGAATGGTAATGTTGCATTTCTGTTTCTTCTTTGCATTTTCTTCAATTTTATTCGTTGTACTTGTTCAGAAACTTGAGGTCTTAAATGCCTCAAAAATGGGTAAAATATTTGCATCAAATTCCTTTGATGTGTAAAGTTTCGGGAGCTTGGATATTTTCTTAAAGAGCATGCACGATATAGAAAATTGAGAAGTATCATGGCGATCGAGGATGAATATCGAGATCCTATCGCTCAGCGTCAACATCGCGCAAGTTCCTTCCAGGATAAGCAAATTACAACAATTTTCTTGGCGGTTAAATTTTAAACAGACTCCGCCTCTTAAACTGATTAATATATAATATTAGAGGGTTGCTCGCGACACGTGAAAAGCGATTTGTCTGTGAAACCAAGAACTTGGCACACTCGCCAACGTTAGGCAGGGACCAATGGAGAGAAAAAAGCATCAAATATTGAACTTCCGTTACCCCATACTCCCCCAACTATTCCCGCTTCCCTAAAGAGTTTGCCTCATTAATTAATACCACCCTGTAACGTCGTAATTCTTCGAGCCTCGCTAGAAATTTCTTGGTCACTCCCCCTGGAGATTCAACACACCCCACCCAAGGAAAACAGGCTACCCTCCTCAAACAGGTTATTAAATTCAACACGCAACAAACTCCAAAAAAAGGAAAGGAATAGAAACAATAGCATTCTCACACGAGACACTTCAAATACAATAACAATTGCTAAGAGGCCGCCTTTAAAATACGTAAGAGCAATTTTGACGACTTCTTACCCCCTCCCTCCCAAAATATTAGAGTTCCTAAGATTTTATATTCCAACTGCCTCCCCCTTCCCTACGTAATATTTTTTTAGTTATTAAATTTTTGTAAAAGTTCGTATTGAAAATTAGGTTAAAAATATTACGTAAAACTCTATCTCACTTCCTATCATCCCCTTGTAAGACAACGTAAGAAATTCGCGACCCCCCGCCCCAAAACCCGTAACGCTGGCTTACGACTCGCGAGATGCTACAGAATCGCAAAGAAATAGTATAAATAAAACAATTATGCGGCAAAAAATATTTCCATTTCAAAATGCCTACACGGAACAGCAATTTCATAGCTCGCCAATGACAGCTCTGATTCAGCGAACATACAGGAAAAAGATAAAAAATTTTTTAGAATATATTCACAATACCAGCCACAATCTAAAAGTGTCTGGCACGAGGATCGAGAAACGGAAATCGACACCGTTGCTCAGAGGATCGAACAGCGTCGAGTAGGAACGGCGAGTAAATTGCGTCCCTCTCTCTTTGGAGCCTGTGAGGTGAAGAAGAAAACAAAAGGGTGACGACTCCCGTTGGCTTTTCTTCCCCCTTTTTGAAGCGGGGGTGGTCGGAGCAACGGCAGGGGCTGAATCGTCGCGCTCACCGACGTTTTATACGTCGTCGGGTTTCATGCGACGGCGGTAATTTTTTTATTAGCTTGAAAACCACTCGACTCGTCGTCGTCGTCGACGTCGCCAGCGTCGCCATCGTCGTCGCCGTAGTCATCGTTGTGTCGTTCGCAGTCGGCGAGGCTCGCCCTCTCCTACAGGGGTAAAAAAAAAAGAGAGAGAGAGAGAGAGAGAGAGAGAAAAGAAAGGTCGTCCATCCCCCTCTGTCCACGGCGCCCCTCTCCCCCCGCGCCGTCATCCCTTCGCCCTTCGTAGCCAGCCACCCTCGCCACTCCCAGCCGTCGAACAGTCAAAAGAACCACGCGTTCATTTGCCTTATTAAGTAGTTTTGTACGAATTAAGAGCGTGTCGCTTTGTCGACGCCCGCTCTCGCCATTGTTCCGTTCTCGCGAGCTTATTTCCTTTTGGCCCCGGCAAGAAGTGCCTCCGACTGCCTGAGAAACCTTGCCGGAGCTTCTGACGGGCCGGTTTCTTTCTCTAGGGCACGCCGATAAGCGTGTCTTGGGGGCTGCTCGCGAGCTTCGTCGTTTACAGTGGCGAGCTCTTTGACGAGGAGGGTGGTTTCGGGCTGATTGTGAGGTTTCTTTAGAGATTGCGGAATTGGATGTTGGGTGAGAAATTTTCCAGTGGCTCGTTGGTGGATAATTGTGTTATTTGGAAAGCAGATGTTTAAGTAATTTCTGTCCACAAGTGAATAGCAACAGAGAGTTATGCCTTCGTACTTGACCCGCATACAGTCGCCGCGAGGAAAGTTTTTAAAACGCGCGACAGCTTCCGCCCAGTCAAAGTAAAATTGAAACACTTTTACCTACAGGTGACTGCATTAAGAACTTAAGGCCTCCAGCAACCCCTTTCCGGTTCCGGGGGTGCTTAGAAACTCTTAAAGGGCAATAAACTCGTTTCACGTGCACGCGCCGCTCATTAGAATGAATCATGGAAACGCGTGCAGCAGGGGCGTAGTATTCCCTCTCTTTGACAAAATATTCGCTTGTGAATAACTGAGGCCGTTAAATCAAGCTAGTTGTCTGCTTGAAAGAAAAGTGAGCGGTGGCAAATTCACCGTGAGCCCGAAGTGTTAATTGCAACGTTAATCACGTTAGATTTACGAGTAGGTAACCTTTACAGAGAATATCCAATAAAACAGAAATTGCCAGCAGAAAGCCCCAGACCCCATTAACTTCTTGAGCGATTCCAATGCGGTATTTCAAATTTATTTCTGTCTCAAAGAAACTTCCCCGCAAAGTCTGGGTCGTTCGTTTGAAGTTCGATTTTTGAAATGAACCGCAGCTTTGGACCGTCACGACAGTCACGAAAGCCACCACCCTCCGGCTCCTTCGAGTATTAATGCAAAAGGAGCCCTTAGCTCCCGGACTGGCAATCACCGACATAAATAAATCGACGTCGGCTCGGAATCCCTGTATTCGATCAGGCATCGAAATACGTCCGGATAAAAACGAGGAGGAGAGAGATCAGGGAGAAGCATCGATTGTTCCACTCGTGCAGATCGGATCTGTCGTTAAGCCACGCTTACTCTCTGCCAATCCCACGGACGATCTGTAATCAGAACGACGTCCGCGATTTATTTGAGGCGATCCCATCGCCGATACACCGCTACACAATATGGCGGATCATTATTAACGGCGGGGAGGGAGCTGAGCCGTGTAATTTTTACGATACAAAGCCCCCGGCGGAACCGAACCATCGACGACAAGGGCATTTTTATGCATTCTAAAATCACTCTGTAACTTTTTCGAACCTCTTCGATCTTGAAATGAGGAATGGGAAACAATATGAGAGAAAGCCGAGGGGCTCCGGGCACTCGATGGACATCTGCAAGCACATTTTATGGGCAAAGATAATAATAAAGAAACAGTGTTGATAATGGAACATGATTTTTAAAAACAGTAGGTTAGAGAGTGATGAGTAATGAAGGCTCAGAATTGATTCTTCGGCAAAAGTCTTGATTTATTACAACGCTAAGTCTGAGCAGAAATGCAAGTACATAGAATGTGGAATGAATTGAGAGGTTCAGTCGAAAACAGGCACATGCCACATAGGGTAAATCCAGGAGTGTCGGTACAGTTGCTATATTTCAGACACTATACGTATAAGTGCGTTGCAGTGCAGGCCAATTGCTTCTCTAGAAGCCAAACAGTTGAATGAATAACTTCACTTTGCTTCCTTCTGTGTTTTTCTGAATTTATCTTAATATATAAAGCAGAAAGTATTTCTGTGTTTGTCTGTCGCCTAAAAACTTTCGGACGGTAAACTCAGGGGGCAGGAAATGTGTCCCAGCTCATTATACTTAGCTATATAATCCAGATGAATGTAACTACTTTCACAAAAAAATTAATAAAAATATAATTTTTTTTATAAAAGCACAATCTAAATTTCGGTCGAAGCTGAGTAGTGAAGCTAGTGGGCTATAGAAGATAAATTGATCGTTTTTAAGATATACTTGTAACTTATCTTTTGTTTGATATTTGGATAAATAATAAGATAGTAGAGGTATTGAGGGACAAAGCAGCGAAAGTATATGGCCATATTAACCTTTCCGTTCAAAGCTAACGCGAGGACCATCTCTCCCTGCAGAAAGATGGTACAGTTATGATTGGGATAAATGATTGACTTTCAAATTGTGGGTGAGAGATGACTCACTTTCTAATCTTTTATTCTAGATATCAGCTAAATTTGTAATGTTTTGCTAGGGATTATTTCTTTGTTCTTTTTACTTTTTATTAGGTATTGTGGTTTATTTATTTTATTTGGTCACTTTTGTAATCATTTGCTTTGCTAATCGCCAGTGGGTAGTTCACTTTTAGTTTGAACTGTTCTTTACTTGTTTAGCTTGTAGTATTAGTTTGTCAATACTTTTTCTTCCTTCTTTGTTATTTTTTCATGAATAATTATGTGGGTCGTCTCTCTTAAAAAAGGGCGGACAATCTCTCCAACCGGCGCATCCCATATCTCCCGGCACCTCACGCGATTCATCAGATATTGACTTCAGTTTTTAACTCGATTTTCAGAAAATATCGACAAGTAGTTATACCGAATCAGCATAAAATTGTGAACATATTAGATTTATTCTAATAAAATAAATAATATCAGTGTTAGTTTTAATATCCATATTATGTTAGGTATACCAACAGCCCCGGATTTACCCAACATATAAATATTCGTTTCTTTGTAATGTAGTGTTTATTCGATCACCTTGTAATGAAATCATAAATCGGTGGCATGTGCCGTTTTCCACTGGGTCCCTGAATTATCAAAAAATTATACCACAGCCAATCTGTACTTCTAAAATTTAGCCCCTGAAGTCCAAATCTCCCAGACAGTATTATCCGCATTCTCAATTTACTAACCTGTACACCTTGTTTGTTTTTAAGGGCGGCGAAGGGCGTGGAATTTGCCAAGCGAAAGCGAGAGTATCTGTGTCTGGCGAGAGCGATAATTCATCCCAAGGCGCGAGGCCAAAGTAGCGGGCATAAATTTTTGTCCAAGGGCGCCGCGCGGGGAAGACCTGGCAGCCCCGAAGCTGGGGGGTTGAACGGGGTCGGAGGGGGTTGGTTCTCGCGGCGGACGTTTAAACGCCAGCTCCGTCGTTAGTCTACGAGCCATTAAGTAAATTATGTAAGCCCCTGCGAAGACCTCTGGGCCGGAGGAAGCGTAAACTTTAACCGTCCGCTCTTGAATCAGGGCCGATCAAATTGTTTTTCACCTCTTTCACGGCCCTTGCCCGCCAGCGGCGCCCTTTCCAACTTTTATTACCGCGCCTTCAAGTTTCCCGTCCGTTGGAGGGGGCAGCGACATCCAGCGCCACTCGATTCAGCGCAAGAGGAGCCTGCAGCAAATCGAATCCCAAACAATCGGGACCCATCGTCACCGGAAATAAAGCATTAACATTGGAATCCCATTCTCCGGAGGCGAACCCGTCACCAATCCAGGCCTCCATTCCCATCCAAACAATTCTTAATCTCGATGTTGCCGGCGCCCTGGTCAATGCCGCCGACTACCGCCGAGCCTCCAGGATACGGCTAGAATAGGGTCGTTATCGTAGCCTCGCGACTTAACCCCCAGCAATTAATCTCCCCGCGCTAATTATTTAGCCGGTTAGCAGGAGTTCCGTGCGGCCGAACGTAGTTCCGTTATCAGATGTAGTAGGGGTCGTTCGAGAGGAGATCGAGGGGGACGGGGGGATGGTACGAGAGTATGGAAGCCGGTCGCGGGACGAGGGGGTTAGGTTGGCTGGAGAGGGAGCGCGGTTGTGGTTCAGTCGTGCTCAGGAGGATACACGAGGGGTTGAGGCTCGCGCAAGAGTAAATTGATTAGAATTAAAGGGTTGGCTGGCAGGTGCTGCTGCCGGGTTACTACGGACCATAAGAGAGAAAGGTCGCGGGGTTGGGGCAGCGAGCGAGAGGGGGGGGGGGGGAAGGGTAAGGCAGAGGAGTCGTAGAGAGAACATAGAGCAGAGTGACGAGGGAGGAAGGGGGAGGCGAGGGTACAACGGTGACCACAGCCTCGACGCTGATTGGTCGAGTCAAGTTTGTGGCAAGATGGCTGGCTGCTGGTGGTGCTGCTGCCGCCGCTGCTCTCCCTCTGTCTTTCTCCCTCTAACCCTCTCCGACCCTCTCCGCGAGCCCGTACAGTTCACCTCAACCTCCAGCCTCGTCCTCGGGCCTCTCTCTCCCATCGTAGTTCCCTTCTACGCGGTCTCTAAGATGCTTTATCTATGTGCCAAATAGATGTATGTACGTGTACACGGGCTGTTCGAAACAATGCCGGGCGTGCAACCACCCACCCCACCCTCCCGCCCAACCGTCCTCCCTCGCGTCGCTGCCAGCCACCCTTTCTACGAGCACCACACCATCCGCCTCTTGCCTTCCCGCGATCCCCTTGCCACCTGTCCTTCTCCTTGCCCTATCATCCCTTGCGTGCTCTCTCGCCTGAACCCTTACCACCACCTACGTTCCACCTAACCAACCCCCCTCGCCCCTCCCGCGCCGCGACATCGTCACCGTTTCTGCCAACGTTCCACGGGGCCCATCCTCCTCCGCCTCTCCACCCCTCCTGTTCCTGTCCCTCGTCATCGTCATCTTCGTTTCTGCCTGGCGTACCCTTTCGTCCTCCTTCCCTCTCTGTCCCTCCCTTTCTCTACCCCCCCCCCCCCTGTCACCGTCGCGTCCTATTTCCATCGTCGTGCCTTACCCTCCCCCCCCCCCCCTCCACCTTCTCGCTGGTACACGGCCCGCGCCACCCCCCGCCCGTCCTCGGATACGAGAATGCCGAGCCGGCCTCAAAGAGAATGCGATAATACGAAGAACTTCGACTAATGAGTTAATAGTTGGTGCCTCGCGTTACCGTCACACCGCGGGTACTTTATTCGACGTCGCCCCGAGCAACGAGATTATAACGCGACGCGCGCGGGGTTGAGCGCGCGCGCGCCAGCGACGTACAGGTGGCTCGGTGTGTACACCACGGGTGACTTTGTACACGTACAACCGCCAGAACGGTGCCGGCGCGCCGATGAGAAAAGTAATTCGCCGCGGATGATCTGGGGTACCAACATGTCCGGGGCAGTTTTTGGCTTTCGAGGGGGTGGCTCGCGCGGAGGGCGCAGGTGACCGTCGCGGGCGGCGAGGATCATCCCCGATCCAAGCGATCGCTGCTGAATTTTATCTCCGCCATCGGGAAATTCGTTTTACTCACGGGCTCGCGGCGAATGTATTAAAATCGAGGGAAGGGGACTGGGTTACCAGGGATTATCCGTTATCGAATCGTCCAGCGGCGATGAGCGGGTTTTATTGGGAAATGGGCATGATTTAACGGGCCTCCTTTGGTGCGTGCAGGTTCCCACTGTAAAACTGGTAGACTTCAATCGGCTGTACTGGAGGTTCCATGGAACTCCACGGGGTTGTAGCATTGAGACTTGAAAAAGGTAGGGTTAAACTGTACAGTACGCCTCACTTTTAAAGAAAGATCGATAAAATCAATATTTTTTAATAATTCTTTTAGTTTTTTGTGTAAACACATTTCTCTTCACAACTATGCCGAAACTGTGAAGGAAACATAACAGGAAACAACCGCAAATAATCATTTTCCTGAACCTTACGTGGGGGCCTTTTGTAACACAGTCGTCAGGTAAAACACCCCACATATGTGACCAAACGCCCCGACATAAATAAGTAATTACATTTTATTACTTTTAACAAAATTTTATAGAATATGTATTATAAAAGATATTATTAACAAAATAGGACAATATTGAATCAGAATTTTCAAAAATTTTCCTTTTTTCAGGCATCAATTTTCTTTTTTTTTAGACTTCCCTGTTTGTAGATGCTTTCACAGCATCCGTGAAGGTATAGGTACATATTATAAATTCTGCTACTTTCATTAACTCCCGTTGTTTTACTTTTTAGCTTCTCCATCGCTTGATTACGATAATTTTCGGACCATGATGCACGTAATGTACTCCTTACATATATTACGTGACATTTCTGTTATCAACGAAAAAAAAATACGTTATTCGTGAACAATATGATTTTGATTGTAAATTGTAGAATACAAAACGCCCCCGGTTAAATTTAGTAACAACGTAGTGAAAAATGGTTTGGGCAATAACAATTTAAAGAGGTTACTTTGTCTACTTTCGAAACATATGTGTGAATTTATCGGAAAAACAATAGCGACTTAGAAAATTGAATTTCTCTCGTACTCGCCGCGAATTGCCTGAGTGCAGAAAATATAAATTCTGGTATATTTACCAGGCCGTAATATTTTCTCGTATTATTATTGCGGCAGTTGTGGGCGACTGAAGCAAGTTCAAATCTGACGATAGCGTCGATGTATTCTTATTTGTGTGCATAAAAAAATGGTGGGGTGTTTTGTCAGATGGGGCATATTACCTAGTTTTACCCTAAGGGATATTGAAGAGGTTTCGTTGAATGACTTTAAATACCTCCGCTTCCCATGTCAACTCCACTTTCTTTAAATGTATCGTACCTGTCCTCCCAAATAAAAATGCACAGAGACATTTAGCGATATCGATACTCCACGCAACATCTTCCCTAGAAATTGTTATCCCGTTCCACAAACAAGCCCCGGTCACGAGACAAAAGTGTTTGAATACACCTCGCCAAGGCGATATCGATACCTTGCATCCAGGAAGGAAACCGCCCCCGGCCACGAGACCAGTTAATCCTCGTCAGGTTCTCACCCCCGCGGCAGCAACGCCTGGCGCTTTTAAAACAAAACTGGCCCCGATATCTAGACGGTAGAGGGTGGTTCTCGAATTTACATTTCTAATCGCGGCTAAGAAACGGCGCGTTATGGAAATGGGGAAAATAAACGGCGCGATATCAGCATATCAAACGGCCCTCTTTGAGCCCCGTGTCCCCGGCACAGCCGCGGGGCGGCTTTTTAAACCGCGCCGCGGAAACGTCGCCGGGTTTCGAGTGTGTGTCGATTCGTTGGAAGCGGCCGCGGTGAGATAAAAAGAGCCTGGCACGCGGTAAGAAAAGTGCAACCAATAATTTTATTTCCCACGATAAAGCACGACGGGCGTTCAGCGCGGAACCGCGGGGGTTGCGCGGGGGTGGGAGGTCGCAGGCCGTGTATCTTTAGTAAGTAAACAGAGCGCCTTATGAATTTTAAGCAGCGCGACGAGGAAAGTACGACGGTACTTCTTCTTCTTCTTCTTCTTCTTCTTCGTCTTCTTCTTCTTACCTCACTCTCTTCCTTCCTCTTCGTCCAGCCCTTGCGCCGTCAAACGTTCACTTTTATTCTTTCCCATAGGGTTCTTTTCATCCCCCGTCTCCTCTTCTTTCACGAAACACACGGGCTAATCCCATAGAATAAATGGCAACGCAATTTGAAAAGTAGAAACCCCGAGATTACGTTCAGTTTCTTTCTTGGCCATTCAACTGGGTCTCGAGGGAAATGGACGGCGACCAGCTGACGGTTCCTCGGTGGATTCGTAAACAGTGGGACAGATTAACGAGGGTGGAGGGCGACTCGTTTTCCTTTGAGACCGGGACTTCTTTCGGGGGAGGAGTGGTACGGAGAAGAGGCCAAAGGTAGGTTCGCGGCGAAGGATTCGCGAGGTCAGTCATTATGGAGAAATAGGACCTATGTGAAGGGTTCATGAGGCTAAAGATGGAGGGCGTCGTGTTTCATTTACGAGCGCCTCGAAATTCTTGGGCCAACGCGGTCCCGTTTTAGCGCTGTTTGATACGATTTTGACGAGGTCGTCGAACTTCCGCCGTCTCGGGGAATACTGCTGCGAAGTAGAATCTTCTTTAAGCAAGCTTTAGTAATCAGAATATGCAAAGATTTCGGGTATCAAAAGTTTCTTTATTAGAAGAGTGCCCACCCCAAGGAGTATTTATTGGAAGCATCGAAATCCCTCTAAAATTAAAAACACACAAAAATAAAGAAACCTTCATATTCCTCACAAAAGCGAATTGAGGAACTCACGCCCGTGTTAATCTCGGCAATGAAAGGCGTTTAGCGCCCCTCAGTGTCGATTAACACTCCATCATCAATATGTTCCAGTGCCTCGTGTTATGAAATTTCGATGAATCTTGGGAAACTCTTGCATGAAACTACCCCGTGCGCGCGAGGGTGGAGGAAGCGAGACGGTGGGCGGTGGAAAGAGCGACGGAGAACGCGAGACAGACTAGCGAGGTCTGCGTTTAATAGCCGTAGTGTTACCTCGGAGGCCTTTCGCCATTAAGAATCCCACAAGACCGTCCTCACGGGCCCCCTTCGCCCTCTCCCCCGTAGCCCGAGTCACCCCTTTCCGCAATTCCGACATATTACACGGTGCCCCGGTAGAGTGGATGTAATACGTGTTCGTAGCTGGCTATAACTATACGTTGCAGAGGTATACCTCGGTACCACTAAAATCATTAGATACACGTGCGCCTTGCAGCGCGCAGAATCCCGTCCCCTTGCCATTAGAATGCTTAGACGGTGTTGTATCCCGAGATCAATATCAAAACAACGCCGCATGACCGCCCACTATCCCCGAAAGTCCGTGGAAACGTCGGCGAGCTGGACGAATTTCTTTGCGGGCTCGTTCAAGGATCGAGATCAAAAAGGGCCACTAGAATTTCGATGGGGAATTTAGAAGCCATTTCTTCGGTAAGTTAATTTAATCGATCGTTTCGATTCGAGACGATAGGATTTGGAAAATATGTTAGGGATTGTGAATTTATTGGCGTATTGGATATTTTTAATTCGATTGTTTAAAAGATAGCCTTTTGTATACGAGGTGAAGAATGAAAGAAAAGGAAGTTATAATACAGGTTCTGCAAATTTAGAAGAGATCATTACCCCCACCCCCGTTACTATCACACCCTTCCTAATCACAATCAAAGGGCCACGATTAAAAAAAAAAACGGGCGGAAGAAGATGGGAGGAGAGCCGTGCACGGAGTCGAAGGTCTCGAAGTTGGGATAAGTAACGAAAATGTAAGGCCGGATGAACCGCGCTCATCCCCTTTGGCGTTGGCGTTTGACGCGACCGCTGAAATTTTTACTTGGTTCGATTTGGTCTTTCGGGGATCCCCCGCCCTCTGATTGGTGGACTCTGGCCACGCCCTGCACATAAGGGTGGCTTGCTCGCCGGAGCACTATCAACCCTTATGTATGCCCGATGTGAGTACACTTATGTGCCCCGTACATATGTAGGGGTGCAGATTTCACGCGTGTATGTATACGTATATGTACCTGGCCGATACATAGGCGCAGGAACGTGTGTATACCGGGTGGGGCTGCCTAGCAAGGACTGCGGAGGGCAACGGTGAACTTTTCGATACGACACGGTCGATCGAACCAGTCGTAATTTTAGTATCAAACTGTTATCTAAAAATGAACGGCTTGGGTGTCGATATTCTTTTCGCGAAACTCACGCCGGATCAGGGATCCGGGGCTTTTACTCGCTTTCCATTTTATTATTGCTCTTGCTCGTTGGTAAAACTGTACAATTGATATAAAAAGTACTACTACGTGGCCTAGGAAAAATGAAACGAACGGTTGGAATGAATTAAATTTAACCCAGCTTCTAATCGTTCTTAGAAGCAATCGCTTGATTAGTTTTAAAAGCTTTCTTGTCATTTTTGGTAGAAAATGTGGGATAGGAACTTAGATATTGAACTCTTTGTGGTTACACGAGGTGTATCGCACCCCAGGCATTTTTTCTTTGCCAATATTTCTGTAAATTCTATGTCCCTAATATTAGAATTAAAAAATTTTCTGAATTTTAACAAGAAAACCGCAATTTTCCACAACTATAAATTTCATCATATCAAAATTTACATTTCTCGAAAAGGACTATTAGAGCATTGTGTAAGTATTACGAATGTAAAATTATCATTCAAAAGTTAAAAGATTCCAAACTACGAAAATTGTAACTCAACAATGACACTGGGATGCAGTGAACACACATGAACAATTTGTAATTATAAGGTGTGACCACGAAGAGTTAATAAAAAATTTTGTAATTTAAATTTTTGGGTGTACCTTTCATAAGAATGAAATTGAATTATAAATAAGAAGAAAATGATGTCCGTTGAAGCAAGTAAATAATACTACCAGTTACTCGATGTATCAATTACGTTTTCATATAAGAACTCGCAGACATGTGGAGGAAGCTTACATGATCCCTCCACGCCACATTGTTCCTCCCAAAATTGAATAGAATAACGTGTCGCCTCGTAGAAAGAGAATATTTTTACGCGTGAAATATTTTACACGGAATTTATGCCTTAGAGAGAAACGCGGGAGGAAACACACAGTCCACACAGTAGTACAGATATTACTATTTTACACCAGATGAAGTAGAATAAGATGTCACCTCAAATCGTTCCGGGTAACTAAAATAGCTTCACGTTACAAGCTTTAAAAGCGCGAAGACAGTAGCTGGGGACTGCGTGAAATACACGCGGAGACGGCGTTATACTAAATTCTCCTCTTTCCAAATGATATGTATTTCAGAATTAATTGCGTGCGAGCACCTTTCGCGACATATCGCGTAACCCCGGCTCCAGGGGCTGTATCCTCCTTTGAATTATTCTTACTTAATTATAGCGGGCACACTACTCGACGTTCCACCGTATTACTTAAGGGGAGTTTTATTCAATATCATATACGAGCTTGAGTACCCGTTTCGTTATCCTTCTGTACCCCCTAGAAGCTCCTAATAGATTGCAAACAACCCTAATTTTCCACTCTATGCTAATAAAATTTATCTCCGTCCCCACAAAGCAGTTCCCTTAGAAATCAAAATTTCTTACTTTCACCAAAACTCAATTTTATTAATAAAGAATTCTTCTCGGAAACAGTAGGTACGTTAAAAATTCATTCTCCCAATTATTCCAACAAGAGAATAGTAAAAACAAAAAAAAATGGATTTTATTCTTTAGATGAATTTTATTCAATTTGCATTAAAAATATTTTTACCCCTTCGAATCGGCTCCTCCCACAATTAAATCCTAAGTTCACCATTGAGCAATAGTATTTATAAAAACCAGCACTAAGAAATCACCAGCGTTCAAAGTAATGCGATAAATAGTTACGCAGAATTTTCTTCATTAAAATAAAAGATTCCAAGAAGAAAAACTCGAAGCGCGCTCAAAGCAATTACTTTTCTAAATGATGGAACAGACATGTCCAGTAATTTAGTCGAGTAGCGAGTAATTTAGCAATTCACCATTGCTTTACTAAACTACTCGACTAACGTTTAGTGTCCCCACACGGTAAATTACTAAATTACTCGCTACTCGGCTAAATTACTGAGCGTGCCCGAAGCAGCCTTAATTTGAAAACAAATTTCGCGGGTGCCGCGTGCCTTTCGACACTCGATCGACATTTCTCGCCGGTCGTTCGACTGTGCGGGAAGCAGTGTTGAACTTTAGTTCCGCGTGTGTGCAACGCGAGCGAAGGGGCGCTCGCGTCAGTGCCGTGAGAGGTTCAAAACAAAATTGTGTTTGGTGGCGAGTTTCTTGATTTATGATTGAAATGATCGAGGAACACGACGAACGCGAGACAATATGCGACTCGGTGGTAAGTGGTGCTACGCGCTGGCCGCGTTGCCGCGAACATATTCCCAAGGAGATGCTGTCCGCCGCAGATACACGGATATTATGAATTTCTAACCTCACTTTCAGAACTCGTTGGTGGAGGGCTGTCGTTTGCCGGTCAGAATGCACGGGACAGACGACTGGCGTGAGTAAAACGTTCGCCTTTGCAATCACTTTATGACCCAATGACCATTCCTTCCGTGGGAATTATAATTTTTTCTCGAAATAATGCATAACGAGTTCGTAGAAGAAAGACCTTTCGATAAGCGTATTACTGAATCGCGTTGTTAGATCGCTCCATAGGGTTACAGAGTTTTCAGTCGAGTAGCGTCATGTTAATCTAGTCACAGGAATGAGACACATGGTCGTTGAAACATTATTAGCTGTAATAATCCAAACGCTCCGATCAGCGTAGCTTTAAGTTACGATTAGGTAATTTGAGAAGCTATAGTGTACGTTCATACTTTCTTCTGATCTGTGTCGAGTGTCGATGATTGCTTGTCGTATAGATTCAGGCGTAACGTTGCTGGGTTTATCAAAAGTTTCCTTTTGTCGTCCACAGCCCTCGCTGAAATCATCAGTGTTAAAGAAGTACATGGTGTCAAGTGTTATTATGTTCACTATGTAGATTGTAAGTATAACGAGGCTTGATTAACCGTTTCACTGTACGTGCCGCACACGCGGCTCATGCTTGACTCTTGTCACAAGCTTTGGTGGCTACACGTGGCCCATCGAGGGTAGGGAATGCTGGTTTATTTGGAGGAAAATGAACAATATTCGTGGGGAATAATTAAAGTAAAATTTATATCCCGTAATGTGATAGCGCCACTCGCAATGGTATACAAAATTAAATGCTGCTGGAACTAAGACTCTCTACGTCTGTGTCCTGCGTACATTTCCATCGTTATCCATCCTTATAGACAAATTTCAAGCAATGCAATGCCTCCTGTTGAGGATGCCTCGTGAGTTTCATATTCAGTCGATCTGCATCTCCATATATATATTAATATCTCGTTTTAAAATTCAATCGGAATCTCGGAGCAGAGCGTGTGAACGCCACAGGTTCGGAACGGCCGAGCAGTGAAACGGTTAAGGCGGCGGGAGTAGCGTATGTACGTAAACAATGATTTAACTAAATGTACAACGTTTTAGTTAATAAACGGTTAGATGAATGGGTTATGGAAGATTGTCTGGACACTAGGAAAGTCCAGTACCCTCGTCGAGACGGAACGACGCCGGGCACTGATGCGGCCACCCCGAAAAAGCAGCCGGTCAGTAGACCCCCTAGCCCTAGTAGCCTTAGCAATGAGCCGGTCAACGGTTCGGCCGTGCTGCAAGCGGCGTTACAAAAGAAAATGTCGAGAAAGAGAAAGGCCACGTTCATAGAGAACGAGGACTCTCAGGAGGCCCCGCCGCAGACGCCCGGTCCGAGGCCGACCGGGTCTCTGGTTGCCCATCACCACGACGACATTGTAACCCGAATGAAAAATGTCGAGTTGATAGAGCTGGGCCGTCACAGAATAAGACCGTGGTACTTCAGTCCGTACCCGCAAGAGATGGTTAACCTGCCTTGTATATACATCTGCGAGTTCTGCCTGAAGTACAGGAAAAGTCGGAAATGCCTGGAGAGGCATCTAGCCAAGTGCAATCTGAGGCATCCGCCGGGCAACGAGATATACAGGAAAGGATCGATATCGTTCTTTGAGATTGACGGCCGTAAGAACAAGAACTACGCTCAAAATCTCTGCCTGCTTGCCAAATTATTCCTGGACCACAAGACCCTCTACTATGATACCGACCCGTTCTTATTCTACGTGATGACGGATTTCGATAGCAGGGGGTTCCACATAGTCGGTTACTTCTCCAAGGAGAAAGAATCGACGGAGGACCATAACGTAGCTTGTATTCTAACACTGCCGCCTTACCAGAGAAGGGGCTACGGGAAGCTGCTGATAGAATTCTCGTACGAGCTCTCGAAGTTCGAGGGTAAAACAGGCTCGCCCGAGAAGCCGCTGTCCGATCTGGGATTGTTATCTTATCGGAGCTATTGGGCGCACACGATACTGGACATTCTGCTGAACATAAAGCCGCTAGTCGAAAATGAGAAGCCACAGATCACGATAAGCGAGATATGCGAGCTGACCTCGATTAAGAAAGAAGACGTGATATCGACCCTACAGAACTTGAATCTCATTAATTACTACAAAGGACAATATATTGTGACATTGAATAGGTAATTGGCTAAATAGTCAATGCATCGTTAGGGAACGAGTCGAGCTGAATATATACAGAGAGTTTTAGCTTCTATCCGTGCGACCGGGCACCTTCACGATCTCACTCACGAACAATGTTTATTCGCAGGGATATTATCGAGCAACACGCAGCCGCTATGGAAAAGAGGCAGATCAGAATAGATCCTAAGTGTCTTCATTGGACACCAAAAGACTGGAGTGTTAGGGCAAAATGGTGAAGTGACGTTAACCGTTGACAATAAGACGATGCTAATTCTGTCTTGACATATTATTTTCAGGAACCCTGGAAGTGACTACGTACGATTAGCGTGTGTACAAAGCTGTACATAATATTTCGACCTTCAAGGGTCTGCGTTTTAATAAGACTGCGCCAGGCTTTGCACGCAACTGCAATTGTCTAAAACAAAGATTTAAAGAGGAGGAGAAACGAAAACAGAGAAAATAAAATAAAGGAGGAAGTGGTTTCGTGAAAGCGCGCGTATCTCGGTTACAACGCGCTCGGATATAACCGTGGTTAGCGGGCTTCGCGCGAGGAGAGATTATATCTGTTACACGCTGGCTTGCGTCTAGAATCAGAGGCAATGTTTTAATATGGTGACTAGGATTTTTTAATTGTACGCATACGTATTTGCGATCAACCGATTTGTACAGGAGCCACCGAACCGGTCTTGTAGAATTGTAAATAAATCTGATTTTATAATGTGCGCATCGTATTCCGCAACCATGAACGCGATCTAGCTTTTAAAATAGCATCCCTGACTTCGAGTAACAGCTTGCAGGCGATACTTCGTGCCCCCGCTCCCTCCTCACGTTTGCTCGGATGCTAAGTGGACGTCGTCAAAGCGAACGTTAGCACGATGTAGAAGTTGCGTGCATGGGAATTATTCGCACAACAGTGCGCACACCTGTACGTTAGCTGTTATCCGAATTTGCGTGTACACGTGTCGTAAAGATGGATTGTAATCGAGGCACGATCGCCGAAAGGCTGGAAAACAAAAAGATCGCACGATTAAAGCAGTTGGATTTATCACCAGATCGGGGGCGAAGTAATAAGCCTCCGTTTGGCGTCGTGTTATCAGCGATTGTGTTCGATCAAAATTAAAAAACGCTCGATACGGGTCGCCCGACGATTCAACATTGTTCTACCAAAACGAAGAGTTACCTGTGGAATCTGCGAAATAAAAATTCATATTTTTCTCCGCAAGTGTGTATTTTTGATAGCGCCGGACGTCGCCGCTAGAGCTCCGCCCATCGATTAAGGAAGCGAGCGAGGCAAGGAACAAGGTACACTCGTAAATATTTCCTTCCCGCAGCTCAATCGGTTACATTCGGCAGAGGGTAATGAAAGAAGTCTTCTCAAGACACATTTTTTTTTTAAATACAGCATCTTTTATGTATATATATATTTTTCTTTTATATTCAACAGTAACATCACAGTAGCTTCATATACAATAAATTTTTTTTCTTCCTCGTCGTAAGTTCATCCTGCCTTTGTGTTCGTGGCCACGCGAGCGTGACGCAGCGAGTCTCGGATCGTTTTTACAAAATTCGCTGGGTTCTTGCTTCCGCGCGTCGAGGGTAGGACGAAGGGGGGATGGAGTCGCTCCAGACGCCGCTGCGTATCCACCGTAAATGTCTAGCCGCGAGTTTCGAGCGCGGATATCAGTCGGGATCCTCGTGTGTCCGTACGGTTCTGCGGCAACGTTCGATTCGTCGTCGACAGAGTCCCCTACAGAATAGATACGAACGAATAACGCGAACACAGCGGAACAGGCCTCGCGACGGATTTCGAAACGCACGTACGCGAAATCCCAATGATATTGCTGACTCGTTCGCGAAATCTGCACACAGAACAGAAACGGTCCCACAATGCAGAAGACGACAACGACTCGACGAGATTCTAATCGGGACCGATACTAACAATTTCAGTGGCATCGGCGTGAAAACGCGCCAAGGGGGTGTGCACCCTGTGACCATTCTCGGCGTGCTCGCGCGTGGACATTTTCTGGAACGCACCGAATGTTTACCTTTGAAAATAAATCATGCTCGGAGTTCGCTTTGTACGAAACCCTGCTGGCTTCATGAAATTGTAGGGATGTTTTTTAAAATATCGGGCCAACTTAAAGTGTTAGAATATCGCTCGGTCCTCTTACACGTGTTACCTTATCGACGAGACAATGCTTAAACACAATACCGATCACCGTGAGACTCGTCGATTCCTTTCTCATACGTGCACACACAACCACATGCATACACCGCGCACCGATCGCTATCGGTGGCTGTTGATTGTATTCGTGTTCCGCAGACACAACGAGAGTATCCGGGTACTTGAGAAACGCTTGATGAACATTAGGCGAGGACTCGGATACGTCGAAAACAGTATTTTAGCAAGACCTAGAGATCGTGAGTATTTATGTTTTTTTTAATGCTCTTGGGCGTTGATATTATACCATGTGTATGGGGGCAATTTTGGAATAAAGAATTAAACCAGGCTGGGGCATTAATTTGAACTTTTCAGTGAAGAGATCACAGTGGTAGTTTGAGTATGATTGTTTAAAGAATATTTCCAATGTGGGTGGTAAGTCCTAAAAGATGAGGTTCCTTCGGAAAAGTAGATGGAGGGGAGATAAAATTCTTTTAATGAAAATGCGGGAATAAAATATTCTCCCAACTAACTTATTTTCTTGGGAATACTGTGAGATTTTAAAATTGCACTAGCGAGGGCTTCTGACAAATAAAGCAATTTGATTTTCATATTACCACTTTGCAATATTGTGAAATTTGGCTACAAACTTGATATGTATACAGGTTTGATAGAAAAGATACTATAAACAAGTGCACATTTTCGGTAAACATCACTTTCTTTCTGGATTTACTACTTTTTTTAAGGTATTCCGTTCGCGGAATAATGTTTCGTGTACCCAAGTGCTCGATTAATCTTCGTCGATTGACCGTGCACGCTCAGGATCGGTGATCGTGAACGAGCGCAGAATTCGGCGGATAGATTAACAATAACAACAACAACAATGACAATCAGAGTCCTCAGTGGACGAGGGCTATCATCAAAATGAAGAGCGAGCGTTAACAGTGATTAGCGATAACGGGGATGATAGTGAGGACACTGATGCATGACGTGATTAACCCTTTTGCACCCTCGAGGACACCAGCCAAAGCATTATTGCGATTCGGTTCTTAAACATTCCAGCTTAAAATGTAGCCCAACTCTGAGAAGCCAATGGCACCGAAAGAAGAATTTCATTTTTCCTGAATTTCATATTTTTCCTGCAAGCGCCTTCAATATAAAACGTCCGATGCAAGAAGTGTTTCAAAGCTTTACCAGTAATAAAACCTCGAATCTTCTCGGAGCCATTCTCTCCCAAGAAACTTCCTTTGCGTCGGAAGAACGAAAGAGAAAGATACCACCGTGGAACAAACAGAAATTCGTGGAATATTTAATAAAATGCGTTGCCACGCGTGGGAGCCTGCAATCTCGTTTCCAAAGGAGGTCCAAAGTGCAAAGGGTTAAATGGTCTCTGCCCCGTGGTATGCATCCCTTGCGACACCCACGAAATCGTACGTTATTACAAACACAACCCTCCGCGCTTTTATGCGCCCCATTAAAATTTAATTCCGTGACACGGAAGTTCTGCGATACATTCAATGCTCGCCGCAGTCCGCCCACGTGGCGCCATGGTAGTCGTTATAATAATCCTTGTCTTTCTGTGTTGCATTTGTCGTGCATATCTTTGTGTATGAGTTTTGTGTGTGTTATGTGTGCGCATTTGTGTACATCATATACATACGTGTATACATATATATATATATATATTCATTCTCTCTTTCTTTTTCTTCGTCTAATGTAGCTCTCTTCATTTGTTTATAACTTTATGTGAATACATCTACAGTTGAACAGTAGTCGGCAATGGCTGGACAGAATAGCGTTCGATGAAAATTCCTCTTATTTTTTCCCGTCCCTGTCGAGGTACCTTCCGCTCCCTTCTCTTCCTTCGTTTCTCCGGCTGATTCTTTCATTCTTCCCTCGATCTCTGCTCTATATCGAACAACGCAACTGGACAGTCGTGGGAAAAGAGTCTGTACATAAATTAGAACACACGCATTCGATGGCGACGGGGGTGTTCACGGGGGTGCAAAACTGGAGGCGTAAATTTGTACTCGTGGTGACTGTGAATTCAAGTACAGATTCGCTGGGCTCATTTTCCTTGCGAAATAAAGTCAGTTCTGTTCGAAAGTTGGATGTCTGATGGAAGTGTGTACTCGGTTATCGCGAGAATTCAATTTTATATTAGTCGATCTCCGGAGGAATTTGGTGTCTACGTAACGGGATGTTACAATGCATTTTCGAAGAGGTTTCACGAATGAGAATCGAATTTAGAATTATACCTCTTCAATAATCAATGCTCGTTTTGCTTAAACAAGTCAGCTTGACTAATTAAACAGTTTCTCACATCGGTGTTAAAAACCGTTGGAGCAAATAATTTTCTCGGCTTCCTTGGATTACGCGCTCGCGAGTTAGGCAATTCATTTGCAAGCCCCGTTTTCGCGATCCCGTGCTTTAATTACGCCCCCGGAAGCTTGCAACTCGCAGTGACGAATGTGCCCTCGCTTCTCGGAAGCCCGGGGCGCGCCTTATAAATCGATACAGCGATCAATCGGTTACACTTCGATCACACACGAAAACATCTACGCTTACACACTGAGTTAGTAGAGTTTCAGGCTACACGCGATCCACGATTACTCTCGTTCATTTATTCCAATTCGAATTCCTAAGCTAACGTCATCGATTTTCTACTGTGATTCGTGGACGACGCGTGTCGCGGAAAGTCCACTGTTCGCACTTACGATGATGAACGACAACGCGAGAGCATAGCGACGAGAAGTTTGGACGTTGATCGTGTCGTTTTAGAACAGAGCCTCTTAATCTGTCTGTCCACGCACCCCCAAGGTGTCTGAATAAATTTCCAGGGGGTACGTGAACTTGGATGAGAAAGAAATTGCATCTTTGTCTTCACGAACCCCTAACTGAAATTTCCAAATACGTTATTCTATGTCTTTCACTTCTCGCGTTTAGAAATATTATTCTGAGAAGTGGCTCGTGGGACAAACGAGATTAAGAATCTCTGATTTGGATGATCGAGAAATGGCAATACACCCGGTAGTATTTGCTAAATAATTTTATCTACTGAACGCCTGATCGATCATCAACGATCCATGGATCAAATAGTTCCACCTGCTACCCAGGAATCTAGGAATATAGAACGTGTTAGTATTCTTTCAATTAACGTTAAACTGTGGACCGTGCAGCTCCGCTTGCATCGACCAGCGACACACTGCGAATAGCGTAGGATTTTATAGTTTCTTTCGACCAGCGATGAACTGTTAATCATCTAGCGAAGAATGAACCGCCGATCACACAGTACTGTATATCATTTACAAAATATATGAAGGGTAAGGAGAAAAGACTAGGAATGTCCATTTTTCGTGATAACATTAAAGTTTAATATACGGAATGTCCCCACACTTTGCCTAAGCATAAGCTTCTGTCGTCAACGTAAAACAAGAAACTATAATAAGGAAATGCCCATTCCCTGTTCAGCAAGTGAAGGAAATGCGAATATTACGTGATATTTGTTATCGAACCATCTACATATAATGGCTGTTGGTTCAGGAATTTCATCACCATTAAGAAAAAAAGACGACACAGTAATAGAAAAAAGAGGAGCTGCTTATTTCAAAAGCAAAATACGGAGCCCTCATTGTCTCAAAACATTTTGAGAGCCTCAGGCTCAGATATTTCTCAGGCATAACAAATAAGTGAGAAATAAAATATCTGACAATTATTAATAAAATAATGTGGCTTCCCTTATTTTGATAATAATAGCAGTGGAAATTTCTTATTTTGTTTCAGTATGCTGCTTTGTTCAAACTTGAAAAAGTATTAAATTAATGTAGAATAATTATTATTCTATTGCTTATGTTTTTATAATGCCAAATAAGGAAGCTTAATGTTATGAAGAATGCAGATAAATTGCTTGAACTGTCTTTCTTTACTGGTGTAGGTACGTAAATATTAAAATTTAATCTTCACGATAAAGCTGTTTTGTGACATTTCCTGTTTTTCGCCTTACCCTTCATATAAACCAAAGAAGTGTCGCGAGATTCGGGAAAATCTGGTAGAAGATGTAACCACATAAAACTTGTCTCTATATCGATATATTTAAAAGTCGCATTAACACTTTGACTGGCGTCGGCGTGTCTTCGCGCCGAAGGGTATGGACCCTGTGCTCTCACAGCGATATTTTCTGAAAAGCATCGAAAGACTTCTCCGAGATCCCCAGAATGTTTACTTTCGAAACAAATCAGTACAAAACTTAACACAACGTTATTCAGAACCTTGCCCCTCGATCCATCGTTCAGAGATCTGTATTCACACTCGTGGTTCGATCGAAGTCACGACCGATCAGCGTCCACATAATTCGACACGATTTCTTTTACAAACGTTCACGTTTACAACGACACGTTTTTTTTTTGTTTAGGTTGTTTTATACAGCTACACATACGGTTGCATACTTACTTGCTTATGTAAAGTTAGTAGTTCGCCTTGGCCTGACGATTCTGCGCGTACGGTGGCATTCGTGCCCCTCTCGATTCTACGATTCTGTAAAAATATTACAAAGAGCCCCTCATCTTTCTCTCTCGTCTGCCGGGTCCACCGTTCTATCGGATCGAGTTTGGCTAGCGAACGGGGGCGCGAACGATAGTCTCAGTACTTCCCCGCCCAGCGAAGACAGTGGGGCGAGGAATGTTCGGAATTACTTTCGTCCAGCCGTTTGCCTGAACAATAAGACACTTAACAGTTGGACGATCCCCTGGTCGCCAGGGAATCGGTGAGTGTTTATTTTTCTCTTACATTTCTCGTTCTTTCTTCTTCTCTTTTTTTTGTGGTTTTCACGCTTCGCGCTTGTTTTCTCTGTTTCTTAAACGTGTATCGACGTAGCCGTCGCGTGTGTACAACAAACACAATACGATAGAGAGGAGGGGATTAGAAATGATCGTGTAAAAAATATCTCTTCTCTTGGAACTTTGGAGGGTAGCTTCTGGAGAGAATAGAGGGGCGGAGTTGTGAAAGCGAAAAGGGGGGGGGGAAAGACAGGTGGACGAAAAATCAGCCTCTTCAGTGTGCGTGGCGAAGTTACACGTTCGTTTCCTTCGTTTCCCGCCACTTTTCTCGTGAAAATTGCGATCGATGAAATTCGGGAGCCACAGGCCAGTCTCTGAATCCGCGATTCTCAATTCTTCCGCTCGATCCACGGTGTCGAGCGAGGTAATTGGGGATGCTTTCTCTGTTTACCGATTCGTAAATCATAAAGATGCTCGCGCGTGCGTCGAATGGAAACGGCTTCGAATTGGACTCGTGTAATCGAACGAAACTTTGCTTCTCTTCTCGTCTTCGCTTCTCCGCCGTCTGTACTTCTGCGGTGACGAGCGATGTTTTTAAAAAAACGAGGGTCAATTCGTCCTCTTTTTTTCTTTTTTTTGTATCTTTTTTTTCTCCGTTTATAGTTATCTTCCAGCCTGTTCTCGTGAATTTTAGAATTTCTGCTTTAGAGTATTGAAGATACAAAAACTACGATAGAAAACAGAACAGACTTCGAATACTTTTGTTTCAGTTTTGTTTCTTCTTTTTTAAATTCCACATACAACATCAACATCTTAGCGTTACTATTATCCTTATCAGTATCATTTATTAGTATTTATTGTTATTATTAGCGTCGCCCTTATACGTATATATGTATCCGTTTAAATTCATTCAAGTTTACCAAGTAGTTAATCTTTACGCTTACCGTATTATTAATAGCGTGTTTCTTTCATCAATTTCTTTTTTGTTTGTCTATGATACAGATTGTCATGTTCGGCAATTGGAGTTGCCGTCGAAACTCTTCAGCCTCGGATACAACCTACTTTCTCCCGTCCCCAACGAAATCGATCGGTGCTTACGATGAGCCTTCTTCTTCCTGCCATTTTATAAGCTACCCCTATCGAAGCGGCGACGAAATGTCCGCGGAGCATGCGTCGCTTCCGGCGACAGGTACCAGTGGCTGGCCTACTTTCAGCATCCAACGATCCAGCCACGTTCCCCTAACTATTTCCTTCCTCTAATCAGTTCTAACGCCTCTCGGTTCTTCGGCGAAGAAGCTATCTGTTTCTCCTTCTTATTCTTAGAACAATATGAAATTTGTGCATTTCTCCCTTTACCTTGCCCCAATGGTGTATTTCCTCTTAAACGTGCAATCCGCTCATTCCTCTACCGAGATTCTCCCATATCTTCTCGACTAAACCTCTCTTCGAGCACCCTAACTCTTCGATGCATCGAAGTCATCTACGTCCCTGCAATTCTTTTTCCCTGAAGGGTGCGATCGCTCTCTTCTCGGCGTCTTAATCCTCTGGTCCTGCGTTAGGACGCATCAGGGGACTCTTGGGACAGCCAAGGACCACCACCCCAGGGATAGTCTTCTATTACGGACTAGACTGGTTCTACCTTGCGCGATAAACGTAAAAGCTGATCACAATATCTTTCGCGGTCTGTGCTCGTCCAGGTCGAGTCTGTGTCAGCGCGATCCGCGCGAGTGTGTCATCAGGCTTGTCACGGAAGACATGAATCGATCGTGCGCCTCTCCAATTTATTTTCTCTTAGGGCTTTCCAGTTTCCGCAGAAGGAACAGCGTGGTAGGTTCACCTTGGGAAATGGACGAGTTCCGAGTTTCTCGGGTCATCCATCATGATACTTGACGGGTCTCCCCTCGATCGTTACCGAAACACACAAGTCCAATTCCCTTTCGCTCGATACGTTACTCGGAGAAGAGTCCTGCGGAGGGCGAAAAGCTCTCGCGTACCATGATCGACGACGAGTTCGTGAGGTAACGTTCCTTTCCCTTGGAACTCGGGTCGCTTTTGGATTTGGAGTTTACGCTTCTCAGGTACGTTGTTTCTCCCATCGCAGCTGGGATGAAGTGATCATAGGAGGCTTTACCATGTGTCAGAACCATTTACATTCCGCAGTCGAAGCTCTCCTGGTTCTGCGCCTTCTGGTAAACCTCTAGGTAACGGTCCACGTTCCTGTAGATGCCAGAGTTCGCTTGGTACAACAGTGTCTCGAGGATCCTCTCGTTCTCGATCGCCTTCAACGGTAAAACGGTCTGAAAACCATTTGAGAAAATGAGTCCTCTGGTCTCTGTCGATAAAGAAAACTGTTACGCGAAACCCTTCCCATTCTCCTGTAACAGCCCCCGAAATTTTTGAATTTTTTATAAAAAACTATTGTTAATATTGCATTAAACTCTTTTGGGATATAAGGAGGCATCTTTAAACTTGCAGAAAATATTTTTTTTATGCCGATTCTTCTTATTATTTATTAACTATTGTAAACCTTTTCGACGATGTCGGTGGCAGGTGTAGCACCTGTTACAGTCATCTGATTGCAAAAAGAAGAATATATTCTACAAGTTAAATAATTTCCATTGGTACCGGGCCTAAAATTTTAATTTTAGTTTTTATTTATAGTACTTTTTTCGTCGATATAAAGAGTAACATGAAAAATTTGTTGAAGGAAAAAACTTTCTTTTTCTTTTAAACGCTATAACTGTTTCAATTTTTCATTTTTTTCTTTAAAGTGGACCAATACCAGAGTAAACTATCTAACTTTAGAAAACTTCTATTTTTTTTTGCAATGAGATGACTGTGATAGGCTGCTACGTATCCCGCCAAACAGGAGTCGCATCGTCGAACAGGTGAACAAGATTCCTGAATAATTAATAAATAATAAGAAGGATCCAAAAGAGTTTAATCCAATATGACCACTAGTTTTTTGCAAAAAACTTCTTAAATATCAGTTACTTTTAAAGCTGTTAATTGAGATACCCCCGTCAGGGGGCGCTCCCTCGAAAATGCATTAAAAATGAACAATTTTTCTGAATTTTTTGCTTTCAGCATGAACGTTCTACATAATTCTAGTTTTGTACATCTATTTACTAATATTTTACTAACACTATCACGTCGTTACAGTAAAAAGTGACAAGTATTAAATAAAAAAAACTATTTTTATTCTATTCAGTAAATTTGCCTATATTGTCCCAAACCAGATTTATAAAACTATCAGTAATATTTCCATGTATTATAATAGGTCGAAGTAAAAAATTTAGTTAAATGACATTTTCTCCATCAATGGGTCGACATCTTTTTTCTCTTCGATATTAATGAATGACTGTAGTACGGGCGATGAACGCAAGTTTACTGAATAGAATACAAGCAGTTTCTTTTATTTCAGATTGCTAGCTGTACCCGGCCACGCGTTGCTGTGGCTCAGTCTGGTTAAAAAGCATGTTAAATGTTTTTACCTGTCACAGGTGTGACATCTATGTAATAATAGGTACATAAAAACACGCGCGTATTAGAATGCAACGTTGTGTCAAAATTTCAAAGCAATCGATGAAGATGAGATTTAAGATTTTGAACAAACGAACATTTACATTTTTATTTATATAGATAAATACAAGGGGCGCAATGCTATGTCAGCCGTGAATGAGGAATTTTTTAAAGTGATCGCACATGAACACCTTTAACGTAATAAATATTTGTTGAAAGTGTTACTAAAATATAAGTAAACAAATTTACAAACTCAGAGCTATGTAGAACGTTTATTCTGGAAGGAAAAAATTCATAAAAACTGCCCATTTTTCACATACTTTCGAGCGAATAGTGAATATTTCATGAAGCGTAAGGCAACAGTTTCGCTGCATATAGGGTAGATGTCCCAATTACTCTCAGTGTCCCTAATACGACCATTATATTTATTTTACTTAATAAGAACATATCGTATAAAGATTAGTGCACTATAATAATAATAATATGACGAAGAAGAAGAAGAACAGTCCCAATTTAATAATATTTTTCGTACACTATTCTTTATAATGTACGTTTTTATTAAGTAAAATAGAGTGATAGTAATAAGGACACTGGCAGTAATTGGGACATCTACCCTATCGGAGTTCCACCTCGAAGCTCACCTTTACAAGTTGCTGGGGCGGTATCCTGTAGAGCTTGAGATCTCTGCTGAGCCTCTCCATGATGCACTTGAACTCAAGCTCGGCGTCCACCTTGGCCGACTTGGTCTTTATCCTGTTGTTCGCCCAGCTGAGCATCGCCTCGAACTTCTTGATCTCGCCGACCTCCAGGCCCCTGCACATGATCATCTGCACCATCGACTCGCTGAGGGTGAGGAAGTCGGGGCTCTGGAACAGCTGGTACGCCCTGGTTTCGACGAACGCTAGGATCATGTTCACCAGCTCCGAGGCGGACGTGTAACGCCAGCAGTAGTTCTCCAGGGCGCACAACATCACGCAGACGATCTCGATGCGCAGGAACTGTTTCGCGTGGTGGAAGCACGCCTGAAGGAGCTCGGGCAGGTCGTAGTGCTCCGCCGCGCAGATCAGACCCGGTATGTTGCTGCAGGTCAGTGGGCAGGAGCCGGTGTGCAGGTAGTCGAGGAGGATCCTGAACGTCTCGGGATCGAACTCGATGATGTCGAACTGCGAGGGAAAAGAATGCGAGAGGTAAAGTACAGGTCGTTACAAATCGCGAGGCTTTTACAGAAACAATCAAATCCTATGTACAAAGAATAAAAGTCGTGTAAATAGATACTTTGAATGGTACAGGTAATATCTGCGAATTAGTGGGTACTACATAGCTGATATATAGTTCAAAAGTAAGTAACAATTCGCGTGTCTCGGTGTGGTTAACTACGGTTGGATGAATATTCCGTGTGAAGCTCTACTTTTCATTTACACAACTGCCACATTTCTGTCTCCATTAATATTAATTACCATTATATACGTTTTTAATCACTTAGTAACACTGATAGTGATTGCTATTCATGCTAGTAGCGATTTGGAACTATAGAAAGTCGCTTTAAGATAGCCTTCTATAGCACGATCGTATGTCATCGCAGCGTATTGATACTGGTACCAGGGGAGACGGGAAATCCTCCCCTTTAAAATGCTTTTTGTTTCACGTTGACATGATTTTCCGTTCCCGACATATCGCAGTTTAAAACGAAACGGAATTTTTAATTCTTTGCTAACTCTATCTCGTTCGTATACTCGGACCTCTCCTTCTCTCACTCGCGGCAATGACCTACCTCTAGCACGCTACGCGTGGCTTGGTCAGTGACAGACGCTGAGTCAGCTGTTTTTTATTTGCATTTACTACTTCCGCGTGGAAAGTAGACCACTGGGCTTCCATTAATCGTTAGACTTTGAAGCCCCATATCTGGGGAACCAATAGAGATATCGACTTGAAACAAAATGCATTTTTAATAGCACGCCTTCCCCTATCTTTTGAGTATTTTTTTTAAACGATTGGATGATTCCTCCGGTCTCATATCGCAGTTAAAATTAGTGCTCTATTGATTCATATTCGAATTAGCCACATAGTATTATCTCGATGATTATGGAACTATCTATAGAATAAATAGTATTAGTTTAAAGTCAAATGGGCTTTCATTAGATTCAGACTAGTGTACAGGGTGTCACAGTATTGCTATAGGTATTTTTATACTGCATTCAATTAATTTGTAAACAGAGGCGAATTTGCACATAGGCTGAGTAGGGTGCAGCCTAGGGCGGCAAATTTTCGACGAAATAAATTGAAAAAGGTAGCATAATGTTTTTATTCTGGCTGTTTTGACCGGGTGATCTTTAAACACGCACACTTTTTTCATGTAGCAAATTAGAAATAACTCATATGTGAGTTTTCATATTGAGTTAATTTTAAAATTGTCTCGACTGTTATCAATTAAAATATTTGACGATATTTCACGAAAAGGGTGGTAGACACTTCTTAGTCCAGGTGCGCCAGATCTAAAAATTCGCCCATTCGTTGAATGGAAAAGTGTCTCGTTTTGGGTAATTGGTTTGTTCCTTTGCTATCTACTTATTTAATTACTGAGGACACTTTCAAACGAATTGTCTCGTTTACCTCTGTCTGTGCTAATTTCGCTGTATCAATTTTTTGCGCGTTCGCGAAGACGCTGAGCCTCGGCACCGCTAATTGCTGGGCAGCCTTCTCCTTCTCCTTTGCATCTTTTTCTTCTATAATAAAAAGAAGAAAACAAGCGTTTAGTCCATCGTTAAAAGACATTAAACCGAAGTACTTCGTAAAATTAATAGTTTATGCGTCATTTCAAGGATCAGGTGTGTTGGTATTCCTCTTGTGCGCATCATATATAATCAAATTCCTCTCAAAAAGAGATACAATCCAATATAAGAGTCTTTCGATCACTCACCTAAAAATAATATTTAACCAAAATTATATTCGTGCCCCATGCATGGAACTCGTAACTCATACACCCGCGATGTGAGAAATATCTAAAATAACGAGCTGATCTTTTCCCAACGAATGTGTACAAAATGGCGCATAAACAATTGCGATAATAATAATAATATACTATCGCGCTAGGGAAAAAGATACAGCGCAATAGGTGAGTAATTATTGAAATAGTGGTAAACTTAATTAGAATGAATCTCAGAGATAAAAGTAATAAAAAAAAGAAAACGCAAGAGGTATAAAGGCTGTCGCGCATTTTTCCGAAGCGCAGCGAATCGAAAAGAAGAAATTAATAATAATTAATTATCGCTGTGCTTCGATCATTAATTGCGGGGCTGAATGGAAAACGGGCACAGGCCACATATGCATAAACTTTCGTTTCTTAAGGATGCATAATTTTTTTTCAAAAAGAATCATACATATTCTTGAAAACTTTTTATTTTATAAAAATCTGTGAATATTAAACTATTTATAACCTGTCATATTTGGAATAATTTATGAAAACAAACACGAAAATTTGTAGGTAAAAAATCATGAAAGCATATTATGAAATGGTGGCATTTGCTTGTTTTGCACTGGGCTCCGCAATTGTTTATAAACTTTTTTCTTCGTTTCGTCGCGCCTCGCCAAAATGCGCGACGGCCTTTAAACGTACTGGTGTAATCCGGCGAGCTGGCCCAACGTTTCCTGTCCTCGCTCTGCAGGCTATTCCCACTTCCGTGTTTCCTGATGCTCCGTCCCCAGCCAGAGGTGATCGTGCTCAGCCTGGAGAATGCCCGCTTCACCATCGGCGACGAGGGCACGCTTTTGGGTCTAAACAGGTCAGAGCCAGTATCTCACAGAAACCGCAGAGCGGCACCAGAGGGTACGGAGGAGGAGCTATCTCTTCTGAGGGGCAAGTTCATGGAGCGGTGGGAGCACACCAGGGATCGACAGATAGGGTCAGTCTTGGATGGTCTGAACGAAGTAGATAGACGAACACATGAAACAATGACGAAACTCGCCCCCGATTGACAGTATACCGTGAAAATGTGCGTGCTGTACATAAAAGAGTGAACAGGAGCTCGTGTTGTTCTTTAGTTTCCATGGCCCAAGACTCCGCTCTGTGTATACGTAGAATATTGTTGCATGCCGGTAGCAGAAATTAAAGTTGTCGCGATAAAAGTGAACATCTGCTCGAAAGTCTTCCAAGATAATCGTGGAAGGAGAATACAGAGAATGAATGTGGCGAAATGGCGAACGCGTTCGAGGTTTTCGAGCGATCTTACAGAGCTTTCGTTCGTTTTTTTTTTTTAAATGGTAAAGATCAACATGCGACATGGCATTCAAAGAGGAGCGGAGAGATTGTTGAATTGTAGACGTTGAGAGTTTCTGCTGTTACGTGGAGGAGAGGTTGAATTTGTTCGTGAAATAATCATGCGGTGCTGTGAGGATAGGAGACATGGAAGTGCCGTAGAAAATACACATAATTACAGTTAGATATAGAATATTTAGAAGTACATTCGACAACGATATCACAGACATTAAGTCTCATTGTTAGAGCAACCTCCAATTTATTTTTTCATTTAACCCATTTGTGGCTTAATTGTTTGAATTTTTTTTAAATTCAGCGACTGGCATTATTAGGCGAAAATTTGGGCGAATTTTGATGAAACATTTTAGAACATGAAATACCTTCCTTAAGTTCAAAATTTGTGTCGAATATCGATTCTTATACGTCATATTGAAAAGGAACAGTGTTTCTACATCGTAAAGAAAGATATTTGGAACCTTGGAAAGGTGTAAAATATCACGTCGAAAATCGAATTTCAATGACATCAAAGGTAACATCAAAATGAAATAAATCTTAAAAAATATTATTTGGTATTGGCTAAGAATCTAGAAATGGGTTAACATGTCGTCAGACTTTAAAGAACATTAAATTTTGCATACAATAGTAAATCGAATTTGAAACTGGTCTGCGTATGGTAGAAATGCACACACCCTGCCAGTAAAAATGAATCACCAAGGTACGAACCTTGGAGTCTCCAAGTCAGGGACTTGAAGGAAGTTGGAGCTTCGTGGTTTCTGGGGACTGAGCAGAGTAGGCGCAGGTCTGGCGAGTAGTTCAGCAACAGATACTTGGGGACTTCCAAAGCCAGCTTGAATTCCGTAAAGCATTTCTTGAAAGACTCTGGAAAGAATACACACATTCTTAGGAACTTTGATTTATCTAGATTTAGATAAAGAATAGTAGTATCTATAAATGAATTAAAAAATTCAGAACTTGCGTAGAGCAACAAAAGTAATTGAGAATTCCTAATGCAACGTTTTGTATTTAAGATAGAGGGTTCAAAATGCTAGTTGAAAATTCATAGTAAAAAATTGTTTAAAAACACACTTTTATTAATATATTGCCTTAGAAGAATTCCCTCATATGACTAAAAATAAAAGCGTGGGACGTAAATATTGAAAGGTCCTTTTTAAATAAATATTTATAATGCCCTAGGTATTTTGATACATTAGTTACTAATTCTTCTAAGGCAGTCATTTAGTTCAATATCAATTTTTTTTTCATTTTTAGTACATTTTGATTGAAGGTTTTTAAAAAAAATTCTATAAGTTTTTTATGCTTTTTAGTCTTCAAGAATTTGAATCTTTATTATCTACATTAAATTTTATAAAAGATTTCACTCTAACAATCTAACTAACGAACTTACAAGTGAAGCTAAATAAAAGCTTGTAATAAAAAGGGTTTCCTTTTTTTCATATAAATCAGAAAATTGCGAAGCCATTAGAATGTAGTTCGTCGAGAGTGATTTTACATGTAATTACTCACGGAAAAATAATATACTTTATCTTTGAATTACTTGAATTAATTGAATTGTGTTTGTCGTGTAGTTTCTCTAGGCCTAGATTTGAGTAATCAAATGTCAAGAAATTAAAATAAGAGATTATCAAGCATGCAATATAAACTTTAATATGAGCACCTGCTTCGTACTGCTAAAATCGCTCTAACGCCTATGAATCTGACTTTCTGCTTCTGCTGTCCAGGTACCAAGAACGAAACATCGAACAGATTCGCGTTTATCGCCGTGTTCTCCTGATTGTTCAAAAACACTTTCTGGAAATCCTTGGCAAGCTGATCGTATTCCTCGAATTGGTCTCTGACAGAGTCCAAAAGCGGCGACGAAGGTCTCATGTGACCGATTGGTCTCCAGGAACCACGTCTATAAATGTAAATTTCATCTTCATTCACTCATTCATAAACTATTGCTAAATTAATAATATGTTACACCATAATCGTAGAAAAACAATATTTTCTTTCTTCAATAAAGTGTTAAGGCTTTGAGAAACAGAATCTTTAGATCTGGGTAGATTTATCGAATTCGCACGAACTAATTTATCATCAGTTCATTTAAGGAGAGAATCCTATTTTTTTGGGCTAAAAACATAGCAAAATTGGGGAATTTTTTTTAAGAAACTAGCAATTCGATTTGTCTGAAAATTTCCATCATGCATAACTCCTATATTTGTTATTAAAAATTAATTTAAAATAATTGTCTCAAAAAGAAAATCCAAGTTTTCCTATGTTTTTGGCCCAATTCCTTGCAGAGTGATTTGAAACTTATGATCGGTTGTATAATTTTACATATCGTTGTATGCCACGCAAAACTGCCTTAGATTCATTCTCTCACTCCCTTTTCGTTTCCATACACATAATTCTTTCACCTGTACGGTTTTGGAATTTGCCCAGTCTCAGCGTGGTTAGTTAAGTTCGCCACGATGTCTTCTAACATCTGACTCCTCGTTCTTTCCTGCATTCTGGCGAACTTCGGCGCCGAGTAACTTGCTCGCTCCCCGTTAACGATTTTCGTCAAAATCCATTCACGGAACATGGGACCTGTTGCACAGAGGGATAGATACTTCAATTTGCGTGTTTCATGACTCCGGGTACTTATTTCGCAATCTTCATTAACCTGTTAACTGGGGAAGATGAATTAATTCACCATTCGGAAGTGCCTCCGTATCGATCACAACGGGCTAGCTTATTGTGAAATATTAATAATTACATTTAGAGACAAGGGGTGAATGTGGAAATTCGTGTGGGTGAAACGAATAAAGGCTCCAATTAATTTTAGATACAAGAGGGTATTTCTAGGCGAGAATTGACCCAATTAACTGGTCAAATATGTCAGGGTTCTGTCGCATATAATCTCAATGCTCAAAATGGTCTGCTATTCTTTGAATGATTCTTTTATCACTTTTAGCAAAAATGTAATGATAAATCGCAGTAGATTAAAAGTAATTCCTAAGAGAAGTTCATAGTCAGGTACCAGTTAATAATATATTTGTTAAATATGCACTATATTAACAATAAATAATACCTTTCTCGAAGACATTTTGCTCCCAGAGATAGGGCTTGTAGGCTCCAACTTCGTCCCTCGTAACGACAGACACTTCGTAGTTGGTGAGTTTCCTTTTTATACGTGGACTGACGCGAACCAAAATGAACGTGTGCAGGAAATGCGATTTTATGCATGCCGGGCTGAACGAAGTGTTATCAGCTTCAAGGAACACCACGCACACTATGTCGTTGCCTATGTGCCTCTTCCTTTGGAGCTGCGCAAAGGGGAAATTTTCTTTCGTTATAACACTGAACAGAATTGAGTTCGCGATAGTAAGGATTGAGGGGGGCATTAAGTAAAAACTTGGTCTCGATATTGCACGATCATTCAATGAACATTAACCTCAGTAATTTGAGACACCCTTAGAATATTATTATAAAGGTTGTGTCGCCTAACATTTAAATGTAAAATATCTACGTTGTTTTTAAGGATGGGAGAAAATGGCTAAGAAAAATAATGTTTGCTTCAGTGGGGAAATTACTGTGATGAAGACGATCTTTTTCTCAAGGTCTTATTTTCCGAAATCTCAAGGTCATCGTCGATTTTTTAAATGGAATGACGTATTTTCATTAAGTGTCACGTTATAGCCAATAAAAAGACAAATTTCGGAAAATATGACCTTGAGAAAAAATCTTCTGCATCACAATAATTATTGCCCTTCTGAAGCGAACATTTTTTATTTTGACATTTTTTCGTATCATTAAATACAACGGAAATATTTTAGGTTTAAATGTTAGGTGACTCCACCCTGTATTTTCAAAACATCATTGAAAATTTGAAACAAGTCCAAAATATACCGTTGTGGCGCTCCAGCAAAAGAAAGTCAAGCCTACTAAAAAATGACTATTTATCAATGTTTCGACGAATCATACCTTTTGAGGGTCGTGCTTCTCGTAAGGCAGCATTGTGGAGACGTGGAACATGATCTCGATGCCTCTCCAATTCGTGTAGACCGAATACAAGCCAGTCAAGTCGTGAATGGTGTCCAGGCCGCCCTTGTATTTGTCGAAGCCCTTCAGCCGAACTTTCTCGCCTAAGATCTGCAGGAATTCCTCGAACAACGGCGAGTTGTCGTTGTTGTCGAGGATCTCCTCCTCCGCGCACTGGCCTTCTCGGACGTAAATCACGCCGACTTTCAGCTCCGACTTTATGAACACCTGATCCAATTTGAGTAGCTCGTCCTGGGTGTCTGGCAGCTGACCCAGTATCAACGGTGGGTTCACGTTCACCTCTTTACCGAGGCTGCGAACCACTTCCTCGCGATTATACCTACGAGAGACGATGAATTCCTGAGTATTTGCTTCGTGTTTCCAAAGTGTGATAATGTGGGCTGTTTCGTCTAATCTTGTCACTTCGAGTAACTCGCCGATGACTCAATTGTTTAAGTAAATTAAGTTTGAAGAGTTTGGCTAGTTATATTAGTTACAAATCTTCTGAGAGAAAAGTTACGTTTTTTTTTCATATGGAATCAATTTTTCTGTACTTATTGCTCTATTCTTTGCAGAACACTGTATACTGATTGCGAGCGTTAAAGAAAAAGCTTCAAATTCAAAGTTCAGCTTACAATTGGTGAGTTCATTTTTTTAAAGTTCCATTTAGCATTGTATTCAGTTTAGCGAGTGTTAAGTCAGAGGTAAATGTTGAAAGATTCCCTGAGAATATTATTTCAAGGCAAATTGCATTCGATGGAAATATTGTGAGCAAGTTTACTGGCCTCCATTTATCCATTCAGAAATAAGTGTATTTAGTTATTAACTAAAAGTATATAGCTAAAAAACGAAGCCCTTCCTGCAATTTCGTGATCCCTGCTTTTCCTCGTATTTTGTCACGAAGAATCACCTATTTCATTTTCTATTTATTTCTGAACACGTGCCCCTACAACGAACACAAAATTTATTTAAACCCACCAAGTTAGATGAATTACCCTTTGCAACAAACTTCGTAGGAGCCCGTATAATAATAAAATAAGAATCCACTGAAGGGGGTAGTCTCATTAGCAGACGCAAAAGTAGTGTTTTTTTAAAGAATTTTTTGGTGGAAAAGTATAAGTTCAATAAATACAGTCGTTTGGTATATTGTTATGGCGTGTTCAGTGTATTATTCAATATTTTCAATATTTTTTTGTATTATTCAATATTTTTTTAGACATAAAATAAATGTTCCCTATAAAATATAATTAATTCGTTACCTTGATATTAGTTCCACCAACAAAGGACGTCTTCACACAGTTCATACATTATATCTTTATAGGGAACATTTATTTTATATCTAAAAAAATACTGAACAATACACAGAACACCCCACAACAATGTACCAAACGACTGTAGAGATTGAACTTAAACTTAAACACTAGATATTTTTTGCGCTTGCGAGTGAGTCTACCTCTCTTTAAATACCTGTCAGCAAAGACGCAGCTGGCGGGAATCAGTCCGTGAACGGTGTAACTGATCGCCCTGACGAGGATCCTGAATTGATCCCTGCCGTACAACGTCTCCTGTTTGATGCTGAGTATCACAGGACCCAGATCCTCGTCCGTGGTGAAGTAATTCCAATGCTCAGTCCCGTAGAAGTACTTCTCGTAGGTCTCCTGCTCGACGGAGGTGAGTTCGAAGCCCTGGTTCTTCTCCCATTGCTCCTCAATAGTGGTCTTCTTCCTCTGCACCTCGTCAGTATCTACCTCATTCTCCTCGTAGAAGCAATAATTGTTATCCTGCAGCCTCTGCGTGGTCTCTTGCTCGTCCCCGACTAATTCGGGATCCGAGTCTCCGCTCCTATTCTCGTCCCAGATCAGGCCCGACGTGATCTGCTGCCTCGAGCACTCGATCCAGTAGCCGGGCGTGGGCACCAGGTGGTGTGGGAACTCTTTGCAGATCTCGTCTGTAAACGAAAACCGAAGGGAAGAAGCAACACTAAAAATTACAGTAACATTTTATGCTATAACAGTCCTACTTGTTTCTACAGAAACGAAGGCCAGTTGAGGCTTGCTGACGCAGTCACACGGTTCCCATTTACGAGACAGAAATAGGATACCGATCGTTGCGATTCGAAGCTTGGATTACGATTGCGTAACCGCTCCTTAATACCTCTACCGGTTCTGATTAAGGGGGGAGACCACTGTGACGGTCCGAAATGTAAGGGTGTTTTCGGGAATTTATTTCAAGCAAATAACGCATGTAAATAAATTTGTTGCTCAGTATTGTTAATAGTGTACATATCGAAGGGTAAGAAAATTTTTTTTCCAATCAAATTCGTAAATCCGTTTCTTGTAAATTCTTCGTCAAAATTTGCGCTGCGGCAAAAACATGCTAGTCGCGTTGACAGTGCCCAGGCCATATGGTTAATCCGATTTCAAAAAACAACTAATATTTAGAAACTAGAAGCTTGCCTCTATTACGTGACGATTGAAAAAAGTTAAATTTGTAAAAAATTACAAAATGGCGGACCACTGTAAAAAAACTCATGTTTTCAGGGTATAAAATTAGGGAAATGTTAATAAAAAAAATAGAAGCAGGTCGAAAATTGAAAAAAACTGATCGTCACGTAATAGCGACGGGTTTTCCGTACAATAAATGTCCTTGGTCATGTTAATTGGACGTATAGTTTTCTCTGTAGACTGTCAACACGGTTGAAAAATGTCATTCTTGGGAAAACGCGTTCAATGTTCCGCGCGGCTCAGTCGCGCGTTTGACACTACTTCACGGAAAACACCATATCTCCGTCAATTTTCCGAATTTCTTCATAAAATTTGGAGACAGAATTCTTGAAACCTACGTCTTTCGGAAAATGTGAAAAGGAAAAAATCGATTTTTCAAATATCCGACAGTGGTCTCCCCCCTTAAGGCACTAGGCAGTTAAATCGCTCGAAAATCAAGTATTTTTTGCGAATTAATTACAAGGAGATGAAAGCAAGAAAAAACATTTCCTTTTACACAATGTTTATTACTATCAAGAAGAGTAGGAAAATATTTTTTGTGTCCACATATCTATTTTACTAATGACGTCATACGAGGTTGATTCAACAGTGTCTTAGAAAAAGTTTCTTTGGGTTTGCTCTGATATTGGGTTTAAAATTTTTGTCCTAGAAATAAATTTAAAACCTGCAATTTTGGAGGGGTCCTCTGAAAAAAGAATTCAGCCAAAATTATTAAAATAGTGACTAGGAAAAGGCGATGTGTACGATAAATGTCGATTTTCGTGGTGCACAGATGGCGGCTGTTCTTTTTTTTTATGTTAAAAACTAGAGCTTAAGGGGAGGTTCCGGTCTAAAAGTCGATTTCTTTTTTATTACATTTTTCGATTGTTCAACCTTTCAGGAATACGTGTTCAAAATGATTTGTTGAAATTCGTAAAATTCCCAAAGTTATAGGCATTTGAGTAGCGGCAAATTCATGCGGCGTAACACCGGCACTCGGCGTTCAGGTAAAACTTTAATCGCGTTTTTCTCGAAACAGTGTTCTCAAAACGGTGGGACCTATATCTCCAAAAGTTATTATCCGATTCGACTGGAACTTTTTTTATTTTGAAGAATATACTTCTGGCTAGGGGGGAACCAGACAAAATTACAAAATAGTGAAGATTTATAATTTTTAAAGGCGTGGGAAGGACGAACGGTATAGGGAAAAAGTGACTTCAAACTTCAAGTGTCGTTATTTTCTCAAAAAATGTCATTTTTGTAATTTTGTCTGGTCTCCTCCCTAACCAGAAGTATATACTTCAAAATAAAAAAAGTTTCAGTCGAATCGAATAATAAATTTTGGAGATACAGGTCCCACCGATTTGGATGATTTTTTTGACGCCTTGACTTTAACGACTCCCCAGTGCCGTCTGCAATGATTAATTATAAAACAAAAAATATATTTCTATAATTTAAGACATCCCTAATACAATGCAACAAGTCCCATTAAATTGTATATAGTAGTTTTTCTTTAATTAATTCCTAAAAATCACCTATTTTTTGGGGCTCTAGACCGGAACCTCCCCTTAAGGTAGTTGACCCAGTCGTCGATAATTTGAATTAATATTGAGATTTTATAAGGTTTTTGAACAATATTATGTAAAAAATAAAATTGTAAGTTAATATTTAAGTCTTTATCTACAAATATCATCACAATATTGTTCAAAAACCTTATAAAATCTCAATATTAATTCAAATTATCGATGACTAGGCCTATCTGCCTAACCTATCGGCGACTGGGTTAACTACCTTATACACTTTATGCCGAGGTAGACTCCAGTAATGAAAATATTTTGAACATGCTGTTAAAATTTCAAGTCGATCCGATCCTCGGCTTTTTCGCAATCAGGGCAACACTGCAGAAAAAATGCCCACACATCAGACGACTGTTTATACACGTATATATTATAAAAAAATTATTTTACAGTTTATAGTATTAATAAACATTAGCCAAAAGTACCAGCCACAATTTGCATTCATCACCTTGTAATAAATTCTCAAGAAAATACTTGATCCTCGAGCGATTTGACTGCCTAAGCTAAGTAGTCCCCTTAATAACATCTATAAACGGAGGTTATTTTCGTCGCGCTCGCAATTCCGCTTCCCAGTATTCTCGATGAATTTCCGGCAGCTTTTGTCCAAGTTTCGCTTCCCCATGAGACAACAGTGCCTCGGCGAAACGGGCATGAGAAGTTTCCCCGGCAAGGGATCTCCTTTTCTCCCTGGGACCAGAACGGCCATCGAAGTGTCCTCGAAGCGTTTGTTTGCGGCACGTGGAAGCACGGAGGAATCGCAGATGGGGGTGGAGGTTGGGGCACTCCGCTTGAAATCATTAAGGGAGGAATCTGATCCGGCCCGGAGAGGGCCTCGTCGCGTACGAATCCATCGGTACAATCAGTCTTCAGTGTCAGAGGCTTCTCTTTCGCCGTGCAACGTGACTGCGCGCCCACTTAGGCACGTATTATCAATAATGGTTCTTCCCTTATCCTTTGTGCCGGCGTCCTTCGATCCACCCTTCGACAGCTTCGATCTTTTCCGCCGCCAGAGCGTCGACGATACCGCGGTCGATTCACTGTAAGGTAGAACACCAAACTGTTTATAGACAGGCTTGGTATTCGAACTTAAAGTGAACCGGCGGCGGTGCATTTCTTCCTTTTCAAGTTGCCTTCCCTTTCTGCCAGTCTCGCTGCTATTTTCGGTGGAATGAATGGTAATATGGCTCGTAAATTGCGTGGTAGATGGGCGTGACAGCGTTTCAGCTTCCGTTGTTCCTCGTCCGTGGCGGAGGATTGGCGAAATTCCGCCGAAAGTGACGAGCTAATGAAGGAAATCGGGTATCTGATATGGTTTAATTAGATTTATCACATGCTGACGCGTGATGGAGAAGTTTTCTGTACGTTTTCACGATTTGTAATCGGCTGGATTTGATTTCTCAGCAGCAGTTTGTGGAGTCATTGTTTTAGTAACGTTTTGGTGCAGGTTTGTGCGATAGAAGCACGTAGCGAAGTTAGTAATTTTGTTTTTCTTGTGTGAATTATTGACACTTGGTGTACTGGATTTGTGTGTTTAAAGTTTTCTTGTGTGCGGAATGTGGGAGAGATATTATTACAGAGTTATCCGAAGTGCTGTTAGTAGTTTCTAATATTATCTGTTCATTTTCATTCTTGGAGACAGGCCTTCGCTTGGATGAATATGATTCTGGATGGAAGCGAGCTTGAAATGTATAAGCTAATTCTAGAATGTTAGAAATTGATTAACCATTTCTGGAAGGAATGGGTTCAAATGAATGCAATTGCATTTCCAATTTGTCTGATGGATTTATATGCAGAATATATTAAGAAACTCGAGAAAGTGAATCGATTGTACCAGTGATGTCTACGAAGAAAATGGAAGGATTTAAAATTACAAAATAAATAGATATATTTAATAGTGAAATCAAGCCCTGGCATCACGAATTATCGAAACCTTCTACACGAACCCCCCACCACTGACCAACTTCCTCATCCACCAAAGTTTTTGTATTTGAAATTTCGACGTTAATGCCAGTGGCGGAATTCACCGCTTGGGCCCCTACAGAGAAGACCCCCAGGGTACCATTTTCAATAAAATTATGATTTTATTCTACACTATATTTTTTATGTACTACTACACTTAGCCCGTGCTTAGTAAACTGCCTCTTCATTTTTCCGGAAAAAATGGATTCCTCAAAACATTTGCCAGCTAGCCCTTTTTCCTTAAATCTGCCACTGGTCAACACCGATATCCTTCAAGGTCGAAAACTGCCTCGAGCAGACAGTCTTATTTCAGCAATGAGTATGAGAAGACCTGGCTCGAAGAATACTCTCAGTGACTAGTTGGTGGTACATCCCGACGAGAATCTTCGTGTAAGTAATGTAATAGTCAAATAAAATTAGTTTTTATTAACGTTCTTCGATATAAACGCGACAAGTATTGCGCCTGTAAATTAGAAATGCTTTGAATTTTTAAAACGGGTTTTTCTAATAATTAAGAAGTGAAAAGAAAAATTCCGTCTCGCGTTTAAGGTTCATTGACAGTTACATCTAATTACGCCTGTGTGCCTACATGTTAAATTGCTCGAATATTCTTCTCGTTACTAATTATACAAATTCAATAGTATTTAACCGTCTGTAACCGAAATTTGTAGGTAACTAATAGATCGTATATAAATTAACAGATACCTACATGTTAATTTCATTTCAAAGATTTTATTGTAAAGTAAAGGTTTGTGATTCTTATAGTTACAGAGAATTAATACCACATAAGCATACATTTCTGCTATGAATATTGCCAGAGTACGAACCATTTCTGTAAACTTTCACCAGCAGAAAGATTTACCTTCCATGTTCCTGACAAAATCGCTATTAAAAGGTCGCCGAGTCTCAAAGAGTACCAGTTCCTTAAACTAGACTGCTTTACTTAAGACTTAAGAGTTCCTTTCCTGAACCAAATTAGCTTAACGATGTCTTAAACAAACTTTCCGGAAGCGAACTAAAATTACATGAAAAACTTCTTCCGTCATCTTTAAGTACAGCTTCTCAAGTTCCTTCGTAAAATGAAGTCGAAATAAAACTATCCACGCCCATTCACAGTGCACTCAAGTATCAAACACAATATTCCTTATCTCGATGTACAACAGAAACTGGTTGCACGCGTTAGCGAAAGGTTCTCCAAACAAAACCCACAAAAACTTATAGCACAAGTTCCCTTTTCGTTCGAACGCGAAAGCGTCGTTTTTACTTGATGACCGCAAACAAAGTTGGCATATGCAGAGGTGCCTGGTTCCAGAACAAGAGGAGAACCACCTGTAGCTTCGATACTCGTACGTATGCACGGTCTGGTAAAAGTTTCGCGGCCATAGTGCTTCATTGTTCGATCTGGCGCGTCTTTCGGGTCTGAAAGGGATCTTGCGACGATTCGAGGCACACAGGGATCTACAAATCCGTGGATGATCTTACCTGAGCACGCTTGCGGCGGCAGCGGGAATATTAGGGTAGTCGATGACTTTCTTCTCGCAACTGCGCAGCCTAAACTTTGTGGCTTGAAGCTGCGCAACTGCTGCATGAAGTCCGTGCACTCCATCAGCGCCACGTCAGCGAAGTGAAGATCGCAAAGTATTTGGTTCTTGAACCTATAGGGAGGAGAGAAATATTGATGACTTTCTTTGCTTAGGGAAGACCGAGCTTGAAGACTGACTTGGAAAGTCAGTGTTTCGTGGGGAATAATCCTGAAGAATATCTGAGCTTCATTGAAACTTAAAACTCATTGAATACAAATTCGAGAAATAACTGTCTCAGACTGAGCATTATTTGAAGGAAATATTTTAGAAATGGTTATTCAAGTAATGTATTTTCTTATTTGGTTGGGGTTATTTTCAAATACTCGTAGGTTCTGCTGTGAATTATTTCGTTGCTTGGTTACAAATTGAATGATTTTTTAGTTTTCTTTGTATTTGAGTAAGTGTCTCTTGAAGTAATTTCGCAAATAATGTGCGATCCATTCAAATGATTTATTTGGTTATGCGACAAAATGAGAATACTTGTTCTAAATTTATTTTTAAAGTAAAAGTAATAAATGTAATTTACATAATTCACCATTTCAAATATTGTCTTTCCTTTTGTATTTCAAATCATCTGTACCCATGTCTGGGGTGGGCAAGTTTTTTATAGTAACAGGGTTATTGGTAAAATATAAATCAAAATTAAAATTTACTTTCATGCAGACTTGTTACGAAACATACATGCTTCTGTGGGAGAAAAAGTTTCAGACTTTTAGAATTACAAAATATGTGATCGAAAGCATAAAAATCAATATATTCTAATCTCTACCTTCTACTATTATTACAAGATTCATTCTCCAACACTTGAACAGTTTTATTAGCACACATTCATTGTATTAGCCTTCTTCCCATCAATGGAAGTTGAACTCACAACCAGTCATAAAATGACTCCCACTTTAAATAAAAAATATAGCTGAAGAAATTATTCAGAAAGGACGGAAATAAATCGTATCTAATGGTGGTTGAGTGCAAACGATGGATCTTTCTCGCCAGGTAAGAACGATACTCGTGAAACTCGAAAAGGCGTTATCGATGGCGGAAACAATCGTCGAAGTGCGAACTTTCATGGAAGTTGAAGCCGTTCGATAAAGAGTGAATCCACGACAGCGTCCCGACGCCGGTCGTTATTGGATCACGTCGACCCTCTTATATCCTTTATCATCTTTTATTACGGCGGATTCATGCGGTACCCAATTAAAATCACTGCTTCTGCAGTGGCGGCCACCAATCTCTGTTGCCTGCGTGAAATTGTTTTCCAAGTAAGCGAACTGTTCGATGACGTAAGCACTTTAGAGATACTAAGCTAGAACATACTTGCTGATCCATGTACCTAAATGTATTTCGTGAAACATTCTATTCGTTTTGATACAGATACGAGATTGCTTCGAGCTTGAGAAAAGAGAATTTAATAATTGAATAGTCAGTTTTAATTTCTTCATTGGTCGATTCTTCACTTTTTACATTTGAAATCTAAGGAAAATTAACGGTATCGTTTAAGGATGGCTTTGGTTCAGTAATATATCCAAAATTTGTGAAAATTAATTTCATGTTTCTCAGGGTGAATTAAGTTCTGATTCAATTTACCCCTTATTTTCTTTCATAAAAAGGATATAGTATTATAGAGTTTTGCTACAAAGATATTACATTGGATTTGCTTCCTATCTCGATTATGAACAAAGAAAACTTGAAAATTTCTCTCCATAATTTATTATGAAACCTCCAAAGTTTTGTTACAAATAGATACACATGCAGACACCTGGACGGTATTTCAAATCAATATTGAACGGGAACAACAGCTTGAGAAGTTCAAAGTTCAGACTACAAGAAATTATTTTAGCACTTGTGTAGTAGACAAATTATATGGGACAGTAAGAATTCGTTGTTTCTCTTATCAGACTGTATTCCACGAAAAACCTCGACGTTCGTGATAAATCATATTTCTGCTATCGAAAATATGTTGGCAACATTTCGGATAAAATAATTTTGCTGGTATCTCTCGATACACAGCCGTCGATAGAATATTCATACAAATCGTTAAAATAAGTAGTGCTTTTTTATAACCCGGGTACTAAAAATTTCACGAAGCTACCATCACTCTTCTACAGACGTGCAATGAAACAGAAATTGAGTTTCACAAGTTTTCCCACGACTCCCCTATAAATTCCATAACCTCCCACACCAAACGCCCAGAATCCACGATCATTTCTCTCGAAATTTAAAAGAAAAACACGAATCTACTTTCGTTGTATGGTTTGAAATCACTGCGAGCCTTGCCACGCGTTCCGAGCGTTACAATTGCGGGTGTTTTAGCTGATTGGATCGCCATCGAGGAGACTAGTGTCGTTTTTCTTCCCTGGGAACGTTTGCCGATGAAAAATTTACGGTAGGACGATCGTTCTAAACAAACTGAACAACACGGGAAGCATTTCGAATTTCAGTGATCAAGTTTTCCATCGAAACTCAATTCTGAATATTCTCATTACAAATTTCTTTGAAACAACAGCTTTCTGATATAAATATCATTTCTTCTTTTTTTAAAAGAAATTCTTTTAGAAAAAGAGAAATGACTAACGCCGATAAAAAATATCAAATGGTTATTTATGGCGAAAGAGAGACCAATGCTTTCTTAAACAATAAGAAATTAAAGTGGGTGACAGATAAAGTTGGAAATGATGGTTATCTAATAAAAAGTTCAAGGAAATATGAACTTGCCATATACAAAGTAGATTATTGCAATCTCCTACTCACCGTCTAGCCCGTTTTTGATTGGGTCCTGTAAGATTCAGGCCGCAGCTGTTACATTTTAGGCATTCCTCGTGGTAGTGATTGTTGTCGTACAATGGCGACGGATCTTGAAACAATAAGCACAGGTGTTGGATTTAATTTTCTCTGGTAATAATTATGTACTACTTCGAAATGATTCCAATTGAATCAATTCGATCATTCCACCTAATTATGTAGTAGTATAATATTCCCATTTTTCCTTCTATTTTTGATAAGTACCACATGCTCTTAAAATTTAGCAAATACTTTTTAATACCCTACGTAATTTCATACGTAGCAGAAGTCTTGTGTTTCAAAAAGAAATCTCATTTAGCATCATTTATTTATTAGGTATCTTGCATTTAGGAAAGGGACACGCATTAAAATTATCAACGTTAGAAACAACGTACTTAAAAAAAAACAATTTTAGTGTCCATCTCGAAGTTCCTAGCTCATGGATCAGTTAATTTATGCCTTGTTATACTTATTAAAACGATACACGTTTCCGTGGGGTGTTGACGTTACATGTACTGCATCGAGGAATTCAGAGTGCTAAGCCAACGCCAAGCGAGCATGTAAATATACGTTCACGTAGTGTTTGTTTCCCTTCAGTGGATGGCGTTGTGCGCATAATCGAGCGTTTGGTTAAATGGTGTTCGAGTAATCGAGGTTTCGCTGCGCCTCGAATTACGACGTGAAAAGGGACCATTTTCTACTTAGAGAGGACTATGAATTCGCGCGAAACGAGCGATGATTGAACGAGGAGGGAGGTTAAATCGAGGCGGAATAATTCTTCCTTTATCGACTCTTCGGAGAATAAAGGTTTTCTTGGATAACGCTGCATTTTGATGCAATAATGCTGCGACCTTATGGTAGTTTTTAGCTCGTTGCGCGAAACGGCGATTAATCTGCATAGCGTACCCCGTAAATAGCAGTGTAACCGATAAAAAAAGGAGAGCTTTCTCGTTAAAGTGCAAGAAAGAAATGTTTCCACGCCGATGCCGTAGCTGGCGAGGAAATTATTCAGCCGAAACAAGAGAACCGATTTGCAGGATTAATTGAAACTCTTGCGAAGTGTATTTCCGTCCCTTAATCCAGAATTGATTGAAGCTCAGTGTGCCGAGGTATTAGGACGATTAGGCTGATTAAATTTCAATTACGACTTATTAGAATTATTGGATTCATCAGAGTTTAATTAGCTCTGCGATTTATGCAAATTCGCAGCACAGTAACGCTCGAAATTATTCGATCGGTCAGAGGGAAATTTGTTTTCTTTTTATTGTTCGTGGAGCAGCAGTTTATTCGTGGACTGTCTGGAAGTATTTATTGCATCAACCACAAATCCACGCAGTGTGGGTAATTTTCATAGTTACGTGATGGACAGAGTGGTTGGTCTCTAATTTAATTTAGCTAATTGTAAAATATTGGGCAATGGATATGTAATAAAAAGTCACAGAATATCGTTTTCACGATAGTAACATTAATTGAGGTGATGCATTAAATATTTCCAGTAGCGTACATGATTTTTGTGTGCACGATATAATGTATACAGTTCTTTGAAGATACTCTCCCATCAAATAACTCTAAAAATAAGTCATTTTTAGGATTTTGATTAAAAAAAAAAAAATAAACGTCATGGTGTCAAAAAACTTTTTAGGTCGTATTTGTACATCATTGAGGATAATAGAAATTATTTTTGCATATTTTATTTAATACCGCTGTCGGATAGTGGCTGTGACTGTCTTAGTGATACTAAAAAATCTTCGGAATTTATAAGGCCTTAATAGGTGTAGAGTTGAATTACATTGGCACAATTAAGAAACTTTGACTTTGCGAATCTCTGTAAAATTAGGTATATAATTAGATATATAAGAAGGTAGGACAGAATTTTCCAACAGCCACTGAATTTCCATCTATGCGGCATATCATAGTTTATTAAAGTACAAACAGAGGATGATTACAATACAATTCAGTATAAAATAGTACAGAAAAAATAGAACATGGAATAATTACAATTTCTTATCAAGGAAAGTCAGCCGCAATACAAACTGCTATCGTTATATTCACTGCGCTTAAACAAACTCGTTACGAAGTCCATCGAACGATAAATTCAATCTTTCACCCCTATCAGAATTCCATCGACAAGTATAATCACTATTACGAGCCATAAAACTGACTGAAATTTGCATTTCCCGCGCGTTTAATATTCCCCCTACAGAGGACAATGTTAAGTCTGTAGAGTAATTGAAGAGTCCGTGTAGAAAACACTGCCAACAATGCCAAAAATCAAAGTTTGCAGGAGAGAGAAAAAACTTCCGTATCTTTAAATGATTTACGAAATTTGATTTGTTTTGATTGCTAAATAAGCTTCAGTATACAAAAATCCAAATACATCACAAAAATCTATAGTTTTTGGAATTAATATAGTTTTCATTTTTGAAAAAGAGAATTGTAGAAAACTATTGGTAACTTATTTACAAATGGAAATTGCATTAAAATTCTATACTCTAAATAGAAAAAATTCTATACTAAGATACTTTTTTTTTAAATTTGGTTCTTGCAGTGTCTTATATAAGAACTCTTTAATTACTAATTCGAAAGCGTACAGCGATTTCTACGCGAAATTGGACATATGTCGTCAATCCGGATCGACTGATACCATTCTTAACTTCAAAATCAGATGGAATCACCTCAAAAGATGGATTTTGAACAAAAGAAGTCTGCAATAAAATCCCATTTGATTAAAGGGTTATGCATGGACAGTCCTCAGCGTACAGTAGTCACTCTACAGAATTAACATCGTCCTTTGCAATGAAACATTTCGGAAAGCTCATCGTACAAACCATAGTCTGACCCGACTTGATCCCACGATTTCCGACCCCACCTTGCACATGGGCTGGATCGTCCAATTCTCCACTAAAGGCGATGAAAATTTAAGCAATAGAACGCACGATGGAGCAGAGTCGGGCGACCGCGTGCTTCAGTAGCGAGTAAATTATCCGATAAGCTCGGAAGCAGAACACGAGACGGGCTTTCCAGCGGTCCCATTTCCTCTGGACTGTTATCCCATCGATCAATTTCGAGGCATGGCGTGCCGTGGGCCGTGTGTCGAAGCATCCCGGGCGTTCGATCGGCCTTTTTTCGCGCCCTCGATCGCCTCTTTCCACCTCGTTCCTTCTCTTCTTTCCGTGTTTTATACTTAACGACCCCTCGAGCTCGTGTCGTCGAGGGGTGTGGTCGCCCCTCTCATTCGCTCCCTCCCGCGTTCTCTTTTTCCGTGGCGTGGCTATCGCGTGGACCATAAAGAATTCCAGCGCGTGCTGAGCACGGAATTCTGATATCGCGAGGAGACGGCGACGTCGACGCCGGGCTTTCGTGACCGGCGAAACACCTAATTGCGTGCACGCACGTCCCTGGATTCAGCCGTTTCGCCACGTGTGCTGCCCTTGCGGAATAGATTATTGCCTGTGCTGGTCGGCTGACGGAGCCTGGCAAGCAGACACCGCTTGGTATTTAACGTTTTATTGCGTCACGTGGTCGCTCGGGGGATTAAACGCGCGATAAGAGGATTGATCTGCGAGTAATGATTGGAGCTCAAACATTCTTCGGTTCTCTGTGGGATTTAGCTTGTTACAATGGATACAACAGAATCTCTGTTAATCGAATTCTTTGTTGTTGGAATGTTTCAGTGGTACATAGATTGTAATAGCCACTTTTCATGTGAAATACTGCATTTAAATGTTAGGAAAATTGGAAAACAGGCAGTGGAATTAGGAGAATCTCTTTAGTCATTTATTTTGATTGCATTTTGTATACTGACACCAAAAGGTGTGATTCTATATGAAAATATAAATAAGAAATATAGGGAAACATTTTCTGATGTGGGGCTTCGTTTTCGAGAAAAATGACTTGGAAGAGTGCAACAGGTTTGATACAACTGCGAATGAAATAAATCATCGTGAAAAAATGAGTCAAAATTGTAGAATAACTTATTTTCAACCTACGCATTGTTTTTGAAAAAAAATCGGTTTTAATTTTCCCGTTAGTCAAATGTACACATTCCCGATGGATATTCGAACTTTAATTTTTTTTTAAAATAAAACATCGTTCGAAAAGTAGGTCACTATACAATTTTGAATTATTTCCCAAAAACATGCATTTACACCATATTTACTGTTGCAATGCTTTTCTCCAAAACGAAATCTCGTAAAAAAGAATATTATTTATATTGTCTATTTATTTCTTCATATAGAAATTCTCCCTTTTCCCACTAATTTGGCGACACATTGAACAAAAAGTACAGAATACAACTGTGTAACGTACAGTGGGGACAAAAGAATTCGGACACCATTTAAAACAGAATAACTTTTTTAATATTGGTCCGAACTACTTCAGTTTATTTGAGACGCGAGAGGGATTAGTTTTCTAGGTGACGTGTTTCGTCGTTTTGGAAATAAATGAAATTTGTCGGAATAGCGAAGAAAATAGTAACGGTCGGTTTTTCAACATTTTTATCTGACCCTGTAACGAAAATTTAAAAAATGCCTTTTGCAGATTTAAGTACATTGTATACATACTGAAAATTTCATTAAAATCGGTTAACTAGGCAGTCGTTTTCCGTGAAAGAAACACTTTCTTTTTAATGTATTTGTAAAAAAATGAAAGTAACTTGATATGAAATATATATGTGCTTTAAAAATGGCGGTGGTAACTGATAAACATTTTAAAGTTCTTCTGTAGCTTTCCTGTAATATTGGTCTTAAAAAGTGACTTAATCGAATTTCAAGAAGTGATTCCCGTTTGTTACATCGATAGTTTCCCGCGGAATCAATACAAATAATAACAGAAATATTAAATTGGTGGCCGGAAAACGGTGATTATTAAAAAAAAATGCGGTTTTGTTTGAGCGCTACTAAAAATCCGCAAATTTGTACTTTTATGATGAAAATCTCGAATTTTTAGACCCTATAATTTTTTCATGTCGATCTGAACCCCCATTCATTCATAACTAGGGGAAAATTAAAAGAAAAATACATTCTAAAAAAACGCGTTTGAAGTTTCTGGGGAAAGGCGACGCTGTAAGTTGCCGCTTGACCTTTTTACCTGGCAAATTAACAATTTTGCGAATTTTAATATAAACCAAGTGGCATTTTATTCAGAAAAGACTTTTCGACTGCCTAGTCCCCTTAACGTAGCTCTGAATTACAAACAGTTAAAAGTGGTGGAAATTGCAGTTGTCGGCCCAAGAGATTTTCCTTGTCAGTTGTTTCTGCATCAACTGATATCTATGAAATTTTCAGCATGTATACAGCTTACCTAAATCTACAAACGGGAGTTTTAAATTTTCATTACAGGCTCGCAATCAGATAAAAAGGTTGAAAAAGCGATTTTTACTATTTTCTTCGTTATTCCGACCGACCAATTGCAATTTTTTCTCAAAACGACGAAACACGTCACCTAATGAACTAATCCTTCCAGCTTCTAAAAAGACGCAAGTGGCTTCGACCAATTTTAAAAAAAGTTATTACATTTTAAAGTGCGTCCGAATACTTTCGTCCCCCACTGTATATGCTTGAAATTTCAACGATCTGAGTATGGAAATTCTAGGATTTACATGAGAGGTTATCAGTAGACCGAAGTGCACGCATCCCTTTACTGCCACCCTGGTTCCCCTAAAGATCTCGATGCAATATCCGCGGCGGAGGAAGTTACTGTTCACTTTCCGGTCCTCTTTGTCGAGCGCGTATAGAGAATCCCAGTCTAGGTCGATCCTGGCGCTGAAACGCACGTTCTCCACGTACCTCCCGTTTCCCCTTGATCTAAGCGATGGAGGACTACTGGGAACACGTTGCAGCGTTAGTCAAACTTTACAAGGATATTTATGGGCAGCCTTCTAAGATCCTCCAGGCTCGCCCAACCGCAGTAAAAAACCACGTCGAGAATTTATGAGAGCGTGTGTTAAAAACTTCCCCGTGTTTCGTGGCCGTCCGTCGTTTCGACCAATTACATTTCATTATCCGGCGCTGGGATCTTAATTAATCGACCTCTCCCTCGTACCTCGCCGCGAGTCTCGAATGTTATCTCGTTCATCAGGTCGCGAATCGACACGTGAAGCTCACTTCCTGCTTTGCCAGACCGTTAACCCTCGGGCCAAAGTGTCTTCCTGAAAAGTGCCTGTCCATAACTGTGTGCGCGTGTGTGGAGGATAGACAGGCTCGCGTAATGCTTCCTTTTCTTTCAGTGGTCGAGCCGATGGAACCAGAGTTTCTCTCTCCCTCTCTTTCCCATCCCTCTGTGCTTTGCATTAACAATTTCCTGTTCCGCGCGGCAAGCTTTTTCCAGCTGAAACGAAACGCTTCCTGTACCGCCCTGGTTGTATGTAATTGCTTTCCAGCCAAAGAGTAAAATTCCCTGCCCCCGTTTAATGGATTCTCATTAATTGAAATCAATGAGCTGGCATTCCGCTAGGCACTATTTTCCAATGGGCAGCTTTATTTTCTGTGATGCCTACATTTCTGGGTGTTGGTTCCTGCTTAGGTCTAGTTATCTATAGTTACTTCCTAGTTAGTCATCTTTTAATTCTCATCTCTTAACTCCTCAGTCGTGCAAAATGTTACTGCCACAGTGTCTTCTTCCATTGGTTAACCACGACCTCATATTCCACCTTATTTTTTTGAAAGGTCAAAATGCATAAAACCAAAGAATACAGGGTTCAGATAGGTCCAACATTCTTCAGTGAATGAAACTACGCTAAACATGTATCACTTAAACTGTTGCAAACAGCAAAATGCGAATGTAAACGGCGAAATGGCAAAAAAAAAAAATGAATGTATCATATATAATACGTTTGGCGCTAAAGAGTTAAAATTGGACATCGTTATCCGACCTCATGTGCAGGCTCGTACATTTTTTACTGTTATTTCTTCAATTTTGGGAAATTCGGGAACCGGTTGCGCTTAAAGTACGTAGAAAAATGTAGCTAGCGGAATATGCAAACATCCTAAAAACCACTTTAAGTACATATATTTTCAAGCGCCAGTCACTTCTCCCGCTTGAATTATTCTTCTGCCCTTTCCACGTGCCTTGGGACGCAAAATTTCACCCAGTTCTCGACTGTGACACATATTTCGACCCCCGTATGTTCAGTTCACGTAATCAAGGCTCTAGCGTAGGAGAGCATTCATAAGAACATCCTCTATTCGGACAATAGAAAGCATTGAGATGTTCCACTACACCGTCAACGATTTCTAGTGTATCTTTCTAGAATCTAGGGGTTCTAATGAGGGAGCAGTGAACGGAGTCGATCACGACTCGTTGCCGAGGGGAGTAAACCGAAATCGCGGGGCAGAAGCACGCGTGCCGAGATAGCAGGTTTATCAGTGCTTGCAGCTTTTCACGTGCGGCAGCAGCCACCTGGCTTATCTGCCTTCGAGTTCCCGATGTCTGAAAGTGGGGATCTCTGACAAAGCTCGTGAAAAAGGGGAGGGTCGCTGCCATCCCTGGCGGGCGAAGGCCAGCGAGGATCCAGCAAGGCGTGGAAAGGAAACACGCTGGATTTTTGCGCGGACCGCCGCGTCCCTGCGAAATTGAAGCGGTACGATGCAATTAAAGCCCGTGGCCTGTGTGTGAAACGCAATTTGACGTGAATTCACGCCTGTCTCGTGTGCAGTGGGAGCTCCAACGATTTTCCGCAAGCTTCTTTCCAAGCACTGCTCTATGTCCGAAACGCGTAGTACTTTCTTTATTTTCCTCTTTGCTCGACAAACTGTGCCGCGTGACGGTTAGACAAAGCTTTGAAGAGAAATTTCATGTGTCACTATAGCACTATTTGTAATTAAAATGGGGGAACTTGAGATATGGATTGTGTTCAAAGGACCTTCTCACGAATAGTATCTTAGATATTTTTATCATAATAATAATAATAATTTCCAGAGAAACGCAATACTTTGCGAAATCCTTAAATATAATAAAATAAATATAATATAATGAAATTTGTGATTAAAATGGAGGAACTTGGGATATCGATTCTGTTCAAAGCACCTTCTCACGAATAGTATTTTAGCTATAATTATCACAATAATAATAATAATAATAATAATTTCCAGAGAAACTCAATAATTGGCGAAACCATTGAACACAGAGAATCAGTGGAAGTATTTAATATAAATAATTAAGGCCTTTACACGCATAGTTACTAGCCTTCCCTGCATTTTCTAAATCACTACTGTCACCCACCAAGTAGACAGTAGACATATCCAAAGTATCAGTGACGATTAACAGAAGTGTTTCGTGCGAAGAGGCCCTAAGCAGAGTGCAAAGTTTCGAACGTAATTACTTCTCTGATACAGAGACTTCGCCGTCACCGTTTCACAGTTAATCAACAATGCTCGAGAGTCTTATCAGTCGTTGAATAGAATTTTATAGCAAGAGAATCCGTGACGGTAATCGATTGAACTGTGATAAGACGAAATGAGACCAGATACGTTTTAATCAACGCTACGGTAGTGAAAAAAAAACCGGGCGATTAGGACGTTTCTAATGGTAACAGGATTGTCGATCGATCGAACGGACGAATCGAGCTGGCGTGTTTGGTAGGAATTAGTAATGAATGCGGCCGCGTTGTCGGGAATTAATGACGGAAGACAGTCGAGGGTTGGGCGGGGGCTGAATTTATCGAAACTAATGAAATTCCTGGAATTGCGGGATGGCGATTACGGCCACGTCCCGTGAAAATGATAATTATTCTTGGGCCAGTTATTGCGACTGGAATTCCTCGGCGAGTCGCCCTGGACGAAAAACACAACGATGAAGTTAATTATGGCAGATTTCTGTGGTCGTCGAATCGAAGGTGACGTCATAGCTTTGAAAAATCTGCTGAGATTTCATTTTGACGATGTTCATTACAGTATATACTTTTCTTGAAATGTAATCTTCTCTAATTTGTGAAAATATTTTTATTGGAACTTGGGTGATTCTTGTTTACTTCATTTGGATGATATTGAGCAAAATAGCAATTATTCGTTTCAGATGAAATAAGATTAAGGATTAGCTCTTTTATGTTGCGGAACATGTTATCTATTATTCAGCTTGAAGAGCTTTACTGTTTTTAGGTGAAAGAATGTAGGAATTGGAACGATGTTTATATGTCTTATTAAATTTACGAAGCAAAACAACTTCTGTTCCAATCTCCGAGTCAGAAAATTTTACTCGACTAAATAATTCAGTTTCTATTTGTAACATAAGGTCAGAATGATTGTATATGTTTTATAATAGCACCTAATATCAAGAACACCAAACCATATTTAACAGAGAAATAGCAAAAGCGTAAGCAATAGTGTAACGCACGCGAACTCAGTAGTATAACTCAATATTTGGCGCGTCTATTGAGTTCCCTTCGCCCTCGTTACAAAACTTTCTGTAAATATTGAACATTAATATTTCATATACCCATCACACCTCTTCCACTCCATCGAATAAATCCATAAAAATAAAAATTCAAACCCTACAGTAGTACGACTCAAAGCTTTGCACGCCCATCGCGATTCCCTCATCAAAATGCTTCCCATAAACAACAGTAAAACCCAACACCGAGCCTCCTGCAGCCCAATAATTTATACACCCATCGAAGCTGCTCCACTCCATAAAAATAAGTTACCCATAAACAGTAGCCTAACAGCGGCCAGTGATACAAGTCAATGCTTCGCGCGCCATTACGTTTTCTTCGCCCTCGTCGAAAGAACTTCTCCCGAACAGCAATAAAACTTCGTGATAGGCTATAGTGGGACTCAATAATGCATGCTTCCATCATACTTTCCCGCTTCCATCGAAAAACTACCCTTAAATGGTAGTGCACGAACGGTAGTGCTTCGTACGGCCGCGGAATTTTTATTCCTTATCCTCTCTCGTATTATAACATATAAAAATCACGATACGGGAGATAAGTGTATCCATTAATCATACAGCCACTCACAAAGTTCACAAACGACTGCCAAGTTCATTCGAACGCATTTTTGTAGCCTTCTTTTTCGTATTAAATTTGTACTGTTGGATGCAAGAACAATATCAGGACACTCAGGCCCTTTTTGTATTAAACACATAATTAAATTCACCATTCTTTTCTACATATACCCTCTAAATTGCATTGCCATATCTTTAAAATTGACCCAACTCACCCTAACTTGTATCTAAACCAAACTTATGTACGTCAACCTGACCATGACACGATCTATTACTATTTTTGTGACTATATTCTTTTCAAATGTTATGCACATATTTAATAAATAATAAGAAATAATGTTAAAAAAACAATATTTTTTCTATTTCTCTATTTTATGCAAGGAAGGCCTGACAGGGCTGTGATAAAAATTAATTTCATCGATTAATTATATTACATAATTGCGAGTATAATAATGCAATTACATATGAGATATATCAAAATTTTAAATATTATAAACAGTTTTACAACTTCCCAATGTATAAAAAATGTCTCACTTCTTAAGGTTTACAAACACTTTTCCCGAAACTGACTTTTGGCACTCCCTTCTTGCATCTAACAGCACAAGTATAGATCCAATGACGTCAGCAAACAATCAAAGAAAGCCAGTTGCTTTAACAATTACTTATCCTTCGTAATTAATATGAAGAAACCTCTGTGTCCCTGTACAACTACATCCAGCTACAGCTACATCCATGAAGCGGACCACCGTTCCGAAACCTTCCTCCAATATTTCGTCCACTCACCACGTATCCTTCGCCCTCACGAAACGATTCCCATAAACAAGATCGAAGCTCAGCGACAGCCAGCAGTACAACCCAATAACGCGCGCCTAACAACCAGCAATACAAGAGCCTCCCACAAGCATCAGCAACGATTCCGCCTCAGCAGTACAGCTCAATATTCCGTCCGTTTTCCCCGTGAAAAAACTTCTGCCACGAGCCCGCGTTATCGAGCCCCTCCGCCCTCGGCCGCGTAAATCAGCCTCCGCAAGAGAAATTCCCGAAGCCCACCTCTGCCGCCCAGACACTCGAATATCTCCTCCGCCCACGCGTCAACAATAAATCCCACGAAAGGCGTTGGTCGCAAATGGCTACAATCGCTGTGTCGCGATTCTGCGACCATCTCTCCCGGAGCCCTCCCATCGATTAACATTTTTTCGATTAAAAGCCCATTAGGCCCGGCACCACGCGGCGCTGGCCCGAGAGGAAGAGGTTAGATTAGGGGATAACGCGATCAGCGCGTTGGATTGAATATCCATTCAGAGCGTGGCCCCTCTTGCTGCGACTTCGTTCACTGGTCCACAAGTGGTCGAAGGAAACAATACGATCGATCGTTCTGGGCCCAACGATTTCCCCTCTGTTTCGTTCCTTATTTATCTGTGGTGGTTGCGATTCGCAGCTAGGTCCAAGGGGCTCGAGAGAATCCTAGTGGAAGAGGGAGGAAGGACCGTGAAGATAGGAAGTACGATTGGGATTGAGGGATTGGATGAGGGGATGGGGCAGCAGGTCAGGGGGTACGGTGGTATGTTTCACCTTATTATTCCACGCTACCCGACACGGAAATGCGGAAGCAGCCCCCTGACGCAATTTCGAAATGGAGTCGCGGACAAGAAGGCCGCTCCGCTGGATTGCATTAGTCCGCGGCTCCGGAATTAAGGGCAATTTCATCCTTTTTTTTCCACCCTCTCTGCTTTCTTCTTATTCTTCCCACGGAGTGCATGGAATTGGAAAGTAAAAGTGGTCGATGGGGCGGCGGGCGATGCTGGTTTCGGAAGGGGAGCGCCGTCGGGAATAGAGTTGAGTAGCTGTGATAATGGAAATTATACGGGGTGGCGTAATTCACGGTGTGTCTGAAGGACATAGTAATGTTATCGTGCAAGAAGAATGGTGCGAAAGTGTTAAGTAATATTTCTGTTGGATGAGCATGTTGCGTTACATGAATATTAATTTAGGATCTTAATTGTGCTTCTGGAGAACATTGTTAGGTAATAAGAACAGCAGACCTTTGAACCAAGTATTGAACACCTCTGCTTGTCATAATAGGCTGGCCCTCATTTATACGTGGTGTAATTTGTTTGCTCTCAAGTCCTTGAACGGTGTCATTTGATAAAAAAATAGTCCCTGAAAAATTTTATTGCAATCGGACAACGGGAGTGGGTGCCGACCAGGCCTTACAGTTTAGAATTCATCAATAGTTTGGATTAGTTATGCATAGACAATACGTCACGCCGTACAGGTGACACGCGCGAAGTGTGGACTTCTCCATATTCAAACGTTATAATCTAACAAATGGTTAGAAGCACGAAAAACTTATATATACAGGAATTGTAGAAAATTAAATGATCTGTTCATTTTATTTAAAAATGGCTTACCATTTTTTAGAAATTGTTCAAATTCAAACCGTTGATGATTTCTACACTTTGAGGCCTGGTCGGCACTGTTTCCTGTCGTCCAATTACAATGATGTTTTTCATGGACTATTTTTTTATGAAATGAAACCATATTGGGGGTGAGAGCAAAAGGAATCACACGTTGAAAATAAGGGCCACCCTATTGTCGTAAGACGAGAAATTTCACTTAATGAATTGAATAGACAGTGAATTTCGAATGGAAAAATAATTTTGGTTTTGTTGATGTGCTACTCAGTATTTTATCAGAGAGTCGAATTGTAAGATATTTTTGTAACTTGAGGAAAGCGAACTGTGGAATGGTGAGAGAATTTCCAGAGATAATCACGGCAGGTGAAATTAAAAGTTGGTTACAAGGGACTGGCGGAACTTGGGGTAGGAGGAACGTTGTAACGACTTCCGGAGCGATGTTATTCGAACTTTTTCGTAACGAGTGCCACCCGCCAGAGGGTGGTGGATTCTGTAAAACTTACGTTGCCTCGTAAACTATCGCGAGAATTATCTCTCTGGTAGCGTAACAAGAGAATTGCGCTTTTAATATGAATCTTACGAACAGTATCAAAATAATTGCAAGGTTTCCGCTTTAGAGCTTATCGCAGCGAAAGAGTGAAGGCAGAAATGTCCAAGCTATTTCGTAAAATGTAAAAGACACAAAATAATGTGAGGATGAAAAAATTGATTAAAATAATATTTAGAGATTTAAATGTTCTAATTTTATTTAATTCAGTTGAAATGGTAGATGGTCACTTGTGGGCATTTTTATTTACAACTTTTTGTGAAAATAGGTGAACAGATGATAGTATCTAGAAACTGTAAGTCAATTATAAGATTTCAGCACAAGCGTTTTTTCGAACTTTTACGGCTATTTCTGTCTGCTTAATTGGTGTCTAAAGTTACGTTTCTTTCGTTGCGATATGTGATGAGAATTCTTTGTTCGAATGAATTCAGCAACATATATTTTAATGACGTTAATACTGGAGCTAATTACTGTTACCGAGCCAACGGCTGCAAGGGGGATTGGAGAAACATGAAATGAAATATGAAGTGACGAAAGGCGGATAAACTGTGAAGTGTAATTACTGTGAAGCTGTTTCCTTCGACGTGCTTTAGCGATAGGAAATCTCCGTTCCGCGTAATGAATTGTGAGGTTCCTGCTTTGACGTGTTTCACATGGATATTGATGAAACAATAACCAAGTGTAAGCCCGTGCTTCAGAAGCCAAAGGTTTTCCTTGTTCTTTCCATTATGTAAACAAGAATTATTATAATCAATTACCTTCAGACGTAAGCAGACTAGACAAAAAACTTAACTAAACTTTCTATGCATTCTTTTCACAGTACATTTTTAACTCCCTTCAACTACAATTAAAAAACCATCACCTTCAACGACGCTCGTGGAGATGGTAAATATACAAATCGTGAAGAAACTACATTTATTTAAAATCGAAAGAAGAAAATTACAAGTATCGAACATAGAAAATTAGCAGTGTGAAGATCCTCAGTTGCAACTCGTTCCCTCCAATCAATCCGATCTTTTCATCCAGTACATTTCACAAAATACAAGCCACGCAAGATTCGCGATTGGACTGTGCCCCGACCCCGGCGACCAAACTAGAAACAATGAAGGAAACTTTCGTCTCTGAACATCCATCGGCGACAGCGAATAAACGACACGATCACGTAGGCCCACAAAAATCACGAGACGAAGCATCCCCAATGATTGTAATGCGCATCGACGCGTTCACCGACGGGGATGCAGTACCAAACACGGCGAACAATAAAAGCATTCTGAACAAGTCGCGTTTCTCCGCTCTGCTAATCACGGTGCTCGTAAAGCGCGCAATGAAAATACTCTGGAACTCTTCACCCCAGCTTCTGACCGTATTCCCTTCGACATCCTGTCCGCATCTCGCTAATAATCAATCTTCTAAAGCGTTTTACAAAGCACTTACATTTCTGCTGGAGGAAGAAACGAAGGACGAAACTCGCAGGCACCTAATCAGACGGACCGTCATACCTCAGGCACCTTAGTTTGTCGAAAGGCGGCAGCCTCATCTCGCATCAGGGACAATGGGATCCTTGATCACCGGGAGAAGTCCTTTTTCCCGTCACTCGTGCACCTGTTATCACATGTCACGGCGGAGCACAGCATACGCGATCGCGGTTGGAGAACGTTCGACGGTCACACGCGCACCACCAACGATCCGCGGTCCCGAGGACCGCGAGGTCATCGAGGATCCTCGCCGACCACGAGGAACCGCCTGGCTCCTGGCACAGGACGCCTTGGCCGGCTTCCAAGTGATCCCGCGAGCCGATGTCGAGTGTCTCGCACAGAGTAACCGCCACAAGTGGTTGCGTTCAGTCGGCGTTGATTCCAGGGCGGTGCGTCGGGCTAGGTTCACGCAGGACGCGAGGACAACGAGCCCGCCAGCTGGACGTCCTCCCGAGAGTCTTGGATCAGCCGGTCGATGACGAGGGATCCGTGGATCGCGCTTCGCAGGACACCACCCATCGCTCTAATGGAGAATGATAGCTGTCATCTCAGGACAGAGCTGATCCTTGGAGGAGACGTGGTCGCTGGCACCGGTGTGCTTCGTCCTGAGCGGGAGGATCGATTCGTTGCCGAGGTAAACAGAATGAATGGGAACTGGTGATTATTGAAAGGATGGACGGAGGACTGTCAACAACTGTCCATTTCTGTGAATGCAGCACGATGTTTTGTCGGTTAAGGGGCGGCAGGTCTTGACGATCTCGATGATCCTGGTGGATTAAGATTCCTTTTGGCCAGGACGGTTGATCCTGTCAGAGAGCACTGGTTCGATCGTCGATCAGGAGAGCACAGGAGATCTACGGTTACTGAGCTGCTTTTTGGGTTGCTGAGGATGACAGCACCTGCTTCTTGTACCCTGCCACGAGGCAGGTGTCCCTCGTCTTCACCAGGGGCAGGATACGGACGGTGGAGGCGTCGAGACACGAGAAGGACACGCACACGCTCGCCAAGCAGCAGCTGGTCGGGGCTGGCTTTCTGTTTGGCAGGCTATCGACTGCCATGCACCCAGTGTCACTCTGCCGGAACTAAGGCCACTGGCACCACGCCTGCGTCCGCGGAGACGGCGGTCGGCGTCGCGACGTCCGCTGCTCGCGACCACCGCGCCTCTGGCAACCGCGCGACGCGTTTTGAACGCCGACAGTCGGCTTCCAGGGCGCGGATTTTGATTTCTAGCGGATATTGGTGGGTGCCTGGGAACTTAAGGCAGCTGTCGAAGCTTGTGAATTCAAATTAAATTACTTGCAGTAATGTAGGAACTATATTTTCTGAGAAAATGTAGTTGTGGAAGGTTTGAAGACTTGAGTGGGGACAATGGATTTTTAGGGCGCGTGTTTTAATTTGAATGTTGGAAGTTAAGGGAACTCTCGAACCTTTTCGGGGTGAAAAGTGCTTGGGAAATTAAGTCTAATCAGATTTATGGGTAATTACCCAGGGGAGTATGGAAAGTGCTGGCAAGGAAGGATTGAAGTTTGAGTCAAAGCAAAAATTGTCAGTTGAAGACTGATTCAAGCGTAAATAAGGAGCTATTATGTTCTGTTTGAAAGCACTTGCAAATTTTCTGAACCTTTTAGCCCCTTTTGGAATCTTTGCTGCACACCTTTTTATGAGGCATATTACTCGAATTGTATCAAATTTAATTGGAGGTTGAAAAATTACTATAATTTATGTTGAATTTAATTGAAAATGAAAAATTAAATCATTATTTAATAGATTAAATTAAATGGAGGTTCGCAAATTAATATAATTTATGTTAAATTAAAAGTGTTTATACTCAAGAGATTAATAAAAGATGGCGTTAGAAATAGAGGGAATCATTACAGCCTGCTTTCAACGCAAACAATGAGTTCACTAATTCTATTTTGATCTGATTCAATAATTATTATGAATTATTGAATTCCATTCATGTTGCACTTTTTCAAGTGAGATCGCAAGAGCTGTGGAAGCTATCAAGAATGTCAGAAGTCAAGTAGTCTAGTCCAATAGGTAAGGTTGGAAAAGTATAGTTAATGTATTAGGAATTTGACAATAATTGTAAATACCACGATAGGTTTATTTTAATTCAGAATTGGGATAGTGGGTGTTCAGTACCATGGACGATGTTTACATACTCCATCGATAAAAACGCGCGCATGTTTAGCGCAAAATTCAAATTACGATGAACGAGGGCGCTCCTGTCATGGCTGACCATATACAGGTTATACTACTGACACCGTAGCGGGGAAAATTCAAAGCCTATCAAAACAAGGACAATGAACTATAACTTCACACTAATCCACTTTTCCCTGAATTTAAATTACACATTTTCTCCTCACTGAAGAATGGAAAGTAAATTCCGTCCAAACGTTACTAAAAACTCATACTTCGATTATTCAATTGCATGCAAGAAAAATGTGATCGCTTCATTGATCAATGGTGCCTTTTCACGTTCGCTTATCTTCAATTAGAATATCTAAGCATGACGAATGTTCGTGAAACTCGTGACTCACCAGTTTGCGTGCTGCTGTCGAAAAAGGTACTCGATGTCTCGATGGTCATCGAGGCAAATGTGCCGTCAGTGATTTGAGCAGAACTGTCCCTTCGTCCTCGGTGTCTCTGAACCTATTAAACATAAGGATCGTACATAGTGAACGTAAAATTAATCGAGCTCAAATATGTAGTTATGCAAATGTCGCCCTCATTCTTTCTAGCTTCTAACAGAAAGGTAATAATCCCTTGTACAAATAACTAACCGCCTCCTCGCTCTGCGAGCTCTGCCGTCGATAATTTCGACATCTCAGCGTCTCCTCCGTGGTGCTCTGTCGCCGAAAGCCACGAGCTATCAGGATTTCCCCGGTTGCTGACGCTTGTTGATTCCCTATTGATGACAAAGGTTGGAAGCCTGATGATGTACAAGCACAAGGGCTCTGGTCTCTCGAGGAACAGGAGGAGCTGTCTGGCGACCTGAAACGCAAAATTTATTTCCATTTAGAAACACTTGGAACCAATATACATTGCTTGGTAATTAACGTGACAGAGAAATGATACACTTGAATGAAAATTTTCCACGACATAATAAAATAAATAAAGTATTAATATGGGGCTTCTGGCAAGACTTCGAATTGATTTTGGTAATAATGACTCGTCACTATCGGTGAAACCTAGTGACAAACATTAAAGGGTAGCTAATTAACGCAGGGTGTTTTGATTTTTGTAAAAAGAAATTGAATATCTTCGCCGATAGGGTGGCTTAATAGAGTTTTATGAAGCGTGACTCAGATTTGATTTATTGACTGCTCAGTTGTGTCACTTTTCTGTGAGCGGAACGACGTTATCCTCGAACACTGCAGCGCAAAAATCAATATGGGGTAGCTACCTTGGTGGCCGACCAGCCATCGACGTTGACTGCCTTCTCAGCTGAGCTTTCCCTTGCCTGATAGGACTCATATCCCTTTTATCGACGTTCCTGTCTGGACTCAGATGGCTCTTCGAGTCGCGACGCCTCGGATAAGAGGCAGAATCAGGACTCAGCGAATCTCTGCGAGCTCTGCGACCTTCGAACAACGAAAGTACAAGAATTTCGTATGATGCTTATAAAATATACATCTTGTAGTAGGAATCTGACGTACAGAGGGAGCAAAGGTTGTGGAAGTAGATGATAGGAGAAGCGGAAATTGATGGAGTCGAAAAGGGCTTTTCATGGAAATTTATAGTTAAGGGTATATTCACGAGTGATCCCTTCAAAAGTTAAGGATATTGTTTAAAGAGAACTATAACACATAGGGTATAACAAGTCTTTTTGGTATTGATTTACACATACTTCAAGATGGTAAAAGTATTATTTTTATGTTTATTTTTGTTCAATGTAATCTTGAATAAATAGCTATAACTCTGACGGAGATAAAAAATGATGTACACAAAAAACAAATGGATAGATTTCAAAGATTCTTTTGGGATTCTGTTCGTAAATGAACTCGCTATCGCCTTACCAACTTTCATAAGTTTTGGTCCACTGAATTTGATTATATTCAGCATAAAAAATTACAGGTGTCAGGGCACTTTTACGAAAACATGTACCAATCATCGAATTTTCATTAGTGCAGTAAGGATTGGTAATACGATAACCATACTCATATATTTTCAGAAAAACTTTCGATTTTTGATCTCAGATGAGCTTCTCTTGAAATATCATGTACACCGTATTTTTGTCGCCGTCAGAATTAAATCTATTTATCTAAAATTGCATCGGAGAAAAAAAAATACGATTTTTTTATCATAAAGTACTTTTTACCTTATTTGTTACAATTTTCTTTAAAATTACTCCTAAATTTTTTAAGGGGTTACACGAGACTGTACCATTAAGCTTTAGTTCTGTGTGTTTCAACGTATAGGTACATTTGTCATTTTACTGTGTAGAGGTTCTGAAATTGTTGCATGGTAGTCAATTGTACCTCCGTCATCAGGATCGGGTGACAACGTCGGCTGACTTCCGCGACGTCCAAAAGGTGGCATGGATTCGTCGATCGCTGCTGGTTGCCGTATTAATCTTGACAATTTATTCGGGGAGGTTTCCTTTCCTTTGTAGTAACACTGTAACAGATGCATTAGGTTGAAATTGTAACGTGTTTATGGCAAGATCGCTGAAAGAACTTAAGTTCTGACCATTCACAGACTGTTACTACTTGATTTACCCTTCTGAATGAAATAGTGACAGTTTCTGTAATTGCAGATGTCCATACTCAGTTCCAGTTGCACTCTCTGGCCAATGGTTGTTACGTTGCCACTGGCAAACGGAATCGTTTGGTACATCTACCTCACGTCTGACCTCATCTAGACTGATACTACTGTAGGTTTCTTATAATACATGTTCTAACAATAGTTTTGAAGTTGTATGCTACAAGTGGGATTAGTTACTATGCCTAGTTCGTGTATGACCACATAAACTATTACTAATTTTAATTTTTTATACTTTCCCTCTAACATTTTCGCCCCTCTTCATTTACAAAACTTAGTAACCTTGTGAGCATATTTTATTCAGAAGAGAAAACTACACTATTTTAAACTGTATTACACTAATATCGCCATTTGTCAACATGCGTATCACAAAAAAATTTAAATACTCCCTTCTCTTTTCTTGCATTTCTCGAGTCCCTGTTAGAATCAATATATATCCAACGATGTTTGCATTAAAGCAGTATATCTATTTGACACCTCCCTTATTCACCCATAACTTCTAGTAACAACTCCAAACTACCTCGACCATCCCAAAGCAAAGTTTACCCTCACCATTGCTACTTCTCAACTATCTCACCCTATTTTATCCACTCCCGTCCCTTTCATCAGCAACTTATAGTAATACCTCCAAAATAGTGTTCCTTCCCGAGAATCCTTTCTCGAGAATTCTCGAGAAATATAATCTGATTTCTCATTTCTCGAGATGCGAAAAATATCGAGAAATCGGGAACACTACTCCAAAGTACTCTCAACGATTCCAAAGGAAAAATTACTATCACCAGCGCTAATTCCCAATTATTTCACCCTACTTCATCTACTCCCCTCCCTTCTATTTAGCACCCTCCTTTAAGGATGGAATTGTTATTCGAAAGCAAAAATCACTATAACCAAAGCTAATGCTCATCCCATCTCACCTTCCAACTACAAGCTTCAACGCCCATCAAACTCTTCAGCATATCCCACCTGAGTAGTGGAGTCCCTCCTAGTGGTAAGCAACGGATGCATGGCTGTATTGACGCTCGGCGAGCCAACGGGGCTGGAGCTGCCGGAAGTGGATGATCCGGGAAGCGGAAGGCTGCTACCGGCCGTCGGTGAGACCGTCGGTGGTGTCACCGATGACATGATAATAGTCGGGGGTGTGATGGATGCGTCCAAAGTTAGATTCTTGCTGTCTGTAGCAGTCTTCATGTCCACCGTCAACAAGTACGACGTTGCCACCATCGTAGTCGACGTGGAGATCGTCGACGTGGAGATCGTCGACGTGGAGATCGTCGCCGTGGTCTTTGAATCGACGGTCGTTGGAACTGGTGCCTTGCCATCGATCAAGAGTGAAGTGCTGGTTGCAGTCGTAGGTGTCACTGCTTTAGTGTCCGCTGTAGAGCTCGGTTGAGTCTTTGCCTCGACGCTGCTCGATCTGTCGCTTTTGTCCATCGAATTCCGTGTGTCCATGTGATCTCTGTAATAGAATGTTGTCGGGTATATGTTGTTTAAAAGGGGGCGGGATCGTGAACTTTGTTTCGTAACGGTTTTCCGTTTATTGGAGTGTACCTTCTAAGGGTTCATAAGGGGGTTAAACTAAGATCAAGTTTGAGGTGATGTTATGTAGGTCGTGATTAGATTTCGATTTTGTTGGAACACTGTTTCTGGCAACAGAAGATAGATTTTCAAAGGTATGTGCACAAGCTGACCGGCAAGGGATGTTCGACAACTCGAAAATTCAAAACAATTTGATACTTTGCAGAAATGTGGTTCTAATGACGTTTATAACGTTTATAATGAAACGGCCATAGGGATGAAAACATCCCCTCAAAGAAATTCTGAGTTTCCATATTATTATTATTAAAAGATATTTAAAAAAAGGTTTCATTCAATATTTTACTGCAATATGGTGACAAAGAATTTTCGAACACAAGAGTGGTGTGGATAAATTTTGAAAAAAATGAAAGGTTTTGGAAAATTCCTTATCTCGATATTGTTGGATATCAAAACCCATAGCACGCTGATTTAAACTTTTTTTCGATATCTTTTACGGTTTCATAGATAGTCAGGCAAATATGAAAACACAATTTCTTTGAGAGGGTGTTTTCATCCCTAGAACCGTTTCATTGTCGAAACAAGAAATAGTTATGTTATAGCAGCACTTAAACTATATTTCTGCAATGTTCCAAACTTACTTAAATTTTCGTATCACCAAACATCCTTTGTGACTTTGTTTTCGCCTGGCCCCATTAATTCATCAACGATGAGAAAATCGCAAGCGCCAGGTCAGGCTTAAACTAATTTTCTCCAAAGTTTTTACAGTAATAATTACTGAAAAAAGAAGTCATCTTACAGCACACTTCATCCCCAAACGAGAAACTTACAAATTTCTCTGATAGCAATGAGTAGTCCCAGATTTTGAAATAATATCGTTTAATTTCTAGCTCAATAAGCTCAGCTCTAACGATACACACCCAAACCAACTAGCGATCCCTTTCAACTCATGCAAAATTGCATTAATTATGATACATTCGCGTTCGCAAGCTTCAAAGCGGAGAAGGCTAATCTTAAGTCAGGATTCTGTCCTTTGGAAGCGGGCCTCCGTCGAGGACGGGCTATTATGCATGCCGTGGCCGAAATTACAGGCTCGAGTCCAATTGTCAGCGCGCCATTATGTACCTGACAGCACTGCTGGCCGCGCTATCGGTGCTGGAAGCGCTCGGTCTTTGATCGCTCCTGTAACATTTTGTAGGCGTCACCACGGTCCCGTCCATTGACTGCTGTGATTGTCTACGCCTGTGATGACGGCAATTGTGCTTCCGTTCGCTGGGGCTCGGAGCCTGTCCAGCGATCACAGAGTCCCTCCTGTGCTTCGCGCTCTCGCCAGAGCCGCGCCTCGAGCTCCTCGAATCTCCGGAATCTGCAAGAAGATTCACGAGGTCAGAAAGCAGAGCCTCCAGAAATAGAACACCCCTGTCACGACCATTTTTCAAGGTAATTGCTTCGCGAGTGCGTTCATTGATAGGAAACTGAGATAGAGGGCTTTACTTTTAGATGGAGGATTCAATTCGAAAGAAATTCAAAAGTCACTGCTGTTTAATTCATTTTGAATTTCAGGGACGAGTAAAATACTTGAGGATTTGGATTTGATAAGACATTAGGAAATTAGATTACAATGTGCGGAGACTTTTTTCATCAAGAAGGTGCATTTGTATATAATTTTTTTGGTTAGTTGTTACTTGTCTGTGCTTTGTATTTTTCACAAGAACTCCTGAAATTTTATTTGCGTTTAACACTTCGTTTCAGCTCTCTGGATACTAAATCACAATTTCATTGTTTGTCAGTATCGAATTATAATGCACGTACAGGAAAACAATACCAGCCAGTAACAAGCACTATCATTGAGTATTGTTACATCATTCTGGTAACCAATCTAATTGTACTTAATTACGTACAATTTAAATTCGTACAGGCAGCCTGCAGAATTGGGTCAGGAAGTAAAATTTACAGATTCCAAATAATCAAACGTTCTATACCCCTATCTACGTTGATTCGCGTAGCTGTAACGAACAATTATTACTATATTACCCCCCATTCCAGAAGTATGAAATGATTAAACGATCATTTCTACCACGATACCCTCTTGTGGATTACTTTCCACAAAGTTCTCTTTCGATCTATTGTAGAAAACGGTTTTCACAGCGTACCTGGACGAGGAGTGGGTGAAATGACCTTGGGTGCTGGCAGCGACTGCGGCGTTGAGTCTCTCTTGCTCCACAAGTTGACGATGTCATTCTTCAGGTCGCTGATAGCAGAATCCCTTCGCGATTTCGTGGACGCCTGGCTCCTGATCCCGCTGTCCACGGAGCTTTCGCGTCGCTTGCGAAGTCTCTCCAGGTGGCTGGCGTCCGTCGTGGTCTGTCTGGACCAGGGCAAGGATTTCGCGATGTCCGCCAGCGTCTCCCGACGGCAGAGCTTGTTCGCGCGAGTGCTCTTCGCGGATGCGCCGCCGCTCCAGTCCCTCAGGATGTCCGTCAGTTGGGCCAAGCTGGACCGTCGACGACGCGTGTTCGTCGGGGACGACTCCTGGGTCTCGTTCGGCGAGATCTGCGTCGCGGAATCGCGCCTTCCAGTTCCTGGGGAGGATCGTTTCAGGTGATGAGACTTTCGTGTACTTTGCGGGGGAGTATTAACGTCGAGGGTTCATTGTGCAATTGATTTGAAAATGAGAAATGAAGGTAAACGTCAACGGAGGAAGTGTGGTTCAGAGTTTGGATGTGGATCTATTTTGATTCGCCTTTTTTCTTTGTATAAGTTGGGGGTTTGCGTGAACCTATGAATTAACTTGAGCTTCCATTACGAAAATAATAAACCCATTATCCAAATAGGGAACCCGTCACACAATTGATGATTCCATTACCCCAATTAGTGAGCCCATGATTCTATTAGTGAACCCATCAGTCAACTAGTGATTCCGTTACCCAATTAGTGAAACCATTATCCATCGCACAACTGGTGAATCCATCATCAAATTAGTGAACCCATCAATATACTAGTGATTACATTACCCAATTAGTGATCACATTTTCCAAATAGGGAACCCGTCACACAACTGGGAAACCCATGACCCAACTGGTGATTTCACTACTCAATTAGAGAGCCCATCACTCCGCTAGTGAACCCATCAACTAATGAACCCAACTACCACACATTGTGCTACGCCCTCAATCTTCACTGTAACTCTGCAAAGAAGACAGTGTTCACTAAACCGAAGATTCTTACCTAGTCGTTGCTTCAACGTGGACTCCTCCACCTGTTGCCGCATCAGGTCGTCCCATCCATTTCCTCCCTGCCATATCAGCCCCACCTGATGGCTCAGGATCGGCAGGTTGCACACGAAGCAGATCGCTGTCATGGTCCTGAAACGGGTACACTCGGTTTCGGTTTGAGCAGGCAAACAGAATCGGGCATACTGATCTGTCGTCATTCAACGATGATCTAACGTGAAAGAAAAGGGTGCATGTTCCAACGGGCAGAGACACGTGATACCAGGCCATGCCAAAACAGTAGCGACTAGAAGGGTGACGTTTCGTCGAAGTCGTGGTTTCATAGCTACCCTCTACCGTTTCACTAGGATCTTACCATGCTCGGGTGCAGACCGCGAAGAAAGGCGAAAGATGAAGCAAGATCAAATTCACTCTCAATCTACGTTGACGACTCTACTTGGCGAGCTTGCACGCGTTTGCGCGGCAAGTACGGGGTGTTGATGCTCGCCGGAGACTCTTCTCAGGATCAACTTCGCGCGTGACGTTTATTAGAAAACTTTCTGCTGTGTACACGCTCGCGAGTGATCACTTTTAGCATCTGACGCATAGATGCATAGATAGGCTTTTAGCATATTGACACTTACACAATTCTACTGTTTCAGTTTGCTCTTTAGTACTGTTTAATGGATTGATAGCGGTCTGCGCGGAACGTCCATCGTATGCATCAGACGTGGTAGCAGGAAATTTTTACGTTTCAATAACTTACAAGATAAGATCCCCAACCCGGAAATTCCAAAAATGATGAAACTTGGGGGATAAGTAGAAGATATATAGGTATATATCATGCAATTTTTTTGCTGCACAAATTCACTTTAAGGGAGTGAAAATTGACCTCTGAAAATCCGCCTTTTTCCGATTTTGGGTTATAAATCGCGAACTGTAAGAAGATAGAAAAAAGTTTTCAGACAAAAGTTACTTCTTGTAATTATGACTATCATTTGGTAGCTTACACTTCTTACAGTTTGCGAGTTACGACACAAAATCGGAAAATAGCCAAATTTTCAGGGGCCGATTTCACCCCCTTAGAGTGAATTTGGGCAGTAAATAAAATAGCGAAATACATATATCGTCTACATATCCCCAAAGTTTTATAATTTTTTTTAATTTCCGGGTTGGGGATCTTCCCTTCTTAGATATCTAACAGGGGGTAATAGAATAAAGTACTTTAACCCTTTCGCTACTAAGGGTGAGTATAGTCACCCAACGCTGACCGCTGGCTGCATGCTAAGCATGACTACAACCACTTGTCGCTATGCTAATAAAATAGTTAATAAAATAATAAGGAAATAGTATTAAACATAATTTTTCAAATAACTTAAGCGATTCTGTGTAATAATTTGAAAAAGGGGTCATTACCTTCGCGAAAGGGTTAAATATTCCTCGAAATACTAATTTTCAAAACTATCAGTCATCACAGAACGAAATTATGAATAGTGCGTTTGGTGTTACTTGGATCGACGTTTCAAAAAAAAATTGCAACCTATAACATATTTCGCGTTTATAGTCTCTCTTATTTCAGTTTGTGATCCTGAGGAAACGCTCTGCATCCCCATCAACACCCTGCGCAGCAATCAGCGAAACGGTGCTTGGTGATTCTCGCCGTAAATCACAAGCAGAAAGCAGAGACCACGGGAGGAGCACGTCGAACGTGAATTTATAGGCGTGCTCCTCCCCTTCCCTTTTCGCGAAGACGAAACCACGCTTCGCTACGTGCCCGCCTCGGTCGCGTGGATGCGACGACTGTGCGCGGGGCGATACGAGCGATCGCTAAACGCAGCAGCAATCTGGCGATTTATGCGCTGGAGGCAGAGCGACGCAAGTGCGGTTACTAAATTACTGGAACGTGTACGCGCGATCAGCGTCATTCCAAAAGCGTGGATGCAGTGAACAACTCGAGATATCGTATGCAGAGTATATGTACACGTGTTCTCGCGTGTGTACACGGTGTACGGGGCGTGGGAACATCGTGTGTCAGACTGGGTCAGGATGATTCCCCGGACAAAAATAAATCGAAGCTTTCTTGCGCTAAGCTTCACCCCCCAAGAAAAGCATTGCCCCAAGTCTAGAAAATTTACGTGTATCTACATCGACAAGTAGTATCCACGTATGTAAGTACCAAATTCTATTTGGATGCTACTCTATTCTAAATATGTAAATAAAAGTACAGTATATATTCGCCAAGAGCTCGGTTTCGCGTATACGTTAAGAGCTCGGCGCTATTCCCACCCCTTCTGGCTGACTTCTATCCTGCGAAGGCAAGAGACGAACTCCTCTACCTTAAATGCTCATCGCCACTCTCGAGCCGTGAGCTCTTAGCGAATAACTACTGTATTCATGATTAGCAAGGAGCACTCTTAAATAAACAGTTGAACCATCATTTCTCAGAAACCAAAGTCTGACGCGAGAAAACTTGCTGTACATTTTCGACTGATTTTTGCACGCAGAATCGTTCTGCACCAACACACCACGCCTCGTACACAGCTCTACGAGGAAAGGAGATAGAAGTGAGAGTCGCGTGTTCGCCCTCGTAATTCAGCGTTTAAGGAAGCCCTCTTCGGGGAAGGCGTATATAATATCTGTTCTGATTGGTCGACCTGTAATGTCGAAGTCTGGGGCTCTGCAACGACATCGCATGGCAAGGGCCTGGCCGACCTGCAAAAGATACACACAACATTTTTTCTCCTCCTCGTGCCTCGAGGCTGAGTAAAAAGTGGTGAGTTGGTGGGAGTAGTCTCGGTGACGCTGTGTCCTGAAAATTGTCTCGAGATTTATGGTATTTAAAAGAATGATCGAGCTCGGAATAGAGCAAAAGAAACGCAAATTTCTTTAGTACTTTTTAGTGTTCCCCCCTCCCCCTATTTTCTTTTTACCCTCGGTTTTCGGCTTTTTCCTTTTGACACTTTCCCTTTTCATCGCGTTGCTTTCACTTCTTTCGTCTTTTGACACCTTAATCCGTCGTCTACGACATAATTAGTCGACCGTGGCCGCGCGAGCGTGCCGTTTAATAAAGTTCAACGGTCCGCGAGCAAGGATACATTAATCTGAGGGCTTCGCAGACTATGGCGCAGCGGCTGAGGGGCACAGAGTTGCGCCGCGAAGTTGATTCGGTAAATATTTGCAGAGGCTAAATGGTGGAAACGTTTAACCATCGTCATCGTCGTTTTCCCATCCCAGCTGGGAGGATTTTTAGAGTACCTGGGGATGGGAATAACGACGTTCAATGGGAACAATGTAGGTTTTTCGGGGATAGCTCATTTATATTGATTTTCTTAGTGTCCATGGTGTTTAATTCGCGTCGATTTAAATTTGTATTTATTTGTGCTCGTGTAGCATTTATTCCGAAATCAAACTTCTTATGAAGAAGAATGATACGGTACTGGAAATATTAATTACATCACTCTCAAATTTACGCAGTGAGCACAATTTTCATAGTAATGCGATTGGTAAAATGATTCGTTTTCAACTAATTTTGGCCAAGATAGGGAGCTAAAGATTTCTCCAATAAATAAATTTTACAATAATATTCCCCTAGTACAATAATAAGAGACACGTGTTTATTCTAGTCATGCAATAAATATTTCCAGTTAGTAGTTACGTATATCTTTGAAAGTGGACTAAGTAGGCAGTGAAATCGCTCGAAGATCAAGTATTTTTTTCGAATTATTTGCAAGAAGATAAATGTAAATTTTGACTTGTACTTTTAAGTAATGTTTACTGATACCATAAACTGCAACCAAATTTTTTTTATAATATCGTATATACATGTATATGGCAGCGCTACAGTCCTCCGATGTGTAGGTGTTTTTTCTGTGGTTTTGACCGGATTGTTGAGAAAACCGACGTTCCGATCGGTTTGAAATTTTTACAGCATCTTCAAAATATGTTCCTTTCTGGAGTATACCTCAGCATAAAATGTGAAAGCTCTAGTTTCCGAGATAAAACTAAAAGGAACAGCCATCTCTGCACCGCGGAAATCAACATTTATCTTAAAAATTGGCTTCTCCTAGTCATTATTTTAGTAATTTTGGTGCAATTCTATTTTCAGTGGTTTCCTTCAAAATTACGGGTTCTAGGAGAAACATATTCCGAGAAAACCGTTGTATCTTTATTATTAAGTCCAATATCAAGGTAAAACCAAAGACACTTTTTCTAAAACACTGTCTAATCAACTTTGTGTGGCTCTATTTGTAAAATAGGTATCTAGGCAAAAAAATCTTTCTTCGCTCTACGTAATAGTAATTAACATTGTGTAAAAGGAAAAGTCTCTACTTGCGGTCATTTCCTTATAATTCATTCGCAAATAATACTCGATTTTCGATCGATTTGACTATCTCCTCCACTTAATTTTGCACAAGTGATCGTTCTTCATTCGATCACATCATGTTGCAAACACGCGAATTCTTCAAAACCTTGAGGACGAAGACTTAGGCATGCCTCACACGCCGAAATTAAGCTCGTGTGACTTAATTTTATAGTGACACGAAAATCCCTCACTTTTAACAACACTCGAATATATTCAACAAATGCAACTGAGATGGACAGAATCTAATTTCCAGACTTAACTAATGTATATTCGAGTGCCAGCTCCGATCTGTAATTCCATTGCAAGCATTCCTCGAAGGAAACCGTTAAACGCATATTATTAATCGTTTCAAAAAAAGATAGAATTCCCATTGGATAATTTGAAAAACGCACAACTTGAACAGGTGTAATAAAACTTTATTTTTCTCCCAATGCGCGCTTCCGATAGCAGGTTAGATTTACATTATTCCCGACCCTAAAGGGATTTGCAAATCTCTGTACACATCCAAAAATGCCTTTCAAGAAACGTGATCTATTTTCACTTGAGCGTATTACAAACCCCTTTTCCAGATACCCCAAACACCAAGAATATAAAATCGCAGCTTAAAAGTACGGCTTCAACATTTACCAAGCAAACGTAATATTGCTTAATTAAACGTTACATCTCGCTCGCCCTTGCGGCAGTTCAAACATGAAATTGTAATAAAGACGACCGCCATCTCCGTTCGCAGCATCGAAATTAATCCCGCACATTTCCAAACATTACACAATCGAATTTCCAGCTTGAAACAAATAATCCCCGGGATTATAATATCCCAACTATTATTTGCATCGAGCGTCGCGCTGATTCCGCGAAACGCGCGGGGACATGAAGTTCGAAACGTTGTTGAGCGGTACATTTGGGGGAACGTTGATTTTAATAACTGTAGAGGAAGTGCAGTATATTTAGAATACCAGTTTGTTTAAGACGAATAAAAAATTACGATAGAGGATGGGAACAAATAAAGCTGCATAATATCATAGGGAAACTGATAAACTGTCATATTTCATAGTCTTAGTAATAGTAAAAAACAAAAAGTAACTGAAACTTTGGTTTGAATGAAAAATGACCAAAAGTATCGATTTCGTTAAGGTGCAGGTAATTTGGAATATGTACCGGTATTCTAATTTGCCTTCACTTTATAAAATTAAACAAGTCCTCAGAACTCCACTGCTTCCTTGTTTTGTATGTGTTTACCGTTGCCATTTCTAAAAATAAAGATATCTTGAGGAGATATGTATAACAGAATATTTATAAAAATGATAAGAACGGTTACTGAAAAAGTTTTGCAGATTGACATTTTCTTCCTCTGCAAATTAAGTCGAAAATGTAAAAATGGCGGTTCATCCACAAATGTCATTAGTGAACAGGTCATTAGCCCATATAATCTAAGGTGTTACAAATTAAATAGCGTTAGTAGTTTATTAGATACTTCGGTATTCCAAATATGCTGCACTTCCTCTACATTCGAGTCATTAGAAATTGAGAAATTTCAACTTTCAAGGGAAACAGTTGAGGTCGACAGCAACCTCTACCAATGTAACAACATTGACGAAAGGTGTGAGCTATCAGTTCGACTCTATCCGCGATAGTGATCGGATCGGTGAATATCTGTGAATGTTACAATGCATGTTATTTCCTGATTTCTCGATTCCTACATCAATTCGTTAAACTACTGGATTAAATAGAAGACCGTTTAACAACATTTCACTGGAATATACCCATCATATAGAAGACTTTTTGACGAAGCGTTGCCTAGTGTTTGATCACATATCGCAGTGATAAAAATACGTGTAGAATGTGCGGGGTGCACGACTGTAGTTGTGAAAAGTGAATATTTTGCAATGGACATTTCTATATATTATTTCTGGCCATGACGAATTTCAAGTTAGCTGGGACTCGGCCGAGCGCGACAAAAACATCAACAACCTCTATCAAAGTCACTACATTGCCGAACGGTGTGCCCTAACAGTTCGACGTCGTCCGCAACGGTGTTCGGATCACTGAATATCTGTGCAGTCACAGTGGATATTAATTTCGTGATTTCACGATTCCTGCATCAATTTCAGTGATTACTGGACTCTATGGAAGGCCCTTTAACAAAATTCTACGACATTACACTCTTCATCACTCTTATTACTTCTTCATCACGAAATTAATGCGACATATTTGCAAGTGTGACACGTTCTATTCGGTACTAACGCTGCAGCTGCGGGACATTGGCCTGCAGATCGAATAGCTACTGCTGAAGGGAGGTGCTTGTCTGCATGGATAGCAGTGAGATTGTTTGCAACGAATGGTGAGTGATACTTTTACATCCTTTCAATCTTTCTGCATGTTATTGAACAAAATGATTGTTGTAGCGAGCATAGTGACCACGAATACATAGTAACGTTAATGCGTGTGCTAATAAATAAATTTTAAATTCGTGATAGAAGTTTTAACGTCGCGTTTGAAACATTCTCAACTACTTTTCTTTAATTGCACCATCATACGGGATGCTTAATGTTTCGAATACGAGTTACATTTCTGAAGTTGAACTCTTTCGCGCGAGTTGTTTCAAATCTTCTCTATTCACAGTAATTACATTCGAGTCATTAGATTCTCTTAATAAAACGGGATTGGAAATCATTAATTTCTTAAGGATTTTCAATTATATAACTTGAAGGTCTTTTTCATACAAATAATAATAACTGAGAATGACAGTTGTTATTGGTAGAGGAAGTGCAGTATATTTGCAATACCTGTTTGTTTAAGACGAATAAAAAACTACGACAAAGGATGGGAACAAATAAAACTGCAGAATATCGTAGGGAAACTAATAATTCATAGTCTCAATACTAATAAAAAACAAAAAGTAACTGAAGTTTTGGTTTGAATGAAAAATGACAAGAAGTATCGATTTCGTTAAGGTGCAGGTAATTTGGAATACCGGTATTTCATTTACCTTCACTTTATAACTTAAACAAAACACGTGGATAATAAAATTAGTTTATTTTATGACGTAATCAGGCTAATAAATCACAACGAAGGAACAACTTTATGTACATATAAATTCAAAAACTTAAAATTTACTTGCACTAATTACAGATATAATTTCTTCTGCCATAACCAGCACATTCACGCGGCGGTAGCCATTACGCGTGAAACAAAAGCGTCGCTAAGCATTGAAATACCTATTCCAAATTACCTTCACCTTCGGTATTCCGAATTAGCAACATGGCATTGAAACCTAAAATTTCATGTCACGCTTTATATTCTCGAAATTATCACAAAACTGACACGGAATCGTGGAAGGAACATGTAAATGAGTAGATTAAGTGTTTAACTCTAAAGTTTTGACATATTTTAACCATGATTGGAATGATTGAATAGGTACTTGTTGAAAAATTTTTGCAGATTGACGTTTTCTTCCTCTACAGATTAAGTTGAAAATGTAAAAATGGCGTGTCATCAACAAATGTCATTAGTGAACAGGTCATTAGCCCCTATAATCTACGGTGTTACAAATTAAATAGCGTTAGTAGTTTATTAGACACTTCGGTATTCCAAATTACCAACGGCATTCCAAATATGCTGCACTTCCTCTACGTATTCATCCCGCGGGTGATTAAACATAGATATGGGTGTAACCGTTCTGCGAGATCCGTCGGGCGGACTTTCGACGGGCCATGTGCATGTCAGGCGGGCGTAATCTTTCCGAAATCGATTTAGCATGGATCGCGTTATAACGTTAACCACGCTCGGGCGAGCTTGACGTGCCGGGGAGTACGAAATTATCGTCATAAAAGGAGCCAGCCGCTGCGTAACTCACTTTAAGAGGAGAAAGTCGACGGTCGGTCTATTTTAAATCCATTCGTATGCTAATTTCGACCGGTCATTAAGTTGGGGAAACGCTACCAGGGGCCTGGTGGAGATAAAGTAGCTTGATGAAGGTAATTTGATAATTGATCTCGAGGAATAAGATAAATTTCCTGGCTCCTGAGCTGCTGGAACTTTCAGATCCCCTGGAATATATTTACTAATTTAATGACGTCGGAGCTTTCGCTTTTGAGCTGCCGATTCCTTTTGAGAGAGTGAATATTCAGTTTCTGCATATTTGTTGAAGGTATTTTGTTGAGTTGCAAATGTTTCACCTTTGAGCGATGGTAGAAATGGAAATTCTTAGGGGAGATTTTGAATTTTCATTGTTACCCTTGGGGTGCTTCTTTCTTTAACGATTATGGGGGTTGAATAAGTCATTCCTTAGAATTCCTGCGGGATATTTGTGTCGAAATACAAATATAGGGGTGAAATATGATATCGAATCTCCGTGAAATGGAAGATAAATAAAACGGAGATGGGCAAAAACTTTAGTTATATAAAAATTTCGAGTAACGAACGAAAGTTAAAAAAAAGTATTCGTCATGTGTCGAATAAAATTAACTCTGGTTCGCTTCAGTTAAAGTTAAAGTTGAAGTTGAGAAATTTATTCGACGCTAAACTTGAAACGCTTGACGAATAAAAAACATTAACTCTATTCGTCAAATAATCTAAACTTAAAGTAGCGTTTATCCGATCCATTATTTAAATACTTTTTTATTTAGTCCATGTCCAACTGTGTAATAAAATGAGCAGAGTGCGTAAAATAAACGCAAAATATTTCGCTTTCACCGAATATCCGCTTTCCGAGAAAACGCGTTTAAATATTTACCAAGCGTCAGCGGTATTGAATGCAAACACTGTTACCGTCAAATATAAATATGAATGTGCAACAATATTAATAAATGCCCACGAGTTTTCGAGGTTTCCGATACGCTCGGATATTCCGTGAAATAATTATACGCGCCCCGTCCACGTTTTTTAATCCCCATTAATTTCAGCATCGTGTTTCTAACGAAACGAATTTCGTTAACATAATCATCGCAATCTGCGCTGCCGTTTGTATAATGGTAATGAATATAAAGTTTGCAATTCGAATGGAATTCTTGGAAAGTAACCACTAAGCGTGATCGTGAAGATTCTTTTGCTGGAAGAGTGCTTGGGGATGCATCGACAGAGTGCCTCGGGGAATAAAATAACTTTCGGGAAAGGTGCAGTCTGCTACGTAGAACATAAATCAGGGGCTCTCGAATCGCGGATGAAAATAGTCCGCGATGCAAGACAGAATACGATAAGTAAGAGCTGTTGTAAACTACACTAGAGACGCTAAAATATGTTATATATCGACCAACTATGGAAATTGTTAAGTTCAGTGCTCCAAATATTTACGTGCAGACCTCAATCGATTAACAGATTAATTTGATGTTTTTTTTTTAAAAGTAACAGCATGGAGAGCTTATGATACACGCGTTCTTCTCGAACCGATAATTAATTACTAAAAGAAACTTAAATCTTGATTTGGTAGTAATAATAATAATAATAATAATAATAATAATAATAATAATAATAATAATAGTAATACGTCTTTATTAAATTCCCAAAACACGCGAAGAGAAGTAATAATGAGCGAGATTCAGTAATTTGCTGATCTTAAGTCTAACCCTGAGACTAATGACAGAATACAATAATAATAGAAGGAGAATATAAATACTAATAATTACAAAATAAAATAAAATACAAACTACATAATGTAGGCGAAAGGTGTAAATTTCTCTGCGTGGTCGTGAATTATTGACTCGTACTACTTGCCTGAATTTATTCCTATGTATAACCCATTTCTACCACTGTATGCAGAATGCACAACGATATTACCATTTCCAACGTCTAAAATGCAGCACTAAATTTATAAAATCACCGTATCGTGATAAACAATCTTCATCTTTGCTTAACTAAATTAAAAGTTACAAAAACCGATCACCAATGAACTCATTCACCTCGAGCACATTTAACGTAACACAGAACGGGGAATTTCTGTGCGAACGAAATTTTCCAAATTGTTAAGCTGACGATATGGCGAGCAAAGTACGTACGGGGGCACTATTTGCCCCCCGGCAAGGTATTATTTAATATGGAAAGTGGAAGGCAGTTATGAGAAGCAAAAAGAAGGGGCGACAAGAAACTCCGCACAGAAGAAATAGCGGGGAAACTGACTTGGGGAAAACATTTACGAAATTCATATCTCGTCCCGCTGTATTTTCACAAGTCGAGAAAGTTCCACGCTGCCTGCAGCGGAAGAAAGTGTGACCCAGTAGAATTCGTATTCATCTCGAAGTTGGAGCGACCTTGAGGGGAAGTCTGTCGCCATAAAACTGGATAAATCATCCCTCCGCTGCCACTGGAGTTTGGATCTATGGTACTCCCGCGTCGATATTTCGAATAAATTGTAAACTCAAACGACGCGCGAATTTATTTTTTCGCTGCCAGTCCAATCGCATTGTGCCGGTTTTAAGTAAATTTGGATCATCTATTCAGACGTTAAATCCCTTCGTTCTCTTGTAAACTTCATCCCTCGTGGCGCTGGGCGATACTCCGTCGTTCGACACGAACTCGATCGCGGCAGAGCATGTGAATATTAAATGGACACGAGGATTGCAGATAAAACTGTGTAAAATTTAGTATCTCATAATAAACTTGGGCGCTAGGACGTTTCATTTTGAAGTGTTATTTGCGCATGCATGGATTACATTTGAAATTTTTCAGAACGCATAAGTACTTAGTCCTTTGTGAAAAATATCCCGTTATCTTTTTATCGTAAATAATGGTCTGACTTTTTATATTTTTATATAACTTTTTCCTGTTCTTCAGAAGTCTGCCCTTCTATGCTTGCGTTAAAATATTACAAAGTAAATGAAACGTAGTCGACAGATTTTATATTCAAAAAGATATAATGCACAGGTGTCCTGGTGTTTTTTCAATTCTTGCCCGTTGTAATTTTAAATTCTACGAACAACGGCTTGAAATATTGACGAATCCTGTTGTGTGAGAGAAACATCGATGGCTGTAAATGTATTCCTCGGCGATACGAAATCCCAGGCTTTGGAATAATGAACGCAATGTGACAACGTAGTGTGGTCCCAGTTAACGGGCACTGAAACGTCCACCTGTCATCCATAGAATATATTCGACGTTTCGCCGTGCGACATTAATTTTCGTAACGATGCTCCGTGGCCAGGACACTGCACAAACGCTTTACTCGAAACACGCACAACGAGGGGAACGCAAATCAACGCGAATCGACCGATCACCTGCAATTACTATCAGCTTCCACCGAGATTTTTAAACCTGTTACCGCGAATCCTTTATAATTGGCGAGTACACGACAAATATTAACTCCTGGTATTGTACACCCCGTTCCTATTAATCAGTGTTAGATATTGTATCGAATTCTTCATGGAAATGGTTAATGATTTGTCAGGAAAAAGAAAAGGAAAGTGACAATCATATCAACTGATTGCGAATGTTTTTTACACTACTAAACAAGTTTTGGTTGACATTCTTTGTAATTTAGAAATTACTTATCGAGAAATCTTATTATCGTTCAGAATATATCTAGATGCAAATATCCTGGCTCGATGATTAATAGGAAAGGTAGAAGTTGAATTTTAAATCTTTTTCTATGAAATGTGTTTTTAAGAAAATGGAGGGTGTCCGAAAACGAGAGAGGAAGAGATGAAAGATTTAGTTTGTGTAGTACATAACTCGCAAGTATTAAAATTTGGCTTCTCCTTTTTGAAACATATCCACCACGTATCTACACAATAATTCAAAGCTTAGGTTACGATATTACCCTAATTAGAGTTTAATATTACAGTAGCATAATATCTTTTATCACAGAGCAGTAAATAACCCCCAGAGATAAACTAATCTACAGAAACGAAAGGGAATAATTGTTTACACGTGCAGCCTCCACAAAAGTCGTTTTAGCAGAAGCACCCGAGCTGCCAGAAATTATACGATCATTCGCTAAAAGAGACATTAATTTCACAGACGATGTGTATCGGATAATCGATTCGACGGTGGTTCGTTAAACGAACGCGCGATTCGCTGATGCACCGCCTACGAATAACGACTTTAATTATGCAAACTGCTGGGATGGCCGGTCGCGCACACCGTAATTCACTGAAAATTGTAAACCCGCGACAAACGATCATGGCGACCAGCACGCCAACAGAACTCGAAACGCCAAACAATTTTCACGAATCCCGAGGATGCAGATCGCTGTAATTTGTTTTGTCGTCTAGCTGCAACAGTTCCTCACGAACGGTTCACTCCCGTGCTCAAGCATGACGTGGGAAATTCTAGAGTCCAGGTGAACTTTGACTGGGAAGATTAATGACAGCGAAAAACGACTACGGTTTCGATGAAATAATCATTTTCGACGGCTTTGGTAAATTCCAAGTGATAAAATGATGAGACTTAATTTTTAATATCGAACGTCTTCGAGATTGTATCCTTGGCACGGTGGAATGGTGTGTAATAATAAAGGGCACTTAAGAGTTGTTAAAAGTCCAAATTATAGTCGTCCTATTAATATAAAATACTTTACTGAGACCTAAATTTGCTGGGTAAAAGTCTGAAATTACAGTATAAAGTCAAGAGGTTAATTACTGTGCCTCGGAAAAAGTGAGGTCGAGTTATCGGTGGACTTTTACAGTCTATTAATTTACTGAAAATGGTACTTTTCGATGAGTAAAATACTATAAAATGTCATTACGAAATATGAATGTAACGTGAAATATCCGTATAAAAATGTTATCTTGTGGTTGTCTAAATTACTCGGAGTCTAATGAACACATTGACTTCAAATTTGAATTCTAGATTCTAGATATACTGTCTATCGTTCGATTGTGCCAATTTTTTATTTTATATTTTAAAAAAAGGAGGACTGGAATGAGGACTTGTAAAAATGTAATTTTCAATTTCACATGGCATTTTACCACAAATTATTATTTTGCAAAATGTCACGATGGCACAATACACAGTAAATTCTAGAATGTACTGTCGAAATTTGAAGTCAATGTATTTGATAAATTCTAAGAAATAAAAACTAATTTCAAGCAAAATTAATATTTTGTACTTAATAATTTCTCTTTTATTTCATTAATAAATTACAATAAAGAACGGATTACTGAACTCAATAAATTATAATATTTTCCTTACTTTTTGATCCAGAAAAATGGTCATCCCAGTTAAAGGAAGTAGACATCTCATTAAAACTTTATTACAGCATGAATAATCGCAATCATCACTAGAAGTATGAACTCCGAAACAGAAGAAAGTTTCTCACACGATTTTAATAAAACTCCCCAAGTGATTGCAAACCTTTGGCCAGCAGTGTAGATCATATCCCTCTCTCACCGACTACTGCCATATCATAAAAATAAATGACGGCTTGGCACAAACATAAGAGTCATCAGACTGGCGAACAGACCGAGATAGTCTCTGGAGAAAATCGCAAGACTCGTTTGCGTGCACGTCGACTAGGAACGCCTTAATAAAATCCAGCCTCAAAAGTAATCTGGAAAAACTCATCTGGCATCATTCTAAAAACTCATCTGGGAGACGGGCAGAAAATACGAAACAACTCTAGTTTCCCTGAAGCTGTTGGATGATCAGACGGATGAAATTGCCTTTCCTTCAGCGCGAGCAGTTGGCCATGAACATTAAAAGAAACGAACTTCTGAATTTCCACCTTCATTCCCAAACAGAAACTATTTCCTAAACCTCTTGAACGCTCGCACAAAATATCTGACAATAGAAATATTCGAAGGAGCGAATGGCACTGATTCGTTTTTTAAAAATTTCGAAATCACTTCACGTCTTTCATTTTAAATGGAGCCTATACTTTTTAAGCAGAAAAAAAGGAACCATGGTTGAAATCAGATACAGTGTCTTTCTTTAATTGAAAGTAAATAGCTTTTATGCGTGAGAAGTATTTGAAAATTGATTTGTCATTATTGATTTTAATGAATTACTTTTCTCCATTTCATTTCCAATTTTTGCACGTGAAATTTGTTCACAGTGACTATTCAATCTCTGTTTCCACGAGAAAGGTGTACAAAACGAAGGGCAAAATATTTTCAGCGATCTATATTCACGTCGCAATAAACAATATTGCATGCGCTGCGAACTGCTGGAACGCATTTCTAACAAAACAGGAAATTGTCCAGGAGCGGAATTTCAGCGCGATTCGATGGCGATCTAGGTCGATTTTTCGATATCATGTCGACATTTTCCACGTGGAAATAGTAGCATTGACAGGATCAAATCGTGCAAACTCGGCCGAGCTGCGAACGTATTTGAAAGCAGATCCGTTCTATTTTACCACGCAAGTGATCCGAAAACATGGTTCCTTCGCGAAAGATCGTTTCCTCTTTGTAAATATCATTTTCTTTGGTGTACATCGTTTTATGTCACTTCGAACATCTTGGACCAGTTGCTGATGTTTACGATGCCATTGATCCACAGGTGGCTCCTAAATACAGAAGATGGAGCTAGTAAAACGTTTTCAAATTCGTGAGATTATTCTGAGAACTCATTCTGCGGGATAAATTTTTTGGAAATTGTTGGCAGTGGATTATTGAGAACTAAATGCGATTATATTTCAAAAGTCATCATCCGATGTTAATAGCTTCTAATTTTTTTTAATATCAGGTATATGATAGTGATATTTTGACATTTCAATAGAAGAGGACGCACGAAATTTATTGACCAAAAGATGAATAAGTATATCCTTCAAGAATGCGAAAAAATTGTATCGATGTTTTTACCTAATAATTCGTCGGTGGTATTAACACAACGTTATACGAATGTTTAAAGACTTCTTTCTTTGGGGCTATTTGGAGGCATTTGTTTATGCGAATAGCCCACAGACTTAACAACAATTAAGGGACAATATTCAACACGAAATTGAAAATCTAACTCCACCAATTCTCCCAATACCACGTAAGATGCAATAAAAATGCATAAAATGCAAGCCCAAATTTTCATCAATTCGAATGGCGGTCATCTGTTGGATATTATTTTTGGAACTTGATATAAAATTTATAAGTCCCAATAAATTGTACCAAGCAATGGACTAAGAAAATCGAATGATGACTTTTGCGCCACCTTTTATGTATGTACTCGGAATTTATAGTGACAAGTTATTAAATATTTTAGCGTTCTAAAATTTCCAAATTCTGTAATTTCTAAGCTGAACATGAAATTTCATCAAATTCCATAATTTTAAAATTGAACCGAACCTTTAAAATTCTACAGTATATTTCCAACTGTCTTTGCACAAGGAAACTATTCAACTGCATAATATTGCTACCGCAATTTATTTCTATTTTCTACATTCATTCTATTTCTATTTCTCACTGTTTATTTTTCATTTGTAAGAAACCGTACCAGTCGCAGAAATAATACGATATGCCCCCCTCTGTCCCTTTTTTGCACTTGCTGGATTAAAATACCAGAAGCTCGTTAAAATTTCAGAAATTAGTGTAGACTACAATTAAAATTCCGTGAAAGCCACGGGTTCCCGCGTTCTTCGCCCACGTCTGAACGATCACGCGCTTGCCACGAAACACTTTGTGGTGGGGCGGAATTATAGAGTGCGGGACAATTGTTCAGCCTCAACTGTTGGAAAGAAGTTCGCTTGCATAAACAGGAGCCAGAAGCGGTGCAGTCAGTGATCAATAGTTGCAGCAGTGTTGGTGCATTTTGCTTCCATGCATTACTAACGCATCTCTGGCCGGGGGTGGGCGCGGCGAAAAATATAAAATTTTAATCAAGAGACACAGCTTTGTAAAGCTTGAAACACGGGGAACGCGCGGATATCGCGCGCACTGCAAGATTATTTAAATCGATATTGAAATGTTTCGATAAAACGTGTCCCGCGTTTCATATTGTCGGTTCCTGTAACTCTCAATGACAGCTTCTGCTTTATCACAGTCTGGGAAACAGGGAGCTTCCAGAAAAATGTCGGAAATAAATGCGAACGAAACCTAAGACAAGATTTTTAGTGTTGCTACTTAGTACTTCAACTATATCAGCTAATATTTAAAAAAAATTACATTTCCAACACCACAGAATTCTAAAATTCTAACTCCATAGCACAATCCATGCTAAACACAAAATATCAACAGCTCCTCTTCCCACCTAACCCTTTCCTCTTTTCTCACCGACATCCCAACAGCCATCCAAAAATGATTCCTCCAAAAGAAGAGAAGAAGAGAACTAACGCAGTCCAAGGATGCAAGCTTCCCAGCACGAAAGGATGCAGATGCACAGCGGAAGCGTGCAAGGATCGAGTAAACAAGGCACGAGCTCAGGGTTTTCCGCGCGGTTAAGCCACGTAGAAGCTCGCGCCGGGGAATGAACTGCGTTTCCAATCGAGCTGAGGGAAGTTTCGAAAGGCTGGGCGCGAAGCAAAGGAGGGGAGGAATTCGCGTGGCCCAGTGCACAGTGATACGAGGCGAAGAGGAGAATGACACGCGCTGTTGCTCGACGGCGAACAAATGCCAAGGGGGTATCCCATAGCAACCACCGCTGGGGAAAAGGTTGCTCGCGCAACGTCACGGGGGACTGAGGGAGCTGGGGACGACAGCAGGGAAGAAAGGAGAAAAGGGATCCCCGAAATTCTCCTGGGTGGCGGAAGCTGCACTGGCATCGCTTTCCTTCCTGCCTTCCTTCGTTGCTTCCTGAGAAAAAATTTATGTCCGCGGATGAAGGGAACCGGGAGAAGCAGGCCGACTAAATGAAAGATCCGCGCGACGCCCGTGGAATACGCTTCGGGAACAATTTATCTGGTTAGGGGAACGAGGAAGACGATGAGTGTTATGAAAATAGAAAACTGACGGCGACAATGTGGAATACAGGATTTTATTATCGACTCTTATGTGGTGGGCTCGAGACGTTGTACTGATAAGGGAAATTCGATTATCCGAACATTCCTATTTTTTTGGCAATGGGTGAGTTTGTAGAGGACCTCGTTAGAAGTATTAGGCAATTTTTCGTTTGTTCCCCTTTTAGGTTTTTCGGAGTGAAAACATCCCTCAAGTGCAGAATCGTTTCGAGAATTATTCGAACGCAGAAGTTTTTGAGCGTGTCGGAAGTAGGGGAGGTGTTGCGTATTTCGATAGAGTTTGTGGTCACGGTTAGTTCAATGTGTAGTAGGAGGTGTGTGTAGGAGGAGGTGTTAAGTCTGTTTCTCGTGTGAATCTAGGAGAAGTTTAAGTCAACTTCTGAATTGTACTTCTTGATTGATTATAAAAGCTGAATGATCTATTTTTCTATGTCAGCACTCTTTTCAAAGTTGCAACTGTGTCTGTAATACACAATGGCAACCCCTTTCTTTGAAATGGAACCTTCACGTTGTTTACGTAACTCGTAGGTGGTGAAATTGATATTTTGCAAGACACTTTACAATTTTCCCCCGTTTCAGTAAATAAAATTTGTGAAATGGAGGTAAAAGAATACTGCATCCAAAACAACTGGACCGAGTCAAGTGTCTTTTCGGATGCAATTAACAAATATATTAGAGTAAAAATTTGAATGATTCAAAGAAGGCTACCTTCCTTCTGCGATATGCAATGGCAGAATTTTTTTACACGCATCAATTCTGCTCGTCATTTTACGTAAAGAAGTATTGACATAAGACAGTCAAAAAATGACCAAAATAATAGTTCACGAGATACTTTAAACAACACGATCTGTTTAGAATGTAATGGAGAAGAATTTCAATAGCGTCTATGACAAAGCCATTTCTTCTACAGGCAAGGCCTAAAAGTCCTTTTCAAGTTCTATTCCAGAGTCGTCTTTGGACTACTCGACTTGATTTTCTAAATGCAGCCAAAAAGGGACAACTCTGCGTGAACCTCTTCCTGCAGTCGATGGTTAACAATTTTAAACGGTACTAGAAAAAGAGTACACCGTCACAATGCTTCTCGCCATCGTAGCTGCCATTAAATCGACGCTGCGAGCAGCAGTTTAACGAAACAGAAATAGCAGAATCTCACCGGGTCGCGTTTTTGCTGGGTAATCTCTTAAATTAATAGGAGCTCGAGGAAACGCACAGGAAAGCGGCAGTTCGTCCCGCAAGTTTCTACCAAAGATAGCTTCGTATTAATAACGAGGGTGCCTCCAACGTGACGCTTCGTTGGGAACAAGGAGTGATCCTCGAAGGTCTCGTTCCTTATTCTTCCCTTTGCCTCGCGCGTTGTTCATTTCTTCCTCAACACCAGCTGCGGAAACCACTCTTATCTCGTGACCTGATTAAGGACGGATACGTCGTTGGTGTTCTTCGAGGGCACGTCCACGATTGTCCTTTTTCGTATTCACCGCTCTCCTTTGAGACCTCTCGTTGAGAACCTCGCGTGTACATTTCTTAGAAGGGAATATATCGAACCCGTGCACACCGATTTCCATGCAACTCTGCAGGTTTATGGAGTAACCAGAAATATTCGACACATTCTTTTTTATCGGCAATTGGCCATGCTGAAGGGGTGAAAGCAGCTCTCCAAGATAGGGGTCGGAAACATATTCTTTGAAACATCTCGAGAATTATTAGGCGTAGGTTGAAATTTCTTTAAATTACGTGTGTTTGGAAAAGGAACGAAAATTTAGCGAGATATTTTTTGGTGTTTTAATTGGAATTTGATACCGTCTTTATGGAGATCTAGTTTTCCTCAGTTTTATCAATTTTATGGGACAGTATTGTTATTATTATTAATCGTCTTTATTAGTAAAAAAGAAGAAACCTGAACATTTACATATGGCATAGATAATAAGTGTAAACGCGAGGCTGCGGGTGTATACTGTTGGGAAGCCTAACTGTGTACTATAAAGTAAAGTAAAAAAGACACAACATCAAACAATCGTAATAAATGTCAAGAATAAAGTAAAGTAACAGTAATACTTAACATTTAAAATTAAATATGACCATAACACAAAAAGTAAAGTAAACAGTGAAAGTACATGCAATATTTAGCATTGAACAAAATTGTTGCGGAAAAATACTTATTAAAAATCACTAGGAACGGTTAAAAGATTCCGTTCACTTAATTATGTAATATCTTGCATTGAAATTAAAATATCGATGTTTCCTAAAGTATTTGAGTGTCTTAACTTCGATCAGTTTTAGTTACTAAACAGAAATAAAACGATCGGGTAAACGATGAAGTGTACTAAAAACCGCTGAGTTTGAAGAAGCACAATTTCCCAAATGAATTCGTTTCTCTTTACGTCTCTTTCATATTCAGGCGCTCGCATTAATTTTTCTGTTACGTCACGAGATGGATAATTGCAGTATTAATCAGCCGTGTAACGGCACAATTTACAAGCCTGTTAATGGAATTTTATATGTCTGGCGAAGAGCTTGACCGTCCAGCGAGCCAGCTACAATCTCGCACGTTTTGTATCTCGCTACGTCCTATCGCTGATCCGAAAGCCCAGGAGCTTTCTATCTACAAATTGTTCTTCGCGTAATGGCGTGATAAACCGAGAAATACAGTTTAATAGTCACGGCTGGGCTCTCTCACGGCGTATTCGTCCGACGGCTCTCCTTTTACGATCACTTTCTGAAAGTACCTTCCAGATAGTCGAAGCCTCATGAAAAAAAGATACGAGTGATGGGACCTTTATGAAGGATCTTATAAACACTCTGCCAGCTCGCACGCTCGCTGAAGGGACTGCTCGGACCATCTTCCCATGAAGATACATCCCCTAAAACCAGGATTCAGCGTCCTCTAATTGTTCCTCATCGTTCCTTTCGTTTTATCATTGCTGTTCAGTTTCATTGCTGAAACTCGCGTTTCAGTTTTGGAACGGTTCCACTTGCAGAAATATAACATTTCAATTGGAAAATAGATAGATTTTTGGAGGAATTATTACAGATGTGTTGGGTCTAAGAAGAATTGAGAGAAATATTATTTTTAAGTAATTAAGCTTCATGTTTCAAATTACTTATTCTGTTGATGGTGCCTATTATTAAATTTGTTATTATTTTGGTCAGACATAGGACTAGTAACGGGGGGACGTGACATTAAATAATTAAACAAAAAACAAAGGACTAGTATCTGGTAAACTGATTATTTAGTAAAAGAAATATGGGAACAATAATAATAATAATAATTGTGCATTGCACCATTTTATATTAACAAAATTAACAAAAAAATATAAGAAGCGCAAATACATACAAGAAAACTAGAAAGAGAAAATAATGGAGATAGAAAGATAACATATGTAAAAGTAGAGTGCCAAAGGCGAGGTCTAGCTGTCAGCTGTAATTAATCTAATGTATTCTGTTATTACCTAATTTTAATAACTTCAATATCAGAAATTTTGGTATTGGTTCTGTTCAGTGTGAATAATATCCTTATTTTTAACCGACTTCAAAAAGGAGGAGGTTATAGATTCGACCGTTTGTATTTCTTCTGTTTGTCCCCGCATAACTTCTCAGCGTATGGACTGATTTTGATGATCTTTTTTTTATGTGAAAGAGGGCGATGCCCCGGTGGTCCCAATCTACACTGCATCAACATTGGCCCAATATTTTGCCAGTTCTGGTTAATAATAAAGACTATTGTCATCTAAATAGTATTACTTTATGTACGTACGCGCATATCTTCTCAGCACGTTGTGTCAATATACATAAAAATAAAAAGTTAAAAATAATTTTTTTTTTTAAATTAAAGCCGATTTAAAAAAAACGAAATTGCATTAAAAAGTAAAAAATAATTGTTTCCCTTATTTAATATACGACTCTCATATTTTATTAAGTCGGTGCCTCATCATTTGCACTGTGTAAATCTGGCACCGACTTAAAAAATATGAGATACACTGTACTACAACTTATTCAGTATATTTGCCAAACCAATAATTTATGACTTTGGAGAATCTTGAGCAAAGGGTAGAAATTTAATTTGCATGATATTCGATGTTTCAGTTTCGTACTTGAGAATACCGCGTCGAATGGGGTCATGTGCTTCTTATGAAACCAAACATTCCCACCATTCAATTGTAAATCGAGACCCTCTCCACACCGAAGGCCTTAGCGAATTAACCAATCATAACGCCCCCCTGCCGGGTAGCACAATCACTTTCAAACGTCTTGGGGTCATTTGCGTTTCGAGGTTTGACCGAGTCAGTTGTGTTGTCAACATCGATGTATACTTGTCAGTGAACGTAGTTCCGCGTGAAGTCAAGATTAACTGATCAGGTTTCGACTGGAGCTAAAGCCGCTTATACTTCAATCATCGACCAAGACTGTGGACTCTAGAAGTATGAAGTTTTACGTAAGCTCATTTACATCATAATAATATGTGAGTAGTTTTTGTAGACTTGTTTCATGCTAATATTGGTGAAAATCAAGTTTTTAATTTTGGTGTAAGAGAAAAAGAAGCATAATTTAATATTTTAGAACAGTTTTAAAAGAATAAGAAAATTTTGATAATTAACTGCGTTAGGAATAATTTGATATTTGCTAAGTGAAGCAGTAATATATTATATAAAAGTTAATGGGGGACTACTTATTTGGAAGTTGAGTGATTCGAACTTACTGCAGACCAGACTGAATTGTAATTAATAAAGAAATTGAACTTGAATGAATTTAAACACAATAATGATTTGCTGTTTAAAATTGATTGAATCAGATTTTATTTAGAATACAAGAAGAGTTCAGTATAATATTTCTCATTCTCAAATCTTTAAGTTAAAAACTTTTCAAATAAATTACACTTCAGTTTTACCCGAAGTAAGTGTCTATTTTCAGGTAAATGGTCAACTATTAATTTTAGTGTAGCAACTATCTTTAGAATTTCAATTTCCTACACTTCATAAATTTTACTCTACTCCAATCTGCTCTAAATTAATTTCGAGTTCTTCTTAACCACCCTTCACCAAAGTTGTCTAAAGTATTCAAATTCCTCAGAAGAACGTAATCCTTTCTTAAATTTCTCTCATCATCCACCTTGCAAGCCAATGCGTTTCCTACCATTTTCATTAATGTTTCCCACAAATTCAACCCTTCTATAGAACGAGTCGAGAATAAAAAACAAGTTAGCAGAAAGAAACAATTCCCACCTAGAAATTGAATCTGCGTGTCGGTTCAAGCGAGGGAGATTACGAGCGAGCCAGATTATTCTTTCCTCGCGACGAAACTCGCAAATGTCTCCTTTTCACCTCGAATTTCTCGCACGAGCGATCAGTTTCTTCCACTCCTTCGCTAACTTCCCTCTTTGAAATCTAAAGCTCGAGAGGCCACACGTAAGGAAAAGTTCGGTCTAGAACTCCTTCACCCCTTTTGTTATCGTTGGCGAAATTTTATTATGATAAGACAAGCTTTCAAAGTTTTTCGAACGCAGTCTCTGATACAGTTGGAGCTGCTGCTTTCATTGCACTTTTTGGTGCCTCTGACAAAGTAATTATCAAGACCAGAGATAACAAGGGACGGGGTGGATGGCGAAACATGAAATTAATTGCGCTTGTGACCTGTGCAGTAATTAACTTCCCTTCCAAGTTTTTAAGTGCACACTCTATTTAGGTCAATTTAATCCAATTATAGTTATAGCAGTGGGCGGGTGAAATATATTCAAATTTGGAAAAATCTTTGGAAAACCTAAACCTGCAAGTTCAATTTCTGAATAATATCGGAATTATTTTGAAACATGCGGAGGACTACAAAAGAGGGTCGAAACTTTTCTATTCAATTCCGTCAAACCGTGCATAAATTTCGTAAATCTATAGACTCTACACTTTTCCACGAGCAAATCGATATTTATGATAAAAATTCTCTGCATCAATTTTTTCTGTTTTTCACTGTGAAAAGAGCTGCATTTACCTACATCCAGTTCCGCGAATCGTATCCTAATTCATTTTCGTTTCCATCGAAGCCCATTGCTAATCGAAACCCAAACACTTCCGTTTTGTGGCGCGTATTTCGCGGAGAAGAATTTTATCCGGTCCAAAGAAGAGCTTGGGATAGCTGGATCCAATAGAGAAAGCGTTACAAAGGTATTTGTCGACACTTGGTTCATCTTTGTGTGTTTTGCCTGATCAACAATTTCATTCTGCGAAAACGTAGCAACGTTCCCCGTTATTTTCCACTTTTCGTTTGAGGCCGGTCGACGATCACGGACCCCGTCGAAATCGTATTTCGGTCCATCGAGGCGCACGGGTCGCTCGTCACGCCACTATTGAGAATATGCTTCACGCTCACAGGAAGCAAATACGCGACATTTTTTTCTAGGCTCGAGGAGGGGGTCCGGAACAATTCTAGACTTTCTGCAGCTTTCAGAATTTGAAACTCAAAATGGAAGAATTCCATGTATATTATTTCTTTTGTATTCCATTAGACCCCCCAAAGAAATAATAACTTAATATCCATTAATCTTCTAATTATCTCAACAAAATTTTTCCTCCCCTGTACTTTCCAGAATATTTAAAATTTTAGTCTGTAATCGGAACAATATGTTTCCGTCATCAATTTCACTGAAGACAATTTTTCATCCCCCATCTCGTTAATAAATTCAAGTTTCAATTGATACTTAATCAAACGATTCTTTTCTCCTCGCCCATATCGGTACACGACAAGAAGAATATCACCTACGAACTTAACCGTCGAGTTTCCAAACTGACCCGATAAATTCTGCATATCGGTGTAATAAATCGTCACCCACGGCAAAAATTGTACATTCTTCAACGTACCGTTGACGTAGCACGTGTAGAAGTTCGTTACCTCATCGATCATTCCTGGAATTGAATCCTGTTCCTTGTATTTACGTTGTCCTTTGTTTGCTAATATTTCCCCACACGATGTTGCGAGAAGCTTTATCATCTGTGGACACCTTCGACTACGTTTCTATTTTCCCGATACAATATACAAAGTTTCGTGATTGCATTCCTACGCTCCAAAGTATTTGATAGTCAAATCTTTGGTTTAAGAATGAAGCTTTTCTGATCGAACCTGTTGTGACCGAATTTATCCTTTAACCAACAGAACTTTCTTTATTTTTTGGCTTTTTCCACGCCTTCGATGTGGCAGTAGAAACTAAATTAATATTATAACCAAACTAAAAATTTACTCTTGCTTTTATCAAGTCGCCAGGAAACAGAATCGATGAGACCGCTTCGCATCGCGAATGGAACTCTTTCCCCATGCTCACATTATCACTTAGCGCCCGTTTTCAGCGTCATTTACCGGCTATCCAATCTGACTACCAAATTTCTACTGAACCCGAAGGTCCCACTGTTTACCCTCTCTTCTTTCCCCACAGGCGATGGAAATTCCCTGTACGGTGCTACCGTCGTTGTTGGCGCGTAAATATTTAAATATTTAAAAATTTCTTGCGTCGGAATATACGTAACTAATTCTGCCTGAAACTCGGATTTTAACTTTCTATCTTCCTTATAACAGCTTACATAATTTACTATAATCCGAGACTAAAAATACTTGAAGTTTTATACTAATATAATTTTTCACAAACAAGAAATCCTCAAAATAATTAAAGTTCTAATAAAAACAAACATTTCCACGATTCTTATACGAGGGTTGGTTGTTAAGGGAGTTCCCCAATCCTCTAAAATAAATTTGAGACGAGACAAGAAATGAAATTGTTATCGAAATGAAGTAAATTTATATCTCTTCGAAATTACAAGTTTATTTTTTAACATAGTCAGTGCGCGCAATTTAATCAAAAGCAAAGGAAAAACTGAGTGTAGGTACAGAACTTTTATAAAAATGTGTAGGACTAAACGGTGAAAAATAAAAATAAAATTGTAATTTTGAAGAGAAATAAATTCTCTTCATTTTGATACCAGTTTCATGATTTCATGTTGTCTCAAACTGATTTTAAAGGATTGCAAACCTTATTTATCAATCCACCCTCGTACATCATAATATAGGTATTCTTAATACCTGTCAGTTGGCAATTAAAATCAATTTCCATCAAGTTCTCCACGGCCCATTATTTCTCCCAATGTCATTTAAATTTCCCCCTACCACGAAGACACGTTCCGCAGCGAATTTTTTCCACCCGAGAAATTTCCATTAATGATGAAGCCCGAGTGCGGTGGGTAATGAGTTTTCCACGTGATTCGGTGAAGTTTTTTCGAAACTCAGAATCGTGTATTCTGCAAAGCGCCGCGTTTTCTCGCGAACATTGGCTACGTGGCGCGACCAGGGAGCTTGATCGAGTTTTGGTTCAATTTCGTGGCCCGTAGTCCAGGAAACTCCACCATTATCCGTGCTCGCGCGTTCCAGGCGTCGAAGCGGTTTTAATGCGCCGGATTCGCTTTTGAATACGTGTGCGCACGTACAAATGCATTGAATAAGGAGTAGATACGTTCCAGACGAAATGCGATTAAGGAACTTCTAATGAAAGCCTTTATACCGCATATGTCGAGTATGATGTCGTTGTTACTGTGGATTCGCTTCCGCGTAATTTTGGAAATTACTTCAACTCGATTCACTTTGCTCCCAGTGAAACGGAGCTTGCTGGAACTTTCGCTGTAGGTTTCAAGTTCGTATGTCGAGTCCCTGAGCTCGTAATTTCGGAGGCGTGAGGGATGTGGTATTTGTAGGAATTTTACAAGAATTTTTGTAAAATCAAATGCATAATTTTCTAAAACTGGAAAGAGCACTTGGTTTGTAAATTCCTCCCCCAGCAGACACGTGTCTATGCGTTTTATTTTAATTTGGGGGATGTTAGTTGAGAAAACCCAAAAATAGAGATGGTTTCAGATGAGCTCCATTGGTTGTGAAACAAAAACGAGCAACCAAGGGCTTCATATTCCACTTAAAATTTCCTCGAAAACTATAACGGCTGGTAACAGCCGCAACACAATTTCGTGTAATTCAGTTTCACAGCTCTTTGGACGTTACCGAACGCACTTTGACGGATCGGCTGTGGCAGTTTCAAACCTTTTCCCTGGAAAATTGGAAAAGTACTTATTTTCCTTTATTCTGTGTGTTCGCCATGGCATGTGAAGTTACAGTGACACAGAAAGTGACGTGAAATTTAAGCTCCGGCGTAATTAAGGTTAATTTAAATACAGCTGGCGGAAAGCTGAAGAAGTAATACCGCGTTGAAAAGGGGAACGGGTAGTACCAAAGGTAATATAAAGCAACTAGAAAAACGAGCATATTTGCGGAAATTCTCAAAAAAAGTAGATTCATTTAGCTCTGTAACAGTGGGGAAGAGCTCTTTTAAACTGAGAAAATGTGTGCAGTGAACTGCATATCATTAGCTACAAGATGGTGAGAATGAAGTGCAATTTTCTGTAATAAAAAATGTGTAAATGTTAAGCATAAATTGGACTCAAATGGCACAAGTGTTATCAGAATGAAATTCAGTATTAAGATTTATTGAATTAAATTACAAGCATTGTGCAACATTTTGTTTCTTCTATATTTTTTATTACATAATAAAGGAAATTCGTAATTATTTTTGGTGTTTTTACGTTAAGATAGACCAATTTAGCATTACCGTGCGTTACATTTGTGTATCGTTGTGTATTTTTTATCGTTGTAAACAATATTTGTATTTCTCGTTAGTTTCGTATCTTTGCGTTTGATTCCAAACTTATTGCCAGGTGTTGTAGTATCTGTGTGTATCACTGTATGGTGAATTTTATGTATTAAATATAGTGGGCCTATATTTGCTTCGTAACGATCTCAGCACAAGGAATTAGATATAACGTCTCTATTTCGGAGGCAATTAATCAACGCAGCGATCTATTCGCTCCTAACGCTGTCTCCACGAGCATTGCAACTTCCTATCGATCGCTGGATCCAGCGATTAAGTGAAACTCGTATCGAGGGAGTCATTAGCAAGTTGTTAGTAACGTTAAGCAACTTGCCAGATCGAGCATTCCGCTGCTTTACTGCACGTCTCAATTACGGGCGTTGCATCGTGTTGCTACACCAATTCAATTAAAATAATTAACGGAAGATACGCTTGCGCTTGCTAGTGTCTGTCCATGCGAGTTCCTTAAGTTTGTTAAAAGTATGTCTAATACTCTGAAACGCTTCAGATGCAATTTAGTAGACATGCATTTTACTGAAATTAGGTAATAAGTAGAACTTGTCATTGGATTCCTCAGAAACATTGGGATATAATTTTGAAGGTTTAGAAGTGATTAGAAGATTTGATATAAAATTGTGATGGTTAATTTAACGAGTTATGAAGGTAATTTTAAATATTTAGAAAAATTTCAAAAGCTGAGAAAAAGGCAGCTGGAGTTCAATGTCAAATGGGGAGCTGTGTGTGTTGAATGAAATAGAAATTAATCGAGCACGGTGCTTTCTAAAGGGGGAGCGGAATCGCTGGACTGATGGACCGTTTAAATCACAGAGTTTCTGTCGTCGTTGCCCTTGTGATTAATGCTACCACTGCTATTTGATATAAATTTGGTGTGGCTTAGTGGCGTTCTGTCGACTAAGCACACGTACGGTCGTTTTGCACGATCAAAGGGCAGTTCTAGGGCTAGGTTTGCTGATCCTAAATCGTTTGCAATAAGGAACCCTGGGGGACGTTTAGATGTATTTCTTCTTTGTGGTATATTCGAGAGAAATGATTCCATTGGTGAAGTTAATTTTGAATATTACAGGATCTGTTTGTCCTGTTTAATTCTATGTATAAGATATTATTTATTGGAAATTATTGGGGACAAATGTACCCCCCAAAAAAGTAAATGAGGAATTTCTCGTCTAATAGAACTTGTCGCTTCAATTATAGATCTACTCTACTTAAAGTAACAGTAGTGACAGAACTGAAAATTATTTTTATTATTGTTGTTGAATAGAAAATTAGAGCAGAATTATTTTTGTACCAAGAGCACATTACAGTAGTAGGGTTTATGAGATTCCTTATAAGTAACGTCTGACTATGTATAAGCTACTACTGGCGCTCTACATTCTCCCTTCTCGTTATATGTACCCGTTCATTCTCTCTGTCATATCTGCCCATGACATTCGACATGTGTGTAATTTAAAACACTAGAGCTTTAAATAGCATACTATTTAATTATCTCCATTATTAGTCTCTCCCAGTAAAACTACAAACAGACACCCAGCACAACTCCATTTCACAATCATACTTTCAGTCTAATCAGACTTGGACAAAAATTATTACATATAGAAAATGAGACAAAATTTGAAATAATTCATCATTTAAATTATTTCATTACATCTGTCTTAAGAATAATGAAGAAAAAGTAACCTTATTTTTCTCCAGAACGAAATAAATCATTTCAAACTGACTTTTTATTTTAGATAGCTATTTCAAATAAAATAATAGTTGATTTCAGTAGCGTTTGCTGTGAGGGCTGTACTGGTTCCAAACCTTTCGCCTGAAAGACAACGGCATCAGAAATAATTAATTTGCAAGACTATTTTAGTAAACATTTAATCACATACACAATAAACTAAAAACTCAGTAGATTTTTAGTAGAGTAACCAAGTAAAGAAACAATTCAAAGCAAAACCTATTTCTATTTAAAAATATCTAACTCAAACAAGGCAACACATTACACATTTAAATAATCATTTCTAAAAATTCAAAATCGAAACCTATTCTACGTTATAATTTTACATTGTTATCTACTTTCTATCTCTACTATTTTCTCTTTCTCGTTTTCTTATATATATTTAGTTTTTATCTCCTTGTTATTATTCTTAATGTCTTCTGATACAATGAAATTTTTTTCTTATTATTATTAATCGGATAATAACCAAGCATAATAACCAAATGCATACTAAACACCTTTCACTTTCGTCGAACCAAAATTCGGCCCAGTTTCCCCACCCACAAAAAACAAAGAAGAAACCTCCCCCTTCGTTCCATAAAACGGGAAACTTAACCCAGCTACACTGTTTGATAACGCTGTATCACCATAACACGAGTAAATTTACTCGGAAGTTGGTTACCGGAGGCCTGGTAAAGAGAGACGCGTCTACCTAATGCAAGTGTCAATGAAGGTAAATACAGTGGCTTACGGCGACTCGTACTACTAATGCACAGGCTGTCATTATGTATACACGATCGTGGTGTGTACAGTGTACCAATAACGCGGGCTATATTATTATGTGAGCTTCACCGTTGATCAGCCGATCGGACATCAATCGAGATAATGGCGATAATACGTGCGGTCACCGCGTAACTCACGCTTCCGCGGACGCGCCGTCCGTTGGATCGCAAAGGTGGACTCGTGAACACGTTCCTAAACTGTTCAAGGCGTTCCGCGGAACTGGATTCACAAAATACTTTCCCTGCTTCAACACGTTCTCCGCCGCGCCCTTTCTCTGCAACTTTCCATTCAGTCCACGTGTACCGAAAACGATTGTCGAGTTTCGTGAACGCGTTAGAATCATTTATTTCGTGGTTTTAGTGAGTTGGAAAGGTATGTATTATGGGGATGAATTTTCGAAGTATAAAGTGCATAATTGAGATAAAGGAATGGGTTTATTTTAAAGGCGAAAATGGAAGAATTATGTAAAGATGTTGTGGGATATAATTAATAATAAAAGAAAGTACATATATGGAGCTGATTGTAAAACGAGTAAAATATTATGTTTGAAGATTTTTCTCATGTAATTGAATGTTATCGTGTATTTTGTTGAAACAATGTGTACATCGATAAAGTTTGTTAGGGGAATCCTCAGAAAAGGTTACCTGTTTTTATTAAACGAATTTATTTAGCTTCAATCCTCTGTGCGTTTGTTTGTTGAATTGATTTTATTAAACGATTTTATTTAGCTTCGCTCCTCCGACTGTTTGTTTGTTTGCTTGGTGCAAATTTGTTAGTCAATTTTAACCCACCCACACAAATCTAATAGATTTGAAACTTTGCAGGCATACGTAGTTATGATGACAATACAAACTTTTAAAAAAAGTAACTCACACCCGAGGGATTAAAAGAATATGTATCCCCTACCATTTTAACCCATAAACACAAATCCAATCGACTTAAAATCAGCCTCTCTCGGTCTTTTCGGAAACGACAAAAAGTCGATACGTTGCATAGTAGCTTCGTATATTTCGTAAATACACAATTTATCTAGAAATGATCCGTCACGTACAAATAGTTCAATCTTTTAGGTTTTATCGGTTGCAAAACTTAAACACTAAAAAGTACATAATAAAAAGAATATATAAAAAAATCAAGTTAAACGATTTTATTGAAATTTGATTAAAAATGCACCAAAAACTACAAATTAATTATATTCTTGCACTACATTTACGATTATATGTCACTTTAAATAAAATCGTCTGGCAGGATATTTCATAACAGGATATGAATCAATTTAATATAGAATCAAGCGTCGAAGTGAGCCATAAAAAGCGATGAATATTATTCTAGTTCAAATATCAAATAATGTCGAAGCAGGAAATATTTCCAATAAAAGGGAACTAAAATCTCATAACTATCATGTGTATCGAAATCGGCGCATGGATTTCAAAATTCTTTTGCTGGAAATATTAAAATTGAGTACGAATTCATGGTAGGATAAATTAATTTACTGTGCTTCAGGGAACCTGTTAATAGAATAAAGAAGAAAGAAGAAAAAGAAAAAACGAATAAAAAAGCAATGTTAAAACAAGGGCTAGGGAAGTTGAAATATTGCTCGAGGTTTCTTGGATTTTGGCTTTTTTTATGAACAATGTGTGATCTGTTCTAATCATATAATAGTTTCTTGATATATTATTTTAGATATTGTGCTATTCACTTTTATGATATTTCTATATTACAGTGAAATATGCTCTAGTATAGTTGACATGGAAGTGTTTTATAATTAATTATACTTTATTTTTTAAAAAAGTTTAACTGTTTCCTATTCGATACATTCCAATTTAAGTTGTAAACTTTCGTTCAAGAGTAGTCCTTTTAAGTGTTTTCTTTTAAACGCTTGTGTTACAAAGAAGATTTCTTCTAAAGCTGTTCCAGGCATTCCATGACAACAAACTTAGCAATTACTTTCCTCGGTTTCTTTGGACACTGACCCATACACGAAGAAAGTTTTCGTTTAGTATCTGAAGAAGTTGTAGTACCTATTCATTAAAGTTTCTTAAACTTTGACTTCTCGCTATGGACAGTATCTGACCTACTGTAATTGTAATTTTTTCAATTATGATCGTGTGTTGCATTTAGTGGCTATACTTCAGGGGTGAATTCGACATATGCAGATCTAATTAGTGAAATAAAAGAGAGTGACTGAATTGTTTGGATGCCCTTGCATGCCCTTGTTGCTCTCATTTCTTCTTCTTCTCATTTCTGCCAATCAAAATCTACTTTATCTCCTCCATTCATTTATCAATCTTTACTCCATATTTCTACACGCTATTCTCACATTTCCTCTCCTCATTGCGCCAAGAATTCATATTAACGAAACATGGAAATAATCTGATCAATTCCAACTGCACTTTCCATACTTTATACAGAAAGCACAAGATCCATATCTATTGATTACACAAGCCATCTCGTTACTGCGTAGCACATTTCCCATTCAGCCACTCGATCAATCAGATGCATTCCTAGGCGAACGATCCCCGTTACGCTGCGCGTTGCGAAACGAAGTGGCGAACTTCATTAACGAAGAGCCCTGCGAAACTAGAATGAAGCACGTGCAACGAAACAATAAGGACATTGTTCCCGAACAAGACAGCCCTTTCGAACGATTGTAATCCTGGACAAAAGGGGATTCGACACAATGCGTCCACCATGGGAGATTGAGTTTCCTAGTGATTTTCTACGAGTTTTCCAAGCCTCCGCCGGACCTTGGGCACTTTGTACAGTGTACACCGTGCGCATCCTTGTTCGCGTTTGGTCCTTGGTAAAACACCCCGACGAGGAACAATGTAACAGAAACGTGCGCTTACATTTCCGCGGCATTGTCGTTGCTCCCCTCTCGGCGAAATGCAATTTCCTGCACCAAGTGGGAAAAGCATATCGGTTCGCGTGGCGATATGAAAACATCGGAGGAGGTCTGCAACTTCGTGGCCGCAGGTTCCAGGGACGAATGTGGTGCTCGAGGAAATTGCGCCCAGGATGAGATCAAGTGGCGAATAGAATTCTGATTTTCGCCAGCCTCGTTTGCATAACGCGCGAAGCTGATCCTTTGGGTCACGAGAGGCTGCTCGGTGTCCCCGCGAGCTTGAAAAGTAGCGCGGCGTGTAATTAGGTAGCATTAACCTTGGGCCGCGCAGATTGTGGGTGAAACGCGATTTCAAAGTTGGAGGAATTTCTGACGAAATTATCCTGGCGTGAACGTATCGTTGTCGATGATCGTATAACTTGTAACTGGCCGAAGTGTGGGTGGAAAGTTTGAAGGCTGTGTGGAATGTATGCTAAAGTGTAGTTGAGTACTTATCTGGAAGGGTTCATAAAGTTATTTCCAAGTGTAGGAAATTTTGAAGTATTAAATAGGAAGTCAGTTTATTAATGCTAATAATCGTGTGTCATATGAAAATAATGAAAAATTTAAAGGGTTAGACTACTGTGACGGTCCGAAAAAGTAGGTCTGAGAAATTCTTCAAGTAATTATTCGCTAAAATTGTCATTCTTTCAAATTTTCGGAATATTAAAAAACGGGCCCGTTTTCTCTGTAAAAAAAGACCTTCGGTTCAGAGTCACCTCGTGACATATCTCTTTATATTTTCAGAGCTTTTATAATTTTTTTCAATGCTTTACAATATACTTATATTAAGTGCCAGACACAATTTAATCGGATGATTAGTTTCTCTACAATATGCATCAGAAGATTATCTACTTTTTCGAGCCATCACAGTAGTCTAACCCCTTAAGATATACTGGCCACAAATTAAAGTGTATAAAATATGCAAGAAGCTTTCGAATAATCAACACGTTTCTCTCAAAGAAGCCTTCCTAAACACAATATTCAAGTTACCAAGTACTTCTTTCAACGCGAACACGCAAATTTCCCGTCGCAATATTCCTCCCTTTCTTTTTTTACGAGGTTAAATCTTCCAAGCACAGCTTTCACTAGCTTTAAAGATGAAACATGCCCTCGCGAAATATTGAGGAAAGTCCGGGAACAGTCTGAATACAGAAGGCCAAAAGTTCAAGGACATTCCCACCGCCTGTCCAGTGGATATCCCTGCCGGGGAGAATAACCTGGGAATGAGTCCAGTGTCTTTGAAATTTTCGAAAAGCGCAATTCAGAAGGCACGACGGGGCACGAGCTTTTATCTTGAGTCTATTGCCTTGTCCCGTTCGAAATCGAGTATTTTGTTGGTGCCTTTCGGAGGCTCACCCTTAACGTGATGCACGTGGCTGACCCAGCATCCCCTTAATGGTTTTAGGGTGAGTCCTCCCTCGGGATGTTTCCCTGGTGTATACCGAAAAGCTCGTTCGAAGAGAGACAGGGATCTAGCGCTGCTTATTATGTTTTTCTTTCCCCCCTGTAGGCCTTTTGGGTTGAAATTTTCAAGCTGTAGCTTGTACTTTGTGCTTTGTGCTCGTGGGTCGAGGAGTTGGGTCACCAGCTTATGGACAGAATCTTTGTGAAAAGAAGAATGTAATTTTGAGAACATAATGCGAGACGAAATTTCCTGTAAATTTTCTTTTTGTTATGACAGAGATCTGTTCTTGGCTAATTCATTTTATATGCTGCTTTCCCTTCTTCTTTACATTATTCTCTTCTAGTAGAAGATGCTGTATGCTACCATATTTATTCTACATAGATTAAGCAGCAGATATTTCTTTCAGAATGTACAGGAAATATTCATTTTATATTTGGACAAACATATTTTTTCCCAAATATAGATATTTATTTAGGGAGATATCCCCGTTTGATGGGTAAAAAAATCGTTTTTTTTTTTGCATTGTTTTAGTTCTTGATCCTAAAACTGTATCTGCAGAGCACTGCAACGAAATTCGTGAAATTGTAAGAGTTATAGAGGTGCAAAGGTCGCGCCTCCCCTTATTATATTTCGCAATGTATGCCTGTTTTTGTGACATTGTGCAATTGTATTCGTGAAAGCTGCTGCAAAGAGTGGATTGGATTCTGATTGAGTTTCATATAGTTCATGCACTTGGTCCAGATATGTTTTTATAAAATTTATGTAGTGTGAAGTCACAGGCGCATTTCTCTTCCATTTTATCGAGCACCTGCCAAGCTGTATGCTTGTATGTATTTTTGCAAGGGCACGTGTTACGTATATCTCTCTGTCAGAGAGATAGTCGAATAGACACAACCTTTCAATTTTATCGATCGCTTGGAAGGTACTTTAGACGGAGGATTTCTGTGCACCAGAGGAGAGTATATTGCCGGAAGCGATATAATAAATTTTTTGCCAGGTGTTTGACAAAATAATAATCATAACATGACGAAACTATAATCATTGACTTCAATATTCAAACACTACAATATTTCTGACTTTACTACAACGTAGAACAAAGAGGAATATTACATAATTATATTGCAAGAAGCTGAACAATTTATTCCTCCATAAAAATCAACTTTCTTAAATGAAAAATGAAGCTGTAGGGGAAACCGGGGCTAAAAGTTCCGATTTCGATAAAACATAAAAAATGACCGCAAAATAATGTACTTATTCTCTTCACTATTGACTAATTTCTTGTTAAATTTATTATATTTTATGATTTTAAGCTTGTATTTAATATATTGCAATAGGTTTTTCATAAAAAGTAATTTTTTTGGCGCTGGTCGAAGCGGAACTTCTTACCCCTTTATGGGGCAAGTTGTTATCGCATTGGGGTAAGTTGTTACTAAGATATAAAAGTTGCATTTTAATGAAATACTTCATTTTCTAATTAAATAAAACAGAATTTTACTAATAATAATGGTTATTTATGAAGGGTCGGACCAACAAAAATGTATTATCTTTAAAAGAAAACGAAAACGATATAGGGTTGTTGACTCCTATAAAATGATTGACCCTCTTCTCCAAAAAGTAGGAAATATAATATAATGCTTCTTTTATGTAATAAAATATATCTATATTTCAGTGGACTAGATATTTTTGTTCCGAATATAATTATATTTTATCATAGGAAAAAAGCATTATATTATATTTCCTACTTTTTCGGGAAGAGGATCAATTATTGTATAGGGATCAACAACTGTATGCGTTATCCTAATAATCATAAACACTATCTTTGGTATAAAAATTAAAATCTACAAATCAGTCTTACATTCAACTGTTTGTGGGTACCTAGTTATTGAGATTTGTACCTACTTGTAGCCTACAGTGGCTTCTTGTCCAGATTGTAGTTTTTTAATAATTCTCGATAGAGTCAAGTGGCAGATATCGAATTCTCTAGCGACAATTTTTATCTTTATGCACAACTTCGATGGAAATGATGCCACATTTCACCTTTCATTCATATGTTGGCATCTTAAAACACAACTGGAACAATTTATACATTTGCGGTGGGGCAAGTTGTTACGGTAACAACGTGCCCCAAATCACGGGAACAACTAGCCCCTATCGACACATGTGGCAATTTAAGCGATTACTTTACTTACACGTATATTGAAACGATCCACACGACTACATCATGTTCTTAAATGGCATTTGATGCATAAGAACTAATCAATCAATAATAGCAACGTTAAATAATCGAAATAGACCAAAAAATAATTGTAGGAAAATATTTACTTATCTGGTACGCGACTAATAGGTCCTCGCTTACTACCACACACCTCGCTGTTGCGGGCTCTATTAAAATGGCTGACAGAGTGGCGTGATCAACTCACACGGAAAAAATAATTTAAAGTACAAAGCTACATTCATATTGAAGATAGAACTATCGGAACAACTTACCCCCGGAACTTTTAGCCCCGGTCTCCCCTACGGTAATTTTCGAACAACACAATGTTCACCATTAGCATTTCCCATAAGTTCACATTATATTTTTTAAAACCTATTACACAAAATCGTAATACAATTACTACTAAAATAATTATTTACGTCTTTGCAAACTAGAATAAACAATTGATCTTATCACAATACAAACAAATTCAATATCCTAGCACTCCTTTACCATACAAAGCAACAAATTCAAAATATGGCTTCTGAATATCAAGCAGCATAACTATATTTCCCTTCTTCAGCCTCAAAAATACATATCCCCCAAACGTAGACTCGGCAAGTAACACATTCTACCAATATCGACCTCGAGTTCAAAACGATTGCGTGTCACCTAGGAGATGCACCTTCGAGGATCACTTCCCTTGATTACCTCTGACAATACAAGGACCTGGAATAATTTAATGCTGCCGTGGAACTTGTCGCCAGCAATGGAAACGTCCATAATACTCCGAAGGGGCAGGGACATAAAAAAAGGTCCCACCAGTAAACCCCTCGTCCCTCTTGATTGACTTGAGACTACTTCGTGATGGAGGTAGAACTTTCACCCGACACTTGACAAATTTTCTGACACCCCACGTTTACTGTTTCCCTTTTCTTTCCAACGGGGGCAAGGCACATATGACAAAGAATCTGTTCAACCCCAGCTGCTGAAAGACAGGTGATTCTGTAGAATATTCGGGCGAGTTCTGAAAAATACGGCGGCCTTTCGTCGAGTAACGTAAGCACACACTTTGCAGCAGGGAAGGGGCTGTTTGGAAAAGTATCTGGGTAACGGAGAAGGGAAAAGAAATAATATTCCCGAGATGCGAGAAATTGCTCGGTGGTTTTTTTTTTTTTTTTTTTGGTACACAGCAACTTGTGCTTATCAAGGTTTCGTCTAGTTAATGGAGCAAGTCTTGCATTGTCCTTAATTCCTGTCCTGCCAAGTGCCTCGAGCCCAGTGATCAGTCATGTTGAACAAATGCGCGATCTTTCGCGAGAATGTGCCCCCAGCGAGCATGGTTCTTCTTTGTGATCAGCTTCAGACACTAGATGCGCAACATTGTCCTTTTTCCCTCTTGGAAGTAACTGGGTCACGTGTGTGCTTTCCCAGGCACATAATTTCCCTGAGAATATTCGCTGGCGTTCGTCTACGATGATTATCCTCGGTGGAAAATGAAACCTCTGTAGCCTGCGGTGTTAGCAGCGTGTCTTATGTAGGCATATATTTGCATTTTTTAAGTCGGGCCCCGTTCACTAAGGGCATCGTGCAATTTAGTCTCGTGGTGTGCTTGTAGTAGAGTGAAATATTCTTTGGTGTACTTAAAATAGAAGTGTTTTTACACTCGATTACACTTTGCTTCTAGAAAGGGTTTAGTGCTCTCCCTCTTCCCTATATTCTGATTTAACTCTGGAATTTATCGTTACGGGGTAGCGCCCTTTCGAGTATATTCTTCTGAAGGGCTTTCCTGAAGGGAAGCTTCTTCGTTTATTCAATATTCCAGACTTTTCACGAGGAAAAGTCTCTATTCTAGATCAAAATTAATGGCACGTGGCGCGATTGTCTCGTAAAAACCTCAGTTGTTACGTTCGACTCAATTTTTTTTACAAGTGATCGACTTCTGAATCCCTCTGCGAATGGTGCGATTAACACATAGATGGATGCTAGTATCTAAAAAATGGTTGGAAGCACGAAAACATCATATATACAGTAATTGTAGAAATTTGAGTGCCCTTTCAATATTATTTGTACAAAATTTCGATCGGGCTTACCATTTCTGAGAAATTCTTTAAATACATTAAGGCTTTGTCGGCATCCTTTACAGTTATCCAATTGCAATAAACTTTTTCACAGAGTATTTTTTTATGAAATGAAACTGTTCTGGGGTGTGAGAGCGAAGAAATACGAAAACAAAAATTCGACACATAAATAAGTGCCACCCTAATGTGTGCCACTAACAGTCTACCACTTCAAAAGGTGCAAAAAAGACTGGAATAATGTAGACATCATTTTCCAGGCAAACCACTCGCTTGATCCAGCGACTGGACTAATGTAAGCCCAGCTTTACGCCTGTTGTTCCTCTAATACTTTGTGCAGGGGAAATGGTTATTTATCAAAGGAGAACGAAACAGAAACACTTGTGCAACGATTTGAATTAAATTGTCGCACACTTCGTACCGATTAAGCAATTAATTCCGAGTCAACAGGCGTTGCAACATATGCGTAATCCGATGAAACGTTACGCAGTCCCCTCGCATTCAATCTCGATGCCCCATTTCCATTTTCCGCTAGAATCATCGTATTTCGCCGATCGGTTTACAGCCTTTCGAACTACGCGATTCCCGCTGTTTCGTGGGAGTGCCCCCATTCACGGTGCACAAAGGGTGCTTTATCGCGTATGCATGTTACGCAACGGAACAGAGTCTTTCCTGGGGGGCCGTGTTCGCGAGTCGCCGAGTTTTCTGTATCGCGCACGGGGCTCGCCGCGAGGTTACCGAACTATTGGGTCCCGATCGTGGGCGCTTCTTTAGCTTTTATTTGCGTCCGTGAATGGAACAGATTTCCGCCGATGCTATTGTTTCCGCGCACAATAAGTTTTTGTGTCCAAGTGCACGCGCGCTCTGCGTTCTTTAGCCTGAATATATTTAGTGGCATCATTCCATGGAAGACTGAACAATCAGTTGCTAATGTAGTTCTTGGTTAATTAAAATATCTGAATGGGTACCGTCAAATGCAGTAACTTTGACCAGGAAACTAGATTTAAAAACAATTCCTCTAGCACCTATTGTGTAACAAGTGGTATGTACTCTAAGGCAAAGTGACTCGGGTAGCTTTAATTACCTACTACAAGGTGCGGTTTGCCTGAAAGTAATACCATTTGTACGATAGATGCTTGCGGAATTTGTTGTCATGTTTGAAGAGTGTAGTAGATAGTGGTTTTTGAAGTTAATCTGTAAATATGGTAGAAAGTGTCTATGTATTAATTTGATGCAAAAGTAATTGCGATTTTCAACTTTGTTTTATTTTCCAATCTGGTGCAAATGTCCAACAATTGTTAAATGATCGATATTTGGTTGTTCTGCAACCTCTTGAGTTGTTTTACGTAGATCCTATTGAATAATGGCCCTCAATTAGTTGGCGTCAACCGCAGAAGAACGTTCGCAAGCCTTCTCATCTTCAAAGCTCTCGTCTCCGTTACGAAGTCTTTGGAACCAGCTGTACCTTGGCCAAACGTTTGGTTGATATTGCGAGCAGTTTCCGCTGTTTCAAGACACATTTTCAACTCGTACAATAAAATCGTTGCGAATTACGTTAGGCTTTTTAAGGGGAGACGACGTCGCGAATTTCTTACGTTTTCTTACAAGGCGCACGGGTCAGGTAGCGTCTTACATAATATTTTTTAACCTAATTTTAAATATGAGTAGCCTAAAAACAACGTTGCATTGCACATGTTAGATAGTTTTGTGATTTCGTGACAAAAATGTAATGAAAACAAAATCACGTAAGGGAGGAAGGGGGAAGAGGTTGGAATATAAAATCTTACAAATTCTTATACCTACTGGAGGAGGGAGGGCGTATTCTTACTCGAATTTCTATTCGCCAAAATTTCCCTTACGTAATTTAAAGACGGCCCCTAATTCGACGGTCGAAAAGAAACAAAAGAATGAGAAATACATCCAGGGTGCAGTTATTGATCGATGGACTATTGACAGCCCAACAGATTTTATACGTCACCAATCGTGTCAATTATCGTCCGTGGCTGTAACATCGATGTAATTCCACGTAACTACAATTGAATCTCGATTAACAGGCGTGATTGCGAGCGAGGCAAACCGTTTAAATCGGAATTCACCTAATAATCCAGTTACATAAAGCAATTATTGAAACGCTCCTATCACATTTGATTAAAAAATGTCCCTTTACATTCACCTTGCTTAAAAATAAATACACACTGTATTCCCCCCACTAATTCAACGCTTAAACATATTCAAGAATACTTTATCACACTAAATTCAATAATTTCTCCATCATCCCCCTCGAATTGCTCTTTCTACACGTACCACCACCTTCCCTTTCAGCGAGTAGTAATAACAGCACGGTTACCCACATTTTTAACCACTTTTAAACAATACCACCGATCGCCATTGATGCCAAAAACGAATTAAAACGAGGAACAGTAGCTTCAGAATAGCGGTCTATAATGTGATTGCACGTAGTGTCAGCGCGTCGGCGATAATACGATTAGAGGAGGGCAATCCTCCCTTTTAAAATGAATTTTGTTTCACGTCGATTCGACTTTCCGTTCCGGAATTATCGCAGTTTAAAGCGAAGCGTCATATTTAATACTTTGCTGTCTGCGTCTCACTCGCACGCTGGGACCTCTCACTGTCTTTCTCGTTCGCGACACACTGACCTACTTTTGGCCGGTCACGTGTGGCTGTGGTCAGTGACAGACGGTGACCCAGCGTTTTTTGTTTGTTGTTGTTTACTACTTCCGCGTCGGAAGTGGGTTACTGGGCTTCCTGGGTTTATGTCTTATGAACTTTGAGGCTTCGTATCTCGGGAACCAATAAAGACATCGATTTCAAACAAAATGCATCTTCAAGGGCACACCTTTCCCTATCTACCGAGTATATTGTTTAAACGATTGGATGATTCCTATGGTCGCATTTCGCGGTTAAAGTTAGTGCTCCATTTGTTCATATTCAAACAGATTTCGTGATTTTGATTAGGCACTTATTAGAAATGTGTATGGAATGAGTAGTATTAGTTTCATGCAAAATAGGTCTCCATTTAATTTAGAGTAGCACACTTGGAATATTATTGCAATGAGGATTTTTATATTCCATTTGATTAATTGGAAAATATATCAGCCACTGTTGAATGAAATAATAAAATTGTCCCTTGTACCCATAATTTGGGTAATTGGTTTATTACTTTCCTAGTAATAATTTTTTAAATATCGTTTGAAATTAGATGAATCTTCAATGATACACTTTACTTTACATACAGAGTTGAGGAGTGCTAGAACATTGGCAGTTTCACTAGGTGTGTTTTCTATTTGAATTAATAGCCACGCTTGTTTAGATTCGACAGGGCTATGTTAATTTTAATTAATCATAGTAATTACGGTATTGTCGCCACGTTAATTATGAAAATTTCTATAGATTAAATGCAACCGTGTCGGGGCAATAAATTATTCACGGGAGATACACCTGCATTCGGCGCGTGGTATTGTGCTTGCATAACACGGTAAGAAGTTTGAATTCTGCTGCGTGAAATATGAACGTAAAGAAGAACTCTTAACTGGTAAAGTGTATTTTCGTAATACAACCACCTTTTGTACGTATAATAATATAATACAATAACAATAATTTCCTTTGAAGTCTACCATCATAAAAATATCTCCAAATACAAACGTAATAAACTTAAACGGAAAACACTGATTCATAAAAAAATAATTAATTTCAGTCCCGTGTTCAACAAACTTCCTTTATTTTATTCCGAGCTTCATCGACCAGCTTTTATACCAGAAGCTCTAAAACATGTCATACATCTTCAGGAACACCGCGAAACACATGCGCATCTACGGAAGTGCTGCATCGAGGGGGTAATTTCGCTTAATAGTCTCTTATTTCGCGGTTTCCTGCTGCACAAACCAAGGGCATAATTAGATCCCGCCACAAATTGCCCTCCCCTCCACCTATTTTTGCGGTATTGGCTAAATGCATCGATACAGGCTGGTTGCAAACAATTAGCCCGCGCTTCGTCGCTGGAGCGAAACGTTTACGTCGTCACGAGCATCCACGTTAGCTCGTCCCCCTCGTTCCGCAGGGAAATCGAACTTGCAGACGACATTGTTCGTCGGATATAATGGACAAATGTGTTTACACCCGGGCTAGTCCGTTTACACAACCAGGAAATCTGAATTACACGCGGGCCAGTCCATTTGCACCGCGGGCGGGACTCGAATCGCCTGCGAGTACGATGAAATCGATGGAATAATGGTTAAGTACGATGCTTCGATTTACTTCAAATGTATATTATTTTTCCTATTCAAAATTATTAATTGCTTGGTGAACAATCCGTCTATCGCCAGGTTGATTAATTTTAATTCGCCGGGCTATCCTACAAGAATCCCACGTTTTTTAACCCTTCCACTACCGACCCCTGAAACGACAAACTGACTGTGAGGCCCGGGCCCTTGAAACGAAAACGTCACTTTGCTACCTGAGGCGCCCGCACTGAAACATCACTGTACAGACAGCCTCTAGAGTATCTGGTACTGACGCGGGACCCGCTTGACAAACAGGGTCCGTATGAGATACGGAGGTGGGCGACCAGTGGAAAACTTAGGTTTCGTACCAGATATTGAGGTGGTAGTGGAAGGGTTGAGGGGTCATTCTACTTTATTCGGCCGAAGAATTAAGCTATTTGTAAGGATATTTTTCTCAGCCAATGCAACATATAATGAAATAAATCTTTTTGGTATTTATTAAACTACTCTTATATTAGACAAAAAAAATTAAAAAGAATTTCTGCAATTTGTTTTAACTGTTTTTTCACAGTGTCAATGTGGCACCTAAAAAAAGAGGTATGTTCACGGCGTAGGTGATTTTCCGGCACAGTCTTATCCGAAAAAAATTCTGAAAGATTCTTAATCTGCACGAGTGTCGCTGCAGCCCCTAGTTCAATTAACAATTTTTGTTGAAAAGTAAGAAAATAGCGCCTATAATTTTTTTTGGTATAATATAAGAGTATCTTAATAAGTATCAAAAAGATTTATTTCATTATATGTTGCATTTACTCAGAAAAATATCTTTCAAAATAGCTTCATTTTTCGACGGTTCAAAGTAGAATGGTTCCTTAAACCGTACGGCTACACCTCCAGGTTCCACACATGTGAACCCATACATAGGTTCTGCAAATTGGGCAATACCTATTTTATGTACCTGGACTTTCTTCGGCTTCAGTGTGCACGTTTAAGGCCTGCGTCTATAGGGCTATCTTAAATAACTGTACGTAGTCGGCACTTGTTTCTTTTCTCCCTGTTTCTGTTTGTCTTTGGTTTTGTTTCCTTTCTTTTTTTTTTTTTTTGGTTGACTCCACTGTATTATAAAGAAATAAATAAAAAATAAATAAATTATTACACGCAGTCAAATATGAAATAAGGAGTCTCTGCAGTAATTTGCTCCTGTTACGTTCATTTTACATTATTCTACGTGAATTAAACAAATGAATTGAGTCTTTCAGAAATCTGATAATTAAGGATTGAAGTGCTTTTTAAATTTGTAATCGTTCGTGGAAAATTTTGCATTTCGAGTGCAGTGCTACTTAATAACATTATTGGAATAATCTGCAGCGTGACGCATTAGCTTGATAATTGTAATGAATATCAAACATAACTGAATAATAACGTCACCATGTGTCGTTTGGTCGTTGATTATTGCCCCCCAAATGATTAAACGTTAAACTGTGAAGACACATTACAATAGGTGCATTTGCAATCGCATAAACATTGCATTATTAAATAATCATCGAATCATGAATTTATTCCGAACGCCATTGAAGTTGCTCAGAATATTCTATAATGGAATTCTAAATTAGGTTGAAGTTTCATATTACAAATTATATCAAACTACTGAATACAATTTGTAATATAAAAAACATCAACCTAATTTATAATTTAAATTATATTAAACTATTAATATTTGAAATATGAAACATCAACGTAAATTATAATTTAAATTATATTAATGTAATAAAATTTGTAATCAACCTCTAACAGATGTTTGTAAAATGTTTGAATAATTAATGTTTATAAGAGATAGGGATAATTACATGAAATGCAATTCTCAACTTTTTACTTAATAAAATAATGTACCTACTCTTTCCGAATGATATTTCGAAAGTATCCAAAGAAGTGTGGCCCGTCACATAATTTCGAGTTAGAAACACCATTGAAATATCTACACAGGAACGTGCGTCAAAGTTTCGTTTCCCGATACTTGAATTCGCAGAAGGCGTATCGTTGAAACTTTTATTAAATCACTGTATCCCCATTTTGCGAGGAAGCATGGTGCAAACAAAAGTTGGTGAAAAGCAGCAGACCAAAACTCGATTCAATATTTGACTTTTCCAGTACGCAGAATTAGCACAAAAGTGTGCACGTGTATCTATGTGACGCAGAAATAAATTACGAAACGTTTCATCAACGATGATGTGCTAATGGCACCGACAAATATTTGGAACACTTCGTTCCAACATGTTAATTAGCAGCAGTGTTTAATATTGAATATTTCCTTTCGCTGTGCATACAGTCGAGAGGGTCATTCGAGAATTTCAATATTTCTTTCTCATGTAGGTTAGGTTGCTACATTGTATTTAATTAAATTAATCGTCTTCGCTTAATTTTCCATACGATAAATATTCCCCGTCGATGGCCTCGTTACTCGCGTGCACGCAAACCTTGATTGTGCACTTGAAATTTCTTTATAAAACAGACTCCCGTTCCAGTTCGATTGTCTCTCGTGCTCATAACATTTTATTAAAACGGAGTTAACAGCATCGCTGTTTACCCTGCTCTACGATAAACATTCGATTCGTTTGCAATGAAGGCAGCATCGATGGTACATTTACCATTTCGGCAACGAGCACGCTGCATTTTAATCTATTTCCCTCCCACCTGCACGAAGAAATTATTCCCGAACATTTCATTAAAACAGAATTAATCATGTCGTTGTTTACTGTAAATCAGCATAACGTGATTGCCCACTGTTTTCTCCACGGAATACTTTACCCACGTTGCTATTGATATTAAAATGTTCGTCTCTCACAAAAGAATCTCTCAATCAACAGAAATTGGACTCCCTCAATATTTCCAACATTTAGCCTCTCGAAGAATATGCTAATAAGATTTTATTAAAATCGTAGCATTGTTAATATTTCTGGTAGGTAACGGCTGACTATATACTAGCTAATACTACTGGATCCCAGTATTCTTCTTTCTCGTTATTCCTGTTCATTTCTTCTTCTTTTCTAAAAAACTAGAGATATAAACAAGCTCAATATAGAGATATAAACAATTTTGTCCAATTAGACACGGGCAAAAGTTACTTGAAATATCAAATGAGAAATAATTGGTATTGAAGTTGTAAATTATTTAAATTATTGTATTATTTCTATTTTACACATGATTTTGGAAAAGTAACATTATTTTGTGCCAAAACCAAATAAATCATTTGAACGTGATTTTATATTTTAGATAGATTTTAATACCTACTGTTTTCAGGAACGTACTGGTTCCAAACATTTCACCTGAAAAGCAGTTGCGTCAGAAATGCTTTGCGAGAATATTTTAGCAGGCACTTATTCAAATCTATATAAATAAAAACGTAAATGTTCGTTTGTTCAAAATCTTAAATCTACGAAAGTTCTTCACCGATTGCTTTGAAATTTTGACACAACATTGTATTCGAATACGCGCGTGTTTTTATATACCCACTATTATACATATAGATGTCACACCTGTGAGACGTAAAAACATGCTTTTTTTAAAACAGTGGGGACTTTATTTTATACTATGTAGAGATAAACATGAATCAGTCACGTTAATAACTCGTGCCGAGCCGAGACGGGGCATGCTAGTTGCTATATAATATTATTTCTGGCCTTGACGAATTTCAAGTTAGCTGGGAGTCGGCCGAGCGCGACAAAAACATCAACAACCTCTACCAAAGTCACTACATTGCCGAACGGTGTGCCCTAACAGTTCGACTTTATCCGCGACGGTGATCGGATCACTGAATATCTGTGCAGTCACAGTGGATATTATTTCGTGATTTCACGATTCCTGTATCAATTTCATTGAGTACTGGACTCTGTGGAAGGCCCTTTAACAAAATTCTACTACAGTACAATCAGCATCTAGAGGACTATTTTGGAAACACTTTACTCCAGTCCGAACACATCTTCCCACTGTTGAGAGATGTTTAAAAGCGGGAAGTGCTTTTGCAATCGTGTGCAATGCGATTGTAGAGTAGTGCTTATTTCGCGATAAAGTATTTCATAGTGGACAGTGGTCCTGCGTGTTAGTAATGTTAACACGAACGTAGAGTGAGTGTTTTTAACACATCTAGAACTATTTCAGAGCACCGGTGCCCTTATTGCTTCTTCATCGCGAAATTAATGCAGCATGTTTGTGAGTGTGACACGTTCTATTCGTTACTGACGCTGCAACTGCGGGACATTGGCCTGCAGACCGAATAGCTACCGCTAAAGGGAGATGCTGGTCTGCATGGATAACAGTGAGACTGTTTTCAACGAACGGTGAGTGATAGTTTTTCATTCTTTCACTCTTTCTGCATGCTATCGAGCAAAATGATTGTGTAGTGAGCATAGTCACCGCAAATACATCTACATAGTACTTGCGAATAGTAACGTTAATGCGTGTGCTAATAAATAAATTTTAAATTCGCGATAGAAGTTTTAATTTATTTCGTTTTATCAAATCGGTTTATCAAAATCGATGTGTGCCTCGTGGTGTCCTCCCCTTATGAGCCACAGCAACGCGTGGCCGGGTACAGCTAGTACAAAATAGAATAAAAGATCGTTAGATTAGTAACCAAATTAGGAAATAATTTACAGGGAAATCATGTTCCTGATTAAATCAACTAACTAACGAGTATTTGAAAGGAGCTTTCGATCAAGCACGATAACATACTATTTGAATAATCATTTCTAAAATATTTTATTCAAATACTTCCCAAGCCTTGATAACACCAATGAATCCCGCAACGCCCACCTTCACAAAACATCCTCCCCTGTGCCACTTTTAAAACCCCTCTCTTCTCGAGTTTCCAGCTAACGGGGGCCGATATCATCCACCTCCTCGGCACAATTCCGCGAAACATGTTCAAAAGTTTCCAGAAACAATGTGCACGCGAGGACAAAAGCCATCCATTCAGTTCAGACGCCATCAATTCCGCTGGCTTGGGAGTGCCCTTTGAATTCACAGCAGTGGCGTACTTAGCGGTCGAGTTGCCTCGGAGTATGTCCACTACCGCGAAATCAGCCCTTGGTCCTATCCTTTGGTCAGCTAACTTCCTGCCGCTCCTAATTGACTTCCGACACGTGGAAATCGCGTTTGAGGCTCGAGGAAGGCTGGTTTCCTCCACCCCCGCTTAAGTGCACGGTTCCTCAGCCCGTGTTCGCGCTTCAATCCGAGCTAACGAGCTACAATATGGCTCAAAAGTATTTGAGCATGATATCGTAGTATGTTTGATAACAGAGAAAATTGAAAACGGAAATATAGTCACAGAGATGTTTCTAACTTTACTGAGAAATCATGAGACACTGACAACTTCGAATTTCGAAATGACGAAGATGAAATGGCAAACGGTTCTGCGTTTATTATTTGAATGAAGGAGGATATAAATGCATTGACATTGCTGCAAGATAAAGGAAGTGATTCGGCTATGTTAAAAGATTATCCGATAATAAGAGACGTTTTCCTGAAGAATAATACTCCCCGCCCCCTCACCCTCCATCTTCCGCAACCGTAGAACAATTATCTTATTTCGCAAGTGTGTAAGATGATCCTAAACAAAAATCTCTTAGTGATGAACTTTTTGAAGAGAGAGCTTTGCTCAGGGCAGATGTTATAAAAATTTGTTGAAATAAAATCTTTCAGTTGGATCATCTTGAAGATTATTCGTTTCGCCAAATTTGAAATAAAGACATGTAGGGGACGCGGCATTGTATAACCATTATATAACCATGTATATTTACTAAGTATATCTTTATAACCTTATAGGTATCCTTATTTTTCCCCACAGACATAATGAAGTAGTTCATTATTTGAAATTGCTATAATTTCAAATAAATCGATTTTTTCTATACATATTTACAAATAACTGTATTGAAAATAACGGACTGACATATTGTTTCAAATACCTAGATATTGCTTATTTTAATTTCAAATAAAATTTTCCCAGGTATGAATGGAATAAAGCATAACATGATTTGTTATTGCTTGTCTTTATCAAATTGCTACTCCTTTTTCTCAGTATATATGGAATTTTTCCACTTTCGTCGATAAATATGATTATTATTGTTGCTTTTTATGTGATCGAATTGTTCAGATCTTAATAAGCTGTGTCATGAGCTAGTGGTCAAATCTATTTACTCGTAGTGATTGTTAGTGGCGAAGGCAAGATAACAGGGAACTATTTTCAGCATATTCTGGCTCATTTTCCTTGCCAACAATTTTTCCAATGGTTCTATGTCTGGGGAGAAATGAAAATGTAGACATAAAAAGAGTCAAGTGTTTTAATTAGATCCCTGTAGGCCCTTATATTCTCAAATTCGGGTATTATGAAAGCGATGGTTCACCATTATTCACCACAGCGTATCCATTAGCGGTTTCACTACACTTAAAACCACCAAACCACTGTATAACCTTTCGTTAACCAGCAATAAACTGAACACCATCATTGCTATTTCGTAGAAATATACTGCACATTAATGTAACTAAAGAATATTCTTAATAATTATCTCGTTATAAGGGACAGAACATGAAACATTCTATCTCGCACAGAATTCAGAACTTTTCCACTTTCTAAAAATGTAGAATAGAAGGGCGATGAAAGTGTCCCCTTTTCCAACTGTGAATTTATACATTTTTCTTCTACGTCAAATGAAAGCAACGAGTTACCCGTGAGCTTCTATTAGCGACTTTTAATTAAATTGCTCTCGCCTGTTACAGAATAAGGATATCTCTGTAATTTGATTAAAATTTATAAATACGCGGAGTTCGCGAAGCGTTAAATCCTTTGGAGGCTGAAATGAAGCGTGGAATGAATGACATTTGCAACTTTTGTGGTTTTTCCAGTCATGCACCTTTCGTTGCTAAATTACTTCATTACAGAATAATAATTCTACGATAAATGATACGTAAAATGAAATAATGCGTCGTTATTTCTCGTTTTTCCCTTCGACTTATTTCAATGATAAAATAAAAGATGGTACCAATTAAGAGCAACAGAAAAATGATACCATAGAAGCGGCGAGGAATTTTACAAAGATTTAATATTAACTGGCGAGCTCGAGGCTTCTAGTCTGAGCGCGAAGTTTCGCTTCTGGTATGCGAGGAAAAATTTAATTCGCCCATCGTTTCTGGAAATTTCATCGAAGACCGTGGATTCTCCTCGATTGGACAAGCAGACTGATCGAAGGGAGCCACTTTACCCGGGATCTACTCGTTCCCCCCCAAGCTATCTTCTCGAAAGCTAGAGGAACCAAAACACTTCCTTATCCAGTTCTAGTACTTCGAAATTTACTTTAGGGAACTCCCATTTACGAAGACTTTGATGAGAAAATCGTGGGGAATCGTTCAGTTATTATTTGTAAACGATAATTATATTGGCAGAACAATGTTTTAGGGGATTTATAACAAAGATAAAATTGGACTTTAATCAGAAGCTTTCGTGAATATAGAAGGAAGGAGCTTGCCTCGATAGTGGTGTTATTAAAAAGGAACTAGCAAAACAATAAGCCAGTGCAATATGGAACACAAAACAATAATAATCAGAATAATCTGCATTTAATTTTTGAAGATGATATTCTGATATGTTTCTTTGTTGCACTGGCCTTAAGGCCTTTTATTTAAATAAAACTTGCCACCACTTTTAAATAATTGAATAAAATACTGTAATATCATTTTTTAGTACCTTTAAATACTTTTAACACGAAGCAAAAGGGATGAATTTAACAGAAAGACATTTCTTAATCAAGACTTAATCTGTATAAATTATATCAAGATTAAGACACAGTGCAACCTGTGAATTGCTTTTTTTCCAAACGCTTATAACAATTACCCTTTGAAGGAGAATATCAAATTGCTTCTATTAGAATACTCGGGTCACCTTCAGTCTTTATAAAGAATCTTTGCATTGATGAAGGAGGTGTCAACGGAAGTATCAAATATCGAATATCGAATATAACACAGAGTTAGACGTGGATTTTGTGAATTGAATCTTTTCAATTATCGACAGGGGTTCGTCGCTTCGACTTTCGTGAGGACTTTAACAGGCGGTTTGCGACCCTTCTGACAACTGTCTTTCAATCCATGTTTCCACTTCTGTTGCATTCGTTTCGAGCGTGCAGGAAACGCAGAACGAGATCCGCGACGATAAATAGATCTTGAAGCGACGGGTTGAAGTGACAATTTAATTTGATTCCTTTATACTTGCACGCTTTCTTGGAGCATGTACAATTTGTGATAAAAATAAGACCTACGTCATAGTTTCAAATTATTTTTATTTTTTACCTGAGTAATTCGTATAAATTTTGTTAATGTTTTAAAGAACGTAAGAGTTGTAACTGTTTTTCATGCAACACATATTCTGAAAAGTAGATTGAATGAAATAGGTAGTAATGCTTTAGTGTACATTTTTAATGGATAATTATATAAGTATAGGGAAATATTGTACTCATTAATCAGTTCTATTAACAAATGCACCTGTGACCTGCAACGGCACTACTTCTTTAACCCGCCGTTGTCACACCTACTTTTTCGAACATCGTTGTCACACTGGGTTAATTTGACTCTGTCAATTTTTAATCAGTTTTTATTTAAAAACTGTTTATTAAATTAAGTCTCAAAAAATCTGAGATAATGTTTGAACATTGTAGAATATATGCCCATCGTTGAAAGTTGACATTTAAAGTGTCATCATGCATAAAAACATTTGAAGCAATAAGAGTTTCGACAAAAAGGTTTTTTGCTTAAAAAAACGCAGGGTCAATTTGACAACCGAGGGTTAATAGAACCTTATTTTTTGTGTCTAAATTGTTTTACTCATTAAACTTCTATAATTGTTTATAAATTAACAGATACATTTCAATTTAATTTCATAAACAATTTGTGATTTCTATTTTACAAGAGTCAAGTATAGAGCCATGAAACAGATTACATGTTACCTCACACACATACGACGTTATGGAGGGTTAAAGTAAATACTTTACAATATACTGCACATTCCATACCAGAAAATTAATTTCAACCTACACCCTCTAAGTGTTACCACAATGCCCATCAACCTACAGTTCCCCCAATTTCTAAAGTCGTTCTTTTACATAACTCTCTTAGATCTCCTTCTCTTCTTTGTTTATCGAGGCACAACGCTTCATTCAGTATGCATAACTCCATCAACAGAGTATGCCAATTAGAGAATCTTTATAGCGAACATATTGATCAGGGGTAGGTTGCAAACCAGCAGGAATAATGGACCTCGCCTATTCGTCACTTAATTAACGCAATGTAGATTTTGTGATGTAGTAAAGACGAAGTATAATTATTATTTCTTTAATGGTACACTGCCCTCTTAATGAGGCAGTCAGAGCAACAACGGACCACCCAACGTTAAAAAATTGTTTTTTTCCTATTTTATATGGTTAGTAGAGCCTATTTGAACACGTTATTGCTACTAATTCAATTTCGAAAAAAAATGTCGATTAGTCCATTGTTGCTCTGACTGCCTCAAATATCGTTTGCGGACTTTTATTCGCAGTAATGTTTCTGCACATGTCTGTTAATTTATTAGCTTATCAATTTTATTATTCTTGTATTATCACTTCTATCATTGTATTGTACTATCATTTATTTTAAAATGCTTCTTTTTAACTTTATGAACTGACTATTCTAAACTAAAGGGTCTTCGCCCTCTATCAAATCATTATATCATTAAAACATTTTCCCAAACTTTCCGCTACCTCCCAAAGCTTTTCAAAAATCTACCCGAACCAGCGACATGTCACGTGACATCCTAACCCAAAACACCAACCACCTTGCACTGCGTCGAAGAAACTATCTCAAAAGAGTCTCTCAAACGTCAAAATTCTTCGTCATTTTATGAAGTCTAGTAGACACATCCAATACACCAACAGAGTTGGAACAGTCGACAAAGATTGCCGGAAATTCGACGCGCTCCTCTCTCAATCCCGACCTGACTGGAAGTTCGAAAGTGCCGCTGTTTCGAGGACCAGATGACAGTTATCGAATACAGAGGACCAGGATTCGCAGCAATAAACGAGATTCTTGAGCCTTTCCGTGCTCGAGGAACTCGCTCACGAAGGCTTCCCTGTTTCCCTTGACACACCCCTCTCGGCTGGTGCTTCGAGAACAATCCCCATCGACGCTCGTCGAACACCGCCTTTATCGAGTAATTCCCAATCGGTCCCTGTCACGCCGCGTTTCCACCGATTATCGACGCGCACTTTAATGGTTTTGCATATTCATTCGCCGCGAATCGCGTCGTGCTTCCGCGAACGGAGGCTGCAGTGGCTGCTTCGTGAAGTATAAGCGGCTTATTTTTGTATCAATTTTTAGGAATTTTCTGCAATGATACCAATGCGCTAATCCTTTCGTAACTTTAAGGGTACTTTATTTAACATTATAACAAGTAAAACACATTTTTTATAACAGAAAAATTATAATAGATACAAGGGAAATAGTGCAGTATCTGAAACAGGTGTTTTTTCGAGATGCAAAACGGCGCCGGTTGTATCATCTGCGGTAGTTATGTGAAACAGAACAATAGTTTTTTTCAATTTATGTGCCAATTTTAAGAATATGAGCCACAAATGGTGTAAAAATTGCATATTTTAAAAATGGCGAAAATTTAAACATTTTCGCCAAAAATTCGCGTTTTATTTGTTTAAAAACAGTAGTTAAAATTAAGAATTTGGTTAAACATTGTGGATTATATTCTGACGAATATTATAAACTATAAGTGTGCAAAATTTGAAGTTGATTGATCAAATAGTTTTTGAGTTATCCCCGGTGACAATTTTGAAAATGTGGTTTCGAGAAAAACGCGTTTAAAATGCGTTTTAGGTATCTATGCTCGGCGCTCGGCGGCGCGCTGACTGACCAGGCTATAGTATCGATACGGAATTTAATTTCAGCCTATAACTTTAAGAATATATTTTTGAAATGTATTAGAAGCAGTTTATGGAATTTTTATTTTTAATTTTTCGGTTGATTTATAAAGTGTTCCCCTTTAGGGGGTACAAGGGTATCGGACGGCTAAAATGAACGGTTTCTTCTAAGTTGGATTGAAGAACGGCTAATAGTTCATACCATTTGGACGTTTTATAATACTCTATTGTGTATATAACACACATTTTAAGACCAGGAAACCTTAAAAATATTAAAAATTGAAGGAAATATAACGCGTCAAAGTGGACGCTGCACAATGATAAGACGATATCGGATCAATATTTTTAGTTGAAATTTTAACTGAACCTACAAAACACTTTTCTCCATAAGGTGGAATGCGGTCATTAAGATCTCAGAATTCTGAAAATTTTTATTAAAAATTCTTTAGAGAATTATATCCGGAAAAAATGTACAAAATTGATATTTGTGAATAACTTCGCGAATTTTTGTTAAAATTTTTCAATCAAGTTCCACCTTGCAGATTTTGAGTCAGAGAATGTGCATTGACAAAGGTTTTGCTTTCAGCTATGTCATTCGACCGGAATCACGTTTGCCACCTTGATGCGCATATTGCGCAGCGCCCACTTTGGCGCTTTGTATTTCCTTCAATTTTTAACATTTTTGAAAAATATTTCATGGTCTTAAAATTAGTGTTAAAAGAAACCGTTCATTTCAGTCGTCTAATACCCTTGTACTCCCTTAAATCGGTAAAGTGATTTCTGACCTACATGCTTGCTGCGATTTTCTATACACCACTGAAAAGATCTTCGTCGAAGAATCCAGTGATACCATTTTTAACTTCGAAATCAGATATCGTTGTCCTTTCTCTACTGCTTCGAGGAAGATTCGTGAAAAAGTGGTACGGTGGTTTTAATTGCCGTTCTGCTTCCTTGTGCTAGTTCTTTGACGGGGGTGTTCGCAAACCGACCTGCTAGGCAGGGTTGAATGTTCATTCGTGGAGATTACATGATTGCCGGGTGAAAGCGATTCTCGTGGGAGGATGAAGGTGTTTGTGGTGGAGCGTGGGATTTCCGGGACTTGTTCGTTTGAGGTTTGAGAGTGAGTTGTGGATAGACGTAGTCGTTCGTGGAAAAGTAGTGACTGGGGGAGGGTGGATAGCTTCGTGGAAATTAGATGATTTTCTGGTGGAAGCGATTTTCGTGGGAGCATGAAGGAGCTTGTGGTGGAGCATGGGATTTCTTGGACTTGTTCGTTTGAGGTTTGGGAGTGAGTTAATAGACGTAATTTAGAGAGGAAGTGGTTTCTGTTCTTAGATACGTAATGAAGATTAGATATTTTTTTCTGAAACGAGGGAAATGTGAAAAATGAAAGGGCATTTAGAAGTTGTACGAACGTGCCAGCAAGTGAATCTTCCACGTGAAGGGTATGAACTATAAATTAGTTCAATTCAGTCTCCAGATTTCCATGGGAAAGGGCAACGTTAGAAATTGATCAATTTTGGATCTAGCTGGCAACGTAAGTTTTTTACAGAATATGTTTCTACAGGCCTTCAGGAATCCGAAATGCGTATTGTTTACCCTGGAGTCAGGAAAGTTATAAAAAATAAGCGTCAAGTCCGGAATGTTAACATTAGTAAAAATATTCCCAATAACAGACAATGTTTGAATGAAACGTTTGCGAGAAAAATAATAATACGGTTAAGATACACCGTTTGAGTTAATGTTTTATTGTGAATATCATAGTGATCGGGTACACCAGCGCGAGAGATGCATTTCTCTTTTCTCACTTACCTACAAGTAAAGATCGGTGAGTGACACACGCCGATTTTTATGCAACTTTACTCAATCGGTTATTAGACCAACTTAAGAACTTTCCGTATTTGGTTGGTGCTACTTTTGCACTTTTAGGGAGAAACCACCCCATTTATCCATGGGCTTTTAACTCGTAACTTACAAAAGATATAAAAAAAAACTTTTAAATAAATGTTATACCTATTCTGAAGGTCTATATATCTGTCGAAAGAATTTTCGAGAAAATAATTTTTTTAATATCCGCTTATTATTTATAACTTTCCCATCGCCTCCAGAGTAAATAATTATGCATTTCGAAATCCTTCATGCCTGTAGAAACATTGCCAGTCAGGTCCAAAATTGACCAATTGCTACCATTGTCCTTTAATTCTGGCGCTTGCAATCCTGTTAAGCAACCCAAACTCTCATTTTTCCTTGCCGTTCGTGGACCCAATTGAAGTTCTTTGTTCCCGCGAGCGAGATCGGGATTGCCCAACCGGCGCACGTCGTTGTCAGAAAGGACGTGGCAGAATCGAACTGTTTAATACAACAGGATCACGGTTCGCCAAAGTACACGGTGACCTAATTCCTGAAATCCTACGTGCCTCGGTGCGTGCATGCATAAATTTCTCCGCGCAACCTGCGCGTGGCTGACTTCCCATTCGGCCTCAAAAGGAATTCCTGCTTTGTTGACATCGATTCCCGCTAACAAAGCCGGGATAGCACGCGGGACGTGTGCTCCAAAGAAAGGCGGATGAAGCAGGAGAAAAACTGTCAGCTGGCAGGTGCAAGCTCGACTTCTTGCCCCAGAAAACCGGCAATGTTTTACCGCGAATAAAAATTCCTTTTCGCGTTTAATTTCCACGGATGAAAAATATTTTCGTGCGTCGCGCGCTGGCGAATAGGATGCCTGGGATAAATTGTTCGTCGTAAACGCAACGTGGCGGACTAACATCCTGTGTTTATAAAAATATAAGCTCGACGCGGGGTTCCAGTTGACGCGAATGAAAAATGATTTGGTTTTGTATGCGTGCATGGATGTTCGTGTTTCGAGGTGTAGAGTGTATGAATGCAATAATTACACGTGAAATTTAAAATTTCTGTGAAGTCATCGATTCGTGACATTAGTTATTGTCTCTTTAATTCAAGTGTCATTGTGATAATTTTCATGTTTTGAATAGTTTCGTTATACTGTAGAAAAGAAAGAGTAATATACTCTTCTTAAGATGTCAGCAAATGTGTACATTAACCCTTCGCAGGATATATATTTGCAATATTTCTGTACATTTTTGACCCTAATAATATTATTGAAAAATTTATATGGTGAATTTTAACCAAAACATCGCTGCTATCCACAATTATTTTTTCAAATACAAGTTTCAATTATTACTCAAAAGTGATTACACGTTCCAATTATCCCTGAAAAGTTAAAAGATTCAAAAATATGGTAACTCAAAAATGACATTGGGGTGCAGTGAACACCGTGTGACTAATTTGTGATTATAAGAATGTTAAGAATGTTAAATGAAATTGCGATAACTTCTACACTTCCAAAGTTCTTGCCAATTTGGACAATTTTTACTGAATACCATTTTTTAAAGGAATGCATGTGTAGAAAGTTAGAAGGAGATATATCGTGGCTTTATTGATAAAACACAATAAATGAATACGCTTTTGTTTTTCAGAAACTGAATTTTAAATATTTTAAATGACATAGAGCTAAGTAGAATTAATGATTTAATTTACTACAAAAATCTTTTATTTCTCATATTATGGTTTAATGTGTATTACCAGTCTATAAAGGGGTAATTTTGATGTTTTTTTTTGGTTAGCGTGTTTTACCAGTATTCCCACGATATGTAGCTCCAGTTATATGGGTTCGGCAAATTCGTCTGACCATACGCGTACCTTTTTCACTTGCCCGTTTTCATTTGCCCGTTTCTCACGCTCCACTCGCATGGATCTTTATTCTTTCCCTTCTTTCATCTAGCACGTACACTATTTTCACTTCCAAATTGTTTTTCCATTAAAAGCTACGTTGATTAATAAAACATGAAAAAGCCACTCAACTAGCGCGGATAATGACCTAGCCTGTCACGAAATCAAAAGCAATTAAAGGAAAGCAAATGCAGCAGTAACCAGCTCTAAATATTTTCAAATTTCCCAACACCGCGCTCGGCGCCTGTGAAAGTCGAACGTTCAAGGACCTGTTAATCGATAAATTTGGCAGGTCCCCGAATTATAATCAAATCACGCACGCATCGCGTTCTGACTGAAGGAATCCACAATAATCACAAAGCGTCGACGCTGAAATTTCGCCCGTACTCTCCGATTCGTTGCGAAATTTATGGACGTATAATAGAACCGACGCGAACAGTGGGGAAGCCCGATATCGGATATCGGGTATTCGTGTAACTAATTGAAATATTTGCCGATATTTGACCAGCCGTCGAGCGTGCATCCCGCCGAGTTTAAAAGTTCTGCGGTCAGTCCGTGCACCCGGCATCCCCTTTATTATTTACCCCATTCCACGATGCCTCGCGAAATTTATCGGCCCCTTGCCTCGACATATTAAAATCCTAAAACCAAGCAGAGGAGAAAGCCCCGGAGCTCTAAAAATCCAGACCACTAATTAACTCATTTCACACAAACTTCTCTTCTCGACAAACCATAGAAGCTATTTATTCGTCGCTGCGCTTGTTAATAATTGCGAGTCCAGTAATTAGCTTGACCCTAAGAAATCGCGAATAAAATTCTCCCCTTTCTGCAAACCCTAATAACATTTTACACCTATAGGACAAAAGCTTAACAGTGATCGGTGAAAGTCCAGAAGGGGAGCCCCAATTCTGGAGCGCTCCAAGTCGAATCCATCCGAATCGATAATCCACAGTTGGCCCGTAACCGCGGCGAGAGGAGTCGCGAAAACCGCCGGCGAAAACGCGGGGATTAATTGTCGGGCTGAAAAAGTAGCGAATCAGTCGCGTGTCTTTGTCATAAGTCCAGTCGCTGCCGCCGACAGGGGGCAAGGAAAGAGGACGAGGAAACAATGGAGCAGCTTCAAAAAAACCCGTATGCCGGCCAGTTAAAGCCGTGGATTCCCTGTTTCGAATTTATCCGTCTCTGTCCGAGAGAATCAGCCGCCGGCGGAACAATGCGGCCCGTTTCATTTTATGCGCGCTGCCCGGGGGCGAGCTGGGCACTTTGAGCCGGGGAGCGTCTATTAAACGGCAGGGTTGGATTAAAATTGGAATAACGAACGCCTCCGCGTTGCTGCACCATCTCTGGCGCAAGCGGAGTCGAGACTCGACGAGTTTATTTTTCTTGGGGAGGGGACATTTTCCACGAAACTCGCGATATAGTTATATGTATACTAGCAAGGGAACATATCGAAGTGACAATCGAGGATTTGGATGCGACTTTGGTAGAAAGTAGTTCTTACAAAAATGCTTGACACGTGCTTTTTCTTGTCGGCTAACATTCGTGTTGAAGTGGTGAAAACAGCTCTGAAAGTTGAGGTGTGAGAAACATGTTTGCTCGGATATCTTGAAAACTACTGGAGCTAGGAGAACGATGTAAATGGCAAACTTGTGTATCTTTCAATAAAGAATGCAGGTGTGCAAACAGATTCCAAAAAAATCCGATTGTTTAAATAATACATTAAAAGAAAACGGAATTTTTTCAAATCTGTTTGCACCCCTTCATTCCTTATTAGAAAATACACGATTTAAGATTCGCGGAGGAAGATGTTGAGTTTCGGGTGCAAGTCGATGGTCGATCCCCCTGTTGTCCTCGAACGAAGCATTTCGCCTCTGTGTATCAAGGAGCTTGGGATATCTATGTCTTTGGAGATGGATACCTGGGAGATGCGAAAGCTCCTTGTAGCTCGTTAAGCTGAGAGGAGGTGAAGTGGTTCGTTTATTAAAAGCTTCTTGGTCTCGTAATGGCGGAAGCTATTGGGTATCTGCTTTACGTAAGTGGACTCCGGATGCAATTACGCGTTGCCTCGCTTCTGGAGCTCCATATGTAATTTTGGTAGTTAATATTGCGAGGGCAGGGGAATTTTGGTTAAGTGAGGAAGGAGCGAGGAATTGTTTGCGATGAGGTCTCGGGAGATGTGTGATGTTTATGGGTTTGTAGAACATAGATAAGTGAGGACACCGAGTTTATTCCTGGTCGTGAAAACTTGTGTTTAAGGGATGGAACATTGAAGTTTGATATCAGCGATGCTATCTTGGAAACTACTGTAGGTATGGAGAAGGCTTGTAAACAAATTTTCTACGATTGTATGATCCAAAGAAATTTATTTCAATTACGTTTTGACTGTAATTCTGTTGATTCTATTTATTTATTTCGTTATCTGATACTGTATCAATATACAGAATTCTGAATTTTACATACGCTTCACTGCTAGAAGGTAATCAATTAAATTTTCGTTGAATCAATACTTGACATCAGCAAGTACCATCCCACCTAAACATACATAACGTTCCAAAAATTAATGGTGCCCCGAACGTAACAATATTGACAATTACTACCGAGGATTCATTAACTTGATGCATCGCATCGCGTTACTTCCCTCGGGCAATAATGGATTGCCCAATTTACGCAATATAACACGATCGCTACACCGAATTATTAATTGTTTGTTACTAATCGTTAATACCTATGCATTATCAGCATCAGATAAATTCAATATAGAAACAACTTAATTTCTCGTATTTGTAGGAGCTTGTTCAATCCTTATTAAATTTAGACAGCCTGCATTCTTCCATTGAAATTGTGAATATTTTTACGTAAAATTTATACATAGATAATTCCGGCAGTGAGCGGCATGGCAGATATTGAAATTTTCAAAATTTCAACTTGAACTGAGTAAAACTACGGTGCCATAAATTCCGCCTTCTATGCTTATCTGAAACATAAAAACAAATCAAGACATTAAAATTTATTACATTTTCTGGGCGTTGACCGAGACGATTCTTAAATTTCGCATTTAAAACAAAATGGCAGACTGTCAAACCTACAGTTTCAGTGTCGAAAATCGATACCTACAGTTTGACAGCCCGCCATTTTGTTTTAAATGCGAAGTTTAAGAATCGACTGGTTTAACGACCATAAAATGTAATAAATTTTAATGTCTTGATTTGTTCTGTTTCAGATACGCAAAGAAGACGGAATTTATGGCACCGCGATTCTATGTACTCATTCCGCGAGGGATCAACTTTGAACGACAATGGCGAGAGAAGGGTGGGTGCTTTATTGTAATAAAAATTCTTTTAATACTTTCAAGTAGTGGTCTTTCATTTGCATCAAACCTCATCTTTCTTGCTTTTCAATTTCATATAGAAAAAATTCATAAATAATGCTTAAATTTCGTGCAAAAAAAGTACTGTAGCCTTTCGGATTTCGCAAGGAAATGGAATATTTCTGGACAGACAATTTTATTTGGATTTGGAGGGAATACCTGATGTGGTTGGCAGGAAGGGGCTACAAATTCGTAAATCACAGACATTGCGTCTCGCTGAGTGAATACAATTCTAATTGTTGCTAATGGGCGTGGTGCCTATGGCACATGATTTTAATCTAATGAGTCGTCCAGGAGTTACTCTGTACTCTCCCGTTCGATTGGCGTCCAGGCATTATCGCCGAACTCTCCGGCCGGAGTCCCTAAGCTGTCCGAGAGCGGCCGTGTGTGTACCTCGTCCTCTCTCTCGAAACAGCGAAGAAGGAATTTGCCTTTGCGGTCCTCTATTTTATACCCAATCGTTGCTATCCGCGGCCGCCGAAATCAACAGACGCGTCGTCAAGCGCGAGCCTCGCGAGTCGCGGTTCCGCGCCCGCACGCTTTTCCCCTCGGGCGGCCTACAAGCGTGTTCGCGAAACGTCGCGATGGTCAGCGTCTCTCATCCGCCTTTTTCTGCATGCTACAGTACTATGCCCCCTTAAATAGTTGTCTACCTTGGGCCACTATAGTGGCCATCCAGACGCTTTAAAACTTAAACTGTTTTGCATTTGTGTGCACCACTTTGCCTTACAGAAAAAAAAAAACACAAACCATTTCTCTAAACCACTTCTTCCAAAACCTTCAATATTTTCTAACATATCCGTTACAAAGGACATAATTTCTCATCCATAACTTAAAAAAGTAGAATAACATCTTTCTTTCACACAACTTCTATATAACGCGTGATCTATCCCTTAAATGAAGGTTTCCTAACGTCTGCACTCTGCACTCATACTTCAACAAAATATGAGACCTTGATTAGAAGCTAGCCAGTATAATGTTGTCCACTAAATTCGTACGATTTTCATTCATAATAAATTTTTTCCAATAACAACTGCCTGTCGATAATGTATTATATAGTATATATACCATTCGACAGCTTCCGCTTTCCTGTATCAGAACTTTTCTGGAAGTTTGGACGGTTTCGTTTCGCGTTAGTAGTGATAAAGCTTCAGATCAAAAACAACAGAGTTTCAAGTGAATAAAAACAAGCATCTCCGACACGTGTTGCTCTACAAAATTTGAATTTTAAATGCTACCTTGGGTAGGAGGTTCTCCAGCTTCCGCCCTACTCGCCGTACTTTGCTCCGACGGATTACCACCTTTTCCATTCCCAAAACGCTTTGAGCGAAATTCCCCCCACAATGATGCGGGAACCGGCTCCAAAATTGGTTTCAGTCGAGAACCGTCGAATTCTTCAAACGCGGATTTCAAAAATTGCCATAGCGTTGGCAATGTAACAGATTACATTTTATTAAATATTTTTTACGAAAATAGAAGTTTCACATTCGCAAAAAATCGCAGCAATTTCTCGGACAACCTAATACAAAGCTGTAGCTCTCCTGCCCACCCAAGTTCACGACCTCCCTGGAGTCCGTGCACCCGTCACGTACCTGGTTGCCAAGGTTAAGGTGTCCCAATCCCCGACTCGAAGGAACACGGATCGCGCATTTGTGACGGTCGGTGCTAACCTCGCGGGTCGAAGCGTTAACACCCCTGTGTACGTGTTCTTCGGCGACGAAACGGTCGCGGGGGTGGACGACAAAGAGCGTGCCAGCTGACCGTCCACAAAGAAAGTGTTAACAGTCTGTCGATTATGTAGAGGTCCGTCGATATCGTGTGAAGCCCTGCCCTTTGTACGATCGCTCAGCAGTCGACGCCTACGCAAGTGAACGTGACATGCGTGTAGATTCCCCGCGGACGTGTGAAATCACTGTTAATCCGCTGACCAAAATTACACCGGCGTGCATGACACACAATAAAGCGCGGATCGCTGCGTGACGTTTTACGAAGCAGAACCCCCTAAGTACCGCTGATACGAGGGGACGATAGGGTTTATTTGATTGTCGAATCAGAATGTGATCTTTCGCTGCTGGAGCATGGAAAGCGGGATTGCCTCGAGTGGGCGGAATAATAGAGTTGCGCCGGAAAAGGACGAGACGTGGAATCGTCTCGAGAGGGGGAACAATGGGCGGTAGGATCGCGTCGAACTGCGTAAATGATAGCATTGTTCGTGGATCGGAAATGGGATGATTGGGAAACGAGTGGACTAGGAAAATTGTAGTTGGCAGAGTGGGATGGAGAGTGGTTGAAGAGGGGGTAGATTGGGAGTAGGTGGGAAGTGGAGGTTGTGGGTGGTTGTTAATGGCAAACGGGGGTGTTAAAAATGTAAAGTTGTGATGGAATAAGAATGAGAGGGAATGTAAATATTTGGCGGATTAAATAGGGAACAGAAGCTGGGAGGATTTTATCGGTATGAATATGGAACATGGGAGAGACAGTGGAATTCTGTGAAATGAATCAGGCAGAGCGGCATAAATATAATTTTTATTGAATTAAATACATTCTCAGACTAGGTGGAAGGTAGATAGAGAAGAGAAGCTGGGAGAATTTTATCGGCATGAACATGGAACAGAGAGAAACAGTAGAATCGTGTTAAATAGGTCAGACAGTAAAGATATAAACCGAAAAAGAAGCTGGGAAGTTCGATAGGCCTTGAATTAAATACATTCTAAGACTAGGTTGGGAGGTAGATAGAGAAGAGAAGGTGGGAGAATATTATCGGTATGAATATCTAATATGGAATAGACAGTAGAATTATGTTAAATGGGGTGTGAAAGAGCAATAGAGATATAGCCGGAAAATCCAGCAGTAGAATGCAATGGGTCTTGAATTAAATACATCCTAAAGATGGTACTGTGAGAAGGCAAAAGTGCGAATGGAGAAGCAGAATATAGTACTATCCCGAACAAGTCAGACAATAAGATTAATCTAAAAAAAGGAGCTATTATTACACCCATATTTCTGTACATCTATAAATATCTCCCTGCCTTCGCAGAAACCCCAGACGGGGAAAGGTAGGTACTATTTTAGGAGGAGAATACGACAGAATCGTGCTCAATATGGTAGATAATGTAATCCACGTTCTATCCTTCTCCATTTGCTACTACGACGTGCAGAGACGGTTAAAAGCAAATTTGAAATATTAAACAGTAACAAAAATACCCCAGTAATTAAAAATGGAAGTACATTCGACGATCCATACCAGACTGATTAAACTTCCGTAATATAGTCCAGTGTACCTATATAATAATTAAAACCAGCTACTAAATTTAATTTTAACCTCCGCCATATAGAGTGTGATTCAAAATTGCAGGTCAATGGAGCAGGGGTTGATACGGAACGCTAAACGAAACATCTTCGTCTAATAAACATATGTCCAATTCCGTTTTATTATTTAGTTATAAACGTTTAAAGAGGGGCAGACAGTACTCACGTTTGTCTGAAATATTAATAAATCTGTGGCCAATAAATTCCACTTCATCTACCATTTATACCAAGGAAATAATACCATTTCTTTCTCATACTTAAATTTGAACAATAATAAATAACTTTAACCACAATATCGCATAAAATCACCGCCCCTAAAGCTGCATTTTTAAACCCTTATAACTACCAAACAAGGTAGAATCTAACATATATTTATTAGACAAAAAGTATTTATTTTCTCGTCCCCCACACTGCTCCATTGACTTGCAATTCCAAATCACCACCTGCAACCAACTGCACGCCAAATCACAAGAACCACGCGCATCCAAACTACCCCAAAATTAATCTAACTATCCGCCTCTTCAACTCTGCTCGAGCAGACTACAGTAGGTACCTACACACTCCCTCCCCCCCCCCCCCCCTGGAATATTTTAAAATCTCTGTTCTTCGAGCTCCACTACAGAACCTTCCCTTCGCTCACGGAAATTTGCATCGCCACGGTAGTTTGCTGTTATCAGCGTTCCCAACGAAGTCCTTTCCAGCTCGCTTAATCGACAGCCTTGAAGCCCCAGAAAGTTAATACGAAATCGATGCTCGCTAATTACCGTCGAGCAACGACGAACGATTCTATAGTGGAATTTTAACCCGGCAAGAAGGAATCGACGGGTGGAGCCTCCCTTTACAGGCGATTTAATTCGACCCGGTCAGAGGCCGTGGTTTAATTACGTCGTCATTGGAAACTCTGTTTTACGACGCGCACCTTATCGAGCGTAGGCTGTTTCGAGAAGCGTGGCCGAGGAAATCCCGCGTTTGACACGCTGTTCCCTGTCTTGCAACGAATTTGAGCTTCTGAGGAGCCTGGCGATCGCGACGCGTTAATTCACCCTTGAATGGCGGATAACTTGACTAGGCGTCGCATTCAGCGAGGTGTAAATATTCGAATATTCGAATAATTAGGAGTATTCGAATATTCGAGTATTATTGATACATTTAGAACATTATTAATCTTTGATATTATCGACTGCGAAACAAAAGCAGGCATTATTCATACATTATAGCACAATATTTTAGTTAAATAATAAATATTTACTCGTAAATATTACTTCTAATTATTCGAATATTCAAATCTGAAATTCGAATTCTCCGGTATTCGAATATTCGTTACAGCCTTAATTTGGACCCATAATTTCACTCATGTGCGTTTCAGAAGAAACTTCAATACAGGGTGTCCCAGTATTGATGGTACAACCGAGGAGGTGGTGATATGGAAATATAATTCGAAAATATAGAATAATTTTTTTTCCTTTCCGGCTTTGTCTTATTTTCATTTATAAACCCCTCTAAGTTGACAGAGATAGATAATACTACATAATATTGATAAGAAATCAACATTGCGTATAATATTAATGCTACTTATAAACGACCTGTTAAGTGCATACGTATTCGAAAAATATTCAAAGTCGATTTTCTCGAAAACAAACCCTCAAAGGGGAAAAAATAATTACATATTTTCGAGTTATTTTTTCATGTTGAATCACCCCCTCCTCGGTTGTGTCATCAATACTGAAACACCCTGTATTAGAATCAAATCTTTTTATAATCGAAAATCTATACATCTTCCAAGAAGTAACACTAATAACTTATTATTAGTAATAAGTAACACTGTGACGCGTGTTGTGAACTGACACGTGTCAATCGATACCCAATCACTGGCCTTCTTTCGCGACTGCCACCGTTGATCAAAAATTCCAATCGCCTGTTTGTTGCTATATAATGTTCTTTTAATTACAACTTTAGTTATTTAAAGCGTGAACTTGAATTGTAGTTTGCGAAATGCGAGGAGGGTGCTGGGTATTCTGAGCACTGTTATCTTTTCATCTGGCCTCTCTGTGGTGAATTTTTTATTTGGTTTTATCCTTTTCGAGGGTTTTCTGCTCGTTTAGTTTCATTCTTATGCTTTCGACGTGTTTTCTTCTCTCGTTGCCTGTTAATTTTTATTTCCCTACTTTTCTTGACTCTCTTTTATATCTATCCTACTTCTGTTTATGTCGATTTGTCCGAAGCTTTGTGGATAAAGTTTCGCGCCTCGTTCTGTGCATTTTTTATTCGATATGCTTGTGTCTGTGAGTTTTTAAAAGTATGACATTTTCTCTGCAGTGAATTTGTTTATAAGAGAACTACACTATTTGTGGCGGGAAAATCTTACAAAGCAGGTGGCGAGGGGGGCAAAAACGAGCAAACCCTTTGCTAAACAAAGCTTCACTAGTTTCAAAGCAGAAAAATTGCGACCCAAACGTGGTGTTGGAATCCTTCAACCAGAAAACAAACAGCAGACCAAGAATCTCAATTACCTCACAGAATTCTCCGATGCAGTTCCATTTTTACATTCCATCCAGGAAATAGTACCCCGCTTCCCTCCGAAGACTTCCTTAAAAATATCATTCAGCATCAATCATGGAAACCTTTGTCCCCTCCGCGGAGGAATCGAATTTCTCGGAAGCTTCTATAAAGCGACGTCTTCGTCGCGCCCCTCCTCTCAGCCACCCTCTGCGAAAAAGTTGCCAGAATTGCACGGGGACCGGTAGGGGGCGGGCGTTGGAAGAAATTAGAACAGAAGAAAGTTGAAATAAAGGTGGAACGAGGGGCATCTCCCCAGCGCTTTCGAACTAACGGGAAGAAACAGGGGGTGCTTGTTGATTAATGTCTCCGAAGAGATACGGAAGGAAGGAAGAGCAGCAGCGTCGCGTTACGCGGGGCATGCTTGCGAAGAAAAACGCGGAAGATGAAGGATGTATATACAGGTGCGTGACGACGCCTGTGGCGTATTGATTGATGAAGGCTGCGTTGAGTAACCTGTCGAACGCGATCGTTCATGTAGCGGCGTTTATTCAGGGCACGTGCGACCGTGAGGCACTTCCTTCTGGGAATTTGATAGAAATTCAGTGCTTGTTAGTTGTTCCCTTGATATTCAGAATTTGCGGCAAATAAGCACGAGGTAGATACTATATATATTGCAAAGGATTCGTGTGAATTTATGTTATGAAATGTTTCTTGGCAAATTGACTTTAATTAACTGGTTGCCGGTAATTATAATTTCATTTTCGCTCGAAGTGATGTCTGAAGTGATAATATTAAACACTTTCAAGTAAATCTAGCAGAATTAGCAATCGTAATTTATCATGGAGTAAATGCACGAGAATCTGTGCTAGGTTTATCTAATTCCAATATCGAGATTCGAATTTACTGGCGCGATCGTCACAGGAATAGATATAATTAGTCTAAATCATTCGAAGTTATTTGAGTGTGAATAATTAATTCGGAATAAGCGCTGCATTAGATATTTTTGGAATTTGAAGGACTAATTCGTTGGATTGTTTTTTTTTGTGAAATGGAAGTAACCGTTGCTAAGGGTGAAGTTTTTTAGTTTACATGAAAGACAGCAGAGATTTAAGGAGACGTCCTTTAAAGCTACTTTGAACTCATTATGTCGTATTCTCCTAAGCAACATAGAAGCGATAATTGAAAATCTGTAGATTTCAGAATCGCTGTTGTTAGAAAAACTTACAGTTGTTCAACTTGAAGCTGACAAGCCTGAATCCTGTTACTTTATTGTATAGAAACTTTTAAAAGGAAAGCAAAGTGATGAAGATCTCTGAAGGCAACGTACTGTTGAAACTGTTCCTCTATTTAAGCTTCTTTACAGCTTCCAACGACAAACAGGGTACTTTAATCTACCACAGTTATTCTACGACAAACAAGAATAACTCAATTTATAGGAAAAATAAAATTATTAGTCTCTAAATGTGTGATATCTACAAAAATGATAGATCAATCATAATATTTGCTGTTCGATCGTGTCATTAAAAATAACAATGACGTTCAAGGCAATTATAATAAATGTAATTTTCATCGTTGTTTTTAAGTGATAAAAGTAGATACAAATGGGGGTCCTTGGTATTTAAAGCTGAGTGGAGAAAAGGAAATGGTCGTGTGCAAATACTCGCAAAGATACCGCACTTGAACACGACAGAGGGCTGCTCTGAGTAAACGCAATACGCTGTGCAAATGCCGGGCATCATATTGCGCCAGATATTTTTGAAACTCGAGTAAATATTATTCGCTATTACGTCTCTCATTACCGCGGACCTCTGCCAACCAGGCTGCAGACGATAGGATCCGCGATGCTGTTAAATTTGCATCCCAGAAAAGTATCCATTTCAATGTTGGATTCAAAGGAATCGAGATAAATTCCAATTAATTCACGAGCAAACGATGTGGCAGCTTGTTTGGTTGCTACATCATTATTATTTCTCATTTCTGCTACTTTGATAAAGGGAAGAATTTAATACACAATTTCCCTGGAACAAAATACTGCAAACCAATGGCAACAAAGACCGTAAATTGTAAAATTATTAACGTTACTTTACACACACTCTTTGCTTAATGGTACGAAATAGTACTGGGAAAATTCACATGCTTCATGAAGATTCATTAATTACATTCAAATTAGTCTGAACTTTGATTTACGAACCTCATTATTTTTCTACTTAATGGAGCTAACGAGATTTCGTTTCATTGCTACTTTCTAATTACTACTTTTGTGTTACAGTGGGTCTCATAATTTATTAATCTTTTGTAAAAGTATTCTAGATGAATGGAGAGGAACGAATCCACTTCAATTTCGAACGCAGATTTCGAAACTGTATTTTGAAAGAATTGCTTCAAAACTTCAAAATTATTTCGATAGTATAAATAGCAACAAAAAACATCGTTTGAATGAAGTTTTCGAAAAGATTCGACAAAGTACAACTGTTTGCATAAAACTCCATCAGAAATACTTTGAAAATTCGAGTTTCTAAGCTCCTATTAATTAATAAACTGCTAAGTTGCGATTAATTACTGTCGATAGTGTACATAGTGGAACGAGAAGGACAATAACTTTCTCACCTGCCAATTAAGTCGTTTCGACCTTCCTTCGGCGCAGTAATAACCAATCAGAATTGATCTTCGAGCGAATAAGACTGTGGCTGTGCAGTGATTGACTTATACTACTGGCGAAGAAAGCAATCAGGCGAACAAACAAACGCTACCGCGCCTTTCTCGCGACACGCAAACGTCTTCGTCAATAATACTGTGCACACTGTCCTTGATACTTGCACACACATAAACAGACACATGTTACATCTACGTGAAGATTGGGTACTCACTAGATCAATGTTAAAATCGCTATTAATTGTAAGTCATGGAAAATCGCTGGAAATTAAGAACTGGTTTTCAAAATTGTTATTTTGTTATACACCACCAACAAAGGTGTAGAATCAACATATGAATCAAGGGAAGTAGTGCTATTTTTGCTACATAAAATAATAAAATTGACCAAAACTGAGAGTATTAACTCCCAAGTAGGAGAAAATTTACCGACATGATTGAAATGAAAATTAGCAAGTGATTCAAAATTTTAACCCAGCAATGTGATTCACAAAATCAAATTCCAGGAAAATATAATTTTTTTTAAAAGTATTATAATTGGGTGCTAGTCCTATTTCTCTAGTTTTGATGAATGATTCGTCAGTTTATTTTCTTCCAATATTTAGTTTTTGCCCAATTAGTATTCCCGTGGAGGAGTTTCTGTTATCAACATTATGCAAATTCATTAATTAAGAATGAAAACAGCTGGGCACCTCTCGCCCGTCGATTCCATCTGAACGCCAAACAGCGAGCGATTCAACATTCGGAAATTGCCTCTCGGCAAAGATGCGTGTACATAGCAGGCAATTAATAGTCGGCCGGTCGATTATGGTAAACTGCACAGAGTGTACGTGATTCACAGGATGAATTAGCAGCGCCGTCTAACGATTAGATACGTCTCCCGTATCTTTATCGAGAGAACCGACGGGTCAACGCAGCCACGCCGTCATTGTAATACAACGCGGCTTCAATGCCACATGATCCAGGATTTATGGCGAAATTGAACCCTTCGTGGCTAGAATTGCTGAAATGGACCCGTTTATCTGGAAATCATCAATATCACAACTGGCAAAGTTGTTGTTTTATTACACTTGAATTAATAGATATGAACGAAAGAAGGTTTATTTATGTTAATATTCCTCACAACAGTTTACCTTCTTTCATCTTATTATTCTCTGGAATAGCCTAAACTAAAAATTTTTAAATTAGGGTAAAACTATACAATACGCCCCATTTGACAAAACGCCCCACCATTATATTACGTACACAAATCATGATGCATCGACACTTTCGTCATATTCGATGTTGTCTCAGTCGGCCACAACTGCCGCAATAAAAATACGAGCAAATATTACGGCTTTTAAAAAAATATACAAGAATTTATATTTTCGGCCTTCACATAATTTGCGGTTAGTATGTGAGAAATTCAATTTTCTAAGTCACTATTGTTTTTGCGACTAATTCACATATATATTTCGAAACTAGACAAACTAACCTCTTTAAATTGTTATTGCCCAAACCTTTTTTCACTACGTTGTTGCTAAATTTAAACCGGCGCGTTTTGTACCCCAGAATTTACAATATGCCCCAGCAATCAATTTACAATACGCCCCACCTCGAAATCATATTTTTCACACGTAATCTATTTCTTTTCTTTTCGTAGATAACTTCGTGTAATACTTGCGGCAGAAATGTCAAAAGAGAAAATGTAAATAAAAAAATAATGTAATAATTTTAATCAAGATTCTCCTATTTTTGTTAATAATATCTTTTATAATATACATTTTATAACATTTTGATAAAAATAATAAAAAGTAATCACTTTTTTATGACGGGGCGTTTTACCTGACGACTGTGTTACAAAACGCCCCATGTAAGGGTCAGAAAAATCATTATTTAAAGTTATTTCCAGTTATGTTTTTTACACAATTTCGGGGTAGTTGTGAAGAGTAATGAATACTTGATGTGTTCACACAAAAAATTTAAAGAATTATTAAAAAATATTGGTTTTATAGATGTTTCTTTAAAAGTGGGGCGTAATGTATAGTTTTACCCTATAAAATGCCCAATCCATTTCAACGAATTTAAATTTAAACCAAGATTGTTCTAAACCTTAAAAATTCGACTCGACCACTCGAAATTCTACAAAATCCAAGGAGAAACTATCTCGCTCGCGAAGAAACTCGCCTCGAACAGCAGTTTCGTCACGAAAGCAAGCTCGCCCACCAAGCTCCCCCTATCGCAAAACTCCATTAAATTGGAAAGACCATTCCCAAAAGCCTTCCAGCCCACATCCAACCAATAGCGACAGCAAGCACAGAAAAGAAGCAGTCCAGCGACGCAGCGATCGAAGCAACGGCCACCGCGTCCCCTCGTTGTCCAGGGGACTTAAGCTCCATCGATTTCGCTTGGGAGCTGCTCGGCCCGCGATATTAGCCCCCGTGGCAGCGATGCAGGAGGGGTATTTTTTTCACTAGGCCTCCGGAATGGGGAACTTGGAGGAAAGGCGAGTTACGGGGAGATTGAAGGCAAAGGAAGACGAATAGCCTGCTTTTGGGGTGGCGGCATCGTACTATGAGACGAGAGACCGTGGCCAGCAGGCACGACGAAAAGATGTCGAAAGCCAGGGTACCCTGGGGCAAGGGAGCACGTAACGGTCGAAGCTGGAGAACCAGCTGCTTGAACGAGGAACGGGGAGATTATAGGGTGGCACGCGGATACGTGCCTAATTCCTCTGGACTCCTTTATAATCCGTGAACTTTGCGACGGGATCTGCAACGACAGCCCGAATTTGAATTTTGCGCGATGGCACCATGGTGGGTGTCTGGGAGAACTGGAGGTTTAGAAACTTGGTGGAAAATCGTAACAAAATCAATGCTTGCAAAAGTAAATGAGTGGCAGATTCAATTTTCTCTACAATTAAGAGGTGGCAAAAAATATAAAATTTTGTGATGTATTCGCGGTATGTTATTCTTAAGGCGTCATTCCACTGTGAAGTCGTGAAAAATTGTCGGTTTTTTGGATTTATTTTTTAGTAAACGGAATATTCAACGTACATAATATTTTGTCTATTTATTAATACACTTATTGACAGTATAAAAAAATCTGTTTTAAATTTTTAATATGACATAGCGATGTAGTGCTGGTAGAAAACTAATTAAAAAATTATTTTTAATTTTTTTTGCATAATAAGCATAAGTGTAGCTTAATAAATATCAAAAGGATTTATTACATTGTATATTGTATCTACGGGGAAAATCTTTAAAAATAGCTTAATTTTTCAGCCGATTAAAGTAAAATGACCCTTTAAGCATATTTAGCAATTAAAACAAATCAAATTTTGTAACTAATTTCAAGTCAGGGAAGTTTTTTTTGGCACTTACAGTGTTGTCTACCTTCAATTATCTATAGATACTCCATTTATCTCCGTTTATCTCCCACTCTTGTGAAGAATCTCCCACCCATGGAGTCCATTAATGTCTCAAAGAAACTAACAATACCAGCACACCCTACTCGGAAATTCCCAGCAAAGGATGGTTTCATTAAAACTTCGAACCTTCGCTCACCACTTCCTCCTTACAACACTTCCTTTCATTTTTCCCTTTCGCGAGGTGAAAAAGTTGGCGCCCAAGGGGTCCACGGGGAGGCAACAATCCAGAAATTCAATTGGGGGAACCCAAACAAAAGCAGCGCTCGAGCTGGATCGCTCCTCTTAATCCCCGAAAAGCATCTCGAACGTTGGCGTTTCGTCACGAGGCACGCACGCTGGAAAATTGCGTTCGAGATTTTCCCGAACCTGTTTGTCGCGTCTGCTGAATGATCGCGGCCCCTGGTGGGGGCGGGTCCGTGGCAAACTAGTTTGCAGATTGTTTCGATCGTCGACCTCGACTTGGCAGCGTCGAGGAAACGGTCCCCCTGCCAGCGACCTTTTGTCGCGGAACGTTTAATCCAGCTGTGCGCGGCGTTCCCTCGCGGAATTTTGTTCGTCGCGATCCATTACTCGCGATGACGGAGGTGGAAGGGCTCCGCCGGGCCCCGGGGCGATAAAACGCCGGTCGAACGTTTCGGGAGAAACGAACAATTCCATTTGTGACGGAGGAATTCGATTTATGCGACGTGAAAGTGTTACGAGTCAGGACTCGCAGCGGTGGAACGGATTTTAGGACGAAAGTGTGGCGCGAATGGGGTTAGGCAGGGTTTACCAGATTTGAACACGGGAATTTGGAAGGGTGGAGATGGTATTTTTTATGGGACTTTGATATTCTTGTCTCGTAATGACGAGTTGTGACCCTAATGTAAATTATAATTTGAATGCTAATGTATTCAGATCTGTAGGATATTAAATTTAGAGGTGTTGGAGAAGTTATGAATATTTTTATATTTTTTCGTGTATTATTTTGTTTCTTTTCGTTTACTAGTGTTAATTCTGCTATTTGCAGTTTTTTAAAGAATCGTTGGGTAATGGGTTTGCTCTATGAAATGTAAATAGAGAATTAATGTGGGAAAACTACTTGGCAGTGGTTCATTTAATTCTTCAGACACTCCTAACACTATTTCGCGAGAATTTTGAAATATAGTTGGAGAAAAGCGTAATGCATGGAATGCATAAAAAATATAAAATGCGGTGGATAATTATCAGCCATTGTGTGTGACTATCTGAACGTTATCATCGCTTTTATCATATTATTTCATTTAAAATTTCTTGCAAATCTAATAACAACTTTGCATTTAAAATGCCACGCACTAACGTTACCACATGATAAATATTACGGTATATCAAGAATTTTCTATGTTAGTAATTCATTCTTCTCCAATGAACTCTTTGCCAAAGATATTTTTGCTCAATGTTATTCCTACGAAATAATCAACACGAAGCAGAAAATAATACAACAGAGCAACTTCAACACTAATATTTAATAATTGTTTATGAAAAAACGTTTACTATCCACTGCCGAGGTGAATTGTAATTGGTGCTATCTCTCGAACGAGTAAACCGATCGACTTAAACTATCAATTTTCTAAAACTGGATAATATTTATTGGGGGATAACTAAGTACCCCGAGCTATTTAAAAAATTAATATGTTTCTTGGCGCCATGAAGTAAAAACAACAGACCGGAAAAGTACTTTCAACTTTGAAATACCTACTTTTCAAAAATACAGAGCTCAAGTTGATCGACCAACTCGTTCAAAAGATATTTTTCCCGCCAATTTGAGGTGCAACAGTCACCCCGGCCAATTATAATTTACCTACACGGGGGACGCTAAATGCTTTTTCGTAAATTAAAATATAATGTGAAATTATAAATATTCATAAATATTCTGCAAAAACCTCACATTGATATCTCTTTTTCTTCCTTCAAAAAAAATTCGCAAAATACGCTCACTTTTCGACCGTCTACACCAGAACCTCTCCTTAATAACATTATACTCTTGATTATAAATCATGCGAACGTGTCAACCCCCATGGCGCCAGAATTTCGCTCAAGCTCTCCAAGGAGTAATTGACGAAATCGGCGTAGCTGGTGGCGGGCACAACCCGGAATCGTAGTCGACGCTGGGGTCAGAATCAACAGTTTGCTCTATCGATTAGTCGACGCGCCGGTGTGCCTGCGGAGCAGGGTAAAAACGTGATCGTACTGACAAGCGAGGGCCTCGAAGGAGCCGTTTCCACGTGCTGCGCAAACTTCAATTTTTTTTAGGGAAAATTGCGGCAAACAGCGACTTAGATACTCGAGCCGCAGATAAAGGTGGTTCAGAAGGTGAATGAGAAGAAACAAAAACATTTACACGAAAATTTTTGGTGATCCGAAAATTCCGATTTTTTAAACATTACAGTGTTTTGGGACCTCAATAAAAATATCAGAGAATTTTTTGTTTGTGCTACTTCTTGGTTCTTCGGGGTGAAAACACCCCCTATAGGTTATTGTGTTTTTCTATTTCCCTGTGTATCTTAAAAACCATAGTAAGTACAAGAATTTTTAGGCTGAAAATTTAATGGTTTTTATGCTGTATGAAACTATGCAATCAAATTGATCGAAATTTGTAGTTTAACCATAAAAACGTTCCCCTCTGTAGATTTTCAACAATTTATGAAGCATAAATAATCACAAAAATTTATTATCACTTTATTATAAATTATTAAGTTTGCAGCGTAACCATTTTTGTATATCTACTACACGTTTTTACTACGTTTTTAAAATATGCGGGACAATAGGATAACACATTAACATTTAAGGGGTGCTTTCACCCTGAAAAATCGAAAAGTAGCAGACACACAAAATTGTTTGATACTTGTATCGAGGCCCCTACAGACCTGCGAAGTTTAAAAATATCTGAAATTTCTGTTTATTGAAGTTCAACGTTACAAGTATTTTTGAGGTACTTGGTCTATCATAAAGTACAAATTTTGATCTTGGCAGAAAAATAGAAACCACTATCATCTCTTAAAGAATAAAAAATTGATTTTCCTATGGTAACGATAGAATTCGAAGTCTTTCAAAACATAAAGTATTTCTTTAGTATTTTATGTCATAATACAAACAACAAATAGTTTGTTCATTACAAAAGCTACTAGTAGTAATGAAATTGTAACTAGTTGCTTATCCAAATATTTAATAATATTCGTGTAACTTTCGGCTGCAGAAGCCCTGCTTCTGTATTGTTTATATATACATATATATATTGTTTATACCAATTTATTTATTCAAAGCAATTCCACGCCTATCGGAATTTGGATTACTAGCGAGAATTATGAACATTTCGTTAGATGGGGATCATATCGAATTTATGAAACACGAGTCGGGCAAAGCGTATTTCATCGAGTGAAAATAGTTCTATTTTTCCAACCCACTTTCTCACCTGCATGTTTGGTGGAGTATACCTCCCCTTATGTTTACCGCGTTCTAATAAAACCCAGGCGAGTGCCAATACAAGACCCCAAACGCTGTTTGCAGAGTGGCGAGCGAAAACAGGGATTATATTATTCCCCATCGGGAACGGGAATTGGAAGCGGTCAATATTCACTCGAATAACGAAATTCTCGAGTGACATCGCATCTGCCTTTCTTCCAGGGGTTATCATTTCGAGACACCCACCCTTCAGCACAGAATCATCTTGTATTTGCCTGTATCAAGAGCTGAACTCACAAATTGCATATACTTAGCTGTGAAAATCTACAATCGAAATAGGATAAACGCATGTAATAATGGAACATCCGATTTCAAAAACTCGCCAAAAGTAGGGGAATTTATTTTTTCTTAAATAAAACTGACATAAATGATATAATTAATTGTACAAAATTCCAATGTTTTGAAATTATAGTAAAAAAGGTAAAAAGAGTGAGACGCGATTGTTCGATAAATGGTATCTAATATGGAACACCTAAGAAATTTGTAAAGAAAACTGAGAAAACTACTTTTGCTACTAAAAATGAAGATTTATTGAGTAGAAGATGCAAATAAATATGCCATTTCATAAAAAAAGTAGACAGTGTTGCACCATATTATACAAAAGGTCTCGTTTCATACTTAAAACGTCATCAACATTTTGTGTGCAGATGAATTGTGTGGGTGCTGGAATGTTACTAGCCGCATATAGAATAGGAAGATATTTATTTTATACCCATGACTGCCTTTGTCGAGCAAGAAGGAACAAATGACGAGACATCCTAGAAGATAAGAGCTCCTCATTTTCTACATGTGACCCCGTAAGCCGTGGGAAATCCCTGAAAACGAGGGTGCTGGTCTTTCTGAAGGAAAGTACAGAGTCTTGGCTTGAACCAGATTATGGGAAGAAAACGTGAGAACGATGGGTTCGTACAGAGGCGAGTTTGAATGAAGCTGATGATAACAAAGTGGACGAATTGGAAGAGAAATAAGGGTGGAAGAACGTTGAAGATGAATTGACGAGGACAATAAGCGATAAAACATCATCAAATTATTATACCAGATGCATGTGGGATATCAGGAACATAGAGAAGCAGCAAAATTTTTACTTACAATTAGTTATTCCTTTAACCCTCGATTGTCACGCTGGGCCAAAATGACCCACAATTTGACTTTGAAATACGGGTCTTTTCAATGGAATTTGATAGGCAATGAAAGAGTAGAATTTAATGATAATAAATCTTTAATGTTGAAATAGTGAACGAAAGCAAAAGAACATAACAGAATATGGAATAATAAAATATGGAAAAGCTCAATGAATCATTTTACAAAACACAGATACTCGTATAATCGGAGATAACTCCTGACTAGGGCAATCCCACAGTCGATTGACTGTCAGAAATGATCGTTAAATACGGATTAATTATAACAATATAATCAGACTGCAGATGTTTATGCAAATGCATATTTTTATAGGCAAAAAATAAAGTAATGGGACCTAGACAGAAATTTGTTTTGTCATTAGAGCAATCCAAAATTATACTCTTTATTTTGCATATAATGCATATTGCATATGTTTTGCATAATGCATATTTGGTGCATATTGCATATTCTTTCTATATTATTTGCATATTTCTTGCATATTTCTCATATGTTTTGTGAATACGCGGCTGACTTTGCATTACGTGCTGAATATAGGCACAAAAAAATTGACAAACGTTGATGGCGGAGTCACAGGAAACTTCTGGTCAGTTAGTTACTCTAAATAACATCGAGAAAACTATTGTACTATACTGCAATTTGAACTATAATACCTAAATATAATAATAAAATGTTGAATGTCCAATAGATACTTCTGTGTGAAACATTATTAGCTACAATTAACAATTTCGAAGAAATATTTCACGTTTCAACTTTGGATGACTCACTTTTCATTTTGCATATATGTTGCATATATATTGCAAAAGTGTTGCATATATCTTGCATATATGTTGCATATTACGACATATTATACATGCATAAACATCCGCAGTCTAAATATAATAAAGTGTACAGAAAGAGATAAGAGGTGCACCTCACTAGACAGTCACAATAATATAAATGACAATGTGCTTTAAATTTCCCTGTTTGAAGTTTGAATAATTCTGAGTTGCTGATAAACCTGAATCAGAAAGAGGGATGAGACGCGAACACACACACACTTGATTATAGGATGCAATACACACGAGTTGAACTATAAAGTGAAACCGAATAATAATAATTTTAGCTGCGCAAATCCAATAAAAATTTAGATTAAATCGTTAACAAAATAAATTATTTTGTAAGTTAATAGAATAAATGTTTCGAAGTTATTAAAATAATTTGTTTTGAAGTTATTAAAATAATTTGTTGCGCAAAGGTTGAGTCTTTCCACGCGGTTACACAGTAGACCGGAGAACTCTATCTCTAAAACACTGCGGACCCAATCACACGCACCAAACGATTTACCGTCACACAGTATAGAATTTACTAGCACATTGAAAATTGGCTTGGGTCGAATCGACACAGTGTGACAATTACGTTAGAAAAGATTGGGGTGACAACCGAGGGTTACCTCCATTCTAAAGGAACTGGGAAATAGAAATAGATCTCTGATAGTAAGATCTGACCTCATTTCAAGTGCTTGAAGTATGGTATATGAAAAACATGATTACAAAAATAAAGCAATGTTTCAGCTTTCCCAGCTACATCAATCACCCTTAAGATTACCTCTAGTTGATCGAGATTGAATGTAGCAGGTACTTTACCATCTTTGTTCTTTGCAACCTAATTATCCACTCACAATCAGGCAAGATCCCCCTCAAACATATCCTTGAATGCAACTGAAGGGTCTTTCGCAGAAGCTGTGCAGTCACGAAGCATATCGTTATCACAGAATCATCCCCCACTTCTTTTACTTTTTGCTCATTACCGTCGACCCTCCACGACAGCGGAATCAATCGTATCAGTGGAAAGGTCAACGGGTACTCGGGACCCGAATATCGTTGGTTTTATTTCCTGCTACTAGAGTACCGGGAACAGTACATCCTTCAAAGTGGAAGAATTTCCTCTCTGAATGCACAGCGATAACATTGATACTTCATTGAACACGGACCACCTGGGTTTTATTAATTTCGCAGCCCGCTGTCCCGGTTTCACTGCCTGGGAAAGAAGGTTCTCGGGTTCGACTGTTCAAGGGGAAGGGTAAGGAGAACCCAATGCTGACACGTTTCATTGGAAAACCGATGACAGTGCTCGGGGAAAATGGCAATTTCCGTGTTTGTATCGTGGCTGAAGTGGAGGGTGCGAACCAATCGACGGTGGCTGAATCGATCTGTAAATTGATCACCCATCTTCGATTTCCAAATTCCTTCCTTTGTGGCTTCCCGCTTTCTCTCTCTCTCTTATCTACATTCTTCTCATATTCCGAAGTCTACATTTCCTTGTCTCCAGGTATTTAAAAATACTGCTACATGCTGATAACCTTGTTTAATGTTTTTAAGGAGGGAATCCTATTTTTGGGGATAAAAACATTGAAAATTTGTGATTTTTTACGAAACTAGCAATTCGATTTATCTGAAATTTGCCATCATGCACAACTCCCATATTTATTATTGAAATTAAAAAAAAAAAAACTACAACTTCTTCAAAGATGCATAAAAGTTTGGTTCAGATTTCAGATGAATGGAGTCGCTGTTTCTTAAAAAAATTTCAACTTATGCCATGTTTTTAGCCCCAAGAAATAGAATTCCCCTTAAGGTCCTAGACATTAGACATTTTTATAAGAATTGCCTCATCGTCAGTATTAAAAGCAATATTTTTATTGACTGCAAGAAGACTTCTACCATTTTCGAGAATAACGAATTGTTAGGAACGTGTCAAATGTTGTTTACTGCGAAATTATACGGTCTTCTACTTTTTTCATAGGTAAATTCAGGATGCTTAAAAAAGTATGTCTAGAGGATAAAACAGAGGGGAATACTGTGAACGTGAAAATACGAATGCTAAATGATCGTCTCACTTGTGCCAGAAAACGAAGTATTTATCAAGAAATGTTCTGTTATTTTGTGAGTTTAAATTCTCCTAAGCTTCCTAATTTACCTCAGTTTATTCTTAGTCATGAGGATTATCAAAGTTGGAACTCCGCATTTTCCACCCCCCGTTGCTAATGATTTCGTGGAACGGACAGTGTGTCAAAGCACCCGACGAATAAATTCGCTCGGAACTTCCTGAACCTCAAGTTCCCCGGAAGGGGAGGGAGGCCAGTCTGTGGCTTCGAAAGGTAACCACAGTCACTGTCAACTGGCTTGAGAATTTCGGAACTCTATCGGCTTTGAAGAAATTAAAACCGTATTGAGTTTAGTTTATTGCCTCTCTGTGTGCGCACACTGTAGAGTCTCTTTTGGAGAAGTCTTTGAGGTGAATTAATTTAGCATTCGTCAGATTGGTCGTTGAAAGGAGCTGATACTTAATTAAATACGGCCAAGGAGTCGTTAATCTTGTTTCGATTAGTCATTTTCGCATTCCATATCGCGTGTCTGGGTATTTCAGTGTTAGTACCTATTCTATGGATGTTACGAATCTGCTTTATGTTATATCAAGTCAGTGATCATTAAGGATGCTACACAGTCGTTTTTGTCGAAAATGAAGCATTTCTTTTTCATTTAAATACAAAGAAATAAATTAAAGCTGAGACCTGTTTTTTAACATAAAGTTCATTAACGTGATAAGTTTTAAAAAAAACATGTTTTTTAGTCAAAAAGATACATTGTATATGACGCTGCAGATGGATCATTAAAGAGGCTTTTTAAAACAGTTTCTTTTGAACTGAACTGTAAACAGAGGCGGATGTAGGATTTTCGGGAGGGAGGGGGGCGCAGAGCCGAATCCAAGATTTTCTTGAGGGTGGGGGGGGGGGGGGCGCAGATCTGTCAAATGAACCAGGGACCTTTCTGATATTTTCATGCTAAATGAAAGAGTGCTTTTTTTGCCTCATATTGCTAAGTTAAAATAATGTATCCACCACTGACTGTAAATCGTTTGTTTCTTAACAACGATACTGTCGAAGTACAATATTATATTATTTATAAACATATCTACGTATAGTGATTTTTGGTACTCCTTTTTTCGATGCAGATTGATATCCCATTCGATTTTCTCGGACTGCCGAGTTTCGCTCCTTTTAGTTTTTCTACTATAATTTCAAAACATTGGAATTTTTTTCATTTAACTATGTAAATGTGATTATACATTAGTTCCTGCCTGCGTGTCAGTTTTATTTAAAAAACTAACAAAATCTCCTAATTTCGGCAAGGTTTTTAAATCAGATATTCCATATTACAATACGTTTACCATATTCATAAAATCACCCAATTAAGTACTAAAATTACATAATACTTGAAGTATCAAATAGTGAAGTTATAAGGTCCTAAATTTATAATACACTAAAAGTAAAAAGTACCAAGGGCATAGAATAATACATTCATAAAATAGTAATAACAAGATAATCACGAAGTCTTCATAAAAATATTTCAAATTCCCATTTCCATTGCAAATTAAGACCAAGCCACGAAACCAGCGTATATCACTTCTTCCCTTTTTTTTATTCATGATATACATTTCCACAGCGAGAGAATTCGAGCAATATCTGTCGCGGACAAATATCGTCCGCAACAACGACCGTAATTTTCCGTCGTGCGTCACGGCGCCGTTCAAAAGTCGTTCGAACTTCGGGAAACGCGAAAACCTGCCCGCGTTTCGTCCCGTTGCAGTTGACAGTCGCCTGCTTTTGCCCGCAATAAATGATGCCCGACTTCGCAGGCGCGCGCACATTTTCGCCAATGGGCTGGCATTTGCTGGGGGATGCAAAAAGTTCCTAGTAATATATCGCTGTCGTTACGTCGCGAGAAACGACGTAAGGGAATATTCTGTAATTTCACGCGGAACCATCGTTCAACTTCTGCTTCCTTTTTACGCGCAACTAATATGCGCACATAATATATATGTTGTGTGCAATTTTATCTGTTTATTTAGCGCTAATTTTTGTTTTACGTTAGACATGGGTTTTGTTACGAAAGGAAACCTGTCATATATAATCGTGAAACTGGGAATTTTTTTATTTTGAAGACAGGAATTTGGGTACTTTGAAGTGGATTCTTCTTGTCACACTTCTGCTGAAGATCTAAGTACTGTCGATATTTAGTGGGCACTGGTAAATGAAATAAAATAGTTAAATGAAATACTGTAACTGGAGTTGTCGATAATTGCAAATAATAATTAAACCATTTACAGCAGTCTGTCGACGCACGTGCAAGTAATTGAATCTTCTGGAAGTGAAACTCGCCCATCTGGAGATTGACTCAGCTCCGTTCTCGGTATCACATAACTCCATCAAAGGTCCGAGGACGCATTGATACTAAAGTTCTGCGATATTCAGTCAACTTCACTGTCAGTCCACTATCGTACATCAGACGGAACTGGCTGAAATTGTGGCAGAGGAACGTTGCAAGCAATTTCTCAAAACGAGCACAGCTTATCGACACATTCGGTTATTAATCAGAATACCAATATTACTCGGGTTAATAACGCTGTGACAATGATAAATTTACAGCGAGAATGCTGTAGAATGAAAATATCCTTTGCGAGAAATTTTCAAATTGAAATCACAGTAGTGACTTAAATTCAAACTCGTAATCATACAACTACATTCGAATTTAATTACAATAATTAAAATTATTCTTGCTTTCGCAGCAGCTACGCCATGACTCACACGACTTTACCATAAAATAAATTTATAAAAAATTTAAAATATCAGTTTAAATACACCAGTGTTCAAAGTTACAAATTCACACTTTACGAATGAGAAAGATTAAAAAATGCAAATCAATGAACGTCGACCAATGTTCCCTGGAGTCCAAGCCACAGCTTGTTTCAAAAGCTCCAGGTGAAACGAAATTGAGTTTTCGAATTGATGTAGTAGCAGAACCTCAGCGACTCTAGTAACTGCATTTTCGCTTCCACGGTAATAAGAAAGTTTTGAATGAAATCTGGCTGGCTGCTCGGTTCTCCGCGGCAGGCGAGGAGCTCCGTAGAAACGGGAATGATAATTAACGAGCACGCATTTCATTATGGCGGAGGAGTCGGGTATGGTTGACCGTATACGAGCCTCCTGAATTCGATTCCCTGTTCGATGAACATTTAACTGGATGGTAATGAATCTGCGTGACTGAATCGCGAACGAAAATTGATTTAGAAACGCTACACGATAGTGGATTTATTTTTACAGAATGTCATTTTAGATATTTCATTGAATGCTTATAAAGCGAATTTTCTGTGAATAGAAATAGGCGAAAATCAAATTGAGATATTTTAAATAAGTGACTTTGAGTGAAGGTAATTTTGTTATTAAATTAGTTTGATGAAATAAATGAGGCATCCGTCGTGCTGCTGTTATAGAAGCAATTATTTTAGGAACCATAAATTGATAGCTTTTTATTTCGAATTATCAATTTAATTAACTTCAAGAAATAATTGAGGCATTAATGGAGTCAGTGTTATTAAAATATTTATATTAGAAACAACTGAGTCTATTTTAAAAATTGTTGGCTTTTCATTTCGAATTATTAAGTAAATTGGTTTCAAGAAATAATTGCGGTTTTTAATGGAGTTACTCTTATAAAAATATTTGTTCTAGAAACAATTGGGTCTATTTTAAAAGGCGTTAGCTTTTTATTTCAAACTGAGAACCGAAAATGGAGATCGATAATTTCTGAAAAGTTGCAATCAAACATAAAATTTCACTGAAAATACAGTTTATTTAATTTTTTTATTATCGTGGAAACAAGTTTGAAAGAATCGAAATGAGGCAAGTGTTAGAAACGTGAAGAAACATCCACGATATGGAATATCATGTCGATTGTTTCACTTAAAATCGTATTCAACGGGGAATTTTCTTTGCCCGTCAAAGAAACAGTGATCAACAAGCATAAACAAGAATCACGCTATTGTATGGTGGTCTCCCGGGTGCCCCAAGAAATTATGCAACATTTGCACCGTTTTCCACCGCTTATTAATTACCAAGTAATTCTCTGAACGTGCTCATTGTGCTCGTTTCGAACAGCGGCGCAAGAAAGATGTTCCGGAAATATTTACCCTGTTAACATAATTACAGTGCAGGCGATGATAATATTTCTGGAGACTGTAAACTTGTCCCAACGATTACTCTTGCATCACTCAACCCACTAAGCAAAGAAAGTATCTAAATTTACAAAGCTTCCAAAATTCGCTAATTTTCCCAACACTTCATAATTAAAGAACGTCCAATTTATTTCTAATATTTACTCCTGTATTTTCAATAACTATTTTATGTTTCTTATCATTTTCAATTCCATTCCTTGCTACGTCATCGGATCCACATTTGCAATCTTGATCTCAACAGAAACTGTTTCCACTTTTGCTGCAAGAAATTGCATGATTCCCGTTTCCCAAAGATTCGCCTCAAAGGCCCGACAATTTCCCGCGTTATCGACTTTCCGTCAGGACCAGCGGGATATCGACCAGCTGATGATACTTTGCTCGTAACAGATTCTCGCGCGAAAACGTACGGAATGAACGAACGTAAGTGAGAAGGAGGCGTCGTTCTGCCAACTTGTTGCTCGATTCTACCTCCTCCCGTTTGAGTGGATCGGTGTAAGTGGTCCCTTGAAAGCTTGTTACAACGGGTTGGAAAATTCTCCCTTGAAGGTAATCCACATACAATATTTGATTTAGTAATGGCTCCAGTGTTTAGTTGAAAATTGTTCTGAATTTAATAGCGTCTCAAGTGTTGTACTCTTAGTGGTGAGTAAAATGTCCACTTGTTACCATCGTGATAAAATTAATGAATGTGTTCAGTTTTTTAATTGGAAGTTGTATTTATTTTGAGATTGCGAAGGGGTATTTAATATAAAATGTTTGGAGGTGTTTTAGCACCGTTACATAGTAAAGTTAATTGCTCACGAAGGGAACTGCCGGGTAAATCTTTCACTACGAACCGATTCAATTCAATTTTTCAATGTTATACTTTATTTAAGGCCTCTTAAATGGAGGTAATTGGAGTAGATTAAGAAACGTAAACGGGTTAAAGGCAAAAGTAAAGAGATTGGATTAGCCCATAAATATCGTAATATTTTTTTATAAAGCATTGTGCTAATCTTCGGAGGAAAGTGTTTTCTAATTCTTCCTGTAAGACGGGTTAAAACTTCAGGCGACTTTAAATATTTTTACAGCTTTGTGATACTATGTATACCGTTTCCTTTAATTATGTCTAAGCAGTTCTGCTGAAATAAACAATTTAAAGCAATACTCAAAGCAAGTTCTAAAATCTTACAAGTAATCCGTACATCGACAAGTGTAGGAAGAAATATTATAGCTCCCCTTGTCCTACTTATGAAAACGTGGCTGACCATTCGCTGACCACTTCTACTTGCGCTCGAGTTCTATCTCTTATCTTCCCCTACTTTCTCACTGTGATTACACACTGGCCACATATTACCCTACCTGTTTCTATAATCTTCAATTTAAACCTTATATTAATCACTTAAGTACATTTATAGCAATATTCTTTATACAACTTTCAGAATTCTGTCATAACTCTATCGACCGTGCTATCTAAAATGAATATCGCCTTCAGTTCTTCAAATATAATAATTGTTGAGCGTTAGCTCGTTGCCGGGCCACCAAGGACGCACAAGGGCGCCTTGCATTTTTTGAAACCTCATCTGGCAGACACTTGGTTTGTCAGTCCGCGCCTCGTAGACCTGGGACCATTGTAAACACATAAATTTACCATTGGAAACGCAGGCGATCAGCTCAAGTCAGGGCCAAGGGTCCCAGGATTGCCGCGACAGAAAACAGACGGCCTCGCGACAACCAGCACACGGATTCACCAACACTTTGATCAGTTTTCCCTTTCTTAGTTCTGTACCACCTACAACCAAATTATTTCCGCCAATAGATAGCGTTTCCTACCACTGCGTTTTGTATAACTCCACCCCTAAAGGGCATCTTCGACGTAGTCTTGTCGTCAGCGAAAGTCGAAGAGTCAGTCCAAATTTACACCTCGCAAGAGTAACTTGGAGGGACTCACAACATACTGTAACTTCATTGTTAATTGCCATATTCAACCTTGTTCAAGTCTAGTCATTTAAATACAGTTTCATTGTTATTGTTAAATGTGCGGTGCCCCATTTCATTAAAACACAACCTGCAATCACACCTTCTCCAGTGATCTCTTGTGGTCGTAAGACACCGCATAGAGAGTGACGTTGCGCCGTCGGAGATTTACGACCTCCAAAAACAGGCGACGCAATAGCTCACAACAATAATAATGCGTATTTATTACACCACCAATTTATGATATCTTAATATACAGTTAAATCTCTTTTCCTTATTTTGTGTTTTAAAATCATGTTTTAATAACATAATAATTTTAATATATTTCTCTGTCGAAGCCTTTGTTTTTCCAATGGGCGCACAGACTAATGGCGCGTGTAGTACCGTAGCACTGGAACGGCTGCAGTAGCGAATACTCGAGGATAAAATGTTTTAACTGTTTAATGAAAATGTCAGAGGTTTCGTTGAGTTGCAGCTGAAGAATCAGTACCAGTTGAAAACGCTCGCTGAACGGTTGCGAATTAACGAGTTTCCTCTGTGGATTGTGAAATGTAATATAATTGCATTCGCCTGAAATTCGTTACCGTGCATACCCTCGATATTCAAAGGACTTCCCTGCCAGGCAGAGAAGTAAGTAAAATGCCCCAAAAGAAAGTGCATTCAAAGGGGCAGAATACCTCGACGTACTTTTACGACGGATTTTCGTAAATTGAGAAAGAAAACTCATGGAATCCACGCAATTTTTCCGATAATAAAAGAGTTGGTAGTCGCTACGTAATTTAAATTGTTTTAAAGGGTAGTGGAAGGTTATTGTTTCGAGGCAATTGTTTTTATGGAGGAAGCTAACTCTAGGTGTATTTGAAATGGAAAGAGAACGTCGAATATGCTTGATAGGATTGTGCCAAAGCGAACAAGGAAACTCATGATCCCGAAGAAAAGTTTACTATAAAAGGAAAGGGAACCTCCAGAGACCTGTAAGGGAAAACTGAAAAGAAGCTGAATGGATTTTTCAAGGCTAGGTTACTTTTATTCCTTCGGCAACTTACAGTGTCAACACCTGGTTTGAAACTCGCCACTTTAATCTAGCACACTCAATGATTATTCCTTGCATTTGAATTCGAGGAAAAATCTCGTCACGCTGCGCGTTTTCCTTGATGGAGGTCCATTAATTTCACTCCTCCCGCTTTGCAAACCGGTGAGGAATTAAATGTGGCAGTTTGAAATAATTGAACTTGGCCAATTAAACCCACCATTTCACGAACGATGTCGCCATCATGATTGAAAACAATAATTAAAATTCAACCTAACTGAAACTTTAAAATCACACACGTTGACTTTGAATCATCTTAAACATAAACAATATTATTTCTAGAACACTTTATTTCCAATTTAATTTCACGCGAAGAGGAAAAACTTCAGTAACATAATGACCGTTGCAATAATTAATAACATATGTATATAGAAATTAATCTTATGTTACCGAAGCTTTTCTTCTTCACTAAATCAATCATATAATAATTAATAAATTACTACTATACTTGATGTTATTATAATACATTTCTTCGCTCCGATCGAATTTCCGCCAAGGATGCACACACGAGATTCTCAGTATTTCAAATGAGGTTACCCTAGTTCGTTCCATTTTCAAGCAGATTAACTGTTAAAATTCCGGCGAGCGCGCAGAACGTTCCGCGCCACAAAGCGGCGCTTGTCATTTCACGCGATTCTTTTTGCAAACCAGGCGAAGTTCGTGACATTTTCGCGGTACAATCAAGGAAATGGCCGCTTTGAGAGCACGCGAGGATTATCATGGCCGGCTCTCGTGCGCGACATTCAAATGGTCCGCTTATGACGAGCTTTCGGGGATCTGGAGATAAAAGGGAGGGAAAAATGTTTATCGCCAAGTGGAATGGCACTATTGTGGAGGATAATCGAAATAGCTCTGTGTATTGGAGATACGTCAGAGGAATTTATGGGAACGTGATGAACGAGACGAACGAGATGAAGATTTTGATTAAAGCTGGACAGAAAGTAATTACAAAACATCGTAATTCCACTGACCTCTCGGCTCAATTTATAGGAGTACGAAGCATACGATGCTTCTCAGAAGGAATTATGGAAAACGAGTTGAGAGAAGGTGAAAGCTGTGGATAGAATAATTGGGACACGTTTCAATGTGCTTTGCTAATGGGCACTGCTGAATTTCATGGAAATTTTAATCCCTGATTTATCATTATGTATAGAGATTCGTGGAGCATTTTGGATTTTATATTCTACGATTTAAAACTCGTAAGCCGCTGGCCATTTCAAATTATACCCCACGATATAAAGCCACACAGAAGATCGAAAACGCTTTCTCAATCCGGAATCTGTGTCACGAAACTTCGTCCTCGGCGATTTCCAACGATTTCCCCAGATCCAGTAAACTATTGTTTCCATTTGGACAAGAAATCCTCGAGAACGTAATCTGCCACAAAGAATTTAAGATGATCCAGACTCTTTCTCTGTTTCCCATAAGCTCAGCAAGGCTCGCTAATAATAACAAAAGAGCTCGTAACCTTTCCTGTTTGTGCTAGCGACTCGACAGATCTCTCCAAGCTAAGAACTTTGAATCCAAAGCTGAAAGGGCCATGAATCGTTAAGAATTCCTATTTTCCGCGTAAGCTTGAAATCGCGTGGCCCTTTGCTGTGATTGTTAAACCCTCTGCTAAAAAACAATACGTACCAGCGCCCGCGAGAGTTAAATATCCCCTGGAAGTGTATCATTGAATAATTAAATAAGAAACTCTTTACCAAGGACTCGCGTCTATTCAGGAAGAAGGTTGAAAGCAGTTCCCGCTATAGTGCTCCGTTTATTGCGCGGAGAAATGGTGGAACACGCTGGGACTAATCGCTAGGAGGGACCAGAGAAACGGTTTCACGGTCTGAGGTATGAAAGTACCAGGTTTCTTGGAAGATCTTGCCGTGTCTTGCTCGGCTTAATGTTACTCGCTGACGTGACTTGAATTACTTTCTACAATTTTATTCTCCCTCCGTGTGGTAATTTATGGACACCCTTGCCGATGAAGGTTCTTCCTTAGGGCCAAAATGTTCACTGGGTGTCCCTTCAGCGTGGCTTTCGTGGCCGAAAGTTTTGTTGTTTGAAACATTATGTGAGGAGGTCAACAGAATGATAATTTTAAAAGGGTAGTAATAAGTGAAGTGTGTAGTTTAATTTTAGGTTCCTCCTTATTCAAGGATAATGTATAGTTTCTGGATGACGGTCCGCTTTCGAGGAAATTTATTTTGAATTTTTGTGGGAACGTAAAGTGTAAGAAGGCAAGGGAGACAGATCGTGTATGGTCTGGCGCGATTAAGAAAGAATTATTTATATATCTTTGTAGGTTCACATAGATGCCTTATCTCGAAAATGATTTCGTGTAAGAATTATTCAGACCACTAGGAAGTTACAGAAAGATGTAGAAATTAGGTAGCAATGTAATTAAAAATTCTCAAGTTATACAGCGGATAAAAATGTTACCAATTTTCGATATGTTTTATTTTTGTGATTCTTTAGCACCAGCTTGTAACTGTTGTATGCATTGAATATACATATTCAAATGGAGAATTTAAAGCTGTATAAACCCCAGTTAAAGTTGTATTTATTTATCTAACAAAAGTTTAACAAACAAAAGTTTTATATGGGATTGAACGGGACAGCTCATTGTTAGGGCCGACATTGTTTACACCTAAAAGTAAAAGGTGCCCCCACAAAATATTACATTTTTTATTACTTTTTAAAAGTGGTAACTTTTTGTCGGATTTAATGTGCGTTGTTTTGTTTAATGATGTGTTATCGCGTTTTTTGTTTCTTAGTTAAATAAATTCAACTTTAACTGGGTTTTATAAGCGTTATAATTTTCCACCAGAATATATATATATATATTGGGTACTTGCTGCAGTTTAGAGTTGATAGAACTAGAGTGGATTAAAAATGGTAACTTTTTGTCTTCTACTGTATATTTTTTTTTCTCTTTCCAAATAGCATACATTTATTTTCCCTGTATCGAATATATCGGCTTCAAATTAGTCAATTTTTCGTAGGCGGAATTTCCTTAACTCCGGACAGTCTCTAATACTGGTCATTAGCTATATCTGTAAGATTAAAAACGCTACCGAGCCGTCATTCTGCGTAAACCGTAGAGGGGATAGAAAAACAACAATTGCATTCAGACGCGTTTCAGAGCGTGTGCACAGCTAAGGAAATTGATTTAATACAGTGGGTGGCCAAATTATTATACTCAAAAAATTTTAGTCAAATTTTGGGATGATTTTAAAACTGATTTAAGCGATTTAAAAAATCTGAAATTGGCAACCAAAGGTTCTGAAAGGAAAGTTTCATAGCTTTCCAAAACACTCATGAAAATTTGTCTATGGTCATGAGTTCGCAAGTTATACCTGTAGCTGTTCAAAGCGAAAAGTACCTTTATTGCTTTGGTCGCGAAGAATTCGGTCAATAAAAATCACACAACAAACCCCCCAAAAAAACAAAATTGAAGAAAAACGTTCCGGAAAAATTTTTTTGGCCCGTGCATACGTTCCAGCTAGGCAAAAATTTCTGAAACTTCGTTTCCTGCGCTTCATCGCGATAAATCCGTATTGTAATGGATGAAAAATGAAATTTGAGTCCTTGATTCAAAAACTAGAAACTTCAAGCGTTAAAATGCGTTTTTTTTTAATATTTTCTGCGACCATATTTCGCACAGATACGGCCATTCCATCGCTTAAACTTTCGAAATTTGAAACAGTTTTGTTTGAGTATAATAACTTGGTCACTCACTATTATTTCTCTCTTCTTAGTTGAGAAAAACCTTAAGCGTCCAGCATTAGAGAAACTCCCTCTATACGTTACTGTTAAATAATTCCTGTATCTAAATTCGCAAAATCCGAATCGTACATAAAGAGCACAAATTAAAAACCAATCTTAGAAGAACTATTGCTTCAACATCCCCCCAATTCTATCGACACAAACGTCATTCAAGCAATCCTCTGCCTCCAGCAAGCACACGCTAATTGTACCGCGTTAAATTAAATTCAGAGAAGAAGAAGAAGCGCCGTATTGGAAAGTGAGAAGGGCTGGCGTTCATTTTCACCGATACTGACAAGCCAATAACGAGGAGAAACGTGAACGAGAGCGAGGGATCGTGAAGGGCTGCTTCCTGTAGATTACAATGAAGAAACAGTATCCTGGTAAGTCGAAGTTATTGGACACACGTTTATTTGATTCGCGATATAAACGAACAGAGGGGCAGGCGGGAAAAACAAACGCCTCTTTGTAAATCGATGCAATTTATTTTCAGAATGTCCGACGGAGAATCAGAGCCGACAGGGGAAATGGCGTTTGCATCGGTTGCATTCGAGTCCGCCACGTGTCTATAGCTTGGTAACGGAATGCGCGCGGCTCGCATGATAAATTTATGACAAGAAAGGAGAGAACTATCCCTTCTGCTTTTTTTATTGTGATTGTTTCTGGCTCGGTCGTTGCTTCCATTCTATTTTCTCCCTCTTTGGAGGAAGGTGTGTGACGGGAGAAAGCTGTGGTCGAGCGACGCATGCTTCGACGTCTATTCCTGACAAGATTGAAAAAGAGGTCAGTGCTCCTTGAACGAGCTGTTTTATAATCTTCTTTGTCGAAAAGCGTGGCAAGATGTTGTTATATTTTTCTGTTGTTCCTCAGGGAACAGGGAAATTGAAATGAACATAAGAAGGAGAAACAGAAAACTGTTTGTTCTTAAATGATTTTACTTTGACACGATCCTCTGTATGCTTGTTTGTTTGGTGTATGATTCAAATCTGGCAACTCAATTTTCACCCACTTTCACCAATCCATTTGTCTTTAAACTTTGCAGGCGTGCGTAGTTTGGATGACAATACAATATTTTTTAAAAAAAGTCAAAAATAAAAAATATAAAAAAATGTATAAAAATCCACAAAAACTAAAAACTAGAAAATAAAAAAATATAAAGAAAAATGTATGTTAAATAATTTTATTTTAAAAGTGCACTAAAAACTGAAAAACATTTCTTTTCTTTTACTACAATTTCGATGGTGATATGTAACTTTAAGTAAAATCATACAAACTCTGTGATTATCCTGTAGAATTGTTCGAATCAATTGTAAAGAAAAAGGATAATCACAGAGTTTGTATGATTTTATTGAAAGTCACATATCCTAGTACAACATATATTGTAGTACAACAAAATAATTGTTTTTTAGTTTATAGTGCATTTTTAGCATAAAATCATTTAACATAAAATTTTGTTTTATATATTTATTTGTGCAGAAGATTTTGCAGAAAAGTTAAGGCTGCGGCCAAAGAAATTGTGGACTTGTGGATTTAATTTTGTGAGTGGAGATAAAGCATTCAAATTTGTGCAAGTTATTTAAAAATATGCGCAAACTTACGAAGTTGAATAGTGTGCATGTTAATGAAGAAAGTGGAAAGTAGGAACCAAAATTAAGATAATGGACAATTTGTAAACACTACCCCTAAATTCTTAAATTCAAATACTTTGCCAAATTGCCACGGTTCAGGCGTTACTGACTCGAATTTTGAAACATTATTAACTGAAAGACAGAGTCCCCACCGTAATTTTGTCACGGAGATTTACCCATTTCAGTTTCTACTACCTGTTGCAGAGGACCCCGTATACAACCCTCTAAAATTTCAAATTTCTACTTATAAATGTATCATTACTTTTACGGGGTACGTTGCACCATTTCTGGCACCAATTTTTAAACATTAATAGCTACAAAACGAAGTTTCCACCGCAATTTTAGAACAAGCTTAAAAACACTGCCTTGCCTTTTTACATTAGCATTATTATGATTTTCTGTTTCTCTGTTTTTGTTTATGAATTTCTGTTTTTGTTTCTTTTTATGATTTTCTGTTTTTGTTTTTTTTATGATTTTTTGTTCCTGTTACCTTTTATCATTTTCTGTTTCTGTGTTTTTTTATAATTTTCTGTTTCTGTATCTTTTTATAATTGTCTGTTACTTCCTCTTCTATTTCTACTTCCAAATTATATTCTTCATAATTTGTTGAATGTGCGTGTAATAAAGGCGTAATAATAAATAGCAATAATAATAATAGTAATAATATCTTCATTACACTTGACTTTCGTTCTATTTCGTTACGCAGAACCACCCACTTCATTTTCTCCTACCTGTTGCCGGGCGCCCTGTATATAACCCTATAAAACCTAAAATGTCCACCCGTAAATGAATCAGAGAGCACAAATCATCGCAGAAGAAAGTCAACCTAAAGATACCATTCACGTTTCCAAACCCCCAGCGATCCAGGAAATAAAATCCACTCGGATTGCACACCCGTTAAGTGAGGTTGAAAGCAACACTTTGAAGTTGAACGCAAACAACGAGTAACGCGAAGAGTAAATTCGTTATCGCCCCGAGGGCGTATCCCAGCAAAGAAAACTCGTTACGACAAAGGGATCCCCTTTTCCAGCCACCTCTACCGGCCGATCTCATTACGGCGAAGGGCTGAGACCTTGGTCGTTCCTCGGCCGAGCTTACGGGCGGAAACAATGCACGCGGGAAATGGACTAACATCGGCGTAAAAATAGCCGCGAAATGAACGGGCACGCCCGTTCCCGGCGCCGCGCCGGAACGTGAAAAGCACTGGCTACGATAACGAATCATGGCTCGGGATGCAAAATAAAAGTCACGAGAGAGTGGATAAAGGCGTGGAAAAAAGTGTATTTTCGGTGAACAATGGCGCCGGGGAACAATTCATCTGCCAAATAAGCCAGCTTCGAAAGTCACTGCTATCGCGCGGCGTTTCCAGAACGATTCGGGTATCGAATCGGTGCACATGTGTGCCGGTAACGCCGGAGGGATAATGAATTCGTTGGGAAGCGTGAAGGTGAAGGGAATGATGCTGGATACGTGGTTTCAAAAAGGAGGAACTTGAGAAATTCATTTGGCAGAGAAAGACGGTAATGGAGAATGACGGTAGCTATTAATGTTTAAAATTTGTATAAATAATTTCTTTCACTTTCGGCTAATTAGTGGTTGGATTTTGGAATATGGAGACTGATGAACGATGATGGGGGTCCTTTGAAGATTTGTAAATTGTGGTAATGGATGCTTTTAAATTTTTGTGAAACGTGATAATTTTTGGGGAAAGTGAATTTGATATCTAAAGTACGAGGAAATTAAGGGGGAGCCCTATTTAGGACGCTAAGAATAAGCTGATTTTGAGGAATCTTTTTCTAAAGAAGTGTATTTTAGTTCACATTCAAACAAAAAAAATTATTTTTTACGTTACAAAGTGTTCGGTAGAAATGAAGATATATAAACACGTTCGTTAGGACTCGCGCGCCGGAGTTGCAAATTGGCGATTTTAAAAACCAAGAATTTTCTTATCTCTAATATGATTACATTGTCGATGAACCTAAGACATTGATAAATAAATGGAATTGAACAATACTTTTTCCATAAATAGTACGAAATATCTTGGGGCAGAATCGTATTTTTTTGTTTCAAGTCTCACCAATTTGCCAACTTTTAACTTTTTTTTCGTTTGTTAGGCTCATCGCCAATGTAATTATACTAGAAATAAGAAAACGATTGGGTTTTTTATTTCAAGGAAGAAATGGGCCCGCCATTACAATCGCCAATTTGCAACTCCGGCGTGCGAGTCCCTACGAACGTGTTCATATATCTCCATTTCTACCGAACACATTGTAATGAAAAAAAAAATTTATTACTTGAATGTAAAGTAAAATACGATGAAAGTTTGGAAAAGATGCGCTCAAAAGTTTCTTAGAAAAAAATTCTCCCCCCTTAAATGTAGACTTGAAACCAAAAGAATCGGACTGCGTCAAAAACCGTCGACTATGAATAATCTGTTGGACACTGTACAGATTTCACGCTCCCTTGAAAATTCTTGTAGTTGAAGACGTGTGAAATATCGCAGCTTTCCGTTTGCGTACGGCTGTTGTCACGCTGAATTAAGTTCTAAGCCCCGCGCGAAACACTCTGCCACGTCGTCCAGCAAACACTTCCTGAGAAGGGGGTGGGAAAACACCATCAAGCTAATCCTTGAACAGAGCACTAATCACTGGAAAGAATTCCCCTTAATCTCCATGAGACGTTGCCCGTTTCATTAGATAGCGTTTTCGCGTGTTTGCCTTGCTGTACACGTGCCCCTCGACAGTCTTATTGTTATTTCCCAGAGAGCTACAAATCTAGAAACTTATTTAGCGAAGAACGTCAGTATTCAGTTTGGCTTAATGGGACAATTTTTAACGTAATAATAACAGAAGAAGTACTTTGCGAAAATTTCTGAAAATCTTCCAGTCGAAATTTATTAAATATTTCCATAATTTTCTTCTCAGCTGATTACATAAGTAATGAGGTGTTCACTTATTAATTAACATCAGACTAGTAGACTATAACGAAGAACGTTATTTTAAAATTTAATTCTTGTATATGGATACCAAAATTGCCCACGAACAAAGCAGACAGTGCAAGAGGTGGCCATTAAAGTATCAGCGCCAACGAGGGCCACAGACGAGACGATTTACCGCTTCAAATCAGATTACGATAACTAATTTCACGGAGGGTCCGTTTATCGGTGGACGCACGGCGAAGCGGCCATTTAACCATCGATAGGCCAGTAATATGACGTCGAGCGTCACGTCGACGACCGTGAAGTGTAACGATCCACGGATTCCCATTATACTGCCATTTAAAACCATCACTGGATCGGGGCCCCGCAAGGAAAACACAGAGTAACGGGATAAAAATAGAATAGCCTATGAAATAGAGAGAAAGAAAGCGTGGCTGTGAAAAGGGAAACGACAGTTTCGTCGATGTCCGCGTTCGTAGACTGAAAGGAGGGTAGAAAAGCCTCTTGATCTGGGTGTGCTCGTAGTGAGTAAAGAAATTAACGAAGAAGAAAGTAAAATTTATATAGAGATGCATACAAAAATGACTGCTGATTTTATAATTAACTTTAAATCCAGTGTACAAATACTTCACTCCAAAGAATCTCATGAAGCCTCTTTCAAACTACCCTTAATACAATTTTCAACGACCTCTTATCCAGAAATTAGAAAGCCCCAAGTCGTCCACCTACAATTCAAAATAATCAAGCCATACTGCACCCTTCTGAACCTCCCATTTCCAGTAACCCAGCAAACAGGTCTGCCAATCGAGCCGCCATTTCCGTGGCACCGCAATTGAAGAAAGGGAATAGCGGGCAGGCCAGACACCCGTCTCCAAAAACGAAGAGACAGAACCAAACACAAAACGGAAGAACCACGAGGGTAGAAGAGGTCGGGTAAGGGTCGGGGGAGGGTGCAGGCACGCTCGATGGAGGAAGGAGGGAGAGAAGGAGCGCGGGGAAATAGATATGGACGAGAGAGCAATGAAGCTGGATAGGTGGAGGGGGTGGTTGGGGGTTGGAAACCGCGTCGGTCCAGGGATGATCCCGGCTGTGTCTATTTATACGGGCCAGGGAAGCAGCGCAGCTACCTGTTGGCTGATTGTGTACAGTAGGGCGCGCGTCACCCCCTACCCACACCAGCAACCACCACCACCACCACCACCAGCGAACAGCCGAGTTGGCTGGGTGACCAACGCCGCCGAGCAACAGGGGATGCCTGTAGCGTGCACACGTAGACGGGCCAAAGCGGATCGACGAGGGATAAAGCTGGAACTGGGCCAGCGGCACGGTGGAACTGGGTCAACTCGATGCTACCACCATCGCCCATAACACGCCGCGTTTCACCCCAGACGAGGTGTTCTCATGGCGTGTCTGGCTGGCTGAAAATTCACGGGACCTGCGCGTACCACCCCCGGTGCTCCTTAGACTCATCCCCCGCGGCCGACGAGATCCGGCTTCAGAGGGCTGCTTTGGAGCGACGGGGTAGAGTTCAAGGCGGCCAAGGGAGTTTTCAATGTGTTGGTCTCACCACCGTGGGCGGTTGGAATTTTTTACGATTTTTTTTAGGTTTGTCTGAGATTCAGGGAGATGTTTGATGGGGTTAATTTAGATTCTGATTAATTTAGGGGTGCTTTAAAGCGAGGGGATCAAGTTCAAGGAAGATAAGAGAGGTCGGAATGTGTTGTCTCACTGTGGGAGGTTTGAATTTTTTTAGGGCTTTCTTTAAATTCAGGGAGATGTTTGATGGGGTTAATTTTGGTTTAAATTAATTCAGGGGGTGCTAGGGAGCGATGGGGTCGAGTTGGCGGGCAAGGGAAGTCTGACTGAGTGTGTTGGCAACAACAGAAGGTTTTTATATATTTTTGACATTTTTTCATAATTTTGTATTGTCATCCAAACTACGCATGCCTGCAAAGTTTCAAGTCTATTGAATACTTGAAAGTGGGTTAATATTGAGTTTTCAGATTTGTAAAATTTCCACTATTTGTAGTAATTTTGTATTAAAATCCTCTGCTTGCTAGTGCTGTCTTTGCAAATGAATTTCAATGTAAAGTTTTAACACGTGCTTAGTTGATGTATGTCTGATCATATATAGAGGCTTTCTACTTGCCCTTCTGAATTTGGAAGCAATTGAATTTCACAGCAGTTTACCTGTTACTTTTCCAACTACGTACAGTCACTTTACTTATGAAGGCATGGGCTAAGAATATTCATTTTTAAAAACATGTAGGCATTTAAAAAATTCAAATTAATATGTCTGTTATGTCCTGCATACTTTCATCGAGAAGAAATGAATCTCGCAGCGTTCCACCAGAGATTAAACAAGCTTAAAACAGTAAAAGTTTTAGACCTCCATTATTTCCTTCAAGAATTTGGAAACAATGTTTTCTACAGAATTTATATGAAGTCTCTGTCTATTAAAAATTAACAGAATCTCTCCTACTACTACAGTAAAAATTCCAAAATCTAGATTCTAGAAACGTAGAAAATAACAATTTTATCCCCAACCAATCAACTTCGTTAAAAAAATCATTAAAACCATCAGCCACGAGTAACAAACAAAATTACATTTCCCAAGAGCCAATACCATAAAACTGTCCTCTAAATGTACATCATATTTGCTGAATTTACATCGATTCACTCTACCTCGAAAATTGCACTCCGCTAAATTGCAATTAAATTACAAAATATTAATCGAGTTCCTTTGACCTGTAACGACACAGAAACCAACTATACTTGTCAAAGCACAGAGTTATTACCATCGTGTCTTTTATTGAAACGTTTAATAAAATCGTAAACACTCCTTCATCGTCTGACGATCTACCAATGAGATGCACGCACGACTCTCCAAATTCGCATCCCCTATCGACTGGAAAATATCGTAATCGGGCATACTTAATTAATGGTCGATCATCGGCACCATTCCCGGCGTCTATTTCAAGATTGATTCTCCATCGATGAAAATAAGCGTGAAGGACGCGTCACGGCCTTCCATCGTCCTAATAAACTGTGGATCGTGCATGGATCACCGGCGTTTTCTGAATGTCCGGCCATCAAGTGAGCAGTCATGGGTAAAATGGACGGCAACCAATGCTGCTTCTCGAGGATACGAAAATCGAAGCAGGCGAGAGAGTTTCGTGACGTGCATCACTCAACGTGGCCGAATATTCATGAACCATTGGGGCTAAAGGGAGAAATACATGAACACCTAATGGACTTCCTACGAGTAGATAATTCGAACACTATGAGTGATTAGTGTTTATTGTATAATGGATACTCATTTGCTTTGTAATGATAAATGAAGAGTCCATGGAAAAAATGTTCATAAATTAAAATTGTGATGTTAGTATCATGTGTTACAGCTTCGGGGAAGCTATCAAACTTTAATAAGTGGAAGAAACGGGCACAATTCTGAAAAATTAAGGACCAAGCTGTGTCCGTGAACGAATATTTGTTCTAAAATTTTTACTGTTATAAAATTTATGAACGGAATTTGTATGAATATTTAATGTTCTTAAACAGATTGAGAGATCCACTATAAAAAAGGAGAGTATTAAATTTTGGATCGTGTATAGTGGCTGAAGTTTATGAAGTTTATTTTCCAAATAATGAAAATTTTAGTTCTTTCCTCTGGTTACGAGTTTCAGAGTTACCTCGGTGTAGAGTTCTTTGATTTCAAATTCTCGTTCACATTTCCCTAAATGCGAATTCTACGTAATCTCCACTGATTTTAAAGTACTTCAGAAAAGAACTGGTAAATCTCTAGAATTTTTACTAATAATGAATGGGTTCTCTGACACCACTAAATCTTCATTGTATTAAAAAAAAAAGGTAATTAAGAACTGGCAAAGTTACTTTGAAAAGTGCTTTAAAGGCGCTTGTCAAAACTTTCAATTTCATCCAATATTCTTTTTCTATAACCTTCAAACACCTTTCTTCAATTCTCCAACCTTCACCACCCTCAAAATTATTCTAAATAGCTATAATAATCCCAACAGCCATTTCATACCCCCAGAGACAAAAGACTTGCAAAAACCCAGGGACATTTGAACCCACCAATTTCTCGGTTCAAGCTACCCCATCACCCGCCATTACCCACCACTCGGGCCATTCGCAAACAATCTACCCTTGCTCGCGGTGTGGTTCATTAAAAACACTTGGAATCCAATTTGCGTGACGGGGATATAATAAAAATAACGCTCGGGCGTAATAATAAAAATAAAAACCAGAGGTAGAGGGGGCGTCCATTTAAATTGAATTAAGCGAGGCCACCAGCGACGCCCAACATTCAACGATCCAGCGTGGCTTCTATCTAAAACACACCGCAATCCGCGATTTATTTCTTGATAGACACAGCAGCTCGCGATATCGCGCCCAGGATGGCATGGCTGTCGATCGAGCCAGCGGAACTATCTGCTCGATATTGTATTTACGTCGGAACGAAGGGGTGGCGCGTCTTGCAGTCTTGAGGCGCTCCTCAACGAGCAACAGACCGGCGGGGAGGGTCGAAGAACGAGATATCGCGAGTTCGGGCGAGGGAAGGTGAGAGGAGCCAGGCTCGACAGGTTGGAGAGTTGGCAGAGAGCCTGTACAATGCAGCCATTGTACCAGGAACTCCATTAGCGACTGGCTGCGCACAGGCGTGGGGGGGGGGGGGGGGGTGAGTCGAAGGGGATGAAAAATTGGAGCGAGACAATGAGTGGTGGAATCATAGAAAGAAATTTGCCTGTAACCCCTTGGAGGGTGCTCGTACGTGCGCCATCTTTCGTGGCGTTATTTACTGCGGGTTCAGTGAGATCGCGAGGGATGACGGGAGTCGCGTGTCCTTGGATTCTTCGGTAATTGAACGAAATGGGTTTTGGATGATGGGAAGGGAGATTGTTTGTGCAGGTGTTTGGTTGTGGGCTCTGCTCTTGTAAGTGGAAAAAAATGCTGGAGTATTTGAGAAACTGGGGTTTGGGTGCTTTGATAGGTGAAGTGGTGCTGGAAAGGGTTGTGTAGTAATTTAGGTGATTAGGAATCCTGATACCTATCTCCTTTTTCTGTTGTGTAATGGATGACGATTTTTCAATTTTGTGATAACCGGAGGGGAAACTGATAATTCTAAAATTCTCACTCATAGTTTTAAAGGGCTTTCCACTGCGACGCCCTGATAAAGTACCGCTGATTGGAACTTTTTTTGACACAAACAGAATGTGTTTACTAAAATGAGGTTCCCTCTATCTAATTATACGTGTTTTGAGATTACAAAATAATTTTTTTCACACTTGTATAATGCTTGCTTGCGTTAAAATAGGTGGGTGTAGTATGCGCTGTAAAAAAAAAGACGCCTGGACTGCGGACTCGATTTTCGAGCAATCGTGTGTCTGAAATAAAAACCCAAAATATTTGTAATCAGTATGACTGTCGCTATGACTGTCGACCATAAGCTGATTTTTGACACTTTATATGTTTTCCAAAACTTAGAATACTAATCGTGGATATTCGAGGAATATCTCTGTTTTTTCAATTACCGAAATAGCCTACAATCTATATAGAAAATAAATACCTTTTCTCCAAAGCCGACTTATGAACTATTCTTTTCTCAAAATATTATATCAGAACAACAACTCTGTAGATGTTTAGCTTCTAATATTGAAACTTGTAAAAGTTACAATTTTTTGAAGATTGTATCGTTTTTGTCGACATATGATAATCTAGATTTTTTTACATAAACTGTGATGAAATCTGAATAAATAAAACTATTGGTAAAACATTCTAGGGACCTCGAAATTAACCCATGATTTTTTCATAACGATTGGATTCTTCAATGTATTAATATAGAGATTTCAAATTTAAATGAAGCTCTGCTTTTCGAAGTAATTTCGGGCATATAAAAACGACTGAAATTCCAAGTGCTTTCTCCGTCGCCACGCACTGGACTTGCAGAGAATTCCATGTAGTTGTCACTAGTGTTGCCAACATCTTTGACAACACCCCATTGTATAGAACATGAAAGGGCATTACAGGCGCTGTGGTCAAACAATCATTAGCAGTCAGCAACAGCAACCACAGAAGTTCAATCGGCAATTAATAGTTGATCGCCAACAATTGAACTGTTCCTCTTCCTATGCCTCTCAGAGATTGCTGAAGCTCTGAAACGGCGTTCCTTAACCCTTCATCCCCCCAGACTAAATTACCTGTGTGTCGGATGTCGGTCTATTTGTTCTTAAATACGGAAGCAAAAGATTCTTTGCTATTTGTTTAAAGAATTTCAAAATGAAAAGGAGAATTTCGAGTTTCTAATAATCCTATAATATCTGAGAATATTTTTGGCCACTTTACTATAAAATAAATGGCCGCTTCTCTAAGGACAGTATAGATACGTTTTGCGTCGCAATTAAGGGCTTAATTGAATTTCTGCTAAGTGAATGTCGTTTAAGAAGAACAGCTTGTAACGTAGTGTAAATGGCTTGGTTTAAATTTAATTTATTAACTGGGACCTCGTGGCCGTTATTGCTCCCCAGTGAATACCCAGAACTTCTGGATTGTTCAGGACCATGCAATTTTAGTGCTAACTACTTCTGATATGAGTCACCCTCCCTCACCATTGATCGAGAATTTTCATTAGCGACATTTTAATCGAATTCTGGAATAATGGCAACCATTTAAAGTTTTACCCAGTTTTACTAATCACGCAACAAACTCGAACAAAAACAGTACTTAATGTTAAATATTTTGAATTTTCAGCTTGTAATTTCGTACTTCAGATTGTCATTCCTTCCCACGTTATTCTCATAAAATTCATTTGCAATAATCGAGGTACTAAATCTCATAAAAGTTCTGCGCACTGCATTTTCTCGCGGCTATTTACGCTGTTGAAGTTGTAATTAGTTTTGTAATACTGTGATTACATGCAAATAACCCACACTATTATATTTAACTTATTATATTTAACTTCGTGTAAAATTGTGCGCGATTATGTAAATTGATAGACCACTTCAACGTAGAATAGCGAAAGGCCTCTTGAGACCGAGGGCTGACTATAAACGATCTCTACTACTTGAACTCTAAATCTACTTTTCACAGAAGCTATGATAGACTAAGCCTGATTTGAATTTTAAGAGAAACGTAATTTCTATTTGCTTCGGTGTAATTGTCTATATTCCTTAACCAGTTTAAAAATATAAACAATGGTTAAATATAAACGTGGTGGACTGCAGTTTGACAATAACGGAATACTCTGATAAATGGGAACTATTCCAGCTTGGGTTGGAATAATTTTGTGAAAGGGGGAAGAATGTCCAGTGCTGTGGCTGGGAATCTTTATGACAGAGATATGCATACAGAAGTGCATACGTACACATAAAAGCATTCTTCGGCCAGTATTCAGCATTCTAGACGATCCAGAGGAACGTTTCCCAGATTATGCAGAAATATATTCCATCGTACTCGTGCCACTTGATTTAAAAATGAAGAACATAGGAACCCCGTGGTTGGTGAGAAATAATGCCAACGTCGACATCATTATACCATAAATAAAGAGATACATGTACACAATTAACCCTTCAGTTGACCAAAAGTTCTCAATACTCAATTATTAATAGGAAATAATATATCAGAGTAATTTCATCACCACGAACTACAAATATTGTTATTCTCATGAAATTTAACCCTTAGACGACGAGCCCTGGGTCCATTTTGACCCATAACATCATTCCACTCACACAATTTTCATAATTACATTCTAATCTCGTCATCATCCAAAATCCTCAGTTTTTTAAATCAGCCATTTTAACAAGTAACACAAGTAGTTTCACTTGTGTCAAAAATAATAATAAAATAAGAGTGCAAAATTGATTTAAGCCATTACTCAAGAGACAACCTAAACACTAACAAATAAATGAGCTACAAATCGCTGCAAATAAATCACTTGAAAGATTGAATAAATCCAAATCTAACTCAAACCAGCTAACGTTTCTCTGAATGGGGTCGAAAATATTCACAGACTGGGGCTTCTATCGATTCAAAGGAACGGCGCGCGGTGGAACAAGTGATGGAGGAAATGGCAATGGCAGGTTGGCCTTCGATTTACGTGAATCGAACGCGAAACGTGAACCATTCGGACATCTTTTGCACGGAGTGTGACGCAAACGACGTCCCTCAGACAGAGGCTGGAGCCATGCACTCTTTCAGTGTAGCTGGCAGAATAATCTGAGGGTGGACGATGCACAGTGGGGCATTTGCATAAAAAAATGCGTGAAAAAGTCTCTTTGTAAGAGTATTCCCATAATCTAGCCCTCAAAGAGTCTCCAGTTCTTTTGCAACCGATTGCATCCTCTTCCAGTGACCCTTGAACTCCTGGAGAACGCGAGGAATTCGAAGGGGATTGGTGTAACGTGTCCTCGAAGGCAAACGTAAGAATACTTTCCCTGGAAAGCATAGAAGTCGTTGTTCTATGTAAAGCACTCTGAGCTTTCTTCTGGTTGAAATTCAAGAGTCCTGAGGAATAAACTTGGAGTTCGTGGAGAGATTCGATACGGAGGATTTGTGAATATTCTTTCTCAATTAATTAATGCAAGTATTCTTGAAGAAGTTTTTTTGTATTGTAAGTACAGTGATTTGGAAGGAGAATTTTCTGATTACATTTGGAATGAAATTTGAATTAGTCGCACCCCTTTGGCTCGAGACTTTCTGAAGAATAAAAAGTAAATATTATTTATTGGTGTTCAAATAAATTACGACACTCAAGCCACTAACTCATAAAAGCAGTAGTCTAGGTGTTATTTCAATCAGCCCTTCTCTCGCTAACTAACAAGGAACAGTCCCGAAATGGCAATTGCCGATTCTGATAAAGCTTTAGTATGATATGGTCTCGTGAAAATATTTTTGATACGTATTTTTTTTATCGGTCATCGTCCATGTTGAAGGGATGAAAACAGCCCCCAAAGTTGGAAGTCGATAAAATATTTTCACGCACGTCCCGAAAACTGTTTACATAGCGGAATTCATCGTGTAAAAATACACAATTTTGCAATTCAAAATGTTTGCCTGCACGAAATAGTTTTCGAAATATTCAAGAATATATGTTTTCTACCCTATTTTTAGGGCTGTTTTCGCCCCTTCAATAAAGCCATTGGCCGATAAAAAGTTTCGTCAATTTCAGCTTTCGACTTTTTAGAACTGTTCCTTATTATTTTTCGTGGATAACTTTTATAATAAAAATAACCACCTCCCTTCTCCACACTTTATTGCGGGAACGTTGCAGAACCGTTGCTACACATTGCAATGTTGCAGGTTGCATTGTAATTTTACTGCAACATTGTGAAAACATTGCCGTGCAATACTGCAATGGCCACGTTTGTGTAATGTTTCGGGAATATTGCGCACATATTGCGGTACAATACTCGGTGAATATTGCGCACACATTGCCGTGGAATATTGCGCAGATACTGCGATACAAACTAGGTGGGGGGTTCCTGCAACAGCCACCACAGAATACAGTGTTACGTTGCACTCGCAACCTACGCGGGTCGTTTCCGCATCGTCGATCACAGAATATGGTCTTAAATTCCACAGGCAACCCCCGAGGGAATATATACGAACATGGACAATATGTGATATAAATAATTAATGTAAATGTTTACCGTAAGAAAATGTGCTGTAGGGGTACACGTCCCATATTTTCACGAGAACTACATTATACTACAATTTCACAAAAATGGGCAACTTACGCTTCAGGACTGTTCCTTGTTAATTTCTTCCAGAGTTGGGCATTCACTAAAAATAACTATTTAAATAACGGATCAAATAAAAGTTACTTTAACTTTAGATTATTTGAGGAATAAAATTAATTTTTTCACTTGTCTAGTAAAGCCAATCCAGAGTCAACTTTATTCGACACATGACGAATAACTTTTACTCGTTATTCGAGATTTAATTAATTTAATTATTTCGAAATTTTTATAACTTCTATCAAAACAAATGCATCATATATTTTCACGAGGACTATATCATTACTAAAGTTTCACCGAAATCAGCGATCGTCATTTCAGACTGTCCCTGATAAGAAGAAAAAGCAACTTTTGTTCATCTTCTCAATCGCTAATAAACGTTTCCCCTTTGATATCCCCGCAAACGACACAAGATTAGCCATGCATTCGCATGGAATGCATGCAAATCAGCCGACATTGGATCCCTGCGATCAGCATCGAGGTCTATCACGCGATAAAAGGGCGTTCTCTTCTATTTACGACTATCCTCCCCAGGAAATCGAGATTAACGAGCGATAGGGCCGCCGGCGAATCATCCAGGGCACTCTTCATTGGTCCCCTGTCGCGGATTTGCCGAGGAATTCGAAACGACGAGGGACTTAACCGCAGAATAATTCTCCGCGATCGCTTCTACCGATCGATATCGCCTTTGTTCTGGAAAACTTAAACCCCCGCGATTCTCGGTGCCCGCGGCGGTTAGTCCCGTCGAGGGGGGGGGGGGGAATATCTGTTTCTCTTTGACGTGGCACGAGAAACATGCCGGAATCGCTGCCAGCCGAATCAGATACCGTCCATAAATTTCGCGCGACCGAATACGCCGCGGCGCAGCCGATTGCTGCGGTAAAGAAGTCGCATCGACAGCATAAAGAGACGGGGGATATCGGTTTTCGATAGAGCGGCGTGGAAATGAATTCGCGTTGTAATCGGTGTATCGAATCGACGCCGGGACGCGTCCCTCTTCGACTTCGCGTCAATGGCGGAGAGCAGTGCCTCCACCAGGCTGCGGGATTCCTCGCTGCCATCTTTATTTCTGGCGATAGACGTGTAAGGGGATGTTTTCAGGTGTTCGCCTCCAGTTATTTTGGTTTGCAGATATGTTTCAGGGGACCGAAAAATAACCAATACGTGTTTCTTTATTTTGGTGGTTTTTCACCTCTCCTTGTTAGGCGATAGACGATAGGATTTTGAGAAAATAGCGCTAGGGGCGTTAAACTGAACGAATTAGTTATAATACACTGTTATGGTATGGTGGGAGAGATTGGAGGTTCGTTTTTTGTTATTTAAGAGAATTCTGAATTCTGATTAGAATTGTGAATTGAAGATAATCACTTTTGGTAGTGGGTAATGGCTGATTTGGTTATAAGGGGTTGCCACACCCTATGTTTGTAATTCTCATGGTCTCTCTAATTTGGCATATACAGGGTGTTCACACTAATAGTCCGTAAACATTTTTACCCGTTTAGGATACTGTGATGACAAAAGTTGTTAACTTTTATCTTTGTTGAATAGGCAACACAAAGCAACAAACATTTGTGAAATATTTTTTTGTAGGTACGCTAATATCATGTCTTTTCATAATATTGTAGGAGACATTAACAGTAATTCAACGAGTACAATAATGTCACGCTTTTAATCATAGTAATATTAAATTTGCAATAGTGGAAGTAGATCTCAATCACAGTTTCAGTAATAGTTATCCATACTGAACAGACTCTAACTACAGCTCCTCCTATTGCAAAATTTAATTAATAAAAATATTATATTACTATTATTTGAAAAAAAAACATATGTGTCTATTAAAAAAAAAACCCAAAGTGACTTAGTTTTTGTAATGAAAAAAAGTATTTCAGAAATCTTTATCGTCGTTCTATATTGCCGATTCAACACAGATAAACTTAAGTTAATAACTTTTGTTACCACCTTATCCTAAGCGATTCAAAAAACATGCAAAAAGTTAAACTGAACACCCGGTAGGTATTTGTTCCACTATAAAAGTAGAAGGTTATCTGTAGAAGCTGCTAGAAGTTTCTGAAATCCTACATTCATTTCTGTGTAACAGAGGCTAGCTGGCTTTCATTCTTCTTCTTTCGAACTAGTGCAACCTGTGCCCTTTACAACTTCCTGAGTAGATCATTTAACGAGCACATTCACTCAGCGACGCCTGAACCACCGAGTGTCTAAGAACGTGGGTGAGCTTTCTGTTTCAACAGGTGGTGGTCGAGCAAGAAGTAGCAAACACCAGCACCAGATTCCTCTATTGTAGCTTCAAACAGTAGCTATAATTAATGATTAACTGAAGTGACAATTTATATTTTTCTTGACAATTCTGAAGAACAATACCAGGTGGAAGGTACAGAACATATGAAACGAAGACTGGGTAATTTCTCTATAAGAAAAAAGCTTTTGGATTAGAAAAAAAGGTGAAACACTCCCAAAGGCAAGATGTCCTACGTCAGGAGTGGCGAACCTATGGCACGCGTGCCAGAGGTGGCACGTACGAAAATTTTGCTAGCACAACAATGATGGTGCTAACATTAATATATGTATATTAATCTAAAATAAATATTATATGGTTAGACACACTTACGAAAATATTTTTGGCCAGGTTTTACTACACGACAACGTGTATGTCAAATTATGATTTAATTCCAGAGATGGGCAAAAAATGATTCGTCATGTGTCGAATAAAATTGTCCTGGGTTAACTTTATTCGTCGAATAAAGACATTAACTGTGTTCGTCAAATAATCTAAAGTTGAAGTAATTTTTATCTGATCCTTTCCAACTCCGGTTAAAGCTTGTGAAAACTATATTAATTTTTAAAATTGCCACAATGAAATAATCCATTGATTAATTTTCTACTAATTTTTTCCCAATTAAAAGCTGCCCGGCACGTTAGGAATTCGATACATATTATTTATAAATTTTTGGCACGCGCAGATAAAAAGGTTCGCCTTCCTACGTCCTACAATTACTGTAAGAAGGATCACTCTATATCAAAATATTTATCTCCCCTTATTGTAATTTCTCTATTAGAAGTAGAATTAAACTTTCAAATGAGACTTTCATCATACTCTCCTGTTCAGCTCGAATCATCGATCATCGTTGAAGTTAATCGATACAGCAGCATCGTCACCTCCATTCCTTTGCCCGTGTCAGAAATGTAATTTCAATTTCCCCGGTCTCGCGCGCGAGCACGTGGTCTTGGGTTATGTAAAATTAATGCAGGGGATGTAGCTGTCTGCTGAAATGATCCTCGCTTACCATTTCCCCGAGAAAACAGCGCTAAGCGCATGAAGCTTAATCAATAAATACGACGACGAAGAAAACCACGGTTCGGAAATGGAAACAGGCCCCCGGGTTTATTATTATTATTATTCTTCATCCCACGAAGGGTGTCGTTAGGCGCGATAAGCCTAGACGAATTAAACACTGGTCCTTTTAAACCTTCTAGAGCCGTAATCTCTATCGTACTTCACCTAATCAGAGATTCAAAGAATTAATGAATAATTTATTCCCCAATTTCCCTAAAAAAAGGTAAATAAAATGATTAACAGATCGGTGAATTCAAGGTGGCCAAAATGATTGGAAATTATGAGTCCTTGGCACAATGAGTTGATAGAAAGTTAGTTGATTCCGTAGCTTGGAGCAAATTGGAGCGCCGAGAAAACACGTGATATCTAAGAAATTGGCTTTAGTTATTTATTGGAAGTGGGTCTGATAACTTTTCGAATTTTATGCCCCTCGAGCCTGTAACTCAATTTCGATCGCGTGCAAGGGACTCTAACTAAGGGATAGAAAAGGTGTAAGAATATAAACAGTATTATAAATGACACCCATATAAGAAAATGGGGTTGCCTCTATAAATATGACTCTTATAAAACAGCGCTTTCTTATCGAAGTATACTTTGCTTGAACTTTTATATACAAGGTTGCTGGATCTTATGAGTCACAGTTACTCGTCGTTTTCAGCGGTTGCAACATTGGGAAGTTAGTAATTTAATGAGCAGCTTTATCCGCACAATTTTTCTCCAACATTTGCAGGTTACCGGGGAATTGTCGTTCGACGGGGCTGCGGTCGAGGATTAATTAAATTCTGGGGAAGGAAGTTTCGTGGGAACACTTTTGGAACAACGTGTAAAGATTTAAAGATTCTTCCCTGCGAACAGTCGTTAAGATAAGACGGCTGAAACAAAGCAGCTTCGCGCTCTATTAGCAGCAAGTTACGTTGGTTCATTAAAAATTTAATTAAACGAGAATACATCGACGGGTTAAGCGAGGTTCTTTGTCACACAACAGTGTCCAGGTTATCTTAGAAAGTCCCTTTCTTCGCGTGCCATTCCAGAAAATTCGTCCTTCCTTTTAACTTCTTCAAGTATGTGAAACCTTACATGGAATATTGAAGAATGAAAGAACTTCTTCTGGGAGAATGAATGCGGAGGAAGTTTGTTGCATAATCAGTACGAGGTGATTTTTTTAGCACAAGGAGCGACGAGTTTGTCTTTCAACAAACACGCGGCCAGGTGATAATGGATTAACAGGTGAAAAATATTGTAACATTATTTTATTTATTTAAAGAGTTTATATTTTGTTCTAATTGTAAAATTGAATACTTTTTAGTCAGCTTCTTCTTAGGAATATTAATTACAGTATTAATTACATACACAGTGCCTTTAACAGATCGGAAAATAGGGTCATTCTTATAATTTTTCTTTTCATGTAATGAAATGTCATATTTAGAAATCAAAATATATACTTCGTTATATGTAAACTATGCTGTACTTATTCTCTTCAGAACGAAATTTGATATCTCAAGAAATGAAACCATAACAGAACTTTCTCCCAAGGCCTCTCCATAGTTACAACATTTGTGGTACCAAAAATATCTGAGAGATTACTGGACCGATATGAATAAAATTTTACACAAATATTCTTAAAACTATAATCACCAAAATTTATACAGAATAAGGTGTATACTTTGATTTTTAAATGTGACACTTCTTTATATGAAAAAAATCGTAAAAAAGACACTATTTTCTGACCTGTTAAGGGTTTGTAAACCTTGAGATTTTAAACCAAAAATTCCGATTTTGTGATTTTGCCGTTTTAGAGGCAGCAGAAGCAGTAGAAGTTCTACTGTACGCGCTGGGAATAAATGATTCTTGTATAATTTAAAAAACAAATATCTTATTATCATGTAAACTACACTTGAAATTTTAAACGCGTTCTTCTCAAAATGGATTTATCGATTACGGTGCCCACGATTTCTCGAAAATCCCTCCACCAATCTTTCTGCAACTTTACAGGCTTCTTCTCTAAAGATTTGTTTTTCCAATGCGCAGTTTTTATTTTATGGGCGACAAATGAGTTTTTTGGTACGAAAATCGATCATTTCACTTAAACCTCCCCAGGTAACTTTGAAATAAATCAATATTTTTGCACCAAAATATAATACAAAAGCTGTTAAAATATTCTTTACCTAAATATAAAAAAAATTTGTACAAAAATATGCACATAATTCTTCAAATACGTTCCCAGAAAATCATTATTTATGTACCTCCTCTACAGTATTGCAAATATTTATTGCATTACTCTACTGCCTCGCTTATTATTACTATTCAACACAGATAAACTTAACCGAGAAAAATATTATTGCATAAATGTGTAGTTCCCAGCTTGACCTGAATAAATTGGAAAAGAATCGTTTTATCAATCATATTACCTTGAATATTCTGCGCGCTACGTGTATTTGAGAGCGATGGAATAAATATTTGCAATTCTGTGTATTTATCATGAAATATAAAAATACATGAGTAACCAGTTAATTTCGGATGTTACATCGAGCCTCTGTGTGGAATATGCACGACGAAATATTTCCAGCATGTGTATTAATAGATAAAAGCACTTTACAACTTTGAGTTCTCGTCAGTTGATGCAAAATTCAGCGTCCGATTAATCACACGTAAAATATCGACGACAGAGAGATATGCCGTGGCAGTCGTTGGAAGGAAAGAGAATTCCTCGCTATGCGCTGGCGGGAGGGTTCGAAAATTGTGTCGCTTCGGGAGCGATGGTTAGAATTTCGAGTTTAATCGAGCAGCGGCGGGGAGGGGGGTATCGCGTTTCTACCGTGTGATAGTTTTTCTCGGTAAAAGCGTCTCGTGTTCCCTGTGACTAATTGAATCGGATACATTTCATCAGCGAAACGCATCCGCGGATTTTTGGCGAAGTACCTGCTCTGCAAATTCTCCAATTACAATAGAATTTGGAGCTGATAATGCTTTGGAACGTGCGGGAATATTGTTTTTTAAAACGAAAAACCTATTATCAGGGATTGAAAAAGTTCAGGAATTCTTAATTTTAAAAAAATTCTGGCAGAACTTATATGTTTCGTTTAATAACATATCTGTCCCTGTGGAATTTTTATTGAAAAAATGTTATCCTTAGGAACTTCTTTAGAAACTGTTCTCATGGAACAGATATTTTAGAACCTATATAATAAAAGGTCCATGAAAACATTTATATTGGAACATTTATTTTAAACAAGGTTCCATAAGATAAATTAAAGTGCTAAACTATTTGGTACTACTTTTATTTAACAATGTATTTGTTAATTGAGCTACGAGCAATAGCAACACTCATACAGATTAAGAATCTTTTCAAATTTTTCATTTGAGATAATCTTGAGCCGGGAAATCACCTGCGCCACGAATATACCTCTTTTTGTAGTTGTTACATAGACGGTATAACAAAAATTGCAACAAATTAAAAAAAATCTTTTTAATTTTTTTTTATACAATATAAGAGTTGCTTAATAAATTCCAAAAAGATTTATTTCAATATATGTTGTATTTACATATTGAGATTTTTTTAAAGTAGCTTCATGTTTCGGCCGATCAAAGTAGAGTGACGCCTTTAAGCGTTAAATTAGTGGCCTGCATACGCTGCACTTCTCTCTTTACTCTCAAATCCAGATTGACTCTCAATTACACCGAGTTACGTCTCGATCAATTTCAGAGCATTGGCCCAGTATCATCTTGCCCATAATAGGTCCGCTAAACTTCAAACTAGGTCCGGTCCGAGTAGAGGACAGGAATACACGAAACAATCCACATCTCCCTTCACCAGCTAAGTGTCACCCGACCCGTACGAGCACTGCACAGTGCACACAGGCCGCGCTATCGAATTTTCGCGAAAGCATAGTGGAAACTCGAGACCACTATCGCCATTCCTAGCCCACTCTTCGACCAAGCATCCTGGTATCGTAATACTTCACGTGATTATTAACGCAGAACGAAATCGCAGCTTCACAATGATAGCCGAAGCGCGAGCTACGGGACCACTTGGATCCAGTTTCCACGGATCATATCCGCGAGCAACGCCAGCGTTATCGTCTCGCCAAGGTTACAGGATATACCGAGGTGGATAGAGGCGCGAATTTTCCAGGCGAACTCCTCCGCAGATTGCATCGACACACCTCACGCGTCGAACGAGTATTCTTTAACCAGTGAGCTGGCGGAACAAGCTGGTTATTAATTAATTCCAATTAGTGGGATTAACGTGGTTTGATAATTAAGGCCCACTATAGCAGCTTGCCACGTGACGCGCCATTAATTCAGCCGCCATTGTTGTCCAGTCGAATTGACACGGATTATGAAAGGTGTAGCTTCCATCTGGGGCAGTTAGGAATTGCTGAAGAATATGGAAGCTGGATTTTAAATGAGTAAGTGGAATAATTGGGCCAAGTTATGAAGAATGCTACCAACCTTCTAAATGACAAAAAAATAATTTTGGGAGGTTTATTTTGCAAAATATTTCCAACCCGTAGGACAGCTCTTATACAACTCCAAGCAATAAGTTTGGAACCAACCGCAAAGATATGAAACTAACGAGAAATACCAATATTTTTATATATAAAATCCAACGGTACACACATGAAACGCGTGGTAATATTAAATTGGTCTATTTTAAAGTAGAAACACCAAAAATAATTAAAAGTTTCGTTTATTATATAATAAAAAATATAGAAGAAACGAAATGTTGCCTTGAAATAAGTATAACTACTTAGCTTTACTACTCGGCTTCGCCCGAAATTTAGATTCTAATTTTATAAAAGAAGCTTTTTTTATTTTTTGTGAAATTAGTCACATTCATCTGGATTAGTTAGGCATAATGAGCTTAGACACATTTCGTGACCCCAGAGTTTACCATTCGAAAATCATTAGTCAACAATCACAAACGTTTTCTGTTGTCCATATTAAGATAAGTATAATCTTATTTTGCAGAAAACTTCAAAACCACCAATATTATGGCCAAATAGAAAACCTGTATCAGATGCAAAATTTACAAATTTTTAAGAATTAAATTTTTATGACAATTTAAACAGTGTCAATATGATTGTTGAAGATATATAGACGGCTTGAATGTAGAACGTCTTGATTTTAAGTGAATGAAATTGAAAGTGAAATTGCTGCATAATACGAACCCACAAAAACTACAAAAATTATAAAATAATATTGATTATACTACTGACTAATAAATAACCTATTAAAAAACATTGTAAACCAATAACTACTTTAAACAAAGCTACTTTTCTTTCACAATTACAATCTTCAAACTAAACTTAGGTACTCAGTTTCAGATCATTGGGGGCTCGTAGCTTTCTGCATAAATTGGCCCAATTGTGGGATGCTTCTAAGGTGATAGGAGAACTTCTATTATGGTATCGGATAATCTTCAATCACGAGAAGATGAAAATAATTAAGGCTGTCAGATAATGGTTCCTTTCTTCGTTCATGGTTCAATCTAACGTGTCTGTTACTGCCAAATGCAGGTTTTTACTCAGAAGCGTACGTTCGAGTTCCTTTTCTCTGCCCGGTTTACGGAACACGAATTCACCGTGATACCAAAGGGGGATTTGCATCCAGAGGGGTAACCGAAGTGAATCACTCTATTCCACGATAATTAAACGATTCATCTTGATGCAGATTAAATCGTCGAACGCGTGCAGCGTGGCACAGCTTTCCATCGGTTATGTAAATCCGTGGCTTTGTGTAAATTCGCGGCTTTATTTGTTTCCATCACCATGATGGAGTCAGTGAAAGAAATTCATTAAATGTTCGACCGACAGATAAATATTCCTTGCGTTACAGTTTTCTCATCATTTCCATTAGTTTCTGGGAACTAGGTACCTTCTTTTAATTGAAAAATTATTCACAGAATTTCCTGAAACGAGACTGTAGATTGAAATCCCATTTAGCAGACGTTTAAGCAGAAGTTGTGAAACGTTGCAATACTTCACTATTCTGTAATACAGGAAACACCTCATTTAGTAATTTCAAAATTATTTCGTAACGAGTTAAGTGAGAAAATTAAACTAGAGAAGCGAAAGCCTTGCTTCCAAAGCTTTTTAAAAGAGTTAGTACCAAAATCGAAGCTGCTATAATATAACTACAAATGCAGATAAAAGAAACCTATTAAATTTTATATCGAAATAAAATTCTATCAGCACACTAAATGATAAATCCTTTTCCTGTCCACAAAATACTTGTATACTATGGGGGAAAAATTGATAACATAAATCGGAACACAGAACTATCAACTTTTGTAAGAAATACGCGTCCATATTTTTGCGCATGATTAGAAAATGAACCCTGAAATTCTGCATCCCCTCGATTCCGAAATGAACCCGTGTCGAACGTGTCCCCGTAAGTGGGGCTTCGCGTTTCCTTTCGTCACTTAATGCGGTAACAACACTGAGGGCAGAAAATGGAATCGCGTGTCGGAAACGAGCGAGATCCGTTTATTTTCACCCTGCAGAGCAGCGACGTAGAAAATCTTTGTCCTGCTGTTAAGAAAAGGTCGACGCTTGTGCCACTTCTATTTTCGTAAGGAATCAGGCAAAGTAGAATGAAAGACCCTTTTCGCTGTGCCCCCAATTCAGGGAATCAATCAGTGGGACAGAGGCAACAGGGCGGAAGGAAACTTTCTGGCGTCAAAGGCGTCGAAAAGAAGCGTCTGTGACGACAGTTTCTGATTTCGTGGAGAAGCTACGATGGAGGAGAAAATTTTAGCTAGTTAAGGTATTATATAAGTGTAAGATACTTTACTTTCGAAGACTTTGGAATCTAGAATTGTAGGAATTTTTTAAATATGAAATTTTTTGAATTTAGCATTTTTACTATTTAGAATTTGAAATTTTGGACTTTGGGATTTTGGCATTTTTTCGGTAATTCGACACTTTATTGTCATGGAAAGCGTGATTCGATAACTTTGATGTATTATTTCGTGTCAGCATCCAAATTCAATATTATTTTCTACTTATCAGCGAGAAAAAGCGTACTGTTGCATTTGTTATTTTCCTGAAATAATGTGTAAGTGATTGTTTGGACTTTCTGGTCTGTAATGGTTATGCTCTGAACTCTTTGGGCTTTGTTGTGGACCTCGATTCACGAAACTGTTTATTTTCTTATTAACTTAATATTCGGGAATAAATTCTAATTGCTTTTGTTAGTCGAGAAATTTATGGTTCTGCTGAAAAGCTAGTCTAATTGCAAGGGTGCATAAGAATAATAAACATCCCAGTGAGGAGAGAAAAGTGAGAGAATTGAAAGGAAGGTGTTTGCAAGTAAATTCCAAGAGTTTCGTCGCCAAGAGAAACGACGCGAGATTCGTTAAAATAATTTCAGAGAAGAATATCATTCTTCTTGCTCGTGTCCTGTAATGGAAAAACAGTGATTCGCTCAAGGAGTTTGAAAAAAGTGAATGGAGACGTAAAAAACAACTAAAAGGGACTCAAGTAAAACATTATCGTTTGCGAAGGCAAGTAACGTTTATCGAGAAAAGTGTAACAGTCTTCCGAGTAGAAATGTTCTATTCACAACTTTGATCTATCCACATTTGTAAATGGTATATTTTACATTGCGATAATTGAAGTCACTCCGTGTAATTTCTCTTGCGAAGAAGGGTTTTTCTAGCAAACGATAAAAAAGTAAATGTGTTAAGAAAATACTCTCTTGCAGAACTTTCTGTATTGAGTTTCCTGTAATTTCTTCGTATTTCTTTCCTTAAGTCCACATTGTTAGCTTCATCACAGTTCGTACACGTCAGTTTATTTAAGACTGTAAAAGAAACAAGAAGAAACCACCATACAGAGATATAACTTAAAACATTCCGCAGAATCACTTCATTATCAACTTAATCACTTAAATATAATTATACACATTAAACTTATACTGTATCCTACTTTCACAAAATTCTTATTTTTGAAAGAAATAGGGTTGTCAACATTTGCCCATCACTCAGCTGAAGAATCAGCAAAAATGAATTAAAATAATTCCAAACACAAATTATTTTATTTGCCAAAATGTGAAAAGAAACAAAATAAATAAAGTTTTCTCATCACGTCCTAAGTCCATGATCAGAAAATAAATAATTTAATCCATTCAGTGACGTACGGTGCGTTCGAAAAATGAAAGCTTTATTATGGTGACGATTTGGCAATATTGTTGAAATTATACGTAATTTCCGGCTGCAGAATAATTAACTGCTATATAAGATTAAAGAGAGATTGCTGGAGAAAATTACCAGCAAAACTGTACACTGTAGAAATATCACCAAAGCTGGAGTTTCAATGCGGAAAATGGCATTGTTGGCTACAAGAAAGAAACAAGATTTGTATCTCCCCCACGCGAAAAACACACGATGGATACGAGAAGTTTCTCCACGAAATTTTCAATAATTGCTAACAGAGATCCTAACGACGTAACAAAGTTCCATTTACGTAGGAAAAACCAACGTTCTCCAGCTCGAAACGCGCCCATTCATGCCCTCGATGATCGTTTTTCTGCCACGAGGGGACAGGAAAAAGTAGAAAAAGAAGTGTATTGGCAAGGGCGAGAAGAAGGGAAGAGGGGGATTAATGTCTCGTAGTTGCGAAACGAGGGAAAAAGGAAAGTGTAGGAGCGTGCCGGTTATTCGATTTCAACCCCGGCTTCTCCTCTTTTCGACATTTTGACCGTCGTTAATTAACGACGCCATGGGAGATTGTTAAGTGAATTACGCGCGAGAATGCGATTTATATCGAGCACGGTATCGAGTCCTCGACTGGAATTAACGATTGGGCGAGGGCCACGGAAAATGATTCGTAACGGGGATGAAACTGCTGGGAAAAATCTCAGCCGAAGGATATCGCGTTTCCATTACCGCGATAAATAGATTTCCGCTAGTTCCGTCGTGTTTCACTTTTCGCAAATACAATACTGGTAATGTTTATTGCATCGCTTGAATATTAAACCCGTTGTCATTTATATCTCTTTTATTAGCAGTACCTACTAGGAGATCATTTGTTTATTGCAAGAAATTGTAGCTCGCTATCCTGGTCAAAATAAATTGGATACGAAATATTTTATGAATCATATTGTTGTGAAAATTCTGCGGGCTAGGTAAATTTGAGAGCGGTGCAATAAATATTTCCCGCACTGTACGTTAACGCGTTCACTAACTGATTCTATGAAAGAAACGATTCTACTGTAACTTTATTAATTTCGATTACTTTCCATAGTTTTCCATATCGTGAGACGATCTCTATATGACCATAAAAAAGTATGGTATAATATTTAGATAAATGAAGAAACCTTGTAGAAAACACTGTAAGTGCCAGAATTAAAAAAATCTGTTATCGCAACATGTGTTACGTACCAATGATAATACTATAGTACAGAATGATTTTCGGCACTTACAGTGCTTTCTACAAGGGCTCGTTAAGGGGTTACATCCACTTAGAGATCCGGAAAAAGCATACAAGATCAGAAATTCCTTTTCGGAAACGTATAAGTGAAAATCATACACAATGTTTTTCTACTAACAGATACATATTTTGATTAGATTATTCTAAATTTTTATGAGATATTTGTATTAACTAAAGGAGATATCGTTTTGAATATGATCCGAGTCTTTTTTAAGCATTGGCTGGTGGACATTTCGTCGGCCAAATGAAGCATGTGAAAGCAAACATTCAAATAGATTTTAAAAATAAATAACCTTCAGAAGTACCTGTCGTTCTCATATTTTTAAATTTTGCTTTCAATTTTCCAATAATGGAACTATTTGCAAAGCCTTCTTGAAAAAAAAGGAAAAATTCGACATTTCAACTTCAAACGGTCGCCCTTTCTTAGCAAAATACAATATTAAAATTCGATGAACGTCAGGTACTTCTGAAAGTTATTTATTTTTAAAATATAGTTGAACTCTTTATTTCAAATGCATCGCTTGACCGAGGGACTGTCCACCACCTAATACTTAAAAAAACACACGACTCATCTCCTTTAGTTAATGATAATATCTCATGAAAATTTAGGAAAAGATAGTTAAAAGATGTATCTTTCAGCAGAAAAACCTTTTATATGATTGTCACTTATTCTTTTTCTTCCAAAAATTCCTGACCATGTATTCTTTTTCCGGACTTCTAGGTGGATGTAACCCCTTAAATATTATAGCCGACATTACTTTTTTCGTTTGAGGTTGTCCTTAAATTACATAAGGCTTGAGGGTGGTCGCAAATTTCTTACGTTTTCTTACAGAGGGAGGAGAGGGTGTCAGGTAGTGTCTTACGTAAAATATTTTTTTAACCTAATTTCCAATATAAATACCCTAAAGAAAGTTAAATGAGTTAAAGATGAAAGAAGAGAAGGAAAGAAAAATAAAAAGAGTGAAATGACTTACATAAACCTTTAACAGACTTTTAATAACTGAAAAAATGTAATGTAAAAATTTTACAAAAGGAAGAAGGGGGTTGAAATATAAAATCTTACGAATTCTTATATTGGGGGATGGAAGGGGTAAGAAATCACCGAAATTACCCTTACGTAATTTAAGGGCGACCCCAAATTACTTAACATAGAACCTATCACGAACTGGAAAATACACATTGCGGGGACAGAAAGCACTAAGTGCTCCCAATTTTTTCAGCACAGAAAATCATGGCCCAATCAAACAAGGCAATTTTGAGCCCTTTGTGGTGACGTTCCTCCGCTGCCGCGGCTCGTTAGCGATTAATCTGATTAATGAACGATCGAAACTGGCGTATCGCTGATTGATACGCGGCGGCGAGGTCGTTTAAGACTCAAAGTTACGTTCGTTTTAATTAATTACGCGAACACCTGGTCGGGGAGCTGCTCCCGGGGCATCTCTGTGCAGGTACAGGCATCGTGTTTCTCTCTGACGACTCGGATCCAGCTATAATTTCCCGGGGAATTCCACTGGAGAGAACGATCGATCAATTTCTTCCCCCCGTTCATGAAATGTTCTTACAGATTTACGATTATTGCAGGCTTCACGGCTGCGATGGATTTTTATCGCTCCGCGGAATTGCTTCACAACTCCATTACACGAAACGTGCTACTATATGCATCGTGCGTGTGACTCCATAAATCCATCATACTGCATTCACGTGGATAGTATTTATATTAGTAATTCTGCACCCTTGCAAGTGGCAGTACCCAAGTACCACTGTCAATTTGTTAGAGATTTGAAAATGATAGAATTCGAAATTATATATACTGTGCCAACTTCTTCAATAATATCTATCCACAATTGGCTTGTTCCTCATTTTTAATGTGACATAGCATCCCGGTAGATTAATGAATAATTAAAGGAAAAATGGAGTCTGACAAATCGGTGAAATAAAATACCATCCCGTCAAGATCATAATTGGCAACACGAATCTATAAAGAAATTCACCTAATTCAGATCTAATCCATTCATCCACCGGCGGCGTTGCAAAGTGAAGTCTCTGTAATTGCTCCACCGATAGAGAATCGACGAGGCAGGTAGGATGCATGCTCCGTGTGGCTCCACCGGATTTAAAACAGATTTCGCCTGGCGCGAAGTAAAATCGATAAGGGCCTGCGACCGCGGAAAGGAGACCCAGGAAATTACCATATGCATTCGGAATATCCAATCACGCCGAGCGTGATTACGCCGGCAGGAAAGAGTTCCTTCAGTGGCTCTCCGCGGAAATGCTCGACTGGATGCTGCCTTGAATTCTTTCTTGTGCTATTTTTCTTGGCCAACGCGCCCTGTGTCACGTGGGCCACCGCTGTCTCAACACCATTCTTAGATCATTCCCACACTATTCTTACAGACTTTCCTGGTCACACATCACACTTCGTAAATCACACGTCACACAAAGTTCTAAACTGAAATGCAGCGACTTGCGAAACCCCAACAAAGTAGCAAATGACAAAATTTGTTTCGACAATGTTGCAAGTGGAATTTCGGTGTCCGAGGAATAAATTCTCGATTTGCAACTTTCTTGCGTTTTCGCGAGAAGTCAAATTTCGATTTGCTACTTTGTTGCAGGTGCGAGTGTCTGCATTTCTTTCAGCTGCAAGAATCGTGCAATGCACCTGCACAAAGTTGCAAACCGATGCATGGCTTCTGGCAAAAACGCATAAAGTTACAAACTGGGATTTTATTCCTCGAACGCTGACATTCCACTTGCAACATTGTTGAAAACATTTGCCCTTTACAACTTTGTTGGTTTTTCCCGGAACGCTGATTAACTTACCTGAATACTCACCATTTCTGCGTAATCAGAAGGCGACTAGTTCTTAACTTTACAGCAGTGCATACGTAGTAGGAAGTGTGATGTGATGTGTGATGTTGTAGAATGTGATATGTGGCCAGCAAAGTGTGTAGCAATGTCATAGGTAATGTTCTAGGAATAATGTAAGAACAGTTTAGATAGTGTGCACGAGTGGTGTTGAAGTATTATGCAAATGGTATGGGAGTAGCATGGGAATAGTATGTAAAATATGAAGAACATGGAAGTTATACGAAATCTAAGGAATATGAATAATAACGTGGGAGGCATAAGAAATGTAAGGAGTATTGAAGTTCTATAGAACGTAAATAACGCGAGAGGCTAGGAAACCCTAGAAAACAACAATGTAGAAAGTAGAAAATAACTACCTGAAACATATGAGAAATCTGTAAAATCTGAGCGAAATGTAGAAAATGTATGTCACGTGAAAAATGTGCAGTGTGTAACAAATGTAGTACGTATTCTATGTGTGAAAAATATGTTGTTGGTACCTATCTGTGACGTGCAACGTACAATATGAGACATATGTCACATGTAACACACGTGAGTAATATGAAACATGATGTATACATGGGATACATGGTGGCATAGGATATAAAATATAAACGTACAAAACTCACCAAAAATTGATTCACAGACTCATCACTCACCCACACATACAGTGGTGCTCAAAAGAATGTTTAAAGCTCCTATTTTTTAATATCTGCATAACTATCTTAACACTAGACTTTAAGTATTATTTTGGTATCATTGACCTGTTTTGACAACTCCCAATCTATTGAATACCAATTTTGGGATATCCAATTCTAAAATATTAAGATATACTTTCTAATAGAACTATTTATTTTTGTTATCATTCGCCGCTTAAACTTTATTTTGCCCGATACCGTATCACACACATAAGCTAATATCACTCAACCCACACAAAATTCCAATTACCACACCTCCTCCAAAATCGCCACAAAATATCAACCCTTCCACATGCATTCTACAATCCCATAGTTATTACAAATACCCGATGACTGCAAGTGTACAAGTGGGACGATCCTCAACAATATCTAGCCTGCAACCAACAGGTTTCCCTCTACTATTTTCCGCTTTCCAGCCACGCATCGAACTCCAACATAGCCGGCTGATCGATCGAAAAAACTTTGACCCAGTTACGCGTTTCACCCTCCAAACGATGCGTTCAAAACCGGGCCTAAATGCTGACCCCGCCTGTTCTCTGCTTCTCTGCTTCTCGAAACGGTATCGCCTATTGTTTAATACCAGCCGCGCCTACGAAACGAACTAATGACAAAGCAGTTGGCAACTGCTCGGAATCGAGGAGCGCGTTGGCGCCAGCTTTTCACCAGGAACAATGGAGTCGCGAGTCGACCACTCAGCTGTTTACGATACCTGCGTGCAACGTAACTTTCCTCTCGGTGAATCTAGTTCGTCTCACCGGGTGGGAAGTGCTGGTGGTAAATTTAGGGGCGAATGACGCGTCCCTGACGAAGGGGGACGCCGCCACCCCTTTCGCGAGTCGACTACAGTCGATTCTGTAACGCTCATAACATACGCGCGGAAATTTCCAGAACAGACGAGACTTCTTCGAATGCTGCAACTGTGTATGGTGTCTCTCTGACAGAAGATGATTTGGCTATCATGCCTGTGAATCGTGTGATTGAATGTCCATAAGCAAGATGATTTGTACTGGGAATTGGGTTTTTAATGTACAGTTGGGGGATGGATACAAAGGTAATTGATATTGCGTGGTTAGGCTTCCCAACAGTGCTACCACTGCAGCCTCGCCTTTACTCTTATCGTCTTGTCATTTGTAATATTCAGGTTTTTTTTCATTCTCTTCGAGTAATAAAGACGTTTAATAATAATAATAATAATATTGCAGTTTCAAAGCCGGTATTTTATTTACTACTGGCAAAATACCCGTGCTTTGATACGGTAAAATAATTAAAAGGAATTACTTTTATATATGTTTTTTTTTTTAAATAATTTTTTATGTAATTTCTGTGAAGTACCCTTTGTTTAAAAAACATTTATGTATGTATGTATATGTTCGTTGACACCTATTATTCAAAAAGATGTGTTACCAGATCCAGATTTGACCCTTTAAGGGTTGATTAGGGCAAAGCAAAGGAATTAGTTTTTGGGTATTTGTGTTGGTAGGCTAATACGAAGTATCTATATCGAATTGAATTACAAATTAAAACACGTTTCACTCCTTTTCGCCCCTCACGGGTTGATTAGGGCAAAATCCTGAAATTTGTTTTTAGGCATTTGTGAGGGTAACCTTTGTAAGTAAAATTCAAGTTGATATCTAATTGGGCCTAAGAGATATTAAGGAGTCCAAGAAATCACATTTTTCCGCTTTTGACCCTCTTGGGGATGAAATTTCCAAAAATCCTTCTGTAACCTTCCTTACCTACGTTATAAAAACAACATACGTTCCAAATTTCATGTTCCTAGGTTTAAACTGGATATTGATGAGTCAGTCATTCAGTCAGGGCTTCTTCTTTTATATTATAATTATTAGATAGATAGATAGATAGAGATAGACCGCCCGGAACTTCCACTCCAGCTTTCAACTTTTTGTTGAATGTTTGGTGAGCTGATATAGGAAATATTTTCTGTTGATTTTGCAACTTGATTTTAGAATAACTAACGAGAGTTTGCATTGAAACGGAGGATCTATTTTATTGGCAGCTTTTTGCGATGAAGTGGGTGTACATAGGTAATGTACATAGAGCTGTATTTGCAAGGCAAATTATAGAGTTTCTGAAGAGAATAGTGTGCTACTTTGATACATATCTCTATACATACATCAAAAGTTGATAATTTTAATGCTTGTCGAGTGATGTTCCATATTTGCAAATGAATCGTAGTGGAAGAAGTTAATCTGATGCTAGAAGTCAAACCTCCCCACCCGTTAGTCCAGGATTAAAATCAATACGTTTTAATAGGATCAAAATATAGTTACTCATTCATAATTCATCGTACAGAGTATATACTGAAGAATATTATCGACCTAAATCACTAAAACACAGCAAAATATGGAATTTTCCAAATTTTTACTCACATTACTGTTGTTCTAAGTGTAAACCGTTATCACATATAAATGTAAATTCTTCCATAATCACTTTACTCGTAAAGAAATGGGCTTTAATATAACCCACATGTCTACACTTAGAAACAAATTAACTTAAAGAACTGAAAAAACGAATTTCATATCTTCCTTAATTTCAGAGACACTAGCCTAAGACATTCTTTCTTTAAAACCCTTTGTAATGCATTATATACGAGGCACTTTACTGTACCTACTTGCATTAAAAAGTTGGATACGTCAAAATTGCTCGTTCCTTGGAACATAAGATTTACAACCGCTTATGACATATGCCTTCGGATTAAGTCACGCGCACCGGCCTTTTTCTATTGGTTCCTTACTGCAGCATTAAAGTTACAAATGCCTGTAACGAGTTTACATTGAAAGTTTTCGAAGCATTACTCTGCAACCTCGGTTTCGTTTCAATGGCCCCAGTACTTAGAGACTTAGAGGAAGTTTTAATCACAGTAAAAAATTTCAGGATATTACAGAGTCCACAGTACCCCTTAAACCGAGAAACATCGTTTTCCCTTCAAGAGTAGCAAATAAATTAAACTCTCTGCAATGTTCATTTCACTTTGTTGCTAACGTGTTCATGACTTTCAAAACGTTCGCAACTCCCCGAAGTTTTCACAAACCCCTTTATAACCCCCGACCATTTTCACCGTCTGGATGATTCAGTTATTCCAGAAGGAAAATTAAAGGGAGATTCATTAGAATTGAGGACATTGCAGCAAAACGGGTGCAGCTCCATCTATACCAACTTGTAGTTAATTAGAAAACAACTGTTTATAAAATTATCTCTTTAACTTAACATTGAAATCAGAACACTAATTGGAAAATAGATATTTCCGCAAAATAAATAGTAGTTATTGAGTTGTTAAATTTTTATTTCCACTTTTGGCGAGAAAATATTCTTGTATAATAAAAATATTAATATTAAAATATCTAAATTTTTATTAATATTACTATTAAAATGTCTAAATTTCATATTAATATTAAAATTTCTAAATTTCATATTAATATTAAAATTTCTAAATTTCATATTAATATTAACATTTAATATTAAAATTTCCAAATTTCATATTAATATTAATATTAAAATTTCTAAATTTCTTATTAATATTAATATAAAAATTTCTTACTAATATTAATACTTCTATTTTTATTTATTTGCAATAAATTGCTCATTTCTTATCGGATTTGGATCAACCGTGCACCAAACGATGCAGAATTATTTTCTTTTACATATATTACACGCCACAACTCAAAAACTGTCAAAAATGAAGCTGCACCGCTCTTACTGTAAGAGGTTCAATTCGTCTAATGTATCCTTTCCTTCACCTGTTCGTGGGACGCACATTTGTATTCCGAGGGCGAGGATAACGTCAGATCGAAGACGTTTATAGATCGTTCCGAGATCCTCGCGTGCGGAACGAGATTCCCAGAGTCGATTTGTGATAAAAATGTGATGGAAAACGCGCAGAAACATTTCAGAAAGGATTGCAGCAAATTAAGGGAGTTTCTACCTATTGTAGGAGAAAATGCAGGCACCCGCGAAACGTATTTATTTTATTGCATTGCCTCGAGCGGGCGATGAGGACCTAGATACTTCCTCCAGGAAAATGCGGGCCCTTGATATTGGAAAATGATTAGGAACTCGAAATAGCGTTAACACTGTAAAGGTGTATCGTTTTAATCGATCTGTCGATGGAAGTATCGTTGAAACTTTTGGCGACGTTAAGAAACGTCTGCAATAAAGTTCGAAGAGTTTCGATTTCTAAGTGGAAGCACTTGGAACATTTTGGGAAACACTTTCTTTTACAGAATTATATACTACTTACTGTACCAGTTACTGCAACTGTACAAGTCAAAGTCACTCTGCAAGTAAATGAGAAGTGAAGAGAACAGATTGTCTTGTTTTTCAACACTTAACAGCATGTCATGGGACATAAGCACTGATTTAAAAGTGTTGCATTAATTAACAACGCGATCATGCAATGATGTGAAATAATCCAGATCAAATGTAGGGTAGATGTCCCTATTACTGCCGCTTTATTTATTTTGCTTTATAAAAATGTAACGTATAAAGAATAGTGTACAACAATAATATTAATAATAATAAGAACAGTCACAATTTAATAATAATATTATTGTCGTACACTATCCTTTATACGTTACATTTTTATTAAGCAAAATAAATGAAGTGGTAGTTATAGGGACGCTGACAGTAATAGGGACATCTACCCTATATTAAAATGTAGGCACATCTTTTAAATATCGAAAACATCTCCATTTATAAAGAAGCAACGTTCATCAACAGTAAGCCTCTAAAGCTTTCAATTTTTTAGAAAGAAAGAAAGTAGCAGAACACAGTGATATTTGTAAGTAAAACTCGCGAGTAATAAAACCCTTCAGACATCGATGAGCTTTCGTCGAAAGCCCCGTCAGCTTTTTCAATAATACACGAGTCCCCCCTCTCTGTTGAGGAAGAAACACTCATAATTCGTGATCGCGTAGATCACGGATAGAAATACTCGCAACAGCTTCAACGGGGGTAACATTGATCGTTACACACAGACACAGAGTGGTTACTTGTGCTTAATCGTTTGTCGTGATGCACATTTATAAGAGTGAGGGGGGCGTTTGTGCTGTCAGGATAATACGTCTCTTTTGTATGCAACACCTTGCAGGGGGATCATTTCTATGCATGGCAATTGTGTGTAGGTGTCCGTGGCTCAATTCAAGAAAAATTCACGCCATGTATAACGATACCTGCTAAAGGCACCGTGTTTAAATAAATGATCGTGCAAAATCGAAATTATTATTAAACTTTCAGATATTTTAATTTGGGTATAAAAATGATGTTACAGAAATTCTGAATTCGAAAATACGATACGTGATTTGACAACAACAAAATTGCCTAATTTTTATTACCTTATGGTAATGACCATACAGTAACAAAAATTAGGAAAGTATAGAATAATCTGTAATGTTCGATGAAGCACTTTGATTGAGGTCATATTTTCAAACAAATGGCTCGTAAATTTCATTATCGTTCCTCTAAATCTCGCTGACTCTTTCACGCGACGAAGAACGGTTCCTATCAGAACTAATGACCAGAAGAGAGCGATACAAAAAGTTGGTCAGCGTAATAATTAAGTAATTGAAAGAGAATTCCTCTATCGCTTCTTCCTCGGAGCCACAATTGGTAGCGACGTGAGTTATTACTTCTGGATTTCAGCTGATTTCTCTCGCGAAATGGGTCCGTCAGGAATAAAAAAGTCACTGAAATATGCAAATGACCACGAGCTTAAGAGATTTCTCTGGCTCAACACAAACTTATCTACCTTTCGCTTATAATTTGTCTTCCCTTCCACTAGAGAACGATTAATTTTCCACACGATTTCTACTTGTCTGAAACTCGACGTCGCAAGATATTCATGCGATTGCAACTTTCACAAACTGCATTATGCTGACTTAAAGTTATTTACTTTTGCCACGTACTTTGCATTTACCATCAGTTCCAAGCTTCGCAAATGCAGCCTGCGATTTAAACCCCACACAATCACAATAAGCAACGGAAAAATGTCAAATTTAATGAACTACGTGTCATATAAAGTCACTTCTCCTTTATGTTCCAACCACCAATGTTGCATAATTTTAACCAACACGGGGGAACTCGCATTCACATATTTGCGGGATTACTCTTTTACGCGTTCATTCGGTATAAATGGTTCTTGAACGAAGCCACGGGCATAATAAAGGGCAAATCTCGTGGAAGACGACGGGGGGGGGGGGGAAGAGCAACGAGTGCATTCGCTTTGTATCAAAGTGAACCTCGTCACACCGTCGCCCGTAATTTCGTTCCGCTAACTACGTTCCCCTGGATCGTTGAGGCACTACTCCATCACGGTTAGTAAAACCCCGTTTCCCGATTCTTGTTGCCTTCTACGAGGAGAGGAATCCTAAATAGACTCCTAAGATGCGCCGTATATCAACGCGGGGATAAATCAATTTCCCGAATTGAAAAGTCAGAGTTCCGTATCGCGGACGATTTTCGGGGTCCACGGAATATAATAATTTAATTGAAAAAGGCTCTAGGAATATCGTAAATATGAAACAACAATGCTCTCTGTCAGAATTAAAGTGCTGCATAGAATACGGAGATTTAATCGTCGATATAAAATTTTGTGAAAAGCGACAAAGTGCCTGTGAATCATTGGCTAGCACCGCGAAATCGTTTAATAATAGAACGACTATCGGCTGCGAAATAAATCGATAGAAACGCAAGCACGCTGAATCTCCACTGCGGAATATATTACGAAGCCAAGGATGGGACGGTCATTCGGTGTAAATTGCTAGCGGAGCGGGAAAAAGTAGCTCTATTTGGGGTTAAAATTGTCTTAACTGCTCGTGAATAATTTGCGGCTGTTGAATAATTCATTTAAAAAGGAGGGTCTCAAACTGGGTCGGTCCTGAATCGCCAATCGACTCTTCCCGATCGTGGAAAGCAGCGTCGCTCGGTATGCAGGTCGCTCGATCAAAGATTCAACGAAAATTCATTCATCGGCGGGATGTTTAAGCACTGATTATCTTGAGCCTCGGCTGCACACACTTCGCTATCACTTCGCAGCCCTAGCGAGCTTTCTCGAAAGCCGTTCGAGAAACAGCACACTCGATCCAATCAAGATCCTCGGAGCATCACTCGTGGCAGCCCTCGGGAAGACAAAGGGCAGGGGGAGGGCCGACAGCGAGAAAGATTAATCTTCATTCCCTACTCTACATTCATCCATGCAGAGCGAACGCGATTTTTCCCCGTCGTCCCACGAGATCTTCCACGGAACACTCAGCAACGTATATATGCGACGAGACCAAAGTGCCGCGCCGCTGAATCAACCCTCGAACCGAGCTGTGCAAACTCAAACTCGCCCTAACTCCAACAGTTATCTCGCAAAATATACAAACTTTCAAAACCTCCGAAGAAGTGACTTGAGAAAAACCAGCCCCGCGGAGGCCACAAGTTCAAAAGAAGCGAATTACAAGATCTCGGAAAAGGAATTTTATTAATGGGCGCACTGGTTGCTTCGTTGAAATTTTTATTGGCACTGATGGAGGCGAGAAAGTAGCTGCAAGTTTGGAAGGTTGGTGGCCCAGCAGGCAGTTCGGTTTAAAAGTGGTTCAAGGGCACGGCGAAGGGGGACAGAGAGAAAGTGTGGTGTCAGCCAGTGTGGAGATTTACTCACGATTGTGTGGCACGTTTCGGTGGTGCGGCAGGACTGTCGTCGAGGGTGGAAAAGCGCGTCGGACCGGCCGCGAAAGAGGCTCGCTCCTCTCTGGCCGCGTATCGCGCAGACGTGCCCTTCCGACCACCCCACCGACGTTTACGTGTACACACGGCGAACGATAAACGGGGGTAGAAGAGGAAGATCGTTCGGCGGTTTCCCCGTGGCCGATAGCAGCAGAAGGGCCTGGATGCGAAGGGACAGGCTTGTAACCGTGTCACGGGGAACACGAATAAACATGCGCAAATATGCGTTCCAGGGGAAATCGTTTTTTCATTTCGCGTGAGGGGAGTTGGACCTCGGTTGTCACACTGGGTGGAAATGTCCCACAATTTGACTTTGGGGTGAAATATCTTTGAAGTATTATTGAAAATTTTACTACTAATTTCGTGTATCTTCCACGGGTAGAGACGCTTCCTCTGTGAGGAGAATTTTATTTATTAAATTTGAGAATTTTAGGGAATTTTAAAGAGAATTTTAAAGGGAAATTTATTTATTAAATTATTAAAGTAGCATGTCTAAAGAGTATAACTATAAATTTGTAGCTAAAAGTATTAAAAATGAAAGACTTATGATTTTTTAAGCAAAAAACTTTTTCTGTAACTCTTTTTCTTTCAAATTTTTTTAAACATGATACTTTAAATGTTAAATCTCAAGGATGAACATGTTATATTTTACAATGTTCAAATTTTATTGCAGAATTTTTGCGATTTAATTTAACACATAGTTTTTAAGCAGCACCTGGTTGAAAATTGACTTGGGTCGAATCGATCCAGTATGACAACCATCTTCGAAAAAATAGGTGTGACAACCGAGGGTTAAGAGATCGTGCAGGGGAGTCATAGATCGTGTTTGGATTTCTGTTATGTTGAGAGTCAGTTGAGACGCGTGGCGTTTAAAATTCATAGCGTCTGGAAGACACTTGAATTATCAATTTTAATTGCCATAAACCTGAGACGCTTCGACAAAAAATCATCCATAGACTCCTTAATTTCTATTTAGTTTTAAGACTTTAGAATTCAAGGACGATGGTTTGTTACTTTCATCTGAGGTTAATAGGACAGTTTGGATTTGCTGGTCAGTAACTGGATTTCAAATGGTAAATTGAATATCTAATTGTGGAATGCATCTAGGTTGTAGGAAACACATACATACCTAGATAATATTATTTGTGTTTTAAATCCACTGTTTTTAACAAATGACATTTTATATGTTTTCTCTGGCAAATTTTCCACATGCAAAATGTCACTTTTTAAAAAAATGGACTTAATATACTCTGAGTCTCTGAGTAATTCACAAAAGTTCCATATTCAACCTTTGTCACACGAGAATCAGAATCTTTTAAGGTGATAAAAAAATGTTTGTAAAATGAAACCAAGATACACCAATTAATTTATGTGCAATCTTCTGTCAGAACTAACCCACACCAATTTCCTGAAAATTTACAGAGAAAGGGGAAAATAGTACACTGTTGGTCCTTTGGAAAGGTGTTTCAATAACACGGAATGGTATTGAGGAAATGTATTTGAGTGGTGGATGGTTCATGAAGATGTAGAAGCTGGCTTCGATTTTTAAGTGGAATGGTCAATGGAAAGTCAGCCACCATGTGCCAGGCTATAAGGGGTTTTTCCACTGTGACGCCCTGATAAAGTACCGCTGTTTGGAACTTTTTTTTGTCACAAAACGAATGTGTTTACTAAATTGAAGTTTTTTCTATTTACTAATACGTGTTTTGAGAATACAAAATTATTTTTCTCATATTTATTTAATGCGTGCTTGCGCCAAAATAGGTGGGTGTAATATGCGCTGAAAAAAAAACAGATGTCCCGACTGCGGAGTCCATTTTCGAGGAATCGTGTATCTGAAACCAAAAAAACCAAAAAGATTTGTAATCAGTATGACTGTCCCTATAATATATCCACAATGTAGTCTAAAATAACACACAGCCATAAATATCACCGATGCTTCTCAGAAATAATGAATTTTCAATACAAAATTATATTTATTATATTTGATTTTCTATTCATCTAATTACTACGAAACTCCACTACCAATGTGAACTCCAGAAATCGTTGCAATTAGTATCAAGTCGAGTTTAAAACGAGCAATTTTAAATACGCCAACCAATATTTCTTCTAAAATACTATACTTAAATTTTCCTTGGCCCGGGCGTAATATCGTGAAAACTGTGGTTCGCGGTAATTACTAGAGCACTCAACGGCGTCGAGTACAAGTGATAGTAATAATAAAATTGTGGGCCGCCTGACAGGATGCAACACCGCAGGAAATCTGAGCAACGGCGTAGCCACAGTTTGATAAATCCTATTATAACCGAGACAACGAAGCGTAACATATAAAGTAACGCGCAACACAGCTTGCACGGCGACGTGGAGAAATACGCGGAAGAGAGAACAATTCGGTGGATTTGTTGCTTCCCCGCGAACACTTTAGGAAATCACGGGAAAATTTTGCATGAGTTACTTCGAACCATCGGGACAGCGTTTTTGAGGGTGCTTCCGCTCGGAGAAACCATTTGAGAAACTTTAAAAACACGAAGGAAAGCAAAATATGTCGAGCAGCTTTACTATTGTCTCTGTCATTATGATTTTACAGTAGAAACATTTTCCACGGAAATTTCGATTTTAGTCACTTTTTAAAATTATTTTCAAAAGATTTTCAACGGTTTTTAACAGCCATTTATTATATTATTATTTAATCTTTTCTTTATTAAATCTGTTTCGTTTCTTCCTTTGATATTCACTGTTCCTCGTTCGTCTGGTCAGAAAATTCCGTCTCATGTGATTAATGGTAGTTTCTTTTAAAGGTATAGGTTGTTGGGCATGATTTAATGCATTTTTTACATTAATTTATTTATTCGGAGGAAGACACTTTTGACAACTTCTTCTTATCTGAAACAGTTATGCTACAATCCAGAGGTACGGAAGGAATTGAAATATGACAGTTCAGAGTACTTCTCGTGTAAGTTTCGTTCAGCACCGTGGCTTCGGAAATCCTCCTTGGAAATGTACTTCACAGTCGAAATTTTTACTGTCGAGGAATTCCTAGAGAGGATGCAACATGTAGAAAATGCCATTCTGCTCGTCTCTTTGAGATATCCGAAGGAAAGCAAAGCATACAAATGTTCCAAAATAACTACACCCCTTAGATATATCTGTGTAGTCTGCATTGAATAAAATAAAAAATTCGAATAGAAGTTGAATATTATTTTTTAAAATATGTCGAAGCAATTATGAAAAATCATGAACGCTTTCACGTTTGATCAAATATATTTCGAAGAGAGTTTCCGACGTGCCATTAGAAGAACAGTGAGATTTTTGAATCAGTGGAAAATGTTCCACTAAATTTACGTACCTGTTACGATTTTGAAGGTGTCACACTCTTAAATGATACTACTTAGGACTCCCTGTACTACCCCTAATTTCTGTAAAATCGTATTAGAATTAATTATTCTTGCCAACACATAGAAATTAAACCTGGAGGTTTTTAGTAAAACAAAAACAGCCCTGAGAGTTCGTAGCGTGTTAAAATTGGATGTTTCTTAAATCCCTGACTGAAATCTCAAAATTCAATACTCAGTTGAAATAATCGGTCCTTGCGATTTACAGTTTTCTCCACACAATGGAAACTTCATTAATCATTGGACGGTGAATAGGAAGACCGTACATGGGAATCAAGGTCAATTTTAATCATTTTGTCCATTTTATTAGCACACGCCTCAGTATAAGTTCGTACGCTAAACTCCGATATTGATTAAAATTCTTTACCCCTACAAAAATTAATATTATATAACAGTGGCGGATCCGAAGGGGGGGCAGCACCCCCAAAGAAGGGGCTTTGTAAAATGAAAAGCAAACTGGATTATTCTGTAAATAAATTGTTATAATTACCGAAAAAATTTTATTGAATTTGCATTAAAATTTTCGAGTTCGCCACTGCATTCTGATAATAAGTAATGCTATATAGTTTAGATTTTAGAAGTTAACGTCGACAAATTCATTTAAACTAACACGTAATGATTAAAATAGGAAATTATTCAACTAGTACAGTACCGTTTAAACTAATTTCCTATATTTTCGCAATTATCTGTACATTTAAAAAATGCCGGCAGTGCCACCACGTGTCGAGGTCGCCGAGGCGTGGCTCGCATTGAAAATTCATAATGTCTTGTCGTGGAAGTTGAAAGTGGCCAGTCGCGATAAATGATCGACTCAATTCTCTAATTAAAAAGTTGCACACAAGCTGACGGTGCAGCGTTTTCTCGCGACACTCGTGAATCTTTCATGGGTTCCTTGGTACGGTCCATTACGACGCGAGACGCTCCACCTGCTCCCAAAGAGCCGGGAAAGAACGCAAGTTTCAAAGCGAAATCGAGGCTGGTTTCCTCGTGGAACGACCACAGCCAGGCCCGAAGAAGATGGAAAGATCGATGGTCCGTCGGGGGTGCGTAAACTCAAAACAAAACTTCATTTTTCTGCTAGAGATATTCTGTCCTCTGCATGCATCTTGTATATTTGATATATTTTCCTGCGTTTATTTGTTGGGGTGAGAGAAAGGTTGAGTGAGAGATTATTGTAGTTTCATTTTTGTGAAAACTTTGACACCCACCTGCAATTATAATTTTCCTTATACGGCGTTGATATGTGTTTCTAATTTATGGTCATCCTTGATGGAATAGAAGTACTTGTTTGATATAAGAATATGGAGTAAAAATATCCCCTAGAGAAAATAGAATGTAAAGAAAAAATAAAAAACAAGAGAAAAAAGAGGAATACGCTATGAGAATAGCCAAGTTAAAAATGGAAAACAAAAACGAAGTCTGTCTTTCATTTCTCATCACTTAAAACTAAAAGTAATCTCATACGCAATCTCAAAGAAGAAAAACTCAGTACTGTAAATATTTATTGCAACACTTTCAAATTTAAACAATACCTATAATTTTCATAGTAACATGATTGTTAAAGTGATTCCCATCCAATTTATTTAGTCCGAGATAGTGAGCTACACAATTTTTCCTAAATAAATTTTTCAATAATATTCTCCTAGTACTACTAAGAAAAGCGGTATAAGTGGTACCATATTTATTCACGTGATGGATTAAATATTTCCAGCATTATGCGCCTGCTATAAAACTACCCCGCCGAAAGCGCATAAATACTCCAACTCAACTCCTTCCCTTCATCAATCATCGCGCCAATCAAGCACAATCGGAGCAACAACTCATCTGACATCCAGATACAGCCTGAGTCAACCGTAATCGCGCAAGGCGGGGAAAGTAGGGTGGCCGCAGAGGGGTGGGTGAAGGGAGATAAGCGAGAGATATGCAGTCGGCCTGAGGTAACGATTACTCCAGCTAGCTCATGGGGGATTTTAATAAGGAAACGAGAGCTTATTCATATCCCCTCATGGCGCAGGCGCTAGAAAGCCACCTGTAGCCCCAGCTTCCAATCAATACATCACAGAGGCATATCGTGAAGCTTTCCAGGTAGCGACGTGTGTATATATACACGCGTAGGTGCACATAGGAGGTAGACGCTGCACTGGAAAGGCAGAAGTCGCCTGTTGCTGCTGCACCACCGTTATGATCCGATCGCACTTCTCTGTTCCTATTCCACCCTCCCATGCGATCCCCCATCGTCGAGACCACCGACGAACGGTTTGCCCCGATGCAGCGTGTGACGAGAATTCGCCCGCGTCCGATATCGCTTTCCCCTGGGCACAGGTCGATCCATAGTCAGATGTCTGGAAAATCGATGTAGGTGGACGCTTCGAATCGGTCGCGTAGATTATTGGTTATCTGTGTTTGAAAATTAACGGTGTGTTAGACCCGGTGGAGCGTGGGGAGGTTAATTAATTGAGAATGATAATTGTCCTTCTGGTTGGGGGGAAGTAAGTAGCCATGGTTGGAGATTCAGGTGACTGTTCGGTTTGCCTGATCTGTTTTATCGATCGATGGGTAATTATAGGGTGGGAGTTGGATCGTTGGATGCTGACGGGTTGACCGTAGGTGGAAAAGAGGAGAATCATGGTGGGGCTCATTAGTGAAGATTTATGGAGGAAATTCTGCATTAGGTATGGGAATACTGGGGCAGATATAATAGATACACCTGTACTGGAATGCCAGGGGACATGAGCTGTTCTGAACCAAACTCCAGGGTTGGAATATATATGTAAGTATGTAGAGGAAGTGCAGTATGTTTAAAATACGAGATTGTTTAAGGGGAATAAAAAAATACTGCAGAGGATGGGGCAAATAAAACTGCATAACACCTATCATAGGGAAACTAATGAACTTTTACATTTCAAACTCTCAGTAATAATAAAACACAAAGAATAACTGAAACTTTGGTCTAAATGAAAAATGACAGGAAGTATCGGTTTCGTTCAGGTCCAGGTTCACTTTATAAGCCTCGTGAAAGGATTATATTTCGCACAAATTATCATGCATGGAATAATTTGCTACAACCATTGCTTGTTATCGTATAATGTCAGCACAAATATTTAGAGAGGCTTCGTGCTACTAACTAATAATTACAATAATCATTTACGAGAGAAATCTGGGTGATGAAGATATTAACGATTTGACCCAGATCAATTTATGTTCGATTCTATTAATAAATATATATATATATATATATTCTATTTTCTAGAAAATAAAATTCTCTTTTCGTACGACTTCTTTTGATCTAACACGATCAGATAAATTTGCCTTTTTAAAAAAACTTCGCTTAATTTTCATTCTGAGAAAAGATATTCCTACATGTTTTTCCAGGAAATTGCTCTGAATTAAAAATAAATTTGTAGGATTTCCATTTAACTCTGATACGCACTCCCAAGTAATTTGTTTGTCTACTTTTTACGACTTCTTTGAAGAACAAGTATATTACATAAAAAATTGTGGTCGAGGTTTGACGATTTGTTTATATGATTGCATATGTATGATTACGGTCTGAACACAATTTTCCATTCTTTTATATGCACGGTGTATTTTTTACACGAATTTTTCGAGAACGTACCTCTCCTGTAAAAACAGAATTACCTAAGTGTAGTAAATACAGGTGTACTCTTTGATTAAAGAGTACAAGTTTTAACGAAAACATTAATCAAATTAATGCTATTAATGCTATACGATCTCTTTTTTGCAGGATAACGTGTTTCTTAAAAGGATTGGTACTGTACTAATGCGGTGGAAAGAAAAATTACGGAGGATTGCTCTTCCTTTATAGCAGAACCTGACTCTGGCTCTAGCTCCAACATACACTATGTATCGCGTTTGTTACTTAAGTTTATGAGTCTCATTTATCATCAATTCACTTCAAAGATTTTCTTTCAAGTCTTTCGATGCTGCTGGTAACAGTGTTTTCATAATATAAGAAACGACATTTACAATATAATATCCTATGAATATTTAATATACATATAACATTGTAAAATATTAAAACACCGTTTCCTCCTTAGACTACTTAGAATACATAGAATACTTAGAATTGGAATACTTATTAAGAGATATAAACAATCTTTTAAGATTCAATTTACTGTCAGTGAAATCTTTCCAATTTTCAATATAATAATTAAAATCAACTATAAACAGCAATACAATTGAAAACACTCAAAAGTAAAAACTGTGTTTAACAATATATTTTATAGTCACATAAATAAATATTATTACCTTAAATGCATTATTTTAAACTGCAATGTCATGAATGAAAATATTCGTAGAATTTATAGGCATCACAGAAAATAATATATTTATTACGCAATCGTTAAAAGAAATCTCCATCGCCTGCTGACTTTGAAACTATCTCTCATTACCTGCTCGATTTTTTTCAAATATCCCACATCAACTTTGGCCTGTGCAAGAGTCGCTAGATCGCGCGATCTTTTTCGTACGCATGATGAGGCAAACGCTTCGTGGAAAAAACTGAACGGAACGACCCTTAAATCGCCCCGTAAAGGGGTAGTCAATTCAGCGATCCCGGTAATATAGCTCGGCGCCGTTCGACGAGAAAATTCGCAGTGAAATCGTTTTCTCACGACTCCCATAAGCCTGTCCTTCACCCCCGTGCTTTCGCCTTCTCACGACTCGATATCCACGCGGACAGACGTCCGCACAATAGGAGTATCACGAAATAATGAAATCAACGATCAAGGGGTCGGATTTATTTTATACGGTAGCTAGGGAATGCTGAAAAATCGCTCGTGTAGCGTTATGTTCGCATCATTTGAAGATCTCGGACTCTTTTGGAGCCACCCTCTTATCCTCCAACCTTAATGCAGTGCTACGTACAGAGGATTGTGAAACGTGACGTCAACTGTGCAGCCTGCTTGGAATTTACTGTGTTCGGATATCGATTTTCAATAAATCTGTGGTTCATGATGTACAGTTTTCATAAATAAATCATTATCTAGGGAAAGAATTCTTTGTTTTCTAAAGTGTGTATGGTAGGGCTGTTACGAATATTCTAAGAATTCTAAGTAGGGGAGAGCGGGGACAAACGTAACACTTTTTACATTTGGCCTAGCTGCCAATTACCTCTTACAGATATAAAAACGAAAATTATGCCTTAAGATAGTGTGTTTCTTGGTCTATCATCGCACCACAAATTCAGCTTTCCATGATAAGTAGTTGAAGAGTTATGGCAAGTTTCCGCAGTGACTGTTAGTGTTACTTTTGTCCTGCAGGGGTAGGACGAAAGTAACATACCATGAGGACGAAAGTAACACTAATTATTTTGAGGAGAATTAAGTAAAAACACTTCTTTCAAAGCAAAATGGGAATTTCTTATTATCAGAAACGATAGAAACAAACATTTAAATAAACATAATTTAAGTAAATAACGATAAAAAAGCATAACAAGCTTCAAATATTTCTTTGATACTGTATATTTGATTTAATATGGAATGTCGTGTAGCGGCCCCAAAAGTAATTAATATTTATGATTTTTTTTGAAAACTATTGTTTTTATTGGATTTAACTCTTTGGGGATAGGGTAAAGGACCCAATTACTGACACCTAACCAATTACTGTCACCTTAAGCTATTTTAGTTAAAATAACGAATAAACAAAGTATAGAATATAATCTATAGTATAGATTATAGGTTGAAATACATAATTCTTTTCGTGTATCACTTTACAACGTTTATTTATTCGTTATTTTAAGTAAAATAGCTTAAGGTGACAGTAATTGGTTAGGTGTTAGTAATTGGGTCTTTCACCCTATAGGGAGGCATCTTTAAACGTATAGAAACTTTTTTTATGTCGATCCTTCTTATTATTTATTCATTATTGTGGAATCTTGTTAACATTTTCTACGATATAACTCCTGGTGGCGTGAGTGTTCCACCTGTAACATGTTACTTTCGTCCCCGTAGTGACGTGTTACTTTTGTCCCCAGTCAAGTTTTTCAGCATAGAACTGTCATAACGTACAAACTATACAAGACTTATTGAAATCAAATACAGGAACTTATAAAGACATTATCTAAGAACGCTGTAACAAATAATTAGATCAATGTCTATAGTTTAACTATGAATATTAACAAAAAAACCAACAGAGGAGACACTAACCTAAATGTTCGAAATAACGAAATCAGCTTGCACACGATAGACGAATCGTCGTATTGTTCTGCGTCACACCGTGAATCAAAAGAAACACTAAACACGCGTAACTATGTAAAGCAAACGTTTGGGAAACTTTTGTGGAAGGCGGGAGAAGGCGTGTTACTTTCATGACGCCGTTACGTTTGTCCCCGCTCTCCCCTATTCGAAGTATTCTAAGGATTCTAAGTATTCTAAGTATTCTAAATATTCTAAGTAGTCTAAGTATTCTATGTATTCTAATATTCTAAGTATCCATCTAATACCAGAGAAATCGAATTTGAGATTCGATTATTCGAATACTCCTACTTACTCGAATGCTCCTAATTATTCGAATATTAGAAAACTCAAAAAAATTAGTTGTATTCGAAAGTATTCGAATTATTCGAATATTTGCAGCTCTAGTGTATTGTGTGGAGGGAAATTAGAATTCAAAGTGAAGTGAATATTGAAATCCCATTGATGTTTTACTTGACTTACATGACAGAATTTTAAAGTAATTTTACTTTTTAAGTTGTTTAACACGCTGAACAAATGATACATGTTGAGGATGTTGAACGAAGCTGGTCATAAATTATGTACCACGTTTCCACGATGCTCTCAATCTCAGCGACTACGATAAGGCAGAATCTTCAAAATAACCCATTTACGAAACGATACGACAAGCTGTAAAAAGTTGTGATGGATCCATACGATCGCTATGTCCGGAAGAAGCAGAACGTGCGACGGAAAGGAGTTTCAGACGATCCGTGGTCAGACGCACTTCTCGAACCAATATGACTGAAACTACATATGTACCTACATCTATAACTTTCTAAATGTACACTACATATTTTAAAAATCGTTTCGAGTAAAAGTTATCCTAATTCATAAGAGCTTTCTAAACATGAAGAAATTCTCCAGCAATTTCGTTCAAATTACCCAGAATACACCTTTACAGACTACAAATATTATCTCTTCTGTGTAATACACGGTGCCACTTCGTACCATAATCTTTCACGAAAAAAGTGTCAATATCATTAAACAAGATTAATAATACCCTCGTCAAATTCCTTATAAGAGAATTAACGAAACAATCTATATAAAATACTCAAAGTGCTTTCTAACGCCACAGAGTTTACTCAGCGATAATTTCTCAGACACCCGGTGTGCACGGTGCAATGCAAATCGATGTTAGATGGGATGCGTATGTAGGCTACGAGAGACAACTTAAAAAACGCCACGGGGATCCGATAACGTCGCGAATACGTAGATCCATAGCACGTGGCGTCGCAGTGCTCGTAACCGATGTGTTGAAAAAAGGAACGTAAACATATGCGACATAAAAATACGATAAACTGCCTAATTTCGATGCGCAGCTGCTATCTTTAGGGGTGACTGACGTCTGCTTGGTGCTCGCGACGCGGAACGAGAATGGAAAAAATGCTGCCCGTTCTTTTGGGCGATCTGTTGCGTCGTGAAATAAATTTTCCATAAGGTGAAAACGAGGAAACTAAGAGGAGGGGAAAGGCAGCTCTCGTTGGCTTTCCATTCATTACCGAGCACCTATATACAGGGTGTTAAAAACTGAGAACACAGAGCTCTTATAGTATTCTCAAAACTGAATAGAGAATACTTACAGGATATTATATATTAGTCAATTAGAAATAAATGCACTCTACTGAAGATTCGATCTAATATCGAAATAATAAGTATTTTTACATATCTTACATCCAGTCACGGGCTGGGTGTCAACTTGCCCGCTGACAAGTGGGCCCTGTGGTCCCCTTTAAATATCAGACACTGTTAAAAATGTTAATGACCTTTTAGTAGCTTGAAAATATAATGAAAGTTCCAATATTAGTACTGTATGCAACTACAATTTACGTTGTATTACTATTTTAATAAAAAAAAAATTACTAAAATCGAAGGGGTGGCCCCGCTTTCTCTCCTGGCAACTAGTATTTTTAGACCCAGTCCGCCACTGCTTACATCCTGCTGTAATATAAATGCAAATGATATTCTTAGATTTTGATGTCGACGAAAGGTCCACCAACGATCCTTCTATTTTTACACATGATTTATTTGCTTTACTCTAGTTATCATATGTATCATTGTATTACTTATTTACTGTGAGTAATAAAAATGTGCTAATAATTATAATATATTATTGTAGAGTAGGAAAATTATCTGTGAATACTCTGTGTGCACCGAACTCACTTCTCGAACACCCCGTATGTAGGTAGAATGTATCCTGCTTGGCACCTTTGTGCTATTAATAAAAACGCATACGCGCTGCATAATTAAAGTAGAACATAAACATTGCAGGTAATATCGCCGAATAAAACTGAAGGAACATTCCCGATGCAATTACGAAAGCTACATTCGCGTCCCACGAAACTGTGCTAATAAGAACAGCCCTGTCATCCGCGAATGAAAATTGTCGAAACACCGAAGAGAGTGCCTTTTAATCTTATAAGTAGTTGGAATAGGGTTTAAAGTAAATCGAATTCTCTGATGATTTCGTCGTAGATTAAATAAAGAACAAAATTATTTTTTACTTTTTAGTGCATTTTTATTTTTTTGAAGTCGGTTTTAATTTTGTATTATATTTTTTTACTGAGTTACCACATTCGTTTTTTTTTAATCTTTTCTAGAAATGTAAATTTTGATATGATGAAATTTATAGTTAAAAAAACGATTTTCCTCGGTTATGGAAAAACGCGATTTTTTTGCGCAAAAAGTACCCTTTCGAATTTGTAAAGGCGCGATATTTGAACTGGAAAATTGGTCTTGGGGTACGGATACACCCCGTGTTACCGTGAAGGGTTAACATTACGCTAGATATTATTGTAACAGTTGTTTAAGAGACGTTATAAAACCATTTTATCTGCACATATAAAATTTTCGATAAATCTTTTCTGCCTTAAATTCTAATGAACCCTTCATCCCTCATAAACCCTCGCACAATATTTTTCAATTTATAGTAAAGTTTACCGTAGAATAGAAATGGCAAAAGTCGCAATTTTCTGCTCGTTTATTTCATTGTTGTGTGCAAACATCCGCATTTTCTTTGCATGAAAAAGCATTCGTTGAAAATGTATTACATATCCCCCATTTATTCACACGAATTTTTCTTCCCCATACTCCCACGATCATTTTATCACAATTTACGTCTTTTGAATCGAGAAATCTTTCAAATTTCCATGTATCTGATGTGATTTAAAAAACTGCATATTAAATACAAAATTATAACCTTCCTTGCAATTGGCATGTTTTCTAATATTTCCGTAATATTAAAAAATACGAAAAACGGGGAATAAAATTGCAATTAACTTATCATTGACAAGGGGGGCTAAAAAAATCTGCTTTCGTGTCATTATTTCCAATAACTGTACCTTCTGTTTTGCAGAAATGTAGGAGTTACAGGCTTTAATTAAAGTGAAACAGAAATATTGGTGAAATAAATAGCGCACTTTTTCACGTCGTGATTTCTCGCCCGTATGAAAGCAAATATTCTTCGTCGCGATATACGATACGCGAAGTATATCGGCGAAGGTGGGACACAGAATCGAACAAGCCGCAATATCTGCTTTAGCTCTCGCGTGGAAACGCGCGAATACGAACTTTTATGCTTTTCGAGATTCTAATATCGGTCACGGATTGTGCCGCGAAAAATGATAAACTCGAAATGCGTGGCGCATTTTGCCAATACAGCTGCAAGTGAAAAATACTCCGGTAATAACTTCGGGAGCTGCCAGGTTTGAAATCATCGCAAACATAAATACCTCGAGCTTTTTTCATTAAATGGTTTTTAGCTTGACAGTTTACCGGCAGAAACGAAAATTGAATCGCATTTCAACTGAATCCCGTTCGATTATTTTTCAGCAACGCTTCGGAGCTTTTAAACAGACCCAATATAACACATTCCACCGATTAAATTTTACACAAATTATATCAAATTTCGTTTTCGGATTTTTCCTTGCACGGTACAATAAAATCGTAAAAAAGCTTAAATATAACGCATATTAAAATCACATAAATGAAATGTGCAAAGGTATTAAATTACCTAAATCCTTTTCATACCCAACAGAATTTTATAAAAAAAATTCCTCGAATTTTTATAGAACTTCACCAAATACTCATTAGGGGAGAGTTGCCAATATCGTACCACTTAAGACATTTTACGTTATATTTCATATTTGGTACTCATATGATCGCAAATGACTATTGGATATTGTCGCTTGATCTTTTAGGCACCTACTATTATATGCTTAGCCCTTTGTGCAGAACAAATTAATTTGTTATTAATCCTTTTGTCACATACTGTCAAAGGTACGATTCGGACAACCGGTCTCCGAAATCGTACCTCTCGGTTTCCAAAATCGTACCTCCACTGAAAAATAGTATAAAAAAAAAATAGAGAAGTAAAAATTCAACATAAAGTAATGATTATTATATAATTACATATACAATTGTATATGGATCACACACAGGCCGCAATAACCTATGTAAATGATATATGTACATAACCTATAAACATACGAGTTGTCAAATCCTACTAGTAGGATTGTAGTGGTACGATTTAGGAAACATGATCAATTTATTTATAAATATCAATTTAAACTTCATAATGAATGTAATATGCACTTAAAATGAATGTCAAATATTCTACATTAAACCTGCTTTTAGAAAAATACAAAAATACGGGACAAAATTGTATTGTTTGATTATTATCAGCTACGATAATCTGATAAAAAGTTACATCAATCATACCTGATTTTTTAAAATGTTTATAGCACGCACAAAATGGGGTGTAAGCTCAAAATGTTTTGTTTCTATTTCTTATTTCTCATTTACTTGATATATTTATTATGAAATGTCGTTTACATTCATTAATTACTTAGAAATTGATGAGGTACGATTTAGGTGACCAGTACGATATTGGCAACTCTCCCCTATTTTTACATTTAATATAACGTCGTCAAATATGGAGTAGGTACCAAGTTCTCCCGTCGATTTAAGTTGCCTACCGCTACACGCGGAGCGTGAAAAAAAGAAGAATCGCCGTATTCGTTCAAGCAAATAAACTGAAACTACCCTCGTTACTCCCTCGAAACTCTGCTTTCCCAAAAGAGGAACAAAAGCTTTTCACCGCGAAAGCGAACTCGACACCGCCAAAAAAAGGCGCGCCGACCTGCGCCGGAGGGAAGGGGAGGCTGGTACGCGAAACGAGATGAAAGTAACAAAGCAGGGAGGGAAAAAAAATAACGGAGGGAGGAACGCACAATGCTTCGTTAGGTCGATGATCAAACGAGCCGAGGGGGCAGCAGTACAGACGGTATCGCGAAATCTAACTGGCCTGGAATTCAATTTCCCATTGTGCGGAAGCTGCTCCTCCGCCAAAGATCCCGGCGAGCGCGCGAGGGCTTCGCTAACCACGTTAATATCGGTTTCCAAGGGGCAATTGAGCAAGGCTCGCGCCGTTGTACCTTGCTATGCGATGACGAGGCAAGGGTCTATCTAAATATAACATTCGAGCAAGGGCTCCGAGGCAAACCTGGATAATATCGATGTTTCCCAGCAACCCTTGGCGATCATCCCTACCCAGCGAGCTTCTAATTCAGTTATCTACGGTTGATAACCGTCCATGTATCTTTAACGACTGAGCATGGCCATACCCGAGGTGTAGAATAAACTTCAGGTCCAACGAAAAGTTTTGTGAGACAGATCGGGGGTGCTGGAACACCCTTAGCGTTTTCGTGTCGCATGCAACGTTGTTGATTCTGAGGGGAGTTCGATCGTAATCCTACTAGCGGTTAGAATTTAAACTAAATATGATGAAAATGGATTTTTACCTACATATGGAAATGCAACAAACTTGCAATCACAGACTATGTATTGAATATAGACCTATCATGCAATGAAATTTTGTGTCACACGCTCGGGGGACTCCCGACTTGCGACTCCACAAACCAGTGACAGAAAAATGCATTGGGAGATATACATATACCACGTCGAATGACTTGCCTAATGTGAAGTCGGCTTTATTGGTGCAATGAAGTTGCAAATGGAATTTCGACTTGTGTTGCAGGTGTGTAAGAATAGGAAGAATTTTGAAATAACAAGGAAATAGTATATACGTGGGGTATAAATGATAAAATACTTGCGTAACATTAACTTAAGGATACGGTGTGAAAAATATAGAAGCGATGGACTACCAAGTAGGGAATCCCATGTGTCCGCCTCCGATTGCTTTGAATTTTGAGATATATTTTAGAGAACTGAAAAATTTCATATTCAATTTCAATTTTCATATTTAGGGCATGACAACCCCTCAAATTTACATGATTTTGAGCTGTTCGTCTCCGATTGCTTTGATTTTTGGCAATCACAGAATGGCACCACCTCTTCTCATGAAATTTGAGGGATGGTTTCATCCCCTGAACATGCAAACAGGCCAAAATAAAAGGAACTCGTTTCTTATTTTTCTGTTTTCTAAAACATATCTAAAATTCAAAGCAATCGGGGACGAACACCTGGGATACTCTCTTTATTATTTAGAGTTATCTCACGCCTCTGTGTTTAAACCTTTTTCAATTTCTATCGCCCCAAATTTACCGCCCTAGGCTAGCTCATTTAGCCTATATAAAAATCCGCCCCCACTTTTACCTAAATCAACACGCACGCATCGCAAAATTTCGCGTGAACGTATCTATTTGTATGTGCGCCCACAATTCCCGCCATCGCGCTTGAATTTCAAATTGACCGCGCAAATGCTGCCAACGGGAACTTCAGGAAATAGCTCGCGCGACGCTAGTCGATAAAAAAGATTTAAATTCTACATCAAAGAATTTTTACCTAAAATTAGCCTCGCAATTATCGCAACGCTATAATCTTAACCTTTCCTTAATTGGAAAGTGGCATAAATTATTTAAACTCTTCGTATCAACTGTACTTTGTTCCTCGTTTGTTATTACCGACAACAAGTAACTCCTCGTCGTACCACTCGCAATTTTCTCCCAACTCAAGCCAATAAACAAATGGCATTTTCAATGCACAAAGGAATCACTTATACAGAATCAAAAAAGATGTTTTACAATAATACCTATATTAATTCTCCGTCGTTAAAAAAACACCATACCTCCTAATCGATTTCAATTAACCAATCATCTGAATTAAAATTCCGTGGAGTCTATTTTAATTAAAAGTAAAGTAAATGCGTAAAAAGCAATGCAATTAGAGAAGAATTCAGTAGGTGCGGTTTTATTATTATTTTGTGACAGATGCTTTTAACATGGACTTAAGAATATAATGGACGGAGCACAAAGTCTCAACATAGACGAGGGGGTCGAGCCAGTCGATCGGGAGGAGAGAAGTCGTGGTGGACGGCTTGTGATTGGCGGAGTAGTACGCATGCGTCGCGCTTTATTTGAAACGGAATGCTTATATAGGGTGTATTAAAATATGCTTATATGTATTAAACTATACATCTGCCATACATATGTATATATATAAACTTATATATTACCTATATATATGTACATACATATGAGTCCCTCAATTGACGAGTGACATAAATTTTACCAAGTCTTAAGCAACAAAAATATAATGTTGCAATTACGTATTAACATTTCAAACTCAACGACAAACTTAACCATAAAAAAATATAAAAGAGGCAATGCCTCTTACCGATGATATGTCATTTTCATTAACGAATCACTGATCGTCCACCACCACATGCGCAGTATCATGCACCCCCCTTACTGACACCAGCTTAGGCCCCGCAGCTTTGTGCTCCGTCCATTTAATTCTTAGGTCCATGGCTTTTAATGAGAATTCAGTGACAGATGGCAGTACCAACTACGCTTCCTTACTTCAGTCCGCTAGCTAGGCGCGATACGAATATAACGAATTCTCGGCATTTTCGCTATTTATCGGACAACTATTGCACGCGTGCATTCGACCGGGGGACAAAGGCGCGACGTCTTTAGAAATATCTTGCCCTTGTAAAATCCGCGTTACAAAAGCCTCCGTATTTTACACGGACGGCGATAGGGTGAGGCAGGCAAGGACATGAAAGGCTCTCGTAGAGATTCCAGTCATTGACAATAGTAGCCCCGTTGTTGCTGAGAGCATTACTCCCCTTTGTCGCGGCGAGCTTTTCTTCTTAATAATACTGATATTGGCCATCGTTCAGTCAACAATTTACCTTGAAACATTAATCCCTATTGGAGAAATTAATTTTTAATTCTCTCCTACATTATCGGGGGATGATAATAATTTAAGAAATATCTAATTTCGCTTCATTTTATGGAAACAATTGATGATAGTCTGCTCTATTTTAGTAGATGTTTAAGTAATCTGTAATAGAAAATTGTACTTCAGATATAGTATCCTATTTTTTAGAATGAATCGTTATAGAAAAATGGTGATTTGTTGGTAAATATTACGATTGAAAATGTGGATCGTATTTCGATGTAAATTCATTTTTGTGAAAATTCATTGCTGCGTTCGAAATGCATTAGAAATCGCGGCGATTCCATTTAAAACCAGAAGCACCGATGCAACTTTCGAAAATTCACGGAAATTACATAATTACCTTATCTGCTCTCTATTTGCGCAAATACTTCATGCTCAGCAAAGGAAAAACGCGCGAGGTTGAACACATTATGTGACCAGCGTGCATTAAAGTGAAACCACGTTCTTCGAACGGATTACCTAAAACTCGGGCAAAAAACTACGTATCAAAATCGAACACCTGTACACGATTGAAGAGTCCTTGTATAAAACACTGTAAATGCAAACAATGTAAAATTAAAACAAAATCTTTTAATTGTTCTACGTGCTAATGGTAATACTATACCAGAGTTGGGAAAAATGTAATGTAATTACAACTTACAAATTTTAAAATGTAATTGTAATTATTACACATTATTTTCTGTAATCGTTAATTTAGGTAGTTGACAAAATTGTAGACAAAATTGTAGTCAACTTCCTAAATTAACGATTACACAAAATAATGTTTAATAAAACTACATTTTAATCGTAATTTTTAATTTGTAATTACATTACATTTTGTCCAACTCTGTACAATACTATACTATACTAGTGTTTTTGACAAGGACTCTTTAATTTTCCTTCCGAGCTACCTACCAATTCACCTAAAACAAAGTTACCTTAAAATTACAAAATTTTTCCATCCAATGCATATAACAAATAATCACACATTTATTATATCAATACGCTTTCAGTATTAAAAATAGAAATGCTCTTATTGGAGAGTGCCGCGAGAAGCATTGCCCAAAGAGACCTTCGCTTCTCTCTTTAAATATCGACTTAAGGCGATTTGAAAGTAAGGTCTTCGATCATTCAGATTTCAAGGTGCTGTGCAGTGGCACGTCCTGCACGAAAACCTGACGAAAAGTGAAGAAATTTGTTCTTAACTTTACAGATCTATATAGTATTGCATTTCATTCATGAATTAGCAAAGCCTAATTTTTCACTAATATCAGTTTTCATTGTACATTCTTACAGATGTGCGATCTCAAAGTTGTTACTTTTATGATCTGGAACTTTTAGAATTTCTTTCTGTGTTGGTAGCTATCTGACATGCTCCAAGTTAATGTAGATTTTGATCTTATGGCTTTACCAGCTTTACTCGGCCTCGCCTGAAATTTAGATTCTAATGTTATAAAAAAAATCTCTTTTTTTTAGGTTTTAGTGTGAAAATGGTCACATTCATCTGGATTAGTCAGGCATAATAAGCTGAGGCACATTTCGTGATCCCAGAGTTCGTGGTTCGAAAGTTTTTAGGCAACAGACGAGAAGCTTTCTGCTTTATATGTTAAGATTTCACTTTTTACAGTTATGATAGAGGAGAATACTCAATCTATATACTTTTTCGCTTCTCCTAAGGAAATAGTTATGTATCAAGCGAGATCAAGCGGCAATTTTTGTTGTAAAATCAAATGTAGAGGTTCATGAAGAAAGGCCCGTTGCATTTTGCTGCGATAAATTGTGATATTATGAGTTATTGTTATTGATATTCCTGACATCATAGAATCTGGAGAAGCCAAAGAAGAAGATTATAATTATTTAATTAATATTTATTATACATTATGAATGAATTAATTATAATATTCTTTTCTTGTGATTTCTTCATGTATTTTACATTTTTATACTTAGGGAAGACCGGGGCTAATTGATATGTTATTCTGTTTTCAATTTTTTTTTATTTGAATTAATTACTTAATAACAAATATGCCAAAATATACTTTGGTCCTTCCTCTTTAATATATAGAAAGCGAAATTGTGTTTAATTCTTTCAAAACAATAATTTATCTCCGATTTAAAAATATTACTTTTGGCCAGCCTTCCCTACGACACGTGCCACTGTGTGCCGTCTACCGGGTTTAAAGTATTCACGGAGAGCAACGAGAAGGCTCGCGTCGCGCAAGGAGGAAAGACACGAGTACGTCGCCCCGAATCATCCGACGATTAGCCTTTCAGAGACCGTTGCCCCCAGAATCCGAATTGAATAAATCGCCACGCTCGAAGAAACCTTCCCGCACAAAGTACTCGGTGAACAAAAAGGTTTCGTCTCGGTGCCTCCTCCCCTCCACGCGAAATCCCCTTAACGCCAGCGTATCGAGCTGGGGCGTGCATGCTCGAGGTGCTCGAGATCGCATCTTTTCACGAATGCTTCTCGCGTGATACCACTATAATGTCATACGTCGTAACGATCGCGGCATTGTAGTCTCGGAACCAACCTGTCACGCCACCGAACCTGTACACAAATTCATTCACCGCACAAACACACGCCCGCGCGCCCCGGGCAATCGATCCAATTAATGTTGTCGACTTTAGAGAGTTTAGAGCGCCGTATGAACGTCCACCGGCGATCCACGGAGGCCGATTTTGTAGTTGCATTCTTCGACTAGGGCCCATTCTCGGGGGTGCAGGCAGGGCAACTGCTCAGTGCGGCAAAGGAGCCGGAAAAATTGCTGGGAAGGGACAATTAAAATCAATAAAAATGTTTACGTTGTTTCATTGTTGAGTTTTTAAATTATTTTATAAGAGTTGTGTTTTTTTTAAGTTTAAAAGATAGGTAGGTACATACCTCCTACCTGCATATTTTATTTTGTTTTGTTACTATTTATTTTTTTTAATATTAAACTTTTTGTACAACGAAACGCTTTCGTTGTACTACAAATAGCTATAAAAAATTTCACTCACTGTCAAAAATTAGAAGTTTCTTGAAGTTACATAGTTTACGCTGGGTGATGGTCCACTTTAAAGGAAAAAAGAAAGAAAAATTGAAAGAGTTATGGCGTTTGAAAGGAAAAGTAAGTTTTTTCCTTACACAAATTTTTCATATTATTCAATATATCGAAGAAAAATGTATTATAAATAAAAGCTGAAATTAAAATTTTAGGTCCAGGCCCAGCGTAAATTATTTAACTTTAAGAAAGTTTTCTTCTTTTTGCAGTCAGATGACTGTCACAGGTGCTACACCTTTCGCCAACATCTTCGAAGAGGTAATAGGATTCCACAATAATTAATCAATAATAAAAAGCATCGACATAAAAAAATCTACGAGTTTAAAGATGCCTCCTTATATCTCAAAACAATTTAATACAATATTATCAATAGTGTTTTCAAATAAAATTCAGAAATATCGGGGGCTGTTGGCACGAGAATCGCCTTTTAATGTATAAAATAGATTTCACCAGCACTCCCCAGAGTTCGATTTAATTGGTGCTTTCGACGCTCAACTCGGTGAAACTTGAATAATGTAGTATAGGTACTAGGTGAAATCATCCGAATTAATGTTGTTGACTCTAATGTATTACAATACCGGACTTAGAGTTTAATTAAAAGATACTAGACTTTTCAAGTGTAAAGCTGCTAGATGAATTGACGTAAATTCGAATCTCAGAAACTAACTCAGTGCGTCTCATGATCGCTAGCAACCGCTATCGATATTAGACAGACTATTAAAGAATCCCTAACGATTTCATTTAGCAAACACTCGTGACAAACCAGGTCACACGTGCGGCAGGAAAAATGTACGAAAAAAATACGTGTCCACGTCCAAGAAACTGTGCCAAACTGAACAGCCGCGATGTACCATTTCTACTTCCAATTGTCGTTTCTATCAGAGCCTCCCCAAGAAATTGCGACGCTATTAAAATAGAAACAACGCGATCTGTCTCTCACTGCGCTCGTTCTGGCCTAACTTTAACACGTCTCCTTGCATTGTGCGTCAATGTCGATCGCGATTCAGAATTTTCGCTAATTACGCAAGCAACGTGACGCAGGTTCCTGCCATCGGGCAGCTGGGCATTGGAATCGATCCACCGGCAGTAAGAAAGACTCGAAAATTCAAGGATTCCCGCGCGATTCCCATTTATGCGCGTCAAAGCGTTGATCGAATGGGAAATAATCTGCTTACGTTATCGCAATTAACGTTATCACAACGATCGCCTGTACTTTCGACGATTGTGTGATTCACCGGAGCCGGCGGCTCTGGCTCGCAGTACAATGGTCTTTCCTCTGACGATAAATGTGATTGAAAATGACATGGAGCTCGGGGATTACCCACGTGCATCGAAGAAATTGGAAACATTTAATACTAGTCCGTGATCCAGGCGGAAGTGGTGTCCTTAACTTGACGCAAGCCTGGGAATTTTTGATCCTCTGGCAGATTTCATCCACCCTCGAGACACGATCGTGACGCGCGTTTGGATAATGTTCAGACTGAGGCGAATGCAACGTCCCCTCGCGCTCTGACAGCAGAGAAACTGTTACGGAGCAGCGTGGGCGTGAGAACCAAGCGTGTGCGAATATTTCGAATATCGAATTTGATTCAGGACGCCCAAGACCTCGCGCCATCCTAGAAATTTCGCAAGAAACTCTACCAACAATCCTAACTCCTCTGAGCATTTGCGTGTACGACGCTCGCATGCTTCGAAAATATTCGTCTCCTGAGACTCTTTGGGCAGTCTGATGCAACTGTTAAGAAAGGAATTCTATTTTCTGAGTTAAAAACCTAGGAAAATTTGCGATATTTTTAAACAAACTAGTGATTTATGTGAAGTTTGGACAAGTACTAGTTCTTTTGTTATATAAGAAAAATGGCGCAAATTGGATAGCAGAAATTAAGGGTCAGACATTTCAGATTGAAAGCTCAACACTCTCCTCAATAACTCGTACATTTATGAATACAAATTAATAAAAAGAAAAACTGCGACTTCTTCAAAGACGCATAAAAACAGAGTCCAAATTTCAGGTGAATCGAATCGCTAGTTTCTTAAAAAAAATTTTGCTATGTTTTTAGCCCCAAAAATAGGATTCCACCTTTAAGGTTCCTTGGTGAAAAAATATGAATTTTATGAATTAATAACAGAGGAGTAGAGTATACAAGTAGTTTTCCTTGAAATTGAGTATTCAGTGTTTCAAGGCATTGAAAGGTAGCTAAAATAACAGTGATTAGCTCATGTTCTATTGTCCTGTCGACACGTTTCTCCGTAAGTTCCACGGATACGCTAAATTACAGTGTTACGTATGGAGAATATTTTCTTGCCTCTCTCTGAATAGTTTCCGAGCTCGCGTCTGGGAAGGGAAAACGCCCTAGAACCCCTTCTGTTATCTCTGAAGAAGTGTAGAGAGCATGATCTCGACTGGCTGGATGGCAAATGAAACCAGGGGCATGCCGTAATGATGATTTCTACAGATCTCCCTATATCAAAATTTTAGAGAATTGCCTACTCATCTGGGAACTATACGAACCGTTTAATGCAAAAGTAGTGTAAGTCAAAAAAGTTTATTACTAAATAAGACTCCTAAACAAAACAGAATGAAGGTTAAACTATCGTGGTGTGGTGTTAAAACAAATAGGTAAAAAATTGACTTACACCACTTTTGCATTAAACAACACGTACAAAACCCTTCAACATCAACCCTTGCTGAATCAGAAGTGTACAGTTACGCGTAGAGTCACTATCGTATTCGTTGAAAGTCAGTTGCATCCAGTGAGATCAAGTTCAAATTCCTTTTCAAATATGCAGTTCGCCCTATAGAATCCACGAGTTCGATTTAAATTCTATTCATCAATTTTTTCTAACCGATCTTAGGCCACGCATCGGCAGTGCATCAACACCGTACGTTAATTAATAAATAATTTAAGGAGGTATTCTCGTGTAAGACGTGCTTTTTCGTACGCAGACTTTGGTATATTTTTATTAAACATCTATTAAACCACTTCAGCCTTATCCCTGTTTCAGTAATGTTTACAAATTTCTTTAGAGAAAAATAATGAAAATTTGTGTCGGAGGAAGTGTTTGAACGCATTCGCTACAAAAGAAAGTCTTCCCATGATGTCTGTGATTCCGACTATGCTGCTCATTTGAAATAAGAAAACCATAATGATTCTTAATTAGGACGAGTTTGGCTATACCGGTAACAGAATGAAAGAAAAAATCGGCAATCTAAAAAAATGTCGGCTCTTTGAAAGTTGGCTATCAATTTTTTTATGTTTCTTTGTAGATTCTATCTTTCGAGGATTAAAAAAGGTGTAAGAAACATGATTTTGAATTAATTCTGCTACAGGCTAAGAATCATTTTGGTTTTTCATTTTAGATGAATAGAACAGTCGGAATCACGGACACCATGGGAAAACATTTTTTTGTTACCGAATGCGTTCAAACGCTTACACTGCCACGAATTTTAATTATTTCCCTCTAACAAAATTTGCAAACATTACTGAAATCTGGATAAATATACGAACCAAATTGTGACGGAAAAGGTTTTATAGATGCTTCATAAAAAGAAATACGAAAGATTGTGTAAGAAAAAGCACGTCTTACACTAGAATATCTCCTTAACATTCAATCATTTATCCCGCCAGTGTACACTTGCATTGAAATATTTAGAATCGTATTCATTGATAACATCGCGTATATTATTCTTTTATCCGGTGATACTTGTAACCATAGTTGAACGTGCCCAGTGATACAACTTTACCGCTCAAGTAAAAGTCGAGTTGTATCAAACTTTTAATTTAGAGTTACGAAGCCAAAGTAACATTTCTCGCGACTCTCTGATTTTGCATCAGCTTCATTCGCACGTCTCACTTATTCAAAAGCGATTTTTCCAACCCAGTGGCTCCCCGATTTCGCATTGGGCTCGTCCACGACACTTCACACTCTTGCGGCTCCCTGCTTTCGCATCAAGTTCGTCTGTAAAGGGGTCTACACAGGCTGAAACATGTTGCGATGCATGCATCGCAGAACTGGGGGAAATTTGAAATAGTTTTAGACATGATAGATACTAAAAACTGAAATATTTCCAAAAAACTGTTTGAAAATACTATTTCACTTAATACATAAATCAAATACTGTTTGAAAATACTATATAATTTAATGCTTAAATCAAATACTGTTTCAAAATACTATTTCATTAAATGCTTAAATTACGAGCAAATACTATTTACTATTTACACTCGGATTCGAATATAGGGAACTAGCTTTACTACTCGGGTTCGCCCGAAATTTAGATTCTGATTTTATAAAAAAAAATTATTTTTTATTGTTTTTTTATGGAAATGGTCACAAACATCTGGATTAATCAGGCATAATGATTGAGGCACATTTCACGATTCCAGAGTTTAACGTTTGAAAGTTTTTAGGAGATAAACAAACAGACAAACGTATAGAAGCTTTCTTGCTTTATATATTAAGATATGGGATCGATAATAGGAGATACAAATTTCAAAACCAGACAGATCTCCCAAATGTCTCTCGTTACCTTCTTAAGATTACATATATTCGTGTAAATATTTCATGCAAGTATTTCTGAACGCAGGTATGTATGTTTGCACACATTTTTTGTGTTCTCACCCAGTCAGTCATTATATGAAGTACTAGTATTTGAAATTCTAATTAAATTGTTTGAAATATTATTATTTGAAACACTATCTTCTTATATGAAATTAGTATTAAAATATATATTTGAAATACTATTTCTTTATGTAACTACTACTTCAAGAAAAAGATAATTTGTCAATTCCTGTATCACTCGAAGAAATACAGATATTTATATCTATTTATCTATTTTAAAAATCTATTTTCCCCAGCCCCGATGCATCGACTCTCAAGTTTCATGAAACTTGCGTCAGGTATAAGACGCCTCCACATTACTGATTCTTGGCAGTTTGCGATGTGATGCTGAACCAATCTACACACACAGTAACATATGTCATAAAACCTGATAGTCAATGCATGCATCGCAGCACGTTTCGGCGTGTGTAGACGGCTTAAGACGTCCACCCTCCTGGCAGGTCATCGACTATATGTCGTGTTCGTCTGCAAATTTCATCCTAGTGGCTCCCCGATTTCACATCAGTTTCGCCCTCGTTTTCAATAATCCTAGCTGCTCCTTGGCTTTGCGTCAGGTTCCCTCGCGCCCCTACCTAACAAACTAATACATTGAAAAAAACAAATTCCAAGGCCGAAAGACTCGAGCCACTATTTAAACCAACATTCATTTTCTTAAAAAAAAAAAAACACGATATTTCCACCGCAACTCGGCAGCCCACAAATTAACACGCAATAAATATTCCCCGATCTAAAAACAAAAAAGAAAGAGTGTCCATAAACCAGAGGACTAAGCTACGCTTTAAAACACCATACCTATATACCTATTTCCAGTTCTGTCACCCACGCGAGGCGCCCGCGCACGTAGCCGGCGGCGTGTACTAAACATCGCGGTTCTAAAAAAAGTGCGAGGCGCTCGAAAAATAGGCAAGCGACGACAATCATTTCAAATCGGCCCTCCCATTGATAAATCATCCTACCAGCCCCTGCCTCCCGCGGAGGTGGCCCGGTCTCCCACGATCTCCGCCGTATCGACCATTAAATCCCAACGGATAATCCACCTGCCGACGGAGAGTAAACGTAGCGCAGCTCGCTGTGCGTCAGACGGTAGTAGGTAATTATTTCGCGTGCCCGCTCCCCTGGCCAATGAACGTTTTCGAGTCCCAATCTTCGACCTCCGATTGCCCGCGACTGTCCGGGAGGAGCGGGTCATTATTTTCCTTCTATTCCCGCGGAAAACCTCCCCTCCCGAACCCCAGTTATTTCAGGTTGATTCCAGTTCTATTTGCAGATGCCCGCCGGAGAACATAGCGGTGGCATTTCGTAAATCTCGCCGGTTTAACCGTATTGGGTGTCGTGGGAGTCTTGGAGGGCTGAGGTGACGGCGGTGGCTCTGCCTTCTTACGTTGGCGCGATAAAGCGCGCGCCGAACGGCGCTACGCGCGCCACGGGGGCGGAGGGCGAACCGGCGGGGACCCCCGGATTGACGTCATTCGATGACGTCAAAGCAGGACCGTGCCGAAAGCGCCGAGGGACCACGTTCAACCAGGCAGACGCACGCCGAATATCCTTCGTAGCGTGACCTAGTGCCACTGCTCTCGCAAAAGGATCTATTTCCGCGTCCGCCTACCCGACCTGGCCCAGGTAACAATAAAACCGCCGGCCTGAAGTGGCGAATATTCCCTCGTTAATTGGGTTGTCTGGCTAGTCTTGCCAAGGGTTGCGAGCTATGTAATAGCGGAGCGTATTAAATGAGGTGTGGGACGGTTGCTGTTGGGATTCACCCTGTAACTAAATAATAATATTGCAGATGGACCAGGTGGCAAGGCGCGTGGTGGGATTTGCGGACGGTTAAATCGGTATGCGAGTTGAGACTCCGGGGGAGAGGCCACGGGAGATATCTAATAAATTAAAACAATGTAGGTAAAAATATGAGGCTATAAAAATGGACTAACTCACATTTCTTGCGAAATTGTTTTAGTAGCAGTAATGTATTCCCATAGGCTGTACCAACAAGGAAACATCCCGAACTCAGAAATTCAAAAAATTCTGAAACTTTTTGAATATGTAGGAAATTTCCTCCTGGTTACAACGCAATTTTTGTTTCCTGCCCAAATTCCCTCTAGGGGGTAAAATTGACCCCTGAAAATCCGGTTACTTCCTGATTTTGTGTTGTAACTCGTGAACTGTAAAACAATTTTTTTACCAAATGATAGATCTAATTAAAAGAAGTAACTTTTGTCTTGAACCTTTTTCTCTAGCTCTTACAGTTCGCGAGTTATAACACAAAATCGGAAAATAGCCGAATTTTCAGGGGTTAATTTCACCCACTTCGAGTGAATTTGGGCAGCAAACAAAAATTGCGTTGTAACCAGGAGGAAATCCCCTATATATTCACGAAGATTCAGAATTATTTGAATTTTCGTGTTCTGGATCTCTCTCTTTGTAAACCGTCATATAAAATAGGAAAGATTAATTTTTTCAAAGTGTCCATTTTTGGTCTCGATGCATGCCTCATATATTGTTGACTGTTCGCTTAGTTTGCTATATATAAAACGAGGTAGAAGTTGAAAGCGTTGTGGGTAAGTTTGATGAGAAAAGTCTGGAAGGGTTGAAGGAGAAATTTTAGCATTTTGGGATTGAAAGATGCGAGAGGTGACTCGCAGTTATTTAATACGAAGAGTGCACGTTCGTCTTGCTACGGCGTGGGCGACGTTTACCAGTGGTTGTCGCTAGAAATGATTATTGGAGCTTAAGTAACGCCACTTCGAACTGCACGTTACTGCATCACCGTATTGTTATCTTGGCAAATTGTTATCTTACAGAATGAACGCGTATCAGAGTCCGCTACTATGTCCCGCGCTATCGCGGCTTCTCGTTCGAAGTCATTTTTCTTGGAAATTATGCAACCAGCTGAGAACACTTGTTCCACACCTTTTACTCTTTTTTTTTTTTTTCGTAAAGAATCGCCTGCTCCGCGGTCGCGCGCCATGGTTCACTGGACGCCCTGCATAGGGTTGTATAGGGGACTTGAGGCTTGCCCATTGTTTTCGAGTATGAATATAAAAAAGAGAGGCGAGGCTATAGAGGGGCGGAAAGCGTGATCGTAATACGCCTTGTAAAAAGGATGGAAAGTTGGATGGATAAGAAACTCGGGGAAAGCGGGTTGCATTGCGAAACAATAGCGACGAATGACGAATAGTTTACTTTGCGATCGAGGAGCACAGTTTTGCTGGAATAACAGCCTTCAGTTGCGAGGCTCCTATTATTTGGATAATTTTCCGCGCACGTAAATAATTATTCAAATAAGGATCTCATTACGGGCTATTGTTACGCGTAATGGGAAGTCCGACAGGGAAAAATAGAATGCGAGGGGAGAAACATATTCTTATTTGCACGGCAATTTATTTAATTGAACCGCCATCTACCTACATAATTTTCTACCTAAACACTCGTGCCAAGAATACCTCAAATCTGGCTGAAAGTCACCCATCAGATAGCAAATAGCGGGTAAAATTATTTAATTCAGAAATTTGCTCCGGTGTCAGTCAAATAAAATGATTCATTTGCAGTACGTATATAAGGCGTGTGTTTCTAATAAATTTGGAATAATTCACTTGAACGCAGTGGTGGCTTTAACGCCGCCTGGGCCACTGTCGAGAGGGGCCCCGGGGTCCCATCTTAATAAAAAAAAGAAATTACGATTTTATGCAAACACTATATTTTATTTTCTGTACTACTACACTTAGCGCGTTTTTAGTAAACTGCCTCTTCATTTTTCCGAAAAATTGGCCCCTCAGAACATTTGCCACCTGGGGCCCTTTTTTCCTTAAATCCACCACTGCTTGAACAAGATTAAAAGGTCATTCTAATCTAAGAATTCTTTCGTATTCGGATAAAGAATTACTGACATAACCATTCTTATTCAAACGTTTCCTAATTCCTGATTTCCCATTCTCCAGTTTAAATAATAATCAGTGCACTCTACCTCAATGCGAACAACAAATCCTCACTCAGCACAGAGGACAGGAATAACGAAGGAACTTTTCCTGTAGAAAACAGATTAAATAAAAATTCATTCCAAGAACTTCCGCCACAACTTTTCTGCAAGCGAAACACCAGTGCGAGTGATCGATTTGGAGGCGGTGCAGGCGTTCGCCTTCCACGAACGATCGCCCGTTCAACCCTTTCGTGATCCGCCGATTTCATTCACCAGCCCTCTGCATTTGCAGTGTACGGTAAGGTAAACAGACCAGGGAAACCCGAAGCTGTACAATTATTTATTTTAAGAAATCATTTGCACGCGGGAACGGATCGCGCACATGACGCTATTTTAAACTGCGTCAACGCGCGAAGTTTGGAGGCGCGCAGGCTGGGCCGACGCCGGGGGCTTCTTGTTTAAAATTATCAACAGACGAATTAATATCCTAGGACCGATACGCCTTCATTGCGAGCCGCGCGCCATGCCGCGCTGCTCCTCGACTTCGTGCTCGTCAGTTTAAAACAGATCTTCGTAGGTAATCCTATTATCCTGATCCTATTACTTGAATTCGTAATATCGTTAATAACTAATGTGCGGCTTATGCTTCTCCCCTGGTTCAATCACCTTTCGCGAACATCCCCTTCACTTTGCTGTTTTAAAGAAAAATTTTAAAACGTGGGTACTGGACTTTTCGAAGGGATTTTCTGATGTTCAGAGGTCTGACATTTGGAATATATTTTACCTTTTAATAAAACCATAAAATTATTATTTTTATTTAGTTAATACCATTAACTTTATATTTGTATATAAATATATATATATATATCTAAATTGAAATTATTAATAATTTTACAATTTAATATTTTTAATAAATTATCGAAACTTAACTCAGGTTTAGTGTTAGAAAAATTATTTTCATAAATCAATTTACATTTTTTTCCTTTTTATCAGGCATAACACTTAAAACTATTAATATTCAAAATTAATTATATGTAAATATAATGTAAATTTTAATATTTTATAAAGTATGCAACTACAAAAATATTGGAATATTATACTTTATTTTTGCTATATGAGCAGGAATAATTGAGGCATCATTACGATTTACCCATTATCCGAATAGAATTACGAACCCCAGGAGCATGAATCACTAATGATCAAATTTATACCACTATTTATTACATCTCACACATTTATTATAATTTATTATAATCTTTAGTCTTTGTATTCAGAATTTCTTTGTTTCAATGAAGGAAACCGACGTACAAATTACACAGTTCTTATAAGTCTAGAGAAAATCAGAAAACGCAAATTAAGGGATTACACACGTTTAGCTGCGGCGGAAATGAATGATTTTAGAATTTTTATTAGGGTTTTATAAAAAGAATAAAACAAAATACTTTTTACACGTGATTTCATAAACTGTGTGAAAAAAATTTATTTGCAATAATCTTTGTACTAAATTATTTACCATTTTTTAGATTCTTTAGGCCACTGCAGAATAAATGGTCAGCATGATATCTCCTTTAAACATCGATGGATCTGAAAAGCAAAATGATATTCTTGTAAAATAATGTGGCCATTATAGTCTGACAAGCCAAATTTTTTAATTTAAAGAAAATAAACAATGTATGGCACTTTAAACTTAAATGAATTTTTTCATGCAAAGTTTAGCTCTGTAATTGTGCATAAAAAATGAATTAAACAAAATATCAAGGAAATGGCTCGTCAGCCGATAATGAGAAACATTATTTTACAATAATATCATTTTATTTTTCAGAACCACCTTTTATTTTGCTGACCATTTTTTCTGTGATGGTCTAAAGAACCTCAAAAATCATAAATAGTTTAAATAAATTTCTTCGTGCAGTATTTTCTTTTATTTTTTTAGAAAACCCTTAAAGAAGTCCTAAAACCATTTATTTTCTCCGCGGCTAAACGTATGTAACTCCTTAACAACGACTACATTACGCAAATAGTACAGAACCATTTTGAAGAAACCACTTCTTTAACGTTGAAAATTATGCTCCGTAGCATTTCAAAGAGTAAAGAACACAGTACCCCCAGAGTAAAACGAAACCTAACTCCAGCATCAAAATGCCACAAAACCGGAGAGCCTTAAGCTGGAATTTTTGTATTTTAATTCAGTTTAAGGTCACATCCCCGTAGCGGTTATTTAGCACAGCGCAGCCTCAATGATCCGGACTAATGAAACAAGTCGTTAATTATCGTCTCGTTGGGAGCAGGCTACCGATCAAAGAGTCGGCGATATTTTAAATCACGCCGCGATCGCGTCTGACGCACGAGGAGTTTATTTAAGAAAAAGAAGAAAAGGAAGAGAGAAGTAAGAGGAAGGGAGAGGAGAGAAGATTCGCCGGAGGAATTCGCGCGAGATGGAACATCGTTGCTATCGTTAGGCTCGGCGAGCGTTAGAGCAACGTTACGACTTCCTTCCGCGGTCGTCATGAGCTTTCGACGAGTGCATCACACGGCTGTTTTAATTATGACGCACTTGCAGCGTATTACGCCAGGGCGTCCGTGGCACGATGCCGAAAATACGCCGATGAAAGACATGCGATGACGCTCGGGACGGCTCTCGGAATCGGGATTACGTTCCAAATAAATTGGATGAATTGGAAAGGCTTTGTAGGGCCGAGCGGACCCTAATTTAATCGTTAATACGGCGATTATTATTTGAAGTCCGCCGGATGCCTCGCGGATTTCTTATTACGCCACGCACGAGCCAAGGTGCGATCCGCGGAGCACCTTTTAACGCGATCTAATTGGCAGCTACATATGTATGCATGTCAGATTAATTACTTTGCGGGAACGTCAGTTTAGTTTTTTTTGCAAAATCAACGCGGTCATTGACTAATTAATCTCGTAATTCTTTTTTTATATGCCGCTGCATAGCGCTGCGCTAAGATATGTACGTGCTGGAAAAACTTTGCCCCGGGATGTGCGCTGCAAGTTTTTAATTAGCTTCGTGTAAAGCGAGAAGGTGGCGAAGTAAATTCAATTCGCGTGGCAGGAAGCGGTATTGTGTCACGTAGTTACAACAGAACTAATATTCCAAATACATTATCTCCTTTTTTTTATGCGATAACACTTTCATTTTTAACTGTATGGAAACAATTCGATTTCTTCGACTGCTTATTTCACACGTTTAAATCTATCTTGGTTTTGTGTTTGTACCTTTAGGTATGTGCTTTTTCTTTTCCCATTCTCTTTTCTTTCCCAATTCTTTCTCTAATCTGCGCTTCATTGCCCAGTTTAACTAACTACAGAGGGTGGCCAAATTATTATACTCCAAACATTTTGATCAATTGTTGGGATCATTTTAAAATGGATTTAATACGATTAAAAAATCTTAATTTGGCAACTAAAGGTTCTGAAAGGACACTTTCTTAGCTTTCATACCTAGAACATTAATTAAAAATTTTCTACGATCATGAGTTCGCAAGTTATAGGTGTTCAAAGTGAAAAGTACCTTTTTTGCTTTGATTGCGAATAACTCGGCCAATAAAAATCATACGACAAAACCAAAAAAACGAAATTAAAGAGAAATGTTTGCTCTATAAGAGCTTTTCGATGGATTCGCCGAAAAAAAATTTTTGGTCCGTACATACGTTTAAACTGGGCAAAAATTTCTGAAACATCGTTTCCTGCGCTTCATCTCGATAAAACAGTATCATAATGGATGTAAAAAATTGTGTCCATGATTCAAAAACTAGAAACTTCAAGCGTTAAAATGCATTTTTTTAAATATTTTTGCAACCATTTTTCGCAGAGGTACAGCCATTCCATCGCTTAAGCTTGCAAAATCTCAAACACTTTTTGTTTGAGTATAACAATTTGGCCACCCACTGTAAATAAATCAAATAAATTATTCGTAGTGGTCCATATTGAGAATTCATACGCCGCCTATTTTTGGAATACCTACTCTATAAGTTATGCAATTAGCCTCAAGTGAAATTATTTCTCGCCCTTTCTACACCGCGTGGTCCTTTATTCGAGGCAGGCATCGCTCGCGCTTAATTATTTATAAGCGTAATCGCCTCGATTCATATATACCCAATGCGCTGAAATTATTGCGAACTTAACAAGGTTCTCGTAAATGTGATTACGCTTCAACACGGGGTAACCTACGCTACCAGCCCACGTAGCTTTACAGCAATAACGCTATTACATCCCTGTGTGGGAAGTCTCTAGTGTAACCTTTACCTAACATGCGATAAATACGTTATATCGGCATTCATGAATATTTCATTTCCCGGCTAGGAACTATGATTACTTGGGATACACGCGCGGAAGAATAGTCGTGGATATTGGACGATCGCGTAAAACGATGAAGAAGAAGTGGCGGGCTTAGAGGGAACCGCCAGTCACTTGCGAACAAATCGTGTACAGTTAATGGTAGCTACAACGCATTTGTCTATTCACTCTATTCCATTCACGTAACAACGTAAATGTAATTTTTAATAGGCTCGAACGAGATAACGAGGATGAATTAGTTATTAGAATTTCACACTAAACTGCACAATTTCAGTAATCAATTTTATAATTACACCTATAGTCTGAAATTTCCGCAATTAACTTGATTAAAGCAGAAGCGTCGCATTAACGTATAGGTAAGTAGAAATAATCTCTTCGGTATTTTTTATTAGGTACACCGTGCTGTTTTTAATCGCACGCGGTATGCATACCTTTAACTGATATAATTGAGTAAGTTTTAAGCGAACCGATCCACCGCCGCAATATTTTCAGAATTCAAGCTTTTATTTGACTGATACATTGATCTCATCAGCATTCGTTTAAATCGTAACCGAACGGATAATGTGTACACGCGAATTTAATGAATAAGCTTTAGTGAATAGTAGCTGACTCACTTGTGCACCGCTTGCACGTTTTATTTGTTACCGACGAATATCTCCACAAATCGAATTACGCCCGTTTATTTTTAAACCGCGAAGTTAAACGTCACGCGTCTCGTGAATGCGCAAAAAAGCAATTTTTGCGCAAGACGTATGTACAGTGGGACGCGACGGACCTTAAAGCGTTCTATAGCGCTTCCGGGTCTCGATATCTCATGCGTACTCCGGCGAGAACAAACGTGGCTGATTAAAAACGCTGATAATGAGGATTTTATTCTCTCAAGGCATTTTATCGAATGCCTTGAAATCTGATAATGAACGGTGAAAGGATGACAGGGTGAAGCCTCCCTTGACCTAATACAACAAATGGTATGCGTACAAACGGAACTGCAGATAGGTAACACTTTTATCTGCAAGAACTGATAAGATTACTTGTTCGTGTATTGTGTCTTTGGTTGAGCAAAAGATACAAGTAAATTGAAGAGTCCTTGTAGAAAATAGTAGAAGCGCCAAAATGAAAAAAAAAGACATTTTTATCAGAAAATATTGTACGTGCCAATGGTAATACTATAATATCGAACAGTGCTTCCCAACCTGTGGGTCGCGAAATGTTTTCTGGGGAGTCGCCGTTTTTTTTTTAATATTATTAAATTGGAATTGTATTCTGAAATACCTATGTTTAATGTGTTTCTATTTTTCTTTACTTTGTTAAATGGGGGTGGGGGTCGTGGGTTATTTGAATATTATAAAAGGGGATCACGAATAAAAAAAGGTTGGGAACCGCTCATATAGAATTCCATTTTTAGCACTTATAGTGTTTTCTACAAGGGCTCTTCAATCACGGACGTCCAAAGGGGGTGCAAAGGGGGCAGTTGTCCCCCTGGCTGTGGAGAAAAAATCGTTTTTAAATTTCGATTTTCAATTTTTAATTAAATTGACACTATAAAATGGGTTAAAAAAAGCAAGCGGGGTATATTTTTCTTTACGATCATCCAAAAGTTGCCCCCCCTCCGGAAAAAAGTCTCCGGACGGCCTTGTCTCCAATTATCTTTTGCTTTACTGTTTTCTGTACGTAACTATATCATCTTTCTCCTCTTTGGACCGCGAGGATACGTGAAATTCCGGCATAATTTACGAAATCGGTAGCTCGCGTGCCGTTAAAAAGCGCTTACGATGGGAAACTCGGCTTGACGTCAATTCGTCAAAAAAAGTTACAAGTATTTATCGGAATTAATTATCTGTGGCGGTCGGTGACGGCACACGGTCGCCAAAGTGCTGACGAACGTTAGAAGAGAAGTTACGTATGTATATCCATAGATAACGTGCGGCGAAAATGATGAGTAATTTATATAATCGACCAGTGATTGGCGGTCCCGCGCATTTCCTCGTCAGCGAAGTACATGCAATAAGTCGAAGCTCGATAAAGAAGTTTCAGATGAGATATCGACGAAGTCAGCACAAGATGTTTGACGTACGACGGAAGTAACTAGATAGGAAAGTTTTCCACTCTGTGGATTGAAGAAAATTGAAGAAAAAAAAGGAGAGAAATTAGAGGAGAAGGCATCAGAACGGAAGAATTGTGGAGGGCAAACGCGACCAGGGCAGCAAAACGTGTTAATGCATCAGCAGTTTTTGTAGCAGGAGAAGTAAAAGAACACCCTAGAATCCAAAAGTACCTACACCTACAACCAGAGTTGGGCAAACTGTAATCTAATTACAAATTACGATTAAAATGTAATTCTGTAATTGATTACACGTTATTTTCTGTAATCGTTAGCACAATTTTGTCAACTACCTGATTTAACGATTACAGAAAATAATGTGTAATCAATTACAGAATTACATTTTAATCGTAATTTCTAATTTGTAATTAGATTACAATTTGCCCAACTCTGCCTACAACGTCTTTTCTTATCAAGCCAGTGAACAAAAGAAAACATTTGAAATTCACCAACAGTACATCTCCGACTCTATCCACATTTGTTACAATATTCCACTTTCAAGTGAAACCAATGGATCAGGTCCAGCGGCCGTCGTGAAGTAGGTTTACCTACTATACGCCACTGGACGCAACGTGAAAAATCTCAAACTCGATCTACTCGAAAAAGAAACTCGATATAAAAAAAAGTTACTCTTTCTTTTCGACTTACAATAAATAATTAAGTCGATAAAAAAAATAAAATTTTTTGACATTACGCTTCATTTTCTAGAAAATCGGCTTTGAAGTTCCTTAAGTTGCGTCCAGTCGCGTATAGGATACCTTTACCAGCGGCGCGCGCGATAATCCGCGGCAGCGATACATCCGCGCCTACGTCGCGTTACCGTATCCCATTTTCTCGTTGGCGATTTACGCGGCGTCTCCGTTGGAGCGACGCGGATCGAATTGTGCCGGGTGACGCGGCGGCGGTAACCGTGGTCCCGGTGTGCATAATCGACGAGGAGAAGAAAGCAAGGATCGCCGGGGACTATGGGTGCGCGTTGGTACGGAAAGGCAGCACGGGCCAGTCGGAGTCCGCCGACCACGTGGTGGCGCACAGGCTATTTGCCTTGCAATTACACCGAGGAACAATTAACGATGAGACGATAGTAGCGTGGTACATTGACGTCAATTGTCGAAGATAACGTGCGCGCGCGCTCGCGTGCGGGCCGCGGCGGTGTCGAAGGAGAGCCGACGGCGGGGAAGGCACGACGGAGGCGGACGGGTGGGAGAGGGTCGGCGGGGTAACGGCGATGCTCGCTAAGAATGGCCGAGACGTGGGTGAGGGGCTGGTGTGGGAGGAAGGGTGGCGGAGGGGCGCCGGCAAGTTTGGCGTAGCAGGGGGGTAGCAACATGGCCGTCGATCAGTCGGTATCGAACCGTCGCGTTACGCGAAGCTCCTACGACTCTGCACGCCGTAGGTACGCCGCCGCTACGAGACGAGATACGAGATCTCGTGAACGCGAAGGACGACTTCTCACCGATGGCATCGGCTCCCCGACCTTACGCACCCGTCGAGGTCGGCACCGTCAACGCGCTTCAGAAACGGCTCCACCGGTGCGGAACCCGCTGCGCCCGGTAATTCGGGTCGGGATCGAATTGTGAGTACCGAGTAGCCCCGTGGAACTTGTCATCTATACGCTGCGCTAGGTATCTGCCTCTTCTGCCTCTCGCGAGCGGTCAACGGTTTCAATTAAGTCTGACGGAGGGGGTGGTCTTCGGCTGGAGTTGTAGCCTCCGCTCTCCTGCCGTGCTCCTTTTTTTCATTTTTACTTCGCTCCCTCCGGCCGCTTCTTTTCGTCGCCTCGTCGAGGACTATCGACAGGTATCGATCCTGGACCCGTCGATGAGCAAGAGGTCGTTGTCGATCCGTGACGTCAGTCGGGAATACCTATTGTACTTGTTGCGGGAAAGCTTTTGCACTTTTCCGAAGGAGACCCCTTTCGCCAGGCTCGTGACTTTGATTCTTTTTTTCTTTCTTCATTTTCCTGGGAATAACGATGTCGCGTTTGGCTCGCGTGCTTCGCGCACCGACGCGTGAACGCTTCTCACCTTTCGATCAGAGCTTGGGGAAAATGTAGCTATCGCAGAATCAAGGTCTAATTGTTGCTCTAAGGCCGATTTCTTTCACCTGGAACGAAGTTTTATTTCATTTCTGCCATCGTGGAAATGGAATTGTAGCACTGTTTAAATAAAGGGTTCCAGACCTGGGCCACTGTTTGTAGTATTATTGTGTATTTGAGATACGATTTTAAATATCGAACGCCCAAGCTGAAAGCAAACGAAGTACTATTTTAAACACAGTATGTATGCTCGCGGAATAACGCCCGATTTAATTTGAATTGTCATGAAATGAAAGGGGATTATTTTATTTTCGTTCGTAACTTCCAAAGTGACTGTTTTTAATTTTGAAATATTTTGTGGATCTGGTGAAAGTTAACATAAGGCAGAAGTATTTGAAATAGAAATACAGAGAAAATCGGAACTACAACTGTATTTAAGAAATGAAGATAATTTTAATAAATATAAGTCTACAAATAACTAGGACTCAAGAACTTTTAGCTTTTAATAAAAACGATTTCTAAGATTCATGATGTAATCTAACTGTCAATCACACAAGTCTCTCTGCATTCTACAATGTGAAAATGAATATTCATTCTGTCTGCATTTGAATAAGAATAAGAAGCCATTTTGAATGAATGTGGACTCTAAAAAAGACAGAATTGTTGGAACTAAAGAAACTATGAGAAATATGTGTTCATAAGTCTTTAGAAAAAATTTAGAAAACATCAATCATCGCCTTACAATCTAAAAAAACTCAAAGATATGAAGAATGATTAGCGTGCAAACCCAGGATTTATTTCACTGAAGTTACTTCTTTCCTTCTCCTTAAAAATTCTATTAACCATTCAAATTTTACCTTTAGTTTGAAACACCCTATATTTTACAGAGAATTAATTTAAAGATCTGTTTCACATTCTGCATTGAGATATTAAAAGCCTCTGTCAGGGTCTGATTTTATTGTATTTCAAGAGAGCGAGCTCCAAGAATGTGGAGCAAAATTCAGACTGCCTGCAAGGTCTGCACTTTTAGACACAAATATCAGCAAAAAATGTTCACAGTTAGTGAAATATGAGCATGAATTTAGGTAGCCTTCAATAACCGCTGAACTACTTTTACTTAAAGAATGTTGAAACCATTTAAAACATTGAGCAACAACCATATTGCGAATAAGTGAAACGTTTCTCTTTGTTTGCAGTAATTTCAGACAGTTTTGAAATACACTAAGGAGGAACAATCATCTAAAAGTTGTGGAAAAGAAAATTTTTGCTCGAAAATGGATTCGGGAATGGGGCAAAGCAAGAAGCAGATTCGTGTAGGATTTTATGACATTGAAGGCACCATTGGTAAAGGGAACTTTGCCGTGGTAAAATTAGCTAGACATCGTATTACTAAGACAGAGGTTCGTATGATTTAGTGGGACATATGTTTGCTACTATTTACACTTTCTGTGCCACATCCGCTGACTAAAAATCCTGACCGATCCATGCTGTTTCTCGTTTCAGGTAGCTATTAAAATAATCGATAAAACGCAGTTGGACCCAACCAACCTTGAAAAAGTTTATAGAGAAGTAGAAATAATGAAGCAATTGGAACACCCGCACATTGTTAAACTGTATCAAGTTATGGAGACGAAGAATATGATATACATGGTATGCTCGCAGGATGCTTTTCGCGTAAATGTTTAGAATCTAAGAACAGATATAACAGTATACCTTCCTCAGGTGTGCGAATATGCAAGCAAGGGCGAAATATTTGACTATATTGCACGGTATGGGCGGATGGGAGAGCCCCGAGCTCGCGCAACGTTTGCTCAAATACTCTCCGCGGTTGAATACTGCCATGCGACGGGTGTAGCGCATCGTGATCTCAAAGCAGAGAATTTACTCTTAGACGCTCAGATGAACGTGAAGATTGCTGACTTCGGCTTTAGTAATAGATTTTCGCCTGGGGAAAGGTTAAGCACGTGGTGCGGTAGTCCCCCTTACGCGGCACCAGAAGTTTTTCGAGGGAAACATTATGCTGGTCCTGAAATTGATGTGTGGGTAAGCAATTTATACGTGTCCATTTAATGCGTAACGTTCGACGCGCACAGTTAAACATATTATGCTACTTACCGTTGCAGAGTTTAGGTGTGGTATTATATGTATTAGTATGCGGAGCACTGCCCTTTGATGGATCTACCCTTCAATCATTGAGAGATCGTGTTTTGAGCGGAAGATTCAGAATTCCATACTTTATGAGTACAGGTAGTTCGCCTAGCCAACGCTTCTTCTTGTCCTCGAGATTCCCATCTGTTTCCGTCTAATCTTAGAAGATGCACATTAAACTTTTATTACAGATTGCGAAAGTTTGATACGTAAGATGTTAGTCTTGGAGCCTGCAAAGCGATACACCATTCCACAAATAAAGAGACATCGCTGGATGGCAGGATCCGCGGACACTGTTTGTTCGATGATCATAACAAGATCGTCGCCATCCATCCAAGAACCAAACGAACAAATACTTCGACTTATGCATAGCTTAGGCATAGATATTACACGAACCAGAGAGGTATGTTGCGATATGTGTTTCAATGTATAAAATTTAAACAATGTTGTTTTATATAATCTCACTTTTGTCCATTGACAGTCGTTAAAAGCTAGCAGCTATGATCATCACGCTGCTATTTATTTCCTACTGTTGGAGAGGCTGAAGCAGCATCGGGTCGGCAGCACAGTAAATAATACCTGCTGGCCTAGCGTTGCAAGAACGAAAGAGGACAAATTCAAATCGAGGTAAATTTGTATTCGCTGTCTATCCTCTCTCAACTACTGAATCTTATTGTGTGATATTAACTCTTCTTTGTTAAGTTGAAATTAACGTGGCAAATCTTTCATTTGACTTCCAATCCGGCCAGCCAGAAGAGATTTCTGAAGCGTTAAATTTTAATCGTTCGCTTTTTATTTACAGCGATAGCTTAGTGGGACGATGATCTTTAATGACGGTGATGGAAATTTGGAGATTTTGTCAGGACAGGTTGGATTGGAAGCGCTTTGCTGTGACTTTAGTTTTGGTAATTCTTTATTTGATTTCATTGCTTTTCCTTTTCATTTCGGTTACAATCTGTTAAAATTGTATTTATAATTATTTAACGTATTCTGGAGTTTCTGTTATATTATAATACATCGAATCGCGTTCATAATTTCATACGCTCGTAAAGAAAAGGATTGGTGTTACTAGTACAGCAAATGGAGTGAGAGAAGGGACCGCCTAATCGTACATTACGCGCTCGACGTCATAAACATCTGCATCAGATAATGAGAAATGCGTGCGATATAGCATATGTACTGATTTTCTAGGACAAGAGAAGACACGACCCGAGGTGGGAAAAGGTTTAGTTCGACTAGCTCTTCGACTGACGAGGGATGCTGCAGCGCGGAAGGTGATCTAGAAGAAGGCCCGAGCGGTGACGAATTAAGGGAAGCTCAGATTAAACTAGAGGAACATAGACTAGGCCTAGATCATGATATCAGTCAACGAATTGACAGTCAGATAGTGAATCGAAGATTAAGTGATTATCAGCACCATTTTGATACCCCACTTATGGATCCTATTGATCCTCCTAGTCGAACAACATTATTTATCGCGGGTGGTAGTGGTAGCTCGTCGTCCGAACTTTTCGAATCTAGTTTTGACTCCGGTTGCCCACCAGATTACTCGGGGGCGAATTCGTTCACGAGTAGCTTGCCCTCCTGCACACCTCCGCCGCCTCTTAGTCCGTCGCCGATCACCGGCAGAATATCGAGAGCCTCGCAAGGTCGCAGAGCCTCCGACGGTGGTCCCAGATTACTGTTCTGCCAGCAGGGTGGTGGAGACAGACCAACCAAACAGCGAAGTATTCAAGGTATGGGGATACATTCCAGAAACATGTCAAGATGTTTCAGAAGCTTCTCGGCCACGAAATGGTAGAAATTGAATGTCACTTGTTGCAGACTCAGGCAAGGCAAGGGGTCACTTAGACCTCGTCCATTTGAGACCACCGTCTACGCCGCCTGAGAATCAACCACAGTTCAAAATTCGTGGGGACTCCAGTACACAGTTACAGCTGCTAGTGCAGCAACGTATGTTGCAGCAAAAGCGAAACTTGTATCATAGACATAGAGGTGGAGGGAGCCCGACGCCGATACCGGTATCAGCGAGTACCACGGGTAGACGCGCTGACCACGTACCAAGACAGGATAGTTATAAACTAGCTCAGAGAACGCAAATCTTGCCACCCCTGTCTCAGGGGCACGTTGACAGAGACTTTGACAGAGAGCGAAAGCGAGACGAAGAAAGATGGAAAAGTCTGCCATCCCGACTAGCGGCAGACTGTCAGTTGGCAGAAAGGACGTTGCTGTGGAGTCAACAGGTAATTCTATAAATAGAAATTTAAAAAAACAAAACAAAAAATCGTTTGGGTTCAGCTGCCTAATGACACAAAAAAAAAATTATCGGGCTGCAGTTAAAGAACGGAAAATAGCTCGTTGGTATCTGTTCAACGATCGTGACGTCATTGCTCGTTCGGAGCAAAGTTGAGTCGCGTTGGAATCCGTGAACTTATATACTCAGACTCAAACAACACAGAGTATTATGTTACTGTTCCTTTCGTAATGTTAACATTGTTGTGAGCGTGTATCATGCTCACAACGATGGATCTATGTAAATATTCTTAGCATTGTTTTATGACATTAGCGACTAGATGTTACTTGTGATACGATAGCACAATTATTTGTGTTAGATGCAAATAAACAATTATTTTTCTTTAATTTGGCAGTTTATTGTTCACTCTAATTTGCCTTACTTCGTGCATGTACCGATCCTCGACTGAACAGCAGTGTACAGTTAACAAAACGAAAAGAAAGAGGAAGAAAGACAATCGTATAATTCGAAAACAAATTGGCTGCAGCGTACATGTATTGCAAATACGTGTGTCGAGAAGTGCAAATGAGAAAAGAAAGAGTAAAATAAAATTCTATTTTGATAACTGTGCAATATAATTTTACATAGTTATTTCTCTGCCTGTTGAATACACATATCTCAAACAACAACACTGACTTGCGCACCGACACACTGTCGCAATTCAGAGAATATAACTATTCTCTGGCATACTTCAGCACAACTACGATTAAAGAATCCTCAAACAAGACAACGTTGAACACCTGAACATGAAGCTTGAAAGATGCATATCGTTTGTAGTACCTTTCCCCTTATTTGGCTTCCTAGATTTTATTTTTTTTATATGAACATATAATAAAGATAACGAGCACAGAAACTATATATACAAAATGTAAATAATTTAAAGAAGAAAATATATCAGGTGGGTCTCAGTGGAGGAGCATCATATTTGCCACCTGGCAGTGTGGGTGGCTTCTTATGGCCCACTGGAAGCAACCCTCACTCGACCATCTTCGAAAACGTTGGGGATCCAATGGAATGAGCATCTACCCTGTTATACTTTTAGTATTCAATTGGAGATTTTGAGTCTGAAAGGCTAGACTAGAATACACGAGATACAATAAGCAGTATTGCCTTCCTAGTCTTTCCATATCAGTATTTTTTATTTATATAATTGTGTATTCTATCATATCTATTTTCTAAGTACCCAAGGGCGACTTTGTATAAATTTCTTTATAAACCCGTTTCCTCCATGATACTCTAGCTTTCATACACAAAATCTTTGATTAGACGGAAGGCGCGCGTTACTAAATGAAAAAGATTTACTCCTCCTGAATAATTGTTTCTCTATCCTCGGAAAACGTCTGCTGTTAAGCATAAAATTTTATCATAAATATATATATATATTTATATACATGTATTTCATTCATGGGCAAAATTACATATAACGCGTATGTGTGGTGAAACTGTAACGGTTATTAAAAGAATCTTTGTCATGTAGTAGCATGCGCGCCTGCCTTATTCACTGGCTGATTTAATCGGTCGAATATCCAATTATATCATAGACTGATAATTAACAAGAAAAAACACCAACCAAGTTTATATTCATGAGCGGGTGGCATATGTCTTGCTTTTCAATGACTACGTTTAATTGGGAGTGCAACGTGTATAGCTGCGCATATTTTAATGATAATTAATTGAAGAGTGCTTTTGATGTGCTTCCTGAATACATTTCAGCAAATTATACGACAACGGCTATATGTATACATTCTCCCCACCCCCACCCCCGGCACTTCTATTCTTTTCGAAGCATCTCGGCCCAACTTAATTAAAGAAGATTTTTAAGTTCACTTGCTCGTTCTGTAACTTCCGCTTCAGGCATACATCTTTACCGAATGTTTAACGTAGCGTAAAATTTAGGGGGTACGTTGCGGAGTGAGAAAACTATCAGTGCTCAAATTAATGACAGGTAACAATAAATACATTATATAATGTAAGTGGATAGAATCGCAATAATCGTCGCGTTGCAGAAACGACTGAAATAAAAAGTGTATTGAAACTAGATGCAAGAACTATGCCACTTATGCTTTTCTATACGCAATTAACTGAAGAGTGGAGTTAGAAAAAGAAGCGAACGGAATCGCGTTAAAGCTTTTTGTTAAACATTTTTATTGACGAACGATTTCAATAACGTTGTACAAAACTAGGTGTTTTATTATTCCACTCTTCAATATGATGGTTGTAGCAAGTTAGGAAATAACAGAAACAATAATAAATAGCGATAAATAGTAGCTGCTGTTTAAAAAAGAGAGAGAGAGAGAGAAAAAAAAAGTAACAAAGTGCTGCATTCTGTAAAGATGTTTTAAATAAAATTGTTGTATACACGATCTCGAATGAAAATAATGATTGTTTATATTTTAAATCAAACGTCTCGAATACGTTTCCGTTTTTTATGAAGGACGCGGGTCGAATAAATAGTCACCGATTAATGTTACCTCGCGCAATTGTTAGTACAAAGTTATCATTTCACCGTGGGTATAAAAAAATGGCAATTCCGCTTTACGAGCTCCTTGCGTAATAACGATTAAGAAAATGGGAGAATGGATCGATAACAAGCAAAAAATGTTTGTACATTTTGATACGAATACAGCACTTTTCGAAGACAAGAATATGTATTAGATTCTGGTAGTCTAGTCAGTAGGAAGCAATACCGGCCGTGCACAACTGACAACGACTTTAATATTCAAATTTTCCGCCATTTTTTACCCAACAAAAAAAAACAATCAAACGTCGCTCAAAAAAATCTTTTGATAAGTAACGGAAAAAAAAGTGAAGAAACAGTAGCCGTTAAGTTAGCATAATCATACAAGATCTTGTTCTGGCATATTGTTCTTGAAAAGATATTCCGAGAACGCATAAAGAGTAACTCAGGAATTGAAAATCAGTTTTAGCAATATTGCGCATTTACATCTGTTCCTTTTCCTTGTCGAACGATAGACTTTAAACATGCATGGAATAAACATCATTTATGAACATGTATTGTTCGTTTAATAACAAATAGATTTACTTCATCGTTACATGGACACGTAATGCGATGCCATCTTTACTTGTGATACAGATTTGTGCAAAAATTATTGTTGACCATGATACACAACCACTGTTCAACCATATACTGTCCAACTAATGTGCGTGAGCACTTTGAGAAGTAATTGTTTACCGTCACGTAGCGACGAGATTAATAAAAAGAATAATAAGCGAGACCCTGCAGTTTTGAGTGATAAGTCTCTTCGCTTTTGCAACGCATTAAATATTTTATTCCCCTGTTTTCACATACGATGGTAAACAATTGCTATTTAAAAACTGCAAAACTGTCGACATTTGTATACACTGCGCATGCAAGTATACCGAATAAAACCATATGCAGACTACGAGAGGATTATCTGGTTTTCAGGATCTTAAGTTGATTGAAATACCATGAAAGTTAATCGTTCTTCGTCTTTTTAATTTCATTCCGGCTTCTCCATAGTAAAAATATCTGTACCAGTTTTCTCAGCCCGATTTCTAGCTTCTTCGGGTGTTAGTTTCTCATATTCGCTAGGGTTCAACGGTTCGCCGTTTGGTCCCAATTTACCATTCTCAAAATCGTCCTTAATTTTTTTAGCATACACTAGGTTAAACAAGTCTTTTGCTGTGTATTCGCGTGGCGGGATATCTTTGACTCGGTAAGAGACGTATGGCTTTAAAGGGAAATCTTTCAGCGATGGAACGATAAGTTCTGGTTCCATTTCCGGTATGTTTACCCATTTGTCGTTTATCATTCTTCCCGTCATCTTCACACCTCTTCCTAAAAGTTATTCATTAGTTCCTTTAGTTTTCGATGAACTAACGCATATGTGTTGCCCAACATTCGGGAGGATGAGAAAATGCTTACGATCGATTGGAATATCACTGTTTGGATTCTTTGCCTGCTCTTCTTTAAACGTACGACTACCTCGTTTGTTTAACACCAGAAACTTGCGAAAATTTCGTTTACCATGGCAGACAGATGAAGTCGAAATTTGCCGACTTATGATCACGCAAGCGGATGCCATCGTGAGTTTGACGAAAAGACGTGATCTTTAATCAAACACAGAATCCTGAAACAATTATGCATTACGTCTCTGTTATAAAAACAGCCTTTGCTAGGTTAGATTTTGCCTTGAAACTTAATCTATCGATTGGATGATTTTGGAATAACTATCACCAAGTGAAAATTGGTACGACAATAGTTTCGAGTACAATTTTTCACCCACGTAACAAATAAGTTTCAATCATACAATTGTTTAATAAATGTGCAAGTTGAAAATATCGTGCATTGAGCCTTTGTACGGATACGGAGTTGGTACTTTAAACCATAATGTAGGCTTCTAATATTGTTACCACTTTATAAACATCTTATAACGTTGTTAATAATCTACCAAATTTACCGGGTATCGCGTATTTTCATTAATGTTTTACGATTAGTTTATTACACCTTTAAGTCTGCATCGCATGAAACGACGGGCCATTGACCTCGATGCATGCAGTACACAAATTGCAAAGCTTAATATAAGAACCAAACCAAACTTAAAAATCGTAATATATGTACTCTTTATAAAAATTTTAATATTTCTAATGTTTGGTTCTGAAATTGATTTGCATTTAATGTATTAACTGATTAAATAATTTTATTAATTGAATAATTTAAATTAAGTTGCGGAGTAAGAAATAAGGAAAAGAGAAGAAAGATACGTGTTATCCAAGATCTAATTCTAGATCACAGGCAAGATATATGTACAATAGATCAAACATTCAATGTAAACTTTTGTCGTAGAATTCTAGCATTCTTATTATTTTCGTGTCGCATCCAACATTATTGGCTGAGAATGGAAATTCCATTATGGAATAGGGGTATAATCACAGACAAGGTACAGGATAGACCTATCACCTTATAGATGTTCGTCATTCGTGTCGCCACCCAAACTTACCGACCCATAATTTGAGGACTGAATTTAGCAGCCGCTGCTCATGAACAGCATCCAACTTAGCAACTACTCTGAAATGGTTGAAATCTGGAAGGTACGGGTGCTTGTATACGTGTGACTTGTTTAGAGCAAAGTTCGGCGGACTCCAGCTACCGCTGACGGAGGAGGAAACTCCTACAGGAGCGGTGGTCATGTGTGCGTAACTGACGCAGGCGCAATTCATGCACACATTACCACCGCTCCTGTAGGTGTTTCCTCTTCCATCAGTGCAGACGAATCCCTCCGAACTCTGGTTCAGAGTGAGAGTTAGTTGTAGTGGGCGGGCTTTCGCTACGCTATGCTTTAGCCCGGTTTGTCAATGCAGTAAGTGAAACGGAATAGCTTGACATTAATTTTATATAATGTGCTCAAATTATTTTGAGAAACAAATACGCCTAGCTCGAGATCTGGATGATGGTATTGATAAATTGACCCGGACATGGAAAATGCCACAGCTTTTAATTGGGCATTCTGGAGAATGTTCCGAAGAAACTAAGTCTCACATTGAAATAGTACGGAACACTATACAAAGTACAAAGGTTCTACTTATAATTTAATTTTGTTGTAATTATTACTTGGGTGGTTTTCGTATAATAATCTCTAATGTTTTGTTGTGTCAGAGCAAAATAGAAGAAGACCTAATAAATATGAAAGAATATAAGTCACAGGGTTCAGAATCTATAGAGCAGTTACTTGAAGAAACTGAAGCAACATGTGCATCATTAAAAGAACAGTGTGACAATTTAGAAACTGTCTTGGCAGAATATGGTTACCATTATGACAAAAATGATACCTTAAACCTGTAAGCCCTTATTTTTCTACTTGTGTTAGTCCAAGATGTGTCATGCTTTACTCACACTCTGCTTGTATTCAACAGAACTAAAGGAAATAGTAGTGGAGAATCTAATCAGCACTCAATCGAAGGAATGGGATATTTAGAAGTTGAATTTACTCCCAATTTAGGTTGGAAGTGTAAAGTAAAGCAAAACGAGCAGTCAACTCCGCTATCTAATTCCAGCTCTGTATTGTACACAACTGCGACATCTTTAACTAATAATTTGTCACAAATTTTAGAGGATACTTCCATTACATGTAAAGACTCTTTGGGTACTCCGCTCAGAGAGCGTCCGCAGGAACCCATTTATTCTAAGCACTTTTATAAAATATTGAAGAAATAAGATACGTAGTTACATAGTTCTCGCTTTACATCATCATAAATCTGTATAAATGATTTTCTATTTTTTATAAGATTATTCAATAAAAGTTTCCTAAGAAATGAATATACTACATTTTCATACAGAGACAAAATAAACTGTACAATTACAGCCAACACCTTTGTGTTTGCTATGCATTTGGAAAGCCATCAGCCACGGACCACGTTGCATTGTAGCATTACCTGTTCACGATTCTAGTTAATTTATTTAATAACTCTATTATTAAATAAAGTCCGATCGTTTTATTAAATATCTGCGAACTACTGATTTGAAAACAGAATTAAACAAGAATTAATTACAGTTAATTAAATTTGATTTCCAAAAGTAATATAAATTCCAGTTCACATGAACTGAAATATTGCCTTTTTAGAAGATCAATATTAACTAAATAAATGATTAATGGGCATATAAATTTCTGTATGGTTCCTTATATGAAATTCACTAATCAAGTATTAACAATAACTGTGTACTTTCAGTTAATGTATCATAAAATACCCTGCTGGAACTGCGAGTTAGAACTGCATTGAAAATTTTTAAATTCGGATTGATGCAGTTTTCTTCCCGTAAATTGCAGATTGAACCAGATAAAATATTTTCTATCAGTTTCAAACCGGATATCCATGTAAAAATCTTGATGGTATTTATCTGTATTTCCTAGCACAATTTGTCATCAGTTCTGCTCGGATTTACACGAAGTAACTTGTATATTACTGTAGTAAGCTTCTTGAGTAACTTTATTCATTTTTTAAGCAGATTCTATCTGGAAATCCAGATCCAAACCAAAATGGAATCTATTAGTCTTTTCAGATTATTTTGCTACCAGTTCTTACACAAATTTCCATATCGTAAATGCATGTTCAAACACACATATTTTTGGATGAAATCGACTCAAATTTTTAGTTGTTTCTAATTAGAATCTAGAAGTGTAGATCAAAATTCACATGATACTCATCAGTTTTTCCAAGCCATTTTAGTACCTGGTTTTATTTGTATTTGCGACACATTTATGGGCCCTCGACCGATTTACTCAGGTTATCAAGGAGGCGTCGAATAACCGTTACCGCTTTTACCGTGAACTGAGGTTTGATATAATTTCATTCTTCAACCTACTATATCAAAAGCTTCCGCCGTATTAATCTTGCGTCGAAGTCTTGATCACGGAGCAAGCTACCTTGTTAGTTCGCAGCACCGATCTTATGGGCGGTATTCTCAGTCGTTTCTTATTCTTAAGTTCGTCTTAAGCATGCTGCATCCTCTACTATAGTCTGTGTACGAGGTTAGTCTACTATTCTATCACAGTTCCCACACATTCTAACGCAATTTCAACATGGTTGCTACCTCGATTCCAAACCGTTTCTCAACATTATTCCTACCCTATTCCCACAAATTATTCCTATCATCGACGAAGTACTCTATGTTCCTACATCCTTTCCAAGCGCAAAGTTGATTTCACAATCTTTATGTGTAAACTTTTTAAATTTTTTTCGATTCTAAATACATGAAGTAAAGGTTAAACTGGAAAGATAATTTAATTCTTTATTCGTTTTACATGAAATTATGTTGTAACACCTATCGTATTTTCTATAATATACAAGTCAGGTTATTAAAAATATTTTTCTGTATGTTATAGGTTGTGTTCCGATTCACGCATTATGCGCATAGACCGCAGCGTCTGCGCTGCGCGCATGAACCGCGTTCCGTTTCCAGCAGCGCATGAACCGCAGTAACGAAACGGAACGGGTTTCGATGCGTCTGATGCTCGCGAGGTTACGCGGGAATGTTCAAACTTACTTACAAATAGCTATGCAGTTGGATGGATTACGGCTAATTTAATTCGAGACTTTTGGACGGTGGTTGAAGCACGCTTCCTAACTACATCGGTTACTTCGTCCTAAGGATCGGGGACCGACTCCTAACGAAATTTGATGGCTTTATTGCTGGATTTTCTCAACCCGAGTTTTTCTATTCTTCTTGAACAGCGATAATTATTGAAAGCGAAAACCATATTTTATGAGTTTTACAGGACGAACTGCTGCTTACCCAGCGTAATTTGGTAAACAGATGTGTAATGGAAAAATGAAGTTATTTATTATCCGCGTTCGGGGTAAATTCAAGGTTTTGAAGGCTATTGAATAGAACCGCAGGCTCTCGTACGTCTTCTGGATCAAAGTATAGCTGTAAAGTTAGCATTATAAGAGCACGTTCGAAAAACTTAGCAGTAAAAGTCTTTAAGAAATAAAAATGCACGCTACGTATTTGCTTCCTTCCTCATCTTTCGTTTCGACCCTGCCCAGTGATGGGTAAATCACTAGAAAGCAACGTAATTTACGTTACGTGACATACGTGTATAAAATGTCCAGTGGGCCTGCCCCGGCAATATAAGAGCCTAATAAAGCTTGAAAAAGATGTGGGAACTTCCCTATTAGGCTCTATATTGCCGGGGCAGGTCCACTGGACATTTTATACAGGATATTTTAGTATTATACACGTATGTCGCGTAACGTAAATTACGGTAAATTACGTTGCTTTCTAGTGATTTACCCATCACTGACCCTGCCTAAAACCTTCTAGGAATGTGTTGTTCGCTTCAAAATTGAGTCCGTTACGTTGGTTGCAATTCATAGAGCGAGTGCAGAGATGGCAGTACCAATTTCGTAGAATTCCCTAGAATCCTCCAACTTCTAGCTCATAATGCGTGCAGCAAGTGCAGAAAATAAAAGCATGGGCAGTCAATGCGCATATTACGCGCATGCGTATTTGTCGCTTTACGTGTGCTTCTGTATTTCGAATTCGAATACTGCAAACAGGGGAAAGTAGCGTACTTCCAGCTATATCAGAAAGAAACGCTATAAAATTTGAGTAACTTACACATTTGGTAGTTTTTTTATATGAATTGATAGTTTAAAGTGTCTAGTTTTTATTAGTATGACCGAGAAAGCATAAATTTACGTTGTAACAAAGTTGGAAGCAATAACACAAAAATGTCCATTTGACTGGAATTACGAAATTAACGTGGGGTAATTCCGGCCATGATTTTTCTTTACAAAAGAAGTGAGAAAACTGTTAAATTAATAAAAAAATATTATTTTTTTGTTTTAAAATTAATTACCACATGACTCACAAATGTATTCTTCAGGGGTATTCCATCCTGAACATTCTTCATATGCCCATGGACCACATGCTCGATTCAAAATTTAGTTTTTTCTTCCTCAGTTTCCTTTTACCTCTATTTTGGTTTTTTATGTGGAAGAGTGTAAAGAAATATTCCTGGCTTCATTCTGCCGTATTCGTAATTCTTTTATGTCAGCTGCATTTAAGTCAGAAAAAAGTAACGGTAAAAGCTGGCTACGATTACCCCTCAATTTTGGCCAGTCTTACCCCACAACACATGTTGAAATAGTTGAAGTAATACACTGCGTAAGACTTTCTTTTTTTGGGGGGAGAGGGGGTAGCGAATTTTTTACATTTTCTTACAAGGCGGGGAACTCACGTAGCGTTTTATGTGATATTTTATAACCTAATTTTCAATAAATACAAATTCCATCATTAATGTTCCAGAAAAGTAATTTTAGTTTAAATTTCCAGAAACCGGGAAACTTTTTTATAAATAATAAAGAATTGGAACACGATTTCTGTTCCCCGAGAATCGATTCCATAGGATCGACCTATACTGTAAAATCGATCCAAAAAATCGAACATTATGGTGCAGAAGATGGATCTTTCGATTAGTCCCCTTCTCAAAGTGACAGAAAATATAACCTATATACATGCTAATTACATGACAATAAATATTTATTGGAAATTTCGTTCTTTTACGCTACATTTGTCAACTTTTTACGATTTTAACATCCTTCCGAAATATTATTATTACGCCGCAACGGTATCTTTATGAAATCGGGTATAGCATATAGGTTATATTTTCTGTCACTTTGGGGAGCGAATTAGGAAGTTGTGGAGTGTAATTATTCGCGATTAGGAAATTAAAATTTCTATTCATAACGTCATTTTCTGAGTACATTTCATCAAAATAGTAAGTTTTAGTTTAATTTGTTCATGTTTACCAAATTCGTGCGTTTTATTACATTCTAATTGATTTTAGCTTCAATTTTTAGGTTTACAGATTTAAATGCTTGATAGGATTATGTTTGGTTTTGGTATCAATTTTCACGTTTTCAGGGCATGAAATCGTTCGTGGTTGTAAGTAATTTTAGCATCTATTCTCAAATTTTGGCTTCATTTTTCCGGTTTGCAGATCTATGCGCTTCATAAGGTTTTGGCTGGACAAAACTAGTCTATACAAATCGTTAAACAGAGTAATTGTTTATTTGTTAAAATTGTAAGGACACATGCCCTAAATAAACACCTGTAACATATTATATAAATTGAGTATTATTAGGTTAAAATGTTTTTAAAAATCTTCTTGTTCATTTTATATGTAAAGGGAAGGTTAAATATTACGTCTAATAAGTTCTTTTGTCGATTGTTGCATAAATAAATAATAAAAATCGATTTTTACGATAGCAAAACTCTTACATGATTAGAAATAGGGACATTGACCTTATACCCGATTCCATAAAGCTACCGTTGCGGCGTAACAATAATATTTTGGAATGATGTTAAGTTATAAAAAATTGACAAATGTAGCGTAAAAGAACGAAATATCCAATAAACATTTATTGTCATGTAGCATATCTATAGGTTATATTTTCTGTCGTTCGAGGAGGGGACAACATAATTTCGACGCGCGTTACGACACGTTACGAAGAGTAGTACGTTTCATTTTTTTTCTTACGGATAACTGCATGTAGAAAAAGTGAAACGTGCTACTTTTCATAACGCGCGTCGATTTGGTGTATGTTTTTCAAAGCGTACGTAAAGAGACAAATACGCATGCGCGCATGAACTGCACGCTCTATGCGCTAGAGGTGGGAGAATTCTAGGGAATCGTATGCGCCACCAACGCAACCAATGCACGCATAGAATGAAAGGGAACGGTTTTCTCTGCGGTCTATGCGCATAATGCGTGAATCGGAACACAACCATAGATCAAACTTGGGAATATTTCTCCGTGGACAGGAAGTTGCAGTGGGACAAATGATGGAAACCTGTTAACCTCAACAATGAGCATAAGAAGACAGTGATTTTATATATACAGTGAAGTGATTATATAGACTAAGAGTGAAAATATATTTATTATATATATACTTACAAAAATAATCATTTGTACATGATTGTATTACTTTTTTGAAATATTTTGAACATGCATTAATGAAAATAAAGAGAAAAATACTATATAAAACTGTGTTATCATTGAAGAAACCTTCTTCTTGCGAAAACTGCACAAAGTTGCAAAACTTGACTTCTAATGAGAACGCACAAAATTGCAAACCGAAATTAGGCTCCTCGCGGAAAACGCACAAAGTTGCAAAGGTCACAATTTTTGCAACATTGTTGCAAATGAAATTGGGGTGTTCGAGAAATAAAATCCGGGTTTGCAACTTTGTGCATTTTCGCGGGAAGCTCAACAAAGTTGCTAACCGAAATTTGACTCCCCGCGAAAATCCAACAAAGTTGCAAAGGACAAAATTTTTGCAACAATGTTGGAAATGAAAATCGCCTGTTCAAAAGAAAAAACTCGGTTTGCAACTTTGTTGAGATTTCGTGGGGAGTCAGAATCCGGTTAGCAACTTTGTTGAACGCCAAAATCTTCGAATATCATCTTCAGACTATTCCGATTTCACCGGATTTGAACGTCCCGCGAAAATGTAACAAAGTTGCAAGGGTCAAAATTTTTGCAACAATGTTGGAAATGAAAATCGCCTGTTCAAAAGAAAAAAACTCGGTTTGCAACTTTGTTGAGATTTCGTGGGGAGTCAGAATCCGGTTAGCAACTTTGTTGAACGCCAAAATCTTCGAATATCATCTTCAGACTATTCCGATTTCACCGGATTTGAACGTCCCGCGAAAATGTAACAAAGTTGCAAGGGTCAAAATTTTTGCAACAATGTTGGAAATGAAAATAGCCTGTTCGCGAGAAAAAAAACCGGTTTGCAACTTTGATACATTTTCGCGGGGCGTCCAAATCCTGTGAAATCGGAATAGTTTCGGACAGCGAACTCGTGGTTATTTCGTGCAACGCGCGACATGGGCGTTTCTAAAAATGCTCGGATCGCTTCGTTCGCTGGGGGCCTATTTTTGCACGGAAAAGCTAGGTTCTACTCTTGAAGTTCTTAAAAAATTCGGTCAAAAATGCCCTAGGACCAACCGTTACGGAGATACAGCGCTTCAAAGTTTCGGACGGCAAACTCGTGAAGTTCGGGTGCCGTGGCGCGACGAGGGCGTTTCTAAAAATGCTCGGATCGCTTCGTTCGCAGTTTCCCTATTTTTGCACGGAAAAGCTAGGTTCTACTCTTGAAGTTCTTAAAAAATTCGGTCAAAAATGCTCTAGGACCAACCGTTACGGGGATACAGCGCTTTAAAGTATTTACTGTAGTCTGAAGATGATATTCGAAGATTCTGGCATTCAACAAAGTTGCTAACCGGAATCTGACTCCCCGCGAAATCTCAACAAAGTTGCAAACCGAGTTTTTTTCTTGCGAACAGACCATTTTCGTTTCCAACATTGTTGCAAAAATTTTGATCCTTGCAACTTTGTTGATTTTCGCGGGGCGTCCAAATAGCTTACCTAAATACTTACCATATTTTGTGTGATCATAAGGCGATTGGTTCTTAAGACTAGAGCAATGTAGAAGTAGTGTGACGGGATGTGTTGAAGTCCATAAAGTTTAAAAGTAGGGAATGGCATGTTTAAAACAGTGCGTTAATGTAAAGATTTTTAAAAACAGCTCAGTGTTGAAGGATCATTTTAGGTGTTCTTTTTATCATGTGTTTTATATATGACTTGGAATCGGAAGGAATGGAAGGAAGGCTCGTTAAATAATAATAGTCTTTTATCACTTAACTGCATTTTATTGAAATAAGTGAAATGCGATACAATCAAATCTTACAAATGCGTTCGTAATATAGTAGATGCATGTGGTCTGTACTTGATAATTAATGTAGATCCGAAATGCAGCAAGTGATCGCTTTGGACGCGTTTTCTTCCCCCAAACCCATGTGTCGGACCAGATTGTGTCGGTATACAGCACGCGGCATTGCTCATGTCTACCCCTGTAACAAAGTAGAAAAGAATGTAAACTATTGTAAATAATAAAGGGAGGGAAGTTGTACCGTAGAATTGAAACTCGCCGCTTGTTTCGCAAATTTCATCATTTTCCACATCGGTTTTCATCCGTTTAGCTCCTTGCATTCTGTGTTCCTGATCCCGAAGCAAAAAGTATCAAGCGTTCACAATCAAAGTTGGTGGCCAAATAATTGAACGATCTCCTCTTCTTTCTGTGTTTCTGTTAACTCAAGCGTATTTCCTGATCCGAACAATCTCGGCGTTTTAGTTTACAGTTGAGAATACCTCGGACAGACTCGAAAGAGCTTGTGGCATATCCAGATTGAATCCGTAAGATTTTTGAACCGTAATTTCAGATACGAACCTTCCGGGTTTATACAAATGGCAATTCCTGATAGAAACTGATAAATTTTGGAATCGGATTCATTTTTGAACTGCCAAAAATCACTGCTTGAAAATCCAGGTAGTCCCACATTGAACCAGATAGATCCAGTTCAAAATTCAATGCGGTTCTAACTGGCAGTTCCAGCAGGGTATTACATACTGACAGAACTTATCATTTCTCCATTGAAATTCATGTGCACACGAAAGTGGCCGGAATAGAAGTACACGTCACGTGGTATTAATTCCTTTTTTATTGTCCTCTTAAAACATAGTGCACAATAAATAACATCAATATATAATCCATCTGCCGCGTTGATCGTTTCCTGAAGAGACAGATTACATATTTCATAAGTAGTGTTGCATTACAAATAAATACAGTTCACAGTGAGAGTACAGCGATGGCTGAATAATATTAGTGAGCTTACGCTAAACATCTTTTTTCACGTGGTTGTTGCATCGATTAGATAGTAACTTGGTAATTCAAGATATATAGATAACGGTGAAGAATTTCACGGAATAGTAGGACATTAATTAATAGACGATAAATGTCGACGGCCCGTCGACGTAGGCATATGTGTATACGACCGAGAAGAGTCATTAAAATTGAATACGTGTATGTATGTGTAATAACATTTGGTACTCCTCGTAATACTTCTCATAATTTCTTAATACACATCACAGATATGTCGTTGTTTATAGGAAATAAAAACGTCCAATGTAACGGTATAAACTGAATCACTTATCCATTAATTCTACAATAGGCAAATCGAAGCAGGCATGATTTCACATTAATTTATCCGATTCGTCTCGTTTCATGAAATTACGGGGGACAATTTGATTGTGCTACACGAAACAATTAACGCTTTTCATGCGTATCTACGAAATCAAGAGAACATACTCTTCATTCTTTCCTGTTACTTCACTTGTCACTATTGGTATGAAAGGATAGATCGAACTCTGGAACAGTTCTATTATCCTTAGATTACTTATTTTTATAGTTTAGGCTGTTCTCAGAATATTGAAATCGACTCGAGACCATTCAAACATTAATCGGCGGTACGTTTTATTATTGCTCTTCTTGCGGATCCAAATTTTGTCACAAAATTCATCTAACGTTTCACATCGGATGTGAAAAGTTAATGTTCGTAAATACAATTTCATTGCGTTGATTTTACATTCTTGAATGTGAAACAACTGATTCGGAATAAGTGTTGGTATAGACTCGATTTCCAGTTCTGCGACTCATTCCCCTCGGAGAATATAACATTACGGAAGTAATCTTTACACTCGGCGTTCAACAACTTCAACGAAGGTGTATCGTACAATTGTATAACATCACTAGCTACGCTATAGGAAACACGATACAACACGGGAATTGGTGTGTCGCAAAAATATAATCAACATGTTCGAAGAACCGTCGCGCGGAACTATGTTATAAGAACACCAACAACGCTTGTAACAGTTACCACGAACTTTTATGCAAAGTTATATAGAATAAACATTAATTAAACAGGCAATTGTGCGTTCCGCGTGATAAATATTTTGTGTATCGATATGCGAAGATTAGAACATGTGGCGGCATATAACTACAAAAATCCTTCACAAGAAATATAATCCTTGCCCCAATCATTACAATTTTATAAGTATCGTTTTACCAATTATCTTGCCCAAAACTTCTATTTAAATCCTTCCTAGCGTGAAATTAAATAAATTAAAACAAACCCGTTTTTATTAACCGACAAAAATAATTTTGCCTGTAAGGCTTAATCTATGTAAAATGAACTACTTGTTAAACATTTGTAACCTAGATAAGGCTCAACTATTACAGCAGCATCCAATATTTATCTATGAACACATTTATAGAACATAGCATTTGTGGGAGAACAGTTCAAAATCTTATAAGCCGTTTTAGTCTGAAGACATGTTAATGTCTTGTAGTCGCTGCTCCATTACTCCAATCAATGTAAACAATCATTCTGATCCACTATTCTCTAATCATTCACCTGACCAAAAATTTATAGCACACATTTGTGCGATTAATGCAAATTGATATCGGAACGTTATTCGAAACTGGTGCTTTTTTTTAGGAAATAAAAGATCTTACGCTCCTAAGAAGCTTTGAAAGGTATCGTGGATTCAATACTGTACTACAAAGCTGCTACGCTTGCAGCCACTTTAGGATATTTGATAGCTATTGGTTTAAATCGGTCACTGATTTCACTTTTATTCCGCAACAAGTGCCGACATATCATTTAACAAACTGTATTAAGATACAAAAACACACGGTTTAAAAATATATGTACCATGGAATCCTTACGAATAAAGCCCAAAACCGCTTGGTAACGTTAACTAGTTTAATTTCCCTACTTAATATCTCTTACGAAGTATCACGTCCAGTTTTGCTTTCTTATATCAAGAGGGAACAGTAACTGGTATTATGACCAACAATTTTGATTGTTTTATCGGTCTCGAAACTTTTAATGCGTTATAATATCGAGATTGGATTGAGAACGTCAGTTAATTTCCAGCTGACATTGGACTTTTCAAATTTACTTTTTTTTTGGCACTAGAACAGAGTTTCAGTAGAATGGAATGCTCGAGAAGAATGTAAGTACTCTTTTTTCTTGTACAAAATTCTTAATCCAATCTCAATTAAACTTCAGATATGAAGTGTTCTTCATACGTCTTTTTGCAATATATATATACATATATGTATGTATATACGGGGTGTCCCAAAATTCAGGGATTTCCCGGAACATGCAACATCCTGCTGCAAAAAGACATCGAAAAGTCCTTTATCGTTTTAGGATCCGATGTCTTCTTCTCGAGATATTAACAGTTGATTATTAGTGGTCGAACTTCTGGGTCGCGCAGTTTAAAGCCGAAACAGCTGAGCGCGGAGCAGTGCCCCCAAGAACGCACACGCAGGAGTAGTACACGCACGTGTAGACACAGATCTATACATAGTAGAGCCGACCACGCTGGTTCACACCGTGAAAATGATAGTCGACTCAACCGTGTGTGTGAGCCTGTACCTACACGGATGCCCTCTGCGTGTACGCGCGAGCATACGCTACCGTGCGCTCAGCTGTTTTGGCTTTAAACTAGACGGCCCGGAAACTCGACCGCTCATAATCAACTGATAATATCTCGGGAGCGAAGCCTCGGATCCAAAAACGGCAAAGCACTTTTCGATGTCTGTTTGCAGCAGGTTGTTGCATGTTCCGGAAAGTCCCTGAATTTTGGGACCCCCTGTGTATATATATATATGATGATATACATATGCACGATCTCCAATCACACCGCAAATAAAAGCTAAACAAAAGCATATGCTATTTACCTAAACTATTTGGAATGTACTACTAAACAGCTATTGACACTACTAATACATAGAGTTTTAACGTCATTGGATAAGTATTCCTCACGCCCCTGAAATGTAGCACGAAGGTTTTGCAATTTCAAAGAAACAAATTAATAGAACTGCGAGAACCATGGGCCCACAGTAAATCATTCGGATGTCCGTTGCAAAAACTTCAATGCTCCACGTACAAAGTTCTTAAAACTTACAGCGACACTTTTACGTGTTAAATAATGTGGATTTTTGGTCGATGAACGGTTACATTGCGTGCAATTATAATCATACGTTCAAATAAAATCTTTCAGAAAATACACTGATAATAGATATGTGGCCAACTGTGGTCGTTTAAAATGTACATTTTGGTAGTCGCATTCTTAAATACCTTTATCTGTCTTGTACTTATGTCACCGCGCCCTAACAGTAAAACCGTCAAGGTTTCTCGTTCTCTGAGCTTGTTTTTGTAATTACCATAAAACTTAGGAGGAATATGAATATTTCATCGTAAATACTATGGCATAGTAATAACTACGTAGGTACACGGTAAAGAATTTACACAAAATCAAGGTGATACATTACAGAAGTATTTTCAATTAATACCTTGATATTAAACTTCGAATTATAAATACTTAACGTCAAACATTAAATATGCACACTTCTTTAACATACTTAAAGTTGACCTGATAAATTAAATACCATTCTTGTATACTATTTACCCAAAAATGAAATACTCATTTGTATACTTACAAAGTATATTAAAAAAATACATATATTTCTTTAAATAGAAATGAAGAAGAAAACCTGGGAAAAACTTAAACTTATCTGTTACATTTCATTCGACTATCCCACGATATCGTTCTTGTGACTTGGTGTAAATAAACAAATAAAAAGGGGTCCATTTGGTGAGCTGATCGCTGATATTTTCAACGAGTCCGGGTGTTATCAATTATCATTGTACCGTGACGGTACGCTCTTCTCTTATCAAGGTTCGTTGACGGGTTTCCTTGCGATTCTTTAATCGTGCCATAAATTTAATCGTAGTTCTCCGATTCCTGTTGCACCAGCTTGAACCGACGCGGGCTCTTGACACACATCGATCCATGGCCTTCCAGGGAAAGGCGACCTTTTCGTTGGAGGTATCTAGTTATGTAACGAGCGATCAGTTGTTGCGGTCGTATTTGCCACTCGTCCAGGACTTCCTTCGGTGCCATCACCTATACGTACATAATAATACCTCACAGTAAATTAATCAAGCGCGGATGTACATGTCCCTACAAATGTTCCTAGCTAATCGAAGAGCTTTATTCTTTTAAGAGGGTAGGTTATCTTTGGTAGCTCCAAAATAGACCTTTTTTCAAACGCAAATTGTAAAGTGATAAATAACGGTAGAGAGAACGTTTTTCTCTAGTTTTAGTCATTATTCTATGAGCTTTAACAGAAAAAATAAAAATCTGCATATCTATATTTACATAAAAGTTTTGAGTAAAAACGTAAAGCCGTGTACGCGGTACACCGTTTGATGGTGAATATTGTTCCGGATAGGTGAATTATTTTAAACACAAAACGAAAGGGTTTTATAATCTGCAAGATAAGTCTTTACGATGTGTTGGAAACAGAATTTCGGGAAAAAAAATAATACAATTTGTATGTTGAAAAATACGATTTTATCAATTTCTTACATAAAAAATATTTAACTTGTTTTTAAGAATTTATCTCGAAATTCTGCTCTCGACACATCGTAGGGAATGGGTTTCTGCAAATCTCATTAAATTTTCATCCAAATCGTTGGAGCGGTTTTCGAGATTTTATGTTCACCGTCTTGAAAAACGTAGTTCGTGCGAAATCGCGTTTAAAGTTGGACATGCAGTTTTGTCATTATGCGATTTCACGTGCAGACTTGTACATGTTTGGCTGTAATTCCTTCAATTTTTGGAATTTCGGGACCCGGTTGCGATTAAAACACGTGGAAAAGATGTAGTTAGCGAAATATACAGGAATCCTAAAAAACAATTTTCGAAAATTTTGAGGGTAACCTACCCCCTTAATACTCGCCTGGCGGATGCAGAGTCCATGTTCAGCCACTCTAGCGAACTATTAATGGTAGGCACTCACCACTTATTGTCACCCATACTTGAGGGCAATGAGAATTTCCAAGTTAATATAAATACATAGTCTATGATGTATATAAATGAAATTATACCATGCTTCAAAATGGATTCTACATCAACCGTGTAATCATTTCCGAAGGATCACAAAATTTTCTCGCTTTCACAACAGTGCGCTTCTGAGACATTATATAATATTATACACGTTGTGCAGGGGCGGATTTGGAGATTTGACCTCCCTAGGCTAATAAGAGTTTGTCGCCCTTTCCACGAAATATCATAAAATATTTTAATTCAAAACAGTCGGGGCAATTCTAAAATTCATTCAATATGGTAACTCACATATGAGTTATTGCTAATTTGCTACATGCAAACAAAGTGAATTGATTTCACAGTTTTCACAAACCTCTGTGATTAAAGCTTTCCTAATTTCTATCGCGCCCCAAAATTTGCCGCTCTTCGTGTCGTTCCCTCAAATTTCCGGCTCCCCAAAATTTGCCGCCCTAGGTTACAACCTACTTAGCCTATACACAAATCCGCCCCTGATGATGTGCACTATCTTATGCAAATTTTCCGCCAAATCGATGGCTGGAACCTGATGCACTCCTTTTCCGAGTGTTGTAAGGAATATCCTTGCAAGTTGAGCCACCAAATGTGCTTATCATCCCTCCTAACAGAGTCATGTTAGGAAAAAGTCTTAAAGTCCTTTAGTAAACACAAAAACGTATTTTTAAGCCCGGGGAAAGAACCTGGACGTGGCAGGGTCAGCAAATGCCGTGGGCCCAACATGACCCTGCTGTAGGGAACATGAAGAAGACAAGGATTTGTAGAATCAAGTGGAGTCCATGAATTCTACGAAGTTGCACTTGCAAAGTTTAAACTGCTAAGAGTACAGAATCGCAGATCACGTACCTGGTCGCCCTTAAACCGATCTAGAAGCGCCACACATACAACTGCGGATTGGATGCCAGCGAGATGCGTGAGTGCTGCAAATGCCAGGCTCTCCATCTCGATATTCACTACGCCAGCTGAATGCAGCTTGGTCAAGTATTCCATTTTCTCGTTCTCCGTGAACTCGCAAAACGCGCCGTCCAGTCGGCCTTGCCCTTCGTAGAAGTCGTAGGTGCACATGGTTTTACCGATTACAGTGTCGTAGGGATCGTCGCGATGCGCCAGAGCCTTCAAATCGCGAGCTAACTGGCGGTCGAGCTTGGCAGGCCGCTTCACCAGCTTACCAAGTACAGGCTGCAAAGCAGATTTTTGACTGGGTAAGTACATTTTTTAATAACAAATTTAACAGCGCATTCAATCTGCTCTTTGTTTGTTTGCGGCAACTTGTGGCTTCATCCAGAATATCAGCTGAGCGATCTCAACCTCAAACATCAATCGATATTGTAGTAACGAAGAGGGCAACCGATAAACAATATATAAGAAGCTACATTCTAAATAAATATATCAGCAGAGAAAATTGCTGCGAAAACATACAGATCAATATATTCTTTTCTTGGTATGACCATCGTATGTGATGTATGCAAATATTGGTTTAAAGTTTCAGATATTGATTTTTTAATTTAATTTTTTTTTCAAATGTTGTATAAATATGTACAAATATAGACATAAAGTTTTTAATTAACATAATTTAATGTTTTCTCTTTTAAAAAAAATTAGAAGTAGGTATTATTTTCAGGCCAGCACACTAAAGGAGGCCCCTTAAACGTTTCAAATAAAATGATTTCGATCTTGACGATCTTGAACGTTCTGGTACCCTCGAAAATGTGGTATTTAACCAAGAATTGCAAAAGTTACTGAACGAAAATCCAACATAAACACAAAATAGACTTGCAGAACAATAATAAATAATAACAACTTTCGCCTGGCGGGGAGAGGTTTTTAGGTGTCCGCTTCCGAGTGCTTTGATTTCTGGAGATGTTTAAGAGAACCGAAAAATAAGATATACATACGTGTTTTTTATTTTGGTGTGTTTGCGTATTTAGGAGGTGAAACCACCCCTTAAAGTTCATAAAAATATATATTGATGAGATTATTAAATTAATGTCAATGACAATCTTTCTTTTTATGAACTACGCGACGAACGAAAACAAACAGCTGCTTACTTAACAAAAGATTGGATACACTATAATATCTTTTGGTCTTTTCAGAAAGTATCTACTAGTAACTAGATGCTTCAGACTTTTTTGACACTTTCTTATTCAGAATTTCTCTTTACCCATTTTCCCCTTTTATTTAATATTGTCAGGCTTTTTTGGGGGGTGTTCTATTTTGCATTGTCACTTCAATGCGCCTTAAAAATCAATTAACAACCGAAACCCCCTATTCTGTACATTTCATAGCATTCACACGATCTCTTACCAGTTCCAAGCAGGGTTGTAACATTCCATCGACCGCTTCTTCAGAAATTACCACGGTACCACCTTCAACGCCGATTCCGCCGCAAGTGCCGATCCTAAAGAATATTGGATCCCTCACTTTTGCGTGGTACATCAGCTTGATGATTTCGTGGAGGAGAATTCCAACCGATGGTATGCCCATTCCATGCTAAACAAAAAACGGATATGTTCCGTAGGTACATTCTTCCTTAAAGAGGTACATATACTTGAACACTCTGAAAAAAATTTTCGTTTCTTTTTGTAGTTTCCTAAAGTATGAAGTCTTGAGAACGTTTTTTTTTAAGTACGGTGATAATATCAATGGAGTGGTGATATTTTAAATGAACGCGACACACCTTGCACCACAAATCAGAAATTAATAATTTTCATAGTATGTATGTATTTCCAATTTTATTACGTTCCATGGATATCGTAAAGGTAAAAACATCCCCTCAGGAAAATGGTGAGTTTTTAGATTATCGTGAATATTTACGAAACTGTAAAAGATATCAAAAGAAGTTAAATTTAAAGTTCTATGGTTTTTAAGTCCTATAAAACCGCGATAATGAATATGCGAAAAATATTCTTTTCTTTTTCAAAATTGATCGCTATCACCATATTTTCCAACAATTCTTTATCACAATATTGTAGGATGTTCAAAGCCATGAAACGTTGAATTCTAAAATGAAATGTACCTATAATTCTGAAATGAAATGTATTCACCAAAAGTGAAGGGTGATCTTGAAACAACTTTCAACGTGTAGCAAATTAGGAATAGCTTATACGTGAACTGTCATATTGAATTGATTTTAACATTATCTAAAGTCCAGACTCTTTTAAATTAAAAGGCGCTTGTTTGCCCGGAGGCGCCAAATTGAGGCGCCAGGCGAGGGTGAAACGTTACAAATCGATGTTTTCCATTCCAACGACCACGCATTTTATACTATTATCAAAAAAAATTTAACTGTTGGTTACGTAACTAACAAATTCCGTTGTTTTTCATTTTCGATGAGTGTTTTGTGCAGCATCGTGTCCATCTCCAAAAAATACAAAAGAACATTTAGAAGAACTCCCACGTTTTAAAAGTTTTTAAAAACAAAATTTATTGGCGACACTTTGATACATGTACTATTAAATGAAAGCGAATTGAATCATAAGTTAATAATTTATTAAAGAAAAATTCCGAACTCAACTCATTTTCATTCAGGTTCATGCAATTCCTTAAAATAAAAGAAGTCGAAACTTCATCCCTTCAAATTTACTGCCTGCTCGCGAAACGAAGTATACATATGTTTATGTATCGTAATTTTTCTTCCTACCATTCGCGAGGTTGAATTTTCTACGCACACGTTAACATATTTTACGTTTTCGCATCAATCAACGTGTTACCGTGTTACACGGATGATTTGCAGAAAGCGATGGTGAAAAATAGTTCAGTCAGCGAGGCGAGTAACTGGTGCGTGGAGGAATGTGCAAAGAGAAGACGCGTACGACTATGGTGGAACGTTTTCTGTCAGAATATACAGAGTGTTCTGAAGAAAAATGATTTCCTCGGGGGAGAAATCGGAGAAGGTGAAACGAAGAAAAGAAGTTCGTATAAGCGTAATATAAAAAATGTACACCTAATGAGATGGATAGCGTACCTAAATCAACTTTAAGGGTACCATGGTCACAAAGCTGTAATAAGGTCTTGAATTGCCTGCCACATGATTTGTACTTCGAGGTCGATAAATTGCAGAAATCATTTTCGTATTTGTTCGAATACAAGCGGTGTCATATTTTTTGTCGCAACTAATACAATATTCCAAAATTCCTCAAAATTTTCGAGGGTCCCATATACTTGCCCACCGTGCGATTTGTAAAATCCATTAACGTTGCAAGGTTACATTTTTATAAATAGCCAAAAAGGTGTATTTAACGAAAATGTTTTTCAATATTACCGTCCTAACTTTAAACAAATTTTACACGGATCATTAGCGGTGAATGTCGAGGGGAGGTTTCAAAACTAATTTTGGTAAAATAATTAGGTAATATACATATAATATATAGCACTATTATTAATGTTCTTGAACCATACTTTCAGTGTTAAATATTCTGACTAGGAGCCATTTTTATAAGACGCCCCAAACTGCAAATTATGGTCCATAGAGTTCTACGCAAAAATTGCGAAATTTAGAAAATTATACATATGTAAATTATTTTATTAATCCTGTGTAAACCAATCGTTAATTTACAAATCATGAGAACATTACGTCATCAGTCATTGCAACTTGGGAGTTGCGAGCCTTTATTTTCTGACGAAAATAACTATTAATGAAAGCAACAATACAATACTAAATATTTGCCAATTTTTTATTAGATCTTTGGATGAGAGAACATTGTTATCATGTTTTTTGTTTCACAAATAAGTCGTAACTCTATATATTTCGTAATTTTACGAAGAAAGCCGAATTTATAAAAATTCGCAATTTTACGAGAAAATGAAGATATTCATATTTGTAGAAAAAAGGACACCCCCATCGTATCAGATTAGTGTAGTATTATAACGTGCTGTGCGTAAAAAATAGTGATTCTCAAATAATTTTTTTCCATTGTATACTTACACTAATAGAAAGGACCGGCCCAACTTTGTACATGGAATACCGGTAGGAATACTGGCTAATGTCAAGGAGCGTCGTTCCAGCTGGAATTTTGTGACCTATTTCCTTCATTATATAATGAGCGAAATCTTCCATGCGTTTCGGTGTTCCGCCCATGCACACGAACTGTAAAAAAAATATAACCTCGTGTGATTTTTTTTGTGAACACACGGTATTTCTGGTATTTATTTCAGGGGCTGCTGAGGACACAAGTATGATATTTTGTGCAATAGTGTTTTCATTTAAAGGTGAAACATAATGTTGCACCTCCAGCAGTGTGTTTTTTCTTAAGATTATTATTTACAGAGATTTCAACTTAATTTCACAGTTTTTCTAATGAAATTATATACTAAAGATGTAGCTATTGTTATTATCAGTGTTAATAGTACCAAGAGATATTCCCAGTATTATTGCGGGCAAATACCTATCAAGCCTAATTTCAGTTCAACAAGTCGAATGACCAGCTATGAACAAAATTTGCACGCGGGAGGGGCAGCGGCCACAGGTATTGGATGCACAAGTTATTAAATGCTTGTCAATTATTAATCACAGGGTCGGCTTTGCATCAGTTTGTAAAACACGTCACACCATGTTGTAATCTGCATTCTGGTCACTGGACTTGTTAAAAGGACCATAGTGGCCATTTTGAGCTTCAAATACAGTGATCCATTATTTCATTTTCAAATTTCGCGTTATAGCAGAATTGATCAAACATACCAATTACTTTACTATGAACAATTATTACTTAATAATATTCAGAATTCTATCTACAATCTTCTAAATAGAAATAACAGATTTATAAGAAACGTAATGCAGGATACTTTAAATTACAAACATTGTAAAATAAAAGTTACCTTTCCATCTTTCAACTGTCAACACTTACCTACTAAATGATAATTACGTTTACAAATAAATATAACAGCATTGAACTGTACAAAATCCGTATTTTACTTTGCATAAAGCTAAATAAAACAAACAATAAATTATCAATTGCGATAAAGTTTTAAGCACTTCGAGCATCGAACAAAACAGAAAACTACGTTGCTTCTTTCATTCTCGATGCTGCTTGCAGAATGTGATAACAGAAATTGCTCTTTTCTTAAATGGAGCCCGCAATTCAAGTCCGCCGTGTTCAAAATAATGGAGCGAGGATCACGACCGCCCCTGTGTAGGTACTTGAATACACATAGAAACTTTGTATTGTTCTATTTAGGTCACGAGATGCTGTACCTTCTGTTAACGGCGAAACCACCATTGATACACTGTTATGAATGTGTTGTAACCGGAGTTTCGGTCACAGAGCAGAAAAACGCCACGAATAATGCGCATCGTCGTTTTGTTCAACATTAATTTAATAAATGACTTAATTGCGCGTATTGCTTCGCAATTACCATGAGTCATGCAACCATCGCAAGACAAAATGCTTATCACCTTGCTTTAGATTCATTAGACAGACATTCATATTAATTTTTCTTGAGAATTCATTTCCATCGATCTTTCTTATCCAGAATAACTGCGCGCTAGAAGTATTACATAATACGTTGTGGAATTTAAATAACTCGATGTTATGCAGCATTAGAATTAAGTTAACAAAAAATGGTAAAATATCCAGAAGATTCGTCATTTGTAAACACTTTGAATAATGAAATGTCATTACATGGAATTTATTATTCTATGCATCTCATGAAGATTGTATCGATTTTTTAGTTGGAAATGGGATGAAAAAGTGGCCACAAATGAAATTGTACAGATATAAGTGGGTTCTGACAAACTGCAGTTGCACGTTGGTGCTTAAGTGTAACTTGGTGCCTTTTAACAACTTAATAAGTGGTGGTTGCTTTAATGGGATAATGAATATTTTGAAACCTAATTATGTTGTACGAACTAAACGTTTAGACGAAAAATTTTTTCATGTTAAATATACACTGCTTTCTTTTTATTTCTGGCATTTAGTTTACTCACATTCCCATCTTCCTATTTTCTGTTTGGACATGCGCGTTACAGACTTCATCATAGCTCAGTGTCCTTAGACAAAGATTAATTACACTAATTTACAAAATAAAAAAAATTGTGCAGCAGATGCCACTATTTTTTCTTATGTAAAATGGTCTACTGATCCGAAAATAAGGTCTACAAAAAATTCTATGGATAAGTTTTCGAGATATCAACAGGTGAACAGTTTACCTGACTGTCAAAAAAGGTGGCCTCACTTAATTACGAATATCTCGTGTTGCGAATGACCGATATGTTCGAACATTATATCAAATTAAAGATAATTGAATCACCAACAAATACACCTGAGAGTTAGAACACGTCAGTTTCTTATTTCTTTGTAGGTTGAGTCTGCACTTTTACGACGAAACAAGCTGGTATTGAAGAAAATCTATGGATAAATACCGAAGCTAGAGACGTAGAGTATTAAATTCTATTTGAAAGAGAAAGTAGTTAAACTACGCAACGGAATGCATCCATTTTTGAACTCGTCATTATTTTCTCTTTTCTAATTAAAAAAAGATACACAATCCGTCTCACGATTGGTTGCATAACTCATGATGCATGCTGTTCCGAACGAGTTCGACTCCATAAATTAAGTCGCAAACGACACATCCATCATTTTACAACCTTCAAACATACCCATTTACATCAGCAACACACCGCACGTGTATCCCGCGACAGCGCAATCAAGTTTAAACATTTTGTGGCACACGACCGTTCGTTAAAATATTACGTCAAGCATGCAAAGTACAAGGGCGCATGATGTAACTATTTATTGACCGTAATGGTAACGCGAGGATGAAATCAATGAATCTGCGGCTTCGTAAAGAAGACTTGTAGGACCATGTACCTTGACTAACAGAAACAGAAACAAATCAATGTCCCGCGGAGTAAATGGCACTCGTAAAAAGTAAACTAGTTTATAATAAAAAAGTTTACAATTTCAACATCACGAGTTGAGTTGTATTTGCAGTAAAAAAATTTACCGATAATTAGATCATCGATACGCAGAATGTCTTAAGACCACTAATTGAAGCTTATAACTGCATTGAAATCAAGTCACACTACGAAAATTTTCGACCTTTTTAAACTATTTGTTACCTGGGAGATGACAAAGGTGGAGAAAAATAACGAACAATATTTTCAACAAAATCAATTCAAAATTATTGAATATTAAAAAGAAAAGTTAGTATAAAAGATTAGGTAGGAAACAAAATTACTTGTGCATTGCCCTAATATTATTGTACAGCTGAAATGAAAGTCGTAGCAGGATAAAAACAGTTCAGGAGAAATGTCGTCATAGTGAAGTATAGTATAAAAAGAAATAGAGCTCCTAAAGAGTTTATTACTTTCATTTACCTTAATGTCGCCGAACATCTCGACGAGATCGTGGGAGCCACTACCTAGGGCGAGATGGTACAGGATATCCTGATCCATGAGCTCGATATTTGCATTTCGGAGTCGCACGGATCCATCTCTGTACCTGGAAACACATGGAATACAATGGTGTTAAGAATGTAAAGAATTTCGCGTGTTGCGCACTTGTGCCGCCTATCTCTACGATCTTATAAATAAATGCGTATTTTTATCGGGTACAAACATGTTTTCTTTATTGTTTATCGATACCTCTGATGGAATCATTTACGATCACAGAAACGCTTTGATCAAGGCTGGTTTATTTATATAGTGTAACAATTCCATAATGGATGAAGCAGATCTTGTAACGTTAATTACATACTACCTAGGTTTTCCATTTTTGATATTATATAAATTTTTTTTATGTTATATTATCTTTTATACTATAGCTATATGATGAAGAATTAATTAAGTAATTCCTGCATGTGCTTTATTTTATTTCACTCTACACAATAAAGTGCATGACCTGGATTGACTAAAATTAATTTTTCAAAAAAAGGGGACAAATGTAGATGAATTTTTGTCAGGTGCTTGTAAATATTCCTATGTCCACATTTTCTGGAGGAAGAGGGAGAAGAATAAAACGTGTTCGATTGTGCATTCACATGACGTAAAATGTTAATAACGGTTTGAATCTGATTAGACAAAGAAAATGCAATTAATGCGCGTGCAAATCGAATGATCGTATGACGTTCTGTCACCATTAAAGGACTTCAGTGGCACGGAGAAACATGGTATTTGTATGAATACGAATCGAAACTATTTTCGTCGTTAAAAAGCACGTGCGCTGCCAATGACTTGTGCCGGTTGAATTACAAGGAACTATAAACTAATTAGCCGGTCTTTTTTTGATCGGAAGCGGTCTTTAACTGTGTAGTGAAAAATAATAAAGTAGAAATAGAATTGTCAAATGACGAGTAAACTCGCCTTAGCCAGTGAAGAAGAATTTTCGAATGACGAGTTAACTCGTCTTGACCAGTGAAGTAAATTTTTCAAATAACGAGTTAAATCGTCTTGATCACTGACTTAGATTTTTCAAATGATGAGTTAACTCATTCCGGTCGGTTAAAACTTGTGGAAAACTCGCATAAATAATCAACACGTCTTAATAAGCCTAGGTTTAAGAAGTAATCGATTTTCGAGGTATTCAATTTCTTTGGTTTATAATCAATCAATTGCTCAATGGAACTGACGCGATAATCGTTATCAATGATTTGCACAATTTCTCTGTAATCGAACTTGTTTTCACATAATCATTTATAGATTGCTACTAACAGGAAAAGATATTCGCGTAAGTTTGTACAATCAGACTTTCTTCTTCGATAAAAGATGCAGGAAAAATGCGATTACGTTAATCTCTCCACTATGAAAAGGATTTCAACATAACTTGATTGTTTCGAACGAAGAAATGTTATTAGTGTATTGCCAATGTCTCATTATTAGAAATTCAAGCTTTCTTACATTTTAAATTAATTTATATGTAGGTAATAGACATTCGAGAATAGCAATCCCTCTCTTTGGACGCAAATAAAAAACTTATAGGTTCAGTGATTGTAGTATGAACTTGAGCCTTTTGAAAAATAGAAATAGTTATTACAGAATTTGAAGCCCTTGCAGTGTGTATACAACTTTTATCAAATTAATTACAAATTGTAGGTAAATACTACTTAATTCACCCCAAGAATGTATATAGATAACAAGCCATAATTATACACTTAATTAGGGTTTGTCAGTTGTTAAAAACTGGGTTTAAAAACGGTTTTTGGGATAAATTTGTAAAATTCGAACACCGTTTTTTGATTTTAAAAAGCCTGTTTTGGATACTAGAATTATTGATATATGAAAAATAATTAATTATTTAATTAAAAACGTGGATTTGAAATCGCCTCCTGCACATGTATAGTGTTGTAAAAGTTTTCTGCAAAACTAATCTTTCTGAGTTTGTATTTGCTGAAGACAAATACTACATGAAATAAAGATTATAATTCATATTTTATACAGATTTCAGTTATTTTAGTTTTTATTTATTTGGTTTTATATATATAGAATATATTTTATTTTGTTATATTTTTGTAATTCAATAAATATAAAAAAACTGTAAAAATATAAATTTTTTGCTGTTTTATTTCTACATTTTTTTATAACAATTCGAAAATCGGTTAAACCTGTTTTTTGGAAGTCTGGAATACTATAATAATGTTGTAATGTAACTTTTTTCCGAATGAGATATTGTTTTCGAGAAAATCCATAAAGGTAGAACTAATTCTCAACCAACTGCACACGCATCTACTGAACATATTTCCAAAATCAGTTTTCTTGAGAACGATCCCTCGCATGTAAAAACTTTATTCCATATTTCCGATTCATTTCTACATGGAAAATTGTACCATCGAATTCAGTCTGTAATTAATAATTCTCTGTAAATGATTATCTATATAAATATCATTATATTCTCAATAAATGATTATCTTTATAATTACTTATTATGTCTCTATAATAGTTTAATTATTGCTTGCACTTTCTCCTGTGATAACCTATCGTCAATTGGAATTCGCACGAATTGTCCTATTAGAGTGTTTTCGAAATTTAAAATAAAATTTGTAGGTGACTCCCACTTCCATTAAATTTTCTTGAAAGTCAGTCACGGTTTAGCGCGTCAAAATTGTGTTAGCCGGTAAGCGGGAAGCACCGTCGACTGTTAATTGCGTTCATCTAGGATATCGACCTGAAAATTAGGTATGCTAATGGAAATGTTCGCGAATTAGTCGGTGGTACCGTAGTGCACTGATAAATTGATTCATGAGTAAAAAAGGTATCACCGATGAACACCCCTATCCTGTCGTCAGTTCGACATAATACGATGATGATGTAATAAATTTAAATTATACCCAAGAAAGCAACATGTCCTAAGAATATTTCATCAATTAAGAGCAGAGGGAGCAAATTTAATTACATGAACTTGTTCCACGTTTTTTACTTGTTCATACTGATTCGAACTTGTATCGTGAAAAATAAGAATATTTTATAGTTTAATAGTGTACTTCCTGCTCTATATTATTCCTAATAAATGTATTATTTAGAATATTAGAGATTCATTTCCAAAGATTCATTTACTGCAAGCTTCTAAGGAAAAATTTAAGTTCTAAATATCAATTATTATAGGTATAATATCATGAATGAAAGGGGAGTGATAAATTATTAATACTATTCTCAGGAAAACTCTTCTTACAAAGTGCAAGAACTTCGTATATTCCGAAATATACATATTTGCAAGAGGTTCTTTTCCTGAAGAAGGCTATTAATTTTAGTCCTCCCGTTTGAAGAAAATTCGTTCCCCATTCGTGAACATGCTCTCTGTACTGAAACAGCAGTATATTCCAACAATACAAATATAAATGTAAATTTCGCGAACCACAGGAGACATTGCATTCTGAAACTGTATTTATCATCTGAAATTACCTATACAAACATTGCATATTAAAATTGTTGCCAGCGATGAGGCATTACTATACCCTTTCACGTATAAAATAGAAATGTATTTGCATATTCCAACAATTATTTAACTTTTAATTACCTATGCTACCAAGTGCTCAACTCGTTTACTTGATTTGTGTGTATGTGCATTGTGTTATTAATTCCCAGGTAGCGAAAATCAGTCTAAATTTTCTGAATTAATAGTTGCCGTACAGTTCTACGATATTTCATAACAAAATAAATTAATCCCACTGCAATGGCGAGATAAAATGCGCGAAGCGTGTATGCAACTGGCAACTAAAGCTTAAAAATAGATGTTATAGATAAGAAACTATTAAAAGTAACGGCGCGTTTATACCAAACGAACGAATGCTCGATCCCCCCACTTCGACAAAATTCAAGTTTAATCCCTTAACTGCACACCCAAATTTTAGAAAAACGTTTGAAAATTGTAACCTTTTTTATTTTACCATATAGAAAATGTTTATAAACTAGGATCACACAGTTTTTCGAAAGGAGCGTTTAGATTTTATTCTATCGAACTCCGTAATATTACGGAGGTTGGTGTTAAGGGGGGAGCCTCGTGAAGACGGTCGAAATTTTGTTTGTTTGCATAAATCAATAGTTGAATATCACGCTCCGAAAATATACTCCGAAAGCCGCACATCAAAATATGAAAAATTAAAACTGGTATAGCCGGTTTTGCTACAGGTGCAGCAGATGACGCAGATTTACCAGAAAACTTTAAACGCGTTTTTCTCAAAACAACAGTTTTACGGTTGGCGGACAATGTAACTAAAAAAATATTGAACCGATCGACTCGGCCTTATGCATAGATATTTGGGAACATTTTCTTCATAGAAATCAGTTATTAGAATAATAATATTGTTTCAATAAATAGCTTTTCTGCACATTGAAGGCAAAATTTCGTTCGTAAAAGTGAACCTTTTTTTCAAGCGGCCGCCATTTGTTCAACTTGCATCTCTTATCCACAACTACTGTTTCAAATACAAATTCCAACATATCAAAATTTACATTTCTAGAAAAAGAATATTAGAGCAGGTTTGTATGACTATTACGAATGTACCATTATCACTGAAATGTTAAAAGATTAAAAAATTCGAAAATGTTAGGCCCGTTTAATCCAACAAGCACAGTAGGCATTGTGTTTAGGGGCTACGAACCTACAGGGGCCTATGAAAGTCTAAAAATGAAATTTTAAATAGGAATGTACCCTGATATAGCAAAAACAAAATTGAAAATATAATTTAATTTAAAAAATAATGTAAATATATTAACAAGGGAATGACGTGAACAATCAATTGAAAGGGCTTACAAATACAGTTTTTATGTAAAAGTGCCTAGGGCCTACGACGATCCTAAAACAGCTGTGATGGTAACTCAAAAACGACGGTGGGGTGCGATGAACCACGACGGGCAAGTAGTAATTATAATAAGAATTACGTATCGCTTGTTTAACAAATTAAATTCTATGTATTATTAATCATATTTTCAGTGAGTACCAATTCTGGTGCACGTGAATTCAGAGACCAAACATACTACTGTATACCTACCATGTTTGGCGCACAAATTTTGTTATGAGGAGACCATCAGAACCACTAAGTAACTACGACAGTCATCGTGTGAAGGGATAATAAAGATGTGAAATATGTTTCTTGTCTAAAATTGAAGCATATGAAACATTTTTTAATCAAAGTGAACCGTGTAAATTCGCCTTTACTGTGGAACCTTTCGCCGTCATACGGTTTGAGATCTTTCCATACGAGCCACGAAAGTGTAGCTAGTAGATCTCAAGTGTATTTACTTGGCAAATATACCCCTGGTTTAACAAAGAGATACGAGGAAATAGAAAATACGTGAATGTGCCCTTCATCCCGCGTGAAAAGGATCTCATTTTCAAAGGACGCGTCGGAGAATAATGAAGATAGCTGATCGATACGAAGACACATTTCCGCTGTACTCCTTGGAATAAACATTCTGTCATTCGACGCGATCATTGGCTGCATTGTTCTACGAAACGCCATCCCGGAACAATGACGCGCAGACTTGTATCTCCTAACATCCTATTATCAACGGTAATTTAATAAGCTTACTTTCGATTCTCAGAATCCCCGTAAGAGATACAATGAAATCGAAAACTGTCAGTTTGCGGCAGAGACGAGAAAGGAACGATGCTTACACTGCCATCTATCGAACTACTTAGCTTGTAAAACAGGATTTTTCTTCAATGTAGCTCAAATTACTCTGTTCAACACGTCTCGCGCTACGGCGGAAATTCGAATTTCTGGTAAGACTATAAAATCTGATGAAAAAAGTAGAGATTCAATTGAAAAGTCCTTGTGGGAAACACTGTAAGTGACGAAATGAATTTCTTTTTATCGGAAGATGTTCTGTGTGCCAATGGTAATACTATGTAATTGTAAATCATTCCCTTTGTAAATAAGTTACCAATCTTGCTAAAAGATGGCAAAGAGAAGGCATACCAAGAGGCGACACTCTGACAAAAAAACCACTTTTAGAGAGAGACGAAATCCACAAACAATTTAAATGTCCATTCGGTAGTTGAAGAGAGACGGGATTAACAAGAGGCGATAGTAAGACGAAGATATACAGCTGTTTATACAACCAATTTAAAGGGACAAGCCAACGGAAGAACTTCAAAGATACCGCCTTGGAGTGTCGCCTCTTAGTCCGTTCAACGCCCACTTCGTTAGAAAAGAATGTAAGAGCCAATTAAGTGATAGGTGAACAGAATTGGCATTTACAGTGCTTGCAAATTTAAATGAATGGCTCATTCAGTTTTTTCTACAACTAAGAAGTGGCACATACAGTGTTTTCTACAAGGACTCTTTAACTATAAAAAAATAGTAGTCGTGTGATATTCTTCATAACTGCAACCTTTTATTCTATTTTGATTTTGATACTGAACCGAGAAGTAGATCTTTCATCTGAATGAAAATTTCACTTCCGATGTACTATATCATGAGCCACCGGTGGCCTGGAACGTGTTATTATACTATAATTCGAGAGCTGCGATACTGGTGGCTAAATAAAGTGTTTTCACATTGAAAATGATGTTTTTAAATAAGTATACGCTAGCATGGCGCGTGGTGCTTTTCGTATGCACGCAATACATGTTTGGCAGATTTCCAAAAACAATTTTTTTTCGAAGGAATTGCGCATAAAACGAGGAATAGTCTCGGTGTCGCGGAAATATATCGAGAGAAGACGATATAAATCATATTTGTGGCATGTTAGCCACCCACTTTTTCGGGAAAATGAAGAGGCAGTTTACTGGAAACAGGCTAAATGTAGTAGTACAGAAAAAGATATAGTGTTTGGATAAATTGATAATTTTTTTTTAAATATGGTGACCTGGGTGGGCCTTCTGGGCAGTGGCCCAAACGGTAATTGCCCATCAGCCGCCCGTTAAATCCGCCACTGATCATAGCATGTCATTCATTTTTAATTTAAAAATTTATCTCATATTTCTTAACGCATTTTAGGCGCTTTTTCTCTTGCGGCGCCTGTGTGCTTCGCACGCGCAAGCAGCCGAGTATGAGTATACGTAAAAGTAATCTTAATACTAGGCTTTACTTATCATTAGGGACGGAGTGCTTGTTTATTAAATTCCAGTATTTTTATCATGAACCACATTTTACTCGTTTCATTCTCCAATATCGAACTTGCTAACTTCTTTAGGGCTTGTTGAGATCTTAAGTACTTTGTTACAGTTGCTTAAGGGTCTATCAACTAGCTCAAGTACTTGAAATAAATGGCGTTCAACTGATTTTTAAGTAAACATTCCGTGCCCTCTTCCACACTAGAAACATTTCAATTTTATTCTCTATATATATATTTTATTCAATATCGCCAATTTTTGGAACGTTTAATCGGACAAATATTTATGGATAATGTTATATAACTTTGATCAGTTGACATTCGCTGTTGATGAGAGAATGTCAAGGTATCTGCAAAGGAAACGAACATTTTAATCACTCTCGTAGGAGCAGTATCAAACTTCCACTGCAATATGCATTCTAAGAAATGGTGGAGATAGCGACAAGAGTAAAAGAGTTTTACGCAAGAGTAAAAGAGCGAGCTCATAGCGAGATGTTAGTCTAAATGAACATCATTAATGCTTTAATGGTTTTGTGGTTTAAATAAAGTTTGCAGAATTTAAATCAAATCCGCAGTAACAGAATCTCGATGGTACAGATGTACGCTCAATTATGGAAAAATAATTAATCCGATTTTATTGACTTTCATTTAGCGTGTTGAATTATGAATATCGGGGAAATGTGTTTCAAAATAAAATAATCATCGAGTGTTGTAAGATTTAAAGAATTTAAAATTTTTGTTGAAGAAAGACTGTATTATTCTAAGGCAGGGGCCCGGATCGGAACAGAAACGAAAACGATGAACGAAAGGAACGAAATATTTTTCCGGAACAGAAACAGAAACGAAACGAAATTTACAGTCCTATTGCAGGAGTGAAAACGATATAACCGAAACAATCTTGTTTTCGATGCATACTGTATGTTAAAAAATATAAATTGAGTGCACACCATATTTTCGTCATGAATCTATTTATGCCTGGATATGAACATTCTGTGATTTCAGATTTTTATTTTGTAATCTATTTTTTTTATAATACATAATATATATTATAAGATATAATATATAATTATAATGTATAATATTTCATAATATATCTACCAAATGCAATAAAATTGTTAAAAATAAGTTTATGAGTGTTTTTTTATAAATGACCGGTTCGGAACAAAATTTATTTTTCGTTCCAATGAAAAGGAAATATTTTTCACCAAGAACGATATTAACCGAAACGATATTATTATTATCAAGATTTAACCAAAACGAACCGAAAACGCATTTCGTTCCAGCTGCCTGTTCTAAAGACATTTTGCTAAAATCTCTTTCCACCGCAACGAAAAGCCTGGAGATATTGCCTTGATGGATAAAAGCAGCCGGCAGATGGAAGAATTTAATTAAGGACGTTTCTAAAAATCGATATAATCCTTAACAAGCTATCGGTTTTCCATTAACAGACACCAGACAGATTCAAATTAACACCCCTACTTGCTATGAAATTTATGCACTGCTGGTTTTACAATATATTCCGTCGTACAAACAAACGTGCACTTGTTAAATTATTATTAATAAACATTTCTATTGTTGATCCTTTTGCATCCATTGCATAACATAAATTTCGTAACAGTTGGAGCATAGGTACAACATATCTTTTTGCAGTAAAAAGAATATTATGCGTTTAAATTATTTTTATTATTAACTTGTCATCACAGTACACTATTCATGCACTGAACGCAAGCATAATGACCTTATCACATGACCTAGTTACGTCGTACATTTAGATGACATTTCAGATGAATTCACTTGGCAGAAATAGTGTTCGTTTAACAAAGATAAAAGAGGACAGTAAACATATGAATTACCCACGTCTCGTGTGAAAAGGCCATAAGGGTATTCTGCAGCTCGTGACTGGTATTTCAGGTATGTATATCACTCAATACAGATATCAGTATTTTAAAAAAGATACAGAATGATTAGAAAAAATATTAATCCCAGAGGCTTAATAATCAGACATTTAAGAAGAAAGACTGCCATTATTTAGCGCCTAGCGTGCTCCGCAACGTAAGACTCCTAATCAAATTCATCGCATTAGCGTATGTTAAGTGTATCTTGTAACAGCCAATTCTCTTCCAACGCGTGCTCTCATATTGAGCGTAACAAAGCGCAAATATTAGATAACCCTGATATATGTAATCATGCATAATATTGTCGCATTCTTCCACGCGCAGATTTCCCTACCAGATATACTGTGTGAGTCTAAAGTTCTGTGACAAAATTCATAGGTACACCTCACACGTCAAAATTAACAAACCAGTTAATAAACATGAGTCCTAAATGTTTATTTTTTAAATACAACCAGTTTGAATCATGGAGCGAATTGTTGGAGTTGTTATAGGAAGTAAAATAAAAATGAAGGAATCTTATCAACGGCTGTGATAACTTCTCTCATGTAACACATACCAAGGTAAAAAGTAATAACAATTTGATTTATTACTGGGGAATACCCTGTAGTTAATATATTAAATAAAAGTAAGTGGATACAGAATATTCTATTGGGGACTTAACAAATAGAAAGAAACCTATTATATTGTAAAAAACAAACCGACTAACACAGAGTATAAGAGAATAAGAGAGTATAAAAGAATGAGTAACTTATTCCCAAAGAACTTGAATCAAAATACGCTTACAAGACATAAGAGTAAGAAAACAATCGACTGAATGCTGGCAAGTATTTGTTAGCTCTGCTACAAAGACTATCAGTGTCATTAAATGTTCCATACATGATATATACTGAATTCCACTTAAAAGTAAACTCGTTCCGCGTAACGATGACTCTGAGGAGGCTGGTGATTGGTAGGAAACCGGCAGAGAAAACGCTACGACCAATCGCGTGCGCAGGCAGTAGTGGGAGCTGCGCAGTTCGGTTGCAAATCGGTGGAAGCGTAGGTCTACTCTTATATGGAATGGTATATAATACGTTGTTTACTAACATAGAATAAAATAACACATCTAAAATTGTCGTAAGTATCTCGAACTTGTAGTTATCTAAAATCTTTGCTGAAATTATATATATAATTATACGTGTTTAAAAATTGCAACAATGTATATACAATGTCTACGACATTATAAAGAATTGGCTGGGAGTGTTAGAATACGCGAGACAATTGTGCATGAACGTGTGTCTGATTAAAAATAAAAGTCACTTTGACATTTGCTATAAAATATTACATCAAACTCCGAATGGAAGTATTTCGAAAATTAATGATTTTCGGGGTATATATTCATTAAAACAGCTTTGCTAATTTTGCCAGTAAATATTGAGACAGGACTTTACGCCCACCCAGTATATTCGATACGAAAGTATGAGTCATTATCGGGGCATAGGCATTTATACTACATACAAGTGCGACTGTACAATTAAAATACAGAATCATAATCAGCTGCGGATTTGGAGATTTGGCGCCGCTAGGGTAGCAACCGTTTACCGCCCTTTCCGTGAAATATCATCAAATATTTTAATTTAAAAGAGTTCGGTCAATTCTAAAATCAATTCAATATGACAAGTCACAAATGAGTTATTGCTAATTTGCTACAAAAAAAAAAAACAAGTGAATCTTTTTCACAGTCGTCTCAAGCCACCGTGTTTAAACCTTTTTCAATTTCTTTTGCCCCAAATTAGCCGCCTTAAGGTTGAGTTTCCTAGTCGTGATCGGCGGCGGTCCCACTAGCGCAACAAAGACACAGATACATACTTCTTCATTGCACTAGTAGGACCGCCGCCGATCGCGGCTAGGAAACTCGACCTTTAGGCTGCAGCCCACTTAGCGTGTACACAAATTCGTCCCTGATCGTGACTCTTTAACTGACATTGGCATGCTCTAACATTAAAACGATTCTATCCATCGTCTGGCATTGGCGTGTGTCCACGCCGAGGCAACGCTTCAAAAACATAGGAAGCACCTCAAATATTTGCTTCGAAACCTAACATTTTGTTTCGCTAGCAACCAGCTGAGTGACTTCTGGAACTATTCGAGATCACTGCCAGCAACCTGGCAATATGTAGTTCCCCAACGTATAAAAAGGCCTGTCGCACTTGAAACGATATTCAATAGTCAAGGTACAACACAAAATACCTATTGTACACGACGATTATGATTGGTAGAAATTCTAACTGCACTCGCGTGATTCCACCGTAATAAGGACAGACGCGTCCACCAAAGGCGACCAGTCGTGCGTTATTTTTCTATGACACAATCACCGAACATCTCACCACGTTTATTGCCAGACCATTTCAAACCAGCTTAACCCTGCCGCAAGCTCTCCCAAAAACGGGGAGAAGTATGAACCTCGAAAGCATACCTGACCGCGGGGTCGTATTCCTTGATCTCCGACTCGTTATTTCCGTCCGACGGATTCAACTGGGACACGTGCTTCTCCTCCTCCGGAGTGAATCGGTTTTCGCACTTGCAAGTAGGCATCTTGATCGACAAAGGGTCTGCAGCATTCACGAGACAATAGGCCGTCGCTGTTGAGTGTAGCCACGCGTGGATGGCGATCTTGAAGGTATCGTCGAAGGTCGTTTTATCGAACGAAACGGCGAGATGTCGAAGGCAATCGACGTGGCCGGTCACCTTTTCACGAATTCCACGATTGAAGGTTGCCAAAATACGGTTTTAGCGTACGGTGGTGAGCAGCGTTGGTTCCCGAATAGAATCTGCAACGCTTCGGTGAACCTTTATACGTTCCCCCCTAGATCGCGTCCCGACCGATCGTGTTCCCACCACACCGCCAGTTGGCTGCCAAACGACTGCCAGCAAACCAGCCATGTAAACAACTCGCAGTGTGTGTGAACTGTGCGTTTCTGAGAAAATGTCTCTCTCCTCGTATACGTCGATGATGTCGCAGTGACCAATAGCGACAATACGTGTGCCCTATCTGTACGACCGTGTTAAGGGGGGAAGCCACTGTGAAATTTTTTTTTTTCAGAATTTTTTTTGCATTTCCTTAATGCTTGGGGTCTCAAGATTATAGCTGCACAGTTTCAAAGTGGATCTCGAAAAATTCTGGGAGCTACGGGAGGTTTTGTATAGGTTGCGCAGCGCTCACAATCGAGTGCACACATAGGTAGCTTGGTGTCAATCACCCGGAAAATTTATGTCTAACAATCCAAATGTATCTAATAAGAGGGATTATGAGTTTATATATTGTTTAGAACTAGGTAGAGAATGACTAGCCACGACAAGACCGTACACAGGTGCGATCTTTGAGTTGCAGAAAATAACTTCTGTCGAATCTTTAAACGCGATTATTTCGAAACTACATTTTTCAAACTGGATGCATTGATAACTCAGTCAATTTTTATCGAATTCACTTGAAATTTTCAGGGAATATTCATTCAATAGTAACATTGAAAATACGGGTTGATTTTTTTATACTTTTTGGTCAAGATTTCTTCTTAAGTCCGCCATTTCTTCAAAAATTAATATTTTTTAAACCCGTACGTGCAACTGAAGCTATTGAAATATACTTTAAGAAACCGTTCGAAATTTTAAATGCGGATCAATTGTTGGAAAGTTATACGTGCATCCGTTTTGTATTTTTTTTGTGCAGAGCCTAACGTTATCGTATGCTGTGGCCATACTACCGAAAAAAATTTCAATCTCAAAGCATAAAATATTAGTTAAAGATATGTATGTTCAGTTGGTAATAAAGATTTTTCGTAGAAAGTTACATTTCATTATAAAAGAATGTCTTGAAAATAGCCTTTATTTTCGACCGTGAATTCGCGATCATTGCGCGTGAATCGTCGAACCTGGGCAAGCCGAGCAAGTTAGCCGATCCACGTTCCGTCTGTTTCCACCTTCAAAGAAAAAGTAGGAGGGCTTACGGGAATATGAACAATCGGACCCGCATTCCTTCCGCTTACCATCTTCTCAGGAACGCACAATAGGTACCTGCGTACAGCTGCATAACGAGTCGGCCGTTGTTTGTGAAGGTAAGTGGACGCGGTTCCAGTTGGCGCATAAGTGTGCCTGCGATTAAAATTGTTTATACACTCATCCGGCTGTTTTTAAATCTTCGATTTCGGTGTGTGCTTGTCAATTCGATGTGCAAAACTATGATGCGTTAACTGATAGTAATATGCGTTCGATACTCTCTCATGTGACTTTTTAATCATTGATTTAGTCATTCTTTTCGTCTCCAATCGCTTCATGTATTGTTGGGATCTCGAAGAGTTTTAAAATCATGATAGGTGTGTGGGAATAGGTTTCGCAATTCCTATACCTATGTTCGGGAGTCACGGATAAGGAGCAAACCGTTCGAGCCCCATCTCCCGAGGCCCTCTTTTTTCGTGGCTCCCGAACATATAGGAATTACGAAACTTATTCCTACAGATGTCTCACTCGTCTCTTACAACAGCCTTTTTCTTTACATTAAAAGTCTTGTTTTTCTCCTTTTATATATATATATTTTTAGTATGATCGCCTAATTTTTATTACACTTTTTATGGGCTGTAATAAGGTCGTGTTATTATTATTATTATTATCTTTGAGATGGATATTGAAATTCCTCAGAAAGTTACTATTTCTTTACCGGTAGTAGAATGTGTAGATATGTAGGGTTAGATTAGAACTAGAAATTGGGAAAGTGCATGAGTCTGTGTGTTTCTGTGTATCAGAGGATTACGAATATTTTCTATTACCAATCTGTTGCACTTTGAATGAAAGAAAAACATTAATTGAGGATGTCAAAACCAACAAATACACTTTCATAATCTATTTTTAGAACTCATCAAGGCTTTGACGATCCATCTAAATCTTCGAGATCCACACTGCCCTTATTAGTTAAAACGTCCTATCTAGCATTTCGAAACATCCGAGGAAACTGAAGTTTAATCATTTCCTTTGTGCGGTCCTTGTTTTTCGTCATTTAATTTAAAAAATGTAGTCATTATTTCGATGCAAGCTAATATAATTTTTTGTCATTGGTGCACCGGCATATAATGTAGATATTATTAACGTGGCAATTAATGAAATATAGGATATTTTCACTTAATAAAGAAAGTAAGATAGGATATTTTAATATGTACTAAATCCATCCTAAGTAAAACTTTTTCCGCGCAGAGATGATTCTGAGGAGGCGCTGATTGGTCCGACTCTCCGCTTAACCCCTCAGTGTGGAGACTTCTTTGCCCAGAACAGAACCTAGCTGCGGGATGAATGCCATTGGTTGAAACCTTGACCCCAGCTGTTAAGGCGTTACTGCATAGCAGATCTGAAGAAGTATTGTCACACGGTTTCTTAATCTAACCAATCGGACTGGCATCCCTCTCAAACGGCCACTCTTGAAGAGGCCCTCTTCACGACAATATTTCCTTCCCAAGGCCTACACAATGTATATGAGAAAAGCACAGCACGCCTCTAATTCGGGTGTCCAATAGACCTTGGTCCCAAGCCCTACTCACTACGCCTCCGCTTCACGTCCCATGACGAGCGGTGCTCGTCATACCACACTGAGGGGCCTACGTTTTTATCCGTCTTACCGCCTGTTACTTCTCTGTCAACCGTTATAGATACACTGCACTCCAGCAGTGCTATAGTGAATCCATCCTAAGAAAAAACGTGTCCGCGCAGGGATGGTTCCGAGGACCATGGTTTATCGTTCCTTTGAATGTAAATCCTAAAAAAGACGTAATAAATGGCATTCTAAATAGACTATTTAGAACACGTCCGTAACTGATGTTATATCGAGCAATCACCTGCGTCGGGCCCGTAGGCAGTAGTGGGGGCTGCGCAGATCGGCCACAAAACGGTATGGGTGTTCGGTTTTTCTTAGGATGGATTTAGTATAGCAAACACTTGAAGTCGTATTCAATTCATACTTTTAAATGTACAACTTAAACAAAAATAACATTGACGTAAACTAGGTAGCTAAAAATAAACATATACATATAACTTAAAAATACGAACAAATTAAACATAGACACGAACGATTTAAAGTTTATAATCATCATCGTCATTATTATTAAACATTTTCAATGATTCCCAAAAGGCAAGGCGATTGGCTGGCATGATTGGCCTCAATTTCGTAATTAAATTATCGTTTCTCTCTTCAGAAATTCCTTTACATTGAACTTTAGCTTTTGGTTTTGATAACCTAGTTTTCATTGCTTTTGCATTAAGAAAAGTTATCTCCTTAAATTCAACAGAAAAACATTTTTATATTTTAAGATGTTTATGGTGGTAAAGTAATAAAGCAACAAGAGTCAGTGGAATGCAGCCCTACTACAATGAATGAAATGATATCAGAAAACTACTTAACAAATATTAAAGAAATATAAGATTACTGTCCACCACTAGTGACCCCCTAATTGACTACAAACTAATTGACATTAAAAGATGATAAATAAATGATTGTATCATACAAAACGATTGCAAATTGAAATTGAGAATATTTAATTTATTAATTGTAATTGTCAGATTATTCAATGACATAATAGAAGATATATCTTAACACAATAACAATGCCTATTATTTAATATGCTACAAAGTTACTTAATATGAAGACTAATGAAAAACTGCTATTTTCAAAAGCGACAAAAAGTTGGAGACATTTTTCAATATAGAAGCAAGCTAAAGAAACACTAAGAAGACCAATGTAATGTTAATTTTTTTCACATATTTATACAGAAAAATGATTGCCTTCAAAGAAATATTTATTCTCTTAAGTTTCTAATAACCAATAAGGTTCATTTACCATACAACCAAAATAACGAAGATGTTCCAGATTATAAACTCTCCCATAGAAACACCTACAAATCTAAAAAAAAATGTGTTCAAATTTTTTTTATGTAACAGTGGCAGATATCTTGACTATCAAGAGCGAGAATTAACCAAGCTGGCTGTGAAAATGAACCTCATTTCCCTTAACTGAAATTTTCCATTCCCTAAGAGCCTTGAACATGCTAATCACATTGAGCGGACTACGCAAGAATACTGTTCGCTAAATTGGATATAAGCTAGAAATCTCGTGTCATTGGCGTTAAATGGATTACACGTGTATGCAAGTTAGGGTATCATTTATTTGGATATATTACTTTCTTCTAGATGTGAACCGTATACACTTCATGATATTTCTTTTATCACTCATACATAAATTCGAATTGTTGCAAATTCCAGAAACGTTTTTCCACAAAGTAAAGAAAGAAATGTCAAATTGATCGGAGTTCATAGTACACTAATTGATAATTTCCTCGATAAAATCGATCGATTCGCACAATCGGCTGATACCGGAAATATGTCTCGAATGTAAATAAATTGTGTTCTTGGAAGGACAGTTTATAGAAAATTGTATGATATGTCTCGGCGAAACAAAAGTCCACTGTCTGTTATGATTGTGCTGGAAGTGGAAAACACTACTAATTAAAAGAAAAATAATGGCCAATTACTTCAAAGCTACAAAACTCTGTGATACGTAATTGATATCCTTATTTTCTTGAAGATGTGATACTAATACGAAGTAAAATAACTCAGGCTAATATGTCGCGTGGATCCAAATTGACCACGTGTCCGTTATGCGAGGGTTAACAGAAAACAAAGTGGAAGATACTGGCGTATGAAAGAACACAGCTGCATTGCAATTAGCGCCCCAATATTTAAATTTTTGCACACCAACAGAAACTTTTAAGTGACACTATGTATTTACGTGCCCAAAGTATTTCGTCGATCATTTGTTTTTCACACTGGTATATATTTGAAGCAATCACCCACATAATTAATGTAATTCCTGCAACTGACATCCCATTTATATTTATATTTATATCCAAGTCCATAATCAGAGTGCAGCGAGTACCATTTCCCATACTCTTCATCTCCGTACTCAATTTATGCGATAAGAGACCTTATACCTCTAAGCAATTTACCCATAAATTGGCTGGAAGGATCCCTGGAGAAATGGATACCCAAATTGTCACCGCACAGTAACGGCATTTAGTAATTATAAAATGAAAGTAATCACGGTTCTCCTAATGACATCACAACGTTAACGCGAAATAGAATGAAAACGATTAAATTGAGCTGAATATATGTATACCTACCCGTTAGTTTTCCGTTCCATTTCATTCTTTCTAAATACGTCTAGTAGAATATTAATCAGCTTTTATAAATGTAGCAATAATTTCGTCATACTTTCTTGCCTTACTGACCTTCCTAAAAATGTATTTTATATTAAATTGAAACTGTGGGGGACAAAAGTATTCCGACACCATTTAAAACAGAATATCTTTTTTAAAATTGGTATATTCTTTATTTCCAGCCTTAGAGCCATGATATCTAGACTCGGTTCGCACTTACCCTGTCTGATACAAAGCTCTCTTAATCCACTCGTTCGTCACATACACTCTCTCCTTTCATTTGTTTCCGTCTTATTCTCCTAACTTACTACGTCTATTATTGCGCTACTTATCGGTTTATTTACTATCTATTTCTCATTATAACCCTGTTGCGCTTCCCTCATTTTTCTCCTTCCTTTTCCTTCCCAGCTTTTTAAACCATTCTTCTGTCCTCTTACTCTTTCCTCCACACACGAGGTAAATCTTCTAATCTATCTCTTTCTATTTTCCTGCAATCCCTTACTAAATGCTCGAATGTTCCGAATCTGTCTCCGCATAGAATAAATCGCCTGTTCTTCCCTCTTTCTTTTCCCCATAGATTTTTTTCAAATTTCTATATTTTCACACCGCGCCTGTGCTATTAGTCGTTGGTTCTCGCCTCTTCCTTCCCTACTTTTTACGTACTACCGTATTTTTTATATTTTTATATTGCACCTCCTGCGGTACCTCGATATCTCCATCTTCCCACTTTCTCTATTACCTCTATCCCTTCCCTTCTTAGTCGATCCAACCCCGCTTGATTCATCCCATTCTTTTCTAAATAATCTTCCCGTTCTTTTGTACTTTTGATTCGACCTGTGCTCCTCTCCTTTCCTGTCAAACATTCTTTCACAACACTCCTGCCATTTCCTTCTTTAATACACTCCTCAAATTCCAATACTCTCTTCCCTGCCTCTACTCTTATCATTGCTCCTTTCGTCTCCTCCAGCGCTATGTAATCTGGGGTGCGTATGTTCATTCCGAGCGTCCATTTGATGTAGCTTAGCTGTACCCTCTCCACGTAATTCTACGCCGTACAGCACTCCCATTACCAGTGTATAAAACAGGAGCATTCTCATTTTGTGATTCGCTTTAAATTTTCATTCCAGTTGTCAGCTATGCTCCATACTTGATTTAATATTATACTTCCCCTTTTCACCCTCTCTCTAATGTGTCTTTCCACGTTTCCAATTCTTTGGAAAACTATCCCGAAATAATTGAATTCTTTTACTACCTCCACACCCGTTCAAATATCATTCGCTTCGACTTTTCCACATCCGTGTTTATTCGTAATATTTCCAACTATTCTTGTACAGTATTGCGTAAATCGCTACGAAAACTTGAATGTTAATTTAGTTCGATTCAAGTAAAAACAAGTAAATTCAATAAGTCCTGTAACTTGACAACTGAGAATATTATTACTGATTCAACGTAGATGGAACGAAATTAGAACGTAGCCATTTTTAATCTAACCACGTGCGCGTGATATGAGCGTGCATATTATTTGTCCCACAGTCGGAATGTGTAGTGTATATTGAAATCTCTCTGTCGATGCCATCTTGCATTAATAGACAGTGTGGTCGAGCATCTTATTTCCTGCTACCAAAAGCGTGACGAGTTCAATCTAAGTAGGCACGAGCTTTCCCGTTTTCATTTCTTATTACTGGTTACGAGAAATTATATCTGGCCATGTAAGAGTTAAAAACGTGCAATATGAAATTCGACCTATAGGAATTCCTGGTCCAGTAAAGATAAAAGAATGAAAATGGCAAATCTGTTGCTTCGTAGCTATACATACCTACAATTCCCAGATATTTTCTTACAACGCGTATCAGTGGCCAATTTTAAATTTGCGGAGGTGAGACTCCTGAATACTCGGCGGGCCATGAATTTATTTACACAGAAAAATGAACAGAGTATTGACAATTTCGGGGAACCGCCCCAACGTGTCACCTAAACCCCCGACTGATTGGGTAATCCTCCCTCTTGACCTAAACTCCGTCAAGGAGTTGATAGCATGGAAAAGTAGAATGTTCCTTAAAGAGTTCAGTCGAGGGGGAAGTCAGAATTCAAGAAACAGAGACTGAGAAAGGTTCTTATTCGACTCTTGTCAGCCTTAGAAACGGCTATTCACTACTCGACTCTCGCCAGCCTCAGAAACGGCTATTCACTACATGACCCTCGTTGATCTTTGTTACGGTCATTGCAAATAAATTTTTAAATTGTTACACGATTGACATAAATTGTTACTCAACCAGCAACAAGTACGCTGAAAATAAGAGGACTGAAGCAACGTACGATAAGATTATGCTCCATTATTATTATACTAGAATATCGACTATCCGAATTAACTGAGGGACACGACGTTCACATAATCGAAGGAAGTTTGCCTAAGAAAGTTCCCAACTTTTATTGGTTTTATTCGGATTTGCCATCCCTTTTACCGCGAGTTGCTTTGCAACGCTCGAATTTGCGCTAGTTAATGTCTATACCATTAAATCACGATAAGAGATGCCGCAGGATGTAATTAATTAACGATAGTTGTGATAAATACAGAATGTTTCGCCCATTTATCACAGAATTTTATCATAACCGACGATAATTTATTCCACGGAAGATGCATAGCCAGTGATAAAAAAGTAACAGCGCTCGTCGATGATTACATTGTGATTTTGAATTTTCATTGACAAATTAAATCCCGGAAATATCACAGTACACGAATCACTTTTACACAGAGCAATATTATTTTGTTTCACTTTCCAAAAGGAAACAACATTCTAAATAGGATTCCACTGAGGCAGCGCAACGCAAAGCAACATGATCGCATGCGAGGGGATAGTGATTGCATGTGTTACATGCGAAAAAAAAATGCGGCGATGTTGCCGGTTGCCAAAAAGTTGCCTTAGTGGAATCCCGCCTTAAGATCCCTGTTACTGGAAACAATTTTTTATTCACCCCTGAACATAAAACGGCAAATCTTCAGTTTTTCACAAGATTGCCAGCTATCAACGTTATTACTTTACAAATCGCGCTGAAAAATAGCTTATCAACTTATACAAAGTCTTATCAACGCATTGGGACGTTTCTGCGGGAATCCCACGAGGCGTCGCTATAAAAGTACGGATTTTTCTTTATTTATCATTGTATCTTAAACGCCAGGCAATGCAAACTGGAACGATTCAGAATCTATACCCGTTATCTGCAGTCAGTATTTATGCGTCAAACACTGGCTTGATAGTTAATCTGGAACCGTATGAGGTCTTGTACTTGTTATTTACATCCATAAAGCATAAGGCAAGCATGGCGAATCTGTGGCACGTACGAAAAAATTTCTGCCACATCAATGATTCACAGGTGATATCATTATTATTGATATATTAATTTAAAATAATTATTATGTGGTTAGATGGACCTACTCAAATATTTTTGGCTTTCTTTCGCTATACGATAATGTGTATGTCAAGTTATGAGTACATTCTTATGAAATTCTATGTTAATTTTTAAACATGTTTCAATAAAATTCTGCAATGATTAATTTTCTACTAATTTTTTCCTATTAATTTGGCCCCTATAATGGGACTCGGATGCAAGATATATTTTGGGGTCTCAAACAATTTCTCAACGGTACAAAAGCATAATATCTTTTCATAGAACCAAACTCCCGAGAAAAAGGTTAATAATAACAATAATAAAGAAAGTAAAAGAAGAAAAATAAACAAATAAACATAAACATTAATATTAATCAAATAAAACAATTGCGTTCTCATCTTTTTTCTTTTTTATTTTTCCTTTTTCTGGGACTAGCGCCTTGCACCCACTGCACCCTCCCTGTGGCCAGCCCAGTCTGCACGTCAGCAATTCGATAAATATTAGAATTTCTACATTTTTAGCACGCGTAGATAAAATGGTTTGCCATCACTTGTATAAAGAACTAACAAAACGACCAAATAAAAAGGGCAATTGGAGGAGCACCCAGGTCGAGTTCCTCTTTGGTCTGGCTGTAATCGAACGGTGGTATGTAGATTTTTTCATTACTCTGACAGCAGTCGGACGAAGGTAACTGCCACAAGCGTGTTCAGTTCCGATCAATAACCTATCAGCTGAGCAAGTATTCTGCATGCAGCCATAACATCAACAAAGTGATGCAGCTCTTATTCCAGTGTATGGTTTATCGATATCCCTCCACGAAATGCAATCACTTTTCTAACGTCAAGTTCTACTGTGACATACGATTGTTTCAACTTTTTCAGAACTTTTTTTATAGGCATAATTATTATTTATATATTATTTATAAATAATTGGTACTTTTACTCGCGCTCGCCAAGCTGACTCGCCGATCCTGGACGAGCCGAGCCGACTCGCCGAGCCACGCGTCGTGGAACTTCACCTTTAGGGCCTAAGGGCACACTACTAGAGTTTTCCCTATCCGTTGCATGCCCGCCGCTTCATTGGCTTCGAGCACCCCCTTCCGCGAGGCTCGTAGAAAACGCTATGGATGCTCGCGTCCTCGAACCGTCTCATGCAAGATAAATTTGTATCTTCAAAAACAGCATGACTTAGTTAATCTTATGTATTAATAACGGGAATTTTACAAACAGTCCTGCGAAATTATCAATAATTAACCATACACTTGAAAACACCTCGTGCTAAATGTACTTCGTGCAAAACAAATATGATAATTGAATCAATACTTTTATCAAATTATGAAATATACCTTCTACAAAACAAATATGAATACCATTAAAAATAGCTCGATAAGCTGCAATATCTCCTTCATTTCATAAGTAGTAGATTATACATAACACACTTTAGCATCTTTGAATATTATCACATTTGTCACCGTCATTTAGTAAGGCCTGCAGCAAACAGAACGAGTCTTATTGTGCAACTTACTATGTGTTGTGAGCGTACAACCGTGCGCACCGTGTACTTGCCATCGTGAAACTGCATAAACCGATGGTGCATTATACAGTTCATACACATGGTTGAACTCACAAAAAAACACCCCATATTTTTAGTTATTACGTAAATGTAAAAATTGTTAAAAAAAAACGTGAGGTAAAATTTTTTTGAAGAAAAGAACTTCCAAATATGTTAACGGAGGATTGTAGCGCTTATTGCACCATTAAACTTTTATTTGAAACATTTTTCTCTGTCTGTAGTACTATGAGAGTTGTACACGGAAAAATGGAATTGCCATTTTGACTGTGAGGTTAATTTTCACTCCCTTAAAGGGCGATAGGGCCCAAATGAAACACACCGTTGTTATTGTTTTGATTCGCTCTAAAAACCCACAAAGTTGCGTTCCAATCGATGAGTCCGGATTCGCGGTGTTCCCTTATTAGTGAATGTATTTTTTCACGACAGCGATAGCACTCTTTTTAAATACATACTGCTGCTTACTGAAGGAGAAAAACTCGGCCGATAGCCTATGACGTAGGCTAATAATGTCATAGAGTATTTTCATCAAGGAATGCAAAGTCCTCGGCGTGAAACCACGCCGACGCCACTCTAAGTGTTCAGCCACTTCTTTTTTTTTCTTGCTTTAGAGATCGATACTTCGTATAAGAGTAAAGATTAACTACAGTAAATAACAGGAGTGGAAATAAAAATACAGTGATACGATAAAATAACAGGAACTTTTTGCACGATTTAGGAGCAGGTAATAGAGATTCATGTAGTGATAGAATGTCAACAAGATAATCGATACGTATGCATGCTGTCACTGTGGCCCTACAGAATTACGTACACTAACTTACCGTTTAAATTTGTTTCACCGATAATGTCTGCGCGGCACGGAGAGTTTATATTTATTCACACGTTGGAGGTCTATTAACGTTGTTTTGAAACAAAAGCTCCTACTTTGTACATAGTTAGAAATGTGGGGCATTGCTTAATATGTGGATATATTTAAAGGGCAGAGTCGGGTCAAACGGGGAACAAAGCGAACAGTATGAAATTCCATGAAATTTGAAACTCTCCTTCGTATGCACAAAAGGTGGTCTCAAAAAGGAATTTTTTTCTTAAAATTTGGCCATTTGTTGGTGCCCGCAATTTAATTAAATTAAACTTCGTCTTTTTGTGTAACTCGGTATGCATGTTCCAGAGGATCCTCAAAGTACTATAAGGAAAATGAAAATTTAGAAAATAATTCGAATTGAAAAAGAAGAAAAAATTGTTAATAAGTAGCAAAATGTTGCGAAAAGGAAAAAGGGGTAAAAGATTCTTTTAATCAATGTTCTTTGCGGAAAGGGGGAAGTAATGAGAGACACACAATTGGGAGAGAAGAAAAAAATTCTAAATTAGGAGCAAAATGTTGCAAAAAATAAAAAGCTGTAAAAAAATCATGCAATCAATGTTCTTTTGAGAAAGAAGAAAAGAAAGAGAGACACACTATCTACGAGGTAGTCTGATTAGGCCTTAGGCTATGCAATAATGGCCGTGACCTCAATATAACAGCGTGACCCTAAACTTCTGGATCGTGGAGTGCTTGAATTAGAAATTATATTCTTTCGAACTTGTAATCTTCTTTACACCCCACGATCGATTTTCTTATGTTTAAAACGAAGTCATGGATTTTCTCTTACAATGCTTCGTGATCGTCAAGCGTTTCCACTTTGCATTCGTTTACGTTCAATAGAACGCCGAGAATAGAACTTCCTAAAGCCATATACACTTTGAATCTCAGTATCGAGGCTCAAAATGGAGGTCACAGTTTTCAGTGTGCACTAACGAGCCACATTGTAAACCGGAAGTACGTGTAACCTGCATTAAATAATTAAATACTTGTGTTCTTAATACGTGGATAATTTTGCATTTTATTCTTCGCCCAGACATATCAACGTCTATATTCTTTCGCCGGAATACCGTATAAGCATATAGTTTTTATTTCAGATGGTCCGGTCGTCCGAAGTATCAACCGCCAGCAAGGAGGAAATTTTGAAGACGCCAACGTCACTGCGAAATATTTATCTAAATAAATGAAATAAACAAACAAATTTTTTTTCGTGTATTTCAAGAGTGGTAGAAATATACACCCAAAAGTTTGAAACTACTCCCCTTACACTACGTTTTATACGTCTGGAAGTAAATTTTTCAATGGAAAAGGGAAATACGTATTCGACCGCTACGTATTGCTTCCTATACAAGCGTTTCTTGAATTGTATGGATTCGTAGTTCCATCAGCTACAAACGACGATTTTCCGTTTTCCACCCTCTAGGAGCACGATGGATGCAGACATTCAACCCCCGTCGCTATAGCAACCGAAGTATCTGAAATATCGGAGGGTGTGGTGCGCCATACGCATGGCACAATCCATTCGCGTGCAACGGCGCGATACGAAATTTTGAATACAGGCAACCGCTTCTGGATAAACTAGGAGGTATCACCAATTATCACGTACCGCAATTGCCAGCTATCTGGCGAGAGTATACTGCTGACATAACAATATTTGGCGCGATGTGATGAGCACGTACCCACGGACAATGGGGCAAAGGGAAATATGTTGGAAAACGTGAAATTAGATATGTTTAAATAATTATTTTTTGGTATGATCACTGAATGAAGTGACAGCTTGTTTTCTTATGAGATTATCAATTATGTGAGGTGTTAGGTTTAATAAGAGCAAACTTTCTAGTCCGCTGAACCTTGTCCTTCACACATCGTTAAATAATATAAAATTTTGCTTTTGCATTTTAGTTTCTTATACTATGTAAGTGTGTAACGAAGAGGATTTATTATTAAATATTCGTACTATGGAAATTGTAGTAAATTGAGAATTATATCGCTTATTTGGTTACAGTAAAAAGAGAGCGATAAAGAAAGAAGTTGAATGATTCAAAATGATCTAATTTCCTACGATAGAGTCTTTCCCGTAAGTGACACGATACGTGTTCAATATGCAACTGCATCTTTTGTTGGAGTGTAATTATACATATATTACATTCTGATAAAGAAGATCTCTTGGAAAATATGGTTGTGCTGATTGTGTGAACATAATGTTTCTATACTACTCGAAGAATTTAAATAACAAATCTACGTCGGAAGCGAGCGATTTCAGTGTGAAAAATATCAAAAATTAAGTCCTGAGAGTATATAGAGATTTTTTAAAGTTAAAGAAAGATAATATATATAACATAAAAATAGTAACAATTATATAAGGCAGTTTTGAGTAAAATAAGTTCAATCATGTTTGAACTTCAAAAACTGAAAAAAGAAAAAATTACGAATTGTAATTATAGATTTGAATTCTAATTGTAGTCCAGGAACGACAAGTACTAAAACATCGAATTTTAAAACACAAATATTTACATAAATAAAACCATGTTTCACAAAATTTAAAGAGAAAAAGGGGTAAGAGTTATACAAATTGTATAAAGTAATTAGACGAACCAATGTCTGGAAGGTGTCCAGTTACAATTGTTAAGGGTGATTATAAACGGCATGGCTGCAAAATGTGGATACTAAAATATTTTCCTAAACTACTAAATGCGTCACTAACGAGCTATTCTTTCCGTGCTACTATGTATGTATATTTACTGCTTCCCGATATAGTCAGTAGAAATTATAGAACAAGTCAGTACAAAAACTTTATAAGTATATACATTCGGCATTGCAAACTACAGACATTCTCCCAGGAAACAGTTGCACACCCATGCACTACAACGCAAAGCCTAACGAACCCATTAATTAGACCGCGTGAAACAACGTTGTATGCATTATATTCTCTTCGTTGACTGGTGCATTCTAAACGAACGTAAAATGAAACCTCGCCCATTACTTAATTAAATTCGCACAATTGTTCCTAAAGGTAATAGAAAAATATGTATACGAGGACCGACATTAACTTTTAAGGGGATACACCACGTAGTAGGCCAAAGAGAATGGGTAAATTTAAAATTTGTATTCTCAGGGAATTTTTCAGTGAGCTGTCACGATTTTTATAGAAGATGCTAGGCAGCATTTTAAAATTCTTTTCATGCATTATTTATTACTCAAAGTTTTAACATGGCGGAGTTGTACAACATTGTCTACCGCCATGTCTTGTCAGTTGGCTGTCTACTAGCACCAACAGCGATTGGAACAAAAAAAATAAAAAAATCTTATTTCAACTTTAAGAGAAATACATTTTCTTCAATGTAGCGTACGATTTCTATCATATTGTAATTTATTGAAGTTTTATATGTCTGTACAGTTGTCACCTCCGGTGAAAAAAAAATTCTCTACGAAGCCATTTCCGTATCTTTTACAATTATTCAAAAATCGTACGTTATAATGAAAACAATTTATTTCTGTTTAAGTTGACAGAAGAATTTTTTATCTTTCATGTTCCAGTTGCTTTTTGTGATAAAATGAAGCGAGCAGCTGGAAACAATCGGGTGGCGCGAATGATCCGTATCTATCGTTCGTCAATCGCTACCTTCATTATGCAATCCGCTCGCTTTAATCGAGCCGCTCGGCTCGGATCGGTTATTCGAACAGAATATATCCCGGCTCGCTTGTTCCGAGTACTCGAACAGCTCTAGAGGGCCAGCTGATAAGGCATGTCGGTAGACAATGTTAATGTAATAAATACTATATGAAAAGAAGCTAATATAAAATGTTGCCTAACATATCCTAAAAAGATCCCAATATTTTACTGAAAAAATACCTGAGAAAAGAAATTTTAAATTTACCCATTCTTTTAGGCCTACAAGGTGCTGTACTCCCTTAAATAATATTAAAAACTCGCGTCTTTTAAAATATCTTAATTTCTCTGTAATGAGAGGCAACTCCTTTTCATTTGCATAGGGGATTGAACTGTTCAAAGTTTATTATAAAAATGGAGGGCAAAAAATTCAGTGTTCGATAGAAAAATTTCCACCCAAAGCCAAGAGCCAGATGTTTCCAACCATCTTCAACAATTCCAAAAAAGTTTACGATCAGGCTGCAGCCACGAATTTCATGAAGAATGCTACTATGCTTATGTTATGAAAATTTCTGTCACGTTTGCAATACGTTTGGAAGTTTAAAAAATTGTTTCTTTTTTTTATAAATTCTAATAATTATTGTACGCAAGGAAGTAGGTATGTAGGTACTTGTTTATTTCCATCCAGTGTGTCGATGGTTGTGATAAAATCGAGCCATTATTTTTTTTTACCATTTTCTGTGCAATTATTAATTCGCTGGCAATTCAATTTTTCAATGCCAGAAACAGAAGTATAGACAACTGTTGTGTATAAGAATGTAAAAGAAAATTTTTGTCTCCCTTCAAAGAATGCCCATAGTGCCGAAAATTGCTCACGATCGCACTCGGTTCTATTTTCAAATACTATTCTCCACCATTTTGTTGAACTACGTTCTTCGGCGTGCGAGCAGATGTAGTGCATGATGAACAGATTAATCTTTTACACGAAACAGGTGACGCTATCGATTACTGATAAAATTCATATACTCAATACAGATTAGATACTATACACTAGTGAAAACAAGCCTTCGTTAGAAACGCAGTGTTTGCATCGCATGCGTTGTGACCAGCAGATACGCTAGAATTACTCAGTGGATACTAGAATCATAGATATGCCTGAAAGAGTATAGCACACAGATTTATAGCATAAATCAGAAAATTTCTGATATATCGATTAATTTAAAAATTCGTCGACTAATCCTTGCCCTTTAAAATTTTTAAGTCAGGAAGAAAGCAAACAGTGAGCGCGTGGAACACAACCCGCGGCTATATCGTCCATCGATCGTCCACTTGGTTGCTGACGAATCACCTCGGTAAACGTGAAACCGAATTCACGTGTTTCCTATTACTTTCGATCTCGAAAAAACATTGACACACCCACTTACCCCGGAAAGTACACTTACAATAATGGACATTTTCATTCGGAAAAATTTGAAACAGCACAAATAACCTCCATTCGCGCGTGATGTACATTTTGAACCAATTCTCTTATATTATTTAGACCACAGTACATAATATTTTACCAGTATAAAAATTTATTCTAAATACTGCCTGAAAGTTTCGCACAAATTATGTAAACATTATAATGTATTCCTTGAACTTCAGATTTCTTACGAATCCAATGGGTAAAGAGTGTAGTTTCGCCTTCTAAGAAATATAAGATGCGTTCGTGCGCAACGCCACGAAAGAACGGGTTCACAAAAACGCAATACCTTCGGGGATATAGCACTAAACCCAGAAACCTGGACAAATACATAACTTCGCATTGTACGAAACTGCATTTCCAGACATCTGCGCGTCGTCATTCGACCGTAGAATATATGTTTTACGTCTGAAGCATAAAAGGCCGTGACCCGATGAATGAAAACCACTTCCCAAAATTCGGATTGTTGTTGTGCGCTCGCTAAATCGATGTTCCGAGAAGATTCGTACGTCAGAACCACATGCGACTACGTGCACTTGTAGCTTCTATCTCGATGCGGCAAAGTGTCATTGAAACGTTTAACAGGCAGTAACGCGAAGAAAACATTGGAAACTTGAACGAGGCTAAACGATCAGTCGTTGACGAAGATCGATTGAGCGTAAACGTTCGCTGAGTGACCGTTGTCATCTTGCGAAACGAACGGAGGGCAGCCAAGCCCCTTTTTTTTTACGCGTGAAATCGGGGGGAGGATAGCACGGGGTGGAAAGTGAACGCAGGCAATGTAAGTTGAGATGGCAGAACACTCACTCGTCGATTTCCTCGTCCTCCAGTAAAAGACTCATCTTTGCACCTGGCTTGAGTTCGGTCACTGTATGAAGGCGATACGAGTGGCGAAGGTTGACTCCCGCTACTGAAGGGGTGTAGTCCTTTCGATGATCCTCCGCAGGACTACACACCAGCAACGATGCCGCAACCGTCCACGTTGCGCGCGCGCGCGCTTTCTCACCACGCCAGGCATCCTTCCCTCAACGACGACACGTTCGCCTTAATACAATCGCGCGACGTTTGGAAATGCGCCGCTAGGCGCCCCACTTCCTCATTGGCCCGCATTCTACCCTCGCGTTCCGCCACCGGTGCTATGGATTCTTTCGAATCGAATGGTGCGATACGGTTCCGTTCAAATTTGTAGATAGATACTCGCGGTATTTAATATATCATTAAGCATACGGAATCCTTGAATTTTAGAAACTAATTTTCACTCAACAATTCTGAAAACTATTCGTGCTGTTGTATTATATCGAGGAAGTTAAATTGGTGATACGAATTGCTCTGTGATGTTTCGCGGAAATTAGAACCACCTTTATTTTCTTAAGGAATTTTACTTCTTCTGTCGCTAATATATAACAAGACGACGAGCCTGATTTTAATAACTAGTATGTGGAACGTAAAGGAAATAATAAATATTTTAATTTCAGTTTACTCGAAACTGTTGTACAGATAATATTGGATAAAGGGAGTTTAATTGTGTAATTTATTTTTAATGTAAATTTCATACCATTGGAATACACTTACATACAAGCGCTTGCGGAGATCAGAGACAATGTAGAAGCAGCAATAAAAATTTCACGATTTACCATCAAATCAAAATATATTTCTTCCATAAAATATAACAGTTTTTACATAATGAAAACAAAATATAAAATATGATAAATTACTTTCTCCTCCGTGAAATAAAATTAAAGCTGTGCTCTCGCAGCACAGTATGAACGGGATTAGGGATTGTTGTTGTACACAGGGATTATCGTGTTCCGAGGTAAATGTGCAAGGTGAATCTTGTACCATGCGTCAATGCTACTGTCACAAACTGTGTTTATTTTGTATCATTAATGTATATTATTTATTATAAATAAGTTAGAAACATTGATTTCATTTTGGGCTTTGTAGGTGTTTACATTTTATACACACAGAAAGAATACCCAACGTATTATGCTTTCAGAAAAATGTATACTTTTGACAAAAAATGATTTACAAATGAACTATAGCCACAAATTTGCGCGTCACTCGCTCGTGCAGGAACCAGGCAATAGAAATCCTGTCTGCCTCAACCGATTTCGTTTTATCCTCTGTTAAAATGTCACGCACACGCTGCACACATATCGCGCACATAGATTCACTCTCTTTCACACTTTCATTCTCTCGCCCTGTCTCTCCCTCCCACTCGCGCTACCATTCTTTCTCACTGGCATCGTTTTGCACTTCGAACACACGTTTCTTTCCACTCCCTCGTCACCATTCGCCCCGCTTTTACCACACATACACACACACACGCTCTCTCTCTCTTTGAAAACCAAGCAGTATTATTATTATTACTATTATTAATATTATTATTATTATTCAATATTATTTGTTATTATCTCTTAATATTATGTTTTATCCAATGTATTTATATATTTTATCTTTCATATAAACTCAGTGTTTTAACCAAAGTAGGTATGACATATGCTGCCCAGTGTGCGTGCAGTGTCAGCAGCGTCAGAGTTAGACGTTCAGGTTACACGCGTCCAAACGTCACACCCCTACTTTACCAATCTGACCAACACCGTTTAAAGTTTATTGTGCAAGTACCCCCCCGGGGCGCGTGAAAAGCAGTTTCTGCCACCTTTTGTACAGACGTTCTTGCGGCGGAACAGTGAAAGGCGGCAGGAACGGCAGTCAAACGGTACCCGTCCGAGAATACGAGCTATGGGCAGCGCGCTAGCCGGTATGAGCGAGCGCAGGCAGTGAGCAGTTCATACATACATACGTACACTGTAATGTGGATACAATGCGAGCCAGGGGCATACGCTGTTGGATGATGCCCCTTGCCACGCGATACTGTGCCAACAAGCGAGGGCTGGATGAAAGGAAAGCCATCGTTATGTTAAGATCCTTATGTCACTCGTAAATCGTAAGATTATAGTTGTATGGCATGAGATCGCAGCCCTCACATTCTGTACACAGCCTATGGCGAAGAGAGAGAGAGCAGAGGAATCTGCAGGCCCTCTCGCTTCCTAATTACCTAGTGTCACATCAAACAGATGTTGTTTCTCTAACAATTTCTTAATATTGAAGGGGATTAGGGGGTTTGGGGTGGGGGTGGGGCCGTGGGTTTTTGGGTTTAGGTTCGGGGGTAAAGTTTCCTTCTTGCTGGTTTTATGTTGCTCTCTTTCGACGCTAACCTATGTTTCATTTTATATATTATATATAACAATATTTATACGATGAATTATGAATTTGAGTCACATGCAGAAAAAACTTTTACTCGCTTCTGGCACAGATAAAAAAAAAACACTTTGGCTTTTCGCATCTAAGAAAGGACTGCAATTAAAGAGAAAAAAACACCACACTAGTAAATGGCACTAGAATCGCTCTCACTTGTGTCACCGACTACTTGTGATTAAAAAGCATTTCGTCCCTCTTCGCTTCAGGTTCTTGCTGAGATCTCTTGATTTTGAGATAAACACTTGGACAGACATTGTATGACATGGCTGCACTCTATCTTATACGTTTATTTACGTGCTTGCTCGTGGTATTTTGTTATATAAAAATCAGACGATTACGCAGTCAGCCAGGCATGATTGACTAAACTAATCTATAAAAAGGTAACAAATTCAACAAATAGAGTACGAAACTAAATCAATTTGTTGGTATTGACAGTGAAAAGGTTAGGAAAGAACGTATAACGCTCAGATTTAGGTCCATGTTTGTTCATCGCTGTTACCTCCGCCCATAAATTTTTACTAATCGATAGTTGGTACACTTGTAATGGAGCAGCGACAATATGCTGATGGCACCACAAGTTATTGTTTATTTTTCTGCCTTCCTCTTGTCCTTCTCGTTCGTAGCTTAACAGAGTTCACACTGATACCTTGGTCAGGGTATAAGAAAAATTCTTGAGTCCATTCTGAGCCTTACATATTGCCATCTAAACCAGATTGTATTCTTTTAAGTTAGACTGTAGAATGGTGTCTTTCACTGCTGCGAATACAAACTTGATGTTTTCGGTATCTGTAAGAGGAAAATAATCGTAAACATTCATATCTTATGGAAACATTAAGAAATAATTATAGAATTAGTAAGTTTCATATTAGTTGTATATTAGTAATTCAGCGAAAAAGCGTTAGTTATCTTATGATCTTAATATACACTTCAGGGGTCTCCCTACTTCGACGGCTTGAAAAGGAGCACGATATTTGGGATTTTTTTAAGAGAAACCCTAACAAATTATATTAATTGAAAACTTTCTGCCTATATTTTTACATATTTAGGCAACATTTATAAAAAAAAAATAAATTAAAAAATACCAGTACCTAAAACGTTAAACACGCATTTCTCAAAACGATGTTTTTCGAATTATTTCGCATGATATTTTAAAAACCAATCACCCGATTTACTTGAAAATTGGTATATATCTTCAGTAGATGCTCCATTCTCGTTGTTACTAAAACTAAGTCGGTTTTTGCAAAATTAGACTTTTGTGACTTAAAAAAGCAGCGAATTTTTTGCAGAAATCGATGTCTGTTTTAGGCACAGCCATTTTTTCAGTATTTCTCAATGAATCTAGTTCAGACAATAGCCACACTTGTACAAATTACATCAATTTTTACATTTTCCATTTCAGACAACTACAACGTCTGATTGTATGCTAACCATGCGCATATGATTTTTGAAAGGTCCTCTATTTGAAGCACTATAACTCCAGATATATCCACTATTTTTGCATACAACTTTTTTCATATTCTCTAAAGATTGACAACTAAAGCCACAAAGTTGGAAGTAAATATATTTAATTGTTTTGTTTTAAAAAATTTCCAAAGTTCGCATCATTTTTCGTCCGTCAATGTAGGGAAACCCCTTAAACGAAGTATTCATAATTAACCCTCTGTGATCCATTGTCGCTATAATATAACATACAAATGTACACCCAGTGGTAGAGATATAGTGAAATAGCAGGTACATTCAGCAGTTAAGGAGGAGCTCCCATCGAAGAAGACCTAAGCTGTAGCACAAGTCCCATTTTAAAACCCCATGCAGCCTGAATGGAGTTGAGATACTTGACACCCCTCATATTTCTGTGAAACAAATGGCTTGTTTCGATACATAAGGTATTATATTTGCTATAATCCCTAATTGATTTCACGATTTCACTACATCTGTGCCATGAAATATACGGGATGTTTCACTACAGGTAGTTAATACTCTAGGGGATGATTCTACAGGGCTAAATAAGCCGAAAATATAAAATTCAAATTTTTAATATCGATCTTCAATTTCAAAAAATTGACTTTTGATTTCACCTAAATACGCGTGCACCGAAGTACAGTTCCTACAGACAGCTGGACGCACTCCTCTTACCTCCGCGTGCCCCTCAGCCGGCGATAATTGTACATCGGTGCACGCGTATTTAACTGAAATTAAAAGTCAATTTTTTCGAACACGGACATTATAATTCTATATTTTCGTTTTATTCTGACCTGTAGAATCTTCCTATAGAGTATTGACCACCTGTAGTGAAACACCCTGTATGTACCAGTAGCAGCCATTATAACTTCGGAGCCACACACATATGTTTATTAACTGTACCTGTTAGTTTATATACTATTCTTAATACTTGACAATGCCCTAAAACATAAATCTTTTGAGATGCAAGAAAACATTTGGTTTACAGAGGGTTAACGTTTCATATTAAATAGTTAATGTAATAAAATATAACAAACACACTTACCCTTAATTAAAGACACAGAATAAGCCGAAGTCAACACACATGCAACATGCAATTTGTTATCTTTTATGCACGAAAGACTGCAAAGACACCAGTATAGAAAAAAACAGATTTTTTTAGGAATGATTAAAGAAATGACTCATAATTGTACTATGTAATGATATATTTGTATTAAATAACTAAAGTACGTAAATTTAGGACAATTTCTTTTATCGTTACAATAATCAAAGAAAAGCAATAAATCGCAGTCACAATTAATTGCAGAGGTTTTCCAGAAATATACAGATAACGAAAAAAGTGTTATGTACTTTAACAGATCTTGCATAAGCTATTTTGAAATTATTTATAATTTTGCAGAAATATTCCATGCTCTTGAAGGACTGAGTGGGTTCCACGTTCTCATGAATATGAAATATAATATTATTTGTCACATACACTTAACTGTGCTTCGTTTGTGGATAATGACACATGTGTCAATAAAAGAATGCATACACGCACAATTTATACAGACATTAGTGACCGTTGCTAAGAATTTGTCGGAGCAAAATGCGCCTTCTTTTAATTGAATTTGCAGATTTACGAAATTATCAAATTCGATCAAGCAGTATGCAAGTAAATACAGTTTGTATAATGCATGCATGAAAGCTTTGTGCAGAGCATAATATTTCTTCCACTGACCTTATAAGATTGGCATTTAACTAAAATTAAATACAATTACCAAATTTACCGTATCGCTTTAACGTAACGTTGGAAATTCTACTTTTTCGTATATGCCATCGTTAAAATATATTACACTTTATGTTATAATTCATCTGAGTCGCATTAAGTAAATAAAAAGACTCTCAGAGTACTAAGGCTATGTCGTCAAATCTATAACGTTAACGGAACTAAATACTTTCTCTATCGTGTCTCGCTGTCTCTTTTTTTTTAAACTCATTTTTGATATTGCTGAAGTGATTTATGCGCAAATAACATTACCTAGGGAAAACAGATTGGCAGTCTTAATATGTTGCACAGAAAATAAATTAGTCTATTCTTTGCTTTTCTCTTGCTTTTGATTTGCCAGTGTTCGGTTAAACGTTAACAATAACTTTATAAAAAATCTCTGTACGTTCTCGATGAAATAAATGTAATATGTGTGAGGTGTCATTTAAAGATCTTGTATAAATGCAAAAATTGTCCACAATCACATTAGGCAAGATTAAATTCTTTAAGTGCAGTTTGCATAATTGTATCCTTGACAGCACAGAATACAAGCTTGATATTCTCTGTGTCTGATAAACAATCCCATGAGCGCAGCATGCAATAATAAACAACATATTATTGTGAGCACAGACATAGATGTCAAGCATGGGAAATCAATCTGACTTTTAAAGTATTTACAATAAATGTTGTAACACTTATGTAAGGAATCTTTAATAAATACGAGTTCATTGCAGTACATTTACCAAAGAAAAGAGTGTTTACTACGAAAATATATTTTTGGCAAATGTTGAGTGGTACACGATGCATAGATGGATTTTCCATAAATAAATAACTGTTATTACGATTGAACTTACGCACCTTATGCTGGGAAATATAGGCATCATGCAGATTATTTTGCGCAACATATATAATGTTAGAAAGCAACGATAAACACAAATCAGCGTAAATTACTAGAAGCCTACCTGTGGCACACGTAAAATGTGAATAAATTATCTTCTCTGTATCTGGATTCAAATCGACAAACATCTTTAAAATGTATTCTCTAGCACCTATGGCATCTCTTTGGGGCCCTGCGAAAGACACAAGCAAGCATACGAATATTACTTCTACTTGTATTTACTCAAGTACATATACGAGCTGTGCACTTCTCTCTCAATCAGATTGTCAGTGGGATATTATTTCAGGATTCAATCGAGATCAAATCGAGTAGTGATCGGTACTGGGCGTATAAAATTCCAAAAAATGTTCTACCTATAAAAGAGTACTTACGAAAACAAAAGAAAATGTAAATAAATGAAAATTATACTGAAACTCATTGTACTGGCTTACAGAAATAATTATACCTTAAAATTATACGTATTATAAGATTTAGAATAATGGAACAGAATAGCAAGAATTATTATTATTTCCGATTAAAAATAACGCCAATAACAAATTGAATTCTCGTCCTATTTGTTCCACTAATTCTGGATTGCTTTTAGTGAAATCCAATGAATGTTCCAAAGGTGAATTATTGAATTAGTTCTATTAACTGCAAAGGAAGCCTTTTAAAAGCTTCGCCAACCAGATAAATCTCTTACGTAAGATTCTCTGATTTAAATAAAAACTCTATTACATTATACACACGTGTGTCTTAATGGCTGTGCAGTTTAACAAAAAAAAAGGGGGAACAAAAAACTGTGAAATGTTTACACAAAATGCTTTGGGGAAAAATGGTACAAAGTAATCAAATTTATCTAAAGCAAAGAAGTAGGTCTAATGTAAATCGGAATTATATTATATTGGAGAAAAAAATTTCTTGTTCATTCTAGACGATGCGTATGGAATATGTACCGAAATATGAGAAATAGCGTTTCTATGGTGGGGGGTATGGGTTAAGCTTCAAAAACAGAGTTACATTTCTGTGATTTATAGTTACTGGATCGATTTAGCAAGTTTTCTACAAAAATCTACAACTTTTTCCAGAATGTGTTGTACTTAAACAGACCTGTCGCGGCCGTGAAGTGAGAGTAGCACATGCGGTCAGGATCAGGATTCGAACTGAGATACACGTTTAAGATGAATTCCCTGGCTGGTACATGATCCTGTTTAGGGCCTATACCATAAAACTTATTCATTTACTAATAATAAAATGAACAGGACACTCCAAAGTAATGGGGAATATATTAACCTGATCCCCTGTACAATGTACCCTAAACCGAGTTTAATATTTCGCCTACCCACAACGAAATGTTAAATGATTTGTAACTAAAATATTAATCGCAATATCAAAATCATATCTTTAAGAATATTTCGAAATACACTGTTCGTTTAACTGAACTGATTTAGAAAATATTAAATTATTATAACGACACCGATAAATAATATATTTCAAGCTTTTAACGCACGCAATATATATTTTGTAGACTGCGGCCTGACTCATACTAAAGATTGTACATGTGTGCTTGTTAATAAGACTACTAGAGTCCTATTAATAAGTGTTTGAAAACTTTTTCTGTGTACTCACCATTGTATGCAGGAAAATAGTCAACAAGATGGGAGTACATAATCTTCTCTTCGAGCAGATCTTTCTTGTTTAGAAACAGAATAACAGAGGAGTGTTGAAACCAAGGATATGTGATAATTGTTTTGAACAATGCCTTACTTTCTTCCATTCGATTCTGAAACCAATCGCAATGTTCAGTATTCGTAATTCGGATGTTCGCAGGTTATCATGCTTCTCTAAGTTTCGCGATTATATTTACCTCGTTCTCCGATTCAAACAAAATTTGATCATATTCACTTAAAGCTACTAAAAAGATAATGGAAGTGACATTCTCGAAACAATGAATCCACTTTCTTCTTTCTGATCTCTGTCCACCAACGTCTACCATCCTGTAAAATACATTCACGTGATACATATTACGTAATACCGTTTTCCCGAGTATGCTTAGACGAATATACGCTACGTGTTAATATAACAACGAACTACGTACTCTCGTATTACTTCTGTCATTGTCAAGTGCAATTCACAAGTACTTTCTATTATTTTTACACAACACTACCGATGTTACTATGCACTAGGTAGTGGTATTTACAAAACTTCATTCTATGAAATATAAGTTGCATGAGGAGCATGCAAACAATAAGCTGTTTAAAGCAAAATACGAGTACAAGTTTCAATCGAAAGAAAAACAAATAAAAAGAGAGACAAACAAGAGGAGTCGCTATAATATTCAGCAAATAACATTGCATGTCCAGTATTGTAACTAACCGGGTACTCAAACACTCCCTCACTTTTTATATAAGTGTCCTCTAACACGAAAATTAACAACTATCTTTTACTATTATACTACACTATCGTTGTAACTACTTTTCTACTGCTATCGTGACTACTGCGGCGTCTAGACACGATAACGGTGTGCAAGAGACAACTATTACAATCTCTACATATATTACACAGTGTTTAAGTAAACACGTGATTAAAAAAAAATTGTTAATTCAAATTAATGTGATTATAACGATGTGTAAATAGAACATATATAAGATACTTAATACATATAAAGTAACGAAAGTTTCACTTTGTTCGACTAAGTCACAGAGATGCAGAATATATCTTGGTACTAATCCATTACTTCGAGTTAGTACTAGAATTTTACGGTATTCCTTCTCTATACGACCGACGATGGGCTCCGCTGACGATTCTACAAGAAGGGTGGCTCGCCTATTTAGCACTTCATTAATTCGCGCTTGGTTGGATAAAATTTCCATATTTCTCATTAAATCCTCGTAAGAGTATGACCGACGGATCGACGTGATTTTCCTGATTAAAATGAGCCCAAACACGGTACGGTTCACGCTTCCCCGTCTTCGTTCCCAGTGCGCTAATTACAAACCGCGTGTAATTAAAACTACGTCGCGTTCGCGCTCGTTTTCGTTGTTAGAATCTCAGCGATCCATCGGCGGTGCTTCCGCGGGGATTCGATAAATTTTAATAATCAAAAGAAAAAAATGTGGCGGGGTTGACTCCACTCGCGGGCGCACAGCGTGGGTGGACACCGGCCCGATAGAGAAGGAATACTGTACTTCTAAGTGTACAGTCGGGTTCAAGTAATGCGTGTTAGTACCTAAATATGATGGAGTCCAGATCAAACGGATATTCTATAATGCCAGTAGTAGGAGCTCGAGCCCGAAGAATGTCTTGTTCAGTAGGAAGGTAGTCAGGCTTTTCGATACGCTCTAGGTCACTAAGATAACTGCAAAACAAACGAAGCCACAGTCTGATAGTGCATGCCATGCATGTATTAAAGGTGATTACAAGGAGAGAAATATCACAAAACAGCTCGCACATGCTCGTCATCCCTGCCTGGAAGAAGTTTCGATAACTGGGGGGGGGGGAGGGGGAAGGGTGCCGGTTGGGGCGGAGGGGAAATGGGAGAAATAAAAACAGCTCATTGATTTGCCCCTCGCGTTTTATGGCAGACGAGAGCGATAATCGCGGAGGTCGGCTCGACGTCGTTCCACGCGAAAATAATATCTGCTACTCGGGAATTATATAATCAGCCGAGATAGAAACACATGTAAAGCGCGCCCCCTTCCTCCCTCCTGCGGAAAGGAAAACCTTGAGAGGAGAACAGTACCTAGAATCGACGCGAGCACGCGCGACGAAACGAGCTTCTTCGTGGTAGGTGAGGAAGACGAAAAAGAAAATGTAACGGTGAATTCTGCGCCCGACAGGATTCAGTGCCCGTCGCGTGCCATAAAACTGAAAGGTGAGGGATCAATGGAGCTCTGTGGGCATCGGCGAGAAGGGGGGAAGGGACGCAATAGGTGACGAATCATCGTGTACGAAAGTGAAATTGGTGAGTCACAACGGATGCAGGCACGATGCAGAAAGAGTCCGATGTAAGTAGTTCGCAGGCACAGGCAGCTTCCCCCTTTCCTTTCCACGACCAGACGTACCTAAATCGGATCTCTTCCAAGTCAAAAGGATATTCAATTATACCAGTGGTGGGCACTCTCACACGAAGAATGTCCTGTTCTGTGGGGAGGTAGTCTGGTGCCGCGACTCGATCTATCTCCATTAGGTAACTGAAACATCGTGTACTCAATGGCTGATACGCGAGGCGAACCGTGCTACTCCCGAAACGTAATCTCTCGCAGAGAAGGAACATCGAACGGCAGACGAGAGAAATTATAGATGGTGCGCTTGTAAATGTATGGTAAACGTTAAGAGAACGATCATCAGCTGTTCTCGATCGTCCAACGGATTATGAACGCTTTAATGAAACACTTTTTTCATCGATGTAAAGAACAATGTGAAAAATTTGTCTACGAAAAAACTTACTTATCCTTTCAAACGCTGTAACTCTTTCAAATTTTCAGTTTCTTTCTTTAAAGTGGACCACTCCCAGCGTAAACTATCTAACTTTAAAAAGCTTCTATTATTTTTGCAATCAGATGACTGTGATAGGTGATACAAATCTCGCCAACAGGAGTTACATCGTCGAAGTGGTGGACAAGATTCCACAATAATTAATAAATAATAAGAAGGATCGAGGTAAAAAATAGATTTTCTGCAAGTTTAAAGATGCCTCCTTATATCCTAAAAGAGTTTAATACAATATGGCTAACAGTTTTTTCAAACAAACAAAATCTTAAATACCAGTTACTTTTGGGGCTGTTAGACGAGAATTCCCCCTTAATCCCCGGAAGGTGGATCGCTTGGTAGATACCGTTCGCGGGGTCTATTTTGGCCGCCGATATAACATAATTCTTATTTCCTTCGAGTGGCGATACTGACAATTAACAATGAGTAAGTCAAGTTGCGCGTTTCGCAGAGATACAGCAGCTAAAACAATATCCTTGAGAGCACAGTCTCTCCAATGTATTCTTCGTCATCTATTACAAGGCTGCACTTATTTACTCACATTCCTACACACCCCAGGATCTTAAGCAACTAATGTCCAAAAAGTATGCTAAACACATCCCTGACTTCTCGACTCGTTAGCACGGCACTAAAGGATCGTACCAACTTTGTGCCCCCTGTGCCTTTACGACATCGCTACATCTCTGCGAGGCATACACTCGAGTGGGTCAAAATAGACCCCGCATTAGGGTGCAACGAAAAAATCAAAATTGTGTGACTGTTTTCTAATAGTAAACAAAAAGCCCCCAAAAGCTATATTCTATCAAAAAAGATTTGAGGTACCGCAAGAACCTTGAAGTATTAGGTGACGTTTCTCCTTTCTTTTTTACATATTTCTAAAGTATTGTATGTGCTAATTTTTTTTAGCCTTAACACGTTCACTGTCTAGACCTTTAGCGCACTTATTCGTCTCTCGCGCGTCCAACAATGCACCAGAACGCTCAGTTTAAACATTTGCGTTTTCATTTGTCTACACAATATATCATCACGCCTTCATCATAGCAGCTTTCTTCAGTTGGATAGCATGAGTCAGATAGGATATACGACTACGAAATCTACCAAGTAAATTTCTTTTAAAAAGAACTGCTATCATATGATAGAATAAAATTCACAAGCTCAATGAAGATAATAATTTTTAACCGACTTGCGACACCTCAAAACATTTATTTATGAAGCTCAGATTTTCACAGCTTAAATATCATTATAACTGGCAACTTTTGCCAACTATTAGATGTCATGAATGATGAAAAAAGAAAATGCGCCCCTATATTTCGTTCGATGATTAAAAAGGTGGTCGTAAGTGTCCCAGAAATTCACAGATTTCTTCACGCTCCCATTGATTTCGTTTAACAACGTGCGAATCATCGAGCGATGCCGTCGAGTGGTATCCATAAGAAAAAGGAAAAAGACACGCTCTCCTATGAGCAAGTATAATGTGTGACGAGCAACGAAATCGCTACTTACTATTTAGCGGAGTCTGTGAGCTGATATTCTCGTCTGCGATCGTAACACTCCTGGATGCCTGCCTCTGCCCATAAATCCTTGATTGCTTCTACATATGGACTTTCAAACGTTGTAACCGTTTCGAAATCCACGGCCCGCACGAGTTCCGCTTTTTCCTACGGCGATGCACGGCAAAACGTTGGAATATTCGGGCGAGCATAATTACGGGGCGAGGAGCCACAACCGCCGATAAAAAATACTCACTACGTTCGACGAATCGGCGTACTCGATCTTAAGAAGGTCCATCGCTCTGATCATGGACTGCATGGCCATGAATATGTTTTGGTATACGAGTTTAATAAACCCCCTCTTGTCGTCGTCCGAGTAGCCGGAGCCGTGGATGATTCTCATCTGTTTGATGAACGTGGACTTGCCGGATTCACCAGTGCCTGCAACAAGGTTTTGCCATCGTTAACACCTACGTAACTCGCAAAAGCTTCTTCTGGGTATGAAAATTCTCGGTGCCGAGTCTAAAACATTAACGGGATGTCGTGTGCGGAGGTCGTATATTCAGGATGTTAACTATACCCGCTGAACGCCCATGGGCGTTCTCCGAACGGGCTACATGGACCGCGTGAACGCATACACTATGTATGTTCAAAGCACTGAAAGGGGTAAGTGATCGATGAATTTTTCAGCTTTACTCCTATACGGAGGAATTCTGCTGTCGGTTTAAATACAGTATTCTTACTCCACGTAGTTCGTCCCATTTTGCACCGAGTGCCTGTTGTTGCTGCTCTCCTTGCGAGGAGTTCACAGGGGCAACTGATTCCGAGTCAGGAGTATCAGAACTTGTGACGGGAATCTAGATATTTATCCAGAGAACGGTATTCAGGATATTCTTTTACTACGAAGCACTCTCAAACGTTTGGTATTAAACTACTTCTAAATGCGAAGCAATACGTAACGCTGAAAAAATGCGACTCAATAATCGTAAACTGTGCGGGTATCGTTTAATAACGTAAGAACAGCAATCGAAGCGAAACGCCCCAAGTACGAGTAATACTCGGTAATTAGTACAGCATTAATTATCCCTTTGCGACAGTGGCTTGGCTGCCCCAGCGCAAGGAGCATTAAACCGCAAGTTCATAGTCTTAAACGTAACCGATATTTCGCGAGAGTGAAACGAGGACGTAGCGATGCGTGAAATATTTAACGAGCAATACGTACCACCTGATTTCGCGCTTAGATCTGTATCTTTCATCCTTTCGAACGGAACGTCCGTTTTCTACGCGGAGAAACTGTTCCCAACGGCTAGTATACATCGCGTTAAATTATCGCGTGCTGATACAATACGCTCGCCTATCTACAAACATTACGAGTTATTAACTGTTGCGTAAGTCATCCGCCGGATCGCATATTAATATTTGCATTTGCATGATCCGTCGCGTCGGCTCGCGGCGAGTTTCCCCGAGAGACACACGTGGACAGAAAAAACGCTTAGAGTAGGATATCTCGAGGCGGCTGTTGCCGTCTATCGCATCGGAGGGAAGCGGATCCAGCCTTCGGAACATGCACGAGTTGGCCGACCTCTACCGACCTCCGACGCCGCCGTTCGACAATTTCCGTGCGGCGGCTGACACACGGCGGCTGTCGGCCGACGCCTCGTGCTTTTCCGGGTCGCTGGAGGATGGGCACGAGCACCAACGACGAAAAACCGAGCGGGGGAACCGAAACGAGAGGCGATGCCAAACGCCAGCGACGTCCTACTCTTTTCTATCTTCTCTAATCTCCGATACGATCGGACATCTATCGTTCGAACTAATAAGGAAGTATTTTATAGATGGAAAGAAACCGCACAACTGATATTTTTAGGTATATGTCCGAATGCTCTTGGCGCTGGACTTTAGTTATCGCGTGAGTGCTAGTACTGCGATCTGGGGGTTATCTGTGGGCTGCATGGGAAGAGATGTATGGTTCTTGTTTGACAAATTGGGGTCTTTTTATTATCATTTGTTTATTGAAGTTTTCGAATTTGTAGATAATAGAGGAAGTGCAGTATATTTGGAATACCAGTTTGTTTAAGATGAATAAAAAATTACGATAGAGGATGGGAACCAATAAAACTGCATAATACTATAGCGAAACTAATAAACTGTCACATTTCATAGTCTCAGTAATAATAAAAAACAAAAAGTAACTGAAACTTTGGTTTGAATGAAAAATGATAAGAAGTATCGATTTTGTTAAGGTGCAGGTAATTTGGAATACCGGTATTCCAATTTGCCTTCACTTTATAAACTTAAACAAGTCCTCCGAACTCCACTGTTTCCTTGCTTTTTGTATGTGTTTACCGTTGCCATTTCTAAAATAAAGACATCTTGAGGAGATATGTGTAACAGAATATTTATAAAAAGGATAAGAACGGTTACTGAAAAAGTTTTGCAGATTGACGTTTTCTTCCTCTGCAAATTAAGTCGAAAATGTAAAAATGGCGATTCATCCACACATGTCATTAATGAACAGGTCATTAGCCCCTATAATCTACGGGGTCACAAATTAAATAGCATTAGTAGTTTATTAGATACTTAGGGATTCGAAATTACCAACAGTATTCCAAATATGGTGCACTTCCTCTACAGTCGAACCTCGATAACTCGAAAACCTCTATAAGTCGAAAATTTCCTTTATTTCCTTCCGCTTCGCTGTAAACACCTCTACAACTCGAAATAAAACTTCCTTAACTCGAACTATATTAGCTGTATATCTTATAAATGTTTGATAGATATAATTATAATTTTGATTTCTTGCAATACAGACGTGATATTATGTTAATAATAAAATTGTTTTTATATTATGTATATCATAATTACTTTACGAAATTGATTTTTTTTTTAATATAATGGATATTTCAATAAGAATTAAAATAGAAATAGCTAACATGACAAATTCAACTGTTATTAGCGAGGTAGAAACTTTGGCAAAAGTTTGATTTCACGAAACTACTATGATTCTAACTATTATGATTCTTATCTATACAAAAGAAATAAACAGTGTAACAATAAAGCTTGAACGTCACCTTATGTTAATAATATAATATGATTTCGGCGCGAGGTTCGGTCACTTAAAACACACACGATTCAAAAAGTCATTTTGCAATGATTCAATTGATCTATAAAATTTAGATTTCCTACGTTTCGGTCTTGATTTAGACCCTTTTCAAGGAAAGATTTAATATACATAAATGAATACTGCGTGAACTATTGAATTTAGTAAGTCGACACGTTCGAAAATTAACGTCCGACGCTCGAGTTAATAAACAATATCTAACATGTTAACAAGGGTAAACTGTAAACATCGCGAAAATTTCCCGAAGCTTCTGGAAACAGTCAAATAAAATTTTCACGATTTTGCTAACACACCATAATTGCATATTATACCAAATAGTTAAACGACAAGACTCTCATAAACTAACAAAGGATTATTACGCCATTTCATTTTGCAAACAATATTATCCGTTTTCTTTCTTTTTCGCTAATAAAAAGGACCACGTGAAATAAGTTGGAAGATGATACATGAAGGATTCGAAAAGAAACCACTCAATACATAAATCACATTGTACTCGAAATAATAACCCATGATTTGCAACTCATCAGCTATGCCAGATTTTAGTATCTAGAAATTCCATTTATTTGTATTTATCAGGTTACATTATTTTTCTCCCCTTAAACCTGATTCCCAAGTAAATAGTCGATGGCAATTATATTTCTAACGTTCTCTACGTTCTTCTTGTGTAAATTCAGCTTACAATATTTCCTTATTAGACTTTGTAGAAATTGATAGACAATGAGTTAAAAAGCCAATAAATGAAAATGAGAATAAATTTTAAGAGAATTCATCTCCAAAGGCCCTCAATCAATTTAGTAGAATCTTTTAGTCACAATCGAGAAGCCCTCATAAAAACAAATATTTCGTTGCATGTACATAATCCCTGTCACGCAGCTGTTTTCAACACAGAAATACAACTGCCATTTTCGAAATACTCATAAAATCCAAGCACGTCTACTCGCAATGCATCCGACCCCACCGTGCTCGCAGCTAAATAGCTCGACTCGTTCACTTTTAGTAAACCAGACAGTACTAAAACAAACGACACTTGCCAAGACAACGCAGCACCCCTTGAACCCCACAATTTCGAATTCACCCTCTTCCATTCACCTCCTTGGAAGCCCCAGATATTCCCCTCGGAACTGCCCGGAAACTACTTATATAAAAAGAAGAAGGAGGAAATAAAAGAGGGGTCTAAAGAGAACTGGAATTGATCCAGCAGTAAAAGAATTAAACACTCGAGCGTCTCGCGGAGCTGGGTCGGGCGCGCGGTTGTAATTGTACCTTTCAGCCCGGCCGCCGGCCCTTGCCCGCTCTCCTCGCAAAGAACAATAACACTTGCGCATCGGCGTACGTCCCTGAGCGTAGTGGGGGCAGTAACGCCGGCAACGAAACGGGTCGAAGGGGTGGGGGTGGCTGAACGGCGGCGCGGGCACAGGCGATAAAGGAGGGCGTGCAGGTGGCTGCGGAGCGAGCGAGAGAAACGGAGGGAGGCACGGTGTCGGCGTCGCCCTCGCGAAATCATGAATGAAAACGGGCGAGCGGCCAGCATGGCTGCGTGCTACCTTACCCCGGGTTCACACCGAGGCGAACGCGAACAGAAACGCGCGTAAAAACGTTCGCTAGGATGTTCGCCCCGGGACAAATAACATAGCGGGTTAAGGATGGACGATACTCCGAAAAATATCAATACAACGTACCAACATACTTAAAATATTGAAATAAAAAGATCGACACACCTAAGTTGTATCGATACATGAAATATAAAACAATAACCAACTCAAGGTTTAATTAATTAAAGCTTAATTACATCTAGATTGTTTTATTATGCATGTACATTTATTATAAGAGTAGTTTAATTTCGTAATATGTACATGTATGTTAACTTTTTATTTATAAACAATTTGTAATTTAAATGTGTAAATATTCGTTTGTTTTAATCAATTGAAATTTCGTACATAAATGGAAGTGCATGATCATTTAAATATCGAAATTCCATACTGGTAGGTTACGAATCGATGCAAACTAAAATCAATACAAAATATCGATATTTTACACCATAAACATAGATACTGTATCGTCCATCCCTACAGCGGATAACATTCCTTCCATTTCTGGGAACTCGAAAACAATCGATCATTTACGATCACCCGCTAGCGGGCAGTCCAACGGGATAATAGGCGAGACAGAAGTTAATACATATTTAATTCGCTTTTGAGTGATACAAAGTCTGTATATTTTTTGTTCTATCTCCATGAAAATATTTCCAACGTATTGGTGAGATTTTGCTGATATAGATTTTCCATATTATCACTTTGGATTTTCAAGGGTTTCAAAAGGTGCAAGAACGACGAAATCTGGATATTGTTTCCGAATGTTTCACTTCTGGTGGAACCGTGGATTTTCTTCGCGAACACTATCCGCTCGAAATCCAGCGTGAGGATAGTCTTCGCGAAGATTTGGCGAAGAGCGTGTTAGCTAACATGTTCGCTGACACTGTTCGCGTCGGCGTGGACCCGGGGCACCGTTACCGCGTATGGATCTCCCTCCTCTCTTCGCCGTCTTCCTTCCGAATGTAGACGCGCTTCCCTCTGCCGCTGCTCTCGCGCTCTCTTTTGTACGGCTGACAGCGGCGGCGGTGTGTCTTTTGTGCGCCCCGCTGAGAAAAGACGAATCGCTCTTACAACACACGCCCTTCCCGCGTAACTACGTAACCGTCTCACGCGAGGGGGTTTCTACAGCGGCGTGAATGATGGCCGGGCCGCCGGCGTATGTACATCGTTTTAAGAGGTCCACTCGAGCACCCTATCTTCGACAATTGTGCACTATTTATTTATTTATTTATTTATTTAACGGGAAGTAGCCTTTAGTTACAACGAAGCATATAGCTAAGTAAGTAAGAGGTAGTCTATAATAAATAACCTACGTATATGATGGAAGAGAAGAAAAAATATATCAAGTCTTTTTGCGGCATGGAAAGAAGAGAAGCCGAACATAGAATAAAATAAGTATATACATAAAATAAGATATTCAGATGTGGCATGTGTTCGTACCAACAGAATTAAAAAAAGAGAATGGGAAAATAGTAGCAAAAGTAGAACTAAAAGTAACGCTTGCTAAAAGTAACCCAGGTAAGTAATGCTAAAAGTAACCCAGGATATGTTTTTGCCAATACTTCTATACATTTTTAGACGTTAAAAATAAAATTTAAAAATTAGGTGAATGAACAAGAGAAAAATCGATTTTATCCACAACTATTCTTCAAATACAAATTTCAACATATCAAAATTTACATTACACTTGGCTCGTTTTTAGTAAACTAGCTCTTCATTTTCCCGAAAAATGGGCCCCCAGAACGTTTGCCACCTGGGCCTTCTTTCTTAAATTCGCCACTGGAAAATGGTAACTCGAAAATGACGCTGGGATGCAGTGACCTCCATGTGACCAATTTGTAACTAGGTATAAAAAAAGGTGTGGCCACGGAGGGTTAATAATAACTTGTGTCTTGAGTCGTTGAGGCGACTCATTACAAAGGTCTAAATAGGAAGAAAAAGAATTATGTTTATGCGAAAAGACTTATATTAAAGTTTGATTCTCGCTATTCGTCTATCGGTACAGTTTTTAATTGGTTTCTCTGATAGGGTAGTAAAGAACAGTGCGAATATAAAACCGATAATGTTTCCACGAAAGCTTGGGCGATGTTGGATGGACGTACAGTGAGGATCAGCCTTAGCTATATTTACCGCACGTTTTGGAACAAATTTATGTTTCTTAAGTGCATTTTGTAAATAGAAGGGATCTTTCAATGGTGTAGCTTTGTTGGTGATAAATGTGAGATAAGATTGGATTGTTAGACTTACGTGCGATAACAGATCGAAATCGTGAAGGCACGCATAGGTGTGGGCGGCGCATAGTATGTTAAGATATTTGAATGGCTGATGATGGCAAATTTCAAGAAACGTGATTGCCTTAAATATTCTGGTTGCGGTGAATTGAATTTTCCTTTCAGTGGTTGGTGTATACATCGCATACTTGGCCGTGTGTCAATTCAGGTTAATTGTAGTGTAAATAACACGAGGAACAATTATGTCTTCACGGTTGCCGTATTACTAATGATGCATCGGTTGCAAGCGAACAGTATATTAGGTGGATTATGTTGTCTAAACTCGTTATATATAGTACTTCGAACAGGGGTAGGTAACGGGAGGATGTTCTGTGGGATAGAATCGTTGGCAAAATATATGGGATGAATATAAGTGAATTTTAGAGAATTAGTAGCTACTGATTAATTTCTATCTAAAAAATGGCTTTAAAGACTAATGCCCCTTCAATCTACTAAAAGTCGGTGTCACATTTTTTCGAGGCTTATTTCTTATTGTTTTCTAAAAATGATACCTTTTTCGTCCCAGGCAACAAAAGATACCGTAATTGACTTGATAAATATACGATATAATTATTTATGAAATCCTTTAAAGCACTTAAGAGGGTAAAGTCTCTACAGCCACTTTCTATAAATCTGGTTTCTATTTGTGGCTAATATTTTGAGATTCGTTTATTTTTTCATATTTCCCCCTGAAACCTTGTTTTAAGCAAAAAAGATGATGATTGTGTAAAGAAAAATAATAAAGTATTAAATGCAAAAGTTTCGGTGTAAATGATGGATTAGATTTTGTGTACCATACATGATTCACAGAGGGAGTGCCTTAAAATGGATAACAGACATAAATCTGATAGAAAACAACATTCAGAATTATTGCAAACGAACAAAACATTCACCTTTTATCACTCGACGTGAATCTGAAATATTTACTACCGACTGATCGGTATGTTAATTTATTGCATTTTATTCTTTAAAAGAAACTAAATCTCTGTTGCATTTTTCGTAATTTACAACAACTCAGATTTCAAAACAGAATAATTCTTTGTCGTTATTCAGAATTTCTTAGCATCAAGCTATTTATATAAATAGAATAATATATAATTATTTGCTGGATAAACTGTTGTGAAAAACATAAATCTCATCGCGTGTCGATAAATGCGTCGAATACTCTTCCGCGACTATTTCGTTATAATTACAAAGTACACAAGAATTTAGCGTGGGCTAATATTACTCACTTAGTGGCATGCCATACTAATGAATATGTGATTAATCATAGACATGTACAACGCAAAATACGAATATTTGGCAAACGAATGAAATTGCAACGAACTTCTTTTCGTGTTCTTCGAATTCCAATTACGTTCTATAAAATTCGAATGTGGTAGATTCAATATTTATGGCCAATCAACTCTACCGAATTAAAGATTAACGAATGTATAAATCGTAAATATGTAGAGAATGATTGCATCGCAAATGATTGCATGATAGGAAAAATTGATATACTTCGTGGCAAGACAAATTGAAAGTACGGGGAAAAAATTCTCGCCTGTGCTGTTTTATATGAAACAAAATTAACATTGTGAAAGGGTTCTCTGAATCCAATCTCTAGTTTAATTTAAATAGAACAAGAATTGCACATGCAGCTTCGAGAAGGGTATTTTCAGTAATTCATCACTTATCGAGATAAGTTCCTATCGTTCGAAAATAAAAAATGGGCATAATACGTCCCTTTTGAGAAACGATTATACGTATTGTCATTCTAATTGGTAGATTGAGTGCACGAAGAGCCATTGAGGCGTTTTTATATAACCGCCCAATTCTCTTTTCGCCTTTTGAAAATGAAAACTAGAGCGGATAAAAGTTCCATTATTTTCTATTCATTGTTCTAACGAGAATTCTTTTGTGCATCACAATCTATCTCATATAAATGCATTCTGTTCATCAAACGTATTTCTAATGCTTCAATAAAAGAAAATATTCATCCTTCAGCGTCACGCAGCATTACCTCTTATAATCAAAATTCATTAAACGTTCCAGTATTTACACGAACGTTAGACTCAAATGCGTAGACACTCCGTTAAGTACTTCAACATTATCCAAGTACAAACGACGACTTCGGCTCAGATAATTACCGCCTTCACGTAGCAAACATTATAACAAAGGATAATTCCTAACCACAGAGGTTTGTGCCTCGACCAATAATACTTAACACAACAATTAACATTCGGCACAGCGTTGGAAGGCGGAATTCCAAATCAAGAAGAGAAAAATCAACGATGCTTGAAAACCGTCTTGCTAATCCGAGCTGTCCCGTAATTTGAAAATTTTATCACGCTGAGTAACCCGAGTTTATTCGCCGCAAAAGTGAGAAAATTTCATTAGAATTAAAGTTCGTTAATTCGCCTATAATTATTTTTAGATAATCAATTTTAAATAAAGTGCAGGTATTTGTGTTCAAGGAGTGACCTATTTGTCAGGTTCAATTTTCTATCGTGTGTTCTATGGATTAGTCTTGCAAAGGGGATCGCGCCACTCGGGAAAAATGTTTTCGAAATAGTTTTAATCGCGTGTATAGGCCGAGTTTGAAGAAGAAGCTGGCTCCCCGATGTGTACGTATGCGTTGACTTTACGGTCGATGGATGTCGAAGAATTGCGATTGGCGAGGCAGTCGGTAGCACGCGGAGTAGCACGGCTAAATTGCAATGAAAGACAGGGCTGCACAGGCCTCGATGGCTGGTTTAAAAATAAAGGACACATCATGGAAGGACGAGATGAAGAAGGACAGAGAGAATGCATCTGGTGACTCACGCCGACGAGATATGCGAAAGGAAGTGCGCCCGACCTTCTAGGTCTTCTAATAAATTCCCAAGCCAGATTCGCGAAATCTAAATATTCCACGCGGGGAAACCGCGAGAGAGAAGTCGACAGGTAGCGATGGGACCTCAACACGATTTCGTGCAAATTTCTTGAACGTGTCAGGAACCTTACGTGCTCCTCTTGGTGGAATAAGCTTTAAGTCTAAGATACGTTGCTTTTTTTTAAAGAGATAATATTAATGAACAGTGGTTCAAAATGTACCCTGCTTCTGTTAGGCGGTTGAATCACTCGAAACTCAAGTACTTCTTTGCGAATTAATTGCAAGGAGATGAATACAAATTGCGTCTGATACTTTTAGGTAATGTGTATTAATAATATAAACTGTAAAAAAAATTTTTTTTGGGATAATATATATAAATATATGTCGGCGCTATAGTCGTCTGATAGGTAGATCTGCCGTTTCGCAGTGACTGCAAAAAAGACGCAGGTTTGGATCGACTTGAAAAAATTACAGGATGTGTAAAACATGTGCCATTTTCCGCGAAATCTGTGATATGGACCGTAATTTGAGATTTTCACCCAAAAATTAAAAAGTCGCAGATTTTTAGTAGCACACAAACAGGACCGAATTTTACATGAAATAATCGCCATTCTTCGGCCACCAATTTTATAATTTTTTTCAATTTTTGGTTTTAATGGTTCCGTGGGAAACTACGGATGTGACAAACAAGGATCACACCTTGAAATTGGATTACGTCATTTTTTAGACCAATATTACAGCAAAACTACAGAAGAACATTAAAACTTTTTTGCACTCTCCATGACAATAATAAACATTGGGTCAAAGAATATATCTGAATTTGCTTTCATTTTTTTACAAATACATTAAAAAGAAAGTGTTTCTTTCGTGGAAAAGAACTCCCTAACCCTATGATAACTTCAACCGATAATGAGTTCGATTTCGGGCGTCAATCGAAACCCGTCCGGGACTTAATTTTATCAAATTTCAATTAAGTAAATCTGTGAAATCTTTGGAGGAAGATTTTTCTAGTTACAATTGGCGGTAATAAATAAACATTGATGATAAAAATTATCGACTGCTTTACGTAACTAATGCTGCATAATGATAATAGAATGCTTCTCTAGATATAACCCGGGTCAACTTTATTCGACACATGACGAATAAATTTAAAAACAAAATTCCGTCTCTGCTTCCATTGTTAATTCATTACTAAACTCTTGATTGACTATTGTATTAATAACGTGGAAACGTCGCACTCACTGCCCACCACTCCCCCAAACTATCCCATCTGCACGTTGCAAACGGAAAGTAAATCGTTCAATGTTCACATTTACCCTCGATAAATAGGTAATAAAGTCAACCTCTCATGCTCGCGCGCGACAACAACCCAAAATCGTAAACTCACGCATACGTGACTGTGGCAGATAAAGCGTTCACCCTTTCAGTGCTATGAACCCATTCACGTGTTCTTCAGTCAGTGCACGCGGCCCGGGCGAGGAACGCCCATGGGCGGTCGTCGAGTACAGTAAAGCAAATTGACTGGATAATTTCCGCAGACCGCGTACACTCAGCGTTCCCAGCACCGAAAGGGTTACAAATCGCTTTCCCCGCTGCTCAGCAAAAATACTCTCTCCTCTTCGAACCACGCTCGACTAGCTCACCACGAAACTTTCAAGCAAAACAGAAGGAGAAAAAAAAAAGGGGTAGAAAACTATCCGTGTAACATCCCATCGTTTGCTCGCATCGCCGCAGATAGCCGGCAAAATAATCAGCAGAGGATCTCGGGTAAACACGTTCACGCCTCTCCCCGTTGCGCGAAAGAAGAGCAACAGGGGAACACGGTAAAACCGCCGCCGAAGGACCAGCGCGACCGGGGGAGCAGCGAGAGAGGGGGCGTGGCCGAAGGAAGGAGAAGAGGGTCACGGTGGAGCGGAGAAAGAGCCGCGCCGAAGGGTCGTGGAAAGCGCACAGGGTACAATAACCGTGTTAAGGCGCGATCCCACGGCGCCGTGGCTCGGCGAGCATCGCGCCGCGGGAATGAGCATCTTGGGCTAGCCGCGTCGTCGAAACACCCGTGGCTTGCCGAGCAGATTCGTCGAGCCTGCAACGCTCGCGGGTCAGGCGCCGTGGGAACGCGTCTTTACGCTCGCGTATCATCGACCTGAAACGAAGCGAAGCTAAGGCCGCGACGGAGGACACCGGGCGTTGCGGGCAGCTGGCGTAGTACGTGGAACTTGTGCAGAGTCGGGAGAGAGACGCTGAGTACCGGGTAAGCGGCTCGGAACGGGACAATACGTCCGTATGCACGGAGGAGAAAAAGGGAAAGGAAGGAGAGGGGAGGGCAGCGAGTGTAAGCGAGCTAGCCGGCCGGGCAAACAACTTAATGAATGAACGAACGAATGGTGGGCGGGGCCCGCGATGTTCTTCCGTCGTGCTTTCCGCGTCGCAGCGTCGTCGCGTTGTAATCCAGTTTAAGGATACACCAGTCGAGGGGGGAACGGAAGAAACGCGACGAAAATCGCCGCGCCGGCAGCCACGGGCAGCCAGCCGACGACCGCGCGTGTATGTATATGCGTGAACGCTCCGACCTAGCCCCCGGATCAAAGCGTACGGACCAAGCCGCTGCTATTGATTTTGTTCGTACACCCGAGTAACCCCGCGCGACTAGAGAACAACCGATGATACCCAAAGTATAGTCGGTGGAAGGAGATATAGTGAGGTTGTGAAATCAGCCAGGCGGGAAAGTAAGCGAGTCTGTCTGGAGCGGAGGGGTAAGCGGCTTGAAATAAGTGGAGGGGACTGACTCAGGGTGCTACGGAGTGATTCGACTCTGATTCGGTTCCTATTTTCCCTTTTGGGCGCTGTAGGCGCATATATGCGTTTAGTGCGAGCAGTGCGCGCGGGGTACGCTCATAGGCGTTCGGTGGCTATGGTTAAGAAATGCGGCCAAAGGTGTCCCGCACGTGGCGTACGCTGAGTGTTCAAATTGTCAGCACCCGAGGGGTTAATAGGTGCGTTACTATGGGCTGCATATATTTGTGACAGATTGATATCAGGTTTGCAGTGACGTTGAAAATGACATTAAGATGGATAACATAATTTTCTACAAATCCTAAATCTTGGACTTTAAATGTTAATTATCAGTTTAGAAGTACCTAGTTCTTTTTCTGACTTTAGTCTGTGGATTTTTGTAATTATATGTGAAATAAAATCTACATTTTTTAAATGGTGACACAATGTAGCTTAGAGGGCACTTTGAATACTAATTTGATCTATTTATTAGATTCGTTGTATACCTGATTAGAAACGGACGATGTATGGACTAAGGCTAATGAAAATGTAGCGTGGTCTGTCACAGCTACGCCGGTGACGAGTAGCTGATAAGGAGCATCAACTTGGGAATTTTTATACCGACTAAAGTATTTGCTTCTACTAATCCAATTTGGGTCCATTTGATAGTAAATACAGTAATGCTCGGTTACCTAACGCAGGCCACAGGCCTAATCGTGTCTACTATCCCAGTGTCCCAGAAATTTCACGGTCTTATGTCTTTTCGGTCCACTCGCCAGTGGGTGCGTCGGGGGCGAGAATGAGTGAGATAGAATTACATTTCAGCGTAATATTTTGGGAACATGAGCACAAAATTTCACACTTGAAGAAACTAAGAGAAATTAAAAATTAATTTCCCACAGTATTCATTCGGGTGTACGCAGTCCCCGAATCCAATTACAGAATGTACAAAATCCTAAAATCGAATCCCCCACTTTTTGGAGCCAACTTGTGCTCGTCGTTCGAATTGTTCAAATTTTTCAACCATGCACTGATTCTAGAAAACCTAGCCGACAGTGTGTTGTAAAGAGAATAAAGATCTTTAATGATACTGGTAATTTTATTGGTGATTAATATGAATTAATTCTAATTAGTAAAAAAGACTAGGGTAAAAAACGAGGAGATTAAAGTAAGTTATACTTTGGGTCCTTTGTATAGGAAAATATAATTTGCAAAATGAGAATAGAAAATCATTGTAAAATGAGTTTTTACGTTATTTCGCAATGATAAATAAAAATATAGATAAAGTAATAACTACAGAATTTACGATTTCAGTGTATTTATATTATGATTAATAAAATATGCATCTAACGATAGTCATTTTCCATGATGTCGTTCCATCAATCTCCATCTGGAATATCCCTTCTCTATATGCGGAGAACATTATCGATTCTACTCATTTTATTTATTACTTGGGGTGTACGCGTATAAATTAGAAGGGGAGGATCTGCAATATGCTTCTCATGCTTCTCGAGTTCAGAAAACTGGCATTATTCAATGTTTGCTTTACTTTTAATTTATCAAATACTGGTTAGTAAACTAAAGAATGATGAACTATACAAATATTCATTGCAAACAATTTCCCGGGACGATGACCGTCACGCACTCTTTAATCCGACGTAATCTTCTGATCGCAACCTGCAGGAATCTCAGTGATACCATTGATAAGCCTCACTTTCTAATCGATAGTGTACAAAAACTAAAGTAACAATAAAACGTGGAAGTAACAGATTTATAGAGAAGAGCGTACACGCGAAAAGCATGCGCCTGTTAAATTAATTACAGAGAGTAGGTCGCAAAGGAGAAAGAAACTGTAGAAGAGGCTGCCTTGTCTTAATAAAGAAATATCGACAGAGGCTACATAAAAAATTCAAATCCCTTTCATCTTTACTTTTACCAATAGTCTGAACTATTTTTTTGAATGAAAGACATACCCCACGACCCGCAAATATTTGTCCACCCGTATGATTTCTCTGTTTCCGGAGGATAAGTTTTTCATTACAGATGGACTGGCAGGTAAATACGGTAGTGGTTAAAAAAAAGTTTAAACTGTGAACGGTAAGAAAAATAAGATGGTGTTAAGGGGTTACATACGTTCAGCCATTTTGTTTATACTTTAATGAATTTTTTATGCACAATTGCACAGCAAAATTTTGCACGAAAAAATTCATTTAAGTGCCTTGACTTATATATATTTTTGAAATTAAAAAATTTGGCCCGTCAGCCCATAATGGCAACATTATTTTAGAAGAATGTCATTTGGTTTTTACTTACAAAGTTTTACATGCAAAACTTTATTATACAAAAATTACATAAAAAATTACTTCAGTACAAGGATATACCAAAAGTAATTTCTTTTAATTATTTTGTCGTAGCGAAGCACAGTTATTTTGCTAGTTGTGAATAAAGCAAAGAACCGAATTATTTAAAGTTTGTTTCTAACAAACGTAAAATGTGTCGGCTTCTTACGATAAACAACAATTATAAATCATACAAGTGGGGAATATTCACGACGGTCTATACTTCCAGAAGATCACACGTCTGCGCAGCCTACACCGCCCGCATGGGCCTGATCGGTATTTTAATTAGACGGACACCCAAATTACCCGTATCATGGAAACGTATCCGGTAAGCGAAATTTCTACGGCCTCTGCCGATTAGAATATACCGCACCCGTGGGAGCAGTAACATCCTACTAAGTGATTTCATACGCGCACATTGTAGGAAACCGACCCGGTCGACGATCACTTTACATCCCTCGAACAGTGATCAGACCTCGCGCGATCGATACATCGCCGGTTGCATTACGACAATTTCAATTATCCCCAGTGTAATACATATTTGATGCAGGATGGAGGGGGGTGTCCATTTTGAAATAAAATCGTTGCAGAGCCGAAATGTCCATCGCGCAGGGTATCGTTGCGAAAATAAAGAGGGAATTAGAGCACAAATTCCGGGATCGTTGAACGGTGTTAATTCGCCGCGATCAGGGCCTCCGAGCCCCCTACCCCCCACCCCTCCCCAGCCGGAGCATTCCAATAATTATTCACGTAGGCGTAATCGAGCCCGCGAATACATAGGCCAGAATATCGCCCATTGATCTTCAGTTATACGTTGATGTTCGAGTACTCCGGTGGTGGCTGGGTATCAAGAGCTCCAACTCACGGCGGGTCGTGCGGAAGGTTTCCAGGGCGGTGGTGGCTCTACCCCGTCGCCACCGCCGCTGCCAGCACCGGGGGTGGGTCGATAGATGCCGACGTGGAAAGCAGGAGCCCTTTTGCCGTCCCAGCCACAGCACCACCGCCCCGATATACAGGGTGACTCATAAATGCATGCCGATACTTGAGGGGGCAAGGTGGAGAGGGTCAGGGGTTGAGGGAGGGTGGGGTCTGAAGGCTGAAATAAATGGAAAATGTCGCGCAGTGTGGGTCGTTAGCATGCGTGGTTAATTATGGAGCATTAACCTGTTAACTAGGGAAGACGAGTTAACTCGTCATTCGAGTATGACGAATGATGACTTAACTTTTTATGCCGCGTTTGTAATGTTCCTGTTTTTTCTATGTAGGATTAAAATTTTATAATTAAGATGTGCGATGATAGTGGTGATAATAATGGGCTGATCCATCGCGGAAGTTTCAAATTTGACTATTGATTATTGTAGTTAATGGGGACAACATGTGTGTTTCGCTTGTAATTATTATTAAATATGTGAGTTTAAATATCGGGGATGTGTTTCTAACCGAGAAATGAGTCAGTTAGGGGATTGGAAATGCTAAATGTTCGTGCTTTACTTCGATGTACTCGATGAACCTCTGGGACTTTTATTTTTCGCGGCATTTGAAAGCCAGTATGTACGATATGCGAATTAGTGATAATTTAAATTCTTTTGGCAAGTGCAGGAACACTTGGAACGCTTCCATTAAGAATCTCTAGTTGAGGAAGTACGGTATCTACCACTGGTGTTTGTTTAATGATTTTTTTACTGTCTCAGAGGGTGGATTTACCCCTTGAAATATTGGTATGAATCATCTTGCATGTTTCTGCACCACCCCCTTTTCAATCGAAGAGAAGCCAGCAAGAGAGTACCGTAGAACCTCAATGGTTGACTATAACAGTGATAAAACCTAGTGCAGTGTTTCCCAACCCTTTTTGAGTGCGACCCCCTTTTATAATATTCAAATAACCTGCGCCCCCGCCCCCTCCCCAATATAGGGCAAGGTAAATTTAATAAGTAAAAAAAAAACACATTAAAAATAGATATTTCAGATTATAATTCTAACTTAATAATATTAAAAAAGCATAGGTACCCCCAAGAAATACTTCGCGACACACTGGTTGAGAATCACTGACCTAGTGCATGAGTGAATGAAACATGTAATACCGAAACTTAATGGATTTAGTTCGAATTTTATATATTTCGAAAAATAAAATTTCGAAAAATGCAATAATTGAGCTCGGTTATAAATTGAAACCAACAAACTTCTACATATATCTTCTCACAATTACAAATATTTGCAATCTCAACTCAATACAATTTCCCTCATTTTGATAAAGCGAGGGTGTGTGTGTCTGTGTGTAGAGGAACTCTTTGATGGCAATGGAAAATAACAGTTTCCTATTTTGATAAATTAAGCAACTTTTATTCCATATATTTTTCGATTCGATAGACAGTTTGAAATTAATTTTAGACAGAGTATTTCGTTTCGCGAATCATAAATGAGTGTTTTACTCCTATAAATGGTTTATTAACAAAACTAAAAAGAAATTTATATGCTTAATATATTCCATGTTTCACAAATTCATGCTAGTTTCATTTAAACGAAAAATTTGCTCGTCAGATATTCTCTTGTTGTGTAGTAGGTAGGTAAGTAGATTGTTTCATGATGAGTTACTATAATTATATATGTGGTAGGGAAAGAGTCAAAGAGCCTCGTCATTTACGAAATGTGAAGTACTTACATACAGGTACATGATTGAACCGTGTATATTTATTGTTACAAATACCATTGAATTCTGATGACTTAAATCAGTAGATATCGAATTGATTGAAATTCATAAGGACTTCTGTGAACACCACTCACCACTACCCTCGGAACTCCATCCTATTTTATCGACAAATGGGAGAGATAACTCCTTAATAACAAACATTTGCAACTGTAAATGGAAACTTAACTGTCATATTAATAACGTAAAATCACTCGAACACAATTTACAAATGGGATTCCTGACGTGTGCTAATAATTGAAGAGTCCTTGTAGAAAACATTAAACATCAAACAAAAATCAAATTCTATATTATAGCATTGCCATTGATACGTACAATATTTTCCGATACATTTTTTTTTCAATTTTAACACATATTGTTTCCTACATACAAGGACCCTTCAATTATCAAAGTGGTGTAATTATAAGTAAAACAATCTGGAAAAATTGAATTGATCAATTACCCTTGCATTTTTTAATATACACAAGTGCAAAGGTGAAAATATCTAAAAATTAATCAAGTCCTTAAAATGATCAATTTTCTGTACTTTTTAAAACTAGTTATTTGCTTAACTACTTAAATTGAAAAATTTACAGAAACTGGAAATACTTTGGTTTTTGAGTACATACTACGTAGTACACGTCTCGAATTGATTTATGTATGTCCCTCGATATACCTATGCACGAATCAGAATAATCGCACCAATTTTCAACCCCTGCACTGCCAAGAAGCCAGAGTACTCCGTTTTTTCCCTATCACATTCTCGCTGCATTTGTGTTTTTTTGTTCTCCCCGTTTGTATATAGGTACCTATGTTTCCTTACAGTTGATCTGGCGGTTCATTTCCTCCTTCCATTCAACCGTTTCCTTATTTTTTCGATTCCAGGGCTGTGCAGAGTGTCATCGTCTAAATCGTCTCCCACAAGACAGCTTTGAATTTATTTTATTATCGAAAATCGACTGCTCCCAGAATTCTGTTCGAATTCCTTTGGAAAGGGTTACGACTAACGTAAAGTTTGTTAATCTTGTAAGACCGAGGACACGTGTAACGATTGCTCAACCGGATGTCGTTAGTGGCAGGGAAATGAGAAGATCAGAAGTGGCATAAATCGAGCTCATCTTTTAGGGATTTAAAAAACACTTTTACGTCCTGGTGTGTATATGTGAAAAGCTATTAATTTTCTGATGAATAAACAGTTTTGGATTCTAAAGTTCAAAGAATGTATTGTGAAGGTAAGTAGCGATTTTATATCGTTGAATTCATTAATTTACAGTTTCCAATAAATCGTCGACTAATCAAGAACAGAGCTTTCAGTAAAGTTATTCAAAATATAAATACATAAACGGTATCCCTTCGAAATTTTCCTCAATAAACAGATTTTTACTGTTCTACTTGGTGAAAAACTGCGAAAAGCTTATCGAATTAAATGAGGAAGGAAAGATGAAAATCAATTAATTGCCATTCTGCGAATACGGTGTTCTTAAACAGGCTGAACGATAATCCTACATTGCGATCCGTCGAACCGATAAATAACGACAGTGTGCTTGACATTACGTTAATGCAGACGCCTCGGTTGAATTTCCGATTTAACGAAATTAACAGCTATCAGCGAAAGGTAAAAACGATGGGAAACGGTGGCTCGGTGTAAATACTAATGAAAACGATTACACGGTCAAATGAAGCGCAGTTACCGCGTGTACGCTGCTTGAAAAGGTAATAATAATGTTCGTTTTCAGGCACACGTGTCGCTCGCCCGAGCGTCGAACGGAGCGTTAATTATCGCGCTCGAATTTAATTAAACAGTCGCGAATTAGGATGGGGCAATGACGCTGAAGCTGTTACAATATGAACGTGCAATTACGCGAAACTCTATACTGATGCCAATGGCAGAAGAAAGAATGCACACGTAGGTATTTATCGGAGAACAAACATCGCGAAGCACAGTGGGAAAGAATCGGTGCTACAGCGGCCAAAGATCTATAACTTTTGAACGGATGCAGATAAAGTAATAATTCTTTTTTCTTTAATGAAGTTGAAGCGCCCTTCATTAGTTAGATAACATTACGTTACTTATATTAAGTAATATTTAATTACATTAACTAATAAGATAACGTTACTTATATTATTACTATTTATAATTCAAAAATATCTCTTCAGGACACTGTTCTCAAATGTCCTCCCCCTTTTTTGCAGCCTTAAAGATGATGAAAAATGAAACGAAAAAATTACAAAAAAGTTTTTTTTTCTTAAAAAAATCACTCGAAAAGCGTCCCTGCCTGTATCAGAGGATACACGAAAATACAACTACATGACACTTGTAGTACTATTTTCAATGACGCATCAAAGATATTTTACCTGAAAGTTAAATTTTGAGTCATTTTGACCCAATGTGACAAACGAGGGTTGTTATAGGTAAGTAACGTTAAGTTATCTAACTAACGAAGGACACTTCAACTTCATCAATGAAAAAAGAACTATTACTTCATCTTCATCCGTTCAAAAGTTATAGATTTTTGGCCCTTGAAGCACCGATTCCCTCCCACTGTGCGACGGGAGTCAGTCGAAATAATCTTGTTGCCTTTCACGGGAGACACTTTTGTGACTGGCTGGGGGTATTCTTTATGAATGGCAGTAATTATGAAAGTGGTATATGTAAACAAGAAATACGGAAAAATTAAATTTACCATTTCTCTGTATTTGTCTAATACATACAGACGAGAAATGAAAATATATTGTAAGGAAAAATACATTGTCGCTTAAAAGATCGGGTACACATGCTGTATTTGCATTTTACATTCGAATATATGATGTAGAGTGTAATATTTGTTCGTAGTTTAATTTTTATTTGAGGATAATAGCGTTTTTGTGATGTTATGTAGTATCAATGCTTGTGTCTGTCTATTACTTTATGACTTTGAAATTTCTTTTGTCATAAACTGAGGTAAAATAGTAATAAAGAGAATGTGAATATTTGGGCGAGAAAGTTTTAAATAAACTTTATACGATTTACGACAACAGCAACTTCCTATTGTCCACATTTATTAAGTGAAAAATGTAGATATAAAAATTGAAAGTGTTAGTATTAGACTACAAACAGAAAATTTCAGAATACTTTTCCCATTAATGCGTGTACCCAAACTTTTGACTGACAGTATCACTTGGCCACGTTTATCCTTTTATCACAAATCTACAAGATAGTATCTTTTTCTGTCTTTTTGAAACCAACTCTGCCAAATGAGTGTATTTAAAATACCAACTGTGAGTCACAGGAGTGTTTCGTGTGAAAAGAACCATAAAACACTAGCAACAATGCCGAATGAATCGATTGTGTATACAGAGGGTCCTACAAATTATGATAAAACCAGGTGGAGCGTGATTCCTTATCCAAAAATAAATCGAAAATGTGCAATAAATTTTTTTCATATGCTCTCCCATTATTAAGAAAAACAGTTTCTCAAATTTCTCAAATATACATGCGTCCGATGATTATTTGTAAACCTCAATCGAAGAGATTTTCATACAGATTGTGCTCGATTAGAATGGTTTCACAAAAAAGGATGTGACAGTTACCTTGTAAGATTAGTTTTATTAGACAAATTTCGCAGAACGATGTTCATCTTCTTTTATACAGAGCTATGCTCTGTTAACTAAAGCGACTGATAGCTTAAATCGACAGTAAATAAGATAACAAAAATGACTCAAGGCAAACCATGACATTGCCCATGCTTTGTAAATACCAATACGAACGGGCGTCGTCAACTATTACCAAATTAGTGGAGATGAAACAAACGTAGAATTATATAAAAAAAATATTTCGAGATTCGAATCTTTGAATAAATACTGGGACACTCAAGAAATATTCGTAACATTCGAATATTCGAATACTGTGATATTCAGAAAATATTCGTAAAATTCGAATATTTGGACACTGTGATTTTCAAGAAATATTTAAGTAGTGAATACTGTGATATTCAAGAAATATTTGTAACATTCGGGTACTCATAGTATATTGGAACACCTGCTGTAATATTCTAGTAATATTTGTAACATTGGAATACTGTAACATCCAAAGAATATTCATAACACGTGAGTACTTACGAAATATTCATATACTGTAATATTCATAACATTCGAGTATTCATCGTGTATTCGAATACTGAATCATTCGAACAGTCCCAACCACAACGTGGAACACCTGTACAAAGCATTGAAGAATCGTTTTGTCTCTTACGAAATAATCGCGAAAGAGTTTCGTGGAACATGTTTTGGATTATCTTTTTCCCGTTTGACGTCCACAGGAAGCTCGTGCGTCGCGAAGCAGTTTCTCGAAAAACCGTTTCGGCGATGTATCTCGGATTTGCTTCGCGGCATTTTCCGTAGACTGCCGTGTAATTCGCGAGTAACCGAACCGTTTCGTGAAACGTAATACCTAAACACTTAATCGGCGATCATTATCTCGACGAACGAACGACCGCCCCGGCGAAAGACAACTGAGCAAATTAACGCGCGGCATTATCTGCTATAAATTTAACTCCGTAATCTCGATGGGGGCAACGACTGTGCCGGCCAATTTTCGCAAAGACGAGTTTTTTCAAGCAGATACCAATCGCTAACCAGCTTATTTTCAGAGAATCTTGAGTTTGATGTAGGATAGATAAGAAATGTGGTTTTAAAAAATTATTTATGACTCACCGGCAATGTACTACTTGCAATTGTGACATTAATTATGCAAGTGGCATAAGTCGGTGGTATGTCGATAATATTATGGTTCCCTATTTTCGTGAGCATAAAGAATTTGTTTCCACTTGTATACACTTTGACACAACATTAATCGACAAATATAAGACGTTTTATGTTCGTAAATGAAGTTACGAACGTTTTAAAATAAATTCCGTCTTTATCATTTAAGGATATTGAAAAATAAGAAAAGAAATGATACATTCGATTTTTCCAGATTGTGTACTTAAGTCACATTCATAATCAATGGTATAATTATTAGGTTAGTATGAATAAGCCATAATAATGCTTTTTTACTGAAAATTTGGTAATTTTCTAAACTGTTCCATAAAAAGTTATTGGCATACGATATAACTTCTGTAAATAAATATTTCTAACAGAATATGTGAATAATTCAAAAGTTATTCGAGGTGATCATGTATCTCACCCTACATATGTTTTATATGCTCTTATTATTTTACACGTGGAATGCCACTCAAACATCCCACGATTTCACTTACTATTATTTAAACGTGCATTGTCTAAACTGACAATGTTTATAATACCTATCCTATTCGGGATATAACTTTAGATAAAATATAATGGTATTTAATTTACTATCCTGCTATCTGTGATCAAAGTTATCTTGATGTGAACAAAATTTCACTCGGCGATACTATTTTTTGTCTATTATTGCAAGCACGGGTTGAATTCATGCTGGAATGAAATTTCATTTATACTCTGTTCTCTAAAGTCTAAAATTAATATCACAACATCTAAAAAAAGTTATTATTCTATGTTACTCAGTTTTAACGTTAGGATACATTTTATTCGCATGATTAGAGAAACACTTGGAAAATAATTTTCCTTAACTGAATCGAAATCAATATAGTAACTTATAATATAACTTCTAATTATAAAGTCGATATATTACGAATACAAATTTGTAACTCATATTTAACAATGTCAGGCTGTTCCTAAGTTAGACATTTCCAACTCTCATACCACAATTACGATAATTCAAAATACTCTGACTTTTTCCTTTTTATCCAAAATGCAATGATTGCAGTTGAACTTCATTTACAAACAATTATACTTTTTTTCAATATGGTCGAACATACGTAGAACGATACAAAAATTGCACGCCCGAAGCTAATTTTTGCGCGAAACTGAACAGAGCGCGCATTTAACTCGAAATGGAGCACAGAAATTGGGAAGCTAGAGAACAACATGATGCATGGATATTGCTTCGTCGCCTGGTTCGAAAACTTCGTCGAAAAAGAAAACCGGGGAACAGAATTGCCTCGCTCATGCGATAAACGGCTGCAGAACTGGGTTCATTCGAAAAGGGAATGACAAATAAGTCGAAAACAGTCTGCGTTCTCTCCAAACGGAGCCCCGAATATATATTCCGTTTTGGAGGAACTAATCGCAAGTCGCGACAGATTGTGCCACCCTCGCGACTGGTGGGTGTATATAAATGCGGGTCTCGTGTGCAGGTTATAAAAATCATTGAAACTGAACCGCTCCACATTGCCCACGTGCTTTTCAACTTGACGAACATGGAAATTATAATTATCAAACAACAAAAATGGGAGTGGAACAATGTGAATGATGAAAGTATTTGTGCAAGTGTATTCAGTACTGACACTTTTATGTGAATTAGAGTTACACTTGTAGATACGAAAATTTTAATACACATTTCTGAATATCTTGTGGATATGAAGCAGTAGATATTATTTACTATTAATTAGAAATGGGATTGTTCGAATAATTTAAAATTCAAATATTTTATAAGTTCTCGAAGGAAATTAGCTGAATGGTGTTTGATTATACTAAGTAGGTTCGTCATTTTTTTTTATGAAAGGTTTCATTTTGTTTTAGATTGAAACAAAGTAACTGTAAAAATAAGTTCGTATCCAAGAAATGTCAGAGCATTAATCTTTTTTGTTTAATCTTGCAAGCTGCGTAATAAATAATTTAAATTGGCAGTGTTTGACTGCCATTGATATCCAAATATACGAGTGTTTGAATACCTACTATATTTTTTTAATTATATCAGGTAGAATATTCGAAAACTACAAGATTCGAATTATATTTGTATATAATACTCGAATACTACACGATTTAAATCAAATTCGGGTATAATACTCGAATACTGCAAAGTTCGAGCCACATTCGAATATAATATTCGAATATTGCAAGATTCGAATCATATCCAATGATTATCCGAATATTCGATATGAAAAATTCAGCAGACGGCTTCTGTCACGAATACTCCGTTTGTTTTGGTAGGGAAACACGTATTATCCAACCGATAAGGGACAAGGAATTTTTGTAATTCCCAAGTTATGGCAATTCGAGCACGGGGACGCATCTTCTATCACGAACAATGTCGGAGCTGGCCAGTGGAGAAGCCCAGGCTCGCGCATGACCTGGCTACGAACAGATAATATAGATTGCAGGCCTGAATAAAAGTTAAACGTGTAGTCCAATGGGGTGGCGCAGAAACCTTCGGGAAAATAAAATCTGATTGGTATCGTTTTCCCTTCTTTAGCTTCGAATTTCCGTGTGACCATCGACACTTGACGAACACCTTGAAATTCAATATGGCACTCAAATATTTCGCGTATTGGAACATTTCGTAATACCAACGAACTTGTTTTCACACCCGTGAATAAATAACGGAGTGTAATTTGTAGTGGAATAAAAAAAACAGGATGATTTACTTCATGCAAGAATGAATTGAAATTGAGGAATGAAATTTCTTCGTACAAGGCTTTGATTTAGAAGAAATGAATTTTGAAAAATCGTAAGCTGAGCATGCGATGGAATAATCAGATAGTAATAACAAATACACTGTTTTATTTGTTTTAAAAGCAAAATATGTTTTTTGTTGTGTTAGAGTTTGTTGAAAATATCACCCCTTATTACGTAAACACAGAGTTCTGCTCCCGGAATTACAGAAATATGAAAATACTAATGTATTTTAAAGTTTTCAAAGTCTCAAGTTTTTACAAAATTTATTTTCGTAGTTGAAGAAGATTTTCAATTTTTGCTGTGTAGATGTTTCCTTTAGTATAACGCCACAGTTAAAAATTAAGAAAAGTTATTTGAAAATGGTAATATTAGTGACCAAGATATTATATCACTACAACTGATTCAAATACAATTTTCAATTAATAAAAAAATAATCTGCTGCATTAAAGCAAACACTATGATACAATGGAGGGTCGAATAGGATCGCGATTACATATCTTCGATGCCTTCTACATAAAAATTAAAAGTGCCGCAGCTTGTTTGCCTATTACAGAGTACATACATAGTTTACTACCAGTCAACTGTTTCAGCAGCAAATAATAAACGGAGCAAATCAGTCAAGATATCTCGTACGATCTTATAACCTATGGATCCTCATTCCTTTAAACGAAGTTAAATGGTCAACCCAGCGAGCCGTTGTCAATTAAATGCCATATTACAACATCAATGCAGGCAGACACAATACTATTAACGATTGACTGACCTCGCTGCGATTTGCAATTACCTAACATCGTGTTAAATGATTCGAAGTAACGAATTCAACTTTTCTCTTTAATCCTTCACCTTTCTGCTCCCAATATACTAGGTATTTTCCAAAAGGGGGATTAAATGTATTTATCGTTCTTTTTGATAATTGTAAATGTTCTAAAGTAATGGTTTCTCCGTAAATAAAGAAAATTTGTAGGTATCTGTTTAACCCTCGGACTGTGAAATGGGTAGTCGACAGTGGGCAGGAGGTCTTATTTTGACCCATAACAGTACAATTCTAAAAAAAATTTAGTTTGTGTACTATTACATATTGCCGTTGTGATTAGAAGATATCATTTTTTGAAAGCAGATTCACTCATAAGCAATCAGTAATATAAGAATTTTAAGATGCGTTCTAATGGTCCCAAACGTCTCCCAGGCAAGGGATAATTTTATGTTCATAGTTTTAAATGTGCTGCGAAATATTATTCGAGACAGAACTTCTAATAGTTTATGCTGACGAAGCAAACGCTTAAAACTGTACGAGTTGGAGTTATGTGACAAATGTATTTTACTATTCCTTAATCAAATTTGTTTTCAATGTGTTTAATTAACAGTGATTTTTAATCTCTGTTTATACTATCGGTTCACTACGAAAGTTAATGAATAAGAAAAGTCTAATATTTAAAACATACTTGAAAATCTATGTATGTCGGCCGAAACCATTTGAATCGAAATTCTTGTTAATTAATTTTACATCGCGAAGTTAAATTACGAATACATAGTTTCGCCTATCCTCCATTACTTCGCATATTGAACGGTATTACAGATAAAATTAATGCATGCCGTAGATACTAAAATATTTCACGTAACTCTGACAGATCGAATTTTGTCAGCGGAAGCTGTAATAAAGCTCAAATATCTGCACATTCGCGTATGCAATAAATGAAATATTTCCTACTATTTTACCGAACTGCACTGCCACGAGCAATACTAACATTCGTGCATCGATTTATAAATCACAATGAGTCACAAATTTTCGATTTTTTTGTGAGGGTAATATTTCCAATATTTCATCGAATGCATATGAAGTAATAACTTTTATCCCAAAGAAATTATCTTTAAATATAAAGATAGATTTATGTAAAATGCATATGAACCAGAAATCTCCATTCTTTTAACGGATGAATGGGGGAGGGGGGAAATATTTCCACTATTCTATCGAGTGCACATTATCTAATAAATTGTATCCCTAAGAAATTATATTGAAATATAAAGATAGGCCTATGAAAAATACAAATGAAACGTAAATCTCCATTCTTTTGAAGGATGGGGGAGATATTTTCAATATTTTATCGAATGCACATTAACTTGCAAATTTAACTCTACGGAAACTGTACATGACCCAGAAATCGTGATTATGTTTTCGTTAAAAACAACAGAGGGAAACTATTTAAACGATATAATAAAAGTTCATTCACGGGTCGATCCCAGTTTCGAGCGCACGTATGCATGAAGGCGAAACATGATCATCACTGAAAAGATTTCTAGTTCGACACGTTTCCGGTGCCCTCGTTACCGTGGCAGCTACACAGCCGTGCTAAAATTAATTTCGTCGAAAGAAGAAAAAGATTAAGATCGCTGAAAGAAGAAGTAGAAGAATTCGCGGCTGATCGGCAAGCATTTCGTACACGAAAATAGCGGTGTGTTTCATGTTGATACGTGTGCAGGATGTCTCGTTTTCTATTTTCATGATTCGATGCACGAATTAACCAATCATTCGATTTTTTTAATAACTTTATTAATTTCTATATTACTCACGTCTCTTGTGGTTTCTTATGTTTACAAAACATACTTAGGAAAAACAATTACGTTGCAACCATGTAGCACTTGAGGAACTTTATTGAATCATCATTTATAAAAGATTGTAAGTTTTACTGGTACATGTATTATTGCTTATACTTTCTCAAGGTTTTAAATGATGCTTTGGAACAAAATTAGCGTTGCAGCTGGGGTGCATTCGAGGTATATCGTTAAATCTGTTATCTTAATATATACAGCAGAAAGCTTTTATATGTTTATGCGTTTGTCTGTCGCCTAAAAAATTTCGAACGATACAGTCTGGAATCGCGAAATGTGTCTCAGCTCATTATGCCTGACTAATCCAGACGAATGTAACCATTTTCACAAAAAAAACTAAATTTTTTTTTATAAAATCAGAATCTAAATTTCGGGCAATACCGAGTAGTAAAGCTAGTTGGGTATAATTTGGAAATAAAAAGCGCGTAGATTATGGGAAAGGATACATGCATTAAAGAAACGTGTATGCTGTTTCAAGTGATGATTCGATGCTCGTGAAATGTGAGAGCTAGGAGGCTAAATACTGAAAAAGAAAATTTGTAGCAAAGCAGCACGCAGAGATGCAAAATATTGCGTCTTGATAAGATGAAAAGGGGGATAAAAAGAAATACGATTATTCTTGTCTTCTGGGAGGTAGAAAGATCATAATATGTTGATTACTTGCTTGATGTATTAAAATGTGAATTATGATATCCCAATCGACTCATTATAACTACTTTATCTCACTGTATACTGCATTATCCTTTTATAATTATTAACGTTTGTTCACGAACGAAATAAACTCACATTATTTGAAGAGATAGCTACTAATATTGAAAAAATTTTGAAGTTGTTCAATAATATTATACTCTCCTGTGGTTATCTTGAAATATTATACTATAAATCATAAAACATTATACTTTTCCATTCACCAACTTCTACATTTTAATTCTCAATGTACATCGATTTAAGAAAAGAATGCTGAGATTGATCTCTAATACCAAAATGTTTGAGTTTTCAGGAGCAATAAGAAGTTCCAGTTACACAGATAATCACGATAATAAAATTAATCAAAATTTTATTAAACGAACGAGTATAGCAAGAAGAATGTATCTTTTTTGCTTTCTACTCCAAATAGTTATATCAAGAAGAGGACAAATCCAAATACGTATGTGTAGGATTTGTTATTAAAGAGGGCCTGTACTAATGCACTACAATGTACAAAATAATATAGATCTGTTAACACGTTGGTTACCAAAAAAAATAGAAAATTGAGACTGAAGCAGCCAGCAAGTTTTAGGACTCTACCAGAAGGATGGTAGTCCTGTCGAAAAATATGGATAAGAGGGACACAAAAATTATTGCTTACATGGCGAGAGTTATGTATTACACATGCTGACGCACCACCGATCGTTTGCTATTATTTAACACTTTCCCTGTCGTAGGTGTTGATTGATATCTTTTGTTTTATGCACGTGACAAGCTGAAACAACATCGATAGATATTTTTACTCCCTTCAAGCAGCAATACTTCCAACTAAAACCATTCTTGATTGTTACAAAATTATTCAACCGATTGTCACGATATACCATTTTTCTAGTTGACCAAATATAACAAGTGCCCATTTTTTAAATTTACAACATTTGGAGATATTAAAATGAAATAAATGTTAGTAAATCTTTAAAATCCCCCCATTTATTCTGCATTTTATGAAAAATGAAAATAATTTGTATTCAACGTTCAACGGAAACTTTCCTACCATCGATTTGTATTTTGAAAATTCTAGATACTATTTACACGATTAAATATTCAACTACACTCGAGGATTTTAGGAACGTTTTAATAATTACACTCACAATGTAATTACTATTTCCTCGACAACAACGATATCCTTAAAAAATTTCAAATATTTCGAAAATTAAATTATTCAACCCATCTCGCCAACCTAAACGATCATAACTACAAACATCTTAGAAAAGTAAATAAATGTTTGAAAACTGAAAATAACTTTCAAAACCAATATAAATCTTTATAATTTCATTTCGAAATTGACCGTTTTCCCTTCAAATCTGTCCTTTCAAATTTCGACCACAGAAAAATTAAAAAAATAACCGAGGGGGTAAGCATTTTTTTTCTCATCAAAATCCATGTTTTTTGGGCACTTTTCGCGCGGCACTTGTTAATCGATGACCATAAATTCGATTAGCGAATTGAAATCTGATTAGCGAGGAGAAGTATCAACCACGGTGTAATAGACAGGTGTTACGACTGTGTCAGAATGTGTGACTTTTTCGTCCTAGTTCTTCTGCCGGCCGGCAGATTTCGTCGATGTCGTAAAGGCATTTACAGCCATTTACAGCATGGTCTGTTGTTTCTGGCAAGCCCACTAATACCACTAAAATCTCTACTACAGTCTCATTAATACATATGTATACGCCTTTTAAGTCACGACGCCTCTCGCGACGGCCAGGGGAACTATACAGAAATCGGCACACAAAATCGTTGGGGTTAAAGGTATAGAGTCGGTACACCTGTCTATTACACCGTGGTATCAACGACTTGAATTCCAGCTCGTTGAGTTCGATTCTTATGCGTCGATTTACAATCTTGCATAAGAATGGCCAAGCATGAACCGTCCCGTTTCCCATTTTACAACGAAGGTCAGCCATTAGATAGAGCGATGCATGGCCCGTATAAGCAGCATTGAAAGCGACCACAGTCTTTAATGTCACTACTTCCGGGGCCACGTGTATATACAATCGTGGTAATAATATCGACTAGTTTTAATTGCCGAAGAATTATTTTGTTCGACTTCTGCACACAAAAATTTCGATTGGTAAATTTATTATCTTTAATTTAATCATTAAAGAAAATCCACAAATTCCGTTGATTTTTACAGTTTAAAAAAAAAACGAATTTATTTTATACATAGGATAGAATTACTTGAAAGTAGATGAAGCGAACAGAAAGAAAAATTGAAAATTGTCAGAAGTTATTTATGAAACTTAAATATTTTATTTGAACATTTCTGAACGCTTTGTGACATTTTTTGAAGCTTAATTGAATTAATGAAAACGAGTCAAGTGTCGAATTTATTATTAATAAATTATTGTCATTAATTCGAGCTACGTTGTGTTAGGTTTAGAAGAATTGAACTTGACGGTAGTAGGTTACGAATGTATCGTATAATTAGTAGAAACGAGCAGCATACTTTCGGTGTTATTTTTGAGACCGGACTCACGCGGAAATGAATTATTCACGATTCGGGTTTCTATTATTAAACGGTCTATAAATTCTTTCAAAAGATTCTGCATTCCATTATGCCGGAATTAAAGCTGCCTCCGAACGTCGGGTGGCATACTTTTTGACAGAAGGACGACCGCGACGATTGTAATCGTAGGATGGAGAAAATATAAAGCACGCATGGCGAAGGTGGAAGCTGCAGCTAATCTTTCTCCCGTCCCGATATACAGGATGCCCGAAAATACATGGCACAGTCACAGATAATGCTTCTCGAGATAATAAATCGTGAACCGGGAATAAAACTTTCTACCAACCAGCGTCGCGTTTCAAAGAATTCATTTAAAAAATGCACGGGGGTCGGTTGAATGGCTTTCATTGAAGACATCGTGTTTGTATGAAATATGTAGAATTAAAAGCAATAATTTGTAACCAAAAATGTCATTTTTTTACAAAAAGGTAATAAGGCTGCAGAACAATTAAAAATGAAAAGTTCTTGAGTATTTAAAAGATTCCTTAAAATAATATGTATGCTTTAGCGAAGATTCATATGTTTTTCATTTACCAGGGTTGTTAACTGCTTATTAGTAAATAAGAATTTTTGAAAATTAAATGAAGATCAAATGTATGTGAGTATGCTTTGTGCACTCGTGAAATTCGATTATAGGATCCTCTCGCTTTGGGCTCGCGGCGAGCGTTTAGCGAGTAGTGGAGACGATTCCGAGGCGTCGTGGGCGCGAATGAGAGAAAACGAAAGGGAGTGAAAGAAAAAGAAAGCGAGCTCTCAGCGACATAATGACGATGGCAGCTTGCCCGAATATGTAAGTACTCCCAGAAATAGTGGGGACAGCGATCAGCGCTTACAAAGTGACCCTACAGTCCACCCCCACTCCCCGGATTTGGATGAAATTTTATGGGATGAATTCACACGTCTTGTAACGGCATGCTGTAGAATATTTTGAGCAGAAAACGAAGCCTATTCTTAATATCTGATTTTGTAATATTGGAAATGGCAATATTAGTAACTTGAGAATAACTTTAATATATGCAAAATCAAAAGAGAAAGATTAAAATTATTCGAAATGAGAGTTTAAAAAGGATATACCCACGGCTCGTGCGGAAAGAAACTTGAGACCTTCGCACTCACCTATCAGATCTCGATGGCAATCTCTTAAACTTGATCTTTTAAATGGCACGGTTCAAGTGTTTATAAAAAATGCGCATTGGCACAAAACTTTTGGCACCTGACCTTTAGATGCAATCCTTACCGACTGTAGGGTCTTCTTGTTAGTGCAAGAATCAAAATAATACTTCGTAAATTTGAAAAAGATTTGCAGCATATTAGGTCTCAGGTCCAGGTTATACCCGCAAACGCCAAAATCAAAAAAACAATTTTCCAAGTCGAAAATTTAGCTGCCGTAACCATCTTAGGAGGGCAAAATTTTTATTTAAATAAAACTTGGAATAACGAATAAAAGTTAAAAAAAATTATTCGTCATGTGTCGAATAAAGTTGATTCAGGTTAACTTTACTCGATGAATAAAGTTAATATGTTTTTATTTAGTTAATGCACAATCTGGTTTCAACCCACATCCTGCCAAATATCATTGGCCTGTGCATTGGCCAATCAACTTTGCACGTTTTTCCTCGTTCCGCAAGGGGCCAACGATAATTTCCCCGTAATTAATGCATACCGAATTATGGAAATGCATCACCGGGAAATGCCGGTCCCGGGCGTGATGGGCGGATTCGAAGGATCGCCTGGTTCTGGCGGATCGGCGTCGAATTCCTTAACACCGCACGCTTGCCAAAGGTTAAGAACTTAATCGCTACACAATCAGCAGAGCTATGAGGGAATGTGGCCGAGAAAATTATTCCACGCTCCCTACGCTACTCACGTACCGTCCACGCGGCCGGAAGAACAGAGTCCAAGTTAATGCTTGAAACTTATTTCTGCACTTACTCCAAACCCAGAGACTAGAAATACAAACGACCCTGGGTAAGAAACACCGACTGGCATTCCGATCTAGCAAGTAATACGCATTGTTTACGGAAACGGCCAGCGTTACGCGTTAATATCCGTCAAAGCCTCTATGCAGATAGCTCCTTTCGGGGTCGGATAAAGTCGCGAAGAATGGAGGGAAGTGATTTTTGTTCCGCGTTTCAGATCACTTTCGTTCGCGACGAGAAATAAAGAAAAAAGATTATTGATATTGACTTTAGAGATTGTGATTTTTCTGGACACATTTGTGGGCCTTTTAGAGAGAAAGAAAATTGTGAGGAGCGGTGGAAGGGTGTATGTTCTTTATAACTCCGAATTGCTTTCGTTAGTGATGGGAAATTGAGAAATGTAATAACTTCGTTTTAATCTGTTTTAAAGTGCGGTGGATAGTTTAATGCGTACAACGAACAGCTGAAACACTTGCAAAGGGGAGTTTTTATCGAAATTAGCTGCTGATCCCTACTACTAAACTCATCTAATTCAATTTAATTATAAGTGTTTTTTTTTTACTGTTTCACTATTTAAAGAATAATGATTTGAGTGACTGCGATCTATATGAACAAATGAAGATATGAATTGATAAGAAAGATGATGTTATAATTTTTGAAACTGGTGCACGATGATATAAGTGTAATTCGTGTGTTCGCTTCCAGAGTCAGTGTCAGAATATATTTCTATAGTAAACAGGATTATGGGAGAGAATATTATGAAGAGGATGGAGAGGTAAGAAATGAAAGTTCATAATGAAACAGTATATGGTTGCCATTTCTTTCTCGTCGCGAATACCTACTCCGTGATTTCAATGCTCACCTGTACAGGTACATATTATGCCTTTTGGATATAATTTTAACTAACTTCTTAATCTGGAAAACCCTTTCCCGCCTTAGAAATTGAACAATTTTGATTTACAGCTGTTTGATGAATGACGAAGTAAAAGAGAAATAAAATGATTCGAGAAAAGATAATCCTATTTTACAGACCTGGAATTAACCCAAAATTGTTTACTGTCTGATAGTACCTCGAAGGCTGCTCGTATTCGAATTATTGTATTCGAATACGCTGCTCAGAATTATTTGCAACTCTCCTTTCTAATGAACCCAAGAATAAAAGAATCTTTAAAGCCCACAGAAGGAATATTTTAACATTGTATCAAGAATATAACGCGTTCAATTAGCCTGTAGAAAAAGAACTCTAACAATTTTCTGCATCTACTAATCACCCGAGAATCAGATCATTGTTCCAATAGTTATACACGAATTCCACCAATCATATGTGAAACTAAATAAATAATCACATCATGTATAGCTACATATAATTTCTCTAACAAACCTGACACATTATAATTCTTTAATTATCCAAAACGTTACCAAGTAATGAATCACTCGGGTACTGGCATTTTCTAATTATTTTAAACACATCACAATTTTAATCATGTCAAATTCTCATCATTGTTCTGTCTCATTTCCCTACAATATGGTATAGCAAAGCTTTCGCTTATTTATACAGTTGCAAGGTGGCAAAGTTAGATATGAGAGGTACCATGAAGTAAAGGGATCACTCCTTGGTTCCACCTGTAGGATACTTTTCTACACAACGCATCGCTACTATATAGCCATTCATACACATGAGGCGAGGTAGCATGCTGGCTAATAAATAACATTTACTGCAGATCATGTGCGTAACAAAGGGTAGGGGGTCGTTCTTAAATTACGTAAGGCTTTTTTGGGGAGAGCAGATCGTGAATTTCTTACCTTTTCTTACAATGGGGGGAGGGGGGGGGGGGATCAGCGTAGCGTCTTACGTAATACTTTTTCAACCTAATTTTCAATATGAGTAGCCTAAAAAATGATGTTTCATCACACACGCGATACCGAGTTAAATGAATTATATAAACCTTTAAAAGAATTTTACTGTCTGAAAAATGCAATGTAAAAAATATTACGTAAGGAAGGGGGGGGGGGGATATAAAAGTTGCAAATTCTTATTTAATGCCAAAATTACCTTTACATAATTTAAGGACGGCCCCTAGTGACAAAATTCAAACCAATAGGATTCGCGTTCTTTACAGGCCCATTCTTATCAGTTCCCAGTCAACTAACAACCGTGTAGTCTGATGATAAGAGCTACGTCCGCGCCCGCGTATTATTGAACCATAACAACAACCCGCGAATATTCAAACTCACAGAGTAAGCGAGTTGCTGCTAACGATTACCATTCGCGTTCACTAAACTTCAGCCTAGATTGGAGACGAAGGGGACCCTAAACCGTTACACACCTCTGTGGGGCAGAGGTATGCCTCTAGTCTAACCCCGATTCCCAACGCCCTTACATTCTCCCCATTAAGCCTGGGTGGGGCCGTCGAGATCACAGAAAGCTGACGGTAGAGTCTCTTGCAGGGTCTCAATATTGGCGAGTTAGCTCAGGTATGGTGCCTCGCAGGGGTAGAGTATCTAATGTCAAAGTAGCAGGGGACAAAGTCAGTAGCGCCCTTGAGTGTCTTCCCTCAAGTCAACGCCCCAAGGACGTATTCTACATACCTTTTGGACATCTAGAAGTTTAAGCACCTGGGGTGTGTAGGAATGTGAGCGAATAAGTGTAGGCTTGTAATAAGTGACAAAGAACACGACTGATGGTTTGCATTCTGAAGAATATCCTTTTGTACGCCACGTTAGAAGCTGCCGGGATAGTCATAGTCGCTGCATTTCTGTAAGGGATAGTACCTACTTGTTGCTCACTAGTACTTCAAGACTTTTGGGTGTAGGCATGTAAACAAGTAAGTAGAACCCTGTAACAGGTGACGAAGAACATGATACCAGGAATATCGCATTAGACACCGCTTGGGTAGGTTCCCGGTTAGCCACTATACCTCTGCAAGTTGGTACCCTGAGACTTCCAGGGACCTATTATACCCGAAGCATGTCCCAAAACCTGAAGGACGTATAAGACAGAAGAATAACACCTGTATCGAAGAGTTTTCTTGGTAAATGCTATCAGTTACATCATAACGCCACGAATCCCGCCAGGATTCCCAACCGGTATCGCGTTAATCGTCTCGACTTGGACGAGGAAAAGCATATTTTCAACGGCGGCCATCTCCTATTATCGAAATTACGAAATGTCCCGTTGGGCAACGCCCGACCGCCGTGTGTAATCGAACGTGTCGCTAAAGGGCCATTAGGAATTACTTAGCGGTTGCATAATAATAAATCTCGCTTCTTCCGCAACAGTGGCTGAGTGCGTTAAGTAATTGAACACGATCGGCCAGTTTCGTGTGAAAAGTGCATACCGATAACACGCTCACGCGTTCTGCCTCGTAGTGAGCGGGATTTTTCAAGTCGCAGCCGATGACGATGAATCGTGAAAATTTAACGCGTCGGTGTAGCGTTTCCGTTTCGCCGACGCGGGGGAAAATGCCGCTAAGAGACCCTCGAGGAATCACGATGACGACTAACGGTAACCAACTAATCGACGAGTTCCTCGAATTTTGCTAAAGGTGCGATCAATCGTCACACTATTGGAGATTCGATTTAATTAACGCCCATTTGCGGCGTCCAGAGATTGGAGAACGCGTTACTATTGTCTCGCTGTCTGTGATCTGAAAAGGGTACCTTATCGCAGTGGCGCCAAGGGGCACTGGCAACTAGGGCCCTTACTACTCGACCCGCCCGGGTACTCGAGTACCCCGGGTAGACAAAAATTACTCGGGTACCCGGGTAAACAAAAATTACCCGGGTGTCCATAAGTGGCAACCCCCAAGAGGATTTGTAAAAAGGAACGAAAACTAGATTTTATTCCTTAAGTAAATTTTTATGATTACCTAATGAATTTTATTGAATTTGCGTTAAAAATATTTCTCTCCGCTCCACTGCCTTATCGTATTTGATTAAAGCTAGGTACTACTGAGTGTAAGGATCTTTTCAGGTGAGACACTTTTGTGGCTGATCACTGGTGTTTCAGCAGATGTATTTATACATTTTTTATTTTCTTGTACCATCAAATGGGATAACTTCCATCAAGAAACTAGATTTTGAAACAAATTCCACTAGTATCTATTGTATAACAAGTACTATTCTCAGTCAAAGTGCATATTGAAGAAGGCAATTAACACTATCCAATGCACTTTGTCTGCGAATAATATCAATATATATATATCTAGAGGGTTCAGAAGCCAATCAGTGTAAGTCCAACTCTCCCTGAAAATGAGTTACGTAGTTCAAAAACCTCTTTATTATTAAAACTTTTAGTTGAGTCAATTAAGTCATTACTTTCATACGTAGGCAATAAATGGCGGTACTTATATCGACCACGGAATTACTAGGCAAAATTATTCAGATGACGAACAGTGTAAATCTCGGTTTAATGCTAATGGAATTACACTGATTGGCTTCTGAACCATCCGTATGTACATGTGGGGAACACTTGATTGGACCCAAGTCCCACGTGAGAAACCAGAAGCATGCGCCATTCGGTAACCAACCCAGTAAACCCCCTGGTACGTCTCAAGCAGCATGAAGTGTGAAACCCTTGTTTTGGCCCCTGAACCCAACAGCCGGTGCCAGATAACAGAAACAAACACGTATGTCATGTATACTTAGATAGAAGAAGGCTTGTCTTTCCATCGCTGTCATGAGCACGAATTTTCTTTGACGGACCAACAACTCCCCTCGGCTTGCCTCATTCCCGTCAGCGTACAAGTGTGAACGCGCCCTTACGCATTGCACTATACCAGGCTGTACCCTACCTAAACGCGCGGTGACTCGGCCACAGAACGAGCCGGTAGCGTCACGGAAACGGAAAGATACAGATCGTGAAGTTAACGCGAGTCAAAAATAATCGCGTCGTGCGATAACGAAACACGCAGCCGCGAGCTACGATCCAGATAACCGACCTGAGAAACCATCGTCGCTCGGTTTACGCACCGCCACAGCCATTTTCTAGGTCATTATCTCTGGGAAACGTGGAATTAGATAAAAGGAACCGTGCTTACGCGAACGGGGCAGGAGAGAGGGGGGCAAGCAACAGTCGCACACTGAGTGTGCGTCGATGAGGCAATCCGCGACGGCTGCCCGTGCGAAATATCAGCTAGGAATGAGTAACACTAATGACGAGAGACTGCACAACCAACGTAACACGCTTAAGTGGACGGTGCTTTGGTTTCACGGTGAGACGATCGGCCAACGTTGGGCCGCGCCGAGCAAGAACGAACGGCTGCTTTCTCAGGGAAGAAGACGGGCGCGTGATACGGGGGGAATACGAAGTAGGAAGGGACGGAAGACGGACGAGGCTCGCGCGAAACGGCAGGATATATATTTTCCTAGCTCGCTCGCGGCTACGATGACACCCGATAAAAAAGCGCTTCGAGCGCGTTCAGCTCGGGTTTCGTTTTACGGAATAGCTAGGTAAATATGCGCACCAGCCGCCACGCCGTGAATCATGGAGTCACAAAGGCATGAAAGCCCCGCGTAGACAATGCGTGTAACGAGCAGCGCCCGGCTTCTCAGATCGTGAGCAGGCTCGCGCTACTTCACCACAAGCGCGATGCTCAGCGCGACAAAAGGATACGAAAGCGACCGACCCGCGTACTGGGCCGGGGGATCGCGTTACCTTACCGATCCCTTTATTGCGACTCGTGTTAAACACCCGAACAGAGGACAGTTTTAACCTCGCGAATCATTCGGCCGCGTCAGCGACTCTACTTTGCCCCCTTCCACTTTAAACCCTTTCGCTGATTAAAGGGGATGTTGGGTCAAAGTGCGAGTGATTTTCTGGACTTTTTCAGGAAAGTGCAGGATATATTGGAATCGAATTTATTGTGTCGATTGATATACTTAAGAAGATGTGACGTGAATTTTTTTTTTATTCAATTTATTCCAATATGACGCGAGTTATTGGGAATGAGCTAGTGGTGCATTACAAGCAATGTTATAATCGATGATTATAGGCTTCATCTAGTAGTTAGGAATAGAATGATTCTTATTTTACATGAGTGTAACAAGAACTGTTTACCCTAATACGTGACGAACACCCCTCCCACACTTCACGTTAGAAATACCGACGATTCACGTATACCTACTTCTACCGAAGAACAAGTTATAGAAAATACATGCATTTTTATATTTTTCTGCTTTATTTAATTTGCACTGTTTCCCTTTTCTGATGTAAATGACGAAATCTTTATTTGCACTGTCAGTATCTAATGACTCATTTTTGCTTCCGTTGCCCGATGGTGGACTTTCTTTTTCGCAGTCTAATGAATCACTATCATCACAGTCAGTGTTAGAACATTTTCGTCTAAATTATTTATTTTTTCCAGTAATTTCACACTTCGTGAATGCCTTTCCACAATTCCTGTGTAATTTTATCCGTAATATTTTTTATATAGATCACGATGGAAAATAGAATTCAGAATTTCAATTTCTTCGATTTAGTTTTATGAACAAGCGAAAGACGTGGAAAAAGTATTATAAAAAAGTTATATATTTAGTTTTCTAAAGAAGTATTTGAACTATACCAAAATAATGCGAGTTATTTCAAACTTCTGAAATCAATAGTTTGAAACCAAACTGACCCATCTCGGAATATGTAGGTGTACCTACAACATATAAATTTGAAAGAAACAACTATTTTACAGAATTAATCATTTATATATTTTAATAAAAGTCACGAAAATTTTGAGAAAATAAGATATACTGAGAATGAGTAATGATTATAAGAAATTACGAAACAAGTCAGTTTGAAACCCTTGGTAGACCTAATGACAGCAAGTTTCTAGGACAATATATTTAATAATCATTATACACATTAATAGTGGTGTTTATCCTGGCGAAATAATAACGTTTATCGATAATAAATAAAGAAAACGGGAGAAAAAATAGAAAATAATAATGCTTATGGTTGCCTTATTTAAATGACCTTATCGATCATTAGGCAACTCAATCTTTTAAAGGCTGCAATATGCTCTGTAAGGTAAATATTTAATAAAACTGTTACTGTAATATATATAGTTGTTCAGTTTTTCAACATCACGTGCTACATTTGCATATGAACGGTAAGGTGGAAAAACAGGGATTGTCACAAAACAGCTTTATCGCGAAAATTAAGTTTTAATACTGTAGTCCATTAGTAAAGAAACAAGGCTCAATGAATTTCAATTTCTTATATAATTTTCTTATTAAATAATTCCTTGTTTTACCCTGACGACCAAAGCTTATACTCAGACAAAGAGCGAGGAAGTCCCGTATTTTGTTTCAGTGCGGAGTAGACATTTCCTGTTTTTAATTAATACACCAAATCTTTAACGTTATCTTGCGGGGATATTTGAACTTTATAACCCTTTGCGATTCGACAGTTTGGTAGCCCAGTTGCCACCAACAAAATAAGCTATAAATCGCAAAATCGCGAAAAATGGACATTCCCTGTTTTTTCCTCTTACCTTTCATATCTGGACGCTGGTGTTAGTACGAGATTTAAGCTAAGGTTAAGTCATAGTTTTAAGCTATATAGGTTGCAAAATAGTCCTGTGACTAAACCTCGTCTTTGCGCTACCTTGTTTCTTTCTTTATCTATTTTCTACGCAATAATGACGTTTAATAATAATATTTTATATTGATATTTCTGTCATCCCTGCTATCTGTTGCATTTCTCTATAAATATTTATCTGAACAGTTCAATAACCGCATCCCCTATTGGTTTCGGCTGACACAATCAATATAACTGAATAAAATAACTTTATTGGTTGGAGTTTCAATATTTCATTAACCATTTATTAACCAACTGGTACGTCTCAATTCTTCTTGTTTACACACTCGAATGGGGCTTTTTATTAGTTTAGTAAAACTCGGGTGTACCTTGTGTTTTACATTTTAGTTTAGTAAAACTAGGATGTATCTTATGCTTCACATTATAAAGGGGGTTCAAGAATGGCTGCAAAAATAGAGTAAACGAAAAATATTGGGCGATTAATAATGAAAACTTTGATTCATTACAGATTTATCAATATGTCCAGCGCAATACACGAGACTAATTCACGCCAAGCATATTTTACTCCTTTAATAAAAACGAAAAAAGGAGACAGAAACAAGAAATACGAAATGTAGATTACAATAAAATTGAAGGACAGGTGACGAAAAGTCACCAATGTGGTGCAATGGTTCAACGAACAATATATTTTTCGTACCAGAAATTGTATATAGATATTCTATATTCATATATTTTTTAGCTCCGATATTGAATTGAGTCAATATATAAAATAATTCTACCATTTAATTTATAAACTTCTATAGATATCGCGAACATGTCATACTTTTTCCCACCAATCCCTGCATTCCACTAGAATATTTTCAAGTGCAGTTTATATTTAATTTACCATTATGTGTGGAAAGTTATTATTGAATAGAATCACAAAGTCAAGCTGTATTTCTATGTTTTCTATCGCTAGGGTTGCCATACGTCCCGTATTTCACTATTCCCGTGAAATATTTTACGGAGTAAAATAAACCATTACCTACCCACATTTTTCATGTTTTATTTATTTAGCACTTAAACGTGCCGTATCAACGCTTGGCAATTATGGCAACCCTAAAAATAAACCATTACCTACCCACTTTTTTCATGTTTTATTTATTTAGCACTTAAACGTCCCGCATCAATACTTAGCAATTATGGCAACCCTATCTATCGCCGTATACTTTCAGGAACACCTAAGACCATCTTCATTTTCGAAACTGCATGAGGTCACTACGACTTTACTATTTTGAAACGTCCGCGTTGCACACAGATGTTAAAGGATAAACTATAGACTTGCATAATTCCTCTTGTTGCAACACATTTGACAGTCGATAATAGCAAATAATATAGAGGAATACCGTTGAAGAAAGAACGAAACCACAACCATTCCAGCGGACTGGCCAAGACTTAAATTACCGTGCTATTAAAAAGCCTCGTGAAACGCGCAGATGGATAAGATACACGAGTACACGTAAGATCAGCGTAAACCCCTCGATAACTGTACTAATTTTAGAACCGACTCTCCTCTCTCGATCGTGAACCATTCTCATTTACCGATACCGTGAATCGCCGATGACACGCGGCACCGAGCTGCGTAGCCGTTCTCTTTAGAAAATAAAAAATAAAAAAGAAAAAATTTCCTTTTACAATGCTGTCACTTCGGAGCCGATAACTTCGCAGGATCCCGCGCGCCGTCGTGTGGGACGAGCCAGCGGAAAGGAGGTTATAAAAATCCGAAAAATCGATCACGGCTCGATCGGCGGCCCACAAAGCGAACGGCGGCGATAATAATAAAGGGGCTTTTAATATCTTGGCAATTTTCTAAAAACGCCGCAGCGCGTCCTTACGCGCCGCCGAGCCCGAGAAATCTATGCGGCGATCGTGAGAGCGAGCGAGCACGCGTGCAATGGCAGCGGCGTTGAGCAACAGCGAGATAACCTAGAGGGCTCGCGACCGGCCGAATCGCACGGAATGTAGCGCGAGAATTCGCCTGAACGGCGGTGCCGTTCCGCGTTGATCCGTGGTCGCGGAGGACGTACGGCGCGGGGCGGCGCGGCGCGCGAAACCGAGCAGGGGGCCCACACCCGCGGCAAGGGACACCGAGATTTCGGGAAACGCAGCGACGTATACAGGAGTAGGCAGGAAGCTCCGTCGAGGGTATCACGTTTAGCGACTACGGGGTCGGGAGCTGTCAAGCGCACGCCGGCTCCGCTCGCCGCCCGCCTATGTAGCAGACTGTCGGTCAGCTACACTCGTGCTCGCCGAACGGTCTTAGGTAGCGCACATACGGACATTTCCCGGAGACGGTGGCGTCGGGCGAAACGAGAGCAACCGCGGACCCCAATATAATCGCAGAACGTCGGCGGCGGCGGGGTCGGTTACATGCACGCTATGCACGGGGATTGGGACACGAGAGAAGGCAGATAGAACGGGGACGGGTGTCCGTGCGGTTATCGTTGGGAGTAACGATAGAAGGGAGGTTGGACGGGGCAGAGCGGACTGTATACAACACAGGTCAACGATTACATGGCTTCAAACTCACCCAAAAGTAGTAGCTTAAGTTCCCGCCTGGCATCTCGCTTGTCCTTCCGCAGTTGCCGCTCGATCTCCTGATTTATACGTTTCTGCTCCTTCGCCTCTTCCGATAGGCAGCACGCCATGGCTCAGGACGGCAGGATCCTCGACGGTTAGAAGAGGAAGAGAGGAGAAAAATGTGGAGGAGGAGGACGAGGAGGTGGAGGAGGAAGGAGGAGGGAGGAGAGGGAGGGAGGAAGGGAGAGAGGGAACGAGCGATTTGCAGTGGTGGCGAGTGATTGCCGAGCGACGAGGTTCGTCGTAGACAGCACCGAGCTCGACGGCAGGGTATCGTCGTCGAGCCGATATTACCTTGCCACCGCGAACGAGCGACGACGTCTCGTCGCCGTCCTCGTGGTTACCTTCTCTTCTTCCTTCCCTCTCGTCCTGGGGTGGCCGATGGGAAGCTTTCCTTTTCTTTTTTTTTTTTATTTCCTTTCTCCTCCGTTCGTTCCGGCACCAACCACTACTGCCACTACAAGAAGCACGCTTCACCACCACTTGCCCGCGACGGCAACGACGGACGGCGAGCGACGTGCGCGATAAAGGGCGACGTAGACGTAGACGTATACGTAGACTAGACGGATGCGTAAACCGGGATCCCCGTATTCTCAACGACGTCAGTACACGCGGTGACGGAGCACTCCTGGCAGGGCTCGACGACGCCAGCGACACATCAACACATGTACGCACACGCACGAACCTCGGCCGGCTGCCTGTCTCTCTGTGCCCTCTCGTTCTCTCTTCTCTCCTCTTTTACCTTCCAGCTCGGCTCCTTCCTGTCCTCTATGTCTTTGTCCTCCTTCGATTCCTTTCCGGGGACGTGTTCATATTCACGCGCGACACGTTTTTTTCTCCCCCAACGAGAAACGTGTGAAAGCTTACTCGCGATATAGAGGCCCCCCGAGGAAGCGGGAGAGGAGGCACGCACGCACACGTACAGCCGTTGCTCGCGGCGCGATTTCGACAATTCCACCCGGCGGACAGGCGAGTTTCGCGAGAGCGAGGTCCGCTGGATCGAGATCACAAGTGTCCCGGACTGTAACTCCGTCGAATCTCGATCGTCGGCCCCTGGGTCCCTCGCTGTACCCGCGTACTACTCGCGAGAGAGCTCTCGTACGGCTCGTTCACTCGTTCACTCGTTCACTCGGTCCCCGGCGCGGTTGGGTGTGGTAACCCACCGGCGCTCTATCCCTTTCCTTCTCCCTCGTCCGTTCTCCGTCTCTGCCTCGCTCTCTTTCACTCTCGCCCCCTCTCTGTTTCGTTCCCGTTCGCCGTCTCACTCTATCTCACCCCGAGTCGCCTCCTTCTCTCCTCCTCTATCTTTCTCTCTCTCTTTCGCGGCCGCTATCTCCGTCTCTCTTGCCCCGTCGCTTCCCCCGTCGCTCTCTGGTCGTGTCTATACCGTACTCTTTCCGTACCGCACACGCGACGGGATAGTTAGATTCACACTGAATATGCACCGTGTGCGCGACACGCAACCTATACGCGAACCGACGAACGTATGCCGAACGACAGGCACCGATCAGAAACGGGCCAGCGTATACGGAGAAAAAAAAACAACGAACCGGGTAGGACAGTATAGAAGACGATGACGAGTCGTCTGCTGTTATTGCCGCTGCTGCACGAGCGCCTACCACCTCGAACGGAACAACTCCTCCTGCGATTCGCGCCGCGCCCGCTCGGTACGCAGCCTTTTATCAACCCTCCGTCGCTCGAGAATCCTGTTAGACCAAACCAGATTGGCGAAGCCCCGAGACGGTAGGTCGTCGTATAGTGGCTTGTAGGCGCGGGGGCGCGCACGTGTCCGCTAACGAGATTAAAATCGGCGTGAAGGAGGAGGTGCGGCCGCCACCCGCCGTGGAGGAGGCACGGAGAACGTAACAGCGCCGCGGCGTTTCGGATATAGGTTATATTTCTTCTCTGTAGAACCGACCGATTCTGATGGCTCGCAGCGACACGGTGCCGTCGCCGCTCGCACCGAGAGATCGCGCGCGCACTCCCCTGTGCCCACCTCTGCCTTCTTTTCTCCTCCTCGCACCTTGCGATGAAAAAAAAAACTGTCCTTTATTACCGGCTCATCCCCGGAGCCCCTGGGCTTGCCGTATTTCTTTCTTGCGCGCAGCTCACCTCTCTCTGCTTTCTTTCTCACCCTTCCATTCTTTCGCGTCTGGTGCCTTGCGTGCTGCGGACACGTTCCTAACAAACGTTATCACGATTCTCCATCGTTCGACTCCGACGGATCATTCGAAAGTATTTTCTGTAGGAGCCAGCATATCTCGTGTATCTGCAGTTTGCAACATCCAACGATACCTGCCAGTCGTTTCTCCACTGAAATTATACTCGTAGAAATTCACTACGACTTTGGATGGATCCGTGCACCTGATTGGCTGCGCCATTTTTGCGAGGCAGCTTCGCTTCCGGAATTTAAAAATCATCGTGGGTCGGTCTATGTTATTGTAAGATAGTAGCTCATCCATGTGAAAGTAACGATTTGTGTTGCGAGGTTATTAGTGGTGTAGTTTGCATCGATTGCAAAGGTATTTTGGATTTATGTTGATTATATAAGAAAAATTTTGTAAACGAAAATTTTTATGAATGATAATATACTTGGAGTAGTAGTAAAAAGGACGAATTAATTGTTATCGTTGTTAGCATGAGAAATTTTCTTTTTCCAAAGTCAGAGACATCTTACATTATTGTTGTAATATCTAATTTAGTTTACTTTAGTGTACCAAAAGTGTAATGCTCAAAACTATACAACAAATAAACCGAATACCATTTACATACGAACTTTAGCTTAAATAGTATTGTGTTGTAATTCCAAACGGATATGTATTTGCACCGTTTTTGAAACATAATGTAGTTAAATTTAATAATAAAGTAGCGTGGCCCATTTAAAAAATCATTCTTCAATAGTTTGATAGTACATGTATATATGTACTTACATCCTGTTATTTGACTTATTCGAGTAACCTTTAATGTATGCAGTACGTTCCGCCAGATGGCGCGCATCCTACAACTGGATTTTGAATAGCCTCTTGAATTTGGAGAAATATTTCGTGAGTAAATTTAGTACAAAATTATTTTTTCTGATTTATTGATCTATTTCGTGTTCGTACAATTAAATTATATTCGTTTTGTAACATCTTTCTTCTATTTTATGATTTTTAACAAGTTCTTGAATCTTTTTTGGCGCGTCTATTGTTAATGGAATATTTAATTTAGAAAACGTTACTAATTATCATTTATTATTTCCCATTACGTAAATATCCCCTTTTTTAATTAAATAAAAAATTTCTGTTTAAATTTTGCTTTCATGGAAAATGGAAAGTAACCGTATTTGCTAAATTTTATTCCAATAGTCAACTGTAAATTAAATAATTAGGTATCAACATTGAAATTAGTTATGCATGTTTGCATGGATTCAATAAAAATATAGGATAACAAAATTAAAATGATTACAAAAAAATAAAATAGCCTACCGTAATAGGAAATAGGAATGGTAATATGTAGAATAGATTCTTATAAGTTAGATTTCAGTGGCATGGTCAAACCTTGGCATCGTTTAATAACAGGATTAGGCTTGTAGCATAAGGCTTCACGAAGTCCATAATTTGTATCTGCTGCATTTCTTAGACTGGTAACCAAGAGTAACAGTTATATCATCATATACAATCTCTTCTTTCTCTCTATTATTTTTCAATCAACACGATTTACTTTACACTTTTGGCACAATTCAAATTTTGGGGACAGCTGATTGTGAGCAACCCTTGCTACCAAATGGAAAAATGGGATTATAAATATGATTCATAGATATATCATATACCATGTTACAATTACATTACCTGCAGTTGAATTATCTGCAGAAAGCTTTTCTCCGATCGACTGAAATAATGATATAATTTCATTACCCTTATCTCCATCACTATAAAACTCCTTAATTTTCTCAAAACCTTCTTGAAGTACTGCCAGTCGTCTAGAATATTCAGATGAATGTTCGGTGTTATTATAATAATTTACGAGTAGCTGTGCGCATTAGTGATATAAAACAGAAAGAAATTTTGCGTACATATTTATCACTTTTGGTAATTCCAAGTCTAATGCATGCCTACTTTGTTGGTAGTCATTCAAAATAGTGCCATACTGTTGGTTTAACTTCTCCATTTGAGGTGTGGATAATTTGGAGTTACTAAGGAAGTTCTTAAAGTTCTTTGCTGCCACACGGAAATCTCTCTTCTTTATGTAATGATCATTCATTAACTCGCATAAATGTTTAGGAAGCACTATATGTTTAGTACAATGCTCCATTAAATTTTTCAGAATGGTTAACTTATTTTTCCTTCGAAATTCTAGCTGTTACACGCATCAATTAAATTATTAGTAAATAATTGCTTAAATAAAACATTCAATGTATTTCAATTGTATTATGCTAGTGATTTATGCACGAAATATCGTCAAGTACTCGAATCATACATGATAAATAAAATAACCAATGCACCTGTTGAAGCGGTATTGTTAAATGAGTTGAATCAGATTTGGAATTTGTTGAATAAGGTTGAGGAAATGCCAGTAGATGACTAATGTTAAGCACTCTACACGCAGCTGACTGAGACACTTTCAAAGATTGCCCATATTGAGCTAGAGCTTCAAGGGCAGCAGTACTTAAATCTAAATGCTGTATCAAAGCAGTTTGTCTATCTTCTGCTAAAGCCTCTTCTACCTGAGTTCCTGTTAAGTGTAGCTCCAAATTCTCTCGTATTTCCTGCGATTTTTGACAATTCAAACATTTCAGTATCTACACACAACACGTTTTACTTCACGAACAAATATAAGAGTTAAAATATTGCCTTAATGTCACGAGAGTCGTAAGATGAGCTTGACGATTTTCTTCTACCACATCGTTTACCACATAAACAGTATTCCGAAGAAGTCCCTCTCAAGGGTGCATATCGTTGTGCTACAGATAGAAGAGGCGGCGATAATTGCGATTGACGAAGGGAAATCACTTCCTCCTCCGATGTTGGTGTCCAGTATAACGAACAAGTTTTATGCAAAGTAGGATCGCTCCATCGTGTGTAACATTTTCGTTCGTGTAGTCGTGACATACTTTAGTCTCCTCGAATAATTAATTAAAGCTTCGCTTACATCTTCTATTTGATTGTCGCGGGGATATAACAATTGACTCAATGTTCGACGTTGCCCATCAAGGAAAAATATGCATTTATTTTCCATACACGCAGTGTTATATCTGAAATGCTTCATTATGAAATCTCTTCATTGCTACAACTTGATGGAAGGTAATATGCTGGCTGAACGTAAGGAAGACGCTTTTCAAAGGTCGCTATAAAACAAAACACGCATTTGAATCATAAACACTTATGCTACAAACCAGTAATTGTTTATTATAATCGTCTTCGATTGAAAAGGACAATTAAAGCGATAAATGTATGTATACGCATTATAGTTTATATTAAGGTTATGAAGATATGACTGATTGTTCCAGTAAAATAAACAACAAGACATAAAAATGACAAATGATATAACAATTGATTGCTCCACTGCTACACTAAATGTCAGACCTCGCTACTTTTCAATTGGGTGCATTAAAAATTCTAATCGACATCAATGGTTGTTACTTATATGTTACATTAATAAATAGATAAAAACAATAAAGAAGACAAGTAGTGATTATTTTTTTAATTACATTCTACACTATTCAATACGAGCAAAAAATTCTTGTACGGAAGAATTTATTTGTTTCAAGTTTCAATAGATCTCGTATTATTTTCGAATAATATATTAAAATTGTATGCATGATGAAACTATTTTCTATGACGTTTTATATCTCTTACTCACAGTATGGCTATCGAATTTGCAATTTACATTGCCTTCTTCGTTTTCATATTCGAAAAATGAGAAGGGAGACTACATTTTCTTACTGCTTATCTTCTTTAAGTTAATTAAATGCATTCGCTTATTTCTCCAATAAATTGAATTATTTATCATATTAGTACCGTTATTAGATCTATTTCTCATTAATCAGTGCTACTCACATTATTGCTCATTTGAAACACATCTATCACGATACAATATGTGTAAATTTGGTTCTCGATGTTTATAATAGTTAGGGTTCGTTTAAATTGTACTAGCAATTACGTTTTACATATTTGTAACGCAGTAGTTTCATTAACGATATCGTATTATGGGTATACAGAATACTGCATCATATTGGCACATTCGCATCATATATTACTGTTATTTAAAAATTCCTAGATCTGCACTGTCAAGCATATAACAGCATGAATCAGAATAATCATATAAGTCTCAAATGAAGCAGCAACTTTCATGCTCCACTTAATATTCTTATCATATTAGACATAGTACAGTAAAACACGAGCGTGTTACATAGTCAATAGGAAAATTAACAATCAATCAAACCTTGTTCCTGACGATCGAGAATCTTTTTTGAAAATGAACATTTGTATATTTATGGATCAATGGAATGTGTATATTTGTTCAGATTTTAGGAAAACCGTGTATATGATATTAAAGTGAAGCATGACGCGTTGCATCCTAATAATATTTCTTTAAATTACCGATTGTTTGTACGCTGAATTTAATATCGCATATAATCGTGCATCATACGTAAATTATTTGTATGTTTACGAACAAAACCAGTGCGTCGACGCCATTTCTCTTATCTGATATTTGATTTTTTTTTTGTATTTTTTACCCGTTTTTTGTTGGTCCACTTTGTAAAATATAAATATACGTCCGTTTGTCGTTATTATTTAATATCATAACTAGGTAATTGTGAAACATAGTCGACACATCGCGGTTTCATAATATGCACCTGTAATACTTCGCAAACGAGCATGTTTGCCTACGGTTTCGATTCGTGCATGGGGTTAATTATTAGTGTGACAATGGATCAATCTTTCAACCATATAACTTTTCATTTATAAAATAAAACAATCCAGCTTTCCTACGTTCTGTACGTCGCAGATCAATACGATAAAATTAAAAGGACACACGACCCACGAATCAGTGGAAGCTGAAGCTGGTGGTCTCCTTGCGCTACTTTATCTTCGTATATTATTATAAACATTGTTCGTTATACAAGATCTGATGTAAAATTCTCTCGACAAATCTATCTAACGAGTATTAATTAACACTACAAATTTTTGTCATTGGACCGTTCACTGATATTCATTCTAGTTTCACTACACAAATGGATACGACAGTAGTAATAGTAATAATTTAATTAATAATCATCCTAATTATTTGATTCTCTCTAAACGTGTACCACGAAAATACTTGTTCACAGAATATCTATATACGCGCATAAGTACCGTGTACTGTACCAAAACGAAAAACGTATATAAAATTTTAAGAACAAACTTTCGGGCATATATTGTTAATAAACCATATGATACTCCTGTTAATATTTATATAGAATTTTTTTAGAATAGTATTATCCTCATCTGTATGTTATTAATGACGTATTAAAGTTTAATTATATACTTTCCTCGCGAGCTACTCAATTGCGTCGAGAATTTGGCATTTTCGTCTATATTAATACGTTTAACGGGACGACCTAGTTCTAATCTCCCTCGTAACATAAGTAAACAGCATAAAATCTTAATATATGAATGCAGATAGGTAAGTGGATTTCCAAAATTCGATAAACCTCTGCCGACAAAAGGGTATTGCAGAGGTGCCTTAATCGTTACACATTAGTTCTTAATGATAATTTCAGTGGCCACAAAGTTATTCCATAAAATATTCTTAAAATTTATAATGCTATGTACAATTTCATAAAATAATATTAATTTAATATATAGATTTTTTTTATATTATAGTATTGCATGATGTATTACAATATATTATTTAATTACTTAAATATTTCATTCGAGATTATTAATGATGTGTATTGGTACATTAGATATATGAGCGAATAATCCCATATTACAGACAATGAATGTTGGCACAGACAGTGGCTGGGTTAAGGCACTTTGGGGTGATTAATTCTCCACAGTACCCTCCAGCATAACTATCTTAACACACCCCCTTCCCTTCCCGTAGCCCCTCAATGTGTATTCATTATTTATTCCATTCTCTATGTATAATACCTCAGATGACTGTGTGACTCTCTCACTTTTAGCATTGAAACGATTCTTAAAGTAGAATACGCCGTTTCAGTGAGCATTGGAGTGTAATAGCTGAATTCGGTAATGCTCTCACAGCGGTTTTGTGAAATTCGCTGGGAACATACCCTTTTCGTTCGTACCTTCTTTGATACCCATTAGCCAGCCTTGTTCCTAAAGCAACAATACATTTCGTTGTAATCACAATTAATTGCCATTATCGTCGAGGCACTGCGTGGCAGTGAATTTTCAGAATTTAAATAAGGGAGCACAAACCTGTTCTTCTGGATCATCATACTCTACCACGCGAATAATATCACCGACATCAAATGACAATTCGTCCACATCCTCGCGTCTATATTTGTAAGTAGCCTTCACTCTATACAAAACCCCAGGTGGCAAGTTGTCAGTCGTTGCCCCTACAGAGAAATTGGTACCATTTTCATATTCCACCTCTAAAATAATATTGAATCCGCCGCATTAGTCATGGACCTGTGATATAGTTCTGTTTAAACTCTGACTTTCATTGATTATGTACAAGCTGAGATGCAACCATTGGAGCATCCCATTGGATATTTTCATACATAATTGAAAGTCAGACATATTAGGATTCTCTCCACCGTTTCAACAAGACCATGCATAAAGAGGCAGGCAGCATACTCCTATTGACACAATGTACAGTATAACGACCGCACGCGTCTATCACATACATGTTACACATTTCGAGGTATAATTTGGAAAACTGCTTTATCTTCGATCTCTTTTCGAACAAATCTTGGGAGTGTTTCAATAGAATAAAAAGAGGTTTGAAATGTACTTATACTTTTCATGTGCTTAGCAATATAGAAATTATTAAATATTTTTAACAACTAATTATCTAAATTATGGTAACTATAGTCCATTGGATATGTTATCTGATAACTTGTCGTTACATGGTTATATTTATTTATATTTGATAATGCAATAAAAAAGTTATAAATAAGACTTTCTCCAGTTTTTAACGAGCAACGAAAAATTTTAAAATAGCTACTCGTTAGAAAGATTAATATCACCTTGAGCTTTTTTAATTTGACCATATGCTTTTCTGTTTATGGTATTCCAGGGAGTTTTAAGTCATATTTGACGATTACTAAAAGCACCGTTTTCACTCATATTTAACACGAAAGTCGGGATGTTGCTCCCGACTTGCGTTATTCAGTGTTTTGATGGACTCTGGCTAACATTAATATTGTTTAAGAAGATATCATGACATCCACGAATTTGAAATAACTTTTAGTAGGAACTAATTTCCAAATTCAGATCTACGTTCTATTTACTTTAATGAAAAAATCATTACGTTTTGTAAAATAGTGAAAGCAAGTAGATACCCGCGATACTTTACCTACAGTAATAGAATTTTTTCGCAAGGGGGATGATGCGATTCAAACATTTATATACCTGCCTTTTCCGACAAAATCAGCATCCTATTTAAAGAAAAAAAACTCAATGTAACCCTAACTTCATGAAGACTAAAAACCATTCCAAATTTCGTTTATTGTAATACTTTGCTCAGTCAAAGTATCTAAAGCCTTGTTGTCTCACCCTTCTTGCCTCACAATATGGCAAGTACGTATATAAAAAATCATTTGCACAACGGTGTACACATACTAAAACACTCTCCAAATTGTACTCTAGACCGTTCAGATTTACTAAAGATTAGGTTAGAGACATATTAATATGTACTTCAACGACACATAGACAAAAACTCTCATTCTGCAAAAATGTCGCGACAAGAATTCTCAACATATACATAGTCAATCATTGCCATCGGCGACGTCAATCGTGCTACCGATGACCCTTAGGACCTTTCCACACGAGACTCTTCCGTGGCCCGCGATTAGTATTTTGGGCTGGGTGTATAAAGTAAATCGAAAATATAGAATGCAATTTTTGACGCCGGCCTTCGTTTTCGAGTAAATTTAAACTAAATACCATCAGAACTTGTCCGTAAATATACTGCAAATGCGAATCACACGAATCCCCGTATACAAAAAAGTCAAAATGGTAAAATAACTTTCTTCGAGTAAAGTTATGCTACATATTCGACTTATTTCTACAGAAGAATTCATTCTTTTCGCAGTTATACCATATGTACTAATAAATCCGAAGCTGACCATTTGATCAGTACCGCCTTTTGGCATGGGCACATTGGGCAGCCCCCAAATAAAAAACATTTTTATTTCCGCGGGTGGGCAGGGGCCCCACAGCATTGTTTTGCCGCAGGGCCTACAATTCTGTTAAGACGGCTCTGAATTTGATATTCGAGTTCTCAAATTTGATTTTTACGATAACGACGGTTCTGCATCCAGCAATGGTATCCTACATTTCCGATTTATTTTTGCATAAGGCTTATACCTACAATAATTCCATTCGTTCTCACCCACCCTGTATATCCGAGACACCAGTTGCCAGCTACAAATGTGTCTCGCATGAAAAGGACTTTATTATACCCGCGTAAAATACTACTTACCAACTGGGATATCGTACAGCTCCTCGACTCGCTTAGTCGCCGCGACTGTGCTTTGCGGAGACGCATCCTGATTATTGAGGGAATTATCATTGCTGTTAGCATTGCTGTTAGCATTGCTGTTAGCATTGCTGTTAGCATTGCCATTTAATTGAGTGGTCGGCGATGTGTTTCTCGCTGCCGGGGCAGGCTCCTCCACGGCTGTAACACGCAACAAAGCTCACTCAAAACTAAACATTCAGCCACAGAATTACGTGTTGTTCGGCAACTTCTTATGTGGCATGATTACGTTACAGGCATGCACAAGACGTTAGTACACACACGGCTCAAACGCACAAAGAGACGCGTGTAGCGGGGTGTGTATATTTACCTGGCGAAATATTGTTCTGAGCTGGTTGCGTGTTGATTATTAAACTGAAACAATAAAGGTCTCCATTCAGTAACATTGTAGCAGCGTTAACACTTCGACGACCACTATCACGTATGCACGAGTTCACTTCTTCAGTGGCTCTATCATGGCCTGTGATCTGTTATTACAAATCCCACTACTTGAACGTTAGATGGATACTTTACGGGTTAATTAAATTGTTTGAAAATGGAGTGGACTGCATGATTGTGGAATAAGTTCAAAAGTGCCTTGCAGCGGTATAGTGATGTCGGAAGTAAGTCATTAGCGCCCTTGAGTGTCTTCCCTCAAGTTAAGAATCGGACGTACAATATTAGACAAAAGTATATGAAATTTGAAATACTTGAATATCTACATCTGACGCATAGTAAATCTAGATGTAAAGAACTCGAACGACAGTTGGAGTCTTATTTTTACTCCTAGAAACGTATTTTTCATATTACAAATGCTTGTCAAAGCATTATTTGCTAAACTTTTGGCAGTGAAAATGTCCCGAATTCACAATTTTCTCAAGTTACAATTTATTTCTTTAAACCGGTGCAGTGAAAACAATTGAAACTCGGCAGATATTTTCATCTATCCATATATAATACTACATGCGCTCAAAAATTGAAAACATTGGTACCATTTCTTCAACATTTTTTCAGCTGTTTTATCTGTCAAGATCATGTCTTTCCAAAAGAGTACGTGTAAAGTCAGTGAAAATTAAAATCGTTATACCTCAGCAACCGTTTAGTGAATTCGTTTAAAATTTTTGGAGCACGTCAAAAAGATTAGAAAGAACAATCTCACGAATTTTCATCAACTTGGTATCATTTTGAAGCTAGGTCCGATACATCTTTAATTACTATATCTCTGCATAGTACAGTACGTTGCATCATAAACTCGACTACCTGATTATATTGGTTTAGTCTTAAGTCTTATGTCAAATGTACATTACAATAACTGGCTTCACTAATATTTCCAGCATCTTCATATATCTTACATTGATCTAGAAACAGCAGTCATCTTTCAAAAATGTCCCTAGTGTCGCAGTACTTCTAGTTTCTACAATTTTCAGTTCATATAAATTCAGAATTCTAGAGCGTTTTACAACGAGACCGTGAAAGATGATGTGGGCAGGAATTTAAAAAAATCTCATGCCGTGTCAAGATATTGGCGTACAAAAATGGAATTGAGTTAATGTCAATAATAAAAGTATACATACAAGGTAGTATTTCCATATATTCAGAAAATGTTATATTTTAACGCTTCTTGACAGAACGTGCAGCCGTCAAAGTGTTAACCCAAACCTTTTGAAACAGTTTACTCACGATGAGTTGGCATTCGGTGATTTTGGAGACTGTGGCTCCGTGTTTTTCTTCAGCGTATACGATCCTCTCTGGCTTTCGTTAGCTAATTTGTCGACGATTGCCTCCAATTCAGAATACACCTGAAAGATAAAAATATTTAGTGACTGCTCGTTAGAGTAAGTAGTAGCTAATAATGTCGCGGATGTAAGAAAGAGAATGTAGGTCATTAATGTATATATCGTGCCATTCACGTGAAAGTAGCTTATTGTGAAAGTAATTGTTAAATGTAAGTGTTAATTGAAAGTAGTTTATACATCATGTTACAGACTCGGTTGTATATGGAAACAAAACTGTGTGTGCATTTCGTTTCCCTTAAATTCACTTAATCGAAAGGACCATTTATATCAACATTTCAGATGATTTATGGATTGCGGATTAGCATGGTCGGATTAAGACCTTTAGAGGCCCTAAGCAGGTAGAAGGTGTTGAGGACCCTTTGTACAGGGCGATTACTTCAACTTAATGTACGATTTCTTAAACATTTCCGATAATTTGACTTAGAAGTGTTTGTAACAAAAGTTGGTTTTTGAAATTCAGAAAATTTCTGTGATGCCCCTTTTCTCCTGATGCTCAAAGCACGTGCTTATTTCGCTATTGGTTAATCCAGTACTGCAGATTAGGATCATCTTAGTTCTCTAACTGTTTACTAAAAGTTTCATTAGAATCGTTGCGTAATGTTTCATGAGCCTTCGTCGTAAGACGATTTCTCCACAGAGTAGAACTTCGTACTGACAATATTAGATTAAATTGCATTGAAATAATCGAGATTCTACTGTGTAAATAATTCGTTATATCAATTTATAATAAAATAGGTGTTTTATATGTTGAGATAAGTATTAGCAGATGAGAGTTAGACATCATTTAAGTTTTAATTGAGATCATTTATCGAACGAAGCCCAATTACTTTATACATAGTATTTCAATAAATATTTTTGGACTGTACAGAGTATTACTTGTTCAAAACTAAACTGTCACTAACTCTAATTGTTTACATTCGCCTTCAAACTTTCCCTTTCAAATTTCTAAATAAATCAACGGTAAATCAAAACATCTCCATTTCCTTATTATCCTTTATTTTTCCATTCGCAGCATCGTTTAATAAACGAACACAGTCACACGCCAAGTATACGAGCCTACTTTGCATACTCAAAGTCATTCAATTCCTTAACACACAGGGAAGGGGAGAACTTCCGCAATACTATTTATAACTTGTCATAATCCTTTTTTTTCTATGTCACATGAGTTAATTTATAATCGATCTAAAAAAAGTATTTAACCGCACCCAACGCATGCATTTATACATACGTACTAACAAATAATCTTCTACACTCCACTCTATTCGCTTGTCGATCGACCAGAAGTCTTTTGTCCAATGTATTTCTTATGAAATACACTACTTGACAATAAAAAAAATATATGTAGTACACTGATTTCAAACAGAATAGTTCATTTAACCCTTCGTGGTCACACGGGGTGTATCGTACACCAGGATATGTTTTTGTCAATTTGTAGATCTCAATAATAAAATTTAAATATTTTGTGAATTTTGACAAAGAATATCGCTTTTATCCACAACTACAAATTTCAAGAGCATGATTGTACGAGTATTAGTTATGTTCAATTACCACTCAAAAGTTAGAAGACTCAAAAATACGAAGATGGTAACTGAAAAGTGTGATTTTTACTTATAAGAAGGTGTGACCACGGAGGTTTAATACTCTGCATCGTGAATTCCTTCACTTTTTCAAGATTTAGTGATATCGGTACGTAATTTTAATCGAAACTTAGGTGTGCCTCGTAGAATTACATAAGTGTAAGTATTTTTCAGCGTTGCAATGATTCTCTAACATGGTAGACAGTTTCTGTTAGAATATTGTAGGTACAAAACTTCTGTCTGGATTGAAATGAAAGCGGACAGAAATGTGATGAGGCGTAATTTTCAGCTTCGTCAGAACACGATCCGTTGGGACGAGACATGGAATTGGTAAACGCGGTTATTAAACGTACCTTGGCGCTTTCGGTGTGAAACACTTGTTCAGCGGCGAATAGAGTTTGCAAATTGGTGACGAGGAAAAGAACGCGCGAGTCGTACAATGCAGGCAGCTCGTCGTGAAGCTCCGAATTAAGTTGTTCGTATGTACGCTTAGCCTCCTCCAGTAGCTCTTTTCCTCGGGTAACTTTCAGCTCGTCTCGTTTCCTTGGATTACACTGGAGCGATTGGAAGTTGTGCCTCTGACTGTCGTAATCCACCAGCTTCCGTCCACGCTTGTCGATCTTTTTCTGTAAATATCACCGTGACAATCGCAGTTTTATTAACTGCACGTAGTTACACTATCGTCTCACGTGACAAAATGGGAATTTAACCACTGACTGAATACAAAACGGGTCATATGCAAAGCAGTACTTGCTCTTTTGTTTGAGAGCTACAAAATGTGAGGTGAAAGAAGTGGGTTAGAAAATTGGGGAAATTATGTTACCCCTATGTCTTTTTCTTCTATTAAATGTTATATTTAAGTATATTTAGGATTTTCTCGAATAAAAACAGAAGACTTTATAGGCATCAGTGATGTTTTAAATCTCTGTGCCCAAAGAGAGTATGCGTCGTGGGGTTAACCAGGGACGAATTTGAAGCTCTCCCAAATGCGGCTCCTCAAAATTTGTTGCCCTCCGAAAGCTACCATTCCCCTAAATTGGATGCTCCCCAAAATTTCCCAACCCCCAAAATTTGCCGCTTTCCAAAATCTGTTGGTCCCCAAAATTGACCGCTTTTCAAAATTTATCGCTATCCAAAATGCCACCCCTCACAATTTGAAGCTCCCCAAAATTTGTTGCTCCACAAAATTTGCTGCTTCCCCAAAATTTTCAGCCTGCTTAGCCAATACCAAATCCGTTCCTGGGAAGAGCGATGACTACAGTTTCATAGTTATGAAACTCCCGATAGTTATTAGGAGATTGGTATATAATAAAATCTTCTACACATTTCTTTCTTCCACACCCGTTTCTATCAATTTCATCTATGAACCTCATTATTCCTCGGTGTACCCATACACCCATGAAGAATTTTTGACATAATTAATAAAATAATCTTGAGAAATGAGCGTGATTTATAGAAACTGTATAATAAATGATTTTCTACTAAATGCTACTTTATAATTTTTGATGGAGAATTATTGTACGCAATTTTAATAAGCACCATGCAGAAACTGAACTCTTCTAGTAACATATTGCAAGATGTACCCTCATCTCTGGAAACTGGCTCTGATATGTGTTGAGAGGCACTAGGACTTGATCCGCGAGCTTATGGGTGAAGTCTTGCCACAGCATGTCTAGATTTTGAGCCTGCACGTACAACAGGTCGTGGCCAGTCCATTGACTTTCATAAATCTCGTTCAGGGAATCCATGAGGGTCTTTGAGGCTGCCTGCACCGCTGTAAGCATACAAGTAGAAGAATATCATGTGATTGCTTTGTCGAGAGAACACTTCCGTCAATGAAATTATGTTTTACCATTTATATTAACTACGCACATACGCACAAAAATTCCGTGACGTGTATTATTTTTTTAAATAGTTTTTAATAAAATTTTGAGATCTTCAATATCGCTGTTTTCTGCCAGTCCTTTTTTAATGTAAAACCAGCTTTACTGTTCGGCTTCGCCCGAAATTTAGATTCTGATTTTATAAAGAAAATTTTTTTTATTTTTTTTTTTGTGTAAATAGTCACATTCATCTGGATTAGTCAGGCATAATGAGCTGAGGCACTTTTCGTGATCCCAGAGTTTATCGTTCGAAAGTTTTTAGGCGACAGACAAACACACAAACGTATAGAAGCTTTCTGCTTTATATATTAAGATATTACTGATCACATAAAATTAATTGCACATTTGTTGAAATTGTGTGAATAATTGAGGACCTTGCAGCAGGTGGGGTGCAGCTCCATCTTTACCAACTTCGAGTGGATCAGAAAAAACTGTTTAGAAAATTATTGGTTTCACTTACCATTAAAAAGAGAACACTAATTGAAAAATATATATTTTCACACAATAAGTTGTAGTTATTGACTTGATAAGTTTTTGATTCTATTTTTGGCGAAAAGATATTAATAAGTACTTAATAAGTACCTAATAAGTACCTAATATTAATATTTCTATTTTCATTTATTTGCAATAAATCGCTCATTTGTTATCGGATTTGCATCAAACGTGCACCAAACGATGTAGAATTTTTATTACGTACATTACGTACACGCCATAACTCAAAAAGTGCCAAAAATGGAGCTGCACCCCTCCTGCTGCAAGGTCTTCAATTGTTACTTACTGTAGATTGTAGAATACCTTACTCGAATACATGTAAGGAAATACCGCCAAAAATCTGTCCACGACCATTTTCCACCTTTCCAGTAAACATGAATGATTTCGGGGATTAGAAAGTGTTTTTTCCATGAAACAGGCAAAGAAAGTGCTGTCTTAACACACTGCCACTCGCAAGTTGTGTTCACTTCTTAAATATTGATTACGGTCAAGTGAAAGTTTCGACCAAATTGTTACTACAAACTAGAACAATTCACTGTGAAAATAAGATTTAAGTTTGATATAAATTTGAAGCTACGTACGTTGACAAGTTTAATAGAAACGTTGACACACGCACGGGTACAAAAATAACGCATTAATGTCATGGTGACTTTATGCAATTTGATGTGGTGGCAATGATATAATTCGCGTACGAAATACGAAACGATGTCAAATGGTATGTACACGCTACTATTCTGGTTCGTTAGTGCAATTATTACAAACATACTGTCGCGTTTTACAAATCGTCGCTGTCGAATCATTTATGTAAATGTTACCATTGCATGCGTAGGTATACTATTTCGCCTATCACACGATATCAACATAAACACTTCTTCATTGGAAAGTGTGCTGATTAAAAGTCTTAATTAAATTTACTATAAAATCCAACGAATTATATTAACCATTTCAATGACAAAGTCTACCACTGAGGCAACAAACGTGTTTCCCAGTAAAAGTTTGCCAAACGGGAATTTTGATAAAATAATGTGAATTATATAGAGTTGAAACATTTTTCTAAAATAATTGGGCTACCTAAATAGTACAAATTTGTTAGATTTTTAGAACAGATTCCACTCTCAAATTTTACCCCCTCAGCTTGCCCATACGAGTTTCTACACCACATTAGAAAACTTCCTCTGCAATACGATTATCTACTTATAGATATTCCAAGCAGTAGTGAGGTTTGTCGGAGTAGTTAAAGAGGAGCGAGTATATATATTATCGGTCGTCTGTTGGCTTCGTGAGACTTGTTTCATACTTTTCCTACACTGTTCTTTTGATATCCTCAATAAAGCATGCCTTGGAATCCTTCCAATAAGGAAGGGTTTGATAATGATGAAAAAAGAAGTCATCGATTTTGTATATTAATAAATAAAAAATTGTATTTATCGCGATTTGATGGAAGTAGTTACCGATACTTTTATTCCGATACCGAAGAAGTATCGATACTTTCATTCGATATAAGTATTGAATAAAAAACCTCGAAACTGGCACCGGTAAGAAAACTTACCCTATCATCCTACATAACAGCTTACATCGATGACAACGTTCTAAATCATCCAGTATAATCGCTACGAAGTAGCTTGCAAATGTTGCCCAATTCTCGTAATCCTGACATACGATAAACATGCAGGGAATATTGCGTTACGTTAACTGCAAATTGGGAAAGCCTTTCCACGGGAAATAATTCAGCCGCGCCGCTGCCGGCGGTGCTTCGGCTCTGACAGAAACGATGCGATTTATCACTAAAGTGGAAATGCTGCAGACGTACACTGCAACATTTATCGACAAGTCCGCGTTAAGCTACCGTTGGTACAGCGCATGCGGGTATTCTTGTGTGCGAACGTTGTTACGAACCGTCTCGCGACTGATAAAAGGAAAGGTAAAAGTCATCGGCGTAGAGAAACGGATTTCCGCGAGAGGCTACGGAAACGGCCTGTTCACCGCGCGTTCATTCTCATTTTCTCGTTTCATTTCGGGGAACAATGAACTCCACATTCTCCCGCAAGGCGTTAGAAGCAAAAAATAGTTTTCTGCAACTTGCAGGGAAAAAGCCTTCTAAAGCCATCGGTTAAGATACATAATTGGAGGATCATTGGCGGAAATGATTTTATCTGTTGCGAGTGTTAGTAAAGTATCGAATATTTGGCAAATTATAGTGTGCTGCGTGTGAGCTTCTTCGTGAGACGCTTCTATAGCAGCTGATAGGGATTTTGAATATATGCATATATTTGCTTTCTGGTTTTATCTTTGTTAAATGAAGGTTGGCTGTGGCAACTCTTGGATGGTAGATGTATGATCCTTTTAAACCCATCTTGAATGACAAATTGCATGTTTACTTTTTGAAGAAAATGTATTTTATATCATAACAGCCAAGATTCTAATAATATGAAAGTTTATTCTGAAGGGTGTATGAATTAAATTGTGGGTTAAAATGGACCCTGCATCCGTTGTGGAATCTAAGGGTGAAGTGAATGGACTGAGGTAGTTATATCTGAGGTAGATATAAAAGGTCCTAAGGTAGATGTTCAGCGAAAATGTTTGTAGGTATGCTAAGCAATAGTGAGGTCCCTGATACGCATGCTCAACGAGACTCTGAGATCCCAAGCATGCTCAAGCTTCTCTTTCACTTCACCTACACAGTTCATTATTGCGTGGTATATCAATGCTATATTAAACACATTATTAATACACAATAACACTAAATAAAGATACGAAACACGTATCATCTTTAAAAAATTTCTAATTTCTTTAAAAATTTGAAAAAATTTTCATCTGTAATACTTAGTTCACCTCTTCAAATTATCCAGGAACATGGTTTTAATTTCAAGCAAGTACCAACTTTATATAATTATATAAAACAGGTACCTAAACTATCACATTTAATTTTCATTTAAATCCTACTTATTCTTCGTTCCTGGTTTATCACGAGGTATGCAAATTCGTTGCAACGATGCAAATTACCTTTCCAACAAGTTTTTAAATATTATAAATTTCATTGCATACTCAAGTTTTTTATTAAGATAATTTTAATACTTCTGGCGGTGATGCAGAGAAATGGAAAATATTAATTAACCGTCCACGAGTCTGCATGGTCGTTTAATTTCTTTAATTTTATACAAGGAAAATAAACTTTCTATGACTTTAAACGTGCTAAAGGTTGGACGTTGCGAGCTACGCCATTGACAGAGAAAAACAGGACGTTCAAAGTGCTTGATGTTGTACCTGTCCTAGTGTCTTGAAACGTCAATTGCTTTTTATCTAGTTTCTTTACGTTGCGACTCGCTTGAATGTATCTCCCTTTTAAATGTATGCTTCCCATGAAAAAGCAACTGTACAATCCGAAGTAAAAGGACGTGGTGGAAAGGCAAAAGGATGGGAATGCCTGAAATGCATTTATTAATAGAATAATACATTGAATGCTTTCAATAGCAATGTCTAACAGAAAAAAAGCAAGTAAATTAAACTGAGCATTTCAAACAAAGCCCCTGGGCCATGGCCTGTCAAGGCCATGTTGACCAAATTTGAAGGAAGTATAACAAGGCTCTTATTGTTAGTAGGAAAAAATATACATAACAAAAAGTGACTATAAGAACGCCAGAAAAATGGTAAAACTTTTCCTTTCTTCTTGTAAATTTAGCTTTCCCCAATTAACACTGCTGTTCAAATTTCCTAAGCGCCAATTTTCTAACAAGATTATTATTATTATTCTATGGAAACCATTTTTCGGTGACAATAATCGAATCACCTAAAAATAGTGAAAACTAATTGAAAGTCCAAGATGCAGGAGAGAAAGTGACAGCACAATCAACTAATACGAAATTCGAATGAAGACTGGCTTAATTATGATAACAAACAGATTTATTTTGAAGTAAAATCACTATACAGATCCTGCTAGAATTTCTGATAAATATAACGCGTTAAGATGTCAACATTATTGGAAAACAGAGGGGGTAGAAAATTATTCAGCCTTAGGGTATATCATGCAACGCGGGAAAATGATGGTTCTTTAATTTTTCATGGATTTGCCAGAATTTTCAATATGATTGCTTGACGAACCCCGATGAAATAACTGATCAGCAGAGAAAAATAAAACGGGTCACGATGAACACCAGGGTCACGGCTCATTTTTCGCACGGATCTGTTAATTTGAACATGCATGCTCTATAAATATCTGGTTTATCATGGACGTTTGTTTTTTACTGTGCGCCTTTAACGTGCACTACGAGCTTTCACACTGCTTTGAATATTTGAAATCGTTTATTTTTAAGTATATAAAACATGGCTTTCATATTTTTAATTCCATGTACTCAGAATCTATGACGTACAAATTTATTTCACAGAGTGACTAAAGTTGCTCCCTATTTTCAAACTAAACGCCTTGGCTTTTTGAAGTTTCTAGTTTACTTTTGTTCAATTTTTAGAAATAGAATAAGACTTAAAATTGTGAATAAGGTAACACTGTACGGGAGAAGCAAAGTGGCTACCTGTTAGGAAATGAAAATTAGTTTTCAAACACAAAAAACTAAGATTCATATTATTAAACAGAATGTTGCAGTATATTTTACCTAGTTATTAATGCTTTGCAAAGACCCTGAAATGTTGCTTTTAAAGATAGAATACGGATACGATGCACGCGGTGATAATTGAAGCATAAGCTGCTGTATGTTCCTCTGATGCTGCTTTGCATCTGTTTCAACAATTCAACAGACACTTTTTATCTCGTAAAGTCGTTGGCAAATGCGAACACGTTTTCATCGTTGTTTCTATGCGACGATACACTATCCCACAATGCCAAGCATCGTCAAACAGTTCTTGACCCAAAAACAGAAGTCACAGAGTACAAATGACACGCTTTTCATTCGAAAACCTTTAATTCCGTTGACTACAATTAAGATCGAAATTCCAATTTTTGGTGATCATTTTTAGAATTCAAAATCCCATTATGTGTGGCATTAGTGCGATATTTATAATTCGAACATGTTTTCTTCATCTACAAATAACCTTTAAGGTAGAGCTACTCATGTTGTACAAATAATCAACTGATGCATCTTAATTGTCTTCTCTTTTTTTTTATGTTGGTCTTGGATAGAGTCGAGCATTATTCGAATAATTTTTTGTTCAAATGATCTCAAAGAATGAATAACAACGACAATAACGAACAATTTTAATTATTCAAATAATAATAAATTATTATAAAAAATTTATAGAAAATTATTCGTTATTGTCGTTGTTATTCCTTGTTCAAGATCATTCGAATAATTTTTTATAATAAAAATGTATTCGTTATTCTCGAATAACCTCATTTTATTCGACATTTTTATTTTTATTAATTTTTATTCCCAACTCTGGTCTTTGAACACAACAGACACGTCGTTTGCCACAAATAAAATTCACTTACGCAATTCGTCGTACCGACATGCGGTAATTTAATTCAACTTCAATTAACTTACCTCGAACACACCTGATGTAATTGTTGAACTCCCTTTGGAGTCTGTTAGCGGCGTTTTGCTGCCTCATGAAGTTCTGCAGATGTTCGTCGAATATATCGTCCGCTGTTCTGTCGACCTTGCCCAGATTCTGAAGAAACTGTAACAAGAAATACGTTCCAATGACTCCAGTGTCACTTTACTGTTTACTAGTAGTCATCCACACTATCGTTGGGTGTTTTACAAACGCGTTCATCATTATTTAATTGTAAGTAGTTTCTACCAACTTCAGGAAAGAATGATGTTGAATTTATCGATATGTAAAGTATTTATTAATAATTCTGTAGAGTGGCAAGCCACGAAATGCAAATATACACCAGTATTTAAAACGTGGAATAATCAGCAAAGTTAGAAGCATCAGCTGTTCCATGAACTGGAGACAACGTGTGAAGTTCTACTAGAAGTTCTTTCTACTATAATTAAACTTGCCACTCGACTGCTCTCCCTTGGGGTATTTAGATGCACCTCGAGCAACTTGTCTTAATTTGTGAGGAAACCTTCTGTGACAGGTAAACACGTGCCCTTCGACGCTAAAATAAATCTCGCGCATCGTGGGTCATTTGCATTCGGCGTAGGTAATTCTTAGATATTTATAAATCACGTTGAGGTGAAGTGTGCCGATCTCAATCGTGAATCCAGAATACCAATAATTCTTCGTAGCATGTACACAGCTTGACGAGGAAACAATCTATTAGCACGTTGCACTTCACGTGGATACACGCTTTATCGCGTGTGAAGTTCTCGTCAAAGATAGAATCATATCTTCCGATTTGATATTGAAATAAAACAGGGGGAAATATTGTAATCCAATATTTTAACCGAATTCAACGTCCCATTGAGAATCTTAATTTTGTAGTCCTCGCGTCCTACACGCGTGACTTTTCAGTCCTGATCTACAATCACGCGTAACCTTAAGAATTCAATTTGACTTCATATTTATAACGGATAAAACTGTGTTACAGAAATATCTCTGTTCTGTTTGCAATATATAAATGTGGAATTTTTGAAGAATTGAATACTTTTTTTGAACACTTTGGATATTTAACTTTTGGATAGTATATACCAATTTGTATCATAGCCTGAGGGGCCATACCATTAGTTTTGCTAGTAGCACTAATTGGGCCAAGTTATGCAGAAATTGAGTAAATTTTGTTTCAAGATTTTAATTATTAAAGAAATGTAGTTCTATTTCTACTGGGTATATTTTATTTTTTGTTATTGGTTCACAATGTTTTATAATGAGCTATTTAATAGCGAGTAGTATAATTAATATTATTTTAAATTTTCTGTAGTTTTTATTTCTAAGCTTAAGAACTATGGATTGGTAGATTTAATAATTGTATAATCTAAGAGTTGTTCTATGTATTGGTAAATTTTTGCAAAGTAGAGATCACGAAAATATGGAATCAGTATTGTTTTAACTATTTTTTTTTGTCATTTTGAGGGTTGGTAGTAGGTTTCTGCACTACTTGACCCAATTGTTACTTATAATTTCATTCATAGGTACATATCTCAGAATAACCTTTTTCTATTACCTCCTGATCTCGTTATGATCTAAAATTATTAGTGTTTGTAAACAGTAATACAAACAACAACTAACAAAATACGAAGTTTTACGGATCAAAATGGACCCCATATCCGCCTTACAAGAGTGGAAAAAAATCGACAGTATGTATTCCCTCCGAAATCTGCAGAAAAGAAATATTTCAAAATTCAATTCGTCCTTGAGTTATCGACTAAATGCCTATTAGAAAATATTGCATCTTTAAACGACATCCCGTTTGTGCATACTCTGCATACTACATAAATTATTCAACTAAGGTTCGAGTGTTTTCGTCCACGCGCTGTAATTTACTGTTACTTATACCGAACAGACTGTGCGCTTACCGATGCATAATTAACGCATACTTATATCGAAAGTATGGATAATCACGAACACTGGCGGACTTAAGGTTACTAGGCAGTCGTTTTGGTCGAAAAATGAAACATTTCTTTTTCAATTAATTGCAATGAAATAAATTGAAACTGAGACTTGTTCTTCGGCACAATGTTTAGTACCGTCATACACGCTAAAAAAACATATTTGTTTCGCCAAAAATATGCATTATAGATGACGCTGCAGATGGGTTATTGAAGAGGCTAATTAAAAAAGTTTCTTTTGGTTGTTGTCGGAAAGGTTAAAAGGAAAAATTATTCTTAACTACTTAGCCCTTCTCGTAGGTAACCGATTTTGTTTTTCAATTTGTTGCAAGGGTACTATGGGTATATGCAGGCCCAGATCTAGGGGGGCGCAAGTAGAGCAATTGCCCAGAGCGGCAAATTTTGGGGGCGGCAAATTTGGAGCGGCAAAATTGGTAGACAAATACCTACAAAAAATTTTACTCAATGTCAAAAAATATATTTTAAAATACTTATTTATGATTCAACGCAAAGGGCGGCAAAAATCAATTTTGCCCAGTGCGGCGGAAGAGCTAGATCGGGCCCTTGGTATATGTATCAATATATGTATTCAGTCATAAAGTCAATTTCTATGCTCAAAGGCCCGCTCTTTTGCGACAAGTTGGAAAAAACATCGGCAACGAGGACTAGTTTTTTTACTACTTTAAGAATAGTTTTTCCTTTTCTGATTCTGATGAAAAACAGCGAATGATAGTTACCGCAGACGCCTTTTTTGAAAAAAAACGTACGGAAACAGCTACCATGTAAATTCTTCTCCAAATTTTTTAAGGAAAATTTCACTTTTTATAGACAAAAGTATGACTTTTCTAATGTATATAATGTTTCTTTGATAAAAACATATCATCACCGAAAAAAATTCTTCAAATTCGTCCTACTTTTTCGTCTCCTAGGTGTATGCAGCCCCTTAAATCCGCCATTGATCTCGCTGCCGAATACTATATTTCCATGCCACAACTTTGTCTCCACGACTCTTATTAAACAACGCTTAATGCGACAGCCAATTCGTTTCAAAATAGTGCTCGGCGACCATCTTTGTCCAACGTTATTAAGTATAATGGACACTAAACAACCGTCAGTATCATCTTGTCACACGTATCTTGCACTCTGTGCAATCCATTTCTATTAGCTCCAGAAGGATATGAATAGAGGAGGAAGATTGTGCACGATGAGCGACCTTTCATTGAAGTATTGTATGTTACTTGCGACTTGTGTATTTAACTATCAGAATAAAAAAAGTTTCTGTATCACAATTATTTACAAAAATTTCAATATCGTTTGTGAAATTACACTGTATCCCTATAAAGCCCGCTAATAGTTTTATTTTTTCAGTGTTCTTACAAATGACACGCGTATGAAGAAAATGAAAGTAGAAGTTTCACATTTCTTTTCACAGGAATACGTTCGTTGCATTAGCTTTCGAGAAGAAATAATAAATAAATGGAAAAAATGGCAACTGCAATCTCCACCAGTGGAATCGTGTGCAGCGGGCTACCCGTGGTTATAACACGTCTATAACTAAAATTAGAACTTAATAAAATATTCAGAAGTGGTTTCCAAGTATTTCACTGTGATATGTACATAATTTCATCCTTATTTGTTCCACATACTCTGGGGCGTCTGCCGCCCTTTCCACGAAATATCATTAAATATTTGAATTTAAAAGAGTCCAGACAATTTCAAAACTAATTCAGTATGGCAACTCAAATCTGAGTTATTGCTAATTCGGTACATGAAAAAAAGTGAATTGTTTTTAAAGTTGTCACAAGCCTCTGTTGTTTAAACCTTTCCCAATTACTTCCGCTCAAAATTTGTCGCTTCCCAACATTTGTCGCACCCCAAAAGTTGATACTCCTAAAAAATTATCGCTTCCTCAAATATGTCGGTCCTCAAAATTTGTCGCCCCCAAAATTTGCCACCCTATGCTGCAGCCTACTTAGCCCAAACCCAAATCCGCCCCTGCGCACACAGGCACGCACCGACAGCATTCTAATCTGCGAACCATAATTACGATACGGTAAAACACGGCGAAGTTCGACCGTGACAGAGTGTCCATTACAATCTGAATTTTCTGCTCCAACAAAGGATACCTACTAAAGCTTTATATAATTCCACGGACTATTGCGCAACGTGCATCGCGAGTACGCGTGCAGCTTCTGGCGCCGAGTTGTACCTACAGTTTCCTGGCATTTCTGGAGTTACCAGTTGCATTTTAACGCCCGTTCGGCGTAATGAAATTGGTGGTATCGTTGCGTGCGTAGCTAGATATCGATGTCAAAACAACACAAACCACAATGGCACGATAGGGGAAGCCTTTGAACCATTATTCGTCATCGACCGATAAGACGAGAATACACGTTTCCTTGCCTCGCGGCACGAGTGGCGCTCGAGTTAAACGAGCGGGGAGACGCCAAGAAGATTTGTTATACCTGAGGATGTAATTAGGGTTACGTCACAAAAGAGCGATACAGATGTGCAAAGTGTGAAGTGCACTGGTCAATGTATACTCTGCACCGTTCAACCGTGGAAAAAAACGAGACTGCAAAACAGTTCCATGCTCCCGTTTCGTCATACGTATTGTTCGAACCAGCCATTCCTATATACTATGCTGCTTTATGAATGAGGAGACATAAGAATCTGCCCTAGATACGTTTGGACTTGCAAATCATTCAGCCGAGTACTTTCGTAAATTGTGGCTTGGAAGTTTTTCCTTTAAGTGCTGTATCGAGTGGCCAGCCCACTTGTTCTTTTAATAAAATGTCATTTCATATTCTACGGAATGATCACTTTATTGCTAACCAGTGTTTGGCTCGTAAATGGCGAGTGTATGAAAAGAATGGAAGTGGAAATAGTTTGACTACTTTAGGTATCACGATTGATTGTAGGAATTTTTTAAGTTCCCTGTAGCTACATTTTAACCGGTTAACTGGCACGGCTTTTTTTATTATTCGTGCCCAAACTGGCAACATCGAAAAATTAAGTGAATCACAAAGTTATTCCATTTGATCATATATGATACAGAATTGACAGATTTGGCAGAATTGGCCCGATTTTATATTGATCATATATGATCAATAAGCAGAATTGGACAGATTTTTTTTTATCATATATGATACATTGCCGGTTAACCAGTTAATGGATCCTCCTTAAATTACGTAAGGGTCGTAAGGGTAATTTTAACGATTTCTTACCAGTCCCCGTATAAGAATTCGTAAGATTTTATATTCCAACCCTCTGCTCCCCACCCTCCTTTCTTACGGGATATTTTTAAATGTAATATAAATCTCATTTTTCAGTTTCAAATTTTTTAAAAGTTCATATAATTCGGTTTTAACATTTAACTCGGTTTTGTGTGTGCGATGAAACGTCGTTTTTAGGTTACTCATATTGAAAATTAGGTTAAAAAAATATTACATATTAAATAATACAAATATTGGGTCTAAAAGGACCCAGACATTAGTTTCTGTCAGATCGCCCGTTCACCGTTCAAGGATCAATTCTTTGCCTGCACATACTTGATGCGGGCTATTAAAGCTTGATTCACACTACATACTACTTTCTTTCTTTTTTAATACCGCTATTCACCTCCTCATAAAGGGATGTCCGAGCTCAAATCATAAACTAAATATAAATAAGCTACAAAATATTAACAATTTCTGGTCAGTGATTTTTACAAAAAAAAAAAATAAGTTTAACCTGTTAACCGGTACATTTTTCGATCGAAAACGCTCGCTTGCTGAATAGTGGCAAATGCCAAAAAACAAATGAATATGTCTGCGTTATTTCTCACATAAATAGAATGATAAAACTGCAGACAGAAGGATTCACAGATAAACAAATAAACAATTCGCTCAAAGAATATTATTAGTAAACACATGAATTTTTATTTTAATTTACTAACCATATGTGTTACATATGGCAAAAGAAAGAAATAAATAAACAGCGAAGAAACATCAGAAGGTGTACTACTTCCATAGTGGTAATAAGAAACAAGTGACAATTTGCATACTTTTCCAACGGACGCAATTTTTTAATATTAGTGACCAGTTAACACGGCTTCGCGGGGTTAACAGGTTAAACATTAAATCTTTAATGTCGTCCGATCGAGCTGGCTCTTTATTCAAATAAAAGTTCGCGATAAAGCAAACAGAAATATCCTTATACGGCAACGCTTCAGGATCAGTCACTGACTGTCCAATGTCCATGAAGGAAACGAATGATAAGCCACGGTTGCTGGCCGTCAGCTGGGCGGATCATCGCCAGTGTATCCACCTTAAGGCGTCAAGAGACAGATAAAACGTCGGAGTCGGGACAAAGTTCGGCGTGGGTACCATCATGCCGTGCAATAAGGCGTGACGTTACGAAAGGATGTATGTACAGTGACGAAACAATAACCATCGACCGCGGAGAAATTTCGCGCTGTGAATGTTGCATGTTCGACTCGCACCTTTCCTTCCGACACCTGCTAGATAACAACGCTAATAATAGGGTCATTCAAATCAGAAGTTGTGACGCAACGCCACGCGCATTTCGTAACAACGATCTTTAAGATACAAAGCGTTAGATAAAACGGAATCGGGTTGGAATTGTTAGAAATCTATCAAGTACCCATTACTCGGTACCTATATAGTAATTGTCTGATAAATGGGCGATCACTTTTGGAATTCACAAGCTTCTTGGTGATTGAACTTTAAACAGAAATATGTGACTATAAATTCAGAATCTTTCAATCCAGATGAAAAAATTGTCTCGATTCCTGCTTTGATAAGTTTCATTAAGAATTCAGAAGTATTTTTCAGTAAAAATTCTACAATGTACATACACTAGGACAGTGCTTCCCAACCTGTGGGAAATGTTTTCTGGGTGGTCGTGGTTATTTTTAGTTGGTGATTCTTAGCACTTACTTATTTTAATATGGTTCCAGAAAATTCCCAAATTGTGTCGTTAATTTCTAACCAGTTAATCAATCGAAAAAAGGGCTACATTAAAAAATTGTTACTGGATACATATTTCTACAGAAATGTAAAGAAACTAAATCAAATCCTACGTAGCCATTTACGTGATGATTGTAGCAATTAAATGTAAATTGAACCGCCGTGACGTGCAAATCTAGGGACGAGTCTACGTAATAAGAAATGGATTGACATAAAACCAGTACACGTCTTTAATAACCATGTACGATCGGCTTAAAAATATCGCGTCAACAGCTATAAACTTCATAATCATTTATTACTTACTCATAAGGCATTAAGACTATGCTAGGTCTGTAATTATGGCTCTTATGAACTTAATGAACGGCTACTAATTAATCGCAATAATGTTTACATACATTTATACAGGGCGGAGTACTTCCTGCTCTAACTTATGATTATTGGAACAATATTTTTAAGCTCATTGCATAGTAGTTGATGGAACAAATTCAATCGTTGTTTCAAAATTGTGAGACTTATATACATGTTGTACCTTTTGTAAGTTTTCCTCAGTAAGCATATGGTACCTACTTTAGAGAAAAGTGTCGTTCATCTCGAAAACTAATTATAAGCTTAGGGGCACAACCCTTAACAGATTTATTATATATTTTTCGTATTATTGAGTAATAAAATATTTGTATATATATATTTCTAATTGCTAAACATTACAGCGTCTCATCGAAGACTTCTATATCACATTTTTCATTTTGAGATATTTCTACTTTCGTGTGTATTAGAAAGTACAAAGACAAAAGATTGACTCAAGTTTCTCAGGTCCTTCACTCAGACTTCCATAATTACATACTGGCACACATGTGCCCGAGATGCGTGGAAACGTGACCGTTTTGGCGACGCTCGCGGTGCAACAAGCTAGAATATTGGAGGAACGCCAAAATCCGAAGGAAGCCATCGAAGTTCGTCAGCCCTCTGCCGTTCACCTGTTAACCCTTTTGACCCCAACTTATTCGCTCGTCAATCATCCACAGACCTTTGGCTCGATACTGCCTTCATTAACACTTTCAGTGACGCAAGGTTTTCAGAAATGCCCCTTCAAATCGGTCAGGTCTCTCCGAGCCATCGCTTTTGCCGACAAAAGATTAGCTTAACCCTTTAGAGCACAGTATAGATTCTAAAATCAATAATCAAGTTCTATGAATCACGAATTCGTTCACTTGTACAAAACTTAATGATGTCAATACGTGACTTCATTTCAAGCTTCGGTATGCCTGCGAAGCATACTTGGAATGCGCAGGGTTAAGGCGGATTCACACGTATCAGTTCCGTGACGGTTCACTGCTATCAGTAGGAATGGCCTCCTTGTTTCAGTTTCAGTAATTGTCATGGACAGGCGTGAACTGCGCCATTCCAAAACAGAGAAAAGATATTTTTTAGCAATAGGGTTTATACAAAACTGACATTTAAAAAAAAATCGAATTCCTCGAATATACTCTATCTATACAAAACCAAATAAGAAATATCTAAGGCCCGTACAAAATATAAATTATAAATCCTTATTTCATTTAGTATTTTTCTTCTGGAAATTTTACAGTAAATTTTTAGTACAATATGCTTGCGGCCGAGGCGATTTAAAGTCAAAATGTTAACGTTTCTAATTAAATAATTAATTCATATTTACATATTAATTCTAGTATCTAAAACCGGTTTTCGAATTTTATAAATTTAGTTTAAAAAACGGTTTCTAAGCCCGGTTTTGAAAAACCGACAAACCCTATTTATCACCGACGCTGACGGTACCGAACCGTCACAGACCTGATACGTGCGAGTCCGCTTTTAGTCATTTCTGGTTCGCTCGCTCGCCGACGCGACGGTCTCTCTCGGTCCGCGGATGTCTTCTGCACGCGGTACGCTCGGATCAGAAATCGAAGAGCGTAATCCGCGGTGCAACGATGGAAATCGCGCGTACGCCGATTACGTAAGCCCGTTACCGACGTCTATTTGCGGAACGGTCGTCCGTTCGAAGGTGAGAGGCACGCCGACCTTCTGCAGACAGTGTCCCGCTGGAAGCCAAACTCTTCCAATGGAAGGAACTCGTCTGAAATAGTGGCGGCGACCAACGAGGGGTGAAGGGGGCACACGTTCCATCCTCGGACCAAGTGGAGCCACTTTTCTTCAGATTAGAAGCCACTCATGGGAATGCAAACCAGGTGGATATTTCTTTTCTCCATGCCTGGGTAAGAGAAAATCGAGGTGGCGCTTGTTTAAGTTGCGTTGAAAAGGTTTAAGTTTAAATTCGCATATTAAAGTTTTGGTGTTGCCATAATAAAAAAAATACGTAAAAATTGTAAGATTTTATTGATGTATCGGAAATGTAGTATGTTTACGTACTATAACTTTTTCGAACAGTATATAGTACACTAGACAAAATTATAGTAGGTATAGTACTACCTATATATTATAATGGTGGGAGAGAATGGAAACGATAGGAGATCTTTGTAACAACTTTGCTAGTTAGACATTTGATACTAATGTGTTGAAATTATATGGTTGACTAGCGAAATACCCGTGCTTTGCTACGGTAGAATAATAATTAAAAGCAACTTTTATATGTCTTTTCTTCTAAGTAATTTTTTATGTAATTTCTGTAAAGTAACCTTTGTATAACGAATGTATTATTAAAAAATTAAGACGCCTCAAGTCAATGTACATTTAGTACAAAAGGTTACCAGATCAAGATATGACCTTTTAATGCTTGATTAGTCCAAAATTTAGAAATTCGTTTGTAGGCATTTGTGCTGTTAAGCTAAAACCAAGTATCGATATTAAATTGGGCCGAAGAGATTTTCAGAAATCCGTGAAAACATTGTACCCTTTTTCACCGCCTTGGGGGTTGATTAGGGCAATATCCTGAAATTGTTTTTTTAGACATTTGTGTGGGTAACCTTCGCAAGTAAAAACCAAGTTGATATCTAATCGGGTCTACGAGATATTAAGGAGTCCGAGAAAATAAATTTTACCCCTTTTCACCTAATTAGGGATGGAATTTAAAAAAATCTATCCTTAGAGGGTGCCTACGTCATAAAAACAAAGTACCTTCCAAATTTTACGTTCCTAAGTTAAACTGTTTCAGCTGGGTGGTGATGAGTCAGTCAGAACTTCTTCTTTTATAAATATAATAATTAATAAATAAATAAAATGTACATAGATGATTTTGGAGTTGTTGGGTGCATCAGAAAAGCCGGAGGGGCTGGTAAATAGGAAAACGAGAAAGTTGGTGCAGTTGAGTGGATTGGAAACGGCAGCTAATATATATGTATTTTACTTTCTTATAGCTTTCTCAGTTCCGTCAGTTGTGCTTGTTATGTTTACAGTCAATGCTTTTCCGACAGAATTCAAGCTGTAGCTCTCTTCTGTTTGCGCATGCGCATTGGAAACTTCAATATTCTACCTAGGAGTAGGTTGCTGCGATAAAGAACATTTAGATCGACCCTCTCGATGAAGCTCATAGCACAGCTGAGACTACTTAACATGTGTAACCGTTATCCGACATCTTGTGCAATAGACAAGAAAATATGGGATACCTGTAACAATTCTTCTAGCTTTCTTGTTGTACTAGGTTATTCGCTGTATACAAAAGGGCAAAGATCGTTCAAAAGGATGAAAATAGTAAATTGTTTCTATTATGTCATGTACAAATTATTTAGTTAAATTAAATTATAAGAACTGCCGTAAAATATTTAAAATCGATAAGGATAAATAAAATAAATGTAAAATTTATACTGTAAGGTACTGTAAGAATAATCATAAATCCTCTAATACTTATAAATCCTTTCCCCTATCCTAATCTGTGATTGATAAAAACTTGTTTATAGATGTAATTGAACCATTAGAACATATTTGGGAGTTCGCAAAAATTCCAGTGACAATTCGATACAAAAAGATATAAGTATATGCTGAATTAACAATGAAAATAGTGTCTTACATACAAAAATATGTAATAAAGAATATAGAACACATAATTATATTTTTCTTTCATTTCGAAATATCGAGTGTTACATTAATTAATAATTATCCTCATTGTCAGTTTCGAAAAAGAATCATATAAAATCGTTTAAGCAATATTTTAACCGCGATTATCCAACTCGCGAGGTGAGAATTAAATTTTTAAGAGAAATCCATAATTACGATGTTCGAAACGGTTACAAATCGGTGATACATCGCTATTTGTTATTATATTTATCGCGGCTTTGTATGAATCACTCATCTGTCATATAAACACACTTTATTCTCCATCTTCTTAATATTATTTCACAATCATTTTTAAGAATTGAATAAATAACGTTAATAATTAATTCCTATTTTAAGAACATCATTAACTACCGGTATCCACAAATTTTTTTAGCATGTCTGGATACACAAAACCTAACATGATTACCCACTTCAGAGAGACACAATTTTTGTCACGCCGCGTTCGACGCGTGTCCCGTTAGTCAGTTAACATATCTTGCACTACCAGCAGGAACAAAGTATGTATAAGCCCATTTACGCTAAAAGCTGACCTGCATATGCAATGACTACCTTCACTCTACCATGTTAATTTGCTTTCATGCGGATGACAACATACTGAAACAGGCTTATGATCATTTGTGGCACCCCTTCCTACAGCTAGACCCGAGTAATTGTTTTCCGTATCACACTCAATTTTTTGCACGTGACTTTCATACTTATTGTCACTAATATATAAGATTCTTATATGATACAGTTGAACCACCAATATCCGAATTAATAGGGAGAGGAGCAGTCACTTTCCTCATGGTGTTTGTTCTATATTTCAGGAAGAATGATACAAGTGATAGTATCAAAAATGAAAAATATTGTAAATGTGCTATCATAGATCTTTTAAATTTGTATGTTGCTGCTAATTTTACGGTACTCTCGCCATTCTCTAGTATCTAAAGAATCTCCTGTCTCGTTTCAATAGTTAATGTGCGCTACACATTCAATGCCAATTTCATCCTAAAGTAATGTAAACAGTGTTGATTCTGATAGTTACAGAAGGATAAGAGTACTATAAATGTATCTAAGCATAGAAGAAAATACTAGATAGATATTTGTTTAACCTAGACTTTATTATTTTATTAAAATTCTAATCACCCCCATGCTTAATGCCCCTAGATAATTCAAACGGCCCCCAGGAAGGTGATAGCGCCCACTTTGAGAAACACTGATCTAAACCATACATGGATAAAAAGTCAATCTTATGCAATGGCCTTAAGTAGACGGCAACAACTCATTTCTTACTGTTTCGCAGATTTCAAGTAAAATGTGTTAAAGCCAACAGCAAGCTGTTTTCAGTGTAAACGGAAAAACCTTTCGTGCCACGCGCAACAGGATGTAAAGCAGAATACGGGAGTTGACCCGAACTACTTTTTTCTGCTTCCGTTTTGGCGCGAGTTCAAGGAAGCTCGCGGAATAGTCCTCCCTCGTTTTCAGTTCGCGCCTTCCAGCGACCGAAGAGCGCGTCACATGCAACAATGTCGTCAGACAGAGTGTAACTTGGTTCGAGCGAGCTTATCGTCTCCAAAATAGATGGTCCTCTCCTGAATTTATTAATAGATGAGCGGACGTCCCGAAATCTGCCGTTGCACCGCTATTATTGTGCCATGATGGCCCCGTTTCGCCATTTCGTAGATGCTTATGCACTCGGGCGCAGTCGAAATGTAGAGTTTCAGCTTGCACGCACATATCGCAAAATCAAACGTCTCATGCAACTCTGTTCACTTTTTTTATTTTTACCAAACTCCTTGCTAATATACAGGTGGACTATGTACGTGTGCACCGTAGAATCGCCATTATTGCAATTTAACAGGGAGACATGATTGTTGGAATAAGGGAGTTTTGGGGTAATATACTTGCTACATTAATCTGTCGCAGAGTTGGGCATTATTTAAATAATTTTTTTTTGGTATTCTCGAATAACTTCATTTTATTCGAAATTTTTATTCAAAGATTATTCTATAAAACTTTTTCCGAATAATGCCCAACTCTGGTCTGACGTTGACAATTTAAAACAATTTAAATATGAGCAGTAAAAGCGTATAAAATAATTGAGGGCATTTTGAATTATTAAATTGTCACGCAGCTATCCGAACTTTATTTCGGCAAGTCAACTCGCCCTCCTTAGTTACCAAGTTAACCAAAGCCAGGCCCTTCCACCATCGACCCTTTGGCCCCTAATCTCGAATAGAAACTAATTATTAAATTTTCACGCAGCATTAACTCGCTTTATCTAAAAGTGACTAGTCTTCCACAGTTACCAAATTAACCAAAGTAAGGCCCTTCCACCCATCGACCCATTGTCCACTAGTCACGAAGTTGATTGGAGAAATTACAAACTAATTATTAAATTTTCACGCAGCATTAACTCGCTTTATCCAATACAGACGTGCCCTCGAGTGACTAATTTTCCTCAGTTACAAAGTAAGGCCCTTCCACCCATTGACCCTTTGTTCACCAATCTCGACGCGACGAAGAAGGTCGAAGGGACTACCAACTGTTCATTAAATTTTCACGAGGCATTAACTGGTTTCGTGCAAGACATTTCGGTAGTTGGTGTATTTTCAACTGGCTCAACTCGTCCTTCCCAGTTAACGGGATAATAACACCTCTGAACGAAAGTGAGGCCCTTCCACGTGTTGGACCTTTGTCCACTCGTTTCGCCATCGCGAAGCGGACCGAGGAGACCACCAGGAAGGGACGAGGAGCCGGAATGTTGGCGCGAGGTTCGGACATCAACCTCGGGCAGACAGCCCGCTTTTACACGAGCGGCCAATCCATCGACCATTTGCGGACCGTAATTCGTGATCGTGTACAGCGCCGCGCAAGTATGGTGTTCCGAAAGGTTATCACACTTTCAGCACGATTCCCTCCCACGCCATTATCTTTCAGGCTATACATGTACTTACATGTATGGATACGACTCGTAAGAAACCAATAGCCGTCGCGGAAACTACAGATGTTGTATATAATATATTATACAGGGCGGGGCAGTTGAAATGATCACATTCATCCACGTCAATATTATCTGTTCACAGAAATGGGTCGAAGTCGCATGGTTTACTCTGACCCGGACCATGATAATCTATGGTGGTTGCATCAGGGTTGCCAACTTTTACTTTACGGCCAAATGTGATAAAAAATATAGTACATTATGGAAAAATATAATACTTTACAGAGGAAAGTGGTACAAAATCAAACTACATTAAAAAATCTTATTTTTAAACGTATATTTTTTTGTGCATTTTCCATTGTTAATTAATTTATTGTCTTTAACAAATATGTCAAAGGTTTGATTGCACTGAAACTACAAGTTAATATATATGACGAGGTCGTTTCTTGTGAGAGATAGACTGGCACCGTTTCTCTCTTCTCACCATTTCATATTCATTATTGAAAAACTCTTCTCTGTTAAAGTTTAAATTCGCAAATTAAAGTTTTGATATAGCCATAGAATAAAAAAATTAGTAAACTTGTGAAATTTTATCGATATATTGGAAATATAGTATTTTTACATACTAGATATCTTTATCTAACAGTATATAGTACGATACTATAAATTATAGTACGGTTGGCAATCCTAGGTTGCTTTCAGGAAGAATGTGCACTTGCATTTTGTTATAAGAAGAATACATGTGACCATTTAAAAATCAAAATTCGCGAGAATGTCTTTAGATAGGAAGATTTTGTTTTATGCATTTTTTGTTCGTTTTAAAACCATGTAATGGTCACAATTTATGGAATTTATCACGGGCTTAGTGCAGATATATTGTATGTCCACTTTTAGCGGTTTTGAGAAAAACACATTTAGACATGCAATGGTACGTAAGATTCGGGGACATATAATGAAGAACAATATTATTTTTGACAAATTTATGAAGTAGATATAAATGTGATTTTTATACAGCATAAAGAAACAGTCAAGAACTATTTATTGCATATAAAAACTCGCATTCCACAAAAGGTGGACATAGAATATTTGTGCACTAGGCCATCGATATTATAATACTAAGACACGTAGATGCACAGATCACTGGACGGCGAAAGAATGTACCATAGAAGGAATGATAACAGATGATACGTAATGGAGAAAACAGGAATGAAAGGAATAACTGTAGTTTTGTGTTAGTCTTTTGGTATCGTTGGCTTTAAGAGGCTAAAAAAGACCTTTCACTTTGAATTTTACTTCCATTCTTTTTTGAATAATCAGCTTCTGCTGATCCAATTTGTGTTCATTTAATTGTACATTCATTGAGATGTTATCAAGCAAAATTTAGTTAGAATTTTTTTAATATTATCTGTCAGTGGTTTGTTATGGTCGCTGGCTACATAGCTAAAAGTTTAAACTTTTATTTCTAAATAAAATGACCACCGTTGAAATAAAAAGTATCGTCTCGTATCTTCCGTTAGTTTCCCAATTAAAAATAAGGAATGAAAGCATTTATTCATACTAATGCATTCATTAGTACACCTATATTTTCTTATTCCATAATTACCAAACAGGACATTGCCATTTGTCACAGGCTTATCGAACCGATAAATGAATGCACACAAACAGACACGCCTACCTTTGCAGAATCTGACGCGATACTACAGCCGTTCGAACAAAAGCACGGATTGCATCCTCAAACAGCTAACATTTGTTGCGTTCGCGATAAAACGAGCACAGTGTAGCATCGCCTATACTATCGCCTGACTAGCATCTTGCAACCTATCGGTAAAGAATATCAAACACCTTGCTCTCGTCGCTAAAACAAAACGATCCCAGCCATTCGCGAAAGCAAGGTCGGTTTGTAATTAACCGTATCTTGCGCAAGAGAGCCGATAAGCCAAAGTCGACGAGCTAATTTCACGTTGCTGCACCGTTACAAAAAAGGAAGCCAGCGGCATTGCCGAGCACACCTATTCTGCTGATACTCGACCTGAGTACTCGATAGAATAGGATCAGCAAATGCTCGGCGATGGGACAAAAAAATTCGAGGACGAGGAAACTGAGATGAAGGATAGGCCCCCAGTTAGTGGAATGGAGCTGGTAGCGAAAGCTTGGACAGACAATGCATCGGATTTTGGTAATGACAGCAAGAGATGCCTCAAAGGATAATATTACATCTGTAGAATGATTACTGACCCGAGAGTAAGCAGCGATTTCTACACGCCACTGGAAAGTTCTCATCGAAGCAAATCGATTGATATCATTTTTAACTTTGAAGTCGAATGGGATCACCTCAAGGAACTCCCTCAAAGTTCTAAGTTCCGCGGTTTTGAACATAAGCGCCCGGTAGTAAAATCCCAAATACATACAACGACAATACACGCAACACCTGTCCTAAGACTTTTAATCGGGGGTGCATGTGCAAAATTTGAGCCAAATCGGTGATCCGAGCTTCTTGTACTCTCCTTGTGAGACCTGCTCAGGTGACACGTAAAGCGATATCTCTGAGAGTACAAACCACCAAATATGTTCCCCGTCACCTGTTAGAAAACTGCACTTATTTGGTCAGATTCCTGCACACCCCAGGACCTGAAAGTATACACATACTAATTTTCAGAATGTATGCTGAATACATCCCCAGGGTCCTGAGGGAAGACACTCAAGGGCGCAACCCTTGATTCTGGCCCATGCTGCTTTTACGACATGGCGCGATACTAATGTCCAGAACGTATGTTGAATACGTCCCTGGGGTGTTGACTTGAGGGAAGACACTCAAGGGTGCTATCGACTTTACCCCTTGCTACCTTAATGTCACTATGGCTGTGCAGCACTCTCAGACTTTGCGCTAAACTGACCAGTGGTAAATTAGAACGGAGGGGCTCTGGGTGTACAAGTTCCGGGCAAAGTGTTGCGTATGGATAATCCATGTTAACTATAATAAAACGTTAAGTGCATAGAACGCATTACCCAAAATTTTGTGAGAAAGTCGAGTTCAAAGTTTTATCTGAAACCGATTTCAATAACCAATCGCACAAATAACTAAAAATTCGTATAAATGTGTAGCTATGTCTGCAATCACTGCATAAATTGCGATTGAGGGCTTGAGAAATTACAATTTCCCAAACTTTATGACCCGCAAGTGAGATCTTTGTTGAGTCACTGAGAGCAAAAACGGACAAACCCATATTTTTGCAAAATTGAGTTAACAGAAATAATGTATTCCTATAGGCTGTACTAATCATATAAAATAGGAGAAATTAATTTTCTTTCAATGTGGGTTAGTCCGTTTTTGCTCTTAATGTCTCAGTTCCCCTCTCCATTATCCTTTTTGTTAATTATTTTGCAGTGTTTAATTTATGACCACACTTTGTTTATACCAACAACAGTATCTATACCGAGTTATCCACTATTCAACAAAGGAACGCACTCGACCAGCACGACGGCGGACGATGGAGCGATGGAAGGATAGAAAGCGTGGAAAATATTTGGGAAACGCGAGGAATGGAATGTGAAGCAATGCTGCGTTTCCAAAGGAGTCGGTGTATTAGTTCGGGCCCCTTCCTTTCTCACCTTGACCAGGCATCTCGACTCGGCTGGTCGAGCTAACGGAACCATCTCGGGACGTTTTGTCCATCTTTCTTTCGTCGAACCAGCCGCCTCTCAACTTGGGCTCTCAGGTATGCCGAAACAGCTGACCGACAACTGGTGCTCGGCCTCTCCCTCAGCAGACACGTATACACTTCAGCCAGGTCGTGGTGCTGGCCTTAACATTGAGCTGGCAAAATTGGGGGCCATTCAGCACCGTTTCGAAGGGGACTCCGCGAACTTCCATAAATTACAATCATTCTTCGCGTTTGAACTTTAGGTCGGTTGGAACTTTGCATCGGAATCACTCTCGTTTCAGGGTCTCGATATTCCTGTTGGAATTCTTGGGACAGTAAATGGCAGGGACACCTTTTGGATAGTGGAAAAGATTCTTTCAAATCTTGTCATTCATTGGTTGAACTGTCGTTTACGTGGCTTTAGGAATTTTCTTACTGCTATTGGTGATCACAGTGTATCTTTATCAGTCATAAATGTCTCAGTGATTGAATTTCAGGCTTTGTATAATATTATTGAATGCATGCAGAACGTGGACCCGAAATTTTGTGTTTTTCTTTTTGTACTGATTCTCTTTTTGTGCATGATTTCAGAGAAGCGTATAATGTAAGAATGATTAACAATAAAGTAATATAAACGTATTCTGCTTGAATAGAGCCACTTTTCCCAAAATATATCGATGTAGGTATATTCATCATTGAATTTCCATGTACCTACTGCATACAAAATACGAAATAACAATAAAAGATTTGAAGACGGAACCGATTCTTAAAATCGATTTTCTAAACAAACTTAATTCCACATTTTCGCACTCCTTTTTCATCAAACCAGGAATCTCACCCTACCCTTCACAGATACAATGCAATTTCATTAACAGCACAAGTTACAGATTTCCAAAAAGGTCCAGGTTCCTATTACCAAAGAGTGCGTTAATACCAATTATGCCATGTTACAAAGCACTCTGCAAAGAATTGCAGATTTTATTCGTTGCAACTTGGATGAGGATAATCCCCAAAGAAAGGCTGCTTATGTAACGTCTGTCCAACCTTGGTGATTAATGGGTCAACGGTGTACGGTAAAGGCGTGTATGTACTGCAAAACCTGCAACTTCTGTTATATACTTACTCCGCGGAGTTCCATCGAACGCGGTTACGATAAATATTCGGGCAGATCCAGTCAGACTTCCGCATTCTCTTTGAGCCCAGCCCCGACCGCAGGATTCAAAGGATGCGTGGTCTGTGCGATACACGGAATCGTTATTAAAACGAGCACCGCCTGGTATCGCGTTCCTTATCGCCGCCAGGTAACGCCAGCTATCAACTTATTATCCCGTATCGCACTTTCCATGTTCGCGGATGTTAATGTGCCATGGACTAATCCTATTGGTAATTTGAGAAGTTTGGATGGAAATTAAAGTGTCGATTATACACGCCATACGCATTTGTGGCACGACTGCTTATCATATTATCTAATTATAGAATTTCGTGCGCCAACAGTTGAACGTTGTTGAAAACTTTTGATATCTTCGTAAGTACTGGATTAGGGTTGGAACGAATATTCAAATAATCTAAGTATTTGAATGAAATAAGTATTCGAATAACCTAAGTATTCGAATAACCTAAGTATTCAAATAACCTAAGTATTCGAATAATCTAAGTATTCGAATATCAGAGAATTCAAATAATTTCTTCGAATATTTGAATACTCCTAATTCTTCGAATATTCGAAGAAATTATTCAAATTTTTCAAATATTTACAACTCTAACTGGAAGCACGAACTAGGTGCTTCTACGTAGGTCAACCATAATAACCTTCGTTTGAAGTAGTTCGAAACAGTCTTCGTATTGATTGCATGATTAAATGGCTGGAGATTTGAATTTAATTCTGATTATAGTGTAGTTTTGTGTGGTTTAGGGGGCTTATGTGTAGTTTGGAGTTGTTCAGATATTTACTGAAAATGAGATTATGTTACAAGAAATAATCCTAGTAAGCAAGAGCCTTTATTGTTGGCTTTACATATTTGCAATAAAATGCTGTGAGCAAGGATAACCGAGCGAGTTGCAACTATTGATCGTATACATTATAACTTCACCAACCATATGTTTAATTCTTGTGTTTATTTAACGTTACGCAATGTTCTGTATTCTACTGAATGAATGGGGTCGTCCCAGGCAACTTCTAGGAATCTGATGATTCAATTCAACAATGAAAGTCATGGGTGGCGTTTCTTTCATGTTATCCTTGTAAATAGCATTCGCATACGCTTAATATGCAGCGGACAGATTGAATAGAATGTATGTAACGACTATCCTATAAAACAATAAGTGGTTGTACATTCTGTCCCCGTTTTATCCACTTTGCTAACAGCCCTGTTCTTATGTTAAGTAGCAGCAAAGAAATTGAATTGAATGACTAGTATTGCTTTCTTATGTCCATGCGGCTTTCTAACGTCACTAAATTCTATTCCTACTTTTACGTGGATACTGATTCGGCATAACAATTCGATCTAGAATTGAGGACCATACAACAAGAAGGGTGCAGCTCCATGTTTCACAGTCTTTCAGTTATCGCGTGTAATGTAAGTAGGTACTAAAAACAATCTACATTTGTTTCGTGCTTGTTTAATGCAAATACGATAACAAATGAGCGATTTTTTGCTAATATTAATTCTGCACCCATTACCCTACTGCAATTCAGGGCCAGCTCTAGATTTGAAAAAACTTATTAATGCAATAACTATTACTTATTGTGTGAAAATATATTTTGTTTAAGTAGTGTTCTCTTTTCAATGTTAAGTCAACGCAACAATTTTATAAACAGTTTTCTCTAATTTACTCGAAGTTGGTAACGATGGAGCTGCACCCCCCTTGCAATTTGTCGGGGGAAATAGGTAATAACATTGCAGAGACACGATTTCGAATAATTGACAGCACAATTTCAAATTTTCTTTCAAGTTTACAATATTTATAGAATGTACGATAATATAAATTGCAACGAAATTTCATCGCCGTAAATGAAACGATTTTTAACATATTAAATGTTAATCTTTGCGCTGAGCTTTACATTTAAGATTCATCTCAATATAATATACTATCTTGAGGGTGACGGTGTAAACTACTAACTAGTTAACCGAATGGAAAGTTGAGCTTCTGTGTTCCCCACCTCAGAGTAGCTTAACGAAACTGATTCCACGAGTTTCCCTTACGAAATACACATCTCAGAAAGATGCATCTTTCAGAGATAATACAAATTTGAAAACAAAATTGACAACCAATAAGCAGTTTACAACAGTGCATTCTATATTGATATAAAAGCAGAAAGAAGTCGTGTCACGAAGTTGGCGCTCACTTCTAATTTCCCTGATTTGTTATTAACATTTTGGATTTATTCGCTTCTCAAATCAGGCAAACTTTTTCTTCCCTAAACCATTTCTATTATTTCCCTCGAGGAGACAAGAAAGGATACAACAAATTCTTACCCAAGCGCTGAACGCGACGAACAACATTCACAATTCGAAACTAAAGGCACAATGGTGTAAGCAACACACCTACGCACGCGTGACTCTCATTCCACGTGTCTTCTTTCGGTTTCTCGAAACGATTGCTGAATCATTCACGGGCGATCGGAGCTAAAAACCAAATATACGCGTTTCGTACCCACGAGAACACGATCGTGTGCAGCAAGAAATTAAATGGAAATTGGAGTGACGTACGAGCGTGTCCAGAATATAAACGGTCTCGACAATGATTGACCAGCTATTGGACAGTGAACAACACTGTAAAGATGGAATGGCTTATTATTTTAATATATAAAGCAGAAAGTTTATAGATATGATTGTGTGTTTGTCTGTCGACTAAAAACTTTCGAACGCTACACTCTGGGACCATGAAATGTGCCTTAGCTCATTATGCCTGGCTAATCCAGATGAATGTGACTATTTTCACACACAAAAAATTATAAATTCACAATCTAAATTCCGAGCGGTGTCAGATAGTAAAGCTAATATACGTATAAGTGTACTGACTATGAGCAGTAGTGAAGTCACCAATGCACCAAACAGAAAATGGGAAAGTGGGCATAGTAAAGAGCAATTAAAAACATTTAAAGAGCGCAAATTATGCGGGAATAGTGATGACTAGATTCGAGGTTTGGGAGGTGATCTAGTATCGAGGTATCAATATTGAATGGTTGGGAAGCAAAGACCTCCCATGAACTCATTTCTCTCCCACCGCCTCCACTTAACTCCACCTACAAACCTCACTATCGCTTAGTATACGATTAACCTGTCAACTACATCGTTTCTTCACCACAGACGTGTTTAGTCTATTTGAAATTGTGATTACAGACGAATCAACCTATTTCAATACATTATTTACACCTTTTCGAAGTATGAAATTTCAATTTTCGGGGCGAAACAGGTTAATGGTTGATTGATTCATTTTTCCTCCCGAGCACAAATAAGAAATCCACAGCCACCACTCTAGTAATTGGGCGTGGGCACGCAGGGGTAGTGATTAAGGACCTTGCAACAACATGGGTAAAACTCCATTTTTTTACAGTTTTTGAGTTATGACGTGTAATATACATTAATATAAATTTTACATCGTTTGGTACACGTTTAATAATAAATGTGCGGTTTGTTGCAAATTTTGTACCTGCACTCATTACTGTTTTGTGTAATATTTTTCTTTTGGGCAGCTCCAGCTAAAAAAAATTCGCCAAAAATAGAAATATAAAGCTATCAACTCAATAACTATGTACTCCTTATTGTGTGAAAATATACATTTTCAATTTTTCAAATTAGTACTTTCTTTTTAATGTTAAGTCAAAGCAATAATTTTATAAACAGCTTTTTCCAATTTACTCGAAGTTGATAAATATGGAGCTGCACCCCTCCTGCTGCAAGGTCTTCAATTTACCCCCAAAATTTACAAACCCAGTGGTCTGTGTCGACAGACACATTCTACTGAAACTACTGGAAGGTATGGTTCTGTGAAGACAATGTACTGCAGTGACTCTGTGGGCGTAAGTACCTGTATCAGTGTTGGTGTATCCGCATTTCTCTATGCACTTGGCCTATTCTTATGCAATTTCTAATGATCCACGAAGAAGTGAATCACATTTAAGGGTTCAGGCGCCTTAAACGATGCTTATTAAGCACGTGGTATTTTAAACATATATACAAGGTGTTTGGTAAAATGGTGATACAATGGGGTCAGAAGGGGTCTCATGAGAAGGCGAGCCAAGAACATAAGGTACATTTTATCGATTCGTCGCGTAATTTTGCCTTTTCTTAATAATTTTACTGATTTCTCTTTCTGTTAATTGTTATACGTTTAAATTTAAGAATAACATTACCAATACTAAAATACTATAATGCCCATTTTATACTATATTATAAATTAATCTTGCAATGTAAAATAACATATCTCTTCGAAATAGTAATAATGTTAAATATGAATGAAAATGTGTAATGGTGCTATAGGAAAATTGTTGTGTATCATAAATAGTACTTTGGTTATTAAGAAAAGAAGAGAAATTTCTATATCCTTCAGTGTAAAATATTTAGGATATTATAATTATGACATTTTTCAGATTTATGTGCATGGTAAAGAACCTACTGGGAGCGCACACAATTAACTCCACGTGTATACGCCAACGCATATGCTAATTGATAATATATTAGATGGCCTCCGTATTAGGCATGATGGAATCATTGGCAACTTGCGACACCATCGTGCAAGATGACCTTATTTGGGATTCAAATTGTGGAAGAATATGCTTCTACCTGTCTTAGATTATTTTTTACTTCGTTTCGTGCTTGACACCGTTATCAACGGTTCATGTCCAAAGAATTATTTAAAAAAAATATTGTTAACAACAAAAAAAAAGGAACCTGGTAGAATCATCCTGTATTTTTGTTACACGTACCTAAACTTTCTTTTTTGTGCGTTTTCATAACTAAAAACGATGAAGAAGCTGACGCATATTGGCGGACGTACCTCTTAAATTATTTATAAACCTTTCTGGAAAATCAAAATGTCGTTTAGAAACGAAGAGTAGCGCAATAAATGTGGAGGACCTAATTATTTACATATTTAATTAGTCAAGTATTGACTAGGTTTAAATATATCTCCGTAAATTTTGATTCCAAAAAATTGAACAGTAACAATTTTTCCCGCAGATACTTTAAACCTCGTCATACCGAGTACTGCGACCCAGTAATTGCATTTAACCGTTATTGGTCCACGAAACAAGTGCCAGCGACGTGACCCATTAAGAGTGAATACACATTAATTTAAAAGTTTGATGAACGGTGCAAAACTGATTTTGCACGAACTGCATTTCGCGCGTGAGATTTTCATAGGCTAGCAGTGGAGTTGGCGCGTGAAACAGGTGGATAACGTTCTAAGCGAATGGTGTAACAAAAATTATGCAATATCATGTTTAGTAATGAATAAAACTGCAGCGTGACTCATACTTCCGAGGACAGTAGCGTATAGTACGTGTTGATATTTGTATCGCACGAATCTTTGTACGTTTTTATTTCGAAGAATAATGATAAAGGCGTGTAATAATCAAGCTTCTTTCGAACAGTGAGTTCGTCAACATTGAAAGTGTGAGTATGAATGGTGATACCAGCGAAACAATGCCAATTGTTGCGTCGTGGTAACATGTATTCTTGTCCTTGACAGTAAATAGTCTGTCGCTGATAAAAGATAAGAGGCAAATAAGCATTACCATCGAAAATCCAGTCAGAATTATTCGTTGCAACGTAATGAGGTGTATAAGAAGATTTTCTGATGGTCTACACTAAATTATATTCAAAAATGGTTAGAGATATTTGAAAAATGATTGGCCTTTGTTGACGGGAAAGGAGCCAATGACCTTGAAAGTAATGTATTGTCAATATATTGATTATAATATTGTTTATTTTAGTGGTTAATTTTACATGTACGGGTATATTTGATTCACCCGTGCAATATTGTAGTACAATGAATGTGCAATGATTTTGAAAATAAATTGTGTCCTTGAACTTATAATTCGTAGCTTCTAAGGTGAAGAGCATAATTTCTAATCTAGCGAGGAAAAATTTTATGAAAATGATGTGAAATAAGCGATGCAGGAAAACATAAAACCGAAAGTTATCAAAGTGTAATAAAACTATTTTTCGGACTCTACGTTTCACTGTATAAACGGGTAAAATAAAGGAATTTTTTCCCTAGGTGTAATATATTATAGAATCTGTAATAAATATTTTTTAATTGGTTCCGAAATGACATGATGTAAGTTAATTTCAAAATATGAAATTCTTTCCTCGAATAAATTATACACGAATTTGTAACAACAACAACGGTATCGCGTTAATTTGATCAAACATTATCCTTATCATACAGAGAAGGCTAATCCAATTAGTACATTTTATTAGAATGCTGCAACATACTGAACAACAAATTGAGCCACGGCGAAACAGAGTAAATATTATGAAATTCTATATTCTCACACGGTGATACGCAAGGTTGTTTAAAAACGAGAAATGTATATATGATTCACTGTAAATGAGATTCCACCTTAACCATGATAAGAATATAGGTACTAAAACCAACTAACCATTAAAAAGAACATGCACTCGAAGATTACACGTCGATAATTCAATTTGCAAAAATGCAAAATATGCGATAATGCTAAAGAAAAAAACACTGTATGAACATGTAAATAAACACTAAAAACGTCAATTCTATTTTTCAAAATTCTTTTCTCTTCCCTCAGCTCATCATTTTAATATATAATTTAAGAAAACCTAAACTAAAGTATGAATACCTAGTGATTGTGAAGAGGCATTTGATAAAATATTTGTTGTGATATTTCTGGTCCAAAATCAACATAGACTAATTGATGACGTTTTAAAATTCACTACTAATCTCAGAAGAATGGTCTGAAACATAGCACATCAAAATATAACAATTATGATCTGAAATATGAAATATGGCGTGTTTTCTCCTGCGTGAGGCCCCATGGAGCTCTATATGGCTCCGAATCTCTCCTTTAAACAGTAGTTACTTCACTTTTTACCTCAAGTAAAACTATAAAACAAATAGCGAATTTCTTTTTTCATTTTTTACACGTCTTCTAGATGAAATTCTGTCCACCTCCGGCCTGGATGAACGTGAAATGCTCAGCAAAGTTTGATTAAATGTTCGAAGAACGCGCAGCGCGTACGCTTTAGGTTCTCTGCGTGGTAAGTCGAGGCTCTTGATGAACCCCATTGTCGCGAGTGCATACTAATCGGGCAAAATTGTCGTGACGACATGGCGGTGATAATGGGGCGGTAACCGCAGCGAAGGTCAACACAATTATCGATTTATCCATGCGATAAATTATCCACACCTCTATCTCTCCGCAAATACGTCTACTTTACAGTTCTTTTGACGAAACGCGATACTCTGCCCGTATCCTCGCTCCTTCGAGCACTCCGCAATCCATCACGCGTCACTTTACAAACACGATACGGCTATGCATCTTTCCGCTTATGCGGTGATATTGTACTAATTGTAAGATAATAGTGTTTTGACAGTTTGAGCGGCGCAAAGTTCGATGAAGTTGTTTCAAGATAGCGCAGTCGCTTTTATGGGGATAGCTCTATGAATATGTTGCAATAAGGATGACCATTAAAATATCTATAGTCTCGAGTAGAGCTTCGTGTGAGTAGCAATGCATGGGCGAGGTTTTCCTGGAGGAACTGAATCGAATTTCGATCTCATTTGGACAATTCTTCATTACGCGTAATTCGAAATATTTCTGAGCTTCGTAGGTCAATTAATTGAGGACCTTGCAAGCATCAATACCGGAGAATTGAATAATAATTATCACACCTCCAAAATAAAACCAAGAATTCGCGTAACGTTACAATTACCCTCACACTTTTGTCAGCAGTTATTAATAAAAGAAATTACATGTACCTACTTAGAACGTAATACCAATAAATTTTTCATTTTCTTTTCAACGACAAACGCGTATCCATTCAGCCCATTATAAACTTGAATTCCTAAGATGAAATGCATCAGGGATTTTCACACGCAACCTCTAACAGCAAGTGAAAGTATAATCATGAGGAAACGATTTTTTTCACCGTAACAGTGCATCAGATATACTTGCAGGCACGTATTATATCGTATACATAATTTATGACCACATTAATTCATGCCTATAAAACAATTTTTCTCTGTGTTTCATGCACTTTCGTTTCTCGTTCTGCACATCTCTGGTATCGCTGGTCGGTCATTCCATTTTTCTTTTTACTCCACCATGTATCTTTTCATTCGATATTAAAGGTACCCCAATACTTTTTTATAGTGAATGAAAGATGCGTCGATTAATACATTAAGAAGTACACACACTCGATCTAGGGATCAAGAAGCAAAAGCAAGGTAACAGTTTTCACAATTAGTTCCCCTTCGTTTAGGTATGTGAACAAACTTATGGATAATTGTATCTATATGGTTGCATTTAAAACATTTTGTGTAACACCATTTTTGCTGAATTTTCCGTCACCCCGCGTGTATCATCGACGACCCACGCCAGCACATTTATTAGATGCGCTCGGCCCGAATGAAAAATTCATCCATCGTGGTCCACCGGTGCAGTGGTACGAAAAAAGCGAAATGAGCCTTCGTATCTTCTCTACGTTTTTACAACAACAAAAGAAACTCCTATTAACATCCGATTATGCCTCCCTCGAAATCACTCAACCCTTGTCTAAAACATTTTTCGGTATCGTCACTACTCGAAGATATTCGCGTGGACCGATTTAAATTGGACACCTTGTATGTATACTTTGAACCGTATCCTTTAGCTTTAGAGTACCGAGCTACGGTACAAGTGCGACCTGGTTCCCTTAATTGGATGCAATTAAATTTACCATCTGATGAATACGCGAATTAGTTTTGTTCATCGAGCCGAGCTGATAAATAGCTGGAGTTGTATTTCCTTAAGCAGCGTTCTTCCGAGTGAAAGGTAGTTCCGAGTTCCAGCGATTCGCAAATTAAATTAACCATGCCCAAGTAATCTCGTAAACCGAACTAATGCGATTGAGCTATAGAGTAAGTGTAAGTCCTAATTACTTTCGAGGAGCTTGGTGAATGTTTTCTGAGTTTTGAATAATATTTTTCCTGCCGTGCCGAGTTCTTCGGCAGCTAGTTTTATTTCTTCGAAAGCGAGACTATATTTTCTACACCTTAAATTAACATTGAAACTAATTTACTCAGCTATTAATGAAATAAATGCTACAAGGCGTGTTACGTTGTATAGTAGTTAGCAGGACCATACTACTTACATGTGACAATCTTGCAGCAAGAGGGATGCAGCTTCATTTTTTACAGTTTTTTGAGTTATGGCGTGCAAAAAATCTACATTGTTTGGTGCAAGTTCGATGCAAATCCGATAACAAATGAGCGATTTGATTCTATTAATATTTCTATTAATATTACATTTTATTAACATTTCATTAATATTTTTAATATAGCATATTTTTTCGCCAAAACTAGAAATGAAAACTTATAAACTCAATAACTACTATTGTGTGCAAAGATACGTTTTTCAATTAGTGTTCTCTTTCTAATGTTAAGTGAAAGCCATATTTTTATAAACAGTTTTTTCTAATGTACTCGAAGTTAGTAAAGAAGGGGCTGCACCCCTCTCGCTGCAAGGTCCTCAATTAGTTCCACCAGTTACACTGATTGGCAGCACTACTATGAACCAAATGTGATACTCACAGCAGTCAATGGTTTGAAAAATAAAAAATAAAACGTAACACGAAGAAACTAATATAAAATTAACTAATGCATCTCAAGGTATGATGTGAAATTACAAAACAGTGAACCATTAATGCTTGCCCTGTCCCGGTGTGCCCCCCCCCCGCCCCCCCCCCCCCCTCGGGCCATTAATGTTAACTGCGTAGCAACGTGAAATGAGAAAATTGTAGGAAGCTGGCCCGTAACGGCGAACGAAAATTGCAATTACATTTATCGCTTAACGAGATCGTAATAGAATGATAAATCCTCCTTCGATCGCGTGACTTCCCCCGTGAAAATGATTAATATATCCGGGCTAACGTGTAGCAGGTAGCAGCGAGCATGTTTAGTAGCAAATACATTGCTCGACGTGAATTAAATTGGCGTCTCAGCGACGTATCAAGATCTTGGGTTTCACGAAGGGTTTAGTTCAACTAGCCCCCCACCTCCAGCTGGTCTATGCACTTTTCTGCCTCGTGTTACTCGACGAGATTTCTAGAGCGCATCCCATTTTATTCGTCTTTACAGCTATGACGTTTATTATTATCCCCTCCCCCTCCCCACTCCTCCTCTCTACCCCGAGCACAGAGTTTCATAGAGTGCTCTAAATGGTCACAGAAATGGAAATATTCGACTCTTCAATGAATAAAAAATTTGTGCTATGAACAGAAAATAAGAGAAATGTGTATATATATGTGTGTGTGTGAACACGTGGAGCTTCGTTAAAGAAATTAAAATAAGGTACGAATTGCGAGGGATTGATAAAAAAAAGTTACTAATGGGTCAATAGTGACCAAAGATATAAATCGCAAGTGACATTTTTAGCAAAGGTACTTGCATGACCTTCAATTCGATATTGGAGTGAAATAAGGGAAGAAATAAAGTGAAACGGCGGAAAATGGAAGTTCAACATCCCTAGAACCTTCAATGCCATTGTGACAGCCAGCAACTTAATAAGATACAGGCTAAGAATAAGTCGATTATTAGGTTTAATTATTATTACTAGTATTAGTGTTATTATATCTGTTACTAAAACCAACTGTATCATACCCAAGGTCTCCAGATCCCAGCCACCGGACTTTTACCTTTATAGGACTTTCCAGAAAAAGTTCATAGAACAGGTATTAACACGCATCGCAGGATAGTGCAAAGTATTAATAACACATTCGTCGACGTGAAATAGAATATACACAAAATTTGAACGGATATAAATTGAATTTTCCAAACTATGTGCATGTGTGTTGACAGAAAGGGCAGTGTTGCCAATTTGGATGTTTTACATCACAAAATGATCTTAAATTTTCTTCTCAACCAGACCCATCTCGTGCTGACGAGGAAGTTGAAGAGAATGATTGTTTGTGTTGTTTAATTTAGATTTATCAAGTAATATTAGTAATATTAGTTTAGAAATATTAGTCTTATTATATATATTTTAATAAACTGTGCTGGAGGATTAGTAATACATAATATAAATTTTTAGATGAATGTCTGGAAAATATAGATACTTTTAGCTGTGTTTTATGTGTTTTTTTTTATGAAAAACTGAAAATTGAGTTGGCAATACTGAGATAGGATCGCCTAAAGTAGAATATTACTCGTAAGTAATTCATAGAACCTACACCGATCGTCTTTAACGATTTGAAGTAAAAAATATTCTATAAAACAAATAAACTGATGAACGAAATATTGGTGTGTATTAAATACGAATTTTTCAGTGGACTAGCTGCCATTTTACTCGGGAAATGATTTAGTTAATAGTCTGAAGAGTTAGACAATCGATTCTCGCCAATACACAATAATTTACCCGAAACAAATTACCGAATGATAACGTCGCAAGCAAAGCGGCGAAACCAGGCAGCGTATTGCTCTCAGTTTTGAAACATTCCCTGAAGCACGAGATATCCGATCACACCTGGTTCACCCTGAGACCGAAACAGGGCACAGATAAATCGGCGTGGCCACGCAATCGCCGTGCGCGGTGCAATGTGGCCAAACACGGAGAAACGCAACGCTCTAAACTCTAAAGAGACAAGCTTCAAAATGAACAGTGCTTTAACTAATAGGGTCAATTTTTATCAAGCACCTATTTCCCTACTGGAAATATACGGGGTGTCCCATAATATGTGGTACCCACTTCAAGAATGAATTCAGAATTTCAATATAATAATTTTGTAGGTATTTGGCTTTTTAGGCGTTATAACAAGTTTTATGTTGCAATGAATAATTGAATAACGTTTATACTCGAATGCAGGGAATATTATATTGATAGGCGTCTGTTCAGCGTTAAACCCACCAGGGATTATAAATTAATATAACAGACAAGAGCTAATAATCCATACGATTTCTGTATAAAGAAGAAAAAGTATGTTTTCTCCAAGACACTCCTGAAAGTACCTACCCAGAAAGCAAGAAGATTGAGCATATTACGCCTGCAGGCATGCATTGAGATGCAGTATGCTCATCTTGAGCATCTGTTGTGCAGATAATCAATTAGAGGTTGACAGAATACAAGACTCACTATGACTAGTAAAGAAGGTCAAATATGACACTTTTATATTATTTTCAAGCGATGAATTCATCTCTGAAGTGAGTTCCAGATATTACAGGACACCCTGTACATTGCATCACTCGAGTATATTTAACATGTTATCGTTGAAACCTCACACGGTTTAATTATTGGGAAAATATTATTCCGTGATTGTTGACTGGGTATTCAGTAGTCGATATCTCGATCGAAGTAAATTAGATACCAAACCCATTAATTAAGTAGCTATGAAAATGTGGCACGCCGTGTGCATTTGTGGACGATGGAATAAATGTTTCTATATAGGACCTAGTGTCCGTGGCAATTGTATCAGAACAATTTTAAATTAGAGAAATGTAGGTCACTATCTTACAATTAGTAAATCTGCACTTCGTAACATTAGAGTGGCAAGAACTCGAGGCGCAACGCTACTTTATCACGTTTCGAGGTGGTGAATCAGGGGAATATGTTACAATGTCAACGCAGCATAATTTTGTTACGGTTCGAAAGGAAAACGAAGCAGCAAGAGTAAAGGAAAGAGAAAGAAAGAAAAATAATCTTTCATTCGATCTGTCTGCCGTCGTTGGTTAAAATGTCCTGTCTAGCATTTCGAAATGATCGAGAAAACTGAAGTTTTACCATTTTCTTTATGTCTTCCTTAATTTTCTCCATTAAATTGAAAAAATCTTGTCATTATTTGGTAACAGCCTAATATAATCTGTTACAATAGGTGTACCGATAGATAATATATTATATTAACGTAGTACTTAATTAAATATTTCAAATAGGATATTTAACCATCCAAAAAACAGTTAAGTTGAATACATTAGACTGTTTTAGATCTCCACGAAGCACGTAGGGTTTTCTAACTTTACTTAAATGGTAAAAGACGTGTGCATCTTCATTTATTAAATTTTCAAATGCTGAAATATTTTTCCAATTTTAAAGATCTTATTTTTTTAATATACCTTAAAAATATTACGAACATGGGTCAAAATAGACTCACGCACGATCGTCTGACAATTATGATCTAAAAGCAGACGCGCCCACGGGGATTAGACCAGAATAAGGAAGAATGATACCGGATAAAAAAATCCCAATACTTTCACATACTTGTCGACTTTTCCTTGCACAACAATCTGGCGCCAACAAAAGGAAGCTACCTCTCGCGAACGTTTTAAGCGCCCGTGCAGATCCGCATACCTGATTGTTACAAGAAATTTAATTAAACCCCAGTGCAACGTGCGAGTACGAGAATTGCGACTCGACAATAGGCCAACCAACACACGGCAATTACGTGTCGGTTTACATGTTGGCTTCCAAAGCGGTCGGGATCGAAAGAATAATAGCCTGGCCAAGACAACTACGCGTCTAAATCCGTACCCCAGCCATCGACCCTATTTGAAATCCGATTTCGAATACGTACATACGTTTGTTGGGATCCGTACAGGTTGTGCCACAACTGGTGGCACGCCTCGAAAGGTGGCGATTTTGAACGAAGAAAAAAACAATCAGAATAATTGAATGAAAGAAAGATTTTTCTTATTTCGTGTCACCTCTACAATCTCCAAAATGGTACTTTAGTATATACACGCGTGTGGGGAAAATATTCGAGCTTAGAACATATCACTCCCCCTTTTTGCATTCCCTATTTTGGAAGAAATTGTGGTTGCTTTTATTGCAGCACTAATTTAGGGCGATCGTAGAATTCATAAAAGCTGCCTTGCAAGGCTACTGTAGAATTTGCTTTATAATATTTCACCGCATAATTTTGCACACTCGCAGATATTTGCGAACACGATGGAAGAAGGATAAGTATAAAATCACTTAATGGCTTATGTAACGGAGCTAATGAACGTGAAATTCGCCGAGCGTCGAGCAGCGAGTAGAAAGAAACTTGTATAAAGCCAGTGTCTTCTGGCAGAACGCGCGAACAATCCTCGTGAAGTGTTAGGGAAAAAACGGGACGCTGATTACCATGAATTAACAGGTTAGCCATTTTCGTTGGTTGAGCACGTGGGTTACAGGTATGCCGACATTAACCTTTTTTCTGGCGACGAGCGAAGTGTCTGGCAGTTTCGCTGAGAATAGCAGGAACTGGGTCGTAACCCAGTTGAAAGAACCGCCGTACGTATACATATAGTTACGGCGCACCGAGTTTCTATCGCTAGACAGACCGTACCGTTTGTTTTCTTCTAAATAACTAACATTCGTTTTCCCCGCTCAGGCGATTCACCTTCTCCGTGCGTTATCCACTATCATTTTACGTGCACTCCCACGGACTGACAACTAGGCGGGCACCGTCTTCGTTTCGTACGCTACTGCAAGAGGTTCCCATGAGAAATTGCAATTTATAACACTCCACGATAAATGGGCGACGATCAGTTTACGGATTTTGTTTGTCGTGTAATTTTAAAGCTACTTTTATTCGAATTTATAAGCTGTTATTGGTAGCTAATTGGAAATCTCCATCGGCGCAACAATAACGGTGATTATCTCGTGGCAACTTGTAATTTAGAAGCGAGTGGGTTAGGTCGTTTAATGCGTGATGGTAGCTACGAGTTGTTCAGTTTGTGGGTGCGAAAATGATATTGTGTGGCTCTCTGTATACTGCTCGCGTGTGTATGTACCTATAGCGAAATTATGTATGGAGGAGAAAAATTTAAAAAATTAAATTTTACAGTCGTATGAATTTTGTAATTTATTCAGAAAGGACTAAAATATTCACTGAACGAACTACAAATAAAAGATCTTAGAAATAAACTAAGTATCGTTATATGCGGTATCGAACATCACTAGGTAAGTATATAGGTCACCACTGAATAATAAATGTATGTTACCTTTTTAAGTAGTATAGGTTTGTCAGACATCATAACTGTTATAAGACGAATTTTAAAAGTTATGGTATAAGAGTTAATATCTTGAAATAAATGTTTTGGTTACGAATAACCATTATAAATGATTTAAAAATTTTGATTACCAGTTATCATCATCGATGACGGAAATTTAATTTCGAGTACCAGTAACCGTTATCGCTAATCCAAATTTTAATTTGGTTACCGCTAACCAATATCGATAACAAATTTTTTCGGATTACATTCGATCATTGTCAATTATTGTTACTAACATTACTGATAATTAGGATTCACTGACAGCATTAACAAAAATTAATCGTTATTAAACCTATATATTTTATTAACCAAAAACCAGTATGAAAATATATGAAACAAAGAATAGGATAAAAGAAATTGTAGTACAATTTACCTGTTAGTTTTTGCTTGTATAGAAGTTTTATAATTAATTTGTTTCATGTTGTCAATAAGTACTAATTATTAGCCCTGTTAATAACAACTGATAATGGTCGAATGTAACGAAAAAAAATTTCGCCGTCGATTATGGTTATCGGTAAAAAAAATTCCGGTCATTTGTATCAGAGTAACATCCATATTAGCAGGTACATAATATAAGCCTGCACTTAGAAAAAGCGTAAGTAAATAATCAAAAGTTAAAATGAAACGACTAAGTAAGTGGTTGTTTAAACTACCAAATGTGCGTAACAATCTACACATTACAATTCTACTTTACTTGTTATTTTAGTAATCTTCCTCTAATTAATCCCAAACTATTTGTCAAATCGGAAAATCTTTTCAGCAAACATCACTCACATTTCAACATAGATACATATCAAAATTACACAGATCGGAAAATGCACATTTCAGTATTCAGACATTGCAATAGTCCATGAATATTGGTAACATCCCAGTACCCATAAAATATTCCAACACTGAATTATTCAAATACACCTAAATCAAATTCAAACCGAATCACAGACGAAACAGGAACAAAACCGCAGATACGCTCGCGAAACGGTTTTCCTCCTTTATACATCATTAAAACCAAGCAAATTAAAATCTACCTCCTACGTACGATATACCTCGAACCGCAACGAAAGGCAAAAACCGTGCGAAAACAATCAATAGATAGACTTTCTACGTTCCAACAGGTACGCACGCGATTCGTCGGGCGGACGCGACCATGCTCGGAAGACAGCTCGCCATACGCAGCAGCAGGTGATCTCGACCTGAATTCGCAATCTAATTGAACGAAACGAGGCGAGCGAATATTACAATGGGTCGGCGATGATTCGTTCCATTTCCGTTTCGTGGCGAATGAACGAAACGCGCCCGTAACCCTTTCTCCCGCGACCACTCTTTTCCAATCCCTGGCTACTCACTCGGTTCCTCCCGTTTCCTCTCCCAGTGCCGTCGCTTCCTGCAGTGGCCGTTGCGTTTCGTATGCGACGGCCGTTGCCGCCGAACGCCGCGCAACGGCACTCGCCGAGTCCTTTTGCCAGTCGTGACTGAGGAAGGCTCCCGTTACGAGAACCGCGCAGGTACAGCAAGGATATCGAGGCGGACCGGTACCACAAGATCCTGTTCTCTCCCGGTAGCTGTATACCGAAGTGCATTTCCGCCTTGCGCATCGAGGTTACGAGACTGTTTTTACGACGCGTCACTGCGACGGGATTCTCAGCAGTGTACACTGTCGTTACTCGAAACGATCTTCCTTATGCAGGGTGGGGTGTGGCAATGAGGTAAACCTATATTAACACTTTGCCGCGGCAACTGTATGTCATACTTTTAGGGATGGACTCAGCACTTAAAACTGTGACGGCCGAATCTTTTGGGGGGAACCTCACCGTCGATCTTCTTCAAATTTCTCGAGTGTTCATCGGTTTTTGGAAAACATCAAAAGAGCATATTGTAAATAGAATAGAGTTCTTGTTTTGACGGTGATAAATGTGAAATGAAGTGGAACTCTTGGGATCATGGGAAGTACCTGATCGAGATCGTGAAACCACGCATTCGTGGCACGGGCCATTGAAGTGTTAATGTGAGAACTAACTAAAATTATTGCTCTCTATTTTCTGTTAAAAATTGCATTTCTTTAAATTTTCAATACGTGAATACGACGATATATGTATTCTAAATATATCGGCATCAGTAATTTTAACTGCTGTGGTGGAAATAGGTATACGTTACTCGTCGATAGTTCTAGTATTCACGGCCTGATCTAGGAGGCACAAGCAGGGCAATTGCCCAGGGCGGCAAAATTGGTAGAAAGGGAAAATTATAATCAATAAAAACCAATAAGAAAGCAAAACTGTTTGAAAAGGCGGAAAAATAGTAAGTAATACATGTTTGCATTCAGTATTGAATTTATAAATTGTTTTTAAATGACCTATATAATTACTATTATACTGGGAAAAGGTGCATACCAATATTAAGGATCATGGTTTTCCCCCTTCTCTTATATTTATTTTGTTTCATTAGTTTGTTTCTAAATTTAAAAAATACGCGCCTACCTCCTACCTATATATTTAATTTTCTTTTGTTATTGTTTTCTATGAATATTAAATTTTTACAAAACAAAACACTGTTGTTACTCAACAAATACCTACAAAAAAATCACTGACTGTCAAAAGTTATATTTTAAAATAATTATTTATAATTATAATGACATATTATTAACTGCAACGACTTTCATCTCGTTTTAAATCGATAGAGTTGGCTTACGATGCACTTTAATTCTACGGCTTGCTTGTTCGGGAAGCCTCATTAAATAAGGCGACAAATCGGCGATGTGAACGTACTGCCAGAGAAAAGAAAAAGAGAAAAAAATGAATCAGATCGATGAGCATATATTAGACATTGCACCTGCTGCTCTTCAGTACGCAGACAACATCGTAGTGTTCAATTCTTGGCACGACTTCAGCGCGTTCCTTCCATCTTTTTTTGCCTGCATGGAAACGCTAGGATTATTTTGCAACGGGGACAGAAAACATATCTTGTCCGCGTTCGCTTGTCAGAGAGAAGATTTTACATGACGTTAAATTCCTTTGTTTTTTCACCTTGGATATTTTGGTGAAACGAATTTACATTAAATCCCAGATTTATGCTCGAAACATGAAACCACATCGCTAGTTGCACATTGACGATCATATAATTTGAGAATTTGAAATAGAATTGCTGATAACTGCGTCGCATGGAATACAATTGGTCAACGTGAAGCTCGCAACTGTCACATATGTATACGCCAGTTCACGATTTCGACCTAATGCTGCACGTGAACCTAAGAAATGAATCTTATTTCATATTCAGCGTTGCCGGAATTGGTCTACCGAAAGATCTTTACTCTATTCGCAAGGTGTAGTCACAAAGCTTTCCAAGAATTCACGAAGTTGAAAATTATAAAAATTATCAACAGTTTGTAAGATAAACATTGACTGAAACACTATCTCCTAACACTAAACCTGATCTCCAATCTCAAAAAAAAAATCAAAACTAACCTAAATACAAAATCACTAAACCCAAGGCAAATACTTATCCCACGCTCTGTACGTTAAAACGAAATCGGGGCCGCAATACAAATTCGACATCCGTCTCGTCAGAGGTTCAGGCTTTAAAAAAGATGGAGTGTAGCGGGATTTTACGAGTGACGGCGGCATGCTCTTCAGGAATTACGTCGCGCTTACGAGGAAAGCTTGGCCGCGAGAAGAGAGCTGAAAACGTTACGTAACGTCAACTCTCCGTTTATTAGTGGTTCACGAGTGCGGCATTACGGTTGTGCGCGGCCCTCGAGGCCCGTCTTCCCATCTTTTTACCCCACCGGAAAGGATGGTGGAATCGGCGTGTTATTAATATCCATACAGTTCAACGTCATCGCGGACACTGTGTATCGCGTTCGCCTGTAACGTTTCTCTGTCGCTGTACAGGATGATCCATTATCGGTGGTACATTCTTGCGAATGACTTAACTTCGCATGGCTGGTATTCGTTTCAGCAACGTGTAGGCTATCCGGCGTTTGGGAACAGCCTATGGTACGATTGGCACATACAGTGCCGGACAAAACTATTGGAACATTCTTTAAAACAGAATAACCTGTTTAAACGTGGTCCACGCGACTCGAGTTTTTTTAAGAAGCTAGAAGGATTAGTTTACTAATTGTAAGTGACGTGATTCATCGTTTTGAAAAAATTGCAATTGGTCGGAATAGCAAAAAAAAATAGTAAAGGTAGTTTTTTCAAATGTTTTATCTGAGCCTGTAATGAAAATTTAATGAAACAATAAATTGTAAACCAGACCTTAGGTCACTAATAACCCATACTAGTGTTTGAGGCGACATTAAATAATAGAAAAAAATATGTTTCGTGATCATAATCCACAGCATATGGCGTGGTACATTGCCTTAACACTTAGATTCTAAGTCTTAGAATGATGTCGGTGTATTTTCACGCTGAAGAACTTGCGCCCTGCACCTTGTAAAAGCATCCTGGAATGTTTACTTTGTAAAGAAACGGCAGAAGGGATCGGAGAAGTTTGATTGACTTAAAGGGGTATTTTTCAAAGTCTGTGTTAAATCAGATTCGCGAAATATCGTAGAAATGGTGTCGAAACGGGCGCCAACCGTGTGAAGTTGGCCCACTCTGCGTCGCGGTTTTGTGTTGCAGCGGCCAGAATCCAATGAGTCTGTTGTACACATGGTGGCGCCGCTATAAGTAACTTGTAAATCATCCGGGCGTCAGAGTAAACATTATTTCGAATGTCGAGACAAGCTGGTTGAAAGAAATATCAGGAGATAAGGACTGGAGCCTCGCTCAAGGGTGTCTAGAATGTCTCAACACTCATTTAGTTTCCCATTAATGCCAATGAAGAACACGCAAGAGCTAAAAATTTAATCACCTATCAGTGCCGCCATTGAATTTCCAAAACGACTTTGCTGTAGCTCTACCGGCGAATATACAGTTGACCCTCGAATAACGCGGGTTCCAACAACGCGGATTCGTTTGTAGTATATTTTTTTCTCGATATACTACAAACGAATCCGCGTTGTTGGAACCCGCGTTGTTCGAGGGCCAACTGTACATATATACAAACGTGAAAGAGTGAGTAAAAATGTAGAACAATAATTTGTTCGGGCTTCTTTAAAAAAAGAAAAGGAAAAACTGGATGATGTGGATCCATATGTAAAGATGAGTTGAAACTGTGAAATGACTTTTAAAACTGGGCTTTCTTTCGGAGAAAATTGATTATAGAAATCTGTCTGCTACCTGTGCACTTGATAAAGAAAACCAACTCTTTCGAAAAGGAAGTCGTATTTTGAAAAAAAAATACATTTTTTACAAGAATTCATTTCATCCGCGGATGTTCCATATTTATTCTTACATTTTGCTAATTCTTAGTTACTTGCACGATTATTTGAAAGATCTTCGAAGTCATTTTCTTAAAAAATAAAGTCCCACATCAAAAGGCGTTATTCTATCATTTTGTATAGATTCTTTCGTAAAGGATCCACTCTTTTACGGTTGCACCACTAATAACGTATCACCCTTATAACGTGCGCTTCATGATGTAAGAAGAAAACACTGTCCCCTTGCCGACGCCGTGCGTTTGGCTCTAAACGCGGCAAGAAGAAGAAGAAAATGGAGAAGAAGAGAAAATGGAGAACACGAAAAAAGGAAGATGAACAGGATGAGACTCACAACAATGAGAAAAAGGATGGATGGCGTCGAAGTCCAACGAGGGGAAAAGGAAGAAAAGATGCGACGTTGAGCAAAGAAACAACAGAATGGAGAAGAAGAAGAGAGAAAAGGGGTTCCTGCATTTATCGTGAGCCGTTCCGTATTTATACCGAGTCAACCGACTCTGCTGGACCTGGGCCAGCGTCGTCGCTTCTCCGTTTTACGTTTTCCTCCCTTTGGACACGGCGGCTAACAGGGAACCCTTCGAAGATAAGATTCCAGACGAGAACGTTCGCTGCGAAACGAATGTGAATGTCCAACGATTCCAACAGATGCCTCGGAATGCGGGTTATTCTTCAGGAGTATCACTTGTTGCACTTCGGTAGGTTCCCCGCAGACACTGGGGTGATGTATGGAGAAGTGAATAATGGAATTAAGAAATTGAAAATGCGATACATTATCAGCGTAGTATTCAGAGGTGAGTCTTTCGTGATAAAGACATTAAGCTGTGTTGATGATATCGAATGCTATGCTGATTAGGCGTAACCAAGTGTAAAACAAGCTCATGTTTCGAGATGAAGATTAGAACGTGATGAATCGACGCCAGCCTCGGCGCATGAAAGGCGAAAGAATTTTGAAAATCTTTCATGTAAGAGGAATAACTAATAGTGGCGGATTCTTTGAGACGAAAGTTCTTGTTTGTAACATTTTCAGTAAATCTCCTAAATTACAATATTAAAGAAATAAATGCTGCGTAATTGTTATAATCAAACCGAAGGCTAGGTTGAATATTCGAAATCGCGTTAATACAACCAAAACCAGCGCTTTTCTTTCCACGCCTGGCAGTCTTACTTGGACTGCGTCCAAAAATGCTTCGAAAATGGAGGAAGAACGAAAATAAATTCGAGAGAAAGCCACGATAATTGATGTGTGTGTCTTGCTAAACGAAAGCTGCCCATGGAAGTTAATTTAAAAATTAGATCTACCTTCAAGGATGTCAGATGTTATTAAAAGTAACACTGGTAGCAGACGGGTGTACATAATGTATATCCTTTAGGAGATTTTCTTCGCTGAATCAGATGCATGTACATATTAAGCAGTCTTGAGTCTACTTATGAAAACGGTACCTTGGTAACAGGCGTTTAAAACACGTTACAGGGCATATTGTTAAACGATAGTCAGTTCCTGCACTTTTGTCTCCTCCATGCCAATAAATTGTAGAATTATACTGGAATATACACTAGTGGAAATGTCTCGGCTGTACTACGGTATGACCCAACCACCGCAATGAACCGAAATTTTGTGTCGTTGGACGGGAGAGGGAGAGAACCTCTAATATAAAATTTTAGCTTCGGGTATTTGTTAGTTTCTGAGATATTAATAAAAACTTTCAACATAATACATTGAAATCTGCCTATACAGACGTTACTAACACTGTCGTCTTCTTGTCACCGTCTACTGTTTCGACTGTTTCACAACCGACGGTATTACTATTGGTTGGGGCTAGGTTAATGCGAGGGGCGCGCATAAAGTATGGTACTGAACCGATGTAAGTTTGGGAATACTAAAAATGAGACTGCAGTTACAAGTATCGCGCGCGATGAGGTCAATATCGCTATTGTATCGTCGGCGGTGGAACAGTTGACGGTGACGAGAAGACAATTGCATTAGTAACGTCTGTATAACCACATTTCAATGTATTATGCCGCATGTTTTTTATTAATATCTCAGAAACTAACAAATACCCGAAGCTAAAATTTTATAATTGGGGTCCTCTTCTCCTCCCTCCCAACTCCTCAAAATTTCAGTTCATTCTGATGGTTGGGTCATACCGTAGGTCCGTCATGAAAAGCTGAGTAAAAAGTATTGAAGGCAGAAAGCAAAAAGACTTCAGCTAACGTAACTATGAAGCCTTCGCACACTACGGGGATTTGCGGATTATGCAATGACTGTATAAGTACAGCAGTGTAGATGAAGTCAAAAGAATTTCCACCGTCATCCAACAGTGTCACGAAATCCTGATGCATTTTCCAACACACGCTCGATTCGTTATTCGAGCTTGTAATCGTTCGACGATGTAGAGTTTTTTTTATGGTGATCCCCGTGACGCAGCAGCGCGTCGAGTTGCGGTGGGTTTAATGGAATCTAACGGAATTGAAAAGGGAGAGATAGCATCTTCGAAAGCAGCAAGCTCGTAGATATATTTGCCGACAGTCACGGAGCAAAAGCGTCCGGGACACGGCGACGAGAATAGTAACTGGTAGGCGAGGTGGACACGATAGAAATCGTAGCCTAGGGAACTATGGACACAGAAACTTCCGTTTGCACGCTTTCGTGCAGTTTCGTCGGTATATTTGTTTGCTGAAATACGCGGAATCGTTGTACGAGGCCAGCAGCCAGTTCGAGGGAAACAAAGTCCAGCTAATGGATGAAAGAAAAAGTATAATGCAGCCATTATTTACTTTCACGAGTTGAAAACACTTTATGGTCTGCGAACGACTGATCTCGATCGGTTTTTGTAATTGAAGAATTTCTGTTGCGAATATTATCAGAGGAAGTGAATTTCACTTGTTAACTGGAGAAAGACGAATTAAATCGTTACTCGAAAATTCCCCCATGCAGAATTGGCGAGCAAATTTGAAAACGTCGCTGGTAGAAGTGGAGTGAAATGCATTAGGTGAGACGGCGTGTTTATTGTGAACGAAATGAGTTGATAATTAGGATTAAAGGCAGAAAGGACCTCGTTAACAAGTTGATGAACATTTTCTCAGTTAAGATTATTAAAATTTCATTGTGCATAGAACTGAAAACACTGGAGATACTTGAATTGATGGTAAAAATACTAGGATAAACTCGAGGTAGATAGTTTAAGTAAAACAAAAATACGGAATTATCGAATTCTATACATTGCTGGTTCATCATACGAATAGGAAGTATACCTATACAACATGCAAGTAGTGCTGAAATATGAAAAGTAATAAATTTTACACTGTCTCACTAGACACAAGGCCTGAAACGATGATACTGAATAATATTACTTTTCCTACTTGTCACGCCTATAAGAACCACTTATGATTGTAAAAGATTTACAGTTTTATGAAATATCGATAATCCGATTTAGATGTAATCTGAAGCTTGTTTGACTTGAGGTACGGCGTAACGCGTCTGATAAACATGTATGACCTGAGCTTTACTTCCCACTATAATCTTAAAAGAAATACTACCGGACCGGTAGCGTTAAAGTGTGCGCTATTAATCTTTAAAGCTCTGTATGCATAGGCTATTGTTTTCACATTTTCTCCTCAGTCACAATTTAAAACGAGACATATTAGAAACCAATCGTATGATACATGCATACATAGATAGTCCTCCCTAATGCTCCCATTATCCCGATAGTACTTCGGTAAACATTTTTCAATAGTAAATATTTTAAGGCAGGCGCGGCGGTTCGGTGAGTACCTATACATATACGAGCGCCCGCCGATGCTTGCCAGCACAGCCGAGCAGATCCACGGGCACAGTACACCCGCTTTCAACGTGTTAGTTACGCGGTGTTGCGCTTCCACTACTACAGCTGTTCTCCTCTTTTCATCTACTGGCTGTACGGTCACCATTTGCCCGCAGCTTCAGAGTTGACAATTATCCGAACAAACATTTATTCGAAAAAAAATTATTCGTATATTCCCGAATAACTTCGCAAATCTTATTCGAATACTGCCCAACTCTGCTCCGCTCCATGCCCGCGGGCACCTAGCGGGCGCCCGTAGAGCATCCAGTTGTACATGTCTGTTCTAAAGTGAAGTTACACACTAAAAATATTAATTTTTCCATGATATCAGTATAATTTTAAGTCAACGTTGCAAGTGAATTGAAAGCCGTTTCAAAATATGAATTATTTAGTAGCTGTGGAATAATATGTTAATTTTGCAAATTACACATACAACGCAAAGATTACGTGGAAGCCTGCAAGAGGTAAATACATATATTTATATTTGATTATTCGTCCTTTTATATGGTTAAAGTAAAAACTTTTCAGGCACACTGTGTGTATTGAATAAACAAATGAGAAGACGAGATTTAAAGAATGCAGTAGGCTCTACCATGGAGCGCAAATAACTTTAGGTTGCAGGTAGATAATGCCACGACAAACAACAGCTTTCACAAATAAAAAGATCATGATTACACTAACATAAACGTTGGAATTGCAAAGGTCAACGTCCATCGTCTAGTGAAAGCACATTCTACGCACGCTCATTCTTTCCCCTCTGTACGTCCACGTAAGATTCTGGATAAAACAAGAGGAACCAATATTATAATAATGCATATGCGACGAACGACGTTAGATTACAGTCGACCTATATACCAATTGTTGATTAAACTTCATACATCAAAGCACAAGCTATGAGAAAATTACACTACCACTATGTTCATAATGAACCTCGTGAATTTCAGCAATATTGTTTAAACCTTTCCTCAATTACATTTTGGACTTCTCTCAATCTCGTTTCTCCAACCAGCTCCGACTTAAATAATCTTCCCATACATCTGACAAATTTTTCCCGCAGTCGCGTTGCCTTTTGTATTAACAGTTTGAGTGGCGCAAGGTTTTGAAAATACTCCTTTGTCGGTTAAGCTTCTCCGAAAGGTCACTTCTACCGTGAATGTTTTGTACAAACGAATGTCCAAGCTTGATTTCTTTTCAACGTAAACATTCCAATGCTCTTGCACAATGCTTTCCAAAAAAATTATCGACGTGAAACCACGCCGATCCCACCCAAAGTTTAAACTCGTACGACATAACATACTAAACATTGTTTTTCGTCACGTCCATCTTAAATGTTCATAATAAATAAAATATTTGATCTACACTTGATAATATTCCATCTCAGATTGAAATATCTCCACAAATAAATGATGCCCCTCCATTGAGTTAAACATATTGTTATAAACTCACTGTCAGTTGTCAGAAGAACCACATTACTTATACCTAGGATGGATAAATTTATTAACGAATTTCAATTATCTATTCCGATTTTTTAAATTGCCCACGAAGATTGTGGAACTGTTCTAACGATCGTTTCTACGTCCTCACAGACGAATCGTCCTCTCGGTTTCACCCGTAGCCAGGCAAATGTGAAGGTAAATTCTGATATAATGCACGATACCGCAATAGCCTGGCATGCTGTTGCATTTCTGCGGTACGAGAAAAGGCACCAGAGTCCTTTGCCGTGTCTTAATGGTCTTCGGTTTCTGGTATATAGGAACACTGACTTTCCTCGCCTCGAGTGCCTCGCTGAACTTTTTCCATGCGACCGCCAGTGCTCTCGCGATCGAATCTATCGTCCCTTTTTTCCAATGCTGCCAGGCTTATCTGTGCTCCTATCAGCGTGCACCAATGTGTCCAGCAAAAGACAACGCGAATCGCTGAATATATTTGAATCGGTAATCAGCGATTCAAGTTTTAATTATTTCGTTAAGTGAAGATTTTCTATGCACGTCACGATGGTGTTTAAAAAGGCAAAGGTTTTCGAATTAATGGAGGGCAAGTGATTATTTCGTGCGGAATTGTTTTTTTCTTGTGGATATTAAAACGTTTCTGCACAAAATACTTTATGGGTAAATTAATGAATTGCACCGCGTGTTGTAATAACTTTTTAATTGCGATACTTATGTATTTTTAGTTTAATAATGTATTTTACGCTAAATTCTGAGTTAAGCAGGTGAATATTAAATTACTATTTATTATAAATTATTTTATTATCAGGCGATTTCACGAAGGAATATTTAATATATATTGAAACACCTTGATGTGGGTAAAATTGTTAGTAGAAAATATAGAATGAATGCAAGAAGTTTTGTAAACAAGATAAAAGGTAGCTCTTTAACAACACCTTTATCGAGAGAAGTATACCGTGAAAGTCTCAGAAGAGCTTCACGCAGAATACCTTACAGCTACTTAGCCTCGAAACAAATTGACGGTTCGTTATCTGAAGGAGGAAGATAAGCAAATTCTTGCGAAGTGCAAGTATCTGTTACAATATTAGAAGAACGCTGCTCTTTTATTCGATTTATAGGCAGAGGAAACTTCAAAATTACAAATTTGTTCTCGCATTCTTTTCCAAACCATGACTTGTTTCAAACAAAATCTGTTTTCTTAGTCAACTGCACAGATACTGGACAGATATTCAAAACCATTTATCTCGAAAAGGAAGCCCAGTTTGCAAAAAAAATATTCCACAATATCGACTCATTTTTAAATACAGATCCACTCAGAAATGTTGTTCCAAGATAAGATTTTTGTCTCAATTGAACGTACATACGGGCTAAAACAAAATTCAGGTGAATCCAATGGAAGGCTCTTGTAAAGCAAACATTTCTTTTTAATTGTGTTTTCTTTGTTTTGTTGGATTTTTATTTTATTTTTTAAACTTTGAGTCCTTGATTCAAAAAATAGAAACTTAAAGTGCTTTTTTAAATATTTTTTGTGACCATTTTTCGCGGAGATACAGCCGTTTGAAAATGACCAAAATTTTGGGGCAATTATAATGATTCTTTAATTTTGTCCAGCAGCATTCATTCTACCAATTCTTAATCCCTCCCACGCTCATTAAACAGATGGCCAAGGTCCCTTTTTTAAGCAATGAATCCCCGCAAAAACAATGATATTCTACCTTTTCGACTTATTTCCTCAGGAAGAATCACCCCTTTCGGTTTGTACTGCCCATTACGAATCATCCTGTATGTTACACCAAAAAGGCACATTTTCAAGTCCATTCAAAATACAAGGAATGCTTCAATCACGTTGATGTGACTGCTCCATATCACAGACTCGAAATACCCTGACACAAATTTTCTTCCAAGGATAGTGGATTTATAAACTGATTTTCTGTCTTTTCCTCGGTTTAAGCACAGCTCTCCGTTTGGAAGAGAGCAGTAACCCCGCGGCATAGCAGGCAATATTTTAGACCGGTTCTACCAGATAAGTCTGTATAACCTCCGCCATGAAAGCCGGTTAAAACACCTACGAATTATAGGATTCGACGATATGTCGTAGCTGCCCGCATGTTTTCCACCGTTGAAAATCAAAATGCAAGAACTGGCGAGCCTTAGGAGAACCTGATGATCCCTACGCAACATCCGTACGGTACCGATGACCTAGTTGTTTCCAACATCCACGAGGCGACCTGCTGGTGCAAGCGTGGAAGAATCAACTGTCCTCATCGAAGCACCGTGACACCAAACGTCGTTGCTATTATACTTCTTATTTTCGCTTCATTTTAGGAGACGTTTGACGAACCGTGGAACATTTATTATTTGCACAACGGTGGGTACCATTTTATAACAAGCATACATGTTATTTGTAATGGATTGTTCTAGAGTGTTTGAATAATTTGATTAGTTTGAATAATTTGAATAATGTATGATTGAGGTAAGTAATAAGCTGAAACTGTTAACTGAGTAATTTCTTCGACAGAAATTTAAACTGGAAGTTTAATTTATAGATATATAACTTTGGGTTTTGAATTTTGTTAATTAAAAAGTGACATCAGGTATTTATATAGATATGTGTATGTATATACATGGGATAGGTTAGGATGAGTTACGATGTGAGAATTCTATATACAATAAATCAGGCTAGGGAAAAAAATTGTGGGAACTATATCGCCCAACACAAATGTTACACGTAACTAATAACTCTATTAGCTGTTTTTGTGTGACTACGATTATTGAATTTCTCAGACACGTTAATTCCTTTACCTGGTCAATAGGTTAATGAACACTTAGTTATAAAATATATTATTTTCCAAAATATGATTTAGATTTATGCGTTTCTTTTTCTAGTTCCAAATTCGATTAAAGAATACACATAGACTTTTATTTTAATCGGAAAGGTTACGCCTTTTCTAATTAACTTTTTTAAAGTATGAACTCATTTTTGCAATATGGAAATTATTAACCAATTTTTGATTGTCAAATATTACTTCAATGTCACGTTTTCAAAAATCTGAAAATATATAATCAGATTCTTTGAAGCCATCTCTACGAAACAACGCTTTGCCTGGGGTGTCATTTTTTAAAAAATATTCGGACGCGCTACTAAAATCTGCTGTGCACTCCGTTTCAGGTAACAGGCCTATGCGCACACTATTTTATTTAAATGATACCTACAAACGAAATCACAGCCGTGTAAATGACGTCATATACTCCTCCAGAACAGTTTTGCTGGCCCACGCTTGGCCAATGACTCTTTTCTATAATAGTCAGACTTATAAATATCAGCTTGCTGCTTCCATGATTACGGATGAAGTAAAGGCAGTAGTAGTAAAAGTAAAAAAATGGTGCTGGTAGACTAGTGGTAGTCTTTCATCAACAAATTCGAAACCAACAAAATGACGACTCCCGCACCCCCTCATTTTCACGCGAGCTACGTCATATTTAAGGACTTGTAACATTTTATTTTGTAAAAAGACGCCATTTAAGATCCCATTTAAAAAATCCGTTTCAAATCTCGGAAGCATCTTCACTTAGAAAAATTGTGTTCCGCCACATCTTATCCCATAATAATATTGACATAAATCAAGATGATAATATGAAGTGACCCACTCTGTATATGTATAAAGTGATTCATTAGAAATTATCGTTTCAGATTATTTTCAAGCTAAACGTTAATCAACGCGAGACTTCAAAGAATTAATTAAAGAATGATAGAAGCAGAAACATAAAGAACCATCCGTTTAAACGCATTCTATAAATGAAAGCACTGTCTAAACCTACACCGTTGTCATATCATGTTATAGATTGCCATAATTACTGGCTTGTTACTTTCAAGGTCATTTTAAGATTACATTATGTTAAGTCAATGACTTCATTGAAACATCATAGAGTTAACTAAATTTCTTCATTTTTACTATTCAAAATGGCAAAACCTAATGACTCCCCCTGTACACGCATGTACAGGTGGAAAGTTTCTTTCTGTTCGATAGAATCTGCGTAATATTTGAAATTTTTCAAATTTAACGAACGTTTTATATCGAAAGGAAGTTGGGCTTTACGCATATCTTAACTTCTGATCTTAATCATACTAATCTATTAGGTACTAAAGCAACGCCTTCGTGACTAAATATTGAGGTGTAACGTCTGGAAAGCCGGTATAATAATCATCAGTTGATGAAAAAAGAACATATTTGAGGTCAGAAAAAAGTTGTAGAGAACGTATTTACAACAAAAAAATTGTAAAAAAGTTCATTCAACCGAAATAGGTGTGTCCGTATGTAAGAAAAGCAAATTTTCATTTCATCACAATAAATTTAAACATCGAATAACTTTATAAATAATGCGCATTGGGACAAACGCTATGATAAGTCTGTATAAAAAAATAGGTGTTTGAAATCGGCCGCTACATTGTCGGCGGCTGCACCTATAAGCGTCGTCTGAATAACGAGAATCTTTTGAAGACACGTACAATTGTATAATTACATATTTCACATGTACACTGTATTACAGTTACAAACAGCATGGAACTATGTAGTAAAGTGTATATATACGCCACTTTTTTCCTCCCTTCTAAATTGAAGCATAAAGGCGAAATAGTCTATAGAAGACATCAGTTATATAATACATAACGATTCAAACAACTGCAATCCTACTTTAAACTACAGCGAATAAGCGCAACGAGATTCAATGTACATTACGAAAGAGGGTCAATAAAATTTACCGAGTACTAGTTATATTACATCGAATTAAAACTCGGCGGACTCGTTTTCCTGTGTTTTACCATTTACCCAGCAATATATATGAACATATATGCATTGTATGTGGCGTTTCAACGATCCGAGCAGTTCCATTAATCGAGAAATACTTATCGAAATCGCCAATATTCTGTCAATTTATCGTTCGAAACTATATAATAATGCTGATCTGAGAAAAACGCGGAAAGAAGTAGAATAATTCAGTGACAGAAACCACGGCCTGGTTTATTTTAAGAAATTCGCGAGTGTGAAAACACGAACGACAGACGGTGAAAAATTCGTGTCACGTGACAATCCTACCCGGCTTTACAATTACTTCGCCCGAGAGTGTAGCGACTGATGGTGGAAGATGTATATGCCTGTGTTCTGTGCATTACTACGCTGAACCAAGCCCAAGAGTTGCATAATTGTCATTTTAAATGTAACTCTGCTACACAACGGCTACATGTTTACCGATTATATAAGCCACCTTTGGGCGAACAATAAGAAAATTTGACGATTTACCGGCCCGTTTGCGGGGGCAGGCACGAGGTCCCTTGAAATCTAATCGTAAACAGGGAAACGTCAGAAATTTCTGCAATCCCGACGCCCACGGGGAGAGAATTATCCAAGAGGTTATGAGGGGAAAAATCCGCAGACGTTCGAACAATAACACTTATTCGTCGGAAGCAGCGATGATACGAATCGGGCGACAGTAAACGGAAACGATCGTAACGGTTTTGAAAAACGCAGTAGTGTCGAGAACGTTTAATCCACTGACATGCTCCTCGAGGAAACCTGTTAGGGAGATATAAATATGTGTCTTTGCGAGGTACATACCTTCTCCTTCGCTCTGCCTGCGTGTTTTTGCACTGTCTTCGCGATCAACGCACCCTTACTTTCAGCCATTTTCTTTAGGTTATCTGAAAAACCGACGACTTCGAAACCCCTCTCCGCAAAACACTAAATTCAACTTCGCAGCCCGGCTGACTTTACTTGCCTCCACACCGTACCACAGACAAAACGCACGAACTGAAGCGCGGAGGAACACTAAAGCCCGAACGCGAAATTACACGCCGTGCCTGGGTTAACTAGGCTCAGAGAGTCGCCGCGCGGCGGCGGCACCGTCCGCGCGCGTCAACGTTCTACCTGTTGGTACGAATAGGGAAACAGATGACGCGGCTTCACGGGTAAACAGACAGCGTAAACGTAAGAATCGACAATGTTCGATGAAAACAAACGGATCCAAATATAACTCTCCATTGTGCCAGTTCAGAAATAAACTTTTTTTCCTATAATGTTTCAGTACATATATTTATCAATGTGTTACCTTATAAAAGAAGATTTAAGAACTAGATGCAAACCATTTCATAGGCGTACTGTTTACTTACATAAAGTAAATGATATAATTTAAGACGTGTATTATGCTAACAATAGGTATTAAAAGCAAATTATACGCTAAATAACCTTTCGTTTCGTTTCAGGCCAATGTAAAAATGAATACATGCCAACGGAAGTGTTTGTCGTTAAATTGAACGAAGAAGACTTAGCTGAGTGGGAGTAGCGCAATAAATAATGATAATATCCAAGCTTCAAATAACATTCGCGGTACGACTAAGTGAAAAAAAAAACCAAGATGGATTGATATTAGTTATCAAACGCACAATTCTTGATTTGTAAATGGTTTTATTAATAAATTATCTTTTCTTATTTTGTGATGAGGATTGCTCGAAATAAACAAACGTTATGATAAAAATCCATTTTAACAACGGAACAGACAGACAATACACAGATGTAATATATCTGATAATAGAAGGTGATAGATTCCCTTACGTAAATGGTCTATCCAAAGTTGCAATTGACAAAAGTTTATGTGTCGCGGGACGCGCGGAATGTTTAATTATTTATAATTTAATTTTTGTTTAATTATTTATAATTTAACTTTTAATACGACATCCGCGCGAGCCGCAATTACAAATTGCAGATTGGAAATTTATAGATTTGGACCTGTACATGTCATATACTCATTGTACCTAATATAAATTTGCTTTAGTCTTGGAAAAATTGGATAAGGCCATAACCTAACTGGCGACAAGGAGGCGCCAGATCCTCGACTCTACCATAATTTTTGTTCTCTTATAAAACCGATCCTCTCTTGCACTCTCACTCGCTATTTCACTCCCATCCATTCTCACGATCACGTAGTTAATTGGTAGTCCGTCCAGTAAATCCACTTGCCACAGTCTCACCATTAACTACATCGTCTGACCCACCTTTCATTTTTTCCGCCTATTTCTCGGGATTTTGTCCTTCCGCTCTAATCTAAATTTTGCGTTTCTGACATTTCATTTTAAATACGATTCAAAAGTGCGAAAGCGCAAGTGTAAATATTTTATTTCCTTTTCAAATCATAATTGTCGTTTAACATTAATAATAATATTAATGATCATTACCAATTAACTTCGCACTTTAATCACGAGATGTGTCAGCGCTATGGTAACTTCAGAGACAGAAATTAAAGGCAATCATGGATGTACAGCAATTATAAATTTTGATTATGTCTTCAACATTATGTTCCAAATGCTTAGACTCGTAGCGTACGAACAGAAACTATCCGAACGGGTAATTCTATTGTTACTGTAAAAAGTCTGTATGATTTAGTGATATAAAAACATTTAATTGTTACAGCTAACGTTTGAAATTTGAAACGGGGAAGATATTACAATAATATTATTAATGAAATCATTTTACGTTATATTAGAGCATAGCACGTAGCACATGGAATGCCCAAGAGTAAATAACAATAATCTTAACAGCCATGTATTGTGTGGCTCATTGCCATTGTACATAGACATCTGGAACTTAAAATTTGCTAGAAAAAAAAAAAGAAATTACAATTCAGGATACCACAATGTCCAATTGTGTTCTTATATTACTTCATAGTTTGTTTGCTCTTTTGGAAATACCAATATTAATTAACTTATATCCAAACGATATAACTCAAAGCACTAATGATATCTTTTACGTGATAAATCGATTCGTTTAAATTGATATCAATTATACATTTCAATCACTATTATTCTAAGGAACGAAATGTACATATTTTCTTTTCCATTTCTTCATTCTTATGATGTATTTTCCTATCTTAATACGTCTTTCATAGATATAAGCTCAATGTATGAGCAACATATATTTATCTCTTTATTTTCTGTCCCAAAAATCACAGAGGCGTAATGCACCTCAATGTATGGTGTAAACCTGTACAAAAGTTGTTCCTCGTGTACTCTAGACTTATTCATAGTACAATAATAATGTATTTAAAATGTAACTTATGTAACCTTAGTACTGATTAACGATGACTGCATTCCAGCGTGGCCAGCCTTTGGCCGACTGGAGCTAACAGACAAATATGCTCCTTCAAGTGTAAAACTCCACTGCCGTCGCCTTCTCCAAGTCCGTCAATATCCGATCTTTCACTCACTATGCAACACCACTAATATTCTAACTATATACTCTATATAAAATATCGTTAGTATAACTAAAACGTGCTGTGCCCAGCTGGAATGCAGCCCTATTTTATGCCATCATTATCCATTTTTTTTTTCATATTCATTCACATTCCTCTTCTCCGCAATGGTAATCGTTTGTTGTTCCACAGACAATTTGTCAGTCAATGATTTACTGATAAATTCACACAACTAACTGTAGTCTGTCATTGGTCGGTCAATTAGTTTGATTCCCAGATGTTCACTCGGCGTCTCAATTATTGTTACTTTTATATGAATTTTACACTCATTCAACAGTACCAGAAACCCGCTCTTTGTGGTTCTAGTTTCCTGATTCTCCCACATCTTCATGTTTTCTCTTCTTACCTCGAGCAGGAGACGATTCTACGTAATGCATAATAATACATAATAATATGTATCACATATTTCCTGTTTTAAATACTATTCACCTCTTTTTTGCATAACTAGCTACAGTAGTAGCACAAGAAAAAAACGCACGGCAGATTTTAACTGAAAATTATAAATAGATTAATATGTAAAATATTTACCTTCTTCCTCATCTTGTTCGTCATCTTCACCGTCATCGTCATCATCGTCATCATCTCCTTCGCATAAGAAATCCTCTTCGTCACTGTCATCCTGCACCATACCATGCACAATTTGTTTAAAAGAAATCTTTCGTTTAAAGTTGCAAGACTATGGGTATGAATCTAACTCACCTCCAGACCGTCCTTGTACACAGCTTCTAAACCTACACCGCCCTCTTCGTAGTCTTCATCTTCTTCTTCGTCTGAAACTAAATTTTTACATTACATAATTAAAACACGAGCCCATCTCAATAATATTAATTCAAATCGTACATAGTGCGTTACTGAATCTGTTACTTTCACAATGTATTTCCAATTTGAACTAACCTTCCTCGCTATCCTCTTCATTGGCATCTCCATCTCCATCTTCATTTCCATTTACTTCATCATCTTCTCCTTCGCTATCATCTACTTCGCAATCATCCATATCGTATCTGTCGCATTGTGCAAAACAATTCGCATTATAAACTGCTACCATACATCAAGGCGTAATAAAATAAATGAAGTAGGACACAGAAATTTAAAATGGCAAAAGTAATAATAAAGCGATCCTGAATTACAGTACGTACCCATCGAGATATCGAAGACTGGGGATAAGGCTAAAAACTTTCTCCCTATAATTATCCAATTTTGTCACCTCATTGTTAAAGAGATCCAGATTTTTCAGATTTTTAAATTCTTTCTAAAAATCAGAATAGAATTTTCAACGTTCGTACAGAGCGCACAGAGTAGATGAAATGATTAAAATACAAACATATGCGAGGCATTAGAACGTACCAAGGGTTGAAGTGTCTCGAGATCTTTGATCTTGTTCCCGCTAAGATTCAGATGAGTCAACTTGGGGTTTGACTGAAGATGATTTAAGCCACCAGAAATTCTGTTATCACTTAGTTCCAACTGCGAGAAACAAAGATTTTTATTTACGCTTCTGTGCTATTCCATTACGTTTGATTTGGAGTGAAAACACTCTAGATCGTTTCTCAACGACCGTAAGTGACATTTCTGCTTACCCTTTTAAGGCTCAACAATTTTGGGAAGCCTTTTAGACTGGTAAGACCCACGTTAATGAGACTTAATGATTCCAAAGCAACAAACTCATCTGTCAGACCTAGGACATGCGTACTCCGACAATTGTCAAGGACGAGTTCTTTGATCTGAAAAGCAATAACCAGAAGTACATAACTAATGTGACTTTCTTTTAAATTTATAAAATAATGCTGCAAAATATATAAAATAAAAACAACGAAATTATAATTTTCATTATTTAAGAATAACATACATAATAATACTGCCTAACAAGAACCACCTTTCTATGGAAATAATAAAACCAAGAGAATAAAATCGAGTTTCCCAATCGAGAAGTAACTAATTACGATTAACGCTTCCAATAACTCGTAAATTCTTTCGATTAAATAAAACCGTCATTGTATCATGGAAGCATCATTGCATTCGCTATGTATTCATAAGAGCGGCGCAGTGGGAAGGTGTGAAAACCAGAACTCGGCGTGCATATGAAAAAAGTCAGGCAACAGTCGCTGAAATTCAAACGAACGATAAGCTTTCGCGGGAGATGGGCTATTTTATTGATCGGAGAAAGAGAAAGGCGAAGAGAGAGGAGAGATAGAAAGGAGACAGGAGAAACAGGGGGAGAGAAGTGCGAGGGGGGTGGCCGGGATACAGGGGGGGATGATAGTAGAGTGCACGACGCGTCTTGTTTAGCGGCATCAAAAAAGCCGGCAAGCGATAAGTACTAACTGCGGCACGCGACTCGAGCGAACCCGAGTAGTCTCGAGAGTTCTGATGTTATAGAAATTCATTTCAATGCAATTCAGAACGATCACTTCCACGATATGGTTATCTGTAATTTCATGCATCCCTGACACATTGGCTAAGCTACTGTTTATTTACTTTGATGATCTGTAAAGAGAAAGGACTTCATCCGTTCGATTAATAGATGGATACATCGATTGGTACATTTCAGGGAGGAAATGCTCTAAAATCGAGGTACAGACGGTAGCGTAGGAAATTTTAACGGTGAGGAACCCGCTTTCGCGCGGAGCCTCCGAGTCGTCGCATATCCTTATCTTAGATTCACTGCCCGACATTCCGACCGGCCGGCTGATTGGCTGCACCGTGCGTTGCACTGATCATAGTGGAAGCGTTTACGAGTTGTCGCGGCTTATAGGAGCGGATCAATGACAGCTACAAGTTAACTAAGAGATGGATAGGAGACGATACATTTCATCGAGCTTGAAAATTAAATGAAATCGATGCATGTGCATTGGTTTTATAAAAGACAGGAGAGGAAATTAATCGGTACTAAATAATAGGCGTTTCTATCGCAATAACAACTCTACTGCAATGAAACATGTACGAAATAGAATAGGATTGTAAATAGATGATGAAAAATTAAAAGAAGGTACGAATAAAATTGCGATGTCCTTGCATTATTAATCACGAATTACTTTTTCACTGCGTTCTTAAAACATTAATGACAAAGTTATAACGCAAATATTAAATGAAAGTTCTTAATATTTACACGGATGAAGTATCGTGGAACGAATATTTGTGTCTACAAGGGAAAATTAATAAAATTTTGCTTTACACTGGTTCTGGTATAGTGGTTCGCAAAGTAGTAGCTACAGCACTGCCGAACGAACCGCATCGCAACGCCAGTGGTTAACGCGACGCAAACGCCCACGCATATATGTTCCACATAAACATATTAATAAGAGTCGAGATAATGGTGCCGAGTGTTAACCAATTAATGTAATAAAATTTGTTACGCGATGCAAACACGTGGAAAATGGTTATCCCAGGCCCCTTATAATTTCGAAATGTACGCGTGTCAGTTGGTGACAGAGTGGACTCGTCCAAGATGGCTGCATAGTGATCAGTAACACGCCATGCAACACGACTGCAGATTAGAGGCACCGAAAACCTTGCGCGCGATCGGTTCACCATTGCTCGTATACGTTCCAACGGTGGGGAATATTTTCGAACATGTGAGATTCTAGAAACCTACAGAAAGCAGATTGTGACCAGAAATATTCTCGCGCGCACCGGCCAACAATGGCGACGTCCAACTCGCACGCGCATCTCATGGCAGCACCTCATGGCACGCACAACTCTTCCCGCTGATAATTGATTTACATAATATACTTTTGCTATATTCAATGAAAATATATGAAACGTACGAATTACGACGCGGATTTTCGAACGAAAATTTGTCGCCGTGGCAATCTCGCCAACACAATTGCGCATATGCGTGCATTAAAACGGAACTTCGTAAAAGAACATTTATCGTTACAGGATTTATAGCATACAACACGGCTAATAGTTTGTCGTTTCGCTAAACTCAGATTTCAAGTAACGGTTACACTTTTCCCGTTGCTCGCACAAGATTTTCCGAATAGGACATCTTTGCCATTTTCAAGCGTGAAAAAATAATCACACGTCACCAATGAAAAAATTGCTATATATAAAGAATAAAGAATTAATCAGTGATTGGAAAGGTGAGCAATAAAGAAGCGAGATAAGGAGCGATGTGTACCATTCAGATCTTACGGTTTCATGAATTTTTCAAGTTCGGATTTCTGTTTGACCTTGATAGATTCGATGATCTTGGTACGCCGAAAATCGCGGTCAAAGGACTGTTAGCTCTGACATAATACTTTATATGTAAGTGACCGTGACTTGTCAGTAGACGAATATGAGATTGCATATGTTTCGAAACTCGTACGAAAGGGGCACCATCTTGTCAAAGGCTTTTTGCACTTCGATATCGCGTTGTATGGGCAATCAACGAATAAGCATTGCGAACGAAATTTGAACATATTGCGGATGATGAACTTTCTGAAACGCCATGTAGGCGACTTGCAAAGATGTAGTTGCTCTTGTTAATAGGTACGCACGCATGATACACAGCAGTTTAAAAAAGAGGGGCTCCTAGAGACAGCCACGCCACGCTATAATTCGATCACCCGACTTGCGTATAACACGGCATTTTAAATAAGAAACGATCACGTTCATAGTTTGTCGATTTTTTGCCACAAAATTGATTAGTTTAAATTTTTAGATAATACGGCAATATATCGATAATGAAAATTTACGAAAAAGGCAATGTTTTAACACACCTGATGAAATTTTCTAGTCATTTAGCAAAGCAAAGTAAATAGTTTCGTTAATTTCATGTCGGTTACCGATATAAACAAACATTTTTTTCGCAACTGTTACAGAATATTATTCTAATATTGCATTAGTACAACAAAAAGTGTTTATATTGGTAAGAGTAATGAAAAAAATATATCAATATTGAAAACCTTGAGGTGGAAAATTTCTGAAGTGAAACAACTTGGAAAACATCCAAGGAACAGTTTATTACGAACTAATTTGGTTTCATATACCTTTAGAGATCAATTAATTAACACAGCCGTGGTCCAACCGAATTGTGTTATGAAAACATAAAGCTTATGTTCCATTCGAATGCTTATATAAATGTAGTTCTCCGATTTCTAATAAATATATGTCGTTTCCTTAAAACGACTCGCGTGGATATGCACACCAAAAAATCAGCCATTGTAAGAAGAGAGCAATGTCTCCATTGATTAAACACGTTTTACTTTCTATGCCAACGACGCTGATTCTGCGATGTATTACATCACGAACCAGCAGGGCATAATATACGCATATAACCATACGTTTCGTTGTAAATAAAATAATTAATTCAAGCTTAAATGGATGTAACTACGGGTTGTATAGTGCTTTCTCTCCGAACGCAGTAACATATTTACGGCGCGATAAGGAAGCCATCGTAATTCGTCAGAAAACTTTGTACGCTGGAAAAACTTTGGGAAACTTGATAAACGATTGGATCAAACTGTTCGTTGAATTCGGCCAACCAATCGGTTACCGAGCTTCCCAATTTTCCAGCTAATGCGGTTCAACTGGCCTGGGAATCCTCCCTAACCAGATCGCTTTCTTCGAATTTTCTGCCGATCGACAAGAAAAATTAATGGCGGTAACGGGGCATGAATTATCCGAACACAATAAAATGGTCGAACGCGTGTGCATATGTAAAGGGGGGAAAAAAAAAAGAAGATGAATAGGAGAAAACGCGGCGTATCGGTACGAGGTAGTGAAAAATCAAGGAGACAGGCCGTTCATGCGAACCACGCCATGCCTGTTACTCTCGTGGCAATCGTAGCATCTCGTGTCGGCATCGAGAACACGTCTTCTTGCCCGATAAATCGTCGGAGCCACGCGGTCACCGTCAAGAAATCCGAGTTCTCGTGCGTCCTCGAGGAGCCAGTGGCGTGCCGCAGAGCGAGTGCGTGGTGTCGGTGTCGCGCGAGGGAACACGATTCTCTCTGCACCCGCTCGCGGACCTGCACACGATAGAACAGCAAGCACGCAACAACCCGCGGGTCGTCTGGTGACGAGCAAAGCAATGGAATAAAATAAGTGGGGTTCGGCTTACTTCGCCGGGGTTTCTTCCCCGTTTCTCGAGGTTTATCCGCTTCTCCATGGCCGGCAGACCCGTTTGCAACTCCGTACACAGATCACTGCACCTTCCTGCGTCGCAACAACTAGTCGCAACCTTGCTTTCAAACCGGGAATATGACGGACGGACCACGGTCGGTCACCAGTCGGACAGAGCCACCACCGTACCGAGGAGCCAACCCAACGGCGGTTCGATTCTGGCCTAGGCCTTATGCTCTCTACGCTCGACTCACCGGACTGGCGGGGCCCCCACACAATAACAACCCACGAGGCGGGAAACGAAACACATGTCTGCCACTACTTTCGAAGCGACCAATCCCGTTCTTTCGTTCGCTCGCGGCACCGATCCACCCGACATCTCGCGGCGTCCCGGCCAACTCTGTTTTAGCGCGCCTAAATTCATTTCCATCGAGCAATTGATTAGAACGATTAATTTTTTATTAGTACAGCAATCGGGTGCACGCGTCTTTTAATCGGGCGTGTCTTGCCGATCGGATCGTCGCATTAATTTCGCGATCAAACATCCCGGAAATTATTCCGGTCCCGTTTAATGACGGAAGGATTTCATAGTTTGCACCCATTACCGCAATCATTTCCAAGCTTCCGGCGCTCGTGTTAGACTGGGAGAGACTTCTTGACTCTACTTTATTTTACGTAACACCACCTAAGAAAATCCGGCGTAATTCCACGAGCAACTGACAATTTGACATGAAAATCAGGCGACGCTCTTTACTTTCACGTCTGTTAATGTTAAACATTTGCCTATGCGAGGTATCGAGATTGATATCGAGACTCAAATATCGATGACATGGAACCTAATGCGTGAAAACTGAGTCATTTTTTTGTTTTGTGTATTCAATGATTCAATGCCTTAGTACTATTTGATATTTCTGTTGGTATCGATATAAGTACTTTGAAGAAAGCAGTCAAAATAAACATGTAAATAGCTTTAATATTTTCAGACATCATCGACACTTACTATGTTACGTTATAAAAATAGCAGTTTTCTATTTATACAAAAATAGAAAGAAAAATATGTTTAATGAATAACATTCTTCTATACAATTAAAGGAATATATATACTTTGATCGTTGGTGCACAATTTTTGTTAGTGTCACTTGACATTATTATTATGACAAGATGGTATACAAATTTGCACTGTATATTTCATCTTTAAAGAAATATTTTATTAGAATGATTACGCATAGCTTTTTGAAATCTGTTTTAACTAACAAAATATAAAAATCTGTAGTAATTATATACTTTCAATACATTATTTTACAAATGAGCTATATCGAAAAAAAGTTAGTAAAAATATTGATACAAATAGTTTAAATAAAATCAAATCCACGCCCAAGTAAAATGAAATAAATAATTATCGTTTCTATCGGAAGGAAACATAATTGAGCGCAGATTAACATCATTTTCGTATCAGATGCATTCGAATTATAATATTCTCAGCTAAGTCGTGATATCCATGCTTGATGCTCAAGTGATCCGCCCCTGCAGGTGTAGAATCCGTGAAGGGTTGAGATCAATATGCGCTCATTGATTGCACTGTAGGTGCGCTGCGTCGGCTTCGGCGGGTTTGTCTTCCTCGCAGCGCTAAACACTGAGCACGTAACCTACCTGCCTGACTGCTTGGTCGCATCCAACGTTCACCTTTCACCGACTTCTGCACAACAAAGTCACGAGACTAGGGTATGCGTGCTGTAAGATGCCACGTAATGTCCTTCTCATCGATGCAGCCCCCCTTTACAAAGTTTTGTGATAAGCAGGCGAGACTCGCTAATTTCGAAACTACCTGTTCCATCGGTCTTCATGCATTATGTACCAAAAAAATGCGTGTAAGTTTAATGCACCTCACAACTTATGGCGACATTAAACTTTGACTTGGTATGGGACTTTCTTTTAACAAGCAACATTTCGACACACTTCAAGTAGACATTTGATTTAACTTAGGCTGCCTTTTTCGTCTTTTCTGCATTGAAATCAAGTTTTCACAAAGTGTATGTTACACGGCATGCGTGGATGTATTTGTTTCATAACTTGCACGTATGTATGGTTATAGATTCCGAGTGGCGTGTTTCAATTAATAATGGTATTTTTAATAATCGAAATATATGAAATCCGATGACGTAATTTTATAATGATTTTCACTAAAATTCCATTTATATATGACGTGACCTCGACCTCTGTTTAATTGTACATACGCGTAAAAGGTGTTCCATAATGGCGTCTCCTAAGACGATTCTAATTCATCGGTGATTATGTATATGCGATATCGATCGTACATTATGCACATACGTATACAGGGCGATTACTAAACTTATTAAAATAAGTAGAATGTGATCATAAATTAAATTATCTAAGTGAAGAATGTTTCGGTATTTTAGTCTTCCTAATAGAGCTACATTAATACACTTTATTAAATTTATTGCTGTGCTTCGTTATTTAACTTTCTTCAGTCCATCAGATATTTGAGATCTATATTAACGAGAATTATGATTTTCTCATATCGATCGTAGTATACATTATGAGCCAATCAAATTACTATTTATAAATAAACATGGCTGGTTTTTCTTTACTCTGTCTTCATCCTATGCGCAGTGTCAAGAGCACATTGAATATATCACGTGCCCTTGCCCAGATTCCAATTCCCTATTACATTTATTCAAGCAATTTATATTAATATCGTACGCAATAAATTGATGATGTTTAATGACAGAGGTAGAAAACTTAACTGCGCAGTTTCGTACAATTTAACACATCTCGTTATAATTTCGTGAAAGTACGATATGCATAGAATGGCAAATTGCTAAGACGAAAAGATACAACTGCACACAATGTTGATAGGAGTTCGATAAGAGACGAAGTGAAATATTCGTAAAAGTTCAGGGAACAATAAAATTGTACTGAACACATTTATTATGGAACAAATATATGTATATACATTTTTTCATATACATATATATAAATTTATGTAAAAAATATGTGAATATTATTGCAATAAACATTCCACTTATATTTCACTGAGCAGCAAGTGTTTACTTTTAAAAATACTGCAAACGAATATGTAGAATAAATTTTATTTACTGAGATTTCACTACTATCTAGGAAATGTGAGAAATATAACAGAATATATATACTTTTAGTATAATATAACAATTGTCATCTCACAGTTTTGCAGTTACTGCTTTTACAGTAAAAATTATTACACTGGTTTATAATTTCATCGCTGCCATCAAGTATTTCTTAAAGCAAAGATATGAACATACACAATGCTGATTTGAATAATAAATAAATCATATAAAATATATATAAGAATTCTTAGAGTTATCCAGTAACAAACCGCGATATAAAATATTAGGCTATTTACACCAATTCATCTACACAATTCTTCACGCATTGTTTAAAAAAGTGTATTATATATTTTAAAAATAAGAGAAACATCAATTCTCAGGTATTTACACACAATACTCTGCAACAACACAGGAGCTACTGTTAAAAACAAAATCAATCATTATATATATGTACAAACATACACAAATATGTATAATATTCTGATTTATGCGTGCATGAAATATTCGAGTAACATTTGTACATTAAAAAGTATTTATCTTACAAAAGTTGAATGTTATCTGATTTGTAATTTATTTATACAACGACTTCATAACTTTAGAAAATTATAATATATTATTTAATATCTGAATGATTATTAATTTTAAATATAAAAGTCTAACACAAACAAAAGTACTATTACTTTAATAAGTAGTGACTATTTCTTATATCATTTCATTCTAATAAAATAAAATTTGTTTATTTTTACGATGCTATTTAACACACAGACACATTTAATGTAAATAGAAATTTTAACCATAGAAATAAGAAAATATATTTTGTATTATTGAAAAAGTAAAGGAACTATATAGATACAGTTTATCGCACGCTATTCATTCACCTCTACATTTCATGTACAAATATTTATATATTAAAAATATATGATTTTAAAATACAAAATTACATGCGTAAACGTTTGTGTTTTTCTATATTGACCTCCTGAATCATTTACCTTAACCACATACCTATGTTTATATAAAATTCAATATTTGTCATTGTTTGTTCATGATAGTCTGTGGTTCTAATGTAGTGTCACCCGTTGAGGGATATTTCTTACGATTCCGCACATATTGCGATGGCGCTGTTCTAATCTGAATGTGACAAACCGTTTTCGGGTTTTCCTTCGGATCGTTAATGCAACTATTTTGCTTCTTGGCGACAATAACTTTGTCCGAATGCGTACAACTCTTTCTTTTAAGGCTATTACCATCCTGCTTTATCGGGGCCACTGACGACCGAGTTTTGCGAGGCTGATAATCCGGTGTTGCTTGCATTTTCTCCAGAGCTGTGCGTAAAGGTAATAAGCCAACAGCAAATGGAATTTCTGTATTTGGCGTGCATTCCAATAAATTCATCCTATTTTCGCAGTCCTCCGAGAAATCTGACATGTCTCCCCATAGCGCGCGATTTATATGCTCCAACGTATTTACTTTAGGTGATGTAAAAATAGAGTCCATCTCCATTCTTTCTGATATGTCACATTTTAATCTGCTCGTCATTTTGACTGCTTGCTCATCTTTCTCTTTGCTAGACATCGTACATGTAGATTTATTATTCTTCTTTACAATTAATTTTGCAGTATTTCTACGAGAATTGTTAAATGTTTTCTTACTGGACTGTGTTATATTGTGAACACTTGGCTCTGGAACTTTACGATCCGTGTCCTTTATTTTACGCTTTCGTTTGGCACAAAGTTCTACCTTATTCAGAGAATTGGATTTCCTCAAATGTTTTTCTCTTCCATTAGATTCTTTAGCAGTTTCGTTAGCGGCCACAGTTTCGTCTATCTCCTGTTGGTTTAGTCGTAAACTTCTCCGTAAAATTGGCTTCATACAGCTGGAATTTCGAGAGCTTTCTAATTCTTTTATATTTATATTACCTTCCCGGTTATTGTACTCAATATGTTCGATCTCTTTACATGTATCAAATGTATGTTGTTCATTTAATGTAGCTCCCACTATGGACTGAATATTTTCGGTACTTAAACTTATAATATACTCAGCACTTTCCATATCTAATGAGGTTAAAAGTGTAACTGGTATATCGTTAGTGGATGGCTCATCTAGTAAGTCTATACAATCAGTAGACGGTGGACTTTGCATGATATTATTTACATCTGTAAGCTTAGGTTTTATTTCATCTATGGACTTGCGCCTCTTATGACTGTAAACTTTAACACATTTTCCTACTTTACTAGGAACGTCAGTACCTTCAAAGTTATATTGTGCAAAATCTTTCTCAATTTGCTGAAGGCAAGATTGCGACAGCGACATAGAACTTTCCTCGCATTCATCAATATCTGAGAGATCACAGCACTGTTCGTACAATATAGGTTTTAACGTATTGCTTCTACACAGTATGTCACCGTGTCCTATACGATTTTCAAAGCACTCGCTTGGTACTTCTTTTATCGTACAGTTTATCGATGAAACTGATTTCTGGTTCTCCATTGACATAACAGAACCTGATACTGAAAACAACGCATTAGTTTCCTCGGCATCAGTTTCAAGATCTTCCGAATCTTCGTACAACATATGCTCCAATTCCTGTTCCGGAGCATCAACTATATTTTCCAAAGATCGGTTTTCACTTAAATGCACATCACTATTGTCCTCATTAGAAAGTAAAAAACACTTATCTTTGACAAGTTCATCATGCTTTGTATGTACGTAATCCACGTTACTACGTTTATTACACATAATCTTCGATTCGGTAGCACTTTTCTCGATATTTGCTTTCCCCTCAATAGTTTCTACATTGGAAGCCATCATGGCATCAACCACAGTCGTCAATTCTTTAACCTGTAGACGCATGGAAAAATTGTGGTATAACATATCGGTCCAGAAGGTATGTCTAACTTAAACCTTTTTTAAAGAACACGCTCCAGAGAACAGAACTTAGTTTTTATTTCTTACATTAATACGAGTACTTATGGTTTTAAATGCAGTAAATATTATCAGCATAAAATTTTAATGTCTTGCAACTAACTTTTCAGTAATTATATTGTATTACAGTTAAATATTGTATATTTGTATTTGAAATGGGTAGATATCAAATTATTCTATTTTGGCAGTGGTAATACTAACCTTGAATGTTTTTGTAGCAGCCGATAAAGATGATAATAATTGATAAGGAATCGTAGTTTCTCCACAGTACATGAATTCAACCATGGCCTTCAAGATTTCGAAGTTTAGATCTTTAAGAAATATTATTGGTTCTTGACCCAAATCTTGTAGAATTTCCTGTTGCATCAGAAAGTGAAGCAAACAACATGTATTATTAGATAAAGGCTTGATATGCTTAAAAAATAATGTAAAAATGGTTGAATGATCCGTTCGGGTAGTAATTTCATTTTAAATTATTTTGTGAATGTATAGTATGTGCAGAGTGCAATGAAAGTTATCGCGAGTAGAACACTCGTACTAGCGTCGAATATGTTTACACAAGTATCTTACAGAAATGTTTCTTATTGAATTATCGTAAATCCTCAGTGGGAAATCATTCTGTAATCGAGGTTTAATATAACCATATTGTAGAATTTATGGAAAAAAGTGTTCTTGTACAAATTTATTCATGCATATGTTCCTTAATATATATGTGCCTATTATCCTATTATTATATAGATAAATGAGAATATTACACGCACCCTTAAGAAAAGTATTTACACTTGTGTGTATTTACTTTACTATTTTCAAGTTCATACAAATTAGTTCTCTAATACCTTTATATGGTATATTTGTTCTTCATTAGCTGTGAAAAGTATGCCCATCAAACATGGCCTCTTCAAATAATGGTTTGCAAATAAATAAGGAAATTCCAATATATAACGCTTTCTTTACATTACATGAATTTTACATAATCCCTGTAAAATTGTTCTTTAATAAGTAGGTATCTGGTCTCCTTTAGTTACAAATTTATTAATAAATCACTTATACACATATGTACATAGTATAAAGTAGCAAAAAGAGGCATAAAAGAAGTGAAAATTTTATTTCTGCTCAGACACTTTTAAAACGAAGTGGACTATAAGTAGGAAAGACTATTTTAACATTTTCTATGTAAAAAATAATCCAAAAGCAAAAAGTACTTTCACTATTGTACGTGTTCTTTATAAATATATGATAGATAATATTAATTTAAATGAAACATCGGCGAACAAAAGGATATAGCAATTTTTTTAAAACACGAAAAAGTAAATCATCAAGCAATATGGGTGTAGAAATACATCAGAGTAAATGGTTATGAAAATGGGATATTTTAAAGACACATGCAGCAACGTAATAATACTAATTATGGCGTCATGTTGTATCAACAAAATATTAATTTACATGCATAATGCTTGTATTTTGCATAAATATTTTTATATTATTTTTATAAAACCTGACGATTATAAGCTCATATTATTAACAGACTTTCTGTTATTTTGCAAAATATGTAAGCGAATCGTTACAGACATATCGTTAATTTATTTTCAAAACATTGTGAATTCTTAAAACGGAGATAATGAAATCAACATATTTAAATTTGCGTTAAATAATTGAAATATATTTGTTACGTAACAAAAACATGAGGTTAACACTTAAAATCTTAAGGAATTATCCGTATTTTAAAGCAAAAAATATATACTAATTTTGTAATTTATCCTGAGAAAATTTCAAATTACATACTTAGATTAACTTTTCTAATGCAACGATATAATTTCGGGCAAGATAAATACATGCTCGAGTAATAACTTCAAAGTGCATAATTTAAAATGAAAATAGAGTAAGCAGCTTATAACGTTATTTAGTCATCCTTTGGAAATTTACAATTTATGAAAATATAGATAGTTTATTCATATGCATCAGAATAACAAGCATTAGTGTTTCTTACTCACTGGATAATAAATATATTTGCTAAACATACCTCAAAGTACATACTATTCGATGCTAAAACCAGTTTATGAACACGAAGTTTCTGTTCTTCACAGACGAGTGTAACATCAACAAGTGCTTGGCGTGCCAACAGTTCGCTAAACTTTTCTGTAACATATCCTGCGTGACCAGCCCATTGCAGGACACAAGCTTTACGATTTTCGACCATTATGTCTGCAAATGAAGAAGCAGAGAATTAGTGTCATAGCATAAATGGTAAATGGAACGAGGAATACGACCACTGAGAATGCAGGATGCGTTTCAACTTATGGTTTGATAGCATTTAAAAGAGAAAATACGCACTGAGATGCGATTAAAACGTTGATCTTCCTCTGTCAAGTGTGATTTGAAAAAAAGTACTGAAACCTTTGATTAAATGTATGCGGTCACTTCTTACTGACGACGGATAATGATGTTGTGCGTTTGTACATCTTCTATCGGATTTCATGAAAAACCACCGGGAGTGTCGGTACGCAAGATCCGCGGCTTTACACAACATTTGCTTACTAATGCACTGAAATGGACAAAAACAGAACTTAAACGAAACTCAAAAACTAGCCATCTTATATAGCTATATAGATGTTCTACCTTGGCCTAGAAGTATGTTTCTTCATATGCAGTAATGACGCGACAGCCTATGACAATCTTTGGCGCCCGATATACTGCCATCTGACGGCATCTGGCGATTATTCTAATTTAACATCTGGGGGATTTTCGTAGATAGTTTTATCTCGACAGTTAGTAATACGATGTTTATGTTTCCGAATTACATATGTTATCTTATCTCCACTCAGATTTGATACTTTTCGCGCTTGTTATCAGGGATACTCAGCTGAATTTGAAATATTATAAGGGATTATAAGGTCGGGTGGAATTAGGGAGGGGGGTTTGAGCCACCCATTGAGCTATAAAAATACCTGGAGAGTGAACAGAGAAATGGCGGCCCGTCCGAGAAAGAGGGAAGATAACGGGTGAACCTATTTCTGTCTTACAATAGGCTATGGATGTATAGTGCGTGTGAGTGAAGTTACTGCGCACACACATACATACATGACACAGATAGTACAAAGTGAGAGGGATAATAGGAAAAAGGATAGGTTCACCACTTATCTTCTATTTCCCTCAGACCGCTGTCGCCTCTACTTCTTCCCACTGCTGTTCACTCTCCAGGTATTTTTATAACTCAATGAACCCACCATCAGCCACCATGTGGTGGATTTCATGGACAGCCGATTAGCAGTTGCCGCCTGGGTGTTTGGAACGATTAATTGCAGCGATGGAGGGGGAAACACCCACAGAAGTGGTGGTAATGTGTGCGTGAACTGACGCCAGCGCTAAGCCAGCCAAGTGGTCCCAAAGCGAAGCCAACCAGGGCCAACCAGCGTCGACAATCTTATTTCCCGGCGACGCTGGTTGGCCGTCGCCGAACCCTACCGCGCATATGCAAAAACGGATTTAAATTATATTCGATCAACGAATTTTGAAGAAATAGGTACTTGCGATTGCGAACGTTTTTGTCAGTTAGAAAGTTCCCGAAAGTTCCTACTAGAAACATGAGTATCTCCGGTAAGATTCTTTGCGATAAAATTCGCAATTTGCGTCCGGACTTTTCGATCATCAACACACCCGAGGTATTGAACAAAGTCTGCGAGGAACCTTCGGTAGAACCGGTCTGGAAATGGTTTTACGAGAACGTGACTTACGCCAACGTTCTTTCAAACGAGGAAGCACGAATGTAATTAATAAATAAGTATTTTACTTTCTCGCGGTTATCTGAACCCATCGAATGGGGAACGAACAAATTTTTAATAGAAAAGTTCGCATTAATCGAATAGAAACAATATGTAATGGTTTTATAATTTGATGTTTCAGAAAGAACAGATTATACGAAACGAACGAATGGTTGGAAGGTCCAGTATTAGATCGTGCTTCGGAAGAAGCTACGAGGAACAATCCAGACATATTAAAAACAGTATCCTTCGATGATGCGGATAGAAATCACATGTTTGCAGAGTACGAGATAATGAAAGATTCCTACAAGGAGGACACAAATTATATTCATGTGTTACAAACTGGCATCCAGAATTTAAAGTAATGTACTTATTGTTTGTAGTTTCGTTTATGTGATTCCGTTGTTATTGTGTGATAATGAAATATTTCAGAAAGTTGAAGGTCAATTAGATGAGGATATAGAGAAAGAAGAAGAGGGCTTGAACATGGAATGTATTAAAGCAGATAAAGCATACATAGATTGTTCTGGAATTCTGAAGGAATTTGATGCGAATAATCGAGATTTCTTTAACAAAGTTGAATCCCTGCTGAATGTGTATGCAGACGCAGCTGAAAATGTAAGTAACTTTAATCGAGTATTTTTTGTTTGCGATGATATACTGTATTCATAGAAGGGACTGCCGTTATTATGAACCCAAATGCCACTGGAACTTTTTATTAAAAAGATAGAACTGTATGACCACTGCCTCCATCTTCATATAAAATGGCAATTTGGAAACACTGATAAAGAAGAACAAGAGACTGATCCTAATTATGATTTCCTAATCAACAATGATAAAGCAAGATGTGTAGACAATGAAAAGTTACAAAAATTGAGGCTGTATAAAACAAAGTAATTAATTCCTTATACTCATTATTAAATGATACATTTATTCTATGGCCTGTTTCATACAGTAACAGTATCTATTTTATAGCTTAACGGATGCAAAAATGGAAGTGATTCTGGCTAAAATACAAGGAGAATCGAACGTCGCAATGTTGGATTGTGCAGAAAATATATTTACTTTGGGAAATTTGCAGCAGTTTGCGGAACTAGAAATAACCAAAGCCCGGAAATAAGACACGTGCAGAAAGTTTGAACACGGGAAAACTCAGTTTGAAAAGCTTAAAAACATGCGGTTTCTCGTGCGTGAACATGGGCATGTGCGCGCTGATCTGTTAAGTATACTGATGCGGATGCAATTTTGCTGCCTTAAAAATGTCACTGAATTCGTGGCTGATGCTCGCCACTATCTGACATCAGAATATTTGCTACCTTCTGCAAGATATGTTAGTAATGAAAGAAAAAAGATACTATCTATTAATCATGGTTTATGACTGAATCTTTTTTACGTAGGAAAGTATGCAGCAACAGCAGAACAAATACTCTACGATTATACCATCTTTGTCAAAAGCACATAATTCCTTTAATAAATTTTTAATTTCTATGATGTGCAGTGAAGGCAATGTGTGCCAATTAAATTCTAAACTGGACAAATATAATGAACTGATAGACGAAAATAAAAATAAGAAGAAATTAATAGTATTTTCAGAATAAAAAGAAATTAATAGTAATTCCGGCCTGTGGTTATTTCTAGTTTCGCAAACTGCTGCACAGCATCTGTTAACTGACGTTCTTGTAGCGGACAAACATTTTCCTCCAAAAAATCTCTTTTCTAGTTAACAATAAAATTTCTCTCCTGTACACAGAAAAGTATACTTATACGTTAGGTTCACAGATGGAGTTCTATAATATTCCAATAAGATTTTCATACTTCCATTCAGAATGTCTCGGCACTTCCAAATTTCCCAAACTAAATATATTTTGTGCACAATCCAACATTGCGATGTTCGATTCTCCTTGTATTTTAGCCAGAATCACTTGCATTTTTGAATCCGTTAAGCTATAAAATAGATACTGTTACCGTATGAAACAGCATCTGTTAGCTGACGTTTTTGTAGCAGACAAACATTTTCCTCCAAAAAGCTCTCTTTCTAGTTAACAAAGAAATTAATAGTAATTTCTTATTTTTATTTTCGTCTATCAATTCGTTATATTTGTCCAGCTTAGAATTTAATTGGCACATATTGCTTTCACTACAGATCATAGAAATTAAAAATTTATTAAAGAAATTATGTGTTTTTATAAACGCATATAAATTCCAAAACCTATCAGCTGCAAATATCGTAAGTGCTGCTCTTCTCACGATGGTGGTATATTTTAGTGAATACATATTATAAGTATTGAAGTATAGAGGTTTAGGGAAAGTGAAGTGAACCAGCAATGCACAAATGAACTTCAAAGGGAACCTGCGTATAATTTTAAAGTAGTTCCTTACAAAATAGAAACGTGTTACAACGAGGCAGTTGATAGTCTACAAAAGATACAGACGGACTTAATGAAAATGAGAAATCAAATGAAGGAGCGAATGGTAAATTAATAGATACATTTAACGTGCATACGTATTTATGCCCGGCATTCTCTTTTACACAATAATTAGAACCTTTTGTTGCAGAAGACCAACATGGGTTTTGAACGAGAAAAAGATATACTTTGGTAACGATTTTTCGCTGAGCCAGACACATTAAAGAGAATGCATAAAGAAATAAATCAACTGAAAAAACAGTTTTGCTATAGGGATACCGTCCAAATGGAATAAAGTGTATAATTTTTAACCCTTTTGGGTGCTATAGACGCATATCTGGACCTCGGAGCCAGAGTGTATTAAGTCCACTGTTTTAAAAAATGACATTTTATATGTTTTCGAAAGATATAATAAAAAATAATAAAAATATATATAAGAAAGTAACTTATTTGAAGTATAATAAATACATCAATCTTATTTTTGCAAAAATTAGTTGTAACCCTATGTGTCGGCATTGAAATCACTTGCGGCGTATTTTATGTTCTGCTTTATAGTCGAATACCTATAAAAAGAGCAGTATTGCCTCAGGGGTAGAACATTTGAGCCCCTGCCCAGAAGGCATCCCCAGGGCCCCATCTTTACGAAAAAAAAACACTTATGATTTTATCCAAACTATAATTGTTTCTGCCCCATTACACTTCGCCTGATTTTAGTAAACTACCTCTTCAGTTTACCGAAAAATTTCGGCCCCTCGAAACGTTAACCGCCTAGACATTTTTCCTTCAAATCGCCACTGGCCACCATATTGCTGGTGTGGAATTTGTTTAAAGAATACCTACCTACCCTCATGTTGGGAGGTTCAATGCCTTTTCCAATGTTTTCCTTCTGGCCTTTAGATACCTGCGATTCTGCTTCTTTGGAGTACAAAATACATTCACCAACTAAATAAAAATGAGTGTAGTGCGTGAATTCATTAGTTTTCGTTTATTTCAATTGGGATATTTTAATTCACAAATTGCTACTGTGTCTTGCCTCTGTAATTTAAGGTTTAGAAAAATATTAGTGTACTTTGGATACTAATTGAATTATTTTGAGATCATAAGTACGAATGAACATAAGGATATGGAAAAAAATTAAGAATGCAATTTAAAAACAAATACCTATTTTCGAAGTTTCTGCTACCGACAATATACATATGGTCTTCATTTAAAACCAATCCTGGTTTGAAGCATTGTTTCGTCAAATTATCAGAATCATCTTAAATATCGTGGTAACCGAACCACTCTGTATATTTGTGCAAAAGATTCCAAATTTTAACAAATAGATGGACTATCACACAGTATAAACGGATAATTTACAACTATTATTAATTTATTCCTAGGTATGTTTCATTGGAATGGGGATTAAATTCACTGAACCATTTATAATATTACATTTATTACATTATTATCAACATTCTAGTCAGTTAAATGGTAATTATTCTAATATTAACAATCCTATCATTTCCAATAACAATAAACCTGTAAATTTACAAAAATTCATCAGACTTTTATCGTTCATAATTTACATAATTAACTTCTTTTGCACATATAAAAATTATATATAATTTTCATAGCAATTATATATCTGTGCAATGATAGATAAATAAAATACGAGCTGTAAGTCCATAACATTACCAAAGGCCAATTGTACCTAAATATTCTTATATTCTTTTAGGATTTTAATCAAGTTGATATTTTTACACGATAGCTCTATTTATATTCTTAAGTTATACTATCATTATACACGACTTGTAACAGTTACCCTGATAGTATCCTGAACATATTTCATACATCTAAAATCCAAGCGATTCTAAACAATTCGTGTGAAATATAACTTAACTATATTTACGGTTTTAAATTGTTTACATTTTTATTCAACCCCAATTGAACCTTTTTCTTAACCGGCAGTTAGAAAATCTTTGAGTGCCACAGTAGAGGCCATTGTGGTGGTACGTCTACGAGCTTCAGCGGCTTCTAACTCCTCTTTTCGCAAGTTCTCAGTGAGCCAAGCGTCGATTACTGGAAGATTCTGTTTGCTCCATTCCGTCTCTTGTTTAATAATTGTAAGAGCCTCTTTGATGATGTGCTCAGCTGTGTCAAATTCACCTTGGCGACTCGAATACAATTCGGAAACCATGTTGAAACCTTCTGGTGTATTGAACGGGGATGTTGCTGAATTTATTATACCGTCCCAGAGGTGCCTCTTGTTTTCAAATCTCTGTTTTACAGTGTACCAGTGAGCGTTCAAGAATTTGAACAGCGTTGTATAACCGGCTGCCCCGCCAGTTAACATACTGAAGATCAAGTGGATGTTCGAGTCCGTGAAGTTTCCATTTTGGTCCAGGATTGTTACATTTAACAATCTACAATATTTTAATATTATTTGAGATTAATAATTTCCGGCCCTTTCGTACCGAAACATAAATCAGAATGTCAGTTTCTTTAATGTCAGTTTTCTTAAATGTATTACAAACTTTAAACGTTTAGGATTTTGAAAAATTTAGTAGTCTCGTTTACTGGTAGCAAACTAGAGTTCCGGACACATAAATTAAAAAGTGAGTAACGTCAAGCCTTTCTTGGGGGGGGGGGGGGGGGGCGAAACGTGTAAAAGTACATACCTACATTTTTTCATTTTCTTTTACCGACCCCCGATGAGCATGCAAATCGTGAACAGCTCGGCAAATATACATTGTCAACACATTAAGTGTATACCTAACAAGTGTTTCAGAATGTGACATAATATTTTTATATTTTATTTATATTTTATTATTCTTAGGGGGGCGATCGCCCCCATCGTCCCCCCCCCCCCCCGTGGATCCGCCACTGGTTGTTTCAGACTGTCTAAGATAATTATTACGACCAATTTTTTTTACTTTAAAAATCGATTTCCTGACGAAACAATTATTTGAAAATGTACATCCCTTAACATGATAAGTGATAATTAATTTTATTATGGCTTACGGATTCCTTCGTTGGAATTTTTTCAAATTTCATAAACTGTGCTGTATAACGAAGAAAATGATGTAGAATATAAAAATACAATACCTTTCGATTTTATATGTGTCTTTTGGACAACCGGCTAAAGATTTCAAGAGATACGTGCGTTCATTTTCTTTCCTCTCTGGGCTGTTTTGAGGGAAATTTATAACGCGCTGAAGACCGAATTCCCATTCTTCTTCGGTGCCCCATTTGAATACAGGACAAATAAATTCATTGGCAACTCTGCAAAGTTATGAAATATCTTAAATTAACCGATAAATTTTGCAAAGCATCTCATAAAGCAACTTATGTATTTAGCACAGAGGATCTTGCTTTCGAATGAAATAATTCTTCGGTACCATGTAAAATGCACAAACTAAGTAGAATTTAATATCCAAAATATTTTTTGGGAAACTTTTTCCTTAAAAGAAGGTAAAACTTGTTTTTTTTGTGAATAATATTAACACGATGCCAGATACCTATATTACACAGCTTTATATCTGAAATCATTCATTTTTGTCAAATTTGTAAAGGCATACATGACTTGCGGAAGATAATAAACGTTGATTAAAAGAAATGTTAATGCAAATATCAGTGGCGGATTTAAAGAAAAAGGCCCAGGTGTCAAACACTCTGGGCCACCCTATATACATAACAGAATTACAAATAATTTTACGCGCGTGTGGTATGAAAATTATGGGAAACAAAAAAATATACCGTTTGGATAAGATTATAACTTTTTTTTGGAAACTCGGCCCCGGGGGGGCCTTCTGGGGAGGATCATAGCCGGCAACTGCTGATCGACCGCCCGTGAAATCCGCAACTGGCAATTATGATACAGAAAAGTGCATTGAAATTTAAATGAATTTTTTATTTATCCTGTTTGCAAGATCCACCAAGGTGAACACAGAAATTGTATACATATCGGATATGTGAAATACGAACGGATTTCCTTTATCTGGATCCTCGTCAGTCAGCCACTTCTTGTACTGAAGTCTTGCTTCTTCAACACATGGCTCGTAACCAGCACGACAGAGAAAATTCTTCGCCATCCCTCGCATATGAGTTTTCCAGGATGGTTCGTCGGGTTGCGAGGTTTCGTTGAGTTCCTCGTATAACGGTTTCAATAAGGTCTGTATATATGCCTGAAGCAACAATAATTTTGAAATCGTTTGCACAGAGCTGTTCCTGGATTTTGACCGCCCAGATGCAAAAACAATATTGCCGCCCTTATTAATTTAATATTCTTTAATTAAGAATTTGTCATGCAGCGGTTACTTTTATATCTATATATACATAGTTTTAAAAAGTTATCATGCAAAAGAAATAGATCGAAGGAACAGATTTTGTTAAAATTGGAATATGTTGTAATACTCGTGAAATTAGGCGGGGTTTAAGTCACCACTTTGCCGATTTCGAATTTGTTTAAAAAGTACAGCACCTTGAATTTTTCGATTTTTGCTTATTTTCGTGAAAATGGGTTGTACTTATGAATTTTTATCCTGAAAACCGACGTTGGATAATTTAACAAAATTTTAGACGAGGAAAGGAATGATATCATTAATAATCATGATAAAAGTTTTGATTATTATTCTTATTAGTCAAAATGTTACATATCATAAACGGCCCGTACCCCCGCCAAGAACGGCACTGCGTTGACATATTGAAAAAATGAGATAATTCAAACTGTTATACTACACTCTTCAAAATAATAATGAAGTGAATTGTGATTAGTTGACAGATACTCTGAAATTCGCTTAATTTAATAAATGAATCGATGGAGCAGTCATTTTATGATACATATATCTACCTATCCATGAAAATATAAGAAAGTTAAGACAATAATTTATGTGAGAATTTTTAAATAGCGTTCATGGTAGTCATCTAAATTCAGGCGGTAATTATTATTAAGGCTATATCGTAGTCAATATCGAAATTAATTATAGTCATAGTTTTGATATTGCTTATAATATACACAGGACGACAATATATGGGTCCATTAAAAAAAGCGAAAATGAGAAGAAAGATTATGTTCGTTTGCTTTTGCTCCGCAAATGTAAAAAGAAACACCTGCATAAAACTCTACCGAAACAAAATGCGATTGATAGATGCGTATCACATTTACAAACTACATCGAATAATATTTGAGAATTTGCGCATACAGATTATTTAATAGAAATTATCACAGACAGCAAGAAAAGTGGTAAGTCAAAACTAAGTTGCATTCGATATTTCATCTGCCTATTTTATCTACAATTGTACGTTCCATTGTATGTAAAAAGAAAATGCAGGAGTAGACAAGTTTACCTCAAATTTCGGGTACACTTCCGATCCTTCGATGCGTCTTCCAATATGATCGATCATCATAAAGACAGGTTCCCAAACCACGTGGCTTCTCTCGTCTTTCAAGAAAAGAGTCATATTCAGTGCGATTCCAAAGGAGAGCTCTCCAGCGTACGCCAAATTCCACGAATCATGGAGAAGCTTTGCTCTCGTGAGAACGGGAATTTTTTCACGGTTTGGGCATCGTAAAAATTGCGACAGCATTTTCCAGTTGCAGGTGTCATAGTTTACGGGGAACATTCCTGCAAACAAGTCATCATGTTTGATTTATACGATTTCAATGGTTTGAAATGATCGAGTGCAAAATGAAGCTAATCAATTTTTATTGGTGCAGTACTTTCATTTCGCTTGTAGATTCTATTTTTTTTTTACGAATTAATAACTGTTATTAAGAAAGTTCTGAAGAATTATGCGTGCATGCTCGTTTTACAATCAATTATAAAATTATTCGAACGCTTTTGATTAAAACGTCATTAAACTTATACTGTTCTACAGGGTGGATCGTTTAAATGGACACGCCTGAAATCTAAATATCTCTGCTGCTTAAGAATATTAGAGAAACCTGCTTACTGCAAGTTAGTCTATTCGGTGGGGGTAAACAAAGTGATGGGAAGAAAATTAACTTTAAGGTCTACTTTTCTTTTCGAGATCTTAGGGTCATTGATATTCTATTATTATAAATGAAAACCTATATTTTTTTCTATACCCTTGTGAGGAACAAAAAGATAATCTAAAAATAATCTCATCTGAAAATAATAATCTAATAATCGATATTTTCATCGATTTCCGTACCTATTTCTTCAGGATTCACGATAATAAAATTGGTTTCGTCAGTGATATCCGGAATAGTGAGATTCTTTGGTTCGTGTCCTTTGGTCAGCCATAGAGGACACGGCTTATGGAATTCCAATTTGTCTTGAGACATCATTACTATCGGTATGTCCCATTGATAAGAGACTTTAGAAGTGGAGGCCGGTGGAGCTTTTCTAAGGTACACTTTCTGTAAACATATCCATTTAACAGATCATATCAATACAGATTATATAAATTATTAGCTTAAAGTTCCCGACGTTGCTCGGGTTATATGTGTATCTTTTTTCGGTGAAGGGGCAGGAGTTTTTTAAAAACATTTCTTCGCGAGCACCTAGGGGCTCAGAGGAACCTAAGTACATACCAAATTTCATGGTCATAGGTTCAGTGGTTCCAGGGAAATCGTGATAAGTCTGTCAGTCAGTCAGTCAGCCAGGACTTCTTCTTTTATATATAGGTATAGATTTCGTATTTGCATATTAATGAGATTAAACTTTTATAGAAAAAATTACTTTTTATAGAATAATTCATGCATGAACAGTTAGAAATTTTGCAATACTGTATGCTTATACGAAGTATGCATATAGTACGCTATTTAATTTCAAAATCGATTAAGTAGAGTTTAAAAAAAGAGGACCAATATAAGCTTCGTTAAAAGCTCTTAAAGGTATAGTACTGTTGGGAATATTACAAAAATAAATAAACTTCTAAAGGAAAGCATTATTTTTAATATCAGTTTAAGTTTTGTGAACTCAAAGTTTTGTAATCTCAAACATATCGGACCATGACAGCTAATGGATTATCCATAAATACTCGAGCTATTTGTATTCAAGTGATTACACTAACAAAACGTATATATTACAATTAATTATTACGCTAGTGAAAAATACGCAAATTGCATGTGGAGGTTCCAAGGAATCTTCAGTACATTGTTACTAATGCGGTTGTAATTATTCGTTTCGCTGTTCCTTTGGTAATAATCGAATAACGCAACTTCAGGGACTAAGGTGCTTGTTAAAGTAATCATGAAAGACGTACGGCAGTATGCAAATGCCATTCACAATCGAGGTTATCAGTGTGGGGTTTTCATTTCGATTACAGTAGAGTCCTTTAAAATGGCCATAATAGCTTTTCTAAAGACGGGTCAGTATTTTTTTCCGTTTTCAAGGGTGGACACCTTTTCATTGTATTACTATTCCCGCCGTGCAAATTGCACATCCGTCCGGTTTCAATCGCATTCACGAAGAAGGATCTCCACTGGGAAGATCGTTCCTTCTTTGGAAATATATATTACAACGGAGAAGAATCTTTCAAGTAAAATTATTTAAAAATTGCATTTTAATAAAGTTAATTGTGAAACAATTCCAAACATTTTTTTTTATAAAACTATGTACTCCTCCTATCTGCCATCAAAACAGTACATTTGCCTGTTAAGGGTTATTTGCGGTTTTGAGGTTTCAATTTTTTTTTATATGCACATCGACAGTATAACATCTTAAGAATGCTCAGTTAAAATTTCATAAAGTAATGTTAAATATTTTTGAAGTTATATCATTGAGAAGTAAAACAGGTAATGCGATCTGCGATCGGGATTGGGGGGAAATACATTTCTCTAACTGGCGTGCACGATTGAAAGAAAACTAAACGTCATTTTGTCCAAAATTGTCTTGCATTATCTTTGTATAACTTCAATCTAGTGGACCCCATACAAATATTTTGTACTTCTTGATTTTTTGTTTTTAATTGAAGAAAATAGGTGTTAAGAATCGGTGAAAATCGTAACTTTTTACTTAAACACGCACCAGGCAGGGATTCTTCATTTTTTTCAATATTTTTACGGGGTCCACTATTTTTAGGCCTGAACTTTAAAACACCATTTGATTTTTCGATTTCCAATGATTGAAAGTGATGACGCATTGCACGCCGCAAACACCTATCTTTTAAGGAAGCTACTCCTCTGCCCTCTATTAAACTAACATAATTTTTTTTATGACAATCTATAAATGGGAAATTATAGTATAAACATAGATTAATAAAATGTAACAAGTTTCATTAATATATCTTGTATAGTTATTTAGAAAAAATTCCTAAAAATTATATCATTTTGAGGCGTCTAACTCGGAAATACCCCTTAAAATCCTCGATTACCTTTTATTCCTTGCTAATAACGTTACATACGCCAATTTCCCTTGTGGATTTTTCCAACAAAACCCTTTGGTGGTTCATAACTGGTATTTTGTGTATATTCAACCAATTTCTATATTTTTCCAACTAGTGCTACCTCTGCCAAGTGAATGTGTCCGAAATCCCTGCCATGAGCCACAAAGAGCAGAGAATCAATTTCACTCCAACCGTACCCACTCACAAATAAATTTAACACCGCCGTTTCTCAACGCCGCCATATTATCTGTGCGAAAATCGCATTATTGTTCTGGTTTCTGGCGTCCTTGAGGGAAACGCCGCTTTTGTTTGATAAGATGACGACCATATGCGCACGTACCTGGCTAAGCGTAATCTGTTTAGTTTCGTAATCTCGAATGACCGTGACCAATGGCACCCTATCTCGAATGATCCATGGTGCTGCGATGCTGTTGATCGTCAGGCCTTCTGGTAGAATATCCGTTTCGTTCGCAACGTCATTTAACCGACTGTAAATATCCTCAGCGTAGAAGGTTCGCTGGTTTCTGAAAAATCGTATCGAACGGTTGCACAAGTTCGAATTGAGATTAATTGTGGAGAAAAACAGCCGGGAAGCAACGGCTTCAAGCAGCGAGGGACAGTTTTATTTGATTGGGTCAGCCGCGGCTAAAAGCGCAGTCAGTGCAATTAAAGATTTATATCCAATAATAAGTATCTGCTACCTGGGTCTTTTATCGAACAGAAACGTTTCCAATGTATGTAAGATTACATATTTCAGAATGATTATAGATTATTTACTTGTTCCGTATAACTGAAATTGTTCAATTTTCCGCGAGTCAACTGGTTTTATCTTATGTCGAAGAGTTTTGTATTGGCGAGTTAAGGGGTCTCCCTAGTTTTACGCTCTAAAAATAGGTCACATTTTGGGCAATTTTTTAAAAGAAGAGAATTGAGTATTATAATTCCAAACTTTGTACATCTATTAATTAACTTTTGACAAATGTGTTCAAACTTTTTTAGGCAATAATAATAATTTTGTTCAAAGTTATAGTGGTAGAAGTAAAAAGATCAAGTAATGATTTGCCAAATTGGAGTTTGGCAATACAGAAAACAAACTTGTTCTTTTCGGTAAAATTCTTTTTCTTATTTGAAATGTTAGCCTTTTTGTGTTTTTCAACATTTCTTATTTATTCTAGGCAGTGGCGGATTTAAGAAAAAAGGCCTAGGTGGCAAACGTTCCGAGGGGCCCATTTTTCCCAGGAAAATGAAGAGGCAGTTTACTAAAAACGGGCTTAGTGTAGTAGTACAGAAAAAATATAGTTTGGATAAAATCATAATTTTTTTAAAGATGGGGCCTGGGGGGCTTCTGGGCTGGGGCCCAGGCGGCAACTGCTCATCGGCCGCCCTGTTAAATCCGCCACTGATTCTAGAAAAAAACTTTTTTTCAAACCGATTTTACCACTACTACTATAACTTCGAACAAAACTATTACTATCGCAAAGAAAAATTTGAGCACATTCTTCAGATGTCAATTAATAAACGTACAAAGTTTAGAATCATAATACTCAATCCCTTTTTTTTTTTAAATTCCCCAAAGTGTGCCTTTCTTTTAGGGCGCCAAACTAGGAAGACCCCTTAACTCGTCTTCACTGTTAACAGATTATAAGTGAATAAACCTATTCCTTTTTAGAGAAAATGCAGCATAGGTATTCTTAAATATCACATTCACTCGTTTTGAACGAGTGTAATTATCGAATTTTCTGACGATTTCCACCGTCTTTCCTAATGCAGAGATATCTTTGAATGACGAGTTAAGTCGACCTCAGTTAAGCGAGCGAGAACACGGTTTTACTTCAAAGACTAATCAGAGATTTCTAAACACTAGAATACTGAGAATTTAGATGGTGGTATCGTCAATCCTCCTGAATCCTAGCAAAATTGTATGACATAGTGAAAAGAATAATATAATCCAATAATATCTGCTTTGAAAACTATCCATCACGAAGAACATTGCAGAAGTGGAAAACCTATGATGCATGAATTATTATCTGTATTCTGTTCGCGAGGATACAAAAATTCGACTTTACTCTGGCAGCCATTCAATCGAGATGGCACTTTAATCTATAGAAATTTAGCCATTCCATTTTCACTTTACACTTGCTTCATGGCTAGTTGGCAAAAGCAATTACTAACTCTTCTGATTCCTGTTGAACGAAATTCCTGACGCCCTTTTGGAACAGCTCCTTGCCGAGGGTGTAATTGAACATCCGGAATATCAGTTCCGCTGCGAGGAGAAAAATATATGTAAAAATGATGGTTAGAGTTAATTACATGCCACTTGCTACTGTTAATTGCTACTAACGCTTTAACCCCTTGGCATACAAGATACAAGCCGACGGCCGCGGCCAAAACAACACCGGAGGTGAGGCACGCGTTGAGTCCCAGCCAGGCGTATTCCTACCCCTTAATGCTTACGTACCACTTGTCCCACCCGTGCTTTCCATCTTTGGCCCAATTCCGCTACCACGGGTCCCACACGTGCTTTTCATTTTTGGCCCGATCCCGCTATCACGGGTCTCACACGTTGTTGTATGCCAAAGGGTTAAAGAATTAGAGAATATCTAGAATTATTCAACACTTTCTGGGGAATCATCTTATTTAAGACACCTTGGCAGCAGATTAAACTTATACCGAATAGTTACCTAATGACCATAGCGATAGTACTACAAATATAAATAGTTTAGCGATAAGTGATTTTTGTATTATATTGCAAAATTAGAATTTAGAGCAAAAAAAACTAACAATTCCGTGGTTTTCAAGTAATTATTTAATGTGCAAGGTGGGACACTTAAAGTTATCTTCGTTTGTGTTAGTATCGTTGTGGCTAAAGAAAACCAAGTCAGACAAAAATTCCATTCAAGTGGGATATAAATTGCATTAAATGAAATCTTCCTAGAAACCCAAATATGTGACGCAAATTTCATAATGTCACAATCGTGGACCATCAAATGAGCGTAAGAAGCAAACAAGAAGAAACCCAAATCTTGTTATCTTCAACGTTTCGTTCATTAATAAAAAGCGCAAAATAATACATAGCGACGATAAAAAAAGGAACTTCTATTGCGTTCTATGAAGTTATTTTCGTACTGAGTGAAAGTATTAGCTACTAATCTATTATGACCAAATTTGGTCTAAGAGTTTAATGTTGGTAAATTATTAAGTACTAATGATTTCGTAATAATAAAATGGCTGTTCTCAATTTACACATATTAGTTTATTGTCCTAAAAAAGCTAATACCTTAAATTTCCAGAGGGAGACCCAAAATAAAATTTCCCCCCTTTCTTTTATAGGAAACGTATCATTTTACAGAAAAGTTTCAGTGTACACGGTGATCTGAATTAATAAAACTATTTTTGAACAATGAAATCGGTACGTACTTTTCGCTGACGTGGCTTCGTTCCTGATACCCGCTACTCTGGAGAAGGGTATAGTTTTTCCAAATTCGTAGTAGAGGGAATACAACATCGTCATTGGCCACTTTCCTTCCATTTCGTCTGGGTTGATCTGCAATGGAATCGTCAGTTCTCTGTCAATTTTGAAAAGCAATTATATCGCGTGCACGAGTAATGACACGTACATCCACTGTTGTCATTGAAGCCAAAAACGAGTTGAGCGCTTTGTTAACGGGAGCATCGGTCCAGCGGAATGGCGTGATATATTGACCAATCCACTGATAAATCAGTTCGTAGGCTGTGTTCCAAACAGAAGCAGTTAGCAGATCACTTTCCCTGCAATCAAACTTGATTTTTAGCAATTTATTATAACTTCATATTTGCACATTTAGTTGTCTACATTCAAATTTGTCGAAATGTTGTTTGCTGCAGATGTTTTAAGTATATTTAACGTATCAAACTGATATATGTGGAATTTTTGGATGTTTGAAATGTATAACATATATATTTTTCTGAAAGAAATTCGATGTCTAGGTGAGGAATATTGCTTCATTAACGGTTACTGAACGAAGAATGAATTAAAATGGAATTTTCAAAGAAAAATGAATTATCAACTTGAATTTTTGAATAGTTAAAAAGAACCTGAAAGTATGTTTGATGAAGCGTTGAAAAATCAATACCTACTTGATAATATATATATCACCAGAGTTGGGCATTAACTAAATAACAAATTATTTAAATAACGGATCAAATAAAAGCTACTTGAACTTTAGATCGTTCGACGAATAAAGTTTTTAAATTGTTTAACTTTTATTTAACAAGTTATTCTGTTTTCTTCTCGCAATACTGAATAAATTATGCAATTTTACAAATCAAAGTTTAATACAAAGGGATTTCTTTTGAAATATATGATACTGTATAAGTACTACTTAAGGTAGTTAATTGCAATACATATTTTAAAATAAAACTCTAGCTGGGAGATACATACTTGAAGAGCATCAGACCCCAACTATCAGATGGTTTAACAGCGTTGAACGAGGGAATCGCCATTAAATCGAGTTTCGGCAAGACAATCGAGCTGTTGAAGTATTCTTGCAAGTAATTTATAATCTTGGCAACCTTGTCAGGTACGTCCTTTAACGAGTCCATGTAGTCTTTCCGACCCCACACCCAAATCTCGAGCTGCTTTCCATCAATTTCATTCACTTTCCGTGTAGGCGGGATACTCTCCAAATCCGACACGACTAAAGCCAATTGGTAGGTCGAGATCTGTGGTGTCTGTTCGAAATGATCCCAGATGAAATCTGGTTGGTCAGGTCTATATAAGAGAAAAATTATCTTAGGTATAAATTATTTTATGCTTTTTAATAAAAATATTGTATTGCCATCGGAAGTACGTATGCGTGTAAAATTTCAAGTCGATCGGATATGTGGAAGTGGGTCAAAATTAGCTTACAAGATTTCACCCTAACAAAATAATCAAAGAACTCACACGTAAGGCTAAATAAAAGCTTGTAAAAAAGGCGTTACTTACACATCGACACTGTTTTCGATCGGCGTGTTCGAACGAGCCGTCATATTCTTCGGATGCAAGACGCTCAGATTGAAGGTCGCTTTGTAAAACGGTTCGTCCATGCACGGGAACATTCTTTGCGCGTGATTTACTCTCAGATAGGTCCCAACGATGGGGCTGGGAAAAGAAGCAGTAATTAACAGGGTTATTATTATTGTCTAATCTTCTCACTTCACGCGCAAAATGAACGTTATAATTATAATTACTGTTTATTCCCTCTTGCGTCCATGTATTCGGTTTTGAAGAAACCGCTGGTCTCATTGGTGGTGAGGTTGCCGACGAAGCTAATGTCTACTTCGCAGCTTCTGCCTTTCTTCAGCATCTGCTCAAGGTGGATGGTGTAGAATTGTTTCTTGGAATTTGGAAGCTCGACGTTCGCGACGTTTACGCCCATCGTTGGCAAACCCTTCTCCCTTTTTCCCCAACAACAATGCATCAATTCAATGATTTTAAAAAATATTGTGTATACTTTAGGGTTAAATACCAGTGAATTCTGTTTTCGCCAGACCTCATCCATTATATACTTCTTTTTGGTTAACTACCTATAATTTTTTAATAAATCCCTTGGTATTTCGGTTTCGGGGATGCTAGTGTGTAGCGAAGCCATGTTACTGTTATTATTTTGAAATCGATATTAAAAGCCAAAAAAGTGAAGAATGTTTATATAAGCTTGCATTACATTGTAATTTACTTTCACTTGGTACTATCTACTTTCTTTCCTAGTTGAATTCGATTCTCCCGCAAAATTTTGAATAGCGCGCCCACAAGCTGGTCACAAGAAAGCTTAAAACTCATATTTCTTATTCGTCTGCATAACTAATTCAACACAAGGCGTATCACTATCCTATTCTGGCAACTCTGCAATCTATGATATATCAATTTTAAGATATAATTCTTTTTAATGGAACTATCTTATTTTTTTTACCGTTCACAGTTTCAACTTCCTTTCACCAAGTGTTCACCAAGTGAATTTACAACCCGTTAAATTTCCTAATAAAATTGCGTTACGTCAGCCTTAACAATCCTTTGATTAGTATTTTTAAACATCTGCTTTATCTACAGGGTGTATGAAAAGACGTGGGGTGCATAACTTGATGGGTGAATTCGATACATAAAAGTAATAAAGTTCCCATAAACATTTGACCTATTTAAATTAGTTTCAGAGCCATTTTTATATTTCAATCACCACTGTTACTAATTCACGCGCAACTCACCTTTGCTCTAGAGACGGCTCTAGAGCTTTCACGCTGCACTGCGATATGTGAAGATCAGGATGAACATTCAGCGTTATTTTGTCGCTGGTGTCCGTCCAAGTGACATTGATCTTCACTCGGCCTTTGAACTTGTCATCCCCGATAAAGGGCTGAAGTTCCAGATGATAGCTAGTCGGTACCACTTCCTTTGGTAATCTGTGCTGGCCCAACTTGATGTGGTATACGTCGTTTAGGTCTATACTCCGTTTCAATCTCCATTGTGTCTATAAAACAAAATATAATAACAAAAATTAATGTAATATCAAGCCTGCATCAATTATTTCCGGAAGGATTTTCTAGTTATTCATTGACAGTGGAGATTTTAAGTTTTTCAATTAAACCTTGTGATAAATGGACGTAATATAGAAATATTACGATTCTTTATTGACGTATGTTTGTCTGTAAAAATGTATGAAAAAATGGATAAATGAATCAAGTTCGCTTCTTATTTCAACCCTCCAGAACTACCCTTTATATTCACGTTTTTTTAAAACTTAGTAGGTTTTCATACCTTTAAAGTTTTTTTAATACATCTAGGAATATAATATTTATCGTTTAGAGTGCTCTCAAATTTTTGTAATTTTAATGTGAATTTCGAGTGTATCTGTGAGGTTTATTGAAACTTAGGAAAAACTACATTTATTTTTTGTTATTTCTTATATCTGAAGAAGTCTTTGTAAATTCTAAAGTACTTCATACCTAGAGAATTACTCAGAAATAACTCAGATACCGCATATTACATTCTTTCAAATAATTATTTAAAAATTTCTCCGAAGAAAGCATTGCAAGCTTCATAAGCACCACTTTAAATTTCGACGAGTCCACGAAAAATGAAAAATTTCTGTTAATATTAAATTACATTGCCATGGATGTTACAGGCAATCACTTACACTAGCGAAAGCTTCGGTGTCCTGCGGTAGGGCTAGAACGAACACTAGTCCAGCAATTACTGCTGTCCACCTCATAGTTCTCCTGCAGAGCAAGTTGAAATGATTATTAACAATGCAACAAAGAGTTTGATGAAACTAAACTTAGACTCTGCCCCTACGTATCGTATTTCAGAAACAATTCAATGAAATGATAACGAACTCCATTATGATTTGTCGCTGGAGTAGGTAATGTAATAAGAATTTGAACGATCGAATATCTGAGCCTGTCAAAGTATTTCATCCCCATTAATCTATTAACCGAGCGACTTCTCGACGAGGGACATTACTTATATAGAGGATGTTCACTTTATTATCACGCAGCGTTTTTCTCGTAAATGGAGGGTATATGAACAAAATGGGAAAGGAAAAAGTTTTACTACTTTGTATAAGCTACATTAATTATATCAGGCTTTAAATTTCCAATAACTTTCGAGCATTGAAGGGGACTTTTAATTTTTTAAATGCAAAATTTGAAAATATAAGGTAATGCTCAAAGTTACATAAAGTTAGGAATGAAAGAAACAATTTCAACATTTTACAGCACTGTTTTGACTAATATTTTTATTGGTAAGGCTACATAGTATATGTCACTGTGAAATGTTTAAATTATTTTTCCATTCCCAACACTATGTATATTGAATTTAAACGTTCCTGTATCTTACTTCGTTGAATTCGTTTCGATAGTCGCCTTTATACGACATAAAAAGAAACGAGCTTTCCATTTAAACAATTAAAACGTCTTTGTTATTCGAAACCTAATGGAAACTTACGAAATTGATATAACCAACCCTGTTTCTTACAAAAATCTGTAAAACTCCCCCCTCCATTTACTCGACAGTAATAACGTGAAACCGAAATCCGTATTGTAAACCGATTAAAGCCGAATTAGCTCATTTCGGCGATAGCAAATGGTACATAAGACTTACAAAGGAAATTGAGCAACCCGGAATTTTAGAAAGTTATGCTATTTGGTGTAGAAGTAGAGTTGTTGATGCGTAACACAAACCAATTTTTTATTAACCGCCATTGTGCGGTTTTGGGGGTAAAGTCACCCCTTCAAAAAATGCAGTATGTTCTTTTTCGTGGAATATCTCGAGAACGGCGAGAGATATCAAAAACAAGTATAAACAAAAGTTGTACCATGTTTTTATATCTACAAAACTGCGTAAATATTATTATCAAAAAATCCATATATTTCAAGTTACTCCCACCACCAATCCTTACTTCGATAATTACTTTTACGTAATTTTATAGACATAAAAAAATGCCACTTTTGTTTAAACCGCTTGCCAATATCTCTCACCGTTCTCGAGATATTCGACGAAAAATAAAATTTTGCATTGTTTTCAAGGGGTGACTTCACCCCCCATAACCGCACAATGGCACCACCAAAAATAGATTTATCTTACGCATCAAATACTCTACTTGCACGCAAAGTTGCAATAATTTTTTAAATTTTCGGGCCGCCCAACTTCTCTCATTAACCATACATATATCCCCCCTTCGTAGGAGTAAGATTAATAAATTTTCGCGAAAAGGTATGTAACTCGTATCGTCCAACGCAACAGTATTTTCAAGTTGACTCGTCTCTCGAAATAAACAGCTTCAACATACCCCCGAGATTCGCACACTTTACTGTTATACTATTCGTCTATCAGCAGCCAAAGAACAAGATGCCACCCCGTCCTAAGACTCGCGAATAAACGGTAACCCCACTGGCGACTTACTTCGCGATCGTCATCCAATGCGTCCGTACTTGCATGCGCTGGAGGACGATCTGACCGAAGCGCTCCAGTTATCCCGAATTATCGTCGCCTTAGACTACTCGGGCCCGCGTGATCAGCGTCGCTTTGACCTTGATACCGTGCACCGTTATCAAAGGGTTGTCCACTTGGGAAGCGAAAGGACCGCGTAGGAACGCAGCCGCTTGCGAACTGTCCTCTGGCTTCCTCCTCGTCTCCCAGTGGAGAACCAAGCCGCCGATGGCAGAAAGGGACAGAAAAGACGCGGAAAAGTGTAACGGCGTGCAGAGAAAACGTGAACGACCACGTGATGGGAGGGGAAGGGAAGGGCCTGCTCCGCGCAGTATCGGTGGCCCGAGGCACGCATTCGAGCCGTTTAGATCCCGTTAAGCGGTGTAATCGGTGGATCGGCCATTATCCAATTCCGTCGGGCAGACGTCACAAAAGGGTCTAATGGCGACGGTATCCGTCGGTGACGGGCGTGAAGCGCAGCGTCAATGGCCAATCCCGAAAGCATCAATGGAAAATTGAGTTGCCGCGAGCGCGGCGAACCCCTCCGCGTCTGGTACCGTTCTCCTGGCGCCATTGTACGTTCGTTTAACACTTGGCCAGCCATCGTTCCACGTTCAGGCGGAACGTCTGTTTCCGATTCGCCACCAATTAGGCCTGATAGGGATGTTTATGTGTACGCGGCCAGGCGGTGTTCCCGGGAACGCGGTAGTGATGCGCGATATTTAGCGATAAAAGCATATATCGATATTTACCTGTCAGCATACCGATATTTTTTTATGGATATCTCAAACACCAGCAATTACACGTATCGATACTTTTGCTCCGCATATCGATCATTTTTTTGCACCCTCCATGGACGAATTCCAGATCGCCTGCCGCGGTCGCGATATGTAATGGATACCTAAGGGGTTGCGGGCGATTTGGGCGTAAGTGGAATTCGCCCGATGTTTCTTAACATATAAATTCTAGTTTGCTTTATATTTTTAGAAAATTAAGTTACTTCTTTTCATTTTAACACCTTCAATCTTAGTTTAATAAAATAATTTCTTAATACTATACAAAAACTTTTATTTAACCAAATTTCTGGGTGAGTACTGCACAGAGTCTCCAAAGGAAACTATCAGCCTACGAAACGAAACGTCGGTGGGTGGCTTGAGTGTTTGAACGCGATTATTATGTAAAAGAAATTATTGATATTACCAATATCGATACTTTTTGAGTAATATATTTCATGTACAGATATTGATTATGTATTATCGATAGTGGGGACCAATATCGCGCATCACTAGAATACGGGGAAACTGGGTACCCGTGCCATCGGACGGAATCTTTCTTCCGACTTTCAGGGTGGGCCCCACGCAAGTACCGCACACGGGCTCGCGGACCACGCGCGCGGCCCACTTTTTATTGGATCACGTCGCATGATCGGTCTAATTTACGTCGTGTTGCGTAGGCCCCGACTGCACAGTGGTGTTTTCGCTTCGAAATGTTCATCGTCAGTTGGCGCACTTGCACTGTGACGGATAGGAAAAAGTGTTTCGCTGAAATTCTCACTGTGTTTTGAAATGGTCCATTTTTTGTTGTTGTATTTTTGGGAATGATTTTGGTTGTTTTTGAGAGGGGGTGGTTTTAGCTCGAATTGGGCGAATCCTTTTGAGGGTAACTACTGTTTATGGTAATGATTAAATCAATTGAGGATTTTTGACTTCTTTTTTATTACATTTTTGCTTGAAAATGGTGATTTCGATTTTTCCCAGATGATTAAATGAATTGTCGATGTCAATTTCGGTCGAAAAAAATGACTTTTTTCACATACTTCCATTGATTTCACCCGAATTACTGAACCGATTTGGAAATTTTGTGAGGTAGATTTGTTGATTCAATTATCTTTAATTTGAGATAATTTTCGACCATATCGGCCAACACGAGATATTCGCAATTAAGTGGGACCACATTTTTGACAGACAGGTAAAGAGTTCACATGTCGATATTTTTTTAGACCTTATTTTCGGGATCATCGGGCCATTTTACGTAAGAAAAAATAGTGGATCTGCTGCGCAAAATGGCTGTAAACCAGTGTAATCAATCAACGATATGTACTCTATTTTCCTTCATTTTATACTATTTTTCTACTAGGCATCGTATTGCTGAATACATATAATTCCATTGAGTATTTGAACGGATTATTTTCCTTCCCTTTGAAATATGTTTTTCCATTACGTCCTTCTTCAGTGTTTATAATAAGTAAAATACTCAATTTACGCTCACCAATACTTAATACAACATTCTCGAAGGCCTCGTATCTGAGCTGAAATTTATACTAAATAAATAACTGCCACCCTACTCAAGTTACATTGTTATAAGCAGAATTCCCAGAAAACCTCCCGTCAGGGGCAGATTTGAAAATTTGGAGCCCTTAGGATAACAAGTGTCTGTCGCCCTTTCCGCGAAATACTAACAAATATTTTAATTTAAAAGAGCTCAGACAGTTTCAAAATTAATTCCATATAGCCACTCACATATGAGTTATAGCTAGATCGCTATATGAAAAAGAAGTGAATTGTTTTTAAACTTGTAGTCAAGCCTCTGTGCTTAAACCTTTCCCAATTTCTTCCGCTCGAAATTCGTTGCCCCCCAAATTTGCCGCTCCCCAAAATTTGCCGCTCTCCAAAATCTGTTATTCCCCCATATTTGCCATTCTCAAAAATTTCCCGCCCTAGGCTGCAGCCTACTTAGTCTATATACAAGTCCGCCTCTGACCCTCGTTACCTAAAGGATGACTTAACATTTCCTGAAAGGAATCCCCACAAAAAGGTGGTAATGTGGAACTGCTGGTTTAAACGATTATGTGCGACATACAGAATTACAGAGGTGCACAAAGAGCGGTGCAACGTCGTGGCAAACGATTGAAAAAAGTGGGGAGGAACAAACTGCATTCGGACTGCCGGGCGGAGTTCACGTCTTGCATCGCAGGTAGAACGACTAATTGCGTTGCACCTGCATGAACGAGTCGCGCCATCGTGGCTGGAAATTTAAATTGGCATTTAAAGGAATATCGTCTCACCGTTGATCATCCGTTTGGTTTCCCTACTTCTCGTGACCGATCTATTTTTACATACATATCACGCGGTTGCACGCGATATCATTGTTCCTTACATCCAAGAGACCGGAAGCTGATCACATGAGCCGAGGATCCATTTCCAGCTGGCAGGATTATGGGCGCAGAACTTGTGAGTAACGATACCATTCTACCTGTTTCTTTTATCACTGTCCACGGATTTCGTCTTAAGGTGAATTTTAATCTAGCAAGTAACATTTTTCCAAACTGGTACTCTTTTGCTTGTTCTTGTACATAGGTGTTGGTTATCCGATTTTCGGTTATTGTCTTATATATGGTGGATCTTAAGTTTCTTTGCTTATTTTTTTGACAAGCGGCTAACTTACACTTGTCATTTGATGAAGATTCAGGGGGGTGTAATAACGATATCATTTTCTTCGATCACGTAGAGTGATGTATAAGGTAATTAATAATTTTTGTGATATTTAACACAAACGAAAACATCAAGATGGAAACGTATGTTAATGCAAAGATAAAACGTGACGGCTTCGACACGTTGTAAATTTAAGTGCGGAGACATGGCCGGACTTACTTCCACGTGAATATGCATGATTTATTAGAAGCTTTGTTCGGAATATTAGTTTCACGGAGAAATAACGGCGTATTATTTTGTACGAGTTTACGCAATTTTCAAAATTTTCTATTTCCTTTGGAAATAATACAATATGGTATGCAGAAAGTAACCAGTGCTTTTAGATAAAACAAACATTGATCGTGTTAGTTTATATTTAATATTGAAAGATGGCTGTAAACATTAAAATTTCGAAATTGTCGAATCGATATTATGTATTTCTGTTATAGATTTCGATGTCGTAAATGAATATTGCGCGATAATTAATTCGAGGTCAATAATTTAACCAAAAAATAGAGTTTATATTTCAGTATTAGAATTCTACAATATTCTAAGGTTAATTTATATTCACCAGCTTCTACATTTTGCACCCGATTTCTTCTACAAAGCAATCGTGCCTAGTCGAGACATTTTATAAGAATGTGATCCTTCCGAGGGCAGTGCAATAAAGTGATAAAAGTGAATACAACATAGACAGTGCAAATATTAGTGTTTAGTACCTTTCCTACAATACTTCGAGATTGAGTAATTTCAATATTACTTATTTCAAGAATTTGAAATGGAACTTACGAAAATATTCGACATGATACGCTATAAGAGTTGAGAAAAAGAAGTTTAAAAAATTCTAGAAAGAGTTGCAAGACTTAATGGACATCATGTGAATTCTCAACAGCCAGTTACAAATAAAACATAACTGTGTGGCCTATTTGTATTTTGAGGCTGAAAAATGAGGCATTCTTTTACCGAATTGTCACAGGGAATGAAAGTAGGTGTTGATGTGCTAATACGGTGAAATTCAAATATTGCAATTAAAATTATGGACAGAATTATCCATCAATTTTGATTGTTGCATTGAAATGAAGCAGTAGGTCACTCGAGAGTTTTGAACAATTAGACCATCTTACGTCGATAGTTAAATGAAAAGACGTGCTTCTACCATTTATACAGTTTCGTTTGATCAGTACAACTGTACGTCACACAGAAAGATGCAATAATTTCTCGACACATTACTAATTAAGAAATGATCCATAGGTCATTACTTTCCGCGGACTTAAGGAAAAAGGCGCAGATAAAATCATAATTTGTTTTTGAAAATCGGGCCTTAGGGGCGCTTCTGAGCTGGGGCCCAAGCGACAACTGTTATTACTCCAAAGATTTTAAAGTGACTCGATTAGAACAGAGGTTGCAATAATAACTGCTATTAAATTGCTGTTTGAAAATGGATTTTTTAATGCAAATTAAAAGAATTTGAAAAATAGAAAACAAAAAATTATCAATGAGAGTAGCAAATATCATGATTCATTTAATAGCCAGTCCATTCCATTGATAATATTCGTTTCTTCCCAGATATACATTTGCATATAAATGTCAATATCATTTTCTACTTTTCCGTCACAATCGAAGCTATTTCTTCTTAATAAATACTTTATGCGCCAATATAAATACAAAATCGAAACGAGACGAAACTCAACTACGTACGTTTAACAAATTTTTAAATCACTCCTATCAATCTTACAAATTTTTATCGCATACCATGAATATTCCATTAAAAGCCGTGCAACATCCTGCGATACAATCAATTCAACGTGTTCCTGTTGTTGTGTGCATTAGTAGGAATCCCGAACACTCTAGTTGCTATTTTTCACGATTATAATTGCTTGATTGCTAGAGACGTCCGCGTCTCTGAAGCGTAACGGATGCTAGCACACCAGAGTTATCATCGAGATTTCCTATTTCCGCGAAATGACGATTTCGATTCGTCTTTGCGCGATATTTCGAAGGATGTGTCTGCACTTTGGAAATTTCTAAATCAATAAGAGGAGTCGGCCGTATGGTGGACGCGGAGCCCTGAGGCACATGGCTTCGAAAGGAAACGTACGATTGCAGTGATTATATGACACACATCTCATGATCAACGTTACACGTGTAATTGGGTATCAGAATGATACGGCACGTAGTTTTGCGCGCATCAATCGCTAGGAAGCATCAAACTTCCACTCTAAAATTTGATCGTCAAAATATAATACAAGTATCTTGACACTATACTGACAATAAATCTTATAGTATGATTATAATTATAATAAGGAAGGAATTTAAATATATAAAATTCAGTTTTGCTTTTTCTTTTCAATACAAAATTAATTTCCTCTATTAGCACTCCGTTTTCTTGCCTACAGCACAGGGAATATTTAATGCATAAAATTATTCGCATTCAACTTATTTTGATCAAGGCAGTGAACTACACAGTTTTGCAAGAAATAAATTTTGCAATAATATTTTTCGAGCACTAATAAAATAAGGTATAAGTGATAACGTGAGTTTAATATTTGAGCGATGCAATAAATATTTCCCTTCTCTTCTAGTTCGTTACTTTATTATATTTTATTTAAAAAATAACTTCAATTCTATTCATTATACCGAATTTCATGTAACTCCTTCGTAACGATCACATGTACTTAGACACCCGGCCCTTTTTTATCGTTCAATAAGAGAGATACCTATCCGCGTTGCACTTCTAATTAGAGGCAATGGTTTCATTGCGCAAGAATGCGATTACTCTTAATTACCAGCGAGACATTATTATTCAGCAAACAGAGAACTGTATTCCTCCTGCGCGACGCGTTATTTGTATAACCCGCGATCTTGCACAACCCTGTAATCTATTAATCCGCCGCGTCCGAACGCCTATTTTGCTTATTAAGCATCGTATTTATCGAAATTGCATGCTTAATAGCGCTACATTTTACAGTTACTCAACGGCAATGAATGGCGGGAGAACGTGTAAGCGGGATATTTCCCGATTCGTTTGTTTATACGTTAATCATGCACCACGTGACATAACATGCAACAGAGTCTCGTTGAGTATTTTACCGTGAAGAACTACACGTCCGATTCGTATACGTAATCCCATGAGGCACCGTAGTAACCTTCGACCACGTCGCGTGCGTTATCGTCGGCGATACATGCACCTTCAGGTGAAACAATTCAGCGCCACGCGGAAGCGCGAATTTCCTTTCGGCACGCGTCTTCCTTTGACGTTCGACTTATTCGGCTGAATGTTCACCACCGAACACCTCGATGAATTCAAGACTTTTGGTAAATTCTGCATACTTTTTTCATTACAATAAAGAAAAGTTTTAAAAAAATCTTTTTCCCTTCCCCTCTGAATAAGAAAATTGAGAAGAATGTATTTTTAATTGTTTGATATTGGAAAATCTAAAATACTTTTTTCAAATGTTTTTATTCAATAATATAAAATATGGAATCTTGACGAGGCTTCTCAGTGGAGGATCGATGCGCTGTGAATGTTTGCACCACTTGAATAGCGATCTTTGTTATGTTTAAGAATCGTTTATTGTAAGTCACATCCATTCGTATGTACCTGCAAATTTTATTCTCCTATCACTTCAACTTTTGGGGCAATTATTCTACCTGAGTATATACGCATATTTAATCCTAGGGTGGAGTCTTGATAAACCCGGGGTTCGCGGAATCAGAGCCCTGTTTAAATCTCCATACCTACGTACATGCGGAATTTTCCATCGTGGATAATTCCAAGTTTGATTTATGCGCACATTTATAGCGTTTCAGTTACTATAGGTACAGTTTATGGTTTAGTGGTTATATACTGAAATGATATTCGATACTTTGCACAACGGTCGCAGTAATATAAATCATGTGTGAATGCTGCGTGTTACACGGTGTAGAGAGCATCAGACACACTTTAGTAATCCAAGTGCTATAATAAATTGGCGTTTTAAAATATTTTGATTGAAACTAATTAATTCAGACTGACAAGTCACGCTTTAATAATGAAATACATTAAACGAGGATTAAATTGAATGTAGAGCGAAGTTCGTTAACAATTAAAATCACCTACATTATATAACACAGAGGCAGCGATCGTTTCTATAAAAAAAAGTTGTTCTTAACGTAATAAATAGTAATGATCCTTTTTAATGACTTCTAAGTAACGGATTGTAGGTATAGAATGTGATGATACAATAATAATCAGTTTTGTATAGTATATGTTCCACAGTGTTTAACTCGGTAACGTAATAATATTAATTATTTAGTCTATTTTGCAACCTAAATTTCTCCCAAAACATAATTGAAGAGTCCTTGTAGAAAACACTGTAAGTGCTAAAATAAAAAAAAAATTATCGGAAAATGTTCTACGTGTCAATGGCAATACTATAGTATCGAATTCGATTTTTGGCACTTACAGTCTTTTCTACAAGGACTCTTCATCTCATCTGCGAGATGTCTGAAGTTTATGGAGGTAAAGCTCCTCATTCGTGGATAATAATTTCTAAGCTTCGAGGAACTGTTTCATCGTTTAAAATTAGTAGTGCTTGCAAATAAAACAACATGTAGGTATCGTAGATTTTATGCCTACATCCAGAACTATCACAAGCCCTACCACTGCGCAGAACCTCAGAGTTGTTGACGTTACACTTGGGGACCTCTCCTTGTCATAATCAATTGCAGTTCAAGTATTCTATTTTAGAATAAATCAAAATTTTTCTCCTTTTTTATCGGGGAAGAGTATTTAAACGTTGCTGAGTGGCAAGCACTCCCATAATTTAGTAACGTAAGCATTCGTTCGCTTCACTCGAATATCTACCCAAGTACAGGGATAGGTAACACTATTCAATATTACATGCCCATAGGTATTATTACTTTCTTAATAGTGAATACCTTATATTCTTCTGATATTTACGGGAAAAATTCAAACGAAACTAATGACAACGTTATAGAAACAAAATAATATCATTTTATCGAAGAAAAATCGCTAACTCCACTTGTCTTCATTGTTCCAAACAACAAAAGAGGCCGCTCAAAATTGAGTTTCATAAATCGAAGAGTCCTTATAGAAAACACTGTAAGTGCCAAAAGTAAAAGAGGACAAATTTTTATCGGAAAATGTTCTACGTGCCAATAATACACATTATAGTATTGAATTCAATTTTTGGCATTTTTAGTGTTTTCTACAAGGACTTTTCAATTATGTAAATATTTTCCTTTGGATTCTCCATATTTTCTACCGAAGTACTAATTTACCTATGCCACGAGTGATCGCAGAATTTTCCACAATGCACTCGTCGCGAAAATGGAATTCGTGCCTCCGTGCGGAATTCTAGGAAGCCTATAGCAAGTATCGTTAATGTCTGGGGAACTATGGCGAGTCGAGGTTTGCTGGGTCTATGAATGATTATACGACTGCTAAAGTTAACAACGTGTAGAAAAAGGACCTTGGCGAGCCATTCCTCGAGCATATTTACGAGCGTGTAACACCATCTGGCTACGCGGAGCGTGTGTGCACCGCGGGAAATCAATTTCAGCGATGTCGCGACACGTTCGCGCCGAATGCTGTGATAACGCGAATTTGTCACGCTTTCAGTTATTTCAGGCACTTCTGAACATCGATTCGATAAAGGAACGTCAAACACTTGACGCGTTTCCAACGTAAAGTTGTCTAGGGTAGACGAAACGGGATGGAGGACGCGACTCGTTCTCATTTACATTTCGCGGTAGGCAAAACAGTTATCAACGGTGCTTCACCGCGAAATTGAAATGTGCGCACATCTCAAGGTTACTATAGAGAGAATGGCCATTTTTGCTTATTACTTCTAGTATTTATTCTCACGTTCAAGCGCATTACTTATTGTTAGTATTATTGCTGACGAGACTGGAGGAGGTGTCTGGTTGTATAGACTTGATTCAAGATTTGTACAGTAGCGGATAAAAAAATTACCACTGTTTCGAACCTACTTCTATTACTGTTCAATATCAACTCAAAACTGCAGTATGTGCCTAATATACATAGGTATTCTGAAAGAAAATTAAAAGCTGTATAAACCTAGTTACAGTTGAATTTATTTAACTAACACGCAAAAACTCTACATGACATTAAAGAAGATAACGCACTTTTAAAGCCAACAAAAAGTTACTTTCAGCATACAAAACTTTATAAAGAGCACCTGTTCTTTTTTTCATAGAACCTGCATTTTGATGCAGGTCAGTGTAATTAGTGCATATCGTGCATAATGAGATATTGAATCTATGGAGTGTACCATTAAAAAATTCGCGAGAAAATAAGCAGAAAATATACAAAGGTGTTTGTTAAATCAACTGATATGGTTGTTCAGATTCGTGGAGCCTAACTTAAGCAAAAGTACGCGTCTATGTAGGATCCACATATTATATTTTATCTTACAATGTGGCGATAGCACCATCTAACATTATGCAATTTCTTTTACATATGCCACAGTAGATTAAATAACAACTACGAAGTAGCTACTCCGCAGTGTTACGCCTTTATTCGCCTTGTACTTCTGTAACGATAATATAGCGAACTGTACTATCGGATTATACAGGGTGCTCAGTAGGGTATGTCGGTTTTTGAAAACCGAGTTTAAAAACGGTTTTTTTATTAATACATTTGTAAAATTCGAAAACCGTTTTTTAAATTTAAAAAAGCGGTTTTATATACTAAAATTAATATGTAAAAATGCATTAATTTATTAAAAATATTAACATTTTAACTTGACACAAGCAAATTGTAGTGGGTAACAGTTTACTTAAAACTAATCTTCATGAGTTCATATTTTCGGAATAAAAATACTTAATGAAATAAAGATGTTTAATTTATATTTTGTACGGATTTTAGTTGTTTTAATTCTTTTTTTCATTTAGTTTTGTATGCAGTGTATTTTATTGTGTTATATTTTTGTAAATCCATAAATATTACCTACATCAACTCAAAAATTGTACGGATTTGTACGAATTTTTTTCTTTATTTGGTTCTGTAGAGATAGAGTATAGGTATTTTATTTTATTATATTTTTGTAATTCCATAAATATGAAGAAAAGCTGAGAATTTTTAAAATTAGTATGCTCATGTATTTACTATTTTAATTATATTTTTTTTGTGAAAATTCGAAAACCGGTTTTTTTGGAATAATGGAATTCGAAAACCGGTTTTCTCAAAAGTCGGTTTTTGTATAAACATTTCTTAAGTGAAATATTACATTTCTTTTTATATGGCATGAAAGAGACGGCCAAGACGAATTCAACGATATGTGATACAATGACCGTCCAGTTCACACAAAGTCGAGAATGAAAGAAATAACTTCAACATTTCGTGGCACGATTAGCTGTTCCCTGTATTTTTTACAGTTGTTACTTCTACCAGATCGTGTTTGAATATTGCATGAAACTAAGTACCTATCTCATCACGTTTACAAGTACCTACAAAGAAATGGGTGAATCCTCGGCTAGTGAGCGTGGGGTCATATCAGACACATGCCATGACGCAGCTATTGGGAAGTGACATCCGTCACCATGACATCTGGTGGCAAAAGTAGAAGCGCTTGTTGGGTACACATTTGTACACATCAATCCATTGAAATACACGTTCACCTTCTATAAAATTCCTCCGGGCAGGATTTAAACCTGCCCAATCACATATACTTTGCATAGAAAGGAACATTTTCGCAAATAACTACAATATCGCATAAATTTTGTACCCATATCGGCGCCATCTTGGCTAGGCCCCGCCCCCATGTCACTTCCCAATATCACAAAGCTAGACCCGCATGTGCGCATCTCTCGAGCCCACAAACTACAGCCCTCCAACATTCTAGATTTTAGAATCTGTGAGTGAGGCCCTTTACGCGCCTTTATTCCCTCTGTACTCCACATATTACTTGTATAGAACATAGAACGTGCACATGTAGAGCATACCATCACCCAACATGTGCATGGCAATAATAAATAACAGAATAGGAAAAGTGAGCCCTAGTATGTTGAACAGCACTAGGGTAGATGCACCAGTTGTGGCCACTTTAAGGTATTGTACCAGATTTGGCCACTTCTTAAAAAGTATAATATTTTTCCGTGTAAGCAATAAATGTAACCTTATATTTCGGGCGGTATAAGTACTAAACAAAATATTTATGATGTGAAATTCTCCACAGAATAATGATCTGCCAGCAATTTAAAAATAAGATAATTATGCACATGGCCCAAAACAGTGCAATGGCCACAAATGGTACATCTACCCTACGTTACAACTACTTTACCCTACTGACAATCATTTCATCAACAATTATTTCACCGAATTTCGACATCGAATTTCGCCGACAATCATTTCACTGACAGTCATTTCACCGACAATGTTTACTTAGCGATGTCAACTTCTAGTGCATATAATAATTGTTATTTTTATTCAACCACTGGCATCACGGTGTTGATGAAAACATTGTCGGTGAGGTAAAAGTAACCCCACTTAAAGTTGCCCTCTAAAAAATGTACATTCTTGGCTGTTCCTATCTCGAGGAGCAGCTTTGTCGCCACATTCAAGGGCAACAGTACTTTCCCCACCTCTCCAATTGGTCCCTCCCCTCCTCGCCTTTTCATAACGTTCTCAACGTAACTCCCGCGATTAGTATCCTCTACGATAACAAACAGCACCCATTCCCCACAATATTTTCCACCGTTGTTAAATCAAATTCCTTCCACCCATCTGGCATTACCGGTCGCACGCGGAAAGCGACGGTTCCAGTGCTCTTTCGCCGAAAGAGGACAGTTGCGAAGACACATCTGGTTGAGAGACGCTGTCGGGCGATGACGCAGAGCCGGCGCACGCCAATAAACGATGGGGGAGGGGAAGGGAGGAGAGTATTGGCCTTCAACGTGCCTACAAAGCTGCCCCCTAGTATAACGCACAACATAGCAGCGTGCAGAGAAGCCGCGTTTCGGTTTGCGTGACTTTTTCGGCAAGAAAAAAAGTATCGATCCGCGATGCCTAACCCGGACCACTTCGGGACACCGAGCAGCGCCTTCAGCGAGTTCGTGGACCAGGATAATTACGACGAGATCTCGTCGTACGGCGGGAGCACGTCGTGCAGTGACACCGAGCCAGAACTACAAGATTTCGAGAGCGACGTGTTCTCTGCGAGGGAATCCGACGAAGACGACGCGGGCGACGGAAACCAGACTATTTCTGGACGAGCATGGACGCGCGCCGCTCCCACAGCTGACGAGCAACGGCCGCGAAGCACTCCACGGGTCTGTGCCCTAACTGCGAGGAGCGAAGACATCGCTTCCATCGAGGAATGCTTTCAGCTTTTCATCAACTACGAGATTATCGACGCCGTGATCGCCTGCACGAATAAAAGAGCGGAAGCGGCGTACAGCAAAGAGTCGCAGAAGAAGTGGAAGCCCGTGGATCGCGTGGAAATTAAGGCGTTCCTCGGCGTTTTATTGCTCATCGGCCGATTTAGGGAGTCGCGGGAATCCACCGATCATTTATGGAGGCGGAACACGGCGTTCTCGCGGCAGATTTACGCGGCCGCGATGTCTAGAGACAGATTCAAAGAAATCTTCAAGTTTATACGCTTCGATGACGTCGCCACGAAAGCGGAGAGGAAGGCTGAGGACAAGCTGGCGCCGCTTCGAGCGATCACGGATATTTTCGCGGCAAACTGCAGGGAGGGCTACGAAGCTTCGAACGTGGGCACGGTGGGCGAACAATTAGTTACCTTCAAAGGCCGCTGCCCGTTCAAAGTCTACATGCCCGGCGAGCCCGGCAAGTACGGCATGAAGTTGTGCACGCTGTGCGACGCGAAAACGTACTACTGTTGCAATTTCGACGTCTACCTGGGAAGAAAGGGGAATACTGTTGAGAAAGGTCAAGAGGAACATGTAGTGAAGAAACTTACCAGCTTTTGGAACCAATCTGAACGAGTAGTTACCACCAACAACCAATTCACAGATATTACCCTGGCAGAGGACTTACTACGGGATCACATTTTCCTGGTTGGTACTATGCGCAGGAATCGGAAACACCTGCCGAGATCGATAATCAGTGCACAGTCGAGGGAACGATTTACGTCTGAATTTCTGTCTACTAACGAGCTCACGCTGGTATCGTATATCCCGAAACCGCGGAAGTGTGTGATTGCACTGTCGAGCTTGCATCGCCGGTATGATATTTGCGGGCTTGAAGACAATTACAGGCCCGAAGTAATCTCGTATTATAATTCGACGAAGGATAGCGTGAGCACGTTCGATAAATTGTTGAAGGAATATTCTTGCCGAAGATCGACGAAACATTGGCCGCTGTCGTTGTTTCTGAATTACGTCGACGTCGCAGCTTACAATGCGTTTGTGATATGGCTTGTGAAGAATCCTACGTGGGAGTGTAGTAGTTCCATGAAGAAGAAGAGGAAGATGTTTCTCGAGAAGCTGGGGGATGAAATGTGCTCGGAAAATATAGATCGGCGCGCGAGCGAATTTGAGAGCCGGAACCTGGTGCTGCAGAAGCACATTGCGCGCGCCATTGAAAGTACAGGGAGAAGACTGAAGAGAAAGAAGATAACTATAGAGTTTCGAAAGCGTTCCAGGTGTTACATATGCATCGGGAATGATAATAAATATAGCTCGAGATGTGATGAATGTTTGCAGAATATTTGTAATTCTCATGTGATAATTCAAAAACAAACTGTATGCACGAATTGTATAGAATTAGAATAAATATTGATCGTTTGTATGTTGTCAATGTATTTCTTTACCATAAGGTTTTCGTGTACTGGCACTGTTTTTTGGAGCAGGAATGATTTGAAGATACAGGGCGTACCAAAATAGGGAACTCCTTAACACTCTACTGACGGATGCTGGGTTAATTTGGACCCACCTTAAATATTAGCTGACAGAGTCATTTGTTACTAGTTTATTAGGGTTACTTTGTACAATATGAAAATTTTAAATCATTACGGTATCAACATCTAATTAAATTTATTTTGAGGGGTGTACGAATTAAATTATGGATGAAAACGATATCTGTATCCGGCGTGCAAGAGTTAATGAAGTTGGTTGGGGAAGTAAAATCACGTAAAAAGATCTTATGAATATGGTGTTGAAATAATACTATTTTGCATATTATTTTTCTAACTGCTATTATTAAGACTTTTATTACTAAATGTGTGGTGCATCCCTAAAGGTAGATATTCCTCTTAAAAAGATACATCAGATATGTGCTTACTACATAGTAAGGTCAATATACAGTGTGGATCACGAAATTGGGGCAAATAAGACCACTTTTTGAATTGTAATTAGAAAAAAAATGGGAAAGGGAAATGTTGGATGGTTTAAACTGCGACGATGCATGTGCAATGTGTAATTCCGTATACGTATTTTTTTTGTACACGTCATGCATCGTTTCTGTGTGGATATAAAGGGTCCCCACTTCATAGAAGAAAAATATTTTTCTAAAAATTCTAAAGATACAGTATAATAAAAAGGAAGTTGTCGAACTGCTTGAAGAATTTTATGGCAGCGAAAGTTCAGTTGTGATTTACTACTATTATTACCTACCGAGCAGTGGATAAAATAAGGAAATTAAATATTAAAGCATAGTGTGTTGAGAAATACCGATCTGTAATTTTATAATATATATTTCGTAGATGCAAAATGTCGAGAACATAAAAGTTTACCAACTAGGTGCTCCGATACAACATGTCTTCTATATAAAGTCGATTTTCCCCAAAGGGCATGCTACTTTCAAAAAATTTCACTCCACTTTTTTTTATGGAAAATCAGGACAAGTTTGGGATTGTACAATCACGTTTTTTTGTAACACCCTGTATCGACCGTTTCTGCGCAATATTTTTCATATCTCCGCCATTTTTTATTGCTTACCCTGATTCACGATATTCCAATGATTTTCACAGCTTTAAGCATGCCACAATTCAGTGGTGGTCCGGTGCAGTTTATGACCACCGATGATATCGAATACAAAAGGGACAATGGTTGGTTTCTATCGTATACAAAGATAGGGGCGATTATCGTAGTTTTTATTATTGGCGTGGTTGCCGCGGGATTCCTTGGATGGTACATCAATTCCTTGCCGAAGAAAAAAGTAAGTGACTTGAATAGAATGGATCGTAAATTCAGTACGTCGAGATTTATCTTAGAACAAAAACGAAACTCATAGTTGGTATTTTATTGAAACATGGGAGCTGTAAAGGTTGATTGAAGTGGTTTCAAGAAAAACGCGTGTAAAATGCGTTTTTGGTATGCTCGGCGCTCGGAGGTGCTGACGCACTAGGCTGTAGCAGAGTTGGGCATTATCTAGCTAAAAATCGAATAAAATAACTTTTCAAATAAAGTTAGCTTTATTCGAAGCGCATAGGATGAAGCTAATTTATTCGAAGTGCCTTTAACTTGAATTTCGAATAACGGTTCAACTTTCATCTATTATTACATTCTTTCTCGCTGCGAGCGAGGACCTTCGGACCCCAGTAGACCGCCCGTTGACCGCCGAGAGCAATAAAACCGATGGGCCACATAAAATGCTCATGTTTTTGACAAGTGTTTACAAAAGTATTACCAATAGATTCCTCATGTCTTTCCGATGAAAATGGCCCCAAAAATGTTATAATTCGGACCATAATTAAGGATATTACGTGAGAAATCTTTTTGCAGAGTTCAAAGCCCGTTTCGTTAAAAATAGTCCGATTTAAATTATTTTCTGTCCAATTAATCGGGAGAACGCAAGGAATCCATTGGTGTCACTTTTATATTGATACGATGAAAAATAAACAAATTCAGATTCTGTAGAATCTGACCGGTAGGCGACCGCGCGCGGGTCAGGCCGCAAAGGCTCAGGCCGGTTATTCGATTTTCTAGGATAAAGATAGGATGAAAGTTGAACCGTTATTCGAAATCGAAGTTGAAATGCACTTCGAATAAATCAACTTATTCGATCTTCAAATAACGAATAAACGTAAAGGACCTTTTAACTAGATGTTATCTAGATATTATCTTCGCCCAACTCTGGGCTCTAGTATCGATACGGAGTTAAATTTCGGTCTATACCTAGCTTTGAGAATATATTTTTGAAATGTTTTAGAAGTGATTTATGGAAAAAAATTTGTTTCTATTTTTCGTTCGATTTATATGGTCTTCTTCCCTTAAAAGAATTTGTTGATTGTACCAATTATATTTTTGAGAGAAACATTATACATATAACTCGTAATAATCATCTACTCCAGGTTTGTTTCTTCGAAGCCATTCTTTTCCAAATCTATACACACCCGAATAATTATAAAAATTATCTATAAATTATACAAATATTCTACTTACCAAAACTATTCACACACAATGTTTGCTTGGCAGCCATACGACACCATAGATCTGCTGAACGATGAAATCGAGGATACTAACAGTATCGGTGAAACTTTGGTTTCGCCTTTCGTTCATCCCCTAAAGTACCGCCTCGAGCTAACGCCTATAATTAATGGCAACGGTGTATCGAGGTTGAAAGGCCGAGTAATTATCGAGTTTCAAGTAAACGATACGACAGGTTTAGATCAATTGTCTTTGAATGCGAAGAATATTACGGTGACAAATTATAAACTGTCATTATTGGATCTTGGCGTGGAAAACATACCATCAAAAAGAAAACGAAGAAGGAGGGACGATAATGTTAATTACGAGAGTCCCGAGGACGATGAAACACTTGGTAATGCCTTTGATTATATAATTAATAACAACATATCGCTAAATATCAAGGCATCTCATAAGTAATGCAATTTTCTCGAGACTTGAATTCATAATCGATAATAAAATTTTCTCAAATTTCAAACAGGAATTAATTCCTTTCACTCTCTTCGCGTAGTTTAATAATAACTTGAAATTTCAAATATCTATAGGGGAGACCGGGGCAAGTTGATACGTTTTTCAGTTTTCATTGTTTTTCATTTTTGTTTGAATAAATTACTTAATAACAAATATGCTAAAATATACTTTGGTTCTTCCTCTTTAATATATAGTAAGCGAAAACTTGAGAAAGTACATACAAAATGAATGAAAAAATGTTATTTGGACGAAGGCAAAGTGTATCAATTTACCCCACTGCGGGGCAAGTTGACATCTATAAAATATCTGTTTAATGAGTAACTAATAAATTTGAAAAATATAATTTCAATCTAAATACCTTTCCAACAGTCAAAAGTTCAAAAATCAAACAGATTTTTAAACAAACATACCTAGAAAAACATTTTTATTTTTATTTTTTTTTTCATGTCTGGAATATCAGTGGCGGATGGGCCAGGGTTTCAACTTGCACGATGGCAAGTGGGCCCCCTTAAACGTCCGAAAATATTACTAAATATTACTAAACTATGTACATTTATTTCACAAAAATTTTAATTGCACTTTTTTGCTACTTATGTATTTTTTGAAAATTTTATTTATATTTTATATAAAAATTAAATGATAATCTTAAAGTTGTGGGTGAGCCATCTTTATTTTTTGGCAACCAATTCTTAGACCCAGTCCGCCACTGATAATTATTATCGTTCAAGATTTCTAGTGACATCTTCAGCAAAATTAACTCAAAATTAAAATTAAAATTTTCCGCATACACGTAATTTAATTTATTCACAGTTGCTCGTGCCGCCATACATTCCGCAGAATACGATGTTTTATTCACGGTGACTGAAAATGGTACAGGCATGTACAAAGAAAATATGGAATATCCACCGGGAAACGTGTCCTCCAATGTAATGTCTGAAGCATCTTCGAGAAATCCAAACGCGTTTCGTAATTCCGACGAGCTTAAGAGTTCAAACGATTCGGATGTTGAGAGATTATCAGCGATAACATTGTTTCCTGAAATCACGGAGATTAATTCGTCGGAAATAGAGATTGCACAATACACAGTAGACGAGGAGAAAGAAATTCACACAATTTACTTGGGCATGCGGATTCAACAAGGAATTTATAACCTGGAAATTGATTATCAAGCCTGGATCGATGACAATGCGTTTTTCATTGGGAATTTTAGCTCGTCTGGCGAAGAAAGGTGAGTACAATATATGTATACACTGTATAATTAAATATTATTACATAATATTAGACAAGTAATTTATATAAAATATAAATAAATACTTACATTTGTTCATATCGTAATCTTACCAGAAAATTATGAGTGTTCCTTGCAGTTATCTCCATTGCGTACTGCCAATTTATAATTACGTAATAATTTATTACTCTGCACACTGTTATATTTAACTAAATGAATAACACTTTTGTAAAAGAAATTTCGATTTAATATTTTGTACAGGAAGAGCCCAATTTTTGAACTCCGCTTTCTTTCAATTGTTTTGGGTAGAGAACCTTGGACTTTTTGTTGAAAATCGAACGTTTTCTTAAAGTATATTACAATAGCTTCAGTTAAGCGTAAAGGTTTAATAAAATATTAATTTTTTAAAACATGACGAACTTTGAAAGGAAAGGTATCAAAATCAACATGTTTTTTCAATGTTACGGTTAAATGAATTATGTACGCTTGTACGCTTAACTGAAGATAATTTTATTACTGAGTTATTAATCAGCCGGTTTGAAAAATGCCGTTTCGAGATAATCGCGTTTAAAGTTTTGACAAAAGTTTTTTTTCGCAACTCAAAGATCGCAGCTGTATACGGTCTCGTCGTGGCCAGTGATTCCCTACCTAGTTCTAAACAATATATAAGCTCATAATCCCTCTTATTAGATATATTTGGATTCTTGGGCATACAATTTTCGGGCGATTGACACCAAGTTATCTAAGCGTGCACTCGATTATGAGCGCTGCGCTACCTACACAAAACCATCCGTAGCTCATAGAATTTTTCGAGATCCACTTTGAAATTGTACAGATATATTTTTGAGATTCCAAATATTATGAAAATGCACAAAACGAGAAGTCGGAAAAAATCTCACAGTGGCTTCCCCCTTAAGTAATTAATACTTACATCTTTCAATTTCAGTATTAATGTGTTTTGTATAAAAATAAGTCGAGTAATTCTCGATATTGTTCGTATTAGGTGGCTAATGGGAACGAAACTTAAGCATTCTGGTGCTCGCTACCTCTTACCGGTATTCGACGATACCGATCAAAAGTCGGTTTTCTCCGTGTCCGTGGCACGTCCCAAAGATATAAAGGTCCTCTCAAACATGCCCCTTAGGACTTTGAAAGACACGTAAGTAATTCATGAAAGTAATGCACTTTTCAATGAAATCAATCGTCTACGAAAGCATCACATGAAGCAGCATACTTAGAGTTCAAACTAAACATTTTAAACTTAATATTTGCTAACGATGAATTTTTATAATTGGGAAAATAAATCAATCTCTAAATGGAATGAATTCAAAGTGATCCTCGTCAGATCCGCCTCTAGAATTTGCGAGGCTCTGGGCAAAAGTCGATATTATGGAGAATTCAAAACATCTAATTAGAAATTTATTCTGATAAAATTATAAAGTAAGACCTCTTCGGATGCGGATGACAATAATGACCTGCTCATTAGGTATTAACAAAATAATGACTTGTATGTTTATTATCTCCAAATTCACAGTGAAGTACAATTATTTCATAAATCTAGCACAGTGTGAGGCGGCTTAAAAACATGAAAATTTGCGACAATTATTTATCGATAGATAAACAAAAGATCATCTTAACATTATAAAAATGCAGATGTTTTCAAAAACTTTATTTTTCAGAAAACTAGATTTTGACGGCATTTGACTATTATACTTAATTCATTTAATTTTTTGCAATCAGATTTTCTTAAAACGATTTCTTTAAAAAATTCTTCGTTCTTTCACTTTTGTTTTAAGTTTGAATACAACGATGGTGATCGACGTGTTCGACGAATCCCCGCCGTTATCTCCACACAGCTTCGCTCTTATGATGGGTCACATCGAGTCTGTAGGCGTAACATTTGTTGGAGATTCCAAAGTAGTGGCATCGTTCTGGAAGGATGCGAACAGGCAATCGCAAGGGATTTACCTCTTTGACAAACTCGACTCAGCTGTCATTAACCTGATTGATGTGTTCCCGTTACCCTACCCCCTGCCCAAGTTGGACCTAGTGGGTTTGCCCCCAGGGATCGACGAGAGCATGGGAAGCCCTGGATTAATCGCGATGAAGTAAGAGTTATCAGTGTTTTTTTCATTAGAAAAAGAAGTCGTTTATTTTCGCTTGCAATTAAGACTATTGGGATCAACCACTCTTTCTTTATCAACATATGATTTTGAATATACAGGGTGTAATAGAATTTATTATGAAACCAAAAAGAAGGTGATCGATCATGCAAAAGGAAGTCGAAACTGTAGAATAAAATAGTGATGTAGAATAGTGGTTTAAATTTTATTTTCCCGGGACAGTAAATCTGGTATGAAAAGATCACCTGATTTCGGCACTTTTAAGCTGTTCCATGAATTCCCATACACGCCGTATTTTTCTGAGGAATCTATAAAGTATGAGATTTGAGAATTATTGTGGTGATACTATTTCTGCTACGAAAGTAAAATATATTTAATATATATGGACTGGCTGTCCGTTCTAAGCTGCGAGCTTATACCGAATAAGTACTGTAGACCGATACAATTTTTGAAATGCCACATTTTCACTTCTCTTCGCGATTCAACAAACACGAACCATTTGTCTGAAAAATGAAATACCAACTGTACGCAGTGTGTGCGCGAAACGCGCATAGGCGTTCAGCGACCATGGTTAAGAGATATGACTAGAGGAGTCCCGCACGTGGCGAAGTGTTCAAATTCTCAGTATCGAAAAAGTTAATCAGTACACGCAACAAGTTTCTAATAGTTTCACTCATATCTCCTAAAACTTTCAAGGCAGTCGCTGTTTTACACCACCGAAGCATCGCCAGTGGTCTCGAAAAGCAATGCACTGAAAGTTCTAGTCACTCTATTTGGGCAACAGTTACTCGACGAGTTCATGAACGCGAATCGAACCGACTTGTGGATCCTCGAGGCCTCGCTGCTCTACTTTCAACACGAAATCGTCCCAAAGGCAAGCAGCCGAAATTCGTACGCCGAAACGATGACAGTGTTGTAAACCGTTTTGATAAAACTCCATTTCCAGATAGATTTGTCATTGAACTTGAGCGACTCTTTTGTCACTGATATTCAATTGCCACTGATGGAGATGGATAGTTTCAGCATCTCAAGGCCTTTCCACGAAAACGTCAACTATCGACTCCTGCAGCCCGTCAACGACGAATACGCGAAAGGTAAATCGGCGATCCAATTTGGTCTTATGCTCGAGCTCCACGCATGCTTTTACGAATATTTGTATATTTTAATGAACAGGGCCTGATCTAGGGGGGGGGGGGTGCAAGCAGGGTAGGTAACTGCCCGGATTGGTAAAATAGGTAGAAAGAGAGAATTAAAATCAATAACAACCAATAAAGAACTAAAACTTTCTGAAAAAGCGATAAAACGTTTTTAATATATTCTGTGATTTTGCGTTTACGTTCTTTTTTTATTGATTTTTTAAACTATTCTATAACTATTCTTTTATTGGAGATTTGAAAAATAGATACCTACCTCCTATCTATATAATTTAATTGGTCTTGTTACTGTCTTTTTTATGAAACAAGTGGTTTGTTATTCAACAAACACCTACAAAAAATTTCACTCACTGTTAAAAATTATATTTTAAAATAATCATTTATATTTAAATATAAAGGGCGGCAAAAATTATTTTTGCCCACAGCGGCGGGAGACCTAGATCGGGCCCTGCTAATGAATAGAACGATTAGTGACCGAGTATAGTCTGTACGCATTCGTCCCCGAAGCGTTAGACTTATATCGAGACAGATCTGTATTCGAGTACGAATACCGCATGTGTGGAGGCGTTATTAGGTCTCGGGATTGTGGCGAGCGTAAAATGTTGCATTTTAATTACTTCTTGTAGGTGCATGTTTGATACGCATGTTGCATGGCGCGATAGGCAACACCGCCTTTAGGAACGGCTACGAGAAATTGATAACGAGGTGGTGGGTATATATCATTCGCGACGAATTCAGTGTTTTATGCTCATCGACTGATACCGCCTGATTAAGCATTCGTTTCAATTAGACACAGTTTGGCGGAGATTCGTGTCCTTGCAGCAGGGACGATATGCTGTAATGTGGTAATAATCGATTCGTTCCTATGTTAATTGTGATCGATTACCAGTTACAGGCTTATTACCAGCCTTTTGGTATTTACGTCTTGATTTTGCAAATTTATTCTACGAGTCACGATGGGACAATGGACATTTATTGATTTGTCAATGATGTCATTGCGCGTACCGAAGCTTATTTTGCGCGGCAACAGTAGCTGAATGTTTTATTGCGAGATCATCCGACGTCTCGCTCGCGGTGAAGAACTAGAAGCTGTGAGATAATGAAAGGAATCGTATTATTCGTTCAGGAAGTATAACGCTACGTATGTCGCCGATTTTGTAAATGTCATGGCGGAAGAAGCTGTAGAATTTCTGCAAACACCTGGAGTTATTTTCGAAGAGGCGATCAATTCTTGGGTCTCTCAGGGTGGATATCCGTTTGTCACTGTTATAAGGAATTATGAAGAAGGCTCCGCTATTATTTACCAGGTAAACGTAGCAATTAGTACCTATACTCTATAGGTATCTCTAGACTCGAAAATGCGATAATTTCAACGTCCTTTGGTTTCTTTTTAATGTACGTTTTAAGGAAATGCCAGAATTTTGTGTGAAAGCATTTATATATTTGAAAAACAATAACCTGTTTATAATTTTCACATTGCACGAGAAAAATTTATTCGGAAAAGGCAATTCTTCTTGATTAAAATAAAATAAGAATGAATTTTCTAGGATCGATAGTAAAAATTTATTTATAGTCTCTGCTGTAGCGAGAATGGGCAAAATTACAAACCCAAGGCCTGTATATTAAACAAATACGAAATTAGAAAAATGATGACTTAAACTCTTCCTAAATTAAACTGAACTATATCAGATTTCCACACAGTTTTGGGTATAAAGGCTACTGATTCGGAGGAGTTAAAAAATATCTATATTATGATAAAATGAAATTTTATTAGTATAGGTAAAATAGAATACGTGTTGTATGTTAATTGTCAATATTTACAATGGATGATTTTAGTATTGAGTTGAAACTCTTTAGTAATTAGATCTCAATTGACGAAAACTCGTATGAATGATTCACTATTTTAGGAACAATTTGCATTCGACAGACCACTAGAAGATATCTCCAAACTGTGGTATATTCCACTGAATTATATTGACGAGACTGGCAATTGGTCGTCTCCTGAAAAAGTATGGTTTCCACTCGAGCCAAAAATCACTTTGGATAATATTGGGTCTTCAAACGAATCTTGGATTCTTTTTAACATTAACAAGACTGGTACGTAATAAATACAGTGAATACTATTATTATTATTCAATCTGATTATCTATCATTTAATTTCCCTCCAAATGGTCAATTTCAAGAAGTCTCAAATTTTTACTCAATCCCGATTTCCATCGATTATGCATCTGGATAATTTCGTAAGAATTTATGTAAGACAGTAACAGAATAAATATAAATAAATACAATAGAATTAATAGAATAAATTTTATTTTAATTTTACAGTTCATTACCTATGCTGTATTTATCAAATACATTTTTTATAATCGACATTTCTCTTCTCCGTTGCTCGCATTCTATATATTTGCAAATGTAGTCGTTTTAAATTTGTGTGTTAGTTTAAGTTTATTATATTATTGGCATAATTCAAGGTTACTATCGTATACATTACGATGACAGAAATTGGATGCTTTTGAAAATGGCTCTGCAAGAGAATCACGAAGCTTTCCCACCAGAAACGAGAGCATCACTTATAGACGACATTTTCAGCCTCGCTGCAGTGGGCCTGATGAAATACGAGACTGTCTTTGACTTTATTAAATATATGCAGACAGAGGAAAGGAATTATGTGCCTTGGAACGCGCTGATGCGACACGTGTTCAAACTAAATAGGCTTTTGTATGAAACATCGATCTTCACTGATTATCAGGTGAGTTATGGTTGAAAATGGAATAAAACTATTGTTACCATACGCTGGTTCCGACCAAACTATGTAACTTTTATAGAAAATATTTCCTGTGTTAAATTTTAAATATAACAGAAATATTTCAGGTGATAAAGTTAGGTGAAACATCCTGTATAAAAATGTATGTTATGCTATTTTATGCGATAAAAATAAATGTATACAAGGGTTAAACCAAAATAATAAACAACCATTAATGGTTTACATTGCGTCCTGCATTAAATAAAATGAAAAGGGAACAATAAAATAGAAAATAAAATAAAAGTAAGAGAACCCCTCAGGTAGTAACAAGTCGAAATTATTGCAAATATAAAGATTAGAGATGTACCGACTAGGGTTTTGGCCGACTAGCCGACTAGCCGATTAATCGGCTCCCAAGAAACCGACAAGTCGCCGACTAGTCGCCGACTAGTCGCCGATTACAAAAGTGGCCGGATAGTTGGCTTAACCGACTAGTCGGCCACTAGTCGGTACATCTCTAATAAAGATTTTATACAACCGTCATAGGGGTTCGCTTATATTAGTTCGCTTATCTATTACTTAACCATTGTATAGTGTTCAAACAACTGTTTATAATAATTTAATTTTTATTGCATAAAATAGTATAACATGCATTGTCACATGAAGATATATTCTTCAAGTAATACTACTGGAAGTCAGTGAATATTAAAGGCTAAGACCAAAAATTATTCTAAATTCTAAAATATAGAATAAACCGAACATCCAATGCATTTTTCTGTTCCGAGTTTTTGCAGTCTTTACCATTTTAGTGTCATGTGCAACGTTACCAGGAAAGGGTCGAAACAGATTGTAAAGCTATGTGTGGAAGGAATTAGAATTCAAAACGGGTACAAATAGGTCATTCGAAAACCCGCGCTTTAGAAATGCTGGTATTAGAGAATTTAACTAGTTAAGTAGTGGAAGAAGATAGTGAACATTTCATTAAAATATATGTTTTATTGCACCATTTATGAATTGTGTAATTAATTTTGTTCGCATAAATGCTACATTTTTGCTTAATTACCAGTAAAATAATAATAGATCGTGAATAGAAAAAATTGATATAACAAGTAGCATTTAAAGGCATTTAAAAATCGTAAATTCTATGGAAATAGTGGTGACTAAGTAGATTCGAGGTTTGACGAGGTTTGACTATTGCTCGATACATAACACCTATCATACCTGATATTATTGTATTCGATTTCAGGAGTTTATGGTCAAGTTTGTGTCTCCGCTGTACAGTGAAGTCGGTCCGAGGATCAAAGAAGGTTCGCATCTTACAATGACCGCTGTAAAGATCGCATGTATGTTTGAACATAATGAATGCTTGGACTGGTCCAAACATGTATTTGAAAATGCAAAGACTGAAGAAATCGAGGAAGTGTAAGTAACTGTGTTTTCAAACACTACATTTAATTTGACATAATTTTATATGCCAATATGTAATGTTACTCGCTTTATATGCTTAATATAATTTGAAAACAAATACAATAGGGGTGCACTTGATCAACAAAAAGGTTTCGTATACAGGTTGTTCCATCTGGACCAGGCCACTTAATTCCCTTCCCTAGTCGTGACAACATGAAAAATGTGTCATATGTTCATATTTTAAAGGAAATAAGTTTCAAATTTGCCTTGAAATTTGGGGAATTCGAGATAACATTAAGATCATACCATTACACATGCTTGTATTTATATTCACGTCAGCTACAAAATACAGGAGAACAAAATATATACTTCTACGTAAAATAACATGGATGGCCTCGAAAATTCCAGAAAAAAATTACATAAAAAAAATCTTTTCAGGGCGTCCGCTCTTTGAAATCACTCAAAATACAAAATGAAATATTTTTCGTATCGTCATAACTACAGGAGACAATTACGTAGCCTGATTTACTTACAAGGGGGGGGGGGGGGCAGGTGTGGTAGACATCGATTTTAATGAGCCTTGGCACGATGGATCTATGTCGAAAATAAGTAAATAGGGGTCCGAGCGATTAATCCAATAGGCCTTAATAATAGAGATATTTGTTGAAGATTTCCCCACGTTAAAAAAAAAGTTATTTATACTTATATTATTTTTTTTAACGTGGGAAATCAAAAGTCACCCCCCGATGCTTCCATAGGGGAATCCCCCGGGCGCGCCAAGGTAGTGTGGACTTTTTACCCACGGCCAGTTTAATAATTTACATGTAAATATCTCTATTATTAATCGGAGACCTATTTACATATTTTCAACATAGATCCATCGTGCCAAGGCTCATCAAAATCGATGTCTATCACATCCTGTTCTCCCCTTTGGTAGACGCGGCTTCCTTTCAGTTCCCCTATGTGTATATTTGCTTTCAATTTTTCTCTATGGATTTTCTTGAGTTTGTTTCAAAGCTCTGAATTCTTGCAGGGTACCTTCATATATCCGTGAAACATATTATTGTACCCTCGCACGTTATGGCACGCGAAAGGAATATAATTACTTCACAGAAAAGATATCGGTGGTCGAAGATGAAGAAGAAAAGAAATGCCTGTTATCGTCGTTCGCTTGTTTCCAAGCACCATGGATCTTACAATCGTAAGTGAAATCCTTTTGCAATCAATTACACTAGCCACTTGTTAGGGCCCCGGGTAAACGGCCAAGCCGCCGGACTCACCCCTGCGGTAGCTTTTTGAGATACCATCAATGTCTAAGCCGTGTTTCCACCTCTCGAATAGTTTTACCTCTCGAATAGTTTTAAGATCCTTCCGTCAAGTTGCGCCGCGGTACACCCAGCATCTTCTCGTGGCACACCGGTTGCGGAGCACAGAGGTGCACGATACCTTGCTTCCTCCTAATGATTACAATTTCAGTAAATAAACTCCTTCCACTCTGATAAGTTTCACATTATTGAAAATAATAACTCTCCAACGTTACAGTATCCTCAGCGAAATCCTTCACGAAGATAGGTTCCAGCATGATGAAATAGCCGTGATTTTGAAAGCGTTCCCTCGAAATCCAGCCGCGGCTCAAGCTGCATCTCGATTCGTTCGAGCAAACTGGCAGGAAATCGCACAGAAGTATATCACAATCTTTCATATAAAAGAATGCATTTGAAAGAGAAAGAAGATAATAAAGAAATTGTTTCTTTGCTTAAGGTTTCTCGGATCCTATTCAATTCTGAAGTCCTTCGTATTATCGATGAGTAATGGTTTAACCACTGAACAAGATTTGGAGGATGTAAGGAACTATTAAAATTAGATTACAATATTTTCAATACTTCAAGTGTCGCAAGCTCGGGTACGTATTGAGCTACGTTCAAAGTAATATTAAGTGAGATCGTTTATTACAGCTGCAATCGTTCAGAGAAAACAATTATGACAGCATGAAAGGAGCGAGGTATGCGGCGGCTCTCGTTGAAGCTAACGGAATCTTCGTAACATCGTGGCTGAAGAATTCGTTTCCTGAAATCGAGAAGCTGCTAAAAGAGGAAGGCAGTGATAAGATGTTAGTTTCATGAATACAGCCTTACATAAATACACGAACAAACACGTTTAGAGTTCCGTTCTAAGAAGCTCAACGCGAAGTTTTTTTCGAAGACTTATAGTAACGTTTCGTGTGTCTTACACCCCTATCTACAAAACATTGTTCGCGAAGGATTATCGAAGCAATACGTAGAAACGTTACGTACCTATTTCTATATCTAAATTGCGTATATGAAAAATACAGGACGCGTTTATTGCAACCAATCAAATATGCTACAACATGATCATTTATAATTTATTAATGTACAGTAGTATTGTGAGTAGATGATACTTCTTTAAAATCTTTCAGTATTTAATGATACTTATTGTACCATTCGTTGATAATCTGTTGAAAATCATGTCAGATTAAATACTCGAAATTTTTTTTAAAATAAATGTCTCGTTTAAGGACATACTTGTGTTTTATTTTAAAACAGGCAGGTTTATTTAAATCCGGCAGGTATGGGCGTTAGGATTTTTCTCAGGATGGAGTCAGTTTAGTAGTAATACTAGAATACAGTTTCCATTAAGTTCTAAAGAATCATGCATCTGCCAAGAGAGGTTTAAACGATCACCAAAGAACAGTTTCTACGACAACAAGTTTTATTCTTCGAATGCTTTTATCAAGCATGATTACAAAACCAAGCAACAAGAATCTCGTCCTTACATCGTGTAGCCTTAGAACGACGGTCATCAATAATTCATAGGTACATATTTAACAAACGATATACGCATTAGTTGTATCTAACGTTAGTTAATCGATACTCGATAATCTCTCCCCATTACGTTTCTCTGCTCGTTATTTTCATCCTCGTTTTAGTAGCGCTAGTGCTATGCAGTACACTCGGTTTACTATTAATTATCGTTATTATATAATCGTACCGTCATACTTACGCATTCCTTAGCCTACGTCGCTAAAGTTTCTCAATTATAGATTTTTTTTTTTAAACTACTTTGTTTATTACGCTACGCGTTAAAATGTGTCAAGTGGTCAGAGATCGGGACGCGGGTGTCGATTGTAATGAACTCGAACCGTTGAATCGCGACGAAATTATAAGAAAAGTATGCCCCTAAGGCCCTGGAAGTGGCAAAGTTATTTCTATTTGCCCTTCTCTCCTTTCACGCGCAACTTCATTCGCCGAAGCTTCCTCTCCACGTTTCTCATCTCCGACACTTCCAGAGTCACAAATGATTCTGAGTTTACGATACCTCCGGTGAATCAATAGGACAATTCAAAAGAGTAGATTTCGTGATGACTGATTGTTCAGTTGTTGTTGAATTTATTGTCATTATGCGATTTAAGCTTGTTGCGCGTTCACTTAGCACGGCAAAGTACGAAGTCACGAGATGCGAATGAAGGATTTACATCGAGCTCACTGAATTGCCGATGCTCCACGGGATTACAGCGAGTCGATACGTACGTTTCCAAGTTGCAAGTACGAAATAATGTATCCTCACGCCGACGATACGTATAACGCGATTCGAATTTCGTTTCTCCCATCTTAAGCTAACAACGTGCTTCCTTTTCACTTAACAGAGTTGATGACTTTTAATGAGCTTCGATTGGTCTACGTTAATTCCTCGGCATTTTATGCAATATTATGTCAATTAGAGGCTCCCAAACATCCTGGGGGACTTACCCCTGGCTCGTCCACGCGCCCCACAGATCCTTTACGCGCGTAAAAAGTAGTTCCCGTCGATTATCCCGCCAACAAGAATGTATAAATCGCGTTAGAAATGCTGGTGTTTGGGAGCTACTACTTTAGAACGCCTCGAATCTCAATAAACGTACAAACATATGACGAAGTCCGCAAAGGTTTGACACTAAATTCGCCACGAGTCTGGGAACACCCGCATAACGACCGTCTTCGAGCTGTGTGTGTGTGTGTGTGTGCAATCTTATTGGAATTGTTCGACACACGGGGAGGCAAACGTGCCCGTCTTTTCGTCTCTTCAAAAGTTATCTTCCGTTTTGTATAAATTGTGCATCGAGGAACGATTCGAACTTCCGTCGCCGTTGCTGCCTTTCTCGCGGTGGAAACGTCCACTCTGCCTAGAAAATTGTCGAATGTAGCTCCAGTCGAAGGCCACGACAACCGGTGATGTTGACAAGTTATCAATCACGGCGCTGCAATTTTATCCTACGTTATATAGCTTTACTAGACCCGTTAACGGTTACGTGTTTGTTGCGCGAATGAAATGATCGTAACTGCGAATTTATTACCATCGCACCGATGTCTGCGAATAATTGGTAGAGATTTATAAACCAAACAGAATCCGAACGAACTTTTATCGAATGAAATGGATTCCTTTCTTCTTTGAACTCGAACGATTTGTGTAGCAACTTATAAATATTATACTCGTAGTGTCTTAAATACCGATCAAAACTAAAAATAGAAATAGAACTCAGGATCCCTGAGATCCTGCGAAGAGAAATTAAATAATTGCAGAAGAATTCTCTTGACCCGTTCGTTGTCATTGACAAATAAAAGAAACGCTTAGCTCGTATCCTCCCACTAGCAACCATCACTGCGTTGCGACAAGTTCAGCACGATATCGCGGGACCCCATTGTGCAACGTGTGATCCCAGTTTCTTTGAAATAGTAAAAAAAGTCCAACCGCTTTATAGCCTCTGACTTACGTTACGCTTCGTTATGTACATGTTATTTACACCTTAACGTTTCCTTATGTTTCCCTAATTCTCTAACGCTTAACTAGATTACCGCGCACTTGTGCTCCCTCCTCAAGAGTCTTTAAGCTTCCCATTCCCATCAGTCAGTGGACAACTACCTCGATCATCTGCCTCCACCCAGCAACAATAATTGAACGACCGCGGTAATTTGTCAACCGCTGAAGTCTCACAGTGACAACAGCGGACCGAAGGGCTTGCTGTCGCGAAAGTGAGACTCCCAAGGTTCATCGTTCACTGAATTAAGTTAACGATCAGCTGTTCATCAACACATACTAAGGGTTAATCACGGTGTCGACGCGTAAATGAGTAACTGATACTATCATAGAAAAGGTGTGCGTTCATTCCTATCGTTCTAGTGCAAAGTAAACGTCTTATCCGCTCGTTCCGCTAAGGTAGAACCCGTGGTCGCTAAAAACTCCGGCGCAATCTAAGAATAAGATCGACGATGCAGCTTCCATTTTCACTCTAAATGTGCTTCGGCGTTCACTGGACGATTTTTCGATCAGGTAGCAAATACTTTTATACTTCTCCCCGTGTACTACGTGCCCCGATATCGATCCCTGATCAATCAGCGACTATTTCTCATGGTTTTATTATCCATTCATACGTTCACTATTTTCTTCGTCTCAGTCAATTTGCGAGTTAATGAAATCCACATCCAATTCGAAATTAAATGTAGATCGAGCGGACGTGGAATTTAGCACTAGATCCTGGGTGTTTTCTCAAATGAGCGCGAATTTTCTAAAGAGTTTCTAAAAGCAAGGTGAGTACATAAGGTTTTTCGATACCGATTTGGCCAAAACTTTCCATATTTAGATTGATTTGTTTCACAAGATCTTTGATAATTAATATCAAGGCATTTTATCTACTAAAAGAATAGATGTTAAGCTTATGTGTTAATTGCTATTGTGTTAAATAAATTCTATTACCAATTAAATTTTGCTGAAATATAGTAGAACTGTTCGAAAAAAATACAGTAGGTCCCACTATGTTCATTTTATAGAATCAGATCACCCACAGTTATCTACATCTCTCTACGAAATATTTAGCCTTCGAAACTTTATATATTTAGAAAAATGCGAGCGTATTTGAGAAAGGACCTCGGGTTCCTTTCACCCAGTCACCAATTGATGAAGAATCGAGGAGCTCGCCGATACGACGAAAACGTCTCTCACACTAACGACGCTTTCTAATGGCAGTATTTACGGAACCAATACGCTTTACTCTACAAATGTATTTACAATCCACTGTGCTGTAAGGCATCTCGTACCTTGGATGCGTTAAAACTATAACTCTCAGCTATGACATACACCTACGAACGTCGAAGAACTAGGGATTCCCGTCTTACGCGCAGATAACCGAAACGAACTGTCCACCATAAAGTATCCGTAACTTTCCATGAGGTTTGTGCTCGTTTAAAAGACGTGCGGCGGCATGAATTTTGCTGAAGAATCGCCGATTCCTCGACGTTGTGTTAAAATTATTTTCGCGAATATCAGTCCGCTCGCGCGAGGCCCACCTAACAATCATTTAACCGCGATGGTAATACGTTTTATACAGGACGCGTGGTTACATAAAGGAACGAATGAAAGTAATGTAAAAATAAAACATGTAATCGTGACGAACTGACAGTAACGAACTGACAGCGACGAACTGACAGTGACATCAACCACCTACTACGGCATTGAACAACGACGTCAACGGTTGTTCAATCAGCTACATCTATCAGCTTTAGAATTCGTATGCTTTACTTGTTCTTACAGTACTATCGGTTATTATTATTGTAATGTCTCGCGTGTCTCGATTTTTCGTTACAAAATACAATATTTTTACAGAGGCGACGTAGGACGCGCCCGTGACGATGCTTCTCTCGAGATTAACGTTCGCCAATTGAACGAAAAGTACCAATCGGTGATTTTAAATAATAGGTTCTTGGTGTTTGTTATTTGAACATAATAAACAGGTGGTGATTATTTTAACGTAACCAATTATTGATGGTGTTTGTTATCTGAACACGATATATTAGTGGTGTTTATTATCTTAAAATAATAGTTTAATGGTGTTTATTATTTTAAAATAATAGTTTGATGGTGTTTATTACTTTAAAATAATAGTTTGATGGTTTTTATTACTTTAAAATAACAGTTTGTTGGTGTTTATTACTTTAAAATAATAGTTTTGATGGTGTTTATTTATTTAAAATAATAGATTGATGGTATTTATTATAGAAACAATCAATTATATTGGCACCCCACATATGAGGTTTGAACTAATTTTAGTTAAAACATTGGGGACCTGAAAGCATTTTAATCACCTGAAGCATCTACGATTGAAATTGAAAAATAAATTTTGTGGAGAAGTAATTTTTGTGCATTCCTGTTGTCTTACGGGAAGAATCGACGTGTCTAATTTCGAATTCCTTCTTTTCGCGTTATATTTCGATCAAAAAATTAATAAAAAGAAACACGTATGGAAAACATAATTTCCAAATTTTTCAATTCCGTCCTCACCTATTTCTTCGATTTGTCGACAACTCGCCACGTACCTTTTCTAATATCACTAAAAAGCATAGAGTGTACAAAAACTGCATCTCTTAAGATTTCCATGATACAAAAAGCTTCTCCCGTTTCTTCTTCACCGCGAAGTAGCGTGGTTCGAATTTTCTTGGTTCCGCAAACTTTAGTGCAACGAATAGGAAGGAAACGTCAGTCTCGAATGAAATTTCGATGCACGCACATCCTACGCCATCTTTCTCTCCTCCGTTTCCCTTAAAGATACATTCGTACAAACGGGTACGTTCCTAATTCTTTAAAACTAATCGGATTATACATTAAGTTACACACTAAATTCGTGTCGTACAACGTACTACCTACAATCGTGGTGCCTAATAATAATTTCTCTTAACGTGTCGGGTAAACGGGGTATATAAAACACGCGACCGTACGACAGTTTATTCATGAGTGTTTTCAACCCTTGGCTGGGGATCGAGCAGTCGACACCGCCATTTCTATGCCCCCCGATCTCTTCGAGCATCCCGGGATGCTGAGCGAAGGCCGCCAAGGGTTTAAACCGAACTGTTACCTTCTCTTTACAGTACCTTTAATTAGCTTGTTGTTTTAATTGTAACCCGATTAAGTAGTGGCAGCTTCATATTACGATTTACTTGAGCAGACTATATAAGTTTCTTGAAAATTCATGTGACCTGTCGACGCGTCGGTCGCATCCCCTTCTCCGCGAGACCAAGCCAGAAACGAACGATTTTTATTGTGCCTCGTTCAGATTCCATAAGCTGTCGATAATTTAACGAAGGAGTAATTCCAAGAAACATGCACGCGTATATGGTAACGACGCCATCGACGGTTGTTCCCCTGTTTGCTAAATGAAAATCGAGGCTCTGGATCAGCTGCGAGTTTCGGCGAGCTTCATCCACAGAAATCTCATTCGCGACGCGTCGACTTATTCGTGTGTTTCAGTGTGATTTTTAGGAACAACGTCAGTATCATCGACAAGTCGGGGGAAAACAGAAAGACAATTTTTGTAGTTGGCAATCCCCAGGATCTTTCTCGTCCCGTATTCTTCCTTCTTCTCGTGGTTTCACTTGGGTTTTCTCTCGTGGAGTCCTATATACGTCGTATACTTCACAATCGTCTTGGTAATTGGAGCCCTTTTTACCGTAATTTCGTTACTGCTGGAGGCAGTTGGACATTCCTAAGACCAGGGTTTGGATTCCGGGATGTTAGCAAAGTACTTCCGGTTTGCTGGTCCTTAGTTTTTGTCCACGGTGCAGGGCTCGGGCATGGATTATTGTGGCGGACAGTTTACGACCGTCGTGGATGCGAATTCGCTGAATTTTTTATCAATCGGGACCCGGTCGTCGTAGAGGGTCGGTGCTTGCAAGATGATCCCAGCCGTGCCAGCCAGGACCGCCAGAGTGAAGATCCAAAGGAACAGTCTGTCCAGGACCATCGCCACGTACTTCCAGTCCTCTTTCACCTTTTCACAAATCATCAATGTTAGACGGACGAAACGTACACACAAGAGGTTACAAAAATTAGTTGGATGAAATGCTAAGCCAGCATATACGGAGAAGGTAATCGAGTATCTGAGAGAAAAGTCATTATACTCCAAAATCTAACTAATTGTAAGTAACCTATAACCGGTTCTGAATTAGTATCTCAACATCTTTATGAATTCGTACTATATAATCAGGGGTCGAATGAAACTGTTAAAATTTTACATTAATTATGAAATAACTGTAACTTTATGACTATTATCTTTTCTGTTCCGAGAAAACTGTTATAAAATACACTGTATTAACTGAAACTTTTATTCCATACATTTTTGTGTAAATAAGAATCTTTTATTTTCTGGAGAGTAGATAAAGGTTCTAGTTAAACAGGGACATTTATTCTGCTCTGAAAAAGTTAAAGTTGTGACAAGCAGATTTCCTGAAAATACATCAGAAGTTGAAACCAAACCTTTTGGGTGAAACTAATTATATAAATATCGCAATTTGCCATCTATTCTATATTTATCCTGCTTCCAATTTCTTAAATAATATTAAATAAAAAATATTCCTAATTTTTATATTTTACCCTTAAATATCTGTTCGAAAGGATATGATCCACCAGAACTTTTATTAATCGAATATAAAATAACTGTTAAAATTATAAAGTTAACTTAAAACAGAATAGAAACTATTTAAATGTTAAAAAGTTCAATAAATAACATTTATTTATAAAAGTTAACAGTTTAATATTTTATAAAGTCTAGGTCTACCACAACAAGTTATGTATATTTAAAGTAATCTTCGAAGACTAATAGTTTAGGTTATCTCATTTTCAACATCTCATTTTATATTGTTAGAATATTGGTTGCACCAAACATATAACACCAATTTATATTGAAGAACATATAAGGAAGAAGAAATGTGATAAATTTAGATTCAGATTCATTTTCTACTCAGATTCAATTCCACAATTTGGACTTTCTTGTTTTTTCTACAATCACTTAACACTTGTGGTGCCCCGTGCGTCACCAGTAGTAGGCGATATTTATTGCAAATGAAAATTTCATCGAACGAACAAGCGGATTTTTCAATTCAACGTTGAAATAAAACAGTGGAAGTGGAAGCTGAAACTAAACATTTCACACACCTGCTACTACACTGTGATTGAATATTGCAGTCTGCCTTTTTTTACGCCCTTTCGAAGCCCTATCGAAAACCTGCAATTCTACAGTAGCGCGGAGCACGTTAACCCTTTCAGGATGATTGTGTTCGCCATATTCTGTGTATACATGCAGGGAGTTACTGAATTGTTGATACAACACGAACGCGTGTGATTCTACGTAAAAAAATAGGAAATAGAAAATACAAAATAACATTTTTCTGCGCGACTTTGCTTTCGAGAAAGTCGATTCTAAAGATTCGTTTGGTACGCGTACATCTGATTGAATGTTGAATTTTGCAAAATTGAAAATAAGATAAATCCTGGTGCAAAAATAAGTTGAAATTGTACAGTAACTTTTTATCGAACGGGACTTTATTATTTTGAAAAACAAATTCGAAAGACTACGAAACGAAAAGAATAGAAATAAAAATAAAAAAAGTAGGTACTTCCACAATTTCTATTTGTTTCTTCACAATAATCTATTTCATTCACAATTGAGCTGTATTTATTGTTACATTCTGCCAATTGTTAGATGCGCGCTTACGTAATCAATATCGAAAGTAATTTTTCTTGAAAACGAATCTCCCAATCAATAAATGTTTTCCTATAATATCGACTTATATCTTCCTGTACAATCACACCCTTTTGGATTTGTATGAGCATATTAGTGACACCCTGTATGTTCTATCAAAGCAAAGGAAAATCATAACACGCAAATCACTTAATGTAGGTATGTATAAATGTATTGAAGTGGAAAAATTAGTACCTTGGTCGAGTCTTCGAGCATTTTGGTGTGCTCCGCGATGAAGCGTACGCAGACACAGGACTTGTGAATTTCTGGGGGGCAGCGTGAATGCGAGAAAGGGGGCGGACTTCGTAGAACTGGGCTTTTAACTTCTTCGATTCCTGCCTCCCCGGAAACGGAAAGATCGTCGCAGTCGGTGTGAAGAGGAAGTGGTGGTAACGTTGGTCCATGAATTAAGCAACTTCCACCGAATCTTGCGCCGTCCGCTAGACTGAATTGCGAACAAAAGAGCGGGGCTCTGAGTAAAAAGTTTTTTTATGACAGGATATTTGGTGCATCGAGAAGAGTGAGAAACATTCTGCCTCCTGGACACATACAATTCCTTTTCAACGAGATGCAGGGAATAAAAGTATACTCTAGGTTGAGTGTATGAGAGTACTTTACGTGATGTATTGTTGCTTTTGTCACAGATGGTAGCAATGGAATTAAATCTACGACAATTGGTCTGTCTCTGTGTTTATGCTGGCAAGTTATTCGTTAATTTATTGCTTTTAATAGGGGTAAGTTGTTTTTGAAGTAGTATGGGGTAGTACATATTCGTCGATGAATTTTTTATTACTCAGGATGACTTATTGTTGTATTTATGTAGAAATATTTCTAGAAATAGGCATTTGAGATGTTAAACTTATACATAAATAATTATTAAATTTATTTATGTACATAATAATATTTTGATATCAATTTTGAATATTGCTTGAATTAAATGTATCAAGGAAAAAACAAAGTTACACTTTAATTATAGAGGAATTAATACTAAGTATATCTAAAATGCAGTATCTTTAAAGTAATATAAATTAAAGTCCATTTTATCAAATTTATTCACAGTGGGCTTATCTCGCCTGAATTAAACTTCGTTAGTTAACGAGAGTTCATAAGAGTAACGATTAGGAAAATAAGAGAACCTGAGGTACTAAAAATTTTTGACTACCCATCCTAAAATTCTTCATTAATTCAACTAAACTACTTCTACTGCATTCCGTGAAAAATACAGTTACCGAACTGTTTTTTGTTATTAAAAAGTAACTACACATTAACGTCTCTTGCACCAACACCATCAGCACGTACAGTACCTATGTAGACTATCAATCAGAATTTCGGAATGATTTTACCGCTTTCAATAACGCGTTAACTGCCACGCGATTGTCCTTTATTTTCTATTCATATATGTACACAGATTAAAACGGTATCATCGAAAACAAGAATACCATATACATAGTTCAATGATGAATTCGACATACTACTATTTATATGATTTCCCATAACAGTATGTATTTTTATTATGAAGTTTTGAAATTCTAAAATTCTTAATTAACGAAATTTTAGTTCGTTTATTGCGAGCATTACTGGGGGTGGGGGGGGGGGGGGTATTAGTGGCGTCACATCGTATGACAAATATTCTCCAAATTAGAAGTTAGCACATTCAGTGATAATTGCAATATTCCCGACCATACTATTATATAATATATGTATAACTACTAATTAAGTGTAAGGTCACTGTTGCAACAATAAGTAGCGTGATTTTTCTAATGTCATTCAAATAATAAATTTTAATTTATAGATTATACCTGGAAGGTGAGAGGTCTTCTTTCGAAGGGACATGACTGTGAAATCGTTTAGGTGTTAAGTGTTCTTCGCTATCCTCTTGAGTGGATGGATGATAAGGATAATAGCAAGTCTTCTCTTTTCCTCTGACAGTTCTCATTAACACTCTGCCAGAAGTATACCTGCAAACGAAGGTAAATTTGTAGGTTGCAGGATGTCACAGGGAGGCAACAGTATTATTCTGCGAGATATCAGGATTTTATTAGTGTTAAATAGATAATAGGAATTATCAATTACAGTGTTTCAAGAAGAGTTACATTTATATAGAATACGCAAAAATGTTTCATGATTAATTTAAGGGGTGTGTATGTAGTAATGTTGAAAATTTAGTTAGTCTAAGAAAATTTGATGACTTCAATATTGAATTTGTATGGTATAATTCTTTCAAAGGATTTCTGCATCATTGCGATACTTTCAACTGTCTAAGTATTTAACATAATGCTTCCAAGAAAATATTCTGCACAACATTTCTAGATAAGTTTTTGTGTAATATTTCCAAGTTGGTATAGTTATTTCACGAAATATTTCCGAGAAAGTAAAATTAAGAGCTTAAACGTATAAGTGACAAAAAACACTTACCTATTTGCTTCAAATTTATACTGAGGTCTTCGCATAACCAGCAAGCGAGGAAGAATGTGAATAAAAACCCTCTTCACCCAAGGCGCCATTTTGTGGGTTTGTGGTGATCGAAAGTGGACGTTCAGTACGACCACTGTCACACATATACTGTAATACATAAAAACATAACGTTTATTTAAATTAATATTGTAACCGAGACTCCGTATGTATGGAATAAAAACAAACACACTTCACATCTTATATTAAGCCAAATTTCGAAAGTTTTTCACTATCCAAGGCGATTATTACATGTTTCATTATTTTTATTTCATTTCGAGTGCTCTGATTGGAGAAACGTACGCGTTAAAAAGCGCCAGGGATCCTCATTAAAATTTTAATAAGCGCGCTCCCAAATAATTGCAGTCTGATACGTAACCACAAACCAAGATTGTTTCACGTACATTCGTACACACCTCTGCACGCTTACAAATAATTATACAATTTCTTAAGAAATGCTATTATACCCTCTACAGTGCAAAATTGAGAACCGCTCTGCTTTCGAAATTACTCGTTTTTATTTAATACTTGTGAGTAATTTGTTATGTATTCGAATTAATTACGTTAGTAAACGGTAATTAATTAACACGTTGGTAATCATAGGGGCCACCAGTGACACACCCTTAAACCGCCCACCTATTCTATAGAATGCTAGTAATAAGTAAATCCTTTTTGCAAGCTTCTAAAAAATATTAGTGTCATTAAGAATGACGTAGAATATTAGCAGTGTCATCGAACTACGAAATATTCTAATTTTTGACGAAACGCATTTGAGTAAATGCGAGGAAAGGACCCAACCGTAATGAACGTGTTTCACGAGCAAGCGATTTCATTACCAAGTTACCTTACCAACTAATATAAGAAACAAATTAAAAGTACAGGTACGTGATACCACGTACGAAGAACCTCCTTACAGATTCTCTTAATAATAATAGTTTGACAATCAATAACCGGTGTGGGGTGATTTCGACACATAGGCAACAGTATTTAATTTACACAAATCTCAAAAGTAATCTTCTATCGGGAACTTCAAAATAATCATATTCCAAAATTCTTATTTTCTTAAAGCAGTGGAGTTAATGAGCAATAAATAACACGAATACTGCTGGGTGGGTCAAAATGAACCCTGCATGCTCCAAGCGAAGTGTAACAAGCCTTTTACATTTATAAAATATCTATATACACCGAATGATAACACCCATATAAAATAGATTTGTTGCAAAAGCCACAAAGCTTTAAACTATAATTTTACAACCACCACACACCGTTTAGATTTTGTCGACAGAGTGATGCTATTAGTGCAACGCTGCACCATTCTGGCGCGCCTGTGAAATTCATAAGGGACATTTTCCCCGTCATTTTACGATTTTCGATCATTGGAAGGAGGGAGGAAATCGCTGCGGAGGGTGCAGGCAAATTGCCGTGACATATAAGTGGGAATGGCTGCGGTGGAACGACAGAATGTAAATCTCACGAGGCCATTCATAATGGAGATTCGTCGTGCGATGGCTGGTCTTAGCAGCCGGTACTCAGGGGCTGGGTACGATTTAAATTGGAGCAGGTTCCTTTGACTTGACTTAGGACCATTTATCGGCTCGGAACTCGGCTCTCTGGATTCACCGTGAAATACCGACGCCTTCTTCCACCCCTTTTATGTTCGCCCTTTGTCTTCCTTCGGGAAATCGTATTAATTGGTCGGAGTTGAATGGAAGTTATCTACCCCTTCCCACTTGCCCCGAGGACAACAACTACTGGCGTTGAACTGCAATGTAATATTTATTTAGCACGTGCTGCGAATCGATGATGCGCATAAAGGAAATAAAAATCATTTTCGCAATTCTGTTTTTTAAGATTGTGATTACTTGGGACAATAAGCTTTGGTAATTCATACGTGGAAAAGTGTCTAAATCAAATTGAAAATGGAATAGTATTTTCGACATTTTTGTCTAATAGTTAGACGGTATCGAGAAGGAATTTACGTTACGAATTATCATTTAAATTTTTAGTCCACAATTTTCAAAATTGATTACTGTTTCATTGCATTCTTTTCTATGCTATCGAGTGCTTTGACTAAGAAATTTAGCGTAAAGGTTCTTATGTTCATTGTAATTAATAACCCTGCAAAAGATCAGTGTTGACAAGAACATACGCTTCGTGGTTTTAATGCTTTAACTAATTCATCACTCGATTGCACAGGACAAGTAGGTACTGAGTAAGTAGCGATGGGACTTTAATACGCTTACCTGCAAATTTCTTTATCAAATCAAGAAGGCACTTTGAGAATGTCTTGAGACAAAAAATAGGTTTTAAACCCTTTTAAATATTCAGACTTTTGGAAACTTTAATCCAGCTTATTGATATCGTTACGACACACAAGAGTAGACTTATATTTACCTGATAGATTCGTATAATGGCGAGTGACTTTGAATGCAAACTACTAAACATTCTAAATTCAAAAATTTCATAGACTTTTAAAACCTTCAAAATTTTACAAAATGTGCACCATTGCATAAAACTGCCAGGCACAAGGGTCTTGCGAAACGTTTGGAGGTTTAACTAAAGATGTTTTGAATAGTGCTGCGTCGCATCACTTTGAACAAGAACACAAGATGGCTGATCTGGGCTTTAATGGCAGCACAGTGCCTCTGCGTTTGTTGGAAAAATGCAATAACGGTGTGGCTTAATACACCAGGGCAGTCGGCCATCCCCTTGAAATTCAAGGGAGAAAGGGGGTCGGTTCCTTGGTTGGCCTCCGCCTTGGGTGGAGACAAGTCCCGGTCGATGCTGCCACTGATTAATGTGTCACACCTACTGCATCTTTCCGTTCTTCGAATACATCGCAAGGGCTAGTGTACCATCCCGAATATATTCATCGTTTCCGTCGACGCTATCACGGATCTTTACTTTGTCACTGGGTCTTGCTCCTTTGACAACACCCTTTCGTATCTCTTCATTACATAAAGTGATAGGCGATTGTCATTTCACTCTACTTGGACTTTAAGAATGTGCAGTCGCTGTAGTACATTGGATTTATACTTTTACTCTTTAATGAGTTTCTATCTTTTTTCTCCTATGACTGATATCAATTTCACATGTGTGCTTTTTGTTTGAAAATAAAGTGCTATACATACTGTTGTTAAGGACTCCATGAAAACACATTTCACTCCTTTTCACCATCCCCTAGCTAGGGGTTGATTAAGGCAAAATCCTGAAATTGCTTTTTCGGCATTTGTGTGAGTAACCTTTGTCAGTAAAAATCAAGCCGATATCTAATCGGGCCCAAGAAATAATAAAGAGTCCGAGAAAACATATTTCAACCCTTTTTACCCCCATCGGGTTGGAATTTAAAAAACTCCCTTCTTATCGGGCACCTACGATTGTATAAGTTTTTACTATTCTGACATCAATTAAAGGGGGATTCATTTGTGATTTTTTTCCGAAAAAAGTATTGTTAATATTGGATTAAGCTCTTTTCGGATATAAGGAGGCATCTTTAAACTTGCAAGAATTTTTTAATGCCGATCCTTCTTAGTATTTATTAACTATTCTGGAATCCATATAAAATGCACAGACGAAGGTTTTACTAAAAAGTTGTAACTTTATGATTGGTAAAATTCAAGATTTAACTTACCATAACCCCTACAGCACATTTTGTTGCAGAAATGTTGCACAAAAGTTGCAGTACATTACAATGTTGCCGTTTGGTTGCGATTTGCATTGCAATATTACTACAAAATTGCGGAAACATTGCCGTGCAATATTTCAATGGCCACATTTGTGCAATGTTACAGAAATATTGCGCACACATCGTCGTGTAATATTGCTATGCAAACATTTGTGCAATGTTTCAGGAATATTGCGCACCCATTGAAGTGCAATATTACAATGGCCAAGTTTGTGCAATATTTTGGGAATATTGCGCACACATTGCCCTGAAATATTGCGCATATATTGAGATACAATCGATGTGGAACGTTTCAGCAATTAATCCGCAATAAATCCGGAATTTCGCGGAGCGATCCCGAATTGTTAACGTGCAGAATACAGTCTAGGGTTCCACAGGCTACTTGCGAGCCCTCGCAAGATATGAAAAAGATTTCAGCAATAAATCGGCAATAAATCCGGACTTAGATATTTTCCCTCGACAATTCGGAACGTTTTAAATAGATATAATGAACTAAACGGTAATGGTAGGGTCACTGATGTATGTACAATGGTAGTAATTGGCGCGTGTAACAATTTTTTACAAATCTCTTTTGTTGCTGTATATAGTTAATGAATTTGTTTAAACCAGATGTGTTAATTAAGTAATTGTATTAATTACTTATATCACATATGTGGACAAATAGAATCCAGTGTTATTTTTCACAGGCAACATCCGAAGGAATATATGTGACCACGGACAATATTAATACAATTAGTTAATTAGAACTATAAGGTTTAAGCAAACTGTTAAACGGTATCCAGCAAAAAATTATATTTGTAAAGAAGTCTGAGCTGTGAAATATAAATCCACAAACAATAAAGACTAGAAAATAAAAAAAATAAAAAATAAATTATGTTAAACGATTGTATTAAAAATGCGCTAAAAACTAAAAAAACATTATTTTCTTGTACTGCGCAGGATATTTCATAACAGAATATGAATTAACTTAATACAACATCAAGCGTCGCAATGAATTTGTTGTGAAATATCGGGCTCCACGATTAGGGCGATGTAATGGGGTCTGTTAAAATGAATCTTCGTTTTTGAATAATTTGAGTTTAACGTGTTGCACGGTAGGAATATAAGTTCGAATGCGTAAGCAATATTCTTAATCAACAGTTGTAGCTGCAGCGGTAAAGTGTTCGTCTACGGTGCTACAGGTCGCGGGGTTTCGAATCTCCCTGGGGTAAAAGAAATTTTCTATTTATAAAAAATACATTCACGTTGTTCTTCTATGATTCGGTACACATTCATGCCGTTCCTCGCCCTTTCAGCAGTTTCGGTGTATAATATGTATGTTATACAAAGTACCATTATTTTTATTTTTGGCCTTACTACCCGAAATGTTGCGCTACCATTGCCTTAAAATCTCAGAAATGTTGCGCTACCATTGCTGTAAAATCTCAGAAATGATGCGCTACCATTGCTGTAAAATCTCAGAAATGTTGCGCTACCATTGCTGTAAAATCTCAGAAATGTTGCGCTACCATTGCTGTAAAATCTCAGAAATGTTGCGCTACCATTGCCTTAAAATCTCAGAAATGTTGCGCTACCATTGCTGTAAAATCTCAGAAATGTTGCGCTACCATTGCTGTAAAATCCCGAAACAATGTTGCAGATATATATCCTGCAATGTTGCACAGGGCGGACATAGCAATTTACTTGTAACTTTTCGGCATAATTCCGTGCAATATTTTAAGGATTAAACCGCAACGCAACTGAGACATTTCTGCAACAAATGTGCTGTAGGGGAATCTCTCACGTAATCCAATGTAGAAATTTGAGAAAAAGGTTACACTACATTTAACCGGCCTTTTTACTATACATCTACATGTTTTATAATAAAAAAGAACAACAGCATCATAGTTAATTTATTTCTTTAAATCCATTCCATTTGCATAGCCAAGCATCTCGCAGCAGTTCCTACATCAACGATTAGATTCAAGATCAACGGACGCTCTACTATAAAGACATTACTATTGTGTGACCAACATCTAAACACCCACCACCCACTCCTTTGTCCCCACCCCATGCAAACTCCTCCCACAATCCTCACTGTTGCTCAATACAGCTGTCTACACAGCACCAACCGTCGCCACTCTGGTAAATTGTCCTCTTACCACTAAAAGCTGTAGTGATTCAAATAAACAACTCTGTATTCACCACCGAACTGATCAACGTCAGCAATTTATCGTCCAGGATAAAAACACCTCTGCTCGATCGAACGGGTGCGATGCTTCGCGATTTGTTGCCACGATCGCCCCGGTTTTTACGCCCTCCCCTCTTTTTTCGCCTTTCCTCGTTACCTCCATTACTCGCACCCCCTTCCCGGAGCCGTTCGTGCTGCTCTTCTCATACTTATTACAAAGTTCCCCGTTGCCCGCGCTTCGTCCATTAACCGTTCTTTCTCCGTGACTGATTGGCAACGATGATGAAGCGACTTGGAAATTTGTAGGACAGCGGTTCTTCGCCGTGACGTACGAAATTCCCCGGGGAAGGCGAATAAAAAGTATCGCGGATGGAAAACGCTGAGGCCAGAGCCTTCAGAGGCTCCAGTTTCGTTAGGGATCGCCTGACGATCGCTTTTTCACGGGCTACGCCCGCCCTAAGGATTTATGCAGAGCCAGCGAGCTTCGATCCTGCATTTATGTGACGTTCGATAGGTATAGCACGGTTTAAGGGGAACGTCCCTCTGCTGGAGCTACGCTTTTCAACGGGTGTATTGTGTGCACGGATCTTCTAACTTCGCGGCGCTGTTGGTTACAGATAAAGTTTCGCAGAAATAGGTACAACGTTTCACAGTGGTGCCCCTTTATAATATATTTTCCTGCGTGTCAGAAAGGTATAAGCATTTCCTGCGAGAAGAAGTTAGAATTTGGAAAACGATGCTTTGGTGGGTAATAAAGTGTAGTTTGTAGGGTAAATCCAGGAGACGCGGTCGACCTAATATAAAATGGCTATGTAAACTAATATAGATATTACTTATTTTATCACAACAAACCTATATATTCAGAATTTTATGCTGATTCAGAAAAACTGGTCGTTATTTGTTTTAAGACAATATTTACTGTAAGTCGGATTGAAAATTGAAGTCGTGACATCTGACCACCTCTCCCGACGTGCCGGGAGAAATGGTTTTCGTCGTTGGCAGAGACCACTCACATAATTATTCATGGAAAAATAACAAAGAAGAAAGTAAAATTATTTATGAGTGAATACATCTATCGATTTATTGATATTTAATTTGTTTACGCTGAACAAGTAAAGAACTCGAAAAGAGATAAATGAACTACCTACTGGTGATTAGCAAGGCAAATGAATGCAAAAGTGAATAAATATCTAAATAACCAAAAATGTAACGAAAGATGGTCTTCTCGTTAGTTTTAAGACGAGGAGTTAATATGGCCAAATACTTTGGCTGAATTGTCCCTCAATATTTCTACTATTTTATTATCCCCAACATTAACCGAAAATAAACTTAGAAATATATTTTAAATCCGATTCTGTACACCGCTGTTTGACAAAAGAGGTTCAATGTAACCTCAATTTGCCTTTTATAGCGTATAAATCCAGAAAAACACAGGAGGAAGCGAAATGACGCTATTCATTCAACTATTTGACTTCTAGAAAAGTAATTGGTCTGCACTTTATCGCGTTTTTACGTATAGAATCTGAAATATAGCGACTCGACCAACTCTCCGGCCCGACTGCGTCTCCCGGATTTACCCTAGATATCGAAAATGACTTACAAGGGAGGATCGACAACTCGGAAATTAAAAAATTATAAAACATTGGAGATATGTAGAGGATAGATATGTATTACGCAATTTTCTTTTACTGCTCAAAGTCACTTTAAGGTGGTGAAACAGACAATCTGGCTATTTTCCGAGTTTCTGTTATAACTCACGAACTGTAGGAATTGTATGTTAGCGAATGATGGTCCTAACTAAAAGAATTAACATTTATCCAAAACTTTTTTTTGTATCTATTAAAATTCGTGAGTTATAACAGAAAATCGGAAAACAGCTGGATTTTCAGGGGTTAATTTTACTTTCTTAGATTCAATTTTGGCAGCAAAAAAGCGTAATACATATCTATGTATATCCTCTACATATCCCCCAAATTTCAGAATTTTGTGAGTTTCCGGGTTGGGGATCTTCTCTTGTTACGAATAATGGTTGGAGCCTTTGCATAGAAAACGTTTCTGTGATTCACAACTGAGATTTCAGATATATCTATTTACTTGACTGAGGTAGCGGTCATTTAATACAGACTAGGATTAGAAGAGGTATCCGTCGTGAGCCACAGAAGTGTGTTCAGTGTAAAGGACCTTGTTCAGAGCAGACATGGGTAAAAATTATCTGAAATGTGAAAGAAAACATAATATTTGAAGTAATTCATTCATTACTTCTAGTCTAAAAATAATTTATTAGTCCAAATAAATCACTTGAGGAGACGTTTATTCAAATACGAAATAAAGTAACAAAATATTTTATTAGTAACCAAATCACCAAATACTATATTTTCTGTTTCTATATTCTCTCTTATTATTAAACAAAAATAGATAACTTCGTAATTAATTGATTTATAAATTGTTTTCAAAATTATGTTTTAATCAATTTCCATTTTACGTGATGCATGTAACGTAAGAGGTACATTATCGAATTGAATAAAGGAAAATATTCTGATAATTAGTTTGGAACCAGAACAAGGGATCCTTGTGCACGAATTCTCCTGAACCATAATAAATCCGTGTAGAAATATTTCAAATTTGAGAGTTCTCAAGAAGTAAAAAGGTTTTCTCTGTTTCAAGGAGTTGGAGTACCTGGAGTGCGTTGTGAAAACGAAACGTTTCAACGTATTATTCAAAAGAAAGAGCCATTAAGCTTCAAACGTACGAGCTTGTTCTGTGATATACGATTGTATTTCAGTACGTGATTTATTTCTAACATAGGAGAAGGATCATTGCTGAATACCTTTAGATTAACTTTGCTTCAAATATTTAAAATTATATTCAAATTAAATAGTTTGAACTGTTTAGGGTACGAAAATGTTGTTTTTCCAGAGTTATTTAATTTGAAGAAGGACATGTAATATCGGATTTAAATTTCTTGTAAGATTATATAAATTGAGAAGATTTCAACATAACATTGTGTATTTTTTTATTACAATCATCTTCCTATGAGGTTCACGAAGTATATTTTGATGAATCATTTACTAAATCTTGATCTTGTTTTTTTTAAAATGAAGATTTGCAAGTTACTCGATAAAAGTACGAAAGTTGTACTTTCCAAACATTGATTTGAAAAAAAATATAAAAAATTGTGACTTATTGTTATGTAAGCCTCTTCTTAATTCCTCCTAAAACGTTATTATTACTTGATACACTTATACATATCCCGTCCAGTCATTTAATCACTCTCCCAGACAATAACGTTAATTTGTATAACAGTACAATCAATTATCATTCACATTCAAGCACTCATACAATATTAATTTTTGCGTATGAAATACACGCATCATTCGGTACTGTTGTCGCAAGCATAGCAATGCTAGTAGAATAGGACTTTACAGTCAGACGTCAGGAGTACGCAAGTAGTACACGCCGTTATTATTCAGCCATACGTCTTTCGGAACTTGATGAACATATCTCAATTCTCAACATTTCATGAGAATATCGAACAGAATGTGGAAGAAGAATCAATTACTATTTGTAACCATATTATACCTACCCACAATGTTGTTCTCGAATTTTCCAATAAAAAAATAGTAATCGATTCTGGGGGTCATTTTGAACCAGAAATGTCACGTAAGTGTGGGGTCAGAATTAACAAAGTTGCGAATTCCTGCCAATTTCAACGTGTCTTAGCTGTCGCGATCACTATTCCATCCTATTCACATGCTTCTTTCTAGTTTCACTCCGAAAGGTTTTAACACTTTAAACAATTTCTTTTAACCCTAAAGTCTACAAAGTAAAATTTCTGAATAAATTCTTATTTTACAACTAGTTGACCCGTTACCCGGTTTCACTCGGGAATTATTTATGATGTTTCCAAAATATAAATACCCTATAATCTAATCTAGGACGTATGTAATGTAATTCCACAATTTCATTGAAATCCGTTCAGCCGTTTTGGCGTGAAAGAAGGACAAACAGACAACGATTCACTTTTATATATTAGTAAGGATAAGGATATCAAATGTGGTGTTCTGTTTCTAAGAACCTGCAGAAGATGTGACCGAATGCTTTGAAGATTTTTCTACACCATATCAGTTCTTTTACATAGGGTTCATTTGCAGATTATCGTTGCAATGACTCGGCTTATGGTTATTCCAATATTTTCCTCGTAAACAGGGAATAATATCTCCAATAGTACCTAATAATATCTATAGTCGAGTTAAAAAATGGGTCACCTGCACCTTTTATTACTCTCTTAATGCCTATAACTAATGATACGATATTTATGATTCAGAATCATCCTCAGAATCGACCAGTGAACCTTCATACGAATGTTCGAGAATTTATATATATATCATATACCAATCGCACTGCAAGAACTTCAAATATTGGTTTACTTTCCCCGAAACGTTTAATCTCCCACTACACTTTTCACATCTCGTGTTCCTTTATTTCGCATTTTTCGGCGAAAACCGTTCCACTCGGACTCACTGGCTGTTCATTTTGAAACTGGCACGCTGTTGCGACCGTATGAATTCTAATCGCGCTGGAAAAACCAGCTCACGTTACTGGAGCGCGAAACAGAAACTTATGGCGCTGGCAGAGCGATAACGCGAGCTTCCAGCCTAACAAATCCATGGGATACTTCTGAACAAAGTTTTAAGGCTGGACGGATAAGTGCTTTACAGCCTCGCCCTTTCCCCCGTCTCGTCCGCAGGAAGGAAACAGGGGGCAAAGGACGATTACAGCCTTCCCGACGGTCTTATCCGGGGTTATTTACTGAAACTCGTCACAAAGCCTCTGTCTGCTTTAATGCACGATTTAATTAATGTAATCGACACGAGACGCCGGATTGCAGATGATACGCCGAGAGGAAATTAACGGGGTAGAAGTGTATTAGACGGCTGAAACGAACAGTTTCTTTTGGGTTGTATTCAAGGACGACTAATAACTCTCATACCATTTGCATGTTTAACAATACTTTACTGTGGGTGTAACACGCATTTTAAAACCAGTGAACCTTAAAAATATTAAGAATTGAAGGGAATACAAAGCGCTAAAGTAGGCGCTGTGCGTCAAGACGGTGAATATCATGAGGCGAGAACGGATCAATATTTTTAGTTGAAATTTTAACAGAACCCACAAAATACTTTTCTCCCCAAGATGGAACTCGCTCATGCAGATTGCAAATGGTGTGAGCTATTCGCCGTCCTTCAATCCAAACCAAAAGAAACCGTTCATTTTAGCCGTCTAATATCCTTCTACCGCCTTCACGGATTTGTCGGGCTCAGTCTTTTACTTAGCTTTTGTTAATAACTTTAGTACAGTGATTATATATGCATCCAATCAACGCACTCGCTAGGGTTCAGTGGAAAAATCGTTCATATTTGCACTTACGCACAGATAAAATGTATTAAATGGGCAAACTGAGTTTAGTGGAAAAACATGGGTATTCTTGAGGAATTTGTAGAGAAAAATATACTGAGTGGATTGTTTTCAAAATACATGTTCATTAGCCTTTGGACAATACCGTATTTCATACGCGCAGCATTCAACAAAAGTTCTGGTTTGCAAGGGTGAAACTTAATAAATATTTTATTTAAATTTATTGCTACTACATTTAACTGGGAAGATTTTTCATGCAAATTTGTAAGCGTTCGAGTACCACTAAATTTGAAAAAAAAAATTAGTAGTACGTAGATACATTACTCAGGCCAATAGTTAACAAGCTTCCAAATTTTTTATTAATAATTTCCTTCCCCTCGAATAATGGCAAGCGGGTGCAAAACTTTTGTTCCGACAGATCGATCGGACTCTTTTACTCTGCCTTCGCAGAGGGATGTTTGATTATATCAGGAAGAACAAAGCACGAGGAAATTGAGCGTTGGCGATCCCATGCGAAGTGGTTTTATTGGAATGGGGAGGAAAATAAGAAGGGGCACGGAGTGGCGAGAAACAGCGAAGATAGGAGGCCCAATCGCGCCGTGGAATTCTCGACTAAAAAATTGTAAAACTTTGTAACACCTTCGTCCTGCCATTTAATACAACGATCGACGTCTGAACGGGGTGCCGTGGCTACCGTCAAAGTTTCCAACTTGTTTAAAGTTCGGATGCGGTCCTATCAATTGCACGAAAACTTTCTTTACGCCTTCTCTCTTCTTTCCACGATCTTTGCTCTCCACGGTACGCTGCCATACTTTCTTTCTTGTTGTTCCCTTTTTCTTTTTACTTTTCACGCTGACAGCTAGCTTCTACAACCTGTTTCTAGAGTACGGAGCATGTGAACATTTTAGGTGAAACATTTTTTTAATTTATCTCGTTTATGAAAGCTATATTCTTCGTTCTCATATGTATGAAGTTTAAAAAGAAAATAATGTTTTAAAAAAGTAATGAAATACGGATGGTTCGTTCTTTTTAATTCTTCTTTCTCATTATTAAAATCGCCGTGGTAGAATGAGACTCTCCAATTTGAAACGGAAAGGGTGACGAATTTAAAACATTTAAAAATCACAAAATTGTATTCGGTCTGTTCATAAATTAAAATATTCCGTCCTTCATTTTTAACATTGTTGGTGGGGTAATACTGTTATTAAGATAAACCTTGAGATCATAATCAATTTCTGAGATTTGATTTTCAAAACTGTTATGTAATATCTAAGTATGAATATTTTATTACGAATGTTTTTAATACAGATTTTATCTAATGAATCGTTATATGATTCTCAGATTCGTGTACACATAGGTACTTTCTCTAAATATTTACATAAACTCGTAATTTTGTATCCTCACTCTTTAACTTAAAAGGGAACACCACTGTGACGGCCGGAAAAGTAAGCCGTCCTTAAGAATTTTTTTCAGGAATAATTTACAGTTTTCATATAAAATTTTTATAGTGTAAGTGTACAAGGATGTAAGAGGTGTAAGGAGGTTAAGGGTAGAGGAGATTGTAACCCCTGGGGGATCAATAAACTACTACTACTATAAAAATTTTATTACCTACGTTGAGTACAATGTCTTAAGAGAGTATAAAAACAATGAGTAGAAAAACATGCATAAATTTTAATATATTAATTAATCTTCTAGACCCATCACGCGTGCTGTTACGATGTGTAATTATGAAACAGCCGGTCTGAAATCAAATTTTATTTTTTTTATAAACTATATGAATGTAGTTTCAGTTGCACATACGGATTCTTCGATCGAAGACAATTTTTTTTTAAATAAGCTCGAAAAACTGTCCATCTTATTCGCGGATTTTCAAAACTTTTCTTCCAAAGTGCACCAAGTTTACAAAAATAATTTGTTTAAGAAATCGGTACGTACAACAGGAACTACACATCAATTAATATAGGTATTCAAATTTAGGCATGTTTTTCTATTCATTTTTTTCTGAGTCTCTTAAGACATTGTACTAAAGATAGGTAATTAAAATTTGATATGAAAACTGTAAATTATTCCTGAAAAAGATTCTTAAAAATGGTTTATTTTTCGGCCGTTACGAACGTACGATCTCGAAGAAATTGATTTTTAACCCTTTCACGTAACTCAGAATTTTAAAAACACGCTCCTGAAAGATTCACTGGAAATTCGTCAGACCGAATCACGTCATAAGCGTTTCACTGCGCAGGTGCAAGTGGCCTTGCACTTACTACATCCCTAGTTGCCCCTAGAAAAGAATACGTACTGCGCCTCGGTTTCCCCACGGGGCCGTTTGTCGTTAGATAGCATCAATCGTTAGAACAGTATCTTCGTTGTGTTTAGTAAATCGCTGCGCCAGACACCTCAGAAGATTAATGGCGGCGAAAGTACGTGGCCCCCCTGTCCTTCATCTTTTTCTTCATCTCATCTCATCGACGTATCAACCGCGCGTGCAATATACTTTTACAGAGCGGCATTGCATCAGATATTGTACTTGTTCTGGAGTGATTAATTCGCGAGAGCTCCCTGAATAATGATGAATGTGGGGGGTCTATATTTGCGTACTCACAGGATGTAGGAAAGATTAGTTTCCACGGGCGCGCGGGCGAAAGAGGCGAAGAGCAAACGGGCCCCATCTCGTTGGTACTATTTGAAAGTTAAATCGTGTTCAACTTGCAAATCGTTCGTTTCGGCCCTGCCACGCCAAGGGAGGACGGGGCTCGTTGATTACTCTTCACCACCCTCCGATTGAATCTTAATCGGGACGGTGCCCAGATCGCAGCTCGATCAGCCTAGGATTTTTTGGTTCAATTAGACGCCTCGACTTTTGAATCTTTATTGGTGTTCCGAGGCGATACTTCCGTCCCATTTGAGGGTAATCGTTTTAGGGGGTCGGGATTGGCTTGTAGAAGAGACAGTTGAACCAACGAGCGTATGGAGGGCTAGGAAAGTTTTTTAATTTCGAGTGTAAACGGGACACGTACTCGCGATTGCATCGGATTCTGCTGTGATCGAATTGGAAATACTTTTCTTGCGAAGAAGGACAAAGTGTTGACGATGTTAAGAATTGACGTTAAGGGGGAAAAACACTGTAACGATCTGAAAAGTAAAGATATCTTCGGAATTTTTTTCAACCAAACAACCCAAGTAAATTAATGTATTGCTTAGTATAATTAATATGTACATATTGGCGGGTGAAAAAATTTTAAACAAATTCATGAATCCGTTTCCGGTATCCTTGCGTCAAAATGTGTGCTGTGGCATAATTGTTCCTCTGGTGTTGACAGTGTTTTAGCCCTACGGTTGATCTGAATTCAAAAAGACAAAAATATTTAGAAACTGGTATAACTAAGAACAGGATTGTCAATATCGTAAGAGATAACAAAATGGCGGATCACTAAAAAGAGAATTCATATTATAGGGAAAAATATTGATAAAAAAAATAGAAAGGGGCCGTTAATTAGAAAGATCTGAACGCCATGTAATAGAGGCAGCTTTCTCGTACAATAAATGGCCTTACTCATGTCAATTGGATGTATAGTTTTCTTTATATACTGTCAACGTGGTTGAAAAATGTCATTTTGAGAAAAACGCGATCAACCTGTCGCTCCGTTCGGTCGCGCGCTTGTCACCGGTTCAGGGAAAATACTATATCTCCGTCAATTTTACAAATTTCTTCATAAAATTTGGAGAAAGTAGTCTTGAAACGTATGTCTTTCAGAAAACGTAAAAAAAATCAATCGATTACCTATTCTGACTTTTTACATTGCTTTCCCCGCTTACGATTACCGCATGGGTATATTTATTTTTCGGTTTCCATTTTGTGGTATTGAAATCGAATGGAACTATAACTGATTTAACGAGGAGATATCCCTCTTCTTTTTTGAGAATGGAAAATGTCTTTTTAATCGAAAAAATGTTTTAGAGAAAAGTTACTCACAAAAGATGTTCGGCAACTCGAAGATTAAAAAATAATAACGTAACCATATTTCATACACATTTTATAAAATCCTGTTCACATAACTTCACAATTGATAAATCACACGTGCCAACGTAACTTCTTATTTAAGAGCATTCCCATTCGATTTCTGCATTCGGTTTAGCAGAGGTACATTCGCAACCCTTCCACCTACAATTTACCCTCTACACCGTCCAGTTTCTTTAAACTTTTCAGTCATGACTTTTTAATAACAGTAAAAAAATATTATTGCTTCTGTGCCGCATCCCTATTCAGAGCAGGGGTAAAAATATCATTTACGACTCGCGATTCTCTTGAATATAAATAGTACTCATTGTTCTCACTCGGAGGATTCCCGAGCAGAGCCGCGGGTGTAGTATCGACCTTTGTGTCGACTTGTACGCGTCGCCGGCAGTTGCCACGTTTTGACATCGAGAAGCTACCGCGCCATCGTTCCCGTTTAAAACCATGACAAGCCGAGTGCCAAGCAAAAGTGGCACTCAAGGTGATGAAATTTACTTAGCGAGAATAATGACGTCACTGTCCACTCAAACAGACTGTTGTATGAAAGAGCGAAGCAGACACCAGCTGACGAAGTGGGAAACGAAACTAAAGAGAGCGACTCAGCCCTTTACCGTGCTTCAGCTTGAGCAGGCGTTATCGCACAATTCCTCACCATCTATCGATATAAATGGCCGCGAGTGGACGATAATGATAAAATCCATTCGGAGGAAAATGGGAAATTTTGGAAGCCATTGGGAAGGTAAGATTCTTTTACAGCATGATACTGTAGGTTTTAAAGAATCAGAAACAAATTACTTATCATAGAGCTATTTATCCACTATTTCAGTGCTTCGCAAATACATTTGAGTCTCGATCCACTTTTATAGTACACAAATAAACTGAGATCCCCGCCCCGCGCCCCAAATTTAATAAGGTAACGAAAACATATTAAAAATAGATATGCCGGAATATAATTCTGACCTAATGATTAAAATAAATAAGTGCTAAAAATTGTTAACTAAAAATACTACTGTGGCGACCTCCCAGAAAACATTTCGCGACCCACAGTTTGGGAATCACTGCACTATTTTGCAACTATCTGTTATAGGAGGGATGAGGAAATTATAAGAAACATGTGAAAATGCAGGAATGTAATCGCGTTGTAGATCACCTGGTGTCTATGTTTTGTCTTCCTTTTCTTCGAATTAGATGTCATCCATCTGTGAAATAATTATTTATGGAATTTGCAAGTAAATCGATGGAGGCTTGGTGTCGAGCTGAAGTAAAAATTTACAAAATTGTTGCTATAGAAGAGTATTATTCTGCAACTCTTTAGCAAATCTTGCACTTACACGTGTTCAGAAACAACATTAACCCTGTTTTTACTTTTAGCTAACACTACACGCACGAAGCATTTAACACTACTTAAATGACAGATAGTAGCTGGTAATGAGTTTTGATCGTTTGCGACTGATGGTGAAAAATGATGAAAATGATCAGTAATAATCATTCAAGACATTGTTTAAAAAGGCTATTAAAGTAGGTTTATATTCAGTAAAATCGAAAAATCATAAGATTATAAAGTTATGCTTAGTTTACCATTAAGCGTGCTTTACCTACGTTTATCTAACAGTACACAGACGAAATATTTAACTGTTAAGATTTTTATTGAATAATATGAAAGATATATTTGAAAGAACGAAAAAAGGAAACTTGGTTTACAGTAGGCTTTACAGGCGGTGCTGTTATCCCGACGAATATTCGTACGACTCTGGTCTGCACGAGGCGAGAGTCCTCGACCTCACCACGGAGACAAACAAAAACAATCTCCCCACTGTCATTAGCTCAACACCATTATACTAGAATACCGAGTTTTAAATAGAAGCAAACCGGTTATCTTAAACATTAACACTATTCATATGACAAAGAGTAACTGATAATGAGTTTTTATCGTTTGCGAATGATGGTGAAAAATCATCGTCAACACAAATGATCATTTTTCACCATATCATTGAGGGGTGATAAGGAATAACTGATTAGTTACTAATACACCACACTCCTTTTTATTTACGAGAAGGTGATACTCGGCGTAACTCGAACAACGTACTACTAAATACACTAAAGCACGCCTAAAGAAAATCGGCAATAATACACTGCGCGTGACGTAGCCTCTACAGGCGGTTCCAAGTGAGTGAGGGCGAGCGGCACCTCAGGAGGGCTATTTATACAACCCTCTCAGAGGGACACGTCACCCAAGCGACGCCGAAAACGCGCGGAAAATTTTGGCGGGAACAGCGCGTCGTCAAGCCGAAATTCCGGTAACTGGGCAAGTCCGGCTGCCAGGACACAGCGTTGGCCACCACCTGACTCACCCAGCAACACGGGGAAAAACCCGAGCCTCCGAGTCTCCGAGCCTCCGACGCATAACGGTCAATCGGCCGTTCCAACAATGAACGAACGCGCTAGGCGTCGAAGCCGCTACATCATCATATAATTCATAATCCGAATTCTGATTTTGTAGAAGATACAGAATAGTACTGTGTAAGAATTCTTTTTTTTTGACGTGTTCCAAATTTTGCCATTTTCTATTTTGTCCCGAATTTTGTTTGTGTGCGTTTAATATGCAGAGATATCTAATATCGATCCGACAGGCAAATTTTCATGTAATTTCATATTATTATATAGAATTATATATTATATTATTTTGGACTCTATGAACAAGGTTTGATTTCAAAGCATCACTTTTTAATAAGTAGTCTCTCCAGAAGTTCGAATGCACTGATCTGGGAATTGGATCAGCGATGGTCAGATTATGATCCTTACTACAACGTCTATAATACCCCATTCTATGATAATGCGTGGATGTTGGAACAAATGGCTCGAACGGATGTAATAAAATCATACGTTTCTGATATCACAGGGGAAACCTGTCTCTCTGCGAATCCAGCTTCTTCTCTGAATTTGGAATCTGACTATGATTCCTGTTAACACGGAAGATTTTTACATGTACAGTGGCGTTAAAAAAGGTATAAACCACGTTTAAATGTGGTATTGTTATATACACTACCGACGAAAATTTTGGAAGCATTTGACGATCGTTATTTGTGACAAATATTTTTCTAATTCGAAGATAACACTTACAAATAGAGCTATTAACAAAGTTAACACATAGGGACACCGGTATTGTTTATGAAGTTGTAGTATTTTCATTATTCAGATTTTCTTTCGATCGCTAGTGTTGCTTTCTTGCAAAGTATTTGGGATGTAGACAGAATTCTTCTTCCTATATTCTAGAGATAACTGCCGTTATTCTGTGTGGGGTCAAGTCTGGGTTTAGGTAATTCCAGAAATTCAGCTGATCTATAGCTCGCTTCTATGTGGAGATAGAGGATACAGATAAAGGGAAATGTTGCATTATTTAGTGAGTTAGATCTCACCATAGTTTTCATCACTGCATAATTTACAGAGGGCAAGTACGCACAGATGATGGAGAATAACCTGTTATGCCAATTCCTATGGAGATTAATTCTCTAGGGACTTCAACTTTAGTTGTAACGCAACGGGAAAGATAGGATCCCAAAAGCCCTTACATTATATTGTTAAATGCTATCTACGGGCGGATTAGGGTATAGGCAAAGGAGCGGCTAATTTTGGGGACCATCAAATTTTGGGGAGCGGCAAATTTTCGGGAGCGACAAATTTGTGGGACCATCAAATTTTAGGGAGCGGCAAATTTGGGGTAGCGGTAAATTTTGGGGAGCTGCAAATTTTGAATATGTGACCCAAATAGTCTATTTACGAGGAACAATCTTTCGGGGTGACAAAATTGATTTATTTCTACCTCGTCTAATGAAATCAGTGTCCACTTAAGCCCAACTGCCCAAGTTCAAAAAATTTCTGAGTATTACTTCACACATACCACAATATGCAGGCAAACCTCAGATAGTATAAACTTATAGTTTTTGTTAAATAAAATCCCGAAGATAGCGTTGAAAAATGGGCAGTTACATTAGAGTACCCCCTTAAGGGATAGACAGAGAGAATGACAAACATGATGGTAGGTTTTGAAGGTATACAACAGAAAAGAGCGAGAACGGAAGAGAATTCGCGACGATGAGCCGTCTGGCAGAGCATTAATATTTGCGTGGTTCATTTAACACGGTAAACTAAGCGTCCTGAACCATCTCTAATTTACCTCTCACTTCGAGAAGATTTTCTCACTGCGGTTAATGCTCAGTTTACCTGCCGTTTGTGGAACATTTAGACACGTAAATGGAAATTGAATACATTCAATATTTTCTTACAGAAAAATATAATACATGTTGATAATGGTGGTCATTTTTTTCTAATTAAAATAAAGTTTTTCGCCAAGGCACGTACACAAAATAATTGTTGCATTCTCATGGTTACCTATTAGAAGTTAATCTCATTTAGCTGTTACTTACTTTGAATTCTTTTTTATAAGAGCACAATTTTAAATACTTCAATTCTGCTGGTTTCCTGGATGTTATTCTTTAATATTTAATTCTATGCAAGGACAACTGCATAATGTTAAAAACGCTTTAGACAGATTAAAGAATCTGGGAAAGAATTCAAAATCTTGACAAGGAATTTTCGGAACGATTTCAAAATCTTGAGAAACAATTTTTGAACAATTTCGAAACCTTGAAGTAGCATCTTTAAATAAATTAAAAAATCGTTAAATGATTACACATTCTTAGAAAGCTTTGAAAATCTTAAAAAAATCGCAGAAAGTTTTCAATAACGATGATGGATTGTGATCCCCATAGTTCAACGCGTAAGTCTACTCCAGTAAGATTCCAACAGCTAAAACTTGCTTGATTACCACATTTAAACTTTAGTAGACTTTCTTATCACCGTCAACGTTTGTTCTTCGAGCGGCCTAAAGGAGATAAATTTCTTGCTTTCAAATTCAGTGAGCTCAAGTGTTCTGAGAGAATATGATACTTTACCACAGGCATCTTTCTTCATTCGATTCTCCGGCGATTCTTTTATCGTCACCGCGAAAATATAGAGAGATTAAAGACCATGATGGGGATGAAATGCGACGATAAACGCAGGCGGATAAGAACGCCATAAAAAGCGTAGCTGCTGCTTTAGGTTGGGAAAATGTCCATTCGTAACAACCTCATCACCGTCTACGATCTATGATTCGATATAAAGCTTGATAATATTTATACATCAGGGATGAGCATCACGTGTGGCAAAGCTGCCCCGAGGCTCTGAAAAGGTTCCTTCGCTGGTGGCCACGCCGCAGTGAAAGAATCCGCGTACATCGAATCTCAAAGTTATAGGAAAAGTTATGTCAGGGTGTGAATCGTCGAATGGAACGTTCCTTTTATGGTGGAACATACTGCAGTGCAGTATGGCGGACTTCAAGATGTCTGAGGAAAATCGGGAAGAAATGAAACAGAAATAAATTAATGTTTCTTCCCTCGGACTTCTTCTTGACTAAAAAATTTGGAAAAAGACATTGACTAGATTGATTAGAGGAAAATCGTATTGTTACATGGTGAAACAATTATTTGCATATTTTTATTGTTGAATAAAAGTATTATTAAGTAGACTATTTTTAAATAGGAATATGACAGTATTACCTGATACTAATATTTATCATTTTTTGTGTTGCAATTATGGTACCCTTTTGGGCCATAAATTACTCTGTTCAACAGTGTTCTATGCATAGAATGAAACTATATTTAAGGTGATTGTGCCATATCAATGGTAGATCGGGGAATAAAATATGAGGGTGTGGTAATGGAGGGACCATTGTATACCAAATATTATTCTTTAATTTTCTGTAGATCCATCCCATGATTGCATGACGCTGGTGAAAATAGATATTGCTAATTTAAAGTGTGAAATTCGCTGCTGGTTAATACCTACATGCGCAAAAATATTTGATGAAGAATTATTGTCGATCATGGTGGGTATAAAGCAGTGTTTTACTATATGTGTGTAATATGTAAGTAAGCTTTAGAAGAGAATGCATAGAGTCATGAATAATTGGAATCTTTGGAGAACATCTATGTACAAATTTAAGTTGGGCAGTTATACTGTAAAAGCAACCGGAAAACTCAATTTAGTATTTCGAGTAGGAATATGAATAATATATTATATTATAAAGCGTCTAATATTGATTTTCAAAATTCACACTTGGTATCGTTGGAAGGAGCATCAAATGAAATTATAAACAATGGAATTTTGATACAAATTATTGATATCCACGTTAAAGTGCACAACCGATTTATAGACGTTGTGGGAGTAGAGATGTGCGATGAAGAGGTATCACATATGTTTAAAAACTTGAAGAAATGAAATTGATGACTTCATTACTATACTGTAGAGGTATACACAATACTTATTTGGAGAGCTATTTAATGTGGCGATGAAAAATGGTTTTCTATGACAATAGGAAACGATTAGGAGAATGACTGGATAACGAAAAGCAGGCAGAGCAACGTTCCAAATCATTACTTCGACCCAGAAGTATTTTGCAGTGGTCACTGTTGTTATCGTGCAGGATATATTTATCATTGTTTCTTGAAAGCTGGTACGTTATTCAGGAAAGAAATGATTACAAAATAATTGGATATATTTAAATTTGAGAACGGAAGAATCTGCACTAGTAAATAAATAGTGATCGATTTTTTATGGCGATTTATGATTTTATATATCGAGGATAAGAGGTACTATATTAAATTTTTTCACTTTATCTTTGTTCTTACCATAGTATGTTTCAAAAATAAGTTTTTATTTCCTGTATCGATAATTTTATTTGCAAACTGAAATAGTTGGAAAATCAGCGTTTGCAGATTTTTTAATCCTGGGTAACTACTTATTTTAATCGGATTGGAAGAATAAAGTTAATTCATCTTTCGAGGATGTAATGAATAAACGACAAATAGAAAATTCTTCGATGAAATATACGAATTTTTCAGATAATTCTTTTAAGATTCATTATAAAATACATTACTCGTGCATCTACTTATTCATTAATCACAAATTATAATTTCACAGTTGAAATTAGGTACTTGCAACTATTATAGCAGTTTTTTACTTCATACAATTTTTTAAATCTCACAAACGCGACAAACCATGCGATTAAATTTCATAAAAATCGCCCCCGGTTATGAAACATTTATTCATCAAAGGACCGTGATATTCCACTGACTTAAAATTTGCAATACGAAATTGCGATAAACGATTTAATCGGTCCTCGTTCCATTATACTTTATATTTATCGGATCGACGAATTTATTCGCGAATTTCATTTCACGGTCCCTTTTCTTTCAAACCGCAAAGCGTTGAAAATGTCCACTACGATCGCCTGCCAAAAAAAGCAAATACGAACAAAATAAACAAAATATAAAATCTCGGGGACAGGAGCAATGTACGAGGACAATATTGGATATCAAAGACAGATCATAATCGTCCATTTTGACACTAACCGAAACTTCTCATATTACTCATTACTTATTGCCATCATTGCTTTAAACAAATAAGAATTTTAGATCGTAACAAGTTCAAAATCTACTGTAAAAGCTCATTAAGAGAATTGTACAAACAAATTTCTATTATACTTAGGTCAAAATGGACCCTATATTTGGTGTTGACTGTCAAGTTATGTACCATACAAGGTTTACCATACTTTCAGTGGCGCAAGGTTTTGAAAAATGACCCTTCAAATCGGTCAGACATTTCCGAGCGATCACTTCTGTTAGGGACTTTACGAATATATTCCGACAATAATGAAAATTTAAACTTCCATTGTACGTTGTCTATTAAATCTTAATGGGAGTACCTAGTATCAATTGACAGGCGAGATTGTTTCGATGGAAATGAGTCTAAACACTACCTTATTCGGACTATTTTCAATTACACGTATTTTAAATCGATTCTGAATTCCGTAGGATATTATGTCATTAATGTCCTGCGGATTTCTTACCTGAAAATATTCATTAAAATAATACCGTTACAATTTTTTTTCAATTGAAATAATGGTCTCGGGCTTGACTGATCTTTTCCAACTGCTTCGGCAAGAGTTCGATTTCACGGCGGAAAAATGCAGGTTCCTTGGAGGCGAAGTAGTTATCGACTCTATTTCTCACTTCTTTGAAATTTTTCAAGTGCTGTCCTTTCGGGTCGTGTTGAGTCCCTACTGGAGAGTAAGCAGGGTGAAGAAGAACGTTCCATCGTTCCTAACTTCGATATCGTTCCGGCGGTTTTTTTAGCAGCTTGCGACCTATTTAACATTATCATGCTGCAAAATGATTTTCGACCGTCTTGGCGCTACTTTCGTGTCATTTTAAATCAAAATAAAGAAAAGTTTTTGGCTGTAGGAGTGAGCTGGTTGACATATTTTGAGAAAGCAGAATGGGCCAATTTTTGTCAACTTAGTTAACGATCTAATAATAATACGTCTTCACAGAGATCGGCTGACTAGAGCTCTCGCTCGACACCTAGAGGAATAATGGTAATGTGTGCGAGCGTCGACTCGCTGCTAGCGTAGCTTCGCCAGTAAGCTCGAGTCAGCCGTTCCCTGCGTCTTTATTACACCATCACTTTATATTACATTAATGTACAGTTAGTACACTAGTACACAAGTTCTCCTTTTGTGTGGTGTAATGGACAAGATTCAGCATTAAAATCTTAGTCTGTATACATAATTTACGTATAAAGGGAAAAAGCCTGAATGCGGTCGAATTTAGGTTAATTTTCATCAGAAGAATCTCGTCAATTCATTTTCTAAATAACTAATCTGTACTTATGTAATCGTTGTGTCACTGATTCATCACCGACCAGCCCAAATCGCTGACCCTAGAAACACGAAATTCAAAGGGTATATTCCTTCTGCGACGTACGTGCTCGATCATAAGGGATTTTTTGAAATTCCAACCCTTGGGGGTAAAATGTGGTTTCACGGATTCCTTAATATACTTTAGACCCGATTAGATATCAACTTGGTTTTTACTTCCAAAGGTTACCCACATAAATGCTTAAAAAACAATTTTACGATTTTGCCCTAATCAACCCCTAACGGGGTGGTGAAAATGGGTGAAATGTGTTTTCATGGAGTCCTAAATATCTTTTAGGCCCGAAGCGAAGCGCGGGGGTATTTTGCTAGTAAGGAATATAGAAATGAAAATTTTCATTACTATGTGACGTAATGGAGGATCGACAAAATGCAAAGCGAATTCTGAGCTGGATTTGCTTTCACAGAAAACATTCAAGGACTCTCGGAAAATAATTTCGACGCATTAAAAAAATATCGCCGCGAGAACACGCCGACGCCACACAAAGTGCTAATAACGGTACGCCAGAACCTCGTGCTGTTTCAAGAGCTTTGTTACGTCTGCTATTGTCTGGAAAAAGTGTTAGTCGCGATCGAAGCAAAGTATAATGGGAATAGAAGTTGAAAGGGCAGTTCATTGTTTCTTTCATTTATATCGCCCACGCCACTGTAGTCGCACAGTATCCCGTTATCACTGCAAGGAAGCAGGTGGGAGCATTAAATATCGAATAGCATTATCCAAGCGCTTCACACGATCCCGATCGTGAATGCAATACCTCGTGGCGTTCATTTTTAACGCAGACAAAAGTCCTCGGTATTACTCAAGAATTCAATTTCCCCTTCGTTTCACTTACCACGTACTTTCAAGTTTACAACGGGGGGCGTGTTAGTGCGACATGGAGCCAATAATTCCGAGCGCGATGAATTTCGAATAAGTTTTTATCAGACTTGGTAATCCATACAGATTTATTATATGAAATGGCCTGGATTAAAATCGAATCAACGCGTGGCGTTAAATATTTATAGAGAGCAGGAATTCATTACGGCTTAACAGGGCGGTCTCGTGTTACTCCCTAAAATGGGCGTTACTTGAAATTCGTTTGTAGCAAAAAGTAAAGAAGTTGTTGAGATGAAACTTGTGTTAATTAATGCACTTGTGAAGATGTGACATGAATTTTGATCTAACTTGCTTGAATAATGCGTGAATTAATAACGTTCTAGTGTTGTTGAAGTAACGCTATGGATTTTTGAGCATTCGAATTTGTACCTCCGAATTGGGCCTAGCATAGTATTATCTTTAGATCTTCTTTCAAGCAGTCTCCGCATATCTTCGTGCCTTTCTAACAATCACAAAGTCACGATCGCGAGCTTGTACTAGGGAATTCGTGGAAGTGGCTCATATGCAATTCAGAATTTCCAAAGTTTCCTGCATACGGGTTTCAGGGGAAGATTGTGTAATCGTTCATAGTCACGTAGTAGAAGTTAAATTACTGCCTTCAGAGTAACTGAAAAACTTTGGACGCTGGAGAGCTTCCTTTGTAAGCTTTGATTTTGAAATTGCTATTTTCTTTAGGACCATACACGATGTAACATAATACGTGGGAAATACTAAGTCGAAAATTTGTCAAATGTGTGCGTACCTACTTGTGGAAATTTTAAACTCGAAACCGAGAGATTTTATTTTTTATTCGTTTGAGTTTTTTTTGTTTCTGTTCTTGCATTTAATTTGTGGTCTGGGTTAGGTAGAAATTTTTCAAAAATTTTCTGCACACTTACGGAATACAGAACTGTGGATTTTGGAATAAGGGAGAATATAGTACAGCAATTTCAGAATGACTAAGTAATTCTTTTAACTGAATAATTATCCTACGATTTACGAATGTTTTCACTTTTTCAAAGGTTAATGATATCAGTACTTAATTTTCGTTTATACTTTGGGGAGTGATACTTGAAGTGTAAAGAATTGAAAACACTCATAGAATAAATATTTCACAAATTTTTCATACTCAATTGCCAAGTGACTATTACCACTTCCATAATTCTAAAACAATATGTATATGGGTAGGAATTCCTTCAACAAAACTTTCGCACTATAGAAGGAAATATTTTATAAGTGCTAAGGGCTATTTTCTAAGTGGAAAAGTTTTCAAACGATGAATACGTTTTACCTTCCCCAAAGGAATAATACAGTGTTCGTTTAAAATGCGGTGAGGGCGCCACGAATAAGCAGAAGAACCTACGACTATAGGATTTCTGATGCTGTTTTAAATTCCTTTGTGACTCGCCAACGTTATAAATACTAATGACGCGAATTAGGCGTAGGTCAGTAATGCAGGCACTCGCGAAATGGAGTACTAGTTCATAGTATTTTAAAGATATATTTAAATGGAGCTTTTTACTCGTCAAACAAGCTTAATGTTTATGATAATCAATTTTCCGCTATAAGAAATAATTATAAAATAAACTATCTGACAGGCTACAATGGCGTCATATTTCTGTTTCCTTATGAGTTAAGAAATATAATCAAGCATTTTGCGTATTTGAATCTTTTGTCTAACTTACAAGAGTTACAGTATTTTTTTAAACTGTGCAGATTTTTAGAGGACCTCAACAGAAGTATTAGGCAATTCGTCGTTTGTGTCCATTTTCGGTTCTTCAGAGTAGAAACACCCGTTAGAGCTTAATGTGTGATTTCCTACTTTCCTGTATATCTTGAAAATTACAGTGCATACAGAATAATTATTACACTGAAACCTTAACGGCTTTTTATGACCGATAAAACTGTGTAATCAAATGGTTTAAAATTTGTTGTTTAAATTAAAAAGAAAACCCACACATTATTTTTAAAAATTATGATGTGCTGATCAGGTTAAAAAATATGCAGAATTCTGTTACAAACTAACTGAATTCTAAACTGACAGTTTAAAGGGTGTTTTCGCCATGATGAATTGGAGAATGGGCACAAACGAAAAATTGTCTGATACTTCTATTACGGTTCTCCAAAACTCTGTACAGTTTAAAAAAAATTGACTGTCCCATATTAGTACCTATCTGAGAAATTTATCTAAATGAGTTGTAAATGAGTTTTCCACCTCCAAATATGATGGCAGTTTTCACCCCTTGAACACGAGTATCTGCTAGCCAAAAACAAGATCGAATACTTTCTAATCTACTACAGGTGTCCTGAATTCCTTACCAGTTACAAGAATGTGTAATTAAATAAAATCACGTGGTCCTGTTTAAAAAACAAGACAGCGACTTTGAAATCCAAGCAAATCTGAGCATAAAATAAATAATTTAACAACCACAATATTCGCCATCCCCAACACTTTTTCCTTTCACCTAAATTATTCTCTTGTGCCGTTAAAAAAATAACGGAAATATGTTGCGCGGTGGTATTAAATGTCCCCCTATCAATATTAAAAAACTATTAAATTACATGGCCATTACGTAGACAATTAAATGCACCGTTCCGCAGCCAAACAAATTCTGCTTTCACCCCTCCCACGGGTTCTCAAAATGTATCTGTTCGTTCCTCACGACGTGTGACCGTGTACATTACTTTCCCAGTGCTCGCCCTCGGTGTTTGCTTCTCTCTTACGCCGTTGGCATCTCTTGACACTGGCAAGCCGGAATTTCGGGACGTATATCTTCGGTGGCGCGTTTCGGCTGCAGAAGTAGCTGGCGAGTGCGGCAGTTAGGCCGTGCCGGTATCACGACTTGGGAATCGTGCCATGCTTAAATTGGATTCTACTCTCGGAGGAGTAGCCGAGGTAACGCGAGCAACGGAGGCTCGCGGTCGGCAAACGGAAGTCTCCTGGCACTTCCTCCGTCTTCCTTCGGTCGACTGGAATTTCCAATTCTGTCTACTACGTAGGAAGGAAGCCATCATATTTGGTGCGGGGCCCTTGTATTAAATTCGGGATATACAGGGGCTGGGCGCGTGTCCCGCTAAAAGGCGGTTTCGCTGGCGTGGATCCGCAGGACGCAATAACCCGCGAAAACTGAACAGACGATACGTGAGCGGAAAATTCGACTGGGTCGCTTTCGGGCGTATCGGTTGCGCCAGTAGCGTGTAACTACCAGTACTGCGATGAAAAAATTCTCATGCTGGGGGATGAAGCGGTTGGAGATTCATTTATTGCTGCCCAGAGATTGGTACGCTTCGAAATGTCGCCATTTTTGTAACTTTTTATATGTTTCGGTTGTTAAATAGAACATTTTTCCACCTGCCCATGGTCCCACTTGCTAAAAAAAATTTATTAACATATAAAATAGAGAAAAATAAAAAAATGCGACTATAATAAACATATAACTTGCATCATTGTGAGATCCCTTTTAATATAACTTAGACACGTGTATAGTAAAAACAAATATTCTCTTCACAGTCCCATTAAAGTGGCAGTCAGGCCCAGATCTAGGGGGGCGCAAGTAGGGCAATTGCCCAGAGCGGTAAATTTTAGGGGCGGCAAAGAGTGACCCAAGAAATAGCCCCTTTTTGGTCCCACGATTTTGGAACTGAATTTTGTGCCAAGTGATAGCTTATGATGAGACATCAATCACGACAAATTTTCAAGTTGAGGTGACAATTAGTTTCTGAGATATGAAAAGTGAAAGAAGTGAAAATTCATTACCGCGTCAGCCCATACGCTTCGATGTATGGACTTTTATGTCAGTCCGATAATTTAAAGAATTGTTCGACGAATTTGATCCCAGATTTTCAAAATTCACGAAAAAAAAATCAAATGGCCGATTCAACATTGTGGACGATATATTAAACACGCACCTACTACACAGACATTTATATTTCTTGATTTTTTTTTCGTGAATTTTGAAAATCCAAGTTCAAATTCGTTATTAGCAGTCAGCAAAACCCCTGGAAATAATGGTTTAAATTATCGGAATGACTTAAAATCTATACATCGAAGCGTATGGGCTTATGCGTTAATGAATTTTCACTTCTTTCACCTCCCATAGGGTAGATGTACCATTTGTGGCCACTGCACCATTTGTGGCCACTGTCTTATTTATTTCGATATATTAAGTATTCTAAGTTTACTTTCATTACAATGACTGAAGCTGTCTAAGGATGGGTTGTGTTGGCACCATTTCTACTACTTTCTACTGTTTTGTTGTCCCGTTTTATTTAATAATCATACGTGAATGTGCAAATCTTTGATATCTTTCCACATCCTTGCAAATGGTGCTTAGCATACGACTGGTAAGAAAACGATTAGTTACTGTATTTAACAAGAGTATGGATGATGTTTTATACGTATTTATATTTAAAAACCAATATTTTTGAGAATTAAAAAAGACTTTCAACGATATAACCTAAACTCTACTGGAATTAGGCTCTGACCAAAAATGGTACATCGAAAATGGAATTGTACCATTTGTGGCCACGTAATGGCCATAAACAGTCCACGGTACAACCATTTTTGGTCAGTAGGCATTTTCATTAGCAACTTATCGTACAATACCCAATTATTGTAAAATTATTATACAATACTTAGCGAAAAAATTCTTCTAAAGTTCAATTTAATTTTTTCTGAAAAATACCCATTACCCCTTACCCAAATACCCCTTAATTGTCTTTTAGCTTTTCTTTTCTTTGCTTCTTTTGCACTTTCGTTTCTTTCGCTTTTCTTTAATTCTTTTTTAGTTTTGTTGGTCGGTACTGCACGACAGTCGGATGGTCGGTACTGTACGACAAACATGTGGGAACATTTTAGATCATGGTATATTATGTACCAAAAAATATTGAAAAACTAGGGCGTTTTATTAAATTTAATAGACTAGAGAGAGTACACATCATAGAGCATAATCATTTATAGCTGAGAAACAAAAAATCGGCTTTACAAAATAACTTTTAACCTATTGAATTTCAACAAATATGTTTAATGTCTCATACCATCAAGCGCAATGGAGTAAACGATATGACCACGAAATAGGTTATACAGAATTAATAAAGAAAACAGGCTAGCAAAAATAGAAGAAAATAAAAAGATTAAAGCCATAAAGTTAGAAGAAAGGAATAAGAAAAAACAGAGAAAGCAAAACCTGTCGCTACCAAAAGAAAAAGTAAAAAGGATATTGGCAGTTAATATTCTTTTTGTGCAGCAAGTGTTGTATTATTTGTTCAGTAATGAACATTTGTAATAAATTAAAAACTACAAGTCTTACTGTGGGTCTTTCGTATTGGCCTTATAGACCAATTCTATAAGTGGCCACAAATGGAAAGCCGGCTGGCCAAAAATGGTACTCTAGTGGCCACAAATGGTGCAAAACAGTCTGGCACGATAATATAATGATTTTTTAAATAATTATGTTTAAAACATTGTTCAACGTAGAATATTTCAATTATCTGTAGATTTTTTATTACACTGATATATTCTTTACTTTTGTGTACGTATTCTTTTGTAAGTTATGTATCTGTGAATGGTACGGAAATCCTTAAAGTGGCCACAAATGGTACATCTACCCTATCTCAGAAACTAATTGTTACCTCAACTTGAAAATTTGGCGTGATTGATGTCACATCATAAGCTATCATTTGGCACAAAATTCGGTTCCAAAATTGTGAGACCAAAAAGGGACTAAAAGAGGCCTCATCTTTGGGTCACTCTGTGGGGCGGCAAAATTGGTAGACAAATACCTACCAAAAATTTTGCTCAGTGTCAAAAAATATATTTTAAAATACTTTCGTGATGAAGAAGCAATAAGAGCACCGGTGCTCTGAAATAGTTCTAGATGCGTTAAAAACACTGACTCTACGTTCGTGTTAACATTACTAACACGCAGGACCACTATGAAATACTTTATCTCGAAATAAGCACTGACTCTACAATCGCATTGGAAAGATGTGTTCGGACTCGAGTAAAGTGTTTCCAAAATAGTCCTCTAGATACTGAGTGCAATGTAATAGAATTTTGTTAAAGGGTCTTCCACAGAGCCCAGTAATCAATGAAATTGATGCAGGAATCGTGAAATCACGAAATAATATCCACTGTGACTGCACAGATATTCACTGATCCGAACACCGTCGCGGACGAAGTCGAACTGTTAGGGCACACCGTTCGGCAATGTAGTGACTTTGGTAGAGGTTGTTGATGTTTTTGACGCGCTCGGCCGACTCTCAGCTGACTTGAAATTCGTCAAGGCCAGAAATAATGTTATATAGCAATGTCCATTACATTTTGCAAAATGTTCACTTTTCACAACTACAGTCGTGCACCCTGCACATTCTACGCGTATTTTTTTCACTGCGATATGTGATCAAACACTAGGCAACGCTTCGTCAAAAAGTCTTCTAGATGATAGGTATATCCCAGTGAAATGTTGTTAAACGGTCTTCTATTTAACCGGTTAACTGTCAATGTATCATATATGAGGCAGTCAGAGCAACAATGGACTAACCCACATTTTTTTCGAAATTGAATTACTAGCAATAACGTGTTCCAATAGGCTCTACTACCCATATAAAATAGGAAAAAAATTTTTTTTTGTAATGTGGGTTGGTCCGTTGTTGCTCTGACTGCCTCATATGATCAAAAAAAGTCTGGCCAAATCTGCCAATTCTGAATCATATGTGATCAAATGGAATAACTTTGTGATTCACTTAATTTTTCAATGTGCCAGTTAACCGGTTAATCCAGTAGTCGAACGAATTGACGTAGGAATCGAGGATTCAGGAAATAATATGCACTATGACATTCACGGATATTCACCGATCCGATCAATATCGCGGATAAAGTGGAACTGACAATGAGTGCTCAAACCTTTCGTCAATGTTGTCACATTGGTAGAGGTTGCCTCGACCTCAACTGTTTCCCATGCAAGTTGAAATTTCTCAATTTCTAATGACTCGAATGTAATAATTACTGTTAAGAGTGAAGATTTGAAAGAACTCACATGAAAGAGTTCAACTCCACAAATGTAACTCGTATTCGACGCATTAAGCATCCCGTATGATTGTGAAATTAAAGAATGCTCGATTTGCAGTTGCATCCATGCACCCTACGACACTCAAGCATCATGCAACTTTCTGCGAAGCTTATAAGAATTAAATTTTACTGTAAATTTCAATGTCGGCAGTCAACTAATATTCGGGGCAAATAGAATCCACTTATTATTACTTCACTAGAATGATTAAACAGTACATTAGAAACGTGTGGGAATGTCAGTAACAGCGTCAATTTGTAATACTTTATGGCGTACCAGGCCCAGATCTAGGGGATGCAAGTAGGGCAATTGCTCAGAGCGGCAAATTTTAGGGGCGGCAAAATTGGTAGACAAATACAACCTACAAAAAATTTTGCTCAGTGTCAAAAAATATATTTTAAAATACTTATTTATGATTCAATGCAAAGGGCGGCAAAAATCACTTTTGCCCAGAGCGGTGGAAGAGCTAGATCGGGCCCCGGTGGCAGTCAAGACAGTTTCATAATTTTTGTTTCTTCAGAACTTCTTTTACGATCGTGAAACGAGTCCCCAGCGGCAGGACAGATATTACCGCCACTTTTTTTTTTTAAATCGACAGCAATCTCAGCGGACAGTGAGCAAGAACATTTTCCTTTATTATATTTCTGTAAATTGCATTGCCTTGTCTTGATGTGCTTTCGCCTAGCTCCATTTGTCTTTTCACGTTTAAGCGGTGATTCTCTTGTAACAGCCCCCGAAATTTATGATTTTTTATTAAAAAACTGTTGTTAATACTGCATTAAACTCTTTTGGAATATAAGGCATCTTTAAACATGCAAAAAATATTTTTTTAACATTTCAATTTTAGTTTTTATTTATAATACTTTTTTCGTCGATATAAAGAATTATATGAAAAAATTGTCTAAGGAACAAACTTACTTTTTCTTTCAAACGCTATAACTTTTTCAATTTTTCAGTTATTTTCTCTACAGTAGACCAATTCCAGCGTAAACTATCTAACTTTAACTAACTTCTATTTGTTTTGCAATCTAATGACTGTTATAGGTACTACACATCCCGCTAACAGGAGTTACATCGTTGAAGAGGTGGAGAAGATTCCACAATAATTAATAAATAATAAGAAGGTTAGACATAAAAAATATTTTCTGCACGTTGAAAGATGCCTCCTTCTATATCAAGAGAGTTTAATGCAATGTGACCAACAGTTTTTTCAAAAAATTCTTAAATATCAATTACTTTTGGGGCTGTTAGACGAGAATCCTTAAACGTACCAGAATAGGGGTAGTATCGATTTTGTCGTACACGTTACCTTAAAGTTTTAATTCAATTTAATCCGAGACAGTATTTCAAGAAGAATGAACTTGGTAGACTGTGTCGAAGTTAATTACACAACCGGGGTATAAACTCTGACACTTTGATCCATCTTGCATTGTGCCAAGGGTAGGTACTCTTTTGCGACTTTATACTGAAAGGAATAATGAGATTTTGACTGTTTCTCTACGTGTCTCCAAACTGTTGTTTAGTTGTCGTTAACGACGTGGGCCTTGAAAAGAGAAAGTGGTCAACACTTGGGGGGTGTTTAAATCAGACTTTCCCGGGGACTGTGTTAGAGTCTAAACATGGGAGGTTTTGGACGACTGTAACGCCTGAAGGCATTCGTGAATGTAACGTCGACGACGTGGAATCATTATTCACTTGCACAAACTGTAGTTTTTAAACATTTTTTTTGTATAATATTTCTACACTTGTAGTATATACTTCTATGCTGCTTTATTTTGAAAACTTTTGGAGAAGATGCAAATTGTTTTTTAACTGCAGTGTCCAAACAATTTTCTGTCACTGGAACATTGTGCCTATTATCCTAATAGTTAATAGTACCTATATTTCGTTGTACGATTAGATATATTATGCATATCTAAGTTCGTTATTATCGAAACAGATACGAACGTAGTATGTTCTTCCATCCTTCTGTAATTAATGTGAATACTATTCACACTACTTTAGTATGAAACTGAAATTTTACGCGTTAACACATTATATGTAAGAGCATGAAACGGGAAACGTGTAGTATTAATTGTTGGAACGAAATAGGAGACTTCACAAGGTAAAAAATGGCTACTGTACCGCAAAATTAGTAATAATATACTTACAAAGTTAAAAGACCTATGCCAATACAGTTACTACATAATTTTTCATCTTTGGTATTGCTACGTGTATTATTTTTTCTGAAATGTAGAATAATCGCTATAACGAACGTGAATGTTCCCAAATTCTAAAATTCCCATGTCCAATTTCCACTCATTTTCAATTCCCGTGGAAAGTTTGTAAATTTGTATTAAAAGGCATACTTTCAACTTTTTAATTATTGCCTTCGTTACAAATTACACTTATTGTAAACATAAAACGTGATATACAGAATTGATTATAATTTATTATTTTTAGTGATTTTCCACATGAGTTAGCAATGTTCGCGTATGGATGTGCTGGAATAGTCGAGTAAATTAATATCCACTCACGTTTGAACATCCATTAACGTTTGAATGCTAAAAACAAAAATAAATATGTAACGTATGATGCTTGAATGATAGCTTGAGGGTTGAAATAAAATATCTTTGTTCATTATTCCACGTGTAGCTGACGTTGAAGCACATAAATCTCACAGAAAATGTATTTAAGGAACGTGCGTGCAATTTGAAGCACACGTAATAGCTTTTCCGATAATTGGGGTTCCAACCTTTCACGGACGATTTTTCTTTTCTTTCCTTGACAATTCTCATTGTTACGATTAATTATCCTCCTTGTTCAAATGCTCGACTAAAAAGTCGATGCGTTGGCCAAAAACAAATGCAGGAGTGTGTAAAAAAAAAAGAAATAACATGTGGTGTTGATAATAAAAGTAAAACTAATATAGAATACATACCTACAGAAAGCAGATATCCCACATTAACAACCATAGACAAATAAATACATGTCTCGAGCAAAACAATTACAAACTAAACATGTAACGTTATAAATATACTCCCCATTATCAGGACTGTTAATTAATAATTTTATTAAACACAAAATTGCAAGACACATGTATTCGCACAAAAGTGAACAGATTTTAATAACACATCAACATGGTTTGCGTCCCAGTTACGAAATTAATTAACGAGGTTGTAAACGAATCTATATGAAACGTATGAAGTTCGATAAACGAAACAAAACAATGGTTTATCCAAGTAGGTATCTTTAAAACTCCAACATTCGTTAATTCATGTTACGCTCCAATTTCTCCTCCATACCAGTAAAATATACTCCACCCTATATGCGACAATTATATCCTCACATTTTCTGCAATACAGCCATTCGCCTGAATGATTTTCAATTATATTCACCATGCTTTATCAGCGTCTCTTTTTTATTCGCTTATTTTATTCCCCTTCACGCACACGATTAATTCGATCATTTTTCGGTGAAATTTCCGCCATCGTGACCGCCGCGAGTGCGCGATGAAACGCATCGCCGCAGCTTGTTTACGCAACTCGCGCGTGTGTAATGCAACGCGCCGGGGAATTAAATTGCGGAAACTCGTTAGGAAGGGAACGTTATCATTTACATTCTGCGAATTTTAGGATACATTTCGCGAGTCGCGCGTTCAGCGTTGAAACGTGGGTGTTCATTTCTGCACCCCCTGGGTCCTCTGGGGGAGCCGCTGAACAATGCAGTAATCAGAGCGATCTCCCAGGGAGCCGAGTCTAGTATATAACGGTAATATGTACGTAGCGACATCCGTCTGTTAAGCTTGAATAACGTTTACACGACTTTCCAAGCCCCAGCAAATGTGCTTCACTTGTGATTTAAAACCGGAGAGCTGGATCTATAATCGCGAGACCCGTTAATAAGATCCACCTTCTGCTTCTTTCAGTTTTAATATTTTATTTCCCAAATATGCAACAAGAAATGCGACAAATATGGCGATGAGCGTTGACGAGGTGAGACAGGTTGATAATAAATGGAGATTTAAGTGACTTATCTGGTTTCGTTTTAGAAACAGAAATAGTGTTTAATGAAGATTGTGTGGATTTAGGTGGATGTGTGCGAAATTTTTTATGGAAACGATAAGTAGAGATTGTGGTTGATGAATATGTATGTCTTTGTTGTAATTATTGAGATTTACGCGGAGTTAAATAAATTTCAAACAAAAAATCGTATAACTCAAATATCCAATAAAAAAAGTCCTGATAGTTTCAAAAGAATTCATCAAGTAGTTTGCTTTTACTAAACTTCCAAAGATACCTTCAACTTTCGGGAAATTACCCTGTTGTCCCCCGTTAAACGTTTCAAGTCATCAAACAGGCTAAAATAACGAAAATCACTATCGACGTTGTTACAAGACAAAGCCCTATCTCGAACATTTGCTAAAATAAGTAAATCAATATCCTTTTACCCTGCCACCCCAAATCACAAATTCTTCTCACCATATGAAACTAAAAATATCTTTTAACCCCAATCCCATTTTACAAAGACACTCGCGTCGGGCGTTCCTGACGGATTCTCTGGCATGTAACATAGTTAGTGAAATATTTCAAGCTCAAGCTCACGAAACATTGATTATACTTCAGGAATACTTACTATATTTATCTACAGATGATTCTCTGTGCCCATTTACAATATAAGTGTTTGAATTCTACATCCATCGATTAAAAAGAACAAAGGAAAAGTGTAAAACGTTCGAACAGGATCCACGACACGTTCGGTGTCACAAAAATTAATGAAATTGAAAATTGCTCCCCAGTGAGAAACGTGATGGTATAGGTGCGCGAAGCTACCCCCTCCTCTTTACTGAACAGGCTCGAAAAGTGAGCTCTACTTTACACTTTATGTTGGGAGTAAGATATTGCATTCTTAATTGCAATCAATTAGTGTTCGTAAATACATTCTTCGAAGAGTAAAATAAAACCAAAATTAGTGTATATAGAATATTAAATTCACATGTTATTTATCAGTGAAGTTGATTGGTAGCAAATAGAAGTTGTTTTATGGTTATATTAACATTTTTATAACTTTGTATACGTATTCGATGTAAATTTGGAAAGTACATTCTAAGATGTACCTACTATCTACCATGCAATCGGGTCATTTTGCGAAGTAATACTTTGCCCGGAAATGGCTGCTATGCAAAATCACGCATTCAATTTTTCCAGTTCTTTGTTTTAAAAAACACAATTTCACGATAGTATTATACATCTTAGAACGTATCGTTAAAATTCGAGGACAGTGAATTCACTAGATTCTAAACAATCAGGCTAATAATTTTAGTTTAGAAAAAAATTTGTAAAGTGCAACTCATTTTTCGCACTTGCACCGTCACTCTCTGCATCCATATATGCAAAAAATTCGTGTGATATCCGGCATGTTGATTACGAGCAGTACCAATTCAAACCGCCGTCTGTTTCCCTTGGCGAAGCAAAAATTCCAGGTAAGTACACGGGGTGCAAGCAATTCTCGGACACCAGCCGCACTCGCACAGAGAGAAACATCATTCTTGCGCAGCGCGCGAAGGAGGGGACGGCCGTTTGACTGTGTGAGTGCGGCTGGTGTCCGAGAATTGCTTGCACTTCGTGTACACATCTTCCGGTTCGATATACGGGTCAGCCGGTCGTCGACATTCCGGAACATTAATTTCAGAAGTGTCTCTATTCACACCCACTCAGTATGGGTTCATTGGCCCGTAAGGGCTTTTTTCAAAGGGCGCTGGCTGCCTCGTACGAGCAGGGAAATTCTCTTTGAAACAGGCACCGGGCGCCCGTTTAATATTAATAGCACCATTTGCGGCTCCGTATGAACGACATTTAACTAACGAGGACGCCTCGATTCGGTCACTGTGCCCCTTCACGGGCCCTCCTTCTCTTCGTTTTCTTCCATTTTTTTCCCACTTGCCCCCTGTGCCCGCTTGTTTGCACGCGAGCACGTGCTACGTCCACCTCTGCTAGGGGTGCAGCTAGGGATCGCCGTTTTACCAATATTTTGAGCAAATTAAGAATATTGAAGTTTGAGAGAGCTTGAAGATGTCTTGAAACTGGAATAAGTTTGGAAATTTTTGGAAGTTTGGACAGTGGTGGAAGTGTTGGGGTTTGAATGTTTAGTGATTCTGTTTTGTTTTGGAAGAAACTTGGGTATTGTTTGAAGAAAGTATATTAGAAATGATTATCCATGCGTGATATTATCTTATCTGAATAAAAGTTATTTTCAAATGCACACAGGTTAGTTCATTTCAACAAGCAAATGATTTTTCTCTGAATGGTTTTGTCGTTAGGCTACTAATCAAATGTTTTTTTTTTATTTTACTTTGCGAATAACCTCGCAAATTATTTCCGAGACAGTTGTCTTTTAGAATAGAGCTGAAGACGAAGACTGTTAAGATCATTTATTATTTTATTTGAAACAGTTATCTAAAATTAAAAAAAAACATTATGAAATAATGTATTTGGTTTTGGCCTAAAATAAGGTTACTTTTTCGAAATTACTTTTAAAACAGAAGCAAGTGATTATATTATCATTTATTTGGTATTTCAAAATATTTTCGCTGAAGTCAAATTTGGAATTGGGTTGATTGAAAGATCAATAATTATAAAAGCAATTTTCCAGGAATGTAATAACAAACTTTTATTGACAAACCTGCATTATCACCTATAATTCGTTTTACATAAAAGAGATCACAATGTATGCAAAACACTCAAAGCTCAAATATTTCAAGAATAACGAGGCTTTAAAAACTTTCAGGACTTTTAAGACTTCATAAAATTTACAGAATGGTAGAGATCCATTCGATTCTGTCTTCTTCAACTCAAGTGCATGGTAAAGAATGGTCCAACCTCACACGATTGGTTCTTCCGTTTCGTAAAAACTTCTACAGTATTTCATGAATATTTTAATAGAGCACAATCTGTAGTGTACAAGACTACTGAGCTTAGGGATCTTGTGAAACGTTTTAGGATCTCCTGAATTTCGAGCTTTAACTCAAAATGTTTTGAATCATCTTGAATTGCCGTCACTCTCACCTGCCACAGAAGCAATAAGAAATAGGGAACCGATTAATATTCAAGGAAGGATCCTCGAACTCTTCCTGTAGCGGTTCGAGCTCTCGTTAAGCTTTACTTTAATCGACCCGCTCCAGTGGAAGGGTTTTTCAGCCAAACTCAGGGGTTTCGAGGGGGAAAGTTTAGTAATCGAATCATTCTAGGATCGAGGAATGGCGATATTAAAGAGTCATCGATAATTCATATTTCTTTCGCGGGATTCTTGTCGACTTATAAAGCGAATCTCGGGATGCTTCAGATTTAGTTACTAGAAGTGTTCGTTAATATCCTTTCTGGGTTCACTTTTAACAATTTGGAGAATTGGAAATTTAGATTGTCTTAGTAAGTTTTATGCTTGAATTTCTGCAATAAAGTACTTTCTTACAAATTCCATCAATGAATTTATGATGGTGGACGATATTGAATCATGAAACTTTCTGGTGTTTCTTTGTATTATATTTATAAAATAATTAAAATTAATTTATAAAGTGGACAGTTTGAATGTGAATGACGGAGATCATTTTGTAATATTAATCGAAGGGCAGTAGTTCTCTTGGAAGATTATTGAAGTTGGGTAAAGAATAGGGGTTGACAAGCTTTTTAATTGTAATAGGGTAGATGTCCCAATTACTGCCAGTGTCCCAATTACTGCCACTTTATTTATTTTATGTAATAAAAACGTAACGTTTGAAAAAAATATACAAAAAAATGGTATTATTAAACGGAGATTCTGAATTACATAAAAATAAAACAAATATATTTACTCATATGTACCTAGTGCTTAAAAAATAATATTGAAAAATGAAAGTGCCATTCGAGCGTCAAAATCGCGACGACATTAGTAGGAAGTGATGGCGAAATCGTACTAAAGAAACCGCCGCAATTTTTCTATTCAACCTCTATCTATTGCATAAAATGAATTATTCCGGTCTATAAGAATTACTTTAATGATATAACGAATAAAATACATAATATTTATTGTTCAATTATAATAATTAACGATGACATCATTAGGGACAAAATTTTTGGGCTTGTCCCTATTACCGTTGACAGTATTCGGGACAAAAAAACGTGAAGTACACATAACTGTCATCTCTGAAAGTTCCAACTTCTAGGTAACCTCAAAATCAGAAACGTGTAGTAGCCATGTGTAAGTACCTAGCGTGCGATCCGGTGATACTTATTCTTATAATCCTGACTATTAATTTAGTTTAAATTTGCGACAGTTAACCGGATCTCGGTAAAGGGACTGGCAATACATAATTGTGTCTTAGGGTCGACCGTAATCGGGTCTCATTGTCAATAATAGGGACCGTCAGTTATCTGGTCACAGTTATTACGACCGACAGTTATTGGGTGACAGTCATACGGACAAGACGATTTTTGAGGTGACAGTTATAGGTACACTAGGATCCCTCGCGAATTTTAATTAATTATTAATAAATTCTTCATATTTAATTCATAAAACTATTTTTTTTAATTAAAGAGATGTTAAATAATATTATGTTTCAATCTGAGACGATTTTTAAGTTAAACAACACGTGAAATAATTAAATCAAGTTCAGTTATAATCTTAAGGTGGCAGTAATTGGGACATCTACCCTAGTGTGTTTGAGTCATTTCAATTATGTAATGTGAAACAATTTCTTTAAATTCATTTAGTTATGTCTGGTTAGGTAATTATTGCTTTTACTACCATTTCGAAGTGTGAAACAGTTGAAATATACGGAACAACGAATTCGATTTTGATAATGAGACATATCCGCTAAATTTAAAATATTCGCCCAAATAATCCTTAAAATATGCAACTCTGTTTCATATTGTGAGATACATGTCGATATAAGATTATGCTATTGATTATATTTATTGTACTATAAATATCACGTGAAATTGCACAGCTTCATTAGTACACATTCACGACTGATTCCATTGTATCAAACTTACAAAAGCAAATTTCCGTAAAACTAAATGAAATGACCCTTTTTTCTCGCTTGGCAAACTTGTATAAAATTAATATTATTTAGCAGTCACTTTTCAGTGACGTCGACACACTCCGAAAAGTGATGCAACAACAACGTTAAAAATAAATGCAATGGAAGCAATTCGTTTTGTAATAACGTGGCACTGCTACAAAAGCTTTACTATTATTGCTTGCCCTCGTAAAGCTTCGCAATGGAGGGGCGTCATACCTGAACTACATAAAATTCTTTAATTACAGAAGGGAAGTTAAAAACGTTGCAAGTGAATCTGAAGCCTCTAGAATTTAGAATACATGCTTTCAGCCAGGAGTAATTGTTGCACTTTCCCGCTTAATAATAAACCTTAACAATAAACAAAAGTAAATTCTCCCAACAATGCGTTACTGATCGTGGTACACAAATTTTGCAAGGTTATAGTACAAAGTCTAAAACACGACCCAGTTTCTTTCTTCACTTTCCTTCATAAAATTCTTTACTATTTTTTCCACCTATCACTCGAGCATTTAATACGTTGCTATTCATACCTCAATTAATATTCTTATTGAGAAAATATTATTTCATGATCGTTGATTAGGTATTCAGTTCACGATATTTTCGCCAAAATATGTTAGAAATATGTTAAAATTATTTAATCTATTTCGAAATTCCTATTCTGGTTTCCTATACATAAATATTTCAAACACAAAATTTAAAAATATTATATTCATGTCTCGAACGCGTGCTGTTTTGGAGACAGGGGTGAAACCCCTTGCTCCCACCTTTCCCGCTATTTCTGCCCATGTATTCTCATGACATAATAACTGCCCATGAATCAATACTTAATTATCAGAATGATCAAGTAGCAGGTGACGACTGTTTCCCACATTCACAAAAGTACGAAGAGAAACCCAACCCTTTAAGGGGCAACATACACCTAGGTCTAAAAAAATCAGGGTCAAGTTTGACAATTTTTTTCCATTGAAAATATTTTTTAATTGAAAAATCTTCACATACATCTTAAAATACATACTTTAATCTAACAACTGTGTAAATTTAATTCGAAAACTAAGAAGAGTGAATATGTACTAGGGTCAACCAACCAGTAATTGACCGCATATCAGTGAATGATCATTAGGCAAAGAAATGTCAATTATAAATTTAAAAATTATTGTATGTTTATGAATGAAATGTAGTTGCACTTTTAATATCCCATATTTTTAGTTAAGCGTATTAAACAAACATTTTTAAGTACAATTCTTATTAAAAGTATGCGGTCATTTACTGGGCTTCACATTTAACAATCCTGTCATTCACTGGTTGGTTTACAGTAACGTTTTTCTTACAATACTAGGAGTTGACAAAACGGTAACCAATATTTCTCGAGAATGATTTTGGATAGAATTCTTTAGCTTTTGTGGTAGGCTTTTTTTTAAACCCGATAGTTAATTTTTTATGAATTAAGAAGGCATGATTTTTCCTCCAAAATCATACATTTGTAATTAAATGGCCGTCATTTTGCAAAAAATTGATATTTTTAAAATCGATTACGATGATGTACCTATGTACACCTGATGTCTTTTATGTACCTATTTTAAGAGAAATATTTTTTTCTTGTTTCGGATAAAATTCGATGATTTGCGGAAGCTGTTCTGACAGAATTGCATCACAGAAATTGGGATTACATATTCAATCTTCTTAGCTTTCAAATTAAATTTACATAGTTGTTAAATTAAGGTATGTATTGTAAAATGGGTCGAAAGATTTTTAAATTACAAAATATTTTGTGAAAAAAAAAAGGTCGTCAAAGTTCACCCTGGTTTTGTACTCGTAAGTGTGTGTTGCCCCTTAAACACCGCCACAAGGCAGACAGAGGGATCTCCCAGTCCAACCCTGATTCCCAACGCCCTCGTTCCCCATTAAGCTTGGGTGGGGCTGTCGCGATCACAGAGCACCCCAGTCGAGCGTCTTGCACAATCTCAGCACTAGTAACCCAGCTCGGGTACCCGGGCGTCAATAGTTTCCTTATTTGAACAACACACTCCCAAAGAAGCATCCCCCATGGACGAATCCCCCCGCTATAAGAGCCGAACAAACATCCAGATACCTAAAAATACCAATAACGATCGAAAATATCGCTTGAAAAAGCAGAAACGGTGGATTTCAAGCACATCTTCCGTTCCCATTCACCAACCACCTTCTCGAACAGTGCAGATCCCATTGCACACCGAGCAACCCCTCCCCCCCCCCCCTTTGTTCCATCCATCGATCTACATCTTCATTGGCGTTCATCTGCTTTACCCATTGAATCAGGCCGCACGGTAAGCACGGACAATGCTCATAAATTTTTTCCTGCCGCGGCAGACACGGCTTCCGTTTCCATTTGCATTGTCTCAGGACGCGGCGCAGGAACGTGGATGCAAGGGATCGATCGGCCGGGCCCCATTGTCCCGCCTCGGTGTCGGTATCAATCGCGAGGAACGTTAATTATAACGGCATTAAAAGGCTTTTCAATGGGAGAAAACGATTTCCAGAAAGTAGGAAATTGCAGCGAGAACGACGGAAGAAAGGACGAGGAGAAAAGGGCAACGATAGTGTATAGTGCGCGCGTGTGTGTGGTGGCGGGTGTGGGCGGCGTAGGATCGCGGCAGGAAGCGAGATACGGGATGAAAAGCGGCGGAGACATTTCGTTTCTTCGACGTACACACGCCACGACGGGCAAAGAGACGATCTCGAATTGTAAAAGCGGTAAAACAAGACATTAGCTTTACGGAGTGGAAGGGAAAGGGATGGGGGAGGGTTAGCCACCGACCTGGACCTTCTCCAAACCTCCAGGAAACTACCCGCTCGTGTTCCCCCGTTGTTAGGGCCGCTCGTTCAAAACCAAGATTTTAAAGTCGACAACAAACTGTCGTAAACTGGGACGCAACGATTTCGCCTGGCCTCCGTGTTCAGTTGTTCGTTATTAACGTTTCAGGACTTTCAGGGCATTCGCCGCTTTATTCTCTCCGGTTCGTTCCCTCTTTCTCGCCCCATTTTTATCCCCCAGCCCTCCGCCGTATCCCCCGTTTCTTTGTCTCCCGCGACGAACGTGTATTTTATTGCGCATAAAAGTAAACCTGTAATGCGCTCCACCCCGGTGATATATGCAACGAAATGTAGTTCCTCTTTTTTCCTTCGTGTTTTACAGCGTGACTTCTGTCCACCCCTTTCTTCCCGGGGAAAGCTTTTCATTAATTCTCAACCGACGTGTGTTTTGTTTGTAAAGAATAATTTGAGAAACAGAATTCGTTTCAGTCGTGGAGGATTTAATTTTGTCTTGTGAAAGCTTTGGTACCTTTCAAGTGCTTTGTCGAAGTTACCATCGTGGTTTCGAAGGAACACACCTGTGTCGACTAATCCTGAAACTTGCCGAAAACTAGAACAGACATGCTTACTCCATCAGAAGATGAGACTGAATTCGTTTATTAATAACTGAATTTCAAATGTTGAAAGGTTCCTAAGGTCACGAAGGAAAAGGAATTTTATCGTTAATGATGAACAAAATTCGCGTTATTGTTTGAATGTAGGATTTCAACAAAGACTTTTAGCTTGGAGAATTTATATTGTGAATTTTTGCGTAGCATCAGTATTTTAGTAACTTTTGACTAGTCCTCTCCTTTGCGTCCTAGTCTTTGTTCAGTCACACTTCGATAAGCGCCTTCACGCAACGTATCCATATTGGAAAAAATGTGGAATGAAATTCGTTCATGCGACATCCCCTGTGCATCTCAATATTTGTGTCACTGATCAATTGCTAATGTGACCTAAAATTTGCTTGAATGAAACGAAGGACAATTCGGTAAAAATATATCTTAATAGGAATATGGGTCAATCGAATTTATTTTATAAACAATCTAGTAATTTTTCTTAAAAATAAAATAGTTATCAAATATTAAAATTCAATTTGATCTCCTAAACATTGTTTTATATTTTTAATTTAATAGTTTATTATATTCACTGAATTCCGAATGGTTCTGAATTGCTGTAATGGTTTATAATATTTGGTTTTCTCTTTTTAAAGTGTTTAAGAGGTAGGGGGCGTGGAATATAGATTCCACACTAAATATGATAAAATAAAATATTGATTTTGTTATAGATAATACAATGCAAGAAAATGTAAATTGAAATCTCACCTTATTTCAGATAACAATTTGGACTGCCTTTTGCAAAGCTTTCTATATTTAAAATGCATATTTTCCATAAATTTCATCAATTCGTTTAGTGAAGTCTTAATTATTTAGCATCTAGATTTTACATGGCCCACATATATATTTTCTTCGAAGTAGCCTCTCTACACGTTCAGAATAAGGTGGTCCGTATGGTCCATTTGTGTGATAACCCAGATCCGAAAACAAAAACCCTTTGTTTGACCGTTGAATATCGCGATGACGCACTTTGATAATTAGAAAAACTTTCGAGAACTTGCATTTCGATAAGGTGCAAGGGAACAAAACAGTGCAGCGAATGAAATCTTGTCACCAACATTTTCAAATCGAATAAATATGTTTACCTATTCCAGAATATCTCTTTAGGATCTGAAGGCACAGAGAAATATGTGGGGCATAATTCAATGGTTTAAAAAAAATATTATTTGGAATATAACTTATGCCCTATTGGATTAGTCATTGATATTTTATTTAATCAAAATTTCGTAATTTTTTCTATACTATTAAGACCCTATTCAATATCGACCGAAATTACCTCAAATAGTTTTGTCAAATTTTGAAGTTAATTTTTCTGCAGGGCTCCAGTAGCAACAGAGGGAGTGAGTCCAAGTACCAGTTTTACAAAATACATCGTCATAACATTTTACCAAAGAAAGGTATCAAAACGCAATTTAGGTAGACCAAAAAACGCGTATTTAGCTAAAATTCAAAGTCAATTTTCTCGAAAACGAAGCTCGATATTAGACAATTTTATCCCAAATTTTCATTTTATTTTGGCCAGTAGAATTATCCTTTAATAGGATGAGCATCAGTAGTCAAACATCCTGTGCAGGCCAATCACGTTTAGTCATTTCACGTTATGGCCGAACGCAAGAGACACGCGGAAAGTAGAATGATCAGAGTAATGTCTGGCACATCTGCTGCACCTGCCGTGTCAACTGGTGCGGTTTGATTGTCAAGAAAGGATGTCGCGGCGCCGTTAAAGTGAATCACTGCTTGCACGTGACGTGTGTCGCGAAATGTTGATAATAAGACCGAATCAATGCTGGGAAGGCGGCGACGCGGAAGACTGGATGACGGATACCGTGAAATCGAAGTGGAATAGCTCGGTCATAAGTCAGCCACCTCGAAGGAAAATACGCGTCGCTGCAACGGAACGTAAATTTCACACGCAGTGCTTCCCTTCCAGTTTTTTTCTCGCGGCTGCAAAGCTCGGCACATGATTTTTACAGTTGATAGATTTTGTTACGCTTCATGCAGCACCGATTCCCCTGATTTATAAATTACGATTGACGTCTAGGAACGTTTGAATACGTTAAACACGACTGTTTTATATTATAAGTAATAATAATAATATGTTTGCAATGTTTTATGCAAAGTGTACGAAATATACAGGGTAGTGGTGTAGAAATGAAATTATTGTCTATTATTGTTTAAAAAATCGCTGGTCGCATATTTTGGGAGAGTAACTTTCGTGTTTATCAGGTTTCGGTTTTCCCTTGGATTTTATTGCAAAGGATTTAATGAACAAGTTGCCTGTAAAGAAAAATCTTCACCTTTGATAGTCAGAAAACACTCGTAACGCAGAATTGCTTCTTTCCTTCGACTTAATTTTTTATCTCCATGTTTTCCTTTGTGTTTTCAAGACACTTTGCAGAAATAAAACTGAAATTTTCTTCATACCCCGAGGTACTTAATTAAGGCGTAAAATAAAGAAACCTTGTTGAAAAATTAGGTGTAAAAGTAAATTACATTGATAGAAATATGTAAATCTGTAATGGTTTCCCTCCAAAATATGAATCTGACGTTAAATTTTCTAAATAAAACCAGATCTTACGATGTAACATAAAAGACATTTTTCTTACAACATTTATGCGTCGATGTCTCTAAATTTGAACCACCGAAATGCGTTGGAGTGGAATTTGAGAACACATTATACAATATTACAAAACACGTTATAAGTGAAAAAGAAATATATATTATGAAACTTTGAGGTATCAATTTCAAATGTCCATTTTTTACTTTTCAAAGTCCACATAACCTTTAAATTCCACGTTCATTATACACATATTTATCTTTCAGCTGTACAGTTTAGTAAATAATAAATGGGAACTAAGATTGAATTCTTAGGCTCGCGTATCGGAATGTTTCTTAAAGTCACGCCCACATGAACGCGGGAGATGAAATGTCAACGCCACAAACATCATAATTTTTGACTTCCAAAAAAAAAAAAGAAACGTCAATACTAATTAGGCGTTCTTCCCCTTCAACCAACTTCCCCTTTCCACGTACAGTAGCTCGTACTATAAAACAAGTCTCCGCACGGTTATCGTTATGGGAGAAAATCGCGCGAGGAAAGCTACAATTGCGTTTATAGCAAGCCTTCGCGCGGGAAACGACGATTTTCCCCTTGAAGTTAACTTTCCTGCCTGTCTGCTAGTCACTTTGCGCGTCTGCATGTTGTATATCCTTTGTATTATCTGTGTAACCACGGATGTTCACCGGGCTTACTCGATACGCTCCGGGGGAGGCAGGGAACTTGCGTTGTTCGGAAATCACTTTGTCGCTTTTATACGGAGCGATAAACTCGAACAAGTCGGTGTTAACTGCGCGTCCGTTCAAGTTACTTCGAACATGCTTCGAACACTTACCTTATCGAAACGAGTATCATGGCGAATATCAGGTACTTTCCAAGCAGCGGCACGACCAGCGACGTAGGCGGAATGATCTCGACGACTAGCAAGAAGAACACGTGAAGGCTGATGAGAATGGAGATGGAGAGCGTGACCTGTAATGGTAAATTGGCCGTCTAAAGTTAAAGTTCACATATAGGGAATTATTAAGAACGACCTATATTCTTTGGTCGACCAACGGTTATCGAGAAAAGGGGGGAGGGGATAGGATCTCTGTATATATGTGATATATGTGTATATGTATTCGTGGAAAGAGGTACTATCAATGGGAAGATGTGCTTCTCTTTAATTATCAAGGTTGGACAGTTATTAAAGTTTATTATAATTGCTTGTGGTCCAATTAGTATTATTGGAAATCTCTTGATATGCCCTTATGTACTTTTATTTATGAGCAGAGATGTTGCTAATAAATTGTTGTGGCTTCGAGTAATCGTTTGTAACAAATGCATTGAAAACAAATGTGTGCTACTTTCACGATTTATCTAATATCTTTCTAGCGTGGAACAATGAAGCAGAAAATAAAGGATTAAATTTCAAAGTATTATGAGTGAAATCATTTTCATATGTGCTCATCTTTGAATTTTAATCCTGTCTTTTATAAGGACTATTAATACAGCATATTTTAAGCACTGATGGTCAATTAGACCAGAATGAAAAGCGTGAGTACACTTTTCGTGTGAAAGTTTTACAGAAATTTGTTTTACAGCTCACATGAAAATGTACGTTGGCAGTTAAGAACTGAACCTTAATATTTTTCTGAATAATAGTTGTAAGAATAAGTGAAATGAAATAAGTATCTATGGAATAGGTTTGGGAAGAAATGAATGGTTTTGTAAGTCACATTTTAATAGAGGTCTAGTTTAAAAGAATAATTTCCCATTCACTATTCTTCTGAACCATATTGTGATGTAATCCACTTAGAATACAGTATATTCTATTTACAGATTATTTATCCTTTCCTCAACCGCATTAAGATATTATGTATTTTCATTCTTCTCATTTCAACGCGATTCTCCTGGCGAGATACAAAGGAAAGTCCATTCAAAAGAGATGTGGAAGTCGTGAACGAGGAAATTCGTATTTATAGCACAAATAAAGAAACGCGGTGCAACAAGAACGGGGAGGATTTTCCGTGGACATTATTTCTACGTGAAATCTATTACTGGGAAAAACACGCATTACTACGATGTAATATTATTTCTGTTTCCATAAGAATTTAATAGTCTCTTTTTAATATTATTTGCATTAACAATCCTTTTATTTTTTTAACTCAAGCTGTTTTATATTTAACTGTCCCTCATCGCGATGTAAATATAATAGAAATTTTTATGCAATAACAAGTTTGGTTTATTGTCATTTTATCATCATCACAAAACATATATTAGATCAATAAAATATTATCATGAACCTATCGTTTATATTTTATATGCAATATTTTAAATGCCCCACGAGATGAGTTTCAGAACTCTTTGCAATCTGTAGTTCATTATGAAGTATTCAGCAGGGGCGATTTAAATCTGTACAGTCGCGTACTCTGTTTTAGCTTTAAAGAGGGGGCTTATATTCACGTGTGCTATTGAAGGAACATTTAAGATCCTTCAGTTGAATCGGTGTTGGAACTCGGAACGTAGTAGAGTAGAGTATTAGGCTGTACTAGTTGTATGGAAGGTTTAACGATGCTGCAAGACAGTTAGCCTGACATTTTTTTGAAGATTTTATATAATTTATGCATAGCGAATAATATCATTTTATATTATTCCTTTTATATTACTTATGGAGAAACAGTGGCAGTTAGATGCTGAGAAATTGTTGAAAAATATTCTGTGAAATTAATTTTAAGCACGTTAATTATATTATGAACCTATATAGCATCATTATATACATCTTCAAATTAGTAATTTCAATTTGTAATGTCAGTTGATATGGTTATTTAATATCCTGATAAATGTACAACTGAAACACTTCAACTTGCAATTTATATATATCAGATCTATTGAGTTTATTTTAAAATAAATTGTAGATAATGATAAACCTTACTTTTCAACTTCGTTATTCTTCACTTTCTGTGATAGTTTCTATTACCGACATACTTTGTACGAAATACTACAAAAAATAATCAGGAAGTATGTGCTAATTACTACAGCATGCAAAAGACTAGAACATAAATGATTGTCACTTGGTCGTAGCCACTTGTATTCGAGCATAAACTTCGTTGGCCTCTTCTTACACATCACGTGAATCCGCAGTAAACCACAATTTTCGGCCTGTTGGCAAATATCCCACGCCTTAACTCGCCCCAAGTCAGCAGTAAGTTCTGACCGCTTCGAATAATTTATTTACCGCAGGAAGTTGCGGGCAAAAAAATTCTCAAAAAGAAACTTCGGTAGCCAGAAGCTTGGTGTGACGTTTGTCGCTGACAACGGGACCATATGAATTGTTACGCACCAATTTCAAAGAAACTTTGAACATAACTGAAGTACCTACCAAAAAATATTTCACTCCTGCTTCGCATTTCGTCTCCACACTCAATAAGTTACGAGATATTTAATAATAAAGATAATATAACAATGGTGTACAAAGAAAAATGTACCAATTTCATCAAATATCTCGTAAACTATTAAGTGTTTACACGAAATACTAAGTAGCAACAAAATATTTTCTGACTCTTCGTCCATTTATAAAGTTACATTAAAATCGACGCGTAACATTTTACGTGGTCCCCTCGTTAGAAAAGAAGTAAAACCAAGTGGTGTTGTAAATCAAATTGTCAAAAGATATAAGAAAAGCACAAGGAGAATAAAATAAATAACGACAAGTGGCAGGCACGAATTTCGATTCTCCTAAGTTGTTATTTTACAATGATATATTTCGCTGTTATTAATCCACAGCTTCCGAGTAACGTTTCCGGCCGCGAACGACAGGATCTATCGGGTTTACACCACCCTGATGCACAGCCTGTTTTCGCTAGTAGAATTGGGTCAATATTGTTCTCTATTGATAGTTGACGCACTTTCCGAACTCACGTTAAATTGGATCGTGTCTAATGACGAGAATAAAGAGCCGAACTTGAACACGTTAATAGAACATTCACGAGATGATCGGGTAATTCGATTTTGCCAGCGACAACGCAGGTTCCTGCTTCTCTGCAGTCCCGGATCAACGGACACTCTTTGGGGGCAACGGATATGTACATTCACCGAGGTATTAATGAATAATAAAAATGCCCCGAATGAGGTCGAGTTTAGATTTATTTTCACCAAGAGTATCTCACCAATTCATTGGTAATACTTTGATGGAGGTCTAATATAGAATGTAGAAATTAAAATGTTTATTACCAGATGACTTATTGGAGGCTTGAACTGCAAGGCGGGTGAAGGAAAAATTTGCATCAAACATGTACCAAACGATGTAGACTTTTTTTTACATACCGAATGTTTATAAATGTGTTCGACATTTTTTCAGGATCGGTTCTACTCGCCAAAAGAATAAAAAAATGTTGGTATTATTATTTTGGACGAGTAGAACCGATCCTGAAGAAATGTCCCCCTATTTTATAAGCACCCTGTACATTACACGTTATAACTCGAAAAGTATAAAAAATGGACCTGCACCCCTCTTATTGCAAGATCCTCAATTTGTAACGTAACTGCTTTCTATGGCGTGTCATAGAAGATCCATAGTATTGCATTGCAACGTAAAATATGATGTACAAGGAACGCGCTAAAGTGACGAGCCATTGTACCTAAATTAACGTCGAAATTGCCAATATGCTCGTGTCCAAAGATTGTAATGTCGCTGCGCGGGGTGGTCGAATTCGCCATTAAACGCAACACGATCATCAACAGCAATGATCGTTAACCGATAGCGCATTTTGCCCATAGCTGGCACGATATTGCCGCGCGATTGGTGTGTGTCTTGTCGTGACATCGGCCATGTCTGTTTCGCGCTATCACCAGCTAATCAGAAGTCACGACGTTCGACAGACAGCGTAACGGGGATGCTCGGTCGTGTTCGCACGATAGACGATACAGATTTCGATAAAGGATGCATCGTGTGTATGTAACTATTACTACGAGTTTAAAACAAATGAGTGAATTATCTGGTTTGATTTATGAATTTAATATCGAATATAATTAAAGTTGGCGCTTATCCAAATAAAAACAAATTTAAGTTTACCTTTCCAATTTAAGGGGTTACGTACACCCAGGACTGTAAAAAGAGGGGTGATTTTATGAATTTGTTTACCTATAACTAATTTTGGTAATCAGAAATCATAAGATGCAGTTGAAAGTTTATAATATAAAGAATATTTTGCAACAAAAAAGATGATAATTCGTCTGGTTCGTTGTGTAGCTGCTGTTTAACAAAGCAGTGTGATGCCAAAAATATCTCCTCTGAGTGTCATCCAAAAGTAAAAAAGAAAAATGTCCCTTAATCTATGTAAAAGAAACTAGCCTTTATCATATGCTATTTTTAAAATTATCATTTTTAAAAAACGTGAGTGTTCGAACTTTGATTCAACCTCGCAATGCAATTTTGGTGACAAATAGGTTCTGTTACGAATAAAATTTTGTTCGAATTAACCTATCAGAATTGTTTGAAAAAATAGGAGAAATAATAAATAGAAAATACGTGTTTCTTTCGCACATTTGGAACACCCACAAAAATTAGGAATATAATACTGTATACAAGTTGTATGTATACAGTATAAATGGCTAACGATATTCGAGATATACCGAGAATCTGAATGAGCTACTTTTCATCATTTTTTTGTTTATAAATGTAATTTATAAATCACTTTAAAATTCATGATATATGTAGATAAAGACTTAAATATTAACTTGCAATTTTATTTTCTACACAATATTGTTTAAAAACCTTATAAAATCTCAATATTAATTTAAATTATCAACGACTAGGTCCCTATCGGCGACTGGATCTACTGCCTTAACATAAACATCTACACCCAACAAAACTTCAAAGCAGAAACAACGTCTGTTAACTTCCGAATATTTTAAACAAACCATCCACTTCTAATTCCTAATCATTCCTACCACACCATAAACACCCAAAACTAGCAAACCAAATGACGATCAATGAAAGCCAAACAGTTCACAAGCAATCTCTAAATAGACTCAACCTAGCTCTGCAAGCAGAGTCCTCTCAACGTGAACCACCGCTAGACAGCGAATGCCAGATAAGGCATTCTTAAAATTCCCGAATCCTTGGGATGACTCGGGGGGATTGCACTCATTTCCGGGGCCGGGCGAATCAGGATCGATGGCCGCACCCCGATTGCACGGAGGCTTCGACAAAGCAGTGAAGCGTCGGAGTGTTTGACATTTCCGAACCTACGAGTTAAATGTCCCGACATTTCGCTGTCGGGGCGGACGCCTTCCGAGGCGGGTCGTCCACCGTTTCTGTTCTCAGGAGACGCTCGAATCACTAATTACTGTTCGATCGCTTAAACTAATCACCGCGATGAAACCCGAGGTGAAGGAATGCAGCTCTGGGAAAACGGGTTGGTTCGAGTGACGCTCCCCGTGGATGGGCAACCGGTCGATTCGAAAAGGCTCGAATCGTCCAGATTCTATCGCTGCAGGAAGCACGGCCGCAATTCTGGCCCATTAGCGTCCAGACACGAACGCAACTGAGGCCGTTTGCATTCCAGCGCTACGATACGATGCGGCCAGCGCTAACCATGATAACGCCATAGCTGAGATTGCGGATGAATTTTCCCCACTCGTGCGGCGATTTAAATTTCTATCATTACAGTGGGTTGATAGAGACGGCCTCGGTGACTAATCGACGCGATTCGTTTCGCTTAACGGGGGATGTTGGCGGGCTGATTAATCATTAACATCGATCATCGACGCGGCTGCATCGTTGGTTTAATGGCTCGCGTTGTAATAGCGATAACGTAGTTATCACTTGGTCGTTGGAGTGGACGGTACTTGATGTCGTTTGTGGATCGAGAATACGCGTGTATATTAAAGTAGGTTATACACGTGATGTAGGTACAATGATCCCATGACATGTGTCCTCCCGACTCACGTTATTCCCCATTTACGCCGTTTCTATCTACGATATGATAGGAGTTTGTATACTGTACATGCAATCAGAATGCGTATAATAGATACCGTAAACTGGGGGAACATCGGCATGTTTTTGTAAAATTTTGTTATATAATATAAAACTTTACAATGATTAATAACGTTGTTACATTTGTGATTGCAATCTTTTGTGATTGTACTACGAATGTGAAAATGCATCAAATTGTTGTCCTTCTCCTTCTTTAATAGATGTCAATTGGCTGCCAATGTTCCCCCTGTTTACGGTAGGTATACCTGTACTAGCTGTACCTAGGTATACGTTTTTATATTCAATTGTGACTGTGTATAGGTACCTACTTGTTCGCTAAGCTTCAGCTGTGTATAGATTTTTATTAATTACTTGAAAACCTACCCTGTAATCTGATAATATCTGAATAGGTGTATATGTATCAGTATAGCGAGATTCTATCTCGATTTAGGTATATCCTTTTTGGCTTAAGGGGTTATACCTAGTCAGAAGGCAGAAAAGAGGCGAATGTTTGTGAATTTTTTTTGTAAAAACGGGAGCATCTATTTTTACAGAACTTTTTGCGCTTAAAAGAGCAACATTTAAAGAAGATTTTGTCATTTTTTCGTAAAAAGATATTTACGTTTATAATAAAATTACCAGCGATATCTAAGAAGCCCTTTTAAAAAGTTGTTTTGCGGTGAGCACTGCCATTTGGAAGCAGATTATCTAAAATCAAAAAACAAAAAAGTGCGAACGACATTCTGTAGATTTTTATATAAAAAAATAAGCTCACAAAAGTTTAGAATGATTGGTACAATGGTTTTTTTAGATATCTTACTCACCGTTTTTAAAAAGGCTTCTTGGATGTCGTTGTATTTTTATTATAAACGTAAATACTTTTCTACAAAAAATTACCAAATGTTCTTTAAATGTTACTCTTTAAAGTGCAAAAAGTTCTGTAAAAATATATGCTTCCGCTTTTTTAAAAAAAAAATCACAAATATTCGCCTCTTTTCGGCTTCCTGACTAGGTATAACCCCTTAAGTCGGTTAGACTGGGATTAATTATTTAATAAGTACCTATCTAAGTTCGGAGTACCTCTATAATCTAGAGAAATAATAGTATTCGAGCAAATAGGTAAATGATAAAACGTGTCAGCAGAGTGTGCTGGTACTCGAGATTAGGGGGTTGGGACGGATCGGAAAAATTCGGGCGGGAACGGGCGGGGTCCCGATACTCGCGTATTGCTCGAGATCTGATATCCTCGGGAATTCCGAAATTATCAGGAACCCCGAAATTATCAGAAATCCCGAAATTATCGGATATCTCAAAATTTTCGGAAATTTTGAAATTCCCGGGAATCTCGGAATTCCTGAGAATCCCGAAATTCTTGGGGTCTCGAAATTCTCAGGAATCACGAGGATATCGGGTTCCCAAGCCTCGAGACGATTCGCAGTTGTCAAACATGTTTTGAAGTGAAAGGAGGGATAAAGGCAAACGACGACAAAGATGGAAATTATTGACAGTGGTCAACGAAAGGTGAGCTGTCATGTTATCGTATACTTGTTTGCGTAGTAGTGCCACAAAAAAAAAGACAGGTAGGCGTAGAGCATGGCAATTTCGGTGACCGCGGTGGCTACGGGTCAATCACCGGACCGCGATATTGCTTATCGATTCTCCTGGATTGATTGACATGCCTCGAAGGCCGAATAGCTGTGCCTTCATCCCTTCATCTTTTTCCGAAAAAATCTGACGGTATTCCTGTCCACTTCTATGCCTCGTTTCTCACTCTAGTTGTATCATATCTTGTTTGCTGTGGTATCGTGGTGGTAGATTTCGCCATGAACGAAAAATTTCATTGATATTTTTAAGTCTGGAAGTGATGGATGCTCTCCTATCAAGTTTAAATTTCACCCATTTTAGACTTGACGTATCAGAAAAATTTCATTTTTCCGGATGGGGAAAGTGGATACACATAAAGCTATATGACACTTATATATCCAGAGGAATTATGGCTTTTTCACGAGATACAGTTTTGTGGCTAGCAACTGATATTTAAAATATATTTTCATATTTTCTTTTTTTTTTATAATAGTCGAATATGTACGTGCACATTGTAAATTCTATTAATGACTCGCAGTGATATCTCATGTGAAAGGGCCTACATCGAGGACAGCCAAGCCAAGAAGAAAAGTTGAAGATGAACATCCGATTGATCGAGGTGGAATAAAAAGTTTCACGTCCCCTTTTAATCAGGGAGTCGAAACCGAAGTATTATAATTATGGCAAAGGTTGCCGTCACGGTAACTGATATTACCGAATTGTTATTCGCGGTTCTCTCAACTGAAATCCATGGGAGATTTTCGGTTACGACCCAGACCACAATTCATATGAGATTTTCGGTTACGGTTAGAGTCGCGACCGAAATCCATCGAAGAATGTAGGTTACGCTTGTGAATTCATCCCAAATCTTTTTTACGATCTCGACCGAAGCGTGCTCATAATTTTCATTTATGATTCTAACCAAATGTTATTATAAGATATTCGGTTACAGAGTGTCCCACCTAAACTGCACAACATAATTGTTTTCTCTAGTTGTGATAATACGAAAAACATTTCATACGTATTTTGAATGGTTCCAAAGAAACTTATTTTTCTAGAATTCTTAACCCTTCAGTACCCGGGTATCGACAAAACCTGTTTTCGGGAAAGTATCCCAAAATTATTTACTACGTATCGAATTTTTTATACGCCCGAAAATGCTGTGACGTATACGTCACACTGTGCGCTAAATGGTTAAGATCATCCACGTTTCTTTTACATGGAAGTACATATTTTTCTCCTATGTTTTAATTGACATGAATACATGTTAATAATTTTAAGATAATAATTTTGGGGTAAAAAATTTGGAGTCAAATGTAAAATTTATTTTCATCGAAACATTAAATTTCGACGACAAGGAACGAAAATCTGTGAATGTAAATAAATATATGCATTCTCCTTCTTTGAAACCATTCAGAATATATATGAAACATTCTTTGCATCGTCACAATTCGCAATCGTTCGCTGACTTTACGTGCCAACCAAAATGAACAACAATGCTTTGATGAAAGTCATTAAATAATGCATCATGGTGTATGCATATTATTTACGCATTAAAAGTTTCAATATTGTACTTTGCAATAGCGGTTTGTTTTTCCAACGAAATGTTTACAATGATTGTCCTGGTGATAACATCCAGCTTTAATGCACTTTGAGGGAAATAATGATGCAACGCGTCGATTCATATTTGAAATGTATTTATACTATTATTACAATCCATATTTTCGCGGGCGTCAGATACCTATTCAAGCCATTAAGCGCTCGCTGCTGTGAGTACTTGGATATGCAATATTCTTTTTGATTATGTTTCGTGTTTGATTTCATCGCTGCACCATTTTCCATGCTAGATTTAAATTGTAGGCAAATTTAATATACTTTTATCTAACCGGGCAAGTTCTTCGCGCGTCGTATACATTTTAACTTGTTCAAACTATTACTGCTTACCTATTGTAACAGTTTCTTTACGAAAAAGAGGTACAAAAACCCTTATCGCTAGAAAGTACAGCCAAGGATGAATGGACGCCTTAAATTGAAATTCTAAAGGCAGATTCGAACTTGATTTTATGGGATAAATATACAAAGTTGATTAAACAACTGGCATAGATTAAAATTTAGATGTTATCAAGTTAAGTAACATGAAATAGCTGAAAATAGAAATATTTGAAAATATAACTATAATAACTTGCATAATTTTTTTATGTACCTGTAAATTAGGTAAAAGAACAAAAATGAATTACATATTCAACCACACTTCTCGATAAAAATATTTGAACTGTGTATAAGGAGAATATAGTCATCGTAAGGTGAGAGCTATTTACGATCGTGTAATACGAATCTCGTCAGAGGCTTCATGATGTTTGCACAGGATCTTCTTTCAGAAGTTCTGAATTCTTTTAAAAAATAAAATACACGTAGAACATCAATGCTTCCTTGCCACAAGCGCTTATTCTCTGACGTGAAATAAATGAAAGTTCAAAATGTACTAAATCATTCCATAGTAATTTCCTGACGCATCCAAACTGCGCTAAAAAAAATTTAAATGTAGATATGAATTTTGGAATGCCTTGATGTCGTAACGAAATAAATTATATAGTGAACAAGAATAATAATTGAGAGTAACAATATTATAGTGAAACGTGATTAATTTATGCACTACATTACTATCATAAAACCTATGTGCAATGTTGTGTCTTTCCATTCTGCTGTTAAGTGATCAATTCTTATATATATGTTGAAGTTTTAAATCACCCAATGGTACATAATATTTCTACTACATTCACTTTTAGTTAATATTCATGCGTTCCATAAAATGATAATTGTGGGATGTCTTTTATTATAATTGAGGGAAGCATTTGATTTTATGTAGGAGAATCTACTAAAGATGCTAGACATTTTCCTGATACCGAGAAATTTAATTTGTACAGCAGGTGTTTCTTTAAACGACGTCTTCAGTTTTAGTACTTTCCACTCTAAACTACTTTTTCAGTACAACCTTTATTTCTTCCCTCTCATTCGTTTTTATGCTAGTTTGATGTTGCTCCATCTCGTCTCCGAGGTAGGATTTCATCAAGGCAGAGTTTATGGCACGGATGCGCGAAAGAGCCATGTTTTTAAGGAAAATATCAATAAGTCACTCAAGCAGAAAGTGAAAATTATTAAACCTGATTTATTTGGTAACATATACAGTGGCGTGCAAAAGTATTACTCCCCCTTTAAAACAGAATAACTTGATTAAAATTGATCCAAACAACTTGAGTTTTTTTGAGCAGTTAGAAGCATTAGTTCGCAAATTGTAAGTGACGTGTTTCGCCGTTTAGAAATATATCAATTAAAACTTCATACCAAAACACCACACACACTTTCGATTACAGTTACAAATCGAACTATGGTACAAGACTTTTTCACCAGCATTTAATCAAGCTTGCACAAATGTTAATGAATAAACCTATCATTCACTTACACTAGATACCCGCGAAACTACATTCACAAGGGTTCATTAGGAATCCAACAAACCCGACAACCAGTCACTAACGCCAGCGACAGCTGTTAATTCAACAGAACCCCTGCCCCAAAAAACACCAGTGGAAAAGCATTTCAAAGTCACAGTAACGCGAGCCGTTTTTGCATCCGATGCAAACGTTAACTCGGGTGCAAAAGCGTTCCTGTCGAACATGTCGATAAACCGTGGCCGTTTTTTCCCCGCGCTGGATCCAGATGCGGCGACGAAGGGTCGTCGAAAGGGCGAGGACGAAAGAGCGCATTCGATGAGGGAAATGCGCGCCGAGGTTCCTTTCCTCTATTTATTCTGTCGCGGTATCGAGGACCCTGCACAAAGGGGATCGTCGGCTCCAGGCGATTTTTGAGGGCGTGCAGAAGGTGGAAGTCGAATGGAGAAGGGGAAGGGAGGAGGGCTGCGAGGAGCGAAATGAGGTGTCGCGATGGCGGAGGGGTGAAGAGGTCGAAGGTCGCTGGAGGAGGCGTAAGAACCGATGGGGAAGCAAGACATCGGTGGGTGGAAATGAAAAATAGTTGGCGCCGTGGAGCCAAAAGTAACCACTGGCTCCTAGCTATAGATAAGGGAAAATAACGAGGCCGACAGCGGCGCGGAAGAGAACTAATTCGGCGCATATTTCACACACGTCCGCTTTACAGACGCTAAGTATAGGTAAGCACGCCCGTTCCCGTGGATAAAGGAATTAATTGCATCGTCCCGGTTCCATCTGTCTTTTTCCTTCCACTAGACGTTTCTCATCCGCAAAACCCCCTACCACCCGACCAATTCACTGCACTTTATACATCGGTTTTCGCTGCGCGCGGCTGGCATCTGCCAATTTCGCTCGATATTTTTCCTTTATATTCAATTTAGTTATCTCCATTCGCGTTCGAGTGTAACGGTAAGTTCGATTACGTGAAATAATTAAACGATGCATTGTTTCGATAATAGGCTCGGCTGAATAGATTCTGCGAGCGGTATTCTTTCTGGCAAGTTCGAGTAATGAAGTTTATTCTCCCATAGCGTGACGAGATAATTTGTTCGTGGTTTTTAGTCGTTCTTTTTCCTGTGAGTGGCACTGCCAAATTGTGAAGACGTCTGCATATTTAATTACAGTTATTCCTACGAGTATAATTAGTATGAAACAGCCGAGTGTCCTGTAATTGGTGATACAGCCTGCAATTCGGCGATTTTAATAAGTCCGAAATGTAGAATAAAATTTTTTGGTTTGGGGTTTCGTTTTTGGAAAAAATCGCATTAATGAATCGATAAGAGTTGCTTGTGATCGAAGATTGGTAAAATGTAGCGGAAAATATAATACTCCGAGAATGAATTGTAAAGTCTTTGTAGAAAACACTGGAAGTGCCTAAATTAAAAAAAAAAAAAAATTTTATGGAAAAATGCGTGTCAATGGTAATACTATAGTATAGAATTTGATTTTTGGTACTTAAAGTGTTTTCTATAGGGACTCTTCAATTATTGCTCGAAATTAAAAGTCCAAAATTGAATAAAAACTTTTTTCAACGCGGCTTTGTTTTCGAAAATGTCAATTTTGAAAATCCATCGAGTGCACGTGGATTTGATTTGTATCTACTTGTACGAGCACAAAGAAATGAGACACTAATCATCGATACTGTCTCGTGATCGGCCATTACGTGCCATGACAAAGCGAAAGAATCCGCCGCGCAGCGGTCTGTAGTTCACTAAAACTTGCATTCCCACGCGTCACGCGTTCGTGATACAGCAGAAACACAATTTTCTACTGAAACTTTCCTTACGATGATTAACGACCGCCCATAAATTCAAAGTTTCTCCATCGGATTTATATTCGTTGCAGCGGTTCATTCGGTGAACAAGAACCCCCAGTGTACACGGAGAACCTCAGAAAACAAGCAATTACTGTCATTGCACCGACTTGCTTTGGCATGATTTGTTGCTTCGTTGGTGATTTAGGCTGCGTTTCGTGATGTTCTATCGCAACGATCGACGGCTGACGAATTTAACTTTAACGAATTTAAAATGTCCTTTTGACGAATAAAACAGGCCTTTCTTCGTAAAGCACAAAGAGTGCCTGTTAATTGTGCATAGAAGGGTACACATCACCGATTTTGATGAGATTTACATAGGTATCTTGTAAAATTCAACATTCAGAACAAGTTTTCTCTTTGCATATAAATGCGGTTTCGCTTTACTTTTCGAGAAATTCCAAAAAAACTCTGATCGGTAGTTAGATTGGTTTAGCGGCCATTTTGTGAGAGATTTAAGATAAAAAATATGAGTTCGAACTATGAATTGTTGGTTTAAATCACCAGAGCCAGCCATTTTTGAAACACATTTTTTTATCTTAAATCTCTCAAACGTTGACGCTCTCCCGCCTAGCGGGAGACCGCTAAGCCAATCTGACCAAAATCAACTACCGATTTGTGTGTGCTTAATGTTCACACCGTGACATACTGAAGTATACTCTATTTTTTAAAAAAAGGTACAAAAAAGGCGCCAAGTATAAAATCCCATCAAAAAGAATCCCATTTAAAAACATTGTCGTAAATTAATAGCTTTACAAAACTATTGATATACACAATGGGCCTATTATCACAATGGCTATTTATACAAAGAAAAAAAATGTATTAAATAATATTAAGCGGATATATTTTTATACAAATAAATATTTTAATACGAATAAATATTTTATTCAAAATACTTGGCGCTGCTCTCCGAATTGGTGTTGCTAAACTGAATAAATATGTATAAATTGCATTAAAACCTTTTTCTTTCTTTCTTGCCTCAGTGATGCCTTGTCTTGTTTTATTTATTAATCAAGGCAATTAACATTTTTTCCGGAGAGCAGCGCCAAGTTTTTTTTTCAAAAAGGTAATTTTGTGGGTATTTCACACATTTTGTAGTGTTTATTGTTGGCTAGATAATTTTTTCACCCCCGGGGTTATTTTTTTCAGCAATATATTATAATGTCATCAAAACTATGTACGCCTGGAAAGCTCCAAGTTAGTTTAAATTTGAGTTTTCAGATATGAAGCAAACATACAATAACCAAACAGAGGATCGAAGTCGAATAAAATCGTTTAATTAATATAATACCATGTCACAATAAATTTTTTCTCTGTCATAGATCACACTGCGTCATCTTCGTTACAGCCTAACATGGAACTTATAGAACAAGAGTGGACTTTTGTTATAGTAATTGTCCTGCTGGAATTGCCAGTGTTACGAGCCGAGGCTGAGGGCAATGAGAGTGGCGATTGCGAGGTCGAGGATTGGTTTTGTTTGTTTGAGTTTGTTAGTAGCGGACGAACCGGGGTCTGGTATTCCCGGGAGCCGCTATAAGGAGGTTGGAAGTCGTGGACGAACCGGGGTCTGGTATTCCCGGGAGCCACTAGGAAGGTAAGCTTCACGGACGAACCGGGGTCTGGTATCCCCGGGAGCCGTTAGGAAGGTGGAAATCGTGGACGAACCGGGGTCTGGTGTCCCCGGGAGCCACTAGGAAGGTTGAAGTCGTGGACGAACCGGGGTCTGGTATCCCCGGGACCCACTAGGAATGTTAGTTTAGCCTCGTAACTTTATAATGCGATACACCTTGAGCGGTAAAGGAGTATCTATGTGGGTTTATCCCTAAGAGGAAATTCAGATAATGATTTAATTCAAATAAAAGAACTCTGAATTAGAAATAACTAATTATATTCTATAAACTCAGTCTTTTACAATTGTTATAGTGTTTGTTTGTCGCGGTACCTAAGTCCACCTCTCGGTTTTAACGCACTGAGAAATGCGGGGGTCTCAAAGAGTTTAATAATAACAACACCTATCAGCAACTCTAAGTTCTGTCTGGTTTAAGTTGAAGTAATAAGCCTCTTTAGTCTATGCGTACTAGATTTGAAATGAGCCCCCGAGTGTGGATTCGTGGCCCTTTTTATACGGTGAAATTCGGCTAGAAAGTAGTGGGGACATGAGTGCCTTCATTGAATCTTTGGTTTTCGGGGAAAACTCGGTTGCATCACACCACTGCAGGGACCGGTGACCCCGTCGGGTCACGCGCATTCCGGACACCCGAAAGGGTTAAAAAGTCGAAGATAAGTCTGCGTACGTAACACCAGTTAGAACCGCATTAAAACTTTTTAAATTCGGACTGATGCGGTTTTCTTCCCGTAAATTGCAGATTGAACCAGATGAAATATTTTCTATCAGTTTCATACCGGATATGCATGTAAAAATCTTGATGGTATTTATCTGTATTTCCTAGCACAATTTGTCATCGGTTCTGCTCGGATTTACACGAAGTAACTCGCATGTTACTATAGTAAGCTTCTTGAGTAACTTTATTCATATTTTAAGCTGATTCTATCTGGAAATCCAGATCCAAACCAAAATGGAATCTATTGCTCTTTTCAAATTATTTTGCTACCAGTACTTACACAAATTTGCATACCGTAAATGCATGTGCAAACACACATATTTTTGGATGAAATCGATTGAAATTTTTAGTTGTTTTTAACTAGAATCTAGAAGTGTAGATCAAAATTCACATGATACTCATCAGTTTTTCGAAGCCATTTTAGTACCTGGTTTTATTTGTATTCGCGACACATTTTTGGTCCCTCGACCGATTTACTCAGGTTATCAAGGAGGCGTCGAATAAACGTTACCGCTTATACCGTGAGCTGAGGTTTGATATAATTTTATGCTTAAACCTACTATATCAAAAGCTTCCGCCGTATTAATCTTGCGTCGAAGTCTTGATCACGGAGCAAGCTACCTCGTCAGTTCGCGGCACCGATATTATGGGCAGTATTCTCAGTCGTTGCTTATTCTTAAGTTCGTCTTAAGCATGCTGCATCCTCTACTATAGTCTACGTCGTAGACTCTACGAGGTTAGTCTCCTATTCTATCACAGTTCCCACACATCCTAACGCAATTTCAACATGGTTGCTACCTCGATTCCAAATTGTTTCTCAACATTATTCCTACCCTATTACCACAAATTATTCCTATCATCGACGAAGTGGTCTATGTTCCTACATATGTTCCACGCGCCAAATTGATTTCACAATCTTTGCATGTAAACTTTTTTCATTTTTTTTCGATTCTAAATACATGAAGTAAAGGTTAAATTGGAAAGATAATTTAATTCTTTATTCGTTTTACATGAAATTATGTTGTAACACCTATCGTATATTCTATAATACACAAGTCAGGTTATTAAAAATATTTTTCTTTATGTTATAGATCAAACTTGGGAATATTTATCCGTGGACAGGACCTTGCAGTGGGACAAATGATGGAAAGCTGTTAACCTCAGCAATGAACATAAGAAGACTGATTTTATATATACAGTGAACTCATTATATAGACTAAGAGTGAAAATATATTTATTATTTATATACTTACGTAAATAATCATTTGTACATGATTGTATCACTTTTTTGTAATATTTTGAACATGCTTTAAAGAAAATAAAGAGAAAAATACTATACAAAACTGTGTTATCATTGAAAAAACCCTCTTCCTGCGAAAAATGCACAAAGTTGCAAAACCTGACTTATAACGAGAACGCACAAAGTTGCAAACCGAAATTTTACTTCTCGCGAAAAAAGCACAAAGTTGCAAAGGCCAAATTTTTTGCAACATTGTTGCAAATGAAATTTGGGTGTTCGAGAAATAAAATCCGGGTTTGCAACTTCGTGCGTTTTCGCGGGGCGTCCAAATCTGGTGAAATCGGAATAGTTTGAAGATGATATTGGATGATTTTGGCGTTCAACAAAGTTGCTAACCGGAATCTGACACCCCGCGAAAACTCAACAAAGTTGCAAACCGAGTTTTTTTTCTTTGCGAACAGGCCATTTTCATTCCAACAATGTTGCAAAAATTTTGATCCTTGCAACTTTGTTACATTTTCGCGGGGAGTCAATTTCGGTTAGCAACTTTGTTGAGCTCCCCGCGAAAACGCACAAAGTTGCAAACCCGGATTTTATTTCTCGAACACCCCAATTTCATTTGCAACAATGTTGCAAAAATTTTGGCCTTTGCAAGTTTGTGCTCTTTTCGCGAGAAGCCAAATTTCAAGGCACGTAGGAACAAAACGAAGACACTTTTCTGATGTAAATCAAACCCAAACTATCCATTAAGACCATTCCAAATCTAATCGGATCAGCCGTTATTGAGATTCGATAATCTCAGGGTTCTTGATAGCGAGTCGTGGCGTAATAGATACACTTTATGTCTCGCGCAGTGCATATACCTATATATACTTGGCGCGAGACAGTACCGTGTCTCTTGATTAGAATATTGGTAACTTAGTGAGCGGGAGCACGGGGGTTTGTTTACACGACAAGAGTTGTGCTCTAGCTCAAACCAATCGTTGGTTATTATAGTACTTTTAGCAGATCACGTGTGCAGGAGAGAGTAGGAAGATAAATTTCGATGAACTGGACTCGCATTCCTTCCAGGTCCAGTTTTGTTTCAAGAGAAATTGACAGTCCCGTGTCAGACGAAGAAATCAATTGCATTGCGGGGAATCGCGACTGTTACCCATTGTAATTAACGGTCAGTGCGGTTTAAGGGATCGCTGGCCGCAATTGGTCGTTTCTGTGGACGTTAATGCCGATGGAAGGCAGAACGGCGCGTTTGCAAGCAACGAGTTTTAATTAAAGGCCGACTCTTTGACGTAGCGTTTCTTATTGTACACCAGGTGGAAACATTCAGTGCGGAAACGAGCAGTCGATGATAGGCAGCTTTCTTTGCTACTGGGGAGGCGCAAACAACCGGGGCATTAACTCCCGAACGTGCAGAACTACTTAAGATTATGGCTAATAAATAATGTGCATCGCCAGGAGACGTGAATTCACGGAGGACCAGAAGAAAGTTCGCAGAAGCATTGCACGCGTGTTTGATATTTTAAGATGGAAGAATTTGGCGCCCTTGGCATTTGCCGATGCTTGCTGGCGCTTGTAAAAATTACGTCCTTTAGAGATAATCCAAAGCAGTAAATATTTAATATATAGACTTGTTTGGTTTTTGTAATTTAGGATCTTGGTCAATAATTATGTTGAAATGTTGAAGAATGTACTTAAATATACCTAATGTAATATACTATATAAAATGTAATTTAAAAATATAAGCACACATATCCAACGTCGCTGAAAGCATCATGTACCTATCTTGCATTACTGAACAAAGCTAAGGTTAAACAATTGTTTCTTAAAAAATTGTAAAGATGTATCAATATGGTATTGATAGTGTTTAAGTTAAGTTAAAAATCTTTGTGAATAATTATTCCCCCAAGTTATAATCAATTTAAGAAAATACACGCAGCGAGTTACAAATGCGTTCACATATTTTAAGGATATGTTATGTAAAATGCATAACTTGAATAAAATGATAAAATATATAACTTGTATGTAGGAAAAGAAGCCTTGTAGATATGAATTCTTAAAAATTTTGCAAGTATACACAAGAAATAATTCAGATAAATAAGGAAACGTGTTTTTAAAAGTCACGTGAAAAATACGTGTCGCATTAAAAATGAATTCCACTTAAAACAATGTATGCAAAAATTCATATATACTTTCTTGATGGATGTGGAAAATGGAAGACATTAATGTCGGGCATAGAAGGAATTACAATTAATGAGATTATTATAATTGAGGAGATCTAAAGCTTAAGTGATGTAACTCTTTCTCTGGTTTTAATAGAAAATTCGTACAAAGGATATCACTCACCTTTTCTCCGCTGTCGCTGGGTAGATAGAATGTCAGTACCGTAAGAAAGGAAATTCCCATACATGGAATAATAATGTTCACAGTGTAGAAAAGTGTTTTCCTCCTCATCGTTATATTAAATGTAATATCCAGGTACGGCTCGTCGCAGCAGGTGTAAAACTTTTCGTTCCTGTGCAGAAACAAATAGAAAATTTGCAGTTAAATATGATGGATATACTTATAACGCAATAAGGGCAGAAAAATGTTTCTCGCTGTTTCATGCTTCATAGAATGCAAACGCCAAAATCAATACATATGGAATCTGTATTTATACTCCAATGCAGAAATATTCTTCATCAATTAATAGGTGTTCTATTTTGAATTTAAATTAGACGAATTGGATATATAAAGTGCATCCATTCGTTAAATAGAATATTGATATATTGTCATTTCAGTTTGCTCCTAACAATATCAAATTATCACAAAACCGAAATTAGATTTCTTAGACTACTTTAGTCTTCCATTTGTATTTTATTGTTGAAAAATATTTATAGGTATATTTCTACATCTGTTATAAAATTTGATCCACTTAGCAGCATTCATATCACAAAGATTTAAGTACACGGGTATAATATTTTCTTAAAGTCGAAATGAGAAATTTACATTTTTGTTTGATGTCTTAAGTTAAACGCTTCTCGAAAAATAATTTAAAAAAATATTAATGTGTATGTACCCATTAATTCTGCAATTTTTTTTAAAAAGTCTAATATGATATCGATGCTCAACTAATAAATAACATATTCTTGTGAATTTCGTAGACTTAGTATTAAATTAGTTGGATCTCCGCTACTTCGTTTGTAGCTACTGCGGCGAGTGAGAAGTATCAGAGAGACCTATTACTTCATTCTCAGTTCCTCTCACTCATCACGGCAAAGAGCAACGCCAAGTAGAATATACTTATTTAGGTTTGCCTCGAAAAAGTTCACGCCAGGGATGGGCAAAACTTTTATTTAAATAAAATTTCGAATAACGAATAAAAGTTAAAAAAATTATTCGTCATTCAAGTTGACCCGGGTTAACTATATTCGACGAAAAAAGTTAAAGTTAAAGTTGAAAAATTTATTCGATGCTGAACTTGAAACGCGCGACAAATAAAAACACTAACTTTTTCATCGAATGAAAAAATTAACTTTATTCGTCAAACAATCTAAAGTCAAAGTAACTTTTGTTTGATCCGTTATTTAAATAATTTTTTATTTAGTTAATGTCCAACGCTGGTTCGCGCCCGGTCTCAAGAGGCGGGTTCTTTTCGAGACAAAACTCTACACAGGTGGTAAAAATTGTAGAAATTTAGAATTATATCGTACTCACCTTACAGCAGGCACTTCTAAAATGTCCCATTCTACAGACATGTAAAACTCAGAAAGGTCGACTCCAACATCCACTACGTTGCTTCCCGATTTCTCGTCCATGTGCCTTAGATCGACCTATGCGAAACAAAAGAAGCCTCCGAATTAGCAACGTTTCTTATTAGGATTTTCTCTAAATTAGTAAGTTTCATGCCCACGTAGTTTACTTTTGAAAAACAAACGTGCAGCCTGGATAATCATACCTCGTCATTTCTTAAGGTACAAACGTTTCTTTTATTATTTAAATTATTACAACAATTAAATGTACGGCTTGTACAGAGCGTAACACTTAAAAGTTCATCAATTTGCGTTAACGAAATTATGAGAAACAGAAACGTGGTTGTTATTGCGTATTTTACGATACTAAAAGTATTCTTGGACATAAATGTTTCATCATATTTACATCCTAGAGTAATTAAAATTTAATCGCACGGAGGAATGCAGATCTACTTAAAAAATTATTATGAACAGTGATTTAAATGTTATTATGGACAAAATATTAGTCTGAAATCGAATACCATTAATTTAATATAATTTAAGTATACAATTTTAATATTTCAGTTAAAAGTTACTAATATATCAACATCATTGTTTACGAAAAGTTTGCCTGCTTATAATCTTTAAAGTGGCAAATATAAGAATGGCATATAATAGTGTAATTCTAATACAAATTTTTATTGCATTAAGATTGTACTTCATGCAAAATTTCAAACCACACAATCTTCGTTATCACTCCACTGCTTTACACTTCCCTGCGATTTAATTTTTAATCAATTACCATGATAAAAAGGGAAGGGGTCATTCATTGAACGCAATGTCAAGCCAGCGTTCATTTCCCACCGTTTTCGTTTCACTAACAATTATATTAATCCGTACCAATTCGTAATCTCACTCTTACGCTCTGTATAAAATTCGCCATGATCTACGATATGATAGTTCGAGCAAACACTCGTCTCACGACACTGCCTCCTTACGGCTGCACGTTCGTGATTACGGGCTAAGTACGAACAATAAATTCCGAAACGAAAGTTAAAGTGCATGTCTCGTGATGCACTTAGTGTTCGCAAAAGCGCAACGAGAGCAAAACACTAATAGTTTGGACGAAAACGGACCATCCAATCGTGAAGGCCCATAAAGAATCTAAAAATCGACTATCAGCGGAACGTCCTCTTCAACTATGCCTTCGCTTTCAACTATTGTGCAGCATGACGAACAAACAAAGTCGACACTGAAAAAATTAAACTAATCGCTAAGCAGAATCCTAATTAGTTCAGAGAAAACGAGTCATCCCGTCATGTACACAACTGGTTGCATCAACGTGCCCCTGATGGTGTTCGTTTCCAATTCGCGGCTTGCTCATACACTTAACCGATCCCGAGCACCGTCGCATCTGCATCGATCACGGTACAGTTACGCAGGTAATTTCGATAATTTCTCAGTGTTCGATTTGATCTCTTTTGCGCGAGCTTTTACTCTAAGCGATTTAAAGCGAATGCTTCGAATTTAAGCGGTAACTTGGGTGCACAATACCGTGCAAAATGTTCTCTGTTAATTATCATCCGTGTGGAATCTCAATGCCTTTAGAATATTTTTGTCGTAATTAATAAATGCATGTTAACAACAGTGAGAAAATAGAAGAGGAATTATCTTTATAAAATTTCGTTAAATGCTAAAGAAAATTTGTAAACTGTAGTTGTTACGCTAGAAATTGCATTGTTAGTATGTAAGTGAGAGAGGATATTATTCATATCTTACTGGAAAGAAACTTGTCGAAACGTTGTGTTATTTATTGCGGGCAAATGTTAAGGAGAACGTAAATAATAATTGGTTGTGACGTTAAATGTTTTGAAGCGAATTAATAGTCGAATTATGTAAATGCTTTAATATTATCTTTAATTGTGCTTGATAAATGTTTCACACTTTTGCACGATATCGTTGCTTGCTAATTGTTTAATCTCTTCAACGTTGCACATCCAGAACATATTTGTATGCACGTAAAGGTGCACACAAGCATAACTTCATACATACAAAAGTATCGACAGAGAATTCTGAAGCAACGATAATACACAAGAACGTCGCACAACTAGCGCAATAATACAGTAATAATTTTTATGCAACTGCTTGGCTATCGGCGTTCAATAATTAAATACAGACGACACTGTGGTTTACTTCTTAATTGCAAGGAGAGATTCGTGTCATGTACGGGGTGTACGTGTGTGGAATATGGAGAAAGTGTCCAGTGGGCTTGGGAGAGTGTCGTAAAAGGCATAGCCCTCTTTCTAATCATAAATTTATATTCAATGTAATTACTAAAGTCTCCGTACGCATGCGTCACATAGTGACATAAATAATTTTTCTAATTTATCTTTGATTTAATGACGAAAAACTAGGTATATATCGTGAAACTGGACTTTGGTGATATTCTCTTAAGTAGAATAAAAAATTACAAAGTAATAATCTAATAAGACTGACTTGTGCAATAATACGAACTATATTTAACATTGTTTATGTTTACTTTCAGGAATATTAGAAATTCATAAAATTCTCGAATTGATTTAAACTCGAAACACAAATTTTTTAAATGCGAGATACTTGTTTATTAGTTATCTTCCGAGGAGTTTGCATAAGATCGGGGTCACAAATTTATTTCAAATTTAATACACGATGCATAGAATACACTACCCAAAATTTTTGCAAATTAAAGTCTCGAAAGTTTCGAAATCAAAATTTACTTTTCTCGTTACTTTTCATAGTCCTACAAAAACTTTGAATTTGCATGATGGCACGGAACGTGTTATTCGAATTACTAATTAAATGGTATATCTGAATACACCATGTTTACAGGCTCCTTAAACCATGTACAGTTCCCTTTTCCCCAGTCCCTTCATTTCTGAATATTAAGTACCTTTACTTTTATTGCGCATTTTAGTACTAAATGAACATGTTACGTAGACGGGTGCTGTGTCTCAGACTTTGGTTCGGTTGTTAAATATCCGGGGAAGAGATTCACTGGCAGAAGCGTGGAAATAAAGACCGTCTTGCACCGAATCGATACGGGAGGTGGAGCGGTAGAAATATTCAGAATATATTCTTTTCATAGATTTCACGGCAGGATTCGAAAAGCACTCTCATCTCAGACGAGAGCACTTGGAGCCTGGCAACATTGCCAAATGTCCTTTTCGGTGCCTGGCAAATCTCTCGATTGTTTTGCCACCCTGTTTCAACGTCCCCGATTCATTTTCGCGTCTCGCAACCAGCTTCCTTTTCATCGTCCCTCTTTAACCTCCCTATACTCGATTATCTTAGGAGCCCCTGATCGTTCAGAGCAATCTTTCGCGTAAACATTACTCCGTTTCGATGGCACGTTTCCACCAGAACAGAGGAATGCATGGGAAAGGTGTGAGAATTCTGTGTATCATTCATCTTTCAACGTTCATAGTAATTAAGATATATATATGAGTTTGTGTGGTCACATTGTTTTATAAATGTGTGTGACAGCTATTATGCGAACATAGAATGGAGGAGGGGTTGAGTCATCTGCGAAATATTTTTTATAATTTTTTTAATTGTTAGATGTTTAATTTATTATAGGAAAGTTTGGTCTCAACTTCTTCTTATATAAGGACAATCGCATGATTAGACTACTCATCTCTATGAATTTAATTAACCTTTCGAATTCTGTAGTTTCTCTGTAATTTGCATCACTTTAATCTTCTTGTTTTTTATGAAGGAGTATTGATCAAAGAAGTGAGAATCATATCAGTATGTTTCTTCCATATTCAAGTCAAAACGGTTTTCAGTGTACCTACGTTAGACGTAACTGATATATCCGAAGGGGCGAAGGAAACTAAAATGAGAACAATCGGCGAAAACTAATTTGAAAGATAGTTGAACTTTACCAACATAATTCGAACACGGAATGTGAGAATTCGCCTAACTTAACAATTAATCGTCTTGCGGGTATGTAAATATACAACGTGCTACATTTATGTTTGCACACAAAACGAACTAAAGTAACATGTCATTTTATTTGCCGAAAATTTCCCTTCGTATGCATATGCTACTGACGATGTGCAGATAAAATTTTCAGTCCACAGAAATGCACGAAATTTTATCAAAAAATCGCCCACCCCAGAGAAGTACCAACTGATTGTGAGTCGTTATGTATTCGTTTCGATTTAGTTGCCCACGATATGAATTGCAAGTGATAAAAATCAGGATGGGATTGCGCGTAATATGAAAATGTATTTATGAAAAATAAGGGTGCTCCGAAATAAAGCGACCGGCCCAGTGGAGAATTGAATGCTCTTGGAGAGCAAAAACCATTTTGAAAGCACGGATGATTGATGCAGCTAAACTCCACAAAGAACTCACGCGAGCCATACGACACATAAATCATTTTATACGCAATTTTGGTGTTTCCCTCTTCATCTTCTGGCAGATGACAAAATTTTTACTTCGTGGGAGTATTCAGAACGGTATCGTGCTCCAGTTCCCCCTCCGTCGGGAGAAATCTAATATTGACGGCGACACGATAGCACAAAAATAAATTTTAATATTGGGAATCTTTGATTGAAACGCATTGAGATGGAAGTGAACCGCCCTCTAACAAATTTGTGGAATTTGCTACTTGAAAATATTATTCATAAAGCTTCTTCATTTTTAGCTCCCTTCCTATTTAGAATGTTTTCACATATATTATAAATCTAGGAGCACAGAAATAAGTGCTGCAAGAAATTTATTCGACTTCTAAATTACAACTGTAAATATTCTATGTTCAATACTTTGTCACGTAAATGAAAATTTCATTTTATGAAAAGATGTTTGAAATACAAAATAAAATGTTTTTTTAAATGGAATCTCCAATATTTTAGTTTAGAAGTTGGAGGAATATCGAAGGGTAAGTAAAAAAAGTAGGACCGGGTATGCGATAAAAAGTTTACATGTTTCAGTCGAAATACCTACTAGCAGTTTTAGTACAAAATCTGTTTTATAAAAGCAGATTTTCATAATACGGAAAAACAGCTTACGAATCCTTTAACATTTTATCAAGTTAGGTAAATCACTCTATGTGTCGGCCGCGATGTAGCGTACTCGATTTAAACCGAGTAAAAAGTGTTCAATTTACATTTTATAAAATGTTAAAATTTGCCGATGAAATAGGTTCATGCCACGGTCGCCAACGGGTGCGATTTTAGAGATCCAGAGACCGTTAGTTTATTCGAGTCAATGCTTTCCAACAATTACTACAAATTTCAAATATAAAAGGAAGCATACTATTCAATACTCCAATACTTGGCCAGCATCGATTCACTGTAAAGGTATTAACATCCATTTAACGAATGCCAGTGGTAATCGCAACGCAAAAAATATCCCCTTTTGGTACTCTTGAATCTGTGGAATTCTACATTCTTCGGTTTTCAACAGAGTAATGACGTGGCATGCACATTAAAATTTCTGGCGAATGACGTAGCAATTAGTGCTTAACGGTTCATAGGAACCGAATAGAGAAATCGAAACCTGGAGGGCATTTTATAGCGTTGACAAAGTGGCATCCACCCTAGAGAGATAGAGTGTCTCTATGTACATACGTACATCCCTTGCTAAGGGAAGAAGAGAAGTTCCCCTTGTTTAGGAGGGAAAAGTAGTCCTCTTCTTTCGGGGGGGGGGGGGGGGCAAGTATGTCCTTTCTCTAAGAGAGTTAAAGATGGGAAAAGTACTCCGCTTCTTTAGCAAGGCATGGTATCTCTCTTCTTTAGGAAGAAGAAGAACCCCCATCTTAAAAAGGGGAAAGTATTGAGGGAAGAAAATTGTTATTGAGTGCCCCGTTATTGAGGGAAGAAAATTATCCCCCCTGCTTTGGGAAGAAACGCTTCTTCAGAAGGGAGAAGTACCAGCCTTCTTTAGAACATTACCCGCCAGCTTCAGAACGGAGATGTGCCCATTTTCTTTAGAAAGGGGAAGTATGTTCCGTTATTAAAGGGAGAATGGTACCCCCTTCCGCAGATGCAATGTAACAAAAGATGCCACATTTCCAAAAATCAGATTTCGGTGACTCCAGTCAGTTATTAATAATTCGTTATTGAAAGCAAGTTCGAAGCAATCAGGTTTCAGATCAGTTGGCATCTTGGCTGGAAGCAATCAGGCTTCACACTTACTTCTTAGATTGGAACAATCAGCCTGCCAGACAATAAGGACAATCAAGCACCACAGTCGAGGCACAGATGCAATTAGGTGTAGCTTCGAGATCAATGAACACGATTGTTACCACAGAATCAACATTGTTACTGATAATCGATAATAAGTTACCTCTTCTTCAAGCTTTATGTTACGTCGACGACGTATTCTGATCCATATAATTTTCTTAAAAGTTATGTAAGAAGTAAATAAGACAGAGAAAATAATTTGAATACGTGAAATTTATATACAACTTTAGAATACTTATAACGAGGGATAATTTATTGCGACACATTTTTTTGACGATAAAGTTTGTCGCTTTGAATAGTCACTCGTTTACTAACTCTTAAATTTGAAACAATATGCTTCTTCTAACTAATATTTAATAATTTAAAACAATGCCATCTATGTATTAGATGACACATATTTATTTTACATGAATTTCGTTTAACTTTTCACGTGACCGATTGGCAAAAGATAGTGTCCAGCAATATGTACCTATGTGTAATAGTTTCCGATCGTAGGTTCATATCGATGGATTTAGGATTAGCGCAAAAATGTTGTATATTCACTTTTAGCGTTTTTCAGAAAAACAAGTATAAACCTGCAATGGTACATGCGATACAGGGACATACAATGAAGAAGAATATTATTTTTAATTTTATGAAGTAGATATACATGTGACTTTTACACAGGAAAATTGAAATTTCACAAAAAGTGGACATACAATATTTTTGTACTAAGCTATCGATATATTACTGAAAAGTGTCTAAATAAATATCTAAAAAATGACGAAAGATAACAATTCAAGACAAAACTGTTTTTATTATATAAGACATCGAGAGCAACAGCGGACTAACCCACAGAGAAAAGAAATTAATTTTTCCTATTTTATATGATTAGTAGAGCCTATTGAAATACATCATTGCTACTAATTCAATTTCTAAAAAAATGTGGGTTAAAGTCCGTTTTTGTACTCAATGCCTCCTATCAATATCGTTATTGAAACTGTTATCTTTCGAGTGGGCCATCAAGAATTTACACTATCCACCAGAGTAATAACCATAGCAAAAAACCATTACGTGCCGGAAGTGACATAAAACTCGAACGACACAAATTGTAATCATTACTGTCCGCTGTTCCCTCGACCGCGACGAGTAACGAATTTCGCAGAATTACCTCCTATCGCAGCATCGTCAGGGTCATTAACGGCTCACAAAATTACGATCTTGCTGAAACAGGGGCCTGGTAATCTGAAAGTCACCGCTTGGCGCGGACAGAATCGCGAGTTAAAGGGAAAATGCCAGCACGCCCCTGGATATTCCACTTTCCCTCTGTCCGTTAGAATTCGAATACGTTCTCGGGGGGGGGGGGGGGGGGGGCTCGTGCGAATACATCACGTGGGTTACACTATTTCCACGAATTTCCAATTCCACGCCGATTTCTGGCAGGCAGGGCAAACCGTTGCTCCCTTCGATGTCAAATAGCCTGAGATTACACGGAATCGTATGCCAATAATAAAACGACAGTCTCGAGCCTGATATCGCGACGTTAAACATTTGTGTTTGCTCACTAGAGCCGTGCCTCCGCGCCGTCGTTTAAATGCTGAAACATTTCCTGCCACGAACAAGAGATTTTAGAGGTTTCTACAACGACGGATAATGGAGTGGTCGGAATTACACGTCAGTTAAGGGACGTCTATATTTTAGGTTTAATTTTTCTTTATCAGTAATTAAGAGTTTGGGGTTTCACTGGGTTTCACCCTGTGGGCTTTAAATTATTCCGTGCGTCGATCGGGTAGAGTTACTTTCTCGATGTAAGATTTATTTAGTTTAACATCTTGGAATGGGAAATTTATAGTAGAGTAATTTTGAGATCAGTACATACTTCATTTGAGGGGTTAAGCCATCTTGGAGGCCCGAAAATCATACTTTAGAATTTTCGGGGCGAAATTAGATAATAAATTAAAAACTTTTCGAACGGCTTTATTCTACATGCCTTATGGTATACAAAAAATTGTAACTTTTTTTTTAAAAACTAAATCACGTTTCATATTATCATTCTTCAGTTTATTGTCAAAACATATATTCCTTTATATGTTTTCTGATTTATATGTGATATTATCCATATCAGAAAGTAAGTGTTGTGTTGTCAAAAAATTCGGTTACCCACACACTCAACTCCCCCGGTTGAAGGCGCCCTCTCACATGTCAGTTTTATGACGGTTCAGTGTCATTAGTCTCAGTGGTCCCTTTGTGACAGTGTCAATAACTGACACGGGCAAATATGAACCGTTCCATTCCAAAACAGGGGAACGATATTTTTTACTACTGAAGCCACAACTCCACCTGGAAGCTAAGCCGAGCTATGCTATGCTATGCTATATCTGGCTGTGCTATAAAACATAAAAAACATAGCACAGCTTAGCTTAACTTTTGGTGGGAACGGTACCATAAAGATGTATTGAAGTTATGCTAATCTAAGTTTTAAAACAATTACGGATGTATTGAAGTAAATTTTTGTAAAACTTAGCATAGCACAGCATAACTTAGCTTATTGTTAGCTTCCAGGTGGATTCCCGGCTTGGCACTGACGACACTGCACCGTCACGAAACTGATATATGTGAATCCGCCTTAAGTCGGATAATCGAGGTTCTACTGTGCCTCTATCCGCGTTCCCATGCCAAGCATCACGTATCGGAAACCGCAGAAGTTGTCGGACTTTTGCGAACGGCGCAAGATTCTTCGTGCTGTGAATTTTGCATCGGGAGTCAAACCGAAATTAATCGTGCTCCTTTCTGCCAAGAACCGCAAATGTATGTGCATGCCAGTAATGTGTACCTAACAAGCCTCTGGAGACCACTCAACAGGTACCGTTTCATGAGCCGCATCAGAGGCTTTTCGTAAATCGGCTGAATGACGTCTTGCACGTGTAAACACACGGCAGCCCAACGTTTCACATTTAACGCCTACGTATACGTGTTAGTTTTGCGGCCGCCCGCGTCAAATCTCAGCGGGGCGACATAACACACGAGGATTACGAAGCTGCATCGCTGATAGAATTAATTCTTGCTTGCTGCCATCGTGGATTACGTTTTAAAACCCTCGCGCTTCTCGCTATGACGCATTCTTAAAATTCACTGTGCCTTATTGTCGTAAGAGGGGGATAGTAGTTTTAGTTGGTTGCTATGACAAAATCATATTTGTCATTTCTTTAATATTTTTTAGTTGTATTCTTTGTTGGTTTATTCTTATGAATTTTTTCTAGTAATTTATTACGAATTTATTGTTATGGCAATTGTTGTTGTTGTTACGTCGTTGATTGTTACGAGGATTGCTAGAGAACGCTTGCAAAATAGTTTTTTTTTAATTTTCACGACTGTGTTAGATAGGTACATTCATTTGGCAGAGGCAATAATCATTAAAAAAAGAAATAGATGGAAAATGTGTGAATATATTAAAAATATCAGTCGCGAGATATAGGAGTGTTTGGTATGAGAAAATCCTTATACATATGTAGAGTACTGGAAATATTTTTTGCATCACTTTTAAATTTACATAGTAGGTATGCATAATTTTCATAGTGATATGATTGATAAAATGATTCGTATCCAACTTGTTTTGACAAGATAGTAAGCTTTCTTTGCAACAAATAAATTTCGTAATAATATTTTCCTAGTGGTAATAATAACAGAGGTATAAGTGATAACTTGTGTATTCGAGTGATGCAATCAATATTTCCAGTACTGTATGCAAATATTTGAACAGTACTGCTGTCATTAGGAGGAGTGTGAAATATTAAGTGTATGATTGAAATATGAAATATTCATACTTTGACGGATACACGTTCGAATAAATTTAAATAATTGGAAAAACAAGAAGCAGTCACCGGGTTCATTAACTGAACTACAGGATTCTGTAACATTATTTCATATCATAGCGGAAATCAGTAAAGAATTACGCGTTAATTCCCCAAGAATGAATTTTACTTACTAATTTTATTTATATTTATTTCAATTTCTAGTTTATAAATAGAATGACTAAGAGAAACTATTTTTAATGCCATTTACATATATTAAATTTACGTATTATTGAATTCACATTTCCAATTTAAAATAATATAATCTAGAGCTCCTAACTCCATAAAAAAATTTCGGTCATTTTTACTTGTCTATTTATGTATCTTGAAAAACAATATATTGCCAATATAAAAACAATAACTTTAATCATAAACATTCTATAAATATATACTACTTTAATATTTTCAATATTGTGCTCTCAAAATTTAAGTTATCTAAATAAATACCCACTCTAAATTATTAAATTAAATACACAAATAATATAATTTTGACTGTATTTTAATGCAATTTATATTCTAAATGTTGTTCAATTAAACTAAACACAAAACACTTATCCCATGACAGATTTTTACGCAATATTTCATGCAATGCTGTACAAGCATACCCCTACATTTTATTACCGTCCCCCTTCACCCCAAAACTAATTAAGGGAGGCTGACGTTTAGAATGACAAATGTACGTCACATCTGTCCACGTGTTTATGCGTCAGCTGAGCATGGCGTTTACCGCGATATGGTAAACTAAAGTCAGTGAGACGGATTAAATTAATTAAAAAGCCGCGCGCGCGAGAGATTATTTTCATCGCTTTGAAAATCTTAATGAACTTCACTCGTGGCCGTTCACCGTGATAAAAGCTGGAGGTTTCATATACTGGAAAATACCGTCAAAGTTGAATGTAAAGTAGCGTGCAATTAATCATGAAAACGCCAGATGTACCTTCCTAGAACTTAGAAGAAACGTGATTTGGATATCATTACTTAGTATTGCATTTAACTTGCGCATGTGTGCGTTCAGTAGTAAAGATTTATATATTCTATGTGTTGGTAATAACTATATATCTTTATGAATAATTAGCTTTTTAATAAAAATGTTTTATATTTACAGGAAAATGTAATTTATACAATCTCGATTCCTTCTTCCCATGTTATTTTATAATTATCTAATTTGTTACTGTGTATTTAGTAATGAATACCTATAGTTTCAATTAACAAAACATTTGACAGGTTCGCTGCTGGCACTGTTTACGCGTTTAAGTGGCGAGGAAAGCAATATTTCTCAATCATACGCAAATATTTTGTAAAAAAAGAGCAAATATCCTATTAACAAATAACACAGAAAGGGGAGGGTGGAAATTGTTCTATTAAGAAATTAGCATTAAATAGGATCTACCAACCATATTAAGTTTGCAAATGCTGCAGCGAATCAAAGTTGCTTCCATAATATTCAGTTTCTCATTTTCGTCAACGGGAGACTTCGTTCCAGGTACTGTTTCGCAGAAAGGATCACATATTTGCTGTCTGTCCATTTTCACTCATCCACCGTTTCTTTGTCTTTGAAATATCGTGGTATTTGAATGCAAAGATCCCCATTTCCATACAAGAAGATCGAACAAAGTTACATAAAATTAAAACGCGTTCGTCTGGTTTCAAGCTTTTTCTACGCCCCTCAAGCGGATCATTTTTGTCCATGGTTCTGCTGGCGACGGGGCGGACGAATCACAGCGGCGAAGGGAGGCCACCAGTCTTTTGTCATTTGTCACCAGTACTGTGGACTAGCTCGCGATGAACACGGGACGAATGATGGATGTGACACTGGCTCACAAAGTTTCATTCGCCATTTTTCTGCAACGCTTGGCACATCACCTCTATTCCTCATGGACTGTACGCTCATTATAATTGAATACGTAGTTCCAACTTCTAAGTGAAATTCAATTAACCGTTTCCGTTATTTTCAACAAAAATAAATGGACGTAATGGGTGGTCGCAGAGGAAACCATTGCAAATGGAACCCAAAAGCATCCCTATGTAGAACCTGCTATCAGGGCCGTTTTAAAACCTTTACAGGCCCTAATCACTTGTTAGATTTTGAGGCCCCCTTATACAGGATGATCATTTCAACGCAATAAACGATTTCTTAGGCATTTCCGTTAATTCGACTAAAAAGTGTTTGTAACAAAAGTCAGATTTTAAAATTCAGAAAATTTCTATGGTGCCCCCTTTCTCCTGATGTCCTAAGCACGTGCTTATTTTGCTTAGCGGTTAATCCAGCACTGCCGGCTATGAAAATCTGTGTGAATATTAAAATTAACCTAATTGTTTTAATAAATTCATATTTACAGAATTGCAAGCTGCTAATCTTATATTTTCGTATTTAACTTAGCTCTGTTTAGGATGAAAATTATATTTAAGAAAATTGTGTATTGTAACGCGAATGTAAGGTCAGAAATAAAAATCAACATTAGTATTCATTAGTGTGCCCAATAAGTTCGTGTTGTTTTTATTTCGTAATGAATTTGTTCCAAAAAAATTGTCTCTTTGGTGTGTTATACCTATAACATTCTACTGGCATTCTTTCCGTCTATCAGAATTGTTACAAAGTATTTCGTTTTGTGTTAATAATAATCGAGGTGTAGTCTAAAAATGATAAGTATCGAAAAATGATAAGTATTTTAACTCTGTTATGTATGTATAATTATTATTAAAAGAAATCGAAAGAAGTGAGCGTTGAAGAAAGAGCGAATGAAACGTATGCAACAGCCTGTCGATAACTGTCCAATATTCAAGCTGCAAATATAATATAGGTATGCCTTCACAATTATATGCATTTAAAGCAATTGCACAACTCGCGTCGTTTAAGGGGCGACGTGTTCTGAAAACTCGCAGAGACTTTATTTCTCGCATAACAAGATCTATAACTGTAAACTGCGATCAAAAGCGTAAAATCCACTTATAGAAGAAATTCTAAAAAAGTCGTTATCGGTTTTTCCTCCCAAGCCCGTCCCTATCAGTTTTACTCTTAGTTTCAACGTCGAGCGACAAATTGCATTTGATGGGTCGATCGAGTTCCAAAAATTGTATTTTCAGGCGGGAGGATGGCATGGAAAAGGATACGTTTGCAATCTCTTCATCACAAATTGAAAAATGTATTTTTGGCGCATAAGATCTGGTAATCTGACGAACGAAACTTAATTTCTTTCTCAGATATTCTAATGCACAGGAATAATATTCTTTTTGCATACATATTTTCTAATCTCTGGTATTTGAACATAAGGGGAACTTTTGTCGCGACAGAAAACTATATAGAAGGATTCTGTTTTGTCTATTTCTCTTGAAAGTGTCACGAGAATAAAGTATTCTACTTGCACCTTTGCATAATTCAAATTTTACGAATTAGGAATGCCACAATATCATTATTTAATCAATAATTAATCAGTGCGTTTTGTTTTAAAGGAAAAAGTATAAATTAAGAAAACAGAAACGTACCTACTATTTCTGATATTTTAAGTAAAAATGCAGTTATACTAAAATTTACCAAACATAAATAGATTTTGTTTATTAATTATTGGTGTAAGTTAAGTAAAATATGCTTATTACATCTTTATAAGTGTTAGGTGGGTGCAAAAGTTCGTTCGTTCACTAGTTACACCTACATATCTTTATCAGAAAAATTGCAAAAAGGTCATAGATAGCCAAGGTAAATACTTTCACCATTAATTATTATTAATTTATACATGAAGCTTCATCTTAATACATCGTGCGCTTATCTGAAAAAAATTTCAAAGAAAACACACTGTTCGATTGGAGATACGAGACCACCTTTTTCTTGATTCTTCAATTCTCCTCACCACTAACGCTCAAAAGTTTACGTGTAACTATTTTTTAACCTACAAGCTACAAGTGTGTTATAATTTATGATATGACACGGATAAGGGTACTCCCCTACCCCTGCTAAATTAACGTAAACTACCTAGCTATAATCTGTGCAGTTCCCTTTTGTTGTTAGTTGCAAATTGGTGAATTACAGATTCAAGCCTGGAAATGCCTGCCTATAGAATCTCTTTTTATTGACAACTGTTTGATCGCGAGGTATGCACTCGTTAAAATGGTATCTGACGGAAGATATTGAACATTTCGTTTCATTTATGATCTCCTTCAAAACGAGCATCAATACAAACCGTTCTCAGGGCGTAAGCTCCATTTGATTGAATGGCTGTGTCGGAAACACGCCCCCGTTAGGGAAGACCGGGGCTAGTTGATACGTTATTATGTTTTCAATTTCTATCATTTTTATTTGATTTAATTACTTAATACCAAATATGCGAAAATATACTTTGGTCCTTCCTCTTTAATATATAGTAAGCGAAAACTTGAGAAAATACATATAAAATAAAATGAATGAAAAATGTTATTTGGACGATCAACTTGGATGTATCAAAACTATTTACTTTCTCTCTATATAAACGAAAACAGATAAAAAACGATTGTTAACAGTGGCGCACTCAGAATTTTATTTTGGGAGGGCGGGGCGTGTCAAACGACACGCGACTCGTTCATGGTTTCATACTTTGTCTCGCTCCGTTTTTCAGGCTCTTGATACAACTCCGTTCCTCTTCCCTTGTTTCTCCTTTTGTTTGCCGTGACCATATCTGCCCTGCCCCCCCCTGCGTGCGCCAGTGATTGTTAACGTCAAGGTACACAGACGTACGCTGGATCATAGAAAAGAATTGAACAACAAACTTCACATATCTCTCTCTAATGGAACTACATATATACGGTGTCGAGATAATTGGTCTGTATCAACCTGCCCCCAGTATATTTGGAGGAACGAATATTAGTAACAGTGCAAATGCAAACGAATTTAATGATGTCTCCATTCTAAACTTTAATGCTTTCTTATCAGACGATATTTTTATCTAATCAATATCATCCTCAAAATTTGAATCACCATCTTGTGTTGCAATGGGGCAGAAATATGTATATACGTATATATGTACGTACCTATCTTCATTAGAATATACGTACCAAAGGCAGAGAGGGGCAAAATTTGTATTTATCTTTTATTTTTAAAATTTTCATTCGCCGAATAAAAAATTAACTTCATTCGTTAAATAATCTAAAGGTAAAGTAATTTTTATTTGATGCCTTATTTAAATAATTTTTCAATTTAGTAATTTAGTTAATGCCCAACTCTGACCAAAAGTATGTCTGCTCGTATATGTTAAACGCAGAAAACTATGTTGCACATTACATACTGGGCGTCTGGCGACCTTGTAAAACTAAGCGCACCCTGTGGTGAGTTTAAATTACGCTGCGATAATAAGTTGTCACCTTTATCGCAGTAAGCAACTCCGCAACTTGCTGCTTACGTATGATGAACAGGACGTGCATCGTCGCACGAAGAGGAAGTAACCTGCCGGAAATAGCGCTGGCAGAACCTGCAGATCGAGATAAATCGAGCTAATGAATTCCACGTTGAAATAGCATCGTCCGATCAGGGAGAATTATCGAGCGACCTACTAACTTTTGCTCTTGCTATGTAAGATTCACAGATGTAAAATGATCACGGCTTGATTTTTGCAAGCACTGATTCTGCACATTGCGTGCTAACTGTGGAATGCAGTTAACAGAAGTGAATATACACAGGGTATCGGCCAGCTGGTAGTACGACCGCAGAGGCTATGATTTTACATGAAAATATAAGTCGAAATTAGAGGAAACAATTTTTTGATTTGGAACTTCGTTTGCAGCAAAAGTGACTAGATATTTGTTAAGTATGCACACCTCCAACTAAAAATTATTAGAATGAAAAAATAAATCCGAAGAAGAATCGAGTAACTTCTCACACTTGGTGTAACTTTGATTCTTGACACCCTCGTTCCCCATTAAACCTGGATGGGGCTGTCGCGATCGCGGAACATAAGTACTCTGTCAAAGCCTTTGCACGGTTTCAGTACAAGTTCGCCAAGATCGCTAATTCCTATCCTGAAGAGATGTTTCCAGGGAATAATCACTCAGGACACAAGGCCCAAGCTTTGGAAGTGTAACTACACTTACAGTTATGGTGGCCTCCATATGGTTCCATCCATAAATTATCCTGTCTTTAATTAGGTTCGTGTTTATGAAATTACCGATCGTGGGGAGCATAAAAGTTCCTCTGTTTATGGTGAAGATACAATAACAATTGCTAACGCTGGCTTACATCTCGACAAATGTTACAGGGATTAAAAAAAAATAAAATAAATGAAATAGTTAAAAAGCAAAAAATATTCTTCCCTACGCGAGATGGCAATTTGCACCGACCTAATTATTCTTCCTTATTTCTTGCACGAATTGTGTTTTTATTATACTTTTCATGATACTTTGTGCACGATTCTTATTAAGGGGTAACACCACTCTAGAGGCAGAAAAAGAGACCCAAATTTGACAATTTATTTTGGGAGTATGCCAAACGGAATAGAATTTCTTTTCAGACGGTTTATTTAACACATATTGAAGTACGAGAAACAATTTTTTTTTTATTGTCATTTTCATACAAAATGGCGGCGACAGAGCCCGTCGTCGAAAACAGCTTTTTTGAAAACACCGCCACGGGAGGACGGATTTCTCGGCATGTTTTAGTCCTGGACCAAAAACTAAAAAAAAATTATAATCTATATACAATTGGCTTTGGAAGTACGTAGGGGTTTTGTTTTTAATACGTTTTTGTGGAAGTGGTGCACTTTTTAAGGAATGAATCGATTTTTTGCCCTAAAAATGAGCATTAAACTGTTTATAAAAAAAAAGTTTACATTCAATCAAAAAACGGCTAAGTTCTTCCAAAGAGAATATTGTTGTGAAGCTACTGTAAAAATTTCAAATCGATCCATGCAATAGTCTCCGAGAAATCCATCCTCCCAGTTTGAAAAAACTGGTTCCGAGAAAAACGCGTTTAAAGTTTTATGAACACTCAGCGCGCGCTCTGAGGCGCTGCGGCAAGATCGCTAATTGAACCTTTTAATATTTGTTTTCCATTATAAATTAAATATCGTTTAAGCAAAAAAAAGAAAATATCGATTTTTTGAAAATCCTAGAGTAGTGTTACCCCTTAAATATCCTGTGAACACTATCTTCGAGTGAGATTTATTTAAATTCGTATTTCTGTAAGGAGACAATGTGTCGGAGGTTCTTAGTGTGTACCGCGCGTTTGAAGGCATAATGGTAAGTTATACTAATGCCAAGAAGTTCGATGTACGTCTGAGCGTATTGCAGCTGAAGCAAGGTGTCTGGATGCAGAACGTTTTTCCAATAGAAGCCTGCCAAGTAAGAAAATATATCAGGGATAAACGCCTATGAGGTACTTGCTCTCCTCGAAAACGTGTTTCGAACACTGGCAGTGACAAGATATTTATAGTTATACCGAGTAACAGTGAGACAGCGAGGTTTGTAGGCGATATTAAGAGAAGAAGACGAGAAACAGAGGAGTCTTTGCTTGCCAAGAATTCAATAGTAAAGCAACGATACTACATCGTCTGCCAAACCTTAAATTCACCCATGGCCAAAGGGACTCGTCGCTATCTTCCCAGAATTAACGCTGTGGAATGGTAGAGGCCTCTCACTTCCCACTTCTCAATTCCTTGTTTGCGCACGCGCATTGAAGAGCTCACTATTGCTTGCTATATCTACACACCGTGTTTTTCAAGGTGGAAACTTTCAGCACCTCTTGCCTTGGAGCATATACACCCGGAGGAAGCATGCAATGGGCGAAAATGTAGACGGCGGTGGAAAGAGAAAGATATAGTTCGGGTACTCTCTTTCTCTTTCTCGCAGGCAAGGGATTGGTTGATGGAATGCGCATGTAGTAGCGTATCATTGTAATAACTCGGGCGGTAAGTACCTTAGAGCATGCTCTAAGGGCGCTCATCACTGTAAGTAATACGCCAAAAAATGCCAAAAATTTGTTGCATAGCGAATTGCAGAGTGCGAAACGACGATTTAAGAGGCCTAAACCTAACTTTTCATACGTAAGCAAAAAAATGTTGAAATGCTCAAAGGCCAACTTTTGTACTGTAGTGTACTGTAGGGCTGCAAGTCTGCTGAGACAGTGAACTGAATTACATAAACTCGAATATCGTCGAGACAATTAGTTTACCGACTCACGTTCATTAAAACTTTTTTATTTTATTTCTTTCAGCGAACCCTATTAACCGGTCACGTTTCTGCCCACAGTTCAGAAGCACCTTGTATGCACGGATCTGCATACCGAGGTCTGCGTCTACAGATACATTGCCAAAGTGTCAGCGTGACTATAGTTCTCCTAATTGTGCCGGCAGGTCGGCGACCTGGTGTACAAGTCCGCGTGCACGAATCAGATTAGATCGTAAGCACCTGCTGGGATGGTGCCGTGCCCCGAGATTGTAGGGAATTCAGGTAGAAAAGGCGGGCGAGCGAGCTCGCAGACCGTGAGCTTCGAAGCCTTAGCCTCGTTATGTATGTATGTGTAATCGGTGTTACGCTATTTGCCTTGGTAATTCTGCCGGTCGATATTCACCATTTTTCTTTCGTCTGAATGAATAAACTCGCATTATTCCTCTGAGCTCTGCCATTCACGGTTGTATACATAATCGGGACCCCCCTCCCCAACCCCTCCCGAAGAAGAATACCTTTGACGGAAGACAAGTGGTTTCCGTTTGACTTGGATTAATGGTTCTTTATGGTGACGGGGTTAGGCGACTCAACGGCGGTTCGATGCACGAATTAATTGCTCGACAGTGGGCATTATTGTTTATATTCTACACTTTAGGTATATATGGTGGTATTGGGTTTTTTTTTTGGATGAAGCGAAGTACCTATGTAGGTGCATACAGTAGGAGGGAGTGGAAAGAGATGGAGGGTGTATAATAATATGTATGGTTGCTTTGAATGTCGAGTGTCAGACATCAATGGACATTGAGAGGACTTAACAAGGGATGATCCCGAAAGCGAAATATAAAAAAATTCTGCAACTTTGTGAATTATGTGGGAGATTTTCTCCTGACTAAATCACAATTTTTGTTTGCTCCCAAATTCATTGGAAGGGGGGTGAAATTAACCCTTGAAAATTAGGCTATTTTCCGATTTTGTGTTATAACTCGTGAACTGTAACAGATAGAAGAAAAAAGTTTTGAGAAAAAAGCTACTTCTTTTAATTAGTTCTATCATTTGGTAAACAAATTATTTTACAGTTCACGAGTATAGCCCAAGCATAGTCGCTAAAAGAAATATAGTGAAGTCTTAAAATCATCCAGAGGTTAAAATAAACAGGTTTCGAGTATGTATCAAGATAAGAGGCTGGAAAAGAAGTCTAGGGAGATAAGGGCAAAATCTTCGTGAATGTCCCTTGAAGTATCTCTACTGCTGTATCTTTACTGCTCAGAAATAGTATTAAAAATCGCAGAAAAATCGATATCTGGTTGCGCTTTAACCATTGATAATGACGGTATTAAACATTTCATTGAGAGAGTTCCAGGTTTGAAGATGATGTTCATGTCGAAGCAGTTATGGAGCTCAACAGCAATATGTTGCAATTCAACTGTACCCGTTAAAAACTGGCTGCAAATTAATCTCGTTCCACGATCCAGCGTCACTTGAAAACTATTGAAAAGACTCGCAAATGTGAACAATGGATACTGCACAAATTGCTGGCAATCAATCGTCGACAAAGGGTGAGTATGTTCTCGTTTCTTCTGTTTCGCTTGAAAAATGAATCCTTTTTATGCCAGATTGTTACAAGGAATGAAAAATGGATGCCATATAGCGACGCGAAACATTTTTGCAATGGCGGAACGTCAATGTCACAAACGGAACCAGGATTATAACCGCAGGGAGCTTTATTCCTTGTTTGGTGGGTAAGGGAAAGGAGTTACCAATTTTGAGTTGTTGCCTGGTAATTAAACAACAAGTAAAAATAAGTCTGAATAAGTCAGGAATTAATGAAGAACAAGTGCTAGTAAACAAGCGAGGAACAGAGGAGATGTACGTACAAGACGTTACAGAAATTGCAAGGGTTTGATAGGAAAATTATAAATCATACACTGTGGGTTTTCTGAAGCTTTTAAAATTGCTTGAATGAAAGAGAAACGGGGGCAACATACAATCTTATACGTGCAATTACAGAATTTTTGTAGTATAAATAAGAACTGGCTTGTAGATGTGAAATAGAAAGGTGAACAGAAAGCTGAAAACACATTTTAAAGAGATGAAGAAAATTATGCTTTAAGGGGCTGTTTCGGTCTAGAGCCCATAAAAATAGATGATCTTTAGGAATTAATTAAAGAAAAACTATTACATATAATTTAATGGAACTTTGTGCATTGTATTAAGGATGTTTTAAACTATAGAGATATATTTTTTGTTTTATAATTAATCATTGCAGACCGCACTGGGGAGTTATTAAAGTCGAGGCGTAAAAAAATTCATTCAAATCAGTGGAACCTGTGGCACCTAAACCATTGGTCTGATATAAAAAACGATGCTAGCAAATGCCTATAACTTCAGGAATTTTACAAATTTCAACAAATCCTTTTAAACACGTATGTATTCCTAAAAGATTGAACATTCGAAAAATGAAATAAAAAAAATCGATTTTTAGACCGGAACCTCCCCTTAAATAACAAATTTCAATTAAGTAGGTACTCGTAAATTTTACATTACTCGTGGTACGACCTATTTAGTAATTTCACTATGCGCCGTCCTACGTTATTTTAGTAAATCCCAGTTGATTAATTATTAAAAAGAAAGTTGAATATCTGATGCTTTATTCAATACAATCCCCTTGACAAAACTTCAAACATACTGAATTATATATGATCCCTGTATGACAGCATTAAAATGCACAGATGTATCATTGCGTCCTTTGACCCCTGATGAAAGTGCCCACAATGTTGGCGAAATTATGGGATATTTTTCCAAAAAGATATGGCTTACACCCAGAAATCTCAAATCTTCTATGCACATAAGTTTATCAAGTAGCTGTGCACCTATTTCCAAACAATGTAACCCTCTTCATTCGTGGAATGACCACTTTTAGTATTGAGAGACTGTTTCACCCCTAAAAATTAGGGTTAAATACTTTGTAATTAAATTGTCAGGCGTGTAATTGTTTTGCGGAGGTGGATGATCGCTAATGACTCCAGTGTTCATACGACCACCTTGAAATAAACTCATTTAAAAAGGCAAAAAAAGAGAGTTAATAAAAAATAAGAAAAATACATAATCTCTTCCATTCCAATACTTAAAAACGTATTCCAGAAACAACAAATTTAAATCGAAATGTACATTATGTTCTCTACGAAACTATATCCCTATTTTTCAAAACCTATTCACATTTTTTACTTTGACCTATCTTGCACTCACAAAAAACCTGCTCCCCGCGGCTCGCGTCTTCGCTAACTTTTTTTCGTCGGGCATACAACTGCGTTTGCTTTTTCTGCGTACGAACGTACAGATGCATTCGCTCGCCCTTACACTGGTCTGTTATCTTATTTATCCTTATTGCGCAGGTCTAAGAAATCGATCTCCTTTCTTTTAGTTGTTCACACATTTTTGCTCTCGGCCACTGGTCACCGATGAAAACAGATCTGCATCGGCTCCCCTTGCTTTCTTTTCCGCATGACTGTGTCCGCTTTCTCCACAAGGACAAACGACTCCCTTCGTCCTTTTTGCACTCAGCTATGCCTCCGTGCGTTTTTCTTGCACTCGTCTATGCCTCCGTAGGGACCGATTCGTAGTCAACTTTGATTTCACTGTAATGGTTTGGATTTGAATATTAACAATCAGTTGCTCCCAAAATCTAATTTGTTAACATAATTAGACAAAGTAGAATGGAAGAGAGTGAAAATGAATCAACTAGTAAATATTAGTGAGTAACGAATCTTGATAAAATTCAAGTTATATAATAGTAAAGGGAATAAGAAGGTATTACATGGTCTTGATAATTCTCAATTGAATATTCAATAGACAAATTTATTGCAGATATATCTAATAGATATCTACGTATTAAAGAATCAAAGAATTTTTTCTTTTTAGTTTAGATTTATCTTCCTATTAACAGTAATGAAATAAGAATTTTTAGTTCTCCCGCGTTCAAAACATGGGAGTTATTTTCACCGAGGAAATTCCACGATACTAAAACAGTCAGAAACATACGTGTAATGGAAGAATAATAAAACCTCGACGGCATATACAGTTAACTAAGTTTCAGGCCAAACTGGGCGAAGATCCGGTTTAAACCGTGGAAGAAAAATCATAAGACTGATTCAGAGAGAACGGAACTGGAGAGCCAAGTTGAGATGCGAATTTAGTAGAAAAAAACTTGGAGGATTTACGCCTTTTTCACGCTTTTCAGCACTTGGCAATCGTTATACCAGCGTTTTAACACGAAAAATATGAGATGTTAATACTTGGAGGTGGTGCGTGATAAATTTTTTATGTACGAGGAAATTCGTGCATATAATTAGTGTATAATTAGTGCAATATATTTATAGAGAGTGTTATAAAGAACTTTGTCTCAGTCTGCGGTTTAAACAAACATAAGAGCAATGCCAAGAAGCAAATTAATGTTAATACTCTTTATTTCATATGGCCCAAGTTATATTATTTCAAATAGAGATACAGTGTTATGCGGCTAAAATCGTTTTAATGTGAGTTCTGATATGTAAAAGAGAGAAGAATATAGTTTTATAAGAAGAAAGATTAACCCTTCGTGGTCACACAGAGTGTATTTCACTACAAGAGAAATTTTCGAGTTCAAATGTCGCGCATTTACGACTTCCAAAGGGGATTTCTGGCGAAAAAAATAAAAATAAGAAATATCGCTTTTCCTCACAACCGTGGAAAATCGTTCTTCTTGAATTACATATAAAAAATGCTATTAGAGCATGATTGTGTGAGAATTACGAATTTACAATTATCATTCAAAAGTAAAAAGTTTCAAAAATACGAAAAGGGGAAAAATTATTGTTCAAACGCTAAAAAAGATTGGAAAATTAAATTTTGTTAAACTGAATTTTAAACAATATAGTGTTGTAAAGCTCCTCACAAATTTCATCGTCCAAAGTCAATATTTTTTTAATCATATATTGCGATAACTTGAGTAAATATTAACGGATCGTTATGTAACTTAAAACATAACTTCAGAAAACTAGCGAAGCCGTAAATTGTATGCACGAAACCCTTATTTTAAAAAATGAAATAATATTTAAATAAAAAGTAATACTGGACATAACCCATGTTTTTCTACGTTCGTCGTTAAAAAGTATCGAGGCAATTTTGAGGTACATATAACTTGCAGCGACAATGTTTTTCCTTAATATACAAGCAAGATTCTCACACTTTATTAATAAATAATTGTAGAAGATATAGCGATATATATAAATCCCGCGCGGCACCAACTAAATAGAAAAAGAAAACGTGTGTTGTGATGAGCTTTATAACACTATATTTTTTAAAACACAGTTTTACAATATATAATTTCCCAATCTTTTTTAACGTTGGACAATAATTTTTCCCATTTTCGAGCGCTAGTCCCCTTATTGCATCCGACCCATGATTATAAGAAGGTGTGACCACGGTGGGGTAATGGCCACGTTTATTTCAAAGAAAAATAATGTTGTGAGCAAAAAGTAAAAAGACCGTGATATGTTCATTATGCTCATCTTTTGTCAATATTTAACTGGTGTCCTCTATATTGCTTCCCATCTCCAATTCAAGTAAAATCAACACTCCATCCTTCAAAAATAATATTTTAATAATTTCGAGGAAAATAGGGGAATTTCACGCAAGCACGAAATACCTACATTATTATATCGTGGACAAATCACACTTAATTTCATTAAATCTTAATTCAACAGTGTGCCCTGACAAAAAAATGTTTTGATTCCAGCAACCACGATATGATAATAAACAATTCATTAATATAATGAGCGATACAGATCATTAACATTACCATAACATTATAACACCATCATTTTTACATTTAAAATTATTCTTTGCTGGTTATTCTGTAAATTATTGTAAGAAATCATTTTTATATTATTTATTTTTAAAATGTCGAAGATAATGATTTCTACACCATTGTTTGCATTGTTCATATTCTATTTGATGCGAAGCATTCAATTACCTACTGAACAGTAAATGCATTTACTCATAATTTAGTTCCGGAACTATGCGCGGTAATAAGAATGAGCGGTCGAGGCGTATTATTAAAATGCCGAGACGACAGTTTGTCGCGTGACAGTGGGCTATTATATTATATTCTTCGATAACGAGCTACAGGTTGCTTTTCTACCCGGAAGAATCTCGCGCTGAATCGTCTGCGAGTGAATATCGCTTCGCAAGCTGACATAGAGACGTGCAATTGCAAAATAACGATCACACGGGTGCAAACCACACGCAGTGAATGATATAACCATCGATGTATGTGTTCGTGCCGTGCGTGGAGCAGATGTTCGGCACGTTACCGCCAAAAAGTATAAGTAAATCTGTTTTTTCAGTTCTGTTGGGGTTGTAAACCCCAACTAACCATCGCGAAGCGCATATAATAGTGATTTGTCGTTCGATAAACTAATTTTGAGTGACCGTTTTAAACGACAGAGCTGGTGGTGAATTTGGATGTAAAAGATTCCCTGGAAATAATGACTGTGGTACAAATGTTAACAAGAAAAGACTGCATAATGCAGTCCGAATGCTGGCCGAGAATGTCTGGTCCGAATCGTTCGCTGTTCATAATGAGAGAGGGTACAACTTTCCCGACGTTTGGAAAGTGGTCGTGCCTTTTGCTTTTGGGAGGTGACAGAAAAACCTACTGGTTGCATATTCCCAGGAAAGGCTATGACTGTATTGTCCATCGAGTCGTTGGTGGACCACGGTCCGTTTTTAATTTAATAAATTATAAAGTTCTGTAAATTACAGTATCTAAGTAGATCACGTACGACAAGAAATTTTCTGAACTCGTTTCATTAATAATAATAATAATAAGTCTTTATTACGTTCCCAGAAACATATTGAGAAGTAATGGGCGAAACTCAGCAATTTGCTGCTTTTAAGCCTAACCTGAACACTGATGACAAAGTACAATAATAATTAAAAGAGAACATAAATGCAGTAAGTTATAAAATAAAATAAAATACAAAAAATAGAAAATGCAGAATACAAAAACAAACGCATTATGGTAGACACGTTCAACTTTACCCTAAGTTAATAGCACTAATCAATATAATTATACGACATACTTTAGAGACTTAATAATAGAAATAACAGAGAATCAAAAATTGCCATGAATATAATTCGAAGCATGTTTCTTAAACACTGCGTAAAATTCAGCATCTCCAATACTCTTTGGGATTGGCAATAATCTTTCAATATTCTTAAATGAACATGTTCGTGACATTTGCTACAATCTTATCAACCTTATTCACTCTTTGAAATGATAAAGTTCACCTTCGTGAAGCTAAATCCAGTATCATTCAAAGTAACCACTCTACTATCCCTTCAACAAGGAAGTTTTTGCCCCCAAATAAATGAATCCAGTGCACAACATGTTTCCCAAGTTTGAACATTTCTAGGATCTAAGAATAAGATCTTTGCAGGAGTTAAGCTGGATCGGTCGGACGGTGAATGGAAGTACTATAATCGAAAAACGATAAGAGTAGCCTATTCCGTTTCGAAGAACCATGGCTGGGGAGCAACTTTCCTGCCGCACGACGCGAAGATCCCCTTTAAGAAGCCCTTAGGGGAAAGTATAGCGCAGTTGCGGCTTTAACTTGGCAGCAGCAAGTCTCTGACTTGTTGAGTGGCTCGTGTCAACGTGACCAGGTCACAAAACGGGCCGATATTTGCGATACCAACACGCGACTGCGATGACAGCCCACGCAATAATAAGATGTATTGTTGGTTAAACAGATATATCGACGCATCTGCTCGTGACACCCTCAAGTGGCATGTAAAGTGATACCCTCGGGGATACAAGATGGAAGGTGGGTTTTTCATCACTCACTACGGGCACCTATAGACTCAAAATGCTTATCCGCCACGATGTGTCCAAGAAGCTTATGGTGATATATAGGACGAGGTTAAATTTGGGGTGCAAAAGAGAAAGGGGCGATTTCTTCTGTGAAAATAAGTTGAAAACATAGGATTGATTTCGTTTCTCTATAAGCAAATTGGTACGGTGTGCTAATAGAAAGGCAAGAAAAGTATTTCGCGCTTTTGACTTTTGACTTTTGCAGAACAAACCATCCCTCTTTTATTTTATCATGAATTTGTCCTCGCCTTTTATAATATTACACTTTAAGCTACGCGAGCGGAGCTGACCAATGTGCTTATAGAGAGGGAATGTTGTATAAAGACTAAAGCTGGGGAATTTTTAATGACAAAATTACAAATGGTTGCCATGTTTTCGTATCGCATATCTCATGTCTATCTTGTATGTATTAAATATTACTTATCTCAACGTAACAGTCAATAAAGTAACAGCTTCGGGGTTCGAAAGCTATTTATAATGCCGTTGCCTCTCGTTGGAATTCGTCTCGCTGTGCTATCGCGATCCTATCGAATCGTGCCTTCGACTATTGACCTTACCATAATAGGATCATCATGACGCGCCGTCGGTCATGGACTTTGCGCTAAATCCTGTAAGCGTGTTACAATGTTTAGAGGGTAAAGCAAATGTTGCTGCACCGAACGGTCTTTGGCTGCTCGCTTGCTTCCACGCTACCTTGTTCACTTTGCACTCGATTCTCCTAGTTGCACGTATCCTCACGTATACGTTGACACGGATGATCAGTCGTGGAGATTCAAACGAGTGTACATTAGCCCCTGGCTGAGCAAAGTTGCCAGTTTAGCGAGCGATAAATTTGAAGGGGGCAGCTTTTGGAAGCACTATAGGTGCGATTAATTCATAAAGGATAAAGTACAATATATCTACGTATAAAACTAGTAATGATTTAGTTAATCCAGCTCAGAAATACTAAGGTTTCTAATTATTCGTTTAAATGCCAGCAACTTTCCCTGATAAGAAAGTGCGTGGAGAAAATAATCGAATACGTGATTCAGATTTAAAATCTGGGACGAGTGCAATGTTTGCACAAAAGTTATACGATTTATGTAGACAGGAAATTGCTTTTTTACTTTCAGTCATATTACTCCGGTGTCCCAATCGGATTTTCGCGGGATGACGATAATGAGATTGCACAGTGGCACTGCTTCATGTTTTGACGCTGATTCGTACCGGTATGGTGATAATTAGGAAAGATGATTGTAGCGTCGATGGAACACAAATAGATAATATGTATATCATCCGCAACGTGTCCAGATATCTACCCAAGTAGAAATACTGGGTAATGGTCAGACAGATTAGTCAAGTGGTAGAATGTACACATGTACTCGTACTCGAGAAATAAAGCCTCGTATGAAAACATTTTATTTCATATATTCGATGTATTCTGCATGGAGAATCTTCCACCCTGCTTTTGTTTTAAGTACATAGTTGTACGAATTGTATACCATTTGGTATAATTGTAAACATAGTCCTGCGACATACCTATTAGAAAGAAGTACTAAGAATAAATGACATATGGATTAAAAATTGTTCGAAAACAAAGTAATTTATGATAATTGATACGAAGTCTTCTATACAGCAAAATTGGAGTAATTACAGATTAGGCAAATGTCTAAAAGTTTTACAAAATAGCAGCAATATAAAGTCAGAATTCAATCTTGAGTCAAGTATACAGATTTATTAAGTTTTTTGAAGTTACTTCAATATCTTCCTAATTTGATTAATATATATTTGCACGAAAGTTATCAAGGAATGTTTTTAAAAATTTTGAAGAAACGAAACTGTGTGACATAAGCCCCGCATTAATAATAATAATATTCACTATTTCGATTTAATTTTACGAACAACAGTAACTTATATTTATTATTTGTAGATATTTACTAACATTCGTTAGTATTTTTCTACACCGCGGTGTTTAAGAAACTACAAATATTTTTCTTCTGTACTATACATGTATATTAATTTTTTTATATACCCAAGTAGCACAGCACCAAACACAATTATGATATAAATAAGTTATAACTCGTAACTTCTCAAATTTTCAATACTGTCGATTTGTATTCAACATTTTACCACTAAACATGACTTTAATCGACGAAATTGAGTGCTCTATATTTCAGTTATAAGGGAGGTCAACTCCTAATGGGATGCTCCTTAATGCGACTGTGTAATGCTGCGTACAGGACAACAACGCATACATGTATGTATGATTGTGGAAGTGAGTGCGCCATTACAGTAATGTTTCTAGCCGTTTCCCTAGTTAAACATAACAAGAGGGATCTGTGGTGGCAGTCTGATAGTTGTCTCAGTTTCTGGGCACATATTACAAGGGTGTACAGAGTATGCCCGATTAATGTGCGCACGCTCAATTATTTCGCAAGTTGCTCAAGACACGTACACTTGATTATTTAAAGTGATATTTGTATCAGGAAAATTTGCCAGCTGGTAAATGTTCATCCGATATTGTCATTATTCTTATAACCCTTTCTATTTAGTGGCTGTTACAGTTCCCAGAATTTTTCTTACTAGCCTGACTGATTATGGGATAGAATGTTCATATCTTAACTCGTGCAACATCTACATAGATATCCACAAATATAGATTTTGTAAACTTTAGAAGTACCTATCATAGATCTATTTTATTTTCTTGTTACCTGAATCCAGAATCAGAAATTCGTTTACAAATTGAGAAATTTATCACTTGAACTGGAAAGGGCTAAACAAAATCGTATGTGTTTATTGGTGTTAGTTTATTACTGTGTATGTATCTAGTTCGAAAAATACAAGTTATAAGGTTTACAACATCGACGTTGAAGTTATTTCCACTTCGAACAGCATTTAACTTTTATCATTACAGTATTCAAGTGACAAGGGAATTTGAATAATCATATTCATGCGACAGCATGGCAATTTAACTTCGTAATTAATAGTTAATCGTATTTCTGCGAGATTTTAGTAATTTTATTTCCTCTTTAAAGCAGACTCCTTATTTTCAATTTTACCCTAATACCCGTTCATTTTCTGGCGCTTAAAATTCAATTTCGAAATTCTGTATTCCTTCAACTTTCATAGATAGTCCGTGCATATATTTGGTTGGCAAGTTTATTATACAGAGTTTTGGAAACACGGGGAGCAAAATAAGTTTTTTTTTTTCATTTACGAAACATGTGGAATATGAATTTCAAATTGCGTTGCAAATGTACAAGGGGTACATAGAATATTTCAATATTAAATTATAGGTAATATTAGAAATTTATAATTTTGAAACTGTATTGCTTCCTTCTGGAAACAGTAATTTAAATATTCCAGTCGATTTCTCATTATTTTCCTACTATGACTTCAATTCTGAGTACCAGCGAATAGACTACAAATATAGATAGTTAAACAAAAATGATGCTATTTAAGAAAAATTTTACCTAACCGATAATGAAGTTGACCAAGTGATGTTCCGCTTTGGAGACGAAAAAAATTTAAAGGAACAAAAATTTCATATCTCGCGTATGTTTATATATATGAATTACTATCTACGTTAAGTTTCCACCCTGTATACTACAGTTAAAAATATTCTAACATCTCTAATTGCAATTCAAAATTTCATTATGCGATTTTTTCAAAACCTCCACCAAAATTTCTTCTCTAAGGCGAAAGATGCTTTTCGACGCAAGAAGAAGATAAAACGCGTACGGTTACGTACCTACAAATCGATTTCTTTCTTTACGAATGGAAACAGAATTATTGCACAATCGAAATACACTGCGAAGCGGGTGTCGAAATTATTCATTGGTAACCCATGGGAGCTTTTGTCAAGGGATTACACCGTTCCGTGAAATTTAATAGAAAACTTTCGATGCGAAAGCCGAATTCGAGTGTCCTCCCACGCGTGGACGAAACTTTCAAGCCTTGGCGGCTGGCAGCCTGGTCAGAAGAGATACGCTCTGGTACAAGTGTATAGGATTTCCTCGTGTAGGTGAACCAGAATATCGATCTTCTCTTTATTGCGCCAGCAAAGAAGAATCGCGAAAAATCGCACCTAACCGTGAGGGGAAAAGCTTTTCACAGAGCCGAGCACGGTCGGGAATAACGAGTGAAACTTGGAGATTCATTCGTAACTAACGAATAAATATTTATTAGAAACAACCTTCGTTAGCCACGAATAGGCTTTTATTTCCGTTTGTTTCAGAATTTAATTCCGACGATACTTAGGTTCCATTTATGTCCTTTGAATGTTTCCCATTGGACACTGTTTGTCTACATTTTTCACGCATTGTGCCTAATGCATAATTATTGCACTTGATCAAATTTGTAAATACCCATTCTTATAAATAAATTTGGCCATTAATTGGCCTTTGAGTGGATGTAACCTTAAAAATTAATAAAACGAAAGTTTTGATTGATAATTTCATTGATTGGAAAGATTTTACTGTTGTGTCTAATTTTTGTTTGAGAAATGGTAAGTGCTTTACACATTAACACACTATTTAATCTAATATTAATAAAGATTTTTTATATGGAAAGTATAGTGACAGTACTTTGTTGGGTATCACTAATTGTAAGATTTACGGTTTATTACTCGCGGTTCATAAGCACGTGTTTCTCTATCGCGTTCGAGCGGCAACTACATAGAAGCTATATCAAAAACAGAAGCAGGGGAGAGCCACACCACGGGTGTCCCTATCGCGATTGTAATCCACGGATAAAAGAGAAAAACTCATCTTTTCCTAAAAAAAAAAAAACAGAAGGGACCACCACTTTTTATAAAAACCTAATATTTTAAGCAAATTAAATTAAGCAACCAATTTTCAACAATATGATATTCTTTTGACACATAGGCCAATCGAACATAATTACCCCTGTCGTTACGGCGTATATATCCACGAAAGTGCTGTTTCTTAATTTTATTTTTAACTACTGGAGATGCTGAATAAAGTCGACGCTAGGATCAGCTGCTCGTTCTGTGACGCCGTACTATAGTCGGCGCTCGTAGCGGAAGGGTTAAAGAAATAATTATGTTTCCAAGATTACTTTTCCACAGTGTAGTAATAATTTTATATTTTAAGATAGTAATTCGGAAAATAAGAATTGTTCACAGAGCTTATAGAACACATAAATTGTATTCTTTTGTAATATGCAATTTCAAGTTGATCGTGAGAAGCACTCCTCTGTCAATGAACCTGAATTTTTAGAGCTCTATGTTATATATGAATTAACGTTCAATATATTTCCGCCTACTGCTAAAGAAAATCAACGACGATGCTTAATGGCGGAGTAGCTGTGTCACGGATACCTGAATATTACGTTTGTGCTATTGCTGCAGCAGTGGAGCTCATTAAACCAGGAATTTTTGATCAAACGAGATGCATGACCGGGCACGCGTCTGCACCGAACTACGACTGGAGCGTGAATGGCATGTGACTGTACCGTGACTAGAGTGTGAACGGAGTGTGAGAACAGGAAATGGAAAAATGGAAAAATGAGAAATGAATTTATTAGAATTGTATGCAAAGAACGAGTGAAGAGGAATATGCGTTCTGTGACTGGACGATGACTAGAACCTCCTCCACGCTTGGACACCAAAAACTGAACCACGAAGAGTTAATCAAGATATCAGGTGAATGCTTTACACGCAATTCCCGAGTCATTTATCTATTTTATTAAAGGAGGTGATTGCATTATTAATTTATTAGGCGACAAGGGAATAATAGTTGATTCATTTAATTACTATTGAATTAATATTTATTATACTATTGTTGATACTATTAAACAGTGTCAACATAATTAAATTATGATTGCCTATTCCCTAAGCACCGAAAATTGGTTTGCTGAAACATGGACGGGCAAGCGGTGTTTACCAATGTATAAGTATTTATAGTTGAAAGGAAGGTAGTTCAAATTTCATTAACCGCGCCATGAGAGCAATCTAATATTTTTCTTTTATCGTCAAAATGACTGGGTTTGATTTAATAAAATTATAAACATACTAATTTACTTATACCTTTAAAGATTTTCTCCATAGTATAACGTTATATTTGTAATTGAAATAGTTTATGAAATAATTCAATACTATAACAATCCAGACACTATTTTCAAATACTAATGGTAGTATAAGGAAATGTATTATGTTCTCATAACTACTATATTATCACCTGCGAAACTATCGACCGCTCTACCTGAATCGCCCTGTACACATCTAACGAGGTCCACATGATTTAACGAACTAATCACGAAATTCATTTGAACGGCAGCACCTACTAACCAGAACCACAGGCCAGCAGCCAACGAAAATCCGTGAAATTTAATTCGACCTCTTCATCGTGTATTCGAATTTTAATTTCCCCGGCTCGCGTGTCGTTAACCCCGGGTCGCGTGACCGTTAGTGGTGGAAATCGACGGGGAAATTCTTTAACCGCGCCGCGTTTCATCGAACAATCGCTTTTGTTGGCACGGTTAATTGCATGTTCGCCGGACATTGGTCGACATGTACGTGGACGAATCAGGAAAACACTTACGTACAAATATAATCGAATTGTTCGACCGAATGGCACGTATTCAGGACTTTCGTAACCTCTGTCAGCACGATCGCGCAATTTATTATTAAAAAACTGTCTAGACGTGGTTGGTCATTCGGCGTACAGAACCATCCATGTCACTAGTCACTTGCAGTAGTTTAAATTGTTTAAATCGCGAACGGTGGCAACAATAAGATAATTTCATTTCAATGAATTATATCTTAATTCTTCACGTGACCACTTGCCACTAATAAAAGTTTGCTATTAAAAATGAAGGGAGACAAGAATTTAAATTCTGGCTATGGCTCTTTCTATAGCAGAATAGGGAGTGGCTTTTTGACCTCCTTTGGAACTTCGATTTCCTACGTAAATGTCTAGACGCCAATTTTTCACGTTACCGAGAAGCAGTAGTCGGATTTCACCGAGATTAAGGTTCAACGGCCAAAAAAGACCCAAAGGGCCAAAATCCAATAGTTACTGCTAAAAAATTCTGCAAAAAGGTTACCAACTTTGATAACAAGAAGCTGTGCTATAAAATCCTTTCAATACAGTTTTGATCGCATAATTTCCATCTCCAAACATATTTTTATGCAAATTTACCAAGCCGAAATCGGTAGACCACAATATATGCCTATTACTTTATCAATTTCTTCAGTAACGTTCAAGTTCACAGTTATAAATACTGGAAAATAATAATGTATTTATAACTAAGTACCTATTTATAGAGTACCTATATTAGTCAAAAAAAAACTAACAATATCGAACAATTAAGAATATTTATATGGAGACCAAAGTACACCCTCAATAATCTCCATACAAGATTTTCGGAAAACTTGCAATTGATTTCTCTGAGAAATAGAAAATTCTCGCAAACTTCTGCGTTACAAGATTCAAATATTACATCACATTTCTCTCCACATACATATCTCCCCATTATCTACAAGTCGCGGTTACATGCGATCTCCACTAATTTTACATATTTTCGCCGAACGTTCTACCAAGATTTTACGCATCATAAAAATTCCACGGACATTTATCCGGCCCCATGAATATTTAATGCCGAGTATTTGTGTTCCCGGCATTCTATTATCGAGCAGTGAACATGGAATTTCAACAAGCATTCCATAATCACAATCCAATAAATTTTCAGCCCATAGTCACGTGCAGGGTGGCGGGGGCTTGGGGGTAACGGTTGGTTACATTTTCCACGTAATGAATGGATCCACTATTCTTCCAAATGGCTGCAAACCGAATAGCTGACCACATTTCGCTGTCGAACGTTCCTTACGATTTTATCGGAGGAATCGGTTCACGCGCGCCCTTAATTCTTCCGCGATGAGAGGTCAACCAGGTCGAACGAAGGGTTATTAGAAATTATTTTTCACTCATGTGGATGGCAAAGTCAGTGAAAGAACAATGATAGAAAATAGCAATTTTTGAAAATCCCTGGAATAGAAAAATTCTTACGCAGCATTATTCTGTATATTTTAGGTAGTCAGGGAGGATTAATTATTTATGCTAGAAGTGATAACAAAGTTACAATAATCAAACGTAAATGCAAGAATAAATGCATAGATAAATCAATGAAGGAGTGACGTTAAGTTAAACCGGAAACTGTTTTTGAGATAAGTTTTATCTAACTTTACTTTTATGTCATAATAAATTTATTATAATATATAACCTTTCTGAATAATTTTCTAATTGATTATTTTACCCATTGACTTTTACTCAACGAAAATGAGGACGAAGCAGAGTAACTACTTTAGGTGACTTACAATCACACATTTACGCATCTTTATTATAACTTTCCTATGACTTGATGTATTAATGATTATTAAACTACAAAGAATCATACTGCGCGAGAATTTTTCGTTTAGGATGATTTGGAAAACTTGCCATTTTCCGCTATTCTCCTCTGCCTTTTCATTTCACAAGCTCCGCATCGCTGCAGTGCAGATATACTAGACTTACGCGTACGCAGAATAAAAACGTCCCCTAAAAGCCACCTAATTATAATCCGGTTATCTTTACGACCTTGTTAACTTGATAAGCCCGAGGTCAACTTCAAGAGGCAACGCTGTGCCGCGAATTTCGAATGGCCAGGTGCGATCTACGACGCGACAATTTCATATTTTCTCGTGCCCCGCGAACCTGAGAGAAGCGGTAAAATGAACTGCGTAGCGCGAGCCAGCGTTAATACTTAAGAACCAAAAAAATCCCAAAACGAAAGTATAGAGGAACACGACAAACATTTCCACGCTTCGAGTATTTCAAATCAGCAACTTCTTTTCTCCACGATGATTATGGTTTCGTCTCGTTTCCTTTTTACATTCAGTTCTTCGTTTCGCTACACAGTCAGCTTAATAAGCGATGCTCCCACGAAACATGCTCGATAATTTTCATGCCATGTATGCAAATGTGTGTATGAGTGTGTGTGATGTGTGTAAGTAAATGAAAAGAACATCGAGCTTCGGAGCGTTTCTTTTAAAATTTCAAGGTTAACTCGTAACTCGATTGACTTGTGGAAACCGTTGGTTTTCGTCTGAAACTCAAATGACAGTCACTGTGATGGGATCAGTATGTTTTCGTTTATGGTAAGACAGGTTTGGAAAACTATATCTAAGGCGTGAGATATGAAATTTCCGCGGTATTACTCAGTTCGCTAAATACGTTTTAATTATTTCCACCTAAACGACCAAGGAATTAAGTTCCAGATTGAAGCCACAATATGGACGAAACGTAAGCTCCCAAGGGGAGAACAAAAACGATGGCTTGTGTAAAAGACATTTTCGTGTCACTGTGTAATATATAATGTGGTGCTATTAAATTTAATATGTGTTCGTTCTGATCATTCAGAAAGTTTTTTGCAATGTAACATGTATGATATGTTGAGCTTAACGAAGAATTACAATTTAATATTCCGTTCGCCTTCTTTCATTAGAATAATTTATTAATCGAAATATTTATGACGTTTGGATATTTTTTTTCATGAGTAGAATTAATAGAATGTCCTATTGTACTACGATAGAGTGACTAAACATTTTAGGCATATCGTATTATAAAATACTAAGTTGTGTTATATTAGTGCTTTAAATGGTGCGATATGAAATGTTAAATTAAAATACTTAGGCTATTAAAACCGAAATTGAATTGTAAACAAGTAGTATATTTGTTTATCTTGCATACAGAAGTATCACATTTGATAGTTCTTTGGAACAGTAAAGTTTCATATATGTAAATACTCTGGATATGATACTTTTATCAAGATGAACAACATATTACTGGGTTTAATCTTGCAGGGGATCAAATAATAAAACTGTAGTTACAGAAATTATCATAAAGTAACTACCTATTACTACAGAAGAAAGTCGGAGCATGGGAAGATATAGTTGAAAGTTAAAAGTAATTACAATTTAAATTATGCATTCCAGTGATTAAATTTCTTAAATTTCGTCTCAGCGAAAATAAAGTCAAAGGAATCATAACCTTTTTCAACCAATTCAACAGAGAGACAAACTATTAAAGAAACAAATGACCTAATTGCTGAAATAAAGTTACAAATAATAAAAAAAAATGTTTCGTGTAACAAAACAAGAATCTTTCTGAATGATCTGCTGGTACGTGAATCGAAATTCTCCGTGTAAGAGTGTAAATTTATATCGATCCAATTCCATTGCGTGTAGTTTTTCTGGAAACTCCGTCGCGAGAATTCGTACTTCGTCCGCGTGTGTCATGTACAGTGATGGCCCTAATTGTAAGTTTCGTAACAGCTATGATAATAAACAATGAGATCCGACGATCAGACGTTGAATCTTTTCGTCGAGCTGCTAATGTCAAAGAGCAAGGCGACTGTCCAGCTTGGATACGCTTCGAAGCGGATTCTTTTCACCTCGATTCACGGATCGTGATCGAGGCATCGTTTGAAACCTTCGATGTATCTCTCTTTTTCAAGTCGTTCGTCGAAGCGAGGATCGAGACTTACTACGCACGCAAGAAACCAAGCCACGTGGGAAGAACGAAGAAAAGAGGCAATATACCATCGACCGGCCGGCCAGAAACGAATTAATCGTTTGTGCAATTAAAACTATGAAAGGCGATAAGTAAGAAGTATCGATAATGCTGAGTTCTCTATACTTGTCACAGTGTCCTGGATCCTCGCGAAAACAACGACACGAGACGCTTTCAACGATCGTGCTCAAATATGCGAGCCTGTAGAATCCTTCGAGCACACCGCAGAATAATATATAAAAACGAGCTGACCGTACGACATGACGACGAATGTCAATCAAATAACACTGCAGTCCACACCAAGTAACAATATCGAAATATATATATGTATATATATAGTATATATAGATAATATATATATATAAATATGACGTATGACGTCCAAGACCAGCGCATCGCAGAAACGATTACGGGTATCAAGGTGGCATTCTCTGATGGAACACAAAAAACGAAACGTCAACAAAGGAGAAAAAACTGGGAAGACCGATCATATATATGGACGAGCAAAAAGGTTTCAATCTGGCGATCGTGCTCGTTGCTGTTGCGTGGCACCTTAAAACCGTCATAGGTCCAGGAGCCTAACTTCAAAACACAGGTCTGTACGTCGTACGGAAAGAACTCAACGTCGATGGAGCAGGAGGATTTATATACGGCCGGCGGTTGCCAGACGACCAATCCCGAATAGTAGACCGTGGCCTTGGTCATCAGCGTCACCTCGTAGTTGCCGTCGGCGCTGGAATCACCGAAGAAACGAGCCGAACGTGATCACGATTGGCTCCTCGAGAAGAGCACCGGATGCTGCCGCTCCGCGACCCCCTCCGTTTACGCCCTCCCCCCAAAACCCCCTTCCCAACCCTTCTGGAAACCTTTCCCGCACTTCATTGCCCTCTGCCACGCGCGTCTCTGTTGGAACGAAAGCCGGCAGCATCCGTCTTCTAGCGTGGTTTTCGACTCTCCCGCCGACAGTGAGTAGTCTCGTCATACATGCAAGCGCCCCGGGATCGCCTTCGTACCGCGGAGTTTGAAAATCCACACGACGAGCCGATCGTTCGGAGTAATAGTGTCTAGCCTTAGGGTCTACAAGGGGCCCTCGCCCGACGGATCGCGAGCCGCCTCGCTCCGCGTCGGGAAAGGTGGCACCGGGTGTCTTGTTTGCCACGGGACTTAGCGGCTACCATGCAAGTTTACCTTGAAGCCGTCATAGGTCCACGAACCGAACTTGAGGACGCAGGTCTGCTCGTCGAATGGGAAGTACTCCACGTCGATCTCGCAGGATGACTTATAAATGGCGGGGGGCTTCCACTCGACCAATCCTTGATGGTAGATGGTGGCCTTCGTGGCCAAGGTCACCTCGAAGTTGCCGTCCGCGCTGCGAGCGAGCACATTAGTGGTTCTGGGCGCTGCGGCGGTCGAGCTTACTTTGTATTTCCGATTCGATACCAAGCCGTCGGTTTTTTTTTGTAATTTTTTTTTTTAGTTGATTTTTGCTTCGTTTTCTTTCTTTTCTTTTTCTCTTACATGTGCTTTCAAACGATGCCTTGTCAAGGCCAGAGACGTGGGTCTGTGAGAGCTCGCGTTCTACATGCGAAACCGCGAGGTCTGGGTTTTTAAACGACTTTGGCGACGCGCGGCTGACACGTCCGACCGAGATCGCGAATTCCTCCGAAAAATATACGACTGTCGGAGCGAATAATCGTTGCGCACGCGAGGCTACATCGCGGGAACGGGAAAACAACGCGCGCGCGCCACCCAACGCTACCGAAGTGTCGCCGCTGCGGGATTCTCGAGTGTTTACATTTTTTTTCGTTGCCCAGGGAGGCTGGTCCGCGGGTTCCAAAGTGTTTATGATTTTCGAAACGCGGGATTGCGTGGCGCGCCAACGGATGCGTTTCAGGTTGCCAGTGGTGGAAATATTTCTGGAGATTGATGGCCGAACAGTATTTCGAAATGTCGCGATGCCTTTGACATTGTGTTCCACGCCTTAGCTTGTAGCGGCTTTTAGAGATGATAAATTTTAACGATGACGCGACAAGCTTCGTTCAAACGAAAGTGTATGGGTATGGATAAGGAAACGACGAAATGATGCTTGGAAGAGTAAATGCAGGGTGCTTCAGAGGACGACGGCTGCCTCAGGGCAGGCGATTGGGGAGGTGAAACGAAGTACAGAATGTTCTGTAAACATGATAATATGAAGAAGGTATACGTAGTGAGATAAATGCCTTCACAGTTTAAGCGCCTTAACAACGATATACATAGGTAATAAGTTCTTGAAAGAGTTGCCACTTTTTATTAGCCATGTTTACATTGGAAAACAGTTGGTGTGGTATTTTTTCTTGCAGCTAATGCAATTTCTCACAGTTGCCGAGTGTGTTCGTGTCTGCTTGCTTCACTGCAGTCCAAAAATAAAATTCTAAAGTGGAGTCCTGATCAATGAGACCTTTAAAACAATTACTATTATTATTATTATTATTATTATTTGTGGTTTTATTTCTGCGACGAATCTAGCGTTTAACATTACTAAGATTAGGAAGACTTTGATACCTTTGATAGTATGTATTTATCTCATTCTGTGTACGTTTTTGATATCGTGTTTATAAGACCTCTTTTACTTCATTTCACCTTTCTACCACCACCCTCGAGGAAGCCATTTTATTTTCTAGATACCCCGTATATTATGACACGTGTTTGTAGATATTGTTCGAGTAGTCAATATGAGGATATAGTTGGAAACGAATCAAACCGTATCTTCTATATTTCTATTGTTAATTAGAGGCATGATTATTTTAATTAATGTACTCTAAGCGTTACAGTTTATTCACGGTTTAACATCTCACTGGTATGGTTACTTATTATTAATTATTATGCTCTGCAAGGGCTCTTATTTCGATCATAATAAATAAAATAAGAAAAAAGAGGTTATAGCTGTATAATCTGTAATTATCTTCCTTACAATGGAGAAGATCTATTAAAAACTCGAATTGAAGAACATTTTTCAAGTAGGACTTGGTTTTCGAGAAAATTCATTTGAAAGCGGTTTGTAGTAAAAACACACGTCTCATCGATGAATTTTCAAACTGTAGCTTCTCGAAAACAAAACCTAATTCGATAAAGGTTATTCCATAATTTCGATTTATTTCTGCACACGGATTCATTTCATTCAGAGTTGTATCATACTTATGTACAAAATCTACTGACTTTTACCTAGGTACACCTATGCTCCTCATGTTTTTCAAAAACGAAGGCCCATACCAAAAATTTTATTCTACTTTTTCGATTTTGAATAGTTTTATACAAGGAACGAACTTGTAAAAAATGGGCTTGTGTCAGGGGCGTATTTAGGTATAGTGTAAGTAGGCTGCAGCTTATGGCGGCAAATTTTGGGAAGCGACAAATTTTGGGGAGCGACTAATTTTAAAGAGCGACATAATTTGAGGAGTGACAAATTTTCTGCTAAAGGAATTGGAAAAGAATTAAAAACACAGGTTTGAGGCAGCTTTAAAAATAATTCACTTTTCTTTCCATGTAGCGAATTAGCAATAACTCATACGTGAGTTGCCGTATTTAATTAATTTTGATATTGTCTCGACTCTTTTAAATGAAAATATTTGTTGACATTTCGCGGAAAAGGTGGCAGACGCTTCTTAGTCTAGGGGCGAAAATCTTCAAATCTGCACATGATTGAAAACTTTGTGCTCCTATATAAAATAGAGCTGTTACTACCGGACCCGCCGGGTACCTGGGTACCCGGTGAGACACCCGGGTATTCCAAAATTACCCGGTTACCCGGGTACCCGTGAGATATCCGGGAAAAAATTACTCGGTTATCCGGGTACCCATGAGACGCTAGAGCTATTACCACCTGACCCGTCGGGTATATTTCGAGTAATTTATATTTTTTATCTGCTTAAGTGTTTTTCGGAATACTTGGGTACTCGGGTACCCGGCGGGTCAGGTAGGACCACCCGGGTTGCCAGTAGTTGCCCTAATATAAAATTCGAAAATATTTTACTAGCGTTTTATTCTGCCTATAAATACTGTCTTCGGTGTTAAATGGTCCCATACTAAATTCGAAACATTGTGTTTGGATTCGGTTTCACGTGTAACAACTGTTTCTCCTTCGTGAAGTACCTATATAGAACTGTAACATAACTTATCAGCTTTCGACACTATCCCATCGCTACTCAGAGAAACAAGCTCCGCCTTCAAGAAACTAATGCAAGAAGACCTAGATAGGGTAAAGTGGCCTAATATGAAAGCCTCTCCTGATATAAGACCCCAGCTTATCAACGTTACAGAACTCTTGAATGTCGTAGCGATGCTGTTTTGTTTCGTAATTAACCGTGTACTTGTTTTTCCACGTGGTGGCGTCTAAATCAATTAAGCGTCTTGAGCAAGCACATATATGTAGAACACGTTGTAGAGAAGTTTTTGAAGTGGCTCGATTAAATTACAAGTACCTCCAAAATGGCTAGTGTTCTTGTTGAATATATGTAGTTTCCTACTCTATTAATAAATTGTTGTTAATGTATGTCGAGTGCCGAATGTGTGGCACCTTTGTTTGGCACGTATCCTGTCCGCGTTATAATTTCGTTAACAAAAAAACAGCGCGAACGGTCGAGTCAGTCTGAACTGAGTATCCGCCACGTCTGAATCTGTAATAACTTTTCTTTATATTACCTTTATTTCTTTCCTCATTCATTGTTAATAAAAACTCGAAGTGTATTAACATCAGTACTTTTAATTATTTTCATAAATACTGTTGTATAATTCGAGCAACGGATTTTACTTACTAGTTGCATATCATTAAATAATAAAGACTTAATATCGAAGCTACTTAATAGTTATCATGTTATTGTTTCCGAATATTGAGACCCTTCGATGTGCAACTGATGAGAGTGAAGAAGAAATTGTTCTGAACGATGAAAATGATTATGAAGCAAATTATGATGGAGCATGCTTGTTTTGCACAAGTCTTTGCGAGATTTTTCAGATATATGTAGGTACATCAAGAAAATGGCCCATGCCATCACGCCATAGGAAGGAAGGTGAGTTCAGTGTATAAAGTGTTATCGGTGGGGCTACGACTTCTGTGATAGTGAAGAAAATAGATTTTATATGCCCAATCCCTGAAAAAAAAAAATAAGTTTCAGTATTTGTATAATTTTCGTTTTTATTTTGTTATGAAGGAACCGAATCTTTTTTACTGTAGTTTCCAGAAGGTTCCAAAAGAATATATATCTTACATTTAAAACGTGTATCGAATTTTAATAAAAGTGTTTTTTGCCGAGAGTATGATTTTTTTAAGAAACGAGCCTCATATTAGGCGACTTTATCCCAAGCCTAAATGCAACTACACCCTGTTTAGGTTGTTTTGTTTTGGTGTTCTCCTCACCCTCGATCACAACTACCCAAATTTTTGTCCGACCCCCTATAGTCTATGTAGCCTTTCTCGATTCGGAGTGGTCTGGTTATCGGCACAACTTTCAGGGCAATGCGTGCGTATTAACAATCCTGCGTGAGCTGCCTCGAGCGATTTACCCACCAACGCGAGTATACACTGAGCTTCGTTGAATATTTCAGCATACAAACAAACATCGATGCACATGTTCGCCATACCTACATTTGTGAGCATAAACGCGAGATTATTCAGGGTGTTCTGCGCGGAAACCGACAAACTTCGCCAGCGTGTTCAGAATGTTGTTGCAAGTAAAAAATGTTATGTATACCTACCATGGGTCGATTTATGAATATACTGTTCAAAATGATCACCTCGTGTCTCTTTCTACGAAACTAGGAGTGCTTCCATTAACCGCATCCGCTGAATATCGACAAGATTATTCCTAATGCTAACATCATCAGCTCGGTCAATCTTTTATTCTCATCACTACATAACATAAATACCATAGCGAGGAACGGCTCATCTCAATCAGAACGGGAATATAATTTTATCACCAGTGGCGAATTTAAGAAAAAAGGCCCAGGTGGCCAAAGTCCCGAGAGGCCATTTTTTTTAGGGAAAATGAAGAGGTAGTTTATTAAAAACGAACTCAGTGTAGTAGTACAGAAAAAATAGTGTCCTGGGGGGACTTTCCTGTTAGGGGCCCAGGCTGGGGCAGGAAATAAAACCCATTGTTTATATAGCAGTTTTTGTTTGGAATGACCTCTTCAATATGTTGGCGAAGTTTGTTCGTTTGCCCCTGTTCCACCTTGTATACAATATGCAGGGTAAATCCGGGAGACGCGGCCGGGCCGGAGAGTTGGTCGAAATGATTTTTAGACAATTAATTGTTCAGAACCTTTTACATGTACACAGATGTAGAGCCTGAATATAGCCACTCAACCAACTCTCCAGCTCGACCCCGTCTCCCGGATTTACCCTATGCGAAGCTCAGTGTGTGAAATGTTCATTAATTTGGGGGGGAATTTGTAGGGTATGTACCGACTAACTTGTTTATTCGGAAACGTATACCCCCATGTTTCGAATACCTGAGTATACCAGAATAAATAAAAGTAACAATGGATTGCAATTGGGAATACCTGGATTGTAAATGGAAATATGAAAATCGCAAGTTGAAAATTGTTAATAGATATGGGTAAATAATACCTAAACTCGAAGTGCGAATATAGGTACCTACGAGGCGTGTAAATTCTATTAATATGTAAAAATTTATACTGAGAGAGATGTAATCTATTGAATTCATGAAGTTATAGTAGAATCTGAAATATCGAAGCGCCTGGATGATCAAAATAAATTACACGAATTTAATATTACACTCTTCCCTGCTTCGTTTTCTTTTAAATAAGAAGAATATATTTGAACTTTGCTGTTTTAAAAGTATCTACTTACTGTAAAACTTCATTACATTATGAACTGTCAATATCAAACGAAAATCATATGCTTTGTATAATTAGTTTGGACGCTACAAATCGACACTTGTAAAAATAGAAGTAAAGGAAAACCTATTCCTCACGCATAAATAACACTGTTTAGTGGCGCACCCAGAGGGGGAGGGGGTAAGGGGCCCTGGTACCCCCCAAAGAGAGGGGAAAAACGAGATTAATGTAAACACGAGAGCTTTGTAAAAAGAAAAGAAAACTCGATTTTATTCTTGAAATAAATTTTTATAATCACCTAATGTATTTTATTGAATTTGCATTGGAAATATTTTTATCCGTTCAACTCGGCTCCCCCCAAGATGGAATCCTGAGTGCGTCACTGACACTGTTCAACAGCCATCTGGACTTGTAACATTCAATAGCCTTTTCTTATAGATTTTTGTGCGCTGAATGCGAATCCGCAAACCATTCTTCGCCCCACCCTCAGATTCGCATTCAGCGCACAATAATCCATAAGAAACGCCTATTGATATGTTACAAGTCTGAAAAAAGTTAAATTTTATTGGGCAGTATAATTTAATACCTATCGAACTAACAATCGTACAAAATCCTTTATTCAGCACAATATTCTCTTCTAAATCAATTCAATATCACTATCATCACCACTTGCACACCTTATGATTCTTGACACTTTCATTCAGCAGAATATAACCAACCGCAACGCAAACTCCCTAATTTCACCGACAGCTCCACCCAACCCAGTACAAATCCCAATTCCCAAAGTGCACAGAACACTTACGACGAGCAGTCCTCCTGGAGCAGGTATTCTTAAAGCAAAATCGGCAGTCCGATAGTATCGAAGTCTGGTCATCGCGATACGAACGAGGCCCGGCCTCGCTGGCTCTGAAATGGCGAGTTTCTCGTCCGCCACACTTTTCGTACGACCCATTGTTTTCACTGAGAGCACACACGTGACTCGTTTCTCTCCATCCTGGCAATTCATTAACCCAGATATCTGTCTCGCCGGCATACACGTCTTCGTGCAATGATAACGCCCTCCTGCGAGCCAATGGCACGTGGTTTTAGAAAGGCAGCGCTGATAGAGTGCACTGGGGGAAGGGGGCATATTATAAAGATCGTAAGGGGGTGCCTTAATCGGAGCCACCCATCTTCGATACGGTCGTTATATCATCGTGGTGTACGTTGCTCCCTTTAAACTCTCGCCCCATCCCCCCTTCCCAACCCGCTGGCCCGTGGGTTTGATACGTAACGAACGATCATCGATCAAATGTACCTGGCGATTTTCAAGCACGATTCGCCGATAAACCTTTTATCGGGAGAACACTCCCACGACCGTTGAAATGTATTTGAGATGATATGAAGGATCGCGAACATGCGCCGGCAGCTCGATTATTCGACGACATGGGGGGATGATATTGCGCGTGGATTTATGAACGCTGCGGGGCTGGTGGGAATCTAGGTGTGAGACGTCACAGACCGATTAAACATTAGCCCTTAAGGGGGGGACCCACCCTAAAGCCACTAACAAAAGACAAAGTTAAGGATTCTTTTGTTCGTATAAATAAAAATATAGGGGTTGGATTTTTTGTATTGTTTTAAAGCAACCTTTATTTTGATAGAATTTGTTTTTTTAAATTGTACAAAATGGCCTCCCGGAGGACTGCAAAAAACTGGCCCACATTCCCGGGAATGATTGAATGATCTGAGAAGGAAATACAAAAAAGATGTATAAACGGGAATATATTGTATTATCTTCCACCTAGTGCAGGATTTTCTCAAAATTCGAAATATTTTGGAAATTGTAGCAGTTTCAGAATTGACTTTAACTTTGTTCATAAAAATTTGCACTGAAATGCTTGTAAAAAATCATATAATTGGTGGAAGATAATATATTCCAGTTTATATATGTTTTTTGTAGTTTCTTCTCAGATATAATTTATGTTACAACTATGCCTCGTCATTGTAAGGTTAATTGTTAAGAGAAACTGAACGCCTGTTTATTCGCTAGATACGTCGATAAGTTGATAGCAATATATTTAAGGGGGTATTAATATCTAGAAATTTTTCGAATACTTGAGCGGTAGATTATTAAGGGGAGAGACTCCAATCTTTTCCAATATGGGACGTAGTTCATATTGCGCGGGAAGTAATTTATAATTGGTTTGAAAACTATTTAATATCAAATATTTCGTTTTGTTCAGTAATATTAAAATGTGGATAAAATACAATTTCTGTTAACGAATGAAGATGAAGAAGACATTATTTTCTTGAAACGTGAGCTTGAAGACTGGCAGATTACATGTGGAATATATATTTATGTTCGGGATCATTTACAGACATATTTGGAAACAATATAAGAATCTTTTAATTTGTTTACTTAAAAAAAAAACAAATTTTATTAGATTAAATACTGATGAAAAGTCAATCATGCTTTTTTCGTATGGTTAATAAAGAATGATTGTGAATGTGCAAAAGAATTTAAATTGTAAACATATTTATGTATTTATGAATGATATGTACGAAGCTGCAATTTGCAAAGTTTAATTAGAAGAGAATTTTTAGAAGGAAGAAAGTAATTATGAGATTCTTTATGTTTAATAATTATAAGAAAAATGTGTATCTTTAAACAGTACAATATATCAACGGATTTAAAATCATATGTGTGAACTATATTGAAAAAGTTACGTATTCTACATCCTCAATAATGTATCCGTTACAAATATTGACAAATAAATTGTCACGATAGTGCAAACAGAAAGCGATGTTTCGTGAACTGTGTGAGTACATAAGTAGAGGTTCTCAAAATATTGACAAAAACTATTTTAGCTGTTACCGAAGGTGATTCTTAATGTAAATATTTGAGACACATGTGCAATCTCACGGTTAAATGAGAATGACAAATATTTAATATTTGCACGAATAACTGTTACGGTTCAGTTAGCTTTCGGATAGAATACATACTCCAGTATTACTTAAACGGACATGGTCGTTTATTCACGTTTATATGGGCTGTTTCTAGAGAAGTACACATTGCGTGAAACAACTGCTGAAGAAAAGGAAATGTGGAGAAATATATACAAGCTTTCCTTCATTATTTTTTACGTAGAATTTAATATCATCGAGAGAACGTGTTATTTTATGTTTTTCACGAGAAACGATTGTTTTCATCATGAAATGTAGAGAATGCCTGCAATTCCGAAATATCACCAATAAACAATTTTGTACATTATTTTTTATCGTCAAAAATATAAGCATAAAAGTATTTACAAAATAAACAGATAAATAGTATATGCGGTGTGAAACATATTGATTTGCTATAAAGATTCGGTATTCCACAAGGTAGGGTGTAATTTGTGACGTAATAAAAAGAGATGTGATGCTTCGTGTTAAAATAAATAAATTGAAAACAGGAAGGAAATTTTTTTTGTACATGGTTGCGTTCTTGAGAAACTCAGTTGTAATGACTTGTCAAGTAGTATATACAAGCAGTTGTCCGACGTGTCTGACAATTTCTGAGTATTTCTACTTGCGATAGAACGTGCACTAGTTGAGATGTTGTGCTGTAGATAATGCAGCAGATTGTCTTTTCTGTTATGTTAACAATTTTGTTTGTACCACTACCTTGGATCTGTACTTTGACTTTTGATGTGTTTTTGTAAACAATCGTATGGAATAGTGTTTTATTTGACTATATATCTGTTTCAACTTATCTAGTTTGGCTAGAATTAGAGAATTAATTCATTCATTCAGTGTGGTAATTTCATAAATATTGAATGTTCAGTTATAACAGGATTCGATAAAATAACAGTTTCTATCGATATTTACGGCCCTTTTAAAAAATATTAGTTTCAATCCACATGAGTTTTGTTGGCAAAGATTTATGCAATTTGAATAACAGTAAAATGATTTGTACGTCAACATTAAAAATGTGAAAGTATTAGGAAATAAAAAATGTATTTATACCCTTAACAGTGGGTGCAATACGTACATATTGTACCACGTTTATTTCACGCGTAGGTCTAAATATACACAAAATGAAACGCGATTCATGATTTTTCAACTGCATAAATCGTCTTCATTAATAAAGTTACTAATTTGGAAAGAAAAATATACGTCATTAATTTCTCCACTCTTAATTACGAAGAATGCAAACCCAATTTCCATCAAAGTTAAACTAAATTCACCCTTTTTGAATTTACCCCGCAAACTCTTTACCCCAAACTACTTTACGAAAACTACGAGCCAGATTCTTCAAGGCTTTCACAGACACCAATATTCACCGTGAATAATTCCCCTCAAATTCTATCTAAATATTCCAGAAAAATCATTCGATTCGACGAAACTAAACACAATGTTTTTACATCAGTGCCAACATACCAAAAGTAATTTTAACACGTTTCCTGCCACCGCAGATAATCAGATTTTCGGTAATCCCATACAAAGCGATCAGAAAGCCTGTCTACAATAATAGTAGTCATATTAAATTCCACATCATTTCAGCTTATTTTTCCTCCATTTCGATCACAACATTGAATTAAACACTACATTTTTCCTTTAGACGAAAGTTTCAGTTGCGACAAATGCGATATTTCGTAATCCACGTGGCACGGAATGGATTAATGGCTCAACACATTTCTTGCCACATCATCAGAACCCATTTCTCATAATCCCCACGGCTCCTCCCCATACACGCCGAAGACGTTATTTCTCGTGGATGTTCGGCAAAATACCATTAACAAGTTAAACGCAGCGAACTTACACGTAACTCTCCTCGATAAAGAACTCCTGCCACTGTTCTTCGCACGCGAGTCGTTACGTTGCTTCGTTTAACGAATCCTACCTCCATTTTCCGCTTTCCTCGTGGGCGTGGGATTAACCAACACACCGAGCTGCCGTACGCACACATATTCCTTTCATCTCGCCGGCGGTGTCCGCGAAAAATGGAAGCGGAATTGGCAGTCTTCCTCCTGGCTGGTAGAAAACCCTACCGAGATTAAAAGGAAACGAAACTATTGCGAAGGAGACCCGGGTCACCTTAGATCCCGCAAGCCGTTTTCATCAGCGGGTTCAACTTCAATTTCACTTAACCTCTGATCTCTCCATCTGCCCCCACCCGCTCCCCTATCCACCCCTCCGCCCTTCTGGCCTACCGCTCCTCGCTGTCCGCGTCCCTCTTCCCTCATGCCGACCATTACCGTTTAAGCTGTCGTCGTTGTTTCTGTCGCAAGTCCCGTGGTATTATTTTTGCAGCTTTCCTGCTGGTGGAAAGAAGAGGGGGGGAGAGGGGAGGGGAGAAGGGCGGAGAACGAAGTCTCGGGAAATTTCGGTCGTTCGCCGCTTTATTTTCTCCCTCCGTTTTGATGGACGAGCCGTTCGCGGTATGAACGTGTCCGTGTTGAGTGGTTGGGAGCTTTCAGCCAGAGATTCCTTGCCGAATTTTAGGGGCGGTACCTAATCTCGCTTGCATACACGGGGATGCGGGTGTGTGGCCTGCAGGGCTGCACGTGTAGTTGCTTTTTGCGCGAGGATACGTTCGAATAGTTCCTTCACGGGGATGTGATTTCGATGCTGACGAGGGGAATTTGGGGGTGTGGCTGAAATGACGATGCATTCGGTTTTCATCGATGTTTGCGATTAATGAAGTCATGGCATGATGACGGTTATGGATATTTATGGGTATTGAAATATTATGTTTCGTTTAGCGATGAAAGGATGTGTTTTAAATTTGAAGGCGGGATTATGTTATCGTTTTCTTTCAGTAACGGATTCTTAGTGTGAGTTAATGGTGTTTAGTGATTATGGCAAAAGTGAATGTAAAATGTAAACATATTTGTATATTGTTTTTGAGGGGTAGTAGGTAGTTATATCAATTGAAAGAAGCAAACAGGGTTGTTGGTCAATAAAATATGAAATGATTCAATGAGATTTAGTATCAATATTTTATATGTAGATATTAATCAGGCCCAGATCTAGGGGGCGCAAGTAGGGCAATTGCCCAGAGCGGCAAATTTTGGGGGCGGAAAAATTGGTAGACAAATACCTACAAAAAATTTTGTTCAGTGTCAAAAAATAAATTTTAAGAGTTCGATCGGACCCTGGCTACATCCTCTACTACTCTACGAAGTTAGTAAAGGATGTCGCATGCTTAAGGGGACTAGGCAGTTGAAAAATAGATTTTTGTATTGCATTTTCCTAAAGTACTATCCTTTCTGAATAAAATGCCGCTTGGTTTATAGTAAAATTCGCAAAATTATAGATTTAACAGCTAAAAACGTCAAGCGACAACCTATAGCGTCGCCTTTGCCCAGAAACTTTAAACGCGTTTTTCTCGAATATTTGCTTCTCTTCGTTTTTCCCTAATTGCGAACGAATGGAGGTTCAGATCGGCTTGAAAAAAATTACAGGACGTGTAAAACATGTGCCATTTCGCCGCAAACCTCTGATATGGTCGGTAAAAATTTGAGATTTTCATAAAAAAATTAAGCAGTCACCGGATTTTGGTAGCGCACAAACAAGAACGAATTTTTCTCGGAAAAATCGCCGTTTTTCAGCCACCAATCGCATAATTTTGATTTAATTATTGTTTTTATAGGTTTGCGCCGAAACTAGGATTACGCCAGATTTTAAGACCGATATTAGGGCAAAACGACGGAAAACCGTTAAAATGTTTACCTGCCTGCAGCGCCATTTTTAAAGCACATATATATTTCTTACCACTTATTTCTCAGTCTGTATGGTAGTAATAAACATTGGGTAAAAGGATACACCTGGATGTGCTTTCATATTTTTACAAATAAATAAAGGACAGAGTCTCTTTCTCACGAAAAACGACTGCCTAGTCCCCTTAAGACGATCGTAAAAATAAGCAACGACTGAGAATACCGCCCTCACTGCTATCCATGGAGACAAGCATCTCCCTTCAGCAGTAGCTATTCGATCTGCAAGCCAATGTCCCGCAGCTGCAGCGTCAGTACCGAATATAACGTGTCACACTCGCAAATATTTGTCGCATTAATTTCGCGATGAAGAAGCAATAGGAGCACCGGTGCTCTGAAATAGTTCTAGATGCGTTAAAAACACTGACTCTGCGTTCGTATTAACATTACTAACACGCAGGACCACTGTCCACTATGAAATACTTTATCGCGAAATAAGCACTGACTCTACAATCGCATTGCACGCGATTACAAAAGCACGTCCCGCTTTTAAACATCTCTCAACAGTGGGAAGATGTGTTCGGACTCGAGTAAAGTGTTTCCAAAATAGTCCTCTAGATACCGAGTGTAATGTAGTAGAATTTTGTTAAAAGGCCTTCCACAGAGTCCAGTTATCAATGAAATTGATGCAGGAATCGTGAAATCACGAAATAATATCCACTGTGACTGTACAGATATTCAGTGATCCGAACACCGTCGCGGACGAAGTCGAACTGTTAGGGCAACACCGTTCGGCAATGTAGTGACTTTGGTAGAGGTTGTTGATGTTTTTGTCGCGCTCGGCCGACTCCCAGCTAACTTGAAATTCGTCATGGCCAGAAATAATATTATATAGCAATGTCCATTACAAAACGTTCACTTTTCACAACTACAGTCGTGCACCCCGCACATTCTACGCGTATTTTTATCACTGCGATATGTGATCAAGCACTAGGCAACGCTTCGTCAAAATGTTTAATCCAGTAGTCGAATGAATTGATGTAGGAATCGAGAAATCAGGAAATAATATGCACTGTGACATTCACAGATATTCACCGATCCGATTACTATCGTGGATAAAGTTGAACTGACAATGAGTGCTCAAACCTTTCGCCAATGTTGTCACATTGGTAGAGGTTGCCGTCGACCTCAACTGTTTCCCATGCAAGTTAAAATTTCTCAATTTCTAATGACTCGAATGTAATAATTACTGTTAAGAGAGAAGATTTGAAAGAACTCACACGAAAGAGTTCAACTTCACAAATGTAACTCGTATTCGACACATTAAGCATCCCGTATGATTGTGAAATTAAAGTTCTCATGCATCATGCAACTTTCTGCGAGGCTTATAAGAATTAGATTTTACTGTAAATTTAAATGTCGGCGGTGAACTAATACTCTGGGTAAATAGAATCAAATTATTATTACTTCACTAGAATGATTAAACAGTGCATTAAAAACTTGTCAGTAACAGCGTCAATTTGGAATACTTTAAGGCAGGGGTGCACAAGGGAGCTGTTTTAGCGCCTAGCTGCGAGCAACCGACCTGTCCCGTTGCTAAGATTAGAATCGGTGAGGCGAACTGCAGTAGCGTACGTGAATTTGGTATGACTTGAACCGAGCCATATATACTAACGCTATGAGCCTACGAGCACGCACATACACTACTGCAGTTCTCCTCACCGATTCTAACCTTAGCAACGGGATGAACGGGTTGCTCGCAGCTAGGCGCTAAAACAGCTCCCTTGTGCACCCCTGCTTTACGGCGTACCAAGTCCAGATCTAGGGGGGCGCAAGTAGGGCAATTGTCCGGAGCGGCAAAATTGGTAGACAAATACCTACAAAAAATTTTACTCACTGTCAAAAAATATATTTTAAAATACTTATTTATGATTCAATGCAAAGGGCGGCAAAACTCACTTTTGCCCAGAGCGTGCGGAAAAGCTAGATCGGGCCCTGATATTAATGGATGTACTTAAGGGTACTAGGCAATCGGTTTTGTCGAAAATGAAGCCTTTTTTTCGTTTAATTACAAAGGAATAAATTGTGGCTGATACATGTTCCTTGACACAAAGTTTATTAACATCATACATTCTATAAAAAATGTTTGTTTAGTCAAAAATATGTACTATATTTGAAGCTAGAGATGGATCATTAAATGGATTTTTTAAAAATGTTTCTTTTGATTTGCAAATAACTCCCAAACGGAAGACCCAATCGATTCAAATTAAATTTGTGCATGCTCACAAAATGTGTAGTTTCGGCCTGAATATAAATTGAAACTAAGAAAAGCTCTTATTCTTTATAAAAAGAAACTAAAACCTTACCTTGTTTACCGATAAACGCATTTTCTTTAAGAATCGCTATTTCGTAGCTGTCATTTTCATAACTTTGCTTCTTTTATAGGTTCAGTGCAGAACCAGAGGTATTCTGAAATCTGAATTTGAGTTTACAAGCAGATTGCTGAAATTCTTTTCGTTTCGTTTCGTGACAATCACTGCAAGACAAATGAAACTTTTTTAAAAAGCCTCTTTAATAATCCATCTGTAGTGTCATCTATAATGCATATTTTGCAAATGACATGACAATGCAAAGGATAAGTCTCAACTTCAATTTATTTATTTGTAATTAAGTAAAAAAGAAGTGCTTTATTATTTTCGACAAACACAACTGCCTAGTACACTTCATTCGTTGTTACTCGTATTACAAATATAAATTCTCCAATTGGTGACCAATATTATCTTTAAATTGTTGAAAAGTATAAGATCTACAGTTTCAAAGTCTTCAACAAGAAATATCTATTTAAGTTTAACAAATTATCAAAAAAAATATTCGGAACATTTCGATTCTTGTAATTACTGTTTAAAATGAATTTTCGTTGAAGTTAAAGCATATCACACATTTCGATAAATTGTACCCCAACGAGTAGTAAAGATGGTAACATTGTCATCTGATAAGAACCTTCATACCTCATTAAACAAATAATATTAATTGTACTTTTACAATTGGTGGAGAAACATCTTCTTCCACGACATGCCTGGTTTCTTTTCACATTACTGTTCATGTTCCACTTCTCATTATCAGAAAACAATTAAAAAACGATTTGATGAGAACAAAGGAAAATGAACGCGGTAATTTGGTCCAGAACACTTAATGTTATTATATCATGAGTACTCTGAATTAAATTTCACATTTACAGGTTGCTTACATTTATAAAAAATTGAAAAGTTATATATTTCTTCCATAGTTATTGAATTTTAAATTGAAAATTACTCTTAGGCCTGCAAAGACCAAACTCCATTTTACAATGGAATTTTTCTAATTATCTGCATGTGAACACATATTAATAAGGCATCAATTTTCATAATTTTAACTTCTCCTTAATACTAGAAACATTTTTAAAGAAAATATAACCAATTTTTTTGGTGAACATCCTTTTCTTAAAATTAAATTTCTGCTATTTTTTTTTAAACGAAGAAACCACGAAACTCTAATTAATTATCATAGCAATGTGTGAACAGCTCTTTAAAACCTAAAGTAGGATAGGTTCGATATATCCTCGATTTAGTTATGTAAATTAGGAATCATACCCTCACAAAGATACCGTATTGAAACAAAATCTAATTTACGTACTGTCGCTGAACGAAGATGAGAAACTTCATACACTGGCATTTCGCGACCAAGACAATTTGAACTCGTGAAATTTACAAAATGTATCGCGAGGGAAGAAACCAGACGACCTCTGGTCGATAGAGAGTACTCCTGGTATTATCTCAAGTACATACTTTATACATATAGAGTGGAGTGAATCGCAAACGAAAAGGAGGTAATTCTTTGTATAAAAATAAACCGACAGTATTAAATGAAATTTGTACAGGAGTGGTTTTGTTTCAGAGCAAATCCAAATAGTGCACTTGACTGCAAATTGGTAGAATGTAGCCGTGAATATGGTGTGACTGCAGATAAAATGAATTCTTGTACAAAAATAAATGAATTTTATAGCAAATAGTTTATCTCCGAAGAGAGTTCTAAAACATTTCTCAAACCTTTATACAAATAATCATCTAATTCTAATGGATATACTTTTAATAATATCAAGTTTTACTCTGAATTCATTGTCAGACAGGGCTGGGGAAAATTTGAAATATTTTGAGACAAAATACTAAAAATTGAAATGTTTCAAGAAGCAAATACTGTTTGAAAATACTATTTCATTTAATGCTTAAATCAAATACTATTTAAAAATACTTGCTATTTCATTAAATGCTTAAATCGCAAACGAATACTATTTACACTCGGATTCAAATATAGAAAATAGGTGATACAAAATTCAAAACGAAACAGAGTCGCCCAAATGTCGCTCGCCACCTTCTTAAGATTACATATATTCGGGTAAATATTTCTTGCAAGTATTTCTGAACCACAAATATGTATGTTTACACACATTCGTCAAATCCTGTATAACTCGGAGAAATAAAGACATTTATTTCTATTTATCTATTTTAAAAATCTATTATCCCCAGCTCTGTTGTCAGAATAGAATTCCGCAGGCCAATGATGAAAGCTGAAGGACCTTTTCCCACGAGACACTTCTGTACCCAGTGACTACTATTTCAGATATTGTTCAGTCCTGAGTGCAGATATTTTGAGAACCTCTAAGCAAAAATTTTGTATATTGGAGATACGCGTGTTAAATATAGCAATTCCATAACGCCACGTAGCTAAAATGGTAACTACCAGAATGTCCTTATAAGAATACTTCCTAGAAAATTCAAATATCCAAATTGTCTAATAGGAGTGTTTTTAAATGTCTGATTAAAATCACATCGAGCGATAAATATTTTTCTAATACGAATTTAACACTTTTAGTGGAGATTGGAGTGTTTCTGATTTCCCCACATTTTAATATGTTACACGCAAAAGGATTACTTACATTTGTTTGTTTTAGGATAAAATCCCTGCTTCCTTCAATTCATAGGGTGCTTCCAATATTTTCGCAGATTATCCAGAGATTTCCCATCGTATTTTTAAGCCAGCATCGTTTGTGTCAACGAGGGTGGAATCCCAGTAGTGAGCCACGGAGCGTCTCGTGTGGAAAGGCCTTAAGCCAGTGATCAGCGGGTGGATGTATGTAAGACTGGTGTCAGGACCACGGAGAATTCGAGTTTGAGAAAACGCGTCGTAGGACAAACCGGTGTCTTCCAATCGAAGAGATTGGCCCGTGGCTATACGTTCTCCGGAGAATACTTGTGTCGTTATCTTGAAAATCCGGATTGTAGGGCTTGTTCGCGGATTTCCACCGCCGCGGATGTACTATTTCTCAGTGACACGGAACTTCAACCCCCTTTGCAATTCTTCTCTCGTTAATCTTGCATGCAAATTGCAGCAGCTGGTGTAAGACGCGCGCGCGAGAGAGAAAAACTAACGGCAGATCGATATAATCAGGGGAACTAATCGCACCCAAATCCCTCCGTTACCGGAGCCCAAAAGAACTCCGTGACAGACTTCCGCAAAAATATTCCGCCGCCTCCCTCGTGAAGTGCGGACTAAGTGTAATTACAATGGCAGAAAAACTTAGTTTCTTACGTGGCGGTAATTCGATCGTTAGGAACCGTTCTTGCACAGGAACGTCCTTGGCATTTTTTGCGATGCACATTGAATTTATCTGTACTGCATACCAAAGAGTTCTCAAAACCATATCATATAGATAGCAGATAATATTGGAATAATTTTATTTAGCTATACATTTCCTTTGATATTTGACATTTTATATTGTATCAACTATGTTAGTAGTGTCATTAACTCTTAGACATTTCACAGAGACATAGGTTCTCAAATAAAAGAATATCAACGTACCTACTTAAATCATTTTCTGAAAATTATTTTCATTTACATTTTATACCAACCACATTTATCTACTTTGGTACTGTTAAGATATGTATATTCGAAGTCTTGTTAAAATGAATGTAGGTACTACATGTCCCCGTAATACATTAAGGTTGCGCAGTTAACCCCGCGTGATTAATCTATCGTAAGGCAGCACCATAACATGACAAAGGATCAAACCAACAACCATACACCGCTTTGTGCTGTCGCAGGAATTAATGTGTCGAGGGGCAGGGGGTGTAATAATTATTCATAGGGATAAAGATTGCATGTAGAAGCTACTATACAGGCATTATTGTAAGTGGTGTATTATTTGCAAGTTATTACAATATATTGATTATTATTTACAATTAGTTACAGTTGCCAGAAATGCTATGAGCGTTAACGATTAAAACATTAGAATTACCTGCTTTAAAATATCTTTCTACAAACGGTTAGGGAAAAATAAATACTATTACAGATACCGGGGAAATTGTGGGCAACTGAGGCGCAGAGCCCTTTGCTCAAGCCTTCATGTAAAGGAAATTTATTTCCATATCCAGGAAGAAAGGGGCGGAGGGGCTCACTTCAGAGGGTTGATCGATTGTCGAAGAAAAAGTTCCAAGAAGGAATTTCGTGAGTTCGAAAGCAGAGGGGGGAGGTCCGGGGTGAATTGAGATGCTGGTCCAAAGAAAGACTAATGAAAAAGTTCGCCGAGTTACGTCGTAATTAAGGACCCTTGTAATCGACATCGCTGCTTATACTAACGACCAACGAGACTTCTGCGCCAGTGAAAAAGAGGGAGACAATGATGGAGACGAGAGAAATTCAATCACTTTCTAGTAATATCTACGTAAACTCTTAAACAGAGTTGCAATTACACCGCTATTATTTTCGTAATTAACTTTTTCCAGTTTCCGGGCTTTCATCAGGCCCTGTCGCTACCCATTAAACAAAGTTGTATAATGCTTGGTAGTTCAATATCCAATATTTTTTATGAATATTCCATGAAGAATGTATTTATAATAATGTATAATACACCGGGAGGAGTAGAAAATGTCCGACAGTCACCACTTTGAAGATTGAAAGCTTTTATCATTATAAAAGAAGGAAATTCTGAAACTTTGTTAAAAGTTAAAGCCTCTCAAAGTTATAAATAATAACAAAGTTATAATTTATAACTCTGTAATAATGAATTTTCAAAAAGGGGTTCCTGCAAATGTTTTTCAACTATTTGAAATTCTGAATAACCCTGTATCGATTTGGTCCCAACCTTTTGAGGCACTCTGCATACTGTGACTTGCAGAGATATAGTGACTAACCTGGGACTCATTACAAAGCGATAATACAGTCATATTCCTGGGGGTATAAACCCCAAATGCTTTCTTCATCGCCTATTACTGGGCTGAACTTCATTGGTGAAATTCCTACACGCCCCAGGGTCTTAAAACACCAATGTCCAAAAACTATGTAGGATACATCTCTGGGGTCTTGACTTGTCGCCAAGACACTCAAGGGTCTTACCAATTTTGCCCCCCTACTGCTTTTACAGCATAACTGAAGTTCTGCAAGGCACTGTAATCGAACTTCATGCATAAATGAAGTGGATGAGTTCAGCAAAAAAGTGCTTTAATTATGAGTATACAATCCATGATGTTTTCAAGGATTATGCTTAATCTCCTATAACCGAAATTTTTAGGATATTAGTCGACGTTAAAGATTACATATAATTTAACAGATACATTTCAATTTTATTCGATAAACGTTTTATTGAAAAATAAACGGTTGTGATCTCAATGTTATATTAGTCGGATATGGCACTTTTATAAACTAATATCAGCAATATACGACACGTATAATATAATATGTTACCATAAAATCACACGGTGGTATAGAAGGTTAACTGTATGTACAGTGGAGTTTCGAATTATCAGGAACACGAAATAAGCATATCATTCCATATCAGAGGAACTTTCGACACAAGAGAATTTGCCTAAAAAATTTGTGAAAAGGATAATGTTAGGGCTAGCTTCATAATATCGAGGAGATATAGTGTTAACAGAGAGACTATAATTCCTTGGGCAAAATAAGCAATAGCTAATAGTTTGTAGATAACTGTGAACACAAAAAAGAATAAACTTAAACCTAAACCTACGGTATTAAAAAAACTCATTACAAAGCTTTTTGCTTATTATTGGAGAATATTCACGTTAAATTGCAAAAGAAATGCTATGCTGATACTAGAGGTTAACGTACCTAGAAAGGAAAACGTAACCAATGCTAGATACATATTAATAAGAACACCTAAACGTTCCAAGAACATAAAATCGATAACTAAGAAAAGTGCAGAGTTTTCAGTCCACATGTTTCCCCTCATCTTCAATCATTCAGCGATCAAGTTTGACTCCGCAACATACTACATATTTATCGCAGAAGCTGCAAGCACCATACTTAGGAACTTCGTTATACACTCGCTGCCACAATAGAAGTAAAATAGCAAAAGTTTTCAAGAAAGTAGCTGGGACTCCAGCAATGTTATTCAGTAACGTTTTGCGCATGCACAGTTAGTTGCGAAGTCAATTTTAAACTTCAGCACATGTAAATTGTAACTCCATCACCAATACAGAACAATAGGAGGGTAAACTTCAAAGTACAATTATAGGCGGAGAAAATACTGACTTAATGTACAAATAAAATTCAAACAAAAGACTGTACACCCGAACGAAGTAACGTAGGCATTTACAACTCCTTGGATCTACTCAAATTGGATATCTCCAAAGCTCTGGGTAATGCTCCTTTTTATGCCTTTGCAAGTGCAACTGCTTTGAAATCCATTCAAGCTTCCAGTTCAATTAACCAGACAGCAGATTCAAGAACAAATGCAAGTCGGTCGTAAAGAAAGACCGAGAAGCAGTTTCGGTGGATCGTAACTGGTTATAGATGCATCAGGGATCAATACGTAAGATTCTCTTTCTGGATACGCGGTTATCTCGGGAGCAGCACGATCCTACCTATCTTGGGCGATGAACGAAGCTAAATGTTAAGTGCATTGGAAAAGTGCATGCTATATGTATACAGGTGTAACTGGCCGTTTGGCCGACGACGAACGAGCAGCGGACCAGGCGTTCCCTCATCGATAGGAAACTGCTGGCCTTTAACTAACCGTTCACCTCGGCTAGGTAACTATAAATTTTTCCTACGGCTCCACTAAGCGAGCGGTATTGGCCCCGATTCCACTTCACGATTTATTTCTGGCGATCCAGCTGGTTGTAACGACTCTCGTGTCTCCAAGTGGCACACTTTCCGTATTTATGATTGCGGTGCACGCCGGCGAATTTTCCAGTTACCGGCACCTCCTCCATTCTGCGTTGAATTTCCCGCTCGTCTTCTATTGTCACGGGCATACGAGACGAATTTTAGGACACTCTGCAAGGGCACGATTTTTGTCGCGAAACATGCAAAATAAGGGATGATTCGACGTGTACTGCTGTTTGTAAGTCAGAGGACACTTTCCAGGGAACGTATCGAACATCTACGTACACAGTACACCGATTTTGATGGAACTTTTGTCAGAAGTAGTTCTTAGAAAAATACACGACAGGTATTTTGTTTATCAATAGTCCATAGTGAAAAGGTGGAAAAAGCTCCCAAACATGAGGGCTGAGAATATGTTTTATCTTTTAAATTGCGTGTTTTTGAAGGGGAAATTCAATTACCTAAACAACTTTTAGAAAAAAAATTTTAACTGCTATCGTTTGAATCTTTTGTTTCAAAGCTCGAAATCAGAAAGTTTAAGGTCATTTGACTGTACTGCCCTCCTTAAGTAAAGTATCCTATCTAGCATTTTCCATTTTTCAGGAAATCTTGAAATATTTAAGGTTCCACGCGTGTTTTACATTTTAAGTAAAATTAGAAAACCCTACGTGCTTCGTAGAGATTTAGAAACAGTTTAATTTATTTATTTTTTTTGCAGGGATGGCAGAAAGAAAATGATAAAACTTCAGGTTTTTCGGACATTTCGAAATTGTAGATATGACATTTTAACTAAGGAGGGCAGTGTAGCCGTCGTTTAATTGAACGGTTGCGCCAAAATTGCAACTAATAAGCATCTTTCAATTACTTTCAACCGATTTTATTGAGAATTTGTATATATATATTTGTATATATTGCGTGTCTTTTCTAAAAATAATATTAAACATAACTACTGTATAAGTTTATTGAACCGGGAGTAAAAAGAAAAGCTTCATTCTTCGAGCAGTAATATCTGAATCGTCCGCAGTCAAACAGTTAAAAAATACTCTGCAAACTTAACACCGTCCCTGCCCCTTATTTATCTTATAAAAACTCACATGGTAAATTTCTATTTCATCGAAATAAGGGCCACTGCGCTCTACAGTCTTAATCCATCCTGCTAATTGCGTGGTTCCCCATCTGTATCACACCCCGCGTTTTAAGGCCAAGAAAGAAAGACAGATTGACGTTACCTGGGCAAGAACTTACGGCCCAACCCCTCTGCACGACATACAAAAATTAAAACCCCCTCAGAATATATTACTGACACTGACACGATCACTAAAGTCGTTAAAAAAAATATAACCCATTAACAAATACAGAAATTTTAAACTGTCTTGTGATCAATACCTACTCTATAATTTAGGGTGGAACGAAATATAGGGGCACTATTTTTTTTATTTATGACTTCTAAGTTCTTCTAATAGTTGACAAAAGTTGCCTTTTATAATGCTATTTAAACAGTCAAAATCTGAGCTTAATCAATAACTATTTTACGGTGCCGCAAGTGACTTAAAAATTATTAGATACTTTTATTGATATTTTATCATACGATAGCACTTCTTTTTAAAAGAAACTTATTCGTTAGATTTCCCAGCCGTGTATCCTATCTGACTGTTGTCCAACAACTGCAGAAAACTGCTACGATGAAGGAGTGGCGATATATTATCCATATATTGGATATAGAAATGATAAAACATAAATGTTTCAAAACGTAACGTTCTGTTTCTTTCTTGGACGCATGAAAGGTAAGTAGTTACGCTAAAGGTCTGGGCAGTGAGTGTCTTAAGACTATAAAAAAAATTCCACATACAACACTTTAAAAACATGTTTAAAAAAACAAAAAGTTACCTAATACTTCAAGGTTGTTTCGGCACCTCAATTTTTTTACAGAATCTATACTCCAAGTCATTTTAGAAGTAACTTACGACAGCAATTCAGACCTGTGAAACAAGCTACTATTGGCTCCGAGGGAGCGTTTGTTTGTTGTATAGCCAATAGTAGCTGGTTTCACAGGTCTGAACTTGTCTGTCGTAAGTTACTTCTAAAATGACTTGGAGTTTAGCTTTCAACAGGCAAATTTTTTCACTAGTAGAAAACAATCACACATTTTTGCTGTTTTCGATGCACCCCACTGTATAACCTCAAATTTATCGATCCCTTTTTACTTCTCCTGTACAACCCTGTGCAAACACACATATTATTACAATAGCTCATGCGTTATTAGTGTGTCTTTGAGGGTCTCTAAATTTCTCCGTAAATGGAGGGTGTTTGTTTCACCTGAACAAGGTGTGGCGCGCGACAGTTCAAGAGGAAACAGAGGATCGCGTTTCCGACAGTAATGAAACGTCTAGTAAGAAGCAGCGCGTCCTTTTCTTGCCTGCACCCCCTCCCCAAGGTCCACGCGAGGTCGCGGCCGGAGCGTTGTACGCTGATAAACAACATTCGCGTAATTAATCACTTCCACGATAACGACGCCGGCAAATTCGATTTCCATGCTGCAAGCAGATTTAATTCCAGGATATCCGTTGCCGTCTACGGGAGGAGAGGTTGGCGGCAGGAAGGGCTAGGCGAGGGCGGGCATAATCGACGACGCCGCGCTCGCACGCGGCGTCATGAGACCGGCGAGGAAGTTTTCTCGGGCATTCAGCAAGGGAAACTTCGAAAGGAGTTCGCTGAGGCATGCAAAAGCCGACTCTTACGTTTTAAAACGAGAGCAATCGGGATTGAGGGGGTGGGGCGGTGGGAAATGAGAAGTGCGGGCGGGGGCGGGTGCGGGCAGCCAGGAAGGGCAGAGAGGAGAAGTGAAAAAAGACGTCCCTTTGGGTGTCTCGTTACCTCGGTTCCGCTTCGACATTCCGTCTCAGCCAAGGTTATGTGCCAAAGGACCGTAGGCGGAGTGGTTGAAGAGGAACAGTCAGAGGGAAGACGGAAGGGCGGGAGAGAGAGAGAGAGAGAGAGAGAGAGGGCGCGGCGCTAAGCGGAGGTGAGGTCGAGGGAAGCAAAAAGTGAAGAAAAGAGCGGCTGATTTAGCAGAGAGTGCACTCTGCACCGCACAATGGGTCGATGCTACAGTGCCATGCGATATTCCAGTCCCTTTTTTTTACAGGTGTGCCAGTATTTCCACGTATCTACGCGTTTACGACCGCGTGTTAGTCGTACATCGCAGTTGTACAGTTGCCCATCGTTGTGCACGCGAGAACCTCTGTGCATGTATGCGTGTGGAGGTCGTATATGCATGTGTGTATATATATATATATATATTCATGCCCGTGGTCTTCCATTCCAGCCGTTTGCTCCTGGTCGAAGGCGGCCCCGCTTTTGTTCCTCTTGTCACCCGCTTTCTACCCTTGTAAAAGGCTTACTTGGCGAATCTAATACACTCCGACCCTTCTTTGGCCGAGTCTCCCTCTCCCTCTGCCTTCTCCGTGAAAAGGAAGTATCCAATGGTGTTTCGTAGCTTTAAGCGCCGTTTGTTCGCGAATTAGGTCTACTGTTCTTCTTTCTCGAGAGAGGGAAGAATCGACGATGCCTTTCCCAGGTCGACGTCCACGTAATTATTTCCCAAATTACGCGACGGCGAGCCTGAGCTTTAGGCGATTAGGATTCCCGGGGTATTTTTATGGGAGACACTTTGCCGTACTCATCTACACTTTCTCAAGCAACGTTGTCTCTTCAAATGAACATGCAGGGTGTTCTTTAAAAAGCTAAAATAAAGTGTCTGTATCTCACTTGAGAATTAATCTGAGTGCCTATGTCCATCGACAGTTTCTGCGTGCTATAATGAGTACCGTATGCCCCGAAATTTTTTTACCTGTTCTCACACCACTCTGAAAAGTATCGATTACCTTAATTTGTTTCTTATTTATTTATCGTTATGGGTAAGGTAAATGTCCCCATTAGCGACCGTTTAAGATTGTGGCTGGTTCGAAATAGTAATTTGTTTAATAATATATGACAATGTTTCAGTAAAGTATGGATCATTGTATTTTTTTAAGTCTCTAGTTTCTTAATCAAATTAGTTTTAGAGTGATATTTGACTATTTACACAACAATTATGGTGAAAATTATATTGGACCTGATGTCCCATTTATCGACGGTTTCACGTCCCCATTATTGACCAGCAATTTCCCTCATTCTAAATGCATCATTTTGTTTATTAAATTTGGGTTCATGAGCATAACAAACTGTTTTTTATTAACATTTTATGAAAATTAAACAATTTATAATCTGTTTAAGATAATCTTTTATGTTTTCTATTATTTCCTAATAATTACCGTACTTTTTGTACTCAATTGTGAGTACAAATCAAATGTACTCCAAATTTAATAATTAAAAAATTACTCGAATACTTTAGTTAGGTCTAACAACACCACTTGTAAGATGTCCGAAAACTGGTACAGACCGGCCTTTGATGGTACCTATTTCCGACCACGATTTTCTGTTAGAATAATGAAAGAAAATGAATATTTTCTTTTTATTTTATAATTCTGTATATGTATCTAGTTAATTTGAGTAAGTTACTGCATAGATCCATGTATTTTTATTGTAAAATTTGCGAGTTCAATGATATCAGTAGTATAACCTCACGTTATTAGATTCTGTCAACTTTCATGTCAATGACCAAGTCCTAATTTACATGTGAATTTACTTAAAGATGAATGTACGGCTTCATAAATAACGAATGAAACAATAAATGAAATACCTCTAATTATAATTTCTGAACTTTCTGATTAATATTTTGCTTTCTGTGTTGCAATAAACAATAATAATTTAAAAGTGGTCACTAATGGGGACGCGGTAGATAATAGGGACATTTACCTTAATAAGTGACAAGTAAGATAATATTAAAATGAAGATTAAAGTACACAAATAGCAAGGAAAACGACAGAAAGAGATGAAATGATGATTATAAATATTGCAACTTAATCATCCAGAATATGCAGAACTGAATTTCTAAACTTAGATAAGGAAGTAGCGAAAAAGTCAATACTATGCCGGTATCTATTTACGGATATACATATTCTGTTTACGCAATTGTGTTTACCGGGTAGAATGTAGAGTGTGTTGTCTATCAATGTGAAAGAGGGGTAATGCCTCATATCTATACTAGGGAAGCAGAATTTAAATTGCACCAGGATTTCAGTGCAATTAATGGGGTTACTTACGAGATTATAAACAAAAAGCAGACCTGCCATGTTTCTTCGCCTTTCTAGGATTATCAACCCATGCGGCACGTATAGAAATTCTTGACAAATGGGTTTTAGCATTCTCACTACTGGAAGATGTATTTTATTCATATACTCTGAAGTCTCTAGATGCTTTAAAAAAATGAATAGTCCAATCCTGAAGATTGAAGATCCATAGTTGCGTTAATCGTCCATAACTATGGATAAAGTATTAACACGCTCCCTGCTCTCCAACAAGGATCGTGCGTGTAACAGGATAATAGAAAATTCAACAGTTCTGGATAAATTGCTCATCAATAATATATGTTACACTTGAGCAAGAGCGAAGGGGCTGGGAGTATTTCCCCTTTTCCTGGCCGCTTCATTTTTCCTCGAGTGTATTATGTCCCTTGTCATCATCTCGCAATATCGCAATTTTAAGCCAACACTCATCGACACCTTGTAATGTCGATTCTTATCGAGCAGAACGAAGCAATGAATCCAACATTCTATCGTTACACTTGTCGCGAGGGATGGTATCCTCCGCTATCGAGGATATACATATCATAGAGTGGCATAGAGGGTTGAAAATGGGGTTCAGTCCCATAATCCGGCCGCCTCTTGCCCAGTCTCCCGTGCCACGCTGTTCCCACCACATCTTCCGCGCTTCCACTGAAATTGAAAACGAAACGGCGTGTCGTCGCGTGCTGAGTGAAAACGGAAGGAAAAAGAACGACCGGGAGGAATCCCGTATCCCGTTGGAAGTTCACTTTCTTGCAAGCGTCGGCCTGGTTGGTCGGTCATCCGGAAAATCTTCGACTCCGTGTATCGACGAGCCTTCGCGAGTATCTCGTCGATTTCAAGCTGAAATAGTTTTCGCTACTGGGAAACGTACTTCCTGCATTATTCTTTGTTGCATCGTAGCACGGTTGTTCGCGAGACTGCGTCGCGGGAAATTGCTACTCTCACGAGGACTAGATTTCCCAATCCCTCACCATGGATAACCTTCTGCTTGGCCGCTACGTCGCTGTGGACAGCTTCTACGCACGGAAACGATGCAGATTAACAACGTGAGCACAGCTTTGACGTGTGCCTACATCAGAACGGTCTTTTAAAGCGATTTTAAAGTACAGAGTAGTATTACGAAAAAGCGCTGAGATCTCTGTTCAATAAACGCAAGACGATAAAACTCCCCGTTTCGAAACAAGCTGTTGTTTGGTCCCGTACCGTTATCCTGTTTCGAGAAGAATCTGTAAACATTTAGAGACTCTCGGACAACCAGGGGTCGAATGAAGCTGTTAAAATCTTCAGTTAACCCTTCGTGGTCACACCTCCTTATAATCACACGTTGGTCACACGGGGTACATTGTACCCCAGCGTCATTTTTCAGATACCGTTTTCGTATTTTTGAATCTTTTAACTTTTCAGTGATAATTTTACATTCGTAATACTCATACAATCATGCTCTAATAGTCTGTTTCTAGAAATGTTAGTTTCGGCAAGATGAAATTTACATTTAAAGAAATAGTTGTGGAAAGTAGCGATTTTTTCTGTTAAAATTCACCAAATTTTCAAATTTGAATAGTAAGGACTGAAAATTTACAGAAATATTGGCAAAGACATGTACTTCAGAAAAAAAAATAGTTTAGTGCTGGGTATTTATTCTGAGATAAGAAATGTTCTATGTTCATCAGAAATGAAATCGAATATTGGCATATAAGTATGGATATTTATTTGCTAGAAATAAAATAAAAAACCTCTTTGGCAGGGTTTCACGGTGTATTGTATTAATATTATGCGCAAAACAAAACAGAAATAATAAAACTTTGCGCATCCGACTCCGTAGATTATATGGCATCTGCACGACTGCACATAACACATAATATATATCACTGAATAAATCCTTTAAAAAATCGCAGGTTTTAGAAACTTTTACTTACATTTAATAAAATCTGCTGAATCCAAAGAACTAAAAAAAAACACTTAAAATTTTTTGCACCTAATCACACTTTGGTCACACCGGGGTTCGTTACACCCCACTATTTTTCAAACGGTTGTTAGAAGTATACAAACGCGATGCCGAATTTTCTAAAGCGTTGAATGCTGTAGTAAGGTCTCTCAACTAACGGTCGGTGCCGCACTAAGTCACATTTCGAATTCGTAAAGGCGCGATATTAGAACTCGAAACTTGGCTGGGGTACAATACACCCCGTGTGACTACGGAGGGTTAATTATGAACTGTAATTTTATGACTATTATATTTTCTGTTCCGGAAAAGCTATTATATAATGCAGTGTATTAACTGAAACTTTTATTCCATCCGTTTTTATGTAAATAAGAAACTTTTATTTTCCTGAAAGTAGAAAAAAGTTCTAGCGAAACAGGGACAAGTTAAAGCTGTGACAAGCATATTTCCTGAAAATGTTGTGGGCTATGTACCTACATTTGAAGTTGAAACCTTAAACCGTTCGGTGAAAATATAATTATATAAAAATCGCAATGTGCTCGGTTTTATATATTTATCCTGCTTCCAACTCCTTAAATAATAGTAATTAAAAAGATATGTCTAACTTTTATATTTTACCCTTAAATATCTGCTCAAAAGTATATGATTCTCCACAACTTTTATTAATCAAACAAAATAACTGTTAAAACATGACTCTTACAATAGAGGTAAAGAGTTAATGCACAGAATTAACTTAAAACAGAAACGCAATGGTTTAAAAGTTAAAAGTTCGATAAATAACTTTTATTTCATTCTGTCCATGCGGACAACACTTACGATGATTCTCAAAAAACGCGATGTGAAAATTAAAAGCTTCTTAAGGTGTTACATTTTTTGCTTATTTTACCAAGTACTATACTTCCTAAATTATCTCATCCGTTTCTCAGATCACCCTGTATATTTGAGTCTCCGCTTCATCGCAGGCATCCGGCCGGCATAGAATCGCGCATATATCCAATCGGAATACGCACCTTTCGATTTCATATTCGAGGAATTCGATGCAGTCTGGAAGTCACCTAGTCTCTCCCCCCTCACCTCTCACTAGCAGATGAAAATAAGAAAACGGAGAAATCTATCTGCGCGTCGCGCCGTCTTTATGAACTCTGTCGACGAGGTCGTCCTCTGTCCTCCAGGCTCACGGAAGGGAAAAGCGACTGGCGAGCTTAGTAAGTCAATGCGATCTCTTTACGGAACCATCCCTGTTTCCCCTTTTTCGCAAACGCCGCGGTGAGGCGCGGGGCGCGAGAGGGGCGAAACGGAGTTAGACGCAAAATTGTTTTTCCGAAAGGCAAGGCGGCGGAAGAGTCTCGCGACGTTGGAAAACAGGGGAGCGGGGAAAGAGGAAAAATCGCAAACAGAACGTGGAAACGCGAAAGATACCCTTCCCATTGGGATTTTATGCGGCGTGTCCGGAAAACGAGTTGAAACGCTTCGCCGTAAGATCGTTCCGTTTCTCTTCTCTTTTTACGAGGCGCCCTTCTCTCTTCGTCAATTTCGTTGGTCCCCGACGGGATAAAGCTCGATCGAACGGGCACATAGTCGAAAGTGGGGCAGGAATGAGGAGTATAAACAACAGATTGAAAGTAAAGTAATTTATAAACGATATGTAAGATGGTAGATATAAAGGAAGCATAGTGGGAAATTGAGATACTGGGGTAAAATGGAGCAAAAGTGTGATCACGTGGCTTAGTCACGTGGGCGATGCGGGGGTGGACGAGGGATTCTGGGACACTTCTGGGGGGCGTCGTGGAAATGACTGTAACAGAGTAGTGTAAATTTTAGAAGAAAGACGTAAACTGTTTTGGAATTTATGGTAAGTTTAGAAAATTGCTTATAAAACATTCAACAATCTTTTCTCTGCGCAGTCGTACATGTGACATTCACATGTATCAATATTGTAATTACGTTGCAAAAAAGTAGTTTCATGTCATCCATAATCTACCATGGTCATCAATTTTTTCATTAGGACGGTTATACCTTTTCATTCGAAATTAAAATATATGTAGGGATTTTGAAATATAAAAATCAAGGGCATATAAAGAAACTACACCGGTTTTACCCATGAGTATTATCCAAATGTTTAGTAACATTTCAGTAAGTTGCAAAAAAAGTGTCACCCTTATATAATAATAATTAATGGAGATAGGTTTTTCTCAAAACGCTGATTTTCATAATGGCGCATACGATATGTCAACTTTTAGTGAGCCAATCGGGTCCATCTTTTTCGTACACTTTCAGAAAACATAATTCTAGCTGGAAGCAGAATCGAGTAGAAAGAGTTCTTCTTTCATATGTTTAAGGCCGCTTAAAAACGAAAAAAGACGCCAAAAATGAGTTTAAATTCAATATTCTCGCTATTTTGTGAATTTTTTATTTTTTTTTATAAACCTACTACGAACGATAACCACACTATTACCGATTAAGAATCCTTTTGGTCTTTTGGTTTCAGATGGAGAGCACCAGGAGGCAACTTTTTTCACACGCTTTACGATATGGCCCACATCTCCATTAATTATTATTATAAAAACTTACTGAAATGTTAGGAAATACGCGTGGATAATGCTCATCGGTAAAAGATGTGTAGTTTTTTGTGCGTCATCCCTAAAGAAAGGCACCAAAATTGGCCTTCTAGACGTGAATACTCCCTTAATGATTAGGATCTTGTGGTCAATTTTTATGATTTTATTATTCTTCAGTACCGAGGGTTTGATTAATTATAAAGGATCGGGAACCATAATTTGAAAGAAAAAGAAGTTTGGAGGGAAATTATTGGTAAAGAGAAATGAACCAACTTGAACGATTACAGTGGAGATTCTTCGCTCCTGGCTATCGTCTTCACAAATCCGAAGTTTTGAAGCTCTCCAGACGTTGCTTTAATAAATTGCAATCGAACTTCAGCGCGGTGTCCATAAAATAGAATTTGTCGAAGCAAATTTACAGTCTTCTCAGCCTCTCAGTCTTTTGAAATTTCTTATTAGAAAGGGATACGCGGGAGTGTGAGAGTACATGGGAAAATTGTAGTGAAACTTTTGCTCATTCCCAAGCTATCCACAGACTCGATGACGTCCACAGTTTGTGGATCACTGAGACACCTTGATCTGTAAGCTTTACTGTACATCTCGCTGTCGCTGTACCGTTTCGAACAAATGCGCGTCCACCATGAATAATGATCCTTTTCGATAACAGTTGACCTGTTATAAATAAAAATAATTATTTTGAAAAGGTAACTGATTATCACGAATAGTTTTATAATTACATCATAACTGCCATTTCATATTTCAATGACTACGAACTGCAAAATCATTTGCTTCTTTCAAATCAACTACAGAAGGGGTCTAGCCCGGTAACCATAGGGAAAGCAACCCCAACACTAATTTTAGTATTTATGTATGACAAATAATGCTCTGTGCCTGAAAAACCACTCAGAAAAATTTCAGATCTCCACCCTCTCTAGGTAGGGTGATATAGGAATAACAACCGTAAACCACTTTTTTTCAAAATAACTACTTAAGATATTTAAGTGCTTCAAAATGCAAGTAGTACCTACTACTAAAATAATATAAGTAGTAGAGTTATATACTACCTGTATATAACTCTACTACTTATATTATTTTCGAAATTGCAGATCAATCATTAAAGGTGGAAATAAAAACAACCCTTTGAGTGTTACCTACGAAAAAATCAGGAGTACAGCGTCACTGTTTATCTATTATCTATATAAGTTGCAGGGGAGTCGGATTACTGGAACATATTAAAAAATAAATAAAACGAATATAAAACCTCTGGACAGATTATACTAAATGGGCCGCAAGACTTATAGGGAGCCCAACAAATCGCGCATGTTTGGGATTTTATTTCCATATCACCCTAACGAGAGGCGGTAGAGATCTGAAATTTTTCGCAGTGGTTATTTAGACAAAGAGCATTATATGGCATGCATAAATACTAAAATTGGTGCTGGGGCCGTTTTTCCTATGCTTACCCGGCTAGACCCTTTGTATATTTTTTCATTTTCTGTTTCCTCAAAAATCTTAACAATCTATACTCAATTACTCACATATTTGTTAGAGTACGTGTATAAGTAACACAAAGTTATTTACTTAACCTTAAATAAACTGGAAATTTATGATTTCGTAAAAAATACCTATGAAAGTAGAATTAGATATTTGTAACGATACGAACCTAAGCAAACAAAGTGAAGAAGTATTGAAGGGCGTGCTTAAGAAATAGTAGGATGTTCCCATTTTCATGGTAAAATTTTACATTGAAATCTTCATTGTGATAAATGATACTATGCGATGTAACGCGAATTGTTTCCCGTGAAGGAAGAACGGGAGTCGCGGTAATATTTTCTCTCGACTTACGTGAAGCAAGTATAAGGGAATCAATACAAAATGGATGAGATTTTATTGGTTCTGTTTGCTCTGTAGGTATAACCTTTCAAGGAAAGTATTTGATATCCCTGCTCTTTCCTGTAGTTATCGCGGAAATCCAGCCAGATTTCCGATACATACGTTTGGATTTTATCTCGGGATGACGTTTCATCATGTATATCCCGCATTTTACAGGAACTCAATATACGACAGGACCGTATGAAAAATTCATTGTGAAACTCTGCTTCTTTGTTTCAAAGAAATGCTATTGACAGGACATGGGAATCTATTTGAAAACATCGTTGACTTCAAAGCGAGAAGAAGGGGATTAGAGAATTTCGCTGACGTTAGAAAAAGCTGGAATTTGTAATATTTTCGCAAGAAGAAATAGAATGAAATGTGCCTATTAATCACAGAATCTAAAATTCCTGGAAATAAACTTTTAATAATACATGTCCTGTGTTTTACACACAATCTAGTTTTATTATATTAATGTTTCCGTTTTATATAACAACAAAGCATAGTATCGACATCATTTTTTCAGGTTTCTCATTCCTATCCTTTCTTATTCTGTTTCAAGTTGAATCTACAACTTGTTAAAGGATCTTGAGATAATAGCGCAACATCATTTCACAAATATAAAGCACAAAAGCCTCAAAGGAGAGACTTTTATTTTCTACAATCCCTTGCACATCTTTCTACTGCTTGTAAGCTTTCTATTCCTCTTTTATCAACTCTCTTCAATTTGTTTGAAAATTCTTCAGTTTTATTTTCGACTTCCTTGCCTGATCTTATTTTATAAACCAGCTATGACACTGAGTTCCACTAATAATTACCCGATACACTTGAGAAATACTACTCCCCGCTACAGTTGCGTTATTTTCTTTGTTAAACTTGTACGCACCTTATAATACAAATGGTACTTTCTATATTCTCTGCTAGATCTTCGCGAAAGCATCACCAATGGATTGGCGAGATTCTCCTTGTGAAAAAACTCGCCCATCCATTGTTATTACTATCGCGAAGATCAAACAGAAAATGTCTTTCATGTAATTTAAGCTTTCATTAATGCGGACATGTCGTCAAAGCGTGATGCAAACTGGATAAAACTTTTCCAGCAAAAAGCAATCACTCGAAAATACCTCATCGATCTGATCGATCAGAACGCATATTTTTAAAACCTTGTGCCACCAAAGGAATTTTCGTAAGATCACTAGTACTTTTACCAAACGAATAAATACTTATTCTTATGCACCCTGCTTTCTGAAAATCGCGTCACTCACAATAATGGTAAAAAGAAAGTTTAAACTGCGAAAAATAAGATAGTTCCATTAAAAAAAATTATTGTATAGGTATCTTAAAATTTGTATACAATTGATTGGGAACTTACTAGATTAATCCAATGATGCGAATATAATATTTAAAGCCTAGTATTAAAATCAAGTAATTATTTGCAAAATTCGAGCTTGGCAAAACAGAAAACTGGCAAACTCTTTTCCGAAAAATGAAAGTTTTCCCTTGAAATGCTCCCACTTTTGTGTTCTGAACATTTTTTATGCATTCTCGTTCATACGATAACGGCAGCCGTGTAGGTTAAGAAAAATTTCCTAGAATCATGGTCGCCATTGACAACACATTTTTCAAACTCCTCTTGCTACTACCACTATAGTTCCGAATAAAATTATTATGCATAAAAAAATTTGAACAGATTCTTTGAATGTGAATTAATAAACATACAAAGTTTGGAATTATAAAACTCAATACTTTTCATTTAAAAAATTCAAACTAGGGAGACCCCTTAAGTTGGCTATGCAGACATGTAAAAATATAAGTTTCAAACTGTCTTTTCACCATCGCTGTATGGGATGCCACCACTATCCTATTTATATACCGCCACATCCTTAAGGATCAAAGCGCAGGATGTGCGTGTATCAACGTACTTGGACCTAGGCAACGATCGATCGTATCTGGGTCTCCTTGGAGTTGGCCACTCATGCCGGAAACCGTCCGTGTTATTCTCCATTGAAGGGTTGGCTGTGGCGCAAGGGCAGACTGGACTCTTGATTCTCCGCGGGTGGAGTTCCTCGATCGAGTCAATCGTATTCTCGAAGGCCTGCAGGGACCTCACGAACCTGGACCTCACTTTGTTGAGGTCAGCAGAGCAGATTGCCTCGAGGTCGTAAATTTTCCTCTTATAGAAGCTCGACGTCGGCGCTAAAAGACGCCGCTCGAACGAGTTCAGTTCATCTTGCAGCTCGTGGACGGTTCTCTGATACATTGATTTCCCAAGGCATGCTAGGCAGTTCGTCTTCGGCGTGTCCTGATTAACGTTTCGGTATACGGATTACAGGCTGGACGTCGACTAACGAGCTACCAACTTACTCCGTTCGAGTACACGCCGCGGCGTAATTTCGGAGGACCGGCTGGAATCCGCACGCCGTTCGCAGGCCGATAGTTAAGTCTCGTGTGACCTACGGGCCGAGTAATTGTTTCGTACACTTCCCAAGGCGGGTGACATTGTTTATCGGATAAAATCGATTGGATTCTAGCTACCAGCGTAGTGTTTGTGTTAGTTCATTGGGACTTTTGGTGCCACCCTACTTTTCGCGACTTAGGGGTGAAGATAACGTTAAGTCTGTAGAGCGATTTGTGGCGTAAGAGTGCGCTACGATTTATAGGCACCGTTGGAAAGGTAAAGTCAAGAGGAATTGGGTGATGCCAGTTTTAACTTCGAAATTAGATGGGAGGGTCTCGAAATGTGGTGTAGGTTGAGTTCAGAGTTGGGCATTAACTAAATAAAAAATTATTTAAATAAGAATCAAATAAAAGTTACTTTAACTTTAGATTATTCGACGAATAAACTTAACTTTTTCAAAGTTAATTCTTTATTCGACGAGAAAGGAAAACCCTCTATGTGATACTTCAAAATTGCCTCAAAATTGACATGATTCTTTCGCGATGGAATTCATATGTTATTAGAAAGGTGTTTTAAAGTTGTTCAAAGTGGTGGAAAATATTCATAGTAGAACTTATACTGTACATCTTATATAAAAGAATTCGAAAGCCTTTTTCAACCAACTAATACTTGTGTCACTGATACTCGTTTCACTTGGGATAAGCGGAACCGAAGAGTAGAATTGAAGAATTGTACATGTAATGATAGGATACAGTGTGGTCCCGATAATCCGGGGTAAGTGGGATCCAAGTCAGCTCGAATTATTGGTAACTTGGATTAAGTGAAACATACACCTCGCGTTCGATGTCTGGGGAGAACTTGAGGCGAGAGGAAAATCCTCGAGGAACGAAACCCTATCTTGGAGAAGCACGATGCTAACGCTGACTTTTTCAGAATACGATTTCGAATTAAGTGGGCATCGGTTTAAGTAGAGTTTAGATTAAGCGACCTCGAATTATGGAGACTCTACTGTAGTGCATTAGGTTGAAGTTAGAAATGTGGGGAAAGTAATATGAACAGTAATTTAATGTTAAATATGTGAAAGAATTCTAAAACCTTTAAATTATTTTGCTTTGATAAGACTTTTAAGTACATTATGTTCATAGTTGTATCATGATACGTTTATAAGTATGTCAATTAAAAATGAAACAAGTACTATTATCAAGAAACCTTTTTACAAAACAACAAATTGTATTTTTGGTTTTATATAACAATCAATAGAAATGAAATAAATAAAAATACAGATAAGCATTGACTGCAATTAGGTTTGACACTTTACTGGTTAAGAGCGCAAAGGGAATAATGGGAAACGTGTGATTACACCATTCAACATTAATCCCGATACTTATTCCATCTTTGCAAATAATTACGATTTATAAAAGTCCCTTGTGTTTCTAAAAAGGAAGGAACTGACGTAACCTGCTAAACTTTCGTAGTTACGTTGCAACTGCATAAACTTGTGCAATATTGTCATTTCTATTTCCTGATGAAGATTCAGCCTCTCGTCTCGCAGGGCATCTCGTAATTCCCGAAGCACTCCACGGAGATTCGCCACTCGTGTAACCAACGGTGTATCGCAATCTAGGTTATCCACTGTCACGTGATCGTTGACGCTGGCCATTTTCTCTCACTCTTTGTGTCGAAAACGAAGGGAAACTAACGACAGAAGGAAAATCACACGAGTGCCAAGGAATGGTGTGCAGAGTATTTCGTATCGCTACGTTTCTGAGGATTTCGTCATCTTTGGATCGTGCCTCGGCGCTACACTTTAATCCCCCATCCCTTCTCCTGGCGTCGCTCGAGAGATCGACGTTTCTCGAGTGGTTGAAAATTTACTACCTTTAGGACATTTGCCTGTCGTTTCATTCGATTTTCATCGACGCCTATGACGGCTCAGAGGAAGGCTCCAATTAGTAACATATAGGTCGAAACGGCAAGATTCCGCGTATTGTACGACGGAAACTTGAACGGCGTTTTTCGTACCCATTAAACGACAAGGGAAACTTAATACTTCCTAGAAATAATATAACAAAGTGTGACATTTTTAGTGCGTTTTGTTGAATTCAATTAGTCAAATTAGGGCAGATGTCCCAATTACTGCCAGTGTCTCTATTAGTACCACTTTATTTATGTTTACTTAATAAAAACGTGACGTATAAAGAATAGTATTCAAAGAAATTTACTATTAAATTGGGAGAGTTCGTCATCTTCTTATTATTACTATTATTATCATTCTTATTATTGTACATTATTTTTTGCACGTTACGTTTTTATTAAGTAAAATTAATAAAACAACACTAATGGGCACGCTGGCAGTAATTCGGACATCTACCCTTGTAAGTACATACATATACGTACATTAGGTGGGAAAATTATTAATTCGTTTGGATTTCATTGATTATTATTTTACGTGAGTCGACTGCTATTAGTCGTTAATGGGCGTTATTAGTAAGCGAAGTAATTATTCTGTAAAGATATTGTAGTGTTACAGACTCGTGGATTAAATTATTTCACGTTTTAATATGTACATACTAATTTTGCATGGCTTTAAATGCGATTTGTAGGATCGATTATAGTCCGACGGTATTACAACAAAATCCATCATCGTATTCGTTTCATGTTGGCAATTGAAAAGCCATTGAACCCCTTCATTACGTTTCTGACACGTTCGTGGCGCAATCGATAATTGTACTAGGCAGATGTATTATCCATGAAGAATTATGGCGGAGTGCTTGGTATTTAGCGGTCTTACGTCTAACAAACCACTAGCACTGAGCACGTGTGGTGATAAAATAATCGACAAACATGAAATCAAATTTTATATAGCTGATTTTTCATAAAATTTCAATATGTGGGCGTTACGTACACAGTGTCTTCTATAACTAGTGTTCAGTTCACGAGAATCTTTGCAAACGTGAACTGTTCTTGGTATTTTAAAGAAAATATGTTTACTTAGTCGCAGACAAGAATGTCGTGAGTTATGAGCGAATAGAAAAATACTCAAGCAGTGGCGTCCGCAGACTTTTTTCAAGGGAGGGGGGGGGGGGGGCAACTTTGGGATGATGGTAAAGAAAAATATACCCCTCTTGCTTTTTTAGCCCATTTTATAGTGGCAATTTGATTAAAAATTTAAAACCGAAATTTAAAAATATTCCCTTTTTTTTAGTATAAACTTAATAAAGATCAGTTTTGAAACATAAGCGATTTTTTCTCAAAAGCCGGGGGGGGGGGGCGACTGCCCCTTTTGCCCCTCCGTACGCCCATGTACTCAAGTGTATAAGCAAAGAACATTGTTTTCGTTACTAATTATTTTCCTATCTCTCTAAACTCCCATGTAGACTAAACGATAGATCTAGGAAGTAGAATTTTACGAAGCAGTGTACTTTGACATCACAATTTATGTCCCACGTACGCGTTACTAACTAACCTAAAACGTTGCGTTTTTATAACGAGGCTGGTACCATTACTTAAAACGGGTCGGCAGAATTGCACAATGTGTTTCCTTTCCTTGTACGTATTCGCTGATTCTGTCGCGCTCTAAATTGTAAGCTTCGCAACCGCAGCGGTTGCGAGTTGGTGACGCTCATTTCTTCTTGCAATCCTCTTGAGGTTGAAACGTCCAAGTATTGCGACGCGAAATTCATACATGAGTTTCCAAACAGCACTACACTTATTTATAGCCTCACGGGCAAAACAAACCTTGCAATATTTTTGAAAATGATAAAAACTGCACAAAAATATAATTTCCAGTTCCGAAGGGTTGTTCCAAATATCCAGTCACACTGATGGATTATCAGCAACCAATATTCTCGTTCAACAGGCTCCGAATTTAGTCGATTATATAGAGCGTACTCAACTTTCCCAAGAACTTTTCACGAACCCGACATGGAAGTTGCAGGCATCGATCGGTGGCTAATTACGCCATCGAAAATTCCCAACGAGCCAATCGCTGTTTAACAGGTGGGAAATTTTTATCGACGATGAGCACCAAACAACTGGGCAAATGGAAAGATTGTAATTCGTATAAAAATAGCAGATTATCGTAGCATCTACTATTCGATTCCTGGGTGTGAATTGTTACACACCGATTATACAGTGATAATACAATAAGTATATTGTATCGGTAACGTTTTGTATAACAGATACAATTCAGATTTTTAATACGGATGTATAAAATATCGACACAATTCAACGAAACCCACACACACACCGGAAACAATAAAATAAACATTTATAATGCGTTCGATAGCTATCGAATAGAGCTGAAGTTATTCGATTATGAAAAGAATTTCACGATAAAGTGTGAAAAAATATTTTATGTCCAGATTCCTATTCGGTGCAATCCAAAATTCGATCACTCCGAATATTCGAATATTCGAAGGCTCCTAATTATTCGAATATTCGAATCTGAATTTCGAATTCTCTGGTATTCGAATATTCGTTACAGACGTAATATCGAACAACATCGTCATCCTCATTACGAAGTTCGCAGAAGCGGACGCGAACACTTTTCAATCGTCCGGATACCAATAAAATGTTAGATGAATCCGTCGAACTGGCACGCGGCAAAGGCGGTGACAGAATTAATGACACGGCCCGATTATCTTAGTCGCAGCCGTCGTCGCCATGGAAGACGCTTAATCGAGCGAGAGGAGTTCTCAAACGGCCCGCCGAGAAATGAAAAGGACAACGGGCGAAAGTGGAGCGTAGAATGGAGGCTCGCCAGTGATTTTCATCTTGCTAATGCGCGCAAGGAGTTCCAGGGGCGCAAGTAAAGCGGATGTCAGCTGCCCTGTGAGGGAGGGAACAAAACGGCGATGACGACGATGACGAAGGAACCTGGCGTTCCATCGACGCCACGGTGTTTTAATTAAAAACTGCAGCCCAGCGATACCAATTCTTCCATTACTTTTCAATTACGAGCAACCGTGTTATTCGTGGCCAACGCGTGGGGCTTGCATATGAATATTTATGAGTAACGGAAATTTCAAATTTATAGAATAGATTCGGGGGAGGGGGAAGACGGAATTTAGGGCTGCCAGTTCATATTTCATTCGAAGCGAGGCGAGATTTAAGGGACGTAGGCACGTTTCGTTCCCTTTCCTTTCGTGAGTAGTGGACATTTGTACTTTGGAATGTTCTTTGGTTTCTTTTATGGTGGGTTAGGACTGATGTTTGTATTAGGATAATTTAGATGATAACCATTCCCTTTTGTTATGTTTCTTGTGTGTAGTTTAACATTCCACTTTGTTAGTTGCCTTATTTTTATTTTATATTGTACGTATCCAGTTTTCTAAATTTTAATTTATGAAGTTTTAATTCTCGATATCTCATTGTTAAATAGTTGATGTAAATGTTGAGGTCTCTTTGTTACTATTGTATGTCACCTTTATTTTAATTTTGGAAATGGTGTTTCTGGGAGACAAGGTATACTGGTAGTTTATTATGCTTTTATACAGAGTGCAATTTGGTAAATGTCGCCAGCTTTTACACGTGGCCTTGCAGGGAACGTTCTCATATTTTAATTTGATTTTAAAACGGAGAAATTTTGTTTCTGAATTTATCCGTTACGTGATGTTTTAATCGAATCAGAAACATTTCACTAGAAAAAAGAGAGGAAATGGTAAATAGTTCGAGTGATTAATTAAGAATAGGTTCTTATTAGAAAGGCAGGGAAAAAGTTTTCAATTATAAAACTGAACGTTGTAACATAGTAAGTTTTAAATTCCGCAAGACTTACATGAAGCTCTACTCACAGGTTGTAACATAATTTCAAACCCTAGAGATCCAAATATTCGACACATATTGTAATACTTTACAAATTATGTAACAATAAGGACTCTATTTTAAGTAATGTAATATTCCAACCACGTTCGAATAAGCATATACAACTTCCCGTGGTCTCTTTGTTAACTATGTATAAAAAGTGATATTCTCTATTTGCTATATATACAACATAAAAATCATTAAAATTAATCATTCAGTTTTGTTACATTTTCGTACACTGAATATGAAGTTTAAAGAAACAATTAAGTCAAATTTCATATTAACCATTTAAATTGACTTCGACGAACATGCTTGTGAATATGAGAAATGTAAGGAGTAACAAGTTATTCCAATGCAAGTTCAGTAGCTTTCGCTATGATGCTCAAAATCTAACCGATTCACGGGATGCAAATAATGCAAATTGTCATTAACTCTCATCGATGTGTAGCGACCAGTCAAAGGCTGACGTTTGACTGCTCTAACGTTACCATGTTACCATTAATCTGGAAACTGTAATTACAGTTGGTTATTTAGGGTGACTACGTAAGCCGGTTGAACTAGGCGGCATCGCCTTGTAGCACCAGCACACCATTATTACCACGACAAATTGATACTTCGTTAAGGAATTCGCTCAATCTGATCCCAAATCAAATTTATAATTAAATTATACGTATAATATATTGATAAACTATGAATATGTAAATTCGTGAAGATAATTCAGGGGCGAACCGAAAAATATCGACCAAATATCCATTTAATGTAATTTAAGACACTGCTACATACAAATGTATGCATACAAATATGTAATGTAAAGTAGTTCTGAGAATTCTCAAAAATTAATTTCTCTAAAGCTATATGTCAGTGATATCAGAAATGATGATTGTAAATACTTAGGTACCATTTAAAAAATCTTAATACGCAAGGTTGAACCTTAGTTTTTGTATACAAGCATTATAGTAACTTGTTAGTATAGTAGTTTATAGAGTAATATTCATAAGATGTATAATAACTATTTTCATTATTCAACGAAATATATTATACTTATGTTAGAATAAAAAGTTCTATTAGATTTAAACGACGAAAAAATATATGAACGTTATCGATTCAATTCTAATATTTGCTTATAATTCATTAACGTTAATATTTTAACCAATTCGAAGGAGTAAATGAACTGTATTCGACGTTGAAACAAAGGCAAGATAAGTTTAATTTACAATTAATTTACGTTCTAGTTATGATGTAATCTTACTCAGCTAAAATTAAAATAAATCAATGCAACAAACTGCTCTGCATTAGTATTTACAATATATGTTACAGAATCAACTATTACACTAAGTCATCAATAATCTACTTCACCATTTCACAAAATTATCCCACTTTAAAGATAAATAACTTTCCTGACTTCATCCCATTTTAAACTACTACACAAGACGAAAATATACCACAAATATTCACTCGTATTTCGTATTCGTTCGTATACGTTGACCATTTTTAGCGACATACAACATGCTGCCTGAAAAGAAGAATTATACAAAATTCGTGCAGATTGTCAACCAGTGTTCAATCATTTGCAGCGTTTGACCGTTCCAGCGCCAGAGTTGATTATCTGAAGTAAGAGGATATCCGTGGGATTCGAATTAACTGCGGAAGATTAAGTTAAAGTTAAGCGTCTAAGAGGGCCCTCGTAGAAGTTGGTTGCCTCCTTCGGGCTTCAGGAAGCACTCGAAAAAAAAGAAGAGAAAGCAAATCCTTATAGCGATCTCGGCGTTAGTTTGGGTGTGAGCGTCCCCCCATTTCCGCCCCTGGGAAGAGTCGCCGAGGAGTGAAAGGGAAAAGAGACAATAAAGGAGGAAGATCTTAATTAAAGGGAATTTCGACCCACCCCGCCAGCTCTTTCATTTTTCCCGAGTAATTGATGCTAGCTCCTGCAGAACGAACGCTTAATAAATGGTATAATTGTGTGCTTCGAAATGAAGGTCGATTGAACCGGCAGGTTCACAGAAACTTTAACATCTGGGATGCAAGCAGAATGGGCTGCGACACTTGCGGAACGAAGTAGAACAATTAGTATTCATGTGAAAGTGAAATGCGTATGGGCGAAAATTTTGCATTATCTATTTTATGCATTAAACAAAAAAATTCAGAGGATGTTTAACTGAAATGTGAACACATTGACTGTCAAGAAGTTGGTCGTGTTTTTCATTCACTTATATTCGTTTCAATGTGTATGGTCAGAAGTAAGAATACATAAAAAACATTTTATTGCAAAAAAAAATTAATAATTCAGTGATGCACTTAATATCCTACATAGCGTATAATGACGGTAATATTTAGAAGTTTGTGAATATGAAGATTTATTTAATATGAGTTCTAAGGAAAATTTGTAAGTTCGAGAGGTTAAAGACTGCTTACAATGGCATACTCCGAACCCGAAAATTCAAACAATTCTGAAACTTTGTGAATATGTAAGAGATTTCCTCCTGATTACAACGCAATTTTTGTTTGCTGCCCAAATTCACTCTAAGGGGTGAAACTGTCCCCTTAAATTCCGGTTATTTTCCGATTTTGTGTTATAACTCGTGAACTGTAAAATAATTTTTTCACCAAATGATAGATCTAATTAAAAGAAGTAACTTTTGTCTTGACACTTTTTTCTATTTCTTACAGTTTCCGAGTTATAACACAAAATCGGAAAAAGCCGAATATTCAGGGGTTAATTTCACCCCTTTCGAGTGAATTTCGGTAGCAAACAAAAATTGCGTTGTAATCAAGTGGAAATCCACTACGTATTCACAATGTTTCAGAATTTTTTTAATTGTCGAGTTCAGGATCTAGTTAGTGACACCCACGACCGTCACCGTGATAAGTAGCATGGGTTTGGAATAATAACGTTATTTAATCGCTAATACTATGGAATGAAGATTAATTAAATTACGGTTTTAGAATCATATAAATTTTGAAAATCGTTAAAAAGAAAGATTTGAAGAATGGTACCTCTGCATATGAAACATTAAAGGAATTGATCAATGAGAAGGGGACGTGTTATTCCCCCGTTTCTTGAAAACTGTACACGCCAGAAAGCAGGGTTTTTCAAAGAGTCCATTTAATCTCAAGCAAACCAACTTTTACACTTGCGTGGAACGTAGCACATACACGCAGAACAGCTTTACCCATTGATTCGTCGCTTTCACGTATTTTAGCAAAGCAAGATGAAAATGATGGCTGTAGACGGAACTGTCGCGCCGAGTGCCAGTTCTAAATCCATTCGTGGAGTAGAATATACCTACGAATAATTTTCAATAATTTTCAATAATTTAAATAGGTTACTATCTAAGCCCTGGTCGCAACGAGTCCAAAGTATCAAAAGCGTGCCGTTGTACAGTGTTCAAAAATGAGAAAATTCAAGGTTCATGTACGAGCAACATCACGAGGATCCACAATAGTATCCTACGTACGAGTACAAGTACTTAATAATTTGAGTTTGAAAGTTCGATTAATTCAGAAAGGTTCTGGTTTCAACAAACTCCTCACCAAACGAAGCTACAGATTTCTCTGTCCCAGATGTCGCTGAAGGTAAATGCATAAGAATGAAAATAGAGGTCTCTCGGAATTGTTCCCAAATTTTGCATACACCTTCATAACCCTTCTGCAGGCAACACGGAAATATGCAATATGAAGTCACTGCATCCACTCGTAGTAGAGGAAAACCTCGGTCCAATCCTCAATTCCAGATGCATACCAACATCCCCTACCCCGCCCTAAGCTAACTGCTCTAAAAATGGCGAAGAATCTCCAAGCCCTCGGAATCACAATTAGAGCCTCGGAAAGCCCATCTCTAAACGTGCAAACTACAGGCAATACCGAACCACTGTTGAGAAGTTCTGAATCTAAAAGACAGCAAAGGGAATCGCCCCCATTTATATGCTTTGCCTAAAGCGTTAATGACTTCGAGGTCGCAGACGGTAACGTATTTACTCATTTGGACGCGTTTCAATCATACATGGCCGATTTCTGTGGAAGACGACTATCCAGGCCAGTTGGCCCTTAATCGATATATAAGCGTTCCGGGATGACCTTTAAGCGGTCGAGCGAGCCTGTGCGCATTTCCGTATGCAGCCGGGGACGCGTGAAGGTGTTATCTCGCATTTCGTACGTGCGCCTGGTACTAGCACGTACCGTCAATCCGGGGCAACGGATTCTCGGAATAGTCACGAGGGGTAGGCTCTTCTATCCTCGTTCATCTCTCGAACGTAATAACGCTGTCCTACCGCTCTGGCACCCTCATCAAAGCCGACGATACAAGGATCCATGAACCGTTCGCGAATTCATCAGCGTCGTTGCGAGCACGCTAATCAATGCTCGTCATTTGGGGTCTCCTCCAATTTTGCCTTCCATACCTTTTGTGGAAATTAAGGGTCCATAATACTTTGTCGATCAAAAAAGAGGACTAGTTTTCATGAATTTTTTTCAACAACTAATGTATGAATTTGAATGCTTTTTTTGTTAAATGTTTATTATTCCTTGCTGTACAGAATTGTATTTTTCATATTTTCAAAATATAATTACAATTTAAGTCGCAATGTTTGTGTCTCATTGTCAGTGAGAATACAAGCCCTTTGGGGAAGTCCACTTGGTCTAAAAGTGGTTCTAAAATGATAAAAATATAATTATTATGTCCTATAGATGTACACATAAAGTGGACTAGAATCATCCAGATATCAGAAATAGTTTTCGTTCTATCCACAAAACAACACCGAAAAATAGCCTAAAATCCAGAAGATCTTCTTTACAAGGCCGTTATATTGAAAAATCAGTGTTGATAAATCAATAATTCTAGTCCACCTTATGCGTACACCGCTGTAGGACATAATCATTCTACTTTTATCATTTTAGGACCACTTGGAGGCTAGGAAGTCTTTCGTAGAGGGCCCCTGTTCTCACTGAGGCGCACATATTGCGACTGAAGTTCAAACATTTGTAATTATATTTTGGAAATATGAACAAACATTTAACAAAAAAAACATTAAAATTTGTACATTAATTGTTGAAAAAAAATTATGAGAAATAGGCCTCTTTTCCGACCGGTAAAATAGAATGGACTCTTAATTTGATTGCAATGGGCTTGAAAATAATGCGTACATGGTCAACGAAGATAGAAAAGAGAGAGAGAAAAAAGCGAGACCATAACACATAAGCCTAGCCAAATTTGAAAACGTGCAAAGAGGATTTATAAATTTAAATTACTTTGTGTTAATAATACCGTTGGGACGTGATTTTACGCGATACAGTTTTGTCGTTCGCGACAGATACAGTCACACACTGCTTTGTTCCCGGGATGTAAAGAAATAATTAATTATGAAAATAATTATGATTATGTGCTCCTTTTTGGGCCACCGTATTAAGCTTCTGTATTCAAACGTCCTCTTGTTTCCACAGTTTCGGTAGGAACGATAAAATTACAGTGGGACCTCCAGTATCGAAATTAATAAGGAGATATGATCGTTAGGATAAGGGATGAAAACAAATTATTGCCCCGATTTCGTGTGAAATCAATGAACAATGATTCTCGTATAGTTATGTCTCTGAGCTGGCTTTAACAGTAGATTTTTACACCATAACAATTGTGCACAATCTAAAAATCATTATTTTCGTTGCTAATGAATTATTTGTAATGGACTTATAAATACAACAATGATACCTAATAAATAAATGTAAAATGTGAGGAATTGTAGCGTCATAATCATCTGCCCTAAAATACGTATTGTATTTATTTATATAATAAATGTAACATTTTTCCAGTAGCTCATCCATACAAAATTCGTCTTAAATTTTCTGCATCTATATACCTACTCAAATAGTTCCCTCCTTCTTCATTTAACTAACCAATCCAGTATTCCATTACTAGGTGCCTGATAATTCACTGACATATTCTACTTGAGCAAACTTCCATTCAATTTCCAGCGAATAAATACAGAAAATCAAGCGAAAGTAGTGTTATTAAATAACATCAGGTCTTAACCACGTATACTCTGCATAATTACACCATTCTCCCCGCAACACTGCCACTAATCATATTAATTATCGCGCAGCTATGAAATTCAATTTTAATAAAGTCCCAAGGAAAATCCAATGTTTGCCGTCCACGATAACACGTTACAATAGATTCCAGTCTAAACGGATTATGATATGGTGTTTTATGTGCGGTTAAATATTACGTAAATTATAATATATTCGAAACGAAGGGTGGCAGTAGCTGCGCGCCGGGGTTTCAGGTCTCGCGTTATAGCAGCGCATTAAATTACGTTAATACATGGCAAAGGGGCTTAGGACGCGTTTGGCGCAGCTCTGATAGGCGCCTCTGTTTTGCGATACGGTTCACCGTGTCTCCCCTGCGCATACATATAAGCAGCCTTTGCAAATCCTTTTCGAGCCACCCTTTCATTTAACGGAACATCGATTCTGGGGGGGGGGGGGGGTAGCCAGTCGGTACGGACTGACCGAGACGTTTGTAGAAGTGCTCGCGAAGGCAGATTCTGCATTACGTTTCACGTGTAACGCGCCCTGCATGCTTGTGCATCCGCGGTATACAAACGCGAGGCCCTACGTTGTTATGTTTTAATTAAAGTACATTCGCGTCTTTGACCACTGGGCGAAGAATTTCGGCGATCCCAGTGTGCTCGTAATTTGCATACATTGACGGTTACGTGGGAGTTCTGGGTATTTGAATACGAATGGGGATTATGAAATTGAAATAGATAGTTTCTAGATTTGTGGTTTCATAAGCTGAGTCAGGAGAAGATAGAATGACTTTTTAGAGGAATGAAGCATGTGCTTGATTATATGTTTATTTTGTGTATTTTATATGGCGTTCTTGGTTAGTTTTAAATTTTGATCAATAGGAAACATAGTTATATAGTGTAATATGTGTTGGGGGAATTGTATGGGAGATATACGATGCTAACAATACTTCTGGAGTGTCTGTAAGGAATAGAAAAATGGACATACGATATTCCCAAAGGGGGAAGGGCTCTGCACAATGGTCACATTGATCCGAAAGTCATTGTGTTTTAAAGTTTTTACGTTATTTCAATGACATTCATGAGAAATGATTAACATGACACAGTCTGTATATAAAAAAGAAATCGTTAAGAACTGCTATGAGTGAAGAAATATTTTACTTTAATGTTATTTGTATTAGGGGAGAATGGGAGAAAATAGTTGATACAGGGGCAGGTTGGTGCAGACGAATTATCTCGACACCGTATATATGAAACTCCATTTAAGCGAGATATCATCGGTGATAGTGCAAAACCGCGTATGAGCAGTTTGTAAATACCGCGGATCTGCAAAAGTAGCAAAATTGAGATTTCGCGCCCTCGGTTGCCAAGCGCTGTTTCGCTTTTTTTTTTAAAGTCACACCATTGATGTTAGTATTTATTACAAGGAGTGCTAAAACTGTCCCAAAAAAGTTCAGTCAAAGAAATCCCTTAAAATGGCTGAAATATAAAGTTTTTCCATCCTCCTGTAAAATCGGTAAAATGCAGATCTGCGGAATTTACAAAGTGCTCATACGCGGTTTTGCACTATCACCGACGATATGTGAAGTTTGTTATTCAATTTGTTACTACCATCCAGCGTACGTCTGTATACCTTGACACTAACAATCGTTTTTTAACTATTTTAGTTTATATAGAGAAAAAGTAAATAGTGTTGATACATCCAAATCGATCGTCCAAATAACACTTTTTCATTCATTTTGTATGTATTTTCTCAGGTTTTCGCTTACTATATACTAAACATGAAGGACCAAAGTATATTTCGGCATATTTGTTATTAAGTAATTAATTCAAATAAAAATGAAAAAAAATTGAAAACAGAATAACGTATCAACTAGCCCCGGTCTCCCCTACTTTGGTATGGAAATGGTACCCCGACTCCCCACTAAACTTAGTTTTCAAGCAATTTTGGTTACGCCAATTCCATCTTCTTCCCCTACCGGCCAATAAAATTAGGCACACATTAAGGATTCCAGGCAGCGATTTCACTTTCTCGTATTCGTATATTTCTGTTTCTTCTCCAACCAATACCAATCGATGAAACACTCTTCACGGCGAAGCGATAAATCGCTGGCTTTCCACGTAGCCTACGTCGCGGGGAAAAAATACGGAACAGGGGGAACCTGGCGAACCTGTCCAACGAAAGAGAGTGGAACAGAGATGGAGGGGCAGGGATTCAGAAATAAGAAACGAAAACGTCGAAAGGGAAAAAAGAGAAATAGGCGGGGGGGGGGGGGGGTAATGGAACCGCCAGAAATCAAGTCAGTAGAAGGACGGGAATCTGTTGCCAGAGGGGTTCAAGTGAAGGAAGCAGGCAGCGCTGTGCTTGTCGATCGCGAAGAAAAAGGAGGAACGCAATTCGTGGCATTGCGGTAGGTAGAGTGATACCGAGGAGCAGAAACTTTATATTAACATGTTCCACTGACAGATGTTCTATGGATACGGAATATTTTAATTAGTAATCAAATTCGATAGATTTGGTTGGCTTTATTTAATAATTTGATTTCATTTGGTAATTAATTTAATAACTAAATAGTAAGTAATTTAATTCAATCTCGTATTCCTGAATGATTCCAGGAATGATTCTTTCATTTTGTGTGGAATTTGAATAACTCGAGGAACTCACGTTATAAAAAATTGAGAATGATGTCTCAAGTAGAATTTGTAAAAGATATATGTTTTAAAATATTAAATCGTCACGTGAAATAGATTTCAAACGAGCTCTATTGTGCATAGTATGTATTACATTTTGACCGCCTGGAATATTTATAAACATTGTTTCTTTGAATATAAAGATCCAAATATGAAGAATATTATTTCATCAATTCAATACTAATTCTGAGCTAACAATGAGTTGGTTAGTCCATAGATAAACATAATTGTCGAATTTGGAAGAGACTTCATAAATATGCAAAATACGTTATAAACGCATACGTGTACATGCCTATTTGTGAAATTGTAAACTCTGTTTCAGTCTCTACAGTTTTAGACTCTTCGCGTGGAAACAGTAATAATAGTGAATTAATGAATAATTATCTTGTTTCTACCCAGTTATGGGTACTTGAAATCGAATATGGTATCAAGTCTGTTTATAGAACAGTGTTTAATTCTATTTCACTCATCGATACCAGAAACTTTGGTTTTTCCTAAATTTTTAGATAATATTAATACACAATAATTTGCAGCTTTTTTACAGAAAAAAGATAACTTTCCTTCAAAACGGACTGCTGATTTGTGTATGACTTCAATTGTATGGGTATTTAATGGAGAAAAAGTTATTGCTGAAAATAATTATGTGACAAATTATAAAAATATCATTCTATAATTCAAGATTAATAATTCGCGAGTTTATTTACTCAGTTAATATTGCATTTACAATTAGATCGAAATAAGAGCCTACTGAATTCTCTCTGTTTACACGACCCGACTTTAGAACACCCAATGTTCTCACATCTCCAAACCATATAACAATCTAAATTTGCATTAATTAATTGCATTCCTAACTGAACAAGATTGGTCCAGGCATTTTGACTTTGCACCAGGTTTCCTTAACAACATATTTTCCAAAATCACAAAAATTCCAAATGTTTCAACGGAGCAATGAAAATTTACCCCCCTCCCCCCTCCCCTCTCCACAACTTGTGCAGTAGCAATAAAGAACATTACTCGTTTGCTACCAAAACAATTCACGAAAAAAGCAACACTTAACTTTCTTATATACATATGCCGAAAACAGCATTTAACTTTCCCCAAGTATTCTAAGAACCAATGAAAAATATGGATTCCAATACCCCATTGCAGAAAAATGAAATTTCCCTGGAAGCGAATTTGCGATTTCAGGAACGTTCACTGATCTCCCCAATTTCCATTTGGGGATTTCCATTTCACCCACTCGAAATATATGCTTTCCCTTCAACGAAAGCTTTACTTGCGACAGAAATATCCTCCGCCACCAGTGGCCGCTTGCACGCGTTACGAGTCTCCCAGAATCCAAACCGGTGTCGTTCCTCGTTACACGAACGCCGCGTTCGCCTCGTTTCCGGGGCGCACCTCGAAAGATGGTCAGCCTTGAACGCGCGGCCTGTGGCAATATCGAGGGACAGATCGTCAGCGCCCCCCGCGCCGTCGCATGGAGATTTCGCGGCGGTCTCGGAAGTGACCGCACCGTCGAACGGGCGGAAACGTTTCTCTCGTGACGTCGGCCCGTTTGTCAAGAGCCATTCACACGAACATTCGCCGCAGCGCCCATGTTTCATGCGATATGAATAATAATCTAATCCGGTAACTACATCGAGAGCTCGCCGTGAGTGTCGGGCACGGGCCGAAAATCGACGATTACTGGACGGGCTACTCCTCCGCCGGCTCTCGCTCGTTCGTCCGCGAGCGGGGGCAAAAGTTACGCAAATATGTGCGGACAAAGTCGAAGGGAGCCGCCGAAACTCGAAACTAGGGCTGCGTACATCTATTTAATCGTCACGTGATTGCTCTGTTTTTCTGTGCGTTCGTCCCGTTGTGCGACCGGATATTCATCCGCGAAAGAGGATCCAGAGCAGAGGGTGTGAAGGCACGCGAAGCCTACGATATCCGTATCGCCCACGGGGCAGTGCAGATGGGCGATGATAATTGCGTAATAGCGAGGTCCTCGACCTACATAAATATCGAGCCAATGGGGAACCAATGATCTATGCGGGCATTTCAATATTGCAGCGATAATCCGCGCCGCGCGTGCCCGTATTTTGTGGAGGCGCGTTCGAACGTCTAATGGCTCGAGCTTTTAAGCGTGTGTGCACAGGGTGCTGCGTAATACGTGCGGAATGTTTCAGAAATGGAGTTGACACTAAAGAAGTATAAACTAAACTCCTGTGAATATGGACCCAATTTTACTTTGTTTCCATGTTATAGAGAGCTTTGTGTCCTAATACGGTTAAGGAACTAGTTTGTGATCAATTTAGATGCCTTCCCGCTTTAATATTGATTTTTAACGTAATAAAACCTTAAATTATAGACTGTTTTTGATACTAAAAGATGAATTTCCGTTAATACTTTAAGAAAAAATTTAAAAAGTTGAAAATAAGGATGATTTAATTATTTATAAGCTATGGAATAATAAGGTGGCTGGGAACTACTTAGTTGTTGATCATCTTAAATATATGGAAACTAATTTCTCATTAGGCGAGGAACTAATTTCTCATCACGTAAGGAACATGACGACCTACAGGCACTAGAGCTTAGTACTCTAGAGCTTATTTTAAATCTTTTTCGCTATACTTTTTATAAGGGCTCTTCTTCTTTGTACTTATCTGACTATTATTAATTGGAGAATATATTGTGCAAATCATAAGTAACAGCTAACAGCTACATGTGTCGAAAACGTAAGAAAATTAATAACAAAACGTTTATAAATTTGCATTGAAATGTAATACAGGTTACTGTATAGAAAGTAAGAATAGTTGTAACTTGGAAACGAAGCAATTTATTTGATTATTTTTCAATGTTGAATCTGTTCTCGTTGTTTCTTGAAAAAACAAAATTTATTGTACCTTTTACTTTTGATGGAAGATTAACTATGGCCACATTCATCTCTACAAAGTTTCCAGTATTAGTACACTCGAAAAATCAGAAAAAATAACTATTATTTGTAACTAAAATTTCAATGTTTCCCAATAATTTAAAAACTCCTTATATCCTATTCAAATAAAATTTACTCGAGAATCATTCAAAGAATTGATAACACCTTAAAATAACAAATCATGGAATAACAGCAGCAGATCTCATGTTTTACGACTAAAGTGATAATTAAACGATACGATCGCCCGTGCACTGTCAACAGTGACGAATAATACGGATATCGACAGGATTTGATGGTCCAAAGACGCTCTTTTATTTTACCCGGCAAACATTTACGTGATGGCAGTCTGGTTCTCCCGCGTCTGACAATAAACAAACAAATACCAACAGCCCTAGTGAACGTTAGACGAGGCAGACAAAGTGATAACGCGAGAAAGAGATGAGGAACGGCGATAAATCTCATCCAGCGTTTACACTGGGTTGCTTGAGGTTGAATCTAAAAATCGCCGGCCCGACAACACCTCACATTTTTCCGTAACTTTCGGAACGATGTCGCGATATGAGATGCAGTCTGACGTCAAATAGACTGTTCTACTTTGAAATACAATATGCACGACGATGATACCTCTCTTGTTAAGTCGAGTGGACACTCGTTTCTCCTTTCGTTTGCTGGTTGCGACATAATGTGCGTGATATTGTGTGCATATATTGGAGACGGTCGACGGGAAGGACCATTTACGTAAAGGATCACGTGTAAAGGGTGTTTCAGAGTTACAGGTAAAGAGCTGAATAGTCAACAGTGCTGATAAAAGCGGGAAAGAGATGTTTTAATAAACATGGATCCATAAATTAGTCGTTCTCGAGACTCTTTCAGATTTTATTTTGTCAGTTAAGCTCTTCGCAGGTAGGATCACTTTATCTCGACAGTTTCAGAGTATCGACAACTATGGCGTATATCCCGTCCATTAGTATTTGAGACACCTGATATGTCTGTACGAAACGTGATATTGGATCCCAGTTTATTCCACTTTCATTACCTTATTTAGACCGAAATATATATTCAATTCTAGAGATTTGTTTCGTACTCTAACGACCGAATCAGCTAAGTCTGTCGCAAAGACTTTTACTTATTGTAAAAGTACAATAAGTATTTTTTAATCATCCACTTTGAAAATAGTTTGAACATCTGCTTTAAATGTCTGTAAACCGATGAATTGTGAAATTATTGATACCCTAAAGTCTTTAAGATGTCGGTAACTTGATGGTATGTGTAACCATGCGAGAAACTTTACAAAATATAAAGCTGAACGACTCAAAAGGACTAGTTTACAAACGTATGTTTATTTAAAACTTCTCTATTTATTTTCGTGAATTCTATTAATCAAACAAGCCTTGACCCATAATCCTAAACCATAGTCTACCGATACATGTGTACATAAATCATCCTCACATTTAGCAAGATGAAAAAATAAAATTTATCTTCATCTCATATCCTATGATTGATAGCAATTTTTTTAAAATTGAATCAAACGTTCAGTGAACATCAGAATGTAATTCTAAAGTTATATAATTGTAAAGTATAAATATCTGTGTTTATTTATATCGTTAGCATAAAATTCGAGATAGAAGGAATTTCAAGATGCATACTTGTACTGAAGAGTACAGAATGTTGGTGAATGTCAAGATAGATTCGTGTCTCGTTTTGCCAGAATGCAGAGAAATTTGGTTAAATTCTACGTAGCTCGAAGATAGGCCGAAGAAATGGATGTCCAAACGACTTGTGTCTTTTGGCAGCATGCTTTGCCACTACTATGTAGTATAGAGTAATGTAATGTGAAACTATAGAAGATGTAATTAGAATATAGAACAAAGAGCGGCAGACAGACTCACTTGTTGTAGAGGACTATGTCGGGCCGCCATATGTGATCAGACGGCACGTGTAACATGTGAACTCCTCCGTACTCCTTCGGCTCCCATCGCAGCTTGTAATCGTACCATGACTTGAAACAACCAACACAAAAAATATAACCATATTAATGATCCGTTTTTCGACGACCTTCATTTGAAACGAAACGATTCGTGGTTTACTTGGGACGAAACCTCGTTTACGAAGTAATGCTACTTACAAGGAGAGTATTTTAGGTGTCCGCCTCCGATCATTTTGATTTTTGGATATGTTATAGAGGACCGAAAAATAAGAAATACGTGTTTTTTTATTTTTCCCCGCTTGCATATTTGGGGGGGGGGGGGGGGGTGAAAACTGCTTTCAAAGTTAGGGTTGAAACATCATTTTTGTGGAATATTTCGAGAACTATTAGAGATAGGGGAATAGTGTCAATGGACGAATTTTGTGTCTTTGAATGTGAAATATAACTGACTCACCAGATTTTCAAAAAGTCCATTTGTTTAAATAATACATAATAACTTTGAACGCAGTTTTCACCCCCCAAATATGAAAACGGGGAAAAATAAAAAAACACGTATTTCTTATTTTTCGGTCCTCTATAACATATCCAAAAATCAAAATGATCGGAGGCGGACACCTAAAATACTCTCCTTGTTAGTGTTAGGTATGACTGAATACTTTTGTTATGTGATGATTATCTTTGTAATCAGTATTTATAATATTATGTTGATGTTAATAGTTTTGAGTAATACAAGTGAGCATTGAAGAGTGTAAGTATTTGATGTTACATAGGTATATAAAAAATTTATATCGGCTATGAATATTTTTTTATGATATTCTTTTGTAATATTTTAATTTTTCCAACATTTTTCTCGTAATTGATAAAAATTAGTAGAAGAGAAAAGATTGTATGTTCTTTGTCTAATGAAGGTTGAACTGACTGTGAACTTCCTTTCAGTTTCTTGTTATCGTGACAGAAAATTTTTTAATACCCCCCAAGTTAACAACAAAGAGAATAATTGAGAGATAGTGTAATTAAATGTCGGAGAAAGCTAAATAAATAGCTACAGTTTAAAAAGAAATTAGATAGAAGAATGTCCACAAAGAATACCACTGAAAAGAATTCAGGTTTCTTTAGTTTAATATTGTTTGTATGTGCATTCAATATATTGTGTTACTAGGGGTGGATCGCATGATCTGCTTTGCTTCTCAACGATAAAACTTCGAAAATATTGCAAATTTCTTTATGAAATTTTAACAAGCTTAAGATGTTATACTGTCGATTTATACATATATAAAAAAAAAAGATTTTTTGAAACCTCAAGCTCGCAACTACCCCTTAACTCGACGTAACAATAGGTTAACACGATTTGGAAAGATACACGTCTATTGTCACCGATTTGTAAATACCTACTTAAGAAACCATCTAACACCCACATTCAATTTCATTTCTAGAGAGCAAAAAAGTGTACAATGAAAGAACTGGCGTGAGCTTCATGCTCGATGCAATTTGCGCTACAAATTATAGTCAATTCGCACCTCGTGCGGATTACGTCGTAAATCAAAGTTCCGGAGAGAGTTTGATACACCTGTACTCGTATATTCACGCGATCTGTCGCGGTGGCACGTTGCTTATCGATACCACGAACCTTTGCCCCTCCGCCCCGACATGAACAAATATGTCCATACACACACACGGTTGCCTGTGTTACCTTTCCGTAGTTGCAACGCTCGCGTGTGTAGGGAAACATACGTGCCCCGTATACCGGAACATATCGAAGCAGAAAATTGTGCACCGGAATTGGGCGAGATTTCATAGAGCCGTATGAAAAAGAGGAACGTTCTCAGAGGGTGAAGTAGTCGCGAGGATGGAAGAAAGTTAGAAATACCAGACGTTGATACAGCCAAGTCCCGTATAGGCAGCAGAGTATGGCACGTATTTCTCGGTAACAAGAAAACGGAGAGAAGGATCCATCCCTAGGTGTCTGACTTCACTGTCCTTCCTTCATAGCGTCACGGGGGATACAGACTTTTTGCGAATATATGATAGACCTGTGATACTTTATCTGTTTAACCTTTGACGATGTACATCGAATCGATTTGAAGGGGTTCTACTGTAGGTATTCTGTTCGTGTTTTGAGGTAAATACAGATAACGTGCAGAGGCGACGTTCAGCCATTGTAGAACTGATTGTGTGTTTCAAGTAACTTTTGTTCACTTAATCGACGTGTGATTGAACTGAACACTTTGAACTAAACATTCGTGTAGGTACGTAATATATTAAAAAAATAATGCCTAATTAAACAAAGGAAATAGTGAAACTCGTTCACGTTGAGGCGTCTAGGGCAGTTTGGACCTGCATTAGGGAGAGAGGGGTCAATGTCACCCTCTTAGAGTGAATTTGGGCAGCAAACAAATTGCATTGTACTCAAGAGGACATCCCCTAGATATTCACAAAGTTTAATAATTTTTTGAATTTCTGGGATTATCCTTTGTCAAATGTACGAGCGTTGAAACTTTGTAAGCCATCATACATGAAAATGGTTACACCTACGAAAAAACTTATACAACCTTTTTTGTAAACAATTTCCTAAGCAACACATTTTATAAAAACTATTTTTCGCAAAAAAAAAACTGTTTCTTTTTACCTTTGATCCTGTATAAAATTTTTAACAGCTGTCGGATCGATGGTGACTTTTGATATATTGTTTCAAACGACGAAATAAAGGTTTATAAAAAATGTAGCTTGCTGGAAATTATTCCCCAGACAAATCCTAATTTCACTGGACTGTTAGGTCGAAATGAACCCCGGCACCATCGGCTAAAGGTTAAAGGTCTAAACACAGTTGTCATTTCCGTGTCAGAACCGTTCCGGCGTACAGAGGAGTCCTTCTTGTTACCACTGGTACGCCGGAACGGTACTGACACGGAACTGACAAGTGTGCGCAGACCTTTAATCAGCAAGGACTACCATGAACAGCATCTCAGAAACTCGGGATACCCTTTCGAGATCGTTGCGTTGCGAGCCTAGAAATCTGACAAGGTCCTAGTTACCCACCACGTTAATTTTGTATTTCCCTTAATTCACAGAGTATTACTGAACTTTTGAACGAAACGCATTGTTACCATCTTTTTATAAAGCTATGTTGATTATAAAAAAGTTCGTTCAAAGCCCGTGGAATGCTTTGTCACTAATTTCGAGTGTAATAAATAAATCGTAAATATGGTAATAAAAAAGGTGTCCATTATACCGACAGTTTCACGAAGTTCGTTACTAATGAGGGGCCAGGATAACGTGACGTTCGCGAAATATTAATGTTAGGTTCATTGGATATGCATAAAACTGGGCAAAATAGTATGACGGATTACCCAAGCATGACTTCAGTTTCCGTGGTCGTAATTCCATTTTTCGGGGGAAAACGACAGAGCATACCTATCGCCTGCTTTCGCGTTCGGGATTCTTGCCACGGAGAAAGTTCGTGGAAATTCGATTGCCCTACGGCCATTAATTAGTGGCCAATTATCCTGCGGGGTCCGCAGACAGCGCGAAACTTCACCGAGAATTTCTTCGTCCGGGATCCAATCAGAGATTCGCTTTTCCTAGCAAGCACAGTGTACATAGAAAATGTTCAGATATCCACCCTTAGTTATGGAAACTATATTCTGTTGTTTGGAGATCTGTATATCTTCGTTTTTTTTTTTTTTATAAACCGTATCTTATGCGACTTTTTGAGAAATTGTGTACTTCTTTAATTATAAAGTACCTACCATTGCATTTTTAAAACTGTTTTTCTCAAAAACGCTAAAAGTGAACATACAATATTTGTGAATCTATTGATATGGGAATTCAAAGAGTAAAGATATCGATAAAGACCATCATTTGTTTGAAGTCTTTCAAGCCTTTGTGCACTCTCGTCGCACAGAGTGTGATATTACTTTATAAAAATAAAAACGCTGACACCGTTAATTTGCTCATATGTATAAAACACGTTATCGAATTCATTTATACGAATCAAATAAAACGGGGTGCGTTGTTTTACCGATCTGGATGTACAGCGTTGGCAAACACATAAATCTTGGCTTCACATTCGTGCCCTGGTTACGAGAAAAATTTCAAGAAGTATTAGTTCTTTTTCAAAGTAGACCGTAAATATCCACACGGTCACGTCTGGATTTATTTTCTCCAATTCTGTACACACGATCGTGACTTTGTCTCCTTCCTTTATATGAGTTCCTCTGCGTTTCTTATCAGGAGTTTCTCCTTGCAATCAATCGTTCCTTTATCACGCGTGCCTCGGAGCTGTTTACGTACACTGCAACGAAAACTTGAATGTCTCCTGGAAACTTCTTGCATTTTCTTCAGCAGAATTCGTTACCTTCAGTATCTTGTGTTTTGTTCAATATCTAATGTTTCCTTCAGTTACAGATACCCTTTCTACGAAAGCCAATTGTTATAATTGTAAATAATCTGTTAACACATTTCCCCAGCCGACCCAATTGTAAAATGTATCCATGGGGCTTCCAAAACGTTTATCCCAAATATAAATACTCATTACACACATAATTATCACGTACCTATCTGAAATATTGCCAATTAGTTCTGTGCACCATTAAACTGAATAATAATAAAACTTGACTAAATGCTTACTGCTGCTTGCTCATACGAGCGTGTGACACTAAACGTTTGCAATGACAGTGTCATCATAAACGTGCATCGTTTCGTTACATAATTTAACTTTGTTAATATGCACCAGCCCATATATCGCGGCACGTACACGTGCAGTTACAATTCATGGAAAATACATAATTAAGGAAAACTTACGCATTAATTAATTTCGTCTCGCACACTTTGTGTAATCAGCGCAAATTTCGCGTTAATTGCGTACTAGGTGTGAAATGTATAATAGTAGTTTACAAGCTGCTATTATAAGAAGCTTGAGTAGACAGCCTGTACTTACTATGAATTTCCAAAGTGGATTTGATAGGGGATTAGGAAAAGAACAGACAACTTAATGTAATATATTCGCCCTAATCTACATATGGGTTAATACATTTTTCACTTTGCAACTTTCCATATAATTTCAAATCTTAATATATAAAGGAGAAAGTGTTTGTGTGTTAATCTGTTGCCTAAAAACTTTTGAACGGTAAACTCGGGGGTCATGAAATGTGTCCCAGCTCATTATATCTAGCTAATCCAGATGAATGTGATTATTTTCACAAAAAAAATAAATAAAAATTTTGTTTTATAAAATCAAAATCAAAATTTCGGGCGAAACCGAGTAGTAAAGCTAGTAATGCATACTCCAATCATACGTCATCCATAACAGCAAACTCTGTGTCTTACTTCCTACATCTTGTTCTGCATATCTCTGACGAGTCACCTCTTTTACTACTTCTAAAACCTTGAAAACCACTGCGTTTCACCAATGTTCAAATCATTAATTAAGTCACTTGTACTTTGAGTAATTGCTAGTTTCAGAGCATTACTAATTCGACTCGTAACTAGTTCCAGGGCAATACCCTTCCGATCTATTAGGGGAAAGCTCTCTAACTTGTACCGGGTCCTAAATTGGGCCATAGTCTTTATTCACATATTAATTGACTTAGGCGATATCTCTTAGCATGAGGTTGCAGTTCACTTGTTGGTTAGAAACAGTATGGAAACAGAATACTATAAATTAAGTAATACCTACAGCGCGATGAATGTTTTGTTTTGATGTCGGCTGATGTACTTTTGCCTCCAAATTATATAATCTTAAGCTGTAACTTTTGACTGGAGTGGTAGGTTAATTTTGAATTCTAATGGATGTAATTTTTTATGAATGGTCATATCTTTAATGTTATCATACCATTATCTGATACTTGCACTAGTTTTTGTTTATTACACCTAAACGTTAAAATTGTATTACTTTCTTAAATTGAACCACCTTAAATTCCTTAAATTGGACCGGTCCAAATTATGCAACGTTCTTTCTTTCGTAAGGATAAAATAGGACACAGCGAATTCTTCAAGTGCAGCAGAGAATGAAGAATGCCTTTATGTTGTTTGTTTGCCTACACTTTCGGAATCGGTTATGACCCATAATTTATGAGAGAAGAGTGGGTTCAGTATCTTTCTTGCAAGAGATACATAGGTCCACTTGAGCCGCACTATCGGTCATAATACCAATTATAAGGAATGCATAAATTGCCAGTCTCACAACGACTGATCATTTCGCCAAATGCATACTTATTTTTTCCCAGTATGCTGTAAAATGCTGCTCAGATATATTGTATAATAAAATATATTGTTAAATAGAAGTTCTTATCTAAAATATTGAAAAATAGACATGCTCCAATTTAGGATATCACTGACGGTAGGTTGAAAATATTTTTTGTAACCAGCCACGTAGCGTTTCAGTCTCTTTTATTAGCTTTACGTATTAATTACAGTCCTGAAATTGATCTCAAATTTTTCTGCGCAAAACAATCAACACGTTTTCGATTTACGGAGGTACTGTTTTAAGTGGTCTAATATAAGGAATTTTCCCCTACTATTTTCAGAGCCATGAGAAATTCAGTGTGAAATCCTATTTAGCGTACACCCCACCGTTACAATTTTTTAGACATAGTAATATAAACATTTTATTAATTCACTTTCTTTTTCTCTCTATTACACACGAAACCAATAGCCACTAACTCATACGGTGCAAATACATCAATGCAATAGTGAGAATGACCTACATACCTACGTTCTCCACAAAAAGAGTACAATTGCTATGCTGCAAAACATTTGTAAATTTCAGAATAGCTACAAACATCTTTGACAGAGTAATGCAACGAAACTTTGTTAGCCGATACCAATAGAAAAGATTGAATGGCGGGTGACGAAGGTGAGAGAGGAAAGAAGAGGTGAAAGCAAGAGTCAGAGCGATATTCGAGATGATAGCAGTCTTCGAACAGGAAAAAGGGAACGCAGTTGTAAAGAAGTGGGGAAAGAGAAAGGCTAGCAGCCGTACAGAGGCCGAACAGAGAAGTAACCGATACCGGGGGAAACGGAAGCGAAGATATAAGTGGAATGAGAGCTGAGACGTGTCCACAGATAGAAAGGCTATCGGTATGCTTCTATTGTTATCAATTTATTTCCGATGTATTGACTGGCCGTTAAAACGGGCGCAGTTATCGATACCTATGTGACTGCGAGTCCCGACAGCAGAAGACTCATCGAGTAATCGATTCCACCACCTGTCGACCACAGATACGTCTACGTGTTTCAGGAAACGTATCAGAGATTTCCGACGGTCTCGGGATGCTCGGGATGTCGGCGAAACTAAATGCAATTAAGGGCTGCTGGAAGATTAATTCGCGCACTCGTGGACGCGGGTCGCGCAACGGAGTTCGGCGAAGAAATTCATTTGCGGCGGGAATATAATTTACGATAACCGGTCTAATGAATTGTTTGTAAAGTGGTAACAGCGTTGCGAAGTACTCTTCTAAGTTGCCTCTCTAAACACGACAAACTAACATTCTGCAGTCCCAAAGAAAGGAAGTCACTTGTATTGTTTGTTATAGTATTGGAATACTGATATAAATCAAGTCTCTTAGACGGTAACTTATTGTTATAAGTACCCGATTTTGAATTTTCTGTGATTTGAGAAGAAGCAAGAGTTCACAGTTGTAGATCTGATTATTATGAAAAGAGTGTAGACTGTGGAGAATGCTTCAGACAATATGACCACGTTTGTTTTTGAAGAGAAATTTGCAAAACCGGAATATGTTTATAATCTTAATGTTGCAAGAATAACTATTAGATTAAACAATTTATTTGCAGAGAGTAATCCTACTCGATTAAAATAATAAAAGAAGAAACTCCGCAGAGTTGAAAATAAAAGATAAAAATTGCAAACTTCGATGGTCATTATTTGTTAAACAAATTAGAAACCAGCAAAATGATGACTTAAACCCCTCTAATTTCACGCACAATACATCATACTCCAATTTCATCAAAATCCCCGTCATCAATTGCAAAATAATTCTAATACTAACATTCACACAAAATTCCGTTTCCCTACTCATTGTCGGCTGATTAACACGAAAGCAAATTATTTCATGCCTCCTACCAAAAGATCTTCAGTCCCGTACCAACATTCTCGTTCTACCACCAACCAAAACCTATCACCGTAAGACTATTAAAAAATTGTGCTCCCGACATCGAAAGCACTTTTAAACCCGCGCTTTTTTTTCACCACCGCGGACAAAAGCTGATTTCTCAACCACAGATGGGTGTCTGGGACAGGGCCTCGCAGCTCCACGCCGGCCAGCAGAAAAAACGAAGCATTTCGGGACGTGCTTACAGAGGAGCAGTGGCGCAACGTGGACGAGCTTCGCCGTTGCCTCACGTTACACGTGCAACGCGTGTATACTCGTTGTACCGAGTGCTAGCCGAAGGCAAACCGGTTGTACGTAGTGCCTGCTGGGTTGTCGCAAACGGTCGGGACGGGGGGGGTTAGCCGGGAGAGCTAAAGAGGGTGGTTTCGACGTTGAAGGATGGCGTGTCGCTGAGAGACGCGTCCGGAATACCTGCCAGGCCACGTACGTACACGCATAAGTACACAGAGAGACGGATGTGACTCGGTGTAACGATCGAAACTCCTCTCCCATCCAAGCTGTCCCAATCTCAGATCCTGCCCCCATCGACCGTCAAAGCCGATTAAATCAGGTGTTTGGCGTATCTGGCGATCACCAGTCGTCATTGACTGACGAATCACTCTGATGTTATTCGGCAGACACATTCGTGGCCACTGTAATGGAACGGCAGTTTAAAAATATTCGCTGTCAGGGACAAAGGGGGCCCACCTACAACTACAAGGGTATCGTTTAATTTTTATAAGAAATAAATAAAATTTTCAAATTATTACTTCTATTATATAATTTGCATATCCGGGTCTGTTATATAATAGAAGTAATAATTTGAAAATATTTTCAAGCTACTAAAATTTGCAGTAGGTCATTAACATTTTTAATACATTGTCTGATATTTAACGGGGCCCACAGGGTTCACTTGCCATCGGACAAGCTGACACCCTGGCCCGTCCGCCACTGCTGAAGAGTACAGTAATTAAAAGAAAGACCTCATCGACTTGAACGGGCGTTTTTGAAACCTTGCGCCAATCAATGTGTTATCGTAAGACCCCTATGTAAGATGGTGTGCAGGGGCCGCAGCAATACGAATATATAATTGCAAAAGATAAAGAAACGTATATGAGAAAGAGAATAGATGGTTGAGCATTTGCGTTACTTTGCCACTGACTTTACGAGCACTCAAAATTTTGTCTAAGTGATACGGGAGTTCGTTAAATTCAAAGTTTATAGAGTTAGAAACTTCTCGACGACAAAGTTCGAAAACACGAGAATTCGGTGTTGCAAGGTTCACAGATCCGGTAGTAGTGCGGGTACAACATCAAAGTTCGATTTTCGGAGTTCGGGATGCATTTGATTCAAGAAACTGATTTCGTGGCGTTCGTGGATTCCCAGTTCTCCCTTTGATATAGAGGTGAACGTGTTAGGTATAAACCCGATTTTCTTACAATTAGACGAAACTGGTTTTCACAAATCCCTTTAGTCAGCACCTCTTTCAATCGATATAAAAACTACTTCTTCCCCGATATTTAGCTCGTTTTAATCAGCACAGAAATAATTCCATATTTCACAAATACAGTAGCTACTCTACCTCTATTACCTTTTAACATCCACTCAAAAGTGCAGCATGTGCCGAATATACATATTCTGTTAGAGAATTAAAAACTGTATAGCACCCAGTTAAATTTGAAATTATTTAACTAATAAACAAGAAGCATAGATAACATTAAACAAGACAAGGCAGTTTTAATACCGACACACAAAATGACCACTTTTGAAAAGTAATAAAAAATCTAATAGTTTGTAGAGGCACCCTTCGCTTTTATAACGGCGTAAAAAGCTACGAAAAGTGGTAACTCCTTTTTTGGCCCCAAAAATGTGTTGTCCCGCTCAATGCCATTTAAAACTTTTATCTGATAGTTAAATAAATTCAACTTTAACTGAATTTTATACAGCACTCAATTATCCAATAGAATATGTAAATTAAACACATACCACAGTTCCAAGTTGACGCTAAAGAATAACAAAAACAAAACAAATCGAAAAAGTGGTAACTTTTTCTCTGCTACTGTGCATCGATAGGTATTGTAAGTTTTCCAATTTGCAAATCTTCCTGTAAACTTAATACTGATGAACATTTCACCGTGTCTGAGAAATCCTAACGTTGAACAGTTAATATATAATAATTATATAAAATCGCACAGCACAGAAGCTTCTAATTAAAATAAATAGATAATTTATAATAATGCACATCCACAATATCGACTCTCGCTGGTAGCTATTACCATTTTACGAAAACACTTAAAACGTTATTACAATAAAGACAAGTGGCTCCAAGCATGACTACTCAGTAATACCCCACAGCGTCAGAATGTTACCTCGAACTAATGGCCAATAGAACTTTATAATGCAACCTGCAAACTAACGCGTTATACTACAACATAAATACAACTTTCGTGAATAACGCAGCATATGCGAAGTTACTCGCCCCTCATATTATCCATAACAGTAACTCTCACGGCGGGCAACAAATTTTTAAACGAGGAAGCTAATTTGCTCCTAAAGGTGAAAGCGTTCGTTGCTTGACGAGCATAAACTGCATGTGTAGGTATGCCTAACGAATTTAGTGGATTTTATCTTTGAAGACGTTTCTCAAGTTGCTTGCGGGACGAGGTTGAGGATGTTAATTGGTCTCGCTTAATTATTCTTCAATTACATTTCCTACTGCGCCTTAATCTCTCACCGTGGCGTCCCTTTCTATCCCGATTCTTTCTCGCAGCCAGCTAGAGCGCGACACTACGTAGTTGCACGGGTACATATTACTCAGCGAAGCAATTTACAGTAACCATGTCGCGAATTACTTCGAAAAAGCCAGGCTGTTACTTTCCACGAGCGAGTTACACCCCCGTCTTCGACTGTTCCGTTTGATTCCACCGCTCTCCATGCAATTCTATTTAGAGTTACTCATTGTTTTACTAGTGGACGATATCCGTTTAGCTTCGTGGGCGATATCTGTTTAGCTTCAACTGGTGGAGGGTTCTGGTCACCCTTCGGGCGTGTAAGCGCCACCTGAATGCGACACAGGACATTTGGGGGTTTCGCCAGAAGTCTGCGCCTTTAGGACGATGACAGGTAAGAAGTTGAAAAGGAACAGTCAGTTCTGACACGAGGTATAGACACTGATCAACGATGAAGGAGTATAGAGTATGTTTTGAGTACACGCAAGAGAACTAAATTTAGATAAGTGTGTAGTATCTATTGTATATTGTTTTTTTTCTGTTAAACAGGATGGCGTTTCAAGCTTATCCGCTTATATTGCCCAACGAACTATAGTCATAATTCGTTTTCTCTCCTCTCTCTCCTTCGGGTCCCAGCAGCAGCGGCGCACCGGGAGAAAGGTGGTCTCCCATCTTTCCCCAGTACCCGCCCCGTGATGCTTAACTTCGGTGATCTAACGAGAACCGGTGTTTTACCATCACGGCTACGGCCGCTGGTGTGTAGTATCTAAGATTTTACAATTGCAAATACGCCTTAGGAAATAGAAGTGTATATTATCGACTCAGGATACTTCGGTATACAGGGTGTTCGGCTACACGTGGGAATAAATTTAGCTAAACACCATACTAAGGCGAAAATCAAGAATAACAATTTTGCGGTTGAAGCTTCGTTTGTTAGTTATAAGCGTTTAAAGATATGCCTAAAAGCAGGCAATCTGCGTGCACCGCTGCCCGCGGGGCAGGTCAGCCGAGGGGTCGGGCAGTGGTCGTCAAAGCCACTGTCGCATGCGGTCAGTCACCTCAGAGAAGCTACGACGCAATTTACTAGCTATCGGCATGGTCACATGATTTTGCGACACTGAATTCATAATTAAAGGCCACTTACCCTTTATTCGCTAAAATCCATTGTTTCCATTAGAACCATTATTGTAATCCATTGTATCATTAGGACACATACGCGCAAAAATCTCACAAAACACAGAATCACACCCCCCCCCCCCCAAAAAATAAAAAATCATCAGATACCTGCGCCACTTGCAGCGGTTTAGAGCAGGCCTGCACAGCAAGGCTGTGACGGGCAAGACCGCTCTCGATTGCTCGTGAGCAAAGCGAAGAGCGACGCCGTGAGCAGTTCCCCCACCCTGTGACCAATAGCTGTCGTAGTATGCGTGTAAACTGTAAGGTGTGTTGCTGACGTTCAGCGGCACACTTCACTCACGAACACTCCCCACCACGGCATACACGGCTCTGTTGCTCTTGAAGTTGCTTTACGATGCTCTTTCCGCACGCACCCGAAAATTTTTGCCCGGCGGGCATTCAGCTGTGCACGCCTGGTTTAGAGGTATCTTTAAACATTTATAACTTATAAGTAACAAACGAAGCCTCCGCCGCAATATTTTATTCTTGATTTTCGTCTTAGTATGGTGTTTAGAAACACCTATTAATTTTATTCCTACGTCAAGCGGAACACTTGAAATCAAGTGTCCAGAATTGCGTCCCTTGACTAAATAGACGACAGCACTATTATAAATGAAATCACGAATTTAAATTTCTTAATTGGAAAACCTTTTGCTATTTCCTCACTCATTGTACGTTCCCACACATACTTAAGTTTCAAAAATCGTTCAGCTGGATCGTTTCAGCAACGAAACATTTCTGTTGAATTTCTCGCACGAGTGTATATCATGACTTCATGTACGTGATAAATTAAAAACTGCAGAGGCAAATAATTATCGCACCACAGTAATTAAATGCAATCCCCTACGCTGGGAGAATTTTGTCGCGAACAGTAATCTTTCCCGTGCGAGATTAAACCGAAGGTCTAATGAACTTACACAGAGTGTTGGAAAACCCGTCGAGTCCAAACTTCAGGGACATGTGGATTGAGGACATCTGACAGTGCACCAAGTTCGTGTCACTGATTGGGCTCTAATTTGGACGTTTGACAGATTATTGTAAATGGTATGCACTAATTGCTTGCAAAAGAGCCAACTCGGTGACTCAAAGTTCGTGCAGTTCCCTCGCGAGTGTGTCAAGGTGCCTTTAAAACAATGTGTCCAATTATGTGTCGAAATTAGAGAAATGAAATGAACGGTAGACACGCCGAGCATTTGGTGTAAATTAAAGTAGCACTTCGTTCATACTTTTTAAATCCAAGTTTTTTAAGGGTATTAGGCAGTCGTTTTTGTCGAAAATTAGGCATTTCTTTTTCATTTAATTACAAAGGAATAAATTGAAGCTGAGACTTTTTAATAAACTTTGTGTCTAAAAACAAGTCTCAGCTTAAATTTATTTCTTTATAGATAATTGAAAAAGAAAAGCTTCATATTCGGCTAAAATGACTGCCTAGTACCATTGAGGCTTTCCTCCCACGTTGATGATTAGTGCAAATCCCTGAAGTTGGACCCTACAATATTTTGCCAACATTCTTCCTAACGAGATAAATTAATATCGCTCACCTGTTCGACCCACAGGTTCGTCGTCATGATCTGATTCTTCAAGTTCTGAAACATAAAGTATAAAAATATTGTGGTATATTCAACAATGGACTTTTACTACGCAATTTAAAACCATTACGTTCATTTATCAATAGCTAATAAAATTGTGTATTTACACAATTATCTTTTGATGTAGAGTCACGTGCCAATGACGAATATTGACATTGCAGTGGAATGGCTTGTTAACGAACATCAGCCCATTAATAAGATTTTACAATGCAAACTTAATTAGTAAATAGAATCCACAAAGAAAGGTATTCATGGTTTAATAAATACAATTACACAGACTAATCGTTCCTGAGATACTCAGATCTTTAGTAAAATAATAAATTTGTTTGAAGATAGTCGACGTATTTTCCACACAATTAGTAATTACATACGTGTTTTATACTGTACTAACTTAAAGTTCCCCGGGTTATATATCCTTTTTTCGGAGAAGGGGAGGGAATTTTTAAAAAGATTCCTTAGCGAGCACCTAGGGACTAACAGTAATTTACCTACTTATCATGAGCATAGGATCAGTGGTTCTAGAAAAATCGTGATGAGCGTGTGAGTGACTGAATGGTATTTGGATTTTATATATATAAATAGATAGATTATTTATAAAATAAAACCGCTAAAACCTTCCTCTTGTCAAGATGAACAAAGTGATGTAACACACGTGCGGGTACAATTCATATTTACTGAGAAAATGCACATCAAAGTGTGCAACTGCAAATTTATACATATAATAGTACAGAAACAATTTGTGTGCAATGTACTTTAATGAAGAGGTTTTGGTAAATATTCGCACAATAAGCGAATCAGCATTTTCCCCTCAAGTGCAGAAAAATATTTGATTTGAATTTATGAACCACTCATGACCTCAATGACATAATGGAGCCACCAATCAGAGAAATCCTGTGCTTTCAGAATTGTTATAGGAAATCTATAACGATGATACGAAAAGTTTAATCTGTTTTAATTGATGTACTCAAATTCCAATAAAAATGAAACATCGAAGATAATATTTCAGTGCTTGTGGATTAAAAAATTCTCTTCAAAAACTAACTACCCCAAGTAATACGCAGCTTAACTATACTACACGCGTGCATGTGATAATAATGACATAGACTATTTAAACTTTCAGTAACACTGCTTGATACTCGCATTTCATTCTCCCAAATCGTGTACAACCAGGTATTTAAATTACATATCGAATTACATTAGAAATCGAAAGTTCGATCCAGACTCTGATTTGTTCGTGAATAATTCATTCCGCGAGGCAGTCTTCGCGAAACATTTCGGATATTTTCTCGGTTCCTCACCGCTAATTTAAATCCAGCGCTGTGTAAGTTTTAACTAGTTCGGTACTCGTTCTTTCCGAAGGGTGAAACTGTGCGACAGCTGTGAAATGCAAATGCCTCGGAGGCACCAAAGTAGCAAGAGCCGAATAAAGATAGGCTTCGTTGGACAGGCTCTCGATCAATATAAACGTGCCTGTACTTTTATTTCGAAAGTAATCGAATACACAAGTTATTCGTATGTATTCGTAAAAAAATCGATCTCTATCCATTACTTTCCATCATTCTAAGAATTCAACTTTATTTCATATTTATGCAAAAATCAATGCATAGCAGTGCCGTCTTAATCTGGAGACGAAAGAGGCAGCTGCATCAGGGCTCCGGAATTAAGGAGATCCCCGGAAAATTGGAAAATTAAAAACAAATAAGATTGTAAAAGCTAGAAAAATAGACGAAATGGGGACTCCAACTGTGACGGAAAGGAAATAACGAATATACTCAAATTTAGATTTTAAAATGAGGCCCTTTTTTCATGGAATGTACCCCACGTTTAACCTTATTTATTTAATTCCTTTAATATTTATTCATTTCGCAACAATATTTATTTGGTAATATACGGAAAAAAGTATTGAATGAATACACAAAAAGTACTTAAAAATACTTGAAACGGGGCCCTTTTCGGGGATTGGAATTCATGAATATGTCGTAACGACTTATTTGAAATATCAAAATCAGATCGATCTGAGGAAGCAGCTGGCGATGATGCAATGACCTCCTTTCTGTTTTAGCGAAATTCGGCAATGTTATCATGGAAACATAAACTATCTAAATTTTCGTGTTCAACTGAAAATATTGCAGTATTTTTTATTTTATTTAATTTAGAATAATTTAGAGGGCCACATATGGAGCTCGCCTCAGGGCCCCCGAGAACGATAAGACGGCACTGGTGCATAGTAAGAAATTTGAAAAAGATCAACAGTGGACGTGAGTTTGCTTCAACAGGTGCGGTCGTCGAAGCGTTGAAAGTCATTGAAATGATTCTTACTTGGAATCTACTAAAAGTGTCCTCGAAACTGTAATTACGAGATCGTTTTGTGCTCGACGAGGTCTTTTATGGAAATGCGGACACGCGATTGGCGATGTTATTCCCCAGAATGTTTCCTAGGTCTTCCGGCACCAGTGAACAGCACCAGCGCCAAGGGGCTGGGGGCTGCAGCACTACGGATTTTTGTCATACTAAGCTGGCAATCTTGCCACGCATTAAGAAGATTAGCGTCTACGTGGAAATTTTAAATACGGGTGACTAACTCTCGAGTAGCACGAGAGAATTAAATACCAACAACATATGCGGGAAAAGTTCTTTACAACGCAAAATTAAAACCGTGACGAAATATTAGCGTAACGGTACGGTGCTTGTTGCAAAACTTTCGAATAATTCTTGCCAAGGACTGGACTTTCGCTGCAAAACTTTTGTCATTAAAAGTTCGTGCACTCTAATTCAATTAAAAACTTTGATGTTGTCCGCAAATATCGTGAAACAAATAAAATAATTTACAGTACGATAACGAGCGATTTCGGGCGGAGAGTGGTGGAATAATTTCATCCGTGAGAAATAAGTTTTTCGATAGAAGTATACTGTAGGATATAGACACTACTTTTATGAAAAATATAAAGTGGGCTTTTAAACGTGATTGGCCTTTCCACAAACAAATTATTTGCTTGTAGAAACAAAATTTGATTTGATTGATTATTTTTTCTTCAATATTACAACGGTGTTGCCGTGTTGTATTATTGGGAAATTTACTTGTCATAATTGTTAATGTATCCTTTTTTTCAACAACGCTTTGTTTTGTCAGTGCATTTGCATTTGGCGGAATTTCGAGATTGGTGATCTGGAAAAGAAAGATTTGGTCTAGTAAAATTTATCCTACAATTTCAATTTATTTTTCCACAAATACATTTCATTCACAATTGTGCCATATTTACTATTTTTAGTCAAATATGGCCAGTGTGTTTCGCAGTCATTCTTTCCAAAAACAGTCCTACTTATATGAAATCAATTTGATGTATAATTTCGTGTCGTTTTGAAGTCTGAAATCAGCCCCTTTCTAAGGGTACCACGACTTTTATAACAATGATATCGTGGAAAATTGTTATTTTCAGATAGTGAATCACTAGACTGAATAACTTAGGGCTAGACAATCAGGAACATTTTGATATACACACACAGCAGGGTGTTCCTCCTACCGAACAGTTTAATGAAAAAATGTTTCAAACAAAATTTAATGGATTTCTATTGAAGAACGAGCTTCTATACTTGGACAGAGCATAGAATGTAAATAGATTAGTCTGTTTATTCTAATTTCATCAGTACCTAATGCCTACTACTATGTACTACTTAAGGTTACTCTAAGTGTAATGGTAAAACCAGTGATTTTGATGTAGAAGATATACCTATATGAAATGCTGTATAATAGTAATAATAATATGATAATAAACTACTAAAATATAACTCGATAAAACTCTTTTAAAAAATCGTTGTAGCTTTATTTTTTAATGCTATCTAAAGACCAGCTTAAGTGGGTATTGTAGTGTAGATGGTAGAAAAAACGATTATTTTGCATTATCTCGTAGTTTGTGGTGTGACAAATATTTCTGCAAAGCGACTTTTTGAAATTCGAAATATTAGCAGAGATGTAGCTTTTTTGCGTACACGTTCATAGCCAAATTTTTTAGTGAAAATCGCAGTTTTACTAAAAATGCTGTGATTCTGCAAATTTTTATTTTTAGAGTTTTTAGAGGAGCTCCGTGGTTCCAGCCATAGAGACAACCATAATAAATAAAATAAACCTCAACTATTCCACTTCAGATAACTAGAACATTCCCACACTATCGCCCATCGGAGAAGAATTTTTTTGTAGAAGCTTGCGCCACCGACTATATCTACCTACGTATATATGCGATGAAAAAACTCAAACAAATTCTGAGTGTTACTTCAAACATACCTTAATATGCAGGCAAAACGCCAGATGGTATAAATTTATAATTTTTGTTAAATAAATTCCCGAAAATGGTGTTGAAAACGGGGAGTTACACTAGAGTACCCCTTAAAAAGAAACCTTCACCAGGCATGGACCATTCATAATGATTCGTTACCAAACGTATAAAATCACACTTACAATCACCTTTCACCATTTCAAAAACCACAGTAACACTCATTCTCCCAGAACACTTACTTCCACAGAAATGTCCCCTAAGTTCCAAACTTCAAGCACACGAACGAGAGAAACCGATATCGAATTCACATCTTGTTGCAAGGACTTCGGGTGTGCACTTGAGTAAAACCTTAGAGGTGTAGACGATACCTCTACAAATCAAGACGGCAAAAGTTCTCTCACCTCTCACTACAAGCCTCCAATAAAAATATATTCGCTTTTAAAAATACCGCCTTAACAAATGCTACGAGAAAAACTGGGGAACAGAAAATTGTGGTCTTGCGAAACTATTAAACAAGATGATGGAAAAAGTCATGGTTTCCATAAATAATTCTACGCTTCTGGATCATTGGAGATTTGTTAAAAAAATGTATCACAAAATAGACCTTGACGTCTTAGTGTCTAGCTTATATGTGCCGGTGATTATAAAAATAGTGTAAGTCGTGTATTTTTTGTTTCGAGATATTTAGACAGTTGTGTTTGGGCGTATTAAAAAATATTTTCCCATTATTGAACAAAATGTTTCACAACATATATAGGTATGCTCTTCTAAAACCAAACTTATCTATCATTATACAATTTTATGAGTAATTTGGACGAAAATGTGTTTTATAAACTTACGAATATGTTCCAAATTCGAAAAGTGCTCAAACGTATCTTCTCAATCTTCGCAACTTAATAAATTCTTCACATTTTCTCGAACAAATGCAATTTTTATTTTCAAATACTTTGCCACTAAAGAAAAATTCTTCACATTTTTTTATTACACCTCGTATTTGGTGTTCTGTACCCTCGCGGGAATCACTTTAGACGCCACTTCAAAAGGTCCTAGACTAATCATTGTACCTCTGCAAGGCACATTTAGAAATTTGGCGGAGTCAAAACGAACCCGAAACATCCTATGGTCCATTGTTTTTTCCAATTTTCCCAGTCCCCTCATTCTTCCACGCCACGCCCATACGAAGAATCACCGTAGGGTTCGTTTAAATCGTTCCGCGTCCTAAGACCATCCCCCTTTCATTGAACAAAGCATCCCCCTCCCCGCTGTTCGGAGCTTTCCTCATTGCATCGCTCATCGAAGTACATTTCTATCGGGGCGTAACGCGATTATCGATGTGGGGGGCTACGTGTCGCGCTTTCCAAGCGGCGCGAGCTCGAAACTGTAGTTTCCGCGATTTTAATCAATCCCGCGAATCTCATTGTCGCCAGCCGATCGCCGCTCAACGAGGCTTAACGACGTTGGATCGATCGGCCAGTTCGAGTAGCAGTTACAGCTTATCGGTCGCAGTTTGTCGGTAGTGATGGCACCGAGTACGTTGTAAGTAGCATTCAAGTCTAACGAAAGTGAATACGTTACCATCTGTGTGGATACCAGGTGAAAGCACATTATTATAAGTTTAATTGAATCTTATAGGAAACCCTAAATATGAAACATGCTCGCATCTTGTGTGAGTAGAGGAGCTTTCTTTGATTTCTTACATTGTATGTCAGTACATTCGACTGGGTTCGAATGCTTACTGAACTGGAAGTGGTCAAGACCGCATTTTCCAAGACTTGTTGTACCTACTTATTACTGGTATATGAAACTGGACATTTGTTTTTGTGTCTGGAGGAGTGAAAGAAGCTCGAGTCACTTATTCTAAAATTTTGCTCAATTTTAGTCCATATTCCACACGATGTATTCTAACGCATTAAACCCCTATACATTTCAATTGCATTTCATAAACATATTATTGTAAAATAAAGGTTTATGATTTCTACGTTGCAATAATCGAATATGAAACTTTTATAAATCAACATCTGCCATATAAAACACGGATGATACACGTTACACAATTTTATAAGAAAATCAAGTTCAAAGCTCCCTCTTTTTCATATCTTGTATATGAATTTACATAAAAGAATGACACGAATTCATGTATTCAATCGTAAAAATAATGAAAAATCAGCAAAATATGAACCACGTGTGACCTACCCTACCGCTGTAACTTAATTACACGTATGAATGCACATACCGAGGCTTAAACAACACAGAACTCTGAACTCCATTCTGCCATGTACCTAATTTTATTGACACACTCTAGACATTTAATATTTTAATACCTAATCATAAGCTATTTAAGAATAATTTTTGCCTTCGGTTCCTTACAATGTATCCCATCATTTTCAGTTAAAACTTCATTCTACATTCCGCGTACCATGTGCAAAGTTTCATCCAAATTGGTGACTCGAAGCTCGTGCACTCTCCTCGTAAGTACTACTCAATCCTAACGAGAAATGAAGCTGAGATAAATTGATTGATATTCGTTACCGCGCACCGAGCTCGGTCCCACCACTAGCTGTCACTGGGTGAGCGCTCGCGCGCGCGCGCGCGCGCACTCTCGAACGGTGCTCCTCGCCATCGCTAGCTCTAAATCAGAGTCTATTGGCCGGACCATAAATAAGATCAACGAGCCGCAGAGTCCGGCACCGTTCGCATTATTTATCGCCGACATCCCCGTGACTTTCCACCAGGAAACGGAAAGTATTTAAAGCGCGTTAATCTACGGACAATGCTGGAATATCGGGGCGACGATTTATCGCCGGTGCCATTTGGACGCCGCATCAAAAGTCTATTACTCGTGGACGCGGGAAACGGGCTCGAGGGTGCAATGAACTCCTCTGCCTGACGCTTTTGCATCCCCGATCTGTGTTTTATCCAGGAACCGGCTGCCGAATAGCCCCGATAAGGCCGCGACAATATCGATCGCCGTGGCTCCTCGCGGTTCTAACAAAAATTTAATGCGCGCCTCGGAAATAGAGTACCTACACATTTCCCAAATTTCTACGTCGATAATCCTGCGTTGCTACAAATTTCAACGTTACTTTTGGCTCTCGGTCTTCATCCTGTCTTGTTCGACCGCAAAGATAGCGGGAATATACAGTAGGGTGGGCCGCAAAACCATAATTTTCAAAACATGAAACAGCGCAGTGTGACAAAGTTGCCATTAGGGTAAGACAAATCGAGGCGAAAGAAAATTTTTGAAATTGGTCAATATTTGACCCTCGCACGTCGGGGTCAAAGTTTTTAATTCTTTATCAAGTTTGGTGACTTTCGTATATTTTCATAATATTTTGTATATTTCATTGGTGAACATCAGAACATATTATAAATAGTGTTTTATATATTGTCGCGGGGCGAAGTATCTATGTGTTTCTATTTTGGGACGTAACGCGGTTGTAGGGAAAGAGGAACATATTTCATAGAACCCAGAGCCGGGGTCTAACTACGTCAGTCATGTGTCTCCAACGTCAAGTTCTGGGAGAAATATTACTGACAGTGTCATCTCACATCTAAATGAATTGAGAATCTCCCTTGAGGATCCTACGAGGATGTCGTAGATTGTGATGGAACAATAACTAATATTGTGTTGGAAGAATGGTATAATTCACAATATCGAAATGATTCTTAAAAGACCTGTCCAATGGATTATTTGCATGTTGGAGTTTAATGAGCTTCCATTCAGACATTTGTTTGAGCATTTAGATCAGGGCTGGGACTATTTGTCGAATTTTTCGGTATTCGAATACTTGAATACTTCAGTTGCTTAATTATTTGACGAATATAATTCAAATATCCAAGTATTCGAATACTATTCGAATATAGGTTCATTTGTCATGGTGAAATCTTATAAGCTAATTTTAACTCACTTCATACCATACTATTCGAATACAGCAGTATTCGAATAGTATTCGAATAATAACATCCGAATACTCAAATATTCGAAGTTTATACATAGCATTCGAATACTTGTAAAATATTCGAATAGTCCCAGCCCTAATTTAGATGGCCAAACTACAGGTCAAAAATCGTTTTGTGGTCCTATTGGAAAGTGTCTTTTGGGCTGTGTAAACTTACCTGTCGTTAAATTTGAGTACATTGATTGCGACATTCTACCTATTGGAGAAAGTTCTCAAACAACTTAGTAAAGATCAGAAATACACTACCACCCATAGCCACGTTCATATAGTTTAAGAATCTCTTTTCCTTTTTGTGCTTCGGATAACACTTTCAGTATGCGGATTTAATTGGTTATAAGTTGTTTATAAATTTCGACCGTACTAATTAATATATATGTTTTCGGCGCACTGATTCGGTCAGTTTAAACAATTAAAAACTAGTTATTTTGCAATAATTTTAATTATAAAATCTTTCGACGTTTCGATCTTAGTTTAGATCGTCTTCAGGAAAGTTTGGAAAGGATATAAAATAATGCTTTTGCTAATTAAATTGAGTCACCGTGCTACCGCATTACATGTGACTCCCGAGTCGGTTGGGAACAGTCTTATTCCAACCGACTCGGGAGTCACATGTAATGCGATAGCACGGTGACTCAATTTAATTAGCAAAAGCATTATTTTATATCCTTTCCAAACTTTCCTGAAGACGATCTAAACTAAGATCGAAACGTCGAATGATTTTATAATTAAAATTATTGCAAAATAACTAGTTTTTAATTGTTTAAACTGACCGAATCAGTAATTAAGTGCCGAACCAGTGCGCCGAAACCACTTAATTCTTTATTCTAAAAATACGGTCGATATCTGAATTATTTTATGACCGAATCAGTGCGCCGAAAACATATATTTTAATTGGTTATACTATAATCTCATCCCCATAGATCCAACGTCCCTGACACAATTGCAAAGACAGGGTACACTATTATTAGTGGCCGAACAATCGGATGATATAGCACCGCTTGACGTAGAGAGCGAACGCGACACATCAAAACTGAGTGGGAACTTGCCGCAGACGTCTCAGAGTGTCGCAGGCAGAGTCAGGCCAAGGCAACGGAGTACTCCTCTTGCCCCTGCGCCGTCACGCACGCCAATTTCCCACCACTCAATAGCACGTATTTGTGTTTAGTAGGAAAATCACGTTTAGTTCAATGAATCTTACAATTAGGTAGACACCTGAGGATAAATCTATATACATATATAGTAGTTTGAGCGATACTATTGCACATTAAAACTATTATAATTCATATAATAGTGGATTATAAGTTATAACTCCATTACCTACTTGGTAAAAGTTTTACCAATCTCACTTGAAATGCGTTTGTTATACATTCTCCACTTCTAATTATAAATTTCAGAAATTCAAAGAATTTACTTAAATATTTTCGATGGTAATTGTTTTCTGTGGTAGGTAGACGTAAAAAAGTTCGTATTTCAACACTCGTTCGATTTCAGTTATATCTACAGGTAGATTGAGATTATCCCAATTTCGGTTCGTTATTTCAGGATGGCGTTTCACTGAGCGATCAATCAAACCTGTCATAAATCTCCTGCCAATAATTTCACATTTCCGATTTATTAATTTCATTATCGGAAATTTACGAATAATTTAAAGTTGTTAAATTATTAGGCGAATCGTGAATATCAATTTTCTTTTAAAACGTTCTTGTACGTGTAATACAATTGCAAAATATTCAATTGATCTTTCCTAATTTTATACGGAAAATGTGGTAGCTAATGATTATTTTATCTCGAAATAAATCACAAAGTTAAAGATAGGCAAACATCATATCAACATGTTATGTTCTGAAATTATGAGTATTATTGGACCAAATTTATAAGAAGCAATACTGAGACGCATGAAATTTTTTTAAGCGTCCAATGAATTTAAGGCGACAGAAAACAATTACTTACACGATTACTAAGTAAATGCATTAATTTTATATGTAAATTAGGTAATACGTTAGGTTAAAGTTAAGGGATCCCGTCCAATCTCAATCTACACAAGTTATCACATATTTCATATCACATGTAATTCTGCGGAGAAGTATTTTGCAACATTATTTTCCAACAGTACGAAACGCAAAGTTGTATTAATTAAGGAGTAGAGTAGGTACAGCAATTGAACGCAACTGATATCCATACATGAATTCTAAACTTCTCCAATCGAATTAATTTTGGCCATACATTTCTGTAGTAAACCATTCGTGCACGCGAGCAGAAAACAAACGAGAGTTCTGTGCATAAAATTCGATTCCACATTCAATGAAAACTGGTGCACGGAAAACATATCAATTTAATTCGAGCACATCTGCAAAAACGCGTTGCATAACTCCGTCATAAATTGACTAAACGGATACTTTCCATACACAAGTAGGTTGTACTCGACGAATGCAGCGACGCAGCAATCTGCTGCGAGATAAAACGATATATAGGGTGGCTTGTAACTGGTGGTAGAATAAAAAATATGTCGAGAATATAGAATAACATTTTTTGTTTGGAATTTCGGTTTCGGGAAAAAATAGCATTGTATATTAGTTAAGTACGCTTTGCACATTTTCGACTAATTATATTCGTCAAAAATAAAACTAAAAAGTTATCAACTAAGTAACTACTACTTATTGCGTGAAAATATATATTTATCAGTTAGTGTTCTGTTTTTAATGTTAAGTCGAAGCAGTAATTTTATAAACAGTTTTTTTCTAATTTACTCGCAGTTGATAAAGATGTAACTGCACCCGTCTTATTGCAAGGTCCTCGATTTTTCCGTGTAAATCGCGATTACGATCGCTGTATACGCGAGGATAGAAATTTATAGAGGGTTGCCCGTTCATGACGAGAATGCTTATAAAGCATGAAATTACTGGATGTTCTGCAGAAACCTCAGAGACCAACGTGATTAGTTCTCACGGATTAGTAGAAGGTCTTGTGTCCACTTTGTCTAGGATCTAGGGATTCTAAGTGAAACCACATGAACATGATAATGGTCGAGGCAGAGCTCTGGCCAAACACTTATCGTGTCACTTTCCTTGGAAATCACTACAAGGGCTTATCTCTTTTAAAGGATGTTCTTACAAAGCTAGTCTGGGCGTGATCTTTGTTTAATGCTCTTCTAGTGTTCTCAAAATTTTAGGAACTTCCATTTTATCAAACATAAAAATTTGAATATCGGTATGGTTTCTTAATGCAACTAGTTTTAGTATATTTTGTCATTTAATTTCGAGGGGTTTTAGAATAAACGAGTTATGAAAGGGGGCGTGGTATTACTATGGAGACAAGGTATTTTAAAACACTTATAATTAGGACAACCCATAACGAAATACTTCTACATGCAGAAATTATTTAAAAGTGTATAATATTTTTTTACGGGAATTCTAGTTTGTGAGAAAATATATTTTGAAAACCCACGCCATGGATTCGTGGCTTGTAGGTCATGGATCAATATTTCATTACGCGTGTATTTGATTAAGAAATCGGTTCCATCTTGGAAACCAATATTATCGAAAACCGAGTCTCGCGTGAAAACATTGTATTCTTCACATCCAATTTCTTTTTATACTAAGAATCACCTTCTTCTCTGATGCACCACTAATTCCATCACACTCTGTATGAACAGAGACGTTGTTTACCTATTATAATCCTCTCATAATCAGAATTACACAGAGCATTATAAAATTGTATTTATTTATACTAAATATATTAATCCTAAAATTTGGAATTAATAAAATAAAATGTAGCAATAAATATTTCCCTTCATCCTCAGAGGTAGTGCATCATATCATTTTCGTCTGTCATGAATATTGATCACAAAACATCAAGATTTCAGCTAATATTTGAGATAATATTTTGAATTCCACTAAATATAAAAATTAAAGGTACAATTGTGAAGAATATAGTATACTTACACCAGAAGTTTTGTAAATGAGAGACATCAAATGTCCCTCACCCTTATATACATTTTCAGTAACTATAGATCACTTTAATATTTAGGCGGATCTCCAAATTTGCGTAATTGACCGTTTAATTGAGCCGCATTTGATCTGTGTGCTGTTACGGACCCAATCAGGTTTATGCCGTTAACCGACGCGTCGATTACAAGGGATCTAGTCGCGAACTTCGTCCTGTGTTTCTATTGTAATATACCAGATGCCACGAAGCGGTGCAATTAGTACTGATAATTGACTTTCCGCGTTCTCGTGGTTTAATTTTGTCCAATTAAACATGTCATGCCACTTCTTTCAACATTATTATACTATATTTTTATGTGGAATTTAATCGTACCAAGAAAACTAATTTGGCTCACAATTAATTGTTCCACCAGTGTATTAGTGTTCGTAAATATTGACGATGTTATAATTAAAATAATATACTTCTATGTTTAATGAATTATTGGTATTTTATTATATTAAAACATATAAAGAATATTGACCTTGTTATCACATAGAGAGTTCAGCTAAATGAATTAATGAATGGAAGAAAAAATGGAAAACACTAATGTAGTATAATTTTTTTAATTTGTGAGACTCTTGCATAACGATCATTGAAACTACTTGATAATTTCCATTGATTAAGAAACGATTTCCATGTATGTACTTCTTTATAGAGTTTCCCTTTAATACGATCCCATTAGTCAAAATTAATATCAATATAAATCATGAGGCTAAGTTATTTACGTGACGACTGCCGCACAGAATTCAACATAAAATGGAATATATGATTTGTAAAAATCTTCGAATTAAATCCCTGTTAATCTTCATAAACCAAAGCACACAGGTAATGGGCAATTCAAATTAAATTCCACACCAATAAACATTTTAGTCCATGTGGTTACAATGCTTTTACACCAAGAATTGCTCCCTTTTTAATTGCACCACGAATCATGCTCCACCCTGTATATCGCGTACATCGATCACAAATATATCAATTTCAAAGGCAATATCTCTACATATATAAAGCGGAAAGTATTATTGTGTCTGCAACGGGTAAACTCGGAAAGTACTTAACCAATGCTTTTGCGGTTTTCGCAGATGTGTAGAGACAACATTTGGGAAGGTTTTAGGCTATCTATCATCTCGATATTACTAAATGGGGCGGAGTAATAAGCGAAATAGTGAAGCGAGGCAGACAAATCTTATGTGGTGTCCACCGCGGTGCGCACAAGAGATGCGCGTACGGTTCCCGGTACGGTGGTGGGGATCACAATTGCCAACGATTATTTCAAGAATCTATGTTTTCCAGTTAATTTAAAAATATTAATGTTGCCGTTATTAATACATATGAGAAGCCCGGGCAACGCCGGGTACTTTAAGCTAGTTTGTTATAATTTTAACGATGTCTGGTTAGTCACGAAAAAATATAATATTAAATCCTTGTTCGATTCATGTACAAATTGTACATTCATGTAATACTCAGAATTATTAACAGTTAGTACGTTACACGAGATGTGTACTATAATGAAACCTTATGCTCACAATCAGTGAAACATCGATCAGTACCAATTATTTAACTTAAGACTGGTTATGGTCGAATTAAATTCTCTGGTCGAGGAAGAAGGCTTATCCCTGGAAACTTCCCTTGAAAAGCAGCTGAGACAATCCGGAAAAATTCACTGATGCGAAAGAGTTCTCGCAGTAGGTACTTAGGCCTCTTGGGACTTCCGTAGCTCGTATTTCCTTCACGATGCCAGGAATACATCAAATTTCCTATTGAGAGCTGAAGAACGACGAGGAAGGAAAAGTCTCCCGCGAATGTTACCTTAGCTCCTCTCTTCACGGCCCTTCAAGTATTCAATAAAATATGTAAATACAAAATGTTGATTTCTTAAAAACATTATCTGGGTAATTGTTAAATCGTCATGCTTTGTGCTTATCCATTTTCTGATATTAAAAAAACGTAATGGTCATGGTTGTGTGGAGAATAAACCTCAATTTCGATTGCAATTTGTTGTTTTGTCACATTGCTTTCACTATTATTGAAAGTACGTAGTAAAAACAGCTTACTAACTAGTAGGTACCTACTTCAGTAACTGCGAAGGAATTACTGTAATGTATTAATTAAAAAAATGAAATATGACGTATGCATATCCACTGAATATGATATGCGTTTTCTATATTTTTTTTACTTTACTCAATTGTCACCAAGCTTGCAAAGAAAGCTTCAAAGTTCTTCATCAATTCTCAGAGAATTTCAAATCCCTTTTTGTTCGTTGATGAGCGATGAATGTGGCGAATTCATGCAGACGACAGATTTCGAATTAGGCTATAAAAGCGTGCGTGAATTTTTCAAATCGGGACCATACTTAAAATCTTCCATCTTGCAAACCAGGATACTCCATGTAGCAGCCCTCCGCAGGGAATAAGCGAAACTCAAGGAAACGTGTGACAAATCCTCGTAAGCGGTCTTACGCTACCACCTCTATTCGCACAGCTCTCCAAGAACAATAGCTTGAAGAGAAAAATTAGAACTGTACTGCGGTGCAACTTGCATGAATTTTAAGAACCAGAATCCTTTGAACCCTCAAAGTGTACGTACTTGTACTTTTTAACTCTTCATCGCACAAGTTATGCTGTACTTCTGAACTTTGGATTCGAATCCTTTGTACCTTTCCAGTAAAATATTATATTACAATCAACAATTTCAGTACTAAAATTATTGTCAGTATTTTAGTATCTGCGACATCTCTTATTTACTGTATCTATACACTTTTATTTGTTCTATAGGTAATTTTTGGCACGAACTTTTTGGAAGCTAATGAACGAATATAGGGTAAATCCGGGAGACGCGGCAGGGCTGGAGAGTTGGTCGAAACAGTTGATTCTTAGGGAATTAATTGTTCAGAACCTTAACACACTTTTACATATACACAGATGTAGAGTCCGAATATAGCCACTCGACCAACTCTCCAGCCGGACCGCGTCTCCCGGAATTACCCTATTAGCTTCCAACTACTTTTTTCTCCAGAGAAATATTTGTCATCTGAGTCTAGGGGCGGATTAGCAGATTTGGCAACCCTAGACTTACAAACGTCTGCCACCCTTTCTACGAAATATCGTCCAATATTTTAATCGAAAAAAGTCGAGATAATTTCAAAATTAATTCAATATGGCAACTCACGTCTGCGTCATTGCTAATTCGCTACATGAAAGAATGTGAATTGTTTTGAAAGGTGTCTCAAGCCTCTGTGTCGACCTCAAACCGTTTCAAATTTATTTTGCTCAAAATTTGTCGCTCTCCCAAATTTGCTCCCCAAAATTGTCGCACCCTAAAATTTGCCGCCATAAGCTGCAACCTACTTATCCTATACCCAAATCCGCCCCTGTCTGATTGTGAGTGGCCTGTTACGGTGCGCTGATTAACTTCGAAACACATAAATATTTCGCAGAGTCACGGGTCGAAAACTCGCCGGGCAAATACAATTATTAATATCAGAAGTCGAGAGCCGCAATCCACTATACAGCGAGCACGCAGCTGATTAATGGGCAAATTTTCGTATTCCGACCGGAACTTTTAGATCCGAAACTTGTAAGCTGCCGCGATATATAACCGAAGAAGAAACTTCCGCGGCGAAGTTTAATATCCATGGAACTGGCATGCGAGTCCCACTGAATGTCCCGACCTGTCTGCGATTCCAACGATCTGTTTCAGCGATACAAGTTTTCAACGTATCCGACATACATACAGAGTTTCAATTCGTGCGATAAACTCCTAGAGGACGAGCCGAGTGATTTTCAAGAGCAAGAATGTCGCATGCAGACGCGTGTGCGGAGCAACATCTAGAACTAACTTACTTTTCGCGTTTCTGTGCGATTGTCACGTAACGGCTGATTGGTTTTCCGAGTTATGGCTCTGCAATGCATATTGTTAAACCCCTCGTACCTTGCCTCTTCACTCCTGTGAAGATCGATATTAGTGTGTGAAAGGCTATTTCGTTTCAAAAGAAGAAGTGTTTTGGAGTCCCCAGCGAGATTTCCTGATCTGAATATAATAGAAAATTGTTGGACACAATTGACAAGAACTGTATACGAAAGAGACAAGTAGTTTGACAGTGTTAAAGACTTGAAATTCTATGTTGAGCAGAAATGAGCTCAAATTCGTCATAAATATATTAAATACTTACACGAAGTACTTTCAAAACGTACGATGGAAGTTTTACAAACTAAAGGGGTATGCACAAAATATTAAAAATCAGTTTTCATAGACATTTGTAACAATTTCATATATACTTATAACCAGGGCCGTTCCTGGGTTTTGGCCGCCCAGGTGCAAAAACAAAATTGCCACCCTTATTAATTTGATATTCTTTAATTAAGAATTTGATATGCAAAGACTTTCAATTATTAGTCTTATTAGTCAAAATTTTACATATGATAAACGGCCCGCGGCTGCCCCTAGGTTTGGCTGCCCAGGTGCGGGAGCCCCTTCTGCACCTCCGCCAGGAACGGTCCTGCGTGAAATCACGAAATAATATCCACTGTGACTGCACAGATATTCAGTGATCCGATCACCGTCGCGGACGAAGTCGAACTATTAGGGCACACCGTTCGGCCATGTAGTGACTTTGGTAGAGGTTGTTGATGTTTTTGTCGCGCTCGGCCGACTCCCAGCTAACTTGAAATTCGTCAAGGCCAGAAATAATATTATATAGCAATGTCCATGGCAAAATGTTCACTTTTCACAACTACAGTCGTGCACCCCGCACATTCTACACGTATTTTTATCACTGCGATATGTGATCAAACACTAGGCAACACTTCGTCAAAAAATCTTCTAGATGATAGGTATATTCAGGGCCGTTCCTGGGTTTTGGCCGCCCAGGTGCAAAAACAAAATTGCCACCCTTATTAATTTGATATTCTTTAATTAAGAATTTGATATGCAGAGTTTACTTTTATCTATATACACATAAATTTTAAACAGTTATCATGCAAAAGACTTTAAATTATTATTCTTGTTAGTCAAAATTTTACATATAATAAACGGCCCGCGGCCGCCCCTAGGTTTGGCTGTCCAGGTGCGGGGGCACCTTCTGCACCCCCGCCAGGAACGGCCCTGCTTATAACAATTTCTGAAATATGTGCTACACCAGTGTTGTACCCGATTTTCGGTTATTTTGTTCCGTAGGTACTCAAATGATACGACTTCTCCTTTCCATTTTTTATAATAATACGCTGTATTAGTAGCTACATAATACAATTCTTTAAAGATCATAAGTGGATACTTACATTTATTACGTAGAAATTATGAAAACATTAAGTTTCTTCGGTGTGGTATTTTTTGTCGCAGCCTATATTTATTAGATAAGAGTTAACAGCAGATGATCTATTACACCCATGTCTCAGATCTTACACACAAAATAATAATGGAAGTTTGAATTCCATAATTGGACCATCGCATCAAAGCATCTTCGTCTCCTGTATTTTTAATTAAGGATTTAAGTCTACACTACAAATAATGAGTGTAATGAGCATAATTATTAGGCAGAAGCAAAAATTTGCGCAGATAAAGGAGACGACGGTATTGAGCGGTCTGAAAACCGAGCGTCTGCCGCATCAAAGGATGATAAAATTTGTTTCAGAGAACAACAGGACGCTCAAAAACCATATTTTGAATCTGAGAAAGGTGCACTTTATGATCCTGGAATAGCAGATTAAGGTAAGTGCCATAATTAAATTACGTACCTCTTAACATTACACGAAACTTTGCACTAACACTAATGGCACTCATGTCACTATAATGGCACTATTATGTCAAGAACCGTTGAATCAATTCACTTCTGCTCCTACATAAATATTCAAAACACATCTAGCTATCATCCCTACCTTTTTTATAGCACTTTGAAGTTGCGAAATTGATTCTAAGTTCCGAAAGTCACACTTTATAAGGCTGCCACTTTGTAAAATATTTTAATGTATTATTTATTTCGGTAGAGGCGACAACCACATCCATGGCGATTAAAATGAGTTCTGATTTTTTTATTCCAGCTAACCAATAGAGGAGTAGAAGCCTAATCAATGCTGGCTAGTGAGACGAAATATCTGAAACTCGAAATACGCGAATGTTAATAAATTCTAAAATATTGTCAACACCCCATTAAAAAAATTTGTTTAGATATCTAAAATGTTAATAAACAGGTGTTCGAAACGTCAACGTTAAAATTGCCTGTCTAATACCACAATACCCCATTAAAGCAACTGGCTCTCAATGACCCTCTAAAAGTACATAGATAGGTACCTAGAACGTGCCCGCAGTAGCAAACACAAAATGATAAATCCAGGTGATATCTCAAATAGCAGGAACGCAAGCACAGTGGGGGCCGTTCGTCGCCGAAATCTCGGGCGAATAGATCGCCGCGGAGAGACGCAAGGCTCGATAATACCAAGGGGTGGGGAGTCTAACGCAATTTTCGAGATGGTGGCAGATGCAGGGTAAAACGTATCCGTGGTCGATATGGAATCGTTACGGAGTCGCAACGGGCCCCGTAAAAGCGGCGCGCTCGGCAACAGACGTATAATGAGATGATCCCCCCTTTTGCACTTGCAGATGCGCCCCGCCATGGTTGGCGCGGCGCGGCGCGGCTGCCTCCGCGGTCGAGGCGTTGCGTATGAATAATGCAGAGGAAGTCGAGCAGCGTGACGCGTTGCTTTCGTTTACGGGTGTACGGGAAAATCGGAAAACGTCATACCCTATGAATCGGTAACGAATCCCATTCCTGCAGCCCTCGCGCGGATTTTCGTGGCCGCAGCGCATGCAGCTGGCTGGTTACACGCTTGTATTTCCTTTCTGTTAGTGCGCCGACACGCGTGAGCGGAATTCATGCAGGCACTGCTGGCGGTCGTTTTAAACGGCATAGTACCTCGACTGGATATAGTGGTAGGATACTCGTAAAAGCAGCAAAGGCTCGGGTCCTTAACGCCTCTGAGCATTTCGCTGGCAAGTCGAACAGGGACGCGTTCAATGTATGTATATAGCTACTTTTTAGGTATTAGCTGGTTGAGGCGCCGGAGATGTCAAATCAGACAAACGCTTAACCGTATTAAATATTGAGCATAAATTAGAGAAGATTATTAGTAATCAATTAATCATGTTAGACCTGAAACAGCGGCAAGGAAAACGCAGATATCTATTTCATGACTTTTGCCGGGGTTAGGTACGCTTACAATCAGACCAATGTTGTACCCTGGGATTCGTGGACAATCTATACGCTTTGTGTTTGTATGACCTGGTCAAGGAGGCATTTTTAACCCTTTAATTACTGCAGGCGCCTGAAGGCGCCTTGAAAATTTGTTTCCGATGTATCTATTGTAGGCGTCTATAGGCGCCCGGCAAATCTAATCGGTAATAATTGCAACGAACTTCGCGCAAAAATGCGAGGTGCAAAGGTGTAATGTGTAGAAAGCATAATAAAAGAAATTTTGCCATCGCGAAAGAATTTACAGGCACTACAAGCAGCATTCCAGGAGTTTGGTATTTCTTTTTAAACGCAAAATAACATCTACACTCCGAGCTGAAAACATGGTCGTCCTGTGGGGGAGGGGGCAAAGGGTCTCTGTCTTTTGAGAAGAAATCGCTTATTTTTAAATCTCGGTTTTAATTTTTTAATTAAATTGATACTTAAAAATGAGTTAAAAAAAGCAAGAGAGCTATTCACTCCCAACACGTGTTACATGATTCGATTCGTCGATGTCATCGCCAGGGTTGTTTTTTCATTACTATATTTTTCTTTACTGTCACCCCAAAGTTGCCCTCCCCTCCTTCCTGGAAAAAGTCTGCGGACACCCTTGGCTGAAAATATACATTTCGTTGGTGAAAGAAACTACATGTGACCAAATAAGTACAGCTGTATAGCGAGTTGAAAAAGACACATTTGACGGCTCGTACCCTCAATGGTATCCATTGCACAGCACTTGAGTGCGACTCGGTTTAGTCACTATTTCTCGGCGAGGCACTATACCCGCCACGAGATCGATACGTCCGCCAGTGACTGGCTCGTCGAAAGAACGCCGACGATGGGCCAGACGGCGCGGTGCGTTCCGATCCGTTGCTTCGCCGTGCATTGATATTTATCACTGGGTACCGTGACACGGGCATAAGAGACCGAAGCGTCAAGAGACTGCCATTTGTATCTATATGGTTATGCCAGCGCGGTCGGGAAAGTAATCCTGTTACGCTGCTGTTTGTACCCCGGTGTCTTGGGAACCTAATTCACTTACTTAGATATGAAGGGGCAGCATGGAAATATTGCGTGAAATCTGATGGAGGACTTTGCTGCTTCGAGTATCCCGAAAGCCATTTGGAGGGGAAGAATAAAGTGTTTAGTGCAGATGTTATTAGACTTTAAGGTGCGCTGTTTCATGGGAATATTGACGTTTATGTAGGAAGTGGGATGAATTAAATTAGACTTTGAAATTGCATTGTATGGGCTAGTTGAAGCGAGGTGTAATGTGATAAGTTGCACGTAGCGAAAATTTGTACTTGAACTACTTAGAATAAATGGATACCAACTATGGTACCTACTGAAAAATTTCTATTTTGTTTATGTCAGTATTTAAACATTTGAAGGTTAGTATCTATCTTTAGTATATATTTTTCCGATTTCTGATAACTACCTACTTACAATTAGTTTCGTATCTACGCCTGCACGTGTCATGTCATGCTACGTACTGAAAATTTTTTGAAAAATTTATCATAATTACTACTGTATGCTTCTAGATGATTTCCATTTGGATAGAGTAATTTATTTTTTCATTTTCTGAGGATTTCCCTATTACTAGTTACGAACATATCCAATCGCTGTTGTAATGCATAGTGGTCTGAGGGATAAGTATTTGAACTGTAAGAAAAAATCGAATGATTTGCGAAATCTGAGGATTAGCTAGAATTGAAATACAAGGAAATACGTAATGCGTGCGCTCGCGTGTTACTTAATCCTTCGTGAGTCACACAGGGTGCATCGCACCCCCGGCAATTCTTTTTCCATTGCCAATATTTCAGTAAATTTTTTTACCTTGACATTTAAATTTAAAAATTTGGCGAATTTTAACCAAAAAATCGCTTTTTTCCATAACTATTTTTACAAGCACAAATTTCACTATATCAAAATTTACATTTCTAGGAAAAGACTATTAGCACATGATTGTTACAATATTACGATTATACAATTATCCATAAAAAATTAAAAAGTTCAGAAAGGCGAAAATGATAACTCAAAAATGACACAATGAACCCCATGTGACAAATATCCGATTATAAGAAGGCATGACCACGAAGGGTTAAATAGCAGTGCAAAAAATTAGTCGCCGTTCAGTCATTATTAGAGAGTTTAGTTGAGCGACACAGTGGTCCTATGCTTAAGTGCAGTCGTACTATAGCATTTAAGTTAACTCACTTTAAGAATCTCAATAATTACTTTTAATTTTGAACTTCGATCCTATTTCATTTGCATGAGAATAAATGTGTACCAGATATTCGCTTCTACACATTTCCCTCAATGGGTATGTATTTTCTGCTTCAACGAACGTTATTCATTCTCAAAATTTTGTTTTTACATTTTTAGTGTGCCCTACATTTATTTGCATAGGTACGGGCAATCGCGAGGACGTGGACGCGCTTCTATATTCGTAAATACCCACTGATTCACTAGTACAGATATAGAAATGCTAAAGATACGCGCACATGCAGATAAGAATACCTTCGCGTGTATACGATCATATGCATACTTGCATATTGTCACTCCGCTTTTAGATATGGTATATACGGTTGCACGAATGCTGATGCAGGTACACCGTGAAGCAGAGAGTCATTCCGTAGTATTGCACGAAACCAACGAACTCATGGAACGTTGTATTCGATGTGGCAGTGGTAGCTACACATCGACTTCAGTTAAAGTTGTATTTGATATAGCAGTGGTAGCTACACATCGACTTCAGTTAAAGTTGTATTTGATATAGCAGTGGCCGATTATGCGATATCTAAACGATGTGGTTATTGCTAGCATACAGAAATGTGCTTGTATCTTCTCGGCGTTATTTCTTTACGAGAGTTCTTATCAGAATTCTTGAAACCTGATTGCATAGGAATAGCAACGAAATATAAAATATATAAACAAACTAGGAGAGTGTGTATTCCATAACATTGCCGGAAATTGAAATAATTCGTTAATGAACTATTTAACAGAATCGAAGGGGCTATTAACCCTCTAGGGACGAGTGGGACTCCAGAGTCCCATTCAGATTAACACATTTTTATTTACGTTCCATCAATAAGATCGAGATTTGATAGGTATAGTGACCTTTAGTAGGCAGAGAAGAAACTGTTGTACCATCAGAACCCGAAATTAAACTTTTTTTGTTATAAACAAATTAAAAAAAAAAAAATTAACGAGTAGTTTCCAAATCCGAAGTATAAAATAGACTATTTTAACGCTCAAAAAATTCTACGTTAAGTTTAAAACACCCCCGTTCCTAGAGGTTTAAAGAATGTTCACAAACTTTATATTTTCATTACTTTCTGTGCGATAAATCATCCCCCTTCCAGTTGTACAACACATTACCCCGTAGCCCTTGTAAAACTGAAACAAAAATTTCCCCGCTGCTTCAGAACAACTGCCTGTTCATGTTTCGCAGGGAACAACCAATATCGAAACAAAAGAAGCAAACATAGAGAAGGCACTTTCGAAGCCCAGCGTTTCATTTTCCACTTTACAGTTTTCCACGTTCGCGATGCTTGAACAAGTGCAGCCAGCGTTCCGGCGCTGATTTTAAAGTCCTTATAAGTCATCTCAGCTGCGTGGAAAAAATTCAATTCAATATTGATTTGCACGAAAGGAAAGGCGGAGGAGAGGGAGTAACAAAAACGTGAAATCTGACGTTAACAACATGCGATTCAGGGCCTGCTCGAAATTAAAATAGCCTCTCCGGGGTACGCATGCGTGCTCGTAAACTTTCTGCACTCCCCGTTCGCGAGTGGTACGTATCCAGCAAGACGGCGGGGTCTAATTAATCGCAATCACAAGTATGGGGGGCAATAAGAACGTCGCAGCCCAGCGGTTGGCTGTAATTATCACGATAAACCATTCGCGAGTGCATTGGCACCGTCGTCGCGCCCTGCCGACGCGACGGCACAAAGGTAGGCAGCGCGAGCGGGGGGCTAGGAGGGGTTGTTTATCAGAAGGGTCGTGAATTGGATGTCGCTAAGAGTCGGACAGGTGAAAAGGGGGGGGAGCCGTGGAGCAGACGGGACCGGGGATAAAGGGTAGGCGTTTGATCGATGGAACAGGGGAAAGTGAAATCATTCCGTGGGAAAGATCGGTGCAGGTGGAATGTTTGCAAAACTGATGAAACGACTTTTGATCGCTGCAGAAAGATCCGGGGGAAGGTTACACGGAAATCCACTCAGCCACTGACCCGAGTGACGTTGACAGGAGTACGGGTTCTACTCGAATTACTGCACGCCCAAACGAAGCGCGATTAAGTTGGCGTGCAGTTGTCGATGAACGTCTGCTCGGAAGTTCATTGAAATTTTTTTTGCTTTGGTTTTTGTTCCTGTGATCGTAAGGGGTAAGCTGTGTGGGAGTAGACTGAGTTTGTTCTTGGGGGTCGTCCTTAAATTGCGTAACGTTTTGCGCGGGGTGGAGGGGGTCCCGAATTTCTGACGTTTTCTTACAAGGGGGGGGGGGGGGGAGTATTAAAATATTATTCGATCCAATACTGCCCCATGCTTCGTTTCGAATTTGTTTTCTACCCTGAAAACCATCTCTATCGCGTACGAATGTATATTCCGCTTATTAATTCTCTAAATACACCAAACTTTCCAGACAATACATCTACTAGTTTACTAACTGATAACTGAAAATAAACATACCTATATATTTCCCTCGCTATATCCTTAAAAGCGTCCAATTTCATTTCATATTTAACATTTCAGAGATATATTGTCAGCAGGAAATAGAAAAGAATATATAATGTCCCTATGAATACATACGTCGGATTTGCAAGTTACGAGTAGCAGAAGTGCCTCGTGTAAAAACAGGCCCGTGGAAACATTGACCATGCAGACGATTCTCAAGTAATCCAACGTTTGAAATTATGCTGAGCAAACAAAAGATGTTAACGTGTCCCTTTTTCGGGAACACGCGGTCTCGGATGAGAATTCATTTAACTTGCGAATGTCGTGCGTGACCGTAATCCCATGTAATTCTACTTTTTGCGCTACCACTCCGTTGGTCTCTCACCGGGCGGCGTTTCATTTCTTTCATTGATCGTCGCACACAGGCGCAGAACGATTTTCGAGTAAATCACGGGCGGCGAGAGTTTCCTTTTCGTCGAATCGTTAGCAGAGTTTTTCTGCCAGGAACGTGCGGTCTCGTTGGGATTTCCTTTCGATGCTCGCGATACAGTACTGCAACGTGTCGATACGATACGAAAATTGCGAGAATTCTTTGCGAAAGTTCAGAGCAGTTGCTTTGGTACTTGCATCTTTTAATTATAGTGGCTCATATGGGAAATGAAATTTCATTCAATTAAGTTTTAATTAAATTTCAATGGCATTACTTTCCTAACATTTTTATGTGGTTGAATTATTAGGGTAATTGGAAAATATGTTGGCTCTTCTGTCGAAAATTATGAATTAATTTTTATTAGTTAGTTGATCGTGGATGTTTTGTTTTGTTACTTTTTATAGGAGATTAAGAAGTAAAATAGTTGTAATAATGACTAATTTATTTTCTATTAAAAAATTAAACTTAGTAGATTCTCTTATGACTTCTGTATATTTTTTTTCAACGAGAAATATTGTATATTAACCCTTATGTACGCAACCGGGTACCCGGGCACCCATTTCTATGTTTCCTTTAGTAATTTTTTATGTTCTGGTGAAAATATCGCAAAAGCACTCCGGATCCCCATTCTTTGAAGTCTTTTGCCCCGATATACGTTTTTGAAATAAAAATTAAAAAAAAAAATTTAAATAGTAAAGTTTCAATTATGTTGTAGTTTCGAGTAATTTATCCGCTGAAATAGTTTAAAACGGCACTTGGTATATTATAGGAATGGAAAACTAAAGTTTCGAAGAAGTACGAAAGTAAAATTATCGCTGTATTTGAGATGTAGCGGAACATGGAGCACCCGGGTGCCCCGGTTGCCCAACAACCGTGAAACTTTTGGTTGCGTACATAAGGGCTAGGAAAGGTATTGTGGAATATATTTCTGAAGTATTTGTTCATGCTACACTTCTTTGTGAATTTATATATATTTTGCAATAAGCATAAAATCCAGGAGTCGTTTTATGTGAAAACGTGTGCAAAAGAGTACCTCAAATTCGATAACGGAATGACGGTAATACAATGAAATGGAAATCGAATTATCGTATAAAGATCTTGCACGTATGAATCCTTCACGAGAGTAAAAGACAGTTGAGCGACGTACGATGGAAATCATAATGAACTGTACCATATCTACCGATACGTTCGTGTGTGAAATTTAACGATTAAATGTCAAGTAACGCGACCATTTACGATTCCAGTGAATATTTTATTTAATGGAACATTCCCAGTGATATTCCAACACAACCTATTGTTGGACAAATTTTTAATAAAATCGTTTTTATTCATGTTTTCTATTATTAGAGGATTTAATGATTCATCGAGTACATAATTGAGATTAATTTTGTTCTATCCACGATGATATAGAATAAAATGGTTTTAACACAAATTCTTACTCAAAATCAATATAGGTACATGATAAGTATGTACCATTATTTAATATCAACTGGAACTTATCGCTAAATAAGGAAATAATTTATTATACTTCAAATTCGTTTTAACACTGTGAAATATTAGGTAGCATAAAATCTCTGTTGTCTGAATCAAATGGGACACATTAACATGGCAAATTCTATTCAACACAGATCAATACAGGTTGTACTTTTCAGTAATAACCTGAATGAAATGTAAATTATTTCACGGTGCACTCAAACGCACTCTTACAAATACCTTTTCTACACAATCCACTGATATTCATAACAATAATCCTCCCTACCACTGATTTATCATACCACATATTTTAAACATCTGTTTCTTCATAAATCACTAAAAACAATTCCCAATTATAAATCAAACATCAATCATAAAAAAAAACAATAAAATTAAAACAAAAAAATGGTCGAACCTAACATCATTAACGCCAAGAGCATAAAATCTGTAGAATTACCATGAATTTCCCAACGCCCCAACTTTGCTGTTCAACTTTCCCACTCGACTACCATACATAATCAATCCACGCCGCAACAAGTTCACGCAACCAGCGTACGGCGCGTCGAGATCGTGCACTCTAAACGCAATGTTTTATTTACTCTCGAAGGCAGTCCATGGTAGAACATAATCGACCGAAATTATCATAAAAGAAAACAGGAAAGCAGCGGGCAAACGATTCCCGTTATACGTACACTCCCGTTCAAAAGTCTTAGTACATCCGCTGTTTTGAACAAAACTCTGGTATTTAATATACATAGCACAATTTAATGATTCTATTGATATTCCGTTTACTGACTTTTGGGAATCGTTCAAATATAAATATAATTTATACACCAAAAAGTTAATTGAAGAACAAGGCCAAGTAAAAGGTAAGAACAATTTTAATTTCATCACGAAAATAATAGTAAATCATGATTTGCAAATAAAAGCCTCTTACGAGAGATTATTTTTACTATCAATCGTCGTTGATCAGATCACTATTATAGTTATAATAATCTCGCCTATTATAAACGAAGCAAAATACAATTATAATTATGAAAAACAGGATTTAAAACATACTGTTTGGCAATGCCCCTTGTTCGGTACTCGAGGAATAGAATTAATTAAAAACTTAAATAATTGTAAACTGCGTCTACTACTAGATATATGATTATCTTACTTCTCAGTCAACCGAATATCGAAGCTTGTACACACGTGTACCACTGCCTTACAAACTGTAATTTAAAAATCATGTAACTTGCTTTACTGAACAAAGCTAAGTCGACAACTGGTTATTAAAAAAATTTTAAACTCCGTGTGAAGCTTTATAACTTACTATTGAAAGTTTCTTTGAGCGAAAGAAAAAAGAACTGTCCTGAAACTTTCGAACGGGGGTGTACGTGTAAAAGTCGCCACGGTTGGTCGTCGGAACGGCCGTGAAACCGCGGCCGATACACCTCATTGTCGCATCGATGCGGTTATTAGCCAGTAGAGCTAATCCCAGCCGGCTTTTGCTCTATAAACGCGCTTATTATCTATCCCTATAATGTATAATCCCGCCCATGGGCAGATGGAGCCCCGTAGGAACGGCTGGCCAGTGGCTTTCCATTACTACTATCCCAGGCTTTTCGCCGCACATTCATCTGCGCTCCTACAGCCCCATCCGGCGACCGTGCAAACCTACATTAGGTATTCATATCGTGAAATAACATCGCCAAATTCTGCACCTTCGCGGATCAGAGATGCATGCGCAATCCCCCCTTTAATACTCGTCGCCTGCGCTGGACGGGGAGGGTTCTTACGTCGAATGATTTTCATTTATGCAGGGGCACGTACCACGAAACGGGAAACGTTTGAGCATTCCCGGCTGTGCTTTTTGAGGAGCGCCTCGGTCGCGCGATTGCTTTCGCTTCTATTCCAGACACGAAGAATTTGCCCTCTTTTTTTTGTAATGCGGAAGTTTGTCGCTGGGGTTCTTACAAATCCGCGTTGGACTTTGAAAAATTTAAGGATTCTCCGGGCGGTTTTTGTTACTCGCGGTTAGGCTGGGTGTAGGGTATAGGGAAGGTTGAAATAGATAATTGTTATACAGGGTGTCCCGCAGGTTTCCGTGTTTTGTCAGCGTGTTTTACGGTTAAAATCAATTCTATGAATGTTTTAATTGGGAAAATTTATGAAATTTTATGTATTTCTTAGATGCAGGAAATATATAATTACATATATTCTTTACTTTAGAATATTAATTATTTTTGTGTTAACAATTATTGATTAATCGATATTATACACCGAAAAATCAGCTTAAATTCGATTGGTTGACACTTGACGAATTTGTTTAATAAAGAAACATAATATCAACTAAAAATTATTAACACTTCAATATTTAGACGGCAGTAGCATTAATTTAAGATGACAAGTTCATTAAATTAAGTAGGTATTCATCGTCTGAAATAAATAAAAGAAGGGCTATTCTTCGTTACATTATCTTAAAACTGAGCTTATGAATTAGTCCTAAATAGTAAATAGAGCTCTGGAATTGAATATTTTCATTCTGTACAAAATCCATCGAACCATTTTGTTTTCAGTAAAGAGGAGTATTATTAAAGAATTTGATCTGAAATTTTAATGTGAAGAATAGCAATCGAATTGAAAGAAACACTACCTGCACCAATAAAACTCATATATGAAATAAAAAGCCAACCCCCAGCAAGTGCAGCTTCAAGTATAGTGAGATTCTATTAAACGCAGTAGATTAACGCGGAAAATTGGCGAAGTAGAAGCGTACTTTACGTGACTAGAGGGCAAGAATACAACGACATTAAACCTTCCTAGTGGTCTGCTACATACAAGTTTCCAAGGGTCACAAAGTAAACGCTCAAGCCAATAATTACGCGAATACAAACAGCATCACTGTAGTTTCTCGCGCGAGAATAATAGAGATCGCTCGAGGTGAATTTAACCGAAAGATTCCTCCCTCTGGCAGTCTGTAATTATGCAGCGGTTCTCCATTGACACCACCATACATTCGACAAACTCCTAGTGTTAATCAATCGTATTTTGCTCAACAACATTTAATTTCGTACAAATATTCTACGTGCTGCTTCTATTAGTTGTTAATATTTTTTGTAACATCGTTGCAATACCAGAAAAGTAATTTACAAAGTAATTGTAGACATTTTATCTCGTAACGACCACGGATCTGCAACATAATACCTAGTATCAGATTATGATATTTTATGGTACTTCATAGAGTCTTAGAGGATCGACTTTTTTACGTCAGAAAAATAGGTATCAAATAATCCTCTATAATATAACTAGCCACTGTTTTTAAAGGGCTTTCGGAATTGCTGCAAAGAAGATTAAGTCTTATATTACGTCCTTGTTATAAGAAAGAAGCGTCTATGTTATGTAATCAGAATTAATGCGAAACCTGCGCTAATTTATAATATCTCGAATCTTTTCTGTTATAGAACACAATAGAGTAAGATCTACTTTCAAATTATTTACTAATTTTAAACCACCATGTGTATTACACATATACATGGTGAGCCACATAACTTGAGCACCAAAAATAACTTCTAAAGTATGAAATTTAAAAGAACTATGAATTTCCTATAAGTATTAAGTTTTATTTCTCCTAAACCTAGTAGGTAATTTTATATGCACATTAGTAGACAGTGTAACAACAATTTCAGAATAGTATAAGGTGGTTGAGGAATCAAACTTTCAGGCTACAAAGTATTTCGATAATCGATACCCTACAGTACTGCCTTTAATGAGAAATATTCCAAAACACGAATATCATCGAAATACGAGGAAACAATTTTTCCCCTATCTTTAATACCTTCAGAAATACTTATGCGTCTCATCCTTTAGCGCAAGCACGCGATATATTTCGAAGAACGTGCCGTATCTGTAATTTCGCACTATCTCCAATATAATGCGTGCCACGGGAAGAACACTGGAGAGGCTGAATTACTGTTATTTCAATCCATTTACATTCCATATTTCCGGCGTCTGGCGATGTAATGAAATTTCCCAAGAATTATGGTACATTTAAATTCGGAATGGACGAAGCTCCTCTTGAAGCAACGCGTTATCCCAGCGCGACAAGAATTTATTCCGATGATCACTACCGTTCAGTTTATTCTCGAGCTCATTACAGGAACAGTAATCGATAACAAATAATGAGGACGAGAAAAGGACTTGTTTTTCTTCTTTTCCTTTCTTTTTTAATGGAGGTTGAAGACCTCTTTTTTAATGGAGGGTTTCTCTGTAGAGGATTTATATCAGGGAAAGAAGGAAGACGTACCACTTATTTTGTAAATAAGTTATAAATTCTTTGTTATTTGCATCGCGTATTATGACGTGGAATATTCAACGACTACGCCAGGTGAAAAACGAACAGAAACGATTGTTGGGCAATTTTTGTGTAAATTGTACCTTCGCGGTCCGTAAGAGGAGGTTAAAAACAGTGAACCCTTCAAGAGGAAGATTTTTCAAGACAGTTTTGCCCCCTGGTGTCCCTCCGCTTTGCCTTACTTTGCCCCTTAGTAGTTTCAACCTTATATTTTTAAAATCAAGGACACCTGAAAGGAGGACTAATTATTCATCGGAATGCAAGGTTCTGAAGAATCGTAAGGGTGCTGAATTAATTTAGCCTCATTCCTACAACTGTCAACATTAATATATAAGCATAGTACAATATTCATTGAAGAAATAAAAAATATTGGTGAATATTTACAGAAAGAATAATAATATCACAAATGTAATAAGAAAATATAGATTCGTCATAAAAAAGAATTATTACGTGATGTGAGTTTATGAATCCACTTGGCAATTAATGAATTGTAGCAGTAATAATATTAAATTCTCTGTGTTGTATTCTTGGGTTTGCAATTTTTATGCTCTCTTTTTAATGTAGGTACTATATTCAATAATATAGATAAATAAAAACCTGCTCTATCCCATTCTAAATGTAAATATTTCAGTTTGAAATTTGAAGTTGATCCGTGTTTAGTCATTGAGTAGCACCGAGATATCCTTAATATCGTCCCATGGATTGCTTATCACAGCCGGACGACACCGTTACGCTACACTTATGGATCGCGAAGCATTTATCGATTCCTCTGCTTTGAGAGACTTACTCCAATTTCTGTGTAATCCAGACCAAACAGTGATCTAATCTAATCTAGGCTAGGCCAGCCTCCAATTTAGGAATGCCGAGAATGCTTCTACCCTCCCTGCATATACAGTTGCAATATCCTTCGTATACATACACATATAAATTCCCATATGGTTATATACCCACTAACTTATCAGCTCGATATAACGTCCAATATTCTCACATTACTGTTACCAATCGATGTGTATTCAATAGTATCCATTTATGCTATACGCTTTTGCGCATACTTTACGAAAAGGATTATTATATTTATTTTTTATAAAAAGATGTCATAGTGATAGATTGCCTGAAAATGTTTGTTGCAGAGGTCATGCCTGCGTACATGTGAGGTCTGAAAATTCAAGTAGGTATTTCTGGAATTTTTTTAAAAACTTGAACACTTTTTAAATTCACTGTTGTGTATTCGAAAGTATATATTTTAAAGTTCTTGTAGTTTTTTTTTTTGCAATGCGGTATATCAATACATAATGGAATTATAGGCAATCTCCCCGCAGCGTTTTTTTTATTTATACACTTTACGGTGACCACTACGGATTTGACCTGGTTCATCAGAAATGAAAATTTATTTATAAAATATTCATTAAATATTTATTTATATATTGCATTGTAAAAAACACTACAAGAATTTTAAAATATATACTTTCCAATACACAACCGTTTATTTAAAAATATCTTCAAGTACTTAAAAAAGATGCAGGAAATACATGCGTTCTCAGAACCAACTCAGATCTCACAGGAAGGCATAACTGTTGTCTTAAGTGTTAACGTCATCGTAGCCTAGTTCATACAGAGTATAGTAAAGGAATGCATTTCCGCTAGTGGTACAACACGATATTGATCAGACTTTAGGTATAACCAGTACTGGAATAACGAAGACACTACAAACTCGACATATAAAATGTATCGACCGTTCAAATTAGCAATTATTAAGCCTTTAATTATTAGCCGGTAAAATAATTTCCTCCAAATTTTAACAACTGAACAGCAAGTTTGCTGTTTAATATTTGAAAACCTCTATACCCAACAGTGTTATTAATGTATTTTATATTACCTGCCTTTTTTATAAAAACATTGCAAAATATTACTTTTACTTCCCGTTTACAGTGAATTGAGTAAACAAACGGCACTGTTTACGTTTCGCGAAATGATTATTGCATAAAATGACTATTACATATCGCGCGCTGAACTCCTAAGCTTTGTACTCGAGATTTTCCACCGTATTTTTTAAGTTAAATTTTGGCGACACTCGACACTGTGTCAGGAACAGCTCTGTGTTTACTTCGGGGATTTATTTCGCCCGAGCTTATCGTAAAACCGAGTTTTAAACACTCGCTGGATAAGTTCTAAAACACGCGGAACACTGCAGTTATCTCGTAACATAAATTTCAGAGCACGACGAGTGCGCGAAGCCGTCTCTGTCAAGTCGTTACAAAATTTAACATTCCATAAAAACGCAACGATTTTATATACAGGCATGAACTGTACATATTTTTAGCGCCAATAAAATATAGCATGTTCTAACAAAATAACTCTACAATGCTATTTGGACATTTTGCAATGCTGTAATCCATTTTACTATATTTTCAGAAATCACTTAATTATCTAGGTAATACATAAATTGAAGACACGTGTATTGGTACTGGGAGCTCGGAAGCAACTCTCGATTACTTTAGTTGCCCCGTCGACAACGACCAGCTGACGATTAACTTTCGTAATGTACCTAATACGATACACAATTCATTCAATAACGCGTAACAGGGTGTTTTGGGGTGATATTACATATCGAAAGTAGTAAAAAGTGGTGAATCAACACAGGTCTAACGCTCAATCCTTTCGACGTAAAATATGATTTTACGCCCTCCTTTATTTTTGCCAAGTCAACAGAAAGTGAAAATCGTGTTATATAACCAAAAGATTGATTTTCACCTCTAGGTTGACCAAGCATTATTGTACAGCCGTCGGCGAATACCTACTTTTCGCCTTTGAACTATCAAACCCTTTTTTACAAACAGCCTACATAACACTACTTTGTATATCAAATTTTTTTTATTTAAACTGCCACAAAGATTCTGAGCGACGCATAAACAATGCTTCGAAATATCCTCGAATCAAAGATCCAACGAAACCGTTTGTACTTTGAATTTTCGTACTTCCGGCCGTGACGCGTGTCCACATAGTTGCAATTTTTAATATAAATTCAAATACCCGTGCCGTGACGAACGTCAGGGAAAGTAGGGCACAGATGCGCGAAGCTCAGAATGAAAATTGTTAACAGACTCTAAGGGAGTTTTTAATACCGTCGCATCGTGCCTGACATCGCCGACACCCTCGGAACTTTGCTGCTCGAGTTTTACACGAAGAGACAGTGTCGGGTCAGGCTAGGACGGTCTTTCATAAACCGTTAGAGACCTGGCCCAGTATCGATAGAACGAAGAATTCAATTGCGACGAAAGCGTCCTGCGGATCGGTCGACGGTTTCTGCACCTGCTGATAACAAACAATTAAACAGACGCAGCGCTCCACGGGGCTTAACGTATTCTTCTTCTTTTCCGTGAATCTCATTAGCGTTATGCTATACGCACACTCCACTTTAATTACGCTCTTTTATACGTTGTCAGCCCGCACTATTTCCTGTGCAAGCGACGAACACGCAAATTTTACAAACACGACACGAAACTTAATTATGAATTCCGGGGAGGAGATGTAATTTGATTCGAAGGTAATGCACGTGTCTTGGGCATTCTAATTTTTTAGAAGAGTGGTTTATGCACATAATATGAGAAGTATGTGTGAAGTTGGGATTTTAAATTTTCAATTAAAATTTGAATTAAAGGGAAACATGTTCTTTGTGATAGCTAAAATATATTGTTATATGGTTGAAAAGTTATTAGATGGTTATTACTATTGATTAATGTCTTTTTCTTTGTCTGTAGATTAAAGACACTAAATAATAATCATGGAATTTAGCTTTGTTGCTTGTGTAGTATTAGCAAGAAGTATAATATAATTTTAGTAACATATTAATAGTTGAAAATAGGATTATTTTGTATTCAATGTGTAAGTACTCGTAATGATTGCTACCCTCGTTGACAGAAGCTCGAATTTAAATTAAAAAATGCGTACGAATGCTAAAAGAATGAAATGATTGTCAGCAGAAATTACAATCGATCAGAGTTGGGCATTAAGTAAATACAAAATTATTTAAATAATCGATCAAATAAAAGTTAGTTTAAGTGTAGATTTTTCATCTCTGCAATCGACTTATTGGTACGCGTACAGTTATAGTTTTTTTATTATTCTATCTTCCCTAAGTCGTTGACAGGTTTATAACTACATCGGAAAACAACTTTCTTATAAAAATTTCCATTCCACCACATTTGAATGTACCACTGGAATCCTTGTTACAGAGCTGACAGTTGTAACGTTCTCTACCCCTTTTCGAACATTACGTTCGCGAGCATTCAACCTTCGATACGTCAGTGGAAATTGGATTCATTGAAGCAGGCCAGTAGCATCGCAACAAAGACATTCGGGAGCTGAAAGAGGTGCGCGGAGGGCGACGGGGCGAATTCAAAGACGCCCGCAGAAAGTGAAAAAGAAGAAGGAAAATTTGAGATATTTCTCGTGAATGTCTCTCTCGAGGATCGCACGATACCCCCGTCGCGTACGAGGGGCAAGGACGAACGGTCTAGCCCATCTGAGAAAGTGTGTCATCATTGTTCGTTTTCCCCTTGAAAAATACGAACAAAGGAGGGAGGGCAAAAGTGCAGCGCGCTTTCGCACAAACGAGCAGACAGTCGAGATCGAGGAATAAAGCGACACCATTCTTATTCACGATATACGAGTAGCGCATGAAAGGGGGGCCACGTTAGCTGGCGCCAGTCCCAGGCGGAGAGAAACTGCCTCCCAGCAAAAGAACTACTGTTTCACGGCTTTGCTGGAATTCGCCGTCACGATTTTAGAAGACTGATAATAACGGTGATTAACGAAATCTCCCTCAACTTATTCATTTTCCAGCTTCTGTGCTCTGTAGACACTCTGGGAGTCATTTGTGTGTAGGTACAGTTCTGAAGTTGAGAGGATGAGGGGAGTTGAAAGGGTTCCCCTCTTTTTTCTATTCCCTTCTGTTTTGTTCGAAAGAACACTGACTTGTTATTAAATTTTGTTAACCATGATCATTGTTGTATTTCTCTTGCTATGTATGGGGAATATTTGAGTCAAATTTGAGGTGTTCGTTTATATCGATTTAACTCTTTGCGATTCAACTTATGTGACGATCAATCGATTTTTAGAATAACTGAAGGCTGTAGTTATTAAATTCAGAAGTTTGGATTAGCGAGAAATATAGGTACTGTGGTGATTTGAAATTCAATAATTGAAGAGCCCTTGTAGAAACCACTTCAAGTGCAAAAATTAAAAAAATATTTTATCAGAAAATGTTCTACGTGCCAATGCTAATCCTATAGTATAGAATTTGATTGTTGGCACATACAGTGTTTTCTACAAGGACTCTTCAATTCATTTAAAAATTACTTAACTGGCGAGGGATTTTTTTTGAAACTTTGCAGGTTTGTAGGGTTCCTCAATAACAGTAATAGATATTTTTTCGGCTACTTTTTGGTTCTTCAAGGTAAAAATACCCCTTAAAGGTTAATATGTGTATTCCTATTTTTTGTATACGTTGAAACCATAGTAGATATAAAAAATTGTTACAATGAAAATTTAATGGATATTTATACTGTACAAAACTATGCAATCAAATTATTTAAAATTCGAAGTTTAAATAAAAAAACCATCCCCACTACAAATTTTCACAACGATACTTCTATTAAGATCTCCTGTAAATATGCAAGGTTTAAAAAAAGTCGGAATTTTCAGGTTACTGAAGTTCTCTTGTGAGAAAAATACTTGAAGAGTAGGAGGTTAATTGTGTGAGCAGTTAAGGGTTGATGATATAACTATTCGTGCTCCGTGCATAAAGATTGATTTGATTAGACTAAAGAGGGAGTATTTGACACTGTGATCGATCATAGTGAAGTGTATACTTGTCGAACGTTAACTATATACTATCTAGTTGCTGGAAGATAGTTCTATGAATATTTATTTTATTTCTACACGTCAACTAGGAAAGCTTCCTAGGAATGACGTTTCCGATATCAAACATAGGTAGGTGTGTCAGACAGGGAATATCTGTTCTTCCAGCACACTTTGTTTTGGAGATTCTAGGACACCGCCTGTAAAGTGATAATAGAAGTTGTTTACTTGGCGTACATCTGGTGTACAGATGTCCAAGATAAAACAATACTCTAGGTCCTCGTAAACACATTTCAACCACTACAAAATATAGAGAAGTGTACAAAGTGGGGTATTAATATACCACACGGTGTCAATTAAATAACAATTGCAAAATGAAAATATTGAACTTGTGCCACAAATTATTTGACTTGATAGAGTAACGAAGAAAACGAGAAATGAATGCAATCGGAAGGAAGCTTATGGGCTTTAAAAGTTACTAATTTAAACATTTGTTGGAAATAAGATTCCCTTTTTCTATTCAATATTCGCTTATTGCACAATATATGGGACGACTTTTAACAAAACATGGACCACTGTGGATATTAAATTTCTTGAATTTTAGCGAGCAGAAGGTATTTAGAGACATGCCTGACATTTTGAGTAACGTAAGGTTCTGAAAAATGTCCCTTCAAATCTATTATGTACTTGCAGGGAATGTTTTGTGCAGAGCAAATTCTGAGCTTGGTTTGTTTTCCAAGTGAACATTCGAAGACTCTTGGACAATAATTCCGACGCTTTCCAGAGAGTATCAACGTGAAAACAGCAGGAACCAACATACGATGCAAGCCACTCAGCGTTAAAGCACGCCAACGCCACCCACAGTGCTAATGAACGAGATATGTACTTCTCGACCATCTACAAACAACTTAATTCTATTAAACTGTACTACCACAAATTATCAACGCATTAGATATTGGAAACGGGTACAGTTTTCATTAAATCAGAGCTTTAATTTCGCTACGATAAAGTGCACCCGCGCAATTATTGAAGCACGTTGAACGTAAATGTAAACTCGTGTAACGAAAACTTAGTTACGGCTCGTCATTTCGCTGTTTTAACCACATCCTATACCTGGTAATCCGAAAATTCACCGGGATAACGAAGCATATCGCTTTATCCCTCTGTCGGAATAGACGGAGGAGATGAAACACGGTGCGCGTAATATTTCACGAGCATTTATTACGGCTGAAAGTGCAGTTGACTACACATTTTTCAATGCTTACTGCAATACTCGACACCTACGCCACTAGCACCAGCTGAAGTGTAATCCCCAATGGGGACGTAACGCGCAAAATAATGTCTATTCATTTACCACGCAGCGAAATTGCTTTTTGGGTTATTGCGAAAAAAAGTGGGATCGTGTAATAAATACTGCTGGCAAGACATAAAGGTGTCCATTGAGGTAGGAACATCATGGGGATGGTCCAATTAACTGATCCTGAATGAATGGTAATATTGTTCTCTTCTGAAATTTCTATGCGTGCAATTTTTGTTGAAATACTAACTGTGGCCACAAAAATCTATAATAAATCTTGGGTTTCACAAAAAATATTTTCAATCAGAACGGAATGACATATATCTTTAAAACTATAAAATTTGCTTATCATAATAAAGTAAACCAGTAAGTTATATACTCGTTTTGTTACACAAGAAAATTGTTGCAAAATTGGCTAGCAAACATTAAAGGTGCAGACATTTCAGTTTGCAAACTCACTACACTCCTCAATAAATATTTTTGTTTTATTCTGGTTCACCAAACTAAAGGTACATATGTATAGTAAAAAATTTCTGATGAATCAAATCGCTAGTTTCTTAAAAAAAGTTCCCAAATTTTGCTATGTTTTTGTACCAAAATATTCAACGACAGCAGTGTTGCTAGGGTATCTACTTCGTCAGGCACTACGTGCATTCTTCTTCGTCTCCTCTGTGTTATACAGTCTTCTTGATCTGCATCATTTTCTCAGACCATCGTCTTGAATAGATCGTCGCGTCGACCCTTAAGTCTCGTGTACCTAAATACACTGACATATGTATTTCGCAGTAACCCCACTGCTTCAGTAACGTTATTAATCCTCAAGACTTTATGACACTGAGTTTCGCTGCTCACGCTGAAGACACTTCTCTGAAAGCACGAATTTTCCTGCCTGCATCTTTTCTGACCTGCTTCAACTGCATTCATTCCAGCCTCTAGTTAGGCTAATTTCCATGAAAAAGTCTCACGCTAATTTCGAAGCAGAATTTTAAGCTGTACGCCCAGTCTTTTATTTGTCCTCAACATTTTTACATACTCTGCATGAATTCCATTTATATTGAATAATCAAATACATTTCATAAATTTAGTTAAATTGTTGAAGGAATTAAGGATAGAAGTGTTTTTAGTTCCTAAAGCAAACTTAAATGAGTATCCAACTTTTGCAGAAGGTCGAAATAAGAATACGGTTCCCAAAAACTGTTACAACATGGTTCCAGTTGTGATTACGGTTCAGTTAGATATAAAATTTTATGTGTTAATTTATGTGGACATGAAATAAGAGAATACTGCAGCTTCTTGGACTCACGGTTATGTCTAAGCAGTGGCGCACTCAGGATTTAATCTTGGAGGGAGCTGAGTTAAACAGATAAAAATATTTTTATATTATTATACAAATTTATTTAAGGAATAAAATCCAATTTTCTACTCTTTTTACAAAGCTCTTGAATTACTTCAGTCATGGTTATATTAATCTCCCCTTCCCTTCTTCTTGGGGGGGGGGGGGGGGTGCCAGGGCCACTTTCCCCCGCTAGAATGTTTCCTGGAAATGAGATCCTTATGGAAATTTAGGATGACACACATGTAATGAAGAGAATCTCAGTCTTTACCCATTAAAAGCTTCATTCTACAAGATTCCTTCATACCCTATAATAATTATTTCACATATAATGCTATGAAAGCTACAGGAAGACATACTTCCTTCATTTATCCTTTAATAATTGCATCGTGTGTCGTGTTTCAAAGACGATGAAAAGATAACCTACACTTGTTTAAGTAAAATCTTTTTTCTTCTTTGAATGTACGGGCTAAAGGTCCTTCAAACAAGAACAAGAGCTTATGGAGCCGAGGTCACTGAAGGTTGTTTTATAACCCTATGTTACGTGGCAAAGTTATGCATACTTATAGCACGAATTATATGCGTGCCGCTTATACCAGTGCTTGTAAACAGGAAAAAGTAACAAGTTAATGATATTGGGGAACTCATGCGCAGTGCCCAAAAAAAGTTTAAAGTATAGTTGCCTCGAACTTGTTACAGGTTTAAGTCACATAGAGCGAAAAAAAACCTCTGCTATATTTTTAGAAAATAGACGGATATATTTCTCCATTAAAAATAAATTATGTCCATCGTCATCTGGTTAAAGCACCAACAGCAACAGAGCAATTCTTTTCATCGTATACAATCAAAACTCGATTATCCGAAGTGGTCGGGCGTCACGAATTTGGGGTAATAAAATTTTTTGTACAATGGAAAAATAAAGTTCTGATGCACAAACGAGTATGTATTATACAATATTCATATATACACTATTAACAAATATGTCATTTTTTCTCGATTTCTAATCTGCTTTCCCAACATTTCTAATTCGGTGGGGATAACCTTCTCTTTGTGTTTTACACCACCTCGAAATTTTATTTTATGCAACACATGCTTTAAAAGCAGTAGCAATATTATTTTCGTCTTTGTACTGACAATTTATTCTTTTACTAATCGTAACTCGTAAGTGATGCTATCCCGATAACCGAATGTTCGGTTAAACGGTATTCATATAATTGAAGTGCTGGTACTGTAATATAAATTTTGTTCACAAATCTTTCTATAAATCCCCTAGCATTACCTAAATGGAGCTAGTGACCTGTTTCGCAATAATTACTGTGCCACCATTTGTACTAATATTAGATTTAGTATAAGAGCATAAATATAAATGTAATAAACATGTGCACTTGACAGTAAAATTAGTATTTACTATGTATTTATTAATACATATTTTGGGGAATACAATAAATATATCGTATCCATACTTTACATTTACCATAATATTTCACATATCATTCTCTTTCTGTTATTTTAATAACAAAATATTCCTATTATAAGGTAAATATGACAGCGTATTAAATGAAAGGAGTAGTATAGATTGTTGTATTCAGAAATATCTCTGAATTTCCATTATCAAAATAATTACATAAATAAGCAAACAGCTTTATTATTCAAATATGAAAACTGCCACATGAACGACTGAATATTAGATAAAGGAAGCCCTACATTACAAAAGTTCTATTTATATAAAACTGTTTGAACAGCTCCGGTGATTTCGCCATATAAAATTTACCACCTTTGCTTATCGATGTATAAACTAACCTAAACTTCTATCATATTTTTACTCCTATTTTATGAAAAAGTTTATTTTATACTCCACGTCGGGCGAAACTTTTGCACAAGATGCTGTCTACCTATGTCTTTTTTAGTTTATGCAGTACGGCTTTGAACGTATGAAACTTTAAAACGACGTGAGGGACTAAATTCATTGTTGAACGTAAGAAATTTGTTTCTAAAAATAACTGACTTCCCTTAATTTCTGTTTCACAAATTTGTAATTTTGAAAACAATCTAGTTTCATGTGAAATATTCTGTTAAAATATAAACAAATAGATTTTAATTTTAACACGTCTGTGTAGCGTATTTCCTAATTATATATAAAAGAATGTTAGTTTATAGGCCTAGAAAAAATCCGGAATAAGTATTCCAATTTACACAATATTCCTATGTTGCGTAGACCTTTTGTTTACTTGAATTCTTATGAGCTCTATTAGCTAATCAAGTTTTCATCTACAACTTCGTAATACTATTTACACAGCGATTGTTAAAATCCTTAGTATCCAATGTTTCGTCACAAAATTTTTACAAGAAATAAGATTCATAATAAGAAGTTAAAATATTTCTATCTAGTTTTTCATGAAAAACTCGAATGAAAAATGAGAGACTAACAAAATTTAGAATTCATAACACGTACACTGAATTTATGGCAGAAGAAAACGAATACCTAATGAACAACAAAATGAAAGGAACATAACGAAGAAAAGAATGAAGGATTGTTACACACACGCGAAGGACACGAATTTATACGTATGGACAAAGTGATATACAAGCCATCTATGGAACAAGGTCCAGCTAATTAAGCTAAGCGTGTGTACATCATAACAGGTAAACCACGACTACACGTTGTTCGAATCAAACAGATGCCACGCATGCTGTGTGGATAATTCGAAACCAGCGCATAACTTCGGCTCATACCTCTCGTGTTTATAGGAAAAATGAAGAATGTCAGGCCTGCAAGCACGTATTATCATTCGGCTGAAAGTACTTTCACCCTTTGAGGTATACGAATATATTCATTCAGGGTTATACCTGGTCAGGAGGAAAAGAGGCGAATAATTATGATTTTTGTTTAAAAAGCGGAAGCATATCTTTCTACAGACTTTTTTGCACTTAAAAGAGCAACATTTAAGGAACATTGGTAATTTTTTTGTAGAAAAATATTTATAATAAAAATATAAGATCATCCAAGAAGCCTTTCTAAAAACGGTGAGCAAGATGTCTCAGAAACTACTGCATCAATCTTTCTGAAATTTTGTAAAACAGTTATAATGCTGGTTTAAAAAATTAGATAAATAAAGGAAGTCGAAAATATAATTCAACTATTTTTTCAAACAAATCTAAAGAAATTTATAACATGCGGAATGGGAAACTCAGTAGAAAAATGTGAAAAGATTGTAGAAAATGGACGAACATAAGATTGTATATCATTGACTGATCATTAACAGAAACTTGTTTATTCTCACCTATCAATAAAATTATCATACACCCCGAAAAAACGGGATAAACTAAGGAATAGGCTCAGATGTGGCTGTGGTTACAAAGCTATTGCTAGGAATGCTATTTCAAAAATGCATTACGAGGAACGTCAGTGCCTGTAACAGCTGGGTACAGGTTTTGACCGGAGTTACAATAGGGTAAACTGTACAATGATTGGCACCCTAAGCCGAAATCCCAATTGTAATGTCTATATTTTTTTCTGAAGCTTTTGTATGGTCTTAATTTTCAGTTATTATAAATGTTTATGGATTTCTTATTAAAATAAAATATCTCGAGTACCTGTTAAGTCTTTTATTTTAAAAATATTCAATGAAAAACAAAAACAGGCATAAAAGTACAATCATTGGCACCCTAAAATTTGAGGCTGTATAGGAAAACATATGTAGTTAAAAACAAAGTTTAAAGTGTTTAAAGAGACTATTTCATTCATTATTAAATACCTACAACACTTAGTAAATCTGCATTTCAATCCATTATTTAGTTATAAAGCAACAAAATGTACTTACCCACCCCTTATCAAAATTTTTAGAAAATACATAAAACTCAGCACTTTGTCCCACATTGTGGTGTTGCCAGATGTAAAATGTGTAGTTCAACTAGTGGATTTTGCAGTGTTGTTGTGAAAGAAAAATAAGAAATTGTAAAAAAGTACTTTCTAAGCTTGTGCTTCTTAATATTTGACTTTTTAATCAGGAGTGCCAATGATTAGTGCAGTGCCAGCATTAGTACAGTTTACCCTAGGTCACACAAGTTCAGACACACTTTAAAGCAGAATAACTTTGTCAAAATTGGTTAAACCGATTTGAGTTCTTTTTTTTTAGAAACTAGAAGGATTAGCTTACTAGGTGGCGTGTTCCCCTGTTTTGAAAAAATGCAGTTTGTCAGACTAGCGAAGAAACTAGTGGTCGCTTTTTTCAACTTCTTTATTTGAGCCTGCAAAAAAAATTTTATAATCCTGTTTATAGATTTAAGTAAGTTGTGTACATGCTGGAAATTTCATAGAAAACTTAACGTAGCTATGAGCTAGAAACAGTTAAAAATGGTGGAAATCACAGTTTTTGGCCTATAACTGTAATGAACCTAAAGATTTTTACATATTTCGATGCCTGTCGCTTATTGCACCTTACGTACATCTAAAAACGGTATTTTTAAATGTTCATTCCATACTCAGATAAAAAAGTTGAAAAAGCGACTTTCACTATTTTTTTCACTATTCAGACAAATTGCAATGTTTTTTAAAAAGGACGAAACACGTTACCAACTAGGTAAACAAATCCTTCTAGCTTTTCAAAAATCTCAAATCATTTGGACCAATTATTTTAAAGAAGATACTCTGTTTTAAAGGGTATCCGAATACTTTTGTCCCCCACTGTATCTATTTTGCAAGTACACAGGGTCTGTTGATATTCAGCACGGAATGTACGACAAGGTGGCGATGGAGGGATCCAGGAAAACAAGAGCCCGGGATCGATATTCGCTGAATTCGCACATGCGAATCCTTTATCGTGGCGAATACGACGGCCAAATTCATGCAACCGTATTCTACTCACGCTAATGGAATAATTAGGTTCTATTATGGAGGAATTCGCAATAACCCTACGAACGATTTTCTACCAACCGATCCGATTATTCCTTTAAATGGATATTCCCGTTGCAATTAAATGCAATTACCATGCACCTATTTTGCATAGAATTTCATATAAAAAGCGTGGTAGTAACGATATTAACAAGATGGCAGAGTTTCATTTCTGGCTTATGGTTCATCGAAAGTTGAGCATTCCATCTGCAAGCGTTCTTCAGGTTTTAAAGGGGTTTTCGAGTAGCAGTGAGATGCGATATGGCAGGAAAAAATTCGTACTACACCGCGTGACTTAGATTCGAAAGCCTATATATAGCGCAGAAGTTCTAGAAGTGGCTTCGCGAAATATTTACTTCAAGAGAAAACGTTCAAGTAACCTGCGAATTCTAGCAAATGCTTTCATTATTTCTGATTTTCTGTTTTCACTGGGAGATTACCTGCAATTGAGTTACATTTATATACAGACGCGAAATGTACGAAAATAAAAATTCAGTTATATTTCGTATTTTTAACCAATTATTGCAGCAAGTACTGTATAGGTGTCCATATTTGACACCAGCGAATATAATAGACTTTAAAAACATTTTATAAAAAATCACAGAAAATTGAATTTTATTTTCGTAGAATACGTAAAAAAGAAGTTTCTGTGCAGTATCAAAATCCTGAATTCTGACTCCATAAATCAATAGCTGCCAAACATAATGTCGTATTCATTCAAGATGTAAGAGCATAAGTTTTGTTAAATTGCCTTACAAACTGAAACAATTCTTGTTTGTGTTACATGTACAGAGGAACACTCGCGCTGCAGCGACGAAAGCGTTCGAAAACTTGATGAAAATCAAATATTCAGGCCTGTGCCCCTCAGACATTCCACTACCTTTCGAGAGAAATGTAAAACAAATTCTACTTTGGTATTCAATTCAGCCATTCCCTTTTCACGAACCATACCACTGTATTTATTACATATAAGAAGCATCCTTTATTTACAGTGAAATTTTATTTTCAATCTACATAGAATCAAAGCATTAAACAAGCTTCTAAGCAAGAAATTATTAAATATTTAAAACAAAAGTTATTACGTTTTAAAAGCAAACATGATCCAATGCAAATCTAGTTCGATAAGTATTTTTCTTAAATTTGTTTTTGCAACGATACACACCGATTATCCCTCCCCTTCCCCTTGAAGCCCATATTTTGCTATCAGAAAAGCGTAAGAAATAGTCTATGAAATGTAAGTAATCGATCCTTTTCAACGTCCACCCAAGCTAAATCGTAGCAGTTCCCTGGGAATGAAAGGGTGGCCCTATCGATCCGAAGATACTGGCTGGAGTAAGTATACTAAGGATTCTGTACCGAAATAAAAGGCCAAGTAAGAACGGAGAGCGCGAACGGGGCTAAAGCAAACGTTAAGAAAAATTATTGCTTCGGTTAGACATCAGGGTCCATTTTAAGAGCCATGAGCTATGACAGGAAGGGGGACTGTTTGCGTAGTTTTCTTGCACGTGTACGTGACCACAATATGGTACCGCCAGCAGGGCATCTTCCATGTATCACTTCCCGCCAGTACATTTTTCATGGTATACGTGAAAACGTGTTTCTTCCTTTCGGTCACAAATCCTCGTCAATGCTCGTGGAACGTGCTGGCAGCATTCTTTAAACCTTAGGGAGGTAGACGTTTTTGACTTTTCAATGGTATGATATTTGAATTCTGTGACGCGTTGGTTATACACTTTGATTGAAAAATAGAGTGGCGGTGATTTAGAATAACAGTAGCGAATAACTAACATTCAACGAAGGCAACCGCAATTTCATGTTCGCATCTATATAATTCAACAACATGGTTATTTTCCTGCGTACCAAAATTTTTAAAATACAATAATCTCAGCATCCATCTACCACGTATCTACAGTCAAAATCGACACTCTTCCCACATATTTTGACACCAGAAAAACACTGTAGCGATTAAAGAAAAACAAGCTGCACTTTAAATCTATTCAAATTTTTTATCTAAAACGAGGCATCCACGAGTAGTAAACAATTTCAACAACACAAATGTTTTCCAACTCAATAAAACATTCCACTATCCATTGAGAAGAATGCAAACACGAACGAACGTGAACCACCTGAAGCAACGAATATATTTACGTAGCTCGCATCCCGAAGGGTTGATCGAAAAAATAACAGGAACCGAACATCGTTATGTAACAGAAAAAGTACTTACATGGTTCGATTAATCGTGCCAAACATGAGCTGTACACTTTAGACGGGGATTAAAAGGAGGAGGGGCGGGCAGGATTAGAATATCCTCCGCTACCCCACGAGTTTCAGTTCGGTAAGGAGGTTGGGAGGCGCCATTTTCCGAATCGTCCTCGTTCCCGGCATTTCTCTCGGCTCCCGACGAAATTATTACACGCTCAAGTGGAGTTCCAGTGAGTGCCCGCTCGGAGTAATTAAATTTCACTGTATATGTTAAAGAGGGGTGGGCGTTGGTGGCACGACGGGGTTGAAGTGGGGGGAGTGAAGTAGAGTACCGCGTAACCGACAGGGGGAACGACTGTACAAGAGGAAAGACGACTATGACAGCGACACCTCAAGAACCTTTGTTGGCATAGACTTAAATAATACAAAGTCCGGAGGACATTTTGCTACAGCTCGATTAACTTGGTCGGACGGGCGGAGAGGGAGAGGTGTTGTTGCAATTTGAATCTGTGCATCGTTCTGGGCAAATCATGGGAACTGTGTTTCGATCCTTGGCCAGCCAGTGGATTCATCGGTAGAGCTACGTATTTGGAAGATCGTATCTTAGACGGCGCGGGCATTCTGTGGTGGGACGAAGGGTCTATATACTGGAATCAGTGGGTAGATTAGAACTTGGTCTGGTGATAATCGAATTTCATGGAAGGCGACCGTGAAATGTGCCATTTCAATGATGCTTGTAACGTGAGAAGAAGAATTGTTGGGCATCTGACAATGAGTGAGAAACGTCATAGACTGATTATACTTGTTCTTCGAGAATATAGTACACTGGATGATTCAAAATTACAGGTGAAATTGGAAGACGGGTGTTGCAATAAACATTTTTTATCTAATAAACATAAGCCCGGAGTTAAGAAGGTATTACACCCTAGACACTCGTTTTTGAAAGTGATATTTGGAAATTAATTCTGAAAAACCTATCGCACCTACAGGGCAGGAGTTTTGCACACATATTTAGTAGTGTTTGAACTATCAAAGCAAATTTTTCCATTGCATTATATTGAAAATTGTACGAGTTACATGCCGAAGCGCAGTCATGTCATTAAACGCCGGGTCCCATCGGGCGCACGAATTGCGGTCATCCATCCTATATGAGTGTAGTTATCGCCCCTAGCAGACGTAACCAAGTCCGAACATTGTTACCGAAATCGCAGCTGTTTAAAAATTGATATTTGATATTTCCGACTTTTCTTGAACTAAAACGAGAAGTGTAGGAGGAGGCGGGGGGGGGTGGTATTGAAACTATTGATATAATTCTGTTGCGGGCTATAGGTACACATTCACCTTGAATGTGTGTAAAATTTTAGCTCAATCGGTCCAGTAGTTATTGAGAAAAATGTGCGCCCGATCTAAAAAATTTGTTTCGAGAAAAATGCGTTTAAAGTTTTTTATGCAGTTACGACCTATACGACTGAAATTACGGTAGATAACGGCTAATTTCTGTAGCTTACCCCTAATCTGCTATACCAGGACCGTAGAGAAAACCTTCCTCGGTTTCAAAGTACTCATGTTGGGCAGTTCTCTCTTCTCTGCTGGCAGTCATAGCCTCTTTAGATACAAGGATCGAGGGAACGATTACGTTGCCACATTTTAAGCTCCTATAACTCTGGGAGTTCTACGAAATTCACCTTAATATTTTAGGGACATATTTTCGAAACACCAAACTATTAGAAAATAAAATAAAAAATCGAATTTTAGGGTGTAATACCCCCTTAAGGCCAGCGAGACTCACTGCTAGCGGTTGTGTGAAGTATTCAACATTGAGCAATAAATTATGTGTCAGTTCTTTCCCATGCTTAAATTTTAACAGTGATTAATAATTTTAGTGATCTCGGATCCTGTTTCGTGCCGCCCCGTAATTAATATTTAGAACTTTACCGTGGCCACCACAAGTGAATACAATTAAGTCGCAAACGTCGCCAAATGTTGTAGGTCAATGTGTACCATTAACGTCGCGCGGAAATTTTACTTCCACCAAGTCACCACATTTTCCAAAACTTCTCTCTCCCTCTCTCTGCTATTTGCAAACTAACAGACTCTTTCTACCCCCAAAATCGTCGCCATCAAAGAAATAATTGGCAAAATGTTCACACCCATTCACACTCCACAAAATCCTATAAAGATTCGCTGCAGTTGACAGACCCAGAAGTAATTAAGAAGTTACCAGAAAGTAACTTCTTTGGGCAATTAAGGAAAATCATTGAAGGAAGTCTGCTGCTCTACATTCATACGTTAAATACTCTCAATTTGACTCTATGAAAAGGAACTTGGCGCCTACGCAGTGGCAAGTCATTCACACTCCTACAAATGCATCCAAACATCGGTACAACTTATACACCCACACACTAGTGCCAGTAAAATCAAGAATTTACGTTTAAAAGCTATCGAACAGAACCTTCGCAGTAATTAACTTTTGTGAAAATGTTGAAAATGTATTGTTACTGTAATTGTTAATTACATGCTGGATGATTTCAAATCAGTTTATTATCACTACAAATGCCATGTGATTCGCCCTGTACACTGTAGGACAGGGGTGCACACTAAGTCTGCCCTAGAGCAGTAGGTGCGCCCTCGAGCTCGTGGTATACTCACTCTCCACTCCTCGGTATAAGGTCTCGCGGTGGGGAACTCTATGACAGCAAAGGCCACATTTTGTTTTCGCCAAGGAAAATATGGTATTGTCTCGAGCTTCTCATTGTTGCCCTAACGCGATCACCGGAAAGGCTCAGTTTATGCTTTTATGACACCCCCGACAGCTAAATGATCGTAATGACATACACCGCGCCGTCACTGTGTGCGTTAGCGATCTCAAGTGGTGGTTAAAATTGACTCAGGTACAGGATACGGAGGGTTACTGGAGATGTGAAAAATGCTTAAACTTTGGTATGCAATAATAATAATTTTATTCACATTTATAATGATAGCAGTAAGAAGGGTTTAAAAAAGTTTGTCGCTGACGAACATGATTTTGGCTGTCGTAGTCATCGGAAACAAAAAGTGGAAAAAATTTCTTAATCTATACGAGTGTGGTAATCGTGTGAACTGGAATGAAGTAATTATTTGCAGAAATTCAATTTTGCAACACAGAAAACTAACAAATGCTTTTCCAAAAAATTAATGCTGTCATTTGAAATACAACCATTTTTGTGTTTTTCAACATTATTTACTCAACATGAACTAAAGTTCATACGATAACCACACTTATATAGATTAAGAAAAATCGTACGTTTTTTGTTTCAGATAATTACGACAACCAAAATCATGCTCGCCAGCAACAAACTTTCTTTCCGTACCCGTACTACTACCATTATGACTTTGAACCAAATTACTATTTTATTGCATACAAAAAATTGAATACATTTTTCAAATTCCAATTAATAAAAGTACAAAGATTGGAATTATAATACTCAATGCTTTTCTTTTAAAAATTCCCCAAAATGTGCCTTATTTTCACTACTTCAGCCGCTCCCCATTTCGTTGGCGGACTCACTTGCTTGAACGAGCTCGGAGCTCGAGCTCGAGCTCACCTTGAGGTCGAATGTGCGCCCGCGCCCGGAATTAGGGGTCGTGTGCATGCCTGCTGTAGGATATGAAAAATGTAAGAAACCAGAAATATCTATAAAATATCTATCTAATAATAAAAGTATATGCAGCAGCGAAATAAAAATCCTTTTTCCTAAGTCTACATGTTAACTCAGATAATAATACACTTCACACTGCACAAGTATAAGTTATCCAGAATGTGAATAAAAATGCAGATTATATATTACTTCCTCATCAACCACACAAAACATCAGTCCTGCCTACCGACGAGATTAAACCATATCCAAAGGGGGGAGTTGTAACGAAATCGCAGATATTGGAAGCTATCAAAGCAGAGACACTCTCTGTAACAATTTCCCGAGCTTCGCAACTCGTTCGTTCGTTTCCCGTTGATATAGGTCAGTAAAAGCCAGAAAATGTTCGCCAGTTACCCTCGTGCGCTCGTGTTAAAAGAACTGACGATGAGCCAGCAAAATGCAAGAGTGTCAGTCGTAGCAGGGTCGCCTGAAGAGCGGAAGTTTTCCTTATTGCTTAACGCTTAGGTTTCGAATTAAACGACCCAGGGGAAGGGGCTGCGATACAACGTGAAAAATGATAGCATGAGATTGTAGTTTAACTCAGTTACCTGCTTTTTTTGTCTCTCATTTCGCAGAACCTCCCTCCTCCTGAATCCTTCAATGGCGGATACGGGGTCCATTTTGACCCATAGTATAATATCGTATAATATACGTTATTTTTATGTTAAACTAACATCTCGTTATGATCTAATCAGAGTTGCATTTTATTTTCTTTGAGTAACGAGACCGATAAATAACGAATAAAATAAGTAATTCCATTTCAGTTCAAATGGACCCTGCATCCCTGAGACGAGAGTGAATCTGCACCCAACAAATTGTGTGCTGACATATTATATTTGAATTCTTTAAAGAAATTTGAAAACTTCTTTAAGTGCTTTCTTATGTTTCCATTTACGATTTGAACAGTCTTTCCCAAATATTACAGACAGAAGTACCTACTCTACTTAAATAATTGTAGTTAATTAAACTGAAGCTTAAATTTGAAGACATATTAAAATGATTTTTTAGAAAAACATGCCTCTGGATTTGTCCACGTTTCATCCAATAAGAAGTAATAAAATCTCATGGATATATCCGGTTTTAGAACTCTTTATAGAAAAAAAGTTCTCGCAAAATGTATGTCTATAAATCACATATCCACGAGTGCAGCTACAATTCAATACATATCGGGTACCTATCTTTAGAACCAATGAAATACGGAGTCCTATAGCAAAGCGCGCGCTAGCAGATATTGATATTCGCGTTGTTCCCAGATCCCCGGTTAAATCGACGAAGGTCGTAGCCTGGATAATTTCCAACTGGGACGACAATAACACGATTCAGTGCGGCGTGACATCGTCGATAAAAATGGGGGATAGCAAATATGTACCCAATTTCACAAATTTCCGGTAACGCCAGATGCAAGACGAGCTAGCTTCGTGTAAGAAACTATGGTGCACGTGGAAGAATATTAATCAGTCTGTCAAGCAGATATGAGAGAAAATGGGGGTATGTACCATAATCCTGGGATTGATGGTACAGGGATTAAATCAAGGTTACAAATGGATCCAAATTCATCGCAAAAATAGGTTCATACGATGTCGATCAAGAGTTTGGTTTCACCTGCCGATTTTCATTACAATCATATCGCATGAGATATTTTCTGCATTCAATTTTGATACGTTGTTAGACGGGGAAAGTTAATTGATTTTGTACGTTTAACGAGAAAATCTCTACTCTTTAAGAAGGATACTGTGTTGGTTCGAAAGATAAGCTCAAAATTGAATATTATTCTTTCGCTCAGTAATGCTTTTTTAAATTACAGTTTATTAAATGCACTAAGAATGCACTAAATAATTCGTCGAAGCGAAAATAAATAAAAAAGCATTACAAAATATTGATTTTACTTGACGTTATTCGTGGTCGAAATTGAAGTAGGTATATCACAAAACGATTTCTCGAAATATAACAATAAATGAATTTGTCTCCCAATTAATTTGGATAATCAGCGTTCTTCTGTATAACAAAATAACTGCCCCGGGGAGTTTTAGTAACCAGGCCCGTTCCTGGCGGGGGTGCAGAAGGTGCCCCCGCACTTGGGCGGCCAAACCTAGGGGTGGCCGCGGACTGTTTATCATATGTAAAATTTTGTCTAAAAAAATAATATTCGAAGCTCTTTTGCATGATAAATGTTCAAAACTATGCATATATAGATATAAAATTAAACTGAAATATAAAAGACAGTGCATATTACATTCTTAATTAAAGAATATTAAATTAATAAGGACGGCAAAATTGTTTTTGCACCTGAACGAAACAAAACCCAGGAACGGCGCTGCTGCTATCCATGCATACAAGCATCTGCCTTCAGCAGTAGCTATTCGATCTGTAGGCCAATGTCCCGCAGCTGCAACGTCAGTACCGAATAGAACGTGTCACACTCGCAAATATGTCGCATTAAATTCGCGATGAAGAAGCAATAAGAGCACCGGTGCTCTGAAATAGTTCTAGATGCGTTAAAAACACTGACTCTACGTTCGTGTTAACATTACTAACACGCAAGACCACTGTCCACTATGAAATACTTTATCGCGAAATAAGCACTGACTCTACAATCGCATTAGGAAGATGTGTTCGGACTCGAGTAAAGTGTTTCCAGAATATTCCTCTAGATACTGAGTGTAATGTAGTAGAATTTTGTTAAAGAGCCTTCCATAAAGTCCAGTGATCAATGAAATTGATGCAGGAATCGTGAAATCACGAAATAATATCCACTGTGACTGCACAGATATTCAGTGATCCGATCACCGTCGCGGACGAAGTCGAACTGTTAGGGCACACCGTTCGGCGATGTAGTGACTTTGGTAGAGGTTGTTGATGTTTTTGTCGCGCTCGGCCGACTACCAGCTAATTTGAAATTCGTCAAGGCCAGAAATAATAATAGGGGAGAGCGGGGACAAACGTAACGGCGTCATGAAAGTAACACGCCTTCTCCCGTCTTCCACAAAAGTTTCCAAAACGTTTGCTTTATATAGTTACGCGTGTTTAGGGTTTCTTTTGATTCACGGTGTGACGCAGAACAATACGACGATTCGTGTATCGTGGGCAAGCTGATTTCGTTATTTCGAACATTTAGGTTAGTGTCTCCTCTGTTGGTTTTTTTGTTAATATTCATAGTTAAACTATAGACATTGATCTAATTATTTGTTAGAGCGTTCTTAGATAATGTCTTTATAAGTTCCTGTATTTGATTTCAATAAGTCTTGTATAGTTTGTACGTTATGACAGTTCTATGCTGAAAAACATGACTGGGGACAAAAGTAACACGTCACTACGGGGACGAAAGTAACATGTTACAGGTGGAACACTCACGGCAACAGGAGTTATATCGTAGAAAATGTTAACAAGATTCCACAATAATGAATAAATAATAAGAAGGATCGACATAAAAAAAGTTTCTATACGTTTAAAGATGCCTCCCTATATCCCCAAAGAGTTGAATCCAATATAAACAATAGTTCTAAAAAAAAATCATAAATATTAGTTACTTTTGGGGCCGCTACATGAGATTCCATATTAAATCAAATATGTTTATTTAAATGTTTATTTCTATCGTTTCTGATAATAAGAAAACCCCATTTTGCTTTGAAAGAAGTGTTTTTACTTAATTCTCCTCAAAATAATTAGTGTTACTTTCGTCCTTATGGTATGTTACTTTCGTCCTACCCCTGCAGGACATCAGTAACACTGACAGTCACTGCGGAAAATTGCCATAACTCTTTAACTACTTATCATGGAAAGCTGAATTTGTGGTGAGATGATAGACCAAGAAACACACTATCTTAAGGCGTAATTTTCGTTTTTATATCTGTAAGAGGTAATTGGCAGCTAGGCCAATTGTAAAAAGTGTTACGTTTGTCCCCGCTCTCCCCTATATAGCAATGTCCATTGCACAATGTTCACTTTTCACAACTACAGTCGTGATTCCCGCACATTCTACATGTATTTTTATCACTGCGATATGTGATCAAACACTAGGCAACGCTTCGTCAAAAAGTCTTCTAGATGGTAGGTATATTCCAGTGAAATGTTGTTAAACGGTCTTCTATTTAGTCCAGTAGTCGAACGAATTGATGTAGGTAGGACCGTTCGTGGCGGGGGTGCAGAAGGGCTGATAAAGTTTTGACTAATAAGAATAATAATTGAAACTCTTTTGCGTGATAACTGTTTAAAATTATGTAGGGGAGACCGGGGCTAAAAGTTCCGGGGGTAAGTTGTTCCGATAGTTCTATCTTCAATATGAAAGTAGCTTTGTACTTTAAATTATTTTTTCCGTGTGAGTTGATCACGCCACTCTGTCAGCCATTTTAATAGAGCCCGCAACAGCGAGTTGTGTGGTAGTAAGCGAGGACCTATTAGTCGCGTACCAGATAAGTAAATATTTTCCTACTATTATTTTTTGGTCTATTTCGATTATTTAACGTCGCTATTATTGATTAATTAGTTCTTATGTATCAAATGACATTTAAGAACACGATGTAATCGTGTGGATCGTTTCAATATATGTGTAAGTAAAGTAATCTGTTAAATTGCCACATGTGTCGATAGGGGCTAGTTGTTCCCGTGATTTGGGGCACGTTGTTACCGTACGAACTTGCCCCACCGCAAATGCATAAATTGTTCCAGTTGTGTTTTAAGATGCGGACATATGAATGAAAGGTGAAATGTGGTATCATTTCCATCGAAGTTGTGCATAAAGATAAAAATTGTCGCTAGAGAATTCAATATCTGCCACTTGACTCTATCGAGAATTATAAAAAAACTACAATCTGGACAAGAAGCCACTGTAGGCTACAAGTAGGTACAAATCTCAATAAGTACGTACCTACAAACAGTTGAATGTAAGACTGATTTGTAGATTTTAATTTTTATACCAAAGATAGTGTTTATGAGTATTAGGGTAACGCATACAGTTGTCGATTCCTATACAATAATTGATCCTCTTCCCCAAAAAGTAGGAAATATAATATAATGCTTTTTTCCTATGATAAAATATAATTATATTCGGAACAAAAATATCTGGGCCACTGAAATATAGATATATCTTATTGTATAAAAGAAGCATTATATTATATATCCTACTTTTTGGAGAAGAGGGTCAATCATTTTATAGGGGTCAACAACTTTATGCGTTACCCTATATCGTTTTGGTTTTCTTTTAAAGATAATACATTTTTGTTGGTCCGAACCTTCATAAATAACCATTATTATTAGTAAAATTCTGTTTTATTTAATGAGAAAATGAAGTATTTTATTAAAATGCAACTTTTATATCTTAGTAACAACTTACCCCAATGCGATAACAACTTGCCCCATAAAGGGGTAAAAAGTTCCGCTTCGACCAGCGCCAAAAAAATTACTTTTTATGAAAAACCTATTGCAATATATTAAATACAAGCTTAAAATCATAAAATATAATAAATTTAACAAGAAATTAGTCAATAGTGAAGAGAATAAGTACATTATTTTGCGGTCATTTTTTATGTTTTATCGAAATCGGAACTTTTAGCCCCGGTCTCCCCTATATATAGATATAAAAGAAAACACTACATATCAAATTTTTAATTAAAGAATATTAAATTAATTAGGGCGGCAATATTGTTTTTGCACCTGGGCGGCCAAAACCCAGGAACGGCCCTGTTAGTAACCTTAGCTCGCATTACAATGAAAGTGACATAATACAAAGATCCAATATCCTCGGGGACGCTTTCGTACCCAATGACATTAATGATGTATTGGATTTGCATTTGGGTCTAGTAGGTAGGTACCTAATAAGTGGCACCATTTTCTTTATATATTCGGTGCAAGTGGAATTTAACAGTGGTGTAGTCAATGTCTTCAGTTTGGCCACCGAGTAAATGAATGTGATGCCAGTGAATTAACGTTAAGAATTTTATTTCAGTTTACAATGCAGACTTCTCCGCATTGTGAGAACCATAAGTTGACTTGTAATACTCTCTTTCAAATACAGATATATCACCACGAACGGAACGAGTGTTCCTCTATTCGAAAATCCTCTTATCCGAACGATCATATCTCCCTAATGTTCATTTTAATGCACTTCAAAAGGGTTTAACTCTGATTTAACAACTAATTTCCTAGTCACTGTGACCATGAAGAGAGTTTCCGAGCAAGATTGAGACACGAATATCACGAACCTAAGAAAATTCAGAACTCGAATATCGTGGAACAACAATCGCGAGAAAAGTCGAAGGAAATATCGTTGGAACGGTTGTAACTGCATTCGATGCACACCAGCGGTATCCAGCACGCGGCGCAGACTTGAAATAACGCAACGACGTGTCCCTTCCGTGGTTGAACGAGTGCAAGCTGCCTCCTACAAATATTTCACACGCGTTTTGTACCGGTATTCTTTTGCCTAGCCCATTCCTGTGTATACAAACTCAAATCTCTCTTCTGCTTTCGTTCGTGTGCTCACTTACGTGCCCGCGCATTCCCGTTTGCATCTATGCAGATTGAACTCTGAGTAACCACTCCCTTCATTCTACTGCAGTGATTTCACTGTCCTATACGGAAAAGACGAGGGGGGAAATAAATGAACAAATGGATGTGAAAAGCAAGGGGCGATAAGCATGAATGGAGAGAAAAATTGGATGTTTGAACATTGTGTAATTTTGATAAACTAAGCTGACACGTGACAATGTAATTTTTTGTGATAGATGAGCTTTTTCAAAGGGCCCGCAATGAATTTTGGATGTTTGATATAAGATAGCAAAGTTGGGCATCGACTAAATAAAAAATTATTTAAATAACCGATCGAATAAAAGTTACTTTAACTTCAGATTATTCGTCGAAAAAAGTTTATCCAAATTAACTTTATGCAACACATGACGAATAATTTTTTTAACTTTTATTCGTTATTCGAAAATTTTATTTAAATAAAAATAGAAGACTGTAAGAAACCAGTCTACTCTATTACCTAGTGTTGATGTGCCTCGATTTATAAAAGTCATTTGCTTCACAAGGACCAGTTTTCGAAATTGTTATCGGGCCGTCCTCTTTATTTCTTTTTTTTTGTTTTTCTCTCACGATATGGACGTTGCTTTTTTTAGAGTTGGTGGGAAAACATTGCAATTCTATTTCGTGTGAATGTTTTGCATGCTGGAAGACCTTCATTCATCATTATTCAGTCTTCTGAGAACTTCTAGGGGCAAAGGATGAAAGACACTGGATCACTAAAAAACATTCCCGAAATAATTTACAATTTTTCATAACCTGCTAATCTTGGCCATATGGTAATATGTGATCGAAAAACTGGAAGAGATTAAAGTATTGAAGAAATACTAAATTGAGAAAACATAAATAAAAATTGAGGTAAATAAAAATGGAATTGGAAGATAGAGAATCAAGTACAATTAAGAAAGGTGACAGATTTAAACGGCAATTTACGCGGATTTGCGGAGTAAAAATATGAAACACTAAGAAAAAGATGGAAAGAGGGTGAGGACGGTGCCCATTACATGGGAACCATACGAACGCACAGCTTGCAGGGTGAATGCTATTGAGGACAATCTAGTTGGCCCATTTCCAACCACGGAAATATATTAACATACGAATAACTTGTGATCCAAGCCGCTAAATAACGTAATTTATAGGCTACCATATTCAATTACAACGAACTTCTAGACCACTCTGAACACGCGAACGAAACCACCATAGGAAACATAAATTTCATCACTCTCAATATTTCAAAAATCTATTTGGCGTTATCTTAAAACATAGATTAAAATATGTCGATATAACTATAAATACTATAATATTAAGCACCAAATTAGTGTCAGGGGACCGAGCCCTAAAAGTGGCAAAGTTATCACCAAAGGAAATACAAGCGTCATGTTCAACGTCTTAAAAAATTGTTTTGCATTTCCTTGAGGAATAGGTTAAAACACAATGTCTATGTAGTTATAAATACTGTAATATTTAAAGTCGCTGATCGACGGTGAGATAATTAGTATTCCAAAGACTAAAGTTAGTAAGTAGAATCTGCGGCAGGTAAAAAAGGAGAATTCTGCGGCGCATTGATACGTCACGTCAGTAAGGCTTTTCCCATCGCCCTTAGGGTAAATAATTAATTATGCATTTCAGGATTCCTTAAGACTTGTAGAAACATATCCCGTAAAAATCTTTCGTTGCGAGCCAAGCCCAAAATTGGCCAATTTCTATCATTGTCCTTTGCTAATTTTCGCGAATATTTGTCAAACGAGTGTTAAACGCATCGTGATTATGTAGTCTTTAAGACACATAGCAGCTGAATGCATCAAGTTTTTGTGTTCGAAACGGATTAAAATAACAATCTGTCCTCGTCACGTATTAACTGAATTTCAGCTATCGTTTACTGCCAATCGCACAGAAGAGTCCTGAAAGGTATTCACTGTTACAGAGACTCGTATTTATCTGCAGGCCGTAGGTTCTCCTGGCGGTGGGCGCACTCCATCGAAGTACACGTTGATAGGCGCTCGCCTCGTGGTAGTTGCTCAGCCTTTCTTGCATTGTTCCGACCATTCCCATTACATTGCATTGTCTTTCGACCACGCCAGTAATCAGCATGCTTTGTTGCCAGGCTTCATTTTCTCGAACGACACGGCCGCCCACTTTAAAACCGACCCTGAGGAAGTTTTCAATTGTGGCGAAAAGTCAACGGGGTAACCTTCGAACCTCTAATGCCCGCCGGTATGATTTAAACCATTTCTAAGTGTCGCTTGCTGCTGAGTGCCGCGATATTACGCGGTCGATGTCAAAGCCGCTCGTGTGTGACGCTCAAAGCTATACCGCGTTTTCGTCTCTGACAATACCCTGCTTGTACAATAGGTACCTGCGCAATAATAAATCTCCAATATAACTTCCTGCTAGGATAATTAGTATATACAGAGTGCATTGAAATGCGTTTGCTCCAAAGATTTCAAGGCCAGCTTCTTGTTTTGAAATGGAACGTGGTAATTTTTTATGGCACAATTCGGAAGTAGATATCTTCAAGGTGTGCAATTAGATGGGACACGGTGCATAATTACGCGAAAAAGTATATAGCCACTTCATATGTATCACAGATTTTACATGGCTCATTAATGGTGAAAGTTTAATTACCCATTTTATTTTTCTGATACTTATTGGTAATATCTACATACCAGACAAATGTTCGAATAAATTTTTATTGAAGGATGGAAGAAGGTAAGCCCGTGTTTAATAAGAAAGTTAGTTCATTCTTCGCGTGATTGATTAAAAGTTATAATAAGATTGCAGGGACTTCCGAAGAAAACATTAATTTAGTACAATTATGTTTCCGTCAAATGAATATAATTTGGGCGAATACTTTTTTGCGCGTTCTTTACTAATTCCATTGATGAGAATAATTATTTAAATGACTCTAAAGTATATTAAACACGATTTATACTGACGCAAATTAAGTGCGTATTCGCATTTCAAAGGCCTCAAAGTAGGTAATTTTCGTGTTTTATTTTTTAATAGAAAGGACTACCGTATAACTGGAATCTTTGTACAATGTTCAACCGTTGCTACTTCAAATGTTTTGATTTTTTAAACCAAATTTGGTAAATATTATATTTAAAAACTAATAAAAACATTGTACAAAGATTCAAGCTATACAGTGTTTCTTTCTATTAAAAAATAAATCGCGAAAATAACCTACTTTTGGGACCTTGAAATGCGAACACCCCCTGAAACGTGTAAAATATGTTACCGGCGGTATTTATGTGAGTAACTGTATATCGTAAAATTTATGATAAAAGTTGTTTAAAGACAAAAAACTGGTTACTATCATTCAGCTGTAGTTTAATAATTGAATGGTTATCTACAAAGTATCTCAGAAGAGGATCTGCAAACTCTTAGAACCAGCCAGAGCTGATAGTATGCATTTACATAAATAAAAAGGTCTTGGCAAACTGAGCATGTCAGAGGAACAAAGAACTAAAACCTGCCTTGGCATAAGAGAAAACTCCATAAAACATTTCTTTATTCAGATAACACAGAAAACTGGGTAGGGTAGGGTGGGGCTAAAAGTCCGGCGGGTAAAAAGTCCCGAATACAAAATCTCTGTTCCTAAACAATGTATCGAGTTGCGCAATATACTATGTAAAAGGCGAAAAGAAACGTAAATAACCACAGAGTCGCCAGTGGCTCCTGGACGTTTGATCGGATTACACGTCGTCTTTGATATTATACGTGTTATAAAGTGAAATAAATACGTCGTCTTTATTGTTTTGCACGAAGTAAACCAAAGTTCTTTAGCATATCAGGTAAGTACGTTAAGATTCTATGTTCCTTTAGTAATGATATTGTTTACCATTGGGGCAAAAAGTCCCCTATTGGGACTGTTACCTCGCAGGAGAACTTATGGCCCCTTCACTTGAAATTAGAGAACTACAGTAATGCCTCGTTAGTATCCCGACGAACGGGGCTGGCGGCGCGATTCTAACGCGATGCGGACACTATTTCCTTAGAGTAGAATATGCTCTAAGACTATTCCGTGCAGCCGATGCCGCGAGTGAGAAAACCCCAGAGCCGAGCGAGAGGGAACGAAACAGTTGACATGAAGTTGTCGTCGTCTCTTTCGTTCTCTCACTCTGGACCGAAGGATTCCAAGAAATGGTGGGGATAGTGAGCGGGATTATAACGCATGGTAAAAACGCGACACTAACGACGAATTACTGTATTTATATTTATTTTTTAGAAAATACGGTAGTAATTGATTTCGTTTGATTTTGTTTTGTTTAAGCAAGGTACAGTTTAGAATGAAATTATATTTTTTATTATTTGCTTTCGTAATAAGATGACCAAAGCATAAAGAAATGATGTCAAAGTCTTTCAATAGTGTTTTTAGTTTAGTTGAAAGAAGATTTTTGTTAGTTTTTAGTTCAAACTGAGTCTCTGACTTATATTTATATTTTTTGTTAAGGAAATAATGCTTTCCTTTCATATTGTACGCCAAAAAGAATTGGTTTAATAAATATTTGTTGATTTAAGAAGAGTTTTTTACACGAAAAGTTCGTTAGAAGATATTAGGGACTTTTTACCCCAAGCAATGGACTTTTTGCTCCGCGCATGGGGCAACAAGTCCATTTTGAATTGACGAACATTTTATGATGTAACTTAACAAAACATAACAGTACCACCAAACGAACTTCGTGAACGTAAAGCCTAATAGTTATAGTTTTTACAAAATAACCCTACATATCTCTAGATTGTTAGTACTAAATTTTACATAAGTTTATATGAAAAGCGGGACTATTAGCCCCACCCTACCGTACCTATATTCTGATAAAAATTGCTCGTGTACACTGTTTTGGTTACTTAAATGACCACTATAAATTCTCAGACATTTAACTGTCATTTCTAGACTCAGGACATGCTCGTAACTCGGTAAATCTTAATTGCATCAAATCTACAAACTTTTGGCGAAATTATCATATTTTAAGCTTCCTCGATTTTAACGATTTCCCTGAATATAACTATCTACCTCTGTGTGAATGTAGATTTTAGTATTCATGAAATGGAAACTGTTAATATTTGTTTTACCTTAATTATTTAAAGGAGGGGGTTAGAGTTCACTAGATTTCAGTTAATTGAAATTAAAAAAATTCTTAGCTTTCTGCTCTGGAATTGAGCAACGCTTAACCATATAACCTTTCTCTTCAGTCGCCCACAGGAATCCATAGGGTGGAGTTAAAAAAAAAGTAATGCCTGCAAAAGAAACAAGTTCAAGTGTATTGCAGACCTGCCTACGACGTGAATTTTTTCTTTAGGAAGCTTGTCTGACAAAATATACAATCCAGCCAGGCAACCGTGCAGTAGCTCCTCGTACACGTTTTTACATTTCCGCCATGTTACAACTGCAAGGTATATTTTATTTGACTTGTGACTGTGTAGGATTCTATTTTCTCCGCGCCGTAACGAAAATCGTACATTTATTGCAACGCACGACGGCATGTAATCATTTAAACGAAAACTCGCAGTTTATACTTCGCTTTTAATTTATACGCTTGTGCAAAATGCCTCCCACTCTCCCGTCATCCTGATGCTCCCGAAGTTTCGAAGGTTCCTACCAAAATTGAAGCAGGATATAGAAACTATAGTTTCGAAATAACGTAATTACACATGCTTATGACCGCGTAAGTGAATTCTCGGCGACGAGCCCTTCAAAGTTAGTTGCTGAACGAAAATAGTCCGTGAAAACGTTTGGAAACAGAATTTTGAGTTGTTGAATTATTTTCTAACTTGTAAATAAGAACGAAGGTAATTGGATATATCGTAGAAAGGAGAACTAATTACATATATATTATGGTAATGAATATTCTACGTAAGGACATGTATTACTATCTAATAAACTGGTGACATTAAAATTTTATAAAAAGTAACACGACATGTTACAATATTATTAAGTTTCATTCAAAATACTCCTCGCTTCAAATTTATAATTATCATGAATTTAAGCACGATATTAATATAGTAGACCAAATAATTGGCTCTTCAAAGTGAGTAGAATTAAGGTAACAAATTTTACTTTTTACTGTAGGAGTTAGAATTATGATACGCTTTAATTTACTCGTGGTCACAGAGATAACGTGAATAAAGGAAAGAATTCCGAAATGAACTCTGCTCGGGCAACGAAATAAAAGGATTTTACCAGTAACAGGATTGGCGAACTAAGTTACTGAAATGAAGCAGTTATATAATAATAAGAATGGAGGAATTTCGCGTAATGTGCTTATGGCAGTTGGCATAGATAACGAAGGCGCAAAACCAACTCTGAAGTTTATTCTACGTAGTATGGCGCGAGAAGAATATGCCAGGAGGGGAGAGGCGTATTATAATAAACGAGAAGAGAAAGAAACACGAAAGGATTTTACGCGGTATAGCTGCGGGTTTAAACGCGAGCATTTCGTTTCTCTCGGCACCTTTTTCGTTTGTTCTTTTGTCGACTGCCTCACGGCTATCAAAAACACAAAGGGAACGAACATTTGTGACACCCCGGATGTCTTAGGCACGATAAGAAGCTGACTACTAAAAGTCCTACTAAATTCGCCATTTACCTTATCTAATCTAATCGAGTATAAAATTGTATTGCAAAAGTGGCATACGGATGTTTTACTCAACTAGCTCTCGCGTGCGCAAACTATCGCTGTATTTTTAGAAAAACACAATAATTTTTCTAACAGCAAACCAAAATTACCATACTAACGGGAGCCACCGATGGCGTACGTGGCACGGAATGAGATTATATTTATCTTTCCCCTCAAATCACTTAACACAGATTTTTCTACTGTCAAGAGTACTCTCAAAACCCTCGATAACGATGGTCCCAATATGAGCAATCGTATTCTTTTCAATACCGCAATTTTATCTCCAATCTTGCTCCACCCTTACCACTTTCCAATCTCATTCAATTATTATCGCTTCTGCTTCGATGCAATTGTTACCCCAAACAGGAACACTACTAGCCTTCCATTAAGCATTTATAATAAAAAAAATTGAAAAACTTGTTAAGAAATTTCAGTAAGAAAAAAAAGGATCCGTGTGGCATTTCTCACTCGTCGCGGCAACCACAAAAGCAGTAGCGGGGACAGCAACGGCTTCTTTCGAGACAGCACTATACTGCGTAACAACAAACAGAACGAGGGCAGCAGAACAATGATCGTGTCAAATATTTCTAGGGATGTCCCGTATACGAAGCGTACGAAACGTATTTATACGTTAAGATCTAGCCCGCTGGAAAGTTTCGTTGGGGGCATCTATTTCTATTTGCCGCCCCGTCTTCAATCCAGGTCAAACTTCCGGGGCAGTCGGATATCGAAAAATAACGCGAGAGTAAGAGGTGAACACTTGAAAAAGATTACGATACTGGGCCGTTTGTTCAGAGAAATGGATATCGTGGTCCGCGACGCGCACGGTGAAAATTTCTATCGATTCTCAGTTAGGCAGGATTCCCAGCGCCGTGTCTATCTCCACCGTCCCTCTCCATCCCCCGCCCCTTCGCGCCCCCAGCTTCTTTTCTCCTTCTGCCCATCGATATCTTCTCGAAAGCAGTAAGTACTCGCATAACGACTCCCTTATCTCTGCTGTACCTCTACCTTTGTGGACATTCACTTTTTGTCTTCCCATTTCTGTACACGACGGAGGGGGTGGAAATACGCGTCCAAACTTCTATAATATACAGTGGAGCCCCAGTGTCCGAAAACATGTTATTAGAATGTTCTGCGTAACAGACACAAGAATATAGTGAACTGCTGGGTCGTTAGCAACACATTTATTTTACTAATAAGGGAAGATCCCCAATTCGTAAATTCAAAAAATTATGAAAATTTGGGGATATGTAGAGGATATATAGGTATGTATTACGCATTTTTTGCTCCCCAAATTCACTGTAAGGTTATAATTCGCGAAATGTAAGAACTGTAAACCAGCAAATGGTAGTCCTAATTAAAAGAAGTATTTCTTGTCTGAAAACTTTTTTCTATCTTTTAGAGCTCACGAGTTATACCAGAAAATCGGAAAATATCCGCATTTCTAGGGGTCAATTTCACCCCTCTAAAGTAAATTCGGGCAGCAAAAAACTACATACTACATACTTACCTATATGCCCTTTACGTATTCTCAAAGTTTCGTAATTTTTTTAATTTCCGGGTTGGGGATTTTCCCTTGTAAGTTTAACCATTCGTAAAATCTATGTGAGTAAATTTATGTATACTGCTACTTGTATTATTCTTTCTGAAATATAAAATAATCACGCCAAGGAAAGTGTGTGTTCTACTATTCGAAAATTCTATTGCCCGAAAGATCATGTTTCTATTAATTTCAATACTAGAGGTTCCACCGTATTATGTTGCACCTTCTGCTTGATCGATTATCTGTGAAGCTTTTTCTGCCCCACAAATGACAGTATTCATGATGACTCAATGTGAGAGTCATCGTCACATGCTATTTTGCAGCGTCGAGGAAGAGGTCGAAGCCTGATGAGAAGGGTGATTAATTGAGCCTGTGGTTCAACGTTACATGGGGTAATAAAAAGAGGAAACTGTTTTTGGCTTGCCACGAATGACGTGTCAACAAGAAATGAAGGGGAAGGTGTAATGTAATATAGCTACATTTCTGCCCCATCTAATGTTACGTATGATGAACATATTGGCAAGATTGTAAAACAAGGATTTCTGAAGACTTTTACAGTTGTATATTTTTAACCGACTTCAAAAAGAAAGAGGTTCTCAGTTCGAGGTGTTCGTATGTAATATGTATGTGTGTACGGATGTTATACGTTATGTTATTATGTTTATGTATACGTTATGTTACGTTATTATGTTTGTCCGCGAGTTTCTCCGTAACTACTGAACCGATTTTGGTAAAACTTATTGCATTTCGTTTGGCTTCAATCAACTTACGTCGCGGAGAAAGAATTCTCCAAATCGGTCAAGTAGTTTTGATTTTTTGAAGTTACGCCAAAAAATAAGAAATCTTTTTCATTATAATACATTGTATTCACGGACAAGCAAGGGACGAAGTAGTATCAGGCTTCCGAAAAACAGAGCGAGACGAAATATCAACGCGTCGTCTGTCTCGTACAGTTTCTTACTCGCTTTCAGTCCCTCTGATTCGCTCTCTTTCCATCTCGAATCTCCCCATCGGCAAGAAAGGAGCGAAAACGATCGCTCGGAATCGGGTCCTCTGTACCTTATAATATTATATTTATCATATTGTAATATATATTACATACTATGTGATATTTATATTATAATAAATATACCATATATTATATTATTTAAATAAATGTAGTTATATAACTTAAATAACTAAAAAGTACAAAATAAAAAAATAATTTGGTTCCTTATGTGATACATATGTGAAGTTTAAATTTGTTATCCTCTTAGCACAGAAAATACGTAGAAATGAAAATATTTACACGAAAAATGTCATGTGCTGTAACAAATTTCCAGTGCTCCAGACAGATAGATTTATTCGCGAAATCCGATAAATATTTGTTTTAGGCATTGTGCAAGAGACAGTTGCAGAGTTTTGACCATCAGTGTTTATTTACAAATGTGAAATTTTATCAAACCCAGATGTAATACCTCGTGACACGTTTTTCAGATAAAACCGATTTCTTTCTTATAGGCTACCTCGTTTTTTAAATAAATATTGAAACACACTTAAAGCCTCCTCCCTCTTTTGTGTAAGAATATTTATAACCAACCAGAGGAATAATTTATTTAACCCCAATTACTTTTGCAATCTCTCATTTTTTAATGAATTTACTTTGATTTTTATTTCAAATATTGCAGAGTGAATTTAGTCGTACTCTCAAATTCAAAGTGCAATAACGAATTTAGTTCTGATAAATATGAGACCCATTATTAGTATTAAAAATCTTTGCATATAATAATATAATGATACCTATTCTTCCCACTTAACAAAATATTTCTTGCTACAAATTCCATTTAAATCAAATATTAATACCATTTCAGTCGTTTTAAATAAATAATTATTTTGTAACAAAACAATTCAAAATTCAAAAAACCATTAATGAAATAATAAGGTAATATAATTACTCTATAAATTATTAAAATTCATAATAACTATACCTAAGGGAAAACCAACTCTGAAAAAAGAATACTCTGAAAAACTTGAAAAACCATTGCTTCAAACCTGCTTTTGTAAAAGGATTTTACCGTAAAAGATTGAAGCTGAAAATGTTCGAATCATAAGAATGTGATTCGCCTGAATCGGCATGGATATGATTCTGAAACTAAGCATCAACTTCCGTTCATTTTATTATCTGCAATACCACATGACACTTTTCACACGAGACATTTTCAATCTGGTGACTTGTATTTCAGATAGGTACATTCATATCTACAGTTTCCACCGTTTTAAACAATTTTATTTTCCATCTTTAGGAGCAGCTGTCTTTAATAAACAAATATTTTCAAAATATGAATTTTCAACCATAGATTTCTATGTCACATGTGAAAAGTGTCTTAGGGTTCTAACACTTAAAAACAAATTGCTAAATCATTGCTAAATGATCATTACAGTTTAATTATTAACAATTTCTAACAATAGAATTTCAAATTCCCATTTCCAGTATTACCGTTCCTTTTGAATACGAGTAAAACGACGAGCTATTACATAGGTACAGAAAGTAATAATCCAGCGTCTTATTCCAAGGTAGGTAGACCCCTTTATTGCTTCATTTTCGCATGTGACTTTTATTAAACGCACATCAAAGGAGACTGGAACTGACGAGCTCTTTCCTGCAGAAATTTCTTAGCAAATTTTTCTTTCATCCTATCGCGTGCAAAGCCTAGAGCTCGTTTCTTCTGGAATACGTAGCAAGGAGAAACGTGGGTTTCATCAATCACTTTCTCTTTATCAACTTTTAATTCCATCGTCTTTCAATCTAACGACTCTAATCCCCTGTTACTCTCTCACTGATAGTTGTTCGTCAAAAGATAAGAAGAATCTGTATTACAAAATAAAGTTTTTTATTTATTACAAGGTTCTGAAATTTCAGGAATCAATTTTACAATTATTTCACCTTTGACTTTGTTTTACTTTCATTATTGTGATATTTGTATTTTTAAGGACCTAAATGATTTTAGAATAAACTACTACTATTACTTTAACTACTAAAGTAAAGTATTATGTTTGTACTCATAAATCCTATGCCTGTAATGGCTTGTATTTTTCAAAATTTTATTCAATAGTCGTCTTTTGGGGGGACAGACAAGTATTGCTTGAAAAGTTCCTTTCACATTTCAAAGAAACGAGATACTCGAGCCCCCCAGACGTAATCTGCATATCCATTCCTGTATAACTTTGTTACGTTCAATTTGTCTTTTTTCCTCGTTCTGTCATACACTTGAGAGACGGCGTGCCCCCTTAATTCCACGTCCCTGCCTAATTTGCAATTTCAAGAATTCCGGGAGAGAGAAATAAATTACTTATTCATGAAATATATACTAACACTTACCCCGGCAAGTGTACCCTTATTTAATAAAGCAGAGTCTCAACACAACTACGCTGAATACACTTTTTACTATAAATACGGAACGGCCATGTTTTAAACTTTTCAAGTAAAACCGTTTCCTTGCCAAAACTCGGAACAACTTCTGAACTTTAAGGGTTTCAAGATTTTTCAACGTCTTCGACGAACCCTATAATTTTCAAGGTCCAACTAATACCTCAAGAGACTTGTTTAAAAAAAGTGCAGAAATACATCCTTAATTTCACTATTTTTGTACAACAATACTTCATATATAAATTTTGTGCAATATCACGAAAGAGCACCGGTGCAATGTTCAAAATTCACGTTTGATTAGATCCATTCTTGCACAATTTATTTGCTTCCCTTCCATCAGAATTCTGTCGGTATCCACTTCCTCTATCGGGAAACGAACATCCCTTATTTTTCCATCACATTGCCAGTACAACACACAACATGCTTCCTACTCCCCCTCCTCACTAGACGTACAGAGTGCCACGGTACGATAGGGGGTTATCTCCTTGCGTCGTATGGGACATTTCAGAGGCAATTTAGCCGCGATGAGTCTTCGGCGCAGTTCCAGCATCCTGCTTTAGACGTATAGGTACAACGAAATCGAGCTCCTGACGCGACTACCTACCATCGCTCTAGTGCAACAGTAAATTCGCGCAATTAACTCGCGTAGATATTCACGTTGTATGACAGGAATTAACATTTTAAAGTTATCGTAGCCATATAAACGCTTTCTACAAGAATCCTTTGACAATACGTACTTTCTAATCTATAGGGTAAATCCAGGAGACGCGGTCGCCCTAATATAAAATGGCTATGTAAACTAATATAGATATTACTTATTTTATCACAACAAACCTATATATTCAGAATTTTATGCTGATTCAGAAAAACTGGTCGATATTTGTTTTGAGACAATATTTACTGTAAGTCGGATTGAAAATTGAAGTCATGACATCTGACCACCTTTCCCGATTCATGGAAAAATAACAAAGAAGAAAGTAAAATTATATATGAGTGAATACATCTATCGATTTATTGATATTTAATTTGTTTACGCTGAACAAGTAAAGAACTCGTCAAAGAGAAAATGAACTACCTACTGGTGATTAGCAAGGCAAATGAATGCAAAAGTGAACAAATAAACTAAAGAAACAAAAATAATAATAAAATAATAATAAAATAATAATAATAAATAAAAAATAATAAAAAAATCATAACTCGACCATCTCTCCTTTCTGCAACGAGAGATGGTCTTCTCGTTAGTTTGAAAAGGAGGAATTAATATGGCAAAATACTTTGGCTGAATTGTCCCTCAATATCTCTACTATTTTATTATCCCCAACATTAACCGAAAATAAACTTAGAAATATATTTTAAATCCGATTCTGTACACCGCTGTTTGACAAAAGAGGTTAAATGTAACCTCAATTTGCCTTTTATAGCTTATAAATCCAGAAAAACACAGGAGCAAGCGAAATGACGCTATTCATTCAACTATTTGACTTCTAGAAAAGTAATTGGTCTGCACTTTATCGCGTTTTTACGTATAGAGTCTGAAATATAGCGACTCGACCAACTCTCCGGCCCGACCGCGTCTCCCGGATTTACCCTACATATGCTTTGTCACTTATAAATTGTGATGTGTATTAAAAGAACGAATAAACGCGATAACTTTAAGGGCTGATTTTACCCCCTCGGAGTGAATTTCCACGGAAAAACATTGCTTCTTCCATTCTCAAATATGCTTTACACATGCGCGCAGTTTCATTAAAATCAAAATTTTCGGGTTGGGAACGGGTTGTTGTTAAAACACGTGTGCTTTCTAACATCGTCACACCGTGCACACGTTGTGAATGATTATTTCTATGTTTCTTGCCCTTTATTAACGATTTATTACTATTATTTATTACTATGAATTGATTTATTAATATTCATTATTCTTGTATGTTTGTAATAGTGATAGTGCATAAGTTCTAATTTGTTAAAAAAAAATTTCGACACATGACTTAATTCGAAAGGGCGTATCTGCAACCGTCGCTTAAATTGAGTTATTGCTGCCACGTGGCAGAAAAATAGTTTATTTATATGTATATTAAATAAGAAAGCTATATCTGCATTGAAACTAAAGATATTTATAAGAATTTATATTTTGGACGTACGTGAAATCGATGCCTGATTTTGGGCGTATCTACCAAAGTTTCCTTTGATGTTTATGAAACAGTTTACGGGTTTGTCACAAATATTTACATACCCTTTTATCCAGATTTAATATTTACCGTAATCCAATTTATATGAAATGCCGATGGTATAACATAAAGTACTAAAACTCATTTATCTCAGAACCAGCTTTCGACCAGATACGCGCTTTCGAATTAACACTGCAAAACAGCGGATTTAACTGCTGCAGCGAGCGTGCTAAAGTTTTGTAAAATAAATTTCGTTCTCTCCCTCGTTGGGCAGGGTTTGGACAAGACCCTTGTGTACCGTATCGAATATTCCTTTACGGTAAGCTGGCTCAGATAGTGTGACCGTGTTATCTTCTAAAGAGATGTCAGATATATCAAGAGCAATTTAACTCTAACAGGGCGTTCTCATCGTCTACGTGTTCGCTATCCCCGTTTTCTTGTTCGCGGCAGTAAAAACGAACTGGATAACGCCACGTTCTCCCGAAGGAATTCACGTGGTAATCGTTTTTTGACAAACACCCAGAATAGCATCGAGCTGCGAAAAAACACCTGGTATTAGCTAATAAGGGTCCGCAAGAACCGTTTGGCCTTCTTCAACAAGAAAAATGAGATGGGATTTAGTCTACCATTTGTGACAAAAACTTGAGTGTTCCTTTTCTTGTCTGATACCTTCTAAATTCTATTTGGCGAATTATACTGCTTGTACAGTGACTTAATACGCGGGAAAACTTCAGAAACGGATTCAGCATTTAACCTTTTGAGTGCTCACTAAAATAAGCAAATGCGGTACAAAATGTGTCTACTGCTTTTATGACTTACCTAAATGCAAATATATGTTTCATACGTTCATTTTAATTTCTTCTTACCTAATTTGTAATTAAACTTGCCCGTACTATGTGCATACGGAATATGTACTGGAAGAGTTAACCCTTGGACAGCCGTGCCTGGGTGTATTTTGACCCAGGCTCTTCTGAGCAGTGTCGAACTCTTCAGCTCATGTTGACTGACTTAAGTTGGCAATTATTTATATATTAGAGTCGATAAAGCGATGAGTGTGTCTCGAAAAAAGACGCAAGCACTCGCATCGGAAACATAGATTTAGATTTTTTTAAACGATATCTGGTGTTCGTGATATCACTTGTTGTGATAAAAGATTAACCATACCATTCAAAGGTTATATGCTATTTACAATATTCAGGAATTCTCATGGCTTTTGAATACATATGAATAGTTAGGATAATTAAAAAAAGTCCAGCAGTGAGAATAAATTTCCTGTAAAATGACGGCTCTTAAAATGTTAAATTGCACTCTGCATAAGAAATTAAAAAAAGAACTACGAAATCAGAATATCGTTCGTTATTGTTATTGAGAGAAAACATTGGTTATTGAAGGTGTTTAGAAATTATTGCAGCATTGTAAATATCTGTTAGAGTGAAACTTTGCCTTGTCAGGGAGAGTGGTCGACACAATTATTTCCTAGGTTCGAAAGGTTCAATTACAGGCGTACCGTGGCCTAGAGAATAGTTCGTGACAGGCGATCACTCCTTTAATGGTTCTTGAACGCCAGAGTATGCGATGTTGATCTCGATTAATTAGAGCGAGTTCCCCTGGGTCGTTAAAGTGAAGTTGGCCAACAGACTTGTGTCGCGATAAAGCATTCGCCGGTTTCTCGTAGTTCCAACCAAACCAACCGTGATTAAGTTCACAAAGCCGGGCGTTTATTCATATTTATAATCATTAATTCGATAGTTGGTGGATCAAGGTAATTTTAGGGGTAATGGTGAAGCCTGGTGATAGCTAGAGGCACGTCATCTGCAATCCTGTTTATTTCAGGCATTTTAGAAGCTGTGATTCCAGCTACCAAGCATGTTTAATTCGTGCAATTAGACGCTTCTGGTTGCAGAAATCTTGACTGATATATTGACTTGTACTGAAGTCTCTACTAATCGATTTACCTAACTTTGATTCACCTAATTTTATTAGTAAATGTTCAAATTCCTATCAAGAGGTATCCTACCTCTGTTTTCAATTTACTTTGTTATTTTAGCCAAACTGATTACCTCATAGCTATAATTTTGTTTACTCGATACTTGAAATTTTTAATCACCCGCTTTCCCACGAAAAATAGATTATAGCTTCCTTAGAAATATTCAAAGAAATAAGCATCCAATATTATCCTCATGTTTGGCAACAAGTCCTCAAGTATAAGTATGTGATATTCATCAATATGATGAAGAGAACCCATACGAATCTGATACAACCTAAGAACAAGTAGTAAACTCAATACCTGGGGAGGCAGAAGCCCAGCACAATTTTACAACGATTATCAAATACTGCATAGATCAAACTTAGCCACGCGAATATTCAAATACATGAACGAACTATGTACTTAATAAATAAAAATGGGTTTAAATACCTCAAATAACTTTAACCGAATTGGGTTAAATAATAGGAGGAATATTGGTTATAATATAATTTACATAAATCCTATGTATTATAATTTACAAGAAGGATAAGAGCTATACATTTACCAGCAAACTTTAGAAGAACCATCATCCGAGGAATAAGAAAACGAAATATAATACTTCTTCTTCGCATTTAACACATTAGGTTTGGTTTTACACGTAGATAAAGTATAATTTTAAACACATTTTCCTGAATATCTACACCATTAAACACTTTCAATGGTTGTTAATTAATCTTCTTTACGTTACATTTTTACATACAGTAAAAATATCAACTTCTATCTATAAAATAACATCTTCCAATTTGTTGCCTGTTGAACTTTCCTCTTTATCTGCATTTGTTACAACTTTCCGTTTAGATGGCAAATATACAATTATCAAGGGGCTAAAGTTAGCCATTTTCTACCCTTGCCCTTTGCCATTTTCCGCATAACAGGCGAAATCCTATGGAAAGAGAATTAATAGTCGAAAAGGTCATTCATAGGTACAAAAAGGATAATTCCGTGAATTGCGTTTGGTACCAATTTTAATGATAATTATTATCCATGACCGAAGCAGCGGTAATCCGAATAAACTATTGCGCGCAATATTATATTGCGCACCATGGGAATATCGTGAATAAGCACAAAAGCTGGAAACATTCGTATACCGAATACGATAGCTTGTGCTCGTTAAATAACAAACCATGTCTCAATGATTTTAAAACGTTATGGAACCCATGTTTTGTACATTGACGAATCACGTGCATTTCATTAATATTTAATGATATTTTAATGGCTCGCCACAATCTAAAAGTGAAGCAGACTACGAAGAGGAGGTTAAGTGGTCGCTTGACTGTATTTGTCAGGCGACTTTTCTGTTTGCATGCCGGCTGCTCGTTTGTTCCACGTACAGGCATTGTTCTCCCAGATTATTTTTCCTCTTTCGTTTCCTGGTTATCCCCTTGTGCACGTAGGCGGTACAATCGAACGGTTTTTTTTCCTTTTGCATCTTTTCATGCTTTCGTTTGAATTGCTGTGGCACGAAGGGAACTTCATTGTAACATTTAATTAGTCGGCTTGAATGGCGATTCTCATTATTTTACAAACTTCGTATGTTGAGCTTGCCTCTGTAAAGGATACCATTCTATTTTCAAAATTCCGAGATCACAGGGTCCTGACTCGACTAACTGGAAAACAATAATTAATTTAATGAAATCGTACACGTGCAAATGATATAGGGTTTAAAGTTGAAAAAAATGTTGATGTCGATAGCGTTTCACTGCCTGAAGAGAGTATTTAATATTCAGGAAATAATAATGGGAATTAATTTTGTGAAGCGTTAATATGTATCTGTTGTACGATACTGTTTTTTTTTATTATATCAGTTTACATTGCTTGAACAGAATGTCTAAACATAACCCCAGTCTTTGCACGACACAAGCAATATGGTCGAATTAACAATACAATGACCGACCATAATGGAAAAAGAATGCTCTGAAATGTCATGTCACTATTCGATATTTATTAACTAAAAACAAAGGGAATTACGATTGGTCGCGTATTTTTATTAAGACATGCATTTATTGTGTCATCGATGAACTTTCGTATAAAATACAATAAAATTTCACAGTGCAGGAATTAATTTCTCTCACATTGCAAACCTTTTTTGGTAGCATCATCATGCAGTTGGTAGTTTACAATATATTTTTTGGAGAGAAATATAAAACTGTGAAATCTCTTCGGGTGACTTTGCTATTTTCTTTTTTAATGTCAGTAAGTCTCTACTGCAGTACAATTGATGTATCGAAACAGACTATTTTGACAAGTAAAAACTATGTCCGGTTCATCAAATTGTGCAAGTCATAAATCACGTTGCTAAAGAACGTCGTAATGAATAAATTTTGTCCATTCTGGATACAATACGTCCCACGAAAGGTAAAAAAAAATATTACAACAACCAATATTTCGATTTATGGCAGTGAACCGATACATTTTACAATTTATGGTATAATTTGCTTGCAAATAGCAAGAACTTAACAATACCGTGCGCAGGTTGGATGATTCACGACATCGGCAGGAAATGCTTCAACGATTTCAATTTTAATAGAGGACCGGCCAACCGTGATATTTACATAGCCCCTCGGTAATGTCAAATATTGTGCCCCACCCCCTAATAAATAACTCTGACACATGAATAGTCGCCATTATCCAGGCCAGAACGCACCAGATCTATAGATCTTGTCGAAAACCAAAATATCGGCACCTGAACTGTTCTGTCCCAGTTAAAGTTAATAAACTATTTACAGCAGCAGCTGCCGCCGATATTTCTGCGCGACAGTCTCAAACTAAAAGCTTCGGTACATCGATCGTATTATCGACACTTGCTACACTTTTAGGCTGCACATTAAGGCTAAGCTTTTGTAAATAGTTAGATGTCACTATCTTCTAAGCAACCATTTTTTTTCACGAACGTTCTGAATAATTTTTATAAACAACTTGGAACAAAGAGTTTCTTAGAAAAAATTGGCTCTTTGAAAACGAGATAGAACTGTTAATAATTTCGTGTGTATTATTCAAAGAATATTAGTAATACCATAATTTAAGTAATTTTGTCAAATAAAGATTGATTTTCGAAGATTTATTGTTCATGTTACAATTATGAACGTTCTTGATAATGGGTCAACGTCAAATCAATCACTTTTTGCAATTGATGTCACAGATTTTGATGAAAATGATATATGATGTAATTTACGCGAAATTATCGGTGGTTTAATTATAAATCATCATTGTCTCGCTTCGGACTTTGTTTAAAAAATACAGGCTGTTGAAGTTTGAAATTTTTATCTGTTGTACTTGCTTTTGGAGGAGCTATATTTTTTAAACACATTTGACACCAGAAAAATGATGACTTAACCCCCCTCTCCTAATTATACGTAGACTACATTATATTTCAATTTCATTAAAATCCTTAACTTTACTTACGAATACTGATTGGTTTCACGTGAAATGACCCAGCAAGGATATCCAAAACTAGTTGTGATATAATTTATAGTGCAGATTTTATAGTATAAATATTTTAATTGCAACCATTTTACTTGCATTCACTTCGAGGGTTTCTCCTATATACACTTTTCACGAACACCAGTTCGCATATGGAATAAATTGCTAGCAGTAATGTAGGTGGGTACTCTGTTCGCTCTTTTCATAATCTTCAAGATTTATCTCCGCAATTTATATCGTTTAATAACAGTACTGTTGAGAACATAATTCTACGTGAACAATAAACAAGTTAAAAAGAATGCGAAACACGCGCCAGCATGTACTTAATAAATGAGGCATTACATTTGCGAGCGTACACAAAACTATGCTTTCAGTAGGTACTCCATATAAAAGATTATACTCTTTCATTATTCTGGAAGAACAAACGATTAGGAATTTAGGTGTCTAAATAAAAGTGAAATAATTCCACTTTAATCACATTATTAAATCCAGATCTTTAAACTTATTAACGCATCTATGTTTCTTTTCCCCAAAACGAGTCTTCCAACAGATAGTGTACCTAGAGTTTCTTCAAAAACTATTACTACGCTAAATAAAAAGCATTGGAAATTCTACAGACGAATTATTTTTCTAAATGTACACTTAAAACACTTTAACAGAAATAATGTATTGCGAATGATATGAAATCCATTAGGTGCAGTCGGCGGATATTCATATACCTAAATCGATTTAAAAAGCATAGAAAAAACAATAAAATGTGTAAATATATAAAAAAAAAAAAATTCCGAGCTACAGAAGCATCTCATGTGAAAAGGCCTTAAAGGCTTAAAGTATCGAAACATAAAACCTTCAATATTTAATTTCTCGATACCCACTTGTTTCAAAAATACGTTAGAGGTACATATAATTTTAGTAGTCACTGAAAGCAGTTATTAATTAATCCAGCAGATGTTTGAGAATATTTTGGCGTAAGCTTAAGTGATGCTACTACCGACATTTAATTAAGCTCGAGGATGATTTAATTTGATTTGCTGGACGAAGCCAACGATCTACCAGGAATATCATAGATAGCTACAGAACAGGTGCTGGCATGGTTGGTTCATTTACCATGCGGTTACTGATATCGGTGAGGGACCGATCTACAAATCCCAATAGGTTTACCTTTTACTGATTTGCGTTTAAGTTAATTGAAAGTTGCCAGTGTTAAGACGCCTGGTTGGCAATTCAATAACCTTAACGGAATCGAGTTAGTCTCATTGTCAGAAAAGTCTCATTGTCTCATCTTACAGTAAGAAAATCGATGGACTCATGTTTTGTCCTTTGCTACAATATGATGTACAAAGTACTACAAAATAGAACTGGTAAATAATTAATCCTAGAAGCAAAATTTTTGGAACATTGGTAGACGATAAAGTTTATATATAAATTAACAAGTGTATTTTAATTTCATTTTGTAAACGTTTTGGTGTAAAATAAAGCGTGGTGATTCCTGCGTTACAATAGTTTTGTATGGAATTTTTGCGAATTAGCAAGTGCAATATGAAACACAAATAACACTATATGTTACCTTAAAGACACACGAGATCATAGGAAATGAAGACACTTTTTCACCTGTTTGAAATTGTCAAAGATGCCTGAAGAATACATAATAACCGATAAATTGGCAGGAGTTAAAGTTTCTGATATCGAATCATTGAATGTGAACGTATTTGCTTTTTATTCGAGTGAAAGTAACATCGTCTAGAGGATCATATGCAAACATAAGTACGACCCTATCAAACCAGTCGAGAAGGTTTGCCGTAGAAAAAGAAAAATTCGAAGCATTACATCTTTCCTTCGTACCCGCTATTAGTATTTTAAATATGTTCATATATTTTCTACCGTTTTCTATCTTTTATCGAGTATAATTCTAAATACCAATTGTGAGTCACCGAAATTAGTAGCTGTTTCTAATACAAAGTAATTTATACACATTTATACCGATAACCATACCCACATACAAATAAACACAATTTCTGTTCCTAAGAATTATCTTTTACACGTTTCTCTGCTGAATAATTCATACAGATGAAATATTCAATGTTATACCACATTGTAAATTATTTTTCTTGAATTTCGTAAAAAAGAAACACGCATGTTACCCCCCCCCCCCCCCCCCCCCATAGGATCAAAAAGTTTAACCCTCCGTGGTCACACCTTTTTGTAATCACAAATTGGTCACATGGGTTCAGTGCAATCCAGCATCATTTTTGAGTCATCATTTTCGTATTTTTGAATCTTTTCTTTTTTTAGTGATAATTGTACATTCGTAAAACTCATGCAATCATGCTCTAGTAGTCTTTTTCTAGAAATGTCAATTTTGATATGATGAAATGTGTAGTTGAAAAAATAGTCATGGAAAAAAGCGATTATTTTTGTTAAAATTGACAAAAATCTTTAAATTTTAATATTGAGGTCTAAATTCATCTTGAATTCGTAAAAACGCGACATTTGAACTGGAAAATTGCCTGGGCTAAGATAGACCCCGTGTGACCACGAAGGGTTAAGAAAAATGTTCAGTCATCCGAACTCGCATTGACATACATCAATGCATTTTCGCAGGTGTCGGTGGTCTTTCTGTAAGAGGACGATAGGTACTATAGAGGCTCTGAGAAGTTTTCCTGACAAATAGTCGGCAATCTGGGAATGCACGCGTGCATTCGTGATACTCGCGCGGGTACAGGACGTACCCGTTGGAAAACTTTCGCCATAACCATTGTTCATTCAGCTGACACGTACCGAAAGCGTTCTTTGTTTACATTTCCCTGGGCAATCCACCTTTCTCTTTCGTTTTTCTCGTTCACCTCGCTCCGTTCTTCTCGCCTCCACCTTTCCTCTCTCTCTCTCTCTCTCTCTCTCTCTCCCTCTCTGACCCTTTTCACGTGCCTCTCTTGCACCCACAGTTTATTCCCCGCGCGCGTATTCCCAACGTGTGTGCGTATCGGCATGCTTTCCGACGGGGGTTGCTGAAACAAACGTAAATTTTTGTCGCCAGACTATTTCACCCGCTGCAACGTCGAGAATTTTTGCCATACGAATACCAAACCAGTGCGCTGTCGACAGTGGATGGCAGCCATGGATGAATCGACCAGTTGACGCGAAGGTCCAAATATAGTGGCATTAAATGGCAAACGTGGGGGACGAATCGATAGGATTTGAAAAAGGGTGTGATTACTGATTCGAGTTATGCGAGTGTGCGAGCTAAGGATTTCATTCCTTATGGAATTTAATCTTGTTGAGTGGCACTAATTATATGGTGACTCTGGATGAATAATCGAATTTTTACGAAGGGGGGGGGGGGTGTTAGCGGACGCAAAACACATAGCCGAATTTTCGGGGGTTAATTTCACCCCTTAGAGTGATTTTGGGCAGAAAAAAAAATTGCGTTGTAATCAGGAGGAAATCCCCTACATATCCACAAAGTTTCAGAATTTTTTAAATTTCCGGGTTCGGAATCTTCCCTTGTCAGTGTATGAAATATGAATAAATGGATTTATACCACTTCCATAAACAGCGACTCATATGTATCAGCATATTTATTAGCATTGCATTTTATTTGCATTTCTCATTTTCCCCAGTCCATTATACAAATGTGTGAAATTACACGTTGGAACTATGGTAATAAAATATGAATTTATGCACGAAGTGACTAACTAAACTAACAGTAATAGAATAAATTTTCACGAGCTGGAAATGCAACGATTGACTGCACTTGTTGTAAGCGAATGGAATTTTACCGAAACTTCTCGGATTTACTACACAGGAATTTGCACACGGCTGTCGAGTTGAGCTAATTGCATGGAAATTTTTTGGACAGCCGGAAACAAACTCGATGAAAGACCGTATACATATACGTGGAACCATTAAACTACTTTTCATTCATAAAAATCGTCGTTTGTTTCGAGTCCAACGGTCTGATTTTAATATAATATTAATTTCTGTGGAGTACAAAATTTAATTTTTGTAGGCTACCGTTTACATATATTGAAATGATTCAAATATTAAAGATTAATAAAGATAAATACCTATACATAAATTATTCACGCCCTTTCATTGATATACAATAGCGTCTGTATCGTTGAAATCGCCCAATTTTGTAAATTATGTAAATTACGATATTTCTGGCTAGAAATGATTTATATGAGACTTTCAAGTCATTCAAAAATAACCACGGACACGAAGAAACTTGAAGTTGTCACCTATCAAACTGTTGAAGGATAAAGGTGGCAAAAAGGTTTGAAATCATATCGAAAATCCAAGAAATAGATCGAAAACAATTCAAACTCGCGGTAGAAACGAATACATATCGTTTAAAAAGTTGCATAATTTTATGGAATGAATTTCGAAATTTATATACAGAAAGGACGATTATATTAATGAAATTACTTTTACAATTTTAGAATTTTTGTAAAAATAAGTTTTCTAAATGCAAATTTAACTGTGCTTCCATTATATTTGTTTACTAACAGTTCATAGGTTATAGGAAAATATTGAAAGTGTTTTCGATTGCATTTCTATGGTATAACAGGTAATATTTGAAACCAAGTTAGTGCCGCAAAACTTTTTGCAATGTCAATATTTTCAGTTTACTCTTCAGTTGCAGCTTCACGCCGTCCTATATTTGTGTGGACACAAGAAACACAGAGACCAGGCCTACTACCTGTACTACCTAAACAGGAATAATAATTTGGTCGCTATTATTTGGCATTACTACACGCTCTTTGGTCTCGGCCCTCTTTAATTTATTCTTACCTATTTGTGGATAGGAATCGTACAAATCCTAATCAGCAATTGGACGACTGCAAATTTCAAATCACGAGAGGACAAATAAGAAGCACAGAGATTTCACAATAATTTAGTGGGGAAAATTACTACATAATTAACAAACTAATTCAATACTGCTTTTACAATCATGAATGGAAAACAAACAATACTATTTCAAAACAATTTCCATTCTTCTTAGCATCGTGTAAAGAATTGAAAAAATCTTAGACAATCGAGTGATTCAAACATTTAACCGTGCTGGTGTGTTGACAATAATTTCCCATAAATAGAAATATATAGATATGTAAATATTTCAAAGGAATATTTGCTACATTTTAAAAAATAGATAAATACAAACGTGTGTATTTAATCCCCCAACCATTCAGAGAGACTTATTTCTCGCAGAACACATTGATAATTCCAAATTTATACTAAATTAAGAAACAGATGTCTCAATGTTCCTATAAAATTTGATATATTCAAGAAACAATCTAAAACGTCCACTTTCAAAAATTCCACGATTGAAGCACGAAAAAATTCAAAAACCGAGAGAAAATGTAACTTAGCATCTTCAGTCACCTACGAATTCTAACGAAGCTGCTCCTAATTAAGCGTCTGGCGCGAGGCTTGTGTTCTTTGCTGATATCGTGTCTGACGTCCCTGAAAAGCTGAAATACCGGGCCTAAATTTTGCGCCGTCCTCTTAACAAACTTCGTTGCTCAATTCGGGATCAATGGATCGCCCTGCAGCAGGGACTTCGTAATACGCCTTAATGAACCCTGATGGAATTCAATCGTCAATCGTCGAGAACTTCAACCACGGCAATACGCTCGTGTTGCAAATACCTGGCCTATGCATCGCCAGGGTTCCACATAAAGTGCAGTGCTTATGATAGATCATCTAGACAATGCTACCATCCTCACAGTATCTATGCTGGCATCGCAAATAGCTGCATACGTACATACGTACGCAAATTGGTATGCTCTCCATGAACCTGACAGACTATTTAGATCCCTCTACATATATCGTCTAACTATGCTGGGACTAAGTGGCTCCTTGAATTCTGAGAATGATGTGAAAATATATCTCTGTTATGGAGAAACTTAATTACCAATAAATGCAACTGGGCCATGTATACGTGTGTGGAATTTAAAAATAAAAGAATGTGAGATTGGTTTTTGAAAAAGGATACTGCGAGAACGTTCAGAGGTTTGTCATATATTCGGAGAATATATGAGAAAGATAATTTATCTTCGAATAAAGTAAAATTACGATAATTGGTATTAAAGAGACGGTTTAATTAGGAGATTGCTTATGTAATGATATACTATTGTGGGTTGTTTATTTATATTCAGGAGTACAAGGAACGCAATAAGCATTGTTTACTGGAATCAGCATAAATCTAGTATGCATATTTAATTGGCACATATTTATGTCCCAATTTACAAGCTCGTGGTGGAATCGAAAGACTATTATACTTGCTTTGGAGAGACAAGTTTCTAAAAACAGTAAGATACAATTGGTTCCCCAATAGCAATGTTTTCATTACAGATTAAAAAGTATTTGTGGCAAATATTGTAAGGAGTGTTTGATACTATTTTATGAGAATTATTTTTTTAAAATTCGTAATGTTTTTCATTACTACAAAATTATACTGACTACCTGAAATAAAATTTTCGTTCGGAAAAGAGTATTTGGAAATGCCTTTGATTTTTGGTGTCTTTGTATGTGTAAATTAATGAGAATTTTTCAACTCCATTTTAGTGACATGCATATTGAAAAATGGTGTAACAAAGACTTATTATTATTATTATTATTATTATTATTATTATTATTATTATTATTATTATTATAATTATAACCTCAAAGAATACTGAATTATATGATTTAATAAATCATCTGATATGGCGGATTAAAGGTGCTAATGGACCATCAGCAATTATTCTCTAAATGAGAAACTTAATGAAGCCCTACCAGGATTATAGCAATTTACTAGAACTGAATTATATTACGGTGATCCACTATCATCGAAAATAATTTTAAATTATGAAACTGGAAAAATTTTTGTTCCTGGATTTCCCTTTTTTCGTTTGATATTATTTAAATTACTAACGATTTCGATAAAAATTTTGAATAATCAATAAAAAATAAAAGAGTTTTATTCGTTACTCTTCGAGTACAGATAACTCGGATTATCCGAACTATTAAGATCTGTGATTTATTATACTCGAAATAATACTACATTATTAATATTTATATGTATGCATATCCCAAATCAAAATGAGAAATGCAGAAACCATCCAATTTTCCTCAAACCACTATTAAAATAACGCCAACGTTTTAACGTCACAATGTAATTTGTAATTATTAAACGCACAAATAATTAGAGGTACGTTAATTGCTTAATCCGAATTTATACAGGTTGAGGAGTGTTCGTACTCATTCACTGTCCGTCGGTTTTTTGCCGTTCGATCGGGACAGTAATCCCTCGCGTGATGAAACCCGGATCACGCGAGATTTCGTGTGCTTTAGTGGCATTTTAGCACCCAATCAGTTTCCTTCGTAGCAAGTGCGCATCTCATGCTGTAACCGACGACAACCGGGCAAATTCGCAGTCAAAACTCAACCAATACAGAAGGCAAGAAGGAAGGTGAGCCTCCCATTATTTCTGTTTTCACAAGTTAAAAATATACCGGGTGAACCACATAACTTTATCAGCTTAAATAACTTGTAAATTAATTATTATATAAAATATTTTTCACCTAACAGTTCCACAGTATATGAGTCTCTCAGAAATCAAATAGACCAACTCCACGTTCTGTAGATTTCTCAATTGTGTTTAACTTAATTTTTCGTTATCTTGCTTTATTATGAAACTGTTAAGATCGCCTTCGACTTTTAAACTCGAATGTCTGATTTATTCTACTTTTCGAAAGAGAACAAAATTCTGGGTAAAAAAGTATTAGGGTACATGTGGTTTACAGCCCAAGTTATCATTAATTAATCTTCCTGTGATTATAACCACCAATAGTATTTCTACTGAATGTCTGTAACGGAGGGTATCGTTTAAAAAACATGTTCTTGGTCTTGATATTATACAAATTATCAAAGACCTAAAGAACTCACTTCTATATTGAGATGTATAACTTCCAAACTGAATTCATATTTTAGGGTACGACCATACTATACAATAAAAATCTTCATATTTCGTAATGTGAATTTCATTTCATAGCAATTAAAAGTTAATACCAAGAATGAGAAAGTAGACTAATCAACGATCCTTAAATATGGAAATATGGAAATGGCAGTTTAGTCGTGTGTGCTCCGCAGATATCTCCTGAAATATATAGATAAGTATTAGGAATATTTACCAGCATTTCCCCTAAAATGGGTCTGGCTAATTTGCTCCCTGTAACGAGATGTTCACGAATCAGTCTTTTGCTGCGGAAGAACCAAATAACGCCGAGTTCCGGCTGTCGAATCAACCTCAATCAAATCTCTGGCGTGCAGAATCTCATCTCCGTGAATTATGAGCATCGCATTCGAGTGGAAAATTATTAGGAATGAATACTAGATGATCGTGCAACCCAGATAATCGGTGAATTTAATATCTAGACTGGGACTTAAATAGGCAGTTTGAATCGACGAAGGCAGCGAATAAAAGGATGCCATAATAGTCAGAATTTCCATTGTATCTTCCCTTCCGATTCAACTTATCCAATTACCATAGCCATAATTTTAAATGTTTCTAGTCCAAATTTACTTCTTTAAGGTACGCAAATTATTATACAATTAATATTTGTTATTGTAAATGCACCACACGAATAGGTTAAAAAATGAAAAAATTATTCTACAAAACCTGCACCACTTTTCGAAATTACGCTCGTCATATTCGAAACACGAATAAAATACAATCTGCGACAAAAATCACATCACGGTTAAAGTATAGTGGTACGTGTGTAATTCCTAACAAATTTTCGATACTTGGCCCTCGTCGATTAAGTGCACACACAATCACCAACTAAATTCATTCCCAGTAACGGTATAATAACCGTGTAATCGAATAATTGTATCCATCCACTTTAGCCCAAATACAGGCGCACCGTGTGCGATTTTAACCGCCGGCGTATCATTATGGTCCCTCGCCACCCTCGAATCTCATTGGCGGGAGATTACCGCGCCAGCCGATGAATTATGTCGCCCTACGTTAACGATGTGTAAAGAGCGCAGGGAGGACCTTACCCAAGGAGATAGTCAAGGTAAGGTATAATTTGGAGCCAACTACTTAGGATTCACGTGAAATTTATGCGAGTCCAATGGATTAGAGTTTTTGTCAATGTCGTCTCACATACACGGACTAATAATATTTGTGTTGCGTAAAAAAGTGTCCTATAAGACAACACCCATAAGGGTAGAAAGTAAGAAATGTGTGTTCTTCGTTATTCATTAGAAGACTGCGCTTGTTTAACCAGATTCGTATGGACCCCAGCGTTTTAAAGTGCTAATAGGCTGAGCAAAGTATGCTGGATACGGCTCCGGACTCTTGATTCGAGAGAAGACTATTGAACTTTGCGAAGTCACTGTGTGTTTGTAAGGTATGACACTCTGGGCGCTTCTGTTTCTAAATGTGTGCGAAGGTAACCGAAAGGAACGGCTTCACTCACCACATCGATGAGCTGCGAGAGCTTCAGCTTAATGCACACGCGTAGCACGTCCGAGGTATTCACAACAGGGCGCACTAATTTGTTGTAGTTAGAAAGCAGGTCGTCGTAAAGGCGTTTCGCGTCGGGATTGCCAGCGACAGCTCCGTGAACCACCAGTGCCGAGAGGAACCATACGCGCAGTGTTTCCCCTATTATGGGGGGCATCATGGTCCTCTGATTCCTCCACTATGACCGACACACTCGTCCCCCTTGTACCCCTCGCTCGACCACACAGACCGCGAACCACGAATCTGTGAAATATACGAAATAGTATGTTAATGAAATAGAGTTAGGACTCGTAGCAGTCGGCACGTTGAACCTCGTCCATTCGTCACTTAATTAATTTTGCATTTTGTGACGTAATAAAGTTATTGTTACTATTCAATTATATTTATTAACCCTCGTACGACGAATGGTCGATATGGTCGGGTGAGACAAATGCACGTCAGTTTAACCCATAGCAACATTCCTATGGTACACCGGTTCCACGAAAAATTGAATAAAAAATGAATTAAATAATTAAAATTTCTCAAATTAACTAAAATTTATTAATAAAGAAATACACGCTGACTTCGTCAGAGTTGGGTCAAAATGACCCGGCATTCGTCGTACGAGGGTTAAATAGTACCTACTATTAATATAATATTAAATAATAATAATCCCTAATTTAAGAAATAGAGTAAGTAAAAACAACAAAGTAGATACAGAAAGTTCCACAAAAAAGAAAATGGAAGTATAATAACAAATTAGAATGGACTAGTAATTATTAAACATAAACATTCTTAGGTAATACTTTAATACCTTGACTACAGCAAGGGTTCTACATAAAGTATTTATATCATCTCGGTATAAATTTGCCACGTTATAAATTCTATTAAAGGGGTCTGTAAAATTGAAATCGGAGGTGCAAGTATTTGGTCTGCGTAGTAATATGTGTCTAGTAAAACGATTAGCGGTGTTAAAGTTAATCAAAGTAACTAAATTAGGGTTTTCCATTCACACATCTAAAATTTTATATAAAAATCAAGGAAGGACGAGTTATTGAAGAATTTTAAATATACTTAATAATATTTTAATAATAGTGCTATACAATTTATGCTGTCTTTGATATTGAAGCAACGGTTTTAGGGGGTTAATTATTGTTTAACTGGGAGTTGCGAAAGAAAGACGATGGCGAGCATTCCTCATTCGTTGACTTGTACTACTTGCTTCTGTCTGAGACCGATGCATCGTACTGATCCATGAACATTTGTTCTTAAAATGTTTCTGGTGATTATCCGCGCTAGTCGAATATTAATTTGACGAAGTAATAATCGCGACAGTGCCTATTCGAGTTAATTACTGTTTCACGACTTTATTTACAAATTGATCTACTTTGAATATATTTTGTTTCGAATATGTCTCCACTTGTGTCGATTACGTATAATCATGTTGAATATATTATAATATACGTCCTTCGTTGGATAAGTCTTCCACGTCATACGATGTCTGTACTGTCAAAGCAAATATATATATATATATAATTAATATATATATAAAATGACATGTGTTATTATCATATATATATATATATATATATATATATATATATATATATATATATATATGATAATAACACATGTCAATTTTTAATTCTTTGCAGCGTTCGGCAGAATATGTCACAATCAATTTGTAATACACAGAGTAGATCCATTAAATAACCTAGATTGCTAATCTGACAACCAATGTAGACAGTGCTCCTCCAATTATCCGGATTGTCATGATTCCAGATTATACTGCTATGATAACCCTGAAATCTCTCTATCCGTGGAACGTATTGAAATATTCTACAGATGTTCTAGTACCTATGCTTCGAAATAGCACTCCCACCATGCCAAGTGTACGAACATCTTCGAATGATGACACAAGACAGCAATATGTAAGGTATGTGCGAAGGTAGTAGTAGAATCCAATGAGATGAAACATTTATGGAGCAGGTGTTTGTATATGGAGTGCAACAATCAAATGCAAACCCACGCTACAAATTAAACTACAGAATCCACAAAATGTCAATTTCTCTGTGTCAAATTTGTCTCGCTATTTTTTATAATAATGCAAAGCGTTGAAAATATTATTCTGAAAATGCCGTTCTCATATTTCACCAGATAAACTAGATTTAGGTCTTACACGAAGTAAGCGAAAAGACTTGGCAAGAATCGTCGAGTTGTCTGCGCTTTTCATTTGCTACATTACTACTCCAAAAAGGCTGGGTAAGGCGACCCAATGGAATCCTTTACCTTCAGTAGCTAAAATACTCTGAATTTAAAGAAATGTTTATTTTTAATACTTTTCTTAAACCGTCAGTTTATTTAACTTACCTATCTGTCAAATTAAATTGATTCTTATAGGTTTAGAATTGTTAGAGAGCATTTTCATTAAACTACAATATTGTAATAGACAATATAAATGTTAGATCATAAATTTAAAAATATAATAGCGCAAAGAGATGTAAAGAATACTTTAAGAATATTCTTATTGTAGAACCTCGATTATTCGTACAATGTTACGTAATGCAAGCAAGAACATCGATAGCTTATCATTCCGAATTCGCTGTGTACCAGCATGCATGCAAAACTACGTATAAAAGTTTGAACGCGATAGAATGTACATACATATATACCAGGTCGTCATTACATGGAGTGACACTAGAAATTCTACTCCAAAAATGGGATGGAATAGATACGTATCAGGCGCTGAAATTAACGAAGACGACGATAAGGAATGTAAAGCAGGCGATTGTAATGAAATTCTAACAAGTTTGAAGATTAGAAGAAAATAGTCTAATATAGTGGCTTGAATGCGATAAAATGAACGATACACGTGCTAACAAAATCGTTGATATAATTAAAAAAAAAGTATGCAAAATAAAGAAAAAGAACGACGAAGAGGACGATATTTCTACAAAGAATATTGCATTGAAGCATTCATAGAAGAAAGTAATCTCATGTAATTATTAACTTTAAAGAAGACACGCAATTTAGCATTAATCTAAAAATCCTGGAAGCACAGATATAGACAAAGAATGATCAAAACGTATATTCTAATGGTAATAAATGCTCATTTTTCATATAAAAAGTAGCCATCAATATCAGTCGTTCGAATATTCGAAAGATTTCAGACAACCGTTGTCCTACTGCATAACAATTTTTTCATCACCCTAAAAAATATTCATAACCAGATATGTAACACTCCCGCCAATATAATGAAAAATCTATTCGTGTATCTGCCAAGTCGTGGTTAATATGCAATGTGCTTGACAAAGTTAATGCAGTGGGGTCTAGTATGCCCCCACGGTACCTCACTCTGCCCACCTCGAGTTAAGGGCCACCGATTAACCAGAAGAACGTATTCGACGTAAGAGCAGCAAGCACGGCCTCAACAGCAGGCACATTCTCATAAGCTATGCGCGAAAGCAAAGATATGTCACGCTTGCGAACGGCGCCCTGTTAAGGAGATCATTACCTCCGTATAATAAGGGTAACCAAGTGGAGTTTAGAACGCTAAACATTAAATAGTAGCGACGTAATCGACTGGAAGGCAATGAAAATTTGATAATGACTGCAACGCCGAAGTTGATTACGTCTGAGTACCCTAACGAGTCTATCACCGAAGTGAAGCGTTCGGTGGCAAACGACGCGCACTACTAACTTCGCTCATAAGTGTTGGGTCATCCCATACGTAACGCGGCTTTTGTGAAAGCTGAATTTATGAAATTATACCTCGATTAGTTAATCGTGCAGTTGCTGCAAATATTGCATTGCGGAGGGATCTGCTTACATTGTTGTATCAGACAGTGACGAGTGTATACCGAATATTGTACTTATAAATAATCGAAATTTATATTATACAAGTGTAACAAGAGGAAAAAACATTTATCAGGTACACAGGGAGATTATTAGTGCAAGTTTGTGTCGAAAATGGTTTATAGTTGGCAACACAGTTGCAAAAATACCAATGTTTCGATTCCCCTTTCTCATTGCTTTGTGAACATATTTTAAAAAAGTTTTTTACACAATTTTCTCATATGGTAGACTACATTTTAATCGAAGATTTCTCGCTCTCAAGCATTATGTGAGTTTTAATACTGGTTTTAGTCAACTTTGTAATTTCTTGTGTCTTTAAACGCTCAGACCTAAAATTATTGTACATGTTTTTTTAAATCAGACCAGTAAAATATACCTACTCAATTCGTTTCTATAAAGATTAAAAAAATTACCGAAATCGCTGGAGCAGTTTCTGAGAAAAACGTACACGAAGTCAAAAAAACACGATTTTACAGGAGAGCGCTTTTCTCCCAGTTCATTTGCATTGTATTACGCCCGAGGGGATTATGTTTGAATTTATTTTTTATGCACACAGACTTGTCAGACAAAAATTCAGATTAGCATAAAATGTCCAGGGAATGTTCCAGTTGTTTTTCAGAAATAATTTTTTTAATTTTTGGCCAGTTTCAACTATGCCCTCCCCCCTTTAAGAAATTAGGTCAATGGAGGAAGTCAGGAACGTAGTTAAATAAATTTTTCAAACAAAGTCAGAGGAATTTTATGAAAGAGGAATGGGAAACTTAACAGAAAAATAATATAAGAAAACAATTGATTGACAATTAATAGAAAGTTTTTTATTTTCACCTAACAGGCATACCGAAGAAACCACATTAATTGTGGGATCATTCAATAATATATCCGATTATTCGATCAACATAAAAAATGCAAACCCTATTTTCTGTGACACCTTGCCATTTTCTCAGCAACTTATCCATTCCGTTTCAGTGAAATTCTCGTACAGGTGCCGAAAGGTATTCAAGTACTGAATATATGTATATGCTATTCGTATTTGAAAACTTTCTTCTAGTAAGAAAGTTTCGTATGAACCTAAACAGGTGAAAATCTGATGGACACGATGGTAATACTGCTTCAAGTTCCAAAACTTTTTTATGATACTTTTGCCAAGTTGAATTTTTCTTTATCATGCAATAGGGTCACACTCTACTGAATCAACGAACCTAGTAGTTTTCCATTAATATTTCTTATAGACGATTTAATTGTTCCACTTAAATGCTCGAAGTGACAAATTCGTTATCATTTAACAATTCTTAGTGGATAATACTACGGTTTCACTAAAGAAAAAACACAACTCAAATTACAAAACCCAATTATAATAATTCCAAGAAAGTTGAAAATGAAAAGTTGAATTAGAAGAGCAGAGATAATAATAATAATGACAAGATAATGACGTACTCTGCTTCATTTCGTCCTAGAAACAGTATTTGACGATTAAAAATTGCACATTTCCTACACACGTCACAAATTCTTGTTGTACTGCGTGCAGCATTATTCTCTAACTGAAATTTTCGCACTGCAAACGATTCTACTGACCTAGACAGTTAACTAAATTGAAGTGATTTCCAGTTTCTCCCCAGACTTCATAAAATTAAACAGCAATGGCCACTAAAATCGGAAGAAATGGCGAATCTCGCCTTCGATGATTCAACGTAACATTTTCGTACTATAAGTAGTTCTAATGAGCTAGATAGTAAACTAAATTAAACCGATCCCCAATTTATAATCACACTTCGCAGTCGTTAGAAGTCGAAAGAAAAGGCAAAACGAGCCTCCGACGATTTATCGTCAGAAGGTGAAAATTGGATTTCTAGCGCGCCCTGCAATTTAATTTAAATAACTTAGTTTATCGCACATCGGTTCCGCGTTAATGTATATTAAGAGAGCTGCAGTAATCGTATTTTCCGTGACATTAAAAAGCTATTAATACTGTCGCGCAGCTTACTTTAAGTTCCAAGACTGCCATTTGCCATGCATTCGCTTCGCAATCGAATTTCCGCGTCTCGTTAATATATCTTCTAGCGGCGGACTCAGCCAGTATGTATAACTATTGGACAGACCAATTGTTTAGCGATATTCATTTGAAAAACCAAAGAAAGGTAGGTACGTTAATCGACGCAAGAACTGATATAAATTAAAGACAACGTCCACCACTATATTTCAACGATGGGAGTAGAACCGTTAACGATGGATCGACCATAATTTTCACCCTGGTGCGCCTGAACAGAAATTTGATAACGATTCTGATCTCGGATTCGAATTCACGCGTATAAGCGGCAACTTAATGACGCGGCTAATGCATTCATGCCGTTGCATGCACTTCGATAGAAAACTGCGGTGCACTCTAAGAGAAATCGATATTGGGTATCAATCCATCGACGTCTCAACAAATATTGACACTGAGTGAAATTATACGAAACACCCTACAAAAAAGCCTTTATCGAAGAAGAATTCCTTTCGAACTAAAGAAACGCCGACTGTGCAGAATACTCGACAGATTTTAAGCGCCTCACAATGGATGAAACAGAACAGAAAACCCCCTATAAAAATATCAAGCATTCAAGTTAACAGAAAGGTACCTCAGGTACATTCTGCCTTTTTATATTTATATATAAATTATGGTCCCTTTCGTACGCTTGGTAAGTTATTATTCAGAAGTCAGGAAATATCTGGAAAATCCTAGGAATGGGGGATCGTGAAAAGCCAAGGATGGCAAAAGTTTCAGGCGCAGTCACGTTAAATACTGTGGCACGCTCAATCGAATGCCAGCAAAAAATATCACGGTCAAAAGCAATTCCGACAAAAGTTGATATTACGGTTGGAACTGAGATGATGAAAAGCGGAGCGTGCTTAATCTATCAGGAACAGATGCAAACACCACTGCGAGCACCGCTATTAAAGGACAACGAAGTGCTGCGCCCATCATTTCCGAGCGGTGCATTGCGAATCGGCAAACGACTGATTGATTCGCGTATCTCGCGGAAGACCATTACACGAAAGTACGCTGCAATTCAACGAGATAACCGCTGGACGTAAATTCAAGCCTATATCTGACAGCATTTAATCCGATTTTCGACCATCGTTATGCAGGTTGTCTGATCGGTCCAGGTGAACCACTCATCGGTGTTAGGATTAGGATTATCTCAATGGATTCCCCACTTGAATATTAAGCTGGTCACTCGTACGCTTTCGACCCGCCAATTGTGCACGTGTAAATGAAAGACTCTATTGTCACGAATAAGGAATTGACAGTACTGGGAATATTTATGGTATCACTCACAAATTGATATAATATGTACACACAATTTTCATAGCAATGTGAGTGATTAAATGATTCGTGTCGAAGTTATCGCGGTCAACATAGAAAGTTACACATTTTTGGAATAATATTTTCTTAGTATCTACTAATAATAAGAGGGATGCAATTAATTATTTTCAGTACCTACTATATTCGTAGCACAGTCGAAAGAGAGGTGAGTCTAGGTATGTGCAAAAATATGTCGAAAATGCAGAATAAAATTGTTTTGAAGCTCTGGATTCGAAGTATGTTGTCGGTTTTAAAGATTCTTTGGGGATACAGTATACGATTGCGTAGGATTTGGCTGGCGCGTCTGGCTATTACTCGATATTTCCACTTGCCCGTTAATATTCATCAACATTAATGATACAATACAGTGAACTTGTGATACATTACTTGAAATGATACAATATGATTTGACAAAATTTTTAACTTTCTATTATTTAAAAAAATTTGTTTGTTTGGGTCGCAGTGGTAGAGTAACATGGTTTTCAAAATTCTCAGATATTATATTCTTTGATTTCTGCTTTGAAGCTTAATTGGGGGTAGCAGTAAGCATACAAATATTAAAGGTGAAGTCTACAAAGAAGAAGTTTTCAAACTAAAAGAAAAATTAATTAAAAAAGGAAAATACATTAGTATTTTTCATCCATGAAAAATTCTCTTTAATTCGTCCAACAACTCTTTCATCAATTTTCTAACAATAAGAAAGTTAATAATCTATACAAATGCAATAATATATTTTGTTTAAACCATTGCACCATCGATGTTTACAAATACGAAGATAACGAAGTCGGACCGCCGCGAACAAATCTTCGAGGTTGATTTTCTCGAATTCAAAGCCACGTACAAAAACATTTTACTCCGCACTTTTTATTTATTCTTTCCTAGCAGGAACACCTGTTTTGATTATATCACGAATTATGTCGTACCCTGTACATATATGTGCATATATGAGTACATGGATGTCATAAACTTTGGACTTTTTGTCGATTATTATCGTTTTAACACACATTAAACATTGACCACCTGTAATTCATAGAGATTTAGCGTTCGGCGGTTTAAAAACCGTTTAAAGCTTGTCAAATTAATAAATTCTACATTCTATTTTCCATAGCAAAGACAGATCGTACGTTATTGCGTTGATAAAATGGCTTTAGCTACTCGTAAATTTCGACGCGTAATCACAAAAGGTTTTATACGGCCTTTTTGTTAAATTAGTATGGTGTGGGTGCTTGAGGTTCGGTAAGATAAATTAAATTGTACTTGCTGTGGAGGCTACGTTTAGCTCAAAGAATGTTATTTACCGAATAGTTGGTACATAGGGACTGCGTCGGCTGTGAATATCTTAGAATTTGATAATTCAATTTTCAAATCTATAGTCTTGGAATCTTTATTTGATTGAATATTTTGAACCCCCGAAAGACGCACTGAATTTCTACAAACAGGCACATTTTAATTTTCTCTAATTCCCTGGCATTACTACACTTGTTATCGATACAAAATATCTATAATTACTTATAACTACATTTGGTATACGGCTGTTTAAGAATCCCTGCTTTAAATAATTTCAAAGTCTTCCAAATGTCAGACTTGCGTTGTAACAATAGTGACGCTCGATAAATTGACGCAAATTATTCACGATCATAATTAGGGAAAAGAGAAAATAATGGTTCTGATGAATAATTCACCTATCCCAGTCTGTACCTTTGTCACAAATGTCTAAAGATAGTCTCTAATATCTCAGACTCACGTATGACTAATTCCGAACTCTTGACACACTAAGCATCCTTATTATAATCTCAAGTAGTTCAACAAATACAAATACTTCACGTATGCGATACATTTGACACTTAATTAGCAAATTATTATCAAAAACCACAACTTACGTATTATCAAAATTATATTGGCAATTAACACGATGCCAATACAACGCCAAATTACAGAAACCGACATTCCTGACCAGATGGACAGCAGATTCACATCAGTATTGCAAAATCATCACAAAGCACTAGCATACGAAACCCTGGCTAACACCACTACCGAATTATTAAAATCGCCAAAGTATCGAGAAGTGGAAAGTCCGGCTACTAAATTCCCATAACACCTCGAACCGAGAGATATCCCGCTAGAGATCGAAATTCAAATGGGAAAACTTCAGGCAAACCTTGTTACGAATTTCCATCGATCCCCGTGCTACGACGTCCTCGTTACAACGCTCGAATTTTTCCCGCAAAGAGCCAATAGCCTCGCTCGGGCACAAAACACCGGCGTCTTCGCAATTACAATACAATCGAACGCCGTACATAACGACATAATTAAAATTTGAAGCGTGCCCAAGGATAACATTAAAAGCTTCTCGAGGGCCTGGCCGTCGTGAAAGAAAGCTAGTGGGGAGTGGGGAGGGAGAGAGAGAAAAAAAAGAGAGGAGAGTGACAAGCGGCCGAGCCGAGTAACGAATACGAATGTCGTTAGCGAGGGAGCCCGACCATTCGTTCGCGTCTCGTACCTGGCTGGGGATTTGAATTACCCGTACGAGACTAAATTTGCCCCTCTTCTAGGCATCGTAACTCGCCGATGGCTGGCCCGCCCGCGTGTCGTATTTCAAGCCGATGTCACCGCACGCACCGATACACAAGTGGAAACGCGAATTTACGATGGATCGCGTACATGCGCTCGGCAACGACGAAGGATCGATCAACACTCCGCTCTCTCACCTACGACTCCCTGCCTCTCTGCACAGCGGCGAATGTCTAATTACTTTTGCCCGCCACCTGAGAACTGGGTCAACGATATTTTATTTCGTATAATCGCGGTCCCCGGAAAGAGCCTGACCTTCTTTTCCCCCCCGAGAATCGCGCGGCGTCTTCGCCCCGTCGCCAGCAACACTTCCCCCCCCCCCCCCTCCACGGCACCGAAATCATTAACGCGCCAGCGACGGCACCCCGCGGCACGCTGCAATTTCGACTGGCACTTTCTTCCGCGTTAGACACTTGCCGCGGCTCGCAATCCCTCGCCCCGATCCGCCGCGGCCGAGCTTCGTGGCGCGCTTCCCGAATCGCCGGATTTCGGAGTGCCGCGGTGGAACCGTTCGCGCGAACCGGGAACTGAACGGGGAAACAAACGAAGCGGTGGATACTCTCGAGTATCGGCAGGCGAGTGCTGGTGAACCGTTGCCTCTCCTTGCGAGAACATGGGACGTTCGATTTACATCCCCTTCATCCCCGAGACTGATGTGTCAACAAAACGGACCCGTTTCAGTGACGAGTGTTTAGCGCGCGGGTGTGAATGCAGTTTGGAAAACGAGTGCCTGGGAACGCCGCGAATCGTTGGATCGTTGGAAATCGTTCAGGGTGGATCGTAATTGAGCGGCATGTGGGAAGAGAAGCGGCGGGGGATCGGCGCCGATGGCATGGAAAATCGGCGGTAACACGGTTCGCAGAACGATGCCCGGCGTTAGTTGACAAGTTGTTACACTGACCTAACCTCGCGCGCTTCCAGGCCACGCCGGTCTCGAAGCAGCTTCCGAAACCGCTGCACACTCGTACGCACTGCACCCACGACTGAACAACCGAGGGGCACCGACTCCTCGGTCCCGAGTTGGGGGATTTTGCCCGACCGGCGGCGCCACTGGGCACGCACACGTACCAGATGAGTTGGGGGAGCGTGACGGGAGAACACCAACAACTAGGGGGATAGAGAGAGGGTGACAGAATGGGGGAGGAGGACAACGAAGACTCAACCAGGAATCTGGACCAATCCTGCGCGCGCACAGACGCGATCCTTTACGTATGCACGCGACGCGAGACATTGGTACAGTAGTCCGCAAGGTGCGATGTCAAAAAAAAGGTGTCGACGCTCCGCCCACGAAAGGCCTCGTCGCTGAAAGGACCAGGCCTCTTCTTTGATCCGCACAAATGACGCGGGTAATTGAATCAACGACGGGTCGAGATGCGAGGGAGCAGATAACGGGACACGATTCGCACCATATCGATACCAGGATCGCTGTCCGGGGGATTCTAATTGTATTTCGGTCGACGAGTGTGATTAATTGTTTCTAAGAGATAGAGCAGATTTGTTGATGGTTAGAATGTGATAGTCTGAATTCATACCCTGTCCTTTTCTTCGGTTTGTGAATACATATTGCGAATGTGGGTTCTCTACGCGAGTGCTTGGATTAGAAAGTAGTTATTAAAAGGTCAGGCATGCGTATAAACGAATGTGAGAAAGGATTTCCATGTTATTTTCGTGTTGAATCGGATAATGTTGAAAAATTGTTTTCTGAAAGTAAAACGCAGTAAAGCTTGAACGCTTGTTAGAAAAAGGAGAAACGGAATTTTTTAGTTAAATAAATATTCGATGTTATATGCAATTCTCTATTAAAGTGGTCTAGATACCGATGGTATGCTTGTAACCCAATTTGAAATGCAAAGTTGGATATGTCCTCGACGTGAACTACTGACTCCTGCCTGACCACATACTGGACACTTCTACTTGCCTGTCTAAAATGGTAAGGGAACTGTTGCCTTTAAGAAATGGAATGATATCTAAAAGTAGAATTTCAATTGACATTTTAAGTAATTATACGTCCTTATCAGCAGATGTATGTCTCAATGGATATTTCCTATCATTAACACATTTTAATTTATAATTTTTCGTAACTACATAAATTATTAATACCTAACTTGTGTCGTTAAGATAAATTGTTATATCACATTATCAATATTCCCAAAATTTCATTGCTGTTTTTAATCCCGAATTACAAACTTTGCATTTATTTAATTACACGCAGACTTCTATAGAGGTAATTATATTCTTTGAACATTTTTAACTTCTAGTCAACATCGCGCTACTTGCACCATCAACGACGAAATATTAAGTGCCTAACTCTCGTTGCTATAATTTTACGATCACACCTCATACGATATATTCTACGTAAACTTGTACGAGATCCCATCGAATACTCTATTTGATTTTTATGTAGTTCCTTAAGGCTTCGTCCGCAGGAAAATGTAGAACACACTTTTAAGACAAGAATTGTTCTCTAGAAGTTAGATTGTATCATTGAGAAAGTGCAAAACTAAAGCATGTTTCATATCAGCTTCGAAATTATCGCGCAGAATAATAAAGCGAAATAAGCGAAAACGCAGTAGTAGTTCACCAAGTGAGAGAAAACTGAGAAGAGAAAATAGTAAGGAGGGGTCGTTCCAATTCAGCGCAGCTCATTTATCATTGAACCTCGAATGCCAATCTCCTTCTCGCTGAATCGGGAAATAGAAAAAAAGAGGAGAGTAAGGGCAAAATGAAGGGTGGAAGGGCTTGGGGGAGTTCGGTCGAATTATTTGTCAAGTATTAAAGTCCTTTTAATTCATCCAGCGGCCATTGTACTTTGGAACTCTCGACTAGGCCTGGTCTAACCTGGAAATCGACAAGTTCGAATTCGTCAATCAATCCACAACTCTTAATTGGGTTGGAACAATTAGACTTTATTTCGTGTCGAGCGTTATTTGTGCAACTGGTAATAATAGAATTAATTTACCCACGACCTAGTTCCCTGGTTCTTCCGTCAACCGTTCCTGTATTATAATGCCGTTGTTAATTGCACTTTAAACATCATCGAATCAAAAGTGCTGGAAAGTCCATTACACGATAAAAAGATATCCACAAATAATAAGGATATAAGATTGTAGTAACTCAATATCACTATAGCAATGGGCGATACTATACTGTTTTATATAAAAAGTATTAAAAACTGTTAATTCCACAAAACAAGTACACGCGTAAATTTCACATCACGATAATATTGGCATATCTCCTAGAACGGTAAAGAAAGAAAGTTTCTACTAAATGTTATAAAATATAATAAGAAACGGAGAAGTAGATGCACCACTCCAATTAAAAAAATAAAGGGACAACAATTTAGACTATCATATTCAACATTTTGACTATCAACGTTTTATGTACTCCTAACTGTTTCAGAAAGTACATGTAAATAAAAAAGCACAGTCTGAAAATATTTAAGTTCCGCGTTCCTTTAATAACAACATATCTCAAAGGGCGTTTACAGCCTGACATACACTTTATGAGACCATTGCATGCATTATACATTGTGTGTGGAACGGTCGGGTGAATACGAAGGAATGATAAAGGTGCTGGGTTTGATGTGCACCGCCATATTGAAGGAGACTTGGCAAGTTACCAATAATCTCCTTGGATCAGCACCATCGACTCACCCTACGCCTCGCGATTCAACCCAGAAATGAACGTGTGAGATCGTTCTATCGATTCACAACTGTTCAAACTGTGCAGGATGCGTCACGAGACTACTACTACAATATTTATTTTAAACAATCCAGCCTCGATAACTGGGAATCAACTTAAGCTAGTCTCGTCAATTCCAAATTTTCTATATTCAGATTGCTATTGCACCCCAGCTGCACTATTTATTTACGCCAAGGAAATATTGAAATTCCTTTTTACGATTCAGATTTTATGTAGGTAGCATATTAACATGAATTAAAAGTGTCTGTAAAGAAATGTATTGTCATATGTATAGTTAGCCTTGGTACAAACTGAAGTTTAACTAAAGTTTAAGTATTTGATCTGCCTTCAGTATTTATCAGATGCCTCTGCAGCCATTGTTGTAGAGGGTGATCAAAGCTTCATGGTTCAATAAATGAAAGTGGTGAACTACCCACTTTCCAGTTTTTAAAAGATTGAAAATATAAGTTCGATTTAAGAAGAAGAAGTAATATTTTTATCTACACTAGCTAAGAGCAAGGAATTTAAATTTATCACTCTGTTAATGAACATTTGCCGTTACGCAACTAATTGAGTAACAACTATAATAGAAGTTTCGCGTCGTAAGTACCACAGATTAACAGGTTTTCCTACGACTTCTTCCAAGAGAATTCCAAAAGAGATTAGAATTAAGTGAAGCCTGTCGGTTTCTAGTAAGAATATGTTGCCAGTTAGCGCCTTGAGATAGGTACTCTCTGCATTATTGGTGAAGGTATGGTAATTTCCGTGTGAAATGAATAACATTCAGAAATGGAAAAAATACATGAAACAGTAAAATTGAATAAACAATGCAAACCCGATTTTTTAATTTTGAAGCATTTATGAAATAAAATAACATTCGACCCGCAATCATCGATTAAACAGTGTCAGCATAAATAAGCTGTCCTATAACAATTATAAAATAATCATAGTTTAACCTATAATGAAATCGAAATTTAGTACAAATCTAGTAGAATGCCTTGAACTGAAAAATGTAAAGTTTGCAGGAGTCATATCCGTAGGACTAGGCAGCCTCGCATTTGTCTCACATAAAGTTAATTTTAAAAAAAAAAACTGTGCCCCGGATATAGCGTGAGCTCAGGCTGCTAACAGAATAAGAAACGACGTAGAGAAGGCAAAACGGAATAATTATAAACGGAGTGCAGTTCGTTAGTAATGAGTTATACGATTAATATTTCCTGAAATCATATTAAATACTCTAAATGTGAAAGTAATGAAAGCAGTGCACAAATAAGAAATGCGTAAAATTAAAAAAGAAGGGGGAAAGATGATATACCTGCAACAGATACTAGTTACTATCATTTTCTTATAATATTCCTATTGACTATTTTCTGTAATATTGCATCACTTTGCAATGCATTTGAACTCAGTCCTTTTCTTCACATCGAATTGGCATTATTGCTTACAGGATATCACAGCAAGCAAAATTTCGTTCTCTACGTTGCAGTTCTAATAGATGTTGGATCACTGTTCGGAAATTCACCGCACATACCTTGATCTAATTGTAAGAGTGAAGTTCCGTCGGTGAAATGTACAAACTGTGCCCAAAATTAATAGTAACTCCTATGCTCACAGGCGAGACCACTAGGTACTTCGACTAGATATACGAGCCGAAATCCCTGCAGGATCGTGATACTATTTTCTAACTTCCAACTTTAGTTCCAAAGTTAGATTCGTTAGATAGATGGACAGATATACTGGATCCCAGAAGTAAATCGTAAGTTAAAACTGAAATCTATCGATGGCTTGTGCAGAAATATTGTATTTAAACGTGCAATGGTAGGTACATACGATGCTGGGGCATACAATGAAGAAAAATATTATTTTTGACTTTATTTGATAAATATCAATTTTGCAAAAAGTGGACATAGGTACAATATTTGTGCACTAAGCATCGATATGTACTCCACAGATTCCAAGGATTAAGTGCCTAAATTTACTTCAATTCATTATTTCATGTTTATAATCAATTTCAAGTTGTTTCTTATGACACTCTAAATTCCTCCCAAATGCATGTGCTTCGTGAGTTTCGTATACCTACTGTGGCCATTTCTTCAATGAAAATATTCATAATTAATTACTGTAGCGTGCCCCGCGTCCTATTCCCTTTCTGCTAGTGATTTTACATATATTTTCTGAAAGCAGATTTACGCATATGCAAAGTGACTTGGAGGGCTGTATTTCCACATTTTATTGAAAATTTTATTTTCGCATAAACACAAACACACGGGGCCTTGGGAGCGTACACGTGTGATTCTATTGGGGAAAAAAGAGCCAAGGGAAAGGCGTTTCTGCAGTGATTCGGCAATCCTAGAGAACTGCAGCACGAGTGTTTCCAGGTGCCAAGCGGCGGCCACCGACAAATTGGCCCAGTAAGTTCGGCCCACTGAAAACTCCCGTTGCAGATTTTAAGAATTCAAGAACAGTGCCAGCGAGCTGTCGCCGGGACACACCCGTAGAGGATTTAATTCTAAAGTGCTGGCGTAATTACCGGTTCAGTCAAACCGCGATGACACGTCGCTACACGCCTATCTAATGTCCCCCATTAATTTACAAACTCGCGGTATTAACCAATAAAGAAGCCACTGGTTGCTTCACTACCGTATCGCGAACTTTGCCCGATGCAGAATAATACTGTTCAGTCATTGAGGTTTTTCAAATATTTATTATCCTTAAAATGGATTGCTGCATGGTGAAGTTTGACAATGGGACGTGTATATAGTTTAATATTTCTATTTAACTGAAATTCGAGGAGTAACAATGTAATTTCAAAATTTTTTCTAAATATTATTATCAACAACGACCACCAATGAATCAATCTGATAATGGTAACTTTTGATTCAATTCGTATGAGAATAATGATCTTGAGATAGGAAACCTGAAATCAACGATTCCTGATCAGATTTAATACAGAAACTTGCAATTACTGCGATGCAAGAATAAAAATTAGAGAATTTCAAGAACGACATAAAGAAATTACATGTTCGACTAATTACTCAGGAAATACAAAATAATAAGATTCCGTGGATTATTACAAATTTTATTTCGAAGGATAATTGAGTGTTACGATACCTAATCCATCAGAGGGGAAGAATTATACACAAATAATAAATTACATACCATGAGATGATTTTAATTTCTGATCATTCGTGTTGCTATTTCAGACAAAACAGTTTCTAACTGTAAATTTAATATCCATCGATAGCTTCTCTGGAAAAACCATATATGAGGTATAGAACAGACTTAATACTCCACGTAAATTTTTATTACACGACTCGGGGGCTGCATAACCATCGACGAAATATATAGTATACATCTATCATCTAATGGGAGTTCCGGTCACACAGTCTGAAATACCGACTTCGTGAAAAATCTCAAGTTTTATTGCGCCCTCTGCGTTTAGGAGTGGTGGCTTTGGGAATCACATACAAACCATGCACCAAAATCGATAACGTTAGTGTATTCGTATTCGGCTCCTAATTACGTACATTTAACTACTAATAAATCTAAAGGCTGTTTCTAGACACCATATTAAGACGAAAATCTAAGACGAATAACGGTTGTTCGTTATAAGCATTTAAAGATATGCCTAAAAGCAGGCCATCCGCGTGCCCCGCTGCACGCGGGGTAAGTTAGGCGTAGAGTCGAGCACTGGTCGTCAAAGCATAGACGAAGTATAAGTTAGATCCATCACGCAATGTAATTTTGTGTCACACGCTCGGGGGGCTCGCGAGCCCCCTTACCATCTTCATGTCACACCCAACGTTATCGATTCAGTCTAAAATAAGATTGTAACGCTACACGTGGTAGGAATTAGAATTCAACACGGGTAAAACAGAGATCATTTGAAATCCGCAATTTACAAATCGAGCGCCACGGAATTCGGACATTTAGAAAAATTTCGAGCAGCCGCATTGGGCGCTTAATGATTCTGAACATTGATAGAAAAAAGGAGTGGCCCCTTTGGGCGTCTAATACTTTTCAATTTTAATGAGAAAAGAAACGGCAGCCTCTATGGATGCCTAACGATTCTCAAGACTGATAGAAAGAAGGAGTGGCCCCTTTGGGAGTCTTATACTTCTCAATTTTAACGAAAAAAGAAACGGCAGTCACTATGGGCGCTCAAGGATGCCTAATTACAAGACGGAAGAACAGCAGCCGCTTTGGGCGCATAATAATTCCGAATTTTAATGTGAAAAAAGCAGCCTCGTTTAGGCGCTAATGGCATGGATTATAATGCTTTTCAGTCTCGTTTTATTAAGAGAATCTAATGACTCGAATGTAATTAAACTTGAGAATTGTAACTCGTATTCAAAGCTTCAAGCTTTGATTATAAAATTCAAGAAAAATTATTTAAAACGCGATATTACAACTTTGACCTCGAATTTGAAATTTATTTATTGCTTTTGTCTGTATTAAACATTTGGAAGCACCCGCCTTAATGTTATTGTTCACGAGAACTACTAGTATGTATTCATGGTCTCTGTGCTCGCTACAGCTATCTATGCAGACAGGAAGCTCCTTCGGCAGGTTCACAGTAGTCAAGGACTGTAGTACCGAATAGAATGTATCACACACACAAATATGTCACTTTAATTTCACGATCAGAAAGCTCGAATCAAAAGACTCTTATATAGTTCAAGATGCGTAAAAACACTGACTCTACACTCGCGTATGATACTACTAACACGCATAGCCATCTCATGTTTTTAAATATAAAGCACTGCACGTTTTTAAATGTCCCTAAGCAGTGGATCAGAAAGTCTTGTAGATACTGGGTGAATTGCAGTAGAACCTTGTTAAGCGACCTCCCACATGGTCCAGAAATGGATGAAATTAATACGGGAATCGAAATATCACGAAATAATATGCTCACGCGTTCACTGAGGTTCGATCGCGATCGCGAATAAAGTTGGACTGGCAGGTACATTGTTCGGCCATGGTGCGACTTTGGTAGAGGTCTTTGCTTGTTAACGTTCCTCGAGAAGTTTTCTAGGTACTGGGTTGATTGTAGCTGGGTAAATTAATCCAGGAATCGAGATATCGCGATTTAAGATTCACCACGTCACTTTAAACTAGTTCACGATCACGATCGCGTTTCAGATATAAAGTTACCATCTAATGGTATCTACGTATTTAGGAGTTCGCGATTTGTTTGGGAAATATGGCACGAAGATTGCTATTGGAGTCTTTTTTTTAATATTATTGGAGAAATAAAATGTAATTGTAGGAGCAATATTTAGAATCGTATCTGGACGAATAGAATAGAGATTAACGAAGATAGATGATCGCAGCCAATCGGCTAGTTTTACTTGTCACGTAATTAATAATTCTATTACAATGTTACTTGTGATACGATTAGTAATTACGCTTCAAATAATACAGATTGCCCAGGTCTCACCACGTGGAGGCGCTGCGAGTGGAGACCCACCCTAACCGCGGCCCATCCGCCCTCCTTTATGCAAAATTTTATTTACATTTCCATAGATCCCCCTGATGCACGGTTGCAAAACGATCCTCGATCGCTCCACAAGCGGGCAACAGAAGGGGTCCTTCTGTAAAAAGCTACCGCCATGAAGCTAAGCAGAATTGAAAACATTTCTTTGTTTCATTCATTTAAAATTTTATGAACTCTGTGGTATATTTTTACCATGATAATTATTCACTACATAATTGGGAATGAACCAAAGAAAAAATATTTCCTATTCATTAATAGGAAATATGCCAGTGCATATTTGCTATGTCTACTTACATACTAATAATTCCTACGTATACGAGCGCTCGTATTTAATAATTGCTACTTCTATTTACTTACACACTGCAGTGTTTCCTTAAAAAATACATAATTCTATGTGACCACTAAACACGTCTTACCTAACCATATACATATCTACTTAAATTTAAATAATGACCGGCCTAATGAAAATCTGAAATTGTCATGTGTTTCTTACTTCCCTCGATGGACCCACGATGTTACCTGCAATATTCTCAAAAGTATTAATAAAAATTCCTTGAGGTTTGATTTTTCATGGATGATGAACCTGAAATCCTCTTGTTGCAATATTCTTCACACATAATATTTCTGCAACAGAAACTTTTCTCAGTGGCTTAATACCTACAATCTATCTCGATTAAGTAATGTAATTTCAACAGATATAGTCCTTTCATTGAATCACTATTGCCCAAATATTGAAATATCAGACACTTTGTATCTAACCAGTTCCAAAAAATTTCCTTTAAATTCCAGGCAGCCGCATGGAGTGCCACGAAATTCGGACATTCAGAAAAATTTCGAGCAGCCGCATTAGGCGCTTAATGATTCTGAACATTGATAGCAAAAAGGAGTGGCTCCTTTGGGAGTCTTATACTTCTCAATTTTAACGAAAAAAGAAACGGCAGTCACTATGGGCGCTTAAGTATGCCTAATTACAAGACGGAAGAACAGCAGCCGCTTTGGGCGCATAATAATTCCGAATTTGAATGTGAAAAAAACAGCCTAAAAAGCAATACCTACTACTAAAATACAAATGGGGGATCACTGTTATAAACTTAAGGCAACGATTTTCCACCACGGTAAAAGTATTACCGATGGTCATTACACGAGTATGGTAAGGGCACCACGTGGGTATTCGTTGATGATTTACGAGTAGACAAACAAGCTTGGCCACGAATTGCTAAAAATGCATACATATTATTCTTCGAAAGGTATTAATAATTGTGGTTGTGCATACAGTTCAATGTTAAATACGTTCAGCGCCAAAGGCTGCTTTCAGCGCCATAAGCTGTTTCGCGCACCATGTACTGTACACAACGTACTATACATATATAATACATACATACTTTGTAAAAAGAAATGAGATCCCCATAAAAAAAACTTCGAAAAAGTAAAAAAATACACCAACTACATGATAAAATCGAGGACGGAAACGAATAAACACAAAAAAATAGAAGAAAATATACATTGTAAAGAAAGATGTGAAATCAGAATGAGCTGCAAGTACATAATAAAGGTGCTTTCCACTTGCGCTTAAGATGACACAACTACATATACGCAACTAAAATGTTGTGTTCATACATTCCACTACTCATATCGCCGACATTTTAATAATGTGAAGACAAAATGTAACATCTAAACATTTGCCTAGATGTCCGCGGCCTGGAAGTCAAGTACTTGGCGTGGCCAGGCAAAATAATGAAAGTGTACTCATATTTGTCAGAGTTTTAAATTGACAAATTATCTGAAAGCTTATGAGAGGAAAGGTATCGGTATCGATGAATGATCTTGGAATTATTTTAAAACGCAATATAATGAAAATGTACTCATATTGTCTAAGTTTTAAATGGACAAATTATCTGAAAGCCTGGGAGGGGGAAGGTATGTGTATTAATGATCTGAGAATACTTTGCCTGGCCACGCCAAGTATTTAACTTCCAGGCGGCGGACATTTAGGCAAATGTCTAGATGTTACATTTTATCTTCACATTATTAAAATGTCGGCGGTATGAGTAGTGGAATGTATGAACACAACATTTTAGCTGTGTATATGTAGTTGTGTCATCTTAAGCGCAGGTGGAAAGCACCTTTATTATGTTCTTGCAGCTCATTTTGATATCACATCTTTTTCTACAATGTATATTTTCTTCTATTTTTTTGTGTTTACTCTTTTCCGTCCCCGATTATATCATGTACTTGGCGTATTTTTTTTTACTTTTTTGAAGTATTTTTATGGGTTGCACTTTACTGCGCAGTAATCGAAGTTACTTTCATGCAGAAAGTAGCAACAACGAGCACGCGTTAATATTGCAAATTTACTATCAATATAAAGTGCCGAATTGCATTTACCTACTTTTTCAGTGCAAATTTCGTTTCAACATCATCAAATTAAGCAACAATCGCGGATGAATTTTAATCAATGCCAAAGAATATTGAAAATTTATAAAAATAAAAACTATATGTCTTATCAATCTGAAAATAATATGTACAACGAAAACATTTGTCGGGTGGGTAGGTGGTGGTAGTAGAAGGAGGATAGGGCAGCCACTTGGGGCTGCTAGAAAAAATGATCAGTAGCCACAAGGACAGTTGATCATTGTCCACTCATTAATGCAAGAAAACCGTGAGTGGACCGTTTCTTTCTTTCGCAACGCTAACTTATTACAGACTAAAATCAACTCCCGAGCATAGTCACTAGGACTTTGGACTACTCGCAGCACTAATTTCTCAAACAACTTCAAAATTCCCGGATGGTGCTTCATTACTGAAAATTCTACTATACTCGATACAAATCCCGAATAGCAAACGAAGAAGCTCCCAAGGTGCTACATTACTTTAACAAATATAAAAAGCTACCGAGAACCACCGCGTGGGTGGTTTCATTTTTCGCAACACTAATCAAAATTCAGTGCACCTGTGTCTCGCAATACGCAACTCTAACTTTAATTCGCTGCAGCCTTCCTGAAGGCTGTGTGGGGTCCCATGTGCAGCAAAGCTAGCTGCTCGGGACTCCTTTTTCCCAGGAACATGTCTTCGGACATGTCCCAGGACAGTTTCGGGGCATTGGGGTCGCAACTCTAATTACAAACGCGATCAGTCATCATCGCAACACTAACTCAAAAAAGTATTAAGTATCAAACTAGGACGACTAATTAAAAAAACGCGATCAGTCGCATCGCAACTCTAGTAAAAAGAATACCACGAATCAAAAGTAATGCAATGAATCAAACTCTAGTAACTCCAATTCAAAATACAAGAACAATCTCAAAAACAATCGCGACTCTTTTTTCGGAACACTACAAGCGACCACGCTCGACATTCATTCGCAACGCTATGCTGGAACCAAACGCGGGGAATATTTGATTCGCAACGCTAATTCAAACCGTAATCACAATTTAGTCGGAACACTAACTGACCCCGTAATGTTCTTCGCAACCCTAATTGAAAACGCGGTGTGCTAAATTTCAGGGAGGGGGTGTCGATGGGTCAGCCTATAGTCAACCAAACTACTACTACTACTACAACTACCGGCGAGCATAATGGCAAAGTAATACCTACGAAGAATGACCCTGCATCCGAGAATACAGGGCCATTCTTGGCCTAGCCCACATGATGTGGCCTTTTTCTGGCCGGGCTATCTGCGTCTCTTTGGCCACTTCTTGCTTCAGGCGATCAGCCCTTCTGAAAGTTAATAGCGTGCCCAGGCCCGTCCTGCCGACCGCGACCAGCGACAATGTGCAATGTCTCACTGGCGTCAAAAAGTCGACACAGCGAGGCTAGAAGCGAGGGCATACCCCACTCGCGCTAGTCAGGCCGTCGACTTTTCTCACAAATTTCCTGAAAGCAGGTCATCGCGCGGGGGAATATCGCGCGGGGGAACATCAGAGAATACGACGACCTGCCCCGGCCCTACCTACTTATATTTAAGTCACACATTCGTACCAGAAGGTAAGTTACCTATCCTACGCAACACCTATATTTAAAAAATGGCAAAACAGTCTCTCAAACACAATCATCAGTCAACCCACTCCACGATTCTCAAGCATCGCCGCCCGGGTGCAAAAGCCTACACTAGAGAGACCGTCCCGGGACGACTCCGTCACCCGAGCTTGGCCACAATCACACTCTAATAAGTACGTACCAGTTTTCACTGAAATCGGCTGGCAAAGGCAGTGACCATTGCGTGTAAGTATGATTTACATAGCAATTAATTATTTTCGATTTCAAACAATGGATTACTTGATGATGCGCATTGTACGTATTAGGTACATACATCAATCGTTATTACTTTCCCGTTTGATTGTACGAGATTGATTAAGTTTCATATTCCAAGATTTTTTACTAGAATGATCATCGTGTGCAACAAGGAATATGATACAATGGTATCCTTATTACCACGAATAATAATATAATGTTATAGTTTCGTTAACATGGCCTTTGATGAAAATTTTTTACCGACGCAAATTCCACCGCCTAACCACACAAACACACACAGGTGGAAAATGCGACGTGCACGATACACTAACGCAATGCCAGCCGTCAAAATGTAATTATTTAGTAAAGAAAGTCATCGTGCCCTATTGCTTTCACCCACCCAAGTAGCGCCTGGGCACGTGGATGAGTTAGAAGGCAATAGGTACGGAAAGATATCCTGAAAATCCTCAACTAGAAAATATGATTAGTCTGTATAGTGTCTAGCTAGTATTCTTTCATTTTATAGTATTAAGGAAAGAGACTCGACTTTCAACTTGTGAATAGTTTAAACTTTGATAAATATAAAAGGACTCTGCTTTAGATTGCATCATTAAGAAAAATCACTCTACTCGACATTTAATTAGCAAGAAAAAAGACTCTAAAATAAAATTATTTAAGAAAATTATTTTAAATCAGCAAGAATTTACTTTAAGAATTTAAAACGAGCGATTCCATCTTCAAAGTAAATTTCATAAATCAAGAAAGTATGTTCTCATGCTAATTACTTTGAATCTGAAATTTGCCCACCCTCAATTGTCTTCTTGCATATGGAAATTAATTATTCTATTGTGTATGCAAACGAGTGACCTTTATAAGAAAGGAATTACACTTTTATGTCTATTATAATCATTTAGAAATCAAGTTACGTTTGAACACGTAGTATCAGAAAAATAAAAGAAATTCAAGTCATTATAATCGTCGCAATGACGAAATCGGAGGGCATCCGATTTTTCCTCTACATATTAAATAAAAATGATCGTAGCTGTGGAGTCTGAGAGTATCAAACTTCTTCGCTACATAAAAATTAGCATTCAGCCGTATTGATATTCATACCAATACCTTCTGAGCTGCTATGCACCTTTATGTGCATTATTTAATAAATATCTACATCAATGTATGATCAATAATAAACATTCGCGTTAGGAACCGTTTATCTTGGAAATTATGATTATAATTTGATTCTATTGAAAAGACGCGGTGTACAAGAAGACCCTAACCCTCGTCTAATAAATACATACACAGCCAAAATGTTACAATTCACGGGCATGGTTACCATACCCGCGGTCATTATGCTCGCCAAAGCACGTATACAACCGGTCACTCGTGTCGATTCGGACCAAACGTCCTACGACATGATTGAGTGACCAGAGGAACCATAATGCATGCGCACTCACATTTCGCTGTGCCCCGGTGACGGAGACGCCAACACCCCTGCTACTACTCAGGGGAAGTCAGCAAGCTGTTCAAAAGAAGTCATCAGGTTGCTCGGCTACGCCCACACTGTAACGAAGGAACAGAACATGATTATAATTTCTTTCTAAAGTTACGATTGTTTGAACTCTAATAAAGAACCACGAAGCAATTCAAAACTAAGGAAATTTTATATCATTTAGACATTTTAAGGAAAAAATTAAATATTAAAAATTAAAATTAACAAAAGTTTCGTTAGTTTTGAATTGCTTGGTGATTCTATTCTAAAAATTAATTTTTTTAAAATGTTTTAAATTTTTTCTTTCTAAAATATTGAAGAATGAACTCTACTTAAAAGGAATTTAATGAAATGCATAGATAAGTACTTACATCTTTCCATTAATATTCAGCGCACAAATCTCCTCTTCAACTGACGGACTGCCTCTAATCTCCGATAACGACTTTCGCTTTCAAAAGTAAAAAAAAAAAAGAAATAGTAGACTACCAACGCGTCCGAAAGATTCTAGTCTCGCGATTCGAAGATGCGAGCCACGATGCTCGTGAAAGAATATAAATTGCGTAAAAAGCACTGACTCTACCCTCGCGTATCCCGAAATTGTTAACGACTCGTACGTAATAAACACTGACTCTATTTGGCCGCATTGCACGCGGTCACAATTTCTGAAAATAAGTAGGATAGGAGGGTGGGGTGGGTGGGGTTTCATCGAGTGTTTGTCGCAAGGAAATATTGTTTTCCTTGGAAGCAATCAAGGAACTTTTGCTCCTTGTTATTTAGAATATAAGGTGTGATGCAAAAATACAGAATGCTCGCTCGATACGAGTAGCTTTTCATTTTACACGATATTATCCAAAATATACTTCAGAAATAATTATTACATTTAAATGAATCATACTAGTGGCTTTCGTTATTAAAGTTGTAAGCACGTTCGTGTTATTCGAATAATACTTTAAAATAAATCACGGATCTTTAGAAATATCCAAAATTCATGGCAAGAATCAAAATTCGTTAATTATTCATGCTTGAATAGCATGTCCTTGATCAACTACGCAGTTTCTGTGTATAAAGAACAAAACTTGCATTCAAAACCGAAGGTAAATGCAATTACAACAGCTTCATAGAGATAGATTCTTCAAAATCGTTTAAATATCGTTGAATTCTACGTAAACGCGACCGAAATGCAATAGAATTCGATCATTCCAATATTTCATAAACATCTACCGACGCCATTTTAAAAATTTTAAACAAATCTGATTAAAATTATTCAATTTATCATAATTCAATCTTTTCCCATTTCATCCCGATATTAACCGACTGCAAAGTTACCCATCACATCGTGGCACGTCAATCACGTCTGAACGTGTAAAGGACAAGTTTAGACCTGCACTCCAGACGCGCGTGCCGGGAACGCGCGATCGTCCTTTATCACGTTGGAGACTTTACACGTACAGTTTTGGAGCGCACGCCTGGAGTGTACGCTCCGAAACTGTGAGAAAAACTGTCCGTCTAAAGCCGGCTATTGGTTCAATAAAATAACGAGAATAATACGTAGATATACCACCCGTATTGCCATCTCATATTTCCAAGGAATGAAACCAGACGCCATCCAAGCACCGTTCAAATTAACCAGCAACTGTCATGGCGTTGCCTGCCCTTTGCTTCCGATTCCTGCCTCAACGCCTGTAACCTAACGATGCAACAAGTTTGAAAGAAAAGCATTAAAACATTCGTAAGGCAATTAAACATCAAATAAACTTGAAATATGCCCGGAAAGGGATGTAATTGAATACCGAGACACGATATGTGTGCACTAAATGTGCAGAAATATCGGTAAGGCAACGAATGGAATACGCGACGAACATCAACGGTTTTCTCGCGATATTTAATCAATTTCGCGACGAAACTGTATTAACAGGAACAGCAAGGGACGATAGAGAGTAAGGAGGAAGACAAATAAGGACAGGAAGTAATTATATGAGGGTAGATAATGTACGCGTACCATTTAAATACGCAGCTAGGGTAAAGTATCCAATTACTGTGGGGTACCCAATTACTGTGTCTCTACTTTATCATTAAGCATAATTAACTTTATATTTATCAAATAAAAGATATTAAATTGTTTTATTTAAATTCAGTTAATTATTTATTTGTTAAAATTAAACATGTCACACACAAAAGTTCTTAAAATACTAAAAAAAATTATTTTTCTTTCTTGATAACGAATTCGCAAAATTTCCTGTAAAACTTATGAGAAAGGTTAAGAAAATACTGAACGAATGAAGGTCAATATTCAGTAAAATAAATCGGTCTAGGTAAGATTCACAACGTTAATTATATTAGTAAAACATATTTAGATTACGGAAAATCAAAACAGCGATTATCTATTTGAATTTCTGTATTTATTTCCAACAAATTCAGTAACTGAAACGAATTTGGAAGTAGCGCCATTTACTGTGTACAATAACTGGATCAGTTTTCGCACGTTGCGTTAGTTACTGTGTCGCTTGCACTGCCGCGCGTATTAAGTATTTCTAACCTGTAACGCACCTCCGGTTATATTTTGAAAGAAAAGCACGGTAAATACGAACAACTTATTAAAGTGGTCATCTCTATTGTGAACTTTTAAGTGACTTATTATTATATTTTATTTTTATTACAGAAAAATTTAAGTTATAAATGATTGTAGCGAATAAAAAACGTAGGATGTAACTGATATTTTTGTTTCAATAAAATATTAATTAAATTATAATTAAATCGTTTGTTCACATTTATTTCTTAAAATCAAGTTATTATTAATATTATTACTACTAAAATTTATTAAAATATGTTACCTATTACATTTTTATCGTGCACAGTTATTGGGGCACAGTATTCAGGGAAATAACAGTAATTGCAGCACAGTATTCAGGTAGGAAGCACAGTAATTGCAGCACAATATTCAGGGAGGAGCACAGTAACTGAGGCACATTAACTGATCTTTGGAAATTTTAGGCACACAGTAACTGACTCCAGAACTTCTTTTTTTATGTTTAATAATATCCAAAGAAGATGTGATATTTGTTTCATGGAAAAATTTATATCGATAAAAGAAACATTGAAATTTATCTTTAAATTCCTAAGACAATTCAATTTCATTACTAAAGTTATTTTTACTAGCGAAAACTCTGGAAGTCCAACAACAGGGCACAGTAATTGGATACTTTACCCTAGCTATCGAAGCGTCTTGACTCAACGACGTCCACGGAACGAATGACCCCCGCGCCGCGTCGCTGTACCTCGCGAATATTAGCTTGGGTGGGGGGAGAGCAGGCAGGCAGCAGGACTCGCGAGGCAATACACGCGTACGTATTTACGAAGTGTTGGGATATCGTCATCGAGCCGTGTAAACAGAGGTGACTTCCAAAGGTAGCATCGTTGAGTCATAACAAAAGTCGTTTCTACGCACACGTTCTGCTAACAGTAAAATAGAAATATTACGCGTGACATATTTCCTTCTTTTATAAAATATCTAGCATCTACATACAGGAGTGTACTTTCATTAAGCTTGTGAAACTTAACACACATGGCTTAGTAAGTACATTTATATTCGAAAATTACTTACGTGATATACAGTTTCTTATTGCAAAACTTTTTACAAGCTTCGCGATACATTCGAGAAAGTCGCGATACCAATACCGTGTTAGCATCAGTACATAAAATGAATATTCATTCTGTATACAGCGAGCCACGAGAGTATTCGAACGCTCGCTATTAAAACTGTAAACAATAAAAATATACATGTTAGACTAAAGTTCTAAAAGTAATGTTGCAACTACTATATGACACAGGTATCGAGATTATATATACCAAATTTGAAATGAATCGGATAATATTTGTAAAAGTTAAGAAACATTTATTGCAAAGATGTACTGCAACAGAGTCACAAAAATATTCGAACCGCATTAATTATATGCACTTTAGTTTAGATTAATATTTATTTAGGCTACCTTTGGCTCCAATTACGCTTTTCAGACGTTGTCGCATGCTGTGCACTAGTTTTTCAATCTAAAATAATTGAAAAACTAGTGTACAGCATGCGAAAAAAATTATAAAGTGGCGTACCGTTCGTTGTCATCAAGATTACTGCATCTCTGCAAACTTGTTACCCCTGACCAGCAACCCTGAGACCAGCACATCTTTAGTCAGCCGCCCAGCAGCTCCAATTGGACTTGTGCATGATTCTATTTTCGCGGTGAAAAGGCTATTAGAGCACCGGAGCTCTTGACTAGTTTTACATAAACACTGAAACAGACAATTTGTATTTAAAGAAGCAAATATGCGAAAGCTAAGAATCTCCCGATTGAAATTGCAAAAGAGACTGAACGACTAAAGGACCAAAAGACGCGAACATTCACTCTCGATGCACCGAATTTTCGTTTCCACATGGCGTGCTCCATATCACGACTTTACACAGCCATCTGAAACTACAGAGCGGGCCGAGGTAAATCCAACCCCGGTATCGACGCGATAACTCGAAAATCAAAATGGTCATGAACTGGTCCTCTCTGTAAAGCCGTAATAAGTTGTACCCAGCAAAGACGGCCTATGAAGGGCGAGCACACCATGCGCAAAATCGAAATCACTGATCGAAGACGAATTGTATTTCTAGAAGAGTGCGTTTGGCACTCTTATCGTTAAAAAGAACGAGATGGAATAGAAGCTTATCGCTGCAAGTACGCAAGTGCTTGAATAAATTTTTGAATAAATGTCCAGACCGAACCAAACTCACCGAATGTAAGTTTGGCTCCATTTAGAGTCTAAATTTTAGACCTTTAACCTTGATCATAGGCTTCAGTCTTTGATTCCGTTTCGCAAGTCGCAATGCTTGGGAAATATTACCAAGTCCAGGCACACCAACGCGGGGGTACCTACGAAAGTGACCCATTTCCACGAAATATTTCTGATCCATGTTCGACCAATGCTTTGCGCATTTTTGAAAATTTGGAAAAAGTCTTACGACTAAAGTTCTTAAACTAAGACTTGTTGCTATGACTATACTTAGTTAAAACCAGAGACCAGAAATAACAGTTGTTTTTTAAATTTTTTCGAAGAAAATCATTGAATAAAGTTAATTTTTATTTAAATGGAAGTCAATTTTCATTAAGGGGGTAGACACGCCACGTGACACGGGCAATTCACCCCTCTGTAATACCGACAATCTAACCTGAAACATGGGTTTGGAATTTTTCATTTTTCGTCCTTATATGAGCAAATTTTCAGCTGGGCGAGGTCTCATTCGAAAGATGAAGGTTCAATGCAGCCCGCTCTGCTCATCGATTGAGTCAGAAAACTCATTTAGTGACCTAAAAATACATGTAATCTGCGAGTGCATTTTGTCGATTTTTTCTCTACTTTGGACACTCGTATTATTACATATCAACACAATCTCTTTGAACCATGAGCGGAGGGGGCTGCATTGAACCTTCATCTTTCGAATGAGACCTCGCCCAGCCCAAAATTTGTTATATAAGGACAAACAACGTCAGCGCGCCATCCCATGTTTTGGGCCAGATTATGTCGGTATACAGAGCGCTGCATTACCTGTGTCTACCCCCTTAAACAAGTCACACGTATGCAACACGCAACACACCTTTCGGGACTTCACCGGTAACGTTGCATGCGACACTAAAATGGTAAGGAGGTCCTGGGGCCCCAAACCGGTTACAGAGAAATGCATTGGTTGATAGGTCTATCTTATACCTCGTCAGTGCGAAAACGAACTCACCGGCCAATATATCTGATACCGACCTTAGTACTTATACAATTATGATTCAAATACAAGTCTATCGATCCATTTCTAACAACAGTTTTGACGATGTCTATATTATACTTGTCCTATTTCTGTATTTGTTTAAAAACGGAGTGTTTATTATAATAATAAAATTAAAAAGCAATTTTCTTATCACGTAGACTTACATATGCATATGCTCCAAATTAAATATTCATCGGTTTTTGACATAAAAACAATAGTAATTCTCAGTGGATCTAGGAACTTTTTTTGTACAGAAACAGTAACTTATCGTAAGGGAAATATTTCCTTTGTTGGCTAACATGGCTCGAATTGTGAAACGTGTTATTCGTTACGCTGTAAAGAATATGGTTGATATGTTTGACACCGAACGGTAGCGGATAATTGTAATCGCTAAGTATCCGTGATAGATGTAATTATCGTTGAACAGAGTTCGATGTGCAGCGAATTAAATAGGACGGCGACAGAATGGCGAAGTGAGATTGCAAATAGAAAATGGCGAAAATCGTGAAAGGATCTGAATCGTTAGTCGCGATTCTGATTTGCGAGTACTGCGCTAACCTTACGTTCAAACATATAGAAGATTTTGTAAGGTGGGTCCCACCTGTTTAATTGTCTATTTTGTAGTGAAATATAGTGCATAAAATTGTGTTCGGTTTGACTGCTTTTTCAATGCCACGTATATCGCGAATTATTTAAGATTCTCAATACACGTCACACGGCACTCACTCGTATTCCTTTGAAATATGTAATTGTGATCACAAATGTTGACAAATATACTAGAGTAGACATATATCGTAGAATTTACGGGGCATTTCAGAATTGTAAATATGTACTTCATTCGGTAATAGAAATTATGTAAAAATGAACAGAAATCTTGATAAATGTCAGTCTATGGACTCATTGCTTTTGAGATATTTAGGGTTTTAGTTGTCAGTATAGTTTTCTGTATGATGACACATAGTATAGTGTGATTAATAGTTTGGAAGGATTGGATATCAACAACTAATGAGCCTTGATGTGAATATGAGATCATACTTTTTGGAGTACAAAGATCTACCACTAGTAGTAGTGATATTTCCAAGGGATTATTCATCCATATTACTGTCACTTTTCCTTATTTATCAAAATTTCTCTTAGCTTCTTTTTCAGTGCTTATGTTAATTTAAATTGACTCCATGTGCTTATTCACATAAAGTATTAACAATTCTGCAATGCATAATATGATAAAAAAAAACTATCGCTTTAAAAACTATCAAATGCAATACCTCAGGAACTAATAGTTAGTTGATTTATGTTTATTAGGATGTTTTAAAGAAGATTCCATTCAGTAAGAATCATATTACTCATTTTAATGTGTCAACATAAGTAACATAATTACATAAGAGTGACTAAGGCTGCTAGTAGTACCTACATAAGATTTCCTGGCAGAATTACAGTTGCTTTTAATACACATAAATTTTTTAATATCCGTAGATCATTTTATGACACGTAACTATATCTAATTACTTAAATTTATATTTATAGTTCTGAAACACCTTATACTACAGCTTTGAGATATGAAATATAGTGGTTCACATTTCTATCATTTAGCAGTACATGATTTTGTTTTAGACATTTGAGAGATCAGCATTGCTCTAGAGAGGGTGGATCTTTTGTGTGCCTTTATGGTTATAATGGAATATGTACTAGTCTTCCTGTGGAGGGAGTTTCTGACAAAGATTACGTAGCACATGCCACTAAACACGCGGCAATGCAACAACAACGCAAGAGCAATGGTCAGTTGTCAGAACCATCATCCTCGTGGACTGTATATTCTGCGACGCAGAACTTGCCAGCTGTTATAAATGACCCGTTTAAAGGAAAACAAAGTAACTTTTTAACTCGTACTTGGGGCGATGGATTTGTTGAAAAAGTTGATATTCCTAAAAGTCCGTACCTTCCCGACGTTACAATGCAACATTTTGAATCATATTTAAAAAAGATCGCAAGGGTAATTCATATACTTCTTAAGAAAAGTTAAATGTTCCAGGAGTGATTTATAAGTGTATTAATAAAGACTTTAATTATAGAGGTACCGAAAACATTCTCGTATGAACTCGAATGCCAATAGACCAACTACGCCTAATGAATTGTTGCAAAATTTCCCAAATTTAAAAAAGGTCAAGTCTTTAGGTGAGAATAACTTTCATATGATTAAAAAGGTCAAATAATATAGTAATCCCGCATTTCATGCATGGTTCCTGCGTTGTATGCGTATGGATCATCTTCTAGCTGGTGCGTTGACAATTGTGACCCCATAAAACCTGCGAGGTGAAACTACTGAAAATTAAAATCTTTAAATTTTTATAGATCTTCATAACACTCACTTTAATCGATAGAATCTCAACAATTTGTTAGCAATACTTTCATAAACATCTAATTCAAAATACAAAAATTTTAATTTTCATTAGCAAAGGAATCCGGTCGCAGGAGTGGCTTTAAGGACGACGCCCACTAAGCCGAAGCGCGGCGACCAAAGCGAATTGTTCGTCGCCGTTTTTCTGTCATATGGACGATGCGTGGTGGCTGCTGTTCTGTAATATGAGCGATGCGTGGTCACCACGCTTCGGCCTAGTGGGCGACCTCCTTGACTCTCGACTACTGGTCTTCGGAATATCGGTTCGGAAGGTTTGTCACTGTCGTGGTACTGCTTACTATCAGTGTATACCATTCGCTCCCCTTATTAAGTGATTCGAAAGAAGACCCAGTCAAGTGTGAAATAATGAGATGCTAGTTTCCCTTCTCTATACGTACGCGAACGGTTAAACCAGAGTAGCACACATACATTCAGGGCTCACTGTGACTAACAGGGCTGTGGTGTGATTTTTATTGTATTATATGGAACTTCTATGTTAAGCAAATCATTTTTGCAGATCGAATGCAATTTGATTTAACTAGTATCCCAAAAATCTTTTTAACACCCAACTTGGATCTCTCTCAGAAAGATAACTTTTATGCTGTGTTTCCGTTCGCGAAGGGTGGACTGCTAAGTAAGGAATGTAATATTGTTATGCATGTCAAGCAAATGCAAGAAAAGGTATATTACTAATTAATTGTTCTGAATAAATTTAAGGAAAAATAGGATAAATAATACATATAAAATATATTTTTTTAATAGTTAAGTCACTATTTAGATGTTGTGGAAGTTAGAATAGCGGAACAAGTTGCTTCAAAGTCACAAGCATTTTTTCATGCGATGACTTCTCATGACGCTTTAATGGAGCAACTTACGCAAACTATTACGGTCTTAAAGGCTCTTAGGAAAAATATACACAAAGTTGATAAACATCTAGTCAATGATTCTTTAGAAATTTTACGGTAAACAGCAGTTATGTTTTATAAGTTACTTTGTACGTAAAACACGCATGATGGATACTTTAATCTGAACATTTCTCCAGGTTAGAACGAGCAAGATCTAATCGGTTGTTAGTTCATGAAAAGCTAAAGCTCATAGCTACAGTACATCAAAGTCAACCAATGATACAGTTACTGTTGTCCACGCCAGACTATGTTGCCGCATTGGATCTTATCGCCACAACGCAAGAAATACTTTTACAGGAATTGAATGGGGTGCATAGCTTTAGGTACATTTATATAAATTCATTATAAGTTTAAAGAATAGTACAGTAGTCTGTGAATCTTTGTCCGTTTATTTAGACATCTGAGTTCTCAGTTAACGGAAATGGAGAAACTCGTAGACAAGATGTTGTCTACAGAGTTCCAAAGATATGCAACTGCTGACCTAAACAGACCATTAGGTGGTGAAACCACTGTTCTGGACGGTGTAAGTACATATATAACTTTTCGAAACGTACACCTAGTTCGTAGCAAACAAACCGTCGTCCATCTCTTCCCAGTGAGATCATTTGTACACCCTGAACGAACAGGACAAACTGGTTTCCATAATATCTGGCCTGCTGCGGCAAAAGCATTTTCAATTCGTGGATACGTACAAAGAAGAAGCTGTAACAACAGTTCGAGCTGTAACGAAACAGAGAGTCATAGAAGCTCTAGCTGCGAGCGATTGTTGCAGCGATCAGCAAGCAGCTGCTCTTGAAGTCGGTGGACTTTCCCTTGCAGAGAGATTAACGTTGCTTCACAATAGTATGCAGTCTTTGACATTCCTTCTCATGCGAATCAAAGTATGTACCACAATCCGAATTATGGCTTATAAATACTCGATGTAAATAATGTGTACTTTTAGGCTGTCCACGACGTAATGCGAGATACGGTAGATCTTGCAGCTGGCCGAGTATGCGACGGTTCATTCGATGATTCGATACCTGATCGTTTGTTAACTGAAGCAGAACATTCGCGAGTAACGACCAAACTCAATGATATGATAACGTCTGTTTGTGATTATTGTCATGAGCGAATGGGAAATCTGCTTTCTGCAGGTGCAAACGATAAAGATAAATTGCAAAACGATAAAGAAAGAACAAACAATGAAAATTCGAATAACAAGCTAGAAGATAAAGAGTGTCAAAATAGTAACGATAAGTCATCTTGGCTGAGTAAAAGAGCAACGACGGCACAAGTGTGTCAACTGGCCAATTTGGTCGAAGGATTCACAGAAACGTGCGAAAAATTCTGTGGCAAACAGTGTACAGCGTTACGATCTGCATTTAAGGTGTGCAATGTAATGCTTTTAGGGTGTCCCAAAATTCAGGCATTTCTCGGAACATGCAATATCTTGATGTAAAAAACATTGAAAAGTCCTTTACAGTTTTGGGTTCCGAGGATTCATTCTCGAGATATTAAAGGCTCTCACTACGCCACGCCTTGGCGCAACTTCTTTTCTCACTCACATCTATACACGCGTCACTTCGGTTTCACCGTAGGTACCTGAAGTTTCTAGCTTACTTCGGTTCACGTGTTTGGTCGGTTGTTCAAAGAACCTCTTCCTGTGCAGTCGTCAATTCAGTGTGCATAATTATGGCATTGCCTCAATTCAGACTACGCCTCACCTCGGTTCGTCTTGCCTCTCTTCCTCAATATATTCTTGAGAAAAAAATCTGCCGATCGGAGTCGCGTTCAGGCGAGACGGGGCGAGGCGTAGTGCGAGTCAAATTGTCAAGACGAGACGTAGTGAGAGCCTGCCTTATCAGTTGAATATTAGCAGTCGGACTTCCGGGCCACGCAGTTTAAAGCCAACACAGCTAAGCGCGTGATAGCGCGTTTAGATTTGAGGTTCGCGCCCCGAAAATTCGACCGCTAATATTCAACTGTTAATATCTTGAGAACGAAGCCTCGGATCCCTAAACTGTAAAGAACTTTTCCATGTCTTTTTGCATCAGGATATTACATCTTCCGGCAAGTCCTGAATTTTGGAACATTCTGTATAACTGATAACTCCCATCTATTTACGTAGTTTACATTTTTTTATATTATATGGTATTACAGGCACAAGCTAGTAAGTTTATTCAAAGATTTCACACCGAGCTTAAAACGAAGCTCACTCTTTTGTTAGAATCTGAAAGATGGAAGCAGGCTGATGTGCCAACAGAATTTCAAGCATTAGTGGCACATGTTTACGAAAAGAAATGTTTTCCGCCGACTTTACTTAAAGCTGAAGATAGAGTAAAAGAAGATGGCATTCAGAACTTTATCATGGTAGGAGAGGAAAAGTATGCAGTTGTTGGCACTGCTTTAATGCTTATACAGATGATTCAGGAATACTGCAGGTACATTTATACTATTCATTTATAGTACACTGTTATAGTTATATTTGTATTTGTAATTCTATTTCGTACTTATAATTCCAGAACCGGTAGTGAGTTGGTCGCCCTATCTGGAACGATTGGAAGATATTTAGCTGAATTACTGCGACACTATAATTCACGGTGTTGCCAACTTGTACTTGGCGCAGGTGCAATGCAAGTTGCTGGTTTAAAGACTATTACAAGTACAATACTCGTGTTGGCCGCACGCAGTTTGAAATTGATCCTATGGTTTATGCCTTTCGTGAAGACACACTTTCAGGGTAAGTTAACATACGACATTAAATAACAAAATCATAATACTAAATATTGCAAATTATTTGTAGTGCTCTCAGAGCAGAATCCTAGTCGTGGATTTGGTGCGTCTAATATGAGTGGCGGTGTTGCTTTATTGGACAGCGTCGAAAGAGACATTCGTGCACATGTTAAAGAAATAGAGAGCAAGATTCTTACCATTGTCGACAATCTGTTAGGCGGCCAAATATCAAAATGGTCTGCAAGGCCGCCAGTTCCATCAAAATCGTTTAGAAACATTTCTAGGTAAACGTCACGTAGATCACGTTTTTTAAATGGAAATCAATGTGTTCATATAATTCTTAATTGCAGCTACTTAATAAAATTGCATGAAGCAGTTTCTGGAATTCTCCCCTCAGTTGAAGTACAAATCTTATACCGTACAGTGAATACATCTTTTAAAGAGAAACTTCGAGAACAATTAGTTAAAATGAATATAGTAAATAATGGTGGTCCGCAACACGGTGTGGTCACGTCTGAACTTACGTTTTACCTTGAGGCGTTACGAAAATTAAAGGTTCTGCCAGCTAATGAGTTAGATGACAATTGGATGAGCGATATATGGACTAGATAACATGCAGAGCGTGTGATATACTGCATAATAGAAGCAATGAAGTATTGTAGGAAAAGGTGACTATTCATTTTAATCGTCTTCCTCCACACGCATTGTATTTCGTTGACTATTAAGATTTCGATAAATTTAAAAAAAAATGTGGCTTGTATTGGAATTATCCATATATAGTAATTCATTATATACATACATATTTATAATTATTTTACTCATAAGATTGTATGAAACGCAAAGTCGATTTACTGATAGTACTATCATAAATTCCGAAACAGCATTTTTATAAAATGCTCTAACTGATATTCCTGCAGATGTGTGTAAATAGAGAACAGTTTTGTTTAGAGAAAAAATAAGATATGACTTGTACCGGTTGTTGACTACATTTTAATACGCATTACAGATTAATTTAATTAGTAAATTTGATTACACGTATTTTACATCTCCGAAATAAATATTGTATGCCATAGTGTTCAAACGGGAAATTTCATGCGATAAGTGTGAACAATATACGGAGAATTGTGTGCGAATCATAGAAAATTATTTTCTTCCGTACCTATAGTATTAAATACAAAGAGTTAATATGCAATCGAATGTTATTTTACATTTCGAATGTTACTACCACTTATAAAACATCACTGATCTATTTAATTTACCATATTCGCGTATAAAAATGGATGTGCAGTAGAAGGACCAATATCATTTTTATTTATATAGGTGTTTGTATATTTTATGCGTTTCAGTTTTTTAAAAATCGAATCATTTTCAAAAGAACCAAGGGTATTCAATTCTTTCCATTTTTGATAACGTTGTCGTGTCTGGTACGTAGATGCGAAAATTTAATGCGCTTAAATATGCATTTTTAACTAAACAACCTGCTTGTAAGACATGGGCATGCGCGCTTTTCACTAAACAGTTTGCTCATGTGAGACACGAGCATACGCTTTAAGGGGTTAAAATATGCAAAAGACTTACTTACAATATGTTTAAGACGTGAAAGATGCAATGACTATGAACTGACTACAAAAAGAACATATTGTCAGAATAGATCTGACAATAATTGTTACAACATTTTTATACGTCGTGTACTATCCGCATTAATCTGTTTTCGTTAACAGATTATTAAACTATTTACTAACAATGAGTAGTAAAAATGGCTTATAGCTGGTCATACTGTTCAGTAGAATTACATTCATATACATAGCGATTTTAGTCAACTCTTTTGAACTTCCAATTTCTCAAACATCCTTGTATGTACGTTTAAATGCATAAGGCGTGTATAAAACAAGTGCATAGAGTAAGAAATTACTATCACAAAAAATTGTTCGGTAATAACTCGCGAGAACACAGATTCACAACTGATACATCACATCTGTTTACTTCTATCCAAGAAGAAAATTTGTAAATTCCAGTGACTCTATATAGTCAATTGTAAAAGTTTCATTTTCGTAACCAAAGAGATAATGATCTATTACATACATCACATTACGAATTTGGTACTCCTGTATAACTCATGAAATCACTTTTATCCTTTCTTTACTGATATATTTAATTTATTATAGGCTGTATAATTATGCGATACATTCCATTGTCGATTTCGTCTAATTCAGTCTGTACATTAAACGAAAATTATTTGTGAATGAACAAGTACTGTGCGTTTTGGCGCAGCAGAGGCGTATTGATACAATACATTTTCCAAACTTTTAAAGCGAATTTAGAGTTTAAAATAGCGTGAAATGTCCATAGTACATTATTCTGAAAAATGTCGTAAATTTTTTGTCAAAACTTGTCACCTCTTGAATCATCACGTGTGGGCGTTCATCTAGGAATACGGAAACATAACGATATAGATGTAACATACCTCATTATATTGCATTGCGTAATGTATTATGAAAATTAGATAAAAATTAAAAACAACATTATATAAAACTTCGTTATGTTTTGTACTTATTTATTTATTATTTGTGTACGTTAATGCTTTATATACATTGCGTTTCCAAATTGCCCTTGATCAACCAAGGCCGGCGGAACTAGGGCTGCACCTTTTTTACAACAAAATAACGTAAATTTGCTTTCGTGGAGTATGCAAAAAAAGTCCGCGTGAAAAAACTAAATGTGCATTTTAATCTTATTGTAGGTTTTATTTCTTGCAAACATATTGTTTATTGCTTTTAACATTACAGAGCAACTTTTTATCATTTTTAAATAACTCAATGGCATTATTGCACTCAATATTCATATTAAAATATATAAATAATTTGTTCTTTATTAAATTAAGACAGGCCTTGTTTCTCTCATCCCGCTAATTTACATTCATGGCAGAGAAAACTTTCTCGGTGAATGCTGAGGTGGCAGGAACAGACAGCAGATAAGAAATTACTTTGAGATAATCATGGTGTGTGTACGTTTTGGAACTACGTACAATAATATTGCGTTACGTTTCACGTAATATCATTAATCGCGAAATAACATATTTTCACAATACTTTATTGTTATTGAAAAGTATAAGATACATTGTTTTAAAGTACAGATGGCAACCCTAGACGAAATCACTATGCAAGTTATGCGCCGCATAAGGACGCCAGCCGAGGGAGGCGCTAAAAAACTACATCGCACGCTTAATAATACAGAAATCCAACTCCCACGTAAACGAAATGTTAATGTAATGTTTTGTGTACTCCGTAAAGACGAAACATTAAATAGAAGGCAGTTGCAGAAATTTTGGACGGCAAAAAATTTACCCCTGTGATCAATTAAACTGTATAAGGGCGAATTCCACTTACGCCCAAATCGCTCGCGACGCCCGTGGTTTTCGTTCCCAAATTTATGAAACTCTCCTAAAATATGGGAAAGAAATCTGTGAAAGAGACATTATTAGAAACTACAAGTTTTTAAATATAAAATACGACTCGAAGACAGGAACATATATTTTATGAAATTCATTTTATTATACAACGGGAAATTCCTGCACGCAGCGATTTGGGCGTAAGTGGAATTCGCCCTAGTTAGTTGGTTTGACTATCATTAATCATAACGAAAAGGTTATTCTGAATGAGTATTATATATTATGTATGTGACTTATTTTTTCGTCACTATAGCAACGAATACGAAAACACTATCATAACCTACACGGTGAAAGCAAACGCGTATACGATTGTGCAATCTATATTTAATTAAGAAAACTATCAGCCAAAATTAATGGCTGAGCAAAACTTGTATGTACCAATTACATTTATTTGTGTTCATAAAGATGTTAAAATAATTAAAGTTGAGGAAGCTTCAACTATACTTCGAAAGAAGTATCACTATACTTCACCTTGGAAATTTAGATACATTTGTCCGATACATCGTTAATGCGTGCATATAATCATATTCATTTTTATATGCTCATACTCTTTTTCATTTTTTAACCGACTTCAAAAAGGAGGAGGTTATAGATTCGACCCGTATGTATTATTTTATATTTTTTTCTTTTACTTGTCACTGTATAACTCCTCAGCATATGAACTGATTTTGATGATCTTTTTTTTTATTCGAAAGAGGGCGATGCCCCGGTGGTCCCGTTCTACACTGCATCAATATTGGGCCAATACTTTGACAGTACTGTTTAATAATAAAGACTATTGTCACCGGATTATTATTATTGTAATATATATGTTGTGCCAATATATATAAAACTAAAAAGCCAAAAATAAGAAATTTAAAAAGAATTGAAACGGACTTCAAAAAATAAAAATGCACTAAAAAATAAAAAACAATTGTTTCCCTCATTTAATCTACCTCTCTCATCTTTTTTAAGTCGGCGCCTCATCATTTGCAATGTGTAAATGTGTAAATCTGGCGCCAACTTAAAAAGGATGAGAGTATTAGATTAAATAAGGGAAAAAATTATTTTCAACTTTTTAGTGCATTTTTATTTTCTGAAGTTGGTTTTAATTCTGTTTTAAGTATTTTTTATTATGAATTGTAATAATTGATTGAAGTTTTTTACGTGATTAAGAAATAATACGTTTATAAATTTATGTAATGTAATATAAAGTTTGGAGATGGGAAAACAATAGTAGGGATGAAATTACCTTTTAGAGAAAATGCAAGAGACGTAGCGCTGCGTCTTTGTTTGGAGGAAGAGCAAAGGTGTAGGACCGACCCAAATGAAACGCATGAGCGTTCACTTATAATTGTTGGTAGCAAAGCAGTTGTGCGTAATGTCATAGTCAAAAATATTAAATTACATTCTTCAAAATAATTCATTTCATATTTTACAAACGAGACTATGAATTCTTAGGGCAAAACTACAATGGTATACCGATTTCTTGAGAAAGACGAATCTCCAAAACCAACAATTGCCATGGACTACTCCTTCGGGCGTAAAGGTGGAAAAAGTTTAGTAAGTTTTGCTTTTCATGATAATTTTAGTCTGCAGGATATCCCTACATAAGTAATACACAAATTATTGGCTGAATTTAATTTCTTTCATCTAGAATTTCACAGTACTATTGGCGTAAAATTTTGGCTTACGTTTTTCCAAATCGGCTGTATGTATTTTCAATGGAATATTATATTTTAATTTCAGTATACAACTTATAAAATGTGCTGAATTTAGCAACCTCCCATAAAGGGTAAACAGAAATAAATTAATTAATTTCAAATTCTGAAGATGCTCATGTTTTATTACGCAAACATTTTATAAAAGATGTATCTGTTTCTGAATGAAATTATGCGAATATCAAACTTTGGAATGCTTCAAACAAATTTTGAATAATTTCATGTATTTGCTTTTTAATTCTTTTATGACATTAACAAAAATATAGAATTTCATTCAACAAAATACAAAGTAATTATAAGATTGCCTTGAAGAATTTAGAAACAATTCTTTTAATATCATCAGGTTCTACAAAGAAAAAATAATAAAAAACTTTGTTACCTTTGTTTGTCTCTCCTATTGGGATATCCTTATGCATACATAAATAGTATATGCCAGTGATTAAGTATTCATAGAATACTAATATAGAGAAAAGAACATTTTATTTCGAAGACGTTGGTAATAAATTAATAAAAATATGTTTTTGTAAGAAGTGAACGTTAAAGTTGAAGTATTTGGGAACTATTTTACAATTTTGTAAATATGATTTTGCATTGATATATTTTATTGAATACTTATAAATATCGTCGAAAATTTCAAAAGAAAAACGGAAAAATACATAAAAGTATTGTTACTGTACAAATATAACTTCATTGTAAAAAAATAAGTATCGATTTTTTCATTTCAATCGTTGCCGCAGATAAAAAATATCGTACACGTTTGGGAAGTAGGATGTTTAACGTCTTCGTTGGTATCAGCTGCGATGGCAGGTTCATCTTTAACTCACTCTCCGCACCACATCACAGTATTGATGATACTGGATTTATCGCAACCAGAAATTTTATGGTCTACGTTCGACGAAGCTTTGTCGGTAGTTCGTAACGCGATGAAAATGAGTTACGACGACATGACGATTCAAGAACTAAAGCAGAAACGTATCAGAGAACGAAAGAAGGCAGTGGAGAGGGAAGTCGATCCATTTCCGGTGAAACTTTACATTGTAGGAGGGAAATACGACCAATTCAAGGTATCACCGAGCTATCACCAAAAATAGTGAAATTAATAAAATCGGTAGAACTTTGTGTATCGATATAAAAGTTATTTTTGTCGATTACACGATAGGATTTAGACCTAAGCAAAAGAGAATTAGTTGGGAAGACTTTGCGAGCTATAGCTCACGTCTTAGGAGCGGGCCTCTATTATCATTCATCGAAAGATAAAACTCTAGTGCGCAGAACGAAAGATTTACTATCTCATTGTGGTTTTGGCGCTCAGCTTTCGTGAGTTTCGATTCAACATCAAAACATTCGAAATACTTTAAAAATACAAGTGTGTTTTTCGTTTTTTGGGGGTACAACTTAGTGATGGGAAATGCACGGATTTCGAGAAAGCATTGGCAATACCCGCCGGCTCGGATTCCTTCTCGTCGATCGATTTGCAATTTCCTCAGACCAGGCCCTCGGCAATCTTAGACGCCATCAAGCAGATTTATACTACTCGCATACCGCAAGTATCGAGAAGCAACGATATTATTTTGGAGGATCCTAGTAACGATCCCAACTTTAATGAGCCAATTATCGATAGATTACAAGCTCAACGGGAAGAGGTATCGCTACATGGCTTCGTTTGCACAGGACGTTTCAGAATTATAAACAAAATTTTAGTTTGATAAAACTCTGCGGAACCAAAAAATTCTGATAAACTGGGATGGCCAAAGGTCAATTTAGACTTTGAGAAAGTGAACAATAACAGAAATATTATAGTGGCTGAAAGAAATTATCACATAGTGGGGAGATTCCCCAAAATAGTTCAGTGTACATTAAGCTGGCTTTTATTTTTGACTTTTGAATTTTCTTCGGAACACCCTCCAGAGTAGTTCCAAATAATTAAAAAAAATCTGTGTAAAGTATGAGCTCGATCGGATAAGGGGAACATGTGCCCCTGGGCCCTTAAACATTTAAATAATCATTTAACAGCTCACAAAGTCGATTTTATATAAATCTTCCAAGTTATTGATTAAATAAAAAAATATGTCAAACAAAAGTTGTAGATCCAGAGAAGGAGTATTTTTTATGTTGTATTACTTTTTCTCGGGCGACAAACGGTTTTCGAAAAAAGTCGAAAAAAACTAAAAAAAACTTGTTTTTCTCAAATTTTGAAAGTTTAAATGCTTCTCCAACAGTTTTTATTTATGAAAGTGTACAAAAAAATGGAGTTTTCATTTGCAAGGACTATTTTTTAAACATTCAAGAGGGGGGGGGGGGCATGTACCGAAATATGCGAAAAAGATAAAAAAAATTTCCTCATTTGCAGTGTTTGATATGTCACGAATGTTTCCAGAAAATTTGGGACCGAAATTTGCAAAAATATCGAAGATATAGGCTTCGACATAAAAATTTAATGAACCGTACATCTTGTTAAGATTAATTTTGTATAAATTTCCTGCGTTACCGAGTTGTTGCAATTTTTCAAAATTTTTCTCTCTATTGCTTATAATCTCATATATTTATTTTATTTGCTCTTTTGTATAGGCATGACGGATAATATCTACCAGATTGACAGCTCGATTTTATCACAAATTTAGAAAAAGATATTTTATTGCAAATCTGAGTATCTTAAGAACGATTTGTTCGTGTACCTATGTTTATTAGAATTTTTTTGTCTGTTTCTCTGAGTTTTATTATGCAGCTAAAGTATGTGCACTTTTGGATTTCCCTATCTTTCATTTTTAAGTGTTTTAAGTGACACGTTTGCCATTTGAACTGTTTAAACTATCAAACAGTTTTTTTTTTTTATAAATATTCAAAATGGCTGTTGTCTAGCATTTATTTAGTCTCCAGTCTTATTACCGTTTTCTCGTTTCACTGAATGGAAACGGTAAGAGAGTATGCTGCTTTCAGGAAATTGGTATTCTCCTCCACGACATGCTGGAAGGTCGAACATCTCAAATTCCCATCGCAGATCCATCATAGACACAATGGCCAGATAAAGTTATTTCATCGCATGGATTTACCACGAACGTATGACGACCGACAGATATCCGAATGAAAAATCCTCTGGGATGCTTCTCACGTGCTCCATCTTGTCAGAGATGGAAAGACACTTCTGATATGTAGAAAATATCTGTTTTCTCGTATATTTAATGTGTTACAAAGAATTAAAAAACCACTTATAAATTTGTAAAAGTGTAATAGTCGTCAAGGTAATTTTTTTTCAATTAGATGGCACTACAAACATTTCTTATAATAAATACATTTTCGTTTGAAATTTAATTTAATGCAGACCTGGGTACGGTCTTGCACAAGGTGATTATGTATGAAAAGCATTGTTATAAAAATAATTTGTTGTTTACCATAATTTGTTTTTATATTTGAACTCTTTAATGAAAGACGTGCATATGCATATGCTATAAAAAAGTAATGATACATTTGTTGAAGTAGTCCTTTAGGTAGTTCTGGATGTCAACAACCTTTTGCGGTTGGTGGGTTCTAGTACTTATCACAGCAGCTAATGCGAAGCTGAAAAGGAGCATATAGTAACGAATTGCTACTTGAAGTTTTCGCGGCCAAAGTGTTATTAATAATAATATTGTTTCATTCAGAATTATGGAATTCGTCGTTCTCGCAATATTGAGTCCCTTCTGCATTATATATCGAAAACACATAGATCAGCAGAAAGGCATTTGTATTTGCAATGGCAACAATGATAAGAAGGCTAGCGATAAAATGTGTTTATCAGAAGTAAGCAGAATTATGTCATACGATACAGTTGCGTATGCTACAGCACATACCAGTCTTGTTGGATCTAATATAGAAGTATGACAAAAATTATATAAAAGAAAAGTTCGTTAATTTTGAATTTTTTTATATATTTATTGAAACATTTTTAGAGGATTTAGGAGGATAGGTGATTAAATTTATCATATATTTTCATTTGTTCTGAGCATCTAATACAAATGATAACAGAAATGCAATCTTTCTAGAATGTAAATACTCTTTGTTTACACCTTATTTTCGAAAGACTTTTGTAAATTTTAATTAGTGACGGAATGAATTCCGTAAATATATTAAATATTATTTTTAGTAATTCTTTTAACACGAAACACAAAATGAATATTCTTTCAAATACATACAATAAGTGTATTGTAAAGAAGTATAATAAATATTATAAAAAAAAGAGTCGTTTCGGTATATCTTGCTCCTACTTATGTTTACTCGTTAAGCACTACTTTGGTTACTATTTTAGAGACACCCTATATATGAAATGAATAATTGCATCGTACACCGTAAACATATAATTAGAATGTTTTCATGTAGAGTTTATTTATACAATGAAGTTATTTTTAAGTTGATCAAAATATTTGCGTTTATTTGTGTACACACATTACTGATCGATCCCGGAAAAAGAAATATGCAACTACATTTACGTGTTATCAGAAAAAATATACAGGGTGGTTCAAAACTATAGATGCTTAACTGACGAATAATGGCTGTCAGAGATATTACAAGTTTGAAATTATGTATTATTATGTTTATTATGTACATATACCAAATCATTCTTGCACATATCGCGCATGCAATTCTCAGAATGTACCACATTATCTACTGGGTATCGTCGCACATACAATGTAGCACTTTCAACGAAACAAACAAAAAGAAATACCACAATCATTTGTTCACACACTGATGATGATGTACATTCAGTTTGTTCACTTGAAAATTTTCAATCAATTCGGTCATTATCCGGTTTTGAATTACTTGGAATACTATTAAATTTTCAAATGTTTAAAAGTTTTAGTGGATGTTGAAAGTTTTAAGGAGTCTTCTAAATTTGGATAAATTTTTGTTCCATAATGCACATGGGTTCTTGCAAATTTGATTCTACCCAACATATTCGTACTGATAAAGAAAGAACAGACGTATTCAAGTTTTCGAGACCCATGAAGACTTTCATCTCTTAATCTGCAACAATACCCCCCAGTGATATCAGTGCTTTAATTAATACTTTAACAGCCGTTGTCACGTATGCGTCATTAACCGATTTCGAACTACATATGTAGGTACTATTCTCCGCATGAGCGTCCGGAGGGGGTACAAAAAGGGCAGTTGCCCCCCTTGGCTTTTGAGAAAAAATCGCCGATTTTTCAAAACCGATGTTTATTAAGTTTATGCTAAAATAGAGAATATTTTTAAATTTCGGTTTAAAAATTTTAATTGAATTGGCACTCTAAAATGGGTTAAAAAAAGCAAGAGGGGTATATTTTTCTTTACCATCACCCCAAAGTTACCTCTCCTCCCCTCTGGAAAAAAGTCTCCGAACGCCCTTGATTCTCCGTGATCCTAAGAAATGAATTTCATTTCATATTTATCACCGTCAAAACTACATCCATTCAAAGATTCATATCTTATGTACAATAGTTGGGACCTTTGAAAAAAATTGACAATGAGCGAAAGTATGCTCCAAAATGTGCGGCCGTCAAAGTGTTAACATTAGGTGCTGATTGCATTAAATTTTGTATAAATGAAAGAATTCATTAGTAGTACATTTAAATAAATTACTACATAGTTTTGAAATTACTACATTATTTTCTATTCCACCGCCCTGTATTTAGTATGGATAGTACCTATTGAAGAAGAATATATCAGATCGATCTGCGCGGATAAGTTGGAACAGGGTGGATGAAAATTCTTGAGATTCGAATAATATTTAAATGTTTAAAGAGATACAAATGTTTTTGTCACACGTACGAAACGATTCGGAGCTTAGCAAACATCTTCTCATCGACACGAACTTGATTCTTACCCCGAATATCATCGCGCAAGCGTCCTTTCCCTCGTCCTTTCCCGAAGGGCGCAGTCGGGGAGAGGGAAAAGGTGGAGGAGCTGTGCTACCGTCGTCATCACGAACCGCATGGCTATCCCCGGTCCACCGTGACGGCGGAGAGCGGTGCGCTGATAAGAAACGGTGAACGTTAACACGCGTGCGCGTTCAGTGTGACGCGCATGCGCGTCGCTGTGTACGGCTCGCTCCCGATAGTCGGAGTCGAGCGTTCACGAAAACGGGATCCGGCTGGGGGGGTTTTTTGCTGCGTGTGTCGCGGGCCACTCGCTTTCCGGCCTGCGCGTTTCCTCAGTGAAAATGCCGCTGTGACAGAGTACCGTGCTCTCACCAGGGCTCGCCGCGCCCCAGCAAAAAGCAGCTCCGAAGCTGTCTTCGCGAGTTTTCCACCGACAGCTACCGTAGTTCCACTGCGGATCTGTTATCATTCACCTCCTGCCCCTCCTACCCATGCGTTCTCCCTCTGACGTTGGGCATTCGCGCGTTTTCCTCTCTATCTCGTCACCGTCGTCGCTGTGTCGCCGAGATTCAGCCGTGCTAGTGGGAGTGATCGTCTGCTAGAGCTGCGCCGGCGATTCGAACAGGTGAGCGAAAGAAAAGTGCTTGACAGTTGCTTAACTGTGACTGTTTGATTGGATAGCTCTCAGCTTACACCTGTCAGCGAGAATTTAAAGTCCCCCAATCGACGAAACGGGGGTTAATTTGTTTCCGTCCCGCGACCTGCCTTCCAAACGTTGTATATCGCGGTGATCGTAGAACGCCCCCTTCCCCTCCCCCCGGCTTCTTCTCGCGGTTATCGATTCCAGTGTGAACGCGCCCACCCTGGATAGTTATCATCCGGTGTCGTCCTTCGTTACGCGCATCTTTCGTGTGTGATCGAGTTTTTCGGACGATCAATATTGCTAGCGCGCCTATATGTTTTCGTGTCTTGTGTTCAAGCGTGGCTAGAATGCGCCCTCGGGGGGCTTCCCCGTGGCCCTTCAACGTCTGCTCACGATTTGAATGGTATTCTTTTGTCGCATTGAGCGAACAAAATGCAACCAATCCCGCACATTGCGAATAAATTATGTTGGAGTATCGATTGGCGACAGTTAATTAGGTGCAGAATTTTTTTGTACGAGTGTCTGCATGTTGACAGACATGGGGATCGAGGGGATCAAACAAGTGTATATTCCACTCCGAGTTGGCTAGCATGCAGTTATGTGAATTGGCTTATTTTGGGTATAATTTGTAAATGTGAGTGGAGATGTTTGCGGATTTTATTCAATGATTTGTTTGGAAATAGACGATATACTTCGCTAAAGTGATATGTATGTCGGCGTTTCTGAAGGCGACATATCTCGAGATCAAAACAACGTAAGATGTTGAGACCATGAACAGTACTTATGTATTCAGCAGTAGTGTTATTCTTAGAGTTTGACATAGTAATATTTTTAAATAAGGTTAAATTACTATATATGCTGTTATATAATGAAACAAAAATTTATTATTTGGTTTTTTTAAACATGAAGTAGATCTAGTTTCTCTTTTCAGAAATAAGAAAACTATATTGAATGACCAATCCGAAAAAAGACTGGACTGATATCTAAATTTGTAAAACAAAACTATAAATATATGAATATTTAAAACTATAAGTGTAAAAATATTAAAATGCGAATCTAAAAGCCTTGTATTTGCTTTTTATTCAAAATCTGTCTAGTTATTGCATATTGCAATCAAAACTATCGAATGTAAATTTATTTCTTGTCCTCAGAAACGAACCAATTTACTTAAACTAACATTTTCGCAGAATATTTAATTCATATGAAATATTAGGGTTCTTGATATGTGACAGTTATTACGTAATGTTGGATACGGTGTTAACGTGAACTTGTAATTAATTGATGGTCATCTGAGTTGGTTATTTTGTAACTATTTTCAACGATGTACTAAAATAGATTGCTCTAATAAATTAGGCTGTACTAAAATTATGAATTTCATTGTTTAAAATACAAAACCCAATTTGACTGGTTAGTATATCAAATTACAAGCTGTCTTTAAATGGGATACGTCGAAACGTACAAATTCTTCCTGGCAACAGAAATGAAAAACTTCATTCTCGAATTGAGAATAATTAAAAATTCGGGGACACTACTTCCGACGCGCGCTATTTAAATTAGAAGCCCTCAATCGCGTAGAAGCATAAATGCGTGTTTGCACAGAAACACGTGTAGGAAATTTTTAACTTTGACGATATTTAGTTGTTCATGTTCCAAACAGATGCTAGATTAAGGGCCTAAATTAAATAGATTGGGTATCCCTGATAGGGCACGTGTATATACATATAATTTCAAGCACTCCCGTCAGAGGACAGGTACTTTTTCCATGGGAAAGTGTAGTTTATAAGTTAGTCCATATCAGAACACGTTACTATTAAAAAGAAAACGTATTCTTTTTAAAAGCATTCCGACTCCTTAGTCTTATTTTCAACTTTATGCTATACTAATAATATTAATATAATAATGATTGAAACAGCATTAATAATTTAAATATTATAAGTACATTAACATAAAAAGAGGTTGAAAGTGATATTTTGTGTGATTCATGGTATTTGACAGTTTGTAAAAAGATATAGTAACATAAATGGGACAGAATGTGACTGCGATGAAAACCAAATAACATGCTTGTACCTGCACAGTTTTTTAATTTTTGAGCTACAAGTGTCTGAAGCACGTCGGTGAACCAGTGCTTCAAAAACAGAATACTAAATTCTTCTAAATACTTTCATCCATCTTTTAAACACCTTGATCCATGTTTTTAAAAACTCGATTACTATCTCACTTTTTCCTAATTAACAATTTTCGAGCCTTGGTCTCGCAGAGGGGATTAAATATTTTTCATGAAGATAGACCATTAAGATTCCTTTTGAATCCATCATCGTTTGTCGATCGTAGGTAAAAGCGATCAACAGGTTTTCACTTGTGTACGTGCGCAAAGTCGAAAAATTCAGAGTTGTTAATGTTGCCTGAATCTCGTGGAGTACATTGATGTATTTATAATAGTAGCGTACCTGGCAGAGTCAGGCCAGTAAAACGCCAATGCAGTAGTCGCGCTGACATTAACTGCTTCGTCATGATCCAAGTAATGGAAATTTGTTCGTGGGCTGGGTATCTTTGAATGTTCACCACAAATTAAGGATGTACTTCAGTTCAATAACTTTATGACAGCGTAACAATTTCTAATAGAAGATACATACTTTGAACGTAGGGATTAATTGAGGAATCTTATGGTCTAGTTTAGAGTCTCTGAAGGAATACCGTGATACGTCTTCCTTCGTCAGTCGCTCATAAAAAAGTGAAGCAAAACGAATGCCTAATTATAACTCCATGTTTATTTTTATGGAACATGATTAAGCACCCAATCTATTTAGAAAGAAACACTTAACGTGTCTCGCAACGTATCAAATAACTAAACTTCAGACGAAAACACTTAGAAATGGTGCAGTATACATACCTATAGTTTGATTTTCTATTAAGTGTGGCTATTACATCTTTATTCATATTATTAATATCCAAATGTCAGTTTCATAATTCAATTATAACTTCAGATACCTAGGTGATTGTGGTAAAATGAGAAAATATTAATATTTGGAACTCAATTGATATCCTTTCAAAAGTAAGTCGAACGCATATTCCCTGGAATGATCCTTGACTCCCTTGACTCATGGGTGTTGATGTGGATGAAAAGTGAGTTCGATGTTCATCGATACAGTTGATTAACGGCTTTGAATACGCAACGATGACCACGGATACAGCCCCTTCCTCCCTACCATCTTCGGTCAGCTTCGCCTTCCTTTCGTAATTCGAACGCCAGTTCCTTTCCCTTACCTCGACTACTCGCGAATTAATATACACCTTTCCTTTTCGCGTAGGAGCAATAGACGACTGCTGCCTCTTTCTTGAAATCAGAAGAGAAAATTAGCGTCGCATTTTCATGTCCTTGAGATAGATATCAAGGATATATAGGAATCGGAACAAAACGGTGGAAAATTCGTGTTAGATGATTTCGTAATAATTTCGTAATTTCAGCGTCTTCAACCATAATAAAATCGCTTAATTGGCGTATCAAGTCACAAAACTATATTTATCTTTCCTAAGATCTTATCCAATCACGTAGCTTGTGTTTTAATGTCGTTTCTATATTAAAGGAATCTGTTGGCGTTCCGATATTTTCATGGTTTTTGGAATCTCCAATGACATCTACCTCTTAGTAATAAATTCGCAAATAGACTAAATTGAAACGTTACAATAAATGAATGGGGGAAGTAAGTAAATCGTGGTTTAAAGGATAATAGTGATTACGTTTCTCTGGCAAACTGGGATGACGAAAATATTGTTTTAACATGTATTTATTATTGGAGATCTTGACCTTGTTTCAAGGAAAACTTCATTTCCTTTTTTATTAGTTATTTTTATTCAAGGGGATTCTGTTGACCTACTCTCAAATGATAATTATTTTTCACGTGTTTATGGGAAAGATAAGAAATTCCAATTGTTACATCTTGAAAGGTAAATAATTGACTAATTACGTATTAAATATGTAACTAAATTACTTAAAACAAATTTATAGCCGTATTATTGTATTTCGATGCAAATAACAAACGAAGTGTTGATGAATAGTTTAAGTAAATAATTGATAAAAATTTATAATGGAGTCATACAGACACTGCATAGTACAGACGAATTTTATTCTGTAGAACTTGTTAAATCCATCAAACTGAACACACAAAATAAGAATATTTTGACATGTTCACCGCGTTGCTAGTTGTTACATAGGTATATACTGTATATAAATACTTCTTATACATGTAGGTAAAGAAATATTTCAAGGCAGACATGTACAAGCGAGACAAGATGCACATAAGTACTCAAAACACCTTACTGCTGTTTAAATATCACACAAGAGTGTTTTCAAATTAAATGGTTAAACTGCATCAGTATGTTCGACAAATAGAAGTAAGAAAAAGAAGTGAGATATGCATACATATGTCCAATAAAGTTCACTTATTTAGTCATAACAAAAAGAAAAGAAAATTTGTAGTGTTTAATATTCCATTTCAAAATGCTATCCGCCTTTAGTAATACAAGTTTGACATCGTGGGGAGGTTGTGTCTAGTACTTTGCGAAAGTCATACTGATCTTTTCTAATTTCAATAAATGCATGACCAATTCTTTGCGTTATTCTTCATTTTAACCTACGCTCGCTAAAACGTTTTCGTATGAATTTTTACTAATAGTTATCGGTTCTGATACATTTAATATCGATAACTTTGAACGATGTCAAATAGTAAACATAGCTCGAATCTAAACAGATTAGATAAGTATCATCGATCTATTCTAACAGCAAATCTATTAGTATTGCCTTAATCGTATTTAATATTTTTGTTATAACTTTTTAAGAAAACATTTTTAGACACTTGTTTATGTAACATTTTATTTTTATTCACAGAACATACTGATGGAGTTTCGTCATTTAGTTTGGAGACCCTATATATTTTAGAGGTCGTGTATGTTAAAATAAATTATCTCTATGCGTCAACAAGCATTAATTTTACTTCTTCCAAGAAAGAAACTTTAAATCGCAATCAACTGATTCAAACAATAAGTAAATAGAGTCCAATCGTAAATCGCAAGTGAAATTTTTAGCAAAGGTACTTGCATTTGATTCGATATCGGAACCGCCCCCCCTCCCTCCCAAAAATACCCAAATTAGATATTATTTATTCGCAATATAACGATTCCAAGCGAAATTCTAATCAGAAATTTATACTTTACAAGTAAGAAATAAGATAATTACTTTGAAGAAGTATAAAAATTTCGTTTCCATATATCAATAATAAGTAATATCGAAATTAAAGGTTTTGATTCTATTACTACCAAGTTTACTACTATGTGGCTGTCGGTATGAGCGTCTTCAAATCGTATCGAATGCCAATTTCTCACATTGCCAGTAAAGAATACTCGTGTTTTAAAGATCATATTCTTATATTCTAACGTGCTTGCTAATAGGGTCTGGGTTAGCTAATTTTTATCGTAAATTAACCTCTGAAGTTATGCTTTTAAGCTAAGTTTAAATTTAAGACTTTATATCGCACTTAAAAACAAAATCAATTGAGAAGTCAATGCCCTTTACGATATAATATCTATATTGTACGTTAATTTTCTCATATTGTATATTAATAAAAATATATAATCTGGCCCCAAATGAAATACATTTACTTTATGTTTTATGTTCTATAAGAACCAAGAATGTACCTTTTTCTTTACGAGCAATAGAGCGGTCATTACCATATTCGAGGAGTCGGTAGGTACACAGTGTTTTCCGCATTTCTTTTCACGCGAACAAAATTTTCTCGCAGTTTGAACCAGATGCGTTCAACGAATTAACGAACGTCCCCCCATAACGATCGTGGGGATTCAGTTTAGAACAAATTGAGATACCTCCGACAGGGCCACGTGGCAACCGGGTCAATTGTGTCCTATAACGAAGCAAATGCTCGTTATCCTCAGGACAATTCGACTATTGTCCTAGGGAAGGCTTGAAAGGCGCTCAGCGTGTGCCTGACACTTTGGGAACACACGTTTTCTAAGAACGTAGGGCTTTGGAGTTTGGAGTCATGTGAAAACGTCAGGACTGTCATTGGGCCCTTCTCTTTTTGTTGAAAAAATCAAGTTAATGGTTGGAATTTTGCCGAAGTTACTCAACTTATATAATAATTTAATATTAGTTAAAAAAATGTATATTGTATCCGCAATATTCTTGTCCTTTATTAACTGTCAGTGCGAAAATTCGTTCGCTCACTATCAGGTGATGTTAGGTGCACGGAAATGAAACTTTAAGAAATTTAAGACTTTGGTTCAATAAAGCGAACGAACTTCTGCCGCGATCTAATATAAAGTTCCGAACGCGTTTTTTTCTCAACTGTCGGAAGTTATCAGCGTCAAGTTTGGAAATTGTATGAGATAGTAATTGCTTATTTATGACGACAATGACGATGTAAGTGAAGTTATTGAACGGTTCGCTGGAGCCCTTCCCCGATATCTCAAACTCGCTTTTGCGACACTCCCTTTCCGTGCAGTCGAATCACGAGTCTTCCCATTGTCTTCCATTAGCTAGGGAACATCCAATTTGACATCGGTTTGTGTTAGGTATACTATCTCTACTCTCCATTTTTCAAAAGGGATATATACGTACCCAGGTATAAACGAATCGATCATTGGCCCAAATCTTTTCGGAGTCCAATTTCTCATAACGAGAATTCCAGTTTGAAGTACCTCAATATCTCGTGTATCTGCATATTTGCCGCATTCGCGTACAAATTGAGGCAGAACGCGGCGCGTCTACCCCATTGTGAAGGATAAGCATCGTTGCAATGGACGCATTCGAGTGTGACTGCGCGATAATTCCGGAGGCACTGTGCTCGCGACACTGTCTTTACCATGCACGTGACATTTATTATGCTACCGTGCTTCCTCTGTTAGTGTGTCAAACGCCACTAACATTCGTGGCGAACTGCAATGCAGACTAGACTGCGGGGGCAACGTAACAGACGCTGTAAACTTTGCAATTATCGGATATTGGGGAGGGATAGAACACATACGCAGAGGTACAATAATATTTAGTACATTTTGAAGCTAATACACAGCAAGAGAGAACTTGGAAAATTGTTTAATCCAAGCTGTGTGTAATTTTTTAATTTTCGACAGTGGTGTTGTTACAATTGAGTTTACCAATTTTTGGTTAATGAGGTGCTACTATTATAGTTGCTTTTCTGTGTTTATAAGTAATTGGGGCACTGATTGTTTGCTAATGATTCTACTAGACTGAAAAAAGATTATGTAGTTTCCTTGGGAGTAGATATAGGTACATATGTAAGAAAAGAAGAACTTATGAGAAAAATACGTAATATGTATGTAGTATCAAGGGCGTCCGGAAGCTTTTTCCTGGGGGGGGAGGGCAACTTTAGGACGATGGTAGAGAAAAATATACCCCTCTTGCTTTTTTAAACCCATTTTGTAGTGCCAATTTAATTAAAAATTTTAAACCGAAATTTAAAAATATTTCCTTTTTAGTGTAAACATAATAAAGGCCAGTTTTGAAAAATAAGCGATTTTTTCCTGAAAAGGGGGGAAGCAACTGCCCCTTTTGTATCCCCCTTCGGACGCCCATTTGTAGTATGTTTCTAAATGAAACGCAATCAAAGACTTTGAAGAGACCAGAATAAAAGCTCCCTTACTCAAAGATGAGAGTTAGAAGATGTTCCTTGCCTTTAGAAAAATTTCCTTTTCTTAGTAGAATTGCCCATACCAAGTTGTATGCCCATACCATAATAATATGTATGTATAATGGATGAAGATCGTCAGATATATCTGACAAAGCATGTTCGGCAACTCGAAAATTCACATAGATTTGAAACTCTGCAGAAATGTAGTTCAAATGATGGAAATAACGAACTCATTTTTTCGGTTCTAGAGTTGAATACACCCCCCTCAAAGAAATTCTGAGTTTTCATATTATCCGTAAAGATATCGGGAAAAGTTTAATTCACAGTTTATGGTTTTTGATATCCTACAATATGACGATAAAGTTTCTTGAAAAAATTAATTTTTTCAAAGCTTATCCCCACCACCTTTTTTCGAAATGCTCTCTAAATTCGAAAATCATAACGAACATATAGCAGGATATTGAAAACCATATTTATGATAATTTGAAAAACTCACAATTTCTTGTAGGGAGAGTTTCTACCTCTAACACTGTTTCATTGCTGAAACAAGAAATGCTTACGTTATTAGCATCACTTGAACTACGTATCTGCAAAGTTTTAAATTCTTTTGAATTTTCGCGTTGCGAAACATCCCTTGTTAGTACGAACGAAACCCAAGCTTGATTTTGACTGGGGTTGGGACCGAGCTGATCTGAACAGTAATAACTGGCCCAGTAAGTCTGAACTGAAATAAACTCATAATTGCAGATGTCTGAATTCTGAATTGAAATTGTATTGAACTGGGTAGGGAATTTCGCAAGGTCGATCAAAGGCTTTTGGATGGCGAAGGTGTTGATCAAGGGCAAATCTAAAAAAATATGTCGCAGAAGTTCCAATGATACACTCGGATGATGGCGTAGGAAAAAGTTATCAATATTACTGGAAATATTTATATTTAGTTTTCATAGATGCGCGCGTTACACTAGTTTTACCAACTTCCTCTTCTTCATCAAATGGAACCACATAACCACTTTGGATCTTTCAATAACTATGGTTATAGTCCCAAGGACGATAGATCTCGAGGGAAATGGGTGTACGCCAAGAAGGAAGAGGCGATCGAGAGGAAATGTAATACCTACGTTGGGGAGATATTCGTTCACTGGTTGCCGTCACTTTGAATGGCTTCGCCGCCTTCCGTTTTGGCATAGGATAACCGTGGCCGGTCAAATTCGATGAAGTAACGGGCTTCTTCGGGGAGCATCGCTCCGGATACGGTGTATAACCGTACGACTACGTGTTTACGTTACGAAACGCGTTCTCGCATTGCCGCGTAGCCGTAAGAGCGTGACGAAAACTGAACTACGTGGGTGACTATCTGGATTGTCGTCCACTCCCGCCGCAGCAGACTTCGGCAACCACATGCTGGCTTTCACGCGAGATCGTTAATGGTAGTCCTTTGAGGTGCCAACAGCAGGTTGAGGAAACTGCGATTTTGACAGGAGAAGGGAAAGGGAACGGCAAACGCTAAAAACTGGCGAACCTTGAAACTCGTTGGTAAACTAAAATTATTACAGAATACACGTGTATATTATAAGTAATCAGGAAAATATAGTATTTGCTTGAGACGTGATGGAAAGATTGTAAAAAACGAATGTAACACATAATCCATATTATATAATAGGATTTATATCTTACATTGTTATCATGTTTTCTTTCGTTTTTCTTCATACCACGATTCGTTAGCGAAATAATCATTCAGGAAACGGGTGGGTGAAGTTATGGAAGGCTGGTGTTGAATAAAATGAAAAATACATAATATCGCGGATGCATCAGAGTGTCGAAAAGGCGAACTTCCATCCTCCAGCGTTATATCCGCATCATCGATTTACATAGGTAGTAGATATACATATATACACATATTTGTCAGAAAAGGAAAATTGGTCTAGACTCTAGGATGTACGTTTGAATATTGCAGTAACTAAAAATATCCACTGCTTGCCTGAGAAATGTAAGGAAAAATAAGTCATACTACTTTGTTAGTTGGATAGGTAGGTATACATAACAGCTTGATAATGTGCAGAGTTGCGGTTACGGTACATATTTAGATTCGAGTGGATCGCCGCAACAGCATTTTATACGGCTGGTGGGAAAGTAATGTCGGTTTTTTAGCGTGCTAAGATATACAGTTTCAAATGGCTCACACGACACTGTTTATGATATATTCATTTTATCAGCGTGGTATTCTATGTTTATAAAACACTTAGCTTTCGCCAGAGGTTGCAAGGAATGGTCGCCAAGTGAAACGCCGATTTTTTAATGAGCAGTTGCAGGGCGATAATACTTGAACTTCTGAAGCTACTGATATATGGTTTTGGGCGTACACGGTTAATTATTTACGAGATGATTATTAACGTTACAGATTGGGGAGCACTTACCGCCTGTGTTGCGAGCTCTCCTTTCAGTTGTCTCTGTGGGGTAGAGGTCAAGGTTTGCTAAACTGCTGCCAGTTTTATGCGCGCGAGTTCATTGTCCCGCTGTCATTTGAATATAATATTTTTTCCATTTTTTTACTTAAAGTCCATAATGTCCGATTCGAAGTTATTACTGAACACGCATGACGATGCACGGTTGGTCAGCGGGTTATGTTGTTGCTTGCTGCTAGCAACAATTTTAGGGTTTCTTTGTTTTCTTCTAGAATGATACCTGTAGATTGTTTGGATTATTACTTGATAAATGCATTGTCATTTAGGGGTTGCAGCCACCTAGAGGTCCGGAAAAAGCATACAAGTTCAGCAATTTTTCGGGGGAAAAGTATAAGTAAAAAAAATACATCTTTTAACTATATTATTCTAAATTTTCATGAGATATTATTATTAACTAAAGGAGATATCGGCTTGGTTATGAGTCGTGTTTTTTTTAAGCATTAGCTGGTGGACATTTCCTAGGCTAAACGATACATCTGAAAGCAAAAATTCAAATAGATTTAAAAAATAAATAACTTTTAGAAGGGGTTCCCATTTAAAAAAATCAAGTTAACCTTGGAATGACCTCTAAATTTGACCCTTAGGTCAGAGTCGAAGTGACCATTGACGTCTCTTTGCAAACTTTAAAACTTTTGACTGAAACATTTTTTTCGAAAACTTCATACTTCTGAGTTAATCCGGGATTCCTATCTTTCTGGGGCATTGTATATATAGGATAAATAACTACATATATATTTCTGAGTCGTCATGATGATCACTCATTGTCAGTGAATCAGAAGCCGATGCATACTTTTACACCACTCCAATAATTTTTATGCTTTCAACACTTTCGAATATTACTACATAGTGTATCTGGTTTACACAATTATGGCATATGATTTCCTTCGTTAGTATGTTTGTTTTGATCCCGTTGAAGTTCCACTGTAGGTTTTAAGACTGTTTATATAATTCTAGAAATTTCTGGTTTGATTTCATTTTTGTAGTAATACCTTTCGGCACGCAGTTGTATTTTTGTTTTAATTTTAATTGTTTGATTCCATTCTCAAACTTTTTAGACAGGGAATTTCAATGGTTCGTAATTCTTTGTGGGTATTGTTAAAGTTGCACAAAATACACAGGAGAAAAGTTCAATGTGCATACTGTACTCTTCTGCATGAGAATAAATTAAGATTTACCTATTTTGTCAGCAATACATTCCATCAGAAATAAAAGAGTAGAGTATAGGTAAATCTGTACATGCTTCAAAATATATGTATAAAACAATTATTTTTAGAAGTGTAATCGTTTTTTTCTTGACTTTGTCCATTCTTGTTACGAGTTCTTTCATGTATTACTTCTAATATTGAGATAGTGCTTTTCGAGACTATAAGTAGGTACGATAATTACTTTGTGACTATTAAAAAAAATTTCGGCTATTGAACATATATTCCGCTGGTATAGTCAGATAATCAGATATTCAGTAAAATCACATTCGGATAATCGAAGTATTACTATGACTACCATTTTTCCCCCCAAGAAATTTCAATTTACTCGCGATGCCTTGCATGACGCGAGTCTAATAATCGGCGAGGTATCAGTTGTTATATATGTATCTGCTTTACATAATGCATACTGAATACTTATAAACAAGAACCATGGCGATCGAATTCATTGCGTTCATCTTATTCATGATAATTTGCGACCACCGCTGAAAATTATTGATCGTGATTTTAGATCGGATTAATAATTTACGATTGAAGTTCGTTTAATGGAAAAGTTACTTCTTTAAAGAGTCTGGAATCATTTTATCAAAATTTTGGTCGTATTATTCTTTTAAAGAATCTTCTATAGGATATTTAGATATTTTTTATTAAAAAATCATTTATAAAGTAATGTGGAATATTTTTAGAAAGAGCCTTCTTTGAAGAATTTCCGAATTAGAACTGCATTCCGTGCATCATCCGCATCATGCACGGACCATTGTTATTTACATAACTATTATAGTAAATAACGTGAAATCATTCGCGCAATTGTAATAGAATAATTTATTACAAATTAAATAGTTATTACTCGAATGAATTATTTGACTAACATGATTTTTAGAACAATTATATAAGCATTGGTTCTAAATTTAAAAAAATTTGATTTTTCGTTTCATATTCTAATATCGCTTTTGATATGCATCGAACAAATTTCCTGATGGAAAATAATTTTGTTTTTTTAAAGTGTTGCTTTAAGCGATATAATCACCTCAAAAACTAAAAATCAGAAAGCTAATGAAATTCGAAATATAATTTCACTGTTATTATTACGTAATTTCAGTTGTTTGCTTTCTGTTCCCAAAATTTAAAGGAAACGGGACTGACAATTCAGGGACTGACGAATACACTTGAAGTACAGAATGTTAGACATATCTGATTTGTTATCTTTACAAAAAATAACATCAGACTTTGAAGATTTGAATTTATGAATAGGAATCTTTCGATGTTTTAGATTTTTAGATATCTGTGAAGAGATATTTTTAAATTACGTTATTCCTCTTTCACAACTAAAAACATACACTTAGATCGTAGAGTATGAAAAAAGAAATTATAAAAATGCATTGATTACTTTCAGCAAGATTATCTTTTTATGTATTTTGTTTTCTCAGTGATGAACACACACGAGACAATCCCAGCTTAAGGTAGCCATATTGATCGAAGGTTGACGATGATTCTTTTTTTAATGGTAAACCTTGTATGTATTACTCGTCCTTGGCGTCTTCGTGCTGCAGTGGATAGGTATACAAACAAGCTCTCGGCTCTATACGCGAAGCTCTTGGACGCACAAATTATTTGCGGGGCACCCCAGTGCATCGTATTTTTCGCTATGTTGCTCTCCAGATGCCTACCCGTAGCCATCTTTCAGAGGGTGATTATTTATTTATCTTTCAGTGACGCTGAAAGTGTACATATATACACACCATTTGAGTTTGAACAAATAAAAGGAAAAGGAAAGATGGAAACTTCATCTAAAATTAGAATTTATATTTCTTTAAATCTTCTTTGAAAACACGAATCTTAACTTGAAATTATTCTGAAAGGTATCTGCTTCTATTTAAAGTCTAATAGATCTATTCTTCACAATATAGTACAATACTATTATAGTATTATACAATACAAGTGTTCCACTCGAATCAGGACCCCAATTACTTACTTCAGTTATTACGATACGAAAAAATGTGACATTCATAATTTGAATGGTTTCAAGGGGTGAATATGTTGGAAGCAAAACATTCCAATCAATATCACTTATATTTCACAAGAAACGTAAAAAATCATATCATTCAAACAAGCAGTGACAGATTGTAATGCTTTTTCAATCGTTTCTGCAGTAATAACAGCATCAGTTACAATCATTCGATCTTTTATATTCCTGCATTGGCTGTTCAAGATAAACGTTTTCTTTTAGCTTTCCCGGCAAAAGCAAGTCCGATAGTGTGAGATTCGGTGACTGATTGTGAGGTGGCCATATTTGGTGCTTACTGTGTTTAAATCCAGCGACGTTTGATTTGTAATTCTGAAGGTCTATGGTAATTTAGGATCATATTATTGTAATGCATAATAGCGTCAAGTAAAACATGTAAGAGATACAAACACCTATGTGTCTATACATCCGAAAAGATATCGAAGATTTACAAAATTTGAAAAAAAAAAAATTATACTGGAAGGAAACGTTTTCTCGCAACATATTCACTCTTTAAAACCAACCAAATAATCTATGAAACATTTTTTGGTATTGTTGTTAGTAAAGGAAATATTACAATTAATACCATAATTAGATAATAATACTTAATATTATCAATATCATAATAATACAATTAAGTGGTGTTGCTCGAGTGAAAGACCCCGTATATTCTACATCTATTTTATCGATATTCTACTACAGAATTCATTCTACAATGCTTATACGAGTCTGTTACCCGTTGCTCTATATAAATGTATTTCATCTCATTGTTGCCACACATTGCAATATTTTAATCTTTCTTTTCTAACCACATAGTACATTTTGGTCTATAAACAGTATATATGTAGAAACACAACCAGACGTTCATCGGTAAAATAAATGATCAATGGCCACGTGGAACAAAGATTCGTGATGGTCGATCGTGTTTCAGCGACGATCGGTTCTTGTCCACCAGATGACATTCGTCTTCTGCGGGATTTCTCGCTGCAAAAAAACAACGGTGTGAAAGATAAAGTTGATGGTGAATGCTATCGAATTATAACTTACTTGGCGTGGAGGACACCGTGATCACGAAGGCGGTTCCTTCTGGGGGAGGCTCTTCCATTGCACTGTGGTAGAGCTGAACCTTGCGAATACTCCTCATGTGGGTATGTCGAGCGCACAATTTTTGGTAGTCGGGACCTGCGTACGCGCTGTCCCGGATTTCGAAATTGAAAAATAAGCAATCTTTTTTCACCCCAGTGAATCTTCAGAAAGGGTAACCTTTTGAGTGCTTCGTTAAATTAATCGCTTTAATACAACAGACGCTAAGCCTTATTTGCGAAATTACATTTTTTTAATATACTTATCCGTGGGGTACACCAACCAGTAATTGACCCACATACCATTGAATGAATATTAAATAGGCAAAGAAATGACAATTATAAATTTAAAAATATTATATGTTTATAAATGGATGTAATTGCAGTTTTAATATCCCACATTTTTAGTTACGCGTATTAAGCATACATTAATAAGTACAATTCTTATTAAAAGTATGCAGTCATTTACTGGGCTTCTACACGTTTTGCATTTCATAATTGTTTTTAAAAATGACGATAAGAATAAATAATTATTTTTATAGAAATTTCCAGAAAAATAAATTTAAATGTAATTTCAACAGTTGTTTTGTTGTTATACATAAATATATTCAAGTATTAATCTCAAAGGTCCATAAATTCAACAGTTCGGTCATTCACTAGTTGGTTTACCTCAGTATGGTATAGAATATTTATATTAAATATTTAAAAAGTAAACATTTTCATATGGAATTAAAAAAATTACAAATAGTTTTATAAATAAATATAAATAAATTTTATTTTTAATAGTTTTCAAATAACATTTATACTGTCGTGTAAAGAAAAAAAAACAAGATTTCAAGAAATCCACACGGTTTGTTAATTAATACAGGAAAGGATAGAGAAATTGATCTTGAAAGAATTATTACGATCAAGTTGTTATAGTTTTGTACGGCATTGTAGGTTAAAATTGGAACTTGGATAAACAAGTGATTCACCGTCTAACGTTTTTTAAAATGTATTCAAATTTTCGCACAAATGCTTCTATCTTATCAGCCGGAAGTTTTTCGTACTTTGTATTATTCGCTGCTGGCGGTGTTAGTTCAAATTGTAACGTGCAATTGCACATTTTTTTAAACAGATCCATATACTTTTTTAAGAGTACGTATTCTCTTTGTTGCTTTGTGTTCATTAGTACCTATTGAATTGCGCTTATCGAGAAATTAATATTTCTTAAGGTATTTCTTATTTTATAAGCTCTGTTTGAAACGCCAATTCAAATACATATGTTTACTTCCAAATGTTTCGTAAAATACTCGCTTTTCGATGCGTGTACCGTGATAATTTCAAACAATAAGAAGAATCGATTAAATATAAAAGAAAACTTATACATCTATTTAAGAAGATGCATCTTTTAAGTAAATACATTGGTAGGAAAATAGATCTTAGCCAGCTGTACAGCATTTTCCTTTACCAACATTTTGTCAACATTTCTATTACTCAGAAAATAGTTGTAGCTCAATCCAATTACATGTATAAATAAATTTAAAAAATTATTTGAAATATACTCCTTCTTACCAAAATACGCAGTTACATTTGAATGCACCTGTACACATTATTGCTACCACTTAAGAATTATCTACTACTTAATAAGTTATTTATATATAGTAAGTGATTCCAATTCGAAAAATAAATCGAAACTGAATACAATTTGTTTGTGTGGGTTTCCATTTTCGAGAAAATCAATTTTGAAGATGTATCAGATAAGCTTTCATTTAACTAATGTGAGTTCTGATTTTATCGATTTGAGCTAAAGAAGAATATAGACTAAGACAACATTCTTGTTGTCTAAAATTTTCACTTCATTGTGGTAAAATTTACTGGTAAGTGTTGTCCTTTTATGTTTTAATTTCATACAAAGCTCTACCCTGCATATTAAATTGATATGAAACCATTCTAGTAAATTTAATGTATTCTCGGATTTTCAAAGTCCAAATGTATTTCGAGAAATGTTGTCACACCTTCTTCAGTTCGTGTAAGTAACAATAATTTAAGTTCATAATTGAAGTACAAGATTCATAATGTCAAGGCTCACAATCAGTCAAGTATCTACATGCAAACTAAATAAATTTTAAAAAACGATCTTGTCGAAAACGAAGTTTTGCAAACAGTTTTCTTCGTCAGTTTTAATTTATTTTGTCCTAGCGAATTTATTAGTGGAACATGCTGCAGGTCACGTTGTATAATATCGAGATATATTGATCGCGGAACGCGGCCCTGAACAGCTTAAACATTATTTTTAGGGAGAAAAAGGTGAACACGAAAATTATCTACGCTTGTTTCTTTTCATTTACTGCTTTTTTGCTGCTTAAGAAGGTTTGATACCTCATTTGCGGGGTAGGCGGCGAGAGGGGTAAGCCTATGCTTATACATGGGAGCTCTGCAGTGATTCCAAGTTTAGATAAAAAAAATTATCTAGACAAAAATGTTATTTACATGTCTATTCCTAATAAAATTATTACTACACATTTTGTTTTGGAATTCAGTTAAACAAAAAGTATATATTGAATGCAGCTAGAAATACAATATTTTCATTAAAAGTACCATAAAATATGCGAGTGAAATATGGCAATGTCGCTTTGCGTTCATCTTTCTTTTTCTTTCCATCTCACACTTGCGGCGTCCTTTTGTGCGTTCATACCGGTTCGCACCAAATTACTAAATACATGTTTACAGCTTGATAGTGTTTTTACCAATTTTTACTGTATGTTTTGTACAAGTATACATTGCATAGATGACTACCGGGCGTACAGTGTTGCCACGTTTCAAACAGTTCCTTCAGGCAGTTCCAAAAATACAAGCATATTGCTGTCTATTCATTCCATTATCTAATAAAGCGGTACGGTTCATGTTCGATTTTATTTTTCAGAATTTCACAGGAATATTTAAGCTTTTCATTGCAACATTTTTTAGAGCTTTCTCATAATTTTTAAGGACCCCGTGTAACATTTTATAGAAATTGTATCGCTTCTCGCATAACAGCTTGTGTATAAGCCCAACTTTGATTTCAATTTTTTCAAAAACCATGTGGTCAATCAACTTTAAATTTTGACACAATGCGGACTACACTTTGAACATTACATTAAAACATTTTTCAAAGATTTTTCATCATTTTTGCTTCGGTATCAAACCTCCTTAAGTATACGACTTAACGTAGATACATATCAACAGCTCCCCCTTTATTATGCAAGTGATTACGTATAATCTTAGAGGATCCCCCTTGAAGAGGAAGAGGAATTAATAACCACATGTATATACGTCGAATTTTAGCAGTAGACAAGAACTTTGTTGCCAAAAATAGACAAGAGTAAATCAAGAAGTACTTACTTCCTTTTAAACTACTTATAAGTGAAAGATGTGTTGTTTCCAAAAAAAATTTTCACAAGAATTTATTTACATCTGTGTTGAAATTGTCAAGAAGTGAGTAAGGAAAAAATATTATATACAACTTCGTTATTTATAAATTTATTCCAAAGGTATGAATAAAATTGATCGGAATAGTAATTTATTTTATAATCGATTAAATAACATCGACACATTAATTAGAGTTAGATCATCGAAGTTGCATTCACGGAAATATTCTATATAATTATTATTGCATTTATATTTATATTTTATCTAATTATTTCGTGGAATCGTTCGAATCAGAAACATGAAACACTGCTGACTTCGAGACACGAACGCTTTACTATGTTATTTTTATTCAGTGGTTCTAGCATATCTTGCGGTTTTGCGGATTCGCGGTTTCGTCTCTGTATACTTGACGTTTCCTGATATTATTAAAAAGTATTAATAACAGCAAACGATAAACAAGACGATCATGAACAGTCAATAAGCAAACCGTTGTATCATTCCTTTATACTTTTTCAATTCGTGGAGTAACGTAACTTCAATTTCTCCACACCTCCGCGTTTTAGTCAAATATTTGAGTAGCAAAAACATATTTTTAAGTTGTCATTATTAGGACCTAATTATTACTTATTTTCTAACAAGTTTGTAATACAATTCTTTGTGAAGAAATAAAAAGCCCTCAAGTGACTTGGAAATAGCCAATTATTCTTTAGAGTCTTCGAAAAAGATATGAACTTTTTATAGATGAAGAGGCAAAGTTAAGTAATTATAAGCAGGCGAGAAAGGAATGTGAAGAAAACGTAACATTTATAATTATTAAAAAATATTTAGCTGAAAATCGTTTTAAGTAACAGCAATGCGCAAAATTGTCGACAAGCTACTCCCTCCCTGATTTCAATAACCTTTAAATATGTTGTCAAGGTCATCATTCTGAACAACATTTTCCTTTAAACTTTTTGACTGTCAGTTTTGGTTTACGAGGTATCCGCAAAAAACTTTACTTAACACCACAACTACCAACTTTAACACATACCTTTTACTATAGTGTGACTACATGACATATTTTTCAAAAACTACATGATTTAGGACAATAATGTCTCATTTTTTACATCCCCAAACTCACATCGGTTCGATACTACGCTTTACACACACACACCTCCCCCCCACCCCCGCACTAACCTAGCCCGAACCAATACTAATACGGATAATCGTTTAGTAACGTCTGTAGGTATAGGTATACGCAAATTTCATTATATTATGCTGAACGTTTTTATTAATATTTAAAAAAATTACTCTTTCCCTCCCTCCCAATCCCTCAAAATTTCGGTTCACTATGATGATACACTATGATCAATACCTTAGTATATCCAATAAAAATATAGTGATATATAATGTTATACTTTGTATAAAGTCAATATTGTATATAAAATATACAAAATGTATTCTGACCTTGCCTTTTTATAATTTTGCTCACTATACGTGCGTTATAACAAAGTTATTGACAGTACTTCCGTTCGAATTCATGAGAATAAGATCTGCAAACTTTTTTGCGAATATCTCTGAAACTAAGGCTGATCGCCAAAAAGTTTAAAGGGAAATGTTGTTCAGAATGATGACCTTGAGAACATATGTCAAGGTCATTGAAATCGGTGAGTAAGTAACTTTTCGACAAAATTACCCAGCAATGCAATGTCACGAATATATCAGTAAAATATATGTTTTGTTGAATTTATTCGATGATGCTTAATGGTTTCTGCCTTTTCATTCATTCTTTTGATTGATACAGAATACTGCGACAACCGTTTCACGCTTCTTTCTATATACCTACAGCAGGCATGTTATAGTTCAACTGTCCTCGTGGCGGGCGTGGGAGCGGGCGCCTGTCAGTACCCGCGGTCGCGTTCCAGGCCAAATGAGTTCGATAACGGTGAGGGGAGCAACTGTGTGTGTGTGTAATACACAATTATGATGAATCCACGGACACTACAGTGTAGTGACTACACTAAAGGTCTGGGGGCATACTTATTAGTTCCGTGATGCCAGTGGTAAGAAGAGTAGGGGCGTAGAGCAGGCCCGTCTAACTTTTCTTGCATCCCAAGAGCAACAGTGGGTGGTTGCGAGCGAAGGCAAGAGCGACGGTTGTGCCCCACCATGGGGACCTTTCGCTCTTGAAGGGGCGCGAGGGGCCAGGCTCGGTGCCTTCAAGAGCGAGGAGCAACTCGCGGTTGCTCGTGCGAGCAAATCCCTGGACAGGCCTGGCGTAAAGGGTCTCTTCTTCTTACCTCTGACATGTTGGTACTGTGTCGTCACGGAACTGATAAGTGTGCTTAGACCTTTAACGCGTTTTTTGTTCTTTGAAAAACACGCCAATCGGTGTAGTGGGCAGTCAACGTGCTAAGGTATTCGCCTACGAAACCTCAGTCATTTCTTACGCGCGGCTCCGAGACTCGTTGTGACTTGAATACAATATTTTCTTCGCATTTTTTTCTTAATAAGCAACAACTCTTATAACCGCTGGAATACTACCACCATGATGGTCATATTAATAGCTAACTACAGCCACACATGGATGCACAGCTTGCGTAATAGACGATACATCAGGAAACCTGCTTGATGTGGTTCATCTCGCATCTTCCGTTGTGCTGTATGCAGACTGCCCAGCAGTCTTGGATTCGGTAATCACAGCTTAACCAACATGGCACGGTTGGGCGTAACCCAGATGGATAAGTTGTGTTTGACACATACTGCTTAGTTGTGCTAGATACAGCCGACTCAGTTGTGCCAGAACCCGGCTCCTCCGCCTTCCTGGACCCAGACTAATGAAATGTACTAGAACCCGGCTGTTCGGTTATGCCCGATGCACATTGCTCGCAAGTACTAGATCTACTCTGCCCACTTCTTACGGATACATGCAGGTGAGTTGTGCTAGGTGGACTTGGCACTCTAGCATTAGGTTTAGTCTGCGTAGTTCTTAAGAACCGCAGCTTAACTGTACTCAATGGACTTGACTCTGTCGTACTAAGTCTAGTATTCTCCGTTGTTATTGATGACGCAGCTTGCTTAGTTGTGGTCGATGGACTTGGGTCTGTCTTACTCGGTCTAGTCTACGTAGTTGATGTTGACGCATTCTGCTTATTTGTGGTTATTGTACTCGGTTCTGTCATTAGCGGTTTTATTTGCGTTGTTAACGTTGACACAGGCTGCTTAGTTGTGCACGATGGACGTGGTTTTACCATACTCGGTGTAGTCGGCTCAGTTGTAGTTGTCGCATTCTGCTTATTTGTGGTTATTGTACTCGGTTCCGTCGTACTCGGTTTTATTTGCGTTGTTGACGTTGACACAGGCTGCTTAGTTGTGCACGATGGACGTGGTTTTACCGTACTCGGTGTAGTCGGCTCAATTGTAGTTGTCGCATTCTGCTTATTTGTGGTTATTGTACTCGGTTCCGTCGTACTCGGTTTTATTTGCGTTGTTGATGTTGAAACAGGCTGCTTAGTTGTGCACGATGGACGTGGTTTGGCCGTACTCGGTGTAGTCGCCTCAGTTGATGTTGTCGCATTCTGCTTATTTGTGGTTATTGTACTCGGTTCCGTCGTACTCGGTTTTATTTGCGTTGTTGATGTTGTGACAGGCTGCTTAGTTGTGGTCGATGTACTTGGCTCTGTCGGAGTGGGCGAAGTCTTTTCAGATGTTGTTGTCGCATTTTGCTTATTTGTGGTTATTGTACTCGGTTCCGTCGTGCTCGGTTTTATTTGCGTTGTTGATGTTGAAACAGGCTGCTTAGTTGTGCACGATGGACGTGGTTTTGTCGTACTCGGTGTAGTCGACTCAGTTGTAGTTGTCGCATTCTGCTTATTTGTGGTTTCTGTACTGGGTTCTGTCGTACTTGGTTTTATTTGCGTTGTTGATGTTGAGACAGGCTGCTTAGTTGTGCACGATGGACGTGGTTTTACCGTACTCGGTGTAGTCGCCTCAGTTGATGTTGTCGCATTCTGCTTATTTGTGGTTATTGTACTCGGTTCCGTCGTACTCAGTTTTATTTGCGTTGTTGATGTTGTGACAGGCTGCTTAGTTGTGGTCGATGTACTTGGCTCTGTCGGAGTGGGCGAAGTCTTTTCAGATGTTGTTGTCGCATTTTGCTTATTTGTGGTTATTGTACTCGGTTCCGTCGTGCTCGGTTTTATTTGCGTTGTTGATGTTGAAACAGGCTGCTTAGTTGTGCACGATGGACGTGGTTTTGTCGTACTCGGTGTAGTCGGCTCAATTGTAGTTGTCGCATTCTGCTTATTTGTGGTTTCTGTACTGGGTTCTGTCGTACTTGGTTTTATTTGCGTTGTTGATGTTGAGACAGGCTGCTTAGTTGTGCACGATGGACGTGGTTTTGTCGTACTCGGTGTAGTCGGCTCAGTTGTATTTGTCGCAGTCTGCTTATTTGTGGTTATTGTACTCGGTTCCGTCGTACTCGGTTTTATTTGCGTTGTTGATGTTGAAACAGGCTGCTTAGTTGTGCCCGATGGACGTGGTTTTGTCGTACTCGGTGTAGTCGGCTCAGTTGTAGTTGACGCATTCTGCTTATTTGTGGTTATTGTACTCGGTTCCGTCGTACTCGGTTTTATTTTAGTTGTTGATGTTGAAACAGGCTGCTTAGTTGTGCACGATGGACGTGGTTTTGTCGTACTCGGTGTAGTCGGCTCAGTTGTAGTTGTCGCATTCTGCTTATTTGTGGTTATTGTACTCGGTTCCGTCGTACTCGGTTTTATTTGCGTTGTTGATGTTGTGACAGGCTGCTTAGTTGTGGTGGATGTACTTGGCTCTGTCGGAGTGGGCGAAGTCTTTTCAGATGTTGTTGTCGCATTTTGCTTATTTGTGGTTATTGTACTCGGTTCCGTCGTGCTCGGTTTTATTTGCGTTGTTGACGTTGACACAGGCTGCTTAGTTGTGCACGATGGACGTGGTTTTACCGTACTCGGTGTAGTCGGCTCAGTTGTATTTGTCGCATTCTGCTTATTTGTGGTTATTGTACTCGGTTCCGTCGTACTCGGTTTTATTTGCGTTGTTGATGTTGAAACAGGCTGCTTAGTTGTGCACGATGGACGTGGTTTTGTCGTACTCGGTGTAGTCGGCTCAGTTGTACTTGACGCATTCTGCTTATTTGTGGTTATTGTACTCGGTTCCGTCGTACTCGGTTTTATTTTAGTTGTTGATGTTGAAACAGGCTGCTTAGTTGTGCACGATGGACGTGGTTTTGTCGTACTCGGTGTAGTCGGCTCAGTTGTAGTTGTCGCATTCTGCTTATTTGTGGTTATTGTACTCGGTTCCATCGTACTCGGTTTTATTTGCGTTGTTGATGTTGAAACAGGCTGCTTAGTTGTGCACGATGGACGTGGTTTTGTCGTACTCGGTGTAGTCGGTTCAGTTGTAGTTGTCGCATTCTGCTTATTTGTTGGTTCTGTACTGGGTTCTGTCGTACTCGGTTTTATTTGCGTTGTTGATGTTGTAACAGGCTGCTTAGTTGTGGTCGATGTACTTGTCACCGTAGGAGTAGGCGAAGTTTTTTCAGTAGTTGTCGTCGGCTGCTCAGTTCTGCGCGATGTACTCGTCACTGGCGGAGTAGGGTATGTTTTTTCAGTAGTTGTCGTCGGCTGCTCAGTTCTGCGCGATGTACTTGTCACCGTAGGAGTAGGCGAAGTTTTTTCAGATGTTGTCGTTGGGTGCTCAGTTCTGCGCGATGTACTTGTCACCGTAGGAGTAGGCGAAGTTTTTTCAGTAGTTGTCGTCGGCTGCTCAGTTCTGCGCGATGTACTCGTCACTGGCGGAGTAGGGTATGTTTTTTCAGTAGTTGTCGTCGGCTGCTCAGTTCGGCGCGATGTACTTGTCACCGTAGGAGTAGGCGAAGTTTTTTCAGTAGTTGTCGTCGGCTGCTCAGTTCTGCGCGATGTACTTGTCACCGTAGGAGTAGGCGAAGTTTTTTCAGATGTTGTCGTTGGGTGCTCAGTTCTGCGCGATGTACTTGTCACCGTAGGAGTAGGCGAAGTTTTTTCAGTAGTTGTCGTCGGCTGCTCAGTTCTGCGCGATGTACTCGTCACTGGCGGAGTAGGGTATGTTTTTTCAGTAGTTGTCGTCGGCTGCTCAGTTCTGCGCGATGTACTTGTCACCGTAGGAGTAGGCGAAGTTTTTTCAGTAGTTGTCGTCGGCTGCTCAGTTCTGCGCGATGTACTTGTCACCGTAGGAGTAGGCGAAGTTTTTTCAGATGTTGTCGTTGGGTGCTCAGTTCTGCGCGATGTACTTGTCACCGTAGGAGTAGGCGAAGTTTTTTCAGTAGTTGTCGTCGGCTGCTCAGTTCTGTGCGATGTACTCGTCACTGGCGGAGTAGGGTATGTTTTTTCAGTAGTTGTCGTCGGCTGCTCAGTTCTGCGCGATGTACTTGTCACCGTAGGAGTAGGCGAAGTTTTTTCAGTAGTTGTCGTCGGCTGCTCAGTTCTGCGCGATGTACTTGTCACCGTAGGAGTAGGCGAAGTTTTTTCAGTAGTTGTCGTCGGCTGCTCAGTTCTGCGCGATGTACTTGTCACCGTAGGAGTAGGCGAAGTTTTTTCAGTAGTTGTCGTCGGCTGCTCAGTTCTGCGCGATGTACTTGTCACCGTAGGAGTAGGCAAAGTTTTTTCAGTAGTTGTCGTCGGCTGCTCAGTTCTGCGCGATGTACTTGTCACCGTAGGAGTAGGCGAAGTTTTTTCAGTAGTTGTCGTTGGGTGCTCAGTTCTGCGCGATGTACTTGTCACCGTAGGAGTAGGCGAAGTTTTTTCAGTAGTTGTCGTCGGCTGCTCAGTTCTGCGCGATGTACTTGTCACCGTAGGAGTAGGCGAAGTTTTTTCAGTAGTTGTCGTCGGCTGCTCAGTTCTGCGCGATGTACTTGTCACCGTAGGAGTAGGCGAAGTTTTTTCAGTTGTTGTCGTTGGGTGCTCAGTTCTGCGCGATGTACTTGTCACCGTAGGAGTAGGCGAAGTTTTTTCAGTAGTTGTCGTCGGCTGCTCAGTTCTGCGCGATGTACTCGTCACTGGCGGAGTAGGGTATGTTTTTTCAGTAGTTGTCGTCGGCTGCTCAGTTCTGCGCGATGTACTTGTCACCGTAGGAGTAGGCGAAGTTTTTTCAGTAGTTGTCGTCGGCTGCTCAGTTCTGCGCGATGTACTTGTCACCGTAGGAGTAGGCGAAGTTTTTTCAGTAGTTGTCGTCGGCTGCTCAGTTCTGCGCGATGTACTCGTCACTGGCGGAGTAGGGTATGTTTTTTCAGTAGTTGTCGTCGGCTGCTCAGTTCGGCGCGATGTACTTGTCACCGTAGGAGTAGGCGAAGTTTTTTCAGATGTTGTCGTTGGGTGCTCAGTTCTGCGCGATGTACTTGTCACCGTAGGAGTAGGCGAAGTTTTTTCAGTAGTTGTCGTCGGCTGCTCAGTTCTGTGCGATGTACTCGTCACTGGCGGAGTAGGGTATGTTTTTTCAGTAGTTGTCGTCGGCTGCTCAGTTCTGCGCGATGTACTTGTCACCGTAGGAGTAGGCGAAGTTTTTTCAGTAGTTGTCGTCGGCTGCTCAGTTCTGCGCGATGTACTTGTCACCGTAGGAGTAGGCGAAGTTTTTTCAGTAGTTGTCGTCGGCTGCTCAGTTCTGCGCGATGTACTTGTCACCGTAGGAGTAGGCGAAGTTTTTTCAGTAGTTGTCGTCGGCTGCTCAGTTCTGCGCGATGTACTTGTCACCGTAGGAGTAGGCAAAGTTTTTTCAGTAGTTGTCGTCGGCTGCTCAGTTCTGCGCGATGTACTTGTCACCGTAGGAGTAGGCGAAGTTTTTTCAGTAGTTGTCGTTGGGTGCTCAGTTCTGCGCGATGTACTTGTCACCGTAGGAGTAGGCGAAGTTTTTTCAGTAGTTGTCGTCGGCTGCTCAGTTCTGCGCGATGTACTTGTCACCGTAGGAGTAGGCGAAGTTTTTTCAGTAGTTGTCGTCGGCTGCTCAGTTCTGCGCGATGTACTTGTCACCGTAGGAGTAGGCGAAGTTTTTTCAGATGTTGTCGTTGGGTGCTCAGTTCTGCGCGATGTACTTGTCACCGTAGGAGTAGGCGAAGTTTTTTCAGTAGTTGTCGTCGGCTGCTCAGTTCTGCGCGATGTACTTGTCACCGTAGGAGTAGGCGAAGTTTTTTCAGTAGTTGTCGTCGGCTGCTCAGTTCTGCGCGATGTACTTGTCACCGTAGGAGTAGGCGAAGTTTTTTCAGTAGTTGTCGTCGGCTGCTCAGTTCTGCGCGATGTACTTGTCACCGTAGGAGTAGGCGAAGTTTTTTCAGTTGTTGTCGTTGGGTGCTCAGTTCTGCGCGATGTACTTGTCACCGTAGGAGTAGGCGAAGTTTTTTCAGTAGTTGTCGTCGGCTGCTCAGTTCTGTGCGATGTACTCGTCACTGGCGGAGTAGGGTATGTTTTTTCAGTAGTTGTCGTCGGCTGCTCAGTTCTGCGCGATGTACTTGTCACCGTAGGAGTAGGCGAAGTTTTTTCAGTAGTTGTCGTCGGCTGCTCAGTTCTGCGCGATGTACTTGTCACCGTAGGAGTAGGCGAAGTTTTTTCAGTAGTTGTCGTCGGCTGCTCAGTTCTGCGCGATGTACTTGTCACCGTAGGAGTAGGCGAAGTTTTTTCAGATGTTGTCGTTGGGTGCTCAGTTCTGCGCGATGTACTTGTCACCGTAGGAGTAGGCGAAGTTTTTTCAGTAGTTGTCGTCGGCTGCTCAGTTCTGTGCGATGTACTCGTCACTGGCGGAGTAGGGTATGTTTTTTCAGTAGTTGTCGTCGGCTGCTCAGTTCTGCGCGATGTACTTGTCACCGTAGGAGTAGGCGAAGTTTTTTCAGTAGTTGTCGTCGGCTGCTCAGTTCTGCGCGATGTACTCGTCACTGGCGGAGTAGGGTATGTTTTTTCAGTAGTTGTCGTCGGCTGCTCAGTTCGGCGCGATGTACTTGTCACCGTAGGAGTAGGCGAAGTTTTTTCAGATGTTGTCGTTGGGTGCTCAGTTCTGCGCGATGTACTTGTCACCGTAGGAGTAGGCGAAGTTTTTTCAGTAGTTGTCGTCGGCTGCTCAGTTCTGCGCGATGTACTCGTCACTGGCGGAGTAGGGTATGTTTTTTCAGTAGTTGTCGTCGGCTGCTCAGTTCTGCGCGATGTACTTGTCACCGTAGGAGTAGGCGAAGTTTTTTCAGTAGTTGTCGTCGGCTGCTCAGTTCTGCGCGATGTACTTGTCACCGTAGGAGTAGGCGAAGTTTTTTCAGATGTTGTCGTTGGGTGCTCAGTTCTGCGCGATGTACTTGTCACCGTAGGAGTAGGCGAAGTTTTTTCAGTAGTTGTCGTCGGCTGCTCAGTTCTGTGCGATGTACTCGTCACTGGCGGAGTAGGGTATGTTTTTTCAGTAGTTGTCGTCGGCTGCTCAGTTCTGCGCGATGTACTTGTCACCGTAGGAGTAGGCGAAGTTTTTTCAGTAGTTGTCGTCGGCTGCTCAGTTCTGCGCGATGTACTTGTCACCGTAGGAGTAGGCGAAGTTTTTTCAGTAGTTGTCGTCGGCTGCTCAGTTCTGCGCGATGTACTTGTCACCGTAGGAGTAGGCGAAGTTTTTTCAGTAGTTGTCGTCGGCTGCTCAGTTCTGCGCGATGTACTTGTCACCGTAGGAGTAGGCAAAGTTTTTTCAGTAGTTGTCGTCGGCTGCTCAGTTCTGCGCGATGTACTTGTCACCGTAGGAGTAGGCGAAGTTTTTTCAGTAGTTGTCGTTGGGTGCTCAGTTCTGCGCGATGTACTTGTCACCGTAGGAGTAGGCGAAGTTTTTTCAGTAGTTGTCGTCGGCTGCTCAGTTCTGCGCGATGTACTTGTCACCGTAGGAGTAGGCGAAGTTTTTTCAGATGTTGTCGTTGGGTGCTCAGTTCTGCGCGATGTACTTGTCACCGTAGGAGTAGGCGAAGTTTTTTCAGTAGTTGTCGTCGGCTGCTCAGTTCTGCGCGATGTACTTGTCACCGTAGGACTAGGTGATGTTTTTTCAGTAGTTGTCGTCGGCTGCTCAGTTCTGCGCGATGTACTTGTCACCGTAGGAGTAGGCGAAGTTTTTTCAGTAGTTGTCGTCGGCTGCTCAGTTCTGCGCGATGTACTTGTCACCGTAGGAGTAGGCGAAGTTTTTTCAGATGTTGTCGTTGGGTGCTCAGTTCTGCGCGATGTACTTGTCACCGTAGGAGTGGGCGAAGTCTTTTCAGATGTTGTTGTCGCATTTTGCTTATTTGTGGTTATTGTACTAGGTTCCGTCGTGCTCGGTTTTATTTGCGTTGTTGATGTTGAAACAGGCTGCTTAGTTGTGCACGATGGACGTGGTTTTGTCGTACTCGGTGTAGTCGGTTCAGTTGTAGTTGTCGCATTCTGCTTATTTGTTGGTTCTGTACTGGGTTCTGTCGTACTCGGTTTTATTTGCGTTGTTGATGTTGTAACAGGCTGCTCAGTTCTGCGCGATGTACTTGTCACCGTAGGAGTAGGCGAAGTTTTTTCAGATGTTGTCGTTGGGTGCTCAGTTCTGCGCGATGTACTTGTCACCGTAGGAGTAGGCGAAGTTTTTTCAGTAGTTGTCGTCGGCTGCTCAGTTCTGCGCGATGTACTTGTCACCGTAGGAGTAGGCGAAGTTTTTTCAGATGTTGTCGTTGGGTGCTCAGTTCTGCGCGATGTACTTGTCACCGTAGGAGTAGGCGAAGTTTTTTCAGTAGTTGTCGTCGGCTGCTCAGTTCTGCGCGATGTACTCGTCACTGGCGGAGTAGGGTATGTTTTTTCAGTAGTTGTCGTCGGCTGCTCAGTTCTGCGCGATGTACTTGTCACCGTAGGAGTAGGCGAAGTTTTTTCAGTAGTTGTCGTTGGGTGCTCAGTTCTGCGCGATGTACTTGTCACCGTAGGAGTAGGCGAAGTTTTTTCAGTAGTTGTCGTCGGCTGCTCAGTTCTGCGCGATGTACTTGTCACCGTAGGAGTAGGCGAAGTTTTTTCAGATGTTGTCGTTGGGTGCTCAGTTCTGCGCGATGTACTTGTCACCGTAGGAGTAGGCGAAGTTTTTTCAGTAGTTGTCGTCGGCTGCTCAGTTCTGCGCGATGTACTTGTCACCGTAGGAGTAGGCGAAGTTTTTTCAGTAGTTGTCGTCGGCTGCTCAGTTCTGCGCGATGTACTTGTCACCGTAGGAGTAGGCGAAGTTTTTTCAGATGTTGTCGTTGGGTGCTCAGTTCTGCGCGATGTACTTGTCACCGTAGGAGTAGGCGAAGTTTTTTCAGTAGTTGTCGTCGGCTGCTCAGTTCTGCGCGATGTACTCGTCACTGGCGGAGTAGGGTATGTTTTTTCAGTAGTTGTCGTCGGCTGCTCAGTTCTGCGCGATGTACTTGTCACCGTAGGAGTAGGCGAAGTTTTTTCAGTAGTTGTCGTCGGCTGCTCAGTTCTGCGCGATGTACTTGTCACCGTAGGAGTAGGCGAAGTTTTTTCAGTAGTTGTCGTCGGCTGCTCAGTTCTGCGCGATGTACTCGTCACTGGCGGAGTAGGGTATGTTTTTTCAGTAGTTGTCGTCGGCTGCTCAGTTCTGCGCGATGTACTTGTCACCGTAGGAGTAGGCGAAGTTTTTTCAGTAGTTGTCGTCGGCTGCTCAGTTCTGCGCGATGTACTTGTCACCGTAGGAGTAGGCGAAGTTTTTTCAGATGTTGTCGTTGGGTGCTCAGTTCTGCGCGATGTACTTGTCACCGTAGGAGTGGGCGAAGTCTTTTCAGATGTTGTTGTCGCATTTTGCTTATTTGTGGTTATTGTACTCGGTTCCGTCGTGCTCGGTTTTATTTGCGTTGTTGATGTTGAAACAGGCTGCTTAGTTGTGCACGATGGACGTGGTTTTGTCGTACTCGGTGTAGTCGGTTCAGTTGTAGTTGTCGCATTCTGCTTATTTGTTGGTTCTGTACTGGGTTCTGTCGTACTCGGTTTTATTTGCGTTGTTGATGTTGTAACAGGCTGCTTAGTTGTGGTCGATGTACTTGTCACCGTAGGAGTAGGCGAAGTTTTTTCAGTAGTTGTCGTCGGCTGCTCAGTTCTGCGCGATGTACTTGTCACCGTAGGAGTAGGCGAAGTTTTTTCAGTAGTTGTCGTCGGCTGCTCAGTTCTGCGCGATGTACTTGTCACCGTAGGAGTAGGCGAAGTTTTTTCAGTAGTTGTCGTCGGCTGCTCAGTTCTGCGCGATGTACTTGTCACCGTAGGAGTAGGCGAAGTTTTTTCAGATGTTGTCGTTGGGTGCTCAGTTCTGCGCGATGTACTTGTCACCGTAGGAGTAGGCGAAGTTTTTTCAGTAGTTGTCGTCGGCTGCTCAGTTCTGCGCGATGTACTTGTCACCGTAGGACTAGGTGATGTTTTTTCAGATGTTGTCGTTGGGTGCTCAGTTCTGCGCGATGTACTTGTCACCGTAGGAGTAGGCGAAGTTTTTTCAGATGTTGTCGTTGGGTGCTCAGTTCTGCGCGATGTACTTGTCACCGTAGGAGTAGGCGAAGTTTTTTCAGTAGTTGTCGTCGGCTGCTCAGTTCTGCGCGATGTACTCGTCACTGGCGGAGTAGGGTATGTTTTTTCAGTAGTTGTCGTCGGCTGCTCAGTTCTGCGCGATGTACTTGTCACCGTAGGAGTAGGCGAAGTTTTTTCAGTAGTTGTCGTCGGCTGCTCAGTTCTGCGCGATGTACTTGTCACCGTAGGAGTAGGCGAAGTTTTTTCAGTAGTTGTCGTCGGCTGCTCAGTACTGCGCGATGTACTCGTCACTGGCGGAGTAGGGTATGTTTTTTCAGTAGTTGTCGTCGGCTGCTCAGTTCTGCGCGATGTACTTGTCACCGTAGGAGTAGGCGAAGTTTTTTCAGTAGTTGTCGTTGGGTGCTCAGTTCTGCGCGATGTACTTGTCACCGTAGGAGTAGGCGAAGTTTTTTCAGTAGTTGTCGTCGGCTGCTCAGTTCTGCGCGATGTACTTGTCACCGTAGGAGTAGGCGAAGTTTTTTCAGATGTTGTCGTTGGGTGCTCAGTTCTGCGCGATGTACTTGTCACCGTAGGAGTAGGCGAAGTTTTTTCAGTAGTTGTCGTCGGCTGCTCAGTTCTGCGCGATGTACTTGTCACCGTAGGACTAGGTGATGTTTTTTCAGATGTTGTCGTTGGGTGCTCAGTTCTGCGCGATGTACTTGTCACCGTAGGAGTAGGCGAAGTTTTTTCAGATGTTGTCGTTGGGTGCTCAGTTCTGCGCGATGTACTTGTCACCGTAGGAGTAGGCGAAGTTTTTTCAGTAGTTGTCGTCGGCTGCTCAGTTCTGCGCGATGTACTTGTCACCGTAGGAGTAGGCGAAGTTTTTTCAGTAGTTGTCGTCGGCTGCTCAGTTCTGTGCGATGTACTCGTCACTGGCGGAGTAGGGTATGTTTTTTCAGTAGTTGTCGTCGGCTGCTCAGTTCTGCGCGATGTACTTGTCACCGTAGGAGTAGGCGAAGTTTTTTCAGTAGTTGTCGTCGGCTGCTCAGTTCTGCGCGATGTACTTGTCACCGTAGGAGTAGGCAAAGTTTTTTCAGTAGTTGTCGTCGGCTGCTCAGTTCTGCGCGATGTACTTGTCACCGTAGGAGTAGGCGAAGTTTTTTCAGTAGTTGTCGGTGGGTGCTCAGTTCTGCGCGATGTACTTGTCACCGTAGGAGTAGGCGAAGTTTTTTCAGTAGTTGTCGTCGGCTGCTCAGTTCTGCGCGATGTACTTGTCACCGTAGGAGTAGGCGAAGTTTTTTCAGATGTTGTCGTTGGGTGCTCAGTTCTGCGCGATGTACTTGTCACCGTAGGAGTAGGCGAAGTTTTTTCAGTAGTTGTCGTCGGCTGCTCAGTTCTGCGCGATGTACTTGTCACCGTAGGACTAGGTGATGTTTTTTCAGATGTTGTCGTTGGGTGCTCAGTTCTGCGCGATGTACTTGTCACCGTAGGAGTAGGCGAAGTTTTTTCAGATGTTGTCGTTGGGTGCTCAGTTCTGCGCGATGTACTTGTCACCGTAGGAGTAGGCGAAGTTTTTTCAGTAGTTGTCGTCGGCTGCTCAGTTCTGCGCGATGTACTTGTCACCGTAGGAGTAGGCGAAGTTTTTTCAGTAGTTGTCGTCGGCTGCTCAGTTCTGCGCGATGTACTTGTCACCGTAGGAGTAGGCGAAGTTTTTTCAGATGTTGTCGTTGGGTGCTCAGTTCTGCGCGATGTACTTGTCACCGTAGGAGTAGGCGAAGTTTTTTCAGTAGTTGTCGTCGGCTGCTCAGTTCTGCGCGATGTACTCGTCACTGGCGGAGTAGGGTATGTTTTTTCAGTAGTTGTCGTCGGCTGCTCAGTTCTGCGCGATGTACTTGTCACCGTAGGAGTAGGCGAAGTTTTTTCAGTAGTTGTCGTCGGCTGCTCAGTTCTGCGCGATGTACTTGTCACCGTAGGAGTAGGCGAAGTTTTTTCAGTAGTTGTCGTCGGCTGCTCAGTTCTGCGCGATGTACTCGTCACTGGCGGAGTAGGGTATGATTTTTCAGTAGTTGTCGTCGGCTGCTCAGTTCTGCGCGATGTACTTGTCACCGTAGGAGTAGGCGAAGTTTTTTCAGTAGTTGTCGTCGGCTGCTCAGTTCTGCGCGATGTACTTGTCACCGTAGGAGTAGGCGAAGTTTTTTCAGTAGTTGTCGTCGGCTGCTCAGTTCTGCGCGATGTACTCGTCACTGGCGGAGTAGGGTATGTTTTTTCAGTAGTTGTCGTCGGCTGCTCAGTTCTGCGCGATGTACTCGTCACTGGCGGAGTAGGGTATGTTTTTTCAGTAGTTGTCGTCGGCTGCTCAGTTCTGCGCGATGTACTTGTCACCGTAGGAGTAGGCGAAGTTTTTTCAGTAGTTGTCGTCGGCTGCTCAGTTCTGCGCGATGTACTTGTCACCGTAGGAGTAGGCGAAGTTTTTTCAGATGTTGTCGTTGGGTGCTCAGTTCTGCGCGATGTACTTGTCACCGTAGGAGTGGGCGAAGTCTTTTCAGATGTTGTTGTCGCATTTTGCTTATTTGTGGTTATTGTACTCGGTTCCGTCGTGCTCGGTTTTATTTGCGTTGTTGATGTTGAAACAGGCTGCTTAGTTGTGCACGATGGACGTGGTTTTGTCGTACTCGGTGTAGTCGGTTCAGTTGTAGTTGTCGCATTCTGCTTATTTGTTGGTTCTGTACTGGGTTCTGTCGTACTCGGTTTTATTTGCGTTGTTGATGTTGTAACAGGCTGCTTAGTTGTGGTCGATGTACTTGTCACCGTAGGAGTAGGCGAAGTTTTTTCAGTAGTTGTCGTCGGCTGCTCAGTTCTGCGCGATGTACTTGTCACCGTAGGAGTAGGCGAAGTTTTTTCAGTAGTTGTCGTCGGCTGCTCAGTTCTGCGCGATGTACTTGTCACCGTAGGAGTAGGCGAAGTTTTTTCAGTAGTTGTCGTCGGCTGCTCAGTTCTGCGCGATGTACTTGTCACCGTAGGAGTAGGCGAAGTTTTTTCAGATGTTGTCGTTGGGTGCTCAGTTCTGCGCGATGTACTTGTCACCGTAGGAGTAGGCGAAGTTTTTTCAGTAGTTGTCGTCGGCTGCTCAGTTCTGCGCGATGTACTTGTCACCGTAGGACTAGGTGATGTTTTTTCAGTAGTTGTCGTCGGCTGCTCAGTTCTGCGCGATGTACTTGTCACCGTAGGAGTAGGCGAAGTTTTTTCAGTAGTTGTCGTCGGCTGCTCAGTTCTGCGCGATGTACTTGTCACCGTAGGAGTAGGCGAAGTTTTTTCAGTAGTTGTCGTCGGCTGCTCAGTTCTGCGCGATGTACTCGTCACTGGCGGAGTAGGGTATGTTTTTTCAGTAGTTGTCGTCGGCTGCTCAGTTCTGCGCGATGTACTCGTCACTGGCGGAGTAGGCGAAGTTTTTTCAGTAGTTGTCGTCGGCTGCTCAGTTCTGCGCGATGTACTTGTCACCGTAGGAGTAGGCGAAGTTTTTTCAGTAGTTGTCGTCGGCTGCTCAGTTCTGCGCGATGTACTTGTCACCGTAGGAGTAGGCGAAGTTTTTTCAGATGTTGTCGTTGGGTGCTCAGTTCTGCGCGATGTACTTGTCACCGTAGGAGTAGGCGAAGTTTTTTCAGTAGTTGTCGTCGGCTGCTCAGTTCTGCGCGATGTACTTGTCACCGTAGGAGTAGGCGAAGTTTTTTCAGATGTTGTCGTTGGGTGCTCAGTTCTGCGCGATGTACTTGTCACCGTGGGAGTAGGCGAAGTTTTTTCAGTAGTTGTCGTCGGCTGCTCAGTTCTGCGCGATGTACTTGTCACCGTAGGAGTAGGCGAAGTTTTTTCAGTAGTTGTCGTCGGCTGCTCAGTTCTGCGCGATGTACTTGTCACCGTAGGAGTAGGCGAAGTTTTTTCAGTAGTTGTCGTCGGCTGCTCAGTTCTGCGCGATGTACTTGTCACCGTAGGAGTAGGCGAAGTTTTTTCAGTAGTTGTCGTCGGCTGCTCAGTTCTGCGCGATGTACTTGTCACCGTAGGAGTAGGCGAAGTTTTTTCAGTAGTTGTCGTCGGCTGCTCAGTTCTGCGCGATGTACTTGTCACCGTAGGAGTAGGCGAAGTTTTTTCAGTAGTTGTCGTCGGCTGCTCAGTTCTGCGCGATGTACTTGTCACCGTAGGAGTAGGCGAAGTTTTTTCAGATGTTGTCGTTGTGTGCTCAGTTCTGCGCGATGTACTTGTCACCGTGGGAGTAGGCGAAGTTTTTTCAGTAGTTGTCGTCGGCTGCTCAGTTCTGCGCGATGTACTTGTCACCGTAGGAGTAGGCGAAGTTTTTTCAGTAGTTGTTGTCGGCTGCTCAGTTCTGCGCGATGTACTTGTCACCGTAGGAGTAGGCGAAGTTTTTTCAGTAGTTGTCGTCGGCTGCTCAGTTCTGCGCGATGTACTTGTCACCGTAGGAGTAGGCGAAGTTTTTTCAGTAGTTGTCGTCGGCTGCTCAGTTCTGCGCGATGTACTTGTCACCGTAGGAGTAGGCGAAGTTTTTTCAGTAGTTGTCGTCGGCTGCTCAGTTCTGCGCGATGTACTCGTCACTGGCGGAGTAGGGTATGTTTTTTCAGTAGTTGTCGTCGGCTGCTCAGTTCTGCGCGATGTACTTGTCACCGTAGGAGTAGGCGAAGTTTTTTCAGTAGTTGTCGTCGGCTGCTCAGTTCTGCGCGATGTACTTGTCACCGTAGGAGTAGGCGAAGTTTTTTCAGATGTTGTCGTTGGGTGCTCAGTTCTGCGCGATGTACTTGTCACCGTAGGAGTAGGCGAAGTTTTTTCAGTAGTTGTCGTCGGCTGCTCAGTTCTGCGCGATGTACTTGTCACCGTAGGAGTAGGCGAAGTTTTTTCAGTAGTTGTCGTCGGCTGCTCAGTTCTGCGCGATGTACTCGTCACTGGCGGAGTAGGGTATGTTTTTTCAGTAGTTGTCGTCGGCTGCTCAGTTCTGCGCGATGTACTCGTCACTGGCGGAGTAGGCGAAGTTTTTTCAGTAGTTGTCGTCGGCTGCTCAGTTCTGCGCGATGTACTTGTCACCGTAGGAGTAGGCGAAGTTTTTTCAGTAGTTGTCGTCGGCTGCTCAGTTCTGCGCGATGTACTTGTCACCGTAGGAGTAGGCGAAGTTTTTTCAGATGTTGTCGTTGGGTGCTCAGTTCTGCGCGATGTACTTGTCACCGTAGGAGTAGGCGAAGTTTTTTCAGTAGTTGTCGTCGGCTGCTCAGTTCTGCGCGATGTACTTGTCACCGTAGGAGTAGGCGAAGTTTTTTCAGTAGTTGTCGTCGGCTGCTCAGTTCTGCGCGATGTACTTGTCACCGTAGGAGTAGGCGAAGTTTTTTCAGTAGTTGTCGTCGGCTGCTCAGTTCTGCGCGATGTACTTGTCACCGTAGGAGTAGGCGAAGTTTTTTCAGATGTTGTCGTTGGGTGCTCAGTTCTGCGCGATGTACTTGTCACCGTGGGAGTAGGCGAAGTTTTTTCAGTAGTTGTCGTCGGCTGCTCAGTTCTGCGCGATGTACTTGTCACCGTAGGAGTAGGCGAAGTTTTTTCAGTAGTTGTCGTCGGCTGCTCAGTTCTGCGCGATGTACTTGTCACCGTAGGAGTAGGCGAAGTTTTTTCAGTAGTTGTCGTCGGCTGCTCAGTTCTGCGCGATGTACTTGTCACCGTAGGAGTAGGCGAAGTTTTTTCAGATGTTGTCGTTGGGTGCTCAGTTCTGCGCGATGTACTTGTCACCGTAGGAGTAGGCGAAGTTTTTTCAGTAGTTGTCGTCGGCTGCTCAGTTCTGCGCGATGTACTTGTCACCGTAGGAGTAGGCGAAGTTTTTTCAGTAGTTGTCGTCGGCTGCTCAGTTCTGCGCGATGTACTTGTCACCGTAGGAGTAGGCGAAGTTTTTTCAGTAGTTGTCGTCGGCTGCTCAGTTCTGCGCGATGTACTTGTCACCGTAGGAGTAGGCGAAGTTTTTTCAGTTGTTGTCGTCGGGTGCTCAGTTCTGCGCGATGTACTTGTCACCGTAGGAGTAGGCGAAGTTTTTTCAGTAGTTGTCGTCGGCTGCTCAGTTCTGCGCGATGTACTCGTCACTGGCGGAGTAGGGTATGTTTTTTCAGTAGTTGTCGTCGGCTGCTCAGTTCTGCGCGATGTACTTGTCACCGTAGGAGTAGGCGAAGTTTTTTCAGTAGTTGTCGTCGGCTGCTCAGTTCTGCGCGATGTACTTGTCACCGTAGGAGTAGGCGAAGTTTTTTCAGATGTTGTCGTTGGGTGCTCAGTTCTGCGCGATGTACTTGTCACCGTAGGAGTAGGCGAAGTTTTTTCAGTAGTTGTCGTCGGCTGCTCAGTTCTGCGCGATGTACTTGTCACCGTAGGAGTAGGCGAAGTTTTTTCAGTAGTTGTCGTCGGCTGCTCAGTTCTGCGCGATGTACTTGTCACCGTAGGAGTAAGCGAAGTTTTTTCAGTAGTTGTCGTCGGCTGCTCAGTTCTGCGCGATGTACTTGTCACCGTAGGAGTAGGCGAAGTTTTTTCAGTAGTTGTCGTCGGCTGCTCAGTTCTGCGCGATGTACTTGTCACCGTAGGAGTAGGCGAAGTTTTTTCAGTAGTTGTCGTCGGCTGCTCAGTTCTGCGCGATGTACTTGTCACCGTAGGAGTAGGCGAAGTTTTTTCAGTAGTTGTCGTCGGCTGCTCAGTTCTGCGCGATGTACTTGTCACCGTAGGAGTAGGCGAAGTTTTTTCAGATGTTGTCGTTGGGTGCTCAGTTCTGCGTGATGTACTTGTCACCGTAGGAGTAGGCGAAGTTTTTTCAGTAGTTGTCGTCGGCTGCTCAGTTCTGCGCGATGTACTTGTCACCGTAGGAGTAGGCGAAGTTTTTTCAGATGTTGTCGTTGGGTGCTCAGTTCTGCGCGATGTACTTGTCACCGTAGGAGTAGGCGAAGTTTTTTCAGTAGTTGTCGTCGGCTGCTCAGTTCTGCGCGATGTACTTGTCACCGTAGGAGTAGGCGAAGTTTTTTCAGTAGTTGTCGTCGGCTGCTCAGTTCTGCGCGATGTACTCGTCACTGGCGGAGTAGGGTATGTTTTTTCAGTAGTTGTCGTCGGCTGCTCAGTTCTGCGCGATGTACTTGTCACCGTAGGAGTAGGCGAAGTTTTTTCAGATGTTGTCGTTGGGTGCTCAGTTCTGCGCGATGTACTTGTCACCGTAGGAGTAGGCGAAGTTTTTTCAGTAGTTGTCGTCGGCTGCTCAGTTCTGCGCGATGTACTTGTCACCGTAGGAGTAGGCGAAGTTTTTTCAGATGTTGTCGTTGGGTGCTCAGTTCTGCGTGATGTACTTGTCACCGTAGGAGTAGGCGAAGTTTTTTCAGTAGTTGTCGTCGGCTGCTCAGTTCTGCGCGATGTACTTGTCACCGTAGGAGTAGGCGAAGTTTTTTCAGATGTTGTCGTTGGGTGCTCAGTTCTGCGCGATGTACTTGTCACCGTAGGAGTAGGCGAAGTTTTTTCAGTAGTTGTCGTCGGCTGCTCAGTTCTGCGCGATGTACTTGTCACCGTAGGAGTAGGCGAAGTTTTTTCAGTAGTTGTCGTCGGCTGCTCAGTTCTGCGCGATGTACTTGTCACCGTAGGAGTAGGCGAAGTTTTTTCAGTAGTTGTCGTCGGCTGCTCAGTTCTGCGCGATGTACTTGTCACCGTAGGAGTAGGCGAAGTTTTTTCAGTAGTTGTCGTCGGCTGCTCAGTTCTGCGCGATGTACTCGTCACTGGCGGAGTAGGGTATGTTTTTTCAGTAGTTGTCGTCGGCTGCTCAGTTCTGCGCGATGTACTTGTCACCGTAGGAGTAGGCGAAGTTTTTTCAGATGTTGTCGTTGGGTGCTCAGTTCTGCGCGATGTACTTGTCACCGTAGGAGTAGGCGAAGTTTTTTCAGTAGTTGTCGTCGGCTGCTCAGTTCTGCGCGATGTACTTGTCACCGTAGGAGTAGGCGAAGTTTTTTCAGATGTTGTCGTTGGGTGCTCAGTTCTGCGCGATGTACTTGTCACCGTAGGAGTAGGCGAAGTTTTTTCAGTAGTTGTCGTCGGCTGCTCAGTTCTGCGCGATGTACTTGTCACCGTAGGAGTAGGCGAAGTTTTTTCAGTAGTTGTCGTCGGCTGCTCAGTTCTGCGCGATGTACTCGTCACTGGCGGAGTAGGGTATGTTTTTTCAGTAGTTGTCGTCGGCTGCTCAGTTCTGCGCGATGTACTCGTCACTGGCGGAGTAGGCGAAGTTTTTTCAGTAGTTGTCGTCGGCTGCTCAGTTCTGCGCGATGTACTTGTCACCGTAGGAGTAGGCGAAGTTTTTTCAGTAGTTGTCGTCGGCTGCTCAGTTCTGCGCGATGTACTTGTCACCGTAGGAGTAGGCGAAGTTTTTTCAGATGTTGTCGTTGGGTGCTCAGTTCTGCGCGATGTACTTGTCACCGTAGGAGTAGGCGAAGTTTTTTCAGTAGTTGTCGTCGGCTGCTCAGTTCTGCGCGATGTACTTGTCACCGTAGGAGTAGGCGAAGTTTTTTCAGTAGTTGTCGTCGGCTGCTCAGTTCTGCGCGATGTACTTGTCACCGTAGGAGTAGGCGAAGTTTTTTCAGTAGTTGTCGTCGGCTGCTCAGTTCTGCGCGATGTACTTGTCACCGTAGGAGTAGGCGAAGTTTTTTCAGTAGTTGTCGTCGGCTGCTCAGTTCTGCGCGATGTACTTGTCACCGTAGGAGTAGGCGAAGTTTTTTCAGATGTTGTCGTTGGGTGCTCAGTTCTGCGCGATGTACTTGTCACCGTAGGAGTAGGCGAAGTTTTTTCAGTAGTTGTCGTCGGCTGCTCAGTTCTGCGCGATGTACTTGTCACCGTAGAAGTAGGCGAAGTTTTTTCAGATGTTGTCGTTGGGTGCTCAGTTCTGCGCGATGTACTTGTCACCGTAGGAGTAGGCGAAGTTTTTTCAGTAGTTGTCGTCGGCTGCTCAGTTCTGCGCGATGTACTTGTCACCGTAGGAGTAGGCGAAGTTTTTTCAGTAGTTGTCGTCGGCTGCTCAGTTCTGCGCGATGTACTTGTCACCGTAGGAGTAAGCGAAGTTTTTTCAGTAGTTGTCGTCGGCTGCTCAGTTCTGCGCGATGTACTTGTCACCGTAGGAGTAGGCGAAGTTTTTTCAGTAGTTGTCGTCGGCTGCTCAGTTCTGCGCGATGTACTTGTCACCGTAGGAGTAGGCGAAGTTTTTTCAGATGTTGTCGTTGGGTGCTCAGTTCTGCGCGATGTACTTGTCACCGTAGGAGTAGGCGAAGTTTTTTCAGTAGTTGTCGTCGGCTGCTCAGTTCTGCGCGATGTACTTGTCACCGTAGGAGTAGGCGAAGTTTTTTCAGTAGTTGTCGTCGGCTGCTCAGTTCTGCGCGATGTACTTGTCACTGGCGGAGTAGGGTATGTTTTTTCAGTAGTTGTCGTCGGCTGCTCAGTTCTGCGCGATGTACTTGTCACCGTAGGAGTAGGCGAAGTTTTTTCAGATGTTGTCGTTGGCTGCTCAGTTCTGCGCGATGTACTTGTCACCGTAGGAGTAGGCGAAGTTTTTTCAGTAGTTGTCGTCGGGTGCTCAGTTCTGCGCGATGTACTTGTCACCGTAGGAGTAGGCGAAGTTTTTTCAGATGTTGTCGTTGGGTGCTCAGTTCTGCGTGATGTACTTGTCACCGTAGGAGTAGGCGAAGTTTTTTCAGTAGTTGTCGTCGGCTGCTCAGTTCTGCGCGATGTACTTGTCACCGTAGGAGTAGGCGAAGTTTTTTCAGATGTTGTCGTTGGGTGCTCAGTTCTGCGCGATGTACTTGTCACCGTAGGAGTAGGCGAAGTTTTTTCAGTAGTTGTCGTCGGCTGCTCAGTTCTGCGCGATGTACTTGTCACCGTAGGAGTAGGCGAAGTTTTTTCAGTAGTTGTCGTCGGCTGCTCAGTTCTGCGCGATGTACTTGTCACCGTAGGAGTAGGCGAAGTTTTTTCAGTAGTTGTCGTCGGCTGCTCAGTTCTGCGCGATGTACTTGTCACCGTAGGAGTAGGCGAAGTTTTTTCAGTAGTTGTCGTCGGCTGCTCAGTTCTGCGCGATGTACTCGTCACTGGCGGAGTAGGGTATGTTTTTTCAGTAGTTGTCGTCGGCTGCTCAGTTCTGCGCGATGTACTTGTCACCGTAGGAGTAGGCGAAGTTTTTTCAGTAGTTGTCGTCGGCTGCTCAGTTCTGCGCGATGTACTTGTCACCGTAGGAGTAGGCGAAGTTTTTTCAGTAGTTGTCGTCGGCTGCTCAGTTCTGCGCGATGTACTCGTCACTGGCGGAGTAGGGTATGTTTTTTCAGTAGTTGTCGTCGGCTGCTCAGTTCTGCGCGATGTACTTGTCACCGTAGGAGTAGGCGAAGTTTTTTCAGATGTTGTCGTTGGGTGCTCAGTTCTGCGTGATGTACTTGTCACCGTAGGAGTAGGCGAAGTTTTTTCAGTAGTTGTCGTCGGCTGCTCAGTTCTGCGCGATGTACTTGTCACCGTAGGAGTAGGCGAAGTTTTTTCAGATGTTGTCGTTGGGTGCTCAGTTCTGCGCGATGTACTTGTCACCGTAGGAGTAGGCGAAGTTTTTTCAGTAGTTGTCGTCGGCTGCTCAGTTCTGCGCGATGTACTCGTCACTGGCGGAGTAGGGTATGTTTTTTCAGTAGTTGTCGTCGGCTGCTCAGTTCTGCGCGATGTACTTGTCACCGTAGGAGTAGGCGAAGTTTTTTCAGATGTTGTCGTTGGGTGCTCAGTTCTGCGTGATGTACTTGTCACCGTAGGAGTAGGCGAAGTTTTTTCAGTAGTTGTCGTCGGCTGCTCAGTTCTGCGCGATGTACTTGTCACCGTAGGAGTAGGCGAAGTTTTTTCAGATGTTGTCGTTGGGTGCTCAGTTCTGCGCGATGTACTTGTCACCGTAGGAGTAGGCGAAGTTTTTTCAGTAGTTGTCGTCGGCTGCTCAGTTCTGCGCGATGTACTTGTCACCGTAGGAGTAGGCGAAGTTTTTTCAGTAGTTATCGTCGGCTGCTCAGTTCTGCGCGATGTACTTGTCACCGTAGGAGTAGGCGAAGTTTTTTCAGTAGTTGTCGTCGGCTGCTCAGTTCTGCGCGATGTACTTGTCACCGTAGGAGTAGGCGAAGTTTTTTCAGTAGTTGTCGTCGGCTGCTCAGTTCTGCGCGATGTACTTGTCACCGTAGGAGTAGGCGAAGTTTTTTCAGTAGTTGTCGTCGGCTGCTCAGTTCTGCGCGATGTACTTGTCACCGTAGGAGTAGGCGAAGTTTTTTCAGATGTTGTCGTTGGGTGCTCAGTTCTGCGCGATGTACTTGTCACCGTAGGAGTAGGCGAAGTTTTTTCAGTAGTTGTCGTCGGCTGCTCAGTTCTGCGCGATGTACTCGTCACTGGCGGAGTAGGGTATGTTTTTTCAGTAGTTGTCGTCGGCTGCTCAGTTCTGCGCGATGTACTTGTCACCGTAGGAGTAGGCGAAGTTTTTTCAGATGTTGTCGTTGGGTGCTCAGTTCTGCGCGATGTACTTGTCACCGTAGGAGTAGGCGAAGTTTTTTCAGTAGTTGTCGTCGGCTGCTCAGTTCTGCGCGATGTACTTGTCACCGTAGGAGTAGGCGAAGTTTTTTCAGTAGTTGTCGTCGGCTGCTCAGTTCTGCGCGATGTACTTGTCACCGTAGGAGTAGGCGAAGTTTTTTCAGTAGTTGTCGTCGGCTGCTCAGTTCTGCGCGATGTACTCGTCACTGGCGGAGTAGGGTATGTTTTTTCAGTAGTTGTCGTCGGCTGCTCAGTTCTGCGCGATGTACTTGTCACCGTAGGAGTAGGCGAAGTTTTTTCAGATGTTGTCGTTGGGTGCTCAGTTCTGCGCGATGTACTTGTCACCGTAGGAGTAGGCGAAGTTTTTTCAGTAGTTGTCGTCGGCTGCTCAGTTCTGCGCGATGTACTTGTCACCGTAGGAGTAGGCGAAGTTTTTTCAGTAGTTGTCGTCGGCTGCTCAGTTCTGCGCGATGTACTTGTCACCGTAGGAGTAGGCGAAGTTTTTTCAGTAGTTGTCGTCGGCTGCTCAGTTCTGCGCGATGTACTCGTCACTGGCGGAGTAGGGTATGTTTTTTCAGTAGTTGTCGTCGGCTGCTCAGTTCTGCGCGATGTACTTGTCACCGTAGGAGTAGGCGAAGTTTTTTCAGATGTTGTCGTTGGGTGCTCAGTTCTGCGCGATGTACTTGTCACCGTAGGAGTAGGCGAAGTTTTTTCAGTAGTTGTCGTCGGCTGCTCAGTTCTGCGCGATGTACTTGTCACCGTAGGAGTAGGCGAAGTTTTTTCAGATGTTGTCGTCGGGTGCTCAGTTCTGCGCGATGTACTTGTCACCGTAGGAGTAGGCGAAGTTTTTTCAGTAGTTGTCGTCGGCTGCTCAGTTCTGCGCGATGTACTTGTCACCGTAGGAGTAGGCGAAGTTTTTTCAGTAGTTGTCGTCGGCTGCTCAGTTCTGCGCGATGTACTTGTCACCGTAGGAGTAGGCGAAGTTTTTTCAGTAGTTGTCGTCGGCTGCTCAGTTCTGCGCGATGTACTTGTCGCCGTAGGAGTAGGCGAAGTTTTTTCAGATGTTGTCGTTGGGTGCTCAGTTCTGCGCGATGTACTTGTCACCGTAGGAGTAGGCGAAGTTTTTTCAGTAGTTGTCGTCGGCTGCTCAGTTCTGCGCGATGTACTCGTCACTGGCGGAGTAGGGTATGTTTTTTCAGTAGTTGTCGTCGGCTGCTCAGTTCTGCGCGATGTACTTGTCACCGTAGGAGTAGGCGAAGTTTTTTCAGTTGTTGTCGTCGGGTGCTCAGTTCTGCGCGATGTACTTGTCACCGTAGGAGTAGGCGAAGTTTTTTCAGTAGTTGTCGTCGGCTGCTCAGTTCTGCGCGATGTACTTGTCACCGTAGGAGTAGGCGAAGTTTTTTCAGATGTTGTCGTTGGGTGCTCAGTTCTGCGCGATGTACTTGTCACCGTAGGAGTAGGCGAAGTTTTTTCAGTAGTTGTCGTCGGCTGCTCAGTTCTGCGCGATGTACTTGTCACCGTAGGAGTAGGCGAAGTTTTTTCAGTTGTTGTCGTCGGCTGCTCAGTTCTGCGCGATGTACTTGTCACCGTAGGAGTAGGCGAAGTTTTTTCAGATGTTGTCGTTGGGTGCTCAGTTCTGCGCGATGTACTTGTCACCGTAGGAGTAGGCGAAGTTTTTTCAGTAGTTGTCGTCGGGTGCTCAGTTCTGCGCGATGTACTTGTCACCGTAGGAGTAGGCGAAGTTTTTTCAGTAGTTGTCGTCGGCTGCTCAGTTCTGCGCGATGTACTTGTCACCGTAGGAGTAGGCGAAGTTTTTTCAGTAGTTGTCGTCGGCTGCTCAGTTCTGCGCGATGTACTTGTCGCCGTAGGAGTAGGCGAAGTTTTTTCAGATGTTGTCGTTGGGTGCTCAGTTCTGCGCGATGTACTTGTCACCGTAGGAGTAGGCGAAGTTTTTTCAGTAGTTGTCGTCGGCTGCTCAGTTCTGCGCGATGTACTCGTCACTGGCGGAGTAGGGTATGTTTTTTCAGTAGTTGTCGTCGGCTGCTCAGTTCTGCGCGATGTACTTGTCACCGTAGGAGTAGGCGAAGTTTTTTCAGATGTTGTCGTTGGGTGCTCAGTTCTGCGCGATGTACTTGTCACCGTAGGAGTAGGCGAAGTTTTTTCAGTAGTTGTCGTCGGCTGCTCAGTTCTGCGCGATGTACTTGTCACCGTAGGAGTAGGCGAAGTTTTTTCAGATGTTGTCGTTGGGTGCTCAGTTCTGCGCGATGTACTTGTCACCGTAGGAGTAGGCGAAGTTTTTTCAGTAGTTGTCGTCGGCTGCTCAGTTCTGCGCGATGTACTTGTCACCGTAGGAGTAGGCGAAGTTTTTTCAGTAGTTGTCGTCGGCTGCTCAGTTCTGCGCGATGTACTTGTCACCGTAGGAGTAGGCGAAGTTTTTTCAGTAGTTGTCGTCGGCTGCTCAGTTCTGCGCGATGTACTTGTCACCGTAGGAGTAGGCGAAGTTTTTTCAGATGTTGTCGTTGGGTGCTCAGTTCTGCGCGATGTACTTGTCACCGTAGGAGTATGCGAAGTTTTTTCAGTAGTTGTCGTCGGCTGCTCAGTTCTGCGCGATGTACTTGTCACCGTAGGAGTAGGCGAAGTTTTTTCAGTAGTTGTCGTCGGCTGCTCAGTTCTGCGCGATGTACTTGTCACCGTAGGAGTAGGCGAAGTTTTTTCAGTAGTTGTCTTCGGCTGCTCAGTTCTGCGCGATGTACTCGTCACTGGCGGAGTAGGGTATGTTTTTTCAGTAGTTGTCGTCGGCTGCTCAGTTCTGCGCGATGTACTTGTCACCGTAGGAGTAGGCGAAGTTTTTTCAGATGTTGTCGTTGGGTGCTCAGTTCTGCGCGATGTACTTGTCACCGTAGGAGTAGGCGAAGTTTTTTCAGTAGTTGTCGTCGGCTGCTCAGTTCTGCGCGATGTACTTGTCACCGTAGGAGTAGGCGAAGTTTTTTCAGATGTTGTCGTTGGGTGCTCAGTTCTGCGTGATGTACTTGTCACCGTAGGAGTAGGCGAAGTTTTTTCAGTAGTTGTCGTCGGCTGCTCAGTTCTGCGCGATGTACTTGTCACCGTAGGAGTAGGCGAAGTTTTTTCAGATGTTGTCGTCGGGTGCTCAGTTCTGCGCGATGTACTTGTCACCGTAGGAGTAGGCGAAGTTTTTTCAGTAGTTGTCGTCGGCTGCTCAGTTCTGCGCGATGTACTTGTCACCGTAGGAGTAGGCGAAGTTTTTTCAGTAGTTGTCGTCGGCTGCTCAGTTCTGCGCGATGTACTTGTCACCGTAGGAGTAGGCGAAGTTTTTTCAGTAGTTGTCTTCGGCTGCTCAGTTCTGCGCGATGTACTCGTCACTGGCGGAGTAGGGTATGTTTTTTCAGTAGTTGTCGTCGGCTGCTCAGTTCTGCGCGATGTACTTGTCACCGTAGGAGTAGGCGAAGTTTTTTCAGAAGTTGTCGTTGGGTGCTCAGTTCTGCGCGATGTACTTGTCACCGTAGGAGTAGGCGAAGTTTTTTCAGTAGTTGTCGTCGGCTGCTCAGTTCTGCGCGATGTACTTGTCACCGTAGGAGTAGGCGAAGTTTTTTCAGATGTTGTCGTTGGGTGCTCAGTTCTGCGTGATGTACTTGTCACCGTAGGAGTAGGCGAAGTTTTTTCAGTAGTTGTCGTCGGCTGCTCAGTTCTGCGCGATGTACTTGTCACCGTAGGAGTAGGCGAAGTTTTTTCAGATGTTGTCGTTGGGTGCTCAGTTCTGCGCGATGTACTTGTCACCGTAGGAGTAGGCGAAGTTTTTTCAGTAGTTGTCGTCGGCTGCTCAGTTCTGCGCGATGTACTTGTCACCGTAGGAGTAGGCGATGTTTTTTCAGTAGTTGTCGTCGGCTGCTCAGTTCTGCGCGATGTACTTGTCACCGTAGGAGTAGGCGAAGTTTTTTCAGATGTTGTCGTTGGGTGCTCAGTTCTGCGCGATGTACTTGTCACCGTAGGAGTAGGCGAAGTTTTTTCAGTAGTTGTCGTCGGCTGCTCAGTTCTGCGCGATGTACTTGTCACCGTAGGAGTAGGCGAAGTTTTTTCAGTAGTTGTCGTCGGCTGCTCAGTTCTGCGCGATGTACTTGTCACCGTAGGAGTAGGCGAAGTTTTTTCAGTAGTTGTCGTCGGCTGCTCAGTTCTGCGCGATGTACTTGTCGCCGTAGGAGTAGGCGAAGTTTTTTCAGATGTTGTCGTTGGGTGCTCAGTTCTGCGCGATGTACTTGTCACCGTAGGAGTAGGCGAAGTTTTTTCAGTAGTTGTCGTCGGCTGCTCAGTTCTGCGCGATGTACTCGTCACTGGCGGAGTAGGGTATGTTTTTTCAGTAGTTGTCGTCGGCTGCTCAGTTCTGCGCGATGTACTTGTCACCGTAGGAGTAGGCGAAGTTTTTTCAGATGTTGTCGTTGGGTGCTCAGTTCTGCGCGATGTACTTGTCACCGTAGGAGTAGGCGAAGTTTTTTCAGTAGTTGTCGTCGGCTGCTCAGTTCTGCGCGATGTACTTGTCACCGTAGGAGTAGGCGAAGTTTTTTCAGATGTTGTCGTCGGGTGCTCAGTTCTGCGCGATGTACTTGTCACCGTAGGAGTAGGCGAAGTTTTTTCAGTAGTTGTCGTCGGCTGCTCAGTTCTGCGCGATGTACTTGTCACCGTAGGAGTAGGCGAAGTTTTTTCAGTAGTTGTCGTCGGCTGCTCAGTTCTGCGCGATGTACTTGTCACCGTAGGAGTAGGCGAAGTTTTTTCAGTAGTTGTCGTCGGCTGCTCAGTTCTGCGCGATGTACTTGTCACCGTAGGAGTAGGCGAAGTTTTTTCAGATGTTGTCGTCGGGTGCTCAGTTCTGCGCGATGTACTTGTCACCGTAGGAGTAGGCGAAGTTTTTTCAGTAGTTGTCGTCGGCTGCTCAGTTCTGCGCGATGTACTTGTCACCGTAGGAGTAGGCGAAGTTTTTTCAGTAGTTGTCGTCGGCTGCTCAGTTCTGCGCGATGTACTTGTCACCGTAGGAGTAGGCGAAGTTTTTTCAGTAGTTGTCTTCGGCTGCTCAGTTCTGCGCGATGTACTCGTCACTGGCGGAGTAGGGTATGTTTTTTCAGTAGTTGTCGTCGGCTGCTCAGTTCTGCGCGATGTACTTGTCACCGTAGGAGTAGGCGAAGTTTTTTCAGATGTTGTCGTTGGGTGCTCAGTTCTGCGCGATGTACTTGTCACCGTAGGAGTAGGCGAAGTTTTTTCAGTTGTTGTCGTCGGGTGCTCAGTTCTGCGCGATGTACTTGTCACCGTAGGAGTAGGCGAAGTTTTTTCAGATGTTGTCGTTGGGTGCTCAGTTCTGCGTGATGTACTTGTCACCGTAGGAGTAGGCGAAGTTTTTTCAGTAGTTGTCGTCGGCTGCTCAGTTCTGCGCGATGTACTTGTCACCGTAGGAGTAGGCGAAGTTTTTTCAGATGTTGTCGTTGGGTGCTCAGTTCTGCGCGATGTACTTGTCACCGTAGGAGTAGGCGAAGTTTTTTCAGTAGTTGTCGTCGGCTGCTCAGTTCTGCGCGATGTACTTGTCGCCGTAGGAGTAGGCGAAGTTTTTTCAGATGTTGTCGTTGGGTGCTCAGTTCTGCGCGATGTACTTGTCACCGTAGGAGTAGGCGAAGTTTTTTCAGTAGTTGTCGTCGGCTGCTCAGTTCTGCGCGATGTACTCGTCACTGGCGGAGTAGGGTATGTTTTTTCAGTAGTTGTCGTCGGCTGCTCAGTTCTGCGCGATGTACTTGTCACCGTAGGAGTAGGCGAAGTTTTTTCAGATGTTGTCGTTGGGTGCTCAGTTCTGCGCGATGTACTTGTCACCGTAGGAGTAGGCGAAGTTTTTTCAGTAGTTGTCGTCGGCTGCTCAGTTCTGCGCGATGTACTTGTCACCGTAGGAGTAGGCGAAGTTTTTTCAGATGTTGTCGTTGGGTGCTCAGTTCTGCGCGATGTACTTGTCACCGTAGGAGTAGGCGAAGTTTTTTCAGTAGTTGTCGTCGGCTGCTCAGTTCTGCGCGATGTACTTGTCACCGTAGGAGTAGGCGAAGTTTTTTCAGTAGTTGTCGTCGGCTGCTCAGTTCTGCGCGATGTACTTGTCACCGTAGGAGTAGGCGAAGTTTTTTCAGTAGTTGTCGTCGGCTGCTCAGTTCTGCGCGATGTACTTGTCACCGTAGGAGTAGGCGAAGTTTTTTCAGATGTTGTCGTTGGGTGCTCAGTTCTGCGCGATGTACTTGTCACCGTAGGAGTAGGCGAAGTTTTTTCAGTAGTTGTCGTCGGCTGCTCAGTTCTGCGCGATGTACTTGTCACCGTAGGAGTAGGCGAAGTTTTTTCAGTAGTTGTCGTCGGCTGCTCAGTTCTGCGCGATGTACTTGTCACCGTAGGAGTAGGCGAAGTTTTTTCAGTAGTTGTCTTCGGCTGCTCAGTTCTGCGCGATGTACTCGTCACTGGCGGAGTAGGGTATGTTTTTTCAGTAGTTGTCGTCGGCTGCTCAGTTCTGCGCGATGTACTTGTCACCGTAGGAGTAGGCGAAGTTTTTTCAGATGTTGTCGTTGGGTGCTCAGTTCTGCGTGATGTACTTGTCACCGTAGGAGTAGGCGAAGTTTTTTCAGTAGTTGTCGTCGGCTGCTCAGTTCTGCGCGATGTACTTGTCACCGTAGGAGTAGGCGAAGTTTTTTCAGATGTTGTCGTTGGGTGCTCAGTTCTGCGCGATGTACTTGTCACCGTAGGAGTAGGCGAAGTTTTTTCAGTAGTTGTCGTCGGGTGCTCAGTTCTGCGCGATGTACTTGTCACCGTAGGAGTAGGCGAAGTTTTTTCAGTAGTTGTCGTCGGCTGCTCAGTTCTGCGCGATGTACTTGTCACCGTAGGAGTAGGGGAAGTTTTTTCAGTAGTTGTCGTCGGCTGCTCAGTTCTGCGCGATGTACTTGTCACCGTAGGAGTAGGCGAAGTTTTTTCAGATGTTGTCGTTGGGTGCTCAGTTCTGCGCGATGTACTTGTCACCGTAGGAGTAGGCGAAGTTTTTTCAGTAGTTGTCGTCGGCTGCTCAGTTCTGCGCGATGTACTTGTCACCGTAGGAGTAGGCGAAGTTTTTTCAGTAGTTGTCGTCGGCTGCTCAGTTCTGCGCGATGTACTTGTCACCGTAGGAGTAGGCGAAGTTTTTTCAGTAGTTGTCGTCGGCTGCTCAGTTCTGCGCGATGTACTTGTCACCGTAGGAGTAGGCGAAGTTTTTTCAGATGTTGTCGTTGGGTGCTCAGTTCTGCGCGATGTACTTGTCACCGTAGGAGTAGGCGAAGTTTTTTCAGTAGTTGTCGTTGGGTGCTCAGTTCTGCGCGATGTACTTGTTACCGTCGGAGTAGGCGAAGTTTTTTCAGATGTTGTCGTTGGCTGGTCAGTTGTGGTCGATGTACTAGGTTCTGTCGTACCCGGGTTTATTTGCGTTGTTGATGTTGAGATAGGCTGCTTAGTTGTGCACGGTGGACGTGGTTTTACCGTACTTGGTGTATTCGGCTCAGTTGTTGTTGTCGCATTCTGCTCATTTGTGGTTACTGTACTCGGTTCTGTAGTACTCGGTTTTGTTTGTGTGGTTGTTGTTGAGACAGGCTGCTTAGTTGTGCACGATGGACGTGGTTTTGTCGTACTCGGTGTAGTCGGCTCAGTTGAAGTTGTCGCATTCTGCTTATTTGTGGTCACTGTACTCGGTTCTGTCGTACTCGGTTTTATTTGCGTTGTTGATGTTGAGACAGGCTGCTTAGTTGTGCACGATGGACGTGGTTTTGTCGTACTCGGTGTAGTCGGCTCAGTTGAAGTTGTCGCATTCTGCTTATTTGTGGTTACTGTACTCGGTTCTGTCGTACTCGGTTTTATTTGCGTTGTTGATGTTGAGACAGGCTGCTTAGTTGTGCACGATGGACGTGGTTTTGCCGTACTCGGTGTAGTCGGCTCTGTTGTTGTTGTCGCATTCTGCTTATTTGTGGTCTCTGTACTTGGCTCTGTCGGACTGGGTTTAGTCTGTGTCGTTTTTGTTGATATAACCTGCTCAGTTTTGCTCGATGCAGACTGCACAGTTGTAGGTCCTGGCTCTTCAGTTGCAGTTGAAACAGTCTGCGAAGTTATGGTTGGTTGTGTCTGCATGGCAATATTTGTTCCTGTTGTTGGTCCCTGTGTTGTTACTGTGACAGATAATTCAGTGGTACCTGTAATAAATTTGTATGCGTGAGTTTGTTTATCAGTTGCGTCCTTGTAATTTCGTATTTCTGTTTCCTACCTGAGTTCATAATTATTTCTATAATACACACTTCAACACTTCGCAGTACTTTATTCCTTAGCTGTAGTAGGTTTGAAATTAGTTTGACCACGGAACAATCGGCCATGGAATTTGTATCTCTCTTAATGTTGTGAATGGCTTGGAGAATCTCCTTTTTCACTGTGTGAATGTTTTTATTTGCTATTTCTTGTGCGTCCATCGCAGCCTGTTGGTATATTTATGATGATTTTATAACATGCTTTGATTTATTAACTGTTCGTTTGTGTCATATGGGTGTTCATTTATTTAGAGATGTACATTAATTTTTTAATGCTTGTTATTTTAAAATTCAGTATAATCTGACCTATCTGTACATTAGTGTTTGTCTTATACAGGGTGATTTCTTGGTGCGTCTGATCCGTGACGAGGTCAACCCCCCATGTGGCCCCTCGTAATTTATGGATTAGGGGTTGGAGCACCTATTAAGACGTGCGAAATGTCCCGTTTCCGCATTTCACATCAAACCTCTGCGAGAACGGTACCAATCGATTCCTTATGTTTCGCCGATGAAACTAGCACCAAGAACGACGCAATTCGGAGCATAATGAAGGAGATTAGATGAAAAATTAATTTGTATAATTTCTCGCTAGCTTCGTTAAAAATAGTCCGATTTACATGAAATTAGGTATAATTTTCCTCGGCAAAACGTAAGGAATTCATCGGTAACACTTCCATATCGATATGGTAAACAGTAAACAATTCAGTTTTTCTGAAACTGGTATGAATTCTCGGCCGACCGCAGCGAATCGAGGATTCATACCAGTTTCAGAAAAACTGAATTGTTTACTGTTTACCATATCGATATGGAAGTTTTACCGATGGATTCCTTACGTTTTTCCGAGGAAAATTATACCTAATTTCATGTAAATCGGACTATTTTTAACGAAGCTAGCGATAAATTATATAAAGTAATTTTTCATCGAATTTCCTTCATTATGCTCCGAATTGCGTCGTTCTTGGTGCTAGTTTCATCGGCGAAACATAAGGAATCGATTGGTACCGTTTTCGCAGATATCTCACCTGCAGTCAATATGATTTCCCATTCTATCGAAGTATTCTCTTATTTTATGATTCGAATTTCGGAAACATATTTTTTTTGGAGTACACGCTCCACAATATATTTGTAATAATTCAGGTATTGTATTTGAGATTAGGTAACGGCTTGATTTAATGTTTTTTAATGAAGGGTTCAATGCAATTATGGGATTAGCATTCGAAAATGTGAAAAATTATTCTTCAAACGCTAAAAAAACTGTATTCTTTAAAATACCGTTTAAAAGCCCCTTCTTCATTTAAGTGTGTATGAATAGTGAAACTGTTTTAATAGTCGTTCGTGAAAGCTGAACATGAAATTCTCATAATTGGTTTTTAGTATAGTTTGTACTTACAGCATCTAAGCATCCTGTTATTTCAAGGAAATATTTGGATGATTTACTACATTGCTTTGACTTTTCAATGATATCGTTGAATTTCTTGTCTATGTCTTCTATTGCCTGAGTAACTATTCCACAAAAGTGTATCCCATCCTCTACTTTTTTTAATACACAGATGGCAACAGTTTCAAGTATATTGTTCGCTGTTTCGTTTAATTTCACTAACTCCTGGGTGCATTTGTCGACGTTGATTCCATGTGCTCTTCTTTTCAATATTCTAACTTTTGTATCCACCTGCGAATGCAAGATTGACCATAATACATTTGGACCATAAAATATGAAAAATTTGGACAATAAATAACAATTGAATTTGCACAGTTTACAGTACTTCATTATGAGACTTAGGTATTGAAATTAATCTTTACATTATGAAAATGTATCATATCAGCTAATTGTATAATATAAGCACTGTGATTACATTGTGATTAATGTGATTGTGTAAACTGTAAACAATTCGGATACACACGAAACAATAAAATTGTTTATCTGATGAGTATTAGAATCACTGGGCGACGTCAACTTTTATATTAACATCTAAAGATTACTTTCGAGGTTTGAAATAGGAAGACCTAATTTTAGGTGTTCAAATGATTTCTTAATAATGTGATAGTATATATCCTTCATTTTATTTTGAAATTGATATTCCAAGTATGAAAATGTCCTTCATTTCTCCTTATTACTATAATCTACATGATATATGTATATAACACTTACTTTCATTTCATATGCCATTTCAAACCGAAATAAATAATTACTCAGATTATAACATGTAACATCCATAGCAATTATTTTTTGTAATAATAAATTGTACATATTATACAAATTATATATTATAATTATGTATAATAAATAATAATCATTATTTATAATCAATATTCATAGAATTATATTGTTAGGTTCGACCTTCTTTCGAGATAATCATAAGGAATTTGCATGAATTGATGTGCACAATAATTTTGACGAAATTAACCGTTTATCTATCTATATCTGTACTATTATACATATAAAGAGAGAGTCGATTTTTATGTTCGCGCGAAAGTCAATACCAATTGAACCGATCTTCCTCAAATTTTTACACGTTATTCCTGCATACTCTAGGACGGACATAGGCTATGTAGCATGTCCCAGAAACGCGTTATAAGCTTTTATCAAAATACTTAATTTCCTTAAAAGATTTTAATTGCAATAAACATGAATCAGACACGCTAATATCTCGGGGGAAGCCGAGACGGGGGACGCTAGTTACAATTCTGTAAAGTTCTGCTGGTATTTCTCGCGCGTGTGTACACCGTATGACATTTAAATTCCGCGCGTTATATTGTAAAATAACATAGGACCTTTTAATTTCTGTTAGATTGAACAGTCTATGCGTTTCGAATGGCCCTATAATTTCAGGTCATTCTACATTTGAACAGGGATCAAAGTCTGTAACTCAAATTTTTGTAACTCAAAAACCATGATCCATATAATAATTACTGCGTCTTTTGCCAAATATTTGAAAAATGTACCTCGTCACAAGGAATTCACATCTATTAACTTTTCGTGCGTTTTGGAAACATCCTGCATGTTACCTTTTTTATATGACATCGCGAAGTTTCTCGAGTTTTATGAATTACACAAATAGGTATTTCCATCGCATTAACTGGGGCATGAAATCTTTTATTTTGTATTCTTACCTGTTTCATTACATGCTGGATTTGGGAAACCGCATGATTATTTGTTCTTTCGGCGGCCCTCTCAACCTGTCTTACATGAAACTTGGCACGCACTTCGGTGTTTCCTATAATAGCGTTGGTCCTCTTAATGGCAATTTGAATCTGTCTTTCAACATTGCGTTCATATTCTTCAATGATTCGAGTTATTGGATTAAATTTTCCCCAGTGCAAAGGGTCAATGCCGCTGCCCTGAAATATGTAAAAGAAAGATATCATAAATATCTTATTTCCTATATCATAATCAATTTATATCTAAAATCAATCGTTTAACACTTTAAATGCAGCACGGTTTGACAAAGCACCATTCTAAATCACCCAAGCCTTTCGAGCGATCGCTTCCAACGAGAAATATTTATTTAGCTCACCACGCTTTGATAGTAAATGGGAATTTAAATTTCTCAATTTTATATTTTTATTGCTTTCATAATAACACGATTAACCCGGTGTTGGTAAGGTGGGGAAATGTAACAAGAGTAGTCAGGTGGGGTCCAACAGACCCCGCAAATAATTTAGTGTATTATGGTTTAGGCTAGATGATTTAACCCCTCCCCCCCCCCCCCCGCCCCTCCACCTCACTGTCCCCAGTAACCCCAATCAACTACCGATCACAGTTTTATGCAAATCGAAAATAAAAACTGAGCGGTGGTAACATGTATATTAAAAAGTTGTTCAGAATGTTAAATTTGGCAACATATTTCAAGTTTCAAGGTCATCGAAATCGTTTAGGACTGCCCGCATTGTAAATAATTATCCATTAGTTATTTTTGCTGTCCAAATTGACTCTAAGGGGATAGGATTGATTCCTGAAAATTCGGCTATTTTCCGATTTTGTATTCCACCTCGCGAACTGTAAGAAGCGTACGTTATCAAATGATAGTCTTAATGAAAACAAGTAACTTTAGTCTGAAACCTATTTTTCTATCTATTACAGTTCGCGAGTTATAACACAACATCGGAAAATAGCCAGATAGATTGAATTTGGACAGCAAAAATATTGCGTAATACCTACATACCTATATATCCTCTACATATCTTCAAAGTTTAATAATTTTTTGAATTTCCGAGTAGGGGATCTTTGCTTGTAAACCAAACATACATCAACCTGAACATGACACGATCTATGACTATCTTTATGACTACATTTTTCAATATTCTATATTTTTTCAAATACTATGCCAATATTAAATAAATAATAAAAAATAATGTTACGAAACAACATTGTTTTCTATATTTCTCCATTTCATACAAAAAGGGTCTGAGAGGGATATCATTAAAATGAATTACACTGATTAATTTATTACATAATTCCGATTGTAATAGTGCAACCATGATGAAGGAGATATATCAAATTTTTAAATATTATAAACAGTTTCACAACAACTTCACTATGTATAAAAAATATCTAACATCGTAATGTTTATAGATACCTATCTTGAAACTGACTTTTGCCACTGAGGCTCTTCTTGCATCCATCAGTACAATATTGTGTATTACGTATAATTGAAAAATCGTTTAAAAATAGTCCGACTTCGGACGAGTTTGGATTCATTCCATTATTCGGAGAATTTCCCCATTCGACTGATTATACATTCATGAAGGTCCAATGGAAAATATAAAATATAGAATGTTCATTTCTGTATATTACTCATTGTATGCGATGGATCGCTGAAGCTGCGAAGTACAAAGTGATTTCGAAGCTTGTGTTGTTTTCAGAAGAGTCATTCCGGGGCTTTCGGACAATATTTTAGAATTTAGATCCTTTCCAGGAGATATTGGCGTGAAAACTCGTCGACACCACTCAAAGTGTTATTATATGCATATTAAGATATTGTACATCTATCTATCTATGCCAGGCCTGTCCAGGGATTTGCTCGCACGAACAGAGATCAGCGGACTCCAGCGATAGCTGCGCACAAGCGTCGAACAATTGCGAATTGCACCTCGTTCTTGAAGGCACCGAGCCAGGCCCCTCGCGCCCCCCAACAGCAAAAGGTTCCCATGGTGGGGCACAACCATCGCTGTTAGCTTCACTTGCACCCGCGGTTGCTTTTCGATGGCAAGAGCAAAAGTTGGACGGGCCTGATCTATACCATTATATAAAAATCATCGTGCCGTGTATGTATGTATGAATATATTTATGTTTGACAGTGCAAGACTCAAAAACTGCTGAACCGATTTCGATGAATCATATACCAGAAGAATGATTGTTTTATGGATGTATTGGACGTACAATATCAGACAAAAGTATATGAAATTTGAAATACTTGAATATCTACGTCTTACGCATAGTAAATCTAGATGTAAGGAATTCGACGACAGTTGGAGTCTTATTTTTAATCCTAGGAAGATATTTTTCACTTTACAAATGCCTTCTCAAGCATTATTTGCTAAACTTTTGGCAGTGAAAATGCCCAGAATTCACAATTTTCTCGAGTGATAATTTATTTCTTTAAAACGGTGTAGAGAAAACAATTGAAACTCGGCAGATATTTTCATCTACCCATATACTGCATGTACAAAAAAGTTTAAAACATTGGTACTATTTCTTCAACATTTTTTCAGATGGTTTATTCGTCAAGATCGTCTCTTTCCATAAGAGTACGTGTAAAATCAGTGAAAATTAAAATCGTTATAACTCAGTAACCGTTTAGTGAATTCGTTTAAAATTTTTGGAGCACACCAGGAAGATTAAAAAGAACAATCTCGCAAATGTTCATCAACTTGGAATTATTTTGAAAATAGGTCCAATACATCCTTAATGGGCCTGCTATCGGGTATAGAATACTTCCAAAATCCACGTGCAGAGGGCGCTACATTTATTTATAAAATTAAATGTTAATAACTGCAGTACTAATCAATATTGTAGCGAAGCATAGGTATTTTACTAGTATTATATAAAAATATCAGAAAGAAGAAAACTATCACTTCGATGCACGTTGTCTTTGAGAAAACACTTTTTTCGAGTGCATTAAGTGTCTTGTTACAAAATGCAGAAACAAGTATTAAAAAGTAACGGATGTACCGCTCTCTGAGTTTGTAGAAAAATTCCTATACCGTATGTGTTCGGTATGAAAGTAAAAGGCGGTGCACAAGTACGTTTTCATATTGATACATTTTATATTAGTTCTTTTTTAGACACTTTTTCTCCGTCAACTCTAACAATTTTTAAGGTCGTCATTGTCACTTCCTACACCAATCACAAAACTCAACGAACTTCGAAAAAGAGCAGTGTTTTCACTTACACTCGCAGCAGCGACAAGAAAACAGAGGAGGAGAACGGCTTTCGCCATTTGTGATTCCTCCAAGTCTGCACTTGGTTGCGATCAGGCGCGATCTCTGGCAAAATTGGTTTCTCGCTTATATAGGTCGTAAAATTTGGCGGAAAGTTGTTTGCACTTACTACGACACGGAGTTTCGGTTAATTAAACATGCTCCCGTACTTTTACAACACCTGTGTCAATCGTTCACTTACGCCTAATTAACGTTACACGCGCTACCGTCACCTCCATTATAAACACGTTATCAGGGGATTACTTAAGTTATTCTTCTGACAATGAGATGTTCATGATAATTTCATGTACATTGTCAGGCGTAGACACCTATGATTTCACGGGGATGTTTATCCATTCGAATCGTTGGAACAAGAAACAGTGTCTGAGTTTGATATTCAGTTTTGATCTGTCAATTGTCCCACGTTATGCAATACCAAACGAGCTAGTTACTAAACTTTGCTTGAATGATTAATTTGTTAGACTGTTTAAACCACTTTCACTCCACCTATTCATTAAATGAGTGTTTGTTTAAGCGATCTATGGCTTTGCATACGAGTTCTTTGAATTCGTATGTTTTATGAGAATGATTATAAGAAAACAGATTATTATTTTGTTCCTTTTAGAAGCGGTGGATCATTAGCCCCTTCACACCTACCCATACTTTTCGCGAAAGCATACGCAGCATTGGCCTAAAAATTCTGACCGTTCGCGTCGAAACCTGCTAGGTACTTTTTTTTCAATGAACGACGATGGTTTGAAATGGTTACGGTACTAATGAAAATGTTAGTTTTTCTATTTATTATTAGATTGCCGAATTTTTCTGATGAAAATAAATCCCAAGTCCAAAGACGATTTTCTTCAGGCTGTTTTTAATTATACGTACTGTTAATTGATTTCCAGAATTCAGAAGTATTTGAAATTACCTATATCTAAAACCTCATCCACAGAATAGCCTTATGAAGATGTAGTCAGAAATATTAATTGTTATTAACGCCTGCACATTTTCAAAACACTGAGGCAAGCTAGACATAACGTTTTCAGTAGATTGGGCCCGTAAAAATGCTTGACAGTTTTGGAACGGTATTTTGACAGATTTGCTCCCTGTCAACGAGTTAAAAGAAGCTTTAATTTTATTACATTCCTTTCATATTTAATATTACATAGCAAAATAATTTACCAATAATGAGTGTGATTCTGGACGGCCTTAAGATTATATTTTACGTTTCTGTTTTTTTATTTGTTAATTACTTCTGTGTAGATTATTTTATTAAGACATTATGTAGAAATAATGATTACAATATTTTAGTTAGAAAATAATTTATATTGAAAATTTATTGAAATTAATATATTGGAAGTATTTTTTCGTCAATAAATATTTTCTCTGCGCTTACAATGCATATTTCACAAGCTTTGGGGAAAATGGTATTGCCATTAATTAAATTTTTTAATATCTTTTGTTGGTAAAATATAATATACCACCATAGGCGAGGCATACAGTAGACGGAATATTTAGCGGGGACCCAAGATCCCATTACCATTTTAGTGTCACATGCAACATTACCGAGAAAGTCCCAAGTCTCGAAACAGATTACAGCGCTACGCGTGGTAGGAATTAGGCTCCAACGCGGTAAAATTAGAGCAAACCCACGATTTACAAACGTTAATGTTAGAGTACTAATTTAAAAATCACCTTATGAACGTATTCCGCTCAACGGAAGAGAAGGAAAGATCGCGAAAACATATTCACCCTTTAACCTTGCTGCTTTGTTCGAGTTTATTTAACGCAAAGTCGTAAAATAAATTTCGTTCGATGGGAATGCCGTTTTCCGTAGCGTGTCTCGGGAGGCAGGAGTGGAGTGTTCAAGTATTTTGTTCAGCAGTGTACCTATCATGTACCTTCAAAGTCTCCATAGTATTGTCCGTTATTGACCGACGCGATAACATCAAAGAATTTGATCACATAACACCGCGTGACAAAGAATACCCCTCTTGCCCCTGTGCCGTCCCGCTAGCCATCTCAGCCGCACGCAGTAGGAATAGTGTAGAAATCATGTAGGATCTGTGTGGGTTTAGCGTGGGAGTAGTACAAAACACTCAGGGCCGGCGTGTCAGTACATATGATACCGGGCAACACCATTTTTTGGCGCCCCCTTCCTAATTTTTTAATAAAAGAAACCATCTGTTTTACTTTACATAGTTTTATCACATAGTCATCGTTTTTTATTTGAATAATAGCAGAAATACTAAAAAAATAAAACAGGAACATAACTAAATTAAACAACGATTTTTTATTGAAGCACCCTCGCGAAATGGCGCCCTTGCGAAGTGGCGCCCCGGACGATCGCACGCTTCGCCCGTACCTTCCGTCGGCGCTGAGAATACTTGACCACCCCACTCTTGTCTTCCGAGAGACGCTACGAAAAACGGCATTCCCATCTATGACACGTGGTTCTGTGGCGCAGATCACAGCGCCACGCGCACATGGCCGTTCTGTCAGTAATCCACTCGATCCAATTTCTGACTCTTAATCTAATAAAATTTCTTCGACTTTTACACTGATAATAATATTAATGCAAAAATGATGCTAATGCGAATATAATATTATGAACAATATTCATAAATAGCGCTACAGAATGAGTTTCTCAGCAATGGCTGGTGCCACAGAACCTCGTGTTATACATAGATGAGAATGCCGTTTTTCGTAGCGTCTCCTGGGAGGTAAGATTGATCATGTGGTCAATTATTTTGTTCAGCGGTGTATATGAAACTAATATCTACGGGTTTTCTGCTTGTCGTAAACGTGTGCTATATTATCCCTTTAATTAGAAATGAGAACTCGAAAGTAGACCTCATGGCTGGTAGGATTTTTCATACTCTTATTATATTCGGAAAATCATTGTCCAGTTTAGTTCTTAACTGCAATTCTAACCCCTAACTAAAGCAGGGAATTATTCTAATACGAACCACGATCAAGCCTGATGAAGTCCAGGTCGTATGCAGTTAATAATGGTTTCAAATACCCTAGATAGTATCTATGGAAGCCCTTTGGAGTTGAAATGCGTCACTACTAGGCGTAATTAAACTCATTTAATTCTGTAACCATGTCTTACCTGAGTCGTAATATAAATAGATCACTAAGTAATATCCTTATGTCTTGAGGAGTTACATCTACTTAAAACACTGAGAAACCGATACAAATTCAGGAAATTTTTTGGAAGTTATACATGAAAATCTACTAAAATTTTTAACTAAAAAATAAAAACAATTTTAATAAAAGGTATATGTATTGATTAGATTGTTACAATTTGAATTATCAAATGATAATAACGGAAGGTAGTATCACTGCCGATGGGCGACATATAGTTTTATCGCGGCGTTGCCCGGTGGATAATGTCCAGCCCAAACGGTAAGTCTAACGATAAATATTTGAACGGATTTTAAAAATAGAATACAAGTAGAGATCCTTGACATTATCTGATTTTTAATATTGCATTTTCGTACAAAATGGCGATCCCTTAAAAAATAAACACATAATTTCAGAAGTAGTCATCCTTCTTTGTAATTATCAAAAACTTAATATTGAAACTTAAAAAAGTGACAACGTCACGGACTTTTAATTTTAATGTGTTTTTAAAAGACGTTCGAGCTTTTGTCTTCAAATATATCATTCGAGCTGGAGAGCTCTAAAGCGCACGTCTTCTATTGATAGCGAAAACTCCTTTAGTTATTAATAATGTGCATTCAAAACATGGGGAAATATTTAATTAATAAATGTACCCTTCAAGAAAAACAATGTGGTACCATTTTTACCGGAGGTATATACCTTTTTCTGAAGGTGTCCTTTTTCTGGAATGTCTTTTTTGGGGAGCTTCTACATGAATCCCTACAGAATGTTTTCTTCCTATTTACGATGCATTTCGGAATGAAAATATTGTATTTAGCACTTTTAGCAACCTTCTACGAATTGCAATAGTAAAAGCTATCTTAATATATAAAGCAGAAAGTGTTTGTGTGTTTGTCTATCGCCTAAAAACTTTCCAACCGTAAACTCTGGAGTCAGGACATGTGTTGCAGGTCATTATTATGCCTAATTAATCTAGATGAATCTGACTATGTTCACAAAAAAATAAAACTATTTTTTTTATAAAATCAGAATCTAAATTTCGTGCGAAACCGAGTAGTAAATCTAGTATATGATATTACTCTATATTATTATGGCTCTCTCTTGATTGGTAGGTATTATAGTTGTATACCGACCTCCATTAAAACTACTTTAATTAGCGTATTCACACCATTATTGTTATTCTCCTATTTTTTTATAAATTGTATAGAAGTTTGTATAGGTAAAAATAGTTGAAGCATAATTTATTTTGGACTTGATTAAAAATTTCTGAGTAGTAAGGAATTTTAAATTTATAGCCATTCAAATTCTTTAGACAGTGCATGGCATATCGATGTGGCGACGAAAAGTTAGTTTAGTGTCAAACTGAATGCCTAAAAATTTAATTTACGTAGTTCGTGTTGTTTTAAATTATAATTGATTCCCAACTGTGATTTTGATCTGTCATGGGTGAATATTCCTGCTGTTGAAAGCTATTGCTTTCATTTTTTCTAAAAATAAGTTCAATCTTGTCTGACATCCTATTAATTGTTGTCAGGCCTCACTCCCTTTCTCTGCTCCATCCTTTGTGACAATTTTCATATAGGTACCTATAATGCAATGTCGTTAACGTATTACCAAATCTATAATGCCGAGAGAGACCCCATCCGAAAATGCTGAAAACATAGATATTGTATAGAATTTGGTTTAACACTTTGGGGTATACAGTTGCGGCAGGCCTTTATAAGTTAGTCCGCCGCTGTGATTCGATATCAAGATAGTAGCCAATACTGCCAGTTCCCTATGTACATACATATATAGGTATAAAGCTCAAGTCTCTTAAGGAGATGTCGAGATTTGCCAATTTCTTGCAGAGAGTGTTGACTTGTACATTGCCAAATCCTACTCTCCATACAGTGCCAATCAGATATTTACACTGGGCAGGGTGCAGCTCCCTTTAAAATGCACTTGAGGATCTTTTCAGATGAAGCATTCGGTGGTTAGCTACCGGTGCCTAGGTCAATAATCGTAAAATAAGCTTTTTTTGTAAAAAGCCTAGCCTTTCAATAAAACGCCTTTTAACAACACTTTTATTTTTTTTAATGATATATAATACTTTAATACTTTTTGTTGTCGAATGTTTCCATTACAATAAGGCTCGAGATCTCTAGTCGTATTGCAAAATGCGAACGTACATTTACTACGCTATGATTTCTCAGCTTAACTGAGGTAAAAATTTTGTAATAAGGGCAGATTTTACAATTATCCTGCGACATATACATAGTCATCAGTGCCTAACTCTACCTGTTCTAGAAGAGAAAGTAAGTCACTGATAAGACACAGTAGCGTAGGAATACGTACGACTATAAAAGCAGAAATAGCTGCTTGCAAATAAAATGTTAAAAATATTATATTCTTTTACATTTTAGTAGACCGTCCAAAATTACACATTCTGTGTATTAAATCATTGTTTCTATCATTCACAGTTATACGTAAAAGGAGAAAAAAGATTATTTGGTTTATAGCTGAATTACGAGTCTACACTCTACATGTATATATTTTATACCTAAAACTGAACAATTTTCGCACTTGAAGTTTTGCTATATCTGGTATTGTTACGAACTTATATAAACCCAAAAAAGAACGTGATAACTTAAAGTACCTACCGATTTCCCCTTTTCATGAGTTTCAGAATGTAAATATCTATCTGAAAAAACTGTTTCTTGCACGCTTTATTATACTTTACATTCACGCAAAGTTTCATTAAAATCAAAATTTTCAAGTTGGCAGCCTTTCTTTGTTAATATGTAGTACCTATCTGAAGTATCGTAAAACTTGTACACTTAGAAAGCTAGGCGATTGTTCGTATTTTGTCGACAAATGGCAGGAACAATTAAATAACAAAACATAATTCAAATTCAAAGTGGGAGTGAGATTTTAGTATTGGGGTACCTGCTCTTAATTTGTAGTTAATCTTCCTTCAAGTATCAAAGTTTCACTGTACCTACCTACCTACCTACTACTTAAGAGTTCAACGATTTTTCGTTACGATGAACTTCGACGACAGGCATGCGTCTGTACGCGTGTAAGTGCAGACACGTACAATAATTCCACCCCAATAAAACGTTCCCATAGAAGCAGACGGGGTGTCGTGGGAACCGCTTCGCCCGATCTAAAGCGCCATGCGCATTTTTATGGGGCGCGTGCAGACGCGTCCAAGCAGTTTGGGGATTCCTTTGTGACGAGTTGATTCGAAACGTATTTTCTTCAATAACAACTAAAGGACTGCGATTTTCGAAAATTGAGATCTATAAACGAGGTCGAAAACGGGCCTACTTATTTCAGAATAAATGTTATGTCGTTCCAGATTCAACGGTCACATAAGGTTGCATCTCCGTGAACCTCCTTGTTCAGTCGACGAACTAATATTTGCAAACCGTAAGCCATAACAAGTGACGTAAATTCAAATCCAATGGAACCACTCGTGTGTACGTCACGGCCGGCCTGGCAATAATTTCGTATTCACGTAATTAAACGTTACATTGGGTGTACATGTTTCTTCGGTTCTAAGAAACTTGGCTACTCTTAAATGAATGATGACATTAATTTGAAAGAGAGAAAGACGATTGCACGTTGGTATTAATCGTTACATAATTAGAAATTGAAATTCGTACATTTGTGCGATTGAGGGAAGTTCAGAAGACGTAACTGGATAGTGAAGTATTTACTTTTTTCGCGTTTAATATTTGAGACGTTATCTGATTGGCGTTATCGATGGGTGTAATATTAACAATGTCACTAATTAACTTTGAAAAATGTCATTATATACAAACTCTCCTTCATTCTGATAAAGAAGAATAATCAGGAAGGACAGTTTTTGACGGACTAGAGTTTAATATTTATGAAATAAATATGCGTGCTCTTATGAATAAAAATATTTCAATGAACATTGCAAGAAGCCTACAACGAAATAATTTTCAAAGCGAATTCATGCTTGTAAATACAAAGCAAAAAAAAACTGTGAATGATTACGTGTAATAATTGAAATTTGCATATTTCGAAAGTATAAGACTCAAATTGTACAAAATAAATCTAATAGAACAATACAATTATTGGTATTTAATGCTTTATACTATATTCTGTTTCAGCTAAATCCACATCGGGTCTGCGATTCTTGTAGACATCCCACTGTGAGTACGAGTACTTAAATGAAAAATTGCATTTGCCTTTAACATTGTCCAAGCATGTTGTATTTAGCTAGAAATGCTTTTCAAATTTATAACTTTGAGGTGAAGGTTGATAAAGTAACTAATGAATTTTATCTGTGTAATATGAATACACGTCTTTTTCAATACTACGGATGAAACTGGAAAGTAAAAATACGGCCGGTGTGTATGATATAATAACGTCTACTTTCCAAAATGGAAACAATTATACGACTTTATTTGTATAGGCATAGACTACGACGCGAGTGTCACGTTCTTAAAATCGCTTTTTTTTCTTAGAGGAAGCATATATTTCAGGGAACCACAGTTTTAACATCTGTTCTAGTATTCACTTCCTGCCCATCAGGATATCGGTACCACGTGTTTCCTATATTTTTTATATGATGACCGAGACTAGAATAAAACATTAGGGGGATTATGGTAAAACTGAAATTCTATAGCAAATACCTAGTTAGATATGATAGCACTATTTTAAACTATAATTTTACAACTATTATTTAATATATTACAGGTTTGGAATTGCTAATTAATATTTAAATATCAATATGTTTTTCGAGGTAAACTTTCCGCTGGGTAAAAATAGTTGTTACACTTTCAGTTCGTATTACAGTAGGTATTGCACAATCAACGAGTCAGCGCTAAGAAAGTCAAAGAATTTTGAATCACAAAAGATAATGATAAATTATGACGTACCATATAATATGATAAATTTTAAAAATAATATACTTACTTTTTAAAAAATTATTTTTAATACTAATATACAGAAATAATCATTTTCAAAATATCGGTAGATAGAATGCCGAAATATTAATGTTTAAAAATAATGGCATTCAGAGTAATGGTATTAAAGTACAATAATACTCGATAATAATTACACTAAATAACAATTTTTTTGCCTACAATGATTATTACAATATAAATATTGCAGACCGTTTAAAAATACAAATACAAATTTGTTCGAACCATGAAATGCATTGTAAATATCAAGGGAATATATTATATTCCCTTGCATATTGACACCTAAGCTATCCCATAACTTCCCTATATTGCAACTCTGTGTACCACAATGCTTTATTCTTACATACATGTATTTATTGTGTAAACAAAATAACTGAAGAAACGGAGGCGAAAAGCAAGAGTCTTGACTATAATCATGGTAATAAACATTTATTACCATGTCCGAGGTTAAGACGCTGCGTGTTATGTAACGAAGAATTTAATGGTCTTAGATCGTATTCTCTTTGACTTAACGTTTGTTTGTTGTATTTTCTCTACCATGCAATATCACAGTTTCTTCATTTCGATAACAGCAAAATGTTGGCATATAACTAGAATTTGTGGAACCTTTATGTTAGCAACATGAGTAAATGGCAAGGGAATAATAATTTTTCGTAATAAGCGAAGAAAATTTATTGGGGGTGATTTAGCATATAAGCAATAAAGTTAACCATTTTGACATGTTTGTTAAAAGAGTACAGACGTTGCTGAGACAGCTGTAATTTCGTTTGCTTTTTCAAATAAAAATTGAAATTTGTTTGTATTTCATAAAATATACTTTATAACACTCCTCGAAAGTAGGTCGATGTATCGATTATTTTGTTATTTGCATAATCTCTTCTACCGCGTAACGAGGATATTTTGCATTTAAATTACACTACCGGGATTCGTAGATAAATTGTCAGTTTGGATATATTTTAGTATAGATTACTTTACTGTACGTATTTTAATTTATTAGATGGTGCTATATTTCAAATAAGTTCAAAATATTTTTATACATTTCGTCATGTTCCGCTATATTTGCTATTACATAATTTTGCATACATTTGCCATTGCATAATTTTGCACATAATATATTTCTGAATAATTTTAATATATAGAACTTTAAGTAAAACTGCAACTAGTCGATTGAAACGGGGGGGATAACTTACAAGAATTATTAGTTCCAGCAATCGAAATTAAACATATCGATTATACGGACAAAAAAATATAAACATTCGGATAATCGATAACTGGGAAATAAATTTCCTTATTATCGATATTCGAAATAATCTGTATCTGAATAATGGATAATTAGCGTTCTAATGTACATAATACATATATTGCTACGACATATTCAGCCATATGAGAGTAGTATAATAGGCAGCATATATATAACTGCACAAAATAATCGATTAAGTAATACAAAGGTTAGACGGATATTAAGACTCCGTCCGTATCAAAGCACATGTTATGCATTTTCTACCTGTTCCCGGGCGCATTGTACATGGGAATACACTGGCATGTGGTTTTATCTGCGACCATATGGTGTATCGGAAACGCACGTGCAAAAGAGTCATGAGACGAATCCCATGAAGAACGTTATTTCCTTTAAAACGCTCGATCGTTTCGCATACAAATAACGCCTTCAGTAATTTGTTCAAGTTTAAAACTTCAAAATTACAGTAAATGATTTCGGCGCACTGGTTCGGTCTATTTTTAAGAGATTAAATAAAGTTCGATCATAGATTTGACTTTGACAACGTCAATGTTGTCGATAAAGTGGCCAATTTGAATCAGAGAACTCTATTAGACACACTACATATGATTAAACTACCAAGTGTAAATCTTAGGTATGAAACACCTAAAATACAGGACTATTACGCAACCTTATTGAAGGAGTAAGGCCTGATGATTTGGTCTTTCTATTAGGGTTTTCATTCCTATTGTTCTTCCCTCTGATTTGACCATTATTACATATCAATGTCAACGTTATGTAATTATATTTTTGGACGCCTATGAGTGACGGATTTTTACCACGTAGCAATAACTAGTGGCATTATGCAGGGGCGGCGGAACCCATTATAATAACCCGCATAAGGGCGCCACTCGCAGAGGGCGTTAAAAACTATATCGCAGACTTAATAATAAAGGAATCTAACTCCTATATTAACAAAATGTAAATGTAATTCTTTTTTATTACACCTCGTAAAGGCAAAGCATATTACATAGAAAACAGGTGCAAAAATTTGGGGGCGCCAAAAATTTTCTTGCATAAGGGCGCCAACCATCCTCGTGGCGGCCCTGGTATTATGGCAGTGTAGTTGTGAGGTTTTCGAGTTTCGTCCTTTCAATGATTTCATAACATTTAACGGTTCCTGCTCTTGGCATTGTTTAGGCCGCACTTGGTGTTACCCTCTAGTTGTTCTTGCCTTGTGTCTGCTGTTTACCTCAGTCACTTTTCAATCGCCTCGTACGTTCGCACGTTTCTTGCAAACGCGGAAAAGTTTGTAAAATACAACCAGTGCGCCGAAATCATTTACTTTTAATTTTAATAAATTCTTTACAATGGATGGCGAAACACTCAGACCTACAACAGAGGAAAGCTTTTTCACGTCAATATCAGGGCAGTTTGGACAAGAAACTTTAAGGAATCTCAAGGACCTATTGAACAACAGATTGAATCTAGTTAAGATAAGTAACAGAAAATTGTTTTTATTAAAATGCAGTTTTTATTAATATTGCACAACCGATTTTATTTAATCTCTTAAAATAGACTGAACCATTTACTCTAATTTAAAAATTCTTGATGATTGAAATTTAAATTGTATTATTTAAAACCTTACCAATAAATGAGGAACTTCTTACAATATTCAACAAAGCTGGTAAACATAAACTTACTACCTAGAACTTCAAGTATCTCTTGTGTAGAATTTAACTCTTTAACGCTTCAAAAATAGTACGATTTCATAAATTTTATTTTAGTATAATATTGCTTTGTGCAGGTACTTATGAAAAATGATTCTTTCCATAATTTTTCTAAGAAAATAAATTTGGTTTGAAGCGTACAGGAACAATATGATCAAATGATAAAAACAATTACTCTGCCGAGTGTTACCTCATAATTCAATAGTAAGTAGCGCGTTTTTATTACACCGATTAGACGGACTACAGTAACGAGTAAATAAAAGCAAAAGCAGATATTGTAGCTTGTAATTATTTACAGTTACGATGCGAAAACGTGGTATGTACTGATCTAAGGACGTACAACCACGCATCAGTCACTCCTTCAAGTTACACTTTAGAGTTTAGAGCAGTAAAAGTGAAACTAACTACCGCTAATAGAGTTTAATCGCCTTTCAAACCACCCATCAGGGATTAAAATATGGGGAAATTGACAACACATGCTTAAGAAACGTTCATTTTATTTGTAGGGATATTTTTTCTTTGTTGTGTATTTTAACGTCGCACCAACTGCACTTAAGTGATTATTAGTGACGAAGATTTAAGGTAAATGATCTTTAGAAAGCTAAATTTTGTTGTAGAGCACTAGATCTTTCAGGAAGGAAAATACTTTTAATATTTAGCGGTAATCATTGAAATTTTCTCTCATGGTTGCTCTTATTTAAAACTTCTTACGGAACTCAGAGTACTTATTTAGAATAATTCAGGAGAATGTGTTTGATAGCAATGTGACAATTACATATCGCAGATTGAACGATTAACCTCCGATATGAAATAAGAATGAGTGAATTTTGTATGACCCATTTTCAGTCTATTTAATATTATTTGTTGCTTTCGATTATATAGGCCCAGTCGCGAGTTTATCTTTATTTGTACCAAAAAATTGTTCATTAACTTTTAAAGTATATAATGCTGCAGAATTTTTCCATTAATTGTTTCATGTTCCATGAATTTTTTGAAAGGGCCATTTGTATCCCTTCTCGCGAAATAAAAATTATGAAGGGGTACATATTGCGCTTTTAGGTATTTGCAAGTGATTGGTGCATATTTTGCATATATTTTAAGTGATACTGCCCCACTTATTACCACAGACCACAAATGAAGTACTGCCAAACTGATCATTTTTAGAAAATGGTAATTTAAAATATCGAATGAAGCTGATTTTCTATATATCCATATTTAATTGTAAGTTTTAGTGTACTTATAGGCATATATGTACATATTCAAACGAGAAATTAATTATTCTAAATTTGCCACAAAAGTCAAACTCAGTTTATGCGACCTGACCCGTCCACTGATGGGTTAAAAACGGAATTTACAAAGTTTAGTAATACTGTTTACATAATTCTATCATCTACTCTTTGTTTACCTCTATATGATTATGTCTTATGGGTAGATGAATTCTTGTCACATTTCTCAGGCGAATGACAATACTGCCAACGAGAAAGGCATATTTCCCAGTAGATTTGACCTTGCATAATACACCCATATCAGGTAAACATCGAATAAATTGCGCAAAAGTACACTGTGTCCTTGCAAACCGGTTATAATCAACAGTTTCGCGGAATCGAAATTGCAATTGGAAGTGCTTTTCACTGAAATCCGACTTTCAGTCTTTTGGTAGATTTAAATTGTGCGAATTCTCCGAATTTTTTCGGTCTCATACCCTAGAATGGTTTCAGTCCATAAAAAAGTAATACTTATTTGTAAAAGATGGATTCAATCGGATAACAGGAAAACGTGTTCCGCCGCTGCTGTAAATCCTGTAGGAAATTTGAGTTTTCTAGCAGTTATTTTTGTGAATATATAATATAATAAAATATAGTAATATAATAATAATACTATAAGCAGGACTTAGAGTAGCAGGAGTAGGTACCCCTACTGACGAAAATTGCGTTCAATTACAATAAGTCCTGCTTATATTATTATATTATATTATATTGTATTATATTATATTATATTAATCTGGAGGCTATTTGACCGCGTCCTGTCGTGGCTTCACTCTGCTATAGGCCAAATTATTCAATAGTTTCTGTTATACAAATCATAGGAATAAAAAAATTTGGAATATTCGAATTTCATTTCTAGGGATAATAAATTACAGTTATTTATTCACAAGGCAATTCATTTGCAGAAACAAAATATATAAATACAAACATAGAAATAAGAATATAAAATATCGAATATAAATTACATCGTATAACACACGTATACCTATACATATAAGTATTTTTTCTTGAATTTTCTCTTTAGTGAAAGCGAAACGTTATCTATAATACATATAGAAACGTTTAGAAACACAGACATACACAGAGGAATTGAAGAAAATTTATAGTGAGATCGTAAATCAGTCTCGAACTGTCAAATGAGATGTTTGTTGGCGCTACTACATATTCACACTTCTCTCTTGCAACATTTATCACATTATTGTAATTACTGACAGTAAGTCATATACCTACCACAATTAGTTCTGTTCGGTACACTTTACATCCAAGTACAGTTTGCATCCATTTATGAACAATATTCATGTTTTTTATGTCCCAAAATTCTAAATAGTTGATTAGTTACTGTTTTTTTTTTTAATGAGTACCAGGCTTGGGCATTATTTGAATAAAATATGTTAAAATTGATTATTCAAATAATATATTACCTTATTCGACTCAAAGCTATTTTCAAATATTCGTCGATTAGTTTATTTGAATAAACAAATGATTTACTTGTAAATTATTTCCTTATTTGGTTACTAATCGAATGAATGTTTGTTTTATATTATATTTGAATAAGTGTCACCTAAAATAGTGTCATAAATAATTTCTGATGCGGCTGTCTCACATCGTCAGACAAAATGGTCGGACAGTCCCAAGAGTAAGGGCCATTCAAATCGACTATTATTTTATTTGAAACGGTTATCTGCTACATTCTAATTTGTATTTCAAATATGTCTTGTTCAAGTCTGATGTGTATTATCTGTCAGTTCATTGAAAGCATATTAATGGATTCAAAATTTTGTAGAAACGTGATCAACCACTGTACACATTTCGAAATAGGAAAACAAGATAAGAATCTCACAAGTTGACGATCAACAACACAAGTTTAAGATTAACAGAGTTCTTAGGAAAAGTATGATATATTATTTCTGTAGCTTTCTTATCATTACATATTTACTGTTTAACAATACAAAGGTAACGATAATATGGCTGAAAACGTTGTCTGTAAGTTATTGCTTGTAATTTATTTATATATCGTTAGAGCAGCGTTCACGCAGGTTGAAAGGGTGTTAGAAGTCACCCTTGCTCGACTCGTAGGCACAAGTGCGCTCCCTTTTTGCTGTGTCTTTCCGACCAACGTGTCTTCTCATTCTCTTGTTTACTTTCGCGTTTTAACACCCCTTTCTTCATACACCTGCGTTCAAATATAGCGCCACAATGCGTACATATGTGTGTCCTGTGCTTTGCTCATGAGATGCCAGCGGGACGGTACAAGGGAAAGGGGGGGTATTATTCGTCGCGCGGTGCTATATGATCCGATTCGTCGATGTTATCGCGTCGGCCAATAACAGGAAATATTACGGAGACTTTGGGGACAGACCCGCGTTTCTTCCGCTTGCTATCTTCTCAGTAACGCACAGTACCTACGGCCGACGATGCGAAAAAAGCTCGTCTAAAATAGTCGTTCGTGTTTCTCTTCGAGTCGACAGATTTACATGGGAGAGTCAAGGCTACCGCCTTGTTATTTTCGTCTCCGCCGTTAGATTTTTATGCAAGCTACAATCCTACCAAATGGAATCGAAGACGTTCGACTAAATTTCCCATGCATTGATGACTTGCGTTGGCGAAACGGCAGCGTAATCGATTGCATATACTTGGATGATTTTTCGGTTTTACGAGCAACAAATTCATTTAGATCAACATAAATCATATAGCTGGCTATAAACTCAACTCGATTGTGCCACCGAATTCGAGTATTAGGTATTCAAACATTTTGAGTGACTTCACTGTTAGAAAATTGGACCCCAATGAAAAATTCAGTCGTCTGAGTTCAAACGGATCGCATATTATAAGATTTCCTAAACCGTCTAAACTCTTGAGATATTTCGAACACATCAAATTTCGAACATGTTAGAATAGCTGAGCTACTTGAAATAGTATTCAAATAATTTATTACTTCCTTCAGTTCGATAAAAAGAGTACTTAAACAGTCGTATTTGAGAATATTATGTAGAGTGTAAGAAAAGTGAACTTTCGCTTATTTAAACGAAATATAACGAAGTAACAGAATTGATTAAAACATAAAAGAAAATATGCAGTACAGAAGTTGACATTATCGCTTCTATACGGGAACTGTTAATAAACAAAACAAATTGCATAAATATTTTTTGCTCCACCGCAATTCCGATCAGTTTGCCATTGACAAATGAAATTGGACCCCTCGCGAACATAGCAGCACCTTCTCGATGACCATAATTAATTGTGAGCTGTGAATTCATGAAAAAGGTGAAGTAAGCCCCATTTTAGAGCATGTCGAACTTGCATTCTCCAGACTGCTTATTCTCAGAATAATAAGATATCAATTATGATTCAACAGGAGGCAGAAAAGTAAAAACTTATCACTGGTATTGATATAAATGATATACATAATTCTTTCCGTCTCGGTCTCTTCTTAATAGCTGACTTTCGAACCGATCGCGACCGAGTTTTGCCGAGCCGACCTGAAATCAAATTGCCCGCTCATAGCGGTCATGCTTGTAGCCCGAATCGAGTCTCGGGATCTCGAAATCGTCGGGAGCAATACGAAAGTATCGGGACCCCGTCCGATCCCGCCCGAAATTTTCCGGGATCCCAAGCCTCGGGACGATACACACAATCCTATTATTCTGCAACATGGAATAGCAGAAACTCATTAATTTTCTTATTAAAGGTACTGCAAAATTGTGGTTATAGTAACTGACCGCATCATTCAATAAAATCACCGAAAATTTCAATGTGTTAATTTTGTATACTATAGTCTTATTCTTATAATTTCCTAAAGAGAGCCCCCACTTTTGCTCGAAACGGTAGCGAGAATGTACAAAATCTATGTTTGCTCTTAGACTAAAAAAATGCTGAAAATATAAAGAAATTATTTATTGAGAATAACAAAACAATTATAGGAGTTATTAAAAGTCGAAAGGTATTAAACAATTAAAATTAATTTATTTCAACATCGTTATTCGAGCGGTTATTTGAATATCTCACAAAAAGGTAAAGTCTCTGCAGTCGAACGTCTTCCATAATCGAAGCACTAAATTTACAAAATGTAGTGAATTTTGATGTTCTTCACTTCCTGTACCCATATCATTGGATTCAAACGAGAATCTGTAAATACCTGATTATGTATGTATATGTATTATACTGCCATACGTTATTCGAATATTCGATCGGCATTGAATTGATTTTTATTGTTACACAGTCCAAGTCGACAGCGAATTTACCGTGTTTAATATCGTGTCGCGGAGGAAGAACGAAAGCACATAACAGAGCAGCTGCTGACTCTCTTTCTTCCTTCAGGATCCGCGTCGCCTCTGGGACGAAAAGTAAATCAAGGCGACGCAGCTGCTAAGAAAAATGCAGCCATTCAGAACTTCTGGCTGTCCTATTCCAATGTATATCCATTTGTAATTAAGACACGACTCACAGATTTGTTCTCATTTCTCAAACTAACGAGCAATTGAAAGAATTAATGTTTTAGCCTTGGTTCTCATCAAATTAATCAGTTAAAATTCATGTACTAACCCAAAAACTTAAAAGGTTTCTACGAAACAGGGAGGAAAAATTAACACAATTTTCTTTTGCCATTATTAAAATGTAGCGTGTTATTCAACTACATAAAATAAACTTCTGGAATATTTGTCATTGACATAACTGTATGGAAAACTTTCTTTTAGGCATTAGTATTTTTATTTTTGTTAGATTGCCGTTTTCTTAGACTTAGAAGTTTCCCTTTGATAGAAAGAGTGAAAAATGTATTGCCGTTTGATTGTAAACTGTCCACTGCGGCAAATAGGTAAGCACAGTATTGTCTCGAAAGAAGCATCGGGTTTTTGGATTGAAATAAAACGATCGCTATCCCCTCCACTTCTTCAGGGACTGATTGCCCCTGTTGCTCGTTCGCAGTTTCTCGCATTTTATGCGATAAGGCAATAAAGGCAAGCCGAAGAGAGTCCTTGTCTCGAAAGAAGATAATGTCCGGTCCCGAGACATCAAGGAAAGCAGTATTTCCCACGTGACAAATCGATTTCAGACTGTGAACCTATCTAATAAAAAACGTAGTTGATTATATTGGAAATTACGAAATTTGAGAACCACAAAATCGGTTAAAAAATTTGTAAAATTTAAGAATCATATGATATAATATTCTCTCACGGTTCAGTACAGTTTCCAGTGACTGAAGTTTAAATTTAAATATTGATTTTTTGCCGAAATTGACAACCCATTACTTTCAGGGACGCAAACATTATTAACACAAGAAAATGTTCCAAATCGGGTGGTGAGAGACATCGTTACCGAAAAACAGAGGAAATGATAAAAAAAGGTCAATGAAAATACAAAAATTAAACCGAGACACGCATAGCAAAATAGACAATCTAAAAGCAAAGGTTACCTTTTGATATCAATTTCCTTAGAAATAAAGACTTATTATCAAACATCCCATTTTGCACTTGCGATTTAATTTTTCATAAAAAACCACCATCTTGTCAATTGTATTACCTACTTATAAAAACGCACTTATTGTTAAGATTATTTTATCTAAAATAAAAGAACTTGCGTTAATTCAAAATCGTTATTGTACGTAAATAAGCAGCTAAGTACAATTTTTACTTTCTTTAAAGTCATAAACTTCTCTGCACTTTGTTTTCCACTAGATATCACTTACCTTCTTACACAGGAATAATCTGCAAATTACATTTAAACTTACATACATATATTCTTCAATCCTAACACATAACATAAATTTCCACTGAAATCTTGAAAAAAGTTTCTGAATGAATCTATTCGTATCTTTGCACAAAATTGAAAATGAGATTTGCTCTTCTAACAGTAAGATAAATTAACAAGAATCCATTGCTTAACGTGCAACATTCACTTGTTTTGCAACGCAAAGAGACTAGGATTAAAATAATATTGAAATACATCTTTATACAACAAAAAGCAGAGCAAAGTTTCATATGAGAAAGGGAAAGTCAAACTCTACATTTACAATTTATTCACAATACAATTGACATGTGCTTCCATTAATTATGCCATTGAAACCACTACGTTTATAAATAATCAACTAATAATCAGCGGAAGATAAGCTATGCTATGCGACGCAATGCTATGCCATGCTAAAAATTTTGTAGCTTCAATACATTCTCATGGAACCGTTTCCACCAAAAGCTAAGCTAAAACATAGCATCGCATAGCATAGCTTATCTTAGCTTCTCCGCGGATTCCTGACTTCATTCTTTCGTTTAAGCAGAGAACCAAAAAGATTGGTTTGCGTGATATATTAGAAATTTTAACAACAAACTGAAGACTGCCCATAAAGTAAGATCGAAACTTAAAAATTCGTGTTCCTGTTTTCGTGAAAAGAAATTCTACAAAGTATCAGACGGTACTTTTATACTATTCAATTATAAAAATTGGCCGATACAGTGCGAGCACGTGATTTCAGCATTCCATCATGTAGGTACCCCCCATTGTCGCCGTCGCCTCGCGAGGAAGGGCGAGGCGGAATCTCTGTCCGAAGAGCACGAAAACATAGAAACCCGGTTGGGTATCGTAGTGAGCCTCTTTCTACTCGTGCCTCAGCAGATGTACAACCATTTGCCGTGGCAGCTGCACTCCTCACCACCGTAAACTTCGAGCACCAGCCCCGGCGCTCTTTCTGACCTGACCCTGCCACTCTAGCCACCTCAGTAGCGTCTTCCCGCTGATATTCCGCTTCGATCTTTGCAGAATCTGACGGATTCCAGATCGATTGCGCGACTGGGACGCGTCGATTCGTCGCGGCTTGGTCGAAACATCCTCGGACATCTCGTCGGATCGCATAATCACGGGCAAACCGGTTTAGCGTGGCGTAAACTCGAGTTCGTCGGACAGAGAGAGGCGCTGAGGAAACTCGGCATGGCCCTGGAAGAAGGGTCGAGGGTAGGGGAAAGGTACCTGGACCTGACTCGTGCTGGAGCGTTCGTGGTTTTACGGAGAAGAGGGGATTGACTCGTGCTGCTTACAACCGAAGGGAAAACGGGGGCGATTCACGCGTTTTCGGGGCACTGGATATGGAAAATTTCTCCACCAAGGACGAAGTAACGGGAAAATTATTAACTGTCGAGTTCTTGAATGGACTTAGTCCGAATTTGACGATTAAAAATAGAAACTGTGATATCCCGTTTTAGAGGTTGTCCTGCGCGATGAAGGGTTAGGTCTGGGGTTAGGTAATCGTATTGAAGGAATTTAGGGTTGCTGAATGTATTGGCAGGTCCTTGAATAGTTTCTTCCCCATTTCGGCGCATGAGGAGCGAAAAATATGATAACACAAATAGCTTTGATATTGAATATAATAAGTGACTAAGTGCTGATAAGAGAAATTAATGTAATAGAAACTTTTGCAAAGCCCAAACGAATTTAACTATGTATGAGTATTTATCCAAAGGGCTAACAATTTCTGAATGGAATTAATAATTTCAGTAAGTGATTTTCTAAATTTTTTTCATAATCACAATTATTAAAATAATCATTATGAATAACGAGCAATAATATTAATTAAAACAGTTATTAATACAAAAAGAAAATAATTATTTAATACAAAAGTAAATTTATATATAATTTTTTCTCTCCCTTTATAACCATTTTATTGTATTATTGATGTATAAAATTCACCCCCTTCCGTTACTAAGTTGAACATCATTATATTCAATTAGAGTAACCAATATAATTGTAATACTCGCATTGTTTATTGCTATTAATTGTGGCAGTTACTGTCTCCTTTCCCCCCTCTTATTCGTATAATCTTTAGCTTTCGTTCTTTATTCTTATCTAATTTGTCAAATTCCAACTGGGGAAATAAAACTACACACCAATTTGGTCGAGTAAAGGTGATTTGTGGGTGATGATCATCATCATTTCATTAAATAATACATATTTTCAAAAAGGAACAGGGCGTGGGGGAACCCAAGTACACCCCTGACGCATCGTAGGACCCGGGGTAGAGAAACCTGGGCCCGTTTGAACTGCGGCATTCGCGTCCCGAGTGTTTCAGGGGGGGGTTCGTGTGTGCCGGCTCGCCAGAGTACCGGAAGATCGACCGTGTGTCCTCGTCTCGTCAACCTTTCCCGTCGCTTCGTCTTGCTTGGTGAAAGTGAACGCGTTTCATCTAATCATTTTTCCCATTTAAATGGCAAAAGTGAGGTTAAACATGCATAATCGTGTGTCGTGCCCTTCCCAAGGATCTTCCTTCACTGACAAACGGAGCCCAACCGAATACGCAATTCCAGCAACGTTGCTGTAACCGTTGGAGCATTCATATGCGGATAGCAGCTTCACCAGGTGGCGCGGGAGCTACTTCGAGTGGAAGGAGCCACATTGTTTAAACATTATCGTGCTATTCTTCTATGTGTATCTGGGTTTGTGTGTTTTCCTTTGTTAATTTCGTCGGATGTTCGTCGAGTTGAATATGGACAGTGAAAATCACATTTGACGGATTGGTAGAATCACATACCTGATGTCAGTGATAAGTGGAGGTGCACGAGACATGAGTAAGCGACGGAACTCGGCCGTTCGATGACGGTACCTTGGTCGATCGGGAAGCCCTCACAGTTATCTGTGCCCCCAGTGCTGCACCTCTCTTCGCAGTGACAGTATCTCTACGTATAAAACAAATTTAGATTATTTAGGCGTAATAGCGAGAAGATTTTTGTGCGTGCATCGAGGTCACGATCGTTGTAACCGCGAGAGTGTAGTATCGATAATATCGACCTGGAGTGTCCGTAATTAGATAGTGGTATCATAGGAAGTGGTTCAACAAAGGTGGTCAAAACAGGTGCTTGAGCAAAGATAGAGATTCGATGGTGTATGGTCACCGTATATGGTGCAACAAGGGAGACAAGCAGCGAGGGACGTTGTGTTTGGATATTTGACGCAGCTTGTTACTGTGCGTCGTGAAAACATCGGCACTGAAGAGAAATGGGAAACCATCCGTCCGCCCACCAGCCGCTCGAAAGAGCCACCAGCCATGCTGGAAATGGTCTTCGCCTCTCGGTACGTTGCGATCTTGTTTTACGTCAACGATAACTCGCAAGTGCCCACGTGTGACGCACGCCTCTTGATGCAATATCGTTGAATCGAACGTATCACTGCTTTGCACAAGGTGGTCTTCCTAATTTATTGGATCTTTGAGGGAGTTGAACGTCTTTAAACCTCCGTGGTGTTTTCCCAGGCATTTACTCAAGGTTTATTACATTATAGTACTTCTCTAAGAAATTTGGAACATTGTACTTAGGGGATTAGAAGAGTTTAGAGGAATTTTGAAATTTAGATTGTTAGAGACGTAGTGGGGTATAAATAGGTTGTTTGGAGATCTGTTGTGGGTATTGTTCGTTCTATGACGGACGCCGTATTTTTTCATGCCACAGGTGTTTCATAGACAATTGACAATGAATGGAAAAATTGTAGGGGTTAGAACAAGGTAAAGAATTAAAAACTGTCAAGTATAAATGTATTATGCTGCATATTTCACGTAGAACTACGTTTTTTTTGTCATTTTGCGAATTATTACACGAACTGTAATCAAACGCTATAACAAAATTCGTATTTACTTTAAATACAACGCTTAACACACGTTCCATACCGCAGCAATCTCTCTAAAAACTGAGGTAAGAAGTTCACTGCGAACACAATCCAGTTAAATGTGATTCACTGTGATTCTCTCGCTAGAAGATTCAAAGGTGATGCCAGCGACAACCTCGCGTCTCGCTGAATTCCGTAGTCTTCGATACTCGAAACCAGCGCGCGGAGCCATACATGTTACGCACGAAGCAGCCGCGAATTTCGAATTCTTCATTTCTAATCAGATTTTTGCAAAAGTAACGCCAATCGATTCTTTGTGTGTTCCCGATGAAATTGGCCCCAAAAACGACATAATTCGGAGCATAATTAAGGAAACCGCGTGAAAAATTTATATACATAATGTAAAATTAGCTTCGTTAAAAATAGTCGGATTTACATAACATTTGGTATGATTTTCATCGGAAAATATAACGAATCGATTGGGGTCACTGCCATCTTTATTCGATGAAGAAAATAAAGAATTTTATTTTTGGCATAAGCTGTGAATCATCATGTGAGCAACCGGTGAAACTCAGTGAAGATGAAACGGCACCGCGCGGTCGAACGAAAAATACACACGTATTTGGCGAACTACTGCAAGTAGGCTCGGATCCCACCAAACATTCCGAATAAGTATTTATTAATTGAATAAAATTTTTAATCGTAAAAATTTAGTGTTCAAAACAATTTAAAAACACTCGTTTTTCACAACATGTCTATATAAACACTGATAATCCACGGATTTCGGCCTACTCACAGTAGTTCAATTTTCTGTCACTAGTTGGCGTATCGAAATTCTTGGTTTCCCAATGTAAACTACATTTTGGCGGGCCGTGCTCGCTGCGTCGAGCTGAAATCAAAGCAAATCTCGTTCACTTTCGCAACGTTGTCGGCTCGCTCAGTGTCAACTGATAATAACGGATCATATAGTTTTAGATGCAGGACTCGTTCCTCTATCTAACGCTATAAAAACCGTTTCTCAATCTCTTTCCGTTTGCGAGCAGTAACGGCGCAAAGCGTTGCATATTTCGTGACAAGCAAGCTCAATTTGGGCCCCCATAGCCACTGCATACCTATATAGTACGAGGAAAGAGGTAGTTCTACGTCAAAACTCGAAATATTCGAAGGAACTTCACGAATAATGAACGGTTCGAAGAACCATGGCGGCACTACATTCCCAGAGGCCGGCCGGTAAAAACGTAGACGTATCAGGACGGATCGACGAACGGGTGAAGAGACCACCGCAGACTCTTCTGCTTCTTCCTCCCTTCTTGCCGCTAGCAGGCAGTTCAAACTGGTTGTACGACTTGCCCCAGAGGTTGACGTCATGGACTTTACCTAGAGTGGGATATCCCGGCAACTCTCTCTCTGCGTTGCGTTCCTCGTCTCTGTTCTCGTCGACCAGTGGTCTACCTTACCGGACGATACAGTGGGGAGTACGAATATCCTGCTGCTCGCGCGCTATTCGTTCTGCTACACGATGCTTTTGCTTTCCAACGATCCCACTCGTTATTTTTAATCGGTGACGAATCCTCTCTTGAATTCACTGTGAACGCAACCTCTGAGTCTCTTCACCTTTTTTCCTCTTCTCGCACTGGTCCCCTGCACTGGAGATCTTGAAAGTTTGTAAGGAAATGCTGCTGAAACACCTCAGGAGCATAGATCCGAGTGAACGCTCTTTTAGAGGAGCTCATTAGCGCGACTAGGTGCTCGGGATTGTTTAAATCGTGCAGTCACTCCTTTTAATTATGGTCAACCATTTGGTAGACCTTTGGGTATCCCACGAAGACAATCGTAAAGTCGTTTTGAAAGAGCCACTTTTAGTCACTGAGTGAAAGTGTCGTCAGAAACTCTCTGTACAGAAGTCAAGTGCCATCAATGGTAAAAATAAACGGGTTTAAGGAGCTCGGAATTATACGGGATGACTTTTCGCCACTCTGCGAATTCAGTGACGGCAACCACTTCCTTTTTCGTTTCTTTAAACACGATTTCGTCGCAACAAGATATGAAGATGAAAGCAACCAATCATCAGCGAGTTATTTCATTTCATTATTCTCGTCCACACTTGGCACGTCAATTATTGTGTCAATGAATATGCTTGCGTGCCATTTTTCACAACGAATCGTTCGCCTGGGATGATATCGTTTGGAACTAGAGGAAAACAGTTAATGTTGTCGCTGTACGTTTTATACGGTTATACTCGAGTTCGTGTAACGAGTGCAAATTAATGAAGCAATGGAGAAGAAGCATAAGCACGAGTTCCCACGTTTTTCCGTTAGAACTGCTGCCGTCACGCTCAGCTACTTCCGGCGACCCCACCGGAACTGCAGTATACGTTTGATCTGTCGCTGGTCGAGTTGACCATCATCCACAACACCGAACAGAGGGAGTAGCCAATTTATATTTCTCACAGTTACACAGATCTCCGAGGTTCTGAATTCAAAAGGCCTCCTGACTTCCAACGCATAGTTTGCTGTCCAGTTACAAAAATTCGTTTATTTCCACTCTCAATATTCAACTCGAGGAACATCCGACGAAATTAACAAACGAAAACACGGCTCCAGCGGCGATCGCGGCTGTGGCTGCGGCTGCAGCTGAGAAAGTGATACCCCCAAATGGGTGACCAAAATTTTCAGTTCTTGTATCTTTTAACGGAACAATGCGGAATAAAGTGTCCGCGGTCGTTAAAGGAGGGAATTTAAGTTTACTTAGATACATACTGTTACTTGTTGGTGCTCAATAATATCCTGAGCTTACAATAGTATATCCAGGTCCTTACTACAGCCATCTGTGTGAATAATGCGGCACATTAAAAAACAAGTGACTATAAGACAACAAACTATAAGACTCACCGCCCTCTCAATATCTCCATTCCGGAATCCCTGTAATAACCGCTCTATCAAAATTTCCATTTCCAACGAAAATTAAATTGAGTACAAAAAAGTGTACGAAGAAATGAGAAGGGAATTACAAGAAAAGAAGAGGGAAAATCATATGCAATAAGTGGACTAGCGCTCGAAAACGTGAGAAAGTATTGTCCAATCGCTAAGAAAAATTGGAAAATTAAATATTGTTAAACTGTATTTTGAAAATATAGTCTTCGTCACGACACACATTTTTTTTTACATAGAACTACGTCTTTCCCCGCACTATATAGGTATGCAGCGGCTATGGGGGCCCAAATTGAGCTTGGATGTCACGAAATATGCAACCTTTTGCGCCGTTACTGCTCGCAAACGGAAAGAGATAGAGAAATGGTTTTTACAGCGTTAGATACAGGAACGAGTCCTGCATCTAAAACTATATGGACCGTTATTATCAGTTGACTTTGAGCAAGCCGACAGCGTTGCGAAAGTGAACGAGATTTGCTTTGATTTCAGCTCGACGCAGCGAGCACGGCCCGCCAGAATGTAGTGTATACACGTATGTATTTCTGGTTCCACCGCGCGGTTTCGCACAGTGGTTCCAAATTGCAAAAAAGCGGCAAAACCCTCAAAACATACTTCAATTTTGTCAGAAATTGGTGGTCGGGGGGTTTTGGGGTCGCTGATTACGAATCTAAAGTTCAAATTTTTGAAAACAAAATGGTCAATCCAATATGGCGGACGTGTATATTAAAAAATTGATAGATCTACACGAAAATTGGTATCCTATTCTTCTTCGGGTCGCTGATTACGAATATCTTGTCCAAAATGCAAATTTCAATATCGCAGACTTAATAGCATTGGCATAAACCTTGTATTTAAATTCATTTTTGCGGAAATTGTGATAATTTTCCGATATTCGCCTAAAATTATATAATCAAAATGTCGAATTTAGTATGGCGATCTTAATTTTAAAACATTTTTTAAATTAATAACTGTAAAATTATTATTTTTTTCGATTTTCATGAATAATGCGGCATTCCTACGTTTATAGAAGATTGCATACTTAAAATATCTGGGTGAAAATATTAATAAACAAAGTTGGAATTATAAATGCTGTTTGAAATGATAATATGCTATTTTATTCATGTAATAAATATTATTGCATATATCTAGGTACATTTATTCAGATTCTGATGAATCGGATATTGTACTTGTGCTCTCTGAGCTTTCATTTACATTTTCTTGGTGACATATTTCCATTTCCAGTATCTTCAGAGGATTTTTTTTCTTGCGTTTTGAAATAGCATCGGAAATAGTAATATAAGGGTCAGAGTGGAGCAAGAATCGTTCGTTCACTGAGAGCGTAGATAGATACTAATAGGCACTTTAAATGCGGATATCTTAAAAATGCGCAAATATGCGCAAGATTTTTGAATTGGATATCATACTTCACATGTTACTTTACGTCAAGAAACCTTTAACTGTGTGAAGTTCGGTGAATAAAGTAACTATTTTCCTTCCGTTGTACTAAACTATGAGTAGGATTTAGGGCATCTTGAGAAGGGAAGTACAAGAGTAAGTTCAAAGATATTTTGCATTATTCATGTGCAAAATGTATGTTTATAAAACGTATCTTAATGGTAAAATGTGAATTTACATATGAATTTTTTAAAAATTAACTTTGCCTGATACATTAAATATGCGAGCGTTTTCAAGCCATCTAAAAAGTACAAAATTTCGTCAATTTTGATAGCCTATATCTCATTCACCGACCACTATATTTTAAAGTTTCAAGCGGCATTTGTTGCACTGATGTATATATATTAAATGTACCATACTATCAACAATCTGCTATTCACTTCAGAAATTGACTTTTGGTCAGCTTCTCGGGAAAAGGCATCACTGTGTGTCGTTTCATCTTCATCGAGTTTCATCGGTTGCTCACGTGATGATGATTCACATCTTATGCGAAAAATAAAATTCTTTATTTTCTTCATCGAATAAATATGTCAGTGACACCAATCGATTCGTTGTTTTCCGATGAAAATCATACCAAATGTTATGTAAATCCAACTATTTTTAACGAAGCTAATTTTACATTATGTCAATCAATTTTTCACGTGGTTTCCTTAATTATGCTCCGAATTTTGTCGTTCTTGGGACCAATTTCATCGGGAACACACAAAGAATCGATTGGTCTTAGTTTTGCAAAAATCTGATTAGAAATGCAGAATTCGAAATTCGCCGCTGCTTCGTGCGCAACATTGTATGACCCCGCTAGTTTCGAGTAGGGTAGACGCACCGTTTGTGGCCACTGTACTGTTTTTGTCGTCGCCTGAATTTGTCGCTGCAATTGAGACACTTGCTTCTGCAATTTTTAGATTTGCGCCTGCATTTTGATTATTTGTTCCTGCAGCTTTTCAATCGCCCTACTTTCATTTCGCCGCAAATGTGGCCTCAGCGTCTGCGGCGTCCGCGGCAGCGGCTGCTGTTGCAACGATGGTCCCGGCTAATGATAATATATAACTACTAATTAAAAACTTAAAATCGAATTTACTCCAAATATCTAACTAAAGATCTAACTTTAGAAATGCTTAAAATTAAGCAAAATGGAGTACAGGAAACTTTTCTGTTTCTCAATTCCTCATTACAATTTCAATTTCGATAATGAGATGTTGATTTTGAAGCATGACATCAGAACGATGATTTCATTGGAAAAAGGGCAAGACGCGATTAACATAATGTTCGATCGACTTGACTAGGTGATGCCGAACGTATTTGAAATTGCAATTGCGCGGATTCATGAATACCTATGAGTATTCGTTGTTCGCTGTTTGTAATCGAGACGCCTTGCCGTCCCTAGAACTCTTGCGGAACACTTTTCCAATGAATTCTCTCTGCGCGATGTGCAAAGATTTTCACGTAACTCGCTACCTATTAGATATCTTGCTGCCGCGAAGGCGTAATTTAACGCAGGTTGGCTTCGACTGTGAAATTGTTAAACTGAGAGTAAAGTGCGTAAAATGCAACTTTCGATGCTCACGGTTCCGACGATTACCGACGTGTGCACGCAATCATGTTACGTGGCGTATAATACCGTTAACGAACGTTTTCTTCGTAATCGTTTCTAGTTCAAGTTTATGCGGTGTACCGTACTCATTATTATTTGCATAACACCTATTATACTTTGTTAATGAATTTAAAAAACGCAAAAGTTCTGATGAAGTTATCAATTGAGTTATCTGTATTACCGAAGTTAATTATTTTTAATCGACACACATTCTCTAGTCTACTACGATAGAAAATATCAGCGTATTCTTTCAACATTCTTTAACAAATGTGTATTTCAGGAATGTGGAGTGATTTCGTAAATGTCGAAGAGAAATATTTGTTAGTGCTTACAAGGCAAAGCTGACTAATAAAGGATTGCGTAAATTATTTCTGCTATTTTTATCGAAATATATATTTTTATGGAGGGACACTTCAGAAATATATTGATACTTGTTTCATTATGTAGTAATGTGTGTTTAATGTCTGGCATACCTATGTTTAATGCCGCATGCTGACGTGACTGACGCAATGTGTGTCAAGGTATCTTTTACTAATTACCCAAATTGCATAAGTGTCTGGAATTTTCAGGATTAGAATTTTTCCTTGCCGTAGGGTGTACAAAACAATGAGTATAGACGATATTTTTATTGTAGGTGTATAAATATTATTACTACACTTCATTTGTCACGATGGTCAGTGCCGTCTTAACTTGGAGGCAAAAGAGGTCAGCCGCCTCAGAGCCTCGTAGCTCAGGGAGCCCCTGCAAAATTGTGAAAGCTGGAAAGAAATTTGAAGTGGGCCATCGAACTGTGACGGAAAGAAAATAACGAATACACCAAAATTTAGAATGGACCCCGCATTTAATCTTATTCACTTAATTGTTTTAATACTTACTCACTTCGCGAGTTAGCGCGGTATTTTTTATTTGATTTAATTAAGAATAATTTAGGGGGCCACATGTGGAGCTCGCCTCGGGGCCACCGAAAACGATAAGACGGCACTGACGTTGATATCACTGGGTTATTGAGAAGAATCTCGTTCACTCCATGTGTAAATGAGTACTGTGGAATGTATTATCTTCTTATTACACTGTATAATTTTTCTTAGTATTTACATTTTGAACATTATTTTATTCATCGCGCTACATATGTCAAATGTACACAGCGATTATGAAATAGTGTCATAAAATTTGCAAGCGTACCCTACACCTCTAATCTAATAAAGAAGGCTAAATAAGCATAAGTTTTAATATGAACGGAGCTTACTGTAATTGCACCAGTCATCACTATGGGCGTTTAACATTGTTTCCACTGTTAAACACACAGGCATTCATACGTCGCAATACGTTTCATATGTGCAAAGCAATCATCAGTGCAACACTTGAATACATATGTATATGCTCAGCAATGGAGACCATTTCCACATTAAATAACAAATAGGCAAAAACTAAACAAACAGTTGTAATAATCAGGACATTGTGGAGGCAATTCTAAAAGTGACCAATATTACCCCGCGTCTAAACTATCCGTGGTCTCACCAATTATTATGATTTGTGTAATTACGATAGCTACGTTCATTCTGAAACTTAAATCGGTTATATCTTAGAAACCCAAAATTGCCAAATACATGCTCATTAAGACTTCTTCTTTTTGAGAGATTATTACTCAAATTTTGCGTAAAATTAATACTATGAAAGATTATGTAGGACCCCGGATTGTCGCAAAAGATCTACCCAGCTCACTGTTTTGCTTCCTCGCCGCGAGCAAGGAACTTCCGTGTGCGGTAAACAAACCGTGTTGACAAACAACCGAGGGCAATAAAACCGACGGGCCAGATAAGATATCCAGTTCTGAGAGCTAAAATATCCATATTTTTGGTAAATGTTCATGAAAGTATTACCAATGGACGGCTGAGGTCTTCTCGATGAAGATGAGTTCAAACACGAAGCAATTTCATTTATTTTAAAAAGCGCACTGTCCTGCGTTCTGCTTAGTCCGGGGAATACTGTAATTCTAAGCGCGTATTGATAATAAAAAGTAGACCGGATCTCTTCGTGGTTGGACTCATTTTGATTGACATAATCTCACAATTCATCGGCAATACTTCATAAAGGTGTATTGAGATATTGAGAAACGTGAAAATTTTAATAGTCAATAGTGGATGACTCAAGTACACACATGATTTAACGGTCTATCCTGCCTCGCAGTTGACCGTGGGTCTCGCGTTGATGCGCTATTTCACTCACCCTCGATTTGTCTCGTTCACTCTCCTTCCCAGGCAGTTCGAGCGAGGACCCTGACAAAGGTCAATTTATTAGGTGCTAACTACATATGTACTTCCTTTGGCCCAGATTATCGAAAAATTTTCGGTCCCAAAACTTTTCGCATAATCCGAGGAATACTAGGTATATGAGGCAGTGAGAGAGACAACGGTCCAACCCACATTAAATTTTTTTTCTTATTTTATATGAGTTAGTAGAGCCTATTGGAATACGTTATTGCTACTAATTCAATTTCGAAAAAAATGTGGGTTAACCCGTTGTTGCTCTCACTGCCTCATATATACATCTTGTATTTAGTAAGTAGATACCTTAGAAGCAATCGAATAGCACATAGGATATATGCTGAAATATATTCTAATCGCATTTTACCTAATTACAATACTTATGATGCTGGAGTTCGGCGACGACAGTCGGTGTAGAAAGTATTCCCAAATATTTCGAATTCGCTAACGCTAACAAATTCAAAATATTTGGTTCCAAAACAGACTTCACAGTATGGAGAAACAAGAATACAGAGTTTAGGAAAGAAAATTTGCGATCCATGATGAAATACGGCGGCGGGTTCTGTATTTGTCTGGGGCTGTATGAGTGCAGCTGGAGTGGAAACTCAACATTTCATCGATGATATTATAAATTATAGAGTTTATATTGACATCCTGAGCAAGCACATCCATGCTAGTGCAAATAAAATGGGACTTAATGACAATTTTATATTTACCCATGACAATGATCTAAAGCATTCTGCATATAATTCTAGGCAGAGGGTTAGAGACATATCAATCCCATATAGCATCTATCGGATTAATTGGACAAAAAAATACATAATCATAATATTATATCTAAAGAAAGTTTGAAAGTCATTCTGCCAGAAGAGTAGAGTAAAATATAACATCCAACTTAGTAAATTCTATACCAAGTAGCCTAGAAGCTATTATATAATCAAAAGGCAATCCCACAAATTATTAAAACATTATATATTTAGTTTATTTCCATTGTTTATTAACTTTTTATTCTACTGTACAAATACTTTTTGCGCGTCCATTTCTGCGCGTTTATCTGTTTTTTGTTAACATCTTTGTAAATGTTAAAGAGAATAAAATTTTGTTTATACAAAATCTATTTTGCAAACATCAAAGAATATTGATTAATCATTGCTTTCCGTTAAAATTTATTACTGACATGGATATGCAACGTTTTACTTCAAAATTGGTCGCTGTACGAATACTTTCTACACCGACTGTATGTATTTGTACGTGGACAGTTAGCAAGCAAAAGTGCTGAGGATAAGAACAACTGGTGGTCGTATTCAAAAGTTGTTATACCGTTTATGCCATTATAAATATGCGTTTTCGGCACTGCATTGATTGGACATTTTTTACTTCATTTTCTCTTCCCTTTCATCTTCATCAAGCCCATCTTCTTCCGTGGCACCCTATATGTACCTACCCGGCAAAGACAATTCACTGGAAGCTTTAGAAAAGATGAAACTTTGATCTCGATTTTTCTAAATAAGTTTGAATAGTAGTAAGGTCTATGCATTTATAATGCACTAGCAAAATACCCCGCGCTTCGTTTTGGACCTAACAGATATTAAGTACCCCATGAAAACACAGTTTACACCTGTTCACCCTCTTAGGGGTTGATTAGTGCAAAATCCTAAAATTGATTTTTAGGAATTTGTATGGGGAACCTTTGTGAGTAAGAACCAAGTTGATATCTAATCGGGCCTAAGAGATATTAAGGTAGCGCTGTCCAGCGTAGGGGCCCCTCACGCGCCAGCTTCCCCTTCCAATCTTTCTCTCGCACAGCGTGCCTTCCGTCGTCAAGGAGACCGCGCGACGCTAAGAAGGCTGCCACGTCGAGCTAGCCGCGCAAACGTCTTCGCGGTTAGCGTCGCGCGGTATCCCTGACAACACGGACGAGAGTGGGAGAACCCCAAGCTTACGCGTAAGCGACCTTGAACAGCGCTGTATTAAGGAATCAGAGAAAATACATTTTACCCCTTTTCACCCCCTTAGGAACGGAATTTCCAAAAATCCTTTCTTACTGGGTGCCTACGTCATGAAAACAATGTACCTTCCAACTTTCACGTTCCTAGGTTAAACGGTTTCAGCTGGGCGTTGAGGAGTCAGTCAGTCAGGACTTTTTCTTTTATATATAGAGAGAGAAAGAGATTATTGTAGAATGTAGATGGTATGCACTAACTACGAGTAAAATTTTAAATAATTCTGTGTTTACTAAAAGTGTAAGATATGCATGGAAATTTTGTGACACCACTTTAGAAACAACGTGTAAAGTACGAACTTCAACCGTGTGACATCAGAGGAATACAATTGTACTAAATCGGAGGAGACGATGCGATGTCGTCCGACAGGTAGCCCACCACTACGATATTTCTTGGTGAAATAGGTTGGATGGCGGAGAATCGAAACAGGAAGAGTTACGCAAATCGCATTGGTCGGCGTTTGTGATTGCGTTCGAATTGCGTTACTCGGTGAGTGACATGCATAAACTGTTCGTCGCGCTCGCGGGCTGCGTGTACGTTTAGGGTCACTCACACTCCTAGAAAGCAACCGGGGGGATCGAACTCAAGGATAACTGGTGCCACGCGTCGATGTCCGTCCACCAGATAGCTACCAAGAGAAAGAGATCCGCACTTCTACTGACAATGAGTGGCTTAGAATCACTAGCACAAAATCGCATTTTATCATTGTTCCGTGGAGAGTGCACAAAGCTGGAGACACCAATTTGGCTTGCATTTCGCATGTACTTAACGCATACTATGTATAATTAAGGTATTAAACGCATAGAACGAGTGTTTCTCGGATTATTGAAAAGACTCTGGGCTGGGATTATCGAGAAGGATAATCAAGCAGATAGGAGAAGGTTCTGCTTCCTCACTTCGAGCGAGGATCTTAGGTCCCGGGTAGGCCGCCCGTTAATCGCCGAGAGCAATAAAACCGGCGGGCTAGATAAGATATCCAGTACAGAAAAATAAAATGCTCATGGTATTGATTAATGTTCAGGGAACAATTACCAATGGATTTTAGGCTTTCCCGATGAAAATGAGTCCAAAGACGAAGCAATTCGGTCTATTTGTAATGAACGTAGTGTGTGTCGCAGGTCAAGCACGAGAAGCATGCTTTCTGCTTAATCCAAGGAACACTGGAATTCTAATTGTGTATTCATAATAAAAAAAAATACATCGAATTGTTTTGCGTTTGGATTCATTTTCATCGACATAATCTCCCCAATCCATCGGTAATACTCTCATCAAGGTGTAATGAGAAATGTGGAAATCTTAATATTCAGTAGTGGATGACTGCTTGCCCGTTGGCCAACGCGTTCTCTTTGGTGCGCTACTTTACTCACACTCGGCTTATCTCATTCAAGTTTGCGCTATGTGATAAGTAGGAATTCGGCATTTACCTATATACTGTCGGCTAGGAAGTGGGTTTGGCAGTCAGTCTAAATACTACTCTAAAAGATTTTGTTGTATATTTAGTTATAAGCGCACTTGGTTTCTCATTAATCTGATCTTCTGGTGCTTTATATTTGGAATTACTTGCTGCAGGTCTGGGACGACAAATTTAGTAGTGTATTGTAACTACATTTCTTCAACCTTAGGGGACGACCTTCAAGTACTTATACTTACCGATTCACATAGGTAATGTTTTGAATACAGTGAACCACGAGATTTTGCTATAGACCTAAATAATCTTCTCTTACAATGTATAATGAATTACTTATCCGATAGATTTTTAGTTATTCGAGTACTGAGCTTTACATGAAGAGCAGATGAAAAGTTCTAGAGTTGCGTAGTGCTCTCGCTGTATTCAATTCATTGATCAATGACTCTCGTAACAGATTTTAAAAATCTTTAAACCAGTTTCAGCATTTGTGAATATCTCCGACATTTAATATTGGACATAGTAATAAGATATGAATTATGATGTACAAGGAATTTAATGTCATTTAAGGGGGTCGTCTTATGTGACGGCCGGTTTTTCTTTGCTTTTTTGGGGAATTTTTTTTGACCAACCATGAAAACAATACGTTGGAATTTTTACTACATATTTATTAACATTTGAACAGTTATTCAGAATGTTTTGAAGTTAAAATATGGAGTGCAATTGACTTTACACAGGTCAGTTCGAGACAGGTGCGAAAAAAAAGTTGGTCGACGGCTGACATGATTCCGGCTGTCCTGCTCATCTGAAATCAAAAACTCAAACGGCACATTAATTTGTAGACTTGTGGCTATAGCCGGTACCAGAATGAAGTTAAAATATTGGAAATTTAATGTTTGGCACAGTTTTATACGATTTCGTCAGTGACGAAAATCGTAACTTTATTTTCAAAACTGTGCCAAACATTAAATTTCCAATATTTTGACACCTGAACAGCGTCAGTTCACGCACACCATTACCACCACTCTGAAGGTGTTCCCCCCCTCCATTGTTAAGCTTAATTGCTCCGCACGCTTAATACACACCTAGAAGTGTTTACTAAAAATAGATTAGTTTTTTTTATAATTTGAGCGTACATACAATGGATTCATATCATGATTTGTAGGGGTAATGGACTGAAGTTAATAGAAGGTAGAAAACTAAAAAGATGGGAATTAGGAAAAGTGTGTTTCGCCTTGGGCCTATTCACGGGCTATGTATGTAGTCACTAAGGCTTACTTAGCAGACTTTGCCTTTGATGCTACGAAGATTGGAAGATAGGACAAAGGTATGCAAGAATCAGTAATGTTGTGAGAACTTGCGAGAACGGAATCCGTTGTAAAAGCCTTCTTCTGGCGAGTGTGGAAGGTATCGGTGCAGACTAAAATGTCTGTTCTTATTCTTCTTTTTCTCATTTCGTTTCATTGCTTCTTACTTTGTTCGTTTTTTTAAGTTCTTATCCTTTATTCAGTTCAAATGTTTTTATTCCTGTTTTAATATTTCCTTGACTCTATTACTTGGAAATTATACTTTTTATAATCTTGTATAGACTGTATATACTACTTAGTTATGTATCACAATGCATCTTCACTCTTTTAATACGTAAATGAACAAAATTGCTTGTAATTTACATAAATTACACAGTGCATTTCAGTGAGGCGGAGTGCAACAAGATATTCGCGTTATTGCCCTGCAAATAACTCCGTGCATCGCAATACGTGCCTGCGTCAGCTTACGTTACCGTGTGCAACACCTGTCTTGGTGAAAGGATTGTGCTCATAGCCACTGGTAGACATTTGTCGTTGCCATTTCAGGCAACGTCAGCATCGAATATGCCCGTGTTGTCCTCCTCAATGCGCCAGAGGGATTTAATCAGGTCATTCATAAGTAGAGATTTTCAATTCGATCGCCGAGGTTTTAACAGGCCTCGCACAATGATAGGGCTTGAAATATTGAAGGTGACGGTAGGTGTATGGTTACAGCGACAGAGGGTTAATATTAAGGTAGGGACTATTTGTCGAATTTTTCGGTATTCGAATATTCGAATACTTCAGTTGCTCCATCATTTGGCGAATATAATTCGAATATCCAAGTATCCAAATACTATTAGAATATTTAAGTATTCGAATAATAACATTCGAATACTCAAATATTCGAAGTTTATTCATAACATGCGAGTGCCTATAAAATATTCGAATATTAAATTATTCAAATAGTCCCAGCCCTAGTTAATATTCGGTTGTTCCATAAATTCAGTCCGCCAGTTCGTTTATATTATAAGTTGGGTACTCAATTAAAATCAATCATCCTATCAATGTCGATTTATGTTGTCAACACCTGGAAAGAGAGCAGCAAGAACTGCAAAATAAAATGGTTACCACTTGTGAATCGAAAGGATGTCTTGTGGTTACTTCCGCGATAACGCAAGACCACACGTGGCGATAGTAACGCAAAGGAAACTGTCGAACTGCAATGGAAACTTATTCCTTACCCTCCACATTCCCCGGATCTGGCACCAACAGATTTTCAGTTTCGTTCGATCACTACAAAAGAGTTTAGACGGGAAAGACAATAATTTAGCGGGCACAAAAAGTGCAAGTAAGGTCTTGTTTTAATGGTAAATTGGAAGATTTTTATAAAAGAGGCGTAACACAACTTCTACGTAGATGGGAAATTGTCATAAATAATGATGGAAAATACATAGTTTCAAGTAAGTATAAGTCGTTTTTAAAAATCGAATTTGTAAAAGTCGTAGGTGCTAAGGGTGGCTCTTATTTACACTTGGTGAATTTTTTTTTCGAAATTTTCTTCGCGGCACCCCCCAGAATAAGTTCCAAATAATAAAAATATAATAATCTGTGTAACATTTCAGCCCGATCGGATAACGGGAAAAGTTGACCCTGGGCCCTTGAACATTTAAATAATTATTTAACACCTCACAAAGTGGATTTTATATAATTTCCCCCAAGTTATTGATGACATAAAAAAATATGTCGAACAAACGTTGTAGATATAGACAAGGGTCATCTTTTATGTTCTATTACTTTTTCTCGCGCGACAAACGGTTTTCGAAAAAAGTCCTAGAACATGCTCTTCGTGTTAATATTTTTATTTAATCGACCTCGAGTGTATCTTTTGTTAAGTTAGAATTATTAAGTACAGTTTAATGACTAACAATTCTGAAATTCACTTCTATTGTGCACGATCAGTGCTAGCATTTGTAACTGTCGACAGATTTCATGCATTGTTGCCATGAATTAGATTTTGAAAACAAATTTGTAAGTGCTCAGCTAAAACGAGCATGGCAGTTTCGAAATTCCTAAAACTTGGCGTTATTTTACTTTCTCATTAAATGAGTCACATTAGCCACAAAATATGAATTTTAGAACGTAAACAAATTACAAAAGATTTATTTTCAAAGGCGAAATGAGTGTGAAGCACAAATTCGACTTAGTTAATGTATTCTTCACGATAGGTACCATTAGTGCTTCGTATATTTACTAGACCATCAGGATAACATTTACTGTCTTGTCTGAACCATAACTTGGAAAGCAATCGTGCTAATTACGCTACTGAATATATCCTTTAACCAAAGAGAAACAATGGCCGATTATAAGGAAACGTTGTTATCCCTACGTTAATGAAATTAGTGTAATTAGCTTTCGACTGTGGGAAACGCTTTTTGCTGGAAAGCCTGGGAAACGCAGGGTTGTCCAAAACATACTTGGTTCAAAGAAAGGTGTTTGAACGGTGCTAACGATGAGCTTTAACGATATCAGATAGATAGGTACCTAAGTAGTTCCATTTTTACAGGGTTACATAAACGTAAACGGTAAAAAAGGAATGAGCCCAATTATTCATCCATTCAAATAATATTTATTCAAACGTACATATACTAGAAGATATGTGCCATCAAATTCAAATCAGAATTATTAATAGATATTGTTTTTATTGTATTTTGTGGCGAACAGGATGTCACCTAAACGATTCAAGTAAAATAAGAAATTCAAACAAACTTTTAAAATACAATAGTATAGTTAGATATTTATGATCGAAAAAATTTACATCGTTTAGTATCTGGCGATCAAATGGCTACGTAATAATAGGGAGGAGGGGAGGAAGCCGAATGAAGAGTTAAAGTCTCAAAAAGTTTGCGTGTACCTATCAACGATTCTGTGACCCACTGCATGTGCATGTATAGGTTCCCCCGACTGGTTTCTTTCACATTGTGGGAACACAAGGGGTCACTGAATCGAATGCAACGACCGAGTCACTAAGCTACACAGCATTCTCTGGAGCAGTTGGGTCGAATCCAGTGTCTCAGGTCGACGAACCGATAGGGCTTGCATGAATGTGTACGAGGGGCTTTCACCGCTGCCTTTCTAGGTCACGACACCTCCTCTGGGGGCTAGAAGATCCATGTCTTCGATTGGCACGTAGCCCCAAAGTAAGAAATGCCAGCTACGGTGCACTGTGCCAAGGCTCCATTCAAATCCCTTTGCAGTGCCTCGTTTTTACTACGTCCGCCATTTATACGTCAGGGATAACTGTCCATCATCCGAAGACGTTGGAATTTCTTTTGAGCGAAGAATAATGTACCTTGGATTGTATTTTAGAAACGACATGCGTCATCGTGAAAAGTAAGAATAAGAGGAATATTTCGACATAAGGAATACGATAGCAGAGTTAGGGGATATCTGGTCGACTTGTTGGTAAATCTGACCAAGTCCATATTTCTCAATTTTCGCTGAATGCAAATTTTAAGTTCAATCTATTACAATAAATCTGAACGATTTTGCAAAATACATAAGTTTCCTTTGTCCGTTTGTTTGGATCGAATCTTGTAACTCAATTTTAACTGACCAATCCAATAGACGTGAAACTTTGCAGGCGTACGTAGTTATGATGACAATACAAATTTAAAAAAAAACGCCCCTGAGGGTGAAAAAATTGCATCCCCTACAATTTTAGAGCATAACCACAAATTCAATCGACTTGAAATCACCCTCTCGCGTCCTTCTCGAAAACGATACATATTCGATGCCTTTCCTACTTGGTATTAGATATCATGATTGCCCTAAATACAAAATTTATCAAGATAATATCCGTCACTTACAAATTGTTAAATTTTTCAAGTCGTTCAAGTTTGTTGTATAAATTAAGTGTCGTTAATAAATAAATAAATAACATAATATTTAAACCCATTCCGGACGACAATGGTTCAATTTAATTAAAAACACTAAAAAGTAAATAATAAAACAAATTTTAAAAATTTATGTTAAACGATTTAATTTGATTTGATCAAAAATGCATTAAAACCAACAAATAAATCTTTCCTGTACTCTAATTACAATGGTGTGTTTAGATCAATGATATGAATCAATTTAGTACGGAATCAAGCGTCGACATGAATTTGTTGTGAATTATCCTGCTTCACAATTTTATTTAAAATGAAGAAAACACCATTGCAATTGTAGTACAAGAAAAGAATTAGTTTTTAGTGCAATTTTTACTCAAGTTAAATAAAATCGTTTAATTTAAATTTTTCTTTTACAATTTTTTTTTTAAATTCAACGATGTATGAAAGTTTATAGTTTCCTTGAGGAATATTCTGCCGACTATTATTTAATTTCTATGAAAAATATAGTATAACATGGAATAAACTTTCGATATAAAAAGATAAAAATTAACAATGTACTCCAAATTTACGTTTTATGTATTAAAACACTGTAAATCTTTAAATATTTTGATGCTAACACAATATCTCTTCGGATTGCCATAGTCATTAATAATAAATGGTTGAATAATAATAAGGGCGAGGTGCCTACATAATAATAGAATAAATTACATGATGTCAGAATATCCGTTTGCAAGATATTTTTCTTTGCTTTATCATGAAATAATTATTAAAGTGAAGGAACCTACATAATCGAAGATTAATACGGCTGAGTATCATTGTTCTAACATTAACTATATGATCATTAAACGTTCGTTTCATATCCTGTAAAATTACTTTTTGAGGACCTATCCCCTTTACGAAATTATCAATTCAATTAGGTACACAGGAGGTCGCGTTCCTACATTCGTGGCATTTTATCCGACAACTTCGTGTATTGTAACCGTCTAGGTTCCGACCTTGACGCGTGAAAGGAAATATGGCGGTTGGAGAATGCATCTGTGGTTATTATGCGTACATACATGCAGTGCAGCTCCTGCATGTCAAAACGTAGGCAGGTCGATCTAGCGCCGCAATTTCCGGTTGTTTGCCAGCCATGGAGTCAAAGGCACTCCCAACTGAAAGAAGCGATACGAAAAACGCTCTTTGAAAGGAAAATGTCGCTTTAACGTCGAGAGCAGTAACTACATTAAGAAATTGCTAGTTGGTAACTTAATTTCCCGTCTCCCCTCAATAAACGCGAGGTCGAGTTCGAATGAAAGACAAAATCGAAGAAGTAATGACAAAATAGAATTTCCATTGTTAAAGAGATTAATTTATTGCTTTCCCCTTCAGCACTTTCTGGAATTCAGAGGTCGGTGTTTTCAGATACAGTAATTGCAAAACAAAAGGAATTTCTGCTACCACTTTTTAGAGCTAGAAATCTTTTACTTTAACCCTTTGAATCCGGGAAATTTCAAAACAAAAATTTAAAAAAATAAAGAACAAAACCATGAATAAACATTCCCGGGATTATATACGGAACCCGGTTTCAAATGGTTAATACAGGATTACAGCAAGTACGCTAATTTTGAGGAAGTAAAAAATTAAGCGGAAACTGAAAGACAAAAGAACACATTTAGCTTATTTTTCTTTTCCTTGACAAAAGGAAAGAATCAGCAACAGGAAATTAGAATTTCATTACTAGTGTAGTTAGCTCACTATGCGCTTTTTCTGTCGAACTAAAACGTTTCTTTGTTTCATAAAGAAACTTGTATCTACACTTTTAAATTGTGTATGAAGAAATAACGAAACAAGGAAGAAATGGCGACACAAAGTAGGAATTCAACCAAGAAAGAGATTAGTTTCCTTTTTTCTCTTTAAACCGCAATGTAATCAGCTCTTTTTTTTTGTTAGCAAACAATCGCTTTAGGATTTTAATGTTTAATAAATGGAAGCAGGCTGTAATGCCTACAAAGTCGAATGAAGGTCTTGAGTCATTTTCTCACTGCTTCTTCTCCCTGTTTACTGTAAGAAGATTATGAACTTCGGCAGTAGAGCTCTCAGGTTTTCGTGTTTTAACGTGCCGAATAAAAATAAAGGGGAAATAACACCACAGTGCAGGATCAGCGTATTTTTCTCTTTCTTCCTGAAGGCACAAGAAGCTTTCAATGCAGAAGCCTAATGCGTCCATAGCGCCTGAGATTCGATGAATGCAAAAGAAGAAACTTGAAATACGACATAGCGCATAAACTGAGTCACGAAACCGATTATCTTCATTTCTTGTTTCTCTTTTTCAATGGAAGAAAGAAAAGTTTCCGTTCAAGAAACAGGACTCCGATTTCACCTGAACCGCACAGAATGCAAAAGTATGAGATGATATAATAACATAAAGTAAGAACTGAGTCATCGATCTACCTGTCTAGATTGCGATTTAATTTGTAGTGACTAATCGCGTGTACATATGAACGTTATGTCGAAATGAGTAGAAATCGGGGCAAGAGATGGCACTACCTACGCGAGGCAAAAAAATGGATCACCAAAGAGTTGATAAAAATAAATCATGGAATGTTTTTTTTACCATTTTCCTTTCGCCGAAACGTTGCTGGATATGGAAAAATATGTATAATTTTATATACATATCTTGGAAATTGAATTGAGTAGAAATTACTACTTAGTTCTCTCCTTTTTATCATTTTTGCGCGATCTTGATTCTTCTTCAAAAAAAATTCTTTAATTGCATTCTAATCGATTATAATAAAATTAACAATTATGGAAGCTTGATAAACATTGTGAACTACTTAATAGCTGGCAATTTAATTCAGGATAGCTGTCATGATCGGAAACGTACTACCTGACCAGAATTAATTCTTTGTAACTTATAACTACTTAATTGAAAATCTGTTCAACACTTCACTGTTGATGTACGCTTGCTGATAACTTCAGGGAATATGTTCACTTTAATTTAGTTTTTCGTCATGGACAATATTGTAACAATAGGAAGACGTCTTCATTAACCCGGATTGCAATCAAATTGCATGATGATCATGCAGATGCATTTGAACAATTGAATGACGATTTCAAGGATAGTATGGCACCAAGGTTTTTTAGTCATTTTCATTGAATGCAATTTTATTGTTCTGCTGAAGGCCTACAGCTACAGAATAAAGGTTTGAAAGTTAATGAAGAATCGAAGACAAAGAAAAAGATTAAATATAAATATAAATATTTATATTCTACTTTGTTTGATATTTTACTTTTTATCGATGATTGAATTTTATATTTTTGTTTCATACACTGATTTAGGGTTGATATATCAAACGAGCATTTCTGATATTATAAATACATTATAAAAAGGAACAAGCAGTGCAGCTGAAGTGTTTTTTTATTTTTATTAAAATGGTATAATTTCAAAGATTCAAATATTTTTTCGTTACTTCTGATGTTTTTATTAGCCCAGATCAGAGCAGATCTCCAGAGTTTTAATCGCACGTCTGGCTATTACCTTTCCCCATAATAAGTAAAATAATTCTTGAAACAAATATTGAAAAAAATTACCAGTTTCGTCGTCAACACTTTTACCAATTACTGAAATGTGTAATAATTAAACTATAATTAATTAAAATCGCAAATAGCAAGGATATTCAAACGCATAACTCCTGTGATCATTTTCCAAATTTCTTAATTTCGGAGACACGTAACGGTCTGAGAATTTCCGGGGGTTACTCATCGCCCACACTCACGCTTAAAGTTCCAGCAAAAGGTTGTGAGGTGTGAATGTAGTCAGGGGCATTGAACGTGCCACACGGTTCAATTCACTGATTCACTTAAACGGTGCCGGCCTAAAGTAGGTAATCTTCTTTGTAACGTCTACGTTTTAAAAAATTAGCTTCAATACATTCTTATGGAACTGTTTCCAGCAAAAGCTACGTTAAAACATAGCATCGCATAGCATAGCTTAGCTTAGCTTCCCGGTGGATTCCCGGCTTTAAAAACAATTATAAATATTAAGAAAATATATATGGATATATGTCACGAGGTGGCACCGAACTGACGATCTCTTTTTACGGAGGGTAAACGGTGTACCTCCTAACTCAATTTTGGATCATCTGAAACAAAAAATATAAATTTGTGTATTAAGTATAATGTAATGCCCAAACATTAACGGAGTCAGTTTTGTAATATTTGGGAAATCGCTGAATAACAGCGTGTTGAAGAAAAGAATGCAGATTTTCGTGTGACATATATTTTTATATATTTTCGTAACATTTATTATTGTTTTTAATGTTTTTACAATATGCTAAAATTAAGTGCCAAACCGCAATTTAATCGGATGATTAGTTTCTCTACAATTTGCATCAGAAGATTACCTACTTTTGCGTGCTGCAGTCTTCTAACCCCTCAAATTCTTCACATTATGTACGCTTCTTTTGATTGCTCACCGCTGCTGAAATTTATTGGTAAGAGGATTTTCAGAATTTATGAATGAGATTTAAATGTCCGCCAGAATACACATTCAAGAGCTGACACGTGAACGCAATGTGAACATTTCTGTATGTGATGATCAATGTGACCTTGAAAAACGAAAACATTCAAATTCTACTATACGGAGTATTGAAATACCGATTTCTTAGAATAGAAGGATAAGAATTATTAGATATTAAATAAAAAAATTATAAAAGCTGGTGATGACAGTTATCATTTAATATTGAACACTGTGATTGTCTAGTTTACTTGTAAAGGATTAGATAAAATTATAGAAAATGCAATTACGAGAAATCTATTCTTATTATTTCGAAATATTCAATATTTGGTTAAAAATAAAATAAGTCGTCATTGCAATTTATTGAGAAAAATTGTAAATTTGATAAATTTGATATATCCATATTCATTCATTTTACAGATATTTTACAAATTATTAATTTTCTGGTTTTAAGCTTCATTTAAATAAAGTATCTCCTCTTGTGGAATAGATACCTATTATCATTTTTCGCTGTGGTGTCACTTATGCAACGCACTAAATAAATAAACATTGACACTCATTAAAATTTATTAAAACACTTACAAGCTTCTATTTAATAACGATTTAAACACGTCTCCGCTATAAATTCAAATTCGTTTCTCAACAGTTTTTCCTTAATCAATACCTAACATAAGGTAAATGTCTCCATTAGCGACCGCTTAAGAGTGTGACTGGTTCGAAATAGTAATTTCTTTACTAATATACAACAATGTTTGAGTAAAGTATGGAGCATTGTATTTTTTGAAGTATCTAGTTTCTTAATCAAATTAGTTTTAGAGTGATATTTGACTATATACACAAAAATTATGGTGAAAATTATATTGGACCTGATGTCCCCTTTATAGACCAACTTGTACCATTTTCGATTTTCTGCTACAATAATGAAAGAAAATGAATATTTTCTTTTTGTTTTATAATTTTATATATATTTCTAGTTAATTTGAGTAAGTTACTGCATGGATCCATGTATTTTTATTGTAAAATTTGCGAGTTTAATGATATCTGTAGTAGTATAACCTCACGTTATTAGAATCCGTCAACTTTCGTGTCAATGACCACCTCCTAATTTACACGTGAATTTACTTAAAGATGAAACAATAAATTACATACCTTTAACTATAAATTCTGAACTTTCTGGTTGATTTTTCGCAATAAACAATAATAAATAAATAATTGGTCACTAATGGGGACGCGGTCGGGAATGGGGACATTTACCTTAGTTGATAAGGATCGACTGCCTTCTTCTTTTCTTAAGAATCACAGTAAGCTGTAATTGCAGTCTTTATGTTCGCAATATTGCTAAAAATATGAAAATATTGATACACTAACATGAGTAATTATAATCTCATTGCGTGGGGGGGGGGGGGGGGGGGCTTTGTCAAATACGTAAATGGGACATTGTAATTTGCATTCAAAATTTCAATTATAATTGAGGTAGTGCAGTATATTTGGAATACCAGTTTGTTTAAGACGAATCAAAAATTACGATAGAGGATGGGAACAAATAAAAATGCATAATATCATAGGGAAACTAATAAACTGTCATATTTCATAGTTTCAGTAATAATAAAAAACAAAAAGTAACTGAAACTCTGGTTTGAATGAAAAATGACAAGTATCGATTTCATTAAGGTGCAGGTAATTTGGAATACCGGTATTCCAATGTGCCTTTACTTTATAAACTGTAAAGAGTTGTTAAAGCCAGATTAAAAAAGCAATTAATTGTTCTGAAACTATAAAATGACTGGGGGTCAAAGCGAAAATTCAAATTCCTCTACAAATTAAGTCGAAAATGTAAAAATGGCGGTTCATCCATAAATGTCACTAATGAACAGGTCATTAGCCCCTATAATCTACGGGGTTGCAAATTAAATAGCATTAGTAGTTTATTAGATACTTAGGTATTATAGTAAAAGGAAATTCATTAAGCGACCTCCACTTTCTATCATCTGAACGATGTGAAGAACGGGTTCATAAAAGAGAAACTGAAAACTGTCACCCTTCTCGTGGTACGTGGGATCCACAATAATTCGTCGTCATACAGCCACTACCGATTCCCTTCCAAACGATTATGCCTTTCGTAGTGGAGAGAACAGCACTATCGAGCTTGAATCGAATCACGTCGCAAAACCCCTCCCTATTCCTGTCTTTTTCGCTCTTCAACGGATCACTAAGCTTATTACCACACTAAGCAAACAGCCAGGCAGGGTAATCCGATTGCGTCGAGAGTGCTTACTTTCGCACGTTTTAACCATTAGTATATAAGTTCTCGTTCATCGTGATTGCCTCCCCCTCAGAAAAAGCCTCCACGACCTACGGTCCAATTATTTTTATAACGCCGTATCGTTTCACGATCGTGACCAGTAGATACAGCTGTTCATCCATTGTTGCCTCATGAACGAGAGGTCCTATCTCCTCGCAAAAGTGGATCGTTAAGCGTACGTGACAATATTTGCTTGGTCTTCGAATGAGCTTCTGCGAATGGCGCGCGTGAAACACGATCAAATACCGCTGACCGGTCTTGGGAACGTTTGTACGCCGGTGGATGTTGTTTGCTGATTCCAGGATGCTTGCGTACTCCGTGAAAGGAATTTGAATTTTCGCTTTGACCCCCAGTCATTTTATAGTTTCAGAACAATTAATTGCTTTTTTAATCTGGCTTTAACAACTCTTTACAGTCTTTGATTATCTCCAAAGTGTATTCCAGCAAGTTCGAATTCAATTGAAAGAAATTCGCGAAGAACCAAAGTGTATTACTTCTCGTTTAAGATAAAAAAACGTTTATGCAACGCAAATGCGAGGTTCGGACATTTTGTTCCCTACATAGAATCGTGAAGGTTAAAAATTACACATTATATAGGCCATTCCAAAAATTGTTACGAACAATTTAATATTACCTGTATGTGTACAAAGTGTAATTTGAAGATTTATTATCTTTGGGAATTTTTGAAACTCGCGTCGACATATGCTCTGTTCACTTGTGTAGATGAGGAGGTAGAATAAAAGGTCGAGATTAAAAAGAATGCTCCCTTGGGAAGGGACATCCCCCACGTTATATTCACGCTCAAGAGCCGAGATATTTGCGGTGTCTAGCAAGGCAGGAGAACGTTCAGATAAAATCTGGTCGATACGCGCTATACATATGTGTCACATGAGGATCGTATAAACCCTAGGTTAACGTGTTTCCGTATTTTAAGGGGAGATAAGGTCATGGTCTTATCTTTACTGCAGTCGTGACTTCACTTCATCATCCACGGTCAGTAAGGAATTTAATAAGAGTTTATAACTTACTTTTTATAGCTAGTGACAGAATTTTTTCATTAAATTGCATCTTCATATCATTTTAAAATATTAAGTGCATAAAATTATTGATAAACTGCTTAAAACTAAAAACATTTCCTACCTCCTTGATAAAGCGCAACTACAGTGTTCCATGGTTGTTGTTGTTATCATATTAATAATATTGCTCTTCGATTAACATTTAACATTGACAAACCGAATGAAATATAAAAGTAATACTTTCGGAAATGTATTATAAGTAAGTACTATATAAATGACTTTAATACTGAACTTTACTTACCACGTTGGTATCGCCTGTCTATGTTGAGGTTAAGAATTCCAGATTGTTTACTTTTTAACCTGTTTTTTTCACCGTTATTTTATATGGTTTCCCACTCAAACTGAACTTCTGTAAATATTTCCCTATCACTATATTCAGACTATATACATATACATTTGAAACAATATATGATTATATTGTAAGACTTCATATGTATGTACATGCCTATATAGAAATTTACTGTAGGAATTGAAGGACTTTTGTTGTTCGATGTAATCACGACAAAGAGTAAGTTGGAATAAGTAATATAATAAATAAATAGAGAAGGAAGTAAATAATACATCACCAATGAATAAAGAATAATTTAATAGACAAGAGATATATGAAAAAAAGATTCGGAAATATATACCTAAACAAGTGAAATACGGGAAATACACTATGTAGAGAGTAGAGACTGGCTTAACCGGTTAACTGGTACGGATTTTTTTTTATTATTCGTGCCCAAATTGGCAACATCGAAAAGTTAAGTGAATCACAAAGTTATTCCATTTGATCATATATGATACAGAATTGGCAGATTTAGCAGAATTGGTCAGATTTTTTTTGATCATATATGGTACATAAGCAGAATTGGCCAGATTTTTTTTGATCATATATGATACATTGCCAGTTAACTGGGTAAGGGTGTACTTTAGTGTAAAAACTGCCCGTTTTTCAACACCATCTTCGAGAATTTATTTAACAAAAATTATAAGTTTATACTATCTGGCGCTTTGCCTGCGTATTAAGGTAGGTTTGAAGTAATACTCAGAATTTTTTAAATTGTTTTCATCGCATATATAAATAGCTATAGTCGGTGGCGCAAGCTTCTGCAAAAAAATTCTTCTCCGATGTAGTAGATTTTAATCTCGGTAGTTTTTATTTCTTCCAAACCTATTTTTTATTGCTTTTAACATTACAGAGCAATTTGTTATCATTTTTAAATAACTCGAAATAAAGAACAAAAAAAATGATTCACACAAATGACAGACACGTAATGTCCATAATATGTTAGTATGGGGTGTGGTGAAATTTGGAACTAATCAAAAAGGTATTAAATTTGAGACTCGCTTAGAGATGGGGTCGTTTGGTATCGGAAATGATCATAGTTTGTGTACTTTTGGAAACTACATACAATAATATTTCGTTACGTTTCATGTAATATCATTAATCGTGAAATAAAGTATTTTCGCATACGTTATTGCTATTCAAAAGTGTAAAGCATATTTACGTATAATAACGTAAGGTACTCTATTTTAAAGTACGGGTGGCAACTCTACCTTTATTACCTCATACAGCATAGAGTATTCTCGAGGAATGCTTCAGCAAAATCGTCACTGCCCGGTTTCCTTTTGTCATAGATTAATGTTCCATATACTCAAACCTTCCTCGCGAAATGTTCTATAAAACGGTGTGAACCGCATTACGATCTGTCCTGTGGTTATAGAAATTAACCTGAACAAACAGGCAGACGCCTACCGGGGCCTTTATTTTATACTATGTAGAGAAGAGAGGAGATAGATATGCAAGTAAAAAGTAATGTACCTATATATAGTGTAAATCTAAATATCCACGGACAGAAGCGAATTCCGTAATTCGTCTACACAGGAGAAAACGCATGAAGGTATTAAAAGAGCTACTAGCGTATTGGCCTCCAAAAGGTTGTCGTCCGATTAGGACAAACAACTTGCGATCATCAACAATGGAGATCCGATGAGAAAATCTGAGAAGGAAAGTAGAAGAGGGAGAGAGAGAATTTCTCAACGGATCACGAGTCTCGATCCGTTGGCCGGTTCTTAGGGGTGCCGATTTAGGAGGGTAGACGCACGACCCATGCTAGGGGAGAACTTGAGGAGGGTTCTGATATAAAAGATTCTTTGGGAACCAGGACCAAGATTCGATCACAGGGCATTGTAAGACCTCGACTCGGCCTAACGTTGCCAGACACTACCTTCCACCAGCTATTTTTCTCAAGGCCGACTGTTAACGACTCATCGGGGAAACTCGAGGCGGAGTGCTCGTCCTCTGGGAATGTTCACAGATTTCTCAAGCTTCGATAGTGCTCTGCAAAGGGGGCATTTAAGAAACGAAGAGGCGCATGTAATTCAGGGAGATAATGCATGTTTGGGGTGGTTCATTCTTGAGTATAAACTGCATGCATTTAACTGTGTTATTTCGTGAGAATCGTGCTCTTGTATGGGTTAGGTTGTTAAATCGAATTCTGACGATGACAGAATGCATTGAAAGCATTGCCACGCCGAATCCAAGCCGTCATAAAAGCTAAATGCGGAGTCATCAAATATTGAGTAATTGTATTTTTTGTACAATATAGTCTTAAACCTATATACCTAAATCTATTTAATTTGCATTCTTAAATACATATACTTAAATACATTTTGTGTTTCTGTCCATTAACTGGAAAAATTTTATTATATGATTCTTTCATTTTTCAATTTTTTAAGGGTGACCATTTCGAACTCGATAATTTACTTTGTCGAGTAACCGGGCGACCGACGATTTACGATCAATTTTGTTTGCGCTCCCATGCATTATTTAATTTTTCTGTCTTGTTCGTGTCCGTGAGCCGAGTGTTAACATAGTTCATTAATCAACTCGTTTGACGATGTTGCCGTGCTCAACGACGTGAATCGATGTTTACTTATGCAAGAGAACGGAATCGGGGCATGTCGAAAATATGAGCATGCGGGAACTGCATACGATGGGAATCATATATATAATTCAGTCCACGTTAATACAAAAATAGGTTCTATTATTATGTGATTAAGTAATAGTAATAATAATAATAATAATAATAACTAGACAAAAAAAGAAGTAAATAGAAAATATGCACGTAAAGAAAAGAGAAGACTACTTAGACGCTTTATAATTATTATTCTCAACCGTTTTTGCTCTTAACGCTTCAATTATTTATCTTGTGTTATGTTTTTCTAATAGTATATTCATCTTTGTATGTTCTACTTTCATGATATAATATTTTATCGTGTGGGTTTCACTGATGCTCATTTACATTTGCAATGAGATTTCTTATTGTTTCAAAGTAGGTACGTATTCAACAGATACTTTATGTATTTAATGTTTTAATTATTAAATTTTCCCAACCCTGAAAATTTTAAGGGAAACCTGTTACCAGAGAGAATTATGGATGGTCTTTTACGAAAAAGTGACTTTCACTAACAATTATTGAATGTTAAGTTCATGAATATGGAAGAAACTAACTTATTGCCACACATAAAAAACATTCGCTTCCGTTAATGGGATCAAAAATAACAAACACCTCACAATTTAACAAAAAGAATTAAGAAGAAATGATTTATTATGCGCACATTTAGAAATGTGATATTTAAATTTTTTTGTAATAATCATTAACTTTTTAACATTTTTTCAATACCATTGTCAAATGAGATTAAATATGAGATTAAATTGTACAAGAGTCGAGACTATTACAGAAAACTACTTACATTTTTCTAAAAGGAACGTGATTGTATCATCGAAGAATAAAATTGATCTTTGTAAATGCTACATCCTTTTTTACAGGTTGATAGAGTGAGAAAATCTACAGCAATTGTAGCATAACACTGATTACATCTTTCATAGGGTAATTCCGGGAGACGCGGCCGGGCTGGAGAGTTGGTCGAAACAGTTGATTTCTAGAGAATTAATTGTTCTGAACCTTAACACATTTTTACATATACATAGATGTAGAGTCTGAATATAGCAACTCGACCAACTCTCCAGCCCGGCCGCGTCTCCCGGAATTACCCTATAAGGGCCAAAGTGAGCAGTGTGCTTTTAACATCAATGCTTAAGTACTCTATCAGAGCAATAAATTTTGAACATTTTTTAGTGTTTGATTATTCAAATATCACCCGTCAATAGTGAGTAATGAGTTTTAGTTAAATAGCACAGTATAATATGTGATATTTATACCCAGCATGTACACTATAAGTTGTTTAATTGACTACATATAGAGCTTCGAAAGGAACTTGTAGGTACACAAAGTGGTCAATGTCTCCAAGGTACATTTTCTTCATACATCATTCAGTTGATTGGATATCAGTACTACATTCCAGCGGGCATAATCTAAGAAAAAAAAAAGAAAAGAAACCTTCTTAGTAAAATAATAGATAATCTGAGAGGATGGTTAAGTTGAGAATTTATAACAGAGGGTGATAGCGACGGATGATAATAGCTATAGGACGTTTCAGGATACGCGTTGCAAATCATTAGGAGTTATGCTGCACTCTTCCAAAACGTCTGACATCCTATATGTTTCATGATACTACAGAAAGTGAATTATATATTTCCCATCTATTTGCAGAAGCGTGAGAGGTCGCCGGGGAAAAGAATGGACCGACTTCGGCGGAGTTTTCGGGACAGCTTTCGCCGACGGAAAGATCCCCATGTACCAGAATCCAGTAAACCCCATCAATGGCAAGCAGACGAGACAGCTGTTCGCTCTGCTACGTGCGCCTTCCACGTTAAGGTATAATTTCTGATACTATTATAGTCGAAGCAAGGTTAACTGGTCCGTCAAAGTCACTGAATAGAGCTATACCTACCACACCGTTTAACCACCCCGTCTACCCCATCTCTATAGCATTAATTCCATCCATTGAGCTACTTACATGGAAAGTGCAAACTTGTAGAAAACACGCTCTGTATCTCTCAATCAAAACAAGTTGGTATAAGCCAAAGGTAAGGTGTCCGGTGTACTTCACGGAAGGGGGATTTGAACGTTCATTTGAGTTCGCTATGACTACAGTAAGGGAGAAGGTATAAATATGGATCACTCTTCTTGTTTCGAGGAAAAAAATGTGCTACGTATTAAAAATGAAAAAATTGCATAAACAAACGATGGAAAAAGCTGAGATTTGAGATAATGTAGCTTTTTAGCGTGAAAATTCAAGTATTTTAAAGATAGGCCATTTTTACAAAATTTTATTAGAAACATGGGTTTAGAAACTGAGGTGGTAATATGGACTAGGGCTTGAAGGTCAACGTTATGACTAATTATGCGTCTATAATTGACATATCATATTTGTCAATAAGTAGGAGAAAAAAATTAATTAATCTTGCCATGAAAAACTTTTTATCTACACGAATAAAAAACAGACACTATCACTTTCTTGCTAAAGCAATCATGCCAATCACGCCAGTTCCACCTGGTGATGTTAAAGGACACTACTTGTTGTGTTTATTTCATTTCCCGACATGTCGCGATATCGCAGCACAACAGAGAAATAAGCATCTGGTCCTTATTACAACCCTGGTCCACATTTACCACCTTCTCCCCTACAATTTACTGACATTAATGTCATAGAGACATAGCACAGTGTTGATTGTATGAGTAAGTGAAGGGTTTCCTTTTTCTTTGCAAACAAGAAAATACCCTTACCCTTACTTCATGTTGCAATATTTGAAAATCGAGTGATACATTTTCTTATAATTTCATATTTGAACGACTCAAATTCGAACACTCCTGCACGGGTGTTTGGCATTCGATAATTTTCACACTGTAAACAAATGGTTGCTAGATTCTAGAGACCTTCACGTTTATGACCATGTTGACCTCATTTATTCTGATACAATCTGAATTTCTTAATTGAAACGTTCCACTCATGGAATTAAAAAGACGTACTGAAATTTAACCTTGTAAGACTTGTATATATGGCTGAAAATAATTAGAGGATCTTGCGCCTGGGGTATTAATAAAGTATCAAATACCAGATAGTAAACTATACTGCTCCACATTATTTTTTTTCGGATATATGATTGTGTATACATTAATAGAAAATTAAATGCCCAAGAAAAGACATAAAGAATCTTCTTAAAAATCATGCACGAAGTAACATAATGACAATTTCAATGCACGAAATTTGCATACAACTTTAGCGAAACTTATAACGATGGCTGATTTATTGCGACACATTTTTTTTACGATTAAGTTAGCTTTGAACTAACAATTGGTAATAGAAATAATGCCATCTATGTATGAGATACACTACTTACTTTATATGAATTTCGTTTAACTTTTCGCGTGACCGATCGGTAAAAAAATAGTGTTCAGCAGTACCTATAAACACTGAAAATGAAGACATTGTATAGCACAGTAACATTTTTTACCCAATACTTAGTTCGTCTGACACAATTAGCACCCAGAGTATTGGTTACCCGACCAGAATACATGATCCTCTATTTTGAACAGAGTAGTTTACCAAGCTTCACTCTATTGATCGATCAATTCAATATCATCTGTGCAGTACCTGGGATGTGTTGAGGTGTTCGAGTCGCGGGGTATGCAAGTATGCGAAGAAGCTCTAAAAGTACTTAGGGTAAGCGACAGACAATATTTCTAACATTTTATCCTTTTATTTTATGCGCCATGTTGAAGAAATCTAATCCTCACTCTGTATCTTTATAATAATTTGATAGAACTCTAGACGGCGGCCGGTTCGCGCAGTGTTACACGTATCTGGGGACGGATTGCGGGTCGTTGAGGACGAGACAAAAGGGCTGATCGTTGATCAGACGATAGAGAAAGTCTCGTTTTGTGCTCCAGATCGAAATCATGAGAAAGGGTTCAGCTACATTTGTAGGGATGGAACGACCAGGCGATGGATGTGTCACGGATTCTTGGCGTTAAAGGAGTCGGTGAGTGTATTATAAATGAAAATTCCATCTGTATTTTTCTTCTTGTAATGAAACATTTATCGAGATGGTCTTTTACATTAACTTATCTTTAATAAATTAAGGAAATCTATTTTCGAGTTCTTATCTAAAAAAGAATACATATTTTGGAATTGTTATCTGAAAAGTCTAGGCTCGATGAGACTTACCTAACTGCCTCACTGCAGCAATTTTTCTTGGATTGAAACGGAGAGATACTAACTCCTAAAAATCGAATAAGGAATGACTAACGAGGTTGTATAGGAAATTAGATGATTTTAAACGTCTTTTTCTATATTTTCCTTTTAGGGGGAACGTTTAAGTCACGCAGTAGGCTGTGCTTTTGCAGCGTGTCTAGAAAGAAAGCAGCGGAGGGACAAGGAATGCGGTGTTACGATGACATTTGACTCAAAAACCTCCACCTTCACGAGGAGTGGAAGTTTTAGGCAACCGAGTCTCACTGAACGGTTGCAGGATTCGCGTGAGCGTGCTGTCGGTTAGTATGTTTCTTCTTCGATGCTAGGAATGGTGTCGGCGTGTTTTCATGTCGAGGCATCTCCAGCCTGCGCAAGGCTTTGGTATGCTTTTACGTCAATATCTTCTAGAAAGCATTAAAAGTGTCCCTAAATGTTTAGTTTAGAAATGAATATAGTTCGGAGATCACTGAATTCGTCCTTTTTTATCTACTTAAATATCCATGTGAAGATATAGCACTCGATTTAAAAAAATTTAAAGAAAATTAAAACAGGCTTCAAAAAAATAAAAATGCAGTAAAAAGTAAAAAATAATTGAATCCCTTATTTAATCTTTTCCACGGTGAAAATGATGAGGCACAGTGTAAATGATTTTAGTGCATTTTTATTTTTTTGAAGTCGGTTTAATTTTTAAAAAATTTATTATTTTTTGTCTTCCAAGTTTTATATATATTGATACTACATGCTTAGGAGATACGCGTGTACGTACATAAAATAATAATAATTAGGTGACAATAGTCCTTAATATTAACCAGAACTGGCAAAATATTGGGCCAATATTGATGCAGTGTAGAACGGGAACACCGGGGCATCGCTCTCTTTCGAATAAAAAAAAGATCACCAAAATCGGTCGATATGCTGAGGAGTTATGCGGGGATAAACATAAAAATATATATAAAAAAAATACATACGGGTCGAATCTATAACCTCCTCCTTTTTGAAGTCGGTTAAAAAAGATAGAGTTGACGTTGAAATAACATTGAAAACAAGAAAACAGAACCATGACTTTCGACCCGGTAGAATCTACGTTTAAGATAATAAAAATGGTTCCTCTGTCATTTTTTCATAATAACAATATTTCTGGCTCCACGTTAGTCCGCACTTATCTTGAGAAACCCCGTGTATATTTATTATAAATTTCAAGTGCCAGCGTATGAGTTGTATCAATCAGTCTAATCTATATCCACAAGTTCAAAGGACTCATATTAAAGAATTCATAGGTATGAAAACTTTTTCTGCTGCAGACGTACCCGCAGTGAAACAGGTGTATAATCCCTTCGCAATCGAACGACCCCACGCCACACCGTCTATGCTCGAACGACAAGGTTCCTTCCGCGGTTTTACGCAACTGAATCAAGCATCTCCGTTCAAAAGGCAGCTCAGTTTACGGGTAAACGATCTTCCTAGCAATCTTGAACGCACACGTAGCCACAGTCTTGAGCCGACGGATTTGTCACGGATGCCGTCTGCTATGTCTCACATCGTACCTTTGAAACCACCAGGTAAATATCCATTTACCCGTCATAATAGAGAACAAATTTGAAGGATATGTATATTTAGGTACTGGTCTATACTTTTGACCATGTATGCTGCGTATTAATAAGCTGGCTCACGAAAGTATTTGAACGCTTGCAGTCGAAGACTATACGAGACATAACTATCAAGATAGTACCTACGGGAAAAAATGGGAGAGAATCTAATAAAATATGTAACAGTTTTGATTTAATAGCAATTAATTGCGTATAAATTATGTGAAGGTCATAAAAAAGGTTGCGTAGTAAATTATTGTAACGAGTACATTATTACAGATTTATACTTGGCTGGACCACATTTTTCTCAACTTTTATCAATATAATTATGAGATAATTGAAAGATATTTTACAAAAATCAAATATATATATACCCCCTTCACTGAAATATTTATTAGCCAAGCATTGGAATATTTTCATGTGCTACATGTGCTAATAGTGTGACATCGAATAATACGCTTCTTCATTTTTGCGACAGAATACGAAGGATATGACGAAGGTCATTATTCCCTATTCTGTTATCTATCCATTTTGCCTGCCCCTCCTTCGATGTTCTTGGATTGTGTTAGTTTTATGTACATGTTTAAATGAGTAGTTCGATAAGTTTGAAACGTACCCTACCATAGGAGAACAGTGGCGCCATCTCTTCTTCTGACAGTTTGATTTCAATGAATAGTAACTCTTCACACATAAGTCTAAAGTAAAAACTATTTACGTAGGAATATAGCTATTGCAAAATATACAATAAATATAGTGAAGTATAAAAACAGCGGAAAATGGTACTTACTCATACATTAGTGCTGTCTACGTATAATTATGAATTAAACAGTAAGATTGGGAAGGTTCTTACTTGTATATTCTTCATTTATTAATTCTGACCATATTTAAATTAAGGGCACCATTCATTATCAAGATATTCTGACATTTAAACACTAATAATAATAATATAGTCATAATAGAGTATGTATTTTCTGAAAATGAAACGCTTTCCGTTAAATGGCTTTTTCGTGCTGAGCGGGTCCGATCGCTCGCATACAGACAGGGAAAGTGAACTATTTAACACCTAATTACATTTCACATCTGACTGAGTCCTCGCTCGAATCGTCCAACGATGACAGAGAATGGAAAAGGTATACCGAGAGTGAGGGAGTTAAAGCAACAGCTAGGGATCCTCGCTCTAATTCCTGTTGATGCCGGCAGCCTTGACCAATATGATTTACGCACGGGATGAGTAGTCTGATAAGAATAAAAACATGTACATTTTTCATTAGAGCAGGAACAAAGTCTAAATATGTACAATCATATTCAAATTATTTTTAATCCTACATCGTTAAAATCATTACGTATAAATAATAATATTCCAATTAAGGTCATGCTTAAATTCAATCTTATTAGAAAATCTTATGAATCAATTGACAACAATTTCTTGAAGATTTAATGAAAAATGTACTAACATTAATTGTCAGTGATGCAATGATTATCCCGCACGTAGACCTTACCGTTCTCGGTTGCCTGTGCATAAGGCAGCCCGCGAACGAAGTGTCGCCCTTGGAGAGTAAGCAAAAAATGTGTCAGGGATGGTCCGTACGTACATAGCGAGGGAGGAACGCGCACTTAGAGCGAGGTACTCCCGTCTATAAAAGTTGCCACCGTTTACTATGGTATTGATCGTTACTGCAAGGTGGTAATACGCCCACCTTACCCATTTTTTCAGAACATTCACATTTAACATTTTAAAAACTTGCATTTGAATTTGAAGACTAGTATTCTGTAGAAAGTAATATCTTCGCATCACCATGGAATGGTTTGAATTTAAAAGAATTCAAAGAATCTGAGGGATGCGAGGTTACAGGATGTTGGGATATAATGTGAAACACCGATAGTTCTAGTTTGTGTGTAATTTTTTTTCCTAATATTGATCTTGATAATCGTGCGCTGATTTCTGCGTAAACGTGTAGAAGAGCTCGCAAGAGCTTTGGGAACTCGTTCTTCTCATCCTTACCGCGCTCAGCCCATACTTTCAGGGTTCTTTTCAAACTCGTCTAACTTGTCAAACTTGTCTACGTTGTCATGGTGTGGCAAGAAAGCAGTAAGATTAAATTGAAATAAATTAATCGTTTAAGCTTTAAGCCATGGACACAATTGAACAAGATATTATGCAGGGTGTTACTATAGTAACTGTACGTTGAGATGAAATGCCTGTTTTGTAAAGACGTATGTATTTCGCTGCTTGTTGCACCAATCTAAACTATTTATCTAAACTGTTAAGTAAATTGAAGAGATAGAAAGGGCAGAAAGAGAGGGACGACGTTCTTTATGATAGCGATGGTGTAGATACCTCTCTGTGTAGTTGTTTCCCAATGTTTTGAGTTTAGGAGATAAATTCTCCTTTGTCTTTGTAAGGTACTGTTTCCACCGTACTGCTTCCAAATTTGTGTTCGTAAATTCTCCACCTGTACGTTTCCTAGATATCTATAACACGTGTTCACGTAACATGTAGCATGCATTTTGTAGTTTTCAGCACCAGTTCAAAGCACCATATTCAATATATCATCAAATTGTCTTATCATTAACCACTGCTATTAAAGTTTTTGTGTTTACAGTTAGTCCAATTCCTGAGATATCCCCTGGAGGGCAAGACAGTGTTTCAGCAATGTGTCAACAGCTTTCGCGAGGGCTATCTCTTCTTTCGAGCAGTGACGACTTCGGACCAATGCCTGTTTTGAGCAGTGCAAGCTCTGTTGCTAAACAGCTTTTTTCAAGTACCACCTCCAGTAATACTCCGCCAGGTATATTATTTCAGTAGTATATATTAATAAAAGAGTTCTCTTCTTTCGCTTGTATTGCAGTGAAATGCAGTCTTTTATATGAGGAATTAGAAATGTGGAATGTAATTGTTAATATTTCTTCCAGTGACAAGCAGCAATTCATTGGACGAGATGAAGTTACAAAATGGTCCGAGTCTCAACAATAACAACATCAACAACAACAATAACGATAAGAATGATGATCTCAGTAACTTGAACCACGTTGGACCAAGCTGGCAGGAGTCTCCGTCGCCAGTTCTGGCTTCGAATCACAGGCTCGCACCAATCCTAAATAAAACCACCAACCTCAGTCCCATTCTACCCAGAATAAGCGCACCTACTCCGACAATTATGAGCACCCCTGCTACCACTGGTGGTGTATTTGGTACGCCACCTTCAGCCAGTCCTGCTTTTAGCACAGCATCCACATCCTCTTTAGGAAATGCTGGCACACCGGTCGTGAATAGGTCACCGGTTCCGGTCAATTCTGGATTGAGACCGAAAACAACATCACCAACCACCAGCGTAGCTTCCATTTCTCCGGCATTGTCTGGGAGCAGCGGTATGGATGCTAGTCAAATCAGCCAGCCTCCGGCAGCAAATGCGATCTCCTCAACAGCGGTAAGGAGTTTCCCATTATAGAAAGTGTTTTGACCATTCGTATCCTATTACTCTTTAATCAGAAAGCTATAGGTATTTGTACAATCAAAATCATACTCGAAAGTATCTCTTTACCTTTTTCGCAATTGTAATGTCGGTATTGTATTGTTATACCTTCAACAAACTTAGAAATGTCTTATAATCACAATGTCCCATGCGCGTAATACATAACACCATACTTTTCTTTCAATAATAGAAAAATTTCTTTATGCAACTCTACGTCTTGCTTTACCTGTATAGCGTTTCCCGAGTGATTCGTGCAGTATTTATTTGTATGCTTGTTCATGAATGTTTTTTTATCGTTTCTTTTCCATTTGTCATATATACTTTACAAAAACACGATTTTATAATAATTTCACGAATTTTACTCCTCAAATCGCTTATAATAGGCATTTCAATGAAATGAGCGTATGACCTCTTGTCTTGCACGTCCGATAAAATGTTTATAGTTCCGTTATTTCTACCAATTTCGGTTGTCACACCTACTTTTTCGAACGTCGTTGTCACACTGGGATAATTTGACCCTGTCAATTTTCAATCTGTTGTTATTTAAAAACTATTTGTTAAATTAAATCTAAAAAATTCTGAGGAAATTTTTTAACATTGTAGAATATATGTCCATCGTCGAAAGTTGATATTTAAACGTGTTGAAAGTGTCATCATGCATAAAAAAAAAATTTGAAGCAATAAGAGTTTCTACAAAAAGATTTTTTGCTTAAAAAAACGCAGGGTCAATTTGACACTGTGTGACAACCGAGGGTAAATGAAATATTGTAGAAGCGTATTTTTAAGACCCGAAACTATAAGAACATACCAAAAAATGAATTTTTTCAAAGTATTACACTGCATCATCCCTTTAAAAAGAAGTTTGACGAGATCCTACACATTGTTCCAGGTTCAACCAGTTTCAACAAGAGCAGTATTGCCAAAACCAGAGCAATGGTTGGGCAGCATAACAGGGTCGGTACCGCCATCAGTGCAATCTTCTTCCCAAGGGCAGACCAGTCCACGAAAAGCACCTCCGCTTCACGCGAGAGCCCTCTCTCTAGGATCAGCCGCGATGGGACAAGGCCCCAGGACAGGTCCATCCGACCCCTTCGACGCTGAATGGGCGGAGATCGCGGCAAGAAATCTGCGACAGTCCAGCACCACGAATCCGTTCATAATGCCAAACGCGACACAGGCGTTTCAGGTGCAATTGTAGCGCCAGGAGTTTATCAATAGCGTTGCCAAGTACTTCCGTTCGAGCACATAGTGAAAACTACACGTCCAGTCACGTTTCGATCTCTTGAGTGTCCGGAAGTAGCTAATATGAGTCACGTGATCGATCATTACCAGATCATGAGGATCATCTTGGGAGTGATCTAGGTCGAGGTAATCCGGTTGGGTGACGCAGTCTGTCACCGAACAAGAGAGCTCGAAAGCGAGGAAGAGTGGTGTGACACGTCGATCTCGAGGTGAGATGTTTAGTAGAAATGATGAGTAGCAGCGAATCAGCACAAAACACGTACCCGTAACGTTCTTTAGTTTAGTAGATAACGCACACAGCCTCGACGACCTCAAACTATGAATAGAAACGTAGAGAGGATAAAGAAGGGGACCATACGTTGGTCACCATTGTCGATCGATCGAGGACAACGTTTTAAATTATCATCGCTGGTATCGATAACGTACTTAAATGTCTATCACGAGATACTTATAAAGGAGGTGCACGATAATCTTGAATAGTTTAGGCTCAAAACGATTTACCTGTCGTCCTGCATGATAAATCAAAATTACACGCACCCAAGATTATGCCGCACCGCAATGTTTCGTCAAAAAGGAAGAAAAAAATCGTATAAAAAGATCACATGTAGCATAGTTCCAGCGCGATTCCGATAGTCACGTGTTCCGGCCACGTGACAAAAAGTGTGATTTTTTGGTTTCGAGTGGTTACAGCCTAGAAGGGGGCGTGAGTGGAAATTCCGTGAAACTTGTCTGTCTCGAGTATCAGGAATTAAGGAGTTTTATTGGTGTGTGAAGGAGAAACATAAGGTAGTTAGATGAGCAAATAGATAGCTAAGTATGAGTAAACACAGCAGTACTGACGTCTTTCAGGAGAATTCAAGATGAATATTGGGAAACAAAGAAGTCTCTGGAATATCTTTGGTTACCAGCTGCATAATATTAGTTGGCTCTTATCCTTCCACTGTTAGGAATTTTTGGAAGCAAGCGAATTGTCGCTCACGTACACTTCACGTGTATAGTATTTCCACTCTCTATTCGTTTACGTTGGATAGGATACCAGGGATAGAAGTTCGTGAAGAAAGTGGAGGAGATTGAGAGTCGATCAAGGCCTGCTCGACACCAACTGAATCCACCCGAAATTTTCTGTTCGACCATGCGGATTTAAAAGAATCCTTACTGCTGTGGTTACTTGTAAGTGGCTTAACATCCTAGAGGACTGTGATAGACATCGAAGTGGCCAGTACTTAAAATGAGAGCAGCATCAAACGATTGTTGTGAACTTTGCTCAAGGTGACAAAAGAACCGTTGACGAGTTTGGGTATTCGGAAAGTCTATTGTTTCCTAGCCGGCAGAGAAACTATACAACACACACACCTAGTTACTTAAGCAAAAAATTAGATGTTGAAGTTTCTAGAATCAATACGCTCCACGCTATCGTTGTCTAATATCGCGTGTATGACCGAATCGCATTTATCTCGTAAAGACGGGGGCCGTTAAGACATCAATGTGTAGACAGACGGGTCGCGCAGCTAGGACACACAAGGTGCTTCCGCCAAGGGCAAAATGATACTCACGAGAGCCGTTTCACGGGCCAAAACGGAGAACAACGATATACGGTGTCGCGTTCTAATGGAAACTACATCATTGATTGTTGCAATGTATATCGGTTGTTGAATGGATATTTAGAAATCACAGCAGTGTATGTCAGATTTATTTGATTTTGAAGAATCGGTGTGTAGTGTGTGGCAGTTGATATGAGAAATTAGAACATGAAGGTAACACAATTTTCAAACTTTTTGGTTTGCGCCATTCTCATTATCAGGGATTTGAACAAGCACAAAGACCTAATGGAGATACGGGATTGTTTTTGATATGCTATTTAGCATCAAGTGCTGCAGAATCAGTAGGAGTTTCGAAACACCTCACTATCTGTTGTCCAGTACAAAAGTTTGTTAAATATGAAGTGACTGGGTTCATGGGAAGACTTATGATTATGGTTCGTATTACACGATGCACAAGGTGAGGTCGAGACATGATTTCATGATGGATATACAGAACTGTGGGATTAAATTACGTGAACTGAATAATTTTTTTTTATAATACCACTCGCTATGTAGAATCGCTATAAAATTAGCATTTCTTTGGAATTTTTTTGGAGGGAGAGATACTACAGCAAATCTTCGTTCACTTTGATGCTCCTCAGTAGAGTATCTGAAGAGTATAAACATTTCAGGTTTCACATCCTTGAATGTTGAATCCCAACTGCAGTAATATCAATGCTGAGGTGTCGATTTCTGGACACCATCGTAAGGATTTTGGTTGAAAATTATTATTTTGAATGTTTTAAAATTTTGAGTAGTTCACGCGAGTTCTTCATCATTGATAATGAAAATGTTCATTAACATGTTTCTAACAACAGCATTAAGTCTTCGCCCATAGCCTGTTATTGTATTTATTATTTTCTGAAAAGGAGGAACACTACGTGTATGTGAAAATTTTATTTTTTGGCTGCATGGTGTGCCATATACGACACAAAGAAGTATTTTCCACACAAAAGAAAATTAAAATATAAAAGACGAGGCTTAACTTGTGGTACTGATTGAAAAGACGAATTTTTATGAAAAAAATGAAATTTCGATTTACATATTCATGGTAAATCGCTTCTTTTCCATGGTATTATGAATGATGTCCGATTCACGAGAACCGAGTAATTTCATAATATAAGTTGTAGAAGATCAAGGTGAGGTTGAAAAAACAGTTAATAATAATCATCCAGTGACGTATCATTTATTGCAAAACTTTGAGCAGGATATTCTAATTTACTCCTTCCCATATGTGGCAGCACGTGAACTATTTTCCAATGATAAATGTTAATATATACAATAAAAATATATGTATATGTATATACAGGATAGGACACTTAAAAGTTTGTATGTGTGTATATACATACATATGTACCTGAATATCTTGCGTTTGAACTTACAAAAAAAAATGGCAGAAATGAAACTTGTTGAATTTTAAGGGAAATATATGATAGACTTCTTCCTGTTCCTGAGGACGTACTTTCGAGGAAAATTCTTTACCAATTTTCAAATGATGAAATTATGAAGAATTAAACACAACGGCGACTTTTCTATAATTGAATATCACAATCGAATTTTATTGTTACGCATTTTATGGCGCTATCAAGAATCTGAATTATCGTGATGATACGGAACATGTTAAAAGCATTGAAGAAGCATTAAGTTTTATTTAAAAAAAAATTGTAATCAAATTGAGAACGGCGTCCTTCAGAAAAATAACCGTAAGCTATGTCGTAAGAAAAGTAATACAGATTATACTTTTAGGTATGTTTACTCTACATATGTAATATGTCACGCCATGCGGTTGAGGTTGTTATTAAGAGAAGATTCGGAAAGATGGTGATAGCAGCGGAGTAGAACGATTTTCGTTACTGATGGAGAAAAGGGTACGTGTTCGATTGTCGTTTTAACGACTCGTGTGTGTAAGCGCATTGTACATAAATTAGTTATTTAAATTGTAATGAAATGAACGAAGAGAAAGCGAGTCGGAAAGAGAGAGAGAGATAGGAAGAGAAAGAGCGTGCGTGTATGTGTATGCAGAAGATTGTTTATAGAGCCGACAATTCTTCGTTGCTGAAGTTTCATTAAGTTGTAATTGTAAGTTACCTTGTACATACATAGATTGGGTAGTGTTTCTCAGCACAAAATGGTCGCTTCTACGTTCGAAGCTGGCCGAAGTGGCCTCGGACATGCGAACACGATGCTCGTGTCACGCGGAAATCACTGATATCGTTTTCGATCGTTTGGCCAGGTTGTACTTGATCGTCTGAATCATCGTCTGTCCGTCCCGTAAATAAAAAAGAAACGAATACAAACGACACAGCGAAAAGCAGGAAATCGAAACGTTATCAGGAATAGCAGGAGCGCGATCATCCGGTACTTACAGCGGGGAAAAATTGTAAAGAAATATGTTTGCTGATCGACGTACTTAAATATTAACGAACATGTAACCGTTTTCTTTTTCCTTTTCGCTGATGAACCGTGAAGCTCGATGTCGTGGACGTCGTGATTGTTCGTTCCCATTGCCACTCCTTCGGTTCTCTCATAGGACGAAGCAAAGTTGAAGCAACATGGACACAAAAGTGTGTACAGAGTACCGCGATTCGTTATTCGTTAAGTAACATTATCGCCTTAAGTACTTATTGTTTTTTCGTTTTCTTTTTTTTTACATCTTTTTTGTATCGATGTACTACGTTAATATTGATTCAGGGTTCATTTAGCTAGAGGTTGAAATCGTGAGGAGACATCTTGACTGGTTTCTACTCCTACTGTTGGGTTAGAGAAAAAATCGATTTGAACGACGACGAAGGACTTAATCCAGATCTATCTGAGATCAAAATGTATTTAGCAGACTTCACTCAAATCTTAATACTTTAAATAACATAATACTTCAATACACTTAAATAGAATATTATAGTTATTTCAAGTATTCATAATCGGAGCATCAAATGCAGAGTATCAAGTAATGAATAATATTTAATGTCAATGAGTATTTATATCTAAAGCTTTCAGTCATTGTCAGCATTAGGTTATGTCTATTCATGGAATGACCAGTTCAATACCTAATGGTTCATTTATTTTGAAGCGTCCAAACTACTACGAAATAATAAGTGGACATAGAATTTGTCTTATTAGACGGTGGCAGGTCCTTCAGGTCGATTCTTTCTTCAGTCCTAGGATAAGTGTTTGTCTTTCACGTTTCTTCGAAACGGAAATAATTGGGGCGATGTTTGTATTAGTTCGTGAATGGAACATTTCCGAAAAAGATCCAACGTGGAGAGGACAGGCGTTAGTCAAGGCACATTCCAGTGTCTCGAGTTCAACTGAAAGAGACTTTATATAGTGCATTTACGATTGGTTGAAACTGTCATGTACACACAGCACACCCACCCTACACACAAACATACACATACACACACAGGGGACACTGGAACGTTTAATACGAGTTAGGTGCACTGTGTGCCAAAAAGAAATTGTGAAGTAAACAGGGCAGGTACACATCGTGCACGCTTCCGTGGTTGTGCGTCGTTGTACATAGTGTCGCCGATCGATTCCTGATGATCCAATGTAAGAACTGCGTGTACATTATCGTGGGAAAGTATCCTTGTTCGTTTTACAATGTATCTGTCTCTGTAAAGATACGATTTATTATATAATATCTGTTGCGATTACCAAACTGCTTCCCTTGTTGTTTCAATCTTCACCTATATATATATAAATAGATATTTATGATGTTTCTGTATGGTTTATTTATAAACGAATTATTCTCGAACAGTAAGCGAGGCGAGTTAATTTTGATCACGAACCGAATAATTTTTATCTCCTATTTTATTTTCTTCGTTAGACGTTTCAAAATGTTAACAAACTGGCGGTTATATTTTATTTGAACGCAGATGGTTAAAAATCAAATATTTCGAATAATTGAGCGGTTACTTTTTAACGAGATGAACAGTCATTTATTGAACCACGAGTTTTACAGAAAGTTAATAATTTCCTTTAATTTACGCTCCAGATACCTAATTCCTCTCTGTTCCTAGTTGCGGATTCCGCTCAAAGCTGCTAATGCAATTTAAATCCTACAACTTTTTATTGTTAAAATTACGAATTTTTTTTATGTTGTTTAAAATAAGGGGGTTAAGATTTTCCTCTGGGAAACCATTTTTTTCACCGTAAATTTATATTGGTCGAAAGCACGTATCAAAGAACATGCAAAATGATTATTTTTGAGTTTAGGAATTTATCTGTTGCAAAGTTATTATATTAAAAAGACTCCGAAATTTTGACCAACCTATACTAAGACTCAGGACAAGTTGGAATGTGGAATGCGTTGTATCGTCGAAGCAGTTGTGAAAACTATAGAACCCATTTTCACCTAAATACTTTGTTGTTAGACAATCACTGTAACTATCACAATATCGGCTAGATTTAGAAGATATGTCAAAATTTCGAAACCTTTTTCGCCTCATAACTTTTCAACATTCCCAAACTCCAAATTGCTATCATTAAACTCTATAAATTAAGAATTTTGCATAAATATAAGTTTCGACACCCGACTTACCCGCGCAAATCATAACGAAAATTAAAATTTTTCTTTGCATAATCTTGGTAATAATTACAGAAGTTAAAGTGAAATGGTACATTCGATACAGTTGTAGGTACCATTTTAAACGATTTTTTATACTTTACTTCGTGCAGCTGTTTTTGAAAATGGGGTCGCTTTCAACTTCAAACTGCTTCGATTCAAAACCTTTTCGATATACCATAAAATGTATACGTATATGACTAAATTCAAGTTAATCCGATCAACCTAAAAATTTCTGGTACCGTTTACCTTCCTCCAAATTGAATCTATTGCTTCAATAATATCTCAGTAATATCTACTGTCAGCCAGTGTTCAGTGAAAATCGAGAAAAAATTTCAACGTCATTGTCTGAACGACGTAAACTAAAAAAAAAACGAATCAGTCGAAGAATGACAACTCTCGAAGCTGCATTTGCTAGATTCCCGCCCAGCATTCCCTCGCGTTGCTCTCAAAGAACTGTTAGAGACATGGGATCCCCACAGTGTCTGAAGATTCAACCACCCGCTACTGGCACCTCTGCAGTTCGCTTTCAGCGTACATGCACCTGTGATAGGTACTATTTTTATCGCGAAGTATCGTAGAAGAATAGTGATAATAGACTTTTTTTAACAGATCCATGTATTCGCCTTGCTCTTATCCGCGTCCAATACATTGTCCTCGTCCTGAAAACCCACCAGTGAAAGTCATTGATTGTAGTCTGAAGTGGTTTGATTGCTGTGGAAGACCCGTTCCCAAATGCTTCTATTAAATTCATCTTCCAGTATGTATGTATTTGCCATGTGCTTGTTAAATAAACGGCACGATTTGTTGTTACATACGTACTTACTTATTGTTAGTACGTATTTACATACATAGCAGTAAGTACATACTGCTATTCTATAAACCCGTATGCTCGCAAACTGTAATTCTTTATTAAAACGTGGAGTACCAATAGTGAACTCCTCTTTATTTATTTTTTTTAAATTTAATTGTCAGTTAAAAGGGGTTTACATTTTATAACGAAAAGTGGTTCTGAACCCTGAAAAGGAATAGGTAAGAGGATGTTGTGAATATGGTGAATTTGTTAAGAAACAGAAGAAATGTAATCGATTTGCGACAATTCACAGGCACATTCATGTATCATAGTCGTCAAAATCTTCTGTTCTGTAGAATCACTTACCTAATGTCTAATTAGTAGTTTTTTGTACTGGTATTTTAAAATCGGCCATTCATAAAAACATCATGTCTTCCGTATCTTGGCTAGTTTCTTCATTAACAATGAAATTGCAAATGTAAAATGTCTTGTCACCTGTGTGAAGCGAAAGTCCGGCGGACCAGCACCCTGCCTCCACCATGTTATCACCGCAAGCCGCCACCATTCGTTTGCCCAAAATACGGTTGCCCTCCACCGCAGGAATATCCGCCCCCACCTCGTCGGTGTGCTTGCCCGCCGTGTCCGCCTGTGGTATGTGTGTATTAAGTTTAATCATTTTATGTCTACGTTTTGTGATCCACACTAGGTACCTGTACGGAAGTGCCGGTGTAAGTTGATAAGTTCAGGTTCCAGAGGGTAGGTATAGGTTTCTTTTATCCTGGGTGGTAGGTGTATTTCACACCTCCGGTTTCACGCTTCACCGACGATGAGTTATATGAGTTTTGGCACTCGAGAATAGGGGGGCGGGGAGACAAGGGTAGCAGTAGCCATTAACCCTCGTCAGGCGGCATAGGTACAATTGTAACTTCTGCGTTTTTAAATTGCGACAATTTTTTTTCGAGAAGCCTTGGAGGGCTGAAATGTCGTGATAACTCTATGTTTTTGGTCTAGATTATATAGACCAAATTTCAGATAAATATCTCTACCTCCTTTCGAGATAGGGGTCGAGTCGAGGTTTGCATCCATAATAGCGTCATCGGCACAATTGCGCCCTCATATATTTTGTATAAATATAATGCAAGAAAAAAGGAATACGATTTTTTTTAATGATAATGTTATTTTATTATAAGAAAAAGTAAAAATAGATAATTTACATTATAAAAGAAAGTTTAAGATTTCTTTATTGATTTTCATTGAAACTAAATGTTGTCCATTTATCGTACAAATTATACCGACAGTGAAAAAATATGTGAGGGTGCAATTCTGCCTCTGCCGCCTGTTAACGTTGTAAAATTGTGCCGCCTGACGAGGGTTAAGAAGTGAAAAATGTCAAGTTCCGCATTTCTTATCGAATCTTCGCGAAAGAAAAATTCGCTAAAAAAATTAATTTGCAGAAATTAAAAGCAATTTCGTTACAAATAGTCCTATTTACATGGTATTTGATGTCTTTTAATCAGAAGAATGACAGGAATCCATTGACACCACTTTCATATTGATACTACTTATTGTTAGATACTATTACGAACTGTGACTACATAAATCTCCCAAAAAGTAGGGAAATACATAGTCGTGAATTCGACGCCTAAGTAGTTACTCTACTTTGATCAAGGGGTTACACGTACTTAGTCAGGCGGCCGAAAAGAGGCGCATGTTGTGATTTTTTTTGAAAAAGCGAAAGCATATATTTTTAATGTTTAATTGTTTTAATATGACAAGTGTTTTCGCAGATATGCAAACCACGACCAAAACCACCTTTGCCACCACCCACTATCTGCATCGCTGCCCCATGTCCTGAACCTCCTGGACCAGTGCCATACCATTGCTCAAGTCCCAAAATACAACCACCAGCTTCTTGCGTGCGGTGTTGTCTTCATTCCACGCGTGGATAAACAACCTATGCTCCCTGTTACTTCTCTGATTTGCCTAAGTGTCCTCGTGTAAACACTTGTTGACTTCCAAATGCAACAATTGTGGTATAGGGTGCTTTGAAAGTATGGGATCGGTTTAAAAGGGATCGAAAGATTTGTATCATTAGAAGTACAGCATACGTAGAAAAATACGACAAATTGCTCAGAAACTTTGAAAAATAAATCAGTGAGTATGGAAGATGTGTCGCGGAGAAAGAGCAAAATGTACCGTCAGAAAACTTTGAAATAGATTTTCTTAAAATGGCATTTTGGCGTTGTGCCCTTTTTCCATCAAATGCCTCAATTATATATGTATTAATATTCGGTGTTTCATTAGCTGTTACGAAAGCTTTTGCAGTAACCAATCGATTACGTAAGCTTACGCATATAAACCATAGAAATTCCTTGGATCCGCAGGAGGGTCTGCCGCTTTCATAATTATTCCCGTGCTCAAGGAGAACCCGAACAATGTGATCAATAATGTCATAACTCCAACATGGAAGCACAAGGTTTCAATTTTGGTTAATTAACGATCAACATTTAGAGCCTGTGGAGCGAACCGTTCACATAAGAGTGTGCGCAAATTGAATCCAGGTACATACTTCCTTGTCGGCTTAGTAAATTACGCAACAAGAAATTCCATTGAAATTAGTCGGTATTCAGAGATAATGAGTTTTCACAACTAATAGCGCTTCAAGCTTGCGCTCTAATATTCTCCGTTCTACGCAGTACTCCATTGTTCGTTCATAACCGGTGTTAAGATAAAGCAATTTAAACCGCCGTAGTTCCTCCAATTGTTTACTTATAATGTTCGTTCAATTTCTATTAAAACGGATCAGCAGATACTATACAGTTGGAGCCAAACGAAGGAACGCTCGAACGTAAGTTTACAATACTTATATCAAATTTTTATTCTTTGCACATTTATAGTCCGTCCTCTTTTTTGAACATAGTATATTATACATAATACGGAAGTTCCTTTATGTATGAATATCGTGGATTCCTTAGTAACAGTACAAGTAAATGAAACACAATGTTTTATCTTTAACCTGAATTTTCCGAAAAATGCACTCTTTTTATGCATACAATAATATATGTGTGTATCTCGATGATGTAATTGTCTACACTTCTACAGTATTTTAAATCGAAGTGTAATTTAAAGTTAACATTTATTACGTTTCAAATTGAAAATTTAAGAAATGGGGAGCATTGATTGATGGAAGAATAAATGAGGCAGTCAGAGCAATAATGGACTAACCCACATTTTTTTCGAAATTGAATTAGTAGCAATAACGTGTTCCAATAGGCTCTACTAACCATATAAAATAGGAAAAAAAAATTTTTTTTTAATGTGGGTTGGTCCGTTGTTGCTTTACACACACTTAGTACATTTTTTTTAAATTGTTAGAAATGGATGGTATGATAAATAATTGAAGCTAAATATACATATAGTTGGGGCTAATATGTTATAATATAATAATAGAATAACAGCAGAAATAATATAACTAAGAAATAAGAAAAGAATTGTGAAGTTGAAAGAAGAAACAAAAAGATAGGATACAGGAAGATTATGAATTACATGTCACGTTATAGCCCATACGAGGGTGACACATTAAGGAGTGAAAACGTAAAAGGGGTGTTCTACATCCATGATTCACTGAAACTTGAATAATCTTTTATAGGAGGAAAAGTTCATTGATGACACATGCTCTCCTTTATTCACATCATATTTTCGTGTAGAATACGTAGAAATAAGACGTATGGAATTACGCTGGGAATTTAAGGGCCAGAAAATTTTTGTGGCTGACATTTTAAAATAAATCTCCATTATAGTGTAGGATGGCGCCAAACGGTTTGCGGATTCGTATTCAGAGCACAAAAATCAATAAGAGACGGCTATTGAATGTAACAAATCATAAAAAAAGTTAAATTTACTGGGACAGTCTACCTAATTTAATATAAAATTGACGTCTGTACACGTTGAGATACAGGGTGTTCTAAAACTTATTAAGTATTTTTTAGGATTGGGATAAATTTCAGACTTCGCATAAACATTTTTATACAAAACGCAAGCATTTTCAGCCTCACATGTACTCCACTGAACTCTCAAGATATCTCGTGTCAGGCTTTCTACTAAAGAAGGCACTTCCGTGATAAGTTGATGTACCGGGTAGGTAGGTACACTTGGATATGAATTTTTTCAGGCCAAGATACATTGCATGTTTTTGTTAAGTTACTGCTGCTCAACTTCAGCTTAATATGACACAAGAAGGTGTGGATCGCGAGAGGTGTTCCAAAATTTAATTAAGTCACATAGATTTTACAAAATCTTTCGTGTCGAAAAATCGTGGGTGCCAAGACTACCAAGTAGTCAGATAGGGAATAGGAAATGACGAGTAGAGAGGTGGTCACGGACGGATTGCGACGGAACGTCCGTCGATTGTGCGCAATTTGTTTAAGCGTTGTACGCGCGGTCGTTAAGCCGATTAATGCAATCACAGGTCACGATGTTCAAATCTGGATGGATGGGTAAACATCGTTCATTCCGTATAATGCCAGTATTATCAGTCATTAAATAACGAGGGCTAGTGACGATTTTCTGCGAGCAATGCGACGTACCTGTCCCCAACATTTTATTCATTTTCGTCGGGTATATATTTTATGTCCGCGGTTGTAGGTTGCTCTGAAAAGTTCCCTTGTCAATGTTTAATCCATTAAAAGGCAGAGCAGCAGCAGTCGTGCGAGCGTATTATAAGGGTGTATGAATGGGGTGCACATTTATGCGGTTCTAATTTTACAGGAGTGCCGCACGAAGGGTTCACTCGCCATTTTGTTGTGACAGGAGCGGTGCGGAAAATAATCGAACGTTAAAAATGTTTTCAAAAAGGGCCCATTTCGTGCTATGTGAATTGGATTAACCGCCTGCCCCTTTGAAAACCAAAAGCTGTTCGAAAATGTGCGCAGTAACGATGGCAGCAATACGTGCAGTATTGATGCAAAGTTTGGGAGCAGTAGCATTTTTTTGGTCAAGGATTTTGTGGGGTTAATCTTTTCACTGGAATAAATCATGCGGAGTAAAGACCGCTGCACACAGCGGCACAATATAACGCTGCGTTCAAGCAGTACATATATTTACATATTGGAGAGATTCACACGTGACGCATTTTTTGTGGCAACTTTACATTCGGTTTTTATTTAACAAATGGTACGGAACAGCGAAAGAAAAATATTCGCTTTTATATTGGTTGGTTATATATTACATGGATCTCTTTCCAATTTTTTTTTAAAACCGTCTGGAACTAATAATTCTAGAAACAATAGGTATGTCTTCATTGAGTTTTTGTTCTGTTTCGGGTGCGGCGATAAATTTGATCATCGTGTTTTCCAGAAATCTTTTTTGTTTGGGTACTGTTTTCGGCATTTTTAAAGATGTCGATAATAAAGAAGGGTTGTTTGTTGATATACATTCAAGTGTTTTTTGAGGGGTTATGCTTCACCTCCGCGCCCTGGCATCACCCGCATCCATTTCATAGAACGCAACTACGCGAAGTTACCGCCAAAAACAGCGTCACGTGCAGTGGCGGATCCACGGTGGGGGCGATCGCCCCCCCCCCCCCTAAGAATAATAAAATATAAATAAAATATAAAAATATTATGTCACATTCTGAAACACTTGTTAGGTATACACTTAATGTGTTGACAATGTATATTTGTCGAGCTGTTCACGATTTGCATGCTCAGCGGGGGTCGTAAAAGAAAATTAAAAAATGTAGGTATGTACTTTTACACGTTTCGCCCCCCCCCCCCCCCTCAAGAAAGGCTCCTGGATCCGCTACTGGTCACGTGTGAATCTCTGCATATAAATATGTAAGTATACACGGTGTTCGATTACTGCTGGGAGAAAATTTAAGGGGTGATTTTAGACTTCTTGGACTCTTGTCTAAAAGCAGGCAATCTGCGAGCAGCGGTACACGCGGGGCAGCACAGGCGAGGGGTCGAGTCGTACGAAATTTATCTCTTCTTCTGTATCACTTCATTCAAAATTGAATGGTAAGTTACAAGTTTTACGTGGGGTAAATTTGATGTATTTTTCTCACTCTTTTATGTGTTCCAGTGCGGATAAATTTGTGCTATTTTTTTAAATTTTTTAAATTTTTTGTCTGATATTTTTTTTCGGGATGGTGTGGTTTCTGCGCGTGTGTCTCGGTAACACAATTGACTACAGTGGATATAATGGAAACAATGGATTATAGCGAGTAGGCAGGTCTGGTGTAATTGAACGATACCCTTCAATTTTTGATGAAGTGATAAGGAAGAATAGATAAATTTTGTCGCAGCTTCTCTGAAATGAGTGACTCTGTCAGACAGTGGCTTTGAATACCACTCCTCGACTTTTAGCGATATCTTTACACGCTTATATCTATCAAACGAAGCCTCAAACCGCAATTTCGTTATTCTTAATTTTCGTCTTATTATGGTGTCTAGAATCACTCTCCAAACTTTCTCCCACCAATAGTCGAACACCCTGTATATATATAGGTACCGCTAAAGGTGGGTACCCAGTTGTTAAGGTGGGCATCCAGTTGTTACGTATCCTCGTATCGTCTCGCCGTTGCGTATCAGTGTGGACGGGCAGCGTTGCACCGTCGCGTATCAAAATTTGATGCAAAGATACGCCAACAGTATTAGCGATGATATAGGAAAACTCGCAGACCGTTGCACCGCATCGTATCACCGGATCACATGCAACAGCGATAGGATACGAGGATATGTAACAAGTGGATATCCACCATTACGTATACCCATCTTAACAAGAGGATACTCACCTTGAAACGTGGCTGCAAAATGACGCGTGTCGCTCGTGTTCATCGATTTTAAGGCATTCCTATGATGTGCTGTAAAGGAGAATCCTGCTGTACGGGCTATTTTAAATTTTTGTACTATAACTTGGGGTATTGTTGATAAAAATCAAATGTCAAAAAAGTAATTTGTAGCACAAATTGTGCTTAATAAAAGGGGACAAATTGTTTTTCTTCAATTTGATCATAAAGATTAATGATTTGCTGGAATAAAAAAGATGTAATTCGCAGCAGACGAAAATTGTCGTCCAGTACCGGCCAACTACTTAAGGCGCTGTCATCTAATATTTTGGGTATAAATGTCAAATTTTGTTTAGCAAGTTTCTTAAATTACAGAGTAATGTACAGTGTTGGGCAAAAGTATTGTTTCGGTATGGATCTTTATTTGAAATAGCTCAGTTGTCATAAACCAAATAGATACAATAAAACTAGTAAAAATGTATTACAACCACTGTACGCCTGAACGAAAGTATTGATACACCTGTGAAAAACTTTATTTTCACACAATATTTTACGAAAATACTTTTGGCGTTCATTGGTGCGCTCTGCTAATACTTTTGTCCAGCACTGTATGTATTGTATACCAACAATGAAACTGATTTACAGTACCTATGCACCAAATGTTCTAATAATGCAGGAAGGAAGAGGTCGTTTGCTTGTAAGTTCAAACGAAAAAGTGAAAGATAGAGCGGTGAAGTAAGAGTATGCATATAAACATTAGGCCCTAATGATTAGAGTCACTTGCTTCTGATCTGAAATAATTACGGTTACTCACAAAAGTATCCACCCACCCCAAACTTATAACATATTTTACTTATTTAAGTAATGTTACGTTCAGAATCACCTACTATAATTTACATTAGTATAAAGTATAAATCTTGATTAATATATTTCTAGTTAGTGCCATCTACCAAAGAAATGCTGAATGATAGTTTGCTAGCAGAATGGAACAAGATAAACCCAAATTTCACAAAAAATTAGTTGAATCGCAGGAATATTAGATGAATATTAATTTATTGCAAATACGTTTGTATAAAGTAAATGTTGAACATGCGCGAATATACTTCCACGGATAATAATATCTTTTTACATAAACTGTGTATAAGTTTTCAATTGAATGCACCGAAAACAAAAATGCATTAATCAAGGTTTATATTAATGTGAATTAGAATTGCGAATTCTGACTTTGAAGTCGATTTAATATGTAAAATATGTTACATACAGGGTGGGTGGGTGTACGTTTACCTATGTCTCTATGTATATTAGCAGGTTCTGTATTTCTCTGTAACTGTTCTTGCTTCAATATCTTGCGCTCTAGATGAAACTGTTCCTTCAGCATACGCATAATGTTAACAAGTATCAATCTAGTACGGCATGAATACAATAGAATGTAATAATAATAAAAGTGTATTATAACACAATCATTTCTACCAGAAACTGCAAATAAGTTACACAATTGTCTTCAATGCGGATTTTCTATATTAACTTTTCATGAATAAAACTGTGTTTGTAGGTACTTGTTGAAGAAAATATTAATACCATCTAGACTTCTAGAGCTTTGTAAATACTCCTTATGAAGGTAATACAGGCAGAATTCCCAGGAAATGGCGAAGCGTCTTGCATAGAAGCCCAATAAAGTCAAGTGGAGTGTTCCTCCGTCACGAATAAACCTCTGAATCGGTCGATGGTCGCGTTAAAGATTTATCGGTGATCGACAGAAGCTAGAAGGGGGATGGTGGAAGAAGCGTACTCGTTCGTCGGTTTCTTCCTTGATACGTCGATTTCCGTAACACGCCGCGTCTCCCACGTGGATCACAGCTATCGCCACGAAAAGTGTAACTCGTTGTCGAACGTCCATCCACAAAATCGACAGACGGGGGCTTGCCGTCTTTTTCTTCCCATATCTCAAAGCGTGATGTCACGTCAAAATAAAGGGAAACGAACAGTTTCGGATCGGTCGTGCAGAGAAAATGGATGTGTAATTTCTTTCCATCGATCGCCTGACTTTGAGAAACTGTCTGGCTATATCGAGTACCTACGCAAATAGCTGAAAACTTGGCTAAAATACCGATGCCATTTTGCATATGTGTCTTCTATAAGGAGTAGACAGGAGAAAATAGAATAGGGGAACATTTATAGATAACGATGATTGATGAGGAACGTGTCTGAAGGCAATTAGAAACTTAAAATTCACTTACAATTAGTGTACTCTTCAATGACACATTTATTACCACCATGCCAACTCCACTACTTTTCTAAAACTGTTAAGGAACTGTTTGAAGCCTTTGGGAATAGAAACTCGAGATGGATGGACACGGACTGAAGAAGAGGGAGCAGAATTTCATACAAAAATCAGTTAATTAAAACGAGAACTTTGCGTGACTGGAAACCCAAGTCCAAATAGGAAGTTCATGTGGCTTTCTTCTAGAGTTTTGAAAAAAACCACCTAGTCCGAGGTTGCGCGAAGGTGATGCCAGTATGTTCTGTTTTAAGTGGCATCTAACTCCGCGCGAAGCAAGAGGTACCAACATCGCATACTCGACCACGTATCTCTTCTTTTTCTTTGGGCCAAGAGTCGCGAGGAAGGAGACGCGAAATGAAGAGAAGAGGAAACCTACGGCTCGGCTTTCTCCTGAAATTACTCGCTTCCATCGTGGTGACCCCTGGTACATGGCTCCACCATTTTTACGTTTGCCTCTGCCGCGTCTTTTCTACTTCCTTTTTTACGCTCCCCCTTTTGCCTTTTTCCGAGGTCCCCTCGTACTATGTGTCTCCCACGATGGAACCGTCCCTCGGAACGTTTCTGATTCTGTGACAACCAAGGGCGAACAGAATGAGCGTATGTGGGTGAGAGTAGACTGATGGTGTTATCGATATTACTGTATAGCGTGAAATTGAAAGCCTCGCTCTGAGTGAATACTGGAAAGATGATCTTTTCGAGAAATTGCAAGCTGCTTCCTGTTTCATCTTTCACGTGACAAGGTATATTTAGCACGCTAAATGTCAATTAATGTTCACAGATCGGTTGTGTCATGGGGCTGGATAATCTCAATTTTCAAAAAATTAGACTTTCATTCTATCATTCACACTATTACAAACAGTACGAAATAATAAGAACATAAACCTTGTTTCAAAGTGTATATTTATAGTTAAAGGAATAAATTTATATGTTTATCATTTTTTCTCCGGTTAACAATGATGGCCATTCTATGACCAGACTTTCTTGCTTCGGTGACCCTTTTGTTGAAATTTGAACTGACAGTGTTATATAAGCTTCGGATATCTGCCAAGATTTTGATGGAGGTATGTGTGCCTTAATTCTGCATATTATTAAAGCATACATCTCATCCTACCCTCGATAAGTGGCACCTCGTTTATGGTTTGCACGCCCTGAAAGCTTCGACATTTTATAAAATTAACGGTGTATATCGTAGCCCATGCTTCAAAGTCTCTTCCCCTTACTTTCCGGTGTACACGAAACGAAGGACATGCAAAAGCAAAGTGGCCCGACCGGAAAATACCCGTGTACTTCCTATTTAGTTGAATAATTGGGTGCAGCATTCCCTCCATGGCGGAACTCTGCCTCTTCCTGACCCGTTCCAGCTCTCTTTCGGAAGACTCTCGCCTTAATACACTTATTGTTAATGCAATTTCGTTGGGTTGCCTACCTTTCGTTGACAACGCAATGTCATTTACGACGGCACGGCGTTACGCCATCAACGTGTTCCATCCTGCTTTTTTTTTTCGACCGTCCATATCTGGGAAAAAATTCAACTTGAACCTAGGGTCAACTTGAGTGCTCGCGTCTGGCGGGTAGAAACTGACAAACTTTAGTTGAAACTCTAAAGACTGCTTAAATTTCTGAGATCTGGGAAAGTGAAGTTCTCTGCAATTTTATGCAGCTGTGGTTTGCCGAAACAGTTTTGGAGTATAAACTGAAAGGTAATAAAACTTGCAGACAGTACAAGCAAAAGTACACGTTATGAATAATATGACTGAAACGGGGAAAGTGGCTTTCGGCTTTTAAGTAGTTGACTATGTTTCGGTAGTAATCCACAGAGAAGCATTTCGTTTCCTATGTAGCGATGCAAATGCTTTTATGAAGGCTTTCATCGGAATGTTATCAAGTTTAGGGAGAAAATTACTCGTGACATAAGGGTGACTTTGACGGCCTGAAAATGAGCGCCATATTTGGGATTTTTAAAGAGAAACCCTCAAATTATATTAATTGAAAACTTTATGCCCATATTTGTACATATTTAGGCAACATTTTTTAAAGAAAATTAATTTAAAAAAAAAACGGTAGCTAAAACTTTAAAAGCGTCTTTTTCAAAACGATGTTATTCGAATTGGTTAGCATGATATTTCAAAAACCAATCACCCGATTTACTTCAACCATGGTATATATCTTCGGGAGATGTCCCATTCTCGATGTTAAAATTAGAGTTGTGCGACTTCAAAAACCAGCGAATTTTTGGCAGACATCGATGTTTTTCTTACTTTTCAGTATTTCTCATTTAATCTAGTTTGGACGACAGCCACACTCATACAGATTACACAAATGTTTAAATTTTCTATTTTAGACAACTACAACAATATTTAATGGTTTTGTTTAAAAAATTCCCAAAGTTCGCATCATTTTTCGTCCGTCAAGGTAGGGAGACCTCATAATAGATGTTTGAAATTTCTATTTTCCACATAATCCTATAATCGGTACTACACCCTATTAAAGGCTTATTGAATTTAAGGGAACACAGCTTTTGAAAATAATATCATGGATGGCTATTTGTTACTACTAATAAGGTATAAATATTGATATTCGCCATGAGTAGTCATAATTATTAACTTATTAATAAGCTTAAATATAATAATAAATTAACGCATGACGAGAGTGAGAAGGGAAAAATATCCTATAGCCTATAATACAGTATAATAATTGCCTACATTATGAAAATTCATAGATTAAATGTAGAATTTTATTATCCCCAAAGGTGTATTACCCACAATCTGAATTACAGGGAAAATGAAAATTTAATATACGTACGTGGTATGGCCGTAGCTCTCTTGAATCAGGTTTCCCGTTAAAACGCTTCGAATACTTGGCATTCTCAGAAGACCAAGCTGCTATCTAAATAGGTGCTTGTGAAGATGGTCCTTCTAATAATGTGTAATCACTCATTCGATCGCTCAACAATTGGAGGGCCGAGATTCATAATGGTGTAAGTAAGACATTCGCATTCCATTTTCCGCACTCGTTTTCCGTTTACTGTTATGAAATACTCTACATACATACAGATATTTGAAAATTTAAAAAGGTTTAATTTTCCTTTTTATCACTTGTCAGCACAATGCATGAACAGCATGCAATCAGCATCAGCACATTCGTTATATTCAATTACCTATACCGTTCATGCGTTGTGCTGATAAGGGGGACAGTGGCGGATGTAAGAGAAAAGGCCCAGGTGGCAAACCTTCTGAGGGACCCATTTTTTTTCGGGAAAATGAAGAGGTATTTTACTAAAAACGGGCTAAGTATAGTGGTTTGTAAAAAAAAATGTAGTGTTTGGTTACCTATACCTAACCATAATTTTTTTTTTAGATGGGGCCCTGAGGGGCCTTCTGGGCGGGGCCCAGGTGGCAACCGCTCCTTAGCCACCCTGTTAAATCCGCCACTGAAGGGGGACAACACTTACTAGTCGGACTTGCACCAGTATGTTTCGAAAAGTTCTGCTGATATTTAAGTGCTAAAAAGAAATATTCTTATTTCTCGGTCAAGAATGAAGTTATAGGTTTATTCATCATGAAAGGAAATAGATTGAGTCGTTCGGACTTAAAAACTGCTATTAACTCATATTATGAAAATTTGGACTTACACTACTATGATTCTCAGTCCGCCAATTACTAAATGAACGAATTGGCAATTGCATGACTTTAGTTATCGAGAGGGAGTATGGAGTGCTGCCACAAAATTTGCAAACGTATTTTACACCTCAAAGTTAATACAACTGTTATTATAATTTAACGCGAATCCTAAAACCATTTGCTTCTAATGAACGGAGGTTGCGATCGGAACGAGCGATTTTTTCACACAGCCGGGCAGAAATTTTGGTGCCGGTGTGTACACACACATTCCACAATATTACTTGCGAGGGGAGGACGCGAATAGGACGGGCGAATTTTTAACGGAACCGGGCCGAATATGTTGGAGCCGATGTGTGTCAACAAATTGCAGAATATTAGCTGTGTATGGCTGGTCATTTTTATAAAAAATGGCTTTGAACATTAAGTTGTCGGATTGACTTCGTTCTTCTTTTAAATAGTAGATCTTGATGAAAGGAATACAAAAGTATTATGCGTTATTGTCATAGGATCAACAATTTAACAAGAAAATGAAGGTCATAGCGTGGTCACTGGTCAGTGACTATCAGTCACTAATTCCGGTTGCGGAGAAGTGATTTTCAAATGTCGCAATACCTTAGGTGCAAGCATCCCCAATCACGAGCCAAGAAATTCTGAGGTTATAATCTTACAAAAGGATTGGTTTCTATCTTTTTTCTTTTCGTTAAATTTTTGCCATTGCGCGTATTGCGACTAATCAAAATTCCATAATTTTGAGTTTAATATATCAATAAAAAAATTTAAATACTTACTTGTTATACAGAGTGTTCGACTACACGTGGGGAATAAATTTAACGGGTAATTCAAGATACCATATGATATCGCTTTGACAACCACTGCTCAACCGCAATATCGTTATTTTTTATTTTCGTCTTAGTATGGTGTCTAGTAGACACTGTCTACAATCACCCCTTAAATTTATTCCCACGTGTAGCCGAACACCCTGTACTTACATCTAATATATTTATAATGATGTATAATTACTATTCACATTATAATATTTACGATATAGGATAAACAATGAGGAATACAGTTACAAATTTATTTGGAATATTTACCCGTTTACAATTTACAGTCAATACATTTACGAATTTACGTAGAAAGTAAAACAGTTTTTGTCATTTTACCAAGGAAAATTTTTCTATTCAAGAATCTGTGCTTGTAAACAATGATCCTACAAATTGTTCGAGAATACTTATATTTGAGACATCTGAGATATTCCATACATGATCACTTTACTAATACATTTATCTTCAACATTACTTTGATGCAGTCAAAATAATTATTACTTAATATGCATATGTAGTCATAGTCCATTTCTGTTATGGGGAATTCAGAGAATATTTTATTCGATGAAAGTCATAATTAAATTCTAAGGACCATTGAACGTGTTCGTGCTGTATATCGTTTGAGGGCTGATTGAAGACTACAAATGAAAAGCAATCAGGGAGCAAACATAGAACGAAATTTCGAGTAATATCTTGTTTAAATGCTGCATATCGAAATTTAACGAACGGTTCATTACATGCACAGCCCTTCTCGAGAGGTGACGGACAGTTGAGAAAGGGTTGCTGAGGGGAAGAAAGGGAGAAATTTTCAAATGGCGCCTTCTCGTTAAGGTGACGCAGCATTATAACGCCGCGCGATTGTCGCCAGCGTTGACAGACACGTGGCCACTCATTGGTACACTCTGTTGCATGTCTACGACGACATGGTGAACAGTATTGCTAATGACATTAATTGACGGTGTGCAAAATGTGCACAAGATGTCAAATAAAATATATGTTTTTAAATTCATAAAGGGCGAGCAAATTTTTGTTTGAGTCGCATAAAAGTATGCATTTGCATACGCATTAACAGTCTACTCATATGGCATGTGCCTACAATTAATTAAAACTCTTTAAGAATTTACGAACAAGGAGAGGTTTTTAGGCGTCTGATTGCTTTGGTTTCTGGATATGTTTTAGAGGGCCGAAAAATAATTTTATATCAAGTTTTATTCAGTACAATGTTATAATATTCTTTCAATTAACAATAGGAACTTTTGTATCCCTTCATATGAAGTTTGAGGGGCAGTTTCACCCCCCAAAGATGCCAGCGGATCAAAATAAAAAGACACGCATTTCTCATTTTTCTGTCCTCGAACTAAGACACACCCAAAAACCAAAGCAACCAGAGGCAGACACCTGGAAATCTTACAACTTTGAGGAGTGGTTTAATATGAAAACGACTGCCACTGATCTCTCTTCAAACAAATGTATATCGATCAGATCTACAGTCCTTTTTTCTTTATAAAACTGATTATTTAATCATAAGTACTGTAATCGCTCTGATTTTTTATAATGTATAAATAATCAATGTGAATTTAATTATTTAGGTTATAGTATTAGATAGAGATATTAAAATATAAATTGCAAGCAAATTTTAAATCTTATAAAAGAAGCTTCGAAAATGTACTTGTGTACTTCATCCCCCCAAGTAAAGACTTCTGGATCCGCCGCTGATTAAAACCCTAACCTAACTGTTTCCCTTTCACTTTTGAGTCGTGAAATTAAAGTGATATTTATGTGTGATGGGGAATTTTGCTATAAAGTTGTATTAAAAAATACGTCACATATTTACCCTCTTTATGTATCTATAGAGAGTGGAACGTAATTTATAGTACAAATAAAAAGAGATTGATTCTGTGTGCAAAAATTAGCTAAACAGATTTTTGTGTACGGGGCCTCGTTTTTTAAATAACTGATTTTGAAGATTTATCGAGTGCGCGTATGATTTTGATGGGGCGTCTGGATATTACTGATTACTTCTACTGGCGCGTTAGTATTCGTAAAAATCGATAATGTTTTTCTATTTCAAATAAAATAACAAACTTTTACAGACTCGTAGGTTTTCATGGTCCTAATTCAAAAATTTAAAAACCGGACTGCTTAAATAGAGAACTAAAATGACAAAAATAAGACTAAGAAATGTATTTACACCTTAAGACTTAATTTATTTATACATAATATAAAACTGCTGCCTACAACCTGCTTAATATTATATATCAATAATAGAATAATTATAAGATGATAATTTAAATTAACTCAATTGCTTGCAGTCGTGTACCTCGTGTGTACTGCGAATATAGAGAATAAAGTTTACCACCTGACCACCCGCTCCTATCGATATTCGGGACCCAACAGGAACAGTAAAAATTTTCCATGCTCCGACTCCGCTCCTGTTCTGAACAAAACCTCATTTCTAAATTGCTCCGTAATCCAGTTCCGATCTCCGCTCCAAAGCTCTGTTAAATACAATAATGCACTTTCCGTAACCATGCCACAATGTTTCCAAATGTATACATTCCAGCAGAAGTGTAAAATAATAGGTAGTAGTTAAATCATACCGATATAATTATTCTTCGAATTCGATTTTCTCAAACCGAAGATGCGTACAGAAAACGTTGCTCTGCATTTTATATTTACTTGTGCATGTAAAAATACCGATATTTCGTTTGTATCATGGAGAATGAAAAAAAGAGTGCAAGCCTAAGAATAACAGACGAAGAAAGGAAAATACAGTCACAAAGCTGGATTGTGTATTTAATTTTAGACTGGAGGGACTCGCAGTATATGAAATACATCATATTGTATTTCCATTTAGGGTGACAATATGGTGGAGCATGAAGGAGTTAATTAACAGCGGAAAGCCTCTTATACTTATATAATAATCTACACGCATGCAGGCAGGGGCACGGAAAGTAGAAGGACGTTCAGTTACGCATGGAACCTGGGTAAATTGACTCCGCCGAGTTCTGGGGGATCCAATTTCGGGATTTCGCTGCTGGTCCATTGGGTTTCACTTCCGCTGTGATTCCCTTTGCGTGTAATTTGCCTCCCGGCAAAGCGGCAAACGTAAATATAAATTCCGTTTTGACGGGGTTTGGTTTTTTCGCGGATTGACGAGAAAACCGCTGGTTATAACAGTTGCTTTCTGTTGTTTTTCTGGTTTTTTGTACATCGATATCGAAGTATGACTTTGAGATACCTAAGCGAAAAAAACAAGGTTGCTTTGAACAGTCCTCTTCACCATTTTCCTCTGGACCCCCGCAGTTACGAACCACCGCCATTCCGCAAGCACGAAATCAATCTGTTTTAACCTTGTTTTAATCTGTTTTGACCTTTGAACGAATTTGTTCAAAGATTCATTGAAATTTCCCTTCTCCAATGTATTTCATGCCAAAGAGTTGTTTCATCCGTTTTATTCGTGGGCGGGTTAGCAGGGGTGAGGGAACCAAAAATTCATCGCTTGAAATTGCCACAACGGTGCATCGGTGGGTGGCATAGTGCGTACAAAGGGGGCAAGGTGTGACATCATAACACGCCGCATAAAGGCGACCAGAGTGAAAAGAAAACCACCGTAGACGCCGTTGTCGACGTCGGGAGTTCGCTTGGCTGTCTGCCTCTTGTTTCTGCAGATGACATAAATAGTGCCCTAGTTACCAGCACTTGCGATGTAGCACACCACGAGGAGGAATACAAGAACCTGCTGGTTTCGCTTATAGGCTGCGTAGCGCTGCTCGATGGTATCAAAGGAGACATGCTTCGGCTAAAGATATACCAATTTATTCAGCTTTCTATAAATTCCCATTTTGCTTTTTCTTCGTTTCATGAAAACGTGGCACGATGCTTCTGAGATTGTGACTCGGTTTGTGTGATTTTTCAGTACCCGCGAGATTGGGGTACCAGTAGATTCCGATGTGGGACGTTTCGGGGAAAAGGAGCTAAGTTTTGGAAAATTACTAGAAACTTCAGAGAGGTTCCATCTAAGAATATTGCTAAATTATGGCGTGCTAATTGTGAGTTGACTTGTTTGATTTTGGTATGGACTGTTATTGCTTACTGCTGACAGACGTAACAAGATAACTTGTGTCAAGTACATACTCTGAAAGCAAACTTTTATTTACACATTGTCCATGTTTCAAATTCTAGGTACACCAAATCGTGCAATTTCAAAGTGTATCCTGACAATGAGCCATAGGTTCAAGTTACAATTTCTGTACGGGCTTATTCCACGCAAACCCGATTACGTTTGTAGTAGAGGAAGTGCAGCATATTTGGAATACTGTTGGTAATTTGGAATACCGAAGTATCTAATAAACCACTAACGCTATTTAATTTGTAACACCGTAAATTATAGGGGCTAATGACCTGTTCACTAATGACATTTGTGGATGAACCGCCAGTTTTACATTTTCAACTTAATCTGCAGAGGAAGAAAACATCAATCTGCAAAACTTTTTCAGCAAGTATTCAATTGTTCCAATCATGGTTAAAATATGTCAAAACTTAATCTACTCATTTACATGTGTAACAATATTAACGAATTCCAAGTCCTTAGTTTGCGGGAGTAAAATATAATAAATAACAATAAATGTCACTGCATTATACTGCACTACGTATACCTAAAGAAATTCAGTAAAAGCAGAGACCAGAAATAACATTTTATTAAAATTTTTTCGAAAAAAATCTTTGAGAGGAAGTTAATTTTTATTCAAATGGAAGTCAGTCTTCATTAAATATTGCATAAATTTTCCGAAAAATGAAGTGTTTATAAAATATTACGATTTATCTGTTTTAGTTACTGGTAACCATTATTGTCAACGGAAATATTTTTTGGTCACTAACAACCATTATTGACAACGGAAAAAATTTTTGGTCACTCTGATGTTTTGGTCTCTGTTAAACGTTATACGTTATTAACACAAAAACTATTGCTCGAACACTACCACTCATAAGACGTAAATTAATTTTACCTAATTTTAGGAAGGCACTTCAATCCACGTAACCGATAGTCCACATGTACGTTACACAAAAAAGTTCTATAGGAGTTTCCCAGTCAGCAGTTAAGGATTAAGCTTTTTTACTTCGGCCGCGGTGCGCCCGATTGAGGTACGTGACATACGCGCCAAGGCACGTCAGTCAGAATGTAATGAGAAAAGTCGTAACCTATGATTTCTTTTTCAGTGGACGTATTGTTGTTTTATGTGGCGTTAATATTTTCTTCGATGGGCATATGTACAGCCTGTTACTTCAGGTATGCAGCACACTAATAGGTAATTACCTCATCACAGGGACTATTAAATAACGTGCCATAATTGATTTTCCCCAGCAAATAAAACGGTTGATCAGAAAGTATGTTATAAGAGAAATAAATAGACACGCAGAACATGTGTGGATATGAAAAGCCCATGTATTCACCCACCGCGTAACATCGTCTGCCAGTGACTATAGAACCAAGAAACTGTGAGAGTTGACCTAACTCCTCAATAAAATAGTAGTACTAATCTCACAGTATGCATCTACTTCCATAATTTTCCTTAAAGTGAATATTTGTGCTCCAACTCAAAGTTTGTTAGTGGAATCCTAGCTTGTTAATTACCAATTTTCAGTCATATATTAAAACCAATTCCTTAAACATTACCTTAATTTGTCACTCATATTCCCACTCGAAAACTCCTAAAAAACTTAGTAGCGTATCTAAACAAAATGGTTCTGTTTTTAACTTCAGTGTAGAACCAATTCTTTGGTCACTTCAGTTTCAATTCCAATTCCAATGAAAGTCTAGCTGTAAGTCGCTTCTAGATTCTAAATTCCACGATGTTTCTCTGCTAACGAAATAAAAGTCATCGTAAACGTCTCTCTACGATGTTATCTTCCTTGACATACCTACCCATTGCAATTTTTCAAGCCTCAAGACGAAGGGAATGAAGCTTTCAAACTTTGGCCACTAATTTCTGGAGCACCCTTTGTATAGCCGTCACGTGTAGGGACACCAGTGGTCGTTTACGGAACCCCAGTTATCGAAGTCATTAACCAGACAGTTGGCTAAGTTTTATTGCTGCCGATAATTCTTTGCGCCGCGTGTCCTAGCGCGGAATTAAAGGCGCATTGCGGTTTATGGTGTCGAGTACGCGGCTCTTCTTCTTCGGGCTCTCCTTCTCGAACTTTAAGCTCTTCCAACGCGCTGGCTGCGATAAATCGTGAATGTTCTTGGCCGGTGATATCGCGAGAACTGCATTGGGGATTTATGGCGACTGTAATTGAAAAATTTGTTAATTCAATCCCTCTGGTCTTGGACTCTTCTGTTTGGGTTCCGTTCAATCATATCCACTCTTGTAATTTATCTGTTTTTTTTTTCGGTGGATATCGAAGGTCTTGTCATTTTAAATAGTATTTCACTGTTTATTTTCTAATCGCAAGAGACTCCACGTGACTCGCATAAAAAAATTCTCAAAATCAGACTGCGTTTCCGGGTTCTACAGTGTCATTACCCCTTAAAGACGGATGCACACATATCAGTTCCCTGACGGTTCAGTGTCAGTAACTGACATGGACGAGTGTGAACAGCTCCACTCCAAAACAGAGAAACGATATTTTTTATCACCGATACTGACTGCACTGAACCGTCAGGGAACTGATGTCTATGAATCCGCCTTAAATGTCCAGAAGTAAAATTATAGTATTCCAGCATCGTCAAATTTAACACTGGCATCGAGGACAAACGATATCGCGGACTTCTCTATAAGCCGCACTTTGCACCAATCGACCAACAACTTCTAGTCTGCGCCAAGAGACATTTTCCAGCTTCGGGTAATCCCATTCCATGAGTTCCTTTCCCGATAGAGGCGCTGGCGAGCAGACATGCAACGAACCCTTCTACAAACTCCGTATCGGAGCTGCTGACATAAATATATCCCACTAACACTGGCCACCGATGTGTATGGACACATACGAGTGTAAGGCGACAGTTTCGAAGAGAAGTCGACCACCTTGGGCCAACGACACAAACAATACTCTCATTCTTCGGGGTATCGCTCCGTGCCATCCCTAGGGAGCTGGTTAGCGACAAAAGCGAAAGTAAATCGCGCCCCGTGATGTCGTTTCTTTTTCTTTCCTTTACTTTAGCATCCTCGGCGCTTGTGATAATAACAAAAATCAAAGACACTATTACAGATATGTTCAGCTGTTCTTTTATTTCTATTTTATGCTGTTGACTTCAAGCTGAAGGAGATATAATATATTTCTACTGTTCATGGTGGATTCTTGTTTCAATAACTGGCTTTTTTATTGAGGGATCACCTCTAGGAATCCAAAAAGTGGGGGCAAGTTCAAATGGTCATAACTTCAAAACATCGTTTGAAAGGGTGTAAGTGTGTAGTAAGTCTTTAGTTTCAGCTGCTCTTTTTCAAATTGTAGTTGCACATTAGTCTATAGCGATAGAAAGAGTACCTAGCCAAATTTGAAAATTTTGGGCCAATTTTGTGATGTTCCATTAGGTGAATGAATATTTTTACACAAATTACATTTTATACCAGTCGAAAGCGACTACTTTCCTCTGTAAAATCTGTGTACGGTGTTTGTTGTTCAACTACGAAGCAAAAATCGTCCTTTTGACTTTAATTGTTTTTAGAAAGCGAAGGAATCAGCGTATAACGTTCATAACAAAACAGTAGAAAGATCAGCATCTCCTCTTTAAGACGTATATTTTGCTTTATCGATTTGGTTATCATTTCGGTGTACCATGTCCGTTCGAAAATGTGCTTAAAATTGCCAATTGTAATCTGTGTAAATTGGCAAGTGGCAATTGTAACTTGTAACCGTGTAAAAATTTCATTTGCGGAACATCACAGAGTTGAATACAAAATTTTAAAATTGACAAAGTGCTCTATATGTCGCTATGATCCAGCTACAATCTGAAAAAAAACAGCTGATAGTGGAAATTCCACACTTTCAAACGATATATTGAAGATATCGATACGACCATTTTTGTCGGAGTTATGACCATTTGAACCTGTCCCCATTTTTCAGGTCCCTAGAGGTGATCCCTCAATTATTTTGAGGAGTATATTTATACACTGGGTGTTTCGAAAAATCATGGCTACAACACAAGTGAGTGGAGAGTTAAAACAAAATAAATAGGTTCTTATTACCATAATATTAGTAACGTATTCTGAATGAGATAAATACTTACACATTCTAACGGTACCACCGTCATAAGATTCGTGAAATGGGCGCTATTTTTTGTTGCTTTGTGGCCCACGGACACCCGCGCCCGCCAAGAGGATAATTGAGCATGCCAGACCTATGTAGACTCTTTGTTTCGTTTCATTCCAAGACTCAAATGTGACAGTGAGACATCTGACTGCTCGAGGAGACCATTTAAAAAAATAGTATTATTTGTTTTTATTTTTTTGATAAATCTCGCAGCGAAGATTACTACTATGTATTAAATTGATATTTTGATATTACGTTTTCGGCGCCATGCTTATAATTATAATAATACGTCCTTATTGTACAGAGTAATATATGAAGCTTGGTAGAGTAGTGTAGACTGGGTCGATCCAAAGTGAATTATATTACATTACAGTTCAAAAGGCGAGATACAGCTTTATGCTGTTATTAATCTAACCGTTATATAGGTCCTGCTTTATTTAATTTTCCTCTTCCACCATCTCCCACAAGGACACCATCTTTCCCCATATACTTTGTACATCCGAAATTTGTAATATCTCCGTTACATACGCAGCAAATAATTCATATCCTCCTAAAGATTTCGCATTACTTTTAATAGAAGTCCAATAACCCAAAAGTCGCAAATGATCAATTTCAAGTTTCATTGGAATACTTAAGGGTAACGTTTAACTACATGCATGTACATGTATACATACCGTATGTAGAGGGCATAGCCAGAGTTTGCTCGACAAAATGGTTTTCAGAGCGATTTCATGGACAGTAGTATTTCTTGATTAACTGTCACGTGAAGAAGAGCATAGTCGTAATACGGAAGATAGACTCCTCTGGCAGGAGTTCATTGCCACGGAGCTTCATCAAATCGAACCAGTTTTTCATGGGTAGTAACGGAAGATATTCGTCGTTTTTTTTTAGTAGTGCACAACCAATATAGCGAACTTCAATGTGGGTTGAAATCAATAATCATATTTCCTCCAACGTTTACTATCTATGAAACTGTGCTGTAGAGGAGGTATAGCGCGAAGTATTAATATTTATCCGTTACATCGGGTTATTTATCGCCCCGTTGACATCGAAAACTGGGCTAATTTCAATATGCGCAAGTAAGGCTCGTTGAATAAAATGAACTCAAAGAAATAGTAAAAGAATTAAGCATTTATTCATTCTGCTATTTATAATTGTCTATAGTTGTTAAAGAATTCATTCTGATTGTCTCCACAAGGCTCAGATACAGGTATTCTATGTACAATAAAGGAGGAAGAGATATTGCGTAAATTATAAATTTTTTTTAAACACGGCAAACATGAAGACGATAGATAGAAAATTTATCATCAGCATTCGTGACAATTGTAAAGCGATAATTGAAAAGTACTAAGTATTTGTCAATAATTTTGCATGCAATTGTATACTGTTAAATATTAAATGGACGTAACCTATAAAAGTGAAGGTAGCCTTCAAATCTACATCATAAGTGGTTGAAAAACATATGGGATGTTCTTGGACAAGTAGTATAAACTTTTCCAATCGACGTTAGAACACGTCAATGACAGGGAACAAATGTATTCTTTTGACTACTACATACCTACTATTGTAGTACTAAGGGGGTAGGTTGCCCCCTTTTTTTGGCTTTTTGCATATATTCCGGTAGCTACATCTTTTCTGCGTATTTTAAGCACAACCGGGCCTCGAAACTCAAAAAATCGAAGGAGTTGCAGACAAAACTGAATGTCCAACTTTAAACGCGATTTCACAGAAACTACGTTTTCCAAAACGGTGGACATAAAATCTCGAAAACCGCCCCAACAATTTCTTTCCTGTAAATATATTTAAAATTTTCTTTTTGTTCAATAAAGTCCACGAAATGTCGATTAAACATTCAAACTGAAATTATTTCTATATTCATTTATTACTTCAGAATATGCGTTTAAAGAAGGGCCTGATTTTGGGTTGTTGCGGGTAACCTACACCCTTAAGTACTTACTACTGCCGGATAATGAGTTAAGCTGACAGTGAGTTGGTACGCGAACTTTTCAATCGAGTGCCTTCAAGCTTGAAAAATTTGCATGTTTGTTCGATATTGATATTCACTTTTTAAAAGTGTCCACTTTTTACAACTTCTTAACGTAATCGGTGAAATTGCGACAGCAATTTTATTCATTGAATAAACCAGATCTCTGGACAATTTTAAACACAAAATAAAAAGTTAATTGAATAAGGCAGCAGCATGTTGCACTGGCAGTGCATTACTTAAGTTCCTCGCGACATTTTAATTAAGAATTTTCTTTCAAGATCCAAGCGTTTAAAGTGCCGTTCAGTGTTTCTACAACCTTAAAAGCTTCGCTTCCATGCAACATTTTCTTCCTTAGACTTTTAATTTTACAAGAAGGAAGCACGGGAACAAGTGAGCTATAATCTTTACTTTATATAAATTTTCAATATTACTGAATTTTCTAGAACCTAATTTACACAGAAGCTTTGTGCTGCTTCTTAGAAGAAGAAAAGGGATCAAGAGCTTTTGTGAGAACATCCACGTCACGCGTTCTCCCCTTTGTGCATATTTTTCCTTTCCGCAATTTGTCCGAGGCAAAGCTTATGGTTAAAAGAAATAGAGTTTGCGATTGACAAGTAATACGTATTGTCGTGTATAAAATGAAATCGTTCGATTTAATGCAAAGAGATCGAGGATTTGTCGCACCGCGACAGGTTTATTGAGGGACTCGAACGCCGCCAGAGACGTCGTCGTTGAAAGTTGATAAATCAAAATCTGCCGATTCGCTTTTTCCCCCTGGAGCGGAATTTTTCGAGTTATAAAGATTCTTAAATCTTCGCTAGGTCCTGGGAGATTTATTACATTACTTTTTCAGTCATATTCTTCTGCGTCGCTTGGAAGATCGTCCGCGAATATTTAGCTGATCTCCAGGTAGGCATGGCTTCCTTTGATAAAATACAATGAGACTCGCTGTTCCGAAAAGATGTAAGTTTTGCAATTTTAAAATTATACAAAGTAAGCTACAACACGTCACCTGAATAACTCGTCTACTTTTAGTGACAAAATATGAATCGCATAAATAAATTTATGTAACTTGTTTGTAGCTTTTTTGTAGGTGGATGTGTAAAAAGGATATGGAGGTTAACGTGGTTTTTCTAAGTTACTTTCTAATAGAATGTTAAGACTGTTTAGATGTTTATAATAACCTTGTTCGAAGTCGGTGAAGATGAAGATCAATTAGGAAGGAAAATGGTTTACGTAAATATAAATACTACACTGCATAGATCGAAGACTTTAGTAATTTATTTACTTACGTACACAGTGTTATTGCAAGTATTCAAATTAATGACTCTGAGCATCGATGCATACTGTAAACTTTACAGCAATACGGCTTTAAAGTGTCTTTTTTTTTATTCACGCTTTCGGTTTCTTGAAATCTTTTCCGCTTTCATACAACGCATTATAAAAATTTGAATAAATTTACAAAACCGCATTTTGGTCGCTATCACGAATACAGATAAAATGTGAAGTGTATAACGGGCATGAATGTTTCTTTTCGTTCTCAGGGTAGACAAGAAAGTGGTCAATCTTCTGAAGCAAACCATTTTTCTCCGTAATTGACATTGAACAATCTTGTACGATCTTCAACAATAGGTCGTTGTACGCGGGGTAAAACGCTCTATCTATTAGAAACTGAATAAAAATACATATTCCATTTAAAAAACCAAGTTAATGTCATTGAAGTATAGTAGGGGAATGTGACTAAAACGATTCTAATATAATATTGTGTTATATGAATTACGTCTTGAAGGGATCATTTTCAACTACTTTCCTCCACTAAGAACTCACGACCATACGGTGCCCCCACCCCCCTTCATACCAAAGAACTTTTATTCGAAAAAATGTTGTCTTACCTCCATGGTTCCGGACATATCCAGGATGGTCATTCTAATTGGTCTACCCTGTATACATTTAATACACAGATCGGGATACAGTTCGTCGTTAACGAGCCATTAATAAATTGTGTTTTTTTATACTTCTTATTATTCATCTTTTAAAAACTCTTCTGATCATTACAGTATCGCGATAACATTTGTATTGATCTGAACAAAGGTCGCAAATTTAATGATGATCTGCATCTAACCCCTCTACTTAATTCTTTTGTGTTACCCGCGGTTATCGGGTTATTCCGAAGTGGAATTGACGGCGTGGGATCCGCCTTCTCCGTGGCGGTTTTGAACACGTCAAACCGTCCCATCATTAGGGACTGCGGTCTTATCCACCGCGAGATATAACCGACGCGAATTCGACGGGACAATCTCATTACGGGGCCAACCCATTATCCTCGTGTTCGTCGGATAATTCAATGTAAACGTACTAATTGGAAAACTCCGTTTGCAGCGCGAGTCCCGATACAGTGCGTGCCGAATATCGCTCGCGGATTATTTCATATAAAATAATTATCTGCAAACGAAACACTTTTATGTTATGAGCTCGATTCATCGATGCGTTCAAAGAACTACAAGCGTCATGCACACGTAATTAGCCCTTTACTTGAGTTAATCTCCTTCACCTAATGACCTATTGAATGCTTTAATATATTGTTGAAATGTGCCGATATGCAAAATTGTTAGCGTATTATCAAACACATCCAAATTTTTAATCACTTGAACCTACTACAGTCTCGATTCGAGTGGCTAATTATTAATCATTCTGTGTTTTCTTCAATTTTTTTTAGGGGTTTTATTACAAAAAAAATAAAACAAAATAGTTATTACATATGATTTATTAGTCCATAAACTGCAGTAAAATATTTACTTACAACAATTTCTGTATTAAATTATTTATGATTTTTGAGGTTCTTAAGGCCATTGCAGAAAAAATGGTCGACATGATATCTCCTTTAAATATCGATGGAACTGAAAAATAAAACGAGGTTCTTGTGCAATAATGTTGCTGTATTCGGGAATTTACAGTAACAGATTTACAAATTATTGTCAAACAAATTACTTTATTATGCGAACACCTTATGTTTAAATTCTTTTGCTTTGCACCCCGCTGGATGTTGTAATTAATTATTGTTCCATACGATTCAAATACTTATTTTAACAAACGAAGCATAACATTTATGTGTTTTTCTTGATTCATAGGTACATGTATCTGGCATTTGTAACATTTAATTTTCACACTGCATAAATATTTTAGCACTTTGAATATTGCGCATATTGCTCATTTCATTAATTGGATCAATCGGAATATTTGCTTCCAATGTAAATATGCGTTGTACGTTCGAAAATCACACTGTACTGTAACATTCGTATGTACTACACCAAACAGCGATGGTTGAACGAATGTGTAAAAGCTGGATGGTAATAAAATATGTATTACAACTTGGCTCTATCATTATCTGTATTGCAATTAGACATGGGAATGTTCACCTGATCAAAGATAAAACAGTGGTACCAGCACTAAGGTCATTTATATTTTACACATTAAGAATATTTCAATCAATTTTAAACTTCTAGTCGTCTATCATGTAGGTATACGTTAGGGTGGATCTTATTTTTCGACAATCAGATTTTTATGGTCTCCCCCCTAAAATTGTGGCACTTGTTGGGAAAATGGTCTGGAAATAATTTGAGGCCGGTTGGACCACGGTAACCCTGCGCGCATCAAATTTGAACATTTTAAATTTTTTAAACCTTGACATAAATATACATTACGGTATATCGTATATATATATGTGAAAATTTAAAAAAATTCAAGTTTGATGCACGCCGGGTTCCTGTGGTGCAACCGGACGGAAATTTTTTCCAGATCGTTTTCTCAACAAGTGTTACAAATCGGAAGGGTGAGACCAATTTTCGACAAGTGCAGCTAAGGTCCACCGTAGTATATGTATTACCTATTTTAATAACAGAAAGCTTCGAGAAATTTTCTGTAAAAATTAAATGTTTTCGTGCCTACTATTGAATATGTGGTGTCACAATGTTCGCACTGTACCGATAAAAACGAGGAAGCAAGTAGAAACACGTCCTATTTGTACAAAAGTCATTTGAAAATCCATGGAGTTCTGTAGTTCAAATATTTCAATTTTCAGTACCTTGTTAATTATCGCAATTTTGAATCAATTAATCTCAATTAACTTTAGATTACCTTCTATTTCAAGTTTCGCAATCGTCTCATCGCGCTTGCGTAATACAGACTACCTTTCTTCCATACGGTCCAATTTCTTGGGAGCTTCTCACCGTGGGGAGAAATTAATTAACGTGCGTATAAACTGTCGTAGACGGCTACGTGCTGTAGAAGCTCAACTTACGGGATACTGATTTCTTGAGTACACAGTAAATAGAGAGGGGGCAGGGCAGGGTAGTTGCGGGTTAACCGCTGACTAATTGCTCCTTAACCAAGTTAAATCGTACTCCAGTTATTGCGGCGAACTTGGGATGCTGCGTGGCGCAGCTTTTGATCAAAGGGACTTACCGAGCCGGCTTCAAGTTTCCGCGGACCGCATCGATTTCGAAATTATAGAAATCCTTAGCAGCCGATAACTGCGCTCTAACCGGCTGGGCATCTTGGAGCTAGAACTCCCCACATTATAATTGCCGCTACGAAACTTTTCATCGACTTTTCCATCGCCAACGGAAACGATCCTCCAAGTTTACGCGTTTGAAATCTATTTGTTTGCTCGCACTTCCTAATAAGTCGTATAGGATCTTTTTATACGCGGGTAACTCGAGAATAAAGTGTAGGGTAAACTTGCCTAATTCGTACCCGCGTCTGAAAAGCCATGCTGTCATTCCACAAAAAATGTAAAGTAGGTAAGTTTTTCGAGTACTTGCCACTAAAATTTTGCCATGATTCTTAAGAATTTTCTACCATTTCTATTTGTGAGAATCAGTGAAACAAATTTCTATGTGCAACTACGTCTATTTTCAATTTTATTTCTTGTTTCGACATCGACGCACAGTTCTCTATATTTTAGAGCTACAGATTTGAATTCAAATTGACCTATGTGCCTATTTCGTACCACCGCGTGTAAGCTTAAATCGTACTGGTACGAACATACAAAAACAATCTAGGAAAACATAATTGGATGGGGCTAAAAGGAATATCATAATCAGAAAAACCAGAACGGTAAAGGAAATTAGGAAACTCGTAAAAGGAAGAATACTGCCAAAACCAACACACGCCCTTCTGGCAACTAGCTCTTCAATTGCGAAAATGTTTGGAAAGTTATAACCTATGGACGAATATGGTGATGTAAAAGTATCAAGGATGTCAAATGAAGAATTCAAGCCCGAAAAATTCGTTAGTTTTAATAACTTTGTTACTTGTTGTAGTTGCGGCAGAAATTTAATAGACTGGCTATTAATTCGCTGTACGTGAAAATTAATCTCGCTTCACGGTTCCTTCATTACCCGTACCTTTGGAAGGGGCTTTTATTGCTCGTCATTCCGCACGATTGTACCGTCCGTAAAAACTGTACATTTCCCACGTTATCGTGCAACGTAAGAGAGGAAAGGGTCTCGAATAAAATGCAAATGACTATTACCCGATTTCTCGAGGGGATGAGCACGAAGCAGGCCGAAAGGTACTTTCCGAACGACGGTGTGCTATCTATTACTGAACGACGGGACGTCCCCGGTGCTTGCACAATTACTTGTCGACTGTTTGATGATCTACTCGAGCCAGAAAGGTAGAGAGACGAGGATGAGGATAGATTAAAATATCGCTGAAATATCGTTAAGGAAGACTGTTTGTCTCTCGACTCGTTATAACAAGGAGAATTGGAATCGAAAGAGTGTCGCACTTTGCTGTGTATAAAACGAGTCGTCAACTAATTGATAGAACACTCAAACTGTTCTGATTAGGAACGTTGGTTCTTAAACATGTTTATGTGATGATTGTCTCCAGTACTACAGTGGTTAAAAGAAAGTTAAGCTACAAATGGTTTGTTGTGGGCTTGGTTGGGAATCTCTTGACTTTGTGTTACGAGCAAATAAATATTTTTCTCCCGCTCTTAGATTTTATTTCAGTGCAATGAAATTGAAAGAATGCGCAAAATGAAATATATGATATTATTAAATCTGATGAATCTGGGGGTCCAAAAAATAGCTAATATTGACAAATCCTATGTAAAGTCGGGGAACATTTAAAGTTACATATGTCCTTGTTTACTTGTTCTTGCACGATGGTATTTATTTACTGTTTGTATTTGATAAAAGTGAGAATAAAATTAATTTATTCGATATATTTACCGTATCGCAACGACATTTACAAATGTCGTATGTATATCGTGTTTGTGCAATACAATAAAAGTGCACCAGATGATGACTTTAAATTATAATATATACGATGTTAATGTTGCCTGACTTTACATAGACGGTTTGCATACTTACTTTAATAAAGTAATTTTCTGCCGCAACACTGTAATATTTTTTGGAGCAATGAAAATAATTGATTTATACAACACAAATATATTCTTTCGTTCAAACAGAGAGTGCAGTGCTGCGTTGCAGATGTATTTATGCATTCTTTAAATATGTATGACCTTAAGAGGATAAACCTCAATAAACCGTGCGACAATTTTCCTTCCACGGCCAATCTTTTCTATTTTTACTTTAAAAGGAAGCTGTGGTGTGACCCAGTTTCTCGAATCATCCTGTAACAGTGTCTCCAAACGTAAATACCGAAACCGAAATAAATACTGGAAAATATAGGTACTAAATACAGTGCTATTTGCATATATTGGTATGACGTCATACCTACTATTTTCATATTTCGGTTTCACTAAAGGTTTTGCAGATGCAATCGAAAAATACCGGTATCATACCGGTATGTTCAGTTTCGTTAACAGTCCCTGTCCTGTAGATTAGTGTAAACGGGGATCAGAACGAGGACACCAATAAGACCGTGGCCTTTCGTACCTATGCAGGGGACATTACCGACGGGAAAAGCAGAGTCTTAAAAAAAGGAAACATGAAGACAGTTTTCATTATGCAGCAGAAAATCTGATATACTGAGTGTTAAAAAAAAAGCGTTTAAGACTTTAGGGGCCTATACGTACTCACCAAGACGAGTAAAAAATACTTAATCAACATGTGTAGGTCCTAAAATCAATCCTGTATTGCTTGACTTTAACAAGAAATAATAGTCTCTGGATGTAAAAACGTGCATTACAGAAACTATTTTTACACTTGACACATATTGTTCAGCGTTGCATCAAGGTTCGGAAAAGGTTTCTTCAATTATATTAAAAAGGGGAAATCCTGATTTATTATCAAGCGGTCCTCGAATCCGCACATCTGCGATCCACAAGTTTTTCGACGGTTTGGGCCGGTACACGGGCCAAAATTAGTTACAGCAATTAAGCCATAAATCGTCACTCTAAGCCAAGGTAGGCCAACTAAAAGGGTCGCTGGTCAACGCGCCCGCACGTGCATCGCAGATGTGGGGTGTCTTTACATTTTCTCGCCGCCTTACGCCGGCAGGTAAGAAATACCTTGCCGCCAAAATTCCGGCCAGAACGATTCCCGCCAAATCGAGCCCCTTTCCCGGGAAAAGCGCGCCAAGGGCGCAGGGAATAGGTGGCGCGATTTGTGCTAGGGAAATTACCTGATTGGTCGGCATCAACACTAAGTTGGCCAATCGGGTCAAAATAACCACTGTCGGACTCTTCTTCGTACATCTGAGGAGTCCGACTAATCAGTCTTCATAACAGCTCCCGTCAGCGCAGTACGGTTAGCGTCAATCCGTCAGCGCAGAACGGTTAGCGCAAAATAATTACACGTTATTCACAATTCACCGTTTTAAACTGTTATACTTGTTTATTGCCTTAAATATATATCACTTCACTGTTTCTTTATATTTTGCATTCAACTTACTTACTAGCCCTACTTCAGTAAAACGAGTAGGGATCCGCGTAATTCCGGTGGCGATAAAATTCGTAACGGAGATTTACGACCTTCGTTGACTCGACACTCATAGGTCGAGTCTCATCGTGGCTACGCGTGAACACATATCGTCATTTACTTAGTTTCCCAAATTGTTGACATCACAATGTCCCATGCATTTTTACTGTTCTGTCCTCTCCCTTTTCAGAGAAATAATGTCACGATTATATTTTACAACGAAATAACACAGCAGTACGGGTTGACACAGGTTTGCTCCCAAGGGAGATGTACCACCATTCTAAACGTTTCATTAAATTCCGCAATTATATACTTGTATGTATTACGTGTTCCCCCTCATGTGTTCTTACTCCAATTCATATTTCACCATATCAGAGTGCTTCTCGTGTAAAGACCGCGTTGGTGTAAGGTTTTAACACCAGCACTAACTCAAATTCTGCGCTAGCAGGCTTGCCGCACGTGCTGCAATATGCGGCAAAGTGGGTCCCTAGTTAAACGAGTAGCTGTATAAAGTGTCTAAACGAGAAAAGTGGTCAATGGTTCTGCAACCATGGGGGATGGCGAACGCGTCGTTGGAATTCATCGACACGGAGATCACGTTGCTCGCAGCAAATTTCGCGTGAAAAACTGCAGCGTCAGTTTCCCTCTTTTCATCGCCCTGTCAGAGCAGAGGGAGTATAATTTGCACATCGCGGGTATACTTTTACATTTGCGTGCCAGTTCTGCGCCGAATAATTATAATGTATGTAATTATATCTGCTGCAAGCCCATAGACGGCTTCATGATGTAGCAAAATAGTTAATATTCCGTTTTATTGATCAGCATTCAAATAATTTTGGTACCCAGATATTTCATTTATTTCAAACGAGCAATTTTGGACGCACAAGTGCTCAAAGTAATAAATTTTCTAAATTACTAAAAAGATTTGTTTCTTTGAAAAAGTGCGTACTTAAAATCATACATATTTAAAGTGAACATTACATTTAAAGTGGAATATACTTTTTCATGTTCTTTAAACTTATCTGCTATAGTATCGAGATAATAATAACCATTGTAAGTAGTTACCAAAAGTAACACACATTTTCACTTATTTCATTGCCGAACATTTATTTTTACACGATCATATGCTATTAAAATTAACTTCAATGATCATTTATTTGAGGGACCATATCGTACTGAAAAAATGTATGCCGCTTCAAAGGCTCTTTTGAATAACTCATAGGGAATTAAGCACATTGGTCCGTAGTCAGAATACATAGTACGCGAGGTGGACTTTTCGTCCATACTCGCCATTAAACATTGAACATGCGGATTCGTGGAACTTGGCGGTCGTGAAACACCACCTTTGTGAGACAGTCCCGAAATCGGTGTGGTTAATTTCAGGACTTTATCATTTTTCGTAATTAAAGGACTATGGTAATAAATTTTAGTTTTGCACCTAGTTGGCAACGAACAATTCTTATAAGACATACAGCTATATACAGGTTCCAGGGAATTAGAAAATTATAATTAGTTGGTCAGCGTGTGATAGCTGTCTCTAGAAGGCCAATTTAGTACCTGGTTTTATTTGTATTCGCGACACATTTATGGTCCCTCGACCGATTTACTCAGGTTATCAAGGCGGCGTCGAATAACCGTTACCGCTTATACAGGAAGCTGAGGTTTGATATAATTTAATTCTTAAACCTACTATATCAAAACTTGATCACGGAGCAAGCTGCCTCGTTAGTTTGCGGCGCCGATCTTATGGGCGGTATTCTCAGTCGTTGCTTATTCTTAAGATCGTCTTAAGCATGCTGCCTCCTCTACTAGTTTACGAGGTTAGTCTACTATTCTATCACAGTTCCCACACATTTTAACGCAATTTCAACATGGTTGCTACCTCGATTCCAACCCGTTTCTCAACATTATTCCTACCCTATTCCCACAGTTAAGGTTGTTGTCAACGAAGAATGATCCACAAATCCTGTAACAGACGAAAAACGAATTATAGCAACTCTGATCTCGAAAATAATAGTGAAAGGTTTCTTACGCAGAAAATACTTGCGATATTACACATGCTTCGAATTCGAATTTGAATTTGAATTCGAAATACAGAAGGGCACGTAAAGGTACAACTACGCATGCGCGCATTATGTGCATGAACTACCCCTCGTTCGATTTACGGCCGATTTCTTCACCTTCAGTAATCTTTCAGTTAAAGTTATGATCTAGGGTAGATGTCCCTATTACTGTCAGTGTCCCTATTACTGCCACTTTATTTATTTTGCTTAATAAAAACGTAACGTATAAAGAATAGTGTACAGCAATAATATTATTATTAAATTGTGAGTGTTCTTATTATTATTAATATTATTTTTGTACACTATTCTTTATACGTTACATTTTTATAAAGCAGAATAACTAAAGTGGCAGTAATAGGGACACTGACAGTAATAGGGACATCTACCCTAGATAACTGCCAAATGATAGACTTCTACTGGCGTAGAACATTTAGATGAGTAATAACTATTTATTACTGACGGTGAAGAAATCGGGATAGCTATTGCATGCATCATGCGCTAGAAGTTGGAGGATTCTAGGGAATTCTACGAATCATGGCGCTTTCGGACGGTTGCGCTGGATCAGTAGTCGCACTGGGGCGCACTGAGTGCGAATTTTAGCCAATCGGAAGCGAAAAGGTTCACATTCCTCGCTTCCGATTGGCTAAAATTCCAACTCAGTGTCAATTCACGCACACCTTACCACCGCTCCTGTAGGTGTCCTTCCCCTATTAACACCGGCCGGAGACCTCCGATCCCTGCATTTCCTGTTCTAGAACCTATTCGGTTTCGTAGACCAGCAGTTGCTGTTCCTACCTTGCGAACCCGGTCAAGTATATGCATCTCTCGAAGACCTTTCCCATCATTGGGAGCAGGCTGACAGGTCTACCGGGCTTTGGAAATCGCGAAACTCTAGCGACCTTCCAGCAAGCTGAAAAATATGCAAGTGTGATTGAATATCTGAAAATATAATACAATTGCAGTTGAACTTTTACCGAGGCCGCTTTAAGCATAAGCGGTGTAACCTTCTCGTACTCAGCAGCCTTTTTGTCACGTAAGCGCTTAATGGCAGTGTTTATCAGTTCTAGTGAGATGTAAAACTCCGCCCATGGGCAGGGATTAGGTTGAAAATCAATTTGGGTGATACAGTCATCAACTTCAGCCGCAACAAGCGACCGAGTAGGCTCGGGCGAACGCCTCAGCTTTATCACGATCAGTGCGCGTGAGTGTCTTACTTCTGCCAGAAGGTGGCATCGGTTTTTCTGAGGGACCTCAGGCGGTCCGCCCAGGACTCCCCCCACAGCATAGTCAGCCAGATGTTGAGTTCATGTATAAATTGTTTGGCACGGATTTTGAAGTAAGATAGACCAGTCACTTGGCGAAACACGACAATCTTCCATATTGTTTGATCTGGTCAAGCGAATCCCTTATGAATCATCACAATGATTTACACGTGAACGATGGGATAGCTATGACTGAACATCCACGGGGAATACGATGGAAGAGTCAGATAGTACTGACAAGTTAAAATATATTTCTAGATGATTTTACATGCATGCAATAGGCTCGATCCTTAATTGATTATTAGATTAAAAGGAGATCGATGAACTTAATGAACGATCCAATTCTAGGACCACGAATCTCTTAGGCAAAGACCATTCCCTGCTTTTATGGACTTTAATATCCCTACTCGTTTTAGTTTTCCCTTTGACGGCTAGCTGGACAACGATATATGCAAACGGGAGGGTCGCGTGAGTTACAGTTACTTTGTAATCGCTAATGACACACCGACTGGCTGCACTGCATTAAAACGTGCATGTGACCGCGCTGGTAAGCGGCTTACAATCCGCGGCGACGGGTGTAGGCCATATTTAGTCAGTGTCTGGTACTGTGTCACCGCGGCCTAATAAAGTCGAAACTGTAAGAGGATCATCGTCCGGGCATGAAAAGGGCAAGCTAAGCGTTCGTAATATACCGCCAGATTGAACAATACATTACCATCTACCACACGTTGAGGTTGTCGTGCGGCCCGCAAAAGCAGTCGTCACCAACCGTGAAAACCACGTTCATCGCGTTTGAGTGCCTACTTTCTGCGTTGGTAGAGAGCAGTGTAAGGCTGGAGAAGCGATTAGGCTTAAGAATAATGATATGGGCTGTTAATATACAGGGTGGACCAATAAGAGTTACCACCTTGAATATTTCCGAAATCATGGAAGTAAGAGAAAAATCGCTCATAAGCAACTCCGCCTGCAACAAAATCGTTATGACCGTACGATGGGCCCTTCCATACTAAACAACTTTTATTGGAAAACTTCCATGGTTCCGGACATATTCATGGTGGTAATTCTGATTGGTCTACCCTGTACGATACGGACGTGGATTTTTTGTTATTTTTTAGATTGGCAGGTTGCGTGCTCTTTATTTTTGATACAAATTCAACTGCACGGGGGTTATAATATCCGATTCTGTGGGTACTCCCTTTTGGTGTGTTGTCAAGTCATATATTCTTTTTAACGTTATGTACTACTATTGTTAGGATGCTATGTACTACAATTTAGGATTGTTTATAAAATTGCAGTAACAGATTGGAAAGTGAATTTACATGAGTAAAAATGCTAGGAATTTATTGCAAACAGATCTGTATGGTACTGTGGTTACATTGTTAGTGAGACGACAACGGTTGATACACAGAAGGGATGATATTAGGACTAAAATCCAGTTTACGGACTAGCCTGGAACTAGATATGTCACCCTTTAAATGCTTTATCGTACGTGGCAGCACGTGATTTTTCGAACGGCACGCGACGGACGCAACGCACGCGAAACACTTTTCACAGGTGATGAACGAGTTAAACTTCCTATATAGCAAGCGCCATCATCATCCAGTTTATCGTGGCAAGGCTTAATTATAATATTCATTTAACACCATGTGTGATATGAAGCTTAGTTACTTCTCATTAGTCACGCCTTTAGGGCGTTCAGAACGATTGTAATTTTATACTTAATATGTGCGTTCAACATTCAAGGGTGGATTTAGCAGTGAAAAATTAGAGGAAAAAATCGGGTGATTGATTAACCAATTCGAAAAACATGGTTTTGAGAGAAACGCGTTTAAAGTTTTAGGTACCTTTTTCGTTAATTAAACTTTTTTTTAAATGTTGCCTAAATATGTACAAATATAGCCATAAAGTTTTTAATTAATATAATTTGAAGGTTTCTCTTAAAAAAATCCCAAGTATCGCGCTCCTTCCCAGACCGTGAAAGTAGGGAGACCCCTTAATGGAACAGACTGGTGCTACCAAATGCATTACCTCTGTGTGGCGTGTATCATATTGAATTCACCAATGAAATTGTGTCTACGTATTAGACACCACCCTATATATATTATCCATGAATTTCTGTCGATGGAATACCTACGTTTTCTGCGCATAACGGGGCATGTTTAATCCCCCGGAACGACTCAATTTTGTTGTGCCACGAACCGCGGGTAAACCTTGTCGCTGTAGCATCAGGAGGAGGGCGCGGGGGGGGATATAAACCCTTCAATTCCATATAGAATAGAAGGATCCATCCTGAAATATCGGGAAAAGTGATATCCACGATTCATTGTTTCGACGTAAAAAGAATCGTAGCGGGCGTCGAACAATGCGGACAAACCGATCCCTGCCCCCCAGACCTTATCTCCTTCGGTTTTCGGCGTGCTTTTCACGACGAACGTAAGCTGCGCCAATAAACTCGCCCTGCCAGATCTATCGACGTTAAATTTCACTTTGCTCGTTGAGAAATAAAATGACGGTGGCGCTGGTCACACAGTTTTGGCGTGTAGTATTCGGATGCCTCGAGGATATTCGCGGGAATTTTGCGAACATCCGAAGAAGGAAAATCAATTTTGTTTTTACGAGTGTTGGTTTGGTTCGTATAGAATTTAAGGTTTACTTTTTACAACTGAACATTCTTGTCATATATTTTGGCTACAAATGGTTCTTTGAAAATACTTGTTCTTCGTTTTTATATCTGACAATGAGCAATTCATTTTGGAAGTGTACTTAAAACCTAATTTATCGGAGTATTATTCGGGCGACGACGTTTAATGACGAGTCCACTAAGCAGCTGGCCCAGGACGAAACGCACTCTTCATTTCTCCTTCCTTCTCTCCTTTGCAGTCCTACATTCCACACCCACACCTCATACCTTACCTCCTCATAATTAAGAGGGGAGACCACTGTAAAAAATCGGAAAAATCGTTTTCTTCTTTTTTACATTTTCTGAAAGACCTACGTTTCAAGAATGCTCCCTCCAAATCGTATGCAGAAATTCGCAAAATTGACGGAGATATAGTGTTTTCCGTGAAGCGGTGTCAAGCGCGCGACCGAGCCGAGCGGAACTTTGAACGCGTTTTCTCCAGATTGATATTTTTCAACCGCGTTGACAGTCTACAGAGAAAATTACCTCTCGATATGTACATATTAACTATACTAAGCAATACATTGATTTACTTGCGTTGTTTCGTTGAAAAAATTCCCGAAAACACCCTTACTTTTCAGACCATTACAGTGGTCTCCCCCCTTAACACAGAATGGAACATGACGAGTTCGTAATTTTCGATATCACCTTGAACAAGCTGTTTCCAGGAAAGCTGTGTGTATACGTGTATCATTGCATCAAGGAATAATACGTCATAACATTTTACACAAAGCTCACGGGAAAGGATTCCGTTTCAATTTTCGCCGGATCACGGAAATCGAATTTCCTATTACAGAGAGTAGTCGCGCGAAATCCCTGCCAGATATTCGGGAATACTTATACCAATCTCATAAACGATAAGCTTAGTGTCATGATAACCTTGTGTGTGTGTATGAAAATATTATGAGGTTGATAGCATGGTGCAAATGTTGTTTAAAATATTTAATGAATAAGATAATTGTAACATGCAAAGTAATTAGGAATATTCCTAGTAATATTCAAAATCGATAAAAAAACATGTTTCTGGAAAATATAACCGAAGGAGTAAAAGTATCAGAGACAAGGGAACTATTTTGTATAAATACAATGATTCGAGAAGTAGGTATTGAACATCTTAAAAAAAAATTATTTATTAGGCCAGTTTGTTGAGAGTTATTTTTTGCCAATCGTTTAAACAAATTCTCATTACCGTTTGTTTAATCTTGTTAGTCTGTAATACCTAATTGTATGATGAGATATGTGTAACAAATTGGTGTAGACTACATTTTCTTATAGGATTTAAATCTTAAGCAACAAAGTTCTAAAAATATGGAGTCCTTTCTAATTGCAAGTCACCATATAGGCACAATCAGATTTTTCATGGCAATCCGACTCACATAGTTTGTAACGCAACTGTATAGAGGCAGTTGGACCATTCCATTAAAACCATTATTGTAGCATAGGTGTATAAAACGTGCACGAAAAGTAACGGTTATGAAAATTAGAAGAAAGCCAGTCAGATCTGAAATGCCCGTTTTTACTAACACTATATGGCGGTAATGAATAACATGTGTCCTCGTGTCGTAGGGTGACCGTACCTAATATCGCCCATTTTAAAAATCCGTGAATCTATGACGTGTTGAGATTGTGGTTAGAAAAAGATTGAAAATAATATCGAATTAATATAAAAGAATGGTAAACTGCGTACCAAAAGTAATGAAAATGGAAAAGATGCAGATAATCTGGCGTTTGATGTATGGATAATTGGCATACATTGCGTGATTTAAAGGTGAACGTTTCCTTCCACTCTGAATTCCATTATTCTCGTATAATTACAGCTCTGCTGTAACGAGATAATTTCAATGGTTCGCGTTGCTTTCTACTCTGGACAATATAAAATAATTATAAACCTCCATTGAAAGTGGAGTAACTGTTAAAAATCATTTATATAACCACCTATTACACTTGATTCCTGTTGAATGAAACGTGAATTTGATAGGAGCGCACAAGGGCTAAACTTTTAGCTGAGTACATGTTCTGAAATATTGTAGGTACGCAGTACTAATTAAAAGGATCAGAACATTTTTTGAAAATATCATTATTAGATAGTAGAACAGAACAAGTATACTTATCTAGGGGTCGTAATTAAGCGAGAATTTTTGAGTTGTGAGGGCGGGAGCGATCGAAATATCCTCTTGTGGTGACTGCGAAGTTATCGCTGCAAGTGACTAAATAATTCTGTGGAAAATGATGGAAGACTTGGTGGGACCCACAACTCTTGTGGTTCATGTAAAAATGGACATACAGTCGAACCTCGATAACTCGAATCTCAAAAGAAAGGAAAAAATCGTCGAATTATAGAGGTTTCGACCTGTAAAGGTCGGAGTTCTTCTAAATTCGAGTTTGTAGAGGTGAATTACATAATTTATCATGCAAAATATAGTTTGAGTTAACGAAGTTTTATTTCGAGTTGTAGAGGTGTTTATAGCGGAGCGAAAGGGAATGAAGAAAGTTTTCGACTTAGGTATACAGGTTTTTGAGTTATCGAGGTTCGACTGTACACTCCTATTCTTACGGACCAATAATATAAGTACTTGTCAAAACAAAGTACGTGATATTTATTGGTTTTGTCTGAACTCCTTTCAACTTTAGTAAATTACAATTTTAGAGTTGCCCCGGAAGAGTGTGGATCGATCCGGGCGACATCGATCCTTACTAAGGCCTGTACACACAAGCGACACGCGTCATTTTGCAGCCGCGTTTCAGCAGTACTACATATTCTATTTATATGGGGAGATTCACACGTGACGCAGTTTTTGGCGGCAACAGGTATATATCCTTTTCCATAAAACAGAATACTTTTATACTACATATGTGATTTCTCAAACCAAATGCGTAAATTTTCATTAAATTGAATCAATTATCCTAGAAAAATAGAACATGTATGTATATTAATTTGAAATTCAGCAGATAATAGTATAGGAAAAATATTTCTGCGTTTAATCAAGACTGTAGATCGTCTCAATCAAGAGTAGGTATTGTAATTGTAATAACATTGCTACAGGCCCACGTTGTAAAATATATGCACAAGTAAAGTCTCCCGTAAGAGTTGTCATTGATGATATAAGCAGTAGGGCTGTTCGAGTACTCGAATATTCGAGTAGCTTGAAATTCGGACCGAGCCGAGACTCGGTTTTCGAGCCGAGCAGAGTACTCGAAGAGAAAAAAAAAGAAAAATCGACTAGTCGGTTCTCTTCGAGCCGCTCGGCTTTTACGAGTACTCGAACAGCTCTAATAAGCGGATTAATTACAGAAAGCAGACAGCTTAGTATTGTCAACATTTATTCTTTAATAATTGTAAATATGTATATCGTTTGAGAGTTGTATCTGTTTAGATGCAAATATTCACGTTTTAAACCGCGAATTCATAAAAATAAACTTTCATTTAACCCTTTATATTCATAAAGAGGTATTTTTTTGGGAACTGCAACCAAGTGAGAAGACTACTTCGTCGCCCCAATAATTAACTCGAAGCTATCGTTTACAATTAGTTATGCAGAATAGAAATAATTATGTTATTCTCATCATCTATATCGGTCTGGTCTTTTCTGACGTCTTGTTCAAAGCGAAGGTACATACTTTACATAGTTTAAAAACCACGTTTTTCTTTTTATAAAGAGAGCGTCAGTCAATTTATATAGTCGTATGAATTTATGTATAATTAATCAGTTTGCAGTATTGAAACTGTCTTTGATTAATATTACGAGGCGAATTAGCTCTACACGTACTTACCAAATTCTTTTATAACCGACAGGTAATGCATCTACGTTCATTTTGCTCACAATGGCTTCCCCATGTCCATTAGTACATTTTAACGTACAGTTCTCCAGCGCTGAATTCATTTAATGCTAATAATCCGCTAAAGTCCACCCCTTACAATTCAGCTGGCAGTATCAGAAATGTACATTCTGCTCGCATATTGCAATACACGGTTACCACACATTTTCAAACAACGAGTGATTTCATGTTTTCGAGATAACCGTACTTGTTACATCCTTTACATATAACGAATATCCCCGATGGGAGATCTGTAGTTGTCTGTGCATTGTTATTCCATAATATTGTGATTTTACAATCATTATTCGGTGGTACAAGAGAGTTGTAGAACAATATAATCCTTTAGTAAAGCCGTTAAGGATTCATATGGGAAAAGTATGACGGCAATTCGAGAGCGATCTTTCTGGAAGGTTTTTGTAGAACATTTGTGCGCTCAGAATTAGTTGAAAATTAAATAAACTTAATTAAAAATTAAAATGTCAATATTTTCTTTTTTTTGTTTATTTAGCAACCTTTTCTCACTTTTTCACTCATACTATGTCAAAGAGATGTAATTTGCCGTTAGTCTCTCACACGAGACTTTACTGTGACGTGCAACATGCAACTGGTATTTTGGAGATGCTTCCTCAGCAGACACAGCATTGACTTAAAGAAAAATATAGAGAAGGAGTAAAAACGGCATTAACCATGTTTGAAATATCTACCGAGAGTCATAACAGTGTTCCACGTGAAAAGTTTTACATGACACCGACCCTTTCACACCAACTTCGATGTAGATATAATCTCCTGTTCCACTTCTTATTTCTATCTCTATTTGATCAAATTCTTTAAGACATACAGTGGCGTGCAAAAGTATTCGGCCACCCTTTAAAACAAAATAATTTGTTTAAAATTGATCCAAACGACTTGAGTGTTTTTGAAAAGCCTAGAAGGATTAGTTTGCTAAGTGATGTGATTCGTCGTTTTGAAAAAAAATTGCAATTGGTCGGAATAGCGCAAAAATAGTAAACGTCGTGTTTTTCAAGTTTTCTGTCTGTGTTCGTAATGAAAATTTAAAAAATGTCTTTTGTAAATTTAAGCAAGCTGTATACGTGCTGAAAATTTCATCAAAATCGGTTAACGCAGCTATGAGCTACAAACAGTTAGAGTTGGTGAAAATCACACATTTCAGCAGTTTTCGGCCGTTACTCAAATAACACAATTAATTATTGAAGAATTGTGCTGCGGGATGCATTTATAAATATTCGAAATGAATATTATTCGTAGGAGTGCGGTTCCTTAGTTAGAAATAAAAGTCCAGCCTACGAAAATGTGAGACGAGTTGTAGTTTTTGAAGTATGACGAACATGTGCACGCGTGCGAGCAACGTTCGGGCAGCTCCGTTCATTCTAGGTTCTGCAAATCGACATGGAAATATCGAGACCGTTATTACGGGGACGAGGGGCTGTAGGAAGCTTTCACGAGGATGAAAGGTGGCGAACGAACGTCCAAGCCAGCCAGAGATTAATTAACCTGTCGTTCAAGCACAAAGAGGTTACAGGTCATATTCAAAACGTTTGTTCGCTTCGATAAAGGTTCGTTTCTCTCCTCTACGCGGCGCCCTGTTCGATATTTCTTTTCTGGCGAGAACAGCGTGACCGTGCTTGAAGTTGGCTGCAACGTCTCGTTTTTCGCCCATAGTCGGATACTTTAATGTGAAACTGTAATTAGTCTGAACTGTCATTTTATCAGAGCTTTATATATAATGGCTGGATTAAAAGTGAACGATGCTGAAACGAAAAATTGATTGTAGTTAATCAATATTAAGCGTCCTTAAAAATATGGAGTCTAAAAATATTGGTTCATAAGGATTTAGGATGCCTTGGGAATTGAAGCTGGAGTTCAACGACACTTTATGCTGTAAATTATATAGCAAATTATCCTATGCCGTAAGTTATTACGATAAAAGTATCTTCTACCATTAGTAAAGGTGCTACTCGTTAGACATGTATGCTAAAGTTTGCGAGTTTTATGTTAAACCAAAATTGTTCAGAAGAACAAAATAACTTATGCCCAATAGATAAATTTTGGTTACATTTATTTTCACATATACTTCTAACATTTTTTATTTAGAACTACGTAGCTGATCCGTTACCCAGTTTCACCCTCTAATTATTTATGCGGTTTCCCATAATATAATCTAGGATGTACGTAATGTATATTCAATATTGAAATCCGTTCATCCGTTTAAACGGAAAAGAAGGACAAACGAACAGACAACGTTTCACTTTTATATATTACTAGGGATCACCTGCTGAACACGTGGCAAAAGTTTATTGATTACACCGCGAGACACCGTGTATATAGGGTGATAAAAAATAGAGGCTAAAGTCTAAGACTCTAACGTCTTACGTATACACCGAGACCGGTAATAAATGTTAAGCAACATAGGTCCTAAAATCAAACCTTTCAGTGTAAATTGCAATACACAAGGCACTCGTTATAATCCCGTTTCTACCATGCGTTGTACGCCCGGCGGCTAACCCCACCATTTCTTGGAATCCTTCGGACGAGAGTGAGAGAACCCGAGAACGAGCGAGAGGCTCTTTCGTTTCCTCTCGCACGCTCTTGGGTTTTCTCACTCGCGCCATTCGTCGCGCGAAATAGTGTCCACAACGCGCCGTACGCCCGCCGCCAGCCCTGTTCGTCGAGCTTATAACAAGTGCCTAGTGTGGTTCGTTTTCACATTCAGAAGAAATATTTTATGTCTGTGACCTAACTTTTTGGACCTAACTTGTTAACGGGGGGTTGCGCCTTGTTGGGCCGAAAAATAGGCAATTCTTTATGAATTTTTTGTACAAAAGCGGCGCGACAAATTCATTTCGGGTTTGGCGGGATGTTTCATTTATCTTGGGCTACCTATTGTTCTGAATTTTTGTGAGGCAGTAAAAAAAAGGCATATAGTATACATATATAGGTACTAGCTTTTCTATCCTGACTTCGCCCGGAATTTAAATTCTGATTTTGTAGATTTTTTATTTTTTTTTTTGTGAAAATAGTCACACTCATTTCGATTGGCCAGGCATAATGAACTGAGGCACATTCCATGACCCCAGAGTGAACCATTCGAAAGGTTTTAGGCGACAGACAAACACATAAATATATAAACCTTCCGCTGTATATATTAAGATGTATATTCAATGTGGTTAATAAATAGGATGAAGATAGTGAGCTCACAGCCCCCCCGCCATCGCCCGTAACGGGTTTTAAATATCCTCCTTTGGTTAAATTACGCCAATTCGGTTCTCCTTTTTCCATGCAAGATGTTATCGACAAATGTTATCTGTATGAAGATATTCGCTCTAAAAAATTAAATTCCAAGAGATTAAATTGTCTTAAAGAAGGTGTTGTTGGTGTCGATCAGGTGGGTACCTACGCATTGGAATGGCGAATAAAAGAAAAAGAAAATAAAATCTAAGAAAGTTTCTACGACAGTAGCTCGATACATTGCAAATTTTGTATAAATTTATAATGTGGAATATTTTCTTATACTGTATTTTCTAGAAAACATAGACTGTTCAATTAGAAATTTATTTAAAATTCTTCTGTAGCTCATTCAACATTATTAATTATTCTAACTCACGAGTCATTAGTAAAAAATAGTTTACAACGTGCATATATGTATATCCCTTACTTTACTTCGTGTACGGGGAAGGTCCATATTCCTCAAAATGAACCAGAAGCATCAGTTCAGAGCCTACTTAGCAGTAAAGTTACTTATGCGCATTCAAAAACAATTGAAATGAAAATGAAAAGTGTTGCAATTGCCATAAACTGTTCGAACGATCTTGTCAAGATAAATCATATGTAGCGCGATTTGGAACGTGAAATTCAGATTAGAAGCATCTTCGAAAATATGTTTCAAGTATCGAAACAAAAGAAAGCTAATAGCAAGTTTATAATCGATTTCAAGGACCTTGGATGGACAATTGAGAAAAGCTAGAGTGATGTAAGCGATATTCTTGCAGGCGAAAACGCCAAATGTGTCTTTTACGCTCTTTTATCATGGCTTGAACTGTGGTTTTGGCTAAGGTTCCAATACGGCTCTTTCTTTTCTTTACATACTTGAAATTATGAAGGCCATTTCTAACAGTGTTATTATCAAATTAAAAGTAGTGTTATCCGATTTGTCTTGTCATGAGTTTCCCAAAGGTGCAGCAAGTGCAGCACGCCGTTTCCCCGTAAATTATTCTAAAAACTTAACATTTAATTTCTTTTTATCACCACTATACTTGCCTTCAAGTGATATTCAAAGGATTATACGAATTTGCCCTTACAATATCTTGTTATAAATTTGCCCTTAGGTATAATTTCTTCTTATAAATTTGCCCTTATAATTTTTTCCCTTATACACCCATACCCTACACTAATTAATATGATTATATACTAATTCACTTACTATGACTAACTATCAGTATAGTTTAGTTTCACCTTTCTGAGTAGAAATCATGCGATAATTTAATTTTCTCGGAGTAAACAATTCAACTTTTCGTAGTTGGAAATATACCATAACACATACGTTGCAAAATTTACTAAAACGTTTTTACAGTTTTAAAATATTCTTCATGAAAATAGGATGATGTACCTCGAGTGCAGCCTCTGCTGTCATCAAGATATATCAGGCGTTATAATGGAGAAAAATTAAGATCCATGGCAGATTCTCGCGTAACGAAGTATTACTCTGAAGGATCCATCTTCCTTAAAGAGAGCATCGACGATGTAAACGAGGTAGGACGAAAGAGAAATGAGAATTCTGAAATCAAAAGCCGTGGACTTCGTGAGAGCACTCAATTTCTACGAACGTATATATCTTGCGAGCCATAAGTGTGATAAATAAAGCGTCTCCTTTCATCTATTCTTCATACAAGCACTCACGATAATAAAATATTTCTCTGTTTCTATTGCCTTATTTCGCATACGGCCAAGAATAACTTAATTGCGTTCATCTTAGGACCAGGAACTGATAGTTTCAGGCGAAAAGTTTGAAGAACATCATTCCACAAAACGTAAACCAAAGATATGTGTTCCGAAGCAAAAAAGCACTGGTGATTCCAGAGTTTCGTTTGATATTTTACGTAAATCATATAAGGGAAACAGGTCGGGAAATAAATCTAAAGGATTCTCGGGAAGCAATATTGTGGGTAGAAATGGTGTAGAACGAACTGACCTACAAACAAGTCCATATACCCTCTTCGAGCCGTCCGAAGGAATCTCCGACTGTACCGTAACGAAAACAGATAAAACTCAATCAATTATCTTGGAGAGCGTGCCGCCCTCTGTAGAAGAGAAGGATGTCGTGACCGCAGCTTGGAATCATGCGTTGTTGGCGAATCGATCATCGAACAGTTCCAACTCCTGTTATTCCATATCTGGAAATAATGGACCGAGCCACTCGAAAGATATCTCTGAAAAATATAGTTTCTTAAGAAGGGGAAACATTTTGAGAAGTAATGATCGTACAGTAAGTTCGATTAAGTCTGCTAAGCTCCTTTTACTAAACATCTAAGACATTATTCAAGTTACAGCAAATCTTGTTTTCATCATCATTTTCCAATAAAGTAATTCGGATGATTTATTTTGAGGAATCATTTACTATGAAAACCTAATACTTAAACTGATATTTATGAATTAGGGAAATAAAAATATAGGGAGGCATCTGTAAACATGCAGAAAAAACTTTTTTATATCGATCCATCTAATTATTTATTAATTACTGTGGAATCTTGTTCATCTTGTTTACCAGTCAGACTGATTCAATTTTTCATTTTTTTTCTTTAAAATAGGGTCAATTAAATACTTCTTAAACAACACCATGACAAAACAATATGTACATTACTTTATTGTCTATCTTATACAATTATACCGTATTTCTATAAACATTTTATTCTTACTTTGCAGATAAAATACGTATATTTAACAGATTTACGATTATGTACGATATAAATATATATTATTTACTTAGTTTCGTAGACATAGTTATAATGTACTACCTATCTTCAGAGAATTGATCCGTATCCGTCAGATCCGTATCTGAAGAATACTGGGCAATGCTATCCTTTTTACATATATATTTCACATATAATATAGTTTAATTTCGATGTAGGTGTTGATTAAACTTTTCTAAATTGATATAAGACGCTTACCACATAAGACGCAAGATCACATTGACTGAACGGGAACGCACTAACAGTTCAGACGCTTACTTACCTTGTTTATATTTTGCTTTGGAAAAACAGTACTTAATTGCGACACGATCAACCAGAATAACACAAGTCCAGTGGACTTGCGTCGTTCTGCCTAAAGCGTTCGTAAATTAATTCCTATTCTGTTTATTCTTAATTATACGAATATGGAATATTATGTAAAATGGAGCAACTATACGTTTATATTATAAAAAGAAAACAAGGGAATGTTACTAATAAGAAGAATTGATATTTAGAACTTTAAACGACGACATCTCAGAAGTGAAAAGATGTGGCCTGCGTTTTTCCTTACAACAACAGATATATTGTCTCTTGGAATTGTAGTACCGTTGCTACTAAATTAATCATTAGGAGCAATAAACATAAAGTCTACGCAACGAAAGGTATCGGACGAAATAATACGAATGTATTGTTTTGGTTACATATCTGGTGTGAATGGTAACAGCAAAAAACCACACAGAAAAACAATACAAAACTTGCAAAGGAATACTTTATCCATCTCTGAACTGAAATCTAAAACACGCAAGTGTGTCTTCTTTTACGCATTAACCGTAGAGTTTTTTAATTCCCGCATGTAACGCGATACAATGCTGCGTAACAGAGCTTTATAGCCTCATTAGAACCGACATCTTCTTCCTTGAATAGTAATTAGACAAGCACGATATCACGAGGATAATGATCAAAATATAGGTACATACAAAATGTTGGCAGCCTCGCTCGGAGCATTATTGTCCGCTCTGTAATGTGAGCTTATAGAGAGAGTTGCCTGGCAATTCCCTACGCGTGACGTCACACAGCCTTACACACACACACGACTTGTGCCCGTCAATCGTGCCGTGCAATGAAGCGTAGCACGTCACCGCGTCACCAACACACATACTCCGCCACTGTGAAGGCGTTCCCCCTCTACTGCGCGTAGGGAAAAGACTGGCAAATCTACTTATCCTTTAGTCTGTGGACAGGGGTGCAAACGCATCCCATATGCACCCCGATATTCCCCATTCAAAAATAAATTTTTGTAAGCAAATGTGTTAGTATTTCTCTATGGTGTGTTTTGTATTTACATTCCGGTTACCTATGATATATGGTTTTTAGTAACTTTTTCTCCAGCGTAATGTCATCTCTAAAATGGTTTGATGCAGTTTCACTTCGGTCTTTGCTTACGTTTCAAAAAAGTAAGATAGGTTTTTAATTGAGTTAGTGTTAAGTAAATTAAGTCTTTGGTAAATTATAGTGTTTCTTTATTGTAAAAAGGATGCTAATTAGTACAGTAACATATGTTCAGAGTGTGTTTATTTATTATCTTTCCACCGAACCCAGCACCAGCAAGAGCATTTTTCAGAAACCAGCATGTAAAAATCATAGCAACAATATTTGCGATAAATGCATGAACACTGAAGTTCATGATGAAGAAATAATGCACGCCGATCCTGACGATGCATCTTAAGCAAATTTTTAAATTTTAAATTAAATGTTATAATTCTTTCTACACTTATCTGCTTCAAAATTAATAAAATTTCACAAATACTTACGCAGCCAAAGTTTTTCCTGCACATTTGGGACTGAAAATGCGTGGGGTGTAATTGCACCCCTGTACACGGTTAACGTTAAACTATTGGTACGCAGAGTGATGCTTATAGGTCTCAGTTTACTATTCAATGCGGAACTGGCAGCAAAGCCTACTTTGGACATTTTGCCGCAGCATGCATGCCCATGATCGTATGTATACTACATAGAATCCCGCTTGAAAATCTGCCGCTCGCCGCAACCAATTCCTCGAAAGCCTTGTGAGGGAGCCAGTAGTAAATCCTTTGTTTACCTTTAAATGCGTTCAACAGCTTTTCAAACCAAACAGACCATCGAACCGAAAAGGTTCCCCTATTCCTCACGAGACCCTAGAAGGTTTTTTAAATACTATGCGTAGTTTCCTTCAGGTATCAAGGTTTGTTGTTTTTTTGCTAAAATGAGTGGGAGCGTCATAAATCTGGAATTCTTAAACAGTTGTACTTAAAGTGTACCAGGCTCTAATACCAGATTTTCAATAACCCCAGGAAAGTGTACCGAAAAATTGAAAACGTGTAAGTACGTGTAAGCATAGTAGAACAGGACTATAGTAGTTACACTCTTGAAAAGTTACATTTTTCCTACTCTATAATAGACATAGTTTACCAGTCCATTATAAACATAGTCACCCGAAAAATATATATAAAAAAATATAAGCACCAATGTGACGACCGTGTCGTGCGACACCTGAGTTAAGTGGCATAAAAGATGCGAAACAGAAAACTCCGTGGGAGGTATTTGATGGCCAGTCATCTAATAATAATGTTTTCCCCAAATCTAATCCCCGTGATCTCTATAAAATTCCCCTATATATGCCCCCCCCCCCTTAAATGTTTAAAAAATAATCCTCGAAAATAAAAATTCCCTTTTTTGTACGCCTTCATAAATAAAAAGATGGGCACCTTTTCCTGTTATCCGATCGAGCTCAAACATTACACAGATTTTTTTTAATTATTTGGAACCATTCTGGAGGATGCTCCGAAGAAAATCTTGAAAAAATATTTTACCCAGAGTAAATAAGAGCCACTCTAATGTACATATATGTAAGGACGTAATGGAGGTTTGTTGTGAAATGTTTGTCCATCTATCGCCCCTAGAAACATTGCACCGTGAAAGTATATAGGTGGAAAATATTTGCAAGATGCGAGATTAATCCCGTAGCCGTCGGTTACGATTGAAATAAAAAAGGGAAAGTCACGTTCAAGAGTATCAATTCAAAGATTTTATCAGCGGGAATGCAGATCAATCTATCTATAACGTTTTCACTTAGTCACCTCCTTTTACGTTCTCGCTCGACCCGGCGTGATCTCATTTGCATTCCTTTGCGCACCCTCGCTTTCTCACTCCCACATCAACTCGTTCCACTATATGGTATATCACATGGATGTCGGTGCTTCTTTGGCAAAATGAAGGATGTACAGAAATTTTGCTCGACACGTTTCTCTTTGTCCTGCAAAAGCTAACCATCGCCTCCATATGTATTTGCATTTCAGCGTTATTGGTACACAACAGAGAATTCGTAAATCTAAAACTCGTAGTCCCTTTAACTTTAGACTTTAACGTCGTTTGCGGACAATTGGCAATCAATGAATGACTAATTTTCGTGAGAAAACATTTCGTTTAAGATATACGATCTTTTGTTCAATATAAAACGTAGAAAAGCGATTTCACTTAATTGAAAGCTGAATAGTTACAAAACTGAAGTGCCATAATTAACGCTTTATACCGCACCAGGTCTCCATCTCTTTGCATTCCTGGCAATCGCTGATAAGCGTTTTAGAAATACTCTTTGGTTCTTTGTAATTTTTCATGAGTGCGTTTTTCTTGAAAGTACCCCGAATAAAAAGATGTTCAGATTAATCGGACCTTTAAATTATGTAAACAATGACCCAAATTTCTCTTTAAAATACCTATGTAATTGCCCTCCCTTCCCTGTCTTACTTTATACAGATAGAAAAATTTGTTCGTATATATAGTAAAATAGCCTTTCATCCAATTATGTTTGCAAAAAGGTTCATATTTAAATGTACAACGTTAGTTAAAATTGTGTTTAAGAGGTGTACGGTAATAAAAATGTCATAATTTTTACGGGAAGGGAGTATAGCGTTGGGTACGTAATATAGAGTTTCGAAATTCGTAAACAAATCCAGAATAGCCCAGTGATACTAATCTGATGGGCAATGTCCAGGAGTCTAACTAGTGCTAAAGTTAAAAACATAACACTTTACAGAGTATATGCTACAAACAGTGTTGCAAACTGCTGGCGATTCTCAGAGATAGAACTAGGTACAAGGTTTTCCGCATTAATATGATCTGAGGCTTTTGGGCGGTAATTCAATAGCATTTGGTATCAAAGCTTTGCCAACATTCCAGCTAGCTTTATCAGATCCAAAAGGGTCACTGATATTGGAACATCTTGTCTATGATGTTCTTCCCAAATAATTGGTAAAAGCTACAAAGGTTAGGTATTTTCCAAAAGAAATAAACACCTTTTCGTTTCCTGTCCTATTTTTGTTCGTATTATTAACTACTTGGGTGATATTCATTTATTATCTCATTCAGATTATTTTCTCCATTGCCTGGCACTGACGTGTTTTCACGCTATGCCAGTAAAGAAAAGTACTACTCTACACTGACTCACGTTTCATCTCGAGATGTTTGAAAGCACTGCCATATCACCATGTTTGATATAGTTTTATTTGTACTAGATAGGTGTTGCTACTTTTCGGTTTATGACAAACAGAAGTATAGAAAGTAGAAAATGTATTCGCTGTAGAATACTATCTCCATAAATAGCAAACACGTGGAAAGAAATTGGCAAGCTTGAGGCGGTACTTTTGGTAAAAAATGATCAAAAGGAATTTTTAAATTGTTGTGTTCGTACACCAATAGATCATTACTATACACAAACAGTATTTTTTAAAAGATGTGTAACAGTATAAATTACTCTGAATTATTTACCTTAGTTTCAGAAATGATGTTTCCTATTATCCACCATTTAAAACAGCATTTGCATTTCATACGTGAAACAAAGCGCGTGTCGTCAGCAGGAGAGAAAATATTTATTTTATTACATAGAACTGCGACGAAGGAGTGTTTCACGGCTACCAACAGCTTTTTAAGGTGTGCTTGATGGAAGAACGGTAGGAGACAGGAAGAGAGTGGGGAGGAGGGACAGGCATTTATGCAAAGCCATTGTGACTCGTAGTCAGAAACAACGCATTTCTGACGTCGTGGAGAGTTTCAACAAAGTTTTCGCGAAAGTTGCTATTGAAGGAGCAGCCCCGTTAAATTCAGTACCTTCGCCCAGGGCGAAAGTTGTTAGTCTCATTTCGCGAGCTAGGGGGATCTCATTCGTCGCCGCAAAAGCGTTTAAATTCAATGCGAACGAATCCAGCTCACGCTCGCTGTTAAGGGCATTAAATCGAACCGAGCTTGCGATACGGAATTGTCTCGCTATTTTGGAAACTACCGCATTTCCTACGCCGAAAAGGAATTATTAGCTTCTGGTTGGCATACAGAACAGTCCGCAAGTTTAAGTAGGACTTCTCCAGAGTTTCATGTTTTTTTGTTAATAGTGATCAATGTACCATAATCATATCTCAAAGGCTGATAAAAAAATGGGTGTGAATGGTGACAATAGAGATTAAGATCAGCAGAATGTGTCTGAAAATGTATTTCTCCGGTTTTGTGCCAGGTTAGCATGTAGGTCGTCGTTTCTATCTGCTCTGAAGATATAATGTAATTTAGAAAACTAGTTACTCACAAAAGAATCCGCCCATTTGATACGTATAACATATTTTAGTTATTTAGGTAATGTTAAATTCAGAATTATCAATTATATTTTACATCAGTGTATATAAACCTTGATTAATATATTTTTAGATACTACCATTTATCGAAGAATTGCGAATAAAATTTGGTCAGAGGAATGGAACAGAATAAGCCCGAATTTCACAGGAAAGTAGTTGAATTTATGCGTACCTAATAGATTAAAGCTTATAATAAATTCGCAGGAACATTAAAAGGAAATTAATTTATTGTAAGTACGTTTGTATAAATTAAATATTGTATAATAATACTGTTTTAAATAAATGCAGCCAAAAACAAAAGTATATCTATTAATCAAGGTTTCTATTAATGTGAATTAGAATTGCGAATTCTGAGTTTGAAGTCGATTTAATGTGTAAAATGCGTTAAATATAAGGTGGATGGATATTTTTGTAAGTAACAGTATATTTTTACGGAAAAAGTGACGAGAACTTCCACCTATTTAAAATGTATTTATCTCTCCCCTGTTGATGCAATAATTGTTTTTCAATAAACACTTCATCACAGCGTCGATAACAGCAAAGGACATGTTCCCTTTGTGAGCAATAATTGCAATTTCCGGCTAGCTGTTAGAAAAGCATTGGCAAACGTTTACCGAAGGGAAATAAATGTTTTTCTTTGTATCGACAGTTGTACCAGATTGACAATATTGTTTTTGCGGTTTAAAGTTCGATTCGCCTCCTGCAGCACAGTTTTATCGAAACATGTCTTAAATAATACAATTTTCCTGACATAATTTTTGGAGAATGTAACTAAACATTATGTTTGCAATAAATATCCCAGAATAATGCGCCCCTTGCGTGGTCCAGAATATTTGGCATCCTGTTTGCTAACTTTTCCATCTTCTTGCCTCAAAAATCCCTAATCTGATATCAAACCTTCATCGACAAAGCTGTTTACCCAGCCTGCTGGCGGTAGGGCAAATTTTACTTTGCTGTTTGCCACAAAATATTGCATTACATGCACCGTCTTCTTGGTTAAGGGTTACCCAGAATTAAAATTCAACTCCGATTATTAAAGTACAACAGTATATTTAGTCTTATTGTCAGTTAATCAATGAAGGTACAATGAACTTTCATAAGTGTGTCCTGAGCACTGACCAAGTTTTACTATAGGTACTATCTCTATCCAAGATTCGATATCAGCTGCCCTAAAGGTGCGATCCAACGGCGCGGCTATGCTTCCGGTTTCCCGCCGTTTTAGCCGAGCCAGATAAGCTTTTCTTTTCCTCGTGCCACATTTACCGCCAACGGACAGGAGCCCTAGCCGCGTGAGCCTATAAGCTGATCATTCCCGCGCGCCGTATGATCGCACGTTAAGGTGTTAATTTCGTGGCTCTGTCTCAGCTGCCCCTCCAGTGCTGCCTAAACGCATTCTCTATGGTACGGGTGCGAGACCGTGTTTCTATTGTGCAAGGGTAGGCCCAATTTCTGTGACGGTTGCCGGTTCTGGAAAATGTCACAGCTCGGTGTATATGTAGAATTAGGGCTCTCTCTTAACCACCTCAAACACTACCGTCGATGATTAATTATTCTCAGACTCAAGTCTTAAGGTACTCTTGCGAGGTTCCCCATAAAATGTTCCATCAGTAGCTAACAATGTAATGCTTTCCTAAAGTTAAGGAGCTTTACGTCCGCCTTGTCTCGCAATCTTTCATGAGCACGGGATGGAAAAGAGGCGAACCGGTATGATGACAGTAGAAAGGTTTAAGATACGTTTCCGTCATTTTCTGCTCATCACTCGTTATGTCCGGCACTTTGCATAATAAAACGCTATGTATGCCGAAGTATCGTCTGTGAAAGTCGCCATCTGTGTTTTCTCAGGCACTCTACTCACCCTGGGGGTATATTGCTTTTTACGTTTAACTTAGAAATGTATATTGAGGTTTAACTGTAAGGCTGGTCTCATTTCAGACGTTATTTGTATACATATCGATGGCTTACAATTAGTGCACAAATATTGTATTTCCACTTTTTGGATATGTCAGTTTTTATATGCAACAAATAATTCTTGACTATTTCTTTATGCTGTGTAAAAATCACATTGATATATACGCACTTCATAAAGTCAAAAATAATATTTTTGTTGATTGTATCTTTATGTGTATGTAGGTATCATTGCATTTTTAATCCTGTTTTTCTCGACGAGGGCAATACCCCTGAGCAAGGCGTTGGTACATACATCCAAAGTCCTGTTTCTTCTTTAGCAGAGGGACTGACTACTTTGATCTGTTCTCCCGCGGGCGGGTTCTCAGTTAAGCGGATAACACTGTACAATAGACATCATTAGTTGATATAGCTACAGTTATGGAGAAGACTATAAATTTTTGAAAAATCATTGCCCGCTTTATCATATGGAAGCAAGATGTCAAAACATAAGGTAGTGATAATAATCAGTTTGTGAGTCCCTGAAAAATTTGAAAGTATTGTATTTTAATGTAGCAGAGCTGTTTTTAAGAATAATGAATGTAATGCTAGACATAACAGAGAGTTATGTTCCCTTGGTGAAATTACTGTATATATTATTTTGATCACTAAAGGAATAGTAGAAATTACACACAGTGTACTTTCTTTCTTGTGTTTTGAAATCTGTAATGAAAACAGGACTGTTATGCCAGATATTTTCGAAAAGTGATGTCCCCGATTTGCCCTACTTCTTGCACCAGAAGCAGATCATCGGCCACCTTGTCAGAGATGTGCGTATCGGATGCGTACATTGGTGCATTTCTCACATTAGAATCATCCGGGCACAATGAGCACTCTCCGTTATTAGAAGCGGAACAGCATCCGCACCCAAAATAGAGAACGATGAGCATAATTAGCCAAGAGCAAAATGTGCAAGTTGTAAGAGCGTTAGCTTGTTCTTCCGTCATAGTACCATAGAATATTCTAGTTCCTATTCTTGGCGTTCTTTATATCCACTTTCCCTAGTTTAAGAAGTTTAAAAGATACCCTACATCGTAAGAAAATAATCCTTCTGTATGGTTGAACTTCGTATAATGAGATTTGACATAATAGGTAACGTTACCAGATGGCTGCCTGTAAAGTGGATTCACAAGAAAAATGTATGAAATCGCGGGTGCATCGTTTAAAAAGTATTATATTAATCTTCTCCTAGATAGTTCTGAACAAGCTTTTGCAATTCCGTTTATCATTGGTGTGCTGAATAAGGAAACATTGCTAATGTAATAGGAATTTGTTAGAGGTACATCGATGGCAGAGACACGTCCTTTTACAATTCTTTCACATGCTTCAGAAGAAAAACAAAGAGGGAGCTTTTGACTTGCATTCATAGTTGCTTGCACTAGTGCTGCCTTTCCTTTACTGAACGATCTTTTTTTAACGCGCGGAACAAACAACACCGACGCTCAAATTGCTTCGTTAAATCGTCGGAAGCGCCGTTTACTTCGGTCCCCGTCTCTTACACTCTCGACTATGTTTCGCTTGTTATGCTGTAAGGCGTCGATTCTGTTGTCGAAAGACCCGTTCGGATAAAGGGAGACATGAATAATGTAGTCCGTATAATATCAAGCGGCCTGAGAAGATGGACTATAACTACGAGCAAGGACAATATGCAAGGGTGCAGCCTACGGGGGTTCTATAAAAGGGTATAAGTTAACGAGTAGATATTGAGTAGTTCTTCGTCCAGTCGGATCTCCCATTTATTATAATATTCATCTTCCTTTTTATTCTTTTTTATCGTCACTCGACATAAGAAATCGCGCGTCAAAGAAATTCCTAATGCAGTTGAGGGAATCTTTACACGATTTGTAATTCTTATTTATTTTCTAATTAAAAGCGTTTTCGAAAAACAAGCTTATTAAAATCGTAATATCGTTGTTTGCAAAATATAATAAGGAGTCAATGACTTAGGTACACTTGCATTACCTGCAATTGGCGACGATGTATGCATGTACAAGGTGTTCGATTATAGGTGGGCACTCTTTTAGGGGATGATTCTACAAGCCATGACAAGACGAAAATAAAGAATGACGAAATTGCGCTCGAGGTTTCATTTCTGCATTATTCATTGTTGAAAATGCGCGTCTGATGCGAGCGGCTGAGACTACTGCTGCCGCGCAGTAGTATCAAGTTAGCTAGGTCGGACACGGCGGGGACAGTGGCATTGTCACCAACAGATTAATTACTCAGAAATGAAGCCTCTAACGCAATTTTGCCGTTCTTGATTTTCGTCTTATTTTCTCCTGGAAAATCATCCCCTAAAGTGATGCTTACCTGTTCGACTCAACACCCTGTATAAGCTAGGTACCCCTGGAATGTATGCACACTGCACATAGGTGATTTGATCACTTTTTAATTTTAAACCGTATAATGAAGAAGTTCTGAAGAACTCTAAAAGCGTATGACAGATTAAAAGATAAATTTTATAGAGTGAAGAGGAGTATGTATAACAGTAAGGCAATATTGTTAGTTGATTGCAGCTTCTTCGGGTCTTAACACAACAATTCAGTCCCTCAACATTCATATACAGAGTGTTTCTAATGAAAAATCACGGAGAGACATACCTGCAGTCACATTAAGTAATTTACAAAGCGCGTCTGACCCTGCACGATCCATTCCGCTTTGCTCCCCCACCCTCTACGTCTCCAGGCCGTTTAGATGTGCCATGCCTTTGTGTATCTTGTTGTTTCTGTACCCCAGGGGTTGAAGCTTGTTTCCATGAGCGTTTTTAACCCCAGAAGCATGTCTCTAGATGGGGAACTGTCTCAAGCTGGCTTATCAATATTGAAACCGTATATGAGACTCGATTAAATAGCATCGAAAGAGTCCAAAAGTCTCTTCAGGTCTCACGGTAGCGAGGGCGTTCGGATTTGGGCCAAGCTAGGGGTATTTTCAGTACACTCTGGTGAGGTATTCAACGATAGAGTATGCTCCTTCGCCTCATAAGCCCAGGGCAATCCATGAGTGAGGTAAGCACTTTAGACTTATTTCTAAGATTTATTTCTCGCAGATAGTTGTGCCTCAAAAATACGCAGGAAAATGGCTTTAGGACTAGTTAGAAAAGTTGTCAGCTAAGTTGTACAACTATCAAGGAATGCTTGGATGTGAAGAGGTGTAGCCAAAACGGCGTGGGTATTCCAGAGGTCAGAACGAGTTGAAGCAAGTTTTTTTGTAGAATTTGAAATTACATTGCAAATACGACTAAGTAATTACCTGTTTTCACAAGGTATACTTATAGTGAATACCTACTTGCAAATATTGGCAAAGCTTCAGGGTTCAGGGTTTAAAAAATAATGTTTTTATTAAATCTATCCGACTAGTCAAGGCAACTGCACGATAGCAGAAAAATTTTAATCACGCTGTTACGGTCGCGAACGTTCCTCCCCCAAAGAAGTGTTTATTACTCCGTATATCCAGCGGCTAGAACGATCCGAATGTCGACAACCGACGAGCGTTCCGCGAGGATACAACCAGTAATAATCCAGCCACAAAAGAGAGCAAACCGCGTCAGCGACTCTTGTGTAATCTGCGATCCTCAGCGCTTGTCGACATCGTCGTTACCTCGTCGTCAAATATGTACTTATTATAATCGCGAGTAATATTGACCACAAGCCGCGTATTTTTCATGATAGACACAGTTGCCTGGCTCTTGTTTCACCAATGAAATGTGCGATTTTGTGTCTTTTATTACACTGTAAATTTCTTAGGTTCCTGCAGGAGTTTTTGTAAATTTTAAAATGCACAAAATTATTATTCATTGAATTTACTTTCTATGTTTTCTTAATTAATCTATCACTTTTCTCCGAGAAAGCTCTGCAGACTTCGAAATCTGCATACAACTTTTGCATAACTTTATAATCCAAGAGTTGCAGCTTTTAACCGACATCAAACAGGAGGAGGTTATAGATTCGACCCGCACGTATTTTTTTTATGTTTGTCCGCGCATAACTCCTCAGCATATGGACCGATTTTCGTGATCTTTTTTTTTATCCGAATGAGGGCGATACCCCGGTGGTCCTGAGGTACTCGTGTATTCTCGCATTTTAGTGTATTTCCGCGCGTTGAGTTGTAAACCCTATATACCGCATTTAAGACATCTTTGTTCTCACTTTTTCAAGTCGCTTATTTTTGGAAACTTCTGTTTCTAGCAAACGTTCTTTTTATACGAGCAGCTCTTTTTGTTCGCCTACCCATATTTTTTTAAAATAAATGTAGTTATGTAACTAAAATAACTAAAAAGTAACAAATAAAAAAAATTAAAACCGTCTTAAAATACATATAAATGCACCAAAAAGCAGAAACTATTTTATTTCTTATTTAATCTGCGATTCTCAATTTTTTAAGTCGGCGTCAGATTTACCCAGTGCAAATGATGAGGCGCCGACGTAAAAAAATTATTGTCGTAGATTAAATAAGGAAAACAATTTTTTTATTGTAATTGTAAAATTGAAATGTCTTATTTATAAAGAACTTTCCCTTCCAATATCTCTTTGCCCCTATGTGTTGTTCAATTTTAATAGAAGAGTCTTGACTACTCTTTGATAAAATATTGTATAATCATTATGCAAACACAAAGGCAAGCATGAATTACATACAATTTCAAAAGCTTGTTTCGTTTTTGCTATATTTTTTACAACAGGTTAGTAACCTTAAGAATAAAGTAAGGTTCAAGAATTGCACTTTGATGCATGAAATACAGTTAAAAGTATACATAACATAAATAGTAGGTGGATCTACAATATGTAACGCCACTTCTTAATTAAATGTCGCTCGGCGACAAAATCGTAGTCGCCCGATCACTGTACGTCCGACCGACTGAACAATATGACGATAAACAAATAAAGGACTTTCTCGGATTTTGTCCTAAGACGTTGTGTTGACGTTAGAATATGTAAAAAATATCGTCCACGCATAGGTATTTATAATTATTTTTTGTTACTTGTAGTATATTAAAGGAAATGCTGAAACTTTTTCTTGAATAGATGTGTTAACCAAGTTTTTTCGGTTAAGCTACTTCTATAAGAATTTATAAACACCAACGATACAATTAATGTCCTGTTGCTTGTATCGTATAAGAGTGACTTAAAGTATTACAATTTATGAACTAATTATGTGATAATTTAAGCCTAATAATAACATGAATTGATAGAGCCACTCGCATTAGCAAACAATTAATTACCCGACGGAAAAATAAATCGGTACTATCAGGAAGGGGATTAACCTCCGTAAGACGCGAAGGAAGAAGTGGAATGATAAATTGGCCTCTTTTCTCTGGTTTTCTCGAGCGACAACCATTTGTAATATTGGATTACACTATCCATCGAAGTCACCTGTTCGGTTGTAGATACACAGTCTGTACCATTTTGCTCATTCTTAATCACTCATAAAGAGCCTAGATTTTAGAAATCATCATGGTTTTCTGTTTTCATCCACGAGTTTCTTACCCAAATTATACATAGGTAGATCATATTTTTTATTAGAAACATTTCTGACTATTGGTAGTAAAACTAGAAAGTCGATGAGTTTGCCCAACAAAATAAATAGAAAGTTTGTTTCGTACGAGGCTTTGTTGGGAATTGTGTCTTGACTGAATCTATTTCGCTATAAATTATTCATGTTCATGTTCATATTCTTTTGTATTTGGTATTTAAAGATACATAATAAGGTAAAAATTTCAACTTATTACTGGGAATTATCGAAAGTGTCGCCCATTCTGTTGCATGTGCAAAAGCGTCACAGCCACATTTACCAAATGCAAAAATTATATGTAACGCAAGTTGGGGAAAAGAGAAAAACTTAATGTGTAATAACACATAAAAAACACAAAAATAAGAGAAACAAGCATGTTGTTATTATATTATACATTTTTGTTTTCTATAATCCATAATACAAAAGTTTTGTTACTTTAAAATTTGATAAAATATTTGTTTAAAAAGCTTCTACAATGTTTTCACTTTACCCCCACCAACGAGGTAAAGTGAAATTCTATGCAGGGGTAATGGAAAAATAAGTCAGAAAATCAATAAGTGAGGCAAAATCAAATATAAAAATTATAAAAAAATGTTATAACTTGTTTGTGAAAAATTTAAAAGAAAATTAAATTCAGAATACCCCAAATTGAAAAGTTAAAATATACTTAAAATACACAAAAATAAAAAATGTGCTATACACTGATTAAAAATATAGAAAATGAACACAAAACAATTTTTTATGCTCTGATCGATTTGACTCTACCACTTTCGTGTACGTACAATAATTGGCAGGTTACAATGATTGTTAATCTGTTGAAATAAATCTAATTTATACAAGACATTATTTACCTGACTTGAAAAATAACAATTGCATGCATAAGATTTTATAATTTTGAATAAAAACTTCAAACTACACATTTTACTTCACCAACAAGCAGTCTCATAAATGAAAATGTATTATGGAAATCTTTGATGATATTAAATCTGCAGCTTGATATTATACAAAGTAAATTTTCAACAAACGAAGCGATATTATTCGTTAACTATTAAGTCTAGGTTTTGAGCAAATAAAGGTCAATATTTTTTATTCAGAATTTAAGATTCGCCGATGTTTTGGCATAAAAAGTAACAAAGTTGGACTTGAAATTTCCGAAACATCTCCACCAAATGAAAAATTACATGCACTGCATCATGTGCCCCTCCAAAGCATGGATAGTCTCCTTCTTGTAAAATTTGTTTCATACAACGCGTAGTTTAGTAGTTATTCGAGATGTGCAAGTTGCGTGGACCTCCAGTAGCACGTACTAAACAATATTTCACTTTGCCTCACCATTTCGCTTTACCCGAATTTTCCCTAGTTGCATACTCCATAGCTATATATATGTGTAACTCCATTAATAAAATTTCAGGGATTGAAGATCCGCATCGATAAAAGTAAGCTAGTAATGTCAATACAGAAGAAGTTGTAATATTTTTTTAATACAGGTATATTCATAAATACAAACATGAATAAAGTATTTCAAGTCGACACCCGGTCGAGTAGAAGTCGAAACACTGGATTTAATTTCTCTCGAAAAAGAAGCCTCATGCCAAGAAGCTATGTTCAAATTATTTCGTCGTGTGAAATCATAGATTTTCCCGAGAAAGTGCATGCAAGGTTTCGTCGAAGAGGAAAATTACTTTGATTTGCGACTGTTCTACCCCAAGTAAGTCAAGCTACGCGCAATTTAGGACAATTTCAGGTTTAGTGGTTTCTGCTATTTGTGCGGGAAATTGTGCCTGCTGATGTCACATCCGTTAGCTCTCCTCTCCGTGGAGCATCCGATTGTTCAGCTAGTGGCAATGGGTCGATTCTGAATATAGTACTTTGCTGTGATTCGAGAAGATCCAGAAATTCATCTTCCTCTTTCTATTCCGCGAAATCATATTTCAAATTGATTTACTATTGATAAGTAAAGGCTGTCATAGAAATAGGCAATTTTTAAAAATATTCCTTTAACGTGGAAACTTAATTCGTTATTATCGAACGGAAAATGTCAGTATATTTTTCATAAACATTTGTCCCACTAAACTACTCTGTATCAACTGTATTTTAGCAATATCATACGTTTCTACACCTGTATTGGCAACGATTCTCCAATCGTCTTATTACTTGACGTCTTCCTTTGACGATTTTTACTGTTAACAAAGTACTATTATATTCTCCTTGTCGCATCGAGACCGACAAGATGAGGAAGTCTACGTTTCATCTTGGGTACTTCTCGTTCATTCTCCTATCCACTGACAAATTCCCGGATTTCAGTCACAGAACGTCACCCAGTGGAATAACAAATCACGCTTTTAACCATGAAATATCGTCCACACGCGCTATAACACAATTTTATGTCGGCGAATTCAGATGCATTAATAGCAATCTCGTTGCATTCATACGTAGCTGACGTAATGGGACGTACACGCGAGTAACGAAGGGAGAAAACGTGTCCTGGAGGAGGAAGGGAAAGAGAGCGAGAGAGAGTGAGGGAGATGATGGAGTGGGGAAAAGTGAAAGAGCGACGGTGGAGGAGGTACGACGAGGATGAGTAACCGAGGGAAAGGGACCGACAGAGAATTCAATTCCATGGTCGATTATGCAACCAGTCTGCCGGATTACTGCCGGTACACGCTTCCGTTTTGCGCCGATGAAGGGATTACTCTGCGTATATCCTGCGTGGGTGTCTTCGTGTGTGAGCGTACACAATCGAGTCTGCGGCGATGTGTTCTTCCAGCAATTAAACGTTTCAAGATATTATCGCGTTCATAGAACGCTCGAAAAATATAATATGACGCGGCAACGAGCTGGCCTCTAATCCAGCGTGATTACAACCTGGATCGTTTTAACGTCACTGGTTCCTTTATTTTCTCCTTGGGCAGTAACGAGTTGGAGCTTGATAAAAACTATATGATTTAATTAATCTGTATAACCGCGCAAGATATCTGACTGATTAAGACTATTTAGTTGAATATCTGCTAACTGGAATGTAATCTGTTAAGTACGATACTTATTCAGCAGGAGACTTGACAACTGGGGTATTTGTTACTTCGCTAGTCAAGGGTATTTGCTGAATGAGATATCTATTAACTCAAACACTTGTTAAGTAAATGTGTTGCTCTTACTGTGCAGAGTTTCCGTTTATCGTGTTAGTTACAGCCGCAACTGGCGCGGAGGCAATGGAACAGTTAAAACGACTTCAATTTATGATACCATGTAAAGTTGGTAACTAGAGGCACGGTGGCAGATACAAGAGAATATATACCTACATACTGCAATAATTTTATTTATTCCGCTAGGTCTTGAATCATCCTTTCTCCCATTGTACTGTCTTCAAGTTCTCACTGTCACAACATTTCATTGAATTTGTTCTTTCGTCGCCCGTGCAACTACATCAAGGAATAAATTACTGCGCAGATTACACTGGAAAATACTGCGACTCGAAAGTATTCGAAAAGTTGTTCAGAATTATACCCCCGACAATATATTTCAAGATCATTGAAATCGCTGCTAAGGACCCTAATGCTATAACATTATAAATAAAAATCACACTCCTTGTTCGACATTCAACCCCTCGCCTTCAACACCAGGCCCGGGTAGTGAACTGGTTAAAAACTGTAAATAGCGAACAGAAACAGTGATAGATGATTCCCATTGATCGAACAATTCATGCCTGTGCTGTTGTATCGTTCGGTTAATTAAGCCATTTCATTGAAAATCGCGTCGGTTCTATTAATGCACAGAATGTGACGTGATCGCGACCAGAGAAGATATTCACGCAGCGATACATGAATAGTGAATACGGACATAATTACGATGATCTACGAAATGGCTATAAATTATGAAATCAATGCGTTCGGTTTCGACTTCTACAGTTTCAGCGTTCGCAGGACATTTTTTCTTTAGTTAGTTATTTTATACAGTTACATAATAATTCTATTATGATGCATCAAAGAGTTCACTCATTTCTATAGTCGTCTTTGCCATGCGAATGTGTGGATCGTTTTGGCGAAAGGAAGAATTATTCGCACCGTTCAGTATGCTGTGTCACCAACTCGCGGCGCTAAAACGAATTATCGTTGTTAATAAACTTTTCATCGGGATTGTCTCTCATTGTGTAAGCAGTCGTCCCACCGTGTCCACCCCGTATTGGAAAAATCCGAACAACGTTGGCCCAGTTATGTACGTATCTCTTTTTTCTGCATGAGCATTGACATCAAAACAATAATTTAGAGTCATCCTTTTTTAGTTCGCAATGCGGGAAAGTGATTCGATGAAGTGAGTGTGAAATTTTTTTCGATTTTTTGTACATGTCATCGCCACGTCTGTATCAAGCCGTGTACACTTTCACGAATTTAATAAACATATCTGTTGGTTCTGCCCGCAACTACATTAAGTTTATAAATCTTTACTTCTAACTACAGTGGCTTACAAAAGTATTCGAACCGTTGCTACTAAAACTGTAAACAATAAAAATATACATGTTAGACTTAAGTTCTGAAAGTAATGTTGTAACTACTATAAGACACAAGTATCGAGGTTATATATACAAAATTTGAAGCGAATCGGTTAATATTTGTAGAAGTTATGAAACATTCATTACAAAGATGTTCTGAAACAGGGTCACAAAAGTATTTTTTATTAATATTTAATATCTAAATTTGATTACCTAATTTGGGCCACCTTTCGCTTTTGATACGATATCGCACGCTATGCACTAGCTATTCAGTTATTTTAAATTCGATCGAATTCCATACTTGTAAAATCTTTTGTTTTAGTACGTCATTCGAAGTTGTGTTGTAATTTTTTAATCTCCTGTCGATTTCCGCCTACAAATGTCCAGACTTTAGGGGGATGTATGTACCCCATGCGGCGTATACTACAATTACCACTCTCGCACAATTCTGGCCGTACGCTTGCGGTCATTGCCTTGCCGGAAATAAAAATTTTCCAATAACCCGAATTTGGTAATACTTTCCTCTAAACTGTTTTTTAAAATATTTAAAAATGTACGTTTATCTAAACTACTATCTATAAAAACGAGATTACCAATACCGTTTGCAACCATACAGCTCCACAACATCACGGAACCACTGCAGTACTCTACAGTAGGACGTAAATTTTTAGTATTCATTTCTGAGTTGCGTTTTCTACAGACATAACCACCTCCATCCAGCTAAAGGTGGCCCAAATAAATATTAACATAAAACAAGGTTAACTATAAAAAATATCTCTAACATAATAATGAAATGTTGCCGATGACAATAAGAACAAACGCGACGTGATTGAGATAATTTTTACTTGCTTTGATATACCGAATCGTACGAAAAATCGTGACAGCTGTGGGATCTTTAAATAACGAAGTAGAACAGGCGAAGAATCTATTTCTCTGATTCACTCTTACTCCCTTCTCACTCGCTGCCCTTTTCTTTGACCACCGCTGTCGGCGAAACATAAAGCCGAACCGGCGTTGGTTCATATCATCAAGAGGTCGTGACAAATAGGGTGGCAAAATGTAACCCCTTAGTAATCCCCTAGAAGATACAAGGAACGATGCGTTTCCCAGCGAGTTCCTTCTATCGAGTAATTAATGTACTACAGCCCCGAAATTCTCCATGAAGCGGAGCGCATTAAAAATGAAACATTACTTGTTTAAATGCTTTCGAAAGTACACCATTTATCCTGTCAACATTCTCAGCTTGGAGTCGCATGCATGGAACACGTTGGATAATTTTTTTCGCTTAAACGGGCTCCAGCCGTAATCAAATCGCATCCAGCGTAACAATTCCCTCTTCTGCGGGAGTTCAACGGGGTAACGCGACTCGCCATTGGCGTAGGATCGTTAAAGCCCGCGGCGCGATTTTGCATTCGTACATTACGTTATGCCGAGGGCATTTCCGCGGCAGGAGAGAAAAAATTAGATCCATTCTGCGGCGGCGAATGAAATCCGACCGGCGAAATGGCGTGCTTTATCGCATTCATGAAAATTTATTGCTACGAAATAGCTCCGCCGGATATCTCTATCGGCTGGACCGTGGGCGGAAAATACAGGATTAACAATTATTATTGGCTGCCCGTTCGTGATACGCGAAAGCGATATATTGTGGGATGGGTGCTGGCACCCTCAATTTTTTCACCTGAAATTGTATACCATTTTTCGGCAGCGTAGGATAGATCACGTGGAATTTGAGAACCTTTACGATTTAGAATGGGGAATATTAATGAATGGCTGGACGAAATAAGGGGACTAGCGCTCGGAAATGGGAAAAATTATTGTCCAAACGCTAACAAAGATTGGAAAATTACATGTTGCCAAACTGTATTTTAAAAAATATAGTATTGTAAAGCTCGTCACGACACACATTTTTCCTATTTACAGTTTATTTATTCAATCATTACTATTCGAGCAAAAAATTTATAAACAAAAAAATTTTCATTGTCCAAAGTCAATATTTCTTTAAACGTAAATTGCGATAATTTGAGAAAATATCAACGGATCGTTATAATACTTAAAACATAACTTGAGAAAACTCTAGTGAAGCCGTAAAGTATATGCACGAAACCCTTATGTTAAAAAATGTAATAAAATATAATTAAAACGTAATACTGGTCATAACCCATCTTTTTCAGCGTTCGCCGTTAAGAAGTATCGAGGCAATTTTGGGGTACATATAACTTGCAGCGACAAAGTTTTTTCTTAATATACAAGGAAGATTTTCAACAATTTTCAAACTGATTAATAAATGATTGTAGAAGATATAACGATATATATAAATCTCGCGCGCTACCAACAGTTAACAGCCGCGTATAATGCGCTACTTAGCACTTTTAGCACTCGCGTTGTGGTAGAATCATTTTTCACGATACAGAATTTATCTTCGAAAAGACTGGGTTCTGAGATGAAATTATAAGAGGACAGAATTTCATTAAGTATTTTATTTCAAATTTCTTTCACAAGTGTACAGTTTTTAGAGGTATTTATATATTCTGTCGTATTATTTTACTGGCCATTAAGTTTCTTCTATCCGGGAAAATTCATGAACAAATACACAGTTATAAAGGAAATTACGAGTACATTATTTTCACCATAATTAAGGAAAAGTTTCTTCCATAAGTATTATTCTTTCCCGTGACATTTGCATAATCCTGAGAAAAATTCACCTTGGTGGAACGGTAAAAACTTGTTTGCAGGGAAACTCTTTATCTGTAATGAGCTCCTTCGTAGGAAACTTGGCCCCCCTGTAGTTGCACACGTTTAATTTTAGTCTTTCCGCAAGATTATAGTAATTTAAATTTGAAGGAAACAGTATTTCAATTAACTGTCACACTTGTACATTTATACTGTACACCTCGTTGAGATGTGTGAATATTACTAACCGTCTATGCGTACATACAAGATATAACATAACAACTGCGCCTAACATCAAGGGAAGATTCAGCATTTGAAAACAATAAAAATTGTAGTTCGTATAAACATATATCCCAGTCGACCTTGTTATGTATAAAAATTACAGCAGTAGAGAGAAATGAAAATCAAACGCAGTTGACTGCTTTAAATTAATCGTGAAAAAATACATAGCGTCACTGCGGTCACGATTGAGCTCGTTCTGGTGATCTGTAACAAAAAATGTAAAGAGATTTTTTCACGATTACTTTAAAGCAGTCAACTGCGTTTGATTTTCATTTTTCTCCATTGACAAAATTTGTAAAGATAGTTTAAATATCAATAAGCATGTAGCAATACACTGAATAATAATAAAATTTATGGGTTCTTTGTGAAGAAATTTCGAAATAACGCGACGGACCTCGTCAGACCTCTGTAGAATCGGAATCGAAACCGATATAGGCCAGAACCTTTTTCACAGGTAACTGTTTCAAGATTATTTCGGTTCTTATAATTGTTTTGACAATCGAAACCGATAAGTATCATAACATTTTTCAAGGTCTGAAAAGTAATAGCATATACATACCTAATAATAATAATTCGTTGGTCCTATTTACTGAAGGGTGAAATCAGACATATAGTTATATGAATTTCTTCATTGTTTGTTAGTCATTGTTGTGTTATACACTGTATACATATACAATAAGAGATACAGTGAGACATAGATTTCCTAAAAACTATTAATATGCTGTGAACCTGAAAGCAATAAATAAATCTAGAGACAGAAGTATTTAGTGAAAACGAGTCTCGCGCAAGATAGGGGACTGTCGGGCAGGTCTGGGATAAAGGCAGATAAAAATGTCTCATTAACAGCTCGAAACACTGTAACGCAGCAGAATAATACCAATTAGGATCAGCTAGTTGCCAGTACCTGCTGCGATAACGTTATATATTTGGCAAGTTAATTTATTCTGGATAAAGGGAGCTTAGTCCGTAGACACTTTGTTGAATGCAAAGCCTTGGGCGAAAACCTGCACTGCGATTTTGCAGCTGGAGTAATGTTCAATTCATGTTTTGCTTTTACTGTATTACAAAATTATACGAGTTTATTCAACGTGAAATTGTAAAAAGCAGAAAAAAATTACATGCAGTTATTGAAAGTAAGAAAGCTTCATATGATACTTACCATATTTTGCAATTTTGGACACAATAAATATGTTTAAAGTCGCAGAAATAACAACACATTTATTATTCTTTAAAATCGCTCGAATAAATGAATGTATGCCTTTATTTTATACTTTGAAGACACTAAAAATTAAGAAAGCAGTTTAACAAAAGTCAAATAATAAACTCATAATTAAGAAATTGGAGTGAAATTATAAAGGCAGATAAACTCGAACGCGAAGAGACGGAGTGCCACGATCGAGCGGTGTGCTGTACGTACGTCTGTTAAATTGTGATAATGTTGGTAAGCGTGCTGTGTCGCGTGGAGCAAGCCGTATCGACAATCCACGTCTATCCTTTAACTTGAGTGCTTTCCCGGTTCGCTCGAATTTTGCGATTGCTTGCAATTTTTCGTGTCCTTTTGCCCGCCAGCGACCGTGTCGTATCTTTCATCGCGTTCCTCTCCTTTCGGACACGCCAGAGACGTGGTCAAGATAACATGTCCGAATTCGAGCCAATGTTTGCTGAGTTTCTGAGCGTTAAGCACGTTGTGTCTTAGTACTGTTCTTTGTGTTACAAGTACCTAACACAGTGGTACTCGACTAACCGAACGTTCGATTTGCTGGTTATTCTGTGCTTACTCTGTGTTGTTATTCTGTGTTGTCATAACGTTCATGTAACATTGCTATTAAAAAATTGGTTACGCTATTTAAAAGCTATTCTAAGTTTCTGATAACCTTTAACCACTTCGAAAGTTGTTTACAAAACAAGATGACAGGTAAGTGACCATTTACTCTAGAATGGAAAAGAAAAGCATGTACTTTGTGTGTTAAAAGACATAAAAATATAGGAATAAATACTAGGATTGACACGATCAAACAGTAAATGAAGAATAAATTGACTTCACTTTTTTATTGTCTACTAGCAAAATATTCCCGCGCTTCGTTTAGGGCCTAAGAGATATTAAGGGCGCCATGAAAACACATTTGACTTCTTTTCACCACCCCCTTAGGGGTTGATTATGGCAAAGGCCTAAAATTGGGTTTTAGGCATTACCTATAACATCATTTCTTATGATATATATATTAATTATTAATTATGGCGCAACACTTACTTACACACATATACCTACTCCATTGCGCAATGTTTACATATACATAATAATGCACTAAATTTAAACTACCACACAGTGTCGATGGGATGAAGACAGGGGAAGGAGTTCACGGTAGCTTATATTTTCCGCAAAGTCCCAGAGAGTAACTATGCAAAATTTAGGAGTTTACAGGGAACATATAGACAAACATTCTATTTTACAGTAAGTAGTTGAGTATCATGAACCAATTCAAGTAACCTGTCGATGAAAAATCACATTGAAGTGTCACTTCCAGACTGTTGCCCGTAACCCACGGTGTTTTTGACGACGTTAATTCAGGTTGTGCGCGCGTATGCACGTTAATTCAGTATTCCGTGTGTGGTCGTCTAAAGTGACAGTGTTGAATACAGTCTGGGTCACCTGTTGCTGGCAATTAACGAATACATCGCGGCCTGACACAAGCTTTATGAGGAGTGAACGTGATGTTTTGACTCCCACAATCGCTAACAGGCGCAGTCCATTGTCTTTGTGTTCGAGAAGCACTCGTAAGGGCAAGTAAAAGAAAGCTATAAGGCTTTGTGCGGCTCATGATGGTGACTTATAGTCTTGTAACCACCTTAGAGCTATTTGATCTACACTAAAATGCAAAATACAATCATTATTATGTGAACACCAATTCGGTTATTTCTTGCACACTCGAAACAGAATAGAAATGCAAAAATAATTTATTTAGAAGAGAAAGCTGCTTTCTTGTTTACCGCGTGTAAAAAGTTTAGAATGAAGTATTTTGGACTAATATACTCATCTGGAAAAAAGAAGTTTCGTGTGACTCCCTTAATTGCAGAGACATGGGCCGGTGATTATGAAAGAGGTCTAAGTTAAAACCCGAAAAATTTCAGTTTATTACCTATTTTGTATCTCATTGATCTACTTACTTACTTCTAGATTGCGCAATAAATTCAATTCTTTCGATTTCTGATTTAGACTACTGTTATAAGCATCAACACATATTAGCCCGTAAAATTATCAATTTTGCGTCTCTTGCACGATATACATTATAATTAGCAAGAAAATAATCTATATAAGGTAACGATGAATGAAGAGAAAGCTGAATAATAAAACAATGGCTTTGTAAAATGTTTCTGAAGAGTTTTTGTCATATGTTGCTCGTTTGGCGCAAGCTACCTCTGGTCAAACAATTTTTGTGTTTCGCTAATCTTACAAAGGGGCCGTTCCTCGGTACGTTTCAAGGAGACCACCCTGTATAAAAACTTTTGAACCTATAAAACAAAGGTTATACGGAGTTGCGACGACAAAGGAGAATTTTCGGCGAATGGCTGTCGTACGAATCCGCCTGTTTGTTCCCGTTTCTCCTTTATCGTGTCCCCGATATAGATGGCAATGGGAGTCGATCCGATAAAGTTTCGAACTATTCCATAGTTCGTTCGTATTTGCCATACTTCTGTTTGCAGGGGCCATGGTTCACGACAAATCACTTGACAGGCACTACGGCCTCCCCAAAATCATGGCGGACCCACTGCATTTCTACGAGAAATCAATGTGACTTCTACTCTTTCCTTCTATCAGAATAATTTCCTCGCTTACTATTTTCAACCGAGCGATCGATAACTCGCGGTTATAGCTTTCAGATACAGTTAAGAGCCAAGAGGGTCCATATTGAATGACAATTTGACGACGGCCACTATTTAAAGACTTCTAAAACCAAAAAAAATTTAAAAAAATGAAAACCGGCTTAAAAATGATAATAAAAATGCGCTAAAAAGTAAAAGATAATTTTGTTCCTTATTTAATCTACGACTCTCAATTTTTTATGTCGGTGCCTCATTATTTGCACTGTGTAAATCTGGCGCCGATGTAAAAAAGTTGGGAGTCTTAGATTAAATAAGGAACAAATTTGTTTACTTTTAGCCCATTTTTATCATTTTTTTAAGTCGGTTTTAATCTTTTTTTATTTTTTACTTTTTAGTTATTTAAGTTACATAATGAAGTCGGTTAAGAAAACAGATTTCTTATTTCTGATGCAGCTTCAAAACTACTTAACCGATTTTCATAATTACTTCTCCGTCACCAAAGTTGATTGAAGCTAACCTAAATGCAATAAGTTTCACGAAAATCGGTCCAGTATTCACGAAGAAATTCGCGGACAAACATTTACATGCTTACACATCGAACGTAGAACCTCTTTCTTTTTGAAGTCGGTTAAATATACACCTTGACCCCGAACGCAGAGAATGAGAATAGAAGGTGAGGTTAAATTTTTAAAAATTAGGTTTGTAAATCATTCGGGAGGATGTATCACAGGGGTTTGTGAGTTAGTGATCACTTTAGTATGCGGATAGGCCGTTAGAGAACGTTTCAATTTTGAAAACATAAGATACCTCGTTAGTTGAAATTCACTAATTTAATTTTTTCTGAGAATGCCGAAATCATTTACACTTTTGTCTTGGACAGAATTTTCACTAGCACTTCCTTCTAACAGCAAAATCATTTCTCCAATCAACCGTAAAAGTTACAGCAAATGATTCCATTTACGATGCTCTTCGAAAGAAGTAATAAACTCGCGAGCGTCAGAAATGACACCTATTTTATTTGTCCACGAGTAAGTTTCTTTGTAGCTGGACCAAAATGTGATGCGGCTTGAGGGTTTATTAAAAACTCTATAGTTATGTTTGAGTTGTCCCTCGTTCCGTGGTATGTAAATAATAAAGTGAAAAGAAATATTTTAATCTCCTCCGGATGAACCGTAACGATTATATTTGATGTAATTGACAGTGGATGGTGTTTTCTTTGTAGGTAATGTTTAAGATTTTCAACGATTTATACCCAATATTAAAAGCATAAAAAATATATTTCAAAATATACCTCAGTTTAGGTGGTGATGGTAGATACACACATATCCAAAAGTTTTTAGGAATTAGAAGTAATAGTAATTTCCCCTCTAAAAAAGTCTATCAAGGCGAGTAAGGTAGCTATTTTTCCTCTCTTGTTTCATTTATTTATCTTAAATAATAACTGAGAAAAGAAATGATAAAGTTAAGGGTGTTTACCTCCATATTATCCTTAAGTGAGAGGGTAGTGATCTGAAACTTCACTGAATGGTGTTTCAGCCTGAAACTTTCAGGTGACGAGCATTGTTTAACAAACAAAAACAACAAAATTTATCACGGTGGCCGTTTGATCATGCTTATCTTGCTAGATCCTTTAGTGTGAAAGTATCAATTATTTTATCACTCAAATATCGAATTCTCTGTGCGGTATTTCTTCCGGAATTTGTATGAATTCCGCTGTTTCTAAAAAGTGTTTCTTGGTCTGTTTCTTTCATCCCGTTTCTCATTTCAGTAAAATATAAATCTGTCCTATTATTAATCATGCGGAAGAATTTTTTATATCTAAATTAAATAGTTTCACATCGGACAGAATTTCTTATTTAATATTATTTAGTTTCTGAAACATCAATTTGCCATAAAGAATAATAACGAAAAGTAACGAAAACAAGAAAACAGAAATTTGACTAGGGATGTGAGGCTTCCCCTTCCTTATCCTTCTGTGATTTTGCTTGGTTGAATGCAAAGGGATCAAAACGAAATTTTGTTAGTTTCTGCCAAAGTATACACGCGACCAGGCGTAGAGAAATCTGAACAAGCGACGCCTGTTATAACATTCTCGAATGCGTTCTATTATTAAGCTCTTTGTGTCCTCATATAATATGAGGACTGTGGAAGTTCTAATGACACGCCCACACTTGTATCAAGATTCTAACGAACCACAAAGCTAAGTCCAAAATTATTATATGTTAAGAAATAGGAACGGTACCCTATTTCGAGAATTGGGTGCCATTTCGTTAAATATTTAGGGTGCTAAAAAGGCTCTAAAATTGGTGGTCCTATAGTTCTCACCGATGCTTAATCAACATAGGTCCTAAAATCCATTCTTCCGATGTAAAATCTATTTTAGTATTTACGAGCGTTCGGTATCGTGAGTGAGTCTCATTGAAGAGCCGGATTGGAAGTAGGTACATATGTACATTAGTTTAAAGTTGTATAGCAACAACATGGTCCAGTAGAATTCCTCGATCACCTGACTTGAATTCTCTGGATTTCTTTCTGTTCGGATATTTAAGTCTTTAGTGTATTCATCAGCGATAAATAATGTGGCGGACTTACAATGAATAGGAAATGCATGCCGTACAATACGCAACAAGGAAGCAGATCTGCAGATATCAGTTTTGTATTCAAATGGAAGAATTCAGAGGATACATTAATATTTTTTTTATTTTACATCATCTGGTTCCGAAGGGCTGCGCTCACCCCAAAACAACTTTTTAAAAGGGCCTCTTGGATGTTGGTTGTAATTTTATTATAAACGTAAATATTTTTCTACAAAAAATTAACAAGTGTTCTTGAAATGTTGCTCTTTTAAGTGCAAAAAGTTCTGTAAAAATATACGCTTTCGCTTTTTAAAAAAAAAGTCACAAACATTCGCCTCGTTTCAGCCTCCTGACTAGGTATAACCCCTTAAGCCTTACGGGTTTACAAGAGAAGAAAAGTAACATGCAAAGTTATTATGATCCCAGTGTGATCTCGTGTTGTTCGTTTCGTTTGCTTTCTCGCGCAACGAGTCACCGCATTCCCAACAATAAGTCCGCTATGGAGCATTACGGAACGCGCGAAGCCACCCACTCGTTTGCTCGCTTTCTCTGGCAGTCTGCCGAACTCTTGGTCCTGTAGATATTATTTTCACCAAACTTACTTTAGTTTCTAAAGTCTTCACTTTATTTGTTCCATTAGTTGTGTAGGAATTAGTGCGTTACTGTATAAAATTATGATATCACTTGACCCACTTATTACTCTTGGTGGTAAGAGAGGCAAAGACTAACCCACCAACGATCAGCTAGTATCTGTGTCATAAATAATCTCTCATTAATTTTCACATAATGGTAGCTTGATATTATAGGTGTTTAAATAACGCAATCTTAATTCAGATCCAACCTAAATGTAATCCGAATCATTCCATTGCTCCACGATGGCAACATACTATTTTTCTAGGTATTTACCTAATGTAAGCATAACCCAGGCGTTATTCGAACTTAACCTAAGCCTGTAGCAAATTTGGCAATCGATCGCTGCTTGTGTCATAGGTGACTATTTAATGCCTACCCCATAATCATAACTTGTTACTTGTTCATCCAAGCTAATCCTGAGCTGGATTATTCAATCCTAGATCATTCCATGGAGGTAAGTTACTCACATGTGAGTTAATACTTAGTCTAGAGCTGACACAAATTTAAGGGGGAGGATATAATTGGCAAAACAAAAATAAAACTACACTTGCACTTATTTTTGAAGTAGGTAAATTTTCCTGAAAATAATTCTGATTAGCTCAAATTGTCCAGAAAAAGTTCTAGATATTTTTAGTAAAAGAATTTGTTTATTGATTTTTCGGTCATTTTCAAGTTTCACTTTATCCTTCCCCGTAACCTAGATATAAGTTAGACTTAATTGGATTCAATCGTATTTATGTAAGAATGTTTGGTAATTTTGTGGATATTGTATCGTATTTTTTGTAGAATTATTCATACAACTAACTGGTTACATTTATTAAATATCCAGGAAAGGGATTTATAAAGTTTTATTACTATCCTTTAATTATATAGACAGATTATACATATCTATATCAGTCTCACGACGTTCTAGAACCATGTCTTGCATTCTCATTAACGACAAGATCTGTCACTATTCCTGTGAGACTTTCACATGTCTGTTTGTAGCTCAAAATGTGCCCCCTCTATTAATTTTTCGTTATTTGAAGTAGTTGCTGATACGGATACAAACAGTTTCATGTTAATTTGAAAGCCTCGTAAAATGCTTTTCACGACAACACACCAGGCACGAATCGCATAATACCTATAACCGCGAAAGGAATCGCCAGGATGCAAACTTCATTCCCGGCGATATTTCCATCATCTTGCTCCACATCACGAAAACTAATATCTCCGTAAATTGACAATATCTAGTACGGATCGCGGATCTCATAGCGCGCTACCTGCCCTCTTCTAGTTTCCATGCAATCTTTCAATCGGCGAAAGATGTCAGTCTGCCTTATTTCCGCACGCTTGATTCCCAGGATCGATGCGCGTGGAAATGGCATAGCGGCTGGGTGCCAAGGTTTCAATACGAGAAAGAAAATGGCCGCGTAATTAATTCAGTAGATACGAATCGATTCTGGGTTGGTTCCGCTATACTTGATGAATTGTGAAAGGTTCGATACGTAGAGGTACACCCGATACCAAGGAATTCCGCTAGACCCCTGAAACTCATTCCCCTTTTCTAATTACCAAAGACGATCTAATGGACTAAGTCTCGTAACTTATGAATGTCTTCGTGCTGCTCGTTCCCTGTTCCGCCCGCAAAGGTTCAAAGGACAGCAATGAAGAGTTCACTTCACGTTCGGTTTATAGGTACTCCGGTGGTAATTGCGTTGCACAGTTTGAGAAGCGTAATCACGTTTATTACGAAATTGTTCCATAAGTTTTACAGACTTTCAAAAAATTCGTAACTAGGTAATATTGGTTTTTAAGGTTTCAGAGCAAATATGTTTTTTTCTATCGATTGCAGGGTGGCGGAAAACACATTGACCTCTTAGATTGTTGCGTATAATATGCGTTAAATAGGTTTGAAAATATATATTTTCGCACGTGTGTGTAAAAAGCTTCATCGCTACACTATTTTTATTACGCTGGTAATACTAGTATGTGTGAAAGAATTTCCAACCCTACTTTGGGAAGAAATTATAATGACTAATCTGAGACCCACTGAAATGGTATTAGCAGGCGACATTTCCGAGGAAATAAGCCACCAGAAGTACAAATATTTTTAGCCGCTAGCGTTTCAAGACCGTCAGTATTTGATCATATTATAGAACAAAATGAGGCCAATGTGATAAATTCTATAATTGAGGCATTTGATGGAAAAAAGGACACATAGGCTTATACAATAATTAGGTTGAAGTAATGGCCTTAATTAACTTAAATATATCTGTATATAGAACGGATGGGGTTTTTATGATAGATCGACTTAACGATTTTTTATTAGAGTAGAAAGATTAAATATTCAAACTTTTTCAAAATCGAATTTGTCAAAAACTGCGGGTGGTGGTGACAAACGGTTTGCGGTTTCATTTTTAGCTCACGAAAACCTATAAGAAACGGCTATTGAATATTAAAAGTCCGAGAAAGTCAAATTTTGTCGATACTTAAAAAATTTAAATTCAACGCTCGATCATCGGCATGCTGCGTGTTTAATAATTCCGTATCGGCGCGGCCTTGATCGAGCTGGATCGCATGGCGAACGTTGAAATCGCCGATAAGGCTCTACGATCGGGCAAATACGCGATAAAAAAAGGCAACGGATTAACGATCTCGTTACTTTGTACGACGTCATAGCGTTCAATGCTTGCGAGAAGCCAGAGATGTTGGGCAATGCACCGCCTCAACGATATCATGATTCACGATAACGATAACTGCATGGATGCCGACACGGCCGCCGCCATATTGAATTGCAATATTCATCGAAAACGGCGTCTTGGTACAACGGTACCGCAGACACCATCGAAAATTTTCTATTTAGTAGCGTTTCTTGATAATTACGAAACAGTGCGCGTGGTTCTTTTTCCAAATTGGTTTCTGTCTCTGTTAGTGGCACGTATTTATAGGATGTTATTAATTAAAACATACATATTTATGTGTAGGGGAGAGGTGAGATGAAAAGGGCACGTATTGAACGGGACATTGCAATTATCTGAAATGTCAAGTGCTATTAAACACGGCTGATTTCTTTATTATTGCAGCTGAACAGATATTTATTGAAGAGTATTGTAACTGTAGAGATTAGATTTCCAATTGTGTTGTCATATTTATGAATGGGATACAAGAAATTTTTTTGAATGGGACGTCCCTTTCGTAATAATTCCCTTCAAAACCTTATTATGATAAACCGAGCATTGGTAAAAAAAGAATATTTACCACAGATTAGGATGTTTTTGATTAATCTCCATGTTTTAATTAACATGGTTTTCCTTAATTTAAGGATTGTGTTTTGTGTTTTAATGAAAGGTTTGTCTTTTGTTTTTTAATTTGTGGATTATTTTTTGCTTTTTAACCTTCGAAGGCCTCACTGTATTTTCCTCCCATTTCAGGCTAAATGGGTTAGCGTAATCCAGAGAATGCTTTTGCCCATATCTCAGGATATGTTGCACCGTTTCTAAAGTTTTTGTTTTGAATAGATTCGTAAGACAATAAGGAAAAAGGATATACATATAGGTAATTTAATCACAAATTGTTTGGTACTCACGACATCTTGAAAATAAAGTGTGAGAGTTCTGAAAAATTTGTTTTCTTTCTTTTAATCACAGTGTTTTCCTATTTTAAAAAAAGAAAAATACCTATTAGGGTTTAATTATACAGCAATCGAAAGGTTTCGAGTTATACTCTATGGGATAAAATGCGCTATTATGATTGGTTAAAAAAATATAATTATTTGTCGAGGTGAAGTCGAGTGGGTTTATATTTCAAATAACTTCTCTCTTCTGTTATGCAATCGGCAATTTGACTTTTGGTATTGGTATCCTGACTCGGATACCAAGATCACTTGAAACATTGATAAACGTCTATTGAAACGCGGTGAAAGTTCACCGTTCTGCCGTGTGACTCGTGCACCGATCAAAATCGGCTAAGAAGACTTAGCAATATCCAGGGAAACAAAACACGTTCGGTTTAATCTCGATGGAATTGGAGCAGAAGCCGCATCTATCTGGCTCAATCGATGTGCATGGGTTATGCATCGGGACTGGCATACATTGCCAATTTGTTCCTCGAAACCGTGTCATATTGTGAAAGATTCAATATTCTCTTATTAGATCCCTTGGTGGAAGAGCTTCTAATTTTATAGCAACAATAGTTCATTGGAAAAAGTTGAATAACGTATAATATTTATTAATTCCATAGTGATAATAATGGAGGGTTAATAGTGATCAAATTAGTCAGCTAATATATTTGTTTCTTTATCCGGACATTCCAAGCCCAACGCATTAAGTGTCTCCGAAATTTTTGTTATTTATCATAGTAGTAAGTACAGGTAGTACTAATAGCAGGGTGCACTTGGATTAAGTTACCAAGCTCTGGAAGCTTAGTCTACTTCCCCTGTGGATAGGATACGACCATGTTGCTGTATATGTATAGGGTAGTCCAATAACTCTTTTCACCTGGAATATTTCCGTTATTGTTATAGCTATAGAAAAAGTTTATATACAAAAATTTTATGATACGGGGGGGGGGCATAACATGCCAGTAATAATTTTTTTGGACTTGGAGGGTTTTCAGAGATTTCAAGGTTGCCTCTATTTTTTTAAATGGCATACTATACTTTTTTATCCCCAGTAAAATAGCAGATTTAGATGATTTCAATGACCTATAGTTCAAGGTCATTCGATATTAAATAATGGAGTAAACAGGCCACCCTTTTGCCACAGAAAAGTTTGCATCGATCATTGCAGCATGTGATAGAGCTGCAATGATTCATTTTTGTATGTACTTACGCTATAAAAATGAATTAGTATTCATTCATTGGGCGCATAGAACCCGTAATTATGGCCCAGTTTTAACCCTTCATAAATAATTATGTAGTAACTGTTTATGTAGTCTGTAGTACTAGGAGAAGGCAATTTTTACGATTAATGTCGATTTTCGGTGTGCATATATGGCTGTTTTTTTATCTTAAAGATCAGAGTTTTTACATTTGAATGTTGATTATATATTTTGAACATGCTGTAAAAATTTGAAGTTAATCCCAACCTCCGCTTTTTTACAATCACTGCAAAACCACAGAAAAAACGCTTACACCTTAGACGACTGTAGCGCCGTCATATAATTTTTTTTACAGTTTATAGTCTTAATAAACATTATCCAAAAGTACTAATCACAATTTGTATTCATCTCCTTGTAATTATTTGGTCCCCGTAATCATATCCCATTACGTCGCCTTGTGTCCAACATTTTGAGAAAGGAACACCAAAGAAAGACAAATCAACTAAATATCTACTTTCTGAACCTAAGTTTTATGATAACATTCATAAGTTACATTCCAATCTATAACTATTAGCTCCTAATATTCATTTTACTTATAAATGGTTTCTTGTAACCTTTTTATTTGTCATATTTAGTTTTCTTGAATTTCCAAGTAAGTCGTCGTCTTTTCAGCATGCCTCTATCATATTAATTCCTGACAAGTGTCGGTATACGAGCGAGCACGACCCGTTTTTAATTAGGTTAGAGGAAAGTGTTTCCACGCTGATCGCGTGACGAGCTGCTTGCACGTTTTAATTGGAAGGGTGGCTTCGACGTTTAGGTAAGTTTTGATAAGCGGGCGGGGACGAATGGAAGGAACGATAATTATAATTGCTGCCAGGAGTCCTGCCGGTGCAAAGTACGTTTACAGCGGATAACGGATTACAATGATATACACACAGTTGACACGATGGATGTCTGTGTCTGAATAAAAGTCAAGTTGTGATATGAAGTTACGAAAAAGAACTCCTTGAACCTCTCTAGTACGTCAAGGACCCAGTTCCTGATCACTTAAGATGCAATGGGAGCAGTTTCTGATCAACCTAAAGCATTTTACTATGAGCTATCAAATGTTTGCATATAAATTTATAAATACTTCATAATTATTTAGTAATTTTTTGGAATAAATTTGTATCGTGATAAACTTATTATTGGGTGTTTATATACTAAACTGATTAGGAATTGGGTTCTGATTAGGAACTGGGTCCTTGACGGTATACTCTCCCTACATAGACGTACTCTCTAAAGTCTAAACTGATAATGAGATATATCAGGTTGTCCCATAAGTAACGGCGTTTATTATTTATACTTTTTAGTTTAATCTGCCCAGTGGTGTCAATTTGATTCTTCGTAGAGTCTTTTATTCGACTTTAACCGCCGAAACCGTACAGCGTTCTGCCTTGGCGTTTCAACGCATATACCACGTCCATAGCTGTCACGGTCTTCCTCTTTGCGTGTTCAGTGTACGTGACAGCATCTCGAATCACGTTTTCGAGAAACACTTTTAAAACACCACGCGTCTCTTCGTAAATCAAGCCACTGATTCTCTTAACACCACCTCTTCTCGCCAATCTACGGATGGCCGGCTTGGTAATTCCTTGAATATTATCGCGCAGTACTTAACACAATATTTTAACATAATATTGACATAATATTTTAAGATTAACTGGCGCCGTCATTAATTATTACGGAATGCTAAACTGCTTATGTGTATAATAATGCACTGAACTTAAATTATCACAAAGTGTTAAGGGAATGAGATCCGGAGGAGGAAGAGAGGATTTGGGTATCCAGGTTTCACAGGGAACATACCGACAGGCATTCTATTTTACATATATATATTCACATACAGATTAAGTCAACGTCGGTAGCATGTTCATGCGTTGTATATACCTGCGTTGTATATACAAAGAAATATAAAAAAGAGTCACGCTTTACTAATGTACTGATCATCCCCCCTCCATTCTTAGTGAATCAAAAAAATACCCTCGACAGTTCACCAACGTAGATTTGTAACAATATCTTTTTTATTTTTTACTTGGCTACTAGTGAATTTTCAGTATTGTTGCAAAAAATTATTGCACATAACAACACATTATCGAAGACTCTGCCAGACTTCTTACTAACTTCATACACTTCACGAATCGCAACTGTGTTAGTTTGTTAGAATATCCATAAACCGCAATGCTTTTTGCGTTCATAAATTTTCATAAATTGCCAAGGTCTTTTATTCAACGCTTTAGAGCTAGAGCTTTCAAAATTCGCCAGAATTTCCTGTCGACTTTAACGGCTCTCTCGACAGGGGTAACAATTACGTCATTGTCGTTGCTGGTAAAAGCGGCAAGGGAAAACGGAAAGGAAAGAAAATTTATTTTCATACCTTTTGAATAACACTTCCAGAGGCAGCGCCCTGGGCTGGATTCCACCACCTGATTGGCGCTTTTAATTCTCCATTCATCCGGTTGTAGCAGAGCCCGCGGGCCACCCGACTTTTGACGTGCAAATCTCGCGACTCCGTTCATGGGAACTGGCCCGACCGCTTAATAAAATTGAAGAAAAATCTTGGACGACTGCATACCGCTTTTCCGCTATACGTTCAGCGTTGCACGTATATTTCTGAAAGAATAAATTCACGTTTCATTTTAGGAAAAATTCCTTAGTTACTTTAAGTTATTTCATTTGCCATTTGTATATATTTTAAATCTTTGACAAAAGAGCCTTTGTCATAGTAACATCTTGTTATAGTGTTGTATTAAAGTACAGGCAACCCCTATATAAAACGGTGGTTAGGTTCTTAAATTAACACTGTCGTGTTATGGGAAATCGTGTTATACCAGAATAAGAATCGGTACAAAAAAAACAGTGTTCGATTCCGACATCTAACAAAAATACACTATTTTGTTTTCATAACTATCAGAAATGTGTTTATCAAAAATGTCAATACATAACTGGGCGAGCGAATTATACATTAATGTTAAATATTGCACGCTCATTATTTCCTTCTACATCGCGGCTAAGTTGGTACAATAATTAAACGATAGCGTTTATTTCATTGGAAAATATCTTCACATTCTGAACTTTATTCTGCAACATCTAGATTTCAATGTTCTGCATTTTTTAAAAAATCTGTTATTTTTGTTTGCTTTATTTCATAGAGTTGAACGTTTTTGAAGTTATCTTTCGATTGTTGCGCTTGTGTTCAGTGAAAAGATTTGCATTCAGAAAATAAGATTCCTATTGTTTCGCTACATTTATATCTTGCTGTGTGCTTTTTAGGGTAAAACTTTGAACTTCAAACTTTTCTAACCGCGTTAGAACGAAATCGTTGTGTTAAGAATACGGGGGTATACGGAGGTTTTCCCAATTCTCTAATGTGATTAAACGAAACCGGATTGTAGCAATACTATGTTATACAAGGGTTGTCTGTAGAATCAACACTTATGTATCTATGTATAATAAAATATAAATATTAAAGTTATGCACGTTAAGAAAATTAAGGCTGATAAGAATAACTTTTACTTGAAACAATTTTTAGAACAACGTACGTAGGCGTAATTACGAAGAGATATAGATCCAGTCATGTGATTTCGATGACGTGTCTGAGCATAGATTGACCATCTTCCCTTCCAGTATCCGCACCTTTCTCCCTGTTTAGTCAGCCGCTTCATTCATACCTGCCTACTACGTTGTATTATATCCAAGAGACATATTATTGTGGAGATTATTTTATTAAAGTTTGCTCAAATGAATAGCGGCTTTTTAAATTTTGCAAATTTATCACAAATTTTATTAAGATTGTTAAGTTAGACCACGTAATGAAGTTTACACTGTTACGTAGAATTAAACATTTGTTGTGATGAAATATGCATGAAAAAGCTAAAACCTCGCTTCCACTGTCTAACTACGTTGTTTGTAATAAAGTTAATAAAATGCAATAATTGCACGATTACAACTACAGCTCAAAATAAAGGTTAAAAAAATATTTCCAGTATATGAAAAACAGATGTTACTCTAAACAAGGATTTAAAACTATAGTAATAAGAAAGAAACTAACGTAGTAAGTCATCAATTACGCTTTAGAATATGAAATAAGTGAAGTACTTAGAAGAAGTACCCATTAGAGAATGATAGTTAAAAAAAACCCATCTAGGAGTAAACGAATTGAAATGAAACTTATTGTTAGTCACTGAAATATAATAGCTACTGACATTACTTAATGATATTCAATTCGTACCCAAGTAGTACCTACCCAATTACTATGTTCGCAAAATAAAGAATAAACATTCCCCGCACAACAGCTGTCAGCCATGACCATCGTTGCTCATTTCTCAAAACCATCTAACACGTCTGGCATAGCAGAAAGCTAGCGAAGATTCAACACTCGACGCCGAGATGCCATGGGGTTTTTGCGTGGATGAAAATTCAAGTAGTTGCGCTGGAGGACGCGTCGCGGTGACGGGGACGGGAACGGCAACGGCAATGGCAACGGCATCGGCAACGTCGACGTCGTCTACGACGAGGAATACGTCGTTGGCTAATGCCATGACTTTCACGAAACCGTGGGTAATACGTATTGTGGCCCGTAGTCGTGTCGTGATTTTCGCCATACAGCCGCGTCGCTGTTCCCCGGGGCAGTCACGTCTTGCGCGAGATTCAATTTGCCGCCAACTCCCCCCAATCCCACTCGAACCCACCCTCGAACCGTCCCGTTCTCCTCCCTCACGTTCCGTTGCCCCTTTATCCTTCGTTCTCCTTTTTGATCCATTCGCCGACGCAACTCTCTTTTCTTCCTCGTCTATTTCTTCTATCTCCGCGTCTGTCGAGCATCGACGGGCGGACATAAACGATCGAGGATGGAGGAAACGGGCTTCCGTTAGGCAACCGTGACGAGGATCCGAGATTTCTACGGGGAAGTCAAAAATTCATCGTTATCTGCCTCCTTGTGGCGCGTGGCGTCGCGGGATCGAGTCAGCTCATAGCTCTCCTGGGGATCTTGACTCGTGACCGCTTTGCGTTCTTCTTTTGCCTTTTCAAGATTTCGAAGAATCCGGTGGAATGAGTGTACATGACGGGCTCCTGGCAGGGAATAGTTCTGCAGTTTGCTGGTGAAACGCTTTAAAAGTTTTGTGGGAATTTGATCGCACATTGGGGTGGATTGATGATTCCAGTTTTGGGAATGGCATTGTTTACTTCTGTGAGATTTCGAAGCGAATAGGAATCCTATGTCATTTCAGCAATTACTCTCCTTGTTTTTAAATAATATTTTTGGGAAATCTGTGCAGATATTTTATAACGCATTTAGACAAGTTATCATATTTTCATTTGTAGATTCTATTTCTGATCATTATCGTTAACAGAATGGGTTGTTGCGTGCCCAGATTGCTGATATTAGCTTCTCATTTATTTCTTCTTCTTTGGAAAAAGGAAATTGGAATTTCTACAGTTTAGACTACAAAGAATTTTCGTGACAATTGTATACTACGTGCTTCTAAGTAATGGAAATTGAAGTTTGAAAATTATTAGTGTACATTTGAATATTGATAAAAAAGTTAGGGTGTTCTACAAAATGTACCAACGATACCAATGAAATACGTAGGTATTATCTAGAATTAAAATGGTATGAATAAATATTTGAAAATACAGACTATTTTTAATATGTCCGTTGACCATCACTGTAAGCTAAAAACTGTGGCTTGATCAGTGGTGGATTTAACGGGTGATCGATGAGCAGTTGCCACCTGAGCACCTGCTCAGAAGGCCCCATCCTCACAAAAATTTTATCCAAACACTATATTTTTCTTCTGTATTACTACACTTAGACCGATTTAATAAACTACCTCTTCATTTTCCCGAAAAATTCGGACCCTCAGAACGTTTGCCATCTGGGACTTTTTCCTTAAATCCGCCATTGGGTTGATCTTATAAAAGTACGAGATAAATGATCGTTTAAAAGTGCACTTCAGTCATTTTATAAATACCTCGTATGTTTTGTTATACAAAAAGGCAGTTGTAATAAATATACATATATGTACACACACATTAGAAAAGAAAAGAAATGAAAATACCACTAGAATTTCTTAAAAAAAAAACAACTTCACAATAACTGCAACATTGTGTAAGTACCTTTCTTCAAATCGAACAACTGTCTTACATTAAATAATCAAATAATAATTTCACAAAACATTCAATCATAATGCACTGTAAATTTTCAAATCAGAGAACTTTTGCATGACAATCCATTTTGAATCTTTAATATTTTAAGAAACATTATATCTATACACTTGAAGCAACAATATAATAAAAGGAGGAATAATCGCTTTGGTTCTTCTTTGAAAATAACATGTCCAATCCTCGATGCAAAATTAAATAATATAACGAAATTCCCGCAGATGTCTAATTTTCCGAAGGGTTTCTCTTTCTTCGTCAACATTCATGAATTTATTCAACCAGCCGATCCAGGAGAGTTATTCTGCCTTTCGTTTCTCATTCCTTGGACGTTTCGTGGCGCACTCTAACAGGAGAATCAATGTCTCCGCGCTTCGGGCACGTTCTCTAAACGCGGTCCCGTTTAAACCCTCACCTAGATATATCCAACGTGTCAATTACAGCGCAGCCGGCGTACCCCTTATTACGCCACGGCGTTCGTGACCTGCCTTCTAAATTTATAAGGAGATACCGCGTGCAATTCGCAGAGAGTACGGCCAAGGAAAAAACCGGAGTGGAGGAACCGGTGATCCAGGTGGCTACATATGCACCATGAAAATTGTCCGTCTGCCCTGTAAGAATTATTCAAGGTCCACTTAAATAAAAACGACGAGTCGAAAATTAGGTGATGCCAATGTGGTAGACGGCGAGATTAAAATAATTTAATAAATATGTAGATAGTTATCTGGGATTCTATTCTTTTTCAATTGCAAGAGATGGTAGGTACTGGGATGTACATTATACATGAAATTAAGGTATAGGCATGCTAAGCGATAGTGAGGTTTCGATTGCGCATGTCCAAACAGAATATGAAAACGTGGATGAAGCGATGGGCGTCATCCACTATTTAATCCCTACATCATTAATTATGTATTCCTAGTAGAAGTTCTTGCATACACAGAATTATTACGCTTACCTTCTCCGAATGTGATGTAAAATTGTGGCAGGCCACTAAATTTTGACACTATTAAGATTCTCTAAAATACTTCCCATTCTGTTATTGTTGATCTTTATAAAAAAATAGTTATTTTGAATGAACGAGAAAATGAACGAAACCCTTTTTGCGAACCAAAAATGTTGGTCGAGAAATTCATATCGAACTTTGAAATATCGCAACGTAACGACATAACGAATCCCCTATTTCAGTCATATTTTTTGGAACAGCTACACACTCTATAATTGTGACGATTTTGTCAATTTTATTGACAGACATCCCGTTGGAATCAATTTCGGCGTGTCTATCACTACGTTTAAGTCCCTTCGTTAACAGAAGTGCCGTCGTGTCGGGAGCTAGGTTGCGTTCTAACGAAGGGATCACGTCGTGGTGATCGTCGAATTCGAATTCTGCATTTAGTTGTGTAAAAGGCGAATCGATATAAACGCTTTTCCATCGCTGGACGAACACATGTTCCAGGAACAGACGTGAAGGCACAGCCGCAGGCTCATTAATCGAACAGATCGTTCGATTTCGTCAGCGACATATCCTACGAAGTGATTGATATCTACATACTCGTTCAAAACGATGCTTCTGTGAAAGCCAGTTCATCCCTAACCACTTTCCCTTCAAAGTTCATGCCGAATTATAGTTTACCTTTACGGTTATTCATAGCTCCACGCTGCGCAGTGGAAGATAAAAACCTGAAAATATGAAAGTTGCATTTTCGTGTATCCATCGGTATATTCTGACAGCCGGTGGACCAAAGTATCTAACCATGCAAATAGAGATGTCTTACTTGTGTTAATTAAGAAACAAGAATTGATTTGAAGTTGACCTTTCGCAGTGTAGGTAACTGACAGGAATCGTGTTACTTTTCTTACTAAAATGTCGCTGCTTTTCTGAATTTCTGCAGATATTTATAATCTTGTATTTCATGTACTATTTCAAACGTGCATAGTCTCAGATTATACGATGGCGCGTCTTCTCAACATAGTTCCACGTCAACACCACGTTCAGAAACCGATAAATAGCCAGAAATACCGACACCCAGTTCAGTTCTTGTTCAGCTGTCTATAACATTACTGTTTTCACAGTGATTTACGTGTGATACATATGTACATATATATTAGAAAAATATCCCCGCGCTTCGCTTCGGGCCTAAGAGATATTAAGAACCCTTTTACCACCTTTGAGTTGGAATTTCAAAAAATCTCTTCTTATCGCGCACCTACGTCGCAAAAGGAAACAATACCCTCCGAATTTCATGTTTCTAGAGTCAGCGGTTTGGGCTGGACGGTGATGAATTAGTTGCACAACGATTATATAAATATAATATATAATAAAATGAAGCAGTGTGTCTTTTGACATACTCAACCTCGCACCTAAATAATTCCGCGCTGTGGAAGAAAACTGACAACGCACAGCTCGGGCCATACGCTATTGCCAGCATTCGCGAGTCGGGTCGCATATGTAGGGACGTTCAGCAACCATGAATGACACATTCATACTACTTATAGCGTATTCGGATGGTTGCAGTGGCGCGCACTGAGTGTGAACTTTTTCGCTTCCGATTGGCTAAAATTCGCACTCAGTGCGCACAAGTGCGACCGTCCGAATACGCAATTAGCATATACGTTCGCGCACGTCCATTCTGACATAGACGCATTCGAGTCTAGAATCTATTTAGTTTGAGGACCTGGAGTCTTGACTGACATTTGCACATTAGAATATGTATACCGACGCGCTCAGCCCTACTCAACGTATACGCATTGAGGTCTAGACCGAGCGTAAATGGTACCTACCTACATTTGCGCGACAAGCTCAAATTGTGATTTCGAAAAGGATCTGTTCTGCGGAATATACGCACAGTTATCTGCGAGGGTTTGTGCCCCGTTTAATTGCTTCTTAACGGAGCCACGTGACCAAGATTACAGAGTCTAGTGCTTTGCATATAGAAGAAGAAAAGGAAGAGGGAGGAGATTGAAGAGCAGCGTTTGCACGCGACTTGATCGACGCGGTGATTGGCTACCGTTTTAAACTAACTTGATATTCCGTTGAGCACGTAACGACCCGTCTCATCGAAAAACTATTAGAGTAAAGGTCGAAACGACGTTCGAAGCCGTCGTTCGAAAGAAAAACGGCGTCGCGTGGCTGCCGGTTCGATTAGCCTAGAGGCTCTGCTGGCTACCGTGATTTAATCGTTACGAATGAATTACACCGTGCAGCTTTCGCTTTCAAATACTTTATTACAAGAAATATTGTTGGTCCAGGTAAGGAGAGGGATGACAGTTTGTGGAGATCGTTTTAGCTATTTGCTGGGAGGGAGGAGGCGAAGTGAATATCAAATACGATGACATAGTTAAAAATATAATTCATATTATCACAGTTCGACAAAATTTGACTTTATTTCGGACTTGTAACATTCAATAGCCGTTTCTTATAAGGTTTCGTGCACTGAAAACGAATCCGCAATCCGGTTGTCACCACCACCCTCAGTTTCTGAGAAATTCGATTTTGAATAAAACTGTAAATTTTCAACCTTGAACATCTTTTGTGTCGAAACAGTAATAGCTCTTCGGTTGCTTGTTCCGTCAATATATTCTATGAACCGTCCCGAATACAACGATATTAAGTTATTATTGCATTTTTGCAGATATCTTTCAATTTATTTCCAAAACTGAGGGTTTGGGACAAAAACCTGACTACTCCACGCGATGCAGCAGACATTTTTCTTTCGGAAAGCATCAACAGAAGTGGTAAGTCACGTTTTGTTTTCAATACAGAAACAAAAGAGTTTGGCAAAATAGTGGGTATTTCGAAGTATCTAGAGAATTGGTTATTATAATGTAAATCGCCTAAGCATAGAATCTGAAAAATATTCGCTGTTTTGGTCTGATATGGAGGAAGAGATACTTGTTTTAAAAGAAAAAATTATTTAGTATTTAGTGTAGCAAGTAACTGAAACAAAGTAGAACATGCAAATTCCTTACGATAAAATATATAAAAAATTCTAAAGTTGTAAACTGGGGCTTTTATATATTTAAATAGCACGTGCTGGAAGTCGTAGGATTTAATTGCTTATCCGTGTATAGATAAGTGTTGGAGTATTAAAACCATTTATGTATGAAAGATATCATAAGCAAAAATATCATTCTAAACAACCCTGCCGATTACATTTGTATTAGATCTGTGTAAAAGTTCGTAGTAAGTTATTTATAAGTAACTTTAATATTACATAGACGTTACCTGTTGTTACATGATGGGTTCACTAGTTTCTTCTCGTGAATTTCCTTACTGTGCTCGGAATACAATAATTCATTCTTATTAAGCCTTGGTATTTTTGTCACTGTTCACATTTCAAAATTGCTGTTGACCATCGCTGTAAATTCTACACTACATAATTTACTTTATTCACTTAACTATTGCATAAATGAATTGAAAGAATAGTTTCTTATTTAATTATTACTTCAGAATTGATCTTGTTGGCTAATACATTGCATGTAACGTTTGCCCTGCTTTCTCGGTTGTCGCCCATATATTTTTTCATATTTTCTCTTCACGTCACTGGATTTCATTTCGTTCTTTTTGCGCGCCACTCAAAGCTTATTCCACCCTCCTCCACTTTATTTCTTTGGCTTTGAGGTTAATGGGGATCACGGTCCCGTCGAGTACAACACTTTACAAGGCACATTTCCTTCGACAATAATTATTTCCTACCTTTCTCTCTTCGTGCATCGGTAGAAGTTGGTTATTTTTACATCTTCAATTTTTGCTAAGTACGTTGCAACGGTACCATTAGCAATTAGCAAGTATAATTACGACTTTCGGCGGCATAATGTCAAAGGAAGTAATCCGTGTTCTGATAACTATTTACGAATAATTCTCCACAGATGCCACTCGACTAAATAATTCACGTTATTATTAACAAAGAATCGTACTGACGCCCTTCGGTAAACGAATACTTGTATTATAATATCTGTAAACTTCTAGACACTGTCGGTTCTATAATTTCTCGTCAGCCCCTCGTTACCCGGGCGATCATTTCCCCGTAGTTGGACATGAAAGAACTTATCGTCCTATTTCGAGGAATCCGCTCAAATACCGGACTATCGAAGACCCTCGGTTGAATTTATAAGGGGGACTTCCGTCGATAGCCGCGGGGAATCGACGTAGTCGAACGAGAAGGTATTGTTAACGGAGACCCCGTAAGTACCGATAAATAAAAGATCGTGAGCTTCCGCGGGATTTACCGTCCCGATTTTGGGACTTAAAGCATAGGAGGATTGGCATTGTGATCGCGAAAGGAAGAAAGGAAACGTATGGGGATATTCCTCGTGAGAAACTCGTGATCTGAGCAATCTTGTCGTAGATGGACCTGTTGGTATCCCTAGAGAGGAATTATTAACGGTGCAATTACTGTTAGGTCAGCGTATAAGTACTTCCTCCTGTAAGTACCTACCTACTTTTCCTTCGCGGAATACGAAACGAATACAGTGTCACATAATATATGAACTCTGATGGGTTTTATCTACATACAAAAGAAACGTTTGTTTCAGTAAGCAAGGAGAAGTTACATTGATTGATTTACATCGTTTTTATGAACCATTGACGAAGATTGTCGATATCACATAGTGTGAAATAAGAAAAACCTGCTTCAATTACATTTAGAAAACAAGCACCTCATTCGTATGAAGACAGGACCTGGCAGACTTCATGCGTGACACTGTATTCTTTTCTTATTCCACCAAAGAAAATTTGCCTCACAAGGAAGAAAAATTATTTGGTATATTAAATGTGCTTTGTTTGAACAAGTACCTATCTCAAAATTGTTTTAAAAGATTCAATTGTGGTAGTTTCGACATTAAGAACGAGCACGGTTCGGCTAACTTCTGGCTTTTTGTACATACAGTATTGTCCCGTTATAAGCTCGGGTCTTCTGTTTCGTTCGAAGTATATTACTATCCCCACTACTTCCTTTGTAGACTCCGCGGCGCGGTGAGTGCGAAAGGCTGCGCATCAGCAAGAGGCCACGCGGCAGTTACAGCAACAAACCATATTTGCTTGAGATTTAAGTTATTCCATCAAATATTTTGGTAGAAAAACACATATTTCACACCAAAAGCAAATAAAAACACAGTTTAGTAATATGGAATTGGTTAAGAGCATTTTGAACTTTAAAATTGCTTCCCTATAAGAAACGGAAAATGTGGCTTATCAAGTTTTTTCCCTATGGTCTTCAATTATTACTGACAAATGAGTTCCTATTCATCTTTCTATCATTTTATTGATCAAAACACGTAGAAATAAAAAAATCGGAGTTTGAATTTCAAGTTCAAGGTGAATGTCTTATTGTTAGCATGGTTTGCTTAAGGGGACTTTCCGCCTTGTTGGGCCGAAAAATAGGTAATTCCACATTGTATCTTTAACTAATGTTTTGAATTTTTGTGTGACAGTGACAAAAAACATAGCAGCTACAGAGAGAGCATTGAAAAATAATCGGATGGTCTTGGCAATGACGGAAAGTACTGGAAGCGTTATCTGAAATATAAAAAGGAGAAAAGATTCTTAATCTACATGAATGTGGCTATCTGTAGTCGTAGATGCATTGAGAAAAATAAAAAAATGTTAAAATGGCAGCCTTTTGAAGAAGATGAAGCGCCCCGATTTGAGTCTGAAAAAGATTCTACCACAAGATCGGGAAAACTTCTTTAACCAAAAAAAAAGATCGGTAACAGATACTGCAATAGATCAACTACCACAGATAGCCACATTCATATTAATTAAGAAACATATATAATATATCAATCAATAGTTGCTCCTGAATGAAAAATAAAATAACCCACGTCTCCTGAAAAGCGGCACGCGTCCTTCGTGCACGGTGCACGTGCGCACGTAGACGGAGCAGCCGCGCAAGCAGGGCGTACTGAGAAGCCAATTAGGGGAATTAACTTCGAATTGTCGGCGTAGAAAGGGATGGTAGACATATTCATGTGTCGTTCAATGCAATGGATACGTACTGGCGGCTGGCTAGGAGCCGTGAAGCAGCGAAACTGCGGGGGCGGAACAAAGAGAGGAGACAAGGGGTGGATGTTACCCGGCTGTATATCGTGCCACGGTGCAGTATGTTGCGTGTCTCGGGAAACACGTCGTGAATGTGACACACGGGGCTTTCAAGCCACCTAAGGCAACAAGCTTGCTTGCATACTAATAAGCTTGTGGATGGTTGAATACCCGGCTTTAGTTTGGGCATAATGGCGAGTCCATTTCTGGGAGACACCCCAGACCCGAATCACCCCCACGATTCCTTTTCTCCTGAATCCTCCTTCGCTTCGGCTGCCGGCCCTTTCCTGATGTCTTTAGCCGCAGAACGTTTTAGCCATGCGGCTACCTTGAGGATCGTGACCTATCCTCTTTGTGTCGACGTACTCCTTCACGGTTTGCAGCTTCTTGAACAACTTCCTATTAAATGGGAAGAATTCTTGAAGGTTTAATACTTAATTTGTCTTATACGCTCAGATTTGTGAGTGTTTCGCTTGAGGAATATATTGAAGGAGATGGGTAATGTTTCAGCAACAGGTGCTCGATTAGTGGCTACGTAAATATGGTAATGTTTGTGGATACCCTGCTTAGTTTGATGCAATAGTCCTGGAAGCATATCAACTGGAGCCAGATTCGTTGTCTTCGCAAGTTGTTTGCGGGGACGAGATTCTACGACGTTTCGGATAAGTTGCGAATTGCCGAGAGTTTTTATTTACATATAATAGTTATCAAAGAAAGGGCTCGGAGATTTTACGGCTGCAGCTAGAGTTGTATAGTTGTATATTTTCTAATCTAAAATATTCCAGTACTTATTTGATGTTCAGGATTCCCGCTGAGGAGCGAGGTAGTTGTACGTTAAATTATGAGTATTTGACGGCCACGGCAATAATAACTTTATTTCTTTATGGCACGCAAGAATCACGGCCATAAAATACTTGGGATTGTGCATGTATACAACGTTCTTACGGAAAACAACGAAACCACGTAACTTTAGTCAATCTCGTTAATGCAGGCATCGTTGCCCATAACAGTTATGATGAACGTTACCGTTTACCGTCTACGCTTGCAGACACGCGAGCTCCACGTAATCCAGCTAAATGCCATTACGCAGTGCCAGTAGGATTAAATCCTTGCTGGTGTTCATACCGCGGTCGTATCGTAAACTTTGCATTCGTTACTCGACGGGGATATCGCGTGGAGAAATTCACTTTCTGCTGCCACGGGCGTTTCTTCGACAAATATTTCCAGAAGGATCTATGCAGGCTGAGGCAAAAGAAAAATGAAATTCCACTTTGTGCTCTGACAGAGTTCAAAAGCATATGATACAATTATGTAATGAATTCTCTTCATTTATCTGGAAATTCATCTGAAATGGTCAAACACTTGAGTTGGCAATTGAATCAACATTGAAAAGTTAAATAAAAGGAGCATTGAAGGAGTTTGTTTGCAACGATGTAACGATTACAGTAGCTAGTTATATATTCTAAGCCAATTCCAGATCAAATATGCGAGAGTGGGTGACCACTACCACTTACGGGGGTAGTTAGTTGGTGAGGAGGAGTAGTGGGAGGAAGGAGCTCTAGATGGCGCTGCGTGTAATTCGTAGGGTGGAAGAGGGGGGCGGCTGTGGAGGGGGAACAGGCAATGACGTAAGAGTAGAGCGCTAAAGAGGTGAGTATGCGCATCTGCCATATTGGGTCCTCTGGACAGAGAATATTATTGAGTACTTGCCTTTTTGAGTTTGCAATTTCTTTAGTTATAGTCATTTTTTCCAAAAACGTGTTTAACAAGGTGAAATGAAGAAAAATTTGAAAAGTGGTTTTGTTTTACACCAAGAGACAAAAAATGGAAGTTCTAAATATCCGATCTGCTATTTCCAATTATTAATATGATACCTACCATCCTACCATGACTTTTCCATCCGGGAGTCTGTCTTCAGTAGAGTAGATGTCACACGCGACACACGTGATAAAAATAATTTGATAAAAAAAAGTTTCGAACAAAAGTTAGTTAGTATTCAGTTGACAATAGATTGCAGAAGTAAATATTGATAAAAAACTTTTTATTCAATAAAAAATCGAGATCACCTCAATTTTTTTAATGCAATTGTATATTTTTTCTACACCAATCGATGCATCTTTATATTCTCGTTGAAAAAGTATTAGGATATATAGGTCGAAAATCAATTAGTTTAGAAGTTATGATTTTTGCCTCGAATTCACATTGATTCAACGCACTGTGCGCTGCCTCTATTCCGTGTAGCGTGGAAAATTGCAATGGAAAAAAGTTGTGAATAGAGATGTATGTATAGATTGTAACTCGTCTTGAGATGGAACGTAAGTTTTAACTCGCAATTTTACTGGTGATGTGAGAATAATCACCAATGTTACTGATATGCCTACTCATGATCACAACGACTCAGTAATTGCAGACATTACCTATACTGAAATGGTTTCAATTGTTCGCGATACTGTTACGCCTTTCTCATGTTTGTTTACGCTTCTTCGTAATCGGATGTGATGTAGATCTATTTATTTCAAGTCGATCTGCACAATGTAAATGATGTTCCGGCTGTGAACCGTTCATGTGAAGATTATGGAAGCAAGTATTCGACAAGAGCAAGCCTGTTCCAGAGATCCTGAGATCACAATTACTGAGCTGGCCTGGTCAATACCGTATGTTTCACCGTCGCCCATAAAATGCAGCCGGTGTTTGCTCTACCGGATGATACTCGTACACCTCCGTTGTATCTCGCGTCACGGTTCATTCCTGAAATCCTCTCTATCTGCTAGCTATTTGCAGTTGAATGTTCTGCCCGTATTCGCGAAGTGTAACCAAATTTTTTTTCTGTCCTCTGTACCTTCAACTCTCGCTGCTACAGATTTGAATTTTTTTTACACCTGATGTACCGCGAAATGATAGACAAACAAACTACAGAAGGTGATATAAACATGAATATTATGTAGAAATTTAAATGCAGCTAACAATAATTAGTACTCTATTAAAAAGCAATACACCAGAGTTTACGTCCAGCTTATAAATGTATGTAAAGATATCAAAAGGTAGAGTTTTCATTTTGAAATTGAACTCTATTGACGGCGAAAAACAGACTAGGTTTGATTAACGAAATAATATTAGAGAAAAAAAATTATATACATAAATCGTGACAACTGCACATTTTGAAAAATATTGATATTATCGAAAATGTTATTAGACAAAGTTAAAATGTTTTACAGAAACAAAAAAAGCAAATTACTGGGCTGCATAATTCTAAATAGGTAGGGTCAAAAATGGATCTTTGAAAAATATTTTGATTCGATAGTATACTAGTTCTAGAATATTCCTACGAAGTTCTACGTTAAAATTCTTTAGAATGGCAAATTTACGACGTATACAGAAAAGTGGATTAACTAAAATATTTCACACATACCTGATCACTAATATTTTGGAAAATATTGAAGAGCCAAGCTTAGTGTCCCTTGTCATGTAGGTATATCGATGTACTACTAGATAATCGTCCACAGTTTATAAAATGTGGATGTCACATTGAACGTCTAGCACTTGCTTTTCTGACATACAACAATGGTTGTCGTTGGGTGTCACTGCAAGCTTGTACATCGTCGATCGAGAATATAGGAGTCACACCGTGGATCTTTATTGCTAAACACCTGAAACCGCGCAATATCGGTTGGACGATGCACACAGTGAAAGTGGGTGTGTCGCGTGTGATGTGGCGAGCCATCAGCTCTTTGTCGTGCCTCGATATTTGCATCGTTAATTTCTGCTATCGTAGACACGTGCTATCAAACAAAGTCTATAATCGCCTGTGCGTTGTTTTGTGTAGTAAAAGAAAATTACGATAAACAAACATACACAAGAATTGAGGCTGTCTGTATGAAATTTGTATATGTGGGTAACAATACATAAAGATGGATTGGCAGCATATTCAAAATAATTACAGATAATTAATTTAACTAGTATTTTAGATTCGCGGTAGGTCCGGCAGTGAGATGAGATAAAATTTACATGTTGATATCAGAGAATAAACTTTTTTAGTTTTCCATCTTAATACATTAAAATATACATATTCATGGAGTAAAAATGTAATAGTTGTTCACAAAATACTAGTATTTATTTATTTATTACAAAATATACAATATGAATACAATCATACTAAGTAGCTACTTACTATGTACCTATCCTTATAATTTACGCGTAACGTATTTGGCGTACCGATTAAATGATGATTCGTCACATTCTGAGTTCTCTGCAGATCAAAATTGACCCACTATCGCTGGCCGGTGGTTGACAGATCTCCAGCGATCCTAGTATGTGTTAGGGTGGACCTTATTTTCAACTTGCGACTTCTTGTACTATCACCCCCTAATATGGTTATCACACTCGTATACAAGACGTTTAAAGCCCGTTCTTGGAAGTGCATATTCAAATAATTAATAATGACGTCGATAATAATAATAAGCATACACTGAATTCACAGCAACTCGGCATACATATCTATACGTTATGAGAAACCTAACGTAATCTTTACAGACGCGCGCGGTGTAGTAAGATGAAACTTGATTTCTTCCAAGTGCCAACTGCATTGATTCCCGACGTTGCAAATATCCAAACGAAGGAGACAGGAAATATATTTAGAGGAATGGGAGAAACAGGATGTCGCTTTCGTGTTTCTTCGTAGCCTGGAGCGTATCAATGAAAATACATCAAATTAGCTCTTCGTCGAAATAAGATTTCCCAACGGCTGAGTCCAGGGTAGCCCCCGAGGGCCGATGTTGGTCGTGGTGTTGCCAGGAGGAAGGGCGAAGGAGAAGGGCAGTCGGGTTCCAGGCAACATTGGCAATATCCTGTTTTTCCAGGACTGCGGAATTAAATATTTGCCGCGGCGAAACAAGAGTTACGTCACAGTTCGTGGCCATCTCGCTGGGGGAATAGAAGGATACCTCAACGATACTCTGCTGCCATTCGAGTGCCCTCCGGCGCTCGGCAATATACGGAAAAACGGCCGGTATCTGCTGTCTTTTTCTACTTCGGCTCCAACTTTCGAATGATAAATATTGTAATTGACTTGGAGGAAGGTAGGTATATCGCGAGTCGCTCAACTTTCGGATCATCCTGCAAGTACTTTGGCTCTTTTCCCACATACTTTTTAGCATGTAAGAAGCGAAGCTGCAGTTAGTTGTTAATCGATTATGCGTGTTCTCATTCTGTATCTTAGGTATAATCATTTTCAATTTCTCAAGTGAGCCATCTATATTTCTTATTGAGGACGTTCCTGAATTGTAGGTGAAGATTGAATTAGTTAATAGAACGGACAGAAAGCAGTAGAAGCTTTGGATAACTGTTTATAAATTGGTAAATCACTCGTTTTGGAGATACTGAAATTTTACGTTTTAAAAAAATGGTTCTGTGTAAGATTGTATACACAATAAAATAATTGATATTTCGAGACGTGTGGCTGTAAATAAAAGGTGGCCTGTGATATACATATGTTCGGACAGTCAGCTATTCATTTCAACAAACTCCAACACAGATTCTCCCATACATGAATGTATGCATTTAAAGATTTCTAAAATTTTCTCACACTGTTTTGCAGTCAGATTTGGTGCATTGTCTAAGTTCACTAGAATTATCAACAGGCGAGCATGCTACCACTAAAAATGTAAAAAAAAACTAATATAGGTACCTAATAAGAGTTTCGAGGTGGTTTTGAGTTGTGGACACTAATTAGGATATTAGTCACTCTATAATTGATAGGTATAATCGTACACAGAACTACTGCCGTAGAAACTAAAACATTGAATACCTCAAAAGTGATGAATATTATTAATCGACCTACCTATGTATACATATGTGTCTTATGTCGTATGTATTCAGATCTTTTTATTTTTTTTTTAGACTTGGAATATATGCTTACGTTTTAAAATATTAGTGAAAATTATGTTAAATTAGTTTACGACCCTTCTCGCACAGCACCCTTCTTTGTAAATTATTACAACACTGCGGATAAAGTTTCAACAGATTATGTTCACAGGAATAATATCTGCTTCTTATTTTGTGCTGCACAATCTACTTGTAAAAGTTTCATTCACAATTGCGTGTCATAGGAGAAAGTGGGACAAAACCGGATACACGAGTCAGATCCTAAGTCTTAAATAGTGCCTCGCAGTAATTATCACATATTCAAGTACCGTTTAAACCTGTGTGCATCTATCTTTGATTTTAGCTGCGGCTAAAAACAGACCTCGTTCGAGAATTAATAATAACGATAGCTCGTTTTAATTGACGGATCACGAATTGTCGGTGATATCGTCGACAATATTGTCGGGTTTCCACGGTTCGCCGATGCCATTCAGGTCGCTACTTCCACCCTCGTACGTAAATGAACGTGCAGCGAGTAGCTCGAAAAATGCAGCCACCGAGCACAGTTCCTAGTGCACTGAAATTTTAATGGAGAAATCAAGTACATGGTCACAGCTAGCTGGTTTCAGTACAAGACGAACAATCCCGAAAAGTGTGTCGTTTCGGTATTGGTATGATGGAGAGTGAGAAACCGCGCGATATATTTTCAGAGATATACAACAGAGAAACCAGGAATTCGATGAACTTTTACAATCGAACCCTATATATCAAACAGCGCCATAGATTCCTACGAAGGCAATGCAGTAGTTTACCGGATTGCTTTTTCGAATACCTCTCTGCGTCGTTACAGTTTTTCTTTTTTAATACAGACATATTTTTTGACATACATACACTTCGGGCACGAAATTCTTTATTAGAACAATGTTGAAACATAATTTTCCTGTATCTTTTGTCTTTCCTCTCTTTCTTTCGTTAGAAGAATCCAAAATGATTGTTGTCGACAGATGGATTTATCAGCTTCTGCGAGGTTGTAAGGCCCACGATTGACCGTCGTGGTAGGCATACAAGTACTCTTAACCGGTAAGCTTATTTTTGTAACGTTTCAAGCTTATTATCGTCTCAACACAGTTGACAGTGTCAGGAAACCCACCACTACCTATGGGCAGGATTGAGTTTGTGTTAACAAGGATGTGTCCGTCTTCACTAGCGTTACCCCAAAACCGGTTGAAAATCGAAAATGCTTCCACTTTAAAAATAAGCACTTCCGCCGCCGGATGCCACATTTCTAGAAACTTCCAGCACACGAAACCATGATTTAGAAATTTCTAGTGTACACGGAAAATCCATTCGCGCTAAATAAGGCTCAGATGTATCCCACAGGACACTCAGATTCTGACTTTTAAAGTTTGAGCTTGATCGGATGACGAGAAAAGGTGCCCCTGGGCTCTTAAACATTTAAATCATTTAATAGATCACAAGGTTGATTTTATATAATATCCTCCAAGTTACTGATTAAATAAAACGTATATCAAACAAAAGTTGTAGATCCGGACAAGGAGCATCTTTTATGTTCTATTACTTTTTCTCGTGCGACAAACGGTTTTCGAAAAAAGTCGGAAAAACTAAAAAAATTGTTGTGTTTCTCAAATTTTGAAAGTTGAAATGCTTCTCCAAAACTTTTTATTTATGAAGGCGTACAAAACAATGGATTTCTTATTTTCGAGGACTATTTTCTAAACATTGCCTCATTATTTTTTAAAGTAGTGTCTCATATTTAAAATAAAGTTTGTTACTTTTCTATGTAACTTTTCTAAGTTACTTTTCTAGTTAAAACATGAGTGTTTTCTTACATTGTAACAACAGTCATAGCAAAATCTTATAGATATTAACTGAACTGAACTTTACTAATAATCGAAGCACTGGTTCTATTCGGATGTTATCGAACTCTGTATGATTAATTTTTATCAACTCTACGAATATTCAGATTGTAGGTACTCAATTAAGGATGTAAGCGAACCTCTTCTAAATTGATCGATCTGTTCGGTTCGAAATTCCAGTGAAATTTCTAAATGCAGAAATTGAACTCCTGGAATGAATTTAATGGAATGTCTTAGTGGTCCGTGATGAACATATAGCGGATTGAGATCAGAAATTTACCAGGTTTTAGAAGCTTCATTGGTTAATATGACCCGAGGAGAAATTATGGAGATAAATAAACTATTAAAATGGTGAAGACCGAAATTGATTACGGCGGTAGACGAACTTGTCTCACAAGGGTGGATGTTTACAATAGGGATTGAAAATAGTTATAATATCGATTTTGCTTCTCAAAACAGTTAAGTTATAAAGAGCCGTCAGTCTGAATAACTGTTTGAATTACCGAAGTGTTTCTTATATGGGTTCTCGTATCGATTCTATTACAGTTACATTTCAGTTCTCGAAGAGGTTGTATAACGGTTTTATATCGCCTTTATCCTCGGCCCTTTACACTTTACTTACACAATGAAGCTGCTGAATGTATGGTTCACATTATTACGGCATGTGGTATGTGTGTTGTGGGTAATGTACCTATGCGTAGTATGAATGCGTTGTGTGCGTATAGGGTAAAGTATAATAGTCGAATATGACGACCTCTCCTAATATGAGACCCCAGCTTATTTCCGCTACAGAACTTTTGAATGTCATAACGATGCTATTTCTTTACTAACTAACCGTGTATTTGTTGTTTTGTCCGCACAGTGGAATTGTAATCAATTAAGCGTCTTTAGAAAGCATATATTTCTGAAATACATTGCAGAAAGTTTTTAAAGTGGTTCGATTCAATTGTAAATACCTCTGAAATGGCAAGTGTATAATGATTTGCACAAATACACTAGCTTGCAATGGAGTTTAAGGCTTACTAGTTGTATATGAAGAAACCGAATCTTTGTTATAGTACTTTTCAGTAGGTTGTTAAAGAATACATATTCTATTTTTAAAACGCGTATCGAAATTTAATAAAAATATTCTTAATTAAGAGTTATGATGTTTTCACGAAATGGGTATCATATTCGGCTACTTTACCCTACAGAGTGGACTAATAATAATTACCCCCTTGAATATCTCCGAAATCGTGGAAATAAGAGAAAAATCGCTTGTGAGCGTCTCCACATAGAAAAAAATCGTTATCGCCATTCGATGAACTCTTTAAACAACTTTTATTCGAAAACTTTTTCTCTTACCTCCATCTTTCCGAGAATATTCAGGGTGATTATGCTTCATAGTAAACCGAATATGTGCATATCATATCGGTTACGCTATACTTGCTCTAATGGTTCCAAATCGATTTTATCTTCCATTCTGTACGGAATTATAATATTAAACACCGTCTAAAACGTTCTGCTGCTGTCACAATGTCGGTTTAATTGGATTTTTGGCATATGTGTTCGTATTGCTTCCAGCAGTCTCAAGATTATGCCTCAGGTGACCGTTGGTAATATTGATGTTAAATTGTAAACTTTACAATAATACTGTTCCACGATACAGCGTCGATTAACGGAGTATGCGAGGCCGAAGTCCATCTCGCGTGTCGTTTTGTCTGTGTTCCAATATGAGGAATTCTCTACGGTTATTGAAGGAGTCGTTGAAGCAGCACACACGTTTTAGACGTAAAATCATGCCGAACAATAGACCTTTAACACTTCGGGTGGCGCAAGCTTGAGTTTTGGACACACGTCGACACTTGAGCAACTTGACATTTTGCAAATTGACACTTGACTCAATTTCTGCATTTTTTTTACACTAGTTCTGTATGGCAGTAGGTACCTACCATCAATGGGTCGACAAGATATTTTCGATGAAAATCAGATAAACTACCATCTCATTCAATTCATAGATAAATTATCTATTTATTTATTTATATACGGAAAAACCCTTTGGTGTATTCAGAATAGAAAAGATCAGTAGAGGAATAGTACATAAAAGTAGAAATAGAAAAACAGAACACCTAAAACCAAAATGAAATAGTGCCAAGGTAGAGTACAAGCAAAAGGAATAGGATAAAATACAACAGAATAATAGGAATTAACAAGAACTATTAACCGCCTTATTCGCAGAGCGCTTGAAAGAGTATAATGAGTGGCAGAATAAATGAACTAACAATAAATGCGCGACAGAATTAGAAGACAGAATATTTATATGACGAAGTTGACAAAGCAACTTTTGTACCTACATCGATTGCTTTCAAAGTAAACATTCGAGAACCTTCGGGCAATAATTTCGTGCTTTCCAGAAAATATAGACATGACATGTTTGGTATGAAAACACGACGACGTCATTCAAAGTGTTAATTTTACTGGTGTAGGGTGACCGTGCCTAATATAGCCTAGCAAAAGTTCCTGTCTCGATTTGAAGCTACGGTGATGCTTAGTCCCGAACCGTCACCTTAAATCGAGAGAAATCTGTATATTGACTCGATGACTCGAATTCGATTACACCTGCCAATTCGATTCATGCGATTACCTTCACGTAAACCTTTTAAAACAACACTTCTGGGCTCCGTCAATACCTACCTACTGTTTTTATTTTCAGCGTTATGAATAGACACTGACAATGAGTGACCAACGTTCCCTACACTTTCTGCGTTTCAATAGGCATACAGGGTTTTATAATGGAATTTCTGTCCATCGAAGTGGAGCGACAGAAGGAGTGATTCATACTCGCGATTCGTAATATTTTTTGGAAAAATGAGAATGCGCTTGCACGGCACGCATTTGAAACAATGTCACCCTGAATGATTCACATGCAGATGCTGTCGTTCTGAATCCCTTTCGACGGTGTCCCCGTTATTGAACTACACGGGTTACGCAATTTCACGTGTTTCCAGGCAAGGGTCGCTAGTAATTTCGATGAAATTCTTTTTATTAAACACGAGAAAGTAATTGTGGCTCACCGCTGCTATATTGAGGAGAGTTGCCTATATCGTACTACTTAAGATATTTTATGTTATATTCGCTATTTGTCATTAATTTGTACAAAGGTTAATATTGAAAATTGTAGCCGATGTTTGAAACGTCTGTTGTGCTATTATATGTTCAATTTTTTGTCAAGAACAAATCAATTTTTTATAAGCCTTTTTTTATCATAGCGTAAAGAATACGATTTAAGCAAATGGTCTAAAACGTGCAGGCGAAAACAGAAAGAAAATATCTAGCATATTGTAATAATTATTAAATGACATATTTATAAGTAACAACAGGGGTAATAATAAACGTTTTGTAGTTTGAATATTCCGCTACAACTTTCATGTAGGTACCAATACTTTGCATTGTATGTATTGCATCATTATTTTATACGCCCTTTCATTACCGAGAGAGTAAAACCAATCATCTTCATAATTAGAAATAATACTTTGCTTTGCAGTCGTACGATTTCGGGAACACGATTAATTTATTTATATATATTGATGTCATCTTTATAATAAATGTTATATATTTAGAAAATGAATTGCTCTGATCGTTTATCGCAGCTCCAACATAAACGTACCCTAACAAAGAAAGTGATGAGGTGCGATTTAGGAAACTGGTGCGATTTTTGCAACTTTCCCTTATATTAATAACAACAATATTTATAATATATTTATGAGAGGACTGCATTGCCGTGCACGTAACTGAGCTATTTTACGCAATCATTGGGAGCGTTTTGGACAGTGAAACGGGGTGTAGGTACATACCAATTTCGTTGCGACGGTTGACCAAAGGAAGAGTAAATCAAATTTTTTATTAATTAAGTCTCCTCGAACACGCTTTATGCTCGTGTATAATGAACAATGCGAGCTTTATGAATTCATTCGTTTCCCATGTATGTAGAATTACCGTGTACAAAAGAATTTATCTTTACACAGTAAATATAAATTAATTATCGCTACATTCAGTGTAGCAGTTTGTAGCAGATGAAACTTATATGAGAATGTGATACAATAGCTCTTTAATGCAGACCAATAAAATTTACAGGTTGGTTTGAACCGTTTCTTTTTAAACTGTTTTTTAAAAAAACTGATTTAATTTAATTGGAAATTAAAATTATACGTACCTTTATTCAAATTAGCCATATTTAAGGTCTAACAAACACTAGTTAAACGATTATTAGCAAACAAGAACGAATAATACACGAGGACGCTAATTTTTAGTTTTCAGGTTATTACTAACACCTAGTAATTATTGATACTCTGTTGGTATTTTTGGATATTATACTTTACATTCATATTCCTTACTTCCTCACTAGTGGTTATATTGGATAACTAGACCTAAATTGAACATTGATTATTTCGAGTTTTGTCCATTACGTTCCGCACTGTGGTTTGATGTAATTCAACGATGTCCTTTAATTTTGAATTGGGCCTCGCAGAATCGTGTCGCCATGCCGATTGTCGTAAATTTCGTCGCAGCTTCTCTGAGGTAGGTAAGTGCCACCGTGCGACAGTGGCTTTGGCTACCACTGCTCGACCCCTCGTTTGAGTTGTCCCGCGAGCACCCCTGCAAGCGAAATTGCCTGCTTTTAAGCATATCTTTAAACGCTTATAACTAACAAACAAAGCCTCAACCGCAATATCGTTATTCTTGATTTTCGTCTTATTACGGTGTCTAGAATCACCTTTCAATCCTTTGGCGCCTTTCGTCGGATATATCCGCCGTCCGCAGTACGATCCAAAATGCTCAGCCTCGGATATATTCGACGTCCACTAAACGATCCAAAATGCCTAGCGTCGGATATATTCGACGTCCAGTAAACGATTCCAATACATATATATTTTATTTTCACCGATATGCAGAACCTTTCAGTACGCGACATTGGACACATACCTACATCTCTGCGTTTATCGCTGAAATTCTACATCCTACAGTTTCATCATCGAGAACAAAAATTCCCGTCGGCCTTTGTAAACGAATAAAACGGCTGAATGGAGCACAAAATCGTATTCGCTCGGATGTAAAACTGCACAGGGACAGAATCTGCGATCGCTTTTATTGCAGGTTTTACCCGTCGAAAGGTCGCTAATTGAAGTTCACACAACGGGCGAATTTCTCGTTAAAATGTCGTGCATTTTGGCTGACGGATCACCCGGCGTGAATGCAACAAAGGGCAATTGTAATTCTGCTTTTATAGTTCTAATAAGAATAATTTCCCTTCGGGATCTTGCGTGAAACAAGACGCTTCGAAGTTACAATGGTGGTCAAAAGGGAGGTTAAAATGCAAATAGTAATTCTAAATATCATAGTGTAGGGTAAAACTATACAATACACCCCATTTGACAAAACGCCCCACCATTATTTTACGCACACAAAGAATTATTATTGCGGCAGTTGTGGGGTATTTTGTCAAACGGGGCGTATTGTATAGTTTTACCCTAACAAGAAGAAACTATATTCTAGTGTAATATAATAATAGGACTATCGTTTTATTACACGTTAACTAGAATTGCCGTAATATTGCAGTTCATGATATTATTTAACAAAAATAGCTTAAACGATATTGAATTGGGGCCGGATTCAGCATCATTAATTACTGCGAAGCTTAACCGAATCACGCGGAATGAGGAAATGCATCGTAATAGAGCAGTAATACCAGCATGGTAGGTACGTAAAGACTATTATTAGAGCTATTTGTATGCTCAATTCGTGATAAATAATTGGGGAAACTGAACGTTCTGTACATGTAAGGAAAAAGAAGTCGAAGGAAGATAACTACACAGATGAATTATTCCTGATTCTCTGCTGCGACAAAGAGTTTAAGGTTTCATGAATCGTTAAATGATTCCTAGTTGCGCAACAGGTCGTGAATTCAGTGATAAGAATTGGGTTATGTCGTTAAACCATTAAACATCTCCGGCATTCTAAACTTTTATTCGAAATTAGTACGCGAAACATTAATGGAATGGCATCTGTTGTTATCGTTAGTGGACATAAATCTCTGTTTGAGTTTCTGCAGAGAATGGAGTCTCGGTTTCCATCTGCTACAAGTGTTCCCACCAGGCGTTTGAGGTACTTTTAAGTGGACTAGATAAGCCAATGTATTTCATTTTAAATTTGAAATTATTGAGAACGCACTGGTAACGTCATACATCCGAGTGCGTACCTTATCCGAAAAAGTGGTTCTAAATATCGATAGATGTTTCGTGAGTAGCGAACGAGAGGAACGGAATCACCTTATATTTCACTGAACGCATGCTGTAGCCACTTTGAAGTTTTTAGCGATAAATATCACCTCCATCACGCTCATAAAATCTGTGCGTTTAGCTGGGTGATGCGTGCAACAGGTCGCGAACTTTGCTCTAAGAATGCCAGCAGCTCGTTAAACTGTTATCCAGTCTATACATTGGTATGCATAGAGGACTATGAGAACGCGAATTGCCAGGGTGAACACGGCGCAGTTGAAAACGCGTTAGAGTTTGTTAAGCGAATTAATGTGGAACCTTAACTGTCGTCCCTCAACGACTCCAGGGGATGAACTACATAATTATTTCATAATTGGAGTGCATGCTATATATTCTGGAAATGTTCGAAATGTCCTTCCATTAACTAATTACGGTACTTTTCTTTATAATTTTGTTGATGGCAGTTTTAATATGAAACTGAATCTTAATATATAAAGCTGACAGCTTCTATATGTTGTGTGTTTGTCTCTCGCCTAAAAACTTTCGAACGATAAACTCTGGGATCACGAAATGTGCCTCATTCCGTTATCTCTGACTAAAACAGACGAATCTGACCATTTTCACAAAAAAATATAAAAAAATATTTTTTATAAAATCAGAATCTAAATTTCGGGCGAAACCGTGACCTAAAGCTAGTTTTAAATATGGCGCGAATTCTGTATAGGTATTCCGCGCCGGTGTTTTGCGGCATGTAGATATGAATGATTATGCCTGCAAAACCAAGAATTATCGGACATATGCGTGTATCAACTTTTTCTATTATTTTGTTGAATAGGAGCGATCTTGAGGAAATGTGTGTATGTATACGTGCATATGTGCAGGTGTATATGTGCACCTGTATGTATACATCATTCATTCACAAGTCATATTTAACACCATCTAGTCAGCCTAAATTGCTAAAATTAACTCCTACATTATATCGACGCGCCCTCTATGTTCTCTAAACCACAATTTGCAACGAGCAACAGGTCGCATAAGTCTCCAAAATTCTACTACCTAAGAATTCTAAGACCATGCAAAACTATGACCCTCCAAATTTAGGTATATATCCTTCAAAGTATGGGAGAGATTAACTCAGACGAAGGTGTGGGTAAGGTTGGTGAGAAGCTGAAGATCTATTATTCGACGTTAATGTTAGCTTTCTCCGACTTGCGGTGCGCTATGTCACGCTAGGAAAGCTCAGTGCCTCTTGGCGGTTACAAGTGGAGAATATAGAGGACGTGGATACCCCGGTTCATTTGCATTCCACGGCGATGCAAGCGCATCGAGGAGGATGTGGGCGAAGCGATGTTATTCAAAGTCAGAGAACCGAATCACGGGCAAGGAAAAGATGATGCATAAAGGAACTAAGAAAAATAATAGGAGGAGCGAAGAAAGTCGCCTATTTCTCGGAGTTTCAGGGGTAAAAATTGTTTCAAGAAATGAATTATGCCGGCAGAAAGAATTCCATGCCGAATGAATTATGGAGAAGAGGGCGAAGACGTTAGGAGAAACGAAAGAAAGATTTTAAAGAAGAGAAGAAGATAAACAAACGTTAATTGTTCAACTTTTTCTCTACACAGACGGATATTTTATTGCATAAAATTAGATCGAGTTTCATGTATGAACATACCTATACGTACCTATTTTCTGACAATAAGCTGCAAAGTTGCTTGTCAGCCCACAACAATCTTGTATCATGATGATCCTGTACTTTCTACTTGTCTTCTGAAACTTCATTCCAAACCACTTCAAGGATTGCATTTGAAGTATTGGTTGCTTAAACCTCTAACCATACGTGTTGCTGGCACAGGTGCAAGCACTTCTAGCGAGGTTTTCAAGAAACTCAGAGACCTATACCCTGGGTTTGCAAAACCATTTGCGTATACCTGGCGGATGAACGGAAACAACCAACACTTATCCACCTTCGCAAGGTTGACAAAGAGATTGGTACACGTATCAAGCCCCTATTTCTGTGTTCTCAAATGTCTATTAAGCCATGGTAGGGCTGCTGCAACTCATATAGTTGCTCCCAGTCGATCCTCAGTACTAGTGAGTCAGTTTGGATACCCTAGTATCGCCAATGTTGCTTGGAATCGAAATGACCCTTAAATCATGTATAGATCGGGCAACAATCACTCGGACATAAGTTGCCAACACTGTTGGCCACTTGTATCCGAAGAACTGGATACAAGTTGACGGTGACAGAGCATCATCGCCCGAGTGTTTGTCAGCATGACAAGAAAGGATGTTGCTTGTATCCCGGTTTCCCGTTTTAGATGGGAAACTTCGGAAAAATCAACATGCATATTAATTTCCTAATAATACCAACTTGATAATCCTGCTATTCGCGGGGTTGGCAGCCAAACGAAACGAGTTCTAGAAGACTGTTTGGCACATGGCGAGAGTTGCTGTATACCACAGAGATGTTGCCAACTCGCTGGATACATTGTTACCCGGTCTATATGTACATTTATGGTCCTTAAATCTAGTAGTATTTTTAATACCAATTTCCTTCAAGACGATATCTCACTAAAAAATAGGGGGAAGTGTGGTAAAACCGGATATCTCTGTCTCTCCGTGATGCGATTTGTGGCCAACATCTGTACATATATATAAAAGAAGAAGTCCTGACTGACTGACTCATCAATGCTCAGTTCAAATCGTTTATCCTAGGAACGGGAAATTTGAAAGGTACATTTTTTCATGATCTAGGCACTAACTGAGGATGAATTTTTGGAAATTCCATCAACAAAGGGGTGAAAAGGGTTAATATGTATTTTCTCCGACGCCATAATATCTCTTAGGCCCGGTTAGATATCGACTTGGTTTTTACTACGAAAGTTTACCCACATCACTGCCTAAAAAACAATTTCAGGATTTTGCCCTAATCAACCCCTAAGGGGCTGATGAAAGGGGTGAACTGTGTTTCCATGAAGTCTTTAATATCGCTTTGACCCGAAGCGAAACGCGGAGGTATTTTGCTAGTGTACTTATAAATTCCTAGACCTCCGCAAAGGCAGTTGAAGATGAACCATAGACGGCGAGCACAAGTCACATATTGTTCGAGTGATTTTGATCCTTGTTTACGGAGGAACGGGATTACCCAATTTGACTCCACCCTCCCCATCTCTGTTTTACAGTGTTTACTAATTTTTTTACACATTCCGAGGTACCTCTATTTCCGAAACACCAAATCGAGCACACAGACGTAACATTCACTTTCATATGCACCGAACTCTTCATTTTTCGATTCATCGGCGAGATTGCATAGGATGTAACAGAACGAATTTCTCTCGCCACCGAACATCCGATGTTTGCCAGCAATTGTGTCGAAAAGTTTCGACGAACTTGACTCATCCCCATTATTTTCTCTGCAGGCATCGCGCAAGGCGCTAGCCCCGCAGTTTGTCATTGTGCTCAAGGCCGCAGCAGTGCACTCATTCAACGGAGATTGCTGGTCCTCCATCGCTTCAGGACACCACTGACAGACGGACAGACAGACAGCGGAGATGAAAGGGCGCGGAGGGGGCGTCGAGAGGGCGCGAGGACTCGCATCGTCGACCGCAACTAAAACGCAGCCTCGACAGAGAGAGTTCAGTTGCCAACCGGTAATGGAATTCCTCTGTTTCCAGGAACAATGATACGCTACGTCGCGGTGCTATGAACTACGCATAATATAGCACCGCGATCCTGAATCGAGCGAGGGAAAAGGACGATGACACGCGCGCGCCCCCTGGAATATGAAATTCCGAAATCCTTGCAACGAAACATCGTGACCTTCCCCTCCGCTCGAGTCACCCGTTCGGACCATAAAAATAGTAATAGGCCCAACTTTATTTCACTATGCTGAGTATCGAAGTTCACTTGTACAGTATAACGGTAATGTATATAAAGGCAGGGTTTTATTGCAAGTTGTGAATATCAGATCAAAGTGGTAGGTTCACGAACATACTTCGCAGATCTGTTGTGCACAGGATGAGAGACTCTGACTAGTTTGGTGTCATCAGTTGATAAACATATGTTGAACTTGACGGTATTGACAGGTATACTGAAGAGAAATCACTTATAGGATGATATAATTACAAAAATGATTGTTAGAGGAATACTAGGCTCGAAGCTAGGTGTCTCAGTTCAAGTAATCGTACAGCTTGAAATTATTATTGATCGAACCGTCATGTGACCTGGAAGACTAACTTTTAGAGTGGGATTTCTGGTACCCTCGCATATCTGCTTCCAATAAATAAAATTCGAGGTAGGTATGGAGAAACTTTCTTCCTCCCTTTTTGCACATCTGTAGGCGGAAATGGTTCTTTAGACGGTACAACTATTGCTGGTACCAACATCAGAACAGCAGCAATAGGATCACTATTCTAACTGTAATAATGGCGCTAGTACCACAGCACTAGTTGGAAGCTCATTACTGCAGCAATAGTGGTGAAACCACTATCCCATATGGAGTAGTGGACCACTACACACCTGCACCAGTAGAACCGGTTGCATAACACGGCACAGTGGTAGAACCACTACCACAAATGTAGTAGTGGAATCCCTACCGCAGGTGTAGCAGTAGGATAAATACCACACCTGTAGTAGTAGAACCAGAATCACTAGTGCAGTAGTAGTAGTACTGTCACTGACACAGTAGTTGTCGTCAGATCATCACCACAATTGAATTTGTAACACTAGTGCCATGCCTATAGTAGGATTCCTACCACGGCTACCACCACCACACATGCAGTAGTGGTATCGTTACGTGAGAAGTAGTTGGGTAAAAGTACCACAGCAGTCTTACTGGTACCACTGATACTGGAGTTGTATTGGGATCATTGAGTGCGTTCAGCAGACTCAACTGTTTAGTGATCTCATTAGATTTTACTCTGAAGTTGCACGTTCATTGATCGACGCAAGTAAAATCTAGTGAAATTATTCAACAGTTGAGATCTAAGTCCGTTTCTTGTACTTACATTTCAGAACAAAAATGTCTGTTATACTTTAGGCAACGGTTTTATGTTGCAATTGTTGAGGAATTGAGATTTTCACGGCTCGGACTTAAGGCTCCCACAGACCAACGCGAATATTCGCGGCGGCAACGAATCCGCCGCGGTTTAGCAGTTTTTTTATACGTGGCGGCTTATGGGCAGCCTTATCTGATCCGCGTCGGATCTGCTCCGCGCCGCGAATGTTCGCGTTGAGGGCGTTTTAACCGATGCCGCTCTCGCGCAAAGTCTCAGTGTTCTCATTCAACCGCTATATTTTGTAAAAGTGTTAGAGTAATTCGACTACTTTCTAAACCAAGCTCATGTGCCACATTTTCAATAAAGTGTAGCTTAAACCTAACTACCTATCTAACAACTTTAATTTATAAAATTAAAATCAACAACAAATGAAAATTATATTTATGTTATACTTCGACTGTTAACAATTAATAATTGATGTTGAAAACTTCCAACCGCTATATGTCGAGATTGAAAAGAAGTGACTTATGTTGCGTAGCGTTACACCTACAGAAATAATGTCAACGAACTCGGTAGCGCATGAAATGACAGCGTGTCCAATTTCATCGCGTCTAGTTTTCCAGGCAAATGGACGAGTATCGATGAGTATCGATCTTCCCCTGACGATTTCAAAGCACTCCAGCTTTCACCGGGTCACCCGCGGGCCAGAGTGACCGACACGGAATAAGGTCCGTGCACTCGATATACAGGGATAAATCAAATGATGACGCGTGACTGATCGTTGAGAGAGGATCGTCGCCAACCGTTTGGCGTTAACACTGCGTTCTGGCGTATCGACAAGGACATTATCCGCCATATTCGCTCTAACAAATGTAAGTAAATTTTTGCGTATGGCAACCGGTCCCGAGATGGTTAAAGAAAATAGCATCCGTTGCAGAGGATATAGCATACATTTCTATTTCTTCATAGTATACATTTCTCTATTAACACTATGAGTAATAATTTCTAGTTATGCGTGAATATTTCGAATCATTTCTGAATTTGCATAGATCAATTTACATGGCATATGGTTACAAATAATCTCGGTGTGTAAAGTTTAATTTTACTTTCATCAGAAAATTTTCACCAATCCTTTTATAATACTCTCCTAAAGATCAGAATCTATGTGGATTTTAATTTTCACTGTCAGGTGATGCATCCCAGACTCGCTGCCGGACGAGTAAAGGGGTCTGAGACGGAGAAGTACGTACAAAGCGATCTCCGAGCTTGTTTTGTTATTAAAGTAAACTATCCGCGTCTCTCGGGCAATGTTTTCGATATACTCTAGAAAATATCGGAGTGAAAACAGTGTACAGCTAGTGGCTGCATCAGGCGGTAACTGTTCGATGTGAAAATACGCCGATGGCACGCAAAGTGTTAATAAGTTCTATAACTGTCCCTAAGTTTTGGGTAACATCCACATTTATATTCTCCCTAGACCGTCTATGGATGTCCCGACGTTTTACACTATAAAAGTATAAAAGAATGGTTTCAGCTACTTTGACCCCGTAAATGAAATCTGCTATGCAGTCAACGAGTTTGGCCATACAATTGATATTTTTCGAATTGTATATATGAGACAGTCAGAGTAACAATGGACCAACCCACATTAAAAAAAATTTTTTTTTTTCCTATTTTATACGGTTAGTAGAGCCTATTGGAACACGTTATTGATACTAATTCAATTTGGAAAAAAAATGTGGGTTAGTCCATTGTTGCTCTGAATGCCTCATATCAGCGTTATAAAATAGGGTACGTAACCTTATACCTGCGTACCATGTGAAGTTGACTTACAATAGCAAAACTGTGACACCTATGATCAATGATAATTTAGTAAATAAAATATGAAGATAAGATTAATACAAATGCTTTTTTCATTTTGTTACTATCTTCTAAACTCTAACTAAAGGAGACTATTAATTAGAGACGTTGAATGTAGAGCTTGAAATTGGCATGAGGATTAGGTCACCGTGTTGAGAAAAGAATCTTTAAACCTAATTCTGGTCAGTCTTGCAACCTTACAGAACAGTAAAGAGTTTTAAACTGCGCGCCCTTATATAGTTCGCGGAATTTGAAATAGGGTATATGCATAGAGTGAAACTGCTAAGGTGTTATGCGGGGACAAATATATAAATTATTATTAACCATAACTGGCAAACTATGGGGCCAATATTGATGTAGTGTACGATGGGACATCAGTGCATCGCCTTCTTTCGAATAAAAAAAAAGATCATCAAAATCAATTTATCTATAACCTCCTCCTTTTTGAAGTCGGTTAAAAAGGTAACGAGCGAAGTGGAAGAATTCAATGAAATAAAACCTGTTCTTCTTTACTGAACTTAATTCAACGTATATATTGAAGATGAACGTTTCTCTCAACATCATTTAAAATATCGTTATACACGATGACAGTCTTGCAATAGAAAAACAATTAAACAAACCATCTAGTTATTTATGGTCTTTTTACAGAATGAACCTTGCTACATTGATATTTTAGAATGCAATGTGCTTTACCTGTCACCTTTGAACTTACTCGTTCCCTCTGTTGCCTCGGGCCATCGAAACAGCCGACATCCAACGGGTTACACTCTGACAAAGGGGAATTCGAATCTGTGAATGAAATCAAGGCATACATATATCCGGACGCTAAAATCTCGATGGAAGCAACAGCGTCCGTGAAATTTCGATGGTAAATACAGCTCCATCGATTAGGTACTATACGTTAGTTTTGCACAGTGGAAACTATCGCCCTCTCTCATTTTTTGAACCCTAAGGTGGTTGATTAATCAATGTAACTATTTGTGAAAAAGTTACAATCTTTTCAAATTTGATCGAAGCAAAAAGCGCCAATTATTATAAGCTATTTATTACACAAATTGTTATATACGAACTTCTTAGAATTAAGTTTCACGAATGGAAATTCCGTACATTGCTCTATCGAAAATTGCAAATTTATTATTCGATTTTATTTGCAGACTAATAGTTTTAAAAATATTGCGTTTGTGGAAATGTTTTATTACTTCTCTCATTCATACTTTACAGTGTCGTAATATATCTACAAAAATAATTAATGTGGTATAAAGTGACCTACATTACCTAGTATGTATTTTATGCCATTTTTACCCATCCCAGCTATCCCATTTGTATTAACATTGGCGTTTTTTAAACGATAACTAATCGATAGATTAGGTACGCCTTCAATCTAAGGAATTCATATAACATTGTAGAAGTGCGATCGATTGCTTTGTTAACGCCTCATTGATACCTGTCGTGAGCACAAACGCACCAGAACATGAGGAAGTGTGACACTCAAACTACTCCCAATTCGCTTTCACGTTCGATTGAATGACAAGTTCGTTTCCTGGTGGCTGATTGCAGGTATACACGAATTTGTACTGGCAAATGAAAGTCTTAGAATTAGCGATGGACATAATACCGAATCCGGAATATCGAGATCTGCTCATGAAATATTATTTTATACTGAGCAGTTTCAAATATGGTGGTCAAAAGAAAGGTTGACGATGTTTTTAGCAACAGAAATACCATACTTTACACCTATTCATAGCATATACCAGAACAGACACACGATACCAGATTATTAGAGTTATTTAATTAATTTTTTACTTTTTGTTCATCACTCTTGTCAAATAACTCTGATACGTTGGCCTTCATTTAGCAGGTTCGTATAACTGGTTTAAAACATAAATACATTATTCTAATAAAAAATTTATTCAATACTTCTTTTTACTGCGGGTAAAATTATATTGTTGAATGAATTAATTCAGAATTTACTGTTATGAATAGTTCCTGCTCCTCGAGTTATATTTTATCCTTCATTTACCAAACATCCCATTACTCTTAACGATGTAGTTTATTTATTGTTTAAAAATAGGAGAAATAAGATTATATTAGGTACCTTACTGACAATTTGCATTAAACATAATAAATTAAGAAGACGTTAGAAATGCGGAACTACTTATGTACCTATGTATAACTCTCCATTTATGTTATTGGGAAGTTTTAATCTTAAACATTGAACTGGTTAACATGACAAGTGAGATATTATACATATCGATCCATTCAGATAATATAAATAAGAGCCATATTTGTAATAGTTACAAATGTTTGTATAGGTACTGTATAGGGTGCTGTGCCAATACTTTCGTTTAGTACCGTAGATACTACATAACTGGCGTAAAAATGTAAATATGTATAGTATGCGTAAGGCACACGGTTTGTTTAGTAATAAGGATCTTTGTTTCGCCATGGTCAAAATTGGTCGGGAACGTAGGTACGTATATTGAGCAACCTCAAAAGTTTAGGAAGTTAAATTTAGTTAACAAGCAATGTGGTTTATGACCCACACGGTTTAGTAAAGCACGCCTCCTGGTAATAAATTAAGATCAATATTCTGATACTAACTGTGTTAACATTTCAGAGTTTAATTTTGTCTGTGCTCTTACTGCAATTCCATTAAGGGTTTCATATAATGTATTTCCCCTCAAATATTTTTAAAATAATATTCTTCATTAAAAGATTCGATGAACACTCTGTAATTCAGAATTTTTAAAACTCAATGAAATGCGGATTCTAGTAAGAGAAATTACTTTTCAACCAGATGACATGCATTTTCTGCATATCCTTTATCATACTTTTCATTGATTATTCTTTGTATAAAGCAACTTTTTAATAATACACCAGGATCTAATTTAGTTAAGTAAATAAAAATCAAGTGTCGGAAATATTTCGTTAAATTGGATTTCCTATAATATTGTATAATGACAGATCATTTTAGTGCCAATTAAGTGTAATAGTTCATTAATGTGTTTATTTACTATAGGCTATTAGAATATTACTTTCGTGGCTAAAGATATAAATACGCCAAACGTGTATTCCAGACAAAAAATCGCTTATAACTTTGAAGATTTATTTGTAGAATATTTTACGCAGGCATACGGTACATTAATGTTGGAAGGAAGTTTGTGGGTAATCCTATTTGTATTTATTTTATACTTTTCTGTTGTTCCATGGAAATCTGCTTGCACCGTGTTTACTAATAGCACACTATTTCTTTTCATTCAAATTTTCTGAACTCTTAAGCCGCGTTTTCACCTGCGCATTCGCCGCGCACTCGCGGCGCATTCGGCGCGCAATCGCCGCGCATTCACAACAGTCCCTATAAACACCGATCCGAAGAACGAGGAGAAAAGTCTGTATTGTATACATTGCTAAAAAAAAAAAGGATAAAAAGAAGAAACGTTGGTGGACGAGAAAAATATATACCAGCAGGTACAACGAAACATTTCTACGCGATTTAAATGCTGAAGTGAGAAGCAACCAATTTCAAAACTTCACGAGGATGTTATCGGAAGATTATTTTATTATATTAATTTATATTCGCGATAAAATTGCAAGACAAGATACTGCCTACAAAAAAGCGATTATGCCGGAAGAAAGATTGGCAATTACTTTAATATCATACCACAGTTGTGGTGCTTTTCTTAATTTTCCCCTTTTCCCGTCTGTACGAGCTTTTTAGATTCTCCACTTTCCTCTTGCAATCTTCCGCCTACGTTCCGATCTTTTGGGCAATTGTACATCACGCGTCGTCCTTTTTTACAGTATCGAAATAACACGAGTGTCTGGAATTCCATAAGGATTCGTGTTTTTCGAATACCTCAAGGAGCTTGAGACAAATTTGCGGCGGCCACTCCATCATGGTGTCGTTCGGACGCGAATGCACGCTTTGATGGACCGCCAGCAAACGGATCGGCGCGAATGGCCCGGCGAACGCTCGCTTCGCAATCGCCTCGATCTCGGTCCATACATTGTATCCGCACTCGTCGTTTGCGCGCCGAATGCGCGGCGAATGCGCGCCGAATGCACGTCGAGCACTGAACGCGCGCCGAATGCGCGCCGCACGAGCAAAAAATCGGTGCGCGCCGAATGCGCATTCGGGGCGAATGCGCAGGTGAATACGCGGCTTTATATTATCTAGTATAAAAAGTTCTACATGGTATCGTGAACTAAACTGTCCTTACTTCATAAATACTCAAATACCCCCAAGTATTTCTTGGGATACCGTGCTGCACACGTCAATCTAAAGTCTAGCTTCTATCTCGTATGCAAGCCCTAAAATAAAATATTAAACATCAACGTGAATAATGCAACATGGAAGTACTAGTGTACATCTATGACGAACTGACACACGGATTGTTTATTCATCTTATCCATTCGTCTCTGTTAATTCTTCAGCGAGTATCGAGTTATAAGTGCCTGTTATGGATTCGCTAGTAGGAAAATGAAAGATGGAAAACCATTCTTAAATAAGTTAACAGCGTTTCGAGTAAGTATGTGCAAACGACGACGTGAATCTGTTGAAGAATATCTGAATATCAGACATCAATAGCAATCTGTTTCGGTTAACAATAATTATGATCATATCACATAGAATGTGAAATAAATTAAGAAGTACATTCATCATATTAGACCACTCCGCGGTCAAATCTCGCGAAAATGTAGGCGAGTTTGTGACTTTTTCTAGAAAAAAGTATACAATGTATGGGTCTAAAACTTTTTGCGCTTTATTCTGCTAAAAATATAGAATATAAAGTAATTTTTTAATTTCATTTTTGCCCACCCCTGCCTCTGATATGCATTGCGTGCTGCGTCGTTGTAAAAAAATTGACCTGGACTATTGCCACGATAACATCAGACGCGATCATCCAAAATCAAAAACCCACCGATATTTTTTAATTAGACATGTCTGGTTATCGCGCTACCCTCAGGCAGTGTTTAGAAACAACTGGGTGGTGATTGCCATATGTTTAAAGGAGAGGGTCCCAAAACATTGGTGTTTTTCGCACAAAAATGTTTCCTAAAAAAAAGTGAGTGTATAAAAAATCGCAATAGAGAGTAGCGCGGAAGCGAGTGTAATTATGTGTAGAATCATGTTTGAATTTTCAGATTCGGTCAAGAAGTGCATTGTTTATCGTGGAGATAGTGCGTGACAAATTGTTTCAAGAAGAACATACTTTTTGACACCGAGCGCGTTCGTCTACTGACGGGGATTTGCCCGCGGGCGCTCATTTTCCATGCAATTATTCGATTACAACTAAAATTTATTTTGTTTTAGATCAATAAATATATTATTAATTATCCTCCTGAACTGCCTGTAAAATCTGTACCCCTAGGAATTTCGTTCTAAAATTTTACCTGGTCATTCTTGAGGTGTTATGTGATGAAAATATGAAAAAAATTGATGTTTTGACCGGGGAGTGCCCTTAAGCCCCGAAAATGTGATGAATTATTTAGTCAACATTGGTGTTCGAAAATTTATAAATTGTAGTGTTACGTTAAGACTTTTTTGTGTAAATTCTGTATGTTTATTAATATCAATAAGTACACTGTTTATAATAACCTTACTTTAAACAAGACACTGGTAAGAGGAAAACTATATTTCAGGTCGATAAGTAGCCACTATGATTAATTCAAAATATGTAAATCTCAGTTCAGAGGCAGTAAGGAATTACTTAAATCTTCCCAAAATATCAGTCATATCAGACACAAGGTAATTATTACTTATTCTAGACGATCCACTTTGTCTGATAGTATAAATAACTTAATTTAAAACTCACATCCCTAGGCACCAAATTATATTCTGAGTGGAGAGTATTAGTTATAAATAAATTCTACAAGTTTTCAACAACTTAGCGAATCTGGTATCTATCTAAAGAAGATTATTTTAAAATCTCTTTCCATACCAAGTGAATCACATTTTGTATTTGATGTGAAGGAATCTGATAAAATTGAAATCTATACCATTGTATAAAAATGTGCGTGCTCTGTATGTATGTTTGAAAGCGCAAAACTACTGAACCGACGTCGGTGAAGCACATACTAATTTTTGTTTTAATGGAACTGCTATAGGCCAGAGATGGGCAAAAAATTGTTTGAAATAAAAATTTCATACACAGATTTTTATTTCTAAATCATTTTTTCCCCATCTCTGCTATAGGCTATCGCTATAGAATAGTTTCAAAATTCACGTGCAGCGGGCGCTACACCCGCTTTAAAAATTAAATGTTAAATTAAATGAGAACGAAAAGTCTAATTTATACCGGAGCGAAACACGGGTATTTTGCTACTTTAATCGATATAATTTCACGTGAAAATTGCGCCCGGGTGGGCGGTCACTCGGAGAGGGGTGGAGCCACCATTTCACTGGTTTCGAATTTATTTAAAACAAAGTAGGACGTTAAAGTTTGTAAAGTATCTATGCTTAGAATAACCTACAGTTACGTACAAAAGTATCCATCCACCCTATATGTAACATATGTTACATATGCAATCGACTTCATTATAAAAAGTTGCAATTCAAATTCACGTTAATATCAACCTTGATTAATATACTTTTGTGTTAGATATATTCAATTCAAAATTTGTACAGTTTATTTAATAAAAAATTTATTATCCGCGAAAGTTGCAAAAATCAGAGAGAAAAATATTTAATTTATAAAAACATAATGACGGTAATAGTTACTAATCTTTGAATATTACTGCGATTCAACTCATTTTCTGTGAAATTCGGCCTTTCATTGATCCATTCTTCTGGCAATATTTCTTTAAGCGTTTCTTTGGTAGATGGTACTAACTAAAAATATATTAATCAAGATTTATACCCATGTAAATTATGAAGGGTAATTCTGAATTTAACATTAATCAAATAAATAAAATATGTTGCACGTATGAGGTTGGCAGATACTTTTGTGAGTAATTGTATTCCAAGTTCTCATTTGTAAAATTATGATCCATCTCGATATAAAATTTCACGATTTTCTTCGAGTTCCATCGAAGCAAGTGACTATTGTTCACAGATGCAGCACAATAATTGGGAAGGGCGAGTCCCTCTTTGCCAAAATGGCCGTCAAAGGGAAAAATATCAAGGTTCATCAATTACCCAGACCGCCTTTCACACGAGAGCGGTAAACCAGGATGGCGTCGTCGCTGGATTCCGCTTTGTCCGTCCCAATACATTTAACCGTCTCTGGCGGCGCGGGCACGTTCGAAAAGAAAGGGAAAGGAGCTGCGAACAAAGGGCAGGAAGGAAAAGGGGGGAGAATGAGAGACGTTCTCGCGTCACTCACACGAGAATACCTTAGCGACTCAATCCTGGTCGGACAAAAGAATGGATTTCAGGGATGGCAAGAGGGTGGCCGAAGGATTCGGGTGTTCTTGGCCTCGAAGAATTTCAATAACCACTCTTATTTCTATTACTTAGCCTGGCGATGAAAATTTCTCGTTACCGCCGAAGATTCCGACTGTCACGCTGCCTCGACGAGGGAGAAGGGAAATGGCGGATGGAAAGCCCTCACGGTCTTTACTATACAGCAGAATGTCGTAAACATTTTGCTGGCCTTTCTGCTCTCGCGGCGGAGTAGTACATTTGCCATCCGGGGGACGTTGGTTCGCCGAGATTTTTTTACGACAGGCTCGCTGTTACCGGCGTTTTATGCGCGTAACATTTCTCCGGGAGCCTTTTGGTGTACAATGAAGGGTTTCTGTCTGATCAATTTGGATTGCTCGTTTTGTCTGTTGCATGGTAGCTATCTCATAAATATGAAGACAGAATAACACTGCATTCAAGTATTACTAAGTTTTTTGTATATATTCAATTTGTGTTTGTAAGTAAGGAAACATTTAGCGAAGAGATGATGGTATATATGTAAGTACATAGATGGGAGCTACGAATGCAGTGCTGTCACGAAAAGAAGTCGCGACTATTGACTTGAAAAGAAGCTGCCGCTATCTCCGCTACGTCTCTGGTAGTAGCCGCGGCGACTGAGAAGTGCCGAAGAGACCTATCTGTATTCCGTCTCTTTAACCGACTTCAAAAAGGAGGAGGTTATAGATACGACCCATATGTATTTCTTTTTTAGGTTTGTCCGCGCATAACTCCTCAGCATATGGACCGATTTTTATGATCTTTTTTATTCGACGGAGGGCGATATCCGGTGATCGCATCCTGCACTGCATCAATATTGGCTCAATACTTTGTCAGTACTGGTTAATTGAAACTTCGCCTCTTTATTGTTTCTACGCGTTCAGTTGTAGACTCCATATAATGAATTCGTGACATCCATATTCTCACTTCCTCAAGTTGAAAAAAAAAAGAACAATGAAGACATTTGCATTTATTGCCAAGAATCATATGGTTCATCCAAGTGGAATAAAAATTGGATGCAATGTACAGCTGGATCTACATAAGTGGGCTCACGGAGGCTGCACTGGTCGGGGGACCCAAGAATTGGATGAGTTCGGTTGTTGTAGGCAGCGTTACCGGGAAATACACTCGCATGCTGCGGAGTGGTAAACACTCGTGATGACGCGGTGACGTCAAACCAATCACCGCCAAAATGGGAAACGATGGGAAACAAACCGACGCCAGCGCCAAGATGGGAAACAATAGAAAACAAGCTGACACCAGCATCAACCCAAGCCAAGCTAGCCAAGCCAAGTGAGGCCACGGCCAACCAGCGTCGCCGAGAAATCGGTTGTTAGCTAGCTTGACTTGGCTTGGCGCTGGTGTCGGTTCGTTTCCCATCATGGCGTCTCACGCACACATATATCGCAACTGCTGTAGGTGTTCCCCCTCCACTACCATCTTGTCACTCCGCAGCCTGCGAGAGTATTTCCTGGGAACGCTGGTTATAGGTGCTAAGACCAGTGTGGTACACGGTTTTACCCAGGCCATGAGGTGGTATCGTAAAAACGGATCATATTTAAAATTATTACTTTTTTTGTATTTTTCCTTCTATTCAAAAAATTGGATATGTACCATTATTTAGCAAAGAGTTTATTCTACTGAATGCCAATTGCAATTTCCTTTTAACATTAATAACAAAATGTCAAAGTTATGAGATTTTATCCTTAACGTCCCAATTTTGTGCCGGTCTCCTCTATTTAATATTTCATAAAAAGCCTTCGTGGGGAAAATCTTGAAAGTAGAAAAACCTTCGTCGAAGTCACGATCCCCAATGTTATCCTGTATTTAATATCGCTTGTGGAATACTGAAAATTTTTCCAAAAATATTTGGCTAAATATAAAGGTGATGTCAAACCCAAATGTGAAGGCGATTTTATCCAGGAACGCTTAAAGTTACCTATATTTTTGGAAATATTTGAAGAATCAGAATCGAGTCCAGCATACCGCTATTTATCGTCTGCGGAATCTTAACAATGACGCTCGTAGACGTCCTCTGTTTAAAATTCATCGACTGCATCGTTCTCGGACGAGATTCACGCTTGCCGGCTGGCGTTTCGTGTCGATGGACGCGGAGGAACGCGCAAAGCGACGGGATGCAGTCAATCGAGGAACAGCTCGCGGATGTGGCAAAGATTATCGCATAAAATTTATTCGATCTAGCGAACTTGCTGCAGCTGCACACCCCCTTCCCTACCCCCGCCCCGTAAACTTCTGCTAGACACTAGCGTACGTTCGTGTGCGTGCACAAGGTGTATACGTGGCGACAAACCAATTGAACTGTAACAACCGTCAAATCCTCCATCGCGGAAAATGTATTATAACGCATCGCGAGATGCGAGCAGGATTTCAATCGACGAATCGACCTATGAACAAATTTATGGCCAGTCAGACTTGCGTTCAGCTTTAAATTGCTTCCCCCAAGAACAGCACACTGTCCTTTTTGTGATTTCCTCGGTCGTGTATCTGTTTTTCACCTGACGTTTCATTCAATTACCTTATTTTTTGCTTTTCCATCTGCGAATATTTAATGTATTATTGTCTCTACTGGAGGTCAAAGATATATCTGAACGTTTGAAGTCAAGAATTTTACTGTATAGCATTTTTAAAGTGCACTGAAGTTTTCCAAGTAGTTTATATTCTAAACAACTTTAACCTTTAATCCTTCAATTCTGATGGAATCAGTATGTAAAATAAATGCACTTAGTTTCGCCTATCCAAATTCAAATTGTGCTCAATTGAAGGGTAATTGATATTTTTGTATCTGATTAGTCTCATTCCCGGATAAAAAAGAAATTGTTTGTGTTTCATGTACACTGTTAGAACAGTTGAAATCTAAACATTTTCAATCACGATTGGAAAAGAACTATTTAGTTAGACAAGCAAATTCGGAATTTTAAAACATTGCGCATAATAACGCCTACCTATTTCAGAAATATTGATTAATTCATGTATTTATGAACTTTTAAAGTTATATTTATTTGTATATATATTATGTTTAGTTGTATGAATATTTTAGAGACTTCTTGACAATTTTTTATTGGAATTTTGTTAAAAAATGTCTTTATTAGAAAAATGAAGAAATATTCTAAAATTTCAAAATATGTATATTATTACATATTACTTGTTTAGACGATCGCGTTTACATACTGGGCAAATGAAGTTTAGATCTGTAGCTCGGCAAATTTCTTGTGCCCATCTGTAGCAAATATTACACTGAAACCACTCGTAGGCGGTATTGATTCCACGCCGTTTAGGACACAAAAAAATTGTTTCCGTTATATTAATAAAAAAGGTTGGAACCGGTTAAATTCCCAGTAAATATTCTGACGTTCATAGACTTTTTAAATTTACCTTCTCTCAATGTGATGTAAAATTTTCATGGTTCAATAAATTTATACAGTATCAAGATTCACTAAAATACTTCTCCCACGCTAGATGTTGCTCAGGTGACGTTGCAACCATAGTATGTAATGTTTTCCTACGCAAGCTTGGTCACTAAGTAGTTCAATTCACTACTTTACAAGATATTCCGAAATTTTACCAGTGACAATATTATGCACCTAGCACTTACCCTCCTACAAATGAATTTCAGCTGAACCGATTAGATATTTGCATCCACTCATGTGCGTCCATTTAATTAAAATGAAAAAAAATTCATGTGTATTTGGAAAATATTCGTAACGGAGTATAATACCGTGGAATTTGAAACAACTTTGCAATGAATTACAAATACCTTGCAATAATGCTTTGAGTTCCCTAGCAGCCAGTATCGCTTCAGCGCCCTTGGATCTGTTTTCTTAGTGTACTACGTGCCTCGGCTGACACAGATGCGACGTCTCTGTGGATATAACCTTGTTGCCTGGCATTCCCTTTGAACTATTCGCCCCAACTTCATTTTATCAGGAAACATGCGGTATGGGATCTAATATCGCCGAAGCAATAAGTATACCCATGCCCTCTCTATGTACCTACTGACGTCAACCAGGCTTCGATCAATCGCGTGTGTAACTACAATCGTATTTGAATTTTTGAGAAACCCCCTTTGGTCGAGGATATCCTTTGATTTTGGTCTTCATTGTAAAGTAGACAGCCCGATAACATCAATCAAATTTCGACGCGCTTTTTCACACCATTCTTTCATCATTCTTGCTTACGTCGCGTTTGTAAAGCGTGTTTATTTTGACGTTGTTCCAATATCACGTTACAATAAAATACTGTATGCATGAAAGGGCTCGTCCTTAAATTGCGTGAGGCTTTTTTAGGAGAGAGGCGGTCGCGAATTTCTTACCGAGTTAAATGAATTGTATAAACCTTTAAAAGGATTTTAATAACTCAAAAAATGCAATGTAAACACTATTATGTTTGGAAGGAGCATGGGGGGGGGGCGGAGGTGGAATATAAAATCTTATCTTTAGGGAGTTGGTAAGAAATCGCCAAAGTTACCCTTAAGGTAGACCAGAGGCGATTGTAACACGTTAAATATCTCAAAACATATGATAGATATTAACACTTTTGGATATATGATGACAAATGATATTTGGAATACACACATCCATGTTCTGGCAATATATGTAGATATGCAATAGACATGCATAGTGAACAAAATAACTTTTTGATACCCTAATGCAACTTTTTCGTACTCATTTAAAATTGTAATATAAATACTCCGTTTGCAAGAATGTGCTCTTTCTTTTTTTCAATCTTTAATCTAACCTTTTTTTCAAGTAATACTTATGGTTACTTAACACTTTTAAGCGTCTCGTTAATTAAAATTTATAATTCAAATTCAAAAGCATGGCCGGAGATCATTGTAATATCGGCAGTCGGGAATAGTGCGACGAACGAATGTTTACCCTCAACGTCTCGTTCTGATTTAAGCAATGAGACTCTCTCAACGGAAAATGAACAAATAAATCCACCTGAAGAATTCAGGCCAGAATCCTCCCCGAAAGGTTACAAACAGGGCTAAAAAGAAAAGGAAGTCTATCATATACATCGATGTTTCTGAAAGATAAAAGAGAAGGAAAAAGATTACAACAGAATATAAAGAAAAGCAAGAGAAAAGAATGAAGAAAAATATAAGGCAGAAGTCGAGAGTAAAGAATACATTTAACAACTATAAGAAAAGGAATAAAGTGTCTAGTGACGAAGAAGACAAATGAGGCAGTCAGAGCAACAATGGATTAACGCACATTTTTTTTCGAAATTGAATTAGTAGCAATAACGTATTCCAATAGGCTTTACTAACCATATAAAATAGGAAACACAATTTTTTTAATGTGGGTTGGTCCGTTGTTGCTCTGACTGCCTCAAATATAATGTTTTTGTTTTGTTTGCATGGAATCCTATAGCACACCAAATGAAAAATGGATGCAATGTGGTGAATGGAAGTATTAATATTGCGTACAAGACGAATGCTCCAGCTAAAACGATTTTTATGTTTGCCACACCGAATAATTGGTTATAAATTTTACATTTTTTTTCATTCATTATTATAATTTAAATCAATAAATGTTTTAATTTTGTAAAGTTAAATGTGCGTTACTATCGCCCCATGCAGTGTTACAACCGACCCGGGGTAACCCTTTCTCCGTTTCTCATTTTTTATTAATAACCTGGATATTGATATACAGCCAAACTGTAGTGGCTGAATAATTTCAGTTAAGTAAGTAACATTTTCGTATCAGAACTTCTGTTGTAAATGTAATAGTTCTTGCGTAATCGTATTCCAAAGTCAAATTGTTACTACCGCCCTCGGTCTACCCTACGTAATTTAAGGATGGATTCTGATATAAACACTGCAGTTTCAAACTTTCGTAATTTTTGATACTGAATTTTACTTGTCATGTTGGCATCAGTGATTTGTTCTGGAGAATCCCCTGACAATATTTTTATTACCCTTTATCTTTTGAACTTCTTTTATCCATAATAGCAAGTGTTTTAATATTTCATCGTAAAAGTACAGTGACAGACAAGTACTGTCTGGCCTATTAATCTCGCTAAAGCCTCATTGAAGGAAGCTTGGCGGTGTCACGAATGGTAATGGTGGGATGTTAATTATGTATCTCTGTCTTAAGGAATAGGTATAAGGAATAAAATAACAATGAATCCTCTAAGGTGATCTGAAAAGTAAAGTATGATGGATAAATAATTAGGATAGTATAGGATTCGAGGTAGACAACGAGAGAACATCCGACGCAGACAGGAGATGTATTGTTCCTTCTTCGCATAGATAATGGAGCTCACCTGTCGGACCAAGTTATGTCTCTCCTGTTGGAAGAATGCGTTATGCTTCTACCCCACTTACTTTCCCCTGCCCCTGCTCCCCTTTACCCTTGCAACGATACGGATATGGAAGAAGAAATCAATGTTCGGGAGATCCAATGCTCGTGTTTGACCTGGAAGCAGTAGGACAATGAAATCGTAAACTATTGAAGTGGACTAGAATTCGATCGAAGAAAATTATTACGTGTTCGTTCTACAATAAGGCATGCAATCATTCCATACGATATCTATTTAAGTTACTGAGCTATATGTTATAGGTATGTATCATTGGGGTGGCCCTTATTTTCAGCCTGCAATTTCTTTTGCTCTCACCCCTTAATATATAAAATAGTCCCTGTAAAAGATTATTGCAATCGAACAACAGGAAAGGGTGCCGACCGCTTAAAGTTTAGAATTCATCAATGGTTTGAATTTGCAGAATTTCTAAAAAATGGTAAGCCCCATCGAAATTTTGCTCAAATAATATTAAAAGAGCATTCAATTTTCTACAATTACTGTATATATAACTTTTTGTGCTTTCAACCATTTTTTTTAGATAATAGCGTTTGAATATAGAAAGGTCCGCACTCCGCGCGTCCCACCTGTACGGGCGTGACGTATTGTCTATATATATTTATATATAATGGGTGGGATGAGATTGTAGAATGCCGAGAATCAAAATTTGAACAGCATTGCCTGTGGTCAGTGGTCACCACCACTTGCGTCCCATGTAACACGATGGTCATGCGAATAAAAGGAATAAAGTGTAGCTCTTTACACGTGCCTCGGTAAATACTGGCTCCGTATAACTGCATTGCGGAAGCGGGTCCGAGTCTCGTTGCCGCGGAAGCAATGAATTCCGTTTATTACACCGCTTGCACGCTTTTCTTCACCTTCACTCGCTTTATCAAAACCGCTTGTTTGGTGGAAGATTATACAGCCTGGGAGAAAATAAGTCGCCTGGGCCGGGGCTGGTGATTTACGCCTCAATCCGCTGCCTCAATTAACGTTCCCCGGTTCTTGAATTTTGACAGCAGTAGCAGGGGGAATTGAACGCTCTACTATACAACAAATATGCGGGATGATGGGAAATTGTATTACTTTTATCGCCATAGTATTTTACGTTCCGCTGTACAGTTGTCTTCTGTTTTATTCGCAAAATTATTTAGATTGATGCATTGTGCTTTTCTGTTATAGGTACAACATATCAGGATGAAATTAAACATGAAACCTTATATTGAGGTTCATATTCTGGTGGATGAAGAATGACGTATATATACCGCCATCATCTTATTTACCAGACATTTCTGGCGTTCTCCTCGAGCCTTCACTTCAATGATAGAGGGTGCCTGTCACATTTTGAACAGGGGATAGTCGAATAATGGCTGTGACTTATTCAGCTTCTTATAACATTTTCCACGCAACCTATACCTATTGTTTTCTGTCGAACGTTATCTTTTATTGTTACTTCTTTCAAATTTTTATTTATTCTTGGGACTGGATTCATAGAAACTTTCATCCACAATCTTATCTTTCTTTTTATTATTCGCCACCTTTTACTCATCTTCAACCTCTAACCGCTTGGCCAGCTCTAATCCACATGGGTGGATGTACTTAAATACTTACATGTAACATGGAAGATCTAATCCTAAAAGTTACGCCGTAAACGTGCCATGTGACTACCAGGCCTGTTGGATTAACGGATTTCAGTGGGATATGTGAGCATACGTGCGCAGCGAGTAATTCACGAACGTTCCTGATAACTTGCTAAAACTATCGATTAATCGGGCAGACCGTTAAGCCGCATAATCGTGGTTTTATAAAGTGGGGGTGTAATGGGACTTGTTTAATCTCACATACAAGGTGTTTTGTAAAAGGATCTCAGATCTCTTTGGTCGTTATAGCGTAACATCACTCACTTGGCCCTTTGGGCGCTTCACTACCTAACTCGCAACGTGGGTGATCCTTCAGGGCGCACTGTAATCGAAGGATTTTTCGCAGAAAAGCAATTTTATAATTACTTTATGCCACAAATCACTTGGAATTGGAACTTCAAAGCCTAAGCTATAAGGATTAAAATATTAGGAACAACGAAAGTTTATAGTATAAAAATTCCTGCTCCAGAATGCAAAGATGCATTTGTGTATCGACAACAAACTGTGTACTTTGTTAAATAAAATTATAAATCGGTAAATTGTCACAGGAATGTTGCTGAAACAAAGTATCCCGTTATGATAAAAATCTTATTCATCCTACTTCTTAACTGGGGTAGCCGATTCAACTTATTATTTTAAAAATGTATTAGGTAAGACGGATTAACTAATTACTGGAAGTTTAATAATTACACTGGTACAAGTGTAGCAAATATAACACTTTGTGGAGAAAACGAATTAATTCGTTTTTAGTCATTTTTAAATGTATAGTAAATGGTAGATAATCTTTTGAAGAATTTGTAAACTGAAATGTTGAAAAGAGGATTAAGGAGAAGACAATATGATTAAGGATAACTGTGAATACAGTATCAACAAGACATATTTTTTGCAGTATCAAACAATAATTAAAGGAATCGTTTTGCATATATCCAGTGAAAAACATCAACATCCTCCCATATATCAGTAAGTATTACAACAATGAGGTGCACATTGTTCGCGCCCTAAATCAGCTTATGGTTCAAACAGGCATCTTCACAAATTCTGGGCCAGCCTCATTGCTATAAATTCACCGAATAATGGCTTAATGATGTCATATCACGTTACATCTGGTATCAATCGGCCAGCATGTGTACGGATTGCGCCAGGATTGGTATTACGTTCCTGTGATCGAGCTCCCGGAATTATTGGCCATGCATGGCGATTGGATTTCGCACGATGGTTGTATCTCAAAGTCGGCGAGTTTATGGAACCATCAAAATGTTGGCATTCAAGGGCTGCAGTGTGCAATCAGGATATTCCATAATGATTTTGTCCATTCATTGACTGCCATTCAAAAAAACTCAGAACAGTTCAACATACGTACCGTTAAGAGTTTATGAAATTTTACCGTTCAAAAAATTCAATTATTAATGAAGAGTGCATTTTTTAATCATTGGATTATTGAGTCCACTTTTTATAAGGTTTTATACTCTTCTTACCTTACAAAATATCCAAAGAATGTAAAACGTTATTAAAAAGTATGAACTTGTTAGTCTTAGAATGACTTTGAACACAAAATCGGAAATATTTTATTCCTTCAGATTCTATAGGAAGAATAGAAAAAATTACCCCTGCATTATTTTCTCATAAAATTAGCAGAGCAAGTATTATTTTTTATTTTAAAACTCGCTATATACGTGGTAATTAAAAATGCTATCGTAATCAGGCTTTCCCTTGTGATGGGACACAAGAATCGAGATTATATATTATAATAACAAATTTGAAATGAATCGGATAATATTTGTAGAAGTTATGAAACATTTATTGTAAAGATGTACTGAAACAGGGTCACAAAAGTATTTGAACGGCATTCTAAAATAATTGAAAAACTAGTGCACACCGTGCGACAACGTCTGAAAAGCGTAATTGGAGCCAAAGGTAGCCTAAATGAATATTAATCTAAAATAAGGTGCATATAGTCAATGCGGTTCGAATATTTTTGTGACTCTATTGGAGTACATCTTTGCAATAAATGTTTCATAACTTCTACAAATATTACCCGATTCATTTCAAATTTGGTATATAGAATCTCGATACTAACGTCTTATAGTAGTTACAACATTACTTTTAGAACTTTAATCTAACATGTATATTTTTATTGTTTACAGTTTTAATAACGAGCGTTCGAATATTTTCGTGGCGCACTGTATACAGAATAAATATTCATTTTATGTACCAATGCTAACACAGTATTGGTATCGCGACATTCTCGAATGTATCGCGAAACTTGTAAAAAGTTTTGCAATAAGAAAGTGTATATCACGCATGTAATTTTCGAATATATACTTTCTAAGCCATCTGTGTTAAGTTTCACAAGCTTAATGAAAGTACACTCTTGTATGTAGATGCTAGATATTTTATAAAAGAAGGAAATATGTCACGCGTAATATTTCTATTTTACTGTTAGCAGAACGTGTGCGTAGAAACGACTTTTGTTATGACTGAACGATGCTACCTTTGGAAGTCACCTTTGTTTACACGGCTCGGTGACGCATCCCAACACTTCGTAAATACGTACGCGTGTATTGCCTCGCGAGTCCTGCTGCCTGCCTGCTCTCCCCCCACCCAAGCTAATATTCGCGAGGTACAGCGACGCGGCGCGGGGGTCATTCGTTCCGTGGACGTCGTTCAGTTAAGACGCTTCGATAGCTAGCTGCGCATTTAAATGGTACGCGTACATTATCTACCCTCATATAATTACTTCCTGTCCTTATTTGTCTTCTTCTTTACTCTCTATCGTCACTTGCTGCTCCTGTTAATACAGTTTCGTCGCGAAATTGATTAAATATCGCAAGAAAACCGTTGATGTTCGTCGCGTATTCCATTCGTTGCCTTACCGATATTTCTGCACATTTAGTGCACACATATCGTGTCTCGGTATTCAATTACATCCCTTTCGGGGCATATTTCAAGTTTATTTGTTGTTTAATTGCCTTACGAATGTTTTAATGCTTTTCTTTCAAACTTGTTGCATCGTTACGTTACAGGCGTTGAGACGGGAGTCGAAAGCCAAGGGCAGGCAACGCCATGACACTTGCTGGTTAATTTGAACGGTGCTTGGATGGCGTCTGGTTTTATTCCTTGGAAAAATGAGATGGCAATACGCGTGGTATATGTATTATTCGCATTATTTTATTGAATCAATAGCCGGCTTTGGACGGACAGTTTTTCTCACAGTTTTGGAGCGTACACTCTAGGCGTGCGCTCCATAACTGCACGTGTAAAGACTCCAACGGAGTGCAGGTCTAAACTTGTCGTGACACGTTCAGACGTGATTGACGTGCCACGCGCCAGATCATTGTTGGCTGTGAGGGTGATGGGTAACTTTGCAGTCGGTTAATATCGGGATGAAATGGGAAAAAAATGAAATATGATAAATTGAATAATTTTAATCAGATTTGTTTAAATTTTTTAAAATGGCGTCGGTAGATGTTTACGAAATATTGGAATGATCGAATTCTATTTCATTTCGGTCGCGTTTACGTTGAATTCAACGATATTTCAATGATTTTTAAGAATCTATCTCTATGAAGCTGTTGTAATTGCATTTACCTTCGGTTTTGAATACAAGTTTTGTTCTTTATGTACAGAAACTGCGTAGTTGATCAAGGACATGCTATTCAAGCATGAACAATTGACGAATTTTGATTCTTGCCATGAATTTTGGCTATTTATAAAGATCGTGATATATTTTAAAGTATTATTCGAATAACACGAACATGCTTACAACTTTAATGACGAAAGCCACTACTATGATTCATTTAAATGTAATAATTATTTCTGAAGTAGTATATTTTGGATAATATCGTGTGAAATGAATAGCTGCTCGTATCGAGCGAGCATTCTGTATTTTCGCATCACACCTTGTATTCTCAATAACAAGGAGCGAAAATTCCTTGGTTGGTTTCAAGGAAAATTATATTACCTCGCGACAAACAGTCGATGAAACCACATCCACCCCATCCTCCTATCCCACTTATTTTTCAGAGATTGTGGTCGCGTGCAATGCGGCCAAATAGAGTCAGTGTTTATGACGTACGAAGTTTTTCGTTTTGAACAGTACAGTTGCTGATAGTAGAGCCTCGTTAACAATTTCGGGATACGCGAGGGTAGAGTCAGTGTTTTTTACGCAATTTATATTCTATCACGAGCGTCGCGGCTCTTCCAATCGCGAGACTCGAATCTTTCGGACGCGTTGGTAGTCTACTATTTCTTTTTTTTTTTACTTTTGAAAGCGAAAGTCGTTGTCGGAAATTAGAGTCAGTTCGTCAGCTGAAGAGGAGATTTGTGCGCTGAATTTTAATGGAAAGCTGTAAGTATGCATTTCATTAAATTCCTTTTAAGTAGAGTTCATTTTTCAATATTTTAGAAAGAAAAAAGTTTAAAAAATTTAGAAAAATTAATTTTTAGAATAGACTTACCAAGCAATTAAAAAATAACGAAACATCTTATCATTTAGACATTTTAAGAAAAAAATTTTGTTAATTTTTCTTAAAATGTCTAAATTATAAAAAATTTCGTTAGTTTTGAATTGCTTCGCAATTCTTCATCAGAGTTCAAACAATCGTAACTTTGGAAACAAATTGTAATCGTATTCTGTTCCTTCGTTCCAGTCTGGGCGTAGCTGAGCAGCCTGACGACTTCTTCTGAGCAGCTTGATGACTTCTGAGGAGCTCGATGACTTTCCCTGATCAGTAGCAGAGGTGTTGGCGTCTCAGTCACCGGGGCACAGCGAAATGTGAGTGCGCATGCATTATGGTTCCTCTGGTCACTCAATCATGTCGTAGGACGTTTGGTCCGAATCGACACGAGTGACCGGTTGTATACGTGCTTTGGCGAGCATAATGACCGCGGGTATGGTAACCATGCCCGTGAATTGTAACATTTTGGCTGTATATGTATTTATTAGACGAGGGCTAGGGTCTTCTTGTACACCGCGTCTTTTCAATAGAATCAAATTATAATCTTAATTTCCAAGATAAACGGTTCCTAACGCGAATGTTTATTGATCATACATTGATGTAGATATTTATTAAATAATGCACATAAAGGTTTATAGCAGCTCAGAAGGTATTGGTATGAATATCAATACGGCTGAATGCTAATTTTTATGTAGTGAAAAAGTTTGATACTCTCAAACTCCACAGCTACGATGATTTTTATTTAATATGTAGAGGAAAAATCGGATGCCCTCCGATTTCGTCATTGCGACGATTATAATGACTTGAATTTCTTTTATTTTTCTGATACTACGTGTTCAAAAATAACTTGATTTCTATATGATGATAATAGACATAAAAGTGTAATTCCTTTCTTATAAAGGTCACTCGTTTGCATACACAATAGAATAATTAATTTCCATGTGCAAGAAGACAATTGAGGGTGGGCAAATTTCAGATTCAAAGTAATTAGCATGAGAACATACTTTCTTGATTTATATGAAATTTACTTTGACGATGGAATCGCTCGTTTTAAATTCTTAAAGTAAATTCTTGATGATTTAGAGTAATTTTCTTTAATAATTCAATTTTAGAGTCTTTTTTCTTGCTAATTAAATGTCGAGTAGAGTGATTTTTCTTACTGATGCAATCTAAAGTAGAGTCCTTTTTTATTTATCAAACTTTAAACTATTCACAAGTTGAAAGTCGAGTCACTTTGCTTAATAATGTAAAATGAAAGAATACTAGCGTGCTAGACACTATATAGACTAATCATATTTTCTAGTTGAGGATTTTCAGGATATCTTTCCGTACCTATTGCCTTTTAACTCATCCACGTGCCCATGCGCTACTTGGGTGGGTGAAGGCATTGGGGCACGATGACTTTCGTTACTAAATAATTAAATGTTGGCGGCTGGCATTGCGTTAGTGTATCGTGCACGTCGCATTTTCCACCTGTGTGTGTTTGTGTGGTTAGGCGGTGGAATTTGCGGCGGTGAAAGATTCTCATCAAAGATCATGTTAACGAAACTATAACATTATATTATTATTCATGGTAATAACGATACCAATGTATCATATTCCTTGTTGCACCCGATGATCATTCTAGTAAATAATCTTGGAATATGAAACTTAATCAATCTCGTACAATTAAACGAAAAAGTAATAACGATTGACGTATGTACCTAATACGTACAATGCGCATTATCAAGTAATCCATTGTTTGAAATCGAAAATAATTAATTTCTATGTAAATCATACTTACACGCAATGGTCACTGCCTTTGCCAGCCGATTTCAGTGAAAACTGGTACGTACTTGTTAGAGTGTGATTGTGGCCAAGCTCGGGTGACGGAGTCGTCCCGGGACGGTCTCTCTAGTGTAGGCTTTTGCACCCGGGCGGCGATGCTTGAGAATCGTGGAGTGGGTTGACTGATGATTGTGTTTGAGAGATTGTTTTGCCATTTTTTAAATATAGGTGTTGTGTAGGGTAGGTAACTTACCTTCTGGTACGAATGTGTGACTTAAATATAAGTAGGTAGGTCCGGGGCAGGTCGTCGTATTCTCTGCGTCGTATCGCATGTTCCCCCGCGCGATGACCTGCTTTCAGGAAATTTGTGAGAAAAGTCGACGACCAGACTAGCGCGAGTGGGGTATGCCCTCGCTTTTAGACTCGCTATGTCGACTTTTTGACGCCAGTGAGACATTGCACATTGTCGCTGGTCGCGGTCGGAACTTTCAGAAGGGCGGACCCCCGACGCAAGAAGTGACCAAGGAGCCGAATATAGCCCGGCTAGAAAAAAGGCCACATCATGTGGGCTACGAAGAATAGTCCTGCATTCTCGGGTGCAGGGTCATTCTTCTAAGATATTTCTTTGCCATTATGCTCGCCGGTAGTTGTAGTAGTAGTAGTTTGGTTGGCCATAGGCTGACCCATCGACACCCCCTCTCCTGAAATTGAGCACACCGCGTTTTCAATTAGAGTTGCGAAGAAGATTACGGGGTCAGTTAGTGTTGCGACTAAATGTTGATTACGGTTTGAATTAGCGTTGCGAATCGAGTATTCCCCGCGTTTGGTTCCAGCATATAGCGTTGCGAATGAATGTCGAGCGTGGCTGCTTGTAGTGTTCCGCAAAAAGAATCGCGATTGTTTTTGTATTTTGGATTGGAGTTACTAAAGTTTGGTTCATTTTATTATTTTTGATTCGTGGTACGCTTTTTATTAGAGTTGCGATGCGACTGATCGCGTTTTTTTAATTACTCGTGCTAGTTTGATACTTAATATTTTTTGAGTTAGTGTTGCGATGATGACTGATCGCGTTTGTAATTAGAGTTGCGAACCCAATGCCCCGAAACTGTCCTGGGACATGTCCGAATACATGTTCCTGGGAAAAAGGAGTCCCGAGCAGCTGGCTTTGCTGCACATGGGACCCCACACAGCCTTCAGGATGGCTGCAGCGAATTAAAGTTAGAGTTGCGTATTGCGAGACACAGGTGCACTGAATTTTTTTTAGTGTTGCGAAAGATGAAACCACCCACGTGGTGATTCTCGGTTGCTTTTTATATTTGTTAGAGTAGTGTAGCTCTTTGGGAGCTTTTTCGTTTGCTATTCGGGATTTGTATTAAGTATAGTAGAATTTTCAGTAATGAAGCACTATCCGGGAATTTTGAAGTTGTTTGAGAAATTAGTGCTGCGAGTAGCCCAAAGTCCTAGTGATTATGCTCGGGAGTTGATTTTAGTCTGTAATAAGTTAGCGTTGCGAAAGAAAGAATCGGTTCACTCACGGTTTTCTTGCATTATTGAGTAGACAATGACCAGCTGCCCTTCTGGCTACTGATCATTTTTTGTAGCAGCCCTAAGTAGCTGCACCATCCTCCTTTTTCTACCACCACCTACCCATCCTTCAATCGAGTGTTTGTCACTGGTCTCAATTGAGGAATCAATTGGTAATACTTTTATCAACACTTGTCAAAAACATGAATATTTTATGTGGCTCGTCGGTTTTATTGCTCTCGACTGTCAATGGGCGGTCTACTGGGGCCCGAAGGTCCTCGCTCGCGGCGAGAAAGCAAAACAGTGGGGTGCCCCTTAAGAAGGGACTAATAAAAAATTCTACATTTCTCATCGGATCTTGGCGAAAGTGGTGTGAATCGATTCCTCATGTCTTCCCGATGAAAATGGCCCCAAAAATGATATAATTCGGACCATAATTAAGGATATTACGTGAGAAATCTTTTTACAGAGTCCAAAGCCCGTTTCGTTAAAAATAGTCCGATTTAAATTATTTTCTGTCCAATTAATCGAGAGAACGCCAGGAATCCATTGGTGCCACTTTCATATTGATACGATAAAAAATAAACAAATTCAGATTCTGTAGAATCTGACCGGTAGGCGACCGCGCGCGGATCAGGCCGCAAAGGCTCAGGTCGGTTATTCGATTTTCTAGAATAAAGATAGGATGAAAGCTGAACCGTTATTCGAAATCTAAGTTGAAGGGCACTTCGAATAAATCAACTTATTCGATCTTCAAATAACGAATAAACCTAAAGGACCTTTTATCTAGATGTTATCTAGATGTTATCTTCGCCTAACTCTGCTGTTAACTCAAGCGTGTTTCCTGATCCGAACAATCTCGGCGTTTTAGTTCACAGTTGAGAATACCGCCCTATGTCTCGCGGCGCACATCGCTGCCGTGAGAGGAGTTACCAATATCGCGGCCACCTAGCGGTGTTCGAACCAAATCAATCATTTCGAAGTTTGAGTTTCGTAAAACCGGGAGGAATCGCATTAATTTTCTATCCGCCAATCCATTGGAAAGCGGGTAAAATTTTTTTCTTCGAACCCCATATGCATCCCGTGAATTATTTTCTCTGCCAATACGGATTGCGACAGACTCGAAAGTGCTTGTGGCATTTCCAGATTGAATCCGTAAGATTTTTGATCCGTAATTTCAGATACAATCCTTCCGGGTCTATCAATTTCTGATAGAAACTGATAAATTTTGGGCCTGAAAAATTCTCTTTCATCCATCGATCTGGGTATCCGCGTTCCAGTAGGGAACCTACACAAAAATTTGGGTCGTAACAAGCATTTGAGAATTTCAGCCCAATCAAAATGTTGAAATTTTACAGATATTTGTAATTCTGTGACTGAGAAATATACAAAAATTTACATTAATATCAATTAATAAAACGACGAACAATAGAAACTGTGGACTTAAAAAAGACTTATGTAAGTAGATTGTATCTATTTGAAAGTTCTTCTAGGGCAGTGTAGTAAAGAGGTTTGAAAACTGGTTTAGATATAACGTGGATATTAGATTTGATTGACGGTTGAGCTCAAGCTCAGCTATAATTGTGTAGAGGACAATAATTTTATTACACGGTTTCGTGCGTACCCCTTTGCACTAACGCGCGAAGGTTTAAATGCCTCGAGGGGATGTTTTAGTAGAAGGAGAAAAGCGTACTCTGGTGGATGCTGGAGAAGATCCGTTTAGTTCCGAATTGATACATGTTCAAAAGGAGAACGTAGTCCCCACGTTCTATACTTCAAAATTAAAGTAATTAGAACTGTTGTTATAGGAATGTTGACATCAAATACGGAAACTGAAATATCCTTATCTCGATATAAATCCTTAATTTTGGGTTAGCCTTATTCCACCATATACTAAAAATTCAAACGAAACAAACCATAATAGAGAGTTTGTAACGTTTCATCGTAATGAAGGAAAATTTCGGTGTAAAGTTACTACTTTGTTTGTGTAAAGCCGCGTATTCACCTGTGCATTCGCCCCGAATGCGCATTCGCCGCGCATTCACAACAGTCCCTATAAACACCGATCCGAAGAACGAGGAGAAAAGTCTGTATTGTATACATTGCTAAAAAAAAGAGGATAAAAAGAAGAAACGTTGGTGGACGAGAAAAATATATACCAGCGGGTGCAACGAAACATTTCTACGCGATTTAAATGCTGAAGTGGGAAGCAACCAATTTCAAAACTTCACGAGGATGTTATCGGAAGATTTTTTTATTATATTAAATTATATTCGCGATAAAATTGCAAGACAAGATACTGCCTACAAAAAAGCGATTATGCCGGAAGAAAGATTGGCAATTAGTTTAATATCATACCACAGTTGTGGTGCTTTTCTTAATTTTCCCCTTTTCCCGTCTGTACGAGCTTTTTAGACTCTCCACTTTCCTCTTGCAATCTTCCGCCTCCGTTCCGATCTTTTGGGCAATTGTACACCACGCGTCGTCCTTTTTTACAGTATCGAAATAACACGAGTGTCTGGAATTCCATAAGGATTCGTGTTTCTCGAATACCTCAAGGAGCTTGAGACAAATTTGCGGCGGCCACTCCATCATGGTGTCGTTCGGACGCGAATGCACGCTTTGATGGACCGCCAGCAAACGGATCGGCGCGAATGGCCCGGCGAACGCTCGCTTCGCAATCGCCTCGATCTCGGTCCATACATTGTATCCGCACTCGTCGTTTGCGCGGCGAATGCGCGGCGAATGCGCGCCGAATGCGCGCCGCACGAGCAAAAAATCGGTGCGCGCCGAATGCGCATTCGGGGCGAATGCGCAGGTGAATACGCGGCTTAACGTTCATTAATAGGTAGCCGTCTTCCTCTTATTCGAAGTTTTGTTTCACTTATTTTCCTTAATAAATAAATACCTATACCTATTACCTGAATTCTACCTAGAAAGTAATAGTCATTCTTACCCACCAATGTCTATAACGCTGATTTTTACTGTTAGTTCTCGTTCTTCTAGTAAAATGAAGATTATCATGTAGATTGTAGAAGATGCTGCTTGTACTGTGATACAAAGGTTTGTGATAATTGGTAAGCGTAGTATTTTGCAAATGATACCGAGAAAGTTGGCCAAGTGGGCTTGCTTAGCGACTTAACATACGCTTTCATCGGTTGCAGCGTGAGTTTGAAGTTCGCTTATCCGCTGGCGAGGGTGGTTAGGGAACTTAAAGTCAATCTTGGGTTATGCAAACGCTTATGCTTAGTAAAACGCTCGCTGCGGGCGAGACCTGTTAACTTAAAGCACCGTAGAATGGAGCTTCGTGTTCCCTCTTCCGCATTTTCTCCATAGGCTTCCAACTTTGGAATATGTTGACCGATTTTATATTTACCTCAGGATCCAAAGGCAAGTGTATGACTTGTGATAGTGGAGCAGAAAGTCGGATATTACAACGACAAAGTCAGTTTTCGGCTCCAGATTAAATATGTACTTTCTTGCTAATTTTTCTGAGCACTTCGTATCGCGAAACTCTTCGGCTTTTTCATTTAAATCCCTCATCTTAATTGCAATAATTTCAACCGAGTTTCTACGCTCTTAATATTTAACCACTCATTTCCGAATAGCCCTGTGTAACAGTCTGAAGCAGTTATTTTTCAACCCCTGCTTCAAACCTTGTTTCAAACCACGAAATCATCGTTCATCATCTAATCTCTAATCGATTTCATGTTGAATTAATTGCCCGCCCGATTTCATAAAACCATTTCCCAGGATTGAATGATCAATATTATCGCTCATGGTCGGAATTCAAATCTACACGTACACACACATGTTTATAGTCGCGTTACCATGGAACGAAGGCGCAGTAAATAACGTTGGACGTCAATGGGGACTACCATGTGACAAAATCAATTCAAGTGATATTTTATATATATTTTGTGTCCTTTATTTCTGTATGTTGTAGTCCATTTCTATATTCTCGGGTTCGGTTTCGGTGTGAATTCAAAATTCCTTGCGAATTAGATACCGCGTCAGTGCAACACGCGTTTCAATAAAAAAGAATCCAAAATTTTATATGTGTTTATACATACAAGAAGCTGGATCGTAACTGGTGGTCGTAACAAGGTAAGCTGAATGAGAAACGTGATTCCAATTGAAAATTCTTGGTTAACCTCGACGCGATTCATTCGTCTTCGTCTTTGTCGCGGGAAAACGGCCAGTCATTCGTAATGGAAAAGGAATCCGCGCCAGCCTGTCGACCACGCGGAAATATTGGTGTTAAACGTTTTATATCCAATCCAGGGATCTTTCCATCTTTTAAACTTCATCGCTGTTTCACGTTTCCAACGTTATTGCGAAAGAATCGTAAAATCAAGCGAAAAATTATTGTCGCATACAACATATTTCATTCAATTTCTATTTCTTTCTACCTGATCATGTATTCTAGTATTTATAGTGTGTTGATAATATTACTAGGTTAGTTAGAATTACTGCTTATACACATCTGTTATAATAATTATAGTAACTGTGGAATATCGTTATTAAAAGTGTTATTTAATAAGTGTTATTCAAGGAATTAGTGTCACGTTGCGAGGGTATCGATAATTATGCTTTTAAAATCTATTATGCTTTACAGGTTAGTTAAAATAGTGAAATTACTTTATATACACATATGTTTGATAACTTTCAATTGGACGTATTATCTCAGTTATATATAATTTTCGAATTTTTGATAAAAATTCCTCCGATAGCCTTATAATTTTAGGATTCGTTATAATTTTCAGTATGAAAAACTGTGTATATAAAATAGTTTACCTGAATAACTTGTTTACCTTTGGTGATAGGAGAAAATGCTGCAGACAAATGTTACTTAATTTCAGGGGGTAGATCATTTGATAGTAATGGTCTTTTTGTAGATTAAGGCATGAAACATGGAGGGCAAGGCCGCTTTAAAATAATATAGTATTTTCTCTCACTTAATTTCTATAATAGAGTATTTTAAGTGGTCTCTCTACTTTGACCGTCTGAAAAGGAGCTCGATATTTTCGATTACAAACTGCATAAAAATGGGTAAAATAAGGAAAACTGCCTCTCTGGGTCGTCAGTCTGATTAGCAAGTCTCCACTCTTCATTCCTCAACAACATTCTTTTCAAGTTTCTAAGGAATACAAAAAAAATCATGTAAGTTTTCCATGACTTTATCTGGTATCTGAGAAGCTCGAACGAAACAAGTCATCACGCATAAATACACGAGGGATTTCCCCGTCATACCCAAATTCCACAGTCAGTCAGTGGCTACTACGGCGAACAGTTGGTATTGGAAAATTAGTCGGATATTTGAATAATTCATCTAATGTCATTATGTTATAGGTATCACGTTACACAGTTTGACGGGAACGGTTCGTTAATTTGACAGCCGACGAGCTGCGTATTTAGTATCTCTTGTTCTGTATGTTATTTTTGCTTCGCCGTCTCTCTTCGTCGAATTATTGTAACCGAATATCAATTTTAAACAAATCTTTTATGTATTTGGCATTTCAAATGTTATACAAACTGTAGATATCAATTTAATCTGATTACGTGTGCCATTTGGATAAGTGTAACTTTAATGATAATTAGACTGCAGATGCAAAAAGCACATGGAAATATGCACGTAAAATATGCCACGTCTATTTTAATCGAATTTGTTAAGGGTAGACCGACAGTTCCCAATTACTTTATTGTAGCTGGAAGAATTAGTAAATGTGCCTTAATAAATGTTAAATATTGAGCAACTTGTGTCTGTTGGAAAACATTCTGAGCAGCTGCGATTGCAACATTATTTCCATTAAAAGTTTTAACGGCCTGTTTGCGTAAATAAAGTAAAGAGTAAAAATTAATAATTTCAGTATTTTCGGGTGTTAAAATAAAACTGAAATATTGTTCTCCAAATTTTGCCCACCACTGATGACACGACAAAATACATAACTCTGTGCATTAAAATATTTTATTCTAAAACAGACCTTAAATATAATGACGCATAATTACAACGGTGTAGGTTTGGTCTCGCGTTCGTAGGATTCATTTATATAACTTTTCTTCTCATTTCAATCATAATACATTTACTTTTTCCAATGACTCACTTTTGTTTAAATAAGATAAGCCACACTATCCTTAAATAATATTTTTCTTATTTACATAAAAGTTCCTACTTCATTTTGTAGAATAATTTATCAGAATTCTATCACTTATTTCTGAAACACCCTGTATCTCAATGGTACACGTTAGGTAGCCACGGATCATTAATCGTTTCTTTTACTCAAGAATAAATCTTTCCGTGTCATTAACGCGTGGCCGAGTGGTTCGCGGTTCTCACCTGTAACCGACAAGATTTGATGAAAAATAATTGAAAACCAACGGGGAAAGTAATTACAAACTTTTTAAAAAGGCAATCATACAAAAATTCGAACAACACAGATAAATAAATTGCTTCCACTGTCATCGGGGAAATATTTTCGACATGATTATTGACGGTAATAACCACTGTCTACCGAATTCTTTTAGCAATCGATTTTCATACTACCTCGAAAACCTAACAAACCGCCATTGCACGGCACTGTAAAACAATCCACTCGGAATCGCGTGATTCCCCTCCCTCTACATCGTTGTCACGATCAGAACGAACGATCGAGCTGATCCAATCGTAATTCGAACGTGCCCTTGGTGCGTTTGCGGGGACACGCACACAGGACGCAAATGAAATTCCCACCCCGTCGGAGGCAAGTTTTATTTCGTGCCACTTCAAGTCGATAGGGGTTGCGGACCGTTGCGCCGTCGGGTTGGAACGGGCAGCCGGAGGGGAGGCAAATAGAAGAGAAAAGACGGGACGAAAAAGGAGAGTAAGAGTTTCCATTCTTCGACAAAAGTTCTCGACAACTCGTTTGAACACCACGACCAAGACCCTTTCTTCTGCCCCTTATTTTTCCTCGGCTCGCGGCAAACTTTTCTCGATCCCTCCAAGGTGTAACATAATATTTTCGCGGTTGGATCGCATCGCTGGTGGGGGGAAGGGGGGAGGGGGTGGAGAAAAAAAATGTGAAACGTGTCCTGGCGTAACGTAGTTAAATGTTTTTGCGTTTCCATATTACGGGATTGTCAGCACCGAAAATTGCAACAGTTGAGCTTGGTGGGATGTCCATAACTATTGGACAGTAATTAAGCAAGTTTCAGGTAGAAAGATGAAGTATTTAGCAAGTATTAGTTAAGCATTTATATCAAGATTTATATGAAGTTTTATTCATCACAATGTTATAATATTCTTTAAACTAGCAATAGGAACTTTTGTATCTCTCCTTATGAACTTCGAGGGGTGGTTCCGCCCCCTAAATATCCAAACGGGCCAAAATAAAAAGACACGTAGGGTAAACCAACCAGTAATTGACCGCATACCAGTGAATGACCATTTGGCAAAGAAATGTCAGTTATAAAGTTAAAAATTATTATATGTTTATACACGGAGTGTAGTTGCACTTTTAATATCCCATATTTTTAGTTACGCGTATTAAACAAACATTACTAAGTACAATTCTTATTAAAAGTATGCGGTCATTTATTGGGATTCTCATTAACAAATCGGGCATTCACTGGTTGGTTTACCCTATTTCTTATTTTTCTGTCCTCTAAAAGATATCCGGAAATCAAAGTAATCAGAGGCGGACATCTGAATGAAACAACTGTTTTAACGCGAATCGTACCGTAATGTCATGCGCGCGCGCGCGCGTTTGTATCGCACGGTGATTCCATGAAATCTGTCGTACGATCTGCTTCACGCACGATAGATTATAATATGGGTGCGTGTTTGGTGATTAAACGGAGATGGTTTTAGGTCTTTCTGGGTGATATGTGACGTACGTTAGGTCTTTGTGTTTATAGCAAAACCGTCCAACGATATATCGCTACGATTACCTCCTCAAACTAATCGTACGAAAAATCGTAACCTATTATAAAAATTTGCTTGTTCCTTGCGGATTACAATCTTTTCTCTCTTTATCATATGTACATTCTCTACTGTTATACTTACATGAACCTCATGCTGTACCTATTATTCCATACATTTAATCTATCCCATTTACCCTAGCTCAGAACTTTCCCCTACTCACTATTACCTTCTTACTACCCTACCTTATATCTAAATCTTTCTACCCTCCTCCTATCCCTATTTCTATTTTAATCTACCTGTTCTCCCACATCCCTTATTACCATTCTTTTCTCCTCCCTCCTCATTTCCAGCCCCCCCCCCCCCATTGAACTTTCCCCCATTCCACTGCCGTCCAAAATTTCCCCTATTCTCTTTTCAATTGCTCTTCCGTCCGCTCCGTCTCCACACCCATCCAATACGTACATGCTCCCACGTTTTCTCTTCCCTCTCACATACCCTGCACTCTCTTTTCCCTTCCTCTTCCCAGTACCAATACATATTCCCCAATCTCGGTTCTCACAACGTCTGTGTTACCTCCTCCTTTCTTCTTGAGAAGGATGTACCAAAAGTAGAGATCGTTGGCCTATTTATTATTTTTGATGATATACATATGTGAGGTGGTTGAAATCAGAAGTAGACTGGGTGATTGTGATGTACGAAATTTAACGCAGGTTAACTCAAGCTTCCAGCAAGAGGATTCAAGTCGATTTCTCGTCTTCGCATTTAAACTTTAGCTGCAGGCCACCTGAGGGAATTGATCATTATTCATTTGTCTCTTAGCATTTGACTGTATGATTTTTTAGGATATCATTTTTAGATGTTAGCACCAATCATTCCAGAATCCCAATCTTCTTCGAAACGGGCGAGAAACTATTTTGTTGAGTGAGTCGACGAATGGTAAAAATCCTTAAGAATCATAGAAAAATTTTAGTGAAAAGTACCCGAAAAACTTACCTGCTTCATACTATTTTTTTTTTTGGAGTGATGGCATGGTGACTAAACTTGTTAATGGCGTATAATGGCGTACGGCTAACTGTTGTTTATACTTTCTAATGCTGGAAGAGATTGTGACTGTCTTGGGTTAAAAGAAACAGCGGGAATACCTTAGGCGCAGGTAGGAACCAGGCAAGTTTACCCTACTCTTAATGAGAAGTTAAATCACTATTTTCGATTGGTCGACGTTTGCGGGGGCAGCTTCTCCGCCGTGCGTATTTAAAAATATTTCGAGTAACGCAAAGTTTGCACTGACTTTCATTAGAAAACCTCGTCAATTCATGGGCAGTACTCTACTGAAGATCCAATAGAGAATATAGAAATTTAAGTTGTATTTAGTAGATGATTTATCTCGGGCTCAACTGCCCAGCGAGCAAAGGGTTGCTGAGGCTGCGAAGCACAAATTGAATTCCGCGCTAGTTTCGGTTTCAAAGAACACGAACATTCGGACGTTTACCCGCCGATGCTATTTAAAATACGAGTCGTCATAAAATAGTTTAGCAAGAATAACAAATACATCGTCAGAAAGTATAGTGCAGCACTCAACCGCGACCCCTTACACCAATAACAACGTTCCACCACTGAATCCAGCCAAGAACTGCGCTGGCTTTAACGGCGGCGAGGGGGTGGGGAGGCGGAGGTGGAGGTGGAGGAGGAGCTGCCTTCTCCGAATCTAGTTCGCGTAACAGTAATCAGAAGAAGAGTAGACGCAAGGTGTGAAAGCGGGAAAACACATTGTCGGAGGACTAATTAAATTTCTGCATTATTACAAGCCAACCCCGACTCCGCCACTCGGCCGAATTTTAATCTGGCGAAGTAATATCTTAGGCTACATTAGGTCTTACCCTCCACCGGTAGGTGGATCGCGAACCGGGGTGATAAAGGGATGGCAGGGGGGCTAGCATAAGCCGTCTGCCTGCCGGCTAATCAATGATTCAACTCGCCAATTACGGAGGCGCCTCGAAAAATATCCTCCTTCCAGACCACCCCCCGCACCCCCCGCCGATCCTTGCACTCCTGCCATGTCTGAAATATTCACGAGCCGCACCTCGCTTCAATTCTATCCTTTTCCACCGCTGTTCCGTTCGTTTTTAGCTCATCTACCCTCCTGTCATCCCGTCTTCTTCTGGATAACTCGTCTTCACATGTGAAGGGTACACATATGACAGTTGCTACAGGTATACCTAGCTGATTGTCAGCGTAGCCAACTGTGTAGAATAGTTAAGATCTCATATCACTCTAGAGTCTAGTCATTACGAATTATTCTTTATAACAAGCATCGCCAATAGTTTGCTTTATGAAGCTTCTTTTTCTTTAGACACTTTTTATTAATTATTGTAACTGCATAGCTCGTTGTGTATTGTAATAAAGCAGTCGCTGCTGAGCAAATAGCGATGACTATAGTTCAGTATTTATATTCATGACAGATGTCTCGCTTAAATTTAAAATTTTTCCAACTGGAATTCTGAACAAAGTATTTCAATTACCGGCAGAGTTTTAATTGTGCGATCTCCAAAGGCGGCGAGCCAATTCCATGAAACGATTGTTTGCTTCCAAGTTCGAGATTTACTCGCAACGAAGCCTGGCTGGGCGGTAAATGAACTCGGGTTCGATCTACAACCTTATATTCTCATTTTCTTAACCGTTTTCTCCTTCCTCCACTTTTTTCCCCTCTCATTGGACATTCCCAATGCAATTTTCTTTGGCTCTGACGTCCCACTCTCACCGATGAAAGAAACAGGATGCTGGCAGGTAGCGATATAGCGAGAAGCAGGGGGATGAAATGTCGATGAAGAGAGAGTGCCACAGGAACACGCTTAACGTGCTACTAAAACACAAAGCTATTACAAAATACAATGTATCCCGCAAAATTGATTGTCTGTTTGACGTGTTACTGCAATTTTCATCCTCGAGCTTCTCATTGTAGAATGGATATGCTAATTCAATATGGTTACTTGGGATCAAAGATTAGACTACAATAGATATCCACACTGGTGCAGCTTTCGTTCAGAGAAATCATACTACTTTTAACTTGAAAGTCAAGTAAGAATACTCTGTGTATAAAGCTGGGCCAGAGTATTCTATTTGGATATCTGAAGAGTCTGCGAAATATATACAGAAAGGATCACGCAATTGAGACACTTCAGCTTGAGACACCACATTTTTGTTTGCAATTAGGAAATAATAATACAGAAAAAAGTCAGGTGAAGACGATATAATATTTTTTGCCAGCAAAATACCACGGGCTTCGCTATGGTACACTAATTAAAAGGAATTACTTTTATATCTATTTTTTAAAGTAATTTCTGTAAAGTAACCTTTGTATAACGAACAAAATTCGACGACAAATTTCGTTTTGTTTATCTTATGCTCCCCTTAAAAATATGTATTACTAGATTTACTACTCGGCTTCGCCCGAAATTTAAATTCGATTTTTTTTTATAGTCATTCATCTGGATTAGCTAGGCATAATGAGGTGAGGCACATTTCGTGACTTAACAGTTTACTGTTCGAAAATTTTTAGGCAACAGATAAACACGGAAACATATAAACTTTCTGCTTTATTTATTAAGATTGGTTCAACCCACTTTGCTCCTCAGGTAATAATATTAACGTAAATGAAGATAACTTCACATGTCCCATTCTGTATTGTATTGCAGATGCACCATTGCATTTCGAGAAAAGACTTGGTCACAGGAAAATAGATCTCTGGAAAACATTTTTTTAAATTGTAACCAACAGTGAGATGTGACTTATTTCAATTGGACAGTTGAATTACAACGCCCGCACGCCCTTTAGTTTAGGTTACCTCCATTCTCTAGCCGCCTATAAGCATGAATCCTCGTTAATCTTGATGTTGATACATATATATGTATAATTTGTCTTCTTCTTTAGTCCGCATTCTCTAATCTTGACGCATTCTGACATTCGCGAGTAGCATCACTGTTACGAAGGTCGGTCTCTTTTTCCTCAGATGATTTTATTAAACTTGCCCTTGCTTCTAGGTCGAAACGGTAGCCCTTTTGTAGAGAGAACATATCATAGACCGCGAGATTGCCCCCTTTCTGCAAAGTGTAATATCTTTGGTTGTTTCAGTCTTGAGCAATGCTTTACCTCGGCGATACTGTAATAGAATTTTTGTCATTCCTTTTCTTTGCACGTATTCTACTTGAGAAAAGAATGAAAAGTTCAAAAAGAACCATACATGGAAAACAAACCATTTCTTCGTACAAGAATGTTGTATAATCTTGATCAATTGAGAGTCTGGATTGTCATGAGTTATAGGTAGCGTTCATAGTTGGTTGAAACGTCCACAATTTTTTGCGAAAAACATGTTCGTTTGCCATATATGGTCCCTGTCAAACTTTTGACTCCCTTCTCCAGTATAATATATAGAAATAAAGGAATTTAATCTTGAGTTTTAAGATGAAGAATAATTTTACAACAAGTTTGTATTGTACATTGCTTTCACGCTTCAAAAAATGTACGAATTCTTTAAACAATTTGCAGTAGACTTATCTCTCATGCTTCTTCCTTTCTTTGTATGTTTCAGTATCGTTGCCAACATCGTGCCTTGTGTATCTTCTTGTCCATTACACAACCAATAGCAATTTCAGTATTATTAAAATTATCGCGAATAAAAATACATCGTTCGCGCGCGTTTTTATTTAGTAATCCTTTGAGTTCTGCAATTACCCGTGCTTATCGCGTCCAGTCCTTGTGAACTTAAGAAGCTCTTTGGTGAAACGTTAAAACCTCTGATTACTTCATCGGAAGCACAGCGACTCTCTTTACTTTTTCAAGGCATCTGAGAAGGTAAGTGTGAATTTGTTTCTAAAATACCAACAACAGCACAATAATTGTAGTGGAATAGGATGAAAAATAAAAAGAGCATGAGGGTGACTTAGAGTTTATCTCACTGTCAGATTTTTCCGCCGCAAATTCGATTCAATTAATCACACAAGACATACAGATCAAGAGAAACGATGTTACTAGATTTCATTCATTTTGTTGTAGAATTTCAATCTGTGTAATGTGTTCTCGCTGTTTGCTCAAACAGCGCTGAAATCGAAAGAGGGGCAGTATATCAATCGATACGATTTGCAGTGCAGAACGTGCCTTATCTTCGTTCTAAAAATAATGTTCCCGCTAGGTGTGATTCAGAACCTAAACAGTTCGACATAGCTGCAATTTTAGCGTGATTTATCGCTCAAACAGTATCCACACATAAAGATCAATAGCTTTTTTAATAGTTGTACGCGAAGTATGACGAGTCTGTCTTACAAGTTAAGGGAATTGAACATTTGTAAAGATACATCTTAGCAGTTATCATTATGTTCACATAGTTTGTTCAATACCAATGAAAAATATAAGATCCTCTAAGCTGGAAGAAGAATGATTATCTTCTTCGTACATTCGATATTCATCATGATTTTTATGTAATGTATAATAACCTGGCAAAAGGAAGTTGTACATGAGACTTTTTCTTAAAAATATTCAAGTCTAGTCTCTTTCAAATTAAAGTCTTAACACCTCAATTAAATGTTATTTAATTACAGGCAGATACTTGATAATTACACCCACTCTGATACGTTCAGTTCATCACATTTGCAGATTCAATTCGTCACATTCTAATATTTATTCCAGTTAAGTTTAGAAATATTTTAGAAGCGTTTATTGTTTCTGTAGAAGCTTACTATTCTTACTCGCCTATAGAGTATCAGACGCACTTTGATGAAAGCTTCTTAGCTTGAAGCTTGTTTACACGTTAGTCAGGAAAAAGCTTTTCTCTCATCTGTTATTTGTTACGGTAATCCGATATTCCTCGCTTGTCTTTACTACAGCCTTTAACGACCGATCGATCGATACAAGTATCCTACCTCACAGAAGGAAAAAACTGGCAGTTTCATACAAAATTAATGGAACAAATTAAACTGTTAAGGTCGAATACAAATTAATTCATTACCATATCTACTCATACATATGACCTGTTACCTGGCTTCTAAGTATTGAATCTATTTTAAACACTATTTGGATAGCATTAATTTATAGTAGGACGTTGCATTATATATTGTTAAGCATCTTGGAGCAGAGTTGGGGGGGATGAGGCAGGGCAAAGCTTAAAAAATTGATGACTCGATATCAGGATGATGCAGAACTCACGTGTTGTAGCAAGCTGAGGTTGTTCAGAACTCAATGAGAGAAGAGAAATAGAAAAGAATGCTCTATCCCATGTTAGATTTAAATATGGAGCAGGTACTACATTTCTACGTAATCAAAATCTAAATATCACAATGAAAAAGCAATAGTAAACGTCCAACTGTTCCATTATATGCCTGCCTCCTCAATGTTTAAAGTCACATTCTTCTTCGTAGGTTGTTACTGACCACGTTACATAATCAAGGTGTAGTTAATTTACAAGACACATGTTGAATCTTACCTATGCAATAGTATGCACAATGCATCCATAGGTATAGACGTGAATTAGTATATCAAATTAAGTGGAATATATCAACATCGTTTAAGAATATAAGCACTTTCCTACAAGAGTTTTCTTCTTTTAGTCTGTCTAGTAATTTCATCGAGATATCATGTTGCATCCTTTTGATTTCGCATTTGGTGCAGCTTACCAGAATCTATTGAAGGGTAATATTTGTGTCGCACATGTCGCAGATAGTTGGGTTGTCTTTGGTGATAATGTAGGAGTGAATCAAGTGGATATGACCAATTGTCAGGTACGCCTGCACATTGCCGCCTGTGCAGGCAAACCGGAGCATGCGTATGATAAAACTGGACAGTTATTTTGACCTGTGCAGCCGGTCGACCGGAGCAAATACGAAAAATGATGCGATGCGCCTGGACCGAACTGGCCTGCACAGTGCACAGGCAAATCGCGGCGTGTGTAGCGATGTTCAGTCGTCGCGGCGCAGGCCAGGCCGAAAACGTGTCAAAATTTGTAATCTAAACCCTAATCAAAGTTGATTGGATCGATACCGACACTATTGATGATATTCAATCAATTCGATACCAAAGTACTCAATAGGAAATATCGATTCATATCGAAATTGTACGTGCTTGGTATCAATTATCGATACCGATTCCTCTTCAATCGATACGAAACCAATACTATACTGAATCAAAACCCCTTTGATACTTCACCAAGGTATTGATACCCGTTTGATAGCTAACGAAAGTATTTATATTTGTTTGATACTGTACGAAATTATCGGTAGGCCTATTCGTTTGATAATTCTGTGGTCAGATGGCCGAACCTGGTATGTCCCTGATATGACATTATTTTACATTTCGAACACTTTTTTCCAGCTAATAATAAGCCTACTTTGGCTAAAACGTCGTCTGTCGATGTCATTTGAAAATAAGGGCCAGCCTAATCCGGCATGCGGCGGAACCCAACAGTACAAAGTACTTTCTTCTTTTCTATGATGTTTTGGATTATTGGGTATTTTGTTTCCAAGGATCAAATTCATTGTTCTACCACATCCCCGGAAAATAACCACATTTGTACCGACGCAGATACCAACCACGCGTCTCATGTTCGCATGGCGTTGTTTTTCGAATGGCTGGTCCTTGAGCCCTTCAATATTAAGCCACGTTGTGTTATTTATAAACGGCCCCATCTCCCTCTTCCATCTCATGCGCCTCGCACTGCCATTGTCTCAGTTCTGGTGGTGGAAAACAAGCGACTGTATTAGATATTCAACCGTAAAGAGGCGGCGTAATACCGGTCCATAAACGTAACCAAGCAGCTTCGAGGGGGTTGGCGGAGGGGGAGGGGGGGGGGGTCACAAGGTCGGGGGTTGGAAGGGGATTTGCAATGAAAATTAGCATTTTTTCCACGCGACTAAGCTGCGTAGCTAACGCTGTGGGTATAAACAGGGGGGAGCGGCAGACGGGCGTATGGAACAGGTGAAAAGGAAAGAAAACGAGGAAGCTGTTCCCTGCGAAAAGATTAACGTGTAACAAGCTACTGTGAGCAAGCTGACGTGAACGTTTAGACAAAAACACAGGCTGTTTTTTGGTCAAACCTTTTTCCGTGGGCGCCACTCTTAAATGGCTGCATGAGGGAGCTTTGATGCATGTAATTCGTTAGAGATGTGCGATATCGCAGTATCGGGTGGATAGCGGATAGGAGCTTAATAACCGCAAAGTATTTCTGATTGGTCTATTTATTCTGTAGATCGCGGGTCCATGCATTCCGCTTTCTTCTGTGGTACTATGGCGGAAAGTTGGTTACTTTTTCAAGCGGTAGGTACATCCTAAAAATACGTGGAACTTAAGTTGCGTTTAACTTTCAGACTCCCTTACTCTTAAAAAAATACACAAAAGACACGACATCTCCCTAACAAAGGAATCAATTACATAAATAGTTTTACAAAAGTCAAAAAGGATGAAAAATTCGAGGCGTAGAAAAAAAATTGTTCAACACAAAAACGTTGATGACATATAAACAATGTAATATTAATGCATAGCGAATTAGCTCAACTTTTGGAACGCCATAAATATCGCCTTGTTTCGTCAAGGTTCAAGGTGCCCGTTTTATATAATGGAAAGCATTTCAGACGTTTCATATTTCGCCCTCAAGCAGTTTGCATTTTCGATCTTAATACACCATTTGCATATTTATCGACAAACTTTCGGGCCATTTTTCAGTTTCTGCGTTTTAAGATCAGCACGTTGCCTCGAGGAGAGGCCAGTCACGCCTCTGAGCCAACACCTTTTCCCCCTCTGTCGTTGAATACCTACCTAACTTCATTGTTGCCTTTTGTTGTTCATCAAATTTTCATCACCATACTTTACCCTAAAAGATTAGTAAGCATTAAAAAAGAAATTCATACATACAATTTTCAATATCATTTCCTTCTATTTTAAATCTATTCTTCTAGACTATAAATTTGTTAAGACGATAGATAAGGGAGTAGTGGACTATTTCAACTTCAGAAAATCGATTAGTGTTTTTGAAAGTCATTTTTTTTATAAAAATTTTAAACAAAATTGCATGAATAAATTCAAATAATTGTCGTAGTTATAGCAGCGAACGTAATTGACTGCACCGTCGAGTAACGGCCTCGCAGAGCGGTATTGGCACAGGGCACTTACCTTTGAAGCCGGTTTTACGAAATACGATTTTTAGAAACGGTGTACATCATAACTCTTGAACCAATGAATATTTTCACTTGAAATTTTAACTGGGGCTGTAGAATTCCATTCTCTATCGTGTAGAAATTCTGCATCAACGTTGGATGTTTGTAAAACATTTTATAACTGATTAAAGACAATTTCTTCCTGTAAAAATATAAAAAAAAATTGATTCGTGTGTAACTTCCACAATTGTTTTCAAATTCATCGGCAAGTTTCCGCAGTGTAGATATTTGTGTATAGAATAATCACCTCAAAACATTTTACTTTCACATGATTGGTTCACCTGAATCGATGTACACCACTATATTCAATGATTAATATCTTGGATACTTTTATACATTCCGTCGATTTTTTTTGTGTACATACTTGCAAAGGTGCCCACAATAGATTGTCAAAAGCACGACTAGAACGAGTTTTTGGTATCATAGTAATTTAGCGTCAAAGAAACTAACGATGTTACGTATCCAATAGTCCACTACCCCCTTAAAATCCAGCTGAGTAGGCTCAGAATGGATTATATCTATCTTTTAATCATTGCTAAGAATCTTTTATTAACATAATTTAGCTGAACAAGGCTATTTTCGAAGGAGGAAAGACAAATATAATGTTTCGTTTCATACACCTTACGTGTCCTATTCTGTATAATTCCTATTGGATATGATTCTCGTAACATAGAATATAGATAAACGTATCGAAATTTTCGTATTTAATATTACCTTGTTCGAAACCACATCTAACTAAAAAAGTTACTTCGTATCTTATTGAAATTCCATTATTAAATTACACTTATTTTTTAACTGTATTTAAGCTGCGACGCAAAGTTCTCTCTCAAGGAGAGTGTTTTAGAGAATGAATAATGAGTGTGGTATTAATCGACCCCCGGGCATTAGTCCCTGACTAATGAAGTCTTAGTAGGTCTATTACCAATTTAATTACTTTCTACAGTTTGTCGAAATTATTATCTCTATTTAATGTTAGCTTCCTTTTAACTATGCATAATCTAGTAGGACGGTGCAAAAGTTCGTTCGCTTTATTGAACGAAAGTCTACATTAAAAGTAATAATAAGTATATCACACGTTTTCTTTTTAATCGGAGTTTTTTCCTGGACTGTCCGTGACCTTTTGCCACTTTGCTGGTAAAAGAAATACCTGTAGTCAAACAACCCATTTCCGTACACCTAACATCACCTGAAAGTGAGTGAAGTATTTTTTGCACTGATCCAATACAATTCAATCTCCATTTGATGAAAATATTGCCAGTACACTGTATGAAATGAGACTTGTAAGTAGTAGGTATGTATATGAATACCTACTATCCAGATTTTACCCCAGGTTACTATACAAGAACAGCTGAATTTGTAAACCGTGATTAATTATTTCGTATCCTTTATACCTGTGCATGCGTTTGATGCGTAAAATGTGAAGTGTTCATATTACCGTTTATACGGCAATATTTCATGCGCATTTCACGGTGACCATTGCGTACGTCGAAATGGCACGTCCAATGACGAATCGGAAAAGTAGATAAACGTTTTACGTGACGTTCAATGCGGATCCCTGGTGAATAGACCGCAACATTTGCCATCGGCCAGACATTTAATAATTGACTAATCGGATGATTACCGGACAGATCGAATGACAATGGTGCATTATTTAAGGTAATCAAGCTGTATTATTGAGTGCCCCGTGAAATTTGCTTAACGGGTGTGCATATTTTAAGGGAATCGCGAATCGAAGCGACAGTTGATCGACGAATATAACGGCACGAGTGTTATTTTTTAATCGTATATTCGCACATTTAATAATAGTGAAATTATTTTCATGGGTTTTACGAATATGAGCATAGTCATTAAACATATCGAAAATTGTTTTAATAAAAAGTATTTGTGGTCGCAATATTTCAACTTGAACATGAATTGATACGTCTATTCTCCTTTTATAGATGAAATACAAACGTGAATGGAGATGTGTATTTTATAAATTACTCGGTATATTATTTCACGCAAAATAGGAATTTTAACCTCAAAAGATTAATATTCTATTGAAAGGGAAGTTCGAAATTATACAGGGTGTTCCGAAATCTTCGGGCAAGCAGATAGGCGGATAGATGATTCCTCATTGTAAAAGTAAGTCGAAAATATGCAGTGAAATTTTTTTCATATAAAATATATTTTCGTATATTTTCGAGGAAATCGAAATTGAAAACTCGTCTGATACGCGCGTGTAACTAAAAATCAGCAGAATTAATCAGTAAATATGCCGCAACTGTAAATGAAACAAATCCTTGTCTAAAAATATTTCGAAATTATGAAATAACATTTTTTTTCATGAGGATATTGCGTCCGAGAAAATGGATTTTCGAAATCCGTTAAGTGCGCGTGCACTGGATTGAGAATTCATTCAAATCGATATCTTCAAATCGATTTTCTCAAAAGCACAACCACGTTCGAATATAGTTATTCTACAATTCCGACTGTTTTTTGGATAAGGCTCCATTCCACGTGCACTTGTTCCACACTTACCCCTATTTTCTGCTCAATTCTCAGCCGAATGTAATGTGTATGCATACTAAACGAGTTTTCAACTTTGATTTTCCCGAAACTGGAGCTTTATATAAAAATATTTCGTTCTATATTTTTCACTTCCCGGTTGTACCATAATTTCAGAACGACCCTACATAGGTGATTATCAATATCTTGGAAACAAAAACTTTTTAGCACACTAATAGATATCGATTTCTTCGCACCGCGAAACATTCATATAAAATAGAAACTTGACCATAGAATGATTGATGGGCGCCTTTGTGTCGTCCATACGAACCCTAAAAGAAGAACTGTTCGAGAACATTTGTTCGTTTCCCACTGGTATCAAGAGATATTCTGCGAAATGACAAGGGGTCTGGACAATGGAAGTCGTACCTACCATCTTAGTATATACATATACAACTGTGTATGTCCCTTGTACTCCGCGCACAGTACATTTAAGGACGATGGTCTAGCTGAATTTTTGCTTTTAAATCATACAAAGGGATAGAAGCTTCTGATTCTTCATCGATCGAGGCAAACACGACGGAGAATTGATTCTTCTTCGCCCTATGTCAAAGCATTGAGTCGAGACAGATTTAACATTTTCGCTATCACACGTCACATATTTGGGACAGGAGATTGTCACATATACACGAATACAATAATTTTGCAGTTTCTGTTGACAATACAAACAATATACTAACTACTAACTTGGCGTCTTAACACAACACATTAAATGATTATGTACGCTAGTATTTGTATGCTAGTGTCGAGTTTTTTTACGGGACGATCTTATATTAATATTAAAAATAATATAAATTAGTTGCATTCATAATGAAAATTGTGCCCGTGGTTCAGATTATAATTACAGAGTATTAGTTGCTTGACGCTTTAAGATGAGTTTGCTTTTAAAGTTGGTAGTGTCGCTCGTTCAGTTGGGTCGTTTGCTCGATACTCTGCTGTCCACTCTATCGTCCTTGGGGGTTGCGCCATTTTACGGTAAATCGTGACAATCTTTCACCCTGCCGCTTGGAAAAAATGACTGGTATAACACGGACCATATATTTCCCAAGGTCGGTCTCAAAATTCCTCATTTCCAACTCGCTCGCTACAACTCAATTTGGATGAAACACACTACTACTTAGCAACTTTACTGGCATTCAAATTAAAAATAATTCCTGCTTCCATTACGATAACACTGTTATGTTTAAAAACGACATACAAGCAAAGGTTACCCCTACTAAAAAAGTGTCCGCATTCTGAATATTACAAACATATTTTACAAAAATATTTCATCTGAATAGTAAAACTCGAGAAGTTGAAATTGAGGCTTCAATTTGACGCTTGAGGTATATTTGTAAGACATGGGTGGTCACAGTAGTGTCTAGAGTCTAGAAGAATGTTTAAACTTAGTATATACATTTCTTTACGTGTATAAATAATTTTCGTACTATAATTTATTTATTTCAAGTTTTTACTTTGAATTGTAGCGTACGAACACAAAGTCACGGTAAAGATGGCAACTCTCCCTAAAGTGAGCAATCTCCATATTTTGGTTTTAGGCCTAAATCATCGGCGGCTTCTGTACGACATACTCCAAACATATTCAAAAATCGAGCTGATAGTATGCGTGAAAGGCTAGTAACGTATAATAGAAAATAAATATAGACATGCAAGAGAATATTAAAATATGCGAAAGATGTGCAAGCAGAAAATTACAATTGACAATTTACATAGAATATACTCCTTAGTTTTGTACATTCCCATCTTATTTTCATCGTCCCAGATGATTGTCGACTAATTACTGTAAATTAATGATTATTACAAACTGTAGTTCCGTCTCATGAAATTATGACGATGCCATTAGTGTTCACCTTTCAAGCGTCCCTTCAAACTATGTAGCCCTACTGTCTCGTCGCGATTGTTTATACACGTAATCTTCGACCACTGCAGGCAATCCTACCGATTTACAATGGTCAACGATATCCGATTCATAATTTAATACTTATTACGATCCTCCCAGTCTATCCTGGCGTTCAATAAAGCTCATCCGTATTGGCTGTCTCCAATAAACCAGAAGTGGGTTGCCAAAGGCATCTTTTATTACAAACGATATTGCTGGTCGAATCACCGTGACCAGAACTCCTCCTTCGGCAGCTCCCCAGTAATCGAGCGATCGAGTTTTTCCTCAAACCCGCTGATAGACCGTCGCTTCCGTTTCACGGTGTATCGATTTCTACGCGGAACGACCGTTGCCCGCTTCCGCGAGTGAGCGGCAAGTGTGATAAAGTTAGCACGCGTGCAGGAACCGTTTGTTGTGTGAGTGTGATAAATTAGTCGGGCCTTCATAAACATTTCACAGCTGCTGCCGACACCCTGGGCCCACCCCAAACTCCACCGACACCTCTGTGTTCCAGCTAGCGATTCTCTTTTAAACCCCTCCCCTCCCCGTCGCCTCCTCTGATGCATGCTTGTGTCCACGAGCCAGCAGCAGCAGCAGCAGCAGCAGGAAGGCGGAAGTGAAAGAGTACTCGATACTTTATCGCGGCGGAGTTTCGCGGTTTGACCAGTTAATTTTTCCCCATTCGATTTCGGATGGGTACATACGAGTGAATCTCGCTGGCATTATCAATGGGCACGAGATTTATCGTTCGTGATACTGGGGGCGCCAATGTCCTTGTTTGATTGGTCGGTATGCTGGTAGAGTTTGCTAACGGTTTATGCAGTATGTACCTACATGTAATGCTGATTCTGCTTTCCGTTATGGGGTGCAGAACCTGTTAATGAAAACTCAAGATTTCTGACGGTTTACGAATTTGTGTGAATGGGTACCTGGTCATTTTCGCTGATTACGTGTGGACGTTCGCACAGTTACCAGCGACGTTTCGTCTCCTCGAAATTTATAAGCAAACGCTTAGTGAAATTCACGTTTTTATTTAGCCTATGGATAGAGCATGAAAAGTTGTCTTTTACCTGCTTATAACCTGGGGTTCAATCTACTCTAGCGCGAAAAGGAAATGGACGGTAACGCGCGGACGTAGTGGACATTGCAACGCGCATGCAATGCGCAAAGTCAAGACTGTTTTCTACAGGTTTCCGAATGTTGTTCCCTAAACATGACAATAGGCATGGTAGTAAGCATTCGTCATAGAGTAAAACTTCCTAATCACGATACTCTTATTGCTTTTTCTAAAACATTATAACTTGCCCCGGAAATCTCAACATATTTGGAATTGCGTATCTAGTAACGTGCGGACATTCATAATTACGTGCGGACATTAAAGTGTTGGATATTTCTACTGCTGTCCACACCAGCCGAATGGATTAACTGTTTTGCACGCACGGGTTTTTGTACCTCGAACAGAGTACAATAAGACCCGCGATTAGTTTTAGCGATGTAAACGCAGGAAATAACGGAATATCTTATCTAAAGGGATCTCTATTACTGGATTATTTAAATCCTAGTACAAAGGGGACTTTACCATCGGTCGCTGACCCAGTATGCGCGTAGACTAGGGTGGCTCTTATTTTCGACTTTTGAATTTTCTTTGGGGCACCCGCTAGAATGGTTGCAAATAATTAAAAAAAATCTGTGTAACGTGTGAGCCCCGTCGGATAACAGAAAAAGGTACCCCTGTTGTGAACCAATTCTTACGCGTGCTCATATATTTTGGAAAATATATCCTAATGAACACGAAAATAGTCACGTTTAGGTGTCTTCTACAATTTTATACACTTGTTCTTATCACTCTCACATCGAGGTGTCCGGCACTGATTTCGTCTCCTTGAAATATGTTGTTCAGCACAAACATCTAAGAGATCGTGCTATTTTATTTTTGTCCAATTTTAATTTTAAGGGTTGAAACACCCCCCTCCCCCCCCGTAAATTTCGAAAAACGACGTTTCCCGAATGAAGTGTTCTATCACTATAAACACCACATATCCATCAAGTTATTTGTATTTTAGAAGAAATACATATTATAAAATGAGCTATGCGTTAACAATTGCAAACAGAGCAACGGAAGCAGCGGAGGAGTAAGTAGAGAAACCTAAAAGTGTGATGGGGGTTAACTCGGTCCTTCACCGCGGCACAGCTTTCCATTTTCTCGTGAATAAAATGATGGAAATAAATAATACATTGTATTACCTAATTCTAGTTGGCCTACTATGTAGGTTTCATTTGCCAAATAATTAATTATGTTCACATGCTCTTACCCTTCCACTACTGGATCATCTATAAATTAGCTCAAGTGTTTGAGTAGCGGTAACCAGCTGATTTAGATTAATTCCGTTTTTCTTGGCCGTCAAAAGGAAGAAGAACTGATAGGAAAAGTGGTAGAGAGGGAGAGGGGTGGGGGAGAGTAAAAGAAAGGGACAAGTAGCTTGTGGTATGAGTGGAGAACTTTGTCGTTCGAGACGGAGGCAGAAGTTCAACTAAAACTGGGTCGTAATTCTTGTAAGCCATCTGCAAAGGCAGCGAAGAAAGCAAACGATTCATTTAGGAAGGAGCCAAGGATAATAGAAACTTGACTTCTCGACGATTCGTTCCGCACTCGAGTGATTGTCTCGGGGCAATACATCCCCGGCTTGGGGCTTGCATCCATGGGTGTTCTAAACCCCAAGAGCATGTCCTCGGGATGGAAACTAGCTTACCAGTGTTCAGACCCAGCAAGAGGCTTGGTCGGGAGCATTTCGTGAGTGCAGCAGTTCTACGATGACCCAAATGGTAGTCGCTACACCAATTCGGGGCCGAACAGGGATATCTCTCAGTAGCCCAGACGAGATGTGCAAGAATCGAGTATTATTCCTTGTATTCCTTCGACACTGAGATATCGTAATGTCGAAAAAGCAGCAGAGGAAAGAGTCACTAGCATCTTTTTAATTCGTTCCGGGCTACGTGGGCCACCGGTGGCTCAGGATATTTATCGGTGATAAAGCTTTCATTCAAAATTCAGTGTCACACTGGGTCAAATTGACCCTGTGTTTTCTTAAGCAAACAACCTTTTTGTCGAAACTGTTATTGCTTCAAATTTTTTTTATGCACGATGACACTTTAAATGTCAACTCTTAACCATGGGCATATATTCTACAGTGTTCAAACATTATCTCAGAATTTTTGAGACTTAATTTAACAAATAGTTTTTAAGTAACAACTGATTGAAAATTGACAGGGCCAAATTGACCCAGTGTGACAACGGCGTTCGAAAAAGTAGGTGTGACAACCGAGGGTTAAATTAGTGCTGTTCTGTAATGAATAATAGAGAACATACTTCGTGATTCGTACCCTCAATCGCTTTACACACCAGTTGAGAGGATGCCAGATTAGTCACTATATCTTTGCAAGCCACTATACTTCCCTTCGCCTTTCAAACTCACGAGTCAGGCAATTGAATTCGGCTTCCCGCTGATACTGGTTATGTCTCACAAATACGCGGGACCTCTGAGCTTGTTAAAAAGACCGTCAACAAGGCTTACAACCCCTTCGACACAATGCTCGAATGATAGGAGGTATAGCAATGAAGGCTACATAGGTATATATATATCTAGATTCTAGCTCATTTGATTCTCTCCTCAGTGCTACCAGTGTACAGCAGAAAATCTTCTGATTCCACGCGACTGGCGTGTATTACTGTAGGTAATTTATAATTCTCAATTTTTAATAGATCTTAAACTGACGTTTTACCAGTGTCAGTTATAGTGCTCAACACTATTTCTTGCCGAATATATGATTATGTATACACTAATTGAAATATAAATGCCAAAAAAGGCATATACACTAGGGCTGGGACTATTCGAATATTTTACAAGTATTCGAATGCTACGAATAAACTTCGAATAGTTGAGTATTCGAATGTTATTATTCGGATACTATTCGAATACTGCTATATTCGAGTATTATTCGAATACAGCGGTATTCGAGTACTATTCGAATACAGCGGTATTCGAGTACTATTCGAATACAGCGGTATTCGAGTACTATTCGAATACAGCGGTATTCGAGTACTATTCGAATACAGCGGTATTCGAATACTGGTGTATTCGGATAGTATGGTGTGAAGTGGGTCAAAATTAGCTTACAAGATTTCACCCTGATAAATGAACCTAAAGAACTTGATTTATAATTCACACCAATACTATTCGAATCAGCATCCGAATACTTAAATATTCGAATAGTATTCGAATACTTGGATATTCGAATTATATTCGCCAAATAATTGAACAACTGAATTATTCGAATATTCGAATACCGAAAAATTCGACAAATAGTCCCAGCCCTAATATACACTCTTCATAAAAATCATGTAAGAAGTTAATGAGACGGAGAAAGCAATTTTAATACACGAAATTTACATACAACTTTAGAAAACTTATAACGGGGGCTAATTTGTTGCGACATATTTTTTGCGGATAAAGTTTGTCACTTTGAATAGTCACTTGCTCACTGGTTCTTTAATTTGAAACAATACGCCATCTTCTTCTAACTAATAATTGACCATTTAAAACAATGCCATTTATGTATTAGTTGATACACTATTTACTTTACAGGAATTTCGTTAAACTTTTCACGTGACCGATCGACAAAAAATAGTGTCCAGCACTATACTAGATAAGTTTCACTTTTGAGGCTTTTGTGTATATTCAGATTTTAATATATGTAGGTATGTATATTCTATTATAGAAACAGTAATTTATACCTATTAATTTGAGGTCTGTAATAAGACAGTTAATAGATGTCTTTGGTATTTTGTTTAAAGTTGTAACCATTGGTTTTTGAGCAAACTTTTCATGTAAAGCCATTGTTGAAATTGATAGTTAACAATAAGTTCCTTTCACTGTTCCTTCTTATCGTTACTTATTGTTAGTTTCCTTTCAGATGTTAATACTAAAGAACATTAGCTTTGACGTCAATCTTCAAAGGCCTTTAAAGTGTATCGTAGCAACGAATTATTTTCGTGTAATTTAGATGAAAATGATAAACTGAATTATCATCGTTTCTAACCTTAAAGGAATTCAAAGGGGGATAGACGTTTGTGTTACGGGTGAAGTGAAATGAGGCGATGAAAGGAGAATGGAAAGTCTACTATGGTGTGCGTAACGAGGGCAAGTGAAACAATGTTCTTCAACAGTTTCTCTTCCGCAGCGAATCCTGGCTACACCCTTTGCACGAGACGCGGACGTATTTATGTGTATTCCTCTGAAATGCGGCTTTATAATATTGTGGAACTCTAATCGTAAAGTTTCAAATACGTGCAAATACCGTTCCCGACGTTAATTATACATATAATAGATACTCATGTCATGAATATCTGCCACTTCATTAAAGCGACCACACATTAATATGTTTATAATACCAAATTTCTGTCCGCTTACTTTAGACAACTTCGTAGTTACGGAACCGAGAACAGTCTAAACATAAATTTTCTTTATTTGTTCCAATTCATATGTAGGTACTTCAAAAATGAATAGAGGAGCACCAATTCCAGTCAGTTTCTCAAATGACAGCACAGGAACATGTGTTAATATATTTTTAAAAATACTAAAAAAGGATATTATACAAATTAGTACTAAATAGTATTAGAGTTCACGAAAAAGAAGAAAGCCTTAATAAATGTGCAAATATAGAAGTTATTATTTGTTTTCAATTTACAGAACTAAAAACAAGGTTTTGTGTTGAGTAATTTCGCGATTAACATTTATACTGGGGCAAAATGTACCCTTTTGCAGCAAGATGCTTCTGGTATCGTGTGAATTTGTGATTATGTGGGTACTTCCTTCAGCGCAAACACAACCTCTGCTCTCCACGTATCAAAATATAATTCTGGAGATGTTAAATTCAGTTTGCCAACCTCCGGAAACTTGGCCAGCTAGTAGTCTATTCGCGTATTACCTGCAATTCTCGGGTGAAGCTGTAGGTATAATTCATTATGGTAGAATCCTGGAATCATTTCTTATTAATACATTAAACTAAATCTCGAAGAAATAGGAAACTACTTAAGGGTTAATGAATATTCACAAAAAAGAAGTAAGCATAGTTATGCTTCTATTACAGCAAAAATTATGATGCTAATACAACGCTAACGCTTATCAAGAAAAACTTAGCACGACAGTAAAATATGAAATGGAAAGTGCACCCATAGGGCGAATGAAATTTTCTAAAAATATGGAAAATACAGTGTACATATAGAACTGTATAATATGTATGTAAAATTGTATTGGGAGATTCGTAACCCGCGCACCTCCGCCAAACATTGCAAACATGATGTTACATGTATGTATACAATATAACACTCGTAAAGAAATTATGCTTTAGGTGCTCAAAACTCATCAAGGTATTTAACTCATTTCTCTGCTGGTCTCATTTCTCTTCTGTCAGTCTGCGCTCGAAAAGGGTTGCACCTAACTTCGGTTTTTGCAATCACCGTACTCATCATACAAAAGTCTTCCTCTATCTACCACTTTTACGTAGATCTCGTTGTTCATTCAGAGCCACGTGTCAAACAGCCGCTAGACACTAGCGATAGACAAATCGAAGAAATTTAAGCATTCCCCCCCCTCAGTGATAATTGCATTATTTCGGGCCGGTAAATTCGATAAGTAACGCACTTTTCGTGTAATACAGGCCAGAGTGGCGGGCAGAGAGCCGGTAACGAAATTTTCCCCGGTTGCTTAAAAGCGCAGAAGGGGCGAAATCGCGAGACTGCGCGCATCTGCCGCAGACTCCGTTATCAAATCATTCCGTTCACATCCGTAGACGCTCCAGCAAATAATTTCAGGGTCCCCGTACACTCCGTTGCCCTCCGTCCTCCTTTCTTCTGTCTCGTTCGGCCCCTATATCTGGTGTTTTCGTGCGTCCTCGTGGCAATCTCGCGACGTCAAAGTTGGTTCGCAGCTGCTCGACGATGAAAACGGCCCTTTCAAGACATTCCCCGGCAAAACAAGTTTCTTAAAGTACGGGGATGCGCGCAAACGCTCTCAAGAGCGTACCCTCTCGATGCTTTTAGAAGATTAATTTGTACACTACCGCCTCGACTCCCGTGGAAACGATAAGAATGAGCGTCCCGCGATAAAATCGAAAAGTTCTCAGCAAGTTCGAGGAGCATCGTCGTTTAGTCCGATGGAGAGTTACTGTTCAATCTCTGAGTCGATTGTCCTGTAGTACCGATTGAGTTTTGTTTCTTCTTTGCCCTTTCCCAGCACTTCTGACCACGAAGTGTCTCTTGTGATTGTTCTATTATACTACACACAGTGGTCGTAAAAAATGTTTAATCCCCTATCATGTGGCATATCATTATTATTATTCGCTTTTATTACTCGGTAAATATACAAAGAAAAGAACCAGTTATACATTAACCCTTTCGCTGCGTATTCAAATTTTCGGACGATTCTTGAAAAGTGTCAATTTTTCATCAATAAAAAAGTTTTTAATTTTCAGTTTGTTCAGTTTTTTTCGGAGAACATGGCTGAGTATCACAGTACAAGAGAATACATTTTTTTAATGCGTGGACTATAGTCGAACACCGCAGTGAAAGGGTTAAAGCAGATCGAAGTACACAACAAATATAGTTAATAGTACATTAAGAGCAGAACCAAAACTGAGTCATTCAGGAAATATGCATGAACACAAATGGACAGGCGTAGATAAGGCAAGAAAGAATGCAGAGGTAAGTTAGGAACAGTGTAGAAGTATATAATGTCGAGTTTTACATTTAAAAATCGAGTCGAAATTTAGCCTTTGAATATCAGGGCCGTATTTTTCCATCTTCACTATTTTAAGAAAATCAGGGCATCTTTCGGATATATCGATCATATACGCATAATTCCAGACATCATAACTTTTATAAGAAAATTTTTAAAAGTTATTTCGACTAACTATGATTATGAATCCCATCATATATTTTCATACCATTTTTTTGCTTAATAAAATATACCTATCAGTTTTATAATTAATTCTTTTTCATATTGCCAATGAATACTAATTATCAGCAACGTTAATAAGAATAATTGACAATGATCGAATGTAACGAGAAAAAAATTTGCCGTCTATAATGGTTATCGGTAACCAAAGTAGAATTCGGGTCGTTCATAATGGTTACGGGTAAGCAAAAAAAATTGCGGTCATTTATATTGGTTACTCGTAACCAAAATTAAATTTCCGTCTTCGATAATAGTTACTGGTAGCTTTGTTTTAATGACCCTCCCCCACCCCTCCGCCCATAAACATGACTCATGTATGAAAGAAGCTAATTCCCTTTAATTCACGAAAAAAGTTCACATGCAAAGATTGTGAAATCATCTTTGCTAATTCCAATTGTACCTTTAATTCACGAAAAACATTAAAAAAGTTCTCACGCAAAGATTGTGAAATCAACTTTGCTAATTCCAATTGTTTCTCGTTCTCCGTTCGAACACTGATTCCTCTGTCACTTTTTATACTTGACATTCCTTTATTGGCCACAAATCAATTCAGTGCGCAGATTTTCAGCTTCGGTTTTAAGGAATTAGCGGGCGAGGCCTGTAGTTGACACAAAAACTTTTATAAGAGGGACATCTTCTGTTAAAAATGTCGTATGAAAATCGTTTTACGATGGAAAATAATAAAAACTTGGTAGAGACTAATTTAAACGAATCAAAGTCGGTAATAGATTAATAGCACAGTCGGCAACCTGCACTAGTGCGCGCTGAATGCGAACTTTTTCGCTTCCAATTGGCGAAAATTCGCACCCAGTGCGCACCATTGCGACCGTCCGAATATGCTGTAAGAGAGATGCGGAGAATATGAAACATTTTGTTTTAAGTCGACTTCATAGTTGTTTTCTTATACAACGCCCACTAATTCCTTAAAACCGGAGGAAAATCTGAGCACTTAATCATGTTAAAACACCGGGACTATGTCATAAAATAAGATAATAAGGCCAATATAGCTGCGGGGACCTGTCAATTTCGCTATCATTCGTATATAGAGAGGGATAGAGGGGGAAGGGGAATTAGCTTCCAGACGCGCCCTCGTCTGTTGATTATTCATAATGGTTTGTTATAATCAGAACAATTAAAAATAAGTATTTTTTTAATTATTTCATTTTTTGAGGAATTTCTTTGAGATTTAATGACAACTGCCTTCCATTTTATAAAAATTAATGTTTACTTCAGTGACTTTTTTTCTAAAAAAATGATTAAAATAATTGTTATTTTGGATCTATGCTTAATTCGGTTTTTACATGGTTTAGAAAAAAATAAATTCTCTTTTTGCACGATTTGTTTTGATGTAACAAAATCCAATAAATTTGCTTTTTTTAAAACTCTTCACTTAGGTAATTTCAATTCTAAGAAAAAGTATTCCTACTTTTTTTTCTAGGAAATTGCTGTCAATTAAAGAAAATCTTAGAATGTGCATTTGAGGCTGCTACACACCCTCAAGTATATGAATTCTCTACTTTTTACAATTTATTTGAACACGTATAGCGACAATCAGTCTTCCACTCGTCAGCAAAAGTTGAATTCCAGGTTTGCCGAGTTGTTTATATGATTGCGGCCTAGATAAACTGCTCCATTTGTTATATCATTCTTTTTTATTTATTTTTTGTATCTTCTTTTACACGGATTTTTCGGGAACGTATCTACCGTGTAAAAACAGAATTAAGTGTATTGTAATTAGTAATACACTTTTCAACCATAAAAATGACGTGGATTGTAATGTCAGATTCCGAACATGGTTCGAAATAAAATAGATTTAGGGAGTTTGAGTTTACACCACATTTCAAGGATTAGGATGCGTGAACGTTCCCACTATTTCCCCCGGAACCCAAACTTTCACCGTATTTGTCGATAACAATCCCGGGGGATGTCTGGTAGACGCAGGATTCCGAGCAAGTGTTTATCGGGTGACATTTTATTGTTCGTGAAATGATAGGGGACGGATTTTCCATGGATTTTGGGTCGGTTTAAGTTGCCTTATAAACGACACCTCGGAGGCTAGTAACAGAAACCGATTCTACACCGACCTCCTTCCTGGCACCCTAAAGTGGCTTAAGTTACACCGATCCACTGAAAGCGACCATCCCAAAGCGACCTGTTCCCCAGCTACTATATTCCTGACGATGATTACACTGTCTTTGAACACCGCGGTGACCACCAAAAGTATGAGATCCCGGTGTTGCGTGGGGACAATCGTAAAATATTTAATAAATTTGATAGACACGTAATTTTGAAACATTTCTTTACGAAAATACGCCAAAACAATTGCGTACTGATCATAGAATATTTAGCACTATCAAGTGAAAATAAAGTCAGAATTAATCTCTCCTCGGTTTGTTTTTCATCATAAATGACATCTTTAAGAAGCTTAAATGAAATTAATTCCTTAACTACTTCTTCTGCGTTCCTTAGTTGAGTTTAATTTAAGTTCATAGGAAGTTAACGATTTCTGGTATGTTGTTTATTTATTTTGCAACCCTGCATGGTGTGATACTGCCATCGTAGCTGAAGCAAAACGGCCGATAAACGAAACTCCATTTATGCTTCTGCCATCAAATCAAGGTGCGTTATAAAAAGTAGCACGTTTCATTTTTTTCTGACGGACAACTGCATGTAGAAAAAATGAAACGTGCTACTTTTCGTAACGCGCGTCGAAACATCTCTGACGAAGTTAATATATTTAAAGTTACCTACCAAGTCTTTCTCAAGTTCTTTTTCAAAACGAATCCAAGTGCTGATTATACGAATATCCCTGCAATTAGATACAAATGTAACCGTGCAAACGAGAGTTATAAAAAGGAAACCGTCAAGGTTGTCTATACATTCTGCAAGGATTTTCTGTGCTTTTATGTAACAAACGAGGGTCTGACTTTTTAGCGACCTTCTTGACGTCGGGAGTGCTCGAGAGTCTGGAGAGAAGCCTGTTTTTGTGCATTTATATCGCCAGCCACTTAATCGATCGCGTTTTTCGATGTAAGCCTCTTAACGTGCAGAATGAGTCCTTTACCTCCAATTAGTGTCTGTGGAACCAGCCACGCTACACACACCCACACTTCCACTCCGTCTCCCTCTCTCTCTCTCGCTCTCCCTCTCTTTCATTCTCTCTGTATCTGTATTGACGAACAGTTCATGGAAGTTTCGAATGCGAACGAGATTGCGTGCGTCAATGAATTCATAAAGGGAAAATGGACAAACGCAAGACGTAACGAGAAGGGAAGGGAGCAGCTTAAGGCTGTTATAACTTTCGAGAAGCATTTTAAATGGCATTTTTAAGGGAAGCTTTGGGTAAAATTAAAGATTTAAAAGAGAAGCGGCTTACGTTTCTGTAGCTGATTCGTGAATTAAACGGGGCCAAATAAAAATGGCAAATCCATGGGATTGGAGTTATCCGGATTCGTTTATACACATTCGAATAGATTTTTTTGACTAGGGAACACGAATGACCGACTTTTTTCCATTTTTCTGGTTATTTATAGTTTTTGCTGGGGGCCAGTGCAATCGACTGTTAATTGAATGCGAGATGTGTGGCCTGGGTTAGGCAATCAATAGAATTTGTACCATTCTGAGCGAGTTGGATTACGAGTCCTAATAATATTTTACCATTTTCTCGGTGAATAAAGTAGAGCGTCGATTATCCGAATTTGGATTATCCCAATACAGTATGAGTCACCTATGTATGTACATATGTTACTTAAACTAAGTGTCTCACAATGTTCGTATTTTGGGACGCGTATCCTTCCTGCTTCAAATGCCCCAGTTTAGTGAGTACGTACAGGTTTCATTTATACCATGAGTATTAAAAGAAGAAGAGTGCTCCTGAAACAGTTAAACATTACCTATTGAACTTTTTAAAAAGGGTAAAAAAGCATAAGAACGATAAAAAAAGTGCATCTAATTTGGCAGCAGAATTTAATGTTCGTAAGCCTACAATTAGCAACATTAATATATATATATATATACATATATATATATATAATATCAGTGTTATTAGGAGATAGATAGATTATTTAAACAAAATTATAACGTTAAAACCTTCCTCTTGTTTATTGATAAATCACTTTTCAAAGTGTGCAACTTTAAATTATATACATATATATAATTATACATATATATACATATATACATTATAACGTTATATAAAATTATAACGTTAAAACCTTCCTCTTGTTTATTGATAAATCACTTTTCAAAGTGTGCAACTTTAAATTATATACATATATATAATTATATATATATATACATATATACATATATATATAATTATATATATGTATATAATTTAAAGTTGCACACTTTGAAAAGTGATTTATCAATAAACAAGAGGAAGGTTTTAACGTTATAATTTTGTTTAAATAATCTATCTATCTCCTAATAACACTGATTGAGTCACTCACTCACTCAGGATTTCTGCTCGATAAGAAATCTTTTTAAATAATTCCTCCCCTCCACCGAAAAGAGATATGCACATAACCCGAGCAACATCGGGAACTTTAAGTTGAATACCTATATAGTTAGGGAGTAATAGAAATTTTAAACCATCTACTGGGTGGTTAAGACAATTTAAATTAAGATACTTATAAAATACGTAAACTGAACATTGTGGAAGAAAAATGGTCTGCTGGCAGTTCCGCGGTTCAAGAATTTCTTTGAGTTTTTATTACCCTTGTGAAGGAAAAAGATTATGATTTATGATATCTTAATACTTTTTCAAGTTCAACGTATTATTTTATCGTGATTCTCTTACGTAGCAAATTGAATTTCGCGATTAATATTTGATTTATTGTTATTTGTAAAGAGAAAAATTGTAATTAGTTCCAGTTAAATGAGTTCTACAACTAATATCGCAATCTTCGAATTAATTTGCCTACTAACCAGCTCCACAGGACTATTGAAAGAAGTATAAAAATTATGCCTATAACGTATTTTCCGTTGGACATGAATAAACTTTCAGTTAGAATTATGGCGCCAATTATGTAGAGTTATTACATTTGAACGTTTAAAAGAAAAGTTTTCCCTGCCCTCCGCCTCCTCTTCTTTAGGCTTCTTCTTAAGCACCACTCGTCAAACTGAGTACTGTGAACATTATATATAACTTAAAACTTTGCGCAGGTCAATTTCGTCACGTCGCCTTTTTCCTTAAAAATTCTTCCCTAAGTTTGAAAGTCGGCTACCGACTTTTCGATCCGCGGATAAAGTAAAATACGTGGGTACCGCGAAGTTTGCACACGGTGTCGTGATTATCGCGATCAAGCCCCGGACATACGTAAACGCGTGCCCTTTAATCTCGTCGAAAATCCAATTAAACTACTTTGCGATTGCGGCGCGTCCCTGCTACCATGTTGGTTTCCGGCATTCTACGAAATTCGTAACCATCGCGGCAACTTGTTTGACTCTCGGCCGCGTTTCCATCCTATTACGCCGAGATACACGGCCATTCGAAACGTCGGCCGCCCGGTTAACTGCCGCGAAATGTTATTTAAATCCTAATAACGATGTTGGCCCGTCGCTGATACACACCCTCTTCTCTTCGTCCATACGCGACCAGCGGCGATCCAGCGAGTTGCATGATGCATGAGAGAGCTGGCAACTATCGAATCCGTAAGTTAAATTGAATATTACAAGTTAAATTGAGTGAATACCGCGACACGGTTGGACTATGGTAATATTTTTAATAGTGCTCGATGTCGGGGTGATGGCAAATATTTAAATGCTATAAGAAATACGCCTTGTTTTCTCTGCCGCTAGTAAGGAAGTCATCGTTTTCACTCTTCTAATATCCGCTTAAAATTGTTGATGGTTTTAACCAAATTAAAGAAGAAAACATTAAGTGCTGTTTTTTGTATCGTATGAATAACAGTTATAATTGTATGCTGAATTTTTTCCATGTGTTCGTTTAAGAAAGTATCTGTTGCATTGGTATTTTTATTGAACAAAATGTTACCCTTAGGAACTTCTTTAAAAAGTGTTCTCATGGAATAGATATTTTAGAATCTGTATAATAAAAGTTCCAGGGGAACAAGTTATATTAGAACATTTATTAAAAAAGGTTCACTAAGATAAAGAAAGGAACTAAGTAGACTATTAGGCGCTAGTATTAATAGTTTCTTAAGAAGTATTGAACAGAAAAGAGAACTTGTCAAAATTAATACTTAAATAACATTCTTTATAACCGACATGAACCAAAATGCATAAAAATTCTATAATATCCACGTAGAAATTATCTACGTAGGTAAATGTTACAAATAGATAATACATTCTGAATATCAATTTAACTGTAATAATTATTTAATATTGTGGTAGTAGGTACTATTCATTGAATAGTATTCAGTATTTGTTACAACGGATGATAACTTTTTTTAATATTTATCAACAAAATATCTGTGCCTGTTATAGAAAAATGTTTATTTTTATATGTTATAAGTTCTTTTCCATTAAAACTTTTATTTCCAAGAATTTTTCTTTGCCGGTTTTCATGGGAACTTATAATGTGAGAATATTTCTTAAAAAAGTTCCACGATTCATGTTTTCAATAGAACCTATTGCAAAGTTCCAGAACTCTTTCGATCCCTGGTATAAACACGTGAAGTAAGATAAAAAACGGCACTACTTATGGGATAACCAGATACACATACAAAAGGATATGTCAAACGCGTAAAATAAAGTATTCTTCCATTTTAAACGATGAACAACGAGAGGCATTTCTGCTTTTTCATTCCTTCGTTAAGAAAAGTAAAAGCATCAATAGATTATCGTTAGCACGATGTTGTAACTATTAGACGCATGATCAAATAACCAATCTATACTCAACTAATCAACCGTTAGTAGTTGCAAGTCAAGTGTTAACAAAGCAAAGGACACGTAGAAGATCGAGGTCACAGGTTATACAGATATCCAATGTTGCTGCCACGTTTTACACTACGCTTCATCATAGTTTTTCTCCTCTTTAATTTCACATCGTTGAGCTGGGAATTACAAGCAGATACTGTTTACTCTTGTTTAGTTTACGCGTTAGTAGAACAAAAGATCTTGCCATGGAAAGTGTTTTTTTATGGTTAATCAAGGGCAATGAAGCGACCCTCTTTAACACGTCCAACAAAGACGCGCACGCACAATTACATCCGCAAAGAACAACCGCGCTGGAAGTATGTGTAGCCTTACGAACACTTGATACTGTTACTCTTGACGTATTTACGATGAATTTAGGTCTCTGTTTAAGGCGGTATACCCATGTGAACGCTCGGAAAAATGTGTACATTTCGTGGATTTTTTTACAAGGCAACGGCTTGATGAAAATTTTCCGTTTTTGTTTTATGTTTACACAGTGATATGAACTACTTAAAAAAAAGTTTCAGTCAAAAAAACTATTGTTTTTCGGAAGTTATGGATACATATCCGAAACTCTCTCGATGTCAGACGACTCCGCGGTGGCCCTGAAAAACAACTGTATGTCGTGTCTGAAATCAAAAACAGTAAAACTTTTTTATAAAATATGTTAACAGCTATCGATCTATGGCACTGATTTTGAAAATTTTGAAAAGTCACGCTATCACTCAGATCAGTTTCTTTTTCACATCTCGTGCTTAAAGCCGCTTCCCCACTGCGTCGGCATTTGCCAATTGGCAAGGCCGCTAAGTAGTGCCAAACAAGTGTGAACGTGACCATCTGTCAAACGGCATGCCGATGGATTTACCGACTGATATCGAGAGCGCAGTGGGGGTCACGGCTTTAAACATATGCAACGCGCATTGCAGACCACATTTAAAATGTTAGAAAACGATCGATTTTTAATGGGTCGATGCTCAACGAAGGACCTCGTGCAACGTAAAGTCACGCAGACGAATGCTTGCGGGCATAGTTGAAAACATCAGAAAGCCTACGTGTGTGCTATCATATGTGTCAAGCCCTAATTAATGTGTTAAATGAAATGAAACCGTATGGCGGGTACATACACAATTATTTTTTTAATTCTAATCGTATTTTCACAATTAAAAGCAGTCCGAATTTTATTTCTCAATGTTTATTTTTTGTACGAGATTTAACGACATCAATGTTTCTTTAAATGGAACAACATATTTTATCTTTCTCCACATTTTTATAAAGAGTGCGCTAAAATAACAAATTCAACCACCTGTAGCAATATAACGTTCGGATCATCTGATCTCAAGATATTTACATTAATACTTCCTATGGGCAACACCAGTTAACCTTATAAATTCATATAGCTTTTTGATTGCGGATGAACTTATTTGACCAAGAATGTGCTCACTGCAAAACATTACAGATGAAAACAGGTTTCGCAATGAATACTAGGATATAAATGGAAATTTTGTTTAACAATACTATGTATATATATTACAGTAATTTGTAAATTATTTGAGTAAAAATTGCTCAGAGTATGCTTTTCCATTTAAAATTCTCGAATTGTATGTATATACATCTAAGTTTAGACTATTAACTAGCTTCCGAAATGTTCTTTGGATAAAACGAGAGAATCTTTCACATAATGAAGCTAATTGAATAAAATTTTAGTAGATACTCGACGCCCTAGCAAAATTAAAACTTCTTAATTTTCAGTGAAAATAGGAATGTGTATAATTTTGAACTGAGATTTTAGTATTCTCTATCATGTTATTATAACTAATTGTAACTGTATTTCTAAAGCGTTAACTCCGGTTAGTAAAACAGAACAAGATCTTCATCTTTTAACTTGCCCGTTTTCGTATGCGAAAGGGGACATGAATAATCTGTCGAAGGCTTTTATTGGATTTGGAATGAAAACCCTCACAGGGATTATCACTAAATCTCCTCTACATGCGCAACGTCCTGCGGCATTTTTTTAGTTTCCTGTTTTCCTACCGTCGCACGTCGCATGGTACGGCTTTTCTCCTTCTTCGTCCTCCTCCTTTCTTCCTTACAGTCGTCTCCCATATTTTCTTTTCGCATGTGTCGAACGAACGCAGCAACCGTTTCCCAATAATTGATATCTTATAGTGCGCAGTAGATGCAACACGCTTCAGCTCATCTTTGTCTGATCATACACGTACACAGACTACTTGGACCGGCAATACGCTGAAACACGAGCAAATTGCGGCTTGCTGTTGAAATCTAAGGTTTCTATACAATTTATCGTATTGATAGGCTTATATTCTGAACGGAGGCAAGGCGTATGCAAGAAAAAATTATAAATTGCAAGAAATATATATGAACAGCCATTGTGCCGTTATGGATAGGTTTATAAAATTTCCTTCTAATGATATTAGCAACGGAGCTTGTACATTATTGAATAAAATATAATACAATGTTCCAGCAAGTTTCTGAATCACACTGCTCACTAGCATGTACACTTTTTGGCTGACACTCTGTGACCTCTTCTCCGTATAGACCAAATATTAGCGGATCTCATATTTACTGGATGAATTACTTATGAGTACAGAATTTGAGCACACCTATCTTACGACAAAGTTAACATTCCAAAATTGTTCAGAACCAGAATACACAACTTATGCAAAATGTAGCGATGTGTTATTGAGTGAGACGATTCCACACATCATTGCTTAAAAGTTTATTTGTTCGAGGATATTCCGGCTCAATATTCCTTCGAACAATGAAAACGCACTCGTTACACGATCCAATATCCTCGTATTAATTCGCTTCAAAAGAGTTCAACGGGTGATGAGCTCCCTCGATCTAAAGATTGCCAACAAAAAATTCCATTTAAGGAAAATAAAAATGCATCCAAGTGTACGCCGATCCCCTTAATCGAATTTAGCTCTTTGAAGACGCAGAGAAAGAAACGGCGGACCCTCCGGATCTGAGATCCTCATTATAAATTCAATCATCGTTGTGGGCCTAAACGACCCTTCCATCGAGTAGCCACTTAATCAGGCTTCTCTCGATGCGAATCGGCTAAGGAGAGATGAAGAGTGGTTTCTCAGAGGAGGACGAGAACTAGGACGAGAGCGTTGCGGTTAAATCGAGAAGAATAGAGTGTCGAAACGGGGATCGGCGGGCATAGGGCGGCTAGGGCGGGGGAGGGGGCTGAACGCGGGAAGCTCCGTGGTCCTCGAAATTTCAAACGTTACTACGTCTTCTCACGGCCGCTTAACCCGCGAAGTGTGGGTTTACCTTGCACCTTCCGGTTCTTGAACGAACTACCGGGGCGTTAGTTTTCCATGGCGAGGAAATAAGAAGAAAAAAGAGAAGATCGATGAAAGTCGGCTTGGCGTGGACGGAGAACCACGGAAATGAAAAATGGCCCCGACAACCATTGCTTTCCTGATTCCATTTAAATGTTTGCTTATAAATACTCGGGGACATTATATTTGAATAATTATCGATCGCCACTACGCCCCCCGTCTCGTGCGTTTGTCATCTCAGAGCTCGAGGTGTGGTAGTTTGGATTGCCGATATGCAAAATATGGGTTACTTTTTGTAACATATGCACAGTCATTAGATTTGTCATGATACGTTTTAAGATGAAATATTAAAAAAATGGTATTAAAAAACAGGAGGTAACATTCATATTTCCGGAAAAATGCAGATAAGGAAACTCTGATTTATGGAAGTTATTCACACTTAAATATAGATCAACCTTTATCTAAAACAATTTTTTGTACCCTTTAAGGGAAATTCGTAAAATTTTGTGACGCGACAGACGTGAGACACCTTGTATGTAATTACTGTTCATGAATTATTAATAGTTTTATCATTTCATTTGCGCGGACAAAACGCAAATGTGGCGCTGATCTAAATGAGGTTCTTTTAAACGTATAGTAATCAAAACCCAGAAACGAGTGGATTTTAATGTGATGCGGTTAAAATCATATCTAATATGTATACAGAATTTTATTTGCACACAAACTAATTTAAAAACAAAATAAAGGGAAATTCTTAATTTATAGTTAAGGGCATCCGCCGCACTGGTAAAAAAAACTGATGCATTTTTATCAGACGGTATACCTAATGTTACCAATTGTTTCGGAAGCGAAGGCGTACGAAACTCTTTCGGTTCGAATTTAAATGTACTATATACGCAGACAAGTTTATTAATTAATTAAACGATTTTATTCAGCTTCGATCGTCTGTGTGTATGTTTGTTTGTTTATATGGTTTAAATCTGGCAACTCAAATTTAATCCACTTCCAACTATCCAATTGTCTTGAAACTTTGCAGCCGTGCGTAGTTTGGATGACAATATAATATTTTTAAAAAAATTAACCTCGAGCGGGTGAAAAAATTACCCAGTCATCAATTATTATAACCCATAACCACAAATCCAAACGACTTGAAATCAGCCACTCGCATTCTTTACGAAAACCACAAAAAGCCGCTGCGTTCAGGACGCCAGTCGCATCGCGATTACCGAAAATACAAAATTTATCGAGAAATGATCCGTCACGTATGTACGAATAGTAAAACTAAAACTTTGTAGGCGTTTGTAGTATATCACCATCGAAAGTGTAGTATAAGAAAATAATTATTTTTTAGTTTTTAGTGCATTTTTAATAAAATCGTTTAATATAAAACTTTTTTTCTTATATATTTTTTATATGTACGTAGATCAGTGAATCGTTGTGATTGATCTTTAGTGCATGGAATAATTTCGCAATTGAAAACCCGTGGGAGATTTATCAAAGGCAGATTTGGAAGTCGAGTAACTGATTATGAGAAGGGAAGATGTTCCCTCTTTTTGTCATTTATTCCGCTCCGCTTCGTCTGGCTTAAATCCTCCGTATACATTTGGGCGCACCACAAAACATAGTATGTAATCCTCTTACGATGGCGTGACTTCATTAAGCATTCGATGTTCAACGGAGGATCTCATGCAAACGTAAGGCGAGGAGAATATGAACCGCTCAGACGACACGCTATCAATATACAAAGTTTTTTTTTTTACAAAACGTTAATGGTTTACCGGTGTGAAAATAAACAGAAATTATTCAACAACAATAGATCGATTTTCTTCCCCGCAGCAAAATTTTATGATTAGAGTGTATTTTTTATTACCTTGTAACTAATAATACGGCCATTATAACACAATTTGATTATATGTATTTCACGTCAATCGACCGTCAGTGTCAATTCGAGCTTCTCAAATACATGTACATATGTACGTCGACGTAACGAGGGTCGCGTTTAGAGTGATTCGCTTCCTACGAGAGGAGAGTCCCTCCATCCCCGTCACCTTTGAGACCTTTTTGCTTTCTCGGGAAGCACAAACGACATCGCAGTAGATCAAAGAAAGCTAAGATATAAAATAAACTGTCTCGTGCCATGAGTTTGTTATTTTTGCATTACCGCTCGAAGGACAAAATATGTATGTCAGTATTTGGTCTGCTTGCTGCGCGAAAACAAATTGGTGGCTTGTGTACATCGTGGTAGTAGAGGAAGTGCAGTATATTTGGAATACCAGTTTGTTTAAGACGAAGAAAAAATTACGACAGAGGATGAGATCAAATTAAACTACATAATATCATAGGGAAACTAATAAACTTTCATATTTCTGAGTGTCAGTAAAAATAAAAAACAAAAAGTAACTGAAATTTTGGTTTGAATGAAAAATGACAAGAAGTATCGATTTCGTTAAGGTGCAGGTAATTTGGAATACCGGTATTCCAATTTACCTTCGCTTTATAAAATATAGATATTTTGAGGAGATATGTATACCAGGATATTTATAAAAATGCTAAGAACGGTTACATACTGCACTCGCTCTTGGTTCACACGTTTCTACCAATCTTGAAGATGTAGATGTCTATAAGACATTATTTACATAAATGCTCCTAAAAGGTTATACAGGTGACAGATGAAACTGACGCGGTGGTATCCATTACGCGTGAAACAAAAGCATCGGTAGGCTTTGGAATATTCCAAATTACCTTCACCTTCGGTATTCCGAATTAACCACATGGCATCGAAACCGAAAATTTCATGTCACACTTTGTATTCTCGAAATTATCGCAAAACTGGCACGGAACCATAGAAGGAACATGCAAATGAGTCGATTAAGTGTTTAACACTAAAGTTTTGACATATTTTAACCATGATTGGAACGATTGAATACGCGCTGAAAAAGTTTTTCAGATTGACGTTTTCTTCCTCTGCAGATTAAGTCGAAAATGTAAAAATTGCGGTTCATCCACAAATGTCATTAGTTAAGAGGTCATTAGCCCCTATAATCTACGGTGTTACAAATTAAATAGCGTTAGTAGTTTATTAGATACTTCGGTATTCCAAATTACCAACAGTATTCCAAATATGCTGCACTTCCTCTACACACTTCGTTCTCATTAGCGAGCAGTAGAAATATTCTCCTTTGTAGTTCTCATATGGTTCTGTTTCTCAACCATGTGTTTGTGCGAGATCATAATAAAGTGTTGATGAAAATAAATGAAATTGTACCGGTTAGTACCGATTGTTAAACTTGTTAAAAAAATGAGCAAAAAGATGAGCAAAAAGATGAGCACTTAATTTTTTCACCTACTAAGTATGTACCTACTGCTTATCTTGAATGTTTAGACAGTTCGAAAGAAATTTCGATTTCTTAACCAGACTTATTAAAGTTTTAGGACAGATACCCAAAATGTAGCAGCGATGACATTATGAAAAGTAAAAAAGGAAACATTCTTTTCATTTCCCCCGTTTATTACTTGCAAGTAGGTACTAAAACCGAAGTTTCCGAATTCCGAAGGCCCTGTTTTCCAAAACTTGCTTGAAAATAATCGCTCATGTCGTGCAACGGAGCGAACGTTTTGCGATTAAATTCCCTAACGGAATGGTTCCATGAGTTTTCGTCGCGTATATACAAATATTTTTCAAACGGAACATCACGTATCTGGGCGAGTGTTTCCAGCGTTGGTGCGTTCAGCAGTCGAAAGATTCGTCGTTGCGGAAAGACATACCCGGGCAAAAGGTTGGCCGCAGAAACGGGTCGCGCTTATATGGAGGCTACGGGGGGGAAACCGCGTTAATGAAATTGCCAGGGCAAACATGAACGTAATCCAAAACCGCTGATACAATATTTAATTGAATATTTAATTGAATTCTTAGTGAGACGCGTAACTGCCCCTCCGGTGCCAGCTTTCGCTCGTTTGCCCGCGTCGGAAACGTATCCACGGACATTCCCTTCCGCTGATACAGGATTATTGCGTCGCATTACGCAAATGGCCAAGCTCATCGACGCGTGGATCCTGTCAAATAAACAGGATTCGTGGGCTGCGAAGATCCAGCCGCGCTAGCAAATATTTGCAAATATATAACAAAGATTCACTAAATTCATTACTACAAATTGATAAAAAAGAACTGCAGCTTCTTCAAAAATGCATCAAAACATGGTTCAACTTTCAGATAAATCGAATCGCTAGTTTCTTAAAAAAAAACCTAAATTTTTCTGTTATTAGCCCAAAGAATAAGGTTCCCTCCAGATGCGTATAATTAAGAATAGTTACAGTTCACTTTATTATAATTAATTACTATCCACGGAAATAAAAATTCACGCTCTAACAATAAGCAACATACTTCATCCCATCTCTACTTTCACCAAATATTGTTATCCAACGCTAAGTAGCCAAAACATCAGCTAAAGGTGTAAATAGAGGACCATTTCCTCTCTCTCGAACGCTGTGCGAGAGTTTCTTTGGGTCGACTCTTTCTTCAATTTGACTAAAAAAAATTTCATGCATTATAATCGACTTGCCTTTTAACAATACGTTAGATGAACGTGAGTTATGTGACTGTCCATTCTATTGTCAGACAAGTCAACGAAATATCTTTCGCATTGGTGCTCGTGCCTCGTGATGTCTTGATAGATCGATTCTCGATCGTTTCCCACAACGGGGAAGAGAGTACGTCGTAGAAGAGTTGCAAGAGCCGAGGCACATTTGAAATAGGTGATCGATGCGTTCGTTCTTTCAATTTGATCCAGGGCGCGAGCGTAAACTTTTGAGATGCATAGCGCCCGCAACAAATGCACGATAGACGGGACATGCGTGTGCAGGAATTTCATTTTTTTTTTTTAGCTCAAGTGAAATAGCCGGGTTAGCACGTAATGAAAAATAATTTCTTTGCATTGCTGAAATGCTGCATTGTAAATTCATCAACGAAATATTTTCGAGTGTACTCCAAATACTATTTTTTTATAATATACTTCGTAGTGAATGATGAGAATCTTATATTTATGTATTCACTTATGTTTATTGGTTATTATTATTGTATACTTATCACGGTGCTCACGAATGAATGTCAACATCTGGGCCGATAAAAATGTATTAGAAACATAGTATAATTTATTTTCACCTTGAAATTCAAAAACGGGGGTAAAAATTTCTAAAATCGAGACAGTTTGCAAAGCAAGTATCTTCTCATAAGATACCTCTTGAACTTTCGGCCACGAACCAATGTTGCCTACGATGTTACGTGGCTCCGTCTATGCGTTCTAACGGAAGACTAGGAACGAGACTGCGCCACATGCGACATGCGACTGATTGGCAGAAAGTTTAAAACCCTTTTTTAAGAAAGCGGCTAGTTTTTAACATATGGCTCCATCTGACCTTGTCACCTGAAGTAAAATAAGTCGAAACACAAAAGATTTGAGTTTGAATTTCAACGGAAATCCGTAAATTCAGTCCTAAAAGCTGCGATTATTACTTTTCTTTACTTTGTACAGAATTTATATTCGCCTGGCTATGAATAGTATTCTTAACTTCTGTCCATACAATGACACCACTGGCATGCATTTCTCGACGATTTAAAAATAATTCTCCCTCATTGAGATTGTGAAAATGAACTTCTCCGACTCAGACGGACTTAATGACTGGATGCATTAATTCAAATGGCAGATTTGTACTAAATATATCGCTTGCCAAGTCAAGAAGGTCGGAAGGTGAAACGTGGCCGTCGCTATCCCAGAAATGTGTAACCGTATCGAGGTGAAGCGTTTCAAGAGCGACGTGTATGTACGCCAAGGCTCGTTTAAATAAAAAAGATGAAAGCACTCAACATGCAAATCAGACTATCCGTTTTGTTAATGCAAATATGTAAATGCACGTCCCGCACCGTTGTTTACGGCTCTCTCGCTGCATTCCGCAGGCGTCCGAGAGAAAAATCGGGAGCGAACGATGATGTAGTGCGGAGGGGGTGGCCAGTAAAGAGATCGTGAGACCGAATAATCGAGTCCTTTCTTCCACTTCTTGCCTCTCTGTCTTTCTCCTTCAGTCCCTTGTAATATTAATGCGCCGTGAATACATGTCGAGCGTGAAACTCCTCTCGTTGAAACGAAACCCTTCGCTACGAACACTGTTAGCCCTTGTTGCCATCGATCATCAAGAAACTCGATAAAATAATCGCTGTGTTCTCCAGTTTCAATCTCTTTGATGACTTGAATGGTGACCGAAGATCACGTGTCCATGGCGTTTCGAGCGCACGATACGGTTTCCAATATTTGTCAAGACTCTCTAATGTGCTTTCAAACGAAATATACCAGTAGTGGTCTTAGTTGCTCCTTTTCCGGGAAAGATACAGAAGTTATCTCTTTCGCTAGAGAGCGTATCTGGCGGAATCTATTTCTCTTTCGATATAGAACGGATGTTCTATACACATGTATGTACATCTTTCTTTTTGTACTAACAGGATGGAAGGTGAACAATAATTTAGCGATTTCTTACGGATTCAAAAGCATGAGTGGATATTTCGCGAAGATAGAAACTCCTAAGAGCTCTTTCACACGTCGATACGTGTATCGGGATACGTGTCGATCATTTGTTCTTCAATAAAAAATATCTCCTCGCACCCCACACATTTTTGGACAAATTATTTCTCTGAAAAAAAAAATGGATGAGATTGAAGTGTTATCTATTTGGATTTCACACAAAAGATGTACCTAGTAAAAAACGAGCGAAGAGGAAGCTTTGTTCATCCAATAAACAACATTAGACATGAAAAGGGATCTTTTAAATAAAACTTATAACTATTTAAGTTTTATGTGTCCTATATGAAAATGTACAATTTCTATGAGAGCGTGTTTTCATCTCTAGGACCGTTTATTAGCGTCACTTGAACTATATTCCTGCAAAGTTTCAAATTTTTTTTAATTTTCGAGTCGCCTAACATCTCGTTGTAAGCAGAGATCGAAAGAAACCGGTAACTTTTATAATTAATAGTTATTTATCTAACTTTTAACTTTTATATCATTCCTTTTCTGTTTTAACCCCTACAGCACACTTCGTTGCAGTACCTTGCAATGTTGCTGTTTGGTTGTAGGTTGCATTGCAACATTACTGCAGGATTGTGGAAACATTGTCGCGCAATATTGCAATGGCCCCATTTGTGCAATGTTTCGGGAATATTGCGCCCAGATTGCCGTGCAATATTGCAATGGACCCGTTTGTACCATGTTTCCGGAATATTGTGCACACATTGCCGTGCAATATAGCGCATATATTGCGGTACAACCCACGTGGAACGTTCCTGCAACGTCGACCACCAAATACGGTGCAACATTGTACTCGTAACGTATGAGCGCCTTTCCTGCAACGATCCGCACTGAATACGGAATTACGCGGAACGATCCTGAAATCTCGGCATACAGAATACAGTCTAAGATTCCACAGGCTACCAATGAGGGAATATATGCGAACGTGGTCACTATCTGATATAAGTAATTAATACAATTATTTAATTATTACTGTAGAGTTTATACAAACTCATAAACTATATACAGTAGCAAAATCAGCAGTGTCTCTACTATTGTCATTTAATTGATTATAGATAATAAAAAAGTTCCGTATTGTCGAGCGCAAATATGTTAGTCCGTAATCATTGCGGATTGGTTGCTGAAACGTCGTTCATTTAATGAAATGCTGTACCAAATAAAGTTTAAATGTGACTTACAGGTAGGGAAAAGCTTAGAACAGAAGAAATATAATTTCTAATATTTGATTGTAAGTCAAAAGCCCGCGTAGGGTTCCAAAAGTATGTCAAATGACTGGTTCCTCCTTTTCCTTTTTCTGGCCCATTCCACCCAGCTTCTTCAGCGTTCCTTCCCCTCTTATATTTTCCTTCGCTTCCTTCTGATCACAGTCGAAGCACGAGCATTCGTGCGAGAAACTCGTGGTGGAAGGACTCGCGGCCTAGCTAGCCTGGTCTTGATAAACAGCCGACCCTTGCTACTGCTGGAGCCATTATTGGAGAAATTAAGAGGGCCATTCATTCCGTGGTCAACCCTTCGCAGTAGACCTGAAGTTTTTCCGTTTCCTCTCTCACTGCTCCAGTGGTCATGCAGTAATTGCAACACGATGGCGCCAATATATCCATTTCCTATTTTTCGAAAGATCAGGGGCACATTTGTTAGAAACTTTAAATTTCTATGACTGGCCAGAAAGACCTTCAAGTGTGGAAATAGGGCACACTTTCTTATCCTCACTAAATTTTTACTTAATCTTTTCCCGTGGTCAGTGTTTCGTCAGCAAAAGGATATACTTAGAAAATGGAGCGTCCTTAGGGATTTATTTCAGTTAAGATAAAGAGCCACGATAAAGGTATTGAGTATGTTAGCGTGAATATACGGGATGGCGCGGCGAAAAGGATGGAAGATCCGGTTTTTATTTTCCAGCATTCGCAAAGGTAAATCGACGGAATATTCAAGGTAAATCTTTGATGAACGGAGGTCACGTCCCTCCATCTCAGCACGTAGCGCGCGCATAATCGCGAGATTTTCACCTTGCTGAATACAGATGAATCTGTCAGCGCGTTTTCTTGCTTTCTACTTCGTGTGTAACTTCTGCTGCACCTCTGAACTTAAAATTGCAGGAATCGTCCTTTCCATTCGACCAAATTCCGAGTGCTTTTTTTATCAGGCAGCCTCAAACTTCGTCAACTTTGCTATTTTATACTTTTATACATTCTCGTTTAGTTTATTAAGAGGCTTGGAAGATTCTTATTTCCAAAAAGTGTCGAAGTTGCAATATATCAAGATCTGCCATCTGGGCAAGAAAATTCTTTTAATACTCCAGACAAACTCAGGAATCTTGAACCATATCGTTTTCTATTCTTCATCCTCGTTATTAATAAACCCTTGGCCTCGTTCTTCATAACCTCCTCCAAGCATCAAGGAAAATTGTGACCGATCCATCGATGTGATTCAGCGTTCAAAGGGCGCCAGATGGAACCTCCCCGCGCAACCCTTTATTAAATTTCTAATAATGGGAATAATTGTTATTGAGATTGAGTCTGGAAGGATGATATTCAGCTCTACTGGCCCATGAAGGGAGACCAATAGCGGAGTAAGGAATGGTCGAAGGGTGAACGGTGGGAAGACATAGACCTCGATAATTTCATTTAATATCTGTGTTCTTGTCTTCGACGACGGTTGTCTGTGCGTCGTGGACATTAAACGTGCATTAATATTATCTGTCCGGTTACGAGCAATTATAATGAATTATTGGAACGATATAGGTACCTGTAAAATCACTATTATCGGATTAGAGCAAGGATAATGTGTGGCGATAGATTATGTTGACTTGTGTGCTGCTGTTTACAGATTCTGATCAAATATATGTAGTAATTTGAAATTGAACAATGGTGCAATCAATGGTAACTACCAGCTTACCTAAGTAGTACGTCTAATACGGATTATTACTTATGATTTTTTTTAGAGATAAAGGAAACAATGAGATGAAATAAAAGAAAACAGATCTTTCTCCACAGAATTATTGGAGAATATTCTGTCTACTCGGTGGTTATCCAGCAGTTCGAGTTTTATTACGTAATGAAAGGGCTGAGATAGAGTATATACGTTATTAGAATTGACGTAGCAACTTCATCTACTGTTCTTCGTAGAATTAGGTTAAGTATATTTTCAAATCACTTTCATACCAAGAAGTAAAGTTTCTGCTACCCTAACAAGGCCATCCAATCTATTAAGTAATAACTGGGTATTATAAATCATGTGCTTGAAACACTACGTGACATGTTTCGCTACAAATCTTCTGCACAATATGTAGGTACTCTTCAAGCCTTCAATTATATTGCAGGAGCGACCCACAACAAATATATTGTTTTTACTGACTCCAAAAGCATCTAACTAGTGTTTCAAAACTTGGAAACAAAAAACCCAATAATCCATGTACACAAATCTGAGAAAACAGAAATGCTCAAAAGAGCTAAAAACGTTACTTTGTACGTACTGATGGGTTCCTTCGGTATCCGAATTGACGGTAAAGGTCGTCGCTCACTAAACGGAGCGAACATGCATCGCTCATATGACAGAACAGTAGCGACCACGCATCGCCGATATGATAGAACAGCGCCGACGGACAGTTCGCTTCCGTTCGGCGAAATGAGCGACGGCCTTAATCAAGAAGCAGATTTAGCAGCAAAACTACCTAGCATTGGTGAAGTCCAAACACATGGAATTCATACGCCTATATACCGTAAGGACCTCCATAAAAATCTTATCAAGCCAACAATGGATTTATCGATTGAAGAGTGAAGAAAGATGAAACTTTGCAGTATATGCAAACTTAGGGATAACGTCTATGATACTATGTAGCAGCCTAGCGATATATAATATGAACTGAAAAAATCAAGTAATTTTAACTTGGTTATACGAACTTGATTCACTCATTCATTATCACTACAGACAACCCAATTATCTGCGACATGTGCGACAGAAAATTTCCATTGAATACATTCTGATAAGCTGTCCGAATTTCGAAACCAAAAAGATGCAACATAATATCCCGATGAACTCACTAGATATATTAAAAGAAGACAAATGTAACAGAAATGTCCCTAGATTTTTCAAAGATGTTCATCTAACATATTTCACTTACAGTGGGTGATCGAATTATTAGAGCCACAGTACGAAAAATATGTTTTTGTCATGTGATAGATGTTTCCTACAGTGTTGCTAAGTGTATATACTTGCAATATGCAAACATCAATATTTCACGAAGAAATTATAAAAGTTCAGTGTAACTAGGCTTTCATTTAAAAATTAATTGTTTTAATGTGAAATCGTCATTTTTTGCAGGTGACTCTAATAATTTGATCACCCATTATAATTTAGCATACCAATTCGCGTCTATATCGAGGCACAGTGTATTTGATCACCAAATTTATTGAGATCTTAAGGTAGTCACTGTGACACGCTCTAACGCAATACGATGAAACTCCGAGCAATGATTGTGAAAAAGCAACCGAATGTCTAGAAATGGGCAAAATCCAATCGACGGTACACAGTGACGTGCTCACAACTATTGTTTCATTGGCATTGCAGATGACAAATCGCGAGTGGCATACAGCGAAGTCCGAGATCACAGTAAACACAGGTTGCGGCGTGCCATTAGTTGGTTAGAGAGGGATTCCGTGTTGCTCCATTCTAATCAACCGACGCTGGCATCGGGAAGCGTCGGTGTGGCGTCGCCGACGCGCCAATCAATTGCACACCCTGAAATATCCCTAGTGGCACCCACCCGCCGCCCTTCGTTCTCTCATTGCGTCTACTCCTTTATCTCTCCCTCGTGGAACACGCTTTCCTCTCCCTCGCGGCGCTGTTTTACTCTCCAGAGGATTAGCTAATGGTCCACCCGCTGTTTTATCGGACAGATTCGCACCATTCCGAGCTGAAGGACGTGAAACGTCCTACGAAAGAACGGAAAATCCGAGCTACCCGAAAGCGTCCACGGACCCTATGCCCTTCTACCCTTCCCATCTCCTCGTTTCTGCACTTCTCCGCGGTGCATCATGGGAGAGACATTTTTACCCTCACGTCGTTCTTGTTCTCAACATTTCGTGACCTCTATTCTGTAATTTCTACGTGCCGACTTCTCAGCAAAAGGATTGTTTCATTGCGGGAACGCCAAGAACAATGGCACAGTTTAAGTATCAAGAGGTATATCTTCGCTGTCTGTGTTGAACAAAAAGGATTCCTTAAAGTAGTCCAGTAGCACTAACGGGATACGTAAAGTCTACTGAGGAAATTGTTTAAACACCATATGAATATTAATTTATAAATCATTCGGTGTCGAATATTTTCACTTGTAGCTAATATTGATTTCCGCAGCTGGTCGGGATTTTCAAACTCACGGGAGTGAACTGTTTGCTTTATTGGTCCCCAAAAATATAAATCTACTCTCTTGATAAATGTATCAGCTCAGATTACGCTACCCGTTGACATCTGTGGCTACTTTGAATATTTGTATCTTTAAATAGGCTTTTGACACCATGTAAGGAGACCAGTGGATAACGCGGCACCCTGTATTTTTCACATTTGGGTAATAGTAAGAATAATCATAAAAGCACTTACTACTGAAATAAATAGAAATATCGTAATTATTACTGATTGCGAGACAAATGGAAGGTCTTATTGTTACGTATTTCAATTAATTGGGTTCAATGAAATTTCAGTAGAGTAATGCTCTTAGATCACGAATCGGGACTAGTGATGACATTCGAATAATATTCAACACCTAATATCTCACTTCTGGGTTGTACATTTCGTTGGCTTGTGGGTAAAGCTGACCAAGTCCATGATTCAGTTCTAAAATCCTTAAAGATTAATGGGAGAAATTACTTTGTAAATTTTTACAATAATGAATTAATAAATATCCATACGGGCGAGAATTTATGAATTTTGCAATAGCTTGCAATTATTACCTGTTTTATTCTAATAGATTTAACTTTAAATTTGTATTTACCGAAAATTGAGAAATATGGATTTTGCGATACCAATAAGCCAACGATGCGCATGTACATATTGTATGTAGATACATCTGTATACATTATACATGCTCGAACAGATTGGGTCCCAAACTTTGGGGAGAAGAGCGAATGGGCTATACCATGATTGAATGTGTGGAATAAATAGATTGGAACCTTCTGCGTATCTGCAGTCGTCATTCAGCAATCAGAAGCGGTAAGGTAAAAACCATCCACTAATGAAAACTCAAATTTTTCTATTTTAATTACAGAGTTATTAGAAATACGACCGTATTTGTACTTTCTTTAGTTAAACGTACGAAGCGAATAATTCAAATTAGACATACCTAATTAAAAATTAATAACTGATGTTGGGGTTAAATTCGTGTGTAGTATCATTGTTTCCCGGGAAAGTTCATCATTGCGTTGGAAATACTTTTGTGATAATAAAACACAAAAACAGCATTTCTATTTGACAATTAGTGGCTGACTCATTTGGTCATTTCAATGGCCGGAGACTACACCTGAGCGAAGGATCGCTATCTCTGCGGAGTTTCCAGAAATGGTTATAATAACAACTGCACATAATAGCATATAAAATTAATGGAAATTAATACAGATCAAATGTGAGAAATAAAGAATCGTGTGATAGGATAAAACTATACAATACGCCTCATTTGACAAAACGCCCCATCATTGACCAGTCGCCCACAACTGCCGCAATCATAATTGTTTGTGTGCGTAAAATAATGGTGGGGCGTATTGTATAGTTTTACCCTATAAGTGCACTTCATTAGTCTAAATTTACCGTTAGCGTATGATCGTTTATTACATATGAACGAAATGTTACTTTCAATGATATAGGATACAAATACTAAAAATCCGCCACATTTAACAAAACTACGTATATTCGAAGAAGAAATGCACATTGTTAGTTGTAATTAGATCATCATAAAATAAACACATGAGAATAACGAACTCTCAAGAATACTAAACAGGAAGGTACAAAACAAATAGCTGCTGTTCTATGCGAAAGGAAGAATCAACAGTTCCATAAAGGAATGAAAAATTGCGCCTTAAATCTGACGATTCTAAGAATAAACGGAAGTCATTTGTAGTGGGATTGACTCGATATGATCAGAGGTCGTTCTAGGTAGCAATGCAGATTCAGCCTCGCTGAGATTTCATCCCTCGATCGAAGAAAACCACTAATGCACCGTTTTATGTATTCTATCCGCGTTACGCACAGAGAGGAAGAAGGGGGGGTGGAGGGCAGACAGAAAGAGAGATACACGGGGTGCTGGAGAATTGAAGAATCCAGGGTTGGGAAGAGAGATTTCAATGGCAAGCAAATAGCACGAAGCGTGGCCAATGGGCTTTCCCTTTGATTAAATGTAAATCGTGCGGGAAACGCGATTAGTACTGTCGGCACTTCGCCTGTAGTCTTCAATCGTTTTACCTATGGCCTCGGTACTCTTTCACCCTTGCAGTGAAAATGCTGACGCATGGATTCGAAGTGAATAAACGAAGGATGAAATCAGATCGCGTTGGAAGTCGAGATTCGCGCTGTGATTTTTCTAGGATATTCAAACTGCTGTAATAACATGATTCCGATATTTTGAAACGAATCTATTGGGATTGCATGCCTAAATTCGTAATATCCCAAATAGCACGAAGACATCTTATGTACATACATCTGACGAACGTACGTTCCGGACATATGTCTCGACAAGGTTCACACGTCCTTATAAAAGTCGTCTAAAAGTCGTTTTGCAGACGTCGTAAAAGCGTCTTAAAGACGTCTGCATCAGGTCTGGGTTGGCACATTAAGAATATACGAGACGAATGTTCCCGGAACATTCTAAATGTAATCGTGCAAAACAATCACGAAACTTACAACACGCACCTCATTTCGACAAAATACATGTTCATTTACTGTAAACGGCAATCTTCACATGCAACTTTTCATTGTCGATGTGGAGAGGTGGGGGGCGAACGAGCATTCGCTCGTTTGGTCTAAACGCAGCTTAGTTTCTGGGACATCCGTTTATTTTTTTCGAACATCTATTACATTTAAGAGACGTTCCTAGAGCATTCGAAGTTTAAGTCCTAAAGGTACGAATACACGACGACACTTTTGTGTCTAGATCAAGTGTCTAGATCAGTCTAGATCAAGAAACTTAGCGTCTACACCAGTCTAGAACACTGTCCCCACGCCGACACTTGATGTATACACTTGATCTAGACACAAAAGTGTCGTCGTGTATTCGTACCTTAAGACTACTAACCCAAAGCGACAGATGGGAACAAAGTTCTATGTATTTTTTCAATTTAGATATAGAAGTTAGGAAACTGCTTATTTTTTATATTAAAATCTACTGAATGACGGAAGGACTTTTTTTCAATGTATAGTTTCGATTATATCAACGAAAAATGGCTCCATGGCTATCACTAATGGCTCTTTTAAATTCACTCAGGTTATTCTAAACTTCTATCTTATTTTTCCCATCAGAACAACCCCTTTCCCTGTTGCATCGTGAAAGGAATATTACATTCTCTTTACCATTTCCCATATTTCAAAATTATAGGTAATTATGGTATACAGGGTGTTTTGTAACAATCCTTTTAAATGGTTACTTTACAGGCCAAATAAGACGAAAATATAGAATAACATTTTTTAATATCGCGTTTCGTTTTCCAGAAAACTGACTTTGAATTTTAGCCGAGTATGCGTGCACCGAAGTACACTTTTAGACGCGTCAGGGGCACGGGGAAATAGGCGGAACCGTCTTCAGAAAGCGCGACGCGTTCCCCTTCTAAATTCAATCCCCTGCTAAAATTCAAAATTAATATTCTCGAAAACTGGGCGCGATATTGAAAATTTTTATTGTATACTCTCGTCTTATTTTGCCCTCTAGGATCGTCCTCTGCCAGGATTGCAATCTGTAGTGAAACACCTTGTATAATCAATGAAGACTCACCGCGATGAATTCGAATGAAATATTCATAAGTTAGTAAGGAAATGCAGATACCTCATTAAAAAAAATGCGCAAAGTTCCAGCTACCCCAAAGATAAGGGAATTAGAAATGTAAGAGGCATGGATCTCGCAGCTTAAGTCAAGGAGACGCGATTGCTATCCAAAAGAGTTGCAACGCATTTCCCGAGACTCGATCAAAACTTGCCGTAATCATGAGGTGTAAGGGGAGGAAGAAAGTTGCGAAAACTGACCGAATTTACATTTAAATAGTGTTTTCTACGCGTTTACACTGAGAATCTTCGATTAAGTGGGAAGTTTTGCTTGTCCACATTATATGATGAAGGAATCTAACATTTAGGTACGGAGTTCATATTACCGTAAATAAATGTTTATTAATGCTAACTGCGTAGTTGTATCGTCATTATGTGGAAAGGATCTTTATTAGTAATTAGCCATCAGTTAAAACGGAAAAAATCAGGCTGTTAGTCAGCTAGAATCAATCAGCTCACTTACGATTAGTGAAAGCAGCATTCTGGCTTCTAAACGAGTTGGTTATTGAAGATAATTGGTCTTCTTAGCGATTTAGGAACAAGTTGGACGTTTAAGAGGTTTCAAAAATTTCTCAAAAAGTTACATCGCCGTACTCAAGTATGGGATAGTTTAATTTCTTCTGAATGTTCCTTTCTGCCTCTTCAACGTTAAGTCGAAGAATATCTTTACCTACCCAATTTTCTTCTGATAAAGATTGAGGGTCAACAGTCAGGTCCAAATTGTATGATGCACCTAGTCTCTAATTACAAATACATTGGCTCATTGTCAACAGTATGATATAGTTTTACAAAAAATCCAGTTCGAATTGCCCTGAGATTCTTTTAAATCCATCTACTCATATTTAATAGGTTCAGGAATACAATATTAGGGTACCTATATCTGAAGGTAATATCGAAACTGTCAGCTGCGACGTTAAGAATGAGGATTCTGGCCAAGGCTTTCAGATTATAAAGTAACTTGTAGTGGAATGATATCTGATGTGCTGGAATCTTTAGACTTCCACGCCATGTCTGTTCTATTGAACTGTAGTATCTGCTTATCAGATTCGAATTGTTTGCGAGAATGATGGTGTCGCAACGTCCCGTGGTCCGGAAATTAAATACTCCCTAAAAGGCAGCAGAGAGAAACAGAGAGAGAGAGAGGGAGAGAGAGGCAGAGAAACAGATATGTCACGATTCCTGTTCTTCGTTTGCATTGAAGTTCATGCTTTCTAGCGTGCCAGGGAGCAATATTGCAAAGGTTTTTGGCTCTGATGGATCACCGACCTGACTCTTGAAAAGAACTTGTGAAATATTTATTTCCAAATGGAAAATGCTGTTTCGTCATAAAAGATATCCAATTAACATGAATAAATTGAAGACCAATTTCGTCGAGAGTATTATTTCCTTACAATAATTATGTGATAAAGTAAGCAAATACCTTTAGACGGTGTTTATTCTCAGCCAAAGTTTGGCACAATTATGTAATTTGGGCTTCGTAAAAGCCTAAGATGTTTTTTTCTCTAGAAAACTGTGTTGATATCGAGGTGCTATGCTAATTTCTGCTTCGGTATAGCAACTCTGATCATCGTGAGTGCGGAAAATTCCCGAAGTTATATCCGTTCCCGTGTTTTGCCCAGCACCACCGCGTATCGATCAATCGGAAATTGCGGAAGTTTCACAGAGTAGGTCTAAAGGAAGTAATACCTTCGAGGACGTTCCGATGAAGAAGGAGCAAGGCTTCTCGTGTTTCCACGTAGCTCGTTGGATTCCGTTTCGACGTTGATTCACTCAACGATCATGTTCCAACGAACGTCCGTGTGGGAATATTTGTACATTGTTTGTACTGCAGACAATATATTTGAACGATGCTTCGTTTTAATAACGGCTTTTTAATCAATTCACTCGTCCAAGTGTTTACATTGATATATTTGCAGGCAAATATACGGCCATTTTCAACGTGCAGATTTTATTGTACGCTACCTATCCCGTATTAGCGAAGTGTTTATACGTCGACGAATGTAGTTTTCAAATTAAATCTCGTTGCGCGACGGCCGCCCACAATTACATTTTCCGTGACGCCGATCGATGATGAAATATTTCCCATTCGATCGTCTCCCTACCCAACGTTACCGCTTTCAGCGCTATAGGAATAATTACATAACATGAAACTGGCGAGCAATAAATATTAATTTAATTGCAGTATCGCATCACTGCTAGATGATGAAGGGTCACTTTTTGTTACAGCATTTCAGATACACCTTGCCGTTCACACAGTAAGTCCAACTGAGAAACTATTATGAACGTCTCTTTTTCGGTAACGAAGACGATATAGATAATAATAATCTTCGAATGAGATACAATACCAGAATGAGACTTACAGTCCTCGTATGATAGATCACTTGTAGTCTAGAGAGATAAGCTTTTATTCCACATGGAGACCTTATCGCTTTCAGCTGCTACGTGCCGGTTGCACGCCTGCGAAGAGTTGTTTGCGCGGTAAAATTAAAAATAATCATGGAGGATGTTCCACACGCAAATAGGGGGGGGGGGGGGGAGAAAAACGCGTATTTATCTTCAACGAATGAATTGTGTTTTACCATATATTTCAGTGCATCGCAATTTAACTTATAATTTTTAGTTTAACGAAATAAATGTCATATAATTTTGTGTTCGATTATATTTACCTTTAGTATTCACTTGTAATTCACTTTTACTCGAGTTGCTGTATTGTATATATGCTTACAAGCAGAGTTATGCATGAACTAAATTCAGAATTATTTAAATAGCGAATCAAATAAAAGTTACTTTAACTTTGGATTATTAGACGAATAAAGTTAATTTTTCATTCGATCATCATTCTTTGAACTTTTATTCGTTATTCGAAATCTTTATTTAAATAAAATTTCTGTCCGTCTCTGCTTACAAGAGACACTATCGAAGTGTCTGGTGCAAATTTTCTTTTTTATGCACAAAAATCTAAGAGACACGAATGTTTTTATTTTTGCCCAATCTTAATTTGAAAGTTTGTCTAGTCCTCCACTCTCCCGGTTGCCATTTCTACAATTCCTGACACAAACATCACTTTATATGATTTCTTCTAAAATACACCAAACTTGTTGGATATTTGGTGTTCACAGTGCAAGATCAGTTTGTTCGGGAAATACCGATTTTCGAAATTTGAGAGGCTATTTCACCCCTTAAAATTGAGACGAGGAAAAAATAAAAATAAGAAACGTCAGGGACACGTCAACAGTGTCCCTTATTAGACTAAATCTATTGTGTATTAATGTGTCACTAATTGCATATCCTGTTATAATGAACATTTCGCGCAATATTTTACAAAGTATATGTAACCGTCAATTCCATCCCAAAGCACATATTTATTGCATAAATTTTCGCTATCGATCGTACGTCGAAACTAAGTAGCTGTCTTGGAAACGCCAAACCTGATCAACGTGTCGCGACGACGACGAGAAGAGAGACGAAGAAGAGGGAAGAACTTAGACAAAGATACCGACCAATATCACACCCTCCGCAAAAGCTGCCAGAGTGACAGAGAGGAAGAGCGAGAGGGAGGAAGGAAGGAAATCAGGAAGAACTAGAAAAATTGCGGAAATTGCTAGGGCCTCGCTAGACTTAAATTAATTCGCTCGGACGGACGAGCAGTCTACCTGGGGTTTATATTGGCACAATCTCCTCCCCGTCTGTCTCCCTCTCCCCATCCCTCTTTTGGCTTTCTCATTCCACGAAGTGTTCCTGCGAGTGCTGACTGACAAGGTTTTGCCATTTCCGTGACGCGTCCGGTAACGAACTTCGACCTCCATAACTGGCAAAACACTTTGGCGCCCACCCTGCCAAGGGACTTGACCGTTTTCCTTTTTATTATTTTATATTTTTCATTTTCCTTCGTCTGGAACGCCCGTTTCCGGTTACTCTCGAATCCCGATACTTCGAGATTGTTTTTCCCTTGAATTCTTAATGCACTTCGAGCTCTGTGTTCTGGCGTGGGAAAGGAATGGCCAATCATGGTGCAGTCAGAAAAGGATGGTTATTATTATATTTCTTCCTCGTCGATCTTTATGTTCATCAACATGATGGCAGTGTCATTTCACTTGAAATTAATCCTGGAAGGAGTGGGAGAAAATTGTAGTTGGATTTGATCCTTAGACCTCCTAAAAATTTCGACTGGTTAAATTTCTTCAAGCTCGGATTGAGCGGATTTATGGTACGTATCTATGAAACAGATGAAAGAAATATGGTTTTGTTTGTACAGTGTGTAAAAATAAATAATAACCACGATTTTTACACATCAGCTTACATTTTTTAAATATAAAGATAAAGTTTCACTTTGCTGCCACGTATTCTGCTCAATCAGAAGATGAGAATTACAAAAGGAACTGTGTGTTGCAACCGAAGTGTTTTCGCACAAGAGCTTGTTAAACTGTTGACCAATTACATAGTGCAGTGTTGTTTCTAGGGGCGTTCTATGGGTGTGCTTCCTCTTTGTCTCCTGTTACTAACAAAGTCTCACTAGAGTCGCTACAATCAGGAAGAGTTCCAAGAGTTTTCTCGATATTCCAGCTAGCTGCATCTGGAATTTAACATTTTACCTTATTGTATTGTTCCCGTATTTTATACTGTGCTGCTTACTTCCTTCGTTTATCATATCTGTTGTTACGTTATTACATTTGTTATTCGATACATCCATTTTCTTCAAGCTTTACTCTTGAATTTATATTATACCCACTCTAGATTACCCCTCCTCATTTTGCCCTACCATTTCGTATTTATTCTTAATTCTGCATAGTACATTTCGGAAATTCTTCAACTCACATCGTGTACATAAATCTGGTATAATAAATTCGTATTATTAGATGTGGACTGATACTGGTCAAGGCTCAATGAGAACGACAAGTATCTAAAACAACTATACACGACGTTCAAAAATACCTATGTATGTGTATCTACAAGCGTTTCCAATTTATGGTAATTATAATAGAAGAGGGCACGCGTTACCGATTTTGATGACCTTAAAATTTGTTGTCGGGGGCATGATTCTGAACAACTTTTTCCTATACATATTACCATCGCTCGACCTTCGTTTCCGAGATACACGCAAAAATAGTTTCGACAAAAATTTGCGATAGAGAGGTTAGAGATAGGTTAGACAGTAAATAAAAAACATTATTACAACTTATTTCGATCTTAGAACTACGTTATTATTAATATTAAGTGTAAAAATGTCGGCCATAATATCGGAGAATGTATTTATACGACTATCAAAGTTGTATTTCCGACGCCACAAAACTTTTGATATGCCATTTAAGCTTGAACGAATATTCTGAACAAATTCTCGTTATACATTATCCGTCGCTTGGCCTTAGTTTCCGAGATACTTGCGAAAAACTTCTGTTGATTTATTCCGACACAACGTATTCCACTTTCCAACTTGTCCTGGGTATTAGTATTGGTTGGGTCTAGATTAGTGCGGGGGCGAACCGATGTGAGTTTAGGGATGCTAAAAATAAGACTGCGGTTACAACCTCGCGCGACGGCGGCAGCCCCTCCCCCAAAACAATAGACGTGTTTCGACTTGAGACGGTTTAAATTGGCTGCAAATTAACCCAAACCTACTCCGATCACTCTTTCTTATGGAGTGGAATATATTTTTGTGGAAAATCCGAGGAGTAGAACGAGTAAATGTTTTCTGTGTTCCATGTTCAGTAATTAATAACTTTGTAAACAATAACGAGTGGCGGCTAAAACCTCCTGAAGGTTACTCAGGATAGTGTCCTTGACAACATATGTCAAGGTCAAGGTCGTCGGAGATGCCTCTCCCAAAGTAAACATTTACAAAATATTCTTATGAATATCTCGAAAATTAAAGTCCAGCTGCGGTAACATGAATAGGATAAATTTGTTCAGAATGACGACCGTTACAACATATTTCAAGGTCATTAAAATCGGCGGGGTGTGTCCTCTTCTATATAATTACCCAATTTATTAACCACCAAACATCTTGGATACGATATTCGAAGTTGGTGAAAACATTACACCTAATAACGTCAATGAACAGTAAGATTGATCGATGGAATGGTGCAATACGCATTTCAAAATAATTTGAAATTAATCAAATTAATCCGTTGAACGCGATAAATCGATCATCGAGTTGAAATGGAATCGACTTTTGGACATTCATGACGATCGTAATCGGGCCTCGACAAACTCGGTCTGGCAAATTCGGCCCAACAATTAAAGTTACGTTTAGCCGCGCGAAACTCGCGAAGCAGGGACGATAATTCAATTAACACGGTCACTGTCAACGGCTAAACATATTTCCTCGTTCGGAAAGACGTGGGCGGCGGTAACCAGAACGTAAATCCCTGTTCCGATACGATTAAAATCGCGCGCGCACGCGGAATCGAACGGGGTCACCGGTGTGTAGGAAAGTTTCGTGCCGGAGGTGCGATAATTTGGTCATAAATCATTTAATCGCGAACTCCATTGCCTTATTGGGACTGGTTTCTCCACCCTCCCTTCGTCCAGCTTCTCAGCACCTCGCGCGTAAGATAACGGGGCCAGGTTAATTGTTTCAAACTTGGCGCCTCGCCCCAGGACTCACTATTTACCGTACATAATTAATTTATACTAGCGCGCACGGTTTGCCTGTTGTAATTGCATAGTATTAGTGAGGATGAAAGGGGCAGAAGGAGCGGGAGAGGGGAACTACGCGGTGGAGACCACGGGTTGCGTTTAGAATTGAATTAGTGACGTTCGAAGCTTGAATTATATTTCTGAAATTCAAGGAACAACTCTGAAATAAAAGTGCCATTTCTTTCATTTCCCTTTTTGTCAGAGCACACTTTAAGTACGATTATTTGTGGTTCGAAGAGAAAAGTTTGATGACGTATTGAAGTGTTATACGGTTTGGAACTAGGGAATTTGTATGATATGTGTATTGACTCAATTCATGTAGGAAGTGCAATTGGGTCATAAAACTCACAAATTCATAGACTAATAAATAGACTAATAAATTTTAGCTACATTTAAATTTTGACTTTAAATTAAGTATATATATATATATATATATAAAGTCAAAATATATATTTATTATATATATATACTTAATTTAAAGTCAAAATTTAAATGTAGCTAAAATTTATTAGTCTATTTATTAGTCTATGAATTTGTGAGTTTTATGACCCAATTGCACTTCCTACATAAATTGAGTCAATACACATATTATACAAATTCCCTAGTTCCAAACTGTATAACACTTCAATACGTCATCAAACTTTTCTCTTCGAACCACAAATAATATATATATATGGAACTGCCACATAAACCTAAGTGGGCAATCAAATTAAATAGAAAGTATATTAAATATTTTAATTTTAACGTCTCTTCTGACAATCGTTATGACATTAGATATTTTGCAATAAGGAAAAGTGGTATATTTGTCGTACATTCGCGGTATGTACGACACATTCAAATGGCGAATGAATTTAATCAGAAAGGCTGTCCAACAACGACGCACGTACTTTTTAACATTAGATATTACAGATCGGGTTTACTGTTTTCGCTTAATATTTTCTCAATTTTAAGTAATCATCTGTGAAATTTTTCGTCTTCGAGATTCCCGAAGATTCGTCTTCCCCTCGCCCCCGCCGAGGCACGACGTCTTTTTAGATTAAAGAACGCAAACTTCCAACATAAGTTTTCCTAACCGAGTGACGGTAGTTTCGCCGGCAGATAAGGCGCTCCTCATAACCGCACCGGGATTTCACGAGTTGAAACTTTTTCCTCGAGAGCAAATCCGTCGACATCCACGGCCCTCTCGTTCCCTCTTCTCAAAGAACTTGAAGTTTCGGGCTTTCACAGCGGCCGGTTTCGATCGAATGGATTATTCGACCGAGTTACTGGGCTTGCTTTTGTGCCTTCCGTGACTGTACACGTTTCTGGATTATCGAGAGGACTTCGTGCGAATTGAAAACAATCAACGGAGAAAGCTTCATAACTTGAATGATCTTTCTGACTAACCTTTGAAGCGTTCGAAAAATCAATTTTGTAACGATGGAGTACGAGACACATAGGAAAATATAATTTTGTGGCTCGATAGTGTAGCGCATAGATTTAATAGATCGGTTCGAAGAAAATTATAATGGCCAAAAATCTTTGATCGCAGATTTAAGATAACAGAAATTATTTAATTTTTGTTATCAAGACAGGCGTTAAGTTTTATACTTAAACAGTTTGATAGTTACTTGAAGTTTTTGGAAATACTTTCCCAGTCGTGCATTCTGCGACTCGTAAATTCTTTCATAGTTTCGCGCATCAATTTCACTTTCGATGCAGGACCCTTTTGAACCTGATTCTCTCGCCTTTAATACCGGGCGCTAGGCATATTTACCGTGAGAATAACTTCCTGAAGTGACTGTATAGTTATGGCAGCAGTTAGAAAAGTTTTTCTTTCACGAATAAATCCGAGAAGTTTCCCGTGCCGTAGTTCTCAAGAATATTTTTTCTTTTCCTCTGAAAAACATTCTTGTGGGAATTTAGAGGCGGTACGTTGATCGAATGTATTATAATATGGTTGCCCTTGTTACTTTAAACAAACAAAGAAAAGACAGTTGCGTTGTGGATTCAATTACTTACGTTCCATGTGATCTGATATAAAAAGTTCATTCTTACAGAGCTTAACAATGTTTATTGTTTTAATAACGCGTACAAGGGAAATTTTGACGATTTTAGAATGAACTAGCAAGCGACACCCAAACATAATTACTCAATATATCGTAAAACTTGATTACCCGTTTGAATATACGAACACAGACTCCATATTTCACAAACTACGAATAAATTTCAAATAATTGACCACATAACATACACAGGTAAAGATAAAATGAAGTCTTGTTAAATTTTTTATACTCTTATTATCAGAGCCGCGCTGAGAGTTTTATCATTCTCCTGTTTTCTTTCTTTCAACTACGATTTTACAAACAATCAATTTTATATTCCTCGTAATTTTCTGAATATCAGCAAACAAAGGATACACATATTGTTCCTCAAGAAGTAATTTCATTTATTAAAAGCGAATATAGTATTTAAAAATTGCTAAAAGCTTCTAGACATTCGGAACATTTCTAAAGTTCACTTGCGAATTGTGAAACGAGTTCCAGGATTATTATTAATTACGAAACTGGTAATAATGGATAGTATTTAATCTAAGCAGTTGGACGAACTTTATATTCTGGAAAACTTAAACTTCGCTTCATTAACGAGCTTCGCCCATTAAATACTTACGTTCTATGTTATCGCCTTAAAGCGAACTTACTTACGAATAAGAAATCATTCTCCCTTATTCCGCAAGATACTTCGCCTGCTTGGTAATCGATTCGAGTTTGAAATAAGGTAGCAAAAAATTGATAATTCCAAAATGCAGAATATTACCAGTAAAAAATGGTAGACGAGAATTGTAATCAGAATTAGTATTAAGGGGTCATTCTACTTTGAGCCGCCGAAAAATTAATCCATTTTTAAAGATATTTTTCTGAGTAAATGCAACATATAATAAAATAAATGTTATTGGTATTTATTAAGCTACTAAAAAGCTCGGTTATTTCTCGACCAAAATTGTTAATTGAGCTAGGGGCTATAGCGACACTCTTACAGATTAAGAATTAGAATAAGATCTAAAGACCTATTAATTCGTAACGAGGTTGAAATCCTGAGGTATCATAACAATCTTCGATTATAAGAGAATGTGACTTCTCATAATTAATAAAGTAATGATAAACGTGTGTAACGGATAAGGTGCATTTTAACCGTCAGGATAATACCCGCTATAAGTTCACGGAACTCAAAATATAGAAAAGACTGCTATAAGTAATTAGTCTGTTCTTAAAATTTAATATGAATAAGGATATCGCTCATAAGTTAGTGAAACCCTAGAGTAATCGTTTAAAAGACAAAAATTATCCTTTTCGTAAAAAAGATTTCTTTAAAATATGTGAATACGATGCATGTTTTCAAAAGTAAAGAAAGTGGATATACGACTTCTCCTATAACATTAATCCCCGATAATCATATTAGCAATACTGATTATACAGATCAATTGAAATACCTTGTTCGCCATATAGTTATACAGTTTATTGACATGGGTCGTCTATAAAACGCGTTACAACCAGCGATGCGGATGCGTTACATATGGTGTATTGCTATGGTTATGGCGCAACATTATTAGTAAAAAAATCCAGGTAGGGGAGAGTGGGGTAATCACGAACACCTAAGCGAGAAAGCTAACAGAACGAAGCTAACTAACCTATACTGTATGACTTGAATAGAAATCTGGCGTTGTTATACCTACTCTTATCATACGTAAAACAGAAATTGTAATAATTGTAACTTTTATAAATTCCAATTTAATTAAAACCTTAAGCTTTCTACCCTTAAGGAACTAACTTGAATAGTGTCCCAAGTCGTATAAATTCTACATATCAACGATAAATATCAAAGTTACAAAATTGTAGAAAGTATGTTCTGTATGAAACTTGAAAAGTGTTTAATAAACTTATTTTTACTTAGTAATTCCGCGCCTGAAACACCGATAGTTTTATGTACAGTCATAGATACATACCTACATATGTTGATTTTCTATTCAGAAAGAAGTAAAGTATGAGAAGGAAGAAACTTTGAACAAATGCATCCCCGCAGAAGGTTGGGGCTAATTCATTTTTAATAAACGACTCGACAAACAAAACTTTTTAAGTACATTTTCCTCGGGGGAGGTCGGCTTGTTCGTTTCGATGCGGATAAAATGTCCCACCAAGTTTGCAAGACTGGCTTTTATTCATTTTTTATCGAGTACTCACATCCTAATTTAATGTAGCCTTAATGCACACTTATTGCTTCATGGGTAACAGAAAAGCTTTCTAGTGTAGAATGTGTGCGATTCAGAGTGAAGTCTTAATAGGTCCCACTAACTTCCGATCTTAGTTAACGTTTGTACACGTTGATGGATGTTATCAAAAGTTGATGCAATTATAATTAATTTACTTTAGTTCGTCTCTCTCACACATAGGTATGTACATTGCAGAAATCAAAATAAAATTTGCAGACGACATTTTTATACAGTGAGATCCCGGTTACGACCCAAGATATCCTCTTATTATTTATATTGATAAACATGGTCATTTAAGTTTACCTAAATAGGAAAAGATAAAAACACAAACATGAAGAAGAGAGTACAGTATTTTAGTTCGATAATGTTATTGTATATAAACTTATATATTGTATTTATAATTTTACTTTTCTTATTATCCGATCGAGACCATCATTTACACATACCATGTTTTTATGAATTGAATCAAAAGATACGCTTTTTACGCGTGTTTTCAAGAATTAATAACTCGAAAACGAATCCACAAACCGAATTTCGTCACTCTTCATTTTCCTTTTATTTCGGTCTGCAGAATCACCCCCTATAAGGATAACCTCCTGTAGTAGAACACCCTGTATAGGAATTGGTAATTGAGGGAGAACTTGCGAGAGAGCGAGATCGGTTGAAATGCCATCTTGTGGTAAGTGCGGGGGTATCGCTGCGATAGTACCTATTGTCAATTTCTTGTAACTGAATTGCTAACAATCACGTTTCAGGCTCGTATTATTCAAAGAATATAATACAATAGAATTTGCATCCAACAACCATAGACGATCGTGCAATCAGTACCCCGTCTATGACCAGAGAAGGAATTCAAATTTAACTACCACTTAAACACAAGAGACCCTTAAATGGGTGCAGTTTAACGAGGAAGGAACTGGATCGAGCATGAGTGCGATTCTTCGCGCGATGACTCGGTCGAGTGAAGGAAACGAGCGAACCGAAAGACCTCTATTTAGCCAATTCCGTGGAAGTTTTCCAATGCATCGCAGAAGAACACTTTATTATTCCGAAGGAGGGACCCTTCTCGAATAGTTGACTCCGTCAGCTTCTTTATCCCCTTTTAGCGCCCATCCTCCTCGTCGATTCCGGTTCCGGCTCGTCCTTGCTAACGAGATACATCGATTCGACCCGGGAATGAACTTTCGTCCGGAGGAGATTCGTCAGGGCGTGATTAAAGCGGAGAATTACAGGGAGCACGCGATAAGAAAATTTAATTCTTCATTAAGCACTGCTGTTTCTTTCTACCGACAGTTAATTATCGTCCGTTCGGAATAATTGGGTTGCCTCGCCGGTATAAGTTATAACGAGACGTATTCGATGGGGCCCAGTATGATTCGACGAGGTTATAAAACCGATAGCTCGTGAAGAACGCTTCTAATTACCGTCTGGGATGATTGTCGTTATTTTCTAGGCTCTGTAAAATGATTTTATCAACGTTCTAACAACCGTCTGGACTATCTGTTATACGAAGTGTGAGTTTAGAATTTATTTAAAACAACCATGGAATGCTATAGCCTGACAGTTGGAATTGAACAGAAGCTTAAACTGCAAACGATAGGAAACGTATCACAATCTCATCAGAGGAACTAAAACTGCGTCTAGACTAGCGATACCACCATGATATGTAAATGAAGTTAAATAAAATAGCCGAATCTAGAAAACTCCGAAAATTGATCATACTCTGAAAGTATGCAATTTTCTATGTGAGGATACGGTATCGACGCAAAATCCTGTGCTTCAACAAATCCTCAAGTAGAACGAAGTGGCTATTACATCATTCAAGGACCAAGTATACCTACAGTATTAAAAGCTCCAGAGCGTCTGAAAATTTCTGAGAAATTACTAGTAACTCCTCCACAAGCACAGGTAAGCGTTCTAAAAGCGTGTCTCGCGAAGAAACAGTTATCCCTACAAGGTATCGATTAGGTGCAGCATGCTGAAAACGTTACGATGAACACCGTCAGTTCGTTAAAAGCAAGAGGTTTTAAATTATAAACGACCCTGCATTTGTTATTTTTGGGCTTACTAGGTATTCTCGGGCAACGTTGGAGAGCCGGGTCCTGAAACGACACCTCGATAATGCCAGAATATCGGTAACAACGGATGCAGGATGTTCCTTCTGGTTCCATTATCGGTGGACTTACTTTCTCTCGTCTGAGTGGGTCCTCCCGTGGTTGCGAAGGAATGAGTACACATCTATCGACGTGGAGGATCCACGTAGGGTGGATCCTGTTACCCTTCGTTGCCATTTCAAGCATATATCCTGTATCGGCAGGAATTCTGAAGTCTTACAAATTACTACCCTCCTTCTAAACTGTGAAAGAAAACCCAAAATCTGTCGGATCAGACCTTAACGAGCTCTCAAAATATTGGCAAAAACAGGAAGGTCTTAAAACAATCTCTTATTATTTTCTTTGCGGAGCTGATAGGATTTTTCAACTCATTTTCATTGGTTTTCCGAGTGAACCATTGAATGAATTAAATTTTTACTGGAATTTTTTTACACTTTCTCACCTATATTTTATACCTTCGGTAGATTGTTGATTGATTTAGAGAAGATTTTGAGTAATTTTAGTTGAGTCGGAGTTTGGAAATTGAATGTGTTTAGAAGTTGTTTCATGATTCAACTTGATGCCGGTACTTCTGCTTTCATGGTCATGTAGTTATGCAGGCAACCCCCGTATAACAAGGTGGTGTTCCGAAATTTAGGGACAATCCTGAACGTGCAATATCCTGATGCAAAAAGGCATTGAAAAGTCCTTTACCGTTTTGGGATCGGAGGCTTCGGTCTCGAGATATGAACATTGAACAGTTGAATATTAGCGTAAGAACAATTTTTGAATACCTTCAGTCTCTTACGAAATATTTTTCAATTTTTTCAGTTAAAATGGACACACTGTATATCATTTTGAACATCATGTACAGTTATACATATGTTTAAACTAGGCCTACTGAACATTTATGTTCTACATGTCTACTGTATATGGAGGAACCTCCAAATTTTAAGTAAGAAAAAGAATTGTATTTTATATTCCATCATGTTTAGCAGATTTATCAGAACATTTCACTTTGAAGAAGTCTATAAAAATTGAACTGAGATACAGACTTTAAGTATAGTGGAATGTTTTAATATATTGATTTTGATGATTCTACAGAGTATACAGATTTGTCCTCTTTCTACTCATGCAAATGATTTCACCCTTGCACGAGTTATAAATTTCTGACTAGTATGCTGAATGATGTATTTTACCTGAAAATTTTCAAACGCAATGTTCTGCCAAAATTGCACACCTAGGGATACATACAATACTTGTATTTGTAGCTTATAAAGATGACTTGGCGAGAATGAATTAGACGAGACTGCTAAATTATTTCAACTAGAATCCAGCGTATTATAAGGAACACAAGGATTACAACAGTATAGAATAACATAAGATTAATGAAAAAAATTTAACAAACTTTTACTCCAAAGCAAATTGTTTAATATTTCTTAGTGTAGTGGTTGTTTATCTTCTAGTAAGCAGATAATATAATTCACGGTAAATAGATAACTCGTAGGAAAAGTTACACAAACTTTGTCTCATTATTTTTGTTCCCAAAGAAAAAAAAAATGTTACGAACTCTTCCTTGATCCTAATAAAAAGCTCTCATTCGTCAATTTGGCAAAGCGCAATTGGTCACAAATGGCATAAGCTCGACTCGTTGACTGCGGCTTAACACATCTCTGGTACGGTTTACCGGATGGATTAACTCGAGGACTCGTCGGGAAACTTCTTAACGACGTAATGAAAACAGAGGGGTTGCTTCGACCTGGCGTATATAGACGCGTCTGAGATGTGAAGGGGGCGGGTAACTGAAAAACTTGACTTGGGTTCATGACAATCGTATTCTTTCTTCATTCCTAAAGTACGTTTAATTTAATAGTAGAGAGCGGTTTGATTTTTTTTACATGATGCACAGGGCGGAACAGAATAGTTACAAATAACTGTTCCTAAAAAGTCTGGCACTATAGTAATCTTTATATAGACATAACAGAATAAAATACGTGACATTATATTCATAAATACCAAAACGTAGATCGAATATAAGTTAGCGTAAAAAAATTATTTCCTTTACATGTAAGTTTAAGCTTCTCGTGTTTGCAATAGAAGTCAAAGCAAATTGTTCGTTTTCTGTTTTATTTTCATGGATTTTTAATGGTAAGCTACGACTGAAAAGAATTTAAATCTACTCCCCGCAAAAGCCACACTCTCTTTTTTTGCGATTTTCTTACAAATTTTTATGAACCATCTTCGACTTTAAAATTTTCCGTCAGTTTTGGATTCGCGTATTCGGTGACTGAATTTCAGTCCTTTGTCACGTGGGCAGTTTAAAATCATTACATTATTGGCACCGAGATTATGTTGTATTCAGTTAATAATAAATAAATGGTGCCTTCAACTTGCAGGCTGCAGTCAGTGAAAAAATAATCATGTCAGAATATTAATGTGGCACTGATTACATACTCAACACATAGTGGATTACAGTCTATGTATTTGAAACTGGCGAACGCTTATTTTGTTCCATTATTTTTTCCACAAGTTTGATGGAAGCTACTTTAAACAACTTGATCAATATTTCTGCAGTGCTGTCTCTCCGGGAACCTTTATAATTTCATGATTCGAAGAAGGAAGAGATTATGTGAAAGCTCTAAAGTGCACGTAACTTCAAAGTACAAGAGGGCACATAATATTTTAAAGATTTCGGGCCCCACGGTAAGAAAATTATTTTATTTTACTGCATTCAAATAATATGAGGTACTCGATTGTTTGTCGTTGTCAGAGTAAGAGTATTCTAAAAGGGCACACAACAGTGGTCCGCTTCAGAAATAGAAAACTATTTATAAATACTTTCGTAACGCCTAATTTTTTATTAAAACTAATACTATAATAAAGAAGAATCTCTCGCAGTGAATTAAAAAAAGTCCTCATTGAAAAGACTTGCTCAATAGAAACCTTTTACCTTTCACCAATATCACTGAATATTGTCAAAAATGGTCGTTCCATTCCGATGTCATGAAATTTTTACAATCCATTCGGTCGTTCTTCAAATATCGCTACACGCGTACCATATTGCATTCTTTGCAATATCAAGCTCACGTATCTCCCTGTCATTTCCATTATTACTTCTGTGCACCTCCAATGGTAGTGATAAACGGAGACTGAAAAAAAGAGAAAAACAAATTATTCGTCAGTTAGGCGGAGCAATGAGCTCGTAATTTTGTTTCGAAAATTCTTGCAAATAGCAGGCGAACGTGGTACAGACTGTCGCGGGGTTATCGGTACGGCTGATCTGCCAAGCGACGCTCCCAATTTATGCGCTCCCGAAGCTCGCCGATGTGTTTATGGCAAGAAGATTTACAGACACATCCCCAGGGGGTGAAAATGATCCCGAAACGTTTGCCGAGCAACGTCGAAGACGATCTGCTCGCATTCACGGGGCTCCAGCACCCTAACGCCCCCATATGCTATCGTTCCTACAGCCGAGCTGCCACGCACAATGGATGACACATGTTGCAGGAATGATTTAATCCTTCTTCACCTCTGCACCCCGAAGATAAGGGTGGACGCGGGAATATTGTTCCGGCGATCGCGTTTGATCTCTTTCGTCGGTGATTTTTATTCATATGATGAATCGCACTCTATTGGATTCTAGAATAAAATGATCCTTTAGGGACTTCGTTTGACATTTTGAGACACGGTCCCTGGGGATTACGTTCAATAATGGAGGGAAATTCCATGGAATGGATAACTGGTGATTTTGTATGGAAAGGCGTAGGTATTGAAGGCCAGTTTTTTTAGAGAATGGCTAAAAAGGGTTCACTCATGTATCAGAAGGAAAAAATTCGAGTTTAACGTCAAGTTAATATGTCAAAACCGTATTTACCGATTTGTACCGATTAAAATATTGCTTTGTACACCCCTTGAGTGGATCGCAGATTAATTACTATATCTCTGGAGGGCATAATACACACAATAAGGCAATATTTGATTCCTGTATTTTATATGTAGATATGCTAGTTGTCAGAACGGCAGAAAGATTTTAGTTTGACAATTCATATATTAAAGACGAAAAGAGAATTTCGAAGGTTGATGATATGAAAAGTATTTGGTCACACCATAATTTGATATCAAGAATTTAAGTAATATATCCCTGCGTTTATTGTATAAATGTGGTGGGTTTGATAGAATACACCAGTGATACTAGCCCATGCAATAAGCATTGAAGAAACATGTTTTCCTTACATTTATATTCATTTATTTTGCGTTACCGTTTCTTGTGAACTAGTAATCTAGAATTTGAAAAATAACGATTCATCCAAAAATTAACTGCATAATTCCATTTTTCTAAATTATAAGTACGTATGTCGTAACAAATATGTTTTGCAAATGGTACCATCCATTACCTACTATTTCTTGCAGATTGTGAATGTCTGTACTTTCTTTTACCCACTACTCTACATCATCACTATAATTTAACTGGACAATCCCATCCCCCCATTTGCGCAAACCCTCGACGAGGAAAATGAAAGTATCGGCTTATTTATGCTCGAAGAGAATACATATTTACGCACAATTACATTGCAAGTTTAATGCATGTTAGGTGAAGCAGCGTGGCTGTGTTCAACGTCCAATCACCAAGGCTCTCGAGCGTCATCGATAGTTGGGCTCGTCGAAATCAAAAGGTGAGTCGTTAAGAAGCAATCCACCGTAGGAAAACAAATTGAAATGTCGAAACGTGCCGCGTGTAGATTAGACCAACTGGTTACTCTTGCAACCCCTTCTGTTGATGGCTCACCCCTGAAACGACGCGCGCGTATATGTATACACATGTATATACGCGTATGCATAGAGCCAAATAGGAGGCCGAATACGCGGCAAGCGAATGAAAGGACACGTGACATCGAAGACCATGAATAGTTAGGGACGAACCCTTCCGTTGAATCAATAGTCATTCTCCTACGCTCTCACGGAGATATATAGACGTAACGTCGAGTTCGGTCGAGTGGCCGCACTCGATCGAGTTTGCCGATACACTCTGGCTACTTTTGATCGAGTTATTCATTATTATTGTTACACCGCGACCAGAGCAAGAGAGAGGGTCGAGTCAGACAAGCAATTTCGGGAATTGGTCGGGAGGGAACGATCGTCGATGGGAAAACAAAGACGAAGGCATTAGGCGATGTGATGTACAAGTTGCCAATAGATAGTCGGTTACAGACGGTTCGATCGTTTTCTTTTTCAAGTTGTTGGTCTTTTATTACCAGACGTTTTAATGATATTATTATAAGTCTCTGGTATTGGTACTCTCCTGTGAGATAGACGCTAATATGTTTGTTAGAAAATTGGTAGAATATTTATTTAGTTGTGGTAAACTGACAAGGAAAAATTCTGAACCCTAGAATTCTGATTTTAATGAAACTTCCTGTGAATGTTTGTTAGGGATGATTTGATATGCTGTTGAATATGCCATCTATGTTCCTTAATCAATGTAGGTACTAGATGTAAAAGACAATTTAAATAAATTATATGATTACTATTCAACTGTCAATCAAATGCATATTTTAAACAGCTTTGTTTGTAAAACTCACATTTTTTTAGTTATGCCACTATCATTGCCAAGCAGCGTTATGTATCGAGTTTCTATTACAATTGCTAAATTACTCCATTTAAATCCTCTCATATACATTGAACGGATCAAATCGACAGAGTCAGTTCCTATCATATGAAGAAGTACTTACAGTAATCGGTAGAAGCATCATGGCATCTCGTTTCTTTCTCTCGCCATGCAAACAGTATCATTCTCGCTTAACCCAACTGTGGCATCTCCCCAAAAAGATGGGTAAAAGAGAACCCGAACAAAATGGAACGACGGAGTACACATAACATGACGAATACACCCTCCTGTGGATTCTAGATGCGTTAAAAAACTCGCACAACGAGACGAGCAAATACAGCGAGTGCAATCGCGGTTTGTAGTCCGTCAAGCGTACCGTTTGTTTTATCATCATTGTACAACGTGTTTGACATTTAGGAAAAAGGTTTGTTCCATCACTTTAAAATAAGTGCGTTAATCGTTTCATGCGGCCCCCCTCACCCCCTTATGTTTTATTTCGTTTCATGGTCGGCTGGTAGATTGTCAGACAGGTTTTTTAGCATCCAGACAACTGTGCAGTCTGTCTGACAATTGGGGGATCAACCCTTTGCGTATGGAATTGTTAACCACGTCGTGGTTATAGATGCAAGAGTTTAAACCCTGTCGAGTAACAGTTCTATTACTATTGAACATATTACAAGGGCGTTTTTGGAAAAAGTCGTATCCAAGTTTCTCGCAATATTCACTATCTTCTGTGCACAGATTGGAATTAACATACCAGTTAGTAAATGCTGGGTACTTTGCTTATTAATTTACAAAGTACAAACACTGAAGTTCTGAAGTATATTAGTCATGTTTGTTCAATGTTTATCATTTATAGATGTATTCAGGTTTAAATGCCTCCTTGTTTAACTTCTTTGCAAATTATGTACAAGTAGAGTGCACAAAGTTCGTATCACTGATTTGACTGAAATCTTGCATCGTTAAATGCGTCGGGTGATCTACTGAAATTTTCGTCGCAAGATCAAGTTCAGTGCTTTGTTTTCTAGATCCTCTGTACGGATCTATATGTGAGAACAAGACGAAATTGAATAACTAATTGTCAAAATAATTAAAATTTAGTGAAAGTATGTACACGAGCCTGAAGTTGATATCTGGATTAAGGCTGGGAATATTTGTCGAATTTTTCGGTATTTGAATATTCGAATACTTCAGTTGCTTAATTATTTGACGAATATAATTCGAATATCCAAGTATTCGAATACTATTCGAATATTGAAGTATTTGAATACTATTCGAATATTGAAGTATTCGAATACTATACGAATATTTAAGTATTCGAATAATAAGTTCTTCAGATTCATTTGTCAGGGTGCAATCTTGTAATCTAATTTTGACTCACTTCATACCATACTATTCGAATACATCAGTATTCGAATAATAACATTCGAAGTTTATTCGTAGCATTCGAATACTTGTAAAATATTCGAATATTAAATTATTCGAATAGTCCCAGCCCTAATCTGGATTACAGTTAAGATTCAATTGCAATTTATTATGGTTTCCCAATTGTGTACGAGTGCACTTGTCCAGGGTCTGAAAAGAGAAAAACTGGGAAATCGATATTTTATACGGTGTACAGCAACTAAAATGTATACCGAATTAAGCTAACCTTTATAAAATCCTTGGACCATCCATCCGATTGATTACAAGTGAAAATCAATATCTAGTAAATGTAATTTAAGTGCACAAATTTCCGATTCTTTTTTTCACATTGTCATACTAATCTATCGCAGAAAAATTGACAAATCCTCCATACAAACTTATCGTAATTATGCATGACACTGTGTGTTTAACACCCTAAGCAACTAAAGGTATTAAAAAAATATATACAGAATTTGAAGCAAATCGGTGATTCGAATCTCGTGCACTCCGTCGATCGGACTGGTGGATTCTCTTTCCACATCACCGCCAATTTAATTTATTCTCTTCCTTGACGAGGATACTCCCATCAATAGTCGCAACAGTCGTGGCAATTATTATTCGGTGCGAGCGAAATTTGACAGTCACTCCGCAATCAAAACTAGTTGCAAAAAGGATATATCCATAGAACAAAGGAGAAATGTAATGAAATGTGTCCAGGGTCGGGACGCGCTGGCAACTGGGGTTAGGGAGAGGACGGAGGTGAAAGATAGCATCTACCCTTTGAGAGCGTTCATTCCCGGAATTTAGTCCAGCTTCCTCCGCGCTTTGTTTCCGTATATCTGATAACCAGCTATCCCTCGTTCCTCCTGGCGATTCCTCATTGTCTCTCTGTTCCTCTCGAGTGGCAGTTACGATTGAAATGAGAAGGAAAGAGGGTCGAATGAACGGCGACGACGAAAAGGACGAATGAGTTTACCCTTTGCGAAACACGATCGAGCGATTCATGCGAGCAAAAAGGTTCTGGATTTTTTCACTCGCCCTTTTTTCTTCGGGGCTTGGAACCTCTAGGCGTATTGACATTTGAACTTCTGGATTTTGGGGCATACGGGGCTATGAAATTTTAAATCTCTGGACTCCTAAATCTCTGAATCATTCAAAACGTGGTTCTGTAAACTTTTGGATTTAAGGATTTATAACACTTGAATTTTGAAATATTCAGTACGTGATGAAAGTCCTCCCGCGAAATTCACATGTCAATCAATTTTGGATCTGATACCACTTGTTGTGGAAACAAAGCCACTTTAGTTTGAAGCAATAGTTCAAAACAAATCAAAAACACACAAGACGATATAACTTTAGTAAGCACGCTTGTAACGCGATAATCTTTTGTTGATGATATAATGGACACACCTATAATATGGCAGTTTAAAAAAATAATAGCACATCCCGGTTTTACCCAGGTACCCGTTTTTGTCCGAGTTTCTCCTACCTATTTAAGTGTTCAAGGCCGAAATATTGACTTCTCTATAGCCATCTACTTCAGAATGATTTTATATTTTTCTAATTATATTACTTTTTACATTTAGTCAATATTACAGTCCATACCCTAGAGCCCATTTCTGTTCATGTCTTTAACTCTTCCCAGGGGGTATATAATCCTCCTTTCATCTTCCTTATTCTTCATCACTGTGCGCGCCATCTAGCACCCGCTATCTCGTCCGTTTCATCCACCCTTCGAACAATGCGTAAGTTCCAAGAAGGCATCGGTCTCACGTTCACGGCTACGTTGATGGACATATCGCACGGCAGTAGAATCGCCCTTTTGGATCGGATACAGCTATCCGCCTAGACTCCCTTGTTTCATGCGTCGATTTAGCACGCACTCGTGATTTTTCTGGCACAGTAGCATGGTGGAACGGGAAGATAATGTCGAGAACGAGATGCAACGTGACAGGGAGCGTTGCCAAGTGACTAAAAAATTCTGCTGTTAAAATTTCTATTTGTTGCAATATCAAAGCGCCGTGAATATTGTAATCACACAAGTTCTAGCACCGTTGCGTTCAGCGTTCGAAAAACCAATACCTGTCTATAGCTAAGGTATCATCCCTGTTCTCTCATTCATAAAATAAACTTCAGAATCACACCACTCGGAGTTTTAAAGTTTCCAACTCCAGATGTCCAGGCTATTTGGGCCCTTCAGTGTAAAGGCGCGTGACTTTTAGAAAACAGGTCGGATTTTCTGACACAAAACGAAACTGCCAATATTTTTGTGTTCGTTTCAAAGTAAGCTGCATTTTTTATAACTCTATCACGTTTATGCAAACATCTGGAAGTACAAAGGGGCAGCCCTAAACATATACATTTTTCTCGTCATGGAGGCAGAGTAGCGTGGGTTAAGCGGATGACGGCATCGAAGTGATTCCGTCACGGGTTACGCACCTCAATTTGAGTACAGTGGCTCGAAAATTCGACTTCTCACTACGGATTTTAGCCGCGCGAAACTTCCGAGCGGAAAATGCGAGTCGGATTGACGTGAAAGGGATGGCGGAACCGTGGAACGTCGATCCGCGAGCGCGAGCTTGCCGGTGCTGTCTTTTTCCACTGCCTTTTTTTTCCACTCTTTTTATCGATGCACACCACCGTGCCGCGACGTCACTGAATTTCATTGTCGAGAGAAGAAACGCACACCACGGCTCGATACACACGTACCGGGGAAAGTTACGTATCCCTCAGGTGTACCTGCAGCAACTTCTGCGGCGAATAACGAAAGACGCGATTCACGGCGGTTGATCGAGCTGAGAAGAACGACTCCTCGCGTACTAACTCACCGTTGAATCTACAATCCACTAGCTGCTACACGGAAGGAGACCTACATATTCGGGCCGCTGTCAGTGTAAACCAGTACTCGCATACTACTGACACGAACCGAGAAAATTGTGCGCTTCGTCATCAGCTGCTTAACGTATATTTGGTGTTAATAAATTTTTTTTAAATAATTAAAAACAGCTTCAAAAAAATAAGAATGTACTAAAATCCTGATCTTTATTTTATCTACGACTCTCAATTTTGTATGTCGGCGCCAGATTTACACAGTGCAAATGATGAGACGCCGACTTAAAAAATACGAGAGTCGTAGATTAAAAAAGGGAAATTTTTTTACTTTTTAGTGCATTTTTATTTTTTTGAAGTCGGTTTTAATTCTGTTTTAAATTTTTGCATTTTTAACATTTTAGTTTTATATATATTGACACAACATGCTGTGGAGATATGCGCGTACGTGCGTAAAATAATAATAATTAGGTGACAATAGTGTTTATTATTAACCAGATGTGGCAAAATATTGGGCCAATATTAATGCAGTGTAGAATGGGGTATCGTCCTTTTTCGAATAACGAAAAGATTATCAAAATCGGTTTATATTCTGAAGAGTTATGCGGGGACAAACATAAAAAAATAAAAAACCACATCCGGGTCGAATCTATAACCTCCTTTTTTTTAAGTCAGTTGAAAAGACAGCAAATGGTAAGCGGTCGTCTATTGCGTTTTTGACGTACGTTTACTAAGGCCTTTTTGCTCGGTTTGATGAAAACGTACTATACACATTTCACATCAGGCCTGTACACCCCGTAGGTTAGTATAGGTACCTTTTACGGGTTGTGTTATGTGGAAAAACCTATTCTAGTACTTACAAATTACGTTTATGACACTATGCCTATATTAGACTTTATCAATTTGAGGAATATTGACTCCACAAATGACGATTCAAAAATCCGTAAGCAATTTTTTCCTAAATTTACGTAAACACGTTTTATAAATGAATTTCTATCTCCGTAAATATCAGTCGCATGGAATTTGTTCTTTTTTATTTTAATCCAGAATGAATGTTCTTCCCAAATTTAAATATAAAATTCATTTCTGCAACACGATCTTGATGACGAAGAGTGACTAGTTTCCAACTCAAACAATTAACAGATGAAGTGTGTACAATATCATTGGTATAAGAGAGGAATTAAATCTAAGCATAAGAGAATCCTCAATCCGATGTTAACAGGATGGTGAGAAAGATTTGGAACAAGTTTTATAATAAATCGACTAATCGTAATCGTTTTAATTACGAGTTTTCTTTCCTTACAGAACATGAAGGAATACTTAGCTAGGCTTCAACTAACTTAAAAAATTATAAACATTTCCATGAGTAAGTGCAACCGTTGGAGATCTAAAGTTATTCCAAAAATATCATTAAAACCCCGCCGCTCGACTGTAATAAAATACATATATTTTGCGGCTTCAAACTAATCAAGTGTGTCGGCTTACACCCACAGCGCACGTCCCGCTTCGTCATCATTAGACGTCCCCAGGTATCGTAATCCCAACACCAGCGCCGTCCCGCTTCGTTTTCCCCATTCGGAAAATAATTACTGCTCCGCGGCCTGTGATAATTCGAGCGTAATGTCTTTATGGCCTCTTCCGACACGTTGCGGGTGGCTCGTGGCCGTCATAATGAGAGAACGACGCGAATCTATCTCATTGCCAGAGGAAACCCTACTTGGAGCACTCAGCGTGTATGGCATCAATCGCGGATATCGCATCATCTCCATCTGGCCATAAAATCTGCCGTACCTCGTTAGCCACGCTTGTTATGTTCCGCACCCCAAATTCAGGCGCTCCCTCCGCCCCTCGCCCTCTCCCCTACCCCCTCCTACGCCACCCCCGTGCCAACCTACTCAGTCACCTCTTCCCCTACCGCAGAATCGCCGCCTCCCCCCCACCCACCCCCTCCCCCTTCCTCCCGTGTGAATCCACGAGAACCGAGCGTATATAACCGGCGTGCACGTTGAAACGATCCTCCACTCTCATGCATTCGTACGTATCGTCAGCTACCCCTAATTATTTCGAGTCGAAGTTAACAAGAGCGGTGGAGGATGTATCGGAGCAAGGGAAATATATGCGCACGCGTTACAGCCACGTCATTAGTTACATACGTCGAGGTTGGTGTTCCTAGCTGTTCCTAGCGAGCTCCCTTTGAAGTAGGTACGTGTAGGTTGCCCTATTTTTGAACTGAAATTATATAGAGTTGATCTAATTGTGGTTCGTAACGGTAGCTTTATGCTCTAACTGTCTTTTATGCAGCAACCCAGACGGGCTGGTGTTAAAGGTTTTCAGGGTATTTATATCCGTAAATCAGGAATGCGCACTTACGACGTTCTTGTTAGGGACTTCATCAATAGGAAGTATTCAACCCTTGTCTATTTCCTACAAATCATTTCAGATCGTTTATCTGTTACAATAGTGTAAAGAGATGGATTCGGGGTTTAAGTTATTACATTACAATACCTTCGATTTGAAAATTATATGTGATCAGAAAATCTGCAACTTTTAGAATCCAATCAACCACTCCTGTCGCCTTTACGAACTTACTAATGCGCTTTAAAAGTTAATTATGTCGCACGTTGTACGACGGCCGAATATTCCTCGATGAAAGCATTTTTCAGCACAATAGTAATTAATGTACAGAGAGAGAACAAGCGATTAACTTTTTTTCAGCATCTACATCTACCCTTGACGAGGGTACGTGGCGGACGTTGCTCAACTAATGAACCCTCCACGGCCGTGCATAGGTGTCATTTTTGCATCTCATGTGCGCTCTGCGTAACGACGTCGGCGTACTCATCCTTAATGACCGATTGTGCCACGACGAACCGATAAATTGAACGTGAAGCACATTTGCTTAAAACGTATCGTGAGAATTACAGGCTGTCGCGCCACCTGCTGCTCCATTATAATAATTATTGTCGTGCCAGAACGATTCGTTTCGTTGCATGTGACACTTTACTTTATCCTTGCGGTATAGTAATTATAAGAAATTATAAATAAAAAATAATAAATCATATTACAGAGAATTCTGAAAGTTTGGCAAAAAAGTGTTATGGTTTTGGAATTACAAATTTGATAAAGTAACAAAAGCTATAATGCTGAACAGTTGTTGAGTTGGTATATTAGCAAAATGGATGCTTGCTTTGCGTTTCACAGATTTTTTATACGGAACGGCTTGTTTAAAGCAAAATTTTTCATGGAAATTCATGTGTACTCAGGGAAATAAGTTTATTCTTCGTAGTGCACGTGCTCCCCGCTCGCAGTCGATGTAATCTGTCAAATGAAAAGGGAGTCGGACAGCTTTCGTCGCGATTGCAATCATGCTCTCCCGTTCCATGCGACGATCGGTCGCGTGACCATGCAACCTTTAGACCGAATGGACGCGGACACCTTAACCCCCATCTCATATCTCTCGGTTGTCGAGGAGCTTCTTGTACGTACCTCGTAAAAATCGAGTCATCTTTTATCGCGATCGTTTGCGTTGACTTTGCCTGAGGCTGAACTTTCAATTTACTGCTGACTGTGATGGAGCATTCGAAAGGATAAACAGGCGGAAATAAAGGGGAAGGAGAACATATCCTTGGCCTGCCAGACTTTTAAATAGTAGTAGATTATAATTCAATTAATTTCTCGTTCGTGAAAATAAACACGTAAATAAATCTTTCAGGTCAGACAATACAAATTTTAAAGTTGAGAAATAAGGACCACCCTAATGTTTATATGCCGTCTCTTCAACCTTGAGATGAGTAAAATACGCTCCTGAAGTTTCTTCACCAATTTCTGTTACACCCTGTATACTAAACTATCTTCTAATGCCCCACCTTGTATTTTATTCTATCAGTTTATGATATTTGCCAGAACACAATCCACGCAGTACTAAATGGAGACGTCAAATCAGATGAAAGTATTGATTCGGAACCGTGTACGAAATCCAAGCAGAAAGGTATGAACTTGGCAAATATAAAGCAACCGATAGTCGACAGATCGATTCTTTCTCAGTCCCTTTGTTAAATAGAGCAGTCCACTGCCGGCAATGTCTGCCCCTCTCTCTTATTTGTTTTCCTCTTATAATACTGCGAAAAAGTAAATAGTCGCCGGGGAAAGTTGGTGAATCCATGGTGGCGAAAGTAATTCCATCGAATATACTGACGATAGCTGGCGGCTGGACTAGTATGCACAGAAGATGCGTGCTTTTTCAATATCGATAATGCGTTTCCCCGCGCTGTCCAATCTCTGGCAAAGCATGCTTCCTGTACAATTGATAAAGTTACAGAAAAGTGCGCAAGCCGTGGCTCGAAGCTCGACAATCGTTCCAATATTGGATTTTTTCTAGTCCTCACTATGTATTATGTTTTAAACGCGATAGAGCAATAATAGAGTGACCCAAAGATAAGGCCTTTTTACGCCTGTTGATGGACGATGTATTAAAAAAAGCACCCACTACACAGATATTTATATTTCTTGGTTTTGATTTTTCTTTCGTGAATTTTGAAGATTTAAGCTCAAATGCGTTGTTAGTAGTCAGTAAAACTCCTGGAAATAATTGTTTAAATTATCGGAGGGACATAATAGTCTGTACATCGAAGCACTTCTTTGACCTCCCATTCCTCAGAAACTAATTGTCACCTCAACTTGAAAATTTCGTGTGATTGATATTTCACCATAAAGTGTTGTTTGGCGTGAAATTCAGTTCCAAAATCGTGGGACCAAAAAGAGGCGATTTCTTCGGTCACTCTTTGGTAGATTCTATTCTTTTCCGTAAAACGAAATATTCTCTATAGTCTATACAGAGCGCATACTAATGACGCATTAATTTAGATTGCATTATATAATAATATCAACACCACCTCGTTAATAATACCACATTTACATTAACATTGCATTATTGAGTTAGGAATATTACATCAAAGTGATTCTGCAATAAATTAATCGCGCGCGATCTTATTAAGGATTTAAAAAATTCAATTTCAGCTGATCTTTTTCATAGCAAAATTTAAATATAAATTTGATTTCAATTATCTGACTATCTATGGTTACTCTTATTTAGATATTTTTGCAGGTTCTTAACAAACTTATCGAATACTTTTCTGGCTTTCAGGTAAATATTTACTTCGTGCTTATGTGCAGAGCCGATGAATTTGAAAATAAGAAGGGGCCGCAATCATGGGGACTGGTAATCAATGACGGTAAACTGACACTCTAACAACTTTTAGTAGTAAATGCACTTGAGCACTGGCTTTTTATCAGGTCAGGTTTGATCATAGAGCATTTGAAGTGGAATAACCGTTTATATCGTTTTTTGATTTATACTTTCTATAGTCCCGTCGGAACGCAACGTTTCATGCGATGGGTGCATCCATCAAGTGCACACATTCGGCAGCGAAATGCTGACAAACGAGTTCGAAATTGTCGAAAATGGTTTCTAGCATATACGCGGAAATTGTTCAAGCTCGTTCGTTTCGAAAATATTTTTAGCGAGACTAACGTACCAGACGGTGTCTTTCGCTTGTACGAACCCTTATACATATCGAAAAACCCGATTGTTGAATACCTATTGCTAAAATTGCCTGTAGCCGAAATACTTAAAAATGAAGGAAAATTCAGAAAGTTAATAATAACAACGAAATGTTTAAAATGTCGAATTTATATATAGCGTTTACGACATAAGTGAAATATTCACGTTTGCAGCAAGAATTCGTTTTACACAGAGAAAACTGCAGCTCAACTAGAAGCATTTACGGATTTTTTCATTTTTTTAAAGTGAAATGGTAATGCTATTGCTGATGTAAAGAAGATGATTGATATTTCTTGAAAACGTGATTCGAGCATTTGTAATTTCACTTATAGCATCCCATAGAAATAGCGAAGTTAGTAAATTAATGTATTAAGTGCCACGTGATACCATGTGGTGTGCCGTGTCCTATCTAGCATTTTGAAAAAAACCGAGAAAACTGAAGTTTTATCATTTACTTTGTACCGTACTAATTTCCCCAAATTCAAATTAAAACATGTTGTCATTATTTCGTAACAGCCTAATATATTTTTTTGTAATAGGAATACCGGTAGGTAATGTATTATTAACGTACCAATTAATTAAATGTTTTAGATACGATATTCTAACCATATGGAAATAAGTTCGGTTAAATACATTAGACTGTTTATAAATCTTTACGAAGCACGTAGAGTTTTCTAACTTTACTTAAAAAGTAATAGACGTGTGGAATTTCAAATATTTCAATATATCTCAAAAATTAAAAAATGCTAGATGGGACAATTTAACTAAGGACGGCAGTATTAGCCTCGTGTCTGAGGTTAGAGGTATTAATAATACATATATGGTTATCGAACTTTATTTCATAGAACTATCGTGATTTTCAAGGAGACACTGATTATAATTTTTGTGCTTTAGGACAATTATCGAATTTGGTGGCATGGGAGAAATATCGACTAGAAAGTAATATAAATTGCTTTCGGTGATAATATCGACGTGCGTTACGAAAAGTAGCACGTTTCAATTTTCTTACGAAAACTAGCTCGTTTCGGTTTGCCACGAAAAGAAGCACGTTTCATCGTTTCTGACGAATACTAGCACGTTTCGTCTTCCGCCGCGAAGACTAGCACATTTCGTACTGTTGCGGCGAAAACTAGCACGACCACTTCACATGGTCAGCCTTTTTTTCGCGAACATTTCTGCAATATTTTGTGAACGTGGTTTAACAGGGCATTGCCGCGCCATAGTTTCCCATTTAGAACACTTTCATTCCGTGACAAAATATTACTGTAACTGAACCCTAGCTAATCATATTCTGGTGTTTAATATGTCGCGCACGAATGTCTGTAGTCGAAAGGGTTAAACTCATTTTGGGACTACACTAAATCAGACTATTTGTGTAACTACACTAGATTAGACTAGAGTAACAATAAATCTTTCTTGGTAGACTAGAATAGACTAGCCCTTAGACCGAAGACCTCCACTGTGCCAAATCCCCTTATTATTCGCACCAGCATTATCCATGATTGTGCAAAAACTCAAGATTACCGAAGCTACAGGAGAATTCGTGTCGTTTCTCAATCGAATTGCGCCATTACCATATGCCCTCCGATATCGTTTCCATGTCACAGTCTCTTTTCCATATCCGGACCAAGCCCGTGTGTACATGGTAGGAGAAAGGAGCCGATAGAATCTTTTGCGCCGCGGGTTTCCCCGAAAGAAAACGTGGCTGCTTTTCCCTCGTGGATTCTGCCCGGTCGTACATTTCCCAGGGAATTTCATAGGTGGCACGTGTCTTTATGGTTTATGCGTCTGACGGGGCTGTGGATGAACCCCAAAGAAACAGAATTGACGTGGCAATGCTTTATTACACTGCAAGATTCTGGGATTCAGTGTTGCGAATTGCGATCAACTGCATGTTCGTTAGAGTTTTTATGTTTTTACACATCTGTTTTTACTGGAAACTGAGCTGTTTTTTATTGTGCAGTGACTATCATAGAGTCTACATATGTGAACAGCCTCACAAAACAATGACTAGCTAGTCACAGAGGTGAACATTTCAATTCCTTTGGGTGGTATATTTTATTATAAAAATTTATCATGAAATACGAATATGTACGAAACTATAGACCTCTGTAAAAATAATTATCTTTCATGCTTTATGTTAGCCTTCCGTGTAATCATTCTTACAGCCATCACGCTCCGCTCGGCCTCGCGGGATCCCAATGCTAGCAAAAAGCAATCCGAATCTCGTATGATATCGTTAGTGCACAGTAGATAAGATAGGATACTTCGTCGGAATGAATTGCTTGTCGTTTCTTATCATGGCCAGACATAACTTGGCTAGAGTTCCCTCCGTCGCGTTATTCCGGTTACCAGCACAGTTCAGCTGTCTAGAATCCCTAACTCTCGGGCCGCGTCGAATTTTCCAGCTGCGAATATGAGTCGGAGAAGCTTGAGATAAATCAGTGGATTCGTAGACGAAGCGAAGTAGAAGCCATTTTCAAGTTGTTGGAAAATAATAGCTCAAGTTATAGGAGGATGGTAGCCAAACTTGGATCAAACTATTAGATTAAGACTATAGAATCTACTGACTATTTAGATTGTCGTAGATGCTCTTCGCCTCGCGCCTAGGAGAAGTCTATGGAATTGTGATATTGCTGGCATTCATAATCGTTCAAATTTTATTTGCATATACTGTTACACGTCGATTAAAATATAACCCGGTACACAGATAAAGGTACAAACAGTAATGTACATATGCTTGATCTTTTGCTATAGTTTACGAAATACAACGTTCTTCGAATTAACGAAAATACACATCCCACTGTTTTGCCTTTCTCGCTGCGAGCAAGAACCTTTGGTCCCGGGTAGACCGCTCGCTGACAGACAGCCGGGAGCAATAAAACCGGCGGCCCAGATAAGATATCCAGTACTCAGAACTAAAATGTTCATGTTTTTTATGAATGTTCACGAAAGTATCACCGATGGATTGCTGCGTTTTTTCTGATGAAAATGAGTCTAAACACGAAGCGATTCGGTGCATTTTTAATGAACGTTCTGTGTGTCGCTGGTCAGTCACCACAAGCGTGCTTTCCGGTTAATCCGGGGAACCCTGTAATTTTATTCTAATCATAATTAAAAATAGGCCGAATTGCTTCGTGTTTGAACTCATTTTCATCGACGTAATCTCACCAATCCATCGGCAATACTCTCATCAAGGTGTAATGGGAAATATAAAAGTTTTAATATCCACTGGTGAATGACTCAAGTTACTTGAGTTGCTCACATGACTAGACGCTCTTGCCTGCTTCGCCGTCGACCGAAACTCTCTCGCTTGTCCGCTCTTTCACTCACTCTCGGTCTATTTCGTTTAGTCTCCTTGTCAGACGGTTCGAGCGCGGACCCGCACATGGATGAATTTATTAGGTGCTAACTACTTCCCCTGGCTCGGATTATCGAGAATCTTCGGTCCGGAATCTTTCTCCGTAATCCGGGTAACACTGCATTTAGCAATAGGGGTTGCCTTCTACTCGCTACTTCATTCAGTGCTTAAAATTTCGAATTTGGTTTCCAGCGAAACATTCCAGTGGACGGACTTGAAACATTTTATGATTTATAAATCTGGAACTTGAGATTTGGTTTAGCACATCATTACTTTTTCATTTAGTTTAACAACCCTCACGGCAGTGTTTCCCTTAACGAACTAGACAAGTTGCGGCCCATACAATATTGCTATACATAATTAAAAAGTAAAAATAAAATTTAAAAAAAAAACCAACTGCTTAAAAAGCGAACAAAAATGACAAAAGCTAGACTTAATTTATTTACACTTTAAGATTTAATTTATTTATACATAGTATATTATTCATCATAAATACGATAATACTATGACAATTTAAATTAACTCAATTACCTGCAGTCAGAGGCTTTAAATCTTTTGTTACGCTTTTACCCCAAGCATGTACCGTAATGACTAAAGAAAGTGTTTCAAGCTGGTAACATAAAGAGGTCGCCAACTCAATTGCTGTTGGTTTTTTTAAAAAATTTAATTTTTTTACTTCGTTATCTATAATATCCATAAAGTTACGTTAACCTTGGTACGTGACGATTCATGTGACCTCTCTCCCTCTCTTGCCACGCGGTAAAAGCCGAGACTGAGTGGCTAGTAGTGTGAAGGTTTGTTCTATTTTTTTTTATGCAGACCCGCTTCTTCCCTTAAAAAATTGCTGCATGGCCATGGAAGTGGTGAACAATGAAAACTAAACCACAGGCTCGTTTAGACGTGACAGATTTGCATCGATCATTGGCCAAAAGCTTTCTGTAGGACGAGAATAGCCTTTCTCTAGCTACTATATCAAAATTTAGTTGTCAGTGGTTGCGTGGTAAATTTCTCTGCGACATACACACGAGAAATTCTCCGCGGTCTGTACGTCGCGGCAGTAAATTACCTATCTGGCAACGGATCAAGGAAGGCTCTTGTAGTCATGCCACATTATTTTCTGCTCTGTCCGACGGAGGACAGTGACACGAGACGATAGTCACGGAAGTTGCTCTGACAATGAGCGGTAAAGGCACCGGTAGGCTTTGACGTATGCAAATAAATTTCAATATTGACACATGCAACGTAGTGAGGAGATAATCACCTAGACCGGTGGAAGCTATAGCCGGGGCAAAATCAAATGGCCGCTGGGAACCACTTCCAATCTTCTCTTGCAACATGAAGCGCGATTATGAGCAACACAACAAAAATCTGTTACGACGAAGATTTTATTTCGTTCAAATAATGATCTTAAAATACAGTTACGGTTAGTTACACGGACAGAGTTCCAATTTCGTGCAGAATTTGACCTGGTAAGAATCGGAGCTGAATTAGAATCTGTACAGATATTGCGCTGTGGGTGGCGAATATGTAACTTCTTAAGTGTTCTTGGAGTAGGTGTGTGAATAGGAAGCGAGGGTGGCTGCTTGAAAGCATATCTTCGATGACGTACAAGTAGCTAAAATAACCGAGGACTAAGATGATACAGAATTTAAGCAACGCGTGGAGCTAAGGTATTACCTTACTTCAACTGTGCACGATCTTAAGAACATACATAGTGTTCAAATAACGCAGGCTTCGGATGATACAGGAAGGGGCTTGGGAACCTCTACTTCAGAGGATTACAAATATAATAAACTGGTTATGTCGCGGAAACAGATATGAACTTTTGAAGCGAACTGTATTGAAGCTCCAGTTTTATAGGTCACTAAATATGTCAATTTTACACCGGGCTTATTAGATATATCATCCGCAGAAGTAACGAGGGCGAGAAATGTGGCAAATGTATCGTTATCGGTATCAAGCATGAAAAAACGTGCAGTTGAGAATCTTTCAATGTGATTCGGGCGTCGTATGATGTTTACCAGGCTGCAGCGATAGCCATGCACATGCGTACGTATAATGGGTACGATACGTTTCCTCGACACGTAACATGAGAGCCGTGCTCCGTTACATTATTTATCACTTCGCGGTCATTTGTACCAGTACCGAATATCCCCTCCTGACCGCGAATTCTCCGTTGGAACTGATTTAAACTTCATTCGAACGCCGCTACAGCGTAAAATCGTATAAACGTTGAATCCGACTGCATTCGATCGATAGGATTGCTCGATTTCACCATCTACAGATCGTTTTGTTTGCTAATGAAAATGGTCAATCCAATACCTACCTTTAATGCCGAAAAGTGGGAGATGAATTGCTCGAATATTGGACAAATACACTTACAGTAGTTGTTACAAATAAGAAACTTGTTACAGTTACAAGTAAAAATTGATTGAACATGTAATTAAGATTTCAGTGTCGTAAATGAGATTTGAAACGAATACTATTTGGAATATGAACGAGATTTGACTTATACATGTAGGGTTGGTCAAGAAGGGTGGTACCGCCGAGAATATGATAATTTGTTGGACAAAACTAAATCGAACATGTAGAAGAAAATTTTTGTGTGAGACTTTGTTTTCGAGGAAGTTGATTTTGGAAATTCGTGAGGCATGTGCGTACCTGAGTAAAAATGAGCTAAATTTGTCAGTAAATATGGTAGAACTGAGAGCGCAATATGACATATGGCGCCTTGTTTGCAAATTGTTGTCTTCAAAAACAAAGCCTAATTCGAACAAAAATTATTCTATAATTCTGACTTTTTTCTGCGTAAGGATTCAAACCATTCGCAGTTATACCATATTCAGTTATTGATAAATTTTACCAATTTTTACCCAAATGCGCCCATGCCTCAGGAATTTACAGAATCGATTTTCTCGAAAGCAGATAGGGTAAAGGACCCAATTACTGACACCTAACCAATTACTGTCATATTACGCTATTGTAGATAAAATAACGAATAAACAAACTATAGAATATAATCTATAGTACCTATAGATTATAGGTTGAAATACATAATTCCTTTGGTGTATCACTTTACAACGTTTATTTATTCGTTATTTTAAGTAAAATAGCTTAAGGTGACAGTAATTGGTTAGATGTCAGTAATTGGGTTCTTTACCCTACTCGGGCAAAAGAATTTTATTGTACAGTTTCGATTTACTTTGTGCAGAAAATTACCATATGCCTAGTTCTAGCACCTGTCCGGACCCACCCTGTATACCTGTGTATTGATCAAAAGTGACTTTGATAGGACGCCTTCATTGGTGGTACAGGATGTATCTAGTTATTGCAAGTTGATATTCTAATGGAAACAATTTTCTTGGACGGCGTAGTGTTGCAAGAAAAGCGTTGGCAAAGATTTATGAGCAGAATCCATTAGAAATGCTGAGGATGGATGATTATGGGGGCACTAAAGTGGACATATCACTTATCTTCAACAGTCTAACAGACTACTACTACAAACCATGTACCTCCGAGTTGTAGCTCATGCTACCAAAGTTCTCTTTCTTTTTGAAAAATCTCACACCAGTCCGTTTTCTTAACGCACCGCCTCTTCCTCACGACTCTTCTTAAATTTGACATATGCGATACACGTGTCTCGGTACCTCCTGAAAGTTCCAGCACGAACAATCTGCTACCTCATCCTGAGAAATGCTCTTTGCCAAAGCTACAAAACTATCAACGGGTCCAGAAGAATGAGCCACGAAGACAGAGAGATAGAAAGAAAGATAAGTTAGCCATGACACTCGCATCTTCTGCGTCTCCAGTTTGTTCCCCCGTATCTATCGCGAGGGCATCCCTCCCGATCACCTATCCTCCTTCTTTCCCATACTTCCGACAGGCCTTTATCGATTTCAGCCGGTATACAAATCCACCTTCAGGTAACATTAGTCACTGACGCTTCCACTGGCACGCTGTAGCGGACCTCGGAGGTATCGTTACTACGAGGCATCGCCAGAAGACAGGCCGTAGAAGCTACGTAGGACGACGGGGTGTGTGTGCGAAACTCACACGGGCCACACATTACCCGCGCCGTGCGAGTTTTTGCTGGCCCTCTTTTTCCTTTGTAGGAAGTCATCGTGAGTCGAGCTCCTTCTAGACACCGTCTTCCGGTGTACGCGTGTGCTTGGGCGCAGGCCATCTCTCTTCCACCTCATGTGACAGTAACAAACGACGCGTTATCTACAAGGATTGTACGTCGAGAGGGCGAAAATGGCGAGCACCTGCTCGTTCTATGTATATTCTCGGCCCCGGCGTCCCTCTTCTTCCCCTCACCCGCTGCGCGTCCTCGGCTACTCTATAAACTCGTGTCAATGGGAACGCAATCACTTGCAACCCTTTTTCAAACAGCCACCCCTTTTAGGGTGGAACCGAGGGAGCGGAACCGAGTCCTTTATACAAATACGAGAGCCGTCTCTGTGACGAGATTAAGTCGAAACGCCGTGCAAGCCCGTTCGAATTTTCTGAGATTCCTTGAGAACCATTCTCCCTCGGGGTGTTGCTTTGCCCCGCACGGCTCGAGGTAGCTAGATGAAACGGATTTCTTGGTATTTTCCGCGAAATTGTAGTTTTTTGGTAGCGTGCAACATACTTTCGCGGCTTCTGCCTGTAACAGTTCTGGGTCAGGGTGGTCGATGGAGAAGGCGATTTTAACGTAAAATATGTACCGTTCTTTGTTTTTATTTTTTGCATTCCATATTCAATACTACCAACGACTCTCACTTAAAGTAGGTACGTACTTTCCTGTACCGCACAGTGGAGAAATTTTACGATTTTATGGCCAAAACCACAAAAATGAGATTTTTGAATTTTACAAATTTAATACAAATGTCAATTGAAGAACTATATCCATTTTCGTGGTCAAAACCTCAAAACTTAATTTGAATACATAAAATTCGGCACTTTTACTAAGAAACTAAATTATTCGAAAAACAGCACTAATAAAAATTACGAACGATAAAGATTTTATTATTTACATTTATACACTTAAACCTATGAAATTATATGCTCTTAAAACTAGTATTCCCATTCGGAATCGCTTTTTTCTTTGTCATAGAAGAAGGATTATCACTTCTGACGACAACTTTTTAACCAAACAGAGGATCGAAGCTGAATAAAATCGTTTAAAAAAGAATAAAAAGATTTGTTATGTATAACATGTGAACTAGTCTCGATCACAGTTATGTCGTATGTTATACAAGACTCACTGGATCGTGTTTAAAAAAATTCACATAATTACAAGATTAGCAACTATTAGCAATTAATAATTGCATTTATAGAATCAAAATAGTTCAATGTAAAATAGGAATGAAAATCATTGCAGGGTATTATGGGATTTATAAATATTTTATGTATTGAAAAATGATTTTTTTATGAAAAGGTTATTTCTAAAACACTACATTAAAAATTGTATAAATTACGTATTAAAAACTGAAACATAATTATTTTGAGGACAAAAAGATATGTTACGTACCACCGGGAATTGAATCCATGCCTTCAAATTATTTTCGGAAATTTGGATAACACAATACAAGTGTTTGAAGGAACTTGAAAATCTGGATTAATTCTTTGCGATCGGTTTAACCTCACATGAACACAAAACATTTGCGAGTCTAAACGAGCTTTGTATTAAAACATTTAACAGTAAAATTGGAGGCATTTCATGCTCATATTAGTTTTTATTGTTGCAGTTTTGGTCATAAAATCGCAAAATTTCCCCACTGTGTACCGATGAATTTCCTCTAGCCGACTAGTCGACTAGCGGATTAATCGGCCCCAAGAAGCCAACTATGTAGTCGCCGATTACAAAAATGGCCGGATAGTCGGCTTAACTGACTAAATAGTCGACCACTAGTTAGTACATCCGAAATTGTGATAAATGTAAGAATCTATAATTATTTTACAAAAAATTATTCATTATTCTTTTATAATAGCGGTATGAAGATGTATTACAGATTCACATATGACATCGATACAATTTAAAGGAATCAAACAAAATGCGGCACGGGTTCCCAATGCCCAATCAATATGAAACTTTGTAGAAACCATTTTCTTGCCAAGTGTCATATTGTAAAGGGGTGAGACAAAAAAACACGACAAAAATTTAGACCTCTATAGCTAAGGACCACCTTAATGTACTCTCTGAACTCTCTACAAACTGTTTAAAAGCTCGCTATGTACTCTCCTTCTGAATGTTCCCTAAGGACTACCTAAAAAGTACCGTTTCGTGCAGCAATTACCGTTTTTAAAAAACTCACTCTCACATACGCACAGATACACATGCACTCGTAGTCGCTTTTCTACCATTCCAGACATCGCAGTAACACCTCCACCCTCCCGTGATATTAAATTCTGATGATATTAATTACGTTAAAAGTAGTTAGTGTAAATAAGACTTTCCTGGATGCGGGTAAATTGAGACGATCCACAATGAAGATATATTAATTCATTGTCCGTATCGATATTTGTATGTATACCGATGCGAGTAGCTTTTGAAAAGTATGAATATCACAGGTTACGATCTCGTGGTAGTGTATTCTGTGAGTGGAAAAACCGCAGTTCTATCATAGCGGACAGCTACCATTTATAGTTGACTACCTTAAGACGAATTTACACGGTTCAGTTTAGTTAAAAAATGCGATTGATTCAACAAAATTGATAGCAAAGTGAATATTGTCAATTACGCTAATTAGTGGCAAAGTGTTCCACCAAAGTGAACATTGAACGAAGTTGGCAGAGTTTCTACTTTCGTTCAATGCGGTTGTCCATTCAGAATGATTCATTCAAATTGATCAGCTGTAAACACGCCTCTTGAATATTGGAAAGTTTTATATCAGTTTGTAAGCAGAGCTTGCTGTTTTGTGTCAGAATATTGTTTATGAAGGCAATAAGAATATTATAAATAATTTGTAGTACATACCTCTCGATTCTATAATTATTTCTCGATTTCTCAGTTGTTTTTTCTACAGGTTCATTTTAATTTCTTGGCGCACTGCCCTTAAATGGTCACAAATTATTTCACCACCGGCTAGCACAATTTGCTTCAACTACATTTTTAAATGAACCAGTTTGGTAAATTTCATTGAAATGTGTAAATATTCGCGTTTCATTTTCATTATTTCCATTTTGTTGAATCAACCGCATTGTTCGACCAAAGTGAAGCGTGTAAATTCGCATTTACATTCCGGCGGCTTATTGTTAGCCCTCAGGTTTGCTCGCGAAGAATGATGGGTGCCTGGGTCTAGGAAAGCTCCAGTGGAGCAGGCTTGTTATAGGCGAAGTGATAATCAATTTTCAAGTCTCCTGTTGTGTGTCACTTTATCTTTCATATTCTTAATGTTTTAATCATCTTCGGTTATTTGCCGAGCATGCTTCTATTGGTTTTCGGTTTTACATTAATTTTTTTGTATGTACATATATACCTGGTCACTTGTTTCTGCGGCTGTCAGAGCTATAATGCAATTATAGTTCATATTATAGTTGTTTGATTTTCAAAATAAGCCCAATAGTAAAATGGAATCTTCTTCGATATGCTTACTTTTACTTTTCTCAATTTTTAATTAACGTTATTGTATCTGTAAAGACCTTGTACCTTGGATTTGTATTTTTCTTTTCAAAATAGAGTGAAATCTTAATAGTCGCTCTATAGAACACATGGAAATGATGCGGTAGTAAGTATAAGAAGATAATAATTGCGATAGTTAACATTGCTAAATCATGTTTTTGAACTGTCCCAGAGATTAATTAGTTCATCAGCATTGCCACGGACAGTTCAGCAATGTACAACGCTCAGTTCGTGGGAATCGTGTTAAAGCTCTCGTCTCCTAATTAATTCAATTCGCATCGCTACAAGGCAAATCTAATAATTTCTGCCACTGCCTCTAAAATGCCCACTTGATTGCTCTCCGTAATATCGTTTCTTTATTATTCAGGGCTATTGAATTATGTATCGGGTCGTTCAAAACCATTTTGATGACAAGCTTTCCAAGTATTACACGAGATGTGACTCAAGTAGTAATACAGTCAAACACGAGATTCTTCTTTCAATTTCTAAAACACTTTTGCTTCTATGTACGTACTAGGCCTATAAAGCTTCGTTTCCGAGAAAATTGGCCTTTCTTGTTAGAATAGATTGTCGAAGAAGAAAGCTCAATGATTCTTCGTGCGAATAAATATCACGATTGGAAGAACGAAGTATAATATTAAGTTTATTATAGTAATTTATTATACAGAGTTTGACAGAAATTGAAAAAACTTTAAATAATTGTCAACTACGTGAGTAGTCAAAGTAATTTAATATAGAAAGTTTACCAAAGAGATCAACTGAACTTTAAATGTAATAATTTTATATATGATGTTCCAAAAATTATGAAAGAACTTTGAATGACTATCTATGTACCTACATAAATATTAAATTAATTATAATATACAGGATGTTCGACTACTGACGGTCATCTTTTAAGGGCTGATTCTGCAGACCAAAATAAGACGAAAATATAATATAAAATTTTCTGGTATTGTGCTTTGCGTTTAATAAAATTGACTTCGAATTTTAGCTAAATACGCGTGCACCGAAGTACAAGCTACAGTTTAATGCCTGAGGGGCATGCGGGTGAAAGCACAACGCGTTCAGGCGCCAAAACTGTACCTCGGTGCACGCGTATTTAGCTAAAATTCAAAGTCAATTTTTTCGAACACAAAGCGTGACATCAAAAAATGTAAGCCTACATTTTCGTCTTATTTTGGCCTGTGGAATCGCTCCCTAAAAGGATGACCTTTAGATAGTCGGACATCCTGTATAATATGCAGTAAATGAATTAGGGAAACTATAAACAACTTTAGATAACCTTAAGTTAACAGATTTTCCTTGTTTAGGATCTCTTAAATACACACTATACGTAGGATATTCATGAAAAATATAGGTATCAGTAAAGTATGGAAGCTTATTCTATAGACTTGAAGGATCAGAAAGGATCATACGATCACATCTTCAAAAACCCTATCTTTTCAAATCGCTAATGTACTCAACTTCTTCTTGTTCATTTCTCTTGAATGCGATAGTTCGCGCGAAAAGACATTATTTTACGGTAAAGAATTAGCCCATTTTCAGCTGTGCACTTGATACTATACATATAATGAAATACAATGATTAAAAGTGCTATGAACTCCTTCCTACATAAAAGTTTTAATTCCTACGTTTTTACCATATAATGATTCTAATGACAGATTAATATCAATCTGTGGCCACGAAGAATATCAAAAAGTTTTCATATAAATTTAATAAAAAATCATTAGGAAATAAATCGAGTAAATATTTCGAAACATTGCATTCTGAAGTATGATTTCTCAATCTAATAAAGAGACATCCAAGGATAGCATCCAACAATTAAATGAAACTCATTTAACAAGTTACACCTAAACGTATAATGAATTAACTCGACAAAAGTCCCTCGTTTAACATACGGAGAAAACCGTTTTTCAAATCTAACCAGCCTGAATATCGAGTGACAAATTGAAATTCGTTCCCAGGACATCGTTGACAAAACTTCCCGTCGTGCAATTACCGTCTCTGAGTCAACAGATGCTGCCAGGGTAATGATCGCGAGCAAACGATACCAAAAGTGTTTTCCTAAAAGCGACAACAACGCGAGGAGAGGCGCGAAAGCGAAGCAGGAACTCGGGCCGAGCCGCGCTCCAAAGCGAATCCCCGGGTGTTAGTGTGCTCGAGTAAATATAAGCGTGACGTGAATCTTGGCAGCATCCGACGACGTCCTCTCCACCCACACATCATCCATTACTCGGTCGAAACAGGTGTGCATATCACCGTGGGGAGCCAGCTGCTGGAGTACCTTTTCTTTAGGCATGTTTCGATCCCTTCCGCGTTTTTTTTTATATAGCCATCAGCCTTTTGTGCAATTTTGTTCGATCGAATGCCTCAGGTTCTCCTCCGTGTTACCTTTAATTTGCCGCCAAGAACGTGCCTTTCCGTCATAGGCTGCCGCTATGGTCTTTCATGGCTGTAGGTAGTCACCCGATTAATATGAAACCATGAGCAGGGCCGTCTTAACAAATTTGAGCGCCCTGGGCTAACAAATTTTGGCGCCCTAGCCCCCAAGGGTGCAGTTTCTCCAGATAAAAATTTTTATCTCGAAAATTGAAGAGAAAAAAGCATTTCAACATATTTTATTCTTAAGCGCCCTTGAATCACGGGCACCCCTACGGGCTATAGCCCAGTTAGCCCATTGGTAAAAGTGGCCCTGACCATGAGCAGAGCTCTTATCGAGAGGAACGTCCGCGGAGAAGCTGGTTCAGACTGGTGGAACTATATTCTTTCGTCTTTCACGTTATTTTTCCTTGGTACCGGACTTGATGAGTAGGGGAGACCGGGGCAGATTGTAACAAAAAAAGTTTACACAGTTATTTCTCGACAGTGTTTTACTCAATCAGGAAATAATTTGCGTGATTTACTACTTGCATATGTGGTGAACTGATTGCGTGAAAGTACGTGACGAAATATTGGACTGTTAACATCTGACATCATCTTAAACAAATCTGAATCTTTGTTACAATGTGCCCCAGTCCTGGGGTAAATTGTAACACATCTGTTTTACTTATTTAAATACAAATATGAACACAAATAAACGTTTCTAAAAAATATAAATGAAAACACAGATCATTATTAAACATTTGATATACACGAGTTAAACAATCATTGCTTATTCATCTGATTCTATCAAAATCTTCTTCTTCGCTTTCTTTACTTTATCCTTTATACATTTTTTTCTACTTTTTGGATTCTCGATTGTTCTGTTGTTCGTCTAGAGCATCTTTTTCCGGTGTGTCAGCAAATAGCTTGCTTTATCACCATTTGGAGTGGAGTAAGTATAGTAACATGTTACAATTTACCCCGAGGTCGAATTTTTGCGTTTTATCTCAGCAAACGAGAAACTAAACATCAAATCACTAAAATGCGTATACATTATTATAAACCAATGTGTACTGATTCGTTTGCGACAAAGAAGCAAAAATTCAAACGGTTTCTAATGCCGGTTAATTGAAATAAAAGTGCTGAGACAACATTTACTTACGTAACCTAAAAACTAAAATTCTGGGCTATAACTACAAAATGAATACATAACGCTCGTTTGTGTCACTAAAACCGACGGTGCTAATATTGTCAAGCAGCTCTCGAATGCTGTAGGTTACCAGATTTGTCGTTCAAAAGATTTTACTTATGTTACAATTTACCCCGTGTTACAACCTGCCCCGGTCTCCCCTACCTCAAAGTTGCGTGTCTTTGTTTAACATGCGATATATGAAGTTAAGAACTTGCTGGGGGATTTTCTAAGTGAAGAAGGGCTTCTTAGGAGAAGCATACTGTGTGGGAAAGTAAAATATAAGCAGTTTAATTAACTCCATCGCAGGAAAGTTCTATGAATATGTTCTCGACAATAGCATGACCTTCTTTTATACATCTTGCCACATAAAGAGGTGGTTTCTTTCTTACGTTAAAGAGAATATTTTAAACCCTTTGTAGCCTAAACGATGGTGCTACTTGTTAACAGCAAAAGGAATCGTTAATAGTTTTGTATATAATTGCAGAGTCTCATGGATTTCGAAAACTTGTATTTATTGCTATCATCATTTTTTATACGAAAGCTAACATATGTAGACTTGATCTAGATTTATCCTACACTAGTGAATCCATCATAGCTGACTTTCTTACCATGTCCTATAGCAGCAGCATCAAAATGGATACCAGTGACGTGAATAGGATTGATGGGTTCTTAATCAATCCGATACGGTTAGATTGTTGCGATAAAATGGCAGGTTGATCTGAACGACACCCCCGGTTGGAAACAACAGCCGATTCCTACTTACAGGTTAATTCGTTTAAAGGAATATTCGCCATCCAGATGTCGGTCTACTCCCTGTTGCAGTAGTCCTGGTTGCGTTACTCTCGTGAAGTCGAAGGGAAAGATATCTCTCTGGCTGAGCGGAACTTTCACTATTAAATACTAATTCTGCTGGCAATCTCCTGGGCTTTGCTCCGTTACCGTTCGAAAATGGAAGACGCAGAAGCTCGTTCGCGGTTCCGCTATTCTTCTCCACGTGTTCCCAACTGTATATACCCAGGGGATCTCATTGATCTTAGATACGTGAACAGACATCGGTAATTACTCGTGCATTGTTACCAATTTGCTGATGGATCAATAGGTGGCTCGGCCAATTTCCTCTTTACTCGTTGTCAGCTTCCAGTTCATACCTATATGTGGCTCTATCTCATCAATCGTAAATGGTGGTTTCACAGATTCACTCCTACAACTGTTGTAGAATTATTTATGGCAAAAATTTTAAATAATGCTTCCTATACAAATTGATTCGATGGAGATCCTGTAAGAAACTTACCACAAATTTTTACTTGACCTTCCAATTCGAGAAGCTTCGGGTATTTCCGCGTATGCTACTTCAGAAGATGAGAGGAAATACTACTTAATAGATGATTAATGTTTAGTCTTTACTGTACTGTCTGTACTCTATGCGCCGTAACTCGAGGAAACTTTGTAAATTTGATTTGTCGGAAGATTAACAATACTTTATAAGAAAATGGCTCATTATAGTTATACATATAAAGATGCGGAATTGTTAACGTAGAATTCCATGGCAAAGATGAATTTTTCGGCTGATCTCTTTGACAAATATGACACTGCGCCACATGCACATGCATTTAGTTTCGAAAATGTGATCGTTACTTCTCTTACACCCTGCAGACGACCTGCAGTTATTGGGTTAAACAGCCATTCACAGAGAAACACATTTACTCTCATACTCCCGTGTATGATACTTAACAGTCTAGTAAACATCCGAATTCATACCCAGTCCTACACCAGCTCTGAAAATTATTTAGCAGCATGAAACGAGCAAACGAAACGGAAAGTTTCCAGGAACAGCCCAATTAATCTATACAATCGCGAACGAGATGCTTTTCTGCGATTCACGTGTAAACCGTGCGCTACATTCTTAATGAAAAGCATCCTTTGCTTATGATCTGTAGCTAAGCTGCCGCCAAGCATCGTGGTCGTTCTTTTGAAGTTTGTTGTAATAAAATGGTAAAAAGGGGGATCATGGCACGCGGAGTGACTACGAGAAGGACGTTCACGCGGAGAGGGGCAGGGGCACGCCAAGTAATTCCGTCGTGATTACAAAAGACGACGTCTGTACGCGCTGTCATTCCATCAAAGCGATTCGTCACACATAGAACTGTCACGAATGAGAGTAACACACGACGTCGTATCGGGGTTTCGTACAACAAGCCGATAAATATCGATCCCCGTTGCTCCACGTGCTACATAGAGGGATTATTTGGCCGGAGGAAAAGGGTAGGGGGAAGCAACAAGGGGGTTATTTGGGAAAATACGAGCCGTGTCGTGCAACCCTTTCACTAGGGACGCGGCGGCTCGATGAGAATTGGTCACGGTATACTTGGATCGATATTTCGATTTGCGATAAAAATTAGCCCGGCCAGGTGGTGCTGCAGCGACAACTAAATGGAAGGAAATTGAGAATTCCTTCGTTCCCAATGTATGCAAGAATTTTCCAAACTGTCGGAAAGTGATGTCTGCTTTTAAAACATGTAACTTTGGAAGATTACAGCAAGCAAACGTGAATCGTTCATCATGTATAAATATATACGTAGTGTCTCTTTTAACATGATCACTCTAAATATGCTCATTATGTTAATATGTATAGCAGAAAGTGTTTATGTGTTTGTCTGCCGCCTAAAAACTTTTGAATGGTAAACTCTGGGGTCACGAAATGTGTCCGAGCTCATTATGCCTAAATAATCCAGATGAATGTGACTATTTAAAAAAAAAATAAGGAAAACAATTTTTTTTATAAAATCAAAATTTAAATTTCGTAGTAAAACTAGTACTTTATAATACCTTTCGTCACGATCATTCATATTTCTTCACCAGCAAACCGGGACAGGTCAAAAAAAGAAAACAGAAAGATTTTGTTTTTGAAAAGAGTATCTACTTTTATTGTAGTGGTTACAAATTGATATACAATGAAAAACACACTAAAATTACAAGTACGGCAACAATCTATTTGAGAGCCAAGTCATATTTTTCTGTACATAAAACTTTCTTCAGAAATATTCCATTATTTCTCATTTCTTCGTAGAATTCCGTCAAAAATCAAGTAATAGGAAAACCGGGACGTATTTGTAAACCGACCGGAACACCTGGGACAAGGGTTAAAAACCGGGATTGTCCCGGTCAAAGTGGGACGTATGGTAACCCTATTCATATACCTACAAAACGAATAAAAAAAAAGTTTGATTCGCCGTTGTATTTTGTGGTTACTGCATAGACTTCATAGGGGTTGATTCTTTTGACAATAATATTTCAACTGTTATACGTTCCGAGTCTAAAGTTATTTTCGATCCTGTCAATTTACATTTTTTTCTTTTGTGAAATATATCATACAAACATTTATGAGAAATCCAGTATCAATATCAGAAACAAGGTTTTAAAACCTTTCCATAATTGAATCGTACGTTGGACAGACAAAAAGGACCTACAACATTTGTCTTAAGAAATTATCCTCAGCATACACAGTCATTATTACAAACAATTTAGCCAAATAGATTCTAACGTTCATTTCATTCACAAAATTAAATTTAACCATGAATTTAATGTATCTTGAATTTGTTTACATTTTCGGGGATAAACGGAAGAGGAAGGAAACAAATTTGGAATCTATATATATATATATCACAGCTTACATGTTTCCTTTCTGACTTTACGTGCCCAACTCATTCTATATAATAATGGTAACAAAAACAAAGTATCAATTTTACCCAAACTTGTGGCATTAAAAAATAAAGCAACTATATACCAAAGCACTCTACATACACCACAAAATGCACAAGAACAGATAATAAATTCTTACTGAAGTACATTTCGCCTATTCCCTGGCCAAAATAAATTCCAAACAAACCACCACTCCCTGAAACGAGGAAGAAACTTATCATCGGAATGGAAACAGAGAAGCGTCGCTTGATCATCGGGAATTCCGATCGATATATATTTATTACAAGTGAGAGAGAAAGAGAGATGAAATAGAAGTGGTACAGAAGGGGAGGGCGGAATAAAAGAGGACGGTTTCGAGATGATTTGGCGGAGGCAGAGTCGGTCCAACGGGGACAATCATCGGGGCCAGGGATTGAGGGAGGTCGAAGGAGGACGATAAAGCACGTCCTCCCGTTAGTATCCCAGCGGACAAATATTATTTTCCATCGTGGATGCACTCGGCTGGGTGCACAAGGAGAGGCTTAAGCGACTGCGGTATATGGTTTTCCTTCGACGACGCGATCCTCCACGGTTCACTTAATTTCTCATCTCTCTTCGCGGCGGCATCGATGACGTTACATTATTCCCTCCCGATACGCCGTCCGAGATGCGGAACAGATTTCCTTCCCCCCTGCGACCAACCCTGTGCATTGTCCGCGAAAATATCACCGCTGACTTGATTCACGTGGCAACTGACACCCGATTTTCAGTTTCCCTCCGCCATTCTGCTTACGGTAATATCCATTCACTGTAACGTTCAGACTATTGTCTTTTTACATGCTGATCACGTATATTCCTGCTTCCATCAGAGATCTGTGAATATTGTCAAGATGTTCAAGATGCAAACACTTGTGAATTGAGTAGAAAGTGACGTAGTTGTTTGTGAGTGAATATATATTATTCGTACCCAATAATTTTTTACACGTTCACTCACTGTAAACGTCCATAGACGATAGTTACATTCACATTGTTTTACCGAATAAAATAATGTTTGGGTTAATTGAAAAATAGGTGTCTTACTGCGGTGTTCTACAAAGAGTTGGAAAAGAAACACGCGACTACCAATATTCGGTAGGCATAAGTGTCCAATCTGTACATGTAATGTAGCACTTCGTTGTGTTGCGTCCTTGTATAACACTTGAGCTTAAATACGAACTTGTGCTTCACATTTGACACAAAGTAACGATCAGTGCTTGAATGTTTAGTGCTTGTTGCTCGTCTATCGATGGTCACAGACGTTTACGAGCCGTTTGTCGAAATGGGTGTATGGATATGAACAATATTTTATTATTCACTGTCATTGACTATCTTAGATCTATTTAGTTACTTAAATAGTTGTGTTATACACAGCAGGGGGAGGGGAAGGAGCCAGTATCTCTACGAAGGCCCAAAGCAGAGATAGTTATTTCAACCCGAACTGAAATCGATATGACGTATGAAACAAAAATCTGGCTTTACTTAGACTCAGAATTTTCGAAGCATAATCGAAAGCCTATATCCGCCGACGTAATAGCACCGCAGCGGATGAAATCAATCCTTGTCCGAAAATAATGCATCGGTTTTAAAGATGGAACGGATTCTGTGCCAAGCGCACGAGTAGTAGGTACTTGATGAGTTCTGTAAATTGATTTTCTCGATAACGAAATTATGTTCGAAAATAGATATTCTGCAATTCGGACTGAAATATGCACAAGGATTGACTTTAACTCTTTACCCGCACATGCATTTGTAATTTTTACATTCGTTTTCCTTGAAAATAAAGTCCCGTACGGAAAGAAATTACGCGACATCGCTTCATACGGGAGTTGGGTGTATTCTATAATTTCGAGGTGTTAAATAACCCTCTTCCCGATTTTACCACAAGCTTGGCGCACAATTTTGTGCAACAGAGACGTATTACCCGCTAACATTCCATTATGTTTTTCGTCCTCCCATTTTCGGACCAGGTCATATAAGAAGAAAAAGCTTACTTTAGGAGGGTACGATGATACTGGGCACGGGCCAAATCTAGCTAACCAAGAAGCTAAGGATGTATGCTCCTATTGTTCGCTATGCGATCTGATCCACCAGACGCGACAGTGCCAGCCTGCTATGCTCCCCAATCTTCAGCGCACTACAATTCATCAACTAAAACCATCCTACGCAACTAACTCAAACCTAAATGCGACGCAACTGCGTTCTAAGTCAAATCTAACTCAAAACACCGTGCGAATTCAATCGAAGTTTAACACCCCAAATGTTACCACAAAGGAAAAGCACTCCTTTTTAAACGATTTCATTCAGCTTCAATCTTTTTAACTCACTTCCAATTGACTTGTAGCTTTGATGACAATACAAAATTTTGACAAAAAATTAAACACGGGGGAGGGTGCAAAATTTGCATCCCCTACAATAAACACGCATAACCAAAAATCCAAACGACTTGAAATCAGCTTATAACCACAAATCCAATTAATTCCAGTAAGTATAAGCATAAATAAAAACTTATACACTAAAAAGTAAATGATAGAAAGATTGTATAAAAAAAAATAAGTTAAACGATTTTATTTCATTTAAATAATCATCATTTAAATAAAGTCGCGAGGCAGGATATTTCATAACAGGATATGAATTAATTTCATTCAGAATCAAGCGTCAAAATGAGCGATGAAACTTTTGTTTAGTTTTTAGTTGAACTTTGACTTAACAAATTTTTTATTCATTTTTTTTTTAATTACACGACAAATATTTCGAGAACAAAGAGAAACGCACAGAGGAATGAAACAAAAAAAGCAATGATAGGGAAGAAAAGTTTAGTATGAATCGTTTCAGAGAGTTAAAGTTATTCTTCTGTGAAAAATGCTCCATCATAAACACACCCCGGTAGTTTCCAATCGTTTTCGATTTTTCGCACGGCGACTCTTTGCGAAAGTTCGATGTGCTTCGTGGCCGAGTTTCGAGAAGGACGGAATGGACGGTCGCTTGTCGATGGTTGAGACCCGAGGAAAGAATTGAAAAGACCAGCAAAATATTCTGTCGTAAAGAGACGGCCGAAGAGTAGAGCGGGGGTTGAGTTTCCATTCTCCTCTTTCTTCGTTGTCCTTTTCTTTTTTCATTTACTTTCCCTGTTATTCTTCCTCCTCCTTCTCCATTAGTATTTGTTCTTGGTAGCCTTTTTCCACTGTCCCTTTGCTGCAGCTCCTCTTCCCTTCCACTTCTACCCCGCTCTTCGTCAACACGACTGTCCTTTTCCACCCTCCTTTCTACTCTGACCGAAAGCGTTTTAAAGACCGCCATGGCGCTTTTGAGGCGTAGCAGAAACGACGGCGTAAAATATGTTATTAAAATGTGTTTAAAGTTACCGCGGAGGGGAAGACGTTATGAATATTAATCGTCTTCCAGCAACTTGCGCTTGTGTCCACGTGGGTCCGCAAACCCACCCATGGCATCATACATACATATGTGGTGTCAAGGGGCTATTGTTGCTAAGAAAGGAACAAAAATTTTCACCATACATGGCCAACAACTGCTGTTACAAAAGTGTCGCCTGACCTGAATCCTCCTGACTTTTTACATGCTACAAGTATTAAAAATAAAAATAAAAAGTGAGGATTAGACCAATGCATCATCCACATTTTGCAGATATGATTTATAATATCATTCGTATAATATGCACAAACACACACAGGAAGATACCTTTGTGTTACAATATATTGTTGTAACTGTCTCCTCGTTAGATATTCTTTATGTATTATTGCACCAATTATTCACAATAACCAATTTATACAAGGCAATAATAATCCAAATTTCAGATAGTCAATATTCAATTGTCTTGGCACTTCTACCACCGATACTGGTTCGTCCAAAACTGACGGCAAATCGGTAACAAGTTTGGTCGGTGGACACCGACCGCCTTCTCACTTCTTCGGGTGCGAGGCACCAGCAGGCTGTGGCGTTATACGCGGTGCTCGCAACGATATGATACAGGACCGACGTAAACTTATGGTTCTCGCACTTTTGTAGATTTCTTTACTGGTAGTGCAAAATCCTGGAAACGATTTTTAGGGATTTGTGTGGGAAACCTTTGTACGTAAAAACCAAGTTGATATCTAATCGGGCCTAATAGATATTAAGGAATCAGAGAAAATACATTTTACCCTTTTTCACCCCTTGGGGACGGAATTTCCAAAAGTCCTTCTTTAGTGGGCGCCTACGTCATGAAAACAATGTATCTTCCAAATTTTACGTTCCTAGGTAAAACGGTTTGAGCTAGGCATTCATGAGTCAGTCAGGCCTTCTTCTTTTATATATATAAATCTGAATTTAGAAGGCATGCTTTTCCATAATATTACGTATCATATTCAATAATATTTTTATAATATGTATATAGGGATACATATAATAGATAATTTCTTTCTACGCCGCACGTACGAATTCTCTTAGATATTCTTTCGTTTAATTTCTTTCTTCTCCTGTGCACCTACACCTAAATAGATTATATAAAAATAGATTGTACACTATACAGGGTGTCTCGTAACCGGTGATACAAGCGGAAGACTAATGATTCTACATAGAAAAATAAGTTGAAAATATAGAATAATTTTTTTTATAGTGGAACTCACCGCACTTTCTGTAGGCGGGACCCCTTAACCCAGCGTGCCCCTCAGGCATCTGTAACTATACTTCAGTGCAGGCGTGGTCGGTTAAAATTCAAAGTCAAGTTTCTCGAAAACGAAACGTGATATCAAAAAATTTTATTCTATATTTTCGACTTATTTTTTCCCATAGAACCACACCCTTCCGCTAGGACAGGTTACGGGACACCCTGCAATATCTTTCTGTATAATTTCTGTATAATATAGTACATTTTATTACCTCATATACCGTATTTCCAACCCATAAAAATATTATGTTCGATATAATATTCGGTATGCGCGCAGAAGAATTTGCAAATGGATTTACGTTTAAAATCCAGGTCTGTGAATTCGTTAGTCCGGTTACTGTTACATTATTTACAAAGCGAATTTCGCGTTTCATTTATTCGGTCATTGCATGGACTTTATAATACTCTTCACGAATCGCTGGCTGGCTGGCTGGCTTTTGTAGGACAAAGCATTTGTAATTTTGTTCGTAAATCGTATGGCTAGTATCGCGTGGTCTGAATCACGGATACCGCGGGTTACTTTGCGCGCGAATCGCGTTGTAAATAAAAGTAAATTTCAATTATCAAAGCGAATATTAAACGAGGGCTCGTGAACGCTCGCGGAGAGTCCAATTAGAACGCGAAACACGTTGCTGCGGGCTATTCTGCAACTTCTGCTGGATGTCATAACCAACGAAGTAGTGTACCTACATGGCAATGCAATTAAAGGTTAATCTTTCCAGTGTGTCCTGCACTTGCTCCACAAACGCTTGCTACAGGCTTCCGATAGAGGCTATCGCGAGTAAATTACTCGTTAGGCGGGATTATCGCGTTGTCGCGTCTCATAAAAATGTCCCAAAGTTTCCTTTATCGTTTGAAACCGGGTCATCTACTAAGTCGGCATGAGATTGGAATTCTAAGCATGCACGTAAACGATAGTTTACAAAATTCTCAAGTTTCCAATTGGAAAACAGGAACCATGGGTGTGTACAAGCTTTTGAATGCTCTCTAATGTACGACAGTACTAAATATTACGTGATTTCAAAGTTTAAGCGGTTCTACTAGGTCTCACAGTTCTAATGTTTGCAGATTGCGAGGATTTAAAATTCCAAAGCTAAAGCTAAAGGAATTTTTCAGTGTGGACGGTTTGGTCTGATTAAATGGAAACACAGGCTAGAAAAAAAGAGAAAGGTTTAGGAACTGGAAAATGTTTGAAACAGAGTTTATATACAGCCAAAACAGAATTATAATTAGGTATAATTGAAACTGAAATTTTTTACAGATTTCTCGTACATGGAAATCCACAAATTCGGGTTTCCAATGTTGTAAAAAGTATACAGGCTGTCTTATAACTGAAGGTACAATGCAACATTGTTTCTCTGGTCCTATGTTTTTCAGAAAACAAGAACATTGAATATTCGTTAGGTGCGCCTTTTTTCAAACCGGGCTTTGTTTTTGAGTGAATTGGTTTTGAAGGTAGGCCCATGCATATTGTGGCGTGCGTGCAATCGATGTACAAAATCGATGTTTCCGAAAACAAAGCCTCGTTCTACAGAAAATTATTCTACAACTTCGGTTTATGTTTACGTATAGATTCATTGTTATTCGTAGTTATATTATATTTACTCTGACAGTCTGGCAATATCTGGATCAGTTACACATGTCTTTAACGGATACTAAAAATATCTATAAAAGTAGCTTAATTCTCGGCGGTTGAAAGTAGAATGACCCCTTAAATGCAATTCTCTTCGTAAATTCAGCCCCAAATAAAGAAAAAATGATTTTACTTTTTCGTCTTATAATTTCATACAGAATCAGCTGCAAATCAACTACAAAGCGGGAACAAGTACCGTTTTCGAATGGTACCAGGTTGAGAACGCGGGAGGCAATAATTCCAAAGTACCAGAATACATACCTTCGAACGTATTAGGTAGTTCTGCATTGGTTCAATTATACCTGAAGCTTAAAAATACACATAAGTGAATGACGCTTTTAATATAACAAACATAAGCCAGAGCTACGTGAATTAACAAGGTTCGTGGGAATAAACAGAACGTAAAACGAAGGAGTGGATAAATAGGGAACGTCGATGGATACCATGCAAGCAAGTAAAAATAGAAGCAGAAACGCGGTACGGTGCATCGGACGAAGTAATATTTTCCCAAGTATCGATTCCACGGACCGCAGGGCTACCAGTTTCCAGTGGAATTCTGTCGATCGCACGTCATCCCTCGCGCGAGTCTTTTTACCCACCTCCTCTCCCCTGCCCGTGCCTCCGAAGAGCGTGCCGCTGACGGAAAAGTTACCGCTTCCCGTGCAACTTTTTCGAAGTTCGCCCCCTAAGGAGTGGCGCGGAGATTAGCCCTGGGGAATTAGAGTTTCCGGGGCGTACAATGAGTGGAATTCAGAAACGTCTATCCGTTAAAAAAATCGATCGCTCCCGTATCTCTGGAGGGTATCTCAAGCTTCTCCCTCGAAATGAGGCACGCAAAATTCCCCGTGACAAAAAAAAACTCCAGGCGTGCTTCACCGTTTTGCGATCCGATCACTCGTTCTTGAGATGTAGCCGATTAAAGTTCCGAGGTCTTCGACACTCAACGCGCTCTATTTAAATGTCGACTGACGGCTGTGGGCACGACAACGTATGTATGATACACGGGGAACAGACGTTGATGCCTGTTTACACGCATTGTGTTACCAAATTAAAAGATGGTTCGAATTAATCAAGAAATTCTTGCTGTGGCAAGGAACGGTGAGAATTGTAGATCATGGATCAATGACAGAGTAGAAAATATAGGAGGTACCTATAATACTAAGGTAGCGATAGGCGCCACTGGCAGTCGATCTATCCTTTTGCAAAGTTTCAAAAAATTCAGTCACTATTTTCCTAAGAATCGCATTGAATGTTATTTAAATATCAACAGACACCTAACCAATTACTGTCACCTTAAGCTATTTTAAGTAAAATAACAAATAAACAAACTATAGAATATAATCTATAGTTTAGATTATAAGTAGAAGTACATACTTCTTTTTGTATATCGCTTTACAACGTTTATTTATTCGTTATTTTAAGTAAAATAGCTTAAGGTGACAGTAATTGGTTAGGTGTCAGTAATTGGGTCCTTTACCCTATAAGTTAACAATAGAAAATAATATTTACGCTTACATGCATGCACGCTTCAAATTCTAGTTTGCATTGCTAAGTTGGTAAACATTGTTTTGAAAATAAAAGATGTAAAAGTTTCCATGACGCCTCCTTATATCCCAAGACAGTTTAATGCAATATTAACAATAGATTTTTAAAAAATATTCCTAAACTTCGGGGGCTGTTACACGAGAATCGCCCTTTAAGGGTGTATACTGCCCTCCTTAGTTAAACTGTCTTGTGTAGTATTTTTTCATTTGTTGAGATATGTTGATATATTTGAACTTCCACACATCTTTTACCTCTTAAGTAAAGATAGAAAACTCTACGCGCTTTGTAAAGATTTATAAACAGTCTAATGTATTTAACCTAACTTCTTTCCAAACGGTTAAAATATCCTATCTAAAACAATTAATGAATTGGTACATTAATAATACAATACCTACCGGTATACCTATTACAAAAAATTATATTAGACTGTTACGAAATAATGACAACATGTTTTAACTTGAATGAAGGAAAATAAGGACGGTAATGATATAACTTCAGTTTTCTCGGTTGTTTCAAACGCTAGATAGGACATTGTAACTAAAGAGAGCAGTATATACACGAGTAAATAACCACGATGGAACCACAAAAAAAAAAACAGCTTCGGGAACCAATCTAAAGACCAATAACGCGTTTCTCTTTGACGATCAGCGTTTTACACGCGCAAAAATGCAGAGGCATTAGCAACCACCGCGTTGTCCATTCATTTCCACCGACGTACTGTAATAATTTCGGTGTAGTTTAATCATTCGAATGCTCGTTGGGCGCGTTCAAAGAGCGCAAGAACGGGCGCGTACAGCTCGCTGGTATATCCCGAACTCGTGTATCAATTTAATGATCCTGTCCACGATGAAATAATTTCGAGCTGTTCCACTTGGAAACGTGTTTCGCATTTCCTTCCTACAGGAAAACGATCCCGCGGCACGCCAATGAAAATCCTGCCGTTGATATCGCGCTTAATAAATTATCGACACGGCTTGCATCATTATTTACGAGCACGATTACCTGACTGGCTGCTCCTCGCTGGTAATTGTATTTATGTACAAGTGGCAATAATAAGTCATAGATGGACTGTGCATGCCAATAATTAGAGCACATTGGTCCCAGGACCACATTAATATCCTACCGTGATAGCTTTTCTATGCTGTGCTGCCGACTAATTACTTTTCCGGCCCCACTGGCGAAAATATGTACGTAGTTGGGCTGATCAAGACTGGAAAGCCAGGGGGCGCGCGGAACTCCGGACGCTTGATCGATTGTGGATGGAATTTCGCGCACGCAAGTTCCATCGCGCGTGGATCCTCTGATATGTAACCAGTAATCGGCACAATTGCAGTTATTAACGGGAAATTGTCGTTATTCAGTGGATTATCCTAAGTATCGCTGTTTCGTGTAATTCTCGGAAATTGCGGCATTGAGAAGAAAACAGGTGTCAGTATATCATACTCCTCTTTCAGTTTAGTATTTTTGTTCTCGAAATTTCTTCGTTCCGCCGAGAGCAAGGGAGATATTTCAATCTCCAGTCTTAGGTGGCTTCTTTCGGACAGAGGCTGGATTAATAACTTCATTGTGAAAAGTGGATGAAAATTTTCATAACTTTCCAGTAATAGCTTTTTGTTCGAATTTTATCATATGATTCGTTTACTTCGGGGGGTAAAGGAAATTGTGTTATCAGTTTAAACTTAATAGTATAACTGCAGAATCCCTAATGAAATTGCTGATTTTATATACACCGTGTTCGGCAACAGGTGTCAAAAACTTTAAGGGGTGATTCTACATGTTAAAATAAGACGAACATTGAGAGTGGCTACATTGTAGGTGGCTACGGCACTGCCCCCGCCGTGCCTGCCGCCGGCAGTAGTCTCAGTCCCTCGCGTCAGACAATTTTTAAGCGAATCTTCAATATTTAATAATTCGGAAACGAACCTCCGAACGCCATTTCATAATTCTTGATTTCCGTCTTATTTTGGCATATAGAATCGCCCCTTAAATTTTCTGACACCTGTTGCCGAACACCCTGTATATTTTGGACGATTTATTCATCTGAGCAGACTGTAATTGAAATCATTTTCTAAATTTGGTACAGAATGTCTCTTAACCGATTACACAAGCAGCTGGTCGATAATTCTACATGGAACAACAAGTCAAAAGTATAGATTAAAATTGTTCTGTAATTTATTCCGCTTACCAAAGAATTGGGTTTTAATTTCGGCTCGGTATGCGTACATTTAAGTGTAATTATGGGCAGACAAGAGGTACAGACATTGAGGTAAGAAGATAGACCCTATCACTCTATTTCGCTTTTGAGCAACATGTATGTAGTAAGATGTAAGCCTATAGGATTGAATCAGCTGGCTAAAGAGCGAGAGAGAAGGAGAGTACAGTGCGTAAGCAGAGGTGGACTGTTTATGGTCAGACGAACCTTGGAATCAGGATGGTTGGCGCATTATTTCTCTGCAACTGTGCCTACATACATGGTTTCAAAATTTGTTTCAAGTAACAATCGTTTTAGTTAACAACGACTTTCGGAACTTATACTAGCTTAGTAGCAATTCTACTTAAGGAGTTATACTTAGTCAGGCCACCGAGAAGAGGCGAATATTTGTGAATTTTTTTTAAAAGCGGGAGCATGTATTTTTACGGAACGTGTTGCACATAAAAGAGCAATATTTAAAGAACATTTGGTAATTAGTAGAAACATATTTACGTTTATAATAAAGTAGCAACGCACATCCACGAAGTCTTTTTAAAAAATCGGTTTTGCAGTGAGGACTGCCATTCGGAGCCAGATTATCTAAAATCAAAAAACAGAAAAGATTTCAATTTAATTCAATGTATTACTCTTGAATAAATATTACACATTGCCACCTAAACTCAGCGTAAGAATACTTTTTAATTAAACAAATGTGTTTCGATGAGCAGTTGGAAAAATATTTTCCCCGTATATTCAGGAATATTTTCCATCTTATCTGTGAATATGGATTGGCGGAGACACTATTGGAACGTGTTGCACACACGATACGTGTAAATCCGTTTTGTCCATCGGACAAACGCCGCCTAGTAACAGCATTGTCACTCGAAAATTGCACCAAAGGCGATGCCTGTGGAAACGGAGCATCCAGGAGCACGGATGCATTAAACTAGCGAACTTGCGACAGTCGTGACAAATGGCTCTCGAGGCCATTCGCGTGAGTATACTAACATCATAATGAAACTCGTTCCACCAAAAACGTCTCGGTGCATAATTAGAGTTCTTTGTTGCCCCACACCGTACAATTATTCTTAAACTATTGCGAATGCTTTGCTTCCCGATGATTACAATGGGTAGTAAAGTAGAAGTTAAAGTTGTCAGTGTGTGTTGGAGTCATTGGAGGAATTTGTAAATAGCAATGGCCCAATGTAATCGGGTCACACATGGCCGATAATGTCAACAAGAGACGAAGTTTATTTATAGTGCAGCAGATGACGGGTGAAACTTTAGGAACGAAATATGAGCAAATGCTTGATCATGTAATGTACAATTACCCGTTTAAAAGTGGAAAAATTTTGATTGTGTAATGTTGATTGGAATTGTAATTATAGCGAGGATAAACATCTCCATCGACGGCTCTTTCTTTGCAGAGTTAATAGAGGTACATACTTCGAAAGGAATCGCTTGTTACGACTGTTCTTCCTTTGCCTTTGTAGAACAAATAACTAGTATAAGTACACCGAATACATTATTCGGAAAAGAAGTAGGAATCGGGTTTTGTCCAGCATAAAGAAACTTAAATAATCAATAAGTTTAAAGTTTAGAAAACGATTTCAAGTGGTTTACATCAAATTGTTCAGTACTACACTTTTAGAAACATTTTGTAGATCAGTCATGTAAATGAATACGATAAAACCTAGGTCAATTCACAGTCCTGAAATATTTATCAATGAAAAAATGGCATACTCTGAAGGACGTCCTATATATGCATAACATTAACTGCATATCAACGGTAAACGTCGCAAAGCAGTAACATTGCAATGCTTAGAAACTGTATTCTCAATTTCAAAAGTTGAGGATTGAACAGCAAAATCAGCGTTTCTGCTCCGAAACGTGCTGCTGTCAAAGTACCAATTCGAATAATAGATGGGCGGTTTAAAGTGTTCCGTCTGGCGCATGTAGATCAAAGAGCTGAATGATTTCTCAATCATAAAAGTTTAAAGGCCCCGCCGGCCGGCTTTAATCGTTAGCTGCGACCTAGCAATCGTCATCGAATGACATGTTCTCGTGATGGGGTCAAGCACAAGCGTGCCACCTTGCCTGCGGGAGCGAGTGGAAGGTAAACGACGCCGGCCGTCGCGACGCGATTGTCAAGGAAGGTGGTGAAGAGACGCAGGGAACGAAGGGAACGACAAACCAGAGGGGGTGGCAAGCGTCGGTGGCGCCTCCAAGCTCGTTTGGTGGGGGATCGGTGGTAGCAGGGGGCGTAGAGACGCGACGCTGCGAGGCCGTCTCTCCTCAGTCGACGTCAAGCCGTCGCGACGCGTGCGTATTCTATTTCGACCGGTTCGGAAAGCTCACGAGACTCGCGTGTCCCCCGCAGCGTGGCTGGTCGCCCCTATTCAGCCACCTGTTCGCTCCAGGAAGTTGACCGCGCGTAACCGTGAACAATTGGGCACGCCTGTGCGCGCGTGCATCGTCCCCCCAGCACCTGGGATACACTCGCGATTTCATCCCTGCTCGCACGTGTGAACCCCGTGGCGGGCGCCTACGCGTGCCCCTTTCCAAGCGTGTGTCGTGCATCGAGGTACCAGTTGGTGTGATACTAGCCGGCTAACTGGAGCAGTGTGCAATTGCTATGTTCTCGGGGATGGTGTGAAGAATCTGTGAAGGCTACGTGTCCGCGTGCAAACGTCATTGGAAGAGTCCCTCGGTGATAACCAGTGCCGGAACACCTTTGGATTATGACTGTTGGGTACGTACTGATTCTACAAACGTATCGGGGTGGTTGGCCCCGGCTGATATTCCTAGGGGGTGTAGTCGTTCGTGCCTCATCAAGACTTTCGTCGCGAAGCGCGCGGTATGCCAGGCGTGTATTAGCCGAATGAGGGAGGGAATTGAATCTTTCGATACTATTAAGCGAATTCGTGGAAGGAATAACTAAATTCGCGTGCTTTAAATACGTCGCTCAACTTGTGTTATTAACATGCCGGACTATTGGTCAAGTGTCAGTCGAAAGCCTTCTGCGGTATCGTGGAAAGCCACGTTGACATTTTAACGTCCGTGGCTTTAATAGCAATATCCGGATAAACAAAGGATGGTTGACTGGTCGATAGCGCTTTTCGGGACCGACAGCTTGCCAAAACTTTCGTGAACTCCGTTTGGAAGTCGCCGTTCCGAGTTTCCGGCAGCTCTGGAAACCACTAGAGAGCTCCATTGTCCGATTAATATTCGAATCTGTGATTCGACAGTGGATCGTTAATATTTCGACACGCTTGTCTTTGAACAAGTGTCAGGTGTTTCGTTTGGAATAGCTGGTTCTGCGTGTGACTCCGTATTGATCTGATTGAAATTTAAATAGATTATCGGGAGACATTCTCCGTCAGTGTTTCGCAACACGACGCAGCGATACCGTTACTGTGTGATGTCCAATATTTCCACTGTTCGATGAAGAATTGTTTTTGAATCTTCTTCGGGTTCTTTTACCCGTTGCTAGAGCAAATACAGTATCAGTTGGTGGAATGAATCATTACGAGTTCATACTCGAGATGATCGTGCGCGACGTAAACAGAAAGCACCGAACAGAGTATTCTACTTTGTTATTCAAACGTTCGTACGTGTCACACGCCTTTCTACATATGTAGCATTCAAAGATGCTCGGTTCTGCTAACATTCTCTCGATTCTTGTTACAAGATATATCAATAACTTTGTCAGTGAAGCACAATGGTAGCTGAGTAACTGTTTACGTTGACATCGTCACTGGCCTCCTCACCTTGGTGCTTTCGCAACTCAACCAGCCAGCATGTCACGCCTTGTGTCACATGTGCGCAGTAGTTTCATCGTTCCAGCTTTTCGATATCAATTGGTGCCGTGTTAATTATTGATCCCGCGTTTAGCATCGAGCAGCCGTGCCTGCAAATGATTTGAATGCCCTTGAAACACGTTCAAACGATACGGCGGAGCGCGTTGCGTTGCCGTTGAAATGGTATCGATATTACTATTAGGTCACTTTCGTACGGTTAGTTCGAATGATTCCGATATGATTCTCGTTAGTGGAATTCGTTCACGTTTGCACCGCGTCGAATTCGAGTTCGTTTCATCGTTTGTTTCATTTGGCAGCGGTCGCCTCGTTAGCTTATTCCTTATTGCACAATACGCAACTGTCGATATCTCTCGTCTTGGAATTGTAGGAAACGATCCCGCTCGCATGTGTTACGTCGTATATAATTATTTTTCGATAAGGGATTCGAACTTTACCACTGTCGCGTGGTTATCGTACAGTTGACGTTAAAAATAAATTTCCTCTGTTTCTTCTTATTTACGTTACCGGTCATAAGAATTACCGGATACTATAAACGTTATTACAACGAGTCAGCATAAAGTGAACATGATATGGACAAAATTGTAGCATTTGTGCAAAAGCTTGTCAAAAGTAGGGGAATTTGTTTTTCTTTTTAAATTAAACTGACACGAGTAGACGAACGAACTAATGCATAATCATATTTGCATAATGAAATGTTAAAAATCAAATTGTTTTGGAATTATAGTAAAAAAACTGAAAAGAGTGAAACTCGGCCGTTCCAAAAAATTGGTCACAATATGGAACACCTAGGAAATTTATAATGAAAACTAAAAAATCTTTACTTTTTTTTACTAAAAATAAAGGATTTATTAAGTAGAAGATACAAATAAATAAATATACATCATTTTTGGAATTTATTCCTGCTTTCTACGTCTCCTATACGTTGGACACGTGAATAATACGTCTGTAAAAGCAGTGAATACATTGGGTCTACTTTTCATTATCATTATTTTTATAATTACCATCGCAAAATAAGCATTCCGCATCATCGTCGTCATTATCATTATCAACTTCAGCTATGTTACTCGGTGTGTATTATACTAAGAAGAAAGTAACTTTATTGGTAAACTACAGTTGAATAATCAAGAACACACATATTTACTGATAAATTATATTACGTGCCTTTATCCAAAACTGTTTACTTTAGACCTAACCTCAACAAGACTTTCTAAATAGTAGAACAATTCATGGGCTAAAATAAGGGCGAAGATTTAAGACAGTTCGTTCTTAGTACACATAACTGTAGCAGTCAAACATGAATCTGCCGACGGTAATTACTATTACTTTATTTAGTTCAAATTGGCGTTTTGTTTCATTCTTCTTGAATAAGAATCTACGAATCATCGAGATATTTTGAGATAATACATGAACATTTTTCTATAAATATGATGTATAAAAAACTAAAGGAACTGTCTCTACGACTGGAAATAACAATTGCTAATAATGATTAATAAAGCAAATAACTAGTCATCGTAGTTCGCACTGCTCGAAAACAATAATATTCGCATTACTCCGAAATAATAGTACCTATTCACCTGTTTCAGTTTAACTTTCTTCTTTTCACACTGTTCAAGATGGGTTCGTATTATCTGGGTAAGAAAGTTAACTGAAACCTAAAAATTGCACAATGAGATACGGTGCAAACTAATTCTTCAGTAGGAGTTCTTAAATATATAGTATTCAGTACACTACCTTTCATTTTTGACGTTTCCGTTCCTCTGTAAAATCGAACATTTCATTTATTCTGTAGAGAATAGATTTTCTAATATTTTCGAACAGTATACAGCTGTTGTAACGACAGATTTCGTATTGTGTCTTCCTATTGGCTTTAATCCAACACATAATGATGTTTTCCACAAGTTTTGCAACACGATCTCAGTTTCCCAAGTTGTGTCACAGTGTGCAATATTCTTTGAAAGCTTTCATTTTACTTACACCCATGAGTGTATAAATATTTGCTAATATTAGTGTATGAAGTAATGTATATAAAATTTTTGTGAAAATATCTCACGCACGTAATGAAATCTACGCAGATTCAGTTTTTAACGATTAATGTCAAAGCCTTGATAGTAACAAGGAGACGATATCGGATGGTGACGGTAATATTAGTGCCATCCTTTCAAGACAATTCGATTTCTGTCTCCAAGTGATTTTGAAGAAGGTAATGACAAATGTCATAATAATAATGAAATACGTGCTTTCACTTGACACTTAGCGTCATTAATTTTACCTGATGACACAAGTAATATCAACGAAATCGTACATCAATTTATCAAACATAATTTGATTTTAATATTTATGATGGAAACAAATCGGTACTATAGATAAAAATGAATCAACAATTTCGAAAAATTTCAAGAAGTGAATCAGTCCGATACTTAAGCAATATTCACTTTTTGCATTTCCTGCTTCTCCAGGCTCGGCACGTCGGTTCCTTCGAAAAGGTGACAAATCTTCGTGCTCTAATGGGGCTAAAGATTTACGACCCGCCAGATTTCACGGATTTTTATGAAGTTCTAAAAAGTTGGCCTACAACAGAGCGTGAAGAATGTCCAGAACAGGACTTGTGATTCTGATTATATTTTTTATTTTATCCACATTCTTATCTGATTCTTTTTACAATTAAATACATATAATGAGTTTTAGTTTGTTTGTATTGAGTTCCGTAGCATTGATTTTCCAGTTCTAAGAAAAATAACATATTTTATATAACCATCCCTACACTTTATGTTTTTAAATAATTCAAGTTCCCAGCTTGGTATCATTTATTTCGAAAAGAGGATAAGTCCAAACAACAAAGCGAAAATTTCTTTTTTTTCTAAAATTAATTGTACGGACATTAAATTTTTATTTTATTCCCTGTAAAATTAGGTTTTGAAGACCTATCCCCTTTTCGAAATTATCGATTTAATTATATTTCTACAATTCGCGTGATTTACATCGTTAGGGAGTAGGCAAAATGTATCGCTCGGAATATGCGGATGGTTAAGTGTTAAGGAAGTCTAGTAGATAAGAAGGGTTCATAAGAACCTGTGTCCCGATAATGCTTCACTAATGGGTAATGAGAGATTGAAGAGCCGTCTGCGAAACTATATAGAAATATCCTTATCGCTTGAATAATTTAGGCGAAACGCAGACTGAGTATTGCGTGAATGTGACCTGCTGTTTAACTATATATGTATCACTGCCTCTATACAACGTTTAACCCTTTAGCGCCAACGTATCATATATGATACATTCTTTTTTTTGCCATTTCGCCGTTTGCATTCGCATTTCGCTGTTTGCAACAGTTTAGGTGATACATACTTAGCGTAGTTTTATTCACTGAAGAAATTTGGACCTATCTGAACCCTGTATTCTTTGGTTTTTATGCATTTTGACCCCTCAAAAAAATAAATTTAAAAAGATAAATTTTTTTTGTATAAAAATATATAAATTCATATCATTTTTAACGACAAAAACAAAACGGGATATTTTTCCTTCAACGGGATCTAGGTGCGGGCGCTAAAGGGTTAATTGAATCATTCAATATTACATACTCTGAGTTCTTTGCTTCCTTTTCGGTTCATTGAAAAATATTAAAAAGTGAGGACATGTTGTACAGGTATATTAAAAATACATTCATTGGTAATAATTTGTAGCGTGAATATTTAAAAGAAGAAGGCTTGTCAGGTAAAGTACTTTATTCTGTCCTTCGTTGCTCGAGATACAATATTCGCTTTATTAAGCAAATGGAGCACGAAGGTTATTCCTTTTTAATGACAGTTTTCCACAGAGAAATGGAATTACTTACTATAATTACTTACTACAAGTAAAACCGGATCTTATGAAACAATCTGCGAATTGTGCAATACACACCAATATAGATCATTATTCACAAAAACCCAAAAACAATTGAGAATCTTGAAGCAAGAGGGCTGTACCTCCATCTTTACCAACTTCGAGTAAATTAGAAAAACTGTTTATAAAATTATCGCTTTAACTTATCATTAAAAAAAGAAACACTAATTGAGAAAAATATATTTTCACACAATAAGTAGTAGCTATTGAATTGATAAGTCTGTATTCTTATTTGTGGCGAATTTTTCAAAATTGGAGCCACCCCTGACTTGCACCAAAGTGTGAATTACACTTAGCTGACAGCTTACAGAATCAGCTCTTTTGAACTATCAACAATTTGGGAATGAAACGAAACCCGCGAGGATGACTCGAAACATATGAGGCCTAGTCCCTCAAGTTTCCCTGGAATGTGATGGGCGAAATAGAATACAGGCAAGAAATTGGAAACAACGTCCATAGAATGTCTCGTTTACAGAAAAGCAGTGCTCGAGGAAACGCGTCCCTGACCCGATCGGCACGTCGCTTTATCGTGGCACGTGACCCTCGTGCCAAAATCTGGAAACGGAAAGCCAACAAATCGGTATCGTAGATTTATCCCCAAAAGCACTACGCGCCGCTGGTGTTCTCGATGGCCGAGAAACGATACGGCAAAGTGGAGGCGAATTGTCTTTCGCGAGAGTCTTTGACGGAAGCTACGACGTGCTTGCTCGAAGAATACAGCCTCGAAGACACCCCTTTCCCTGCTTTACGGTGCCTTACGGTGCTGGGCACGAACTCAGCAGAGGTTTCTGGATCTGTGGAACAGCACAGGAAACAAACAACGTCAATCCCTGTGGCTCCTTATCTTGACTTCCGTTTCGCTTTTGACTTCGTCCTGATCTCTCCTTTTGTCTTTATGCGAGATATGGCGCTCACTGATGAGCATGTGACGAATTAGAGTGATTATTGTTGCTGGTGGGACAACCGCGAGGGGGGTGGTGATCCTTGATGAAAAAATAATTCGAAAGGGCGGAATAAAATCTTTGCAAACCTGCCTTCAGCTTCGAGAATAAATATTTCGACGACATACCAAAGCTCGTTACAATCGTTACAATTTCGTTATTATTTACGATGCGTCTGTTTGTGTAGCTGAATCGTGTAAATTTATTCTTGTTAATGTTTATTCATTGGCAATAATGATACCTGTGTCAGTGTAGGTATACACAACGGTGTTTGTCCAACTAAATAACTAATGATGTAGTCTTTGTAGCATATTGTTGATACCGATCTTATGAATGGTATGTGAAGACACAGACAAGACAGATGTCTATAACAATATTAACTACACTAACTTTTAGCCCAAAGCAAAAACACTCGGCGGATTTCTCAAGTCGCTTTTCTCAAACAGGAAGGCTTATTTTTTCATGAAAAAGATTCACTTCCCGATTTACCAATAACAGGCCACACTGTATATTTCTCTGAATCTGAATGAATACGGGATCTCGTCTCTGGATAATTCGAGAGAAAGCAATTATTGGAAATGGAAGATAATACCTTTTGTTTTTACTAAAAATAACTTCTTATGCTTCCTTAAAATGTACTCATGACGAATTTACTTATTTACTCATTAAGTTGCCAAGATACTTTCTAAAATCCTAAACCCTAAGCCCTAAAACGTCTTGTGTTTTAATATACAATCATTTTTTCACTAAATTCTTAATTTACATGGGATTTTCTTGTTTTAGACTATAATACACTTTATTTGCTGATAGAAACATCTGAGGGGAGGATTCTCTAGTTATTTTAAACAGCTTCCGAGTGACTAGAATGTTTCGTTGTCATTATTATTTGATAAGAAACATTATTTTATTGTGCTTGTACTTAGTTTGAAGTAATTCATGCAGAGGGGGCGGTATTCCGAGTTCGTCGTTTCATCATTCGTTATCAGCAATCTGTTATTCACGTGCCGATTTACGATTACGACGATCTAGAATCATTCTAGTGTGAGTTGGAAGTGTATATTTTACAGTCAAACCGTTAATTCAGCGAATGTATACAGTCGCTAGTCAATGTATGCACTCACTGATCCGATTGGCTAAAGTGTTCACAAAAAGTGAAACGCATATTTTTACTAGTGGATGTATACATTCCGACCCTGACATATGAGGGAAAGAATGCATAAACAGAAACCTTATCTAAAACCTAATTTTTTGCTAAGAAGAGGGTGCTTAGAACCACTTGTTCGGTGGGTGGAGGTCTCCGCGAACACCCCGGCGCCGGCGCCGCCGGATATTCTAGATGACTCTGGCAACGTGTACCAAGGCGGCGCGCCTTAATGTTTTTAATTTGGGATTAGGGTCTCAGGATGCGTTTACGATGGAGATAGATTTTTAGTCATACATACAGCCCACTTTACAGTTTTTGGCATTTATAGGTTATGGTAGTAAGTGTCCATTCACATTGATGCGTTTGCTTTATAATAGGTTTTACTAGTAAAAATGTTTCCATTTAAATTGAAGTATTTTTGTCTGTGCATACTTTCCCTAAGTCGGGGTGAGAATTCACTAGTAAAAGTAAAAAATCATTTCTTGTGAATACTTTCGCGAATCGGATAAGTGATTGCATACATTGGCTAGTGAATATGTATACATTCGCTGAACTTAACGCTTTGACTGTTACATATACACTAGAATCGAAGTGACAAACGCTGTTTCTATTGTTGAAATTGTATTTGGTTAATTCCAAAAACCGATTATTCTGTGCCTTGCAATGTTTGGTTTGTTAGATTGAAATATATCAAGGTCATGATGTCATAGGTCATTAAACGCGTCTTAATCCCATTTACAATATCGTGTGATAAAATGAAATGGTATTATTAAAACAAATGTACATAACATTGAAGTACATTTTTTATTATTATTGCCACCAAATACACGTCCTTAAATCTTACTACTCCCATTTTGCTATTTTTCATATCTACAGTAGTAACAGAAATAACTTGAATGCTCATAATAAATTATAGATACAGCCTGTATAACTGTTTAAGACCCCCACCGTGTGCCATGGAGAAAGCAAATTTTATGTTTCGTAATTTCATGGACATGTTATGTGTTAATTTTAGTCTTGATATAGCAATAATAAAACTCCGGGCATATCATTTTTTTTTAGAATTTCTTTTTCTCATTTGCACTGCCAAATAAAACTATCTACACAAAATTGTTTTTACGATATTAATATTATCTATCTTGAGATACGATAAAATGTTCATACAAGTCCTTTCCTTTTCTGATTCAAGCATATTGAATTACTGACATTTTCGGTTTGAATATTTATAGAAAACAACTGCTTCTGGTGGACACTTGCAATGCAAACGTAGTAAGAGAATTTCCCCAAATGAATATATAACGTGAAAATGGTCGATTTTGAGAAGAAAAAGAAGTCGATCATGTTGGTAGAAAAAGAGATTTGAGAATGAAAGTAACAAGTTGTGAGAACAGATCGATATATCGTGTTGTCTTACAGAACCGATCATTATTCATAGTGCCCAATTACCATCCAGATAGAGTTAGAAAGGACTTTCCTGAAACATGCGGTTCACGATATGTAGGTCGCTTCTTATAGTAACGACTACTCCTTGATTCCTTCACGAGGATGCAATTCATATGAGAAAACCAGTTTTGAAATGTGTGAACATTTTATACAAGCCTCTGCGTTGTGTAATCCAGATGGATTTTCCTCTGACAATAATTATGTGTCACTTTATGCAGTAAGGCACGTAATTGTACAACCTAACAATATTGTAATATCATCACTGTGATAATGGATAAAGGACTAGCTTCTTTGACGGCATTTAATTCAAGGTCCCATCAGTAGTGTGTATAGTAGACTCTGTAGTTTCTATATACTTCTATGTATGAACTTTTCGTAACGCACGTCGATATGTACTTAACAATTTTTTTGGGAGTTATTTGTTAACAATTCCAATTCAGTGTTGTCACTTGTTAAAATTTCAACGTGTTTTTGTCAATCTTGAAATAAAAGATAGTGACTCTACACACGCAGATAAATAGAAGATATAGGGTGAAGCCACCAGTAGTCGACCACTTTCAGAAAAACATCAAAAATAAGGTTTTTCTGAAAGTGGTCGACTACTGGTGGCTTCACCCTACATAGAATAAAAAAATTCTACACAACGCTTTGTTCTCAAGAATAGCAGCTCTGAAGGTGGAATTAATTCATACAAGTATCTATCCGTGTGTTTGAGGGATATAGAAAATCGATTTTACAAAATAGAAAGCATCATTCGGCAAAAATTATCGTGTAACTTTGGTATATTTTTGCTCGTTGTTTCATTTCGACTGCAGCTGTTCGATATTTGTTCCTGCATTTTATCAATTCTTAATCAAGTGCACGAATACACGGGAGGATATAAAATCGGGGTTCTCAGAAACAGACGGGGTTTAAATTTTATTTAATATTTTATACTTACTTTTCCAATTGCATCATTTGCGTCACCTGGTACATATAGAGAAACGCTCAACGAATAGCAACGTTGAATACATCAAATTTTTTCACTGACTGACTATATCGGGGAGTCACGCAAACGACATAGATAATAGCTTCTGTATGCTTATTGATATGTAAAAGTGGTAAAGAGAAAATGAATGATGTGAGTTTCGTAATGTCTAGTTTCATACAACCTAGTTTTGTCCATAATTGAAATAACGCTTTAAGGAAATAGGGTTACAGTTTTCTTACATGAAATTCCATATGCTTATTTTATAGAAATTCATTCTAGGAACATAAATATTGTGAATTCTACTTTATCTTACCTCACTTTTACATAACTATATAAAAGATGTCCGTGCTAATTGTTTAACCCCCTCCCCCCGTATAATAAAGTAGATATAACAAGAATGTTATATACCTAATTCGAAAACACTTGGTTTTCTCATTTCTATTTGCCAATATTTTTCTGTTCAGTTTGATAAACACTATGCGGCTATAACATTTGTGCTAGGTATGAATTTTTTAACGCCCTCTAGATATTGAATTATAGAACGAATCCCTTGACGGGATACCCAAGATTAGGAGGCTGCATGCACCTGTGAGGCGGGGGAGGAGGGACGGATTTGAGGAATTTGTTTTCGGTAGGGAAATGTTTTTATCAAGGAAACAGTGTGTACATTGGAAGGGTCATACTTTTGTCTATAAAATGTGAAAGATTCATTGGGAGGTTCGGGGAATAGGCAGCGTGGGAGCTGTTTCCTTGCAGCAGTTTTGTATCTGCGGTTTTTGTTGATATCTTCGCTGTTTTTTATCTGAATCAGAAGGGGAAGAATTGTACTTGAATTATACGAGACAGTTGGCCCTTCTCGTGGCCGAATTTTTTTTTAATTTGTCGCAAAATGGCAGGCATATGTATCAACATGTATTCAGTCATAAAATCGACCTCTATGTTCAATTTCATTCACTTCTATGCCCGCCCATTTGCGACAAGGTGAAAGAAAAGGATTGGCTGCGAGAAGGACTAGTTTTCTTGTCTACTTTCAGAGTAGTTTATCCTTCTTTGATTCCGTTGTGGGGAAGCAGTTGCCACGCAGCTTCTTCTCTAAATTTTTTAATGAATTTTATTACATTTTATAAACGGGAGTATTACCTTTCTAATGCGCATAGTGTTCCTCTGATAAAGGCATTTCCACACCGAAAAAAAATTCTTCAAGTCGGTCCTGCTTTTTCGCCTCCTAGGTGCATGTAGCTCCCTAAAGGCGAATTTACAACGTTCACTTTGGTTGAACAATGCGGTTTATGGACAAAAGTGGAAGCAAAGTGAACAGCGTAAATTACCATATTCCATCAAAATGTTCATCTAAATTCAACATTGAAAGAAGTCGACATAGTTTCCGGTTTTGTTCAATGCGGTTGCCCGTTCAGGATGATTCATCCAAATTGAGCACGTGTAAATACGCATCTTGAATACTGGAAGGTTTAATATGAGTTGCGTCGATGCATTGCTTGTAAGCAGTGCTTGCTGTTATGTGCGAGAAAATTGTTTATAAAGGTAATAAGGATATTATAAACAATTTGTAGTACCCCTAGATTTTATAGTGGTGTATAAATGGAGAAAAGAACAGGCTCCATTATTTCTCGATTTGTACAAAAACTTTGAATGTCTTATAATAATAATGTTGTGATGAAAGTCTCTTCTCGGCGTTGAAGTTCGGCCATTTCTTTCTGGGACACTGTGTACACGCGCATACACAAGCCGCCCATATCGGCGCTTTGTCGAACGGCTGGCAGGCATGTGCGCCCGGAAAAGCGTTTTCATATACATACCTATATCCGACTGGCACATTTGTGAAAGAAAGGCGGATCCATGAGAAGGATAGCCAGTTGGGGGGAGGGATTTCAAACGGGGAAGAATGGGAAAGACACACAGTTATATACGTGCAGAACATCACTGGTGAGAGAGAGAGAGAGATACAGAGAGATTTACATTTTAATTATTATTGACATAAACGAGGAAGACACTCGGCACGTAACAAGACTGTTTCACAACTGCTAGTTCCTGTTCGTTGCATTGAAGTCAATCCTTGATCGTTCGATTGTGTTCGCAAGTACATTCATTACAATAGCGTTTAATCGTTGCTCATCTGTTGCGTCGAAGAAGTATTTACAACCAAGTATTTTCATTAACGATAACCTACTTTTAAAATCGAAAATAGCAAAAGAAAAAGACCGAAAAAACTTTTTTTTTGCATTTTGCCCGTCATTTTGCTAATTTTGAAAATAAGTCACTAATCACAGTTCGAACAATAGCGACAGTCATACTGATCAAGAATCTGTTTGGGTTTTTGAGTTCAGTATAAGTGAATTTTTAAACATGTCATCACGATCGCTTCAAAAGCACTTGAAAAACAATATTTTTATTACTTTTATATTTTTTATTTACTGTAGAAATGTAGTTTAATAAATAGAAGAAAGTTTTATCACATTACTATAATTATTTTCGTTGCAATAAATTCCTAAAAATCGGTGTATTTATCGGCGCGCTAACTGGAATGGCCCCTTAAAATTCGTTAGCCATGAAGTAACTTAACTACGGATGATACAAACAGGTAGAAGGATTTGAAATTGCAACTGTTAATCCTTACCTGGTGGATAGAAAGTCTTCCTTAGACTCATCCAGCATTAATTTAATACTCATTACCATTTAATATCATTACTTCAAGAAAATACACATTTTAAGTCATAGCAATAATAATAATGTTATGAACAAAATTATACCTTTCTGGGTTAATATGGACTCCACATTCTCAATCGGCAGGATAAATTACTTCACGTGATATGTCTTCATCTTACGTGTAAAATGAAAATTACAATACTTAATATAAAATATTATTAAATACTTAAATGTTCTAATCCACGTTTATTGGTTAGAGTTTAACACTATTCGTACCGACACTTCATATGTACCTGTTCCTACCGTGACCGGTCAAATGACCGATCCTCGAAAAAGAATTATATTTTTTATAATTGAACGTAGATAGTAGTCAATTTGGTACAGAATAGGGATTGCAATTTTACCGACTTTTTCAATTATCGGTAATTCAGAAAAATTTTCATTCAAAACCGGTTTACCGGTAATCTACCGGTAATTTTTTAAGGTATTGAAAATATAAAATTAAACATAACAACAAAATTTTTTCTGAACTTAATCGACAATTATAAAAAATATATGCAAATAAAACTGTTCCGAACCTAAAATATAAAATGATATAACACAAAATAGATATATTTTTATAACTATTGAAAACAATGAAAAGAATCTTAACTTATATACATAATTAAATATTTTTTATTTAACAATTCTTTTTAACAAATAAGCACGCCGAAAACATAATTTGTCCAAACTTTGGTCTCCTGATAAAGCACTCTTAGATTCTATACTTGTTGCTCGGGTAGTCATTAAGAAATCATATGCCATTTGCAGATATTTTCTTTTTAGTTTTTCTACTTGAAAATTCGCCTATTATTTGATGGCTTAATTCAGATTTTTAGTTTTTTTTTTATCAAATTTCGTTCTTCATGAGATACTTCGGTTTTCGTCTCTATTAGTAATTGAAGTTTTTTCACTGATAACGTAGTAGATATCGACTGAATTAATGAACGCATATATGCGCGTACATTGTTATACATAATTTATCGAATTACCGGTAAAAATTTAGCGAATTACCGGTAAAAATTTCAGGTTTTTTCTCGCGATTTCCCTAGTACAGAATTAAATAATAAATAATTCATTGTATGCATATTTCAAGAAAAGTCGTAAAGATAAATAGCGATGTGATAACGTTGTATGTGGAAAATTGTACGCCAATGTTTGAAACCGGTCAAATTTACCGATCTGGTACGAATAGTGTTAATATGTTTATCGTATGAATTATTTTATCAATGCTCGTCAAATTATCGGAAGAACCTACGTGTTTAAAGACTTGGTGATGTTCTATAATTCTCTTTCGCAGTTTGATGATTTTCTGATGGCGTTTAACTTATTACAGTAAAATAAAATCAACTGGCCACTGAGGAACTATTCCCCACCACTCCTTTTGGTTACCCTCCTACTCTGTCCCCAGTTTTCTTTTTAGCAAGACTGTTTGCACAGGTTTCCCATTTATTAAAAAGCATTACTCAGAGTCGAAAGAGTGACTTTGGACACAGAATTTATTTGGAATATTCCTCGTCCCGACATTAATTGCAGTATAAATACTAAAATGTCTTTTCTCCATCTGGTAATTGGTTCTACAAGATACCTACACCAAATGTTACTGCGTATATACTTTAATAATGTATAGTCATATCATTTTCACTATTTCCCCGAAGTAGACAGTAATGCCTGCAGCACTATAGAAGTCAATGTACAAAGGGAAAAATATTCTCGTGACTCAAGGGTACTAGACAATTGTTTTTGTCGAAAATGAAACCTTTCTATTCCAATTAATCACAAAGACAAAAATTAAAAGCGAGACTCGTCCTTTGACATAAAGTTTATTAACATCATAAGCTTTAAAAAACATGTTTGTTTAATCAAAAGTATCAATTATATATGACGCTACGTATGGATCAGTAAAAGGGCTTTTTACAAAAGTTTCTTTTATTTTGCAGTGATAACTAAAAAATGGAGACTCCAATCGATTCAAATCAAATTTCCCAAGTACCCTTAATGATCCATCTGTAGCGTCATGTACGTATAATGCATATTTTTGGCGAAACAAACAGGTTTTTCTAAAGATTATGATGTCAATAAACATTGTATCAACGAACAAGTCTCAGCTTCAATTTATTTCTTTGTAAATAATTGAAAAAGACATGCTTCATTTCCGATAAAAATGACCGCCTAAGTAGTATCCTCCAGCGGCAAACCCAATCCTACAACCTGTTTTCGTATATTCATCAACATGTCAATCGGTTGAAAGGAAATGGGAAGTAGTGCAACGTATCAACCAAAAATTACTTATTTAGCGAAAGAGTATCAGGGAGGGAAGGAACGGGAGTGAGAGGGACAGGAGGGAACCGTGATTCATAGCCGATGAAAGAGCAGCGTGTAAAGCACGATAACGCGCCTAGAGTCTGGCTCAACTCCAATTCCCAGCGACCAGTCGAGAACGAATCGACGGTTCGCAAGAAGTGCTAGCCCGAAGTATAATCAAACACGTAACGGTGATATCCCATATCGAGGCCCGATTCAAATAAAAAAAAGTCGTTACGCCAGTCGTTAATGTGAGGACGGTATGCAGATGGTAAACGCGCGCTCAAGTATTCGGCGTTTCGCACACTCTCTATTTATACACCGAAGGCACACTTGAAAAAACAATAGGCTCTATTTAAAAGCGAACATCTGAATAGGAGCCAATAACGCGTCCCGACGTGTACATATGTACGCGGGAGCGCAATTGCGTCGATACTAAAGTTGGTCACGGATATCGGCGTTGAGAAAACGCTTCGCAGCGGCCTCTTTTTATTGGTCTGACCTCTGGTCGAGCGAGTTTGAAAGTGTTAGCGACAATCAGGTTCGCAGAGTCGCGGAATATTCGCTGTTTTTGAGTGGAGTCGACTATGGTTTATGATCAGCATGGATTTATCGGAAATAAAGAACCTCCTCGGGGGAGAAAATAGGATTTATCGTGGTTAGTTCAGAGTGCTCGCTGCTCCTGTCTTTGATAGCAAGCGAATACGGCGTGAACCGAGGAGTTTGCAGTGCGCAAATTATTATACAGATTGGCGGTCCTATACACATAATTCAAGAACTTGAAAACACTTCGTTGTTAAAGTTTCATAGAAAAGATATTGCTATAACCCACTTGTTAGAAAGGATATGATTAGAGTGCGTAGTGTACCAATTTCTTAATCATAGTTAAAAAAAAATAATTCCAGTCAGCTCGAACATTTTCGCTGAAGAACGTCACCTTAAATCCTACCTTGACAAAAATTTCACTTAAGTTCAGATGCAATCCAAGGTTTGTTTCTTACAAGTTCAGTGTCAGTCTCATTTTAATTCAATAACACGACAGACTCTGTGACTGACAATGAGATATCACATTTTATGTGGCGTAAGGCTCCAAGGACAGCAAACATTGGATTGTGTGAAATTATTTAGCTACAATAATGGGGTTGGTACATTATGTGGTCATGAGGAGCTGGAACCCGTAGAGGCGTGTAACATTTCCCTCTATGAATATTGTCTACCTTCATGTACAACTACATTATAGATATGTTGCTTATTTCTAGAATTACCCTATACAGTAGGTTGGGAATAAAGGGAAAAACGAGAGACAATCGAAAGAATATAGTTAATTAGTTTACCGTCAGTTATACCCCCCCCCCCCCCTCATTAGGAGTGATGTAAGCTTAATGCATTAAAAAATCTTGAAGGATATCCGAAGTGCAAGCACCATTTCGGGTACAGTAATATAATTCTATTTTCGTAGCTTTAAGTGCTGGTTGTCTGTAAGTAACTTAGTGGGAACGGTATTGTGAAGTTTCAGTTCGTCCTGAGATCGTTGATCATAAGGCACGGGCAGGAAGAGAAAGGGGGAAGATTTGTTCTATGGTTTCAGACTGTTGGTTGTCATGGTGTTCTATGATTTTCATCGACGCTGGCCTTGGTTACGTTTCATGTTGCCGGAATCACTTTTCGTGCATTGAAAACGCGCGCGCGCGTCTGCACGCGTTGCGATTTATCGATCTGGTCTTTCGTATTACGTTTGAGTAATGTAATTTTCCCCTCTGCCCACCCACCTTCCCACACATTCTACGGTCCTATTTTATATCAGAGTATAAAATATGTCTTATGAATCGACGTGAATGTTATTAATTAATTCGGATATGAAGATTTCGTTTAATATTCAAATTCGAGGGAACATTTTGGATATTCTGTGAAGCGATTTTCATGAAATATTTTGCGAACTGTGCTTGTTTCGCTGTAATGTGAATATTATTCCCGTATTGTTACCTTTTGTTTTCTCTTCCTTCCGTTAAATTGGATTCTGAAAATTTGATCGTTATAAATGTGAAATGCTGCCATTTGTTCCTAGCTCGAACAGAACTTGTTGGAAATACGGTATATCTCTTGAAATAACGAAAATATTATAGGATAGTTTTTTGTTAGGTATACATACGAAGAATGAATGTTTCATCATATCTAAAGTTGTTTGCTTTGTTTTTGCTATATACCAATTTTTTGTGCATTTTATGCATCTGTTAATAGTTTTCCAATACCTACGATGACAAAAGTTTCGCAGTTAAATTCGTATTTCGACAAGATTATTTAAACCTACTTATTCCAAAGTGTATATAAATGTCTATATACTAATTTGAATGTAGAATACATTATTAAAATACACGGTCAATTGATTAAGGGGACAAGCCATTGTGATGGTCGAAATTAAACTATTTTTAATATTTTCAAGGCATTCTTTTATAATGAAATGTAACATTTTACGAAAACTCTGTATTATTAACTGAAAATACATATAGTTAACTAATATTTAATGCTTCTAGATTGAACAAATGTTGGGTAGTATGGCCACAACACACGATAACGTTAGGCTCGGCAAAAAAATATTACAAAGCAGGCGGTGCTGTAACTTTCCAACATTTACTCTACATTGAAAAATTCGAACGTTTTCTTAAAGTATATTACAATGGCATCAGTTAAGCGGACAGAGTTAAAAAAATATTAATTTTTGAAGAAATGGCGAACTTTGAAAGAAAATGTTTTTGTTCAATGTAACGGTTGAATGAATTATTCGATCAAAACATTTGTACGCTTAACTAAAGATACTTTTATTACGAATATTCACTGAGAATTTCCAGTGAATCTGATAAAAATTGACTGAGTTATTAATCCGCCCGTTTAAAAAATGCCGTTTCGAAATAATCGAAATATTATGAAAATGAATAAAAAGAAAAATTAGAAAAAAAATTTCACATTGGCTTGCCCCCTTAAATACGCAATTCCTTGGCGAGGCAATATGATGCATTAAGAGATTTCATTCAATAAGATTACCTACAAGTTTCCTTTGCAAAAGATGTTAAATAAATTTTAACTACCATTATTAAAATACTGTGTACAATAAAATGTCTCCTGGATTCGTTAAAGGAAAAATGAAAGTTCACTGAAAGACAACGAGGAGCATGCGAGAAGCGACAGAGAATAGAAGTTTCCGTGGATATGGGAGCAAAATACTAAAAATCGCTGAGGGTGCTGAAAAATGCAGGGGTGTCTATCGCGACAAGGAACGTGGTGGCTTGCGGTGGTAGCACCACGCAAATCCCACCGCCGATGTCTGACTACAAGCGTAGGCAAACCAGTTGGTTTCCCACGCGAAAGTGCTTACGTTGCTCCGACGGAGAGTGTTCGGCTAAAGTCTAAAGGATCGCGGAGCAACGAGTTTTTGAATATCCTTCTCCGATTCTTTTCGCCAACCTCCTCGTCAATCCCCCCCCATCTTTTCGACGAGCTTTCAAGTGAAATCGAAACTTAGTTCTCATTCATTTCTTTGCCTGAGAGTGATTGTTGACCTATTCACTTTGTGGCTGTTTCAAGCGGGAGCCTCTCTTCACAATTTGCTTCGAAATTTAAAACTACTTAACCCTCGGACATCGAATGCTCGAACAGTGACCCGGGTTTCGAATCAAGGATCATTTTGACCCAAAGTAGAAGTTTAATTATATCTGGATATTTTGGAACAAAGGTGTTGTATTAAATTTTACTCTCGTTATTATTGCGAATGTCTATTGTACCGACTAGGGTTTTGACCGACTAGCTGACTAGCCGATTAATCGGCCCCCAAGACACCGACTAGTCACCGACTAGTCGCCGATTACAAAAGTGGCCGGGGACACTAATGCCCGATTTCTTCACCTTCGACTAAAGTCCTGGTCAGTGAACGACCAATTAGATGCTATAATGTGGCACCCGTCGACCAGTTGGATGCTATCATTTGGCAGTTATGTGGAACATAACTTTAACTGGAAGACAACTGAAGTTGAAGAAATCGGCCGTAAGTCGGTAGAGTAAACCAACCAGTGAATGACCAGCTTGTTAAATGAGAAGCCCAGTAAATGACCGCATACTTCTAATAAGAATTGTACTTATTAATGTTTGTTTAATACGCGGAACTAAAAATATGGGATATTAAAAGTGCAACTACACTCCATTTATAAACAAATAATATAATTTTTAAATTTATAATTGACATTTCTTTGCCTAATGGTCATTCACTGGTATGCGGTCAGTTACTGGTTGGTTTACCATACATCTCTGGTAGCAAAATTATAAAACTTCTTAGAAAAAAAGCAGAGAAAAATGAATAAGTATTCACAAAAAGAGAGCCGATCAATCGGCCTTTTTTAACGATTAGTCGCCGACTACAAAACTGGCCGGATAATCGGCCACTAGTCGGTACATCTCTAGTCTATTGCATTGCTACCTACAACGACAAAGTAGATCCGTCATTATTTATGTTAGAGCGATAAAAAAGAATTTGACGAGAGTTAATAACGATCTTTTTCTTCGTGGATAATTCATATATTTATAGGAGCGTAGATTAAGTAGGAATGGCGTTGGCAGATGAAAGAGTTTCTTAAGGATTTTTCCAGTTTTGAAAATAACATAATCTGCCATAAAGAAAACATGCTATTTTCCGATTTCACGGTTCCGGAAAATTTGTATGGCACTATTGGCAAATACTTTGAGAACGCCATCTAGGTCAGAAAGCTCTGTAATCGGATTAGGACAGGACGGGACAGGACTGGTGTCACACAAGTTTTGAAAAAGTGCAATAATGTTTCTGTTGTTAAATAGTCTGTCAAATTTTACAAATTTAACATCAAACAGGCGGAATTTTATAAAAGGTGAAGAATTAATTAATGCACGCCATTTAATTAGTTGTGGAATAGCTACAGAAAGTGACATACAATAATTAACGGCGTTTTGCCTGCTAACTTTCAACTTAATGAAAGGAAGTACTCACGAAATATCAATAATTATTGGGAGAACTAATACAATAAAATTTGCAAAATTGCAGCTAAAGCTGGACTTAGTGAAAAGTGTAAAAATATTGTTGCATCATTGATATTTTGCATCAGGTAGTCTAGAATAATGATTGATTCATTTTAATATTAACTGCAGGTATAATTTAGTGTTTTTATTGTATTATAGAAATGGTATACTTAAACTAAATGTTCTCTCATCCACTTCTACTGGGGTTTCCAACAAAGATTGTGCTTACGTTAGGCGTTTCATTATATAAGGTAGTAATGCCTGACGAAGACATAAATATAGATATAAAACTTGTAGAACATATTTCTCTGTTACTTATTTAACAGCAGAATCTTATTACATCTGATTCACTTAAACGCGTACCACTTATGCTTTTCTGTATATTAATCACAGACCCAGCTTTTCAGAAAGCTGTTATTTTCATAAACACTTTTATGTATCTAAGTGAATTCAGTGACACGCGCGCAAAAGATAAGGAATATTTATGCACTTATATAACACGCCATGTAGCCATACATGAGAGACGTTCCATGACATGTACACTACTGGTAACTACAGGTAACTAAACGGGGATTATATCGACACAGTAGTTATGTCGGAATATTAACAAAATAGTCGAGAGCTTCCATACTTTCCAAACTTTCCAGAGCCCTCGAGTTTAGAATATTATTGAAGCGATTCGATGCGTCTTGATCCCTAGCTCTGGAGAAATATTATGGTTAGTAATTTCGTTGCGTCTGTTTCAACTACGGTAGTTGAGTCCGGAAATTCGTTTTGTTATAAAGCAAACACGAGTGTCAGTCTTCTGAACATAATACTATCGCAAGAATTTCTGAATGACGCCTCGCCATACACCTTGATATTTCGTTATGACGTATGAAGTCTTCCGTTTCTCACGCACAAACGCTTACGAAGCTCTAAACGACACGCGAAGCAATACTACTCTCGCTGAATTTCGAGTCTCCACTTCCTGCCTTGTCACAAAGCGTCACGAATATGCCATACAAGCTTTATATGTATTTTCGAAATGCTTCACCCAGATTTTAGGTGCTGATTTTTAAGCAACAGCAGAAGAAAAAATACTTTTTACGTAACTGAAAACTCTCTGCGGGATTGTGTAACTTATTGTAAGAGTATTTGAGTCTTTGAGTCTACTGACAATGAGCCTAATGGTTTTAAAAATTGCTGACGAGCTGACGAAGTGCAGTGATTTTAAGGGATCATTCTGGTAATCACGCCGCAAAATTCAGGTTTTTTTCTCAGTGAATGCAATGAATAACAATGTGAAACTTTTTTTTCATTTATTAGGTTACTTATAATGTATACGGAACAATTTTTTATATACAGTTTTAATTGTGTTTTTCAATGTTTTTCAATGGGAGTGATTTCAACTCACAGATTCATCTGAAACAAAAAAGCCAAACTGATTCTTCATCATTATGAGTACCGCTGTCGCAGGTGCCAGAATTAGCTACGTAAGTCAAAATTTAACAAAATTACACGCATTCAAAGTTCAAGTAAAAATGGAAAATTTCGATACTGTTCTCTCATAAAAAGTTCTCAAAATCGGACTGCTCTTCCGGGATCTAGAGTGGTATTACCCTTTAATGATAGCATAAATTAATTTATTTTAGAACGTTTAACCCAGAATTGCCACATCATTTTCATATCTACTTAAAGTAAGTAACTGTATAATAGGAGGTATTTGTCTGTCGTTATAAACCGACGTAAAATCTAAGGGCATACTATGAGTTTAAAGTTTAAACGTTTTAAATAGCACTAAGAGCTAAAGAAAGCACATGCTTCGATGTCTTCTATATCAACAACATGATTCTACATCATAATCATATGTATAAGAGCATTAGTAAGATCACAAAGTAGGCTAGGCGAACTGGATGTCATCTTGTACAGTCCAGTATCGCAATGGCTCACACCGATGTGCTTATTGTACAATTGTGTAGATAGCCCACTATCTGAGGCTCCAAAAAGTTACTGCAGCCACGATTGAAAAGAAATGTACATACGTCACAAATGCTTCGTTCTAACAGTTTTTTCCTCCCCTAAGTGTAATAGGTAACAAGTTATTTCCTACACATATCAGTTGCGCCAATAAATTAACCTGTGCAACCACATAAACTGTCCCAGTTGTGCAATTAAAATAATTGGCACGTTCGTAGCCATTTCAGAATGAACGAATTCAGAATGCGTCCGAAGGCACAATTAGTCCACGGTGTTTCGCTTTTATTCGCCGAAAGGAAAAAAGAAGAGTAGGGCTCCCTTCCCATCGACACTCATGCTAACGAGACGTCGCGTCTATTAAAAAATTCTCTCTAATTATTCCGTTGCGCGGCTTAAAAACCATTACATTTCTATTTCTGTAATTTCTCGCGATATTAGACGTACTCCAGCTGGCGGTCGTTCGACTGTGCTCCAGCGATGTTGCGTTTTCATCACGTAACATGCGTTCCTGTAGACGTCTCATAATTTCTGTCCTCTCTGGGCCAGGGAGCGTGAGGGAAAGGGCGTGAAAGTGGCGAAGAAGAAGAAACGAGGCCGAGTTGGCGAAAAAGAGAGTCGCACTCGTGTTAACCTAATCACCCTGTTCACGTGCAACGTGCCAGTGGCGTCGCATTTTCCGCGGGCCATTGGGTCTACTCTAAATGCATGCTGTGTAGGAGGAAGTGCTCAAAGCCGCTAGTGACTGTAATAACATTTCCATTCGTTCGTTCTTTTTTTTTTTTTATCAAAGGGAAAAGAGGAATTCTTCTTTGCAGCGGCTGGAATTTGAAAGGAATATTACGTTTTCATTGGACATTCGCGCTCAGTATGCGCATAGACGCCTCCTTGCAAGATCTCACCTCTGAAAATGCTGTACGATGCCGGATATTTGGTTCAGAGCATTTTCCATCTGCCTTATCTTTTCGATGTACACGCGTGAGTACCTATTGAGTATGCGCATATGCACACGTTGGATTTTTTAGCTTCAAGCAGCGGCATGGATTACCGAATATGTTCTTTCTACATTGCTGCTCGAATATTGTATTCTGCAGGTTTAATGGATATTGCACGTGTAAATGTACCGTAATCAGGGGTGGCTTTGTGACTAATGGCGTTACTTCGTACTTCTTTAATAAGGGAGAGTGGAGGAATCTCGAACACCTAAGCCAAAAAGCATACAAAACGAAAACTATGTGAGCAATGAATTTGTTTATTTTTTACAAACATACTGAAACTATTCATCTATAAAGTACTGTGAAGAATTTTTGAAAAATTATAATAAAAATCAACTTTATAGTGAAAAAGCAAAACCCTTGATGTTCCTGATTACTCGACTGCCGCGGGGTAATCACGAACAGAGTGCTAAATATCGCAGAAGTCGCACAGAAAGCGCGACTTCAATGGTCAACACATAAAAAAGGTTGCTACAACCTATACCTAATGTATTTTTCAAAATCCTCTTCTTGTGCGTTAGAAAAAAAATGCAATTGGTCGGAATATCGAAAAAAATAGTAAAGGTCTTTTTTTAAACATTTTTTTTCTGAGCCTGTAATGAAGATTCAAAAATCTCTTCTGTAGAGTTAAGTAAGTTTTATACATACTGAAAATTTCATCCAAATCGGTTAACGTTGCTAATTTCGAAGGTTCGAGATTACCCCATCCGAGGTGTTCGTGAATACCCCACGACATCGAAAAATAAAAAAGAATTTATTTCAGAGGTTAAAATCATAATTCAAGCAATGCCTTGGTCACAAAATGTTGGTAAAAAATTGCATTATTTCAACTAAAAAAAAATCATAATTGTATCATTAATTCAACAGTAATTACATGCAGTTGAAATGGACAAAATATTACTTGAAACATGACGAAAACAACAAATTGTGTTTATCTTGAATAGCATGTGCGTTCTGTATTTATTACTTTCTGCCCGGTGTGAGATACGACTTAAACTAATAGCTAGTGGAGAGGGAACATCGTTTTTATTTAATAAAAAGCCGTAACATCGCATTCGCGATTACCCCGCGTTCGTATTTACCCCACTCTCCCTTACTGTCACATTGTCACCCCCTTAATGCGGGCTGCCTTTGTGACAATTTCAAATTGTATTTCTCACTTACCTATAAAAGCAATTACTAATTGGTCTTAAACTAGTGTATGGGTTGGGCATTATACTGTAGAATTTTCGTGTGATATTTGAGAAACATGAAAAAGTATCGCATAGTCACCCACGCTTAGGGGAAAGCGGGGTAATTCCGGCCAGCGGGTAATTCCGGTCACTTCTATTTCTTTAAATAAAAACCGCGTAACTTGACTCTGTATGGTATTGCCACTTATTAATGATGCGGCGAGCTAATATTCATGGTTTCTTGACGATAGCAGTCTTTTGATTAAAAAAAATCCGGGAATGTTCATTTCGCACCGTAATCTTATGACAGTGGTCGATTGTTAAGCATGGTAAGTTAGTACATGGAATAGATATGAATTATTAATATTAATCTCATTAAATAGAGGAATGTTTCCACTTTCGAAATCATATTTGGTTTTTGGTGATATGTAAATTCAATTCAGTGTATTACTTCAAATATCTGAACGTGAGGTGTGGGGTAATACCGGCCAAAAGTGAGGGATAATACCAGCCAGCTTTTAACATTGCTTTTCTTTCTGGCGTAGATGCCACGTACAATTCAGATATTTGTGACGAAAAAGTAGAGCACGATATTCGCCCCTTTTGCAAGGAATTCGGAAAAGGTGATGAAATGTCGTTCCGGTGCACAGTATGTGGTTAATGAGCACACGAAGAATGTTCAGGATGGGATACCCCTGAAGTATATATTTGTGATATATGTACTAATTAATTTTAAAATAAAAAATAATACAATTTGTTATTAATTTAACAGTTTTCCTAGCTCTTTTATAAAGAAAAATCATGACCGGAATTACCCCACCAGTGGGTAATTCCGGCCAAATGACTATTTTTGTGTTATTGCTCCCAATTTTGTTACAACTTAAATTTATGCTTTCTCGGCCATATTAATACAAAGCAGACACTTCAAACTATCAATTAATATAAAAATAATAACAAATGTGTAACTTGTTCAAATTTTACAGCATTTACTGCTTATGTGGCCGGAATTACCCCGCTTTCCCCTACTACGTACGAATCTCTGATCTTCGCAAAGTCACCACCGCTCACGCGACTCAAACGTTTGTACTTCAGGATTTTGACATTAGTTTCGGTGTTATGTTTAATGTAATATTCCATGTTTATGCCATGTTGTGAAACAAGCGCCGATCGGAATTGCTTACGACGTGCAATCACTGAATACAGTAATTCGTCATTAGTATCCCGTTGCGTTATAATCCCGCTCACTATCCCCACCATTTCTTGGAATCCTTAAGTCGAGAGTGAGAGAACGCAAGGGACGACGGCAACTTCGTGTCAACTATTTCGTTCCCTCTTGCTCGGCTCTGGGGTTTTCTCACTCGCGGCATCGGCTGCACGGAATAGGCTTAGAGCATATACTACTCTAAGGGAATAGCGTCCGCATCGCGTTAGTTTCCCGCCGCCAGCCCCGTTCGTCGGGACTATAACGAGGCATTACTGTATAGTGTAGTGGTGAGAAAAAGACTAGACTTTGCAAATTTCCCTATGAAGTAATAATTGTTTCCGAGGTCATATTTTTCGAAATTTCAAGGTCATTGTCAGTTTTATTATCAGGACGATACATTTTCGTTGTCATATTGTTAAAACTGGTAAAACAAATGAGTTCAGCCATGTATGGCATGACCTTCAAATGACTTTGAACGACAAGAAAGACGTTTTTATGGGAAGAGCAGAAAAATTTATATGTCAGTGAAAATTTGTAGCTATTTATTTTGAGAGATGTTCAAATTGATTGCCGTTAACGTCCATACATTCTCGAATACGATAAACGGAGGATTGTTTCGCACTATCGATAAGCTACGATGGCGGTACACGCAAGCCGAATTCTTTGTTGCATATTTTCTGGTGTTATGTGATCATCATTATAAGCTTGGCAATCATTTTGAACGTCTTCTTAAAGAAATAGCTACAAATTTGCACTAACACTCATTCAAGGTCATTTGAAGTTCAACATGTCATAGGTGGTTGAATTCGCTTTTCTATCAGGTTTAACGATATAACAACGAAAATGTATCATTCTTTTTAAAAAACCGACAATGACCTTGAAATCTCGAAAAATATGACTTCAATAAATATGACCTCGAAAATATTATTTATTTCATTTACAGCAAAATGCGCCCCTTTCAATAGAATAATTTCGTCCTATAATATTTTTTCGTATCAGCGAAAGGAATGGAGATATTTTAAATTCTAGTCTTAAGTGACTCACCCTGTATACATACTACATATACATATAAGTAACCTTAATGCTGAACTTGATTTATCGTGTTGGTATTGGTGAGCTATTTTAAGATGGGTTAGGAATCCCTTGTGCCTGTGTGACGTTTTAGCTGAACATTCAGTTTCGTGTTATGCAATTGTAGTAGAGTATTCGTTACAGTTAACACCCGAAAATTTCTTATAACCAGTACAGAATTTAGTAGATTTTATTTTATCATAATATGATATATTACATTGCAATTTTAACAATATAATAAACTAATGAGAAATAGGATATGCATAGGTATATTACAGATTATTACAATTTACTATTTATTTATAATTGTTGCACTGTGTAATAACATGGAAGACTGAGAAAGACTGAATTATCTTATCTCACGATCATTACGAGCAAGAATTTGTTAATCACCCTTGATTTTCTTGTATTGTAATTCAAGACTAATCCGTACATTATACGCGAGATAGAATTGCGGCAGGAATGAAAGCAAGTGATAACATAATCGAAAACGTATGGCTAGTGTGTACTCTGTAAACATAGTGCGCGTATGGCTGACGCAATCGTTTAAGCATTTTATTAAACAAATGGAAAACAGTCTTGGTGTTAAATATAAACTTCGTTTGATATTAGTATATACATATATACCCTTCTCCGTTTCATTAGACTCTTTTAAGCAGAACTATGTCTTCTATAAAAACTACCGAAACTTACTTTGAACTTTAATTGAAGAACTAATTTTAATGAGAGAAAATAGTATCTTGAAAAGAAACATCATCAATTGGTGGTGAAAATATAGCTCAAAAGACAAATTCTAAAAAACATAGTATCATTTGCAGTCCAGGAATTCCTGTTCTAGCTCACAATCAGAATAAACTGATACCAACAAACAAATAGAACTTACTATTAAATGAGTCATCTTTGACTAACACCAAGAAATCAGAAATAAGTCTCAAGGTTGGCAGACTTTTTCATTCAATCATTATCTATGGGAAAATATTATCTATCTCAATTTTTAAGCCTAACGTAAATTAACGCTGCTCGTTATTTTTCTCATAACTAATTTCTTTCCACCAAACGTGATGAAACCTATGTTGTAATTCATAGTGGTCTCAAATGTTCCTAGAGCAAACGTGTGCAGAGAAGTTTAAATGCCACAAAAACAGTTGAGTTTTCTGCATAAAAAGGAAACATTTGCAAAAATATCTTGCTGTATATATTTGAGTTTAGTGACTGTCCTATAGTGATTTCAGGAAATGTCATCGAGTATTTGAATAAACCTGATTCACAGCTTGCGCTATCCCATTAATGTATAAGTTATAAAATTGTACTTATCCTCATTAATGACCTTTTTCTTTCTATTTAACCAGCAGTATTTCACCAGACAATTCACACTGCCTTGAAAAAATGTAATGCTGTTACAAGCCCGTGAAATAAATATGGAATAGATATAGTCGTAGAGCAGGGAAATTAGCCACGGAAAAGAGTTGGGTCTTAAACTCCCCTCCGTTTTAATAGGAATATTTGATGCGAGAGACTTATGTGAATCGATGTACATAGTTCTGTGGATTTACACGTCCTTCCACTTACAACCGCCATCTTTCCTTCTGTGCCCCAGTTTTATTGTGCTTTTCACAAAAAAACAAGTACGTGAACGTACGCGACATGATAATGTATTACATGCGAATGTGTCAGTTTGTCCGTATATTTTACAATTTTAACGAGACTCATCGAGAATTGATCTGCATATGCATTTTCACAGACACGTCTGTGCGCGTCAGCTGACCACCTACAGGGTGTTGCGGAAATATGGGTATAAACCATAAATTCAATTAGTTATGGGCTAAACTGATTAAATTAAAAACGACTCGCAAGTACCACGAAACATTATGTTTCTTAGTATTTGTTTGTGGGTCCACAGCAAATCAATTATCCAATCGAGTGTTCAAATGTTTCGTTCGTAGAAGTAGAAAAGAATCAGATGCTCTCCAGAATACGATGGCTTAAATTAATTTAAAGAGTTTTCTGCAATTGAATTATATAAGTGACTTTAGTCTTAAGCAAATATTATACACAAATTTTGAAAACAAAGATTTTTAAAATTATGATATGAACGTAGTATGTAGACAAAAGGTATATTTTACAATTAATATTTCGATATAGAAATTAAGAGTATAAGTAACTTCAATATAAAACCTTTTCAAAGCTTACATATTCAAATATGTTGTCGTCATATTATAATGACCATATAGACACCATCGGATTGTTCAATAGCATTTTTAATGCAAAATTATTATAATTATTACATCACTGCTTGATATAGCATTCAAGACATTCTGTAATAGAGGACTGGAGAATAACACTCGTAGTCTGTATCAATTAATAAGTGTGATCGAATAAACAGGCTAAAGAAATGAAAATTGTTATAAAGTATTACAGTGGTGTCCTGGTAAATCTGAATTAAACCTATCCGGTTCTATTTGAACGAACCATCCCCACCACCTCTTCTTCAACAAATCATAACAGGTTAGCAAGGAACGTGAAGAGACATATCAAAATTTCACATTCCTTAATGTCCATGTTATTTTTATGAAAATAGTACCTACGTATTGTTTGATAAGGTTCTCCCGATGAAAATAACTCCAAACACGACATAAATCGGACTATTCTTAGGATTATTAATAGTTAAATAGGAATCTACCGTCGTACAAAATTTTTAAAATTATGTCGTGTCCGATATATGTCATGTTTAGACTCATTTTCAACGACAGAACCTTACAAATCAATTGGTACTATTTTCATAAATGTAAGATGAAAATTATGTAAAAGGAAATTTTTAGTATTACATGTTACAATTGTGATGCGCGTACCACTCGTGTGAACTACCGAACCTTAGTCGCATACGGTCGATGCAGTAAGACTATCTCGCCTTACTCCCAATATACATATCTGTTCATTTTCCTTGTCAATTCTTGAAATAAAATGCTACCCTGCTCGCGAAAATTTGAATACGCAAATCCGACGGATTCAAATTTAACCGGACACTACTCTAGCTATGTTGGTTCTTTCCACGTGATATTTATCCAAGTTAACTGCTGCTCATTAACTATGATATTTTGTTTCTATTCTCATTTTATATTCTATTTTGGAAATCTATTATTGTTAAAAAATTCTGGAAAAGTCTGCATTAAAAGTAGATGAACTGGCCGCCATTGGAAATTACTATTCAAATGTATCTGTATAACTGACAACTGCATATGCACGTACACGCATTGGTCGTTTTCTCTGAAACGTGGCTAATTTGTAAGCTTGTAACGAACACGCGTTACCGCGGCTCGTTATAACTAACAAGGGATAACGACACGAGGTCACATTTCGTTTCGGGCTGCGCTTTTTCAGGGGTAAATGCTTCCATGTATACTGCCGCAAACGTGTGAAAAGGTGTATTATCATATTCTGTTAAGTTGCACCGCTTCCATGTACAGAGTGTCCTAAAACGAAACGAACAAGTTATACCACTATATCGTGTAAATAAAAATATTGAAAAAAGGTACTAAATTCCAATATGTACTGCAGTTAAGAAGAAAGTGATCGCTTGTGAAGAAATTGCACACAATTATGGTGAAAAGAGTAAAAATGTTAAATGTGAAAGATCAGCTAGTTTGGCTTCTAGTGAATTTTTATTTGATAAAATGTGTAACTGTAAGGGAAACGTTGTAGTTTTCTCCATCTACTATTATAAAAATATAATTTATTTACACACTATAGTCTCAATCTTTTGTTAACGCCCGACATTTGTTGAGACGTAAGACAAAACAAAATTATAACTTGTTACTGAGAAAGCCTATATTTAGGCTTAACCATTGACATGTAAAGCATATTCGCACGGTTTGATGATTAAATTTTAAATTGTTTCGTATTCCAATCTCTGTAAAATGAAAAAAAGGGAAAAATGTAGGTATGCTTTCGAATTTGTATTTTGCAGAAATTGCAAGCCGAATGGTTTGCTCCATATTCGTTTATACATTCTGTCAACAAAACAAATCAAATTTCAAATAAACATTTCATTTTGGGGAAAATCGTTTTAGTATGTTCTGGTATTTATACTCGATCTAGAATTTATAATATCAGTATGTACACATAAAATGGCGGTCGAGTAGGAACTTGAATTATCATTTTTTTTTACACCGGAGCGTCGGTAGGAAAAATGTTATTCCGCAATTTTGATTTATTTGTGCCCAGTGGAACATCCCATCCATGGTTGTACTACTGTCACCGTCGCACGCTATGTACACTTCCGTCTAGGTACCTGTATTGTACATACAGGAGAGAGGCATACAGGTAAACAACAAAAGTCGGATATGGAGGTAAAAAATTGACCGACAGTTTTTGAAGCGTGCGGTATCGTTGACAGTTGTCGATTTATTTTAGCTCACAAGCGTTGTTACACAATCCTATTGTTTGCGCAAATACAGCCGAGAAGGGTCCTCCGTACCGCAACACTGCATGGGCACACGTTTTGTTACATTAATATTCATGTTCATATAAAGTTCGAGTACTCTATATGATTGATTCTAAATACGGTCAAATCGAGTAGTTTCGTAATCCATTTTATTAGCTGTGTTGATTATTCGCTCAGCAACCGAACCGTAGTAAAATTGAGTCAGTAACTAGATGACAGGAGATGAATTAACCCTTCGTTGACACACCTCTTTTTACGATCAATTTTCACATACTGGCTGGCTCACACGCAGAGCAATTTTTGAACGACTACCATTTTCATTTAAAGAATCCAATCGTTATGAAAAAAAAACATGGGGTCAATTTCAAGTTTTCTAGAATGTATTCCAATGTTTCATTATTGAAATTTTATCACAGTTTTTGTAAAAAATTCTTAGATTATCATATGTCGAGAAGAAACGAAAAAATCTTCAAAAAATTCTAACTCTTACAAATTTCCATATTAGAAGCAAAAATCAATAAAGTTGTTGTTCAGATATAATATTTTGGGGGGAAAATAGTTTGTAAGTTGGCTTGGGAAAAAATATATTTATTTTGCATATATAAGGTAGGCTATTTCGGTAATTGAAAAAACAGATATTCCACAAATATCCACGATATTCTACGTAGAATCTACGTATTGGAAAAGGCAGAGGAGTTATGCGGGGAAAAAGGTAAAAAAAATAAATTCGGGTCGAATCTATATCCTTCTCCTTTTTGAAGTCGGTTAAAAAGCCAGCCAGTGGCTATTACCAACGGTGACTATTGGTTTCTTTTTCATATTATGTACATATTGCCCTAAGCCCTAAGCAATATACTTTTCTCTACTTATCAAGGAAGTACAATTGCGCATCATTATTTTAGATAATGATTTTGAAATTAATACATAACTGCTCTACTACTATATTTTATGACAAGCAAATAAAGAATTGATGTGTCGTTTCTGTAACTTGTACCTACATGCCCTAGTGTGTATATTCTTGATGTCGTATCGAACGTCACACAATCGATAGTATAGTGGATATCCACTTGCATAATAGTACACACTGCGAGCACTGGAAGTAGAGCACATTCAGCATTATCTGGTGGCTGGTAATAAAATACCCTTCACCCATTTCTACAAGAACCAGTGTCTACGCGTCTACGTATGACTGTGCTTGTGCAACACCACGTTACAACCCTCCACGGATCGTGCAATCCACCTTGGATACATCATTTTATATTCGATGTAAACACGTATCCAGCAGCGCTTCACGAGTCTTCGTACAATCTCTGTGTATCTATCTGCCTGCCTTAATTCGCTGAACTCCCGCAAGAACTGTTTTTCGCTTTGTGTCGTACCAACGCAACGTTTCGAAACCATTTCTTGCTTTCACCCGCTGAAAATACTTTTCACTTCAGCTCTGAAAGCGTCAGCTACAAACCTGAGTCACAGTTTAACCTGATTCTGCAGCAGGAATAAGGATAATTGGCCATTTAAAGTAATTTATGTGAATCACACCAGATACAACTCCTGCTTTTACGTCATATAAACTTGCTTCTTAGCGTAAGCATGGAGAGCGTTTGCCTACAGATTTGCGCAAAGTACCGGGAAATGGACGAGTTGGCCAAACGATAGATCTATTAGGTTGGTGCATAAGTTCTGTTCGCTACTTCGTTTATATTATGAGTTATACAATCCAAATATAACTATCGATACTGGTTTGTGTTGTCGAAAACTTGAAAGAACAGTGCAGCAAGAACTGCAAATTAAATGACCACACGTGGCGATAATTTCGAAGCCAGGAAAAGTGCAATAAGTTCTTTTTCAATGATAACTACCAAAATTTTTATAAAAGAAGTACAATAAAACTTTACCCAATGTTTATTATTATCATAGAAATTGAAAAATAAATTACTCTGAAATATACACGTGCTTCAAAAATGGAGGTGCTGATTGATAAGCATTTTAACGTTCTTCTGTGGTTTCCAGGTAATATTGGCCTTAAAAAGTGACGTAATCCAATTTCATGGTGACGTGAACCAATAAAAACTAAAATTAAAACAGGACGATTAAGTTCGTGGCCGAAAAACGGCGATTATTTCAAGAAAAATTCGGTCATGTTTGTGCCCTATTAATAATCCGTGACTTTTTAATTTTTTATGAAAATCTCGAATTCTTACGGACGATATCAGAGATTTGGCGGGAAATGGTATATGTTTTAAACATCATGTAATTTTTCCAAGTCGATCTGAATTTCCGTTCATTCGCAACCAGCTGAAACCCAAAAGAAAAAAAGATTCGAGGAAAATGCGATTAAAGTTTCAGGGCAAAGGCGAGGCTGTAGCTTGCCGCTTGACCTTTTTAACTACCAAATCAACAATTTTGCGAATTTTAATATAAACCAAGCGGCATTTTATTCAGAAAAGATAGTACTTACTATCGGAAAATTGAATAAAAAAAATCGATTTTTCGGCTGCCTAGTCCTCTTAGGATAGTGTTTTATGATGATCTAAAAAGAAAAATCTTCTTGGACGATTTTTACACTGCACACAGCATTACCACAGAATATATATAGAGTAGTGATCATTACAATCTTAATTAAATTGCAGTTATCGCATCGCAGTTTTTCATCTTAAATAAAGAGTCGATGGATTTATCGATTAAGAAATTACAGTAAATGAATAACAATTTTAAAATTATTCGAAGACTTAGGTACTCGCTCTTACGGTTAAATATCCTCTCGCTACCACGTAACAGTTAATATCAGTATCCTGTTGAAGCTCGGACAAAAGAACATTTAGGCCACGTTCTCTGCTCCTTTCCCACGGGATAGATGGTAAAACGAGAGACGGTAGCACTACGGTCGACTATTTGCATACACTTTTGTTTGACCCCAGAGCGACGCAGCCTCTTCCTTGTTCGCCATTAACGCTTTAATTTTGACGGGATTAGGTGTGCCTGCGAATGGGGGATGGCGTGCTGTCCCCGTAGACACGTCGAATTCTTGTGCATGGCCATACGCCTTTGACGCCTGTGGCGCCGTCTATAATTATTGACTTGACAGGTCAGCGAAGCCGAAGTCCGTCCACGAAAGTTCGTTACAACGTCGGGCATGTCCTCCCCGTAGGCACTTTCCCCGTCCAGAAACACACGCGCCAGAGAGACAAGGTGCTTCGTACGGACGTTAATTATTATCGACAGTTTCGCAAAACGAACTCTCGCCTGTTGCGCTATCGGCCGTGTACACGCATCGACGAACACTTTACTCGGCCGCCTTCCCGCGACGGTTAATTGCATCCCAGCCCTACAGTTCCTGACGTACGAGTACGTATGTGTGGGAAGGTGACATGAAGATCGATTCGCCTCGGTGACTTACGCGGCTTTCCAACTTACGTTTATTGCTGTTAATTGCTGCTAATTACGTCGACTGCGTTTGTGCGTGCACAGGCAGTTAGGTAGAATTTCTTCAGCGTGGAAAGTCGTTTGTTAATCCTTGCTTTACTTATATATAGCACAAAGCATTGCAAATTGCAGGAAAGTAAACGAATAAGACGATTTAAGGGATGATATTGGCCAGGATAAAGCGAATCTAAATAAATAGGGAAATTTTGATAATGGATCTATTTATATGAAGGAATCGGTGTATTATAGTGAACTTGCCTTGGGCGAAGAATAGCAACCGGTAGAAAGTGCAGTCGACGTGACTGGAGGTATGTCAGGATTAGGAATCATAATCTGGAATTTTGTTTACATTCTTTAGGAAAGTCAATAGAGGGGGGCGTTGCATAGTTATGTGGTTACATATCTTAATCGCCGCGCTTTGCCATTCTGCGTTTATGCGAAGCGATATACTCGACACTGGCCCCGATCGATACGCGTTCCAATCACAACTCCATAAACGCTATATGAGTGTATCGTTATCGATCACCTATATCAAGGTACCTTTCCGTTGTATTTTCAAAGTCTCAGAGGTTCGTGGCACTTGAAGGAAAAACAGAGCAATAAAAGCTCCCTCGCTCTTTCGAAAACGTCGACGTGCTCTCGAAGCAGCCTGGTTTCCAAGGTTCGCTCTCATAGACCGTTCTCGGGTCGCAAGCCGGCGTGGTTATGCCGGTTCTACCCTGCGTATGTACTTGATTTCTAGGACACGAGAGAGCCTTTGGTCGTTACCGTTTTCAGAGAAAACAGACGAAAATGCACCGCGGTTCGTTAAAGGATTTCCCCCCGCTCCCCCATTCCCGTCGCCAACGATCATTCGACGAAATTTAAGGAACGGAGAACGTTCGATATAATGAGTACATAGCGTTTCTTTGTTCCTTGTTTAATACCAGCACGATCCAATCCCGTCGAACGAATTTGTGCTAGGTAGCCAGAGCTTCGATCGGCCGAAGTTCAATTGGAGTCCATCCTGCAACCTGCGTATTAGCTCCCGGATCCACTTACTGTAATTACTGAAATTGAATTTTCAAGTTTCCTCCGGGAAAGTAAAATTATTGCAAAGACAATGGGGGGTATATATGGTCCAGAAGCTCGTCATCTGACTGTTCAGCGAAATATCAGACGCTACCCACTACGTTCCGCCCTCCTAACCCTTAAAGTTAAAATTAGTATTTCGTTAAGCACTCCTGAATATCTAGAGAAAATTCCATTACTTAATTAGTTTAGACATCTTGCTCGATATATTCTGTAGGTTTCGTAGGATTCTAGCAACTGAAAGTTAGGAAGCACCCTGGCCAGTTCAAGACTTCTATGAGTTCCTCAGGTGATGAGTACAAGAAGCCCTACAGGAGCTCTATTTGATAAAGTTCTGCGAAATTGAAACAGTGAACCTTAAACCTGATCTCGCCTTTCAAATACTAATTCTCTCTGCGAGGCACTTCCAAGGGATTCCTCATACGGTATCCATAAATCTGTTGAACCAACTTTATTCTTTAAACGAAAGCATGTATAGCAACAATTTATTCCATCTAGTAAATCTACTAGTGGCTTAGGAACCACCCTCTTTACGTTTGCAGCAGCAATTACATAGCATCAATGTATCCCGTACAACTCTCATGCATTGTTAGTTCTATATTCCAAAATTAGTTTCAAACTTTTGTGCAAAAAGTTACAATGCAGAAACAGTGACTTGTTGAAAATAGCATAACCTCTATTTGTTCAACACGAATTGGCCTACACGACCTCAACATCGATTCCCGCCCACTGACACACTGAGACACACGTACCCAACCGGTTAAGAATACAACCACCAATAGGAGACACTTATCCCTTAATCCACTTAAGCCGCTTAATTCACGTCACATCAGCGTGAAATATTTACGATGCACTACTACAAAAGACCGTGTACAGGTGCAGGTCTTTGCAGGTATACGCGAGAGCAGCCTCTTAGGTTAGCGAAGAGGGGCAAAGGAAGCCTTAGCCAAGAGCCAAGAGTCGCTAACTCCGGTCGGAGCGATATAACGAACACATGTTCCAACGCGGGTCTACATAATCCGCAACAAGCCATAGAGACGCATACAACCGCAATGGAAACTGTTCGTGTGTCCCGGCACACGTGTATAGCGCCTCGCCGAGATATAGTGACTTCGTAAAAGCAGCAGAGGCTCAGGTCCCTAACGCCCCTGAATGTTTCGGTGGCAAGTCAAACACCCAGGGACGTATTCAATGTACTTTTTGTTGTATTAGTTGTTTGAAGTCCCAGTGATACCGAAGCAGACAAATGCTTGACCTTACGGAATATTAAAAAAAAAATTAGAAAAGGTAATAAGTAGTAATTGATTAGTAATCGTTTTAGAACTGAAAAAATCATAAGGGAAACACACATGTCCATTTAATGACTTCACCTGGTTTAGTTCACCTCGTTTATTTTTAAACTTCGAGCTGAAAATGTGCATTTCTTATCTACTTAATAAAGGGAAGTGTAATGAAAGGAAGTACATCTGACCAAATAAATACACACAGTTGTGTAACTAGTAGCAAAAGACACATTTGGTGGTTTGTACTCTCAATGGTATTCATTGCACATCACTTGAGCGAGTCTCGGTTTAGCCACAATTTCTCGACGAGGCACTATACTTGCGTCCCCCCTGCGTACACCCTTCCTGCCCTCTTTTTCTTTCTTTCTAGTAGTTATTTGTTCTCTTTCTTAGGTCTTTCGTAGGTAATCGTATAAATTCAAGTCTTGCTCAGCTGGAATTAAATTTGTTTGAATTTGGCTACAACGTTCAAAGTTAGGGTTGGAAAATCATTTTTGTGAAATATCTCGAGAACTATTAGAGATAGGGGAATAGTGTCAATGGACGAATTTTGTGTCTTTGAATGCGAAATATGACTGACACACCAGATTTTCAAAAAGTCCATTTGTTTAAATAATACATAATAACTTTGAACGCAGTTTTCACCCCCCCCCCCCCCCAAATATGAAAACGGGGAAAAATAAAAAAACACGTATTTCTTATTTTTCGGTCCTCTATAACATATCCAAAAATTAAAATGATCGGAGGCAGACACCTAAAATATTCTCCTTGTTAGATTAGTTAGGGTTCAGTAGAAATGTTGACTTTCCCAGTTCTTCATTTACGAGGCACATTCAAAATCAATAAGAGTCAAATTTCTGGAACCTTTCGATTGAGTTTATTTTTCGGACGAAAGCAGATATCCAAATTGTGCAGCACCTTGCGTAGACGTTGCATTGTAATCATTCCAGAACGGTGTGATGTAGTAGCTACAGTCTCCATCGGCAATACCTACTATTTCGTGATTCGATGAGTGATAATCCCCCATCCCCACTACTTCTTTTCCACTTCCCGCAGTGAGTGAGAGGATGCCGTAATTTATGGCTTGTCGCTGTCGCGTACCCTCTCGGTAGTTCTCAGTCCCCCGCATGCGCCACTAGGGTGGCCCTTATTTTCAACCTGTAATTTCTTTTGCTCTCACTCCCTCATATGATTCCATTTCATAATAAAATAGTCCCCGAAAAAGATTATTGCAATCGAACAACAGGAAAGGGCCATAAAGTTTAGAATTCATCAATGGTTTGAATTTGAAGAATTTCTTAAAAATGGTAAGCCGAAATTTTGTTCAAATAGTATTATAAGAGCGTTCAATTTTCTACAGCAACTGTATATATAATTTTTTCGTGCTTCCAACTATTTTTTAAATAATAGCGTTTGAATATAGAGAGTATGTACATACTTATCGTTGCTCTTCTCTCTCTTCTGCTGGTTTGGATTGCCATAATTCTCTACACACCATCCAATGGATTGTCTCACCAAGAAGTTTCTGTGAACTTAAAATATTCGTCAGAATCACTTTCTGTTTATACAGAATCGTGTGCCTTTCGATATACGCAAAGATAGGTGCTTGTTAAACGATTCAGAGGAGAGCGCATTTCCATTGGAGCGTGCGCGGAACCAGGCGTACACGCACGACCAGAGGTTCTCGCACGTGACACGCAGCCCAATACAGGATACACCTGATGCACGGGCGATTTCGCCCACGAAGGAGCATCTGTCCCACGAATCGTCTTCTAATGGAGCTTAATAGCTGGAACTCGTTAACGAAATTGTTTGTACTTCGTGATTCTATTGCTAAACAACTTCTGCGCGTGTTGTGCAGCAGTCCACTTTAACTCTTAGAGTTGCGTAATTACCCATGCCGCGACTTTCTTTGTGTAACAAGTGTCGAATTCAACCAAAAAGTGTTATTTTTAATAGTTCTTTTACCGGAAATCATTGTTTCCGCACATGCTGCGGACTCCGTAGCCAAATTCTTAACAAACCATTTTAATGTGGATTCATGCTTAGAATCAGAAGGTTAGTTGTTAGTAGACAGTACTTAGTAGTCGGCTAAGAATTCATGAGCAGTAGTCAAACTCCCAATCGGTACAGTTCAGTCAGTTAGGATGTAACGCTAATCAAGGAACACTGGAGCCTTAATTTCACAGTTAGGAGGCCAGTTAAATCCAGCACTAACCAAGGTGGAAGCTGTTTACAGTCAACAGGAATCAGACTCTCAGTTTATGTATGAAGCAACTATAGGCTTCCATTAGTCAGCAGCGTTCGAGTTCTCAGTTAGAATTAGGAACAGGTAACCTCCCACTTAGAGTTAGAAGCAATCAAGCCTCTAGTTAAAGTGAGAAGCAATGAAATTATTGGTTACAGTCTATAGAAATCAGAACACCACTCACCGTGAAGAGGAATCAGGTCCTCAGTTTGAGCCTACAGGCACTGGGTTTCAATAGTGACTCATTGTCAGTTTTAACACTTCTGCGAGTCACACTTACTATGTATTTCAGATATATCCGTTTAGAAAAGATAGCGCATTTGAAAGCGATAGGAAATGTGACTTTATCCAATATTAAGATAACAATCCGGCTCGACCCATACACTTGCCTAATTTAGAACGGAAAGTGACATGCAGGAAATATTTACTGAACAGAAACAAAGAGTACGGTAAATTCCTGCATTTGATTGAAGTTTGTCGACTAAATCGCGAGCTATTTAATTCGAGCAATCACACATCGCGTGAATAGAGCTCTCGAAATGAATGTGTCCGCTCTCTCCCTCACTCCTAGCGCGATAATATTTCACCTGTGACGCCAGCAACGATATTTTTCGACATTTACTTTATCATCGGCGCGAAAAGATTTTTCTCCTGTGATTTTGAATGTGGCGTCGCGCGAGAGTGGAATCAGGCTTTTGTGCCATGGTATCCGGTTTCCACGGGACGCTTTTGTAACGAGCCTATCGATAGGCACGACTTTTTAATACATCGGCCCATCGTCCCCTTTTTTTTTCGCTGGTCGAACAAAGCCGTGACACCGAGACGCGTGAATCTCCGCGGAATCGGCTGGAATAAAAATTCGACAGGAAGCTCGATTCCGGCGTCGAATTTCTCGTTAATTTCTCCGCCGCGATGCGTTTCAAGGTACCGACAGTTCGTGAAATCTAGAAAACTTTCAACTGTCGTTAATCCGATAGCATTCATCGACAACCAATTACGAGTGACTGGATCCGTTAATGGAATCTAATTTGAGTGGAGGTGTTTGCTTCCCTGAAAAACGCTGTGTACCGACAAACGCAATGCATTTACGCTTGTCTTTCTCAAAGACATGTCTAATGCCGTCGATTATACATATGTATATATTATACAGAGTGAGTAACGAGAAACAGGACGCCCAAATATCTCAGATTTTCTGATTGACGTTATCTTCAAGGCTTTTTAAATGTCTTCGGACCTTTAGGATTCGGGAGTGATATTTTTTATATACATTTCTGTAGACATTTGAAAAGAATTGCATTGTTTGTTTGATAAACTGTACTCACAACAAGGTACAGTCTTTGGCGTTCATTTCGTAAAAAAGAATTCATTATCTATAGACAGTAAGCCACAGATGTGGAAACTTCTTGGTACAGTCTGGCCCCATGAGTTGGGGCTGCTTTGTGTCAAGAAATTTTCCAACTGATTTTGCGTAATAGAATCAGTGTGACACAATGTGACCACTTGTCAGATTAACTTCAAAATGTACAATAATGCCGCAGTGAATAAACAAAGACTGTTATTCAAAAATGTTAAATAGAGTTGCAAAAAGTATCCACTTGAATGCAGCATAAATGGGAGCTTCAATCTACAATGAAATAAACTATCGATATCGAATAGAAATGGAGGGATATTCAAAAGCACCATTTGTCATTGTTTTTGACCCACAATCTAACCACTGGTTGCACAAAGTGAACCCTGATGACGGTACTATATATATAGGTATATTAATTTGGGGCGTGTTGAAATACAATCCATGAAGTTGCTAGAAGACAATACAGTGCGTGTCTTATAACGTGATGCGATTATAAACGGGGTTTGTGAACATGCTAGCCCTTAGGGATAAGGTTTGTGTAGAATGAGGAAGTTAGAGAATTGAGTTGCCCACGCGCCTCTGTCTCTCTTCGAGAAATCTGATCGTAATATCAGAGACATTAGTTAGTATCTTCTTATAGTAGTAGGAAAAAGAAAATTTGAAAGATAAACTATTATAAATTGACCATAAGGAGCTACAATCTGTGCTGTGTAAAGCCAGAGGACCTTCCCTGTATAGATTAGTGACGAATAACATTTTTTACCTGATCTTCAAAGCATTTTATTTCTTCAGTCGACGCTGCATTTGTCCCACCGAGCAAATGCGATTATCTCTTCAAGGTGCAAACCCCCTTTTTCCATTTGTATACTGTCCATATCTTTATTTATCTACTTTCTTTTCGTTGCAATCGGATTACAGAGTACCCACTTTTGTTCATCAGTTGTAAAGTAGTCAATCAAGTCGTGTGTATATGGAGAGGATGAGAAAATGTAGATGTTCCTTTATTCTTGCTTATCGGCGCTTGGTGCTTGAGAAGATACTAAAGGCTAGCTCAGACGGGCCACTTTTAGAAGCCCACCACAACCATAAAGCAGTGGTTGGGCTGCTGCCGGAATTAACCACGTTTGAAGTCCGTATCGACGACAAAAAACTGTCGCTGTCGGTGGTTGATACAACGTACAACCGTTTTTGTGTTTGTAGCGGGCTTCTAAAGTGGTCCGGCTGAGTTAGGCCTAGCTTACCCTTTTGCCAGACTCCTTTACAATAAAAAATGTTGCTATACAGATTCATGAGTACACTTCAAACATTTTCTGATCTAGTCAATAATTAGCCGCGTCTTAACGTCCACTAAGCTAGCCACGAGTCATTGCCAAGTTCGGTTAGAGTTATCAGAGCAAGGATCACCTCTTGTACTGCTGAGACCACTTCCGAGTCCTCCACAGCCCGCACAATGTTTATTTCAAGCAGAAAACGCTTGTAAAACCGTATCCTGGACCTACTACTCGTACCCAAAATGATGAGGATTAAGAAACAGAGACGCCTACAGTGAATTCTTTCAGTTGCGGCACTTAAATCCCGAACAGCTCGAACACATATATGTAGTACGACTAAACGGGCTCCCACAGGACCAAGAATATTTCACAACAGTGGACGCGAATATCTGTGCTCCTGTTCCCATTTTGAACATCATCATCCGCGTCAGTTGTCTCCAATGTGGCCAGAAGTGGGTCAAACTCGAAGTCCGCGGGTGACAGCAGAACTACTCCACTATTCTGGAGCTAGCAGGTGGGGGGGGGGGGAGGGAGGGGGAGGGGGGCAGGAGACAGTCAAAATTCGGTGGCCTGGTACGTTTCTTCGGGCGTGGATCGCTTCGCGTGCATACCCAGGGTGACCACTTACACGGAACATGGCCAATGACATAGCGCGGTCCCAGTAGTCACTCCATCGTGCATGCATGAGACACGATATGAATTGCAAATGGTGAGCGGCAGTTTTGGGAGGGGAGGGCTAGTGGCAGCCCACGTAATATCGGCTTGTGGATGCTCGTGGAATTGGTGTCTGAACGAGTAGTTTGTTGGACCGTGTCCGCGTGCGTCGAATGCTTCGCCTCCCTAAAATTCAATGGAATAACTCGTGATGTATCGCGCGGCGAATTATCGAGCAGCAGGGAAATTACAACGGTAAATTACGCTAATTGAATATTTGTTGGACAGCGTACTTGAAATGGGACAAAGGGTCGTCGTTGCTTAATAACTATTCGCATTCTGTATCCGTGAACTGCGCGAGTTACGTGGCATTATGTAGCAGGTTCAGTGGCGGTCTAGGTCTAAAAATATTGGTTGCCTGGAGACAAAGGAGGCCCACCCGCAACTACAAGGCTATCATTTGATTTGTATATGAAATAAATAAATCTTTCAAAAAATACGTACCTAAGCGGCAAAAAAAGTACAATTTCAATTTTTGTGAAACATATATTTTTTAGTAATTAGTGTTTAAGGGGGCCCTCAGATGGGATAAACTTCAAATATGTCAAGGTCACGAAAAGTGCAATAAGCTCTTTTTTAATGATAAATTCATATAACATATTTTCCACAATGGGAAACTGTGACAAATAATTATGAGAACTACATAGTTTGAAGTCATTATAAGCTGTTTTCAAAAATCGAATTTGCAGAAAATGTACTCTACCGGATAGAACTTATGCAACAGCCTAATATTACCAGCATCTTGAAGTATCCAGTCTGATAATCATACTCCATCTTCAAGAAGTCCTTTTTATTTTATTGACGTGGGTCTGTCTCATATAGGAGGTAGCAGTGAAAATTCTTATACGCAATATTGGCGGCGGTCTGTTGAATCGGTCTCTCAACAAGTAGTGCGCTGGACCGAGTACAAATGCTAGAACGGTCAGAGTTCCACGGGCATTTCGGTGGCCGGTTCGTTTCCTTCCTGCATCTCGTCTTACATTTATCCCTCCCCCGTTCCCATTCCGGAATCCATTTCCGTTGAGCTTTACTGGCCACGGCTGGAAAAAGCTTAAGAAGGGTCCACCGAAAAAGTCCGCGCGGAAAGAGCCCGTCTATGTTACTTGGCCTTCCCTGCCCTGCACCAAAACCCAGAATCTACGACCGCCATCCCAATAGCCGCTCGGTAGAAACGCACTCGGTCGTTCATTGTGCATCCAGAGGCTAATTTTCCGACTGAATGCCAGATATCCACCGTCGACGCCAGTGTTACAGTTTCGGCATTGCCAAGTGTATTGCGAGGATAGCCAAAATCAGAGATTCAAGCTGTAAACATTGGGGCACAAAAGAAGGCGTTTTCCTGTCTCCGCCGGACAGCCTTTTCATTGCAAATCGATTTTAAACGCCACATTCCCTTATAAGGGTGTTCTACGTCCAAAACAGTGATTTAAGCACTTTAGCGTTAGCTACTGTAGAGGAATTTTAATGACAGCATGGAGAGTTGGTCGAGTTGCTACATTCAGACTCTACATCTGTGTATATGTAAAAATGTGTTAAGGTTCAGAACAATTAATTCTCTAGAAATCAACTGTTTCGACCAACTCTCCAGCCCCGCCGCGTCTCCCGGAATTACCCTATGTGGTGGGAAAAGTACTTTTGCTTACAATTAGTCACAGTGATGAGTTATTATAATTATGGCTAAATAATTCTACGCCTTAACTCTCGATGCCTCTATATTTTGCCACGACTATCGACTCTAAGGTCCCCTGGTCTTTGTACAACTCTCTCGACTCTTTTCCCTGTTGCAACTTATTGGCGACACACTCGCATCTGAACTCCAGTCCTTCATTCTAGTGTGCTCATTTACTTTTCTCTTAAACGTAAGTACACACACCATCCTTCTCCTTTCTCCCAAAAACCCCGCGTGGATTCCACCAACCCTTCCTCGTTTGCTCTCTACTCACGACTGAATCTTCAATCGTAAACATGCGCTCGATCTCTTCTGCTTGGTCGGACACATTTGTCATTCACATCAGTTACGCGATAATACTGTATGTACAAAAATGTCTCGCTCCCACACTACTCACGCTGTAGTCTTTCGGAGTTTTGTTTTTTATTCACCATCATCTTTCCATCGGATAATGTAACCGTTGATGTAGGTACTGTGCTCCTTCGACAGATCTTGGTTTAAGCGGCACAGGTTAAACTAGATAAACTTCAGAGCTGAATGTCTTTACAAAACTATTGTTCCCTCTCATGCGTTTGTAGAGTTAGACCGTGATTGTTAAGTCACTCAATAGCAGTTACGTTTCTTGAACACTTTTCTAATCTAAATTGTACAGTAAAACTGTACCTATTGCTCTTGGTAGTATCGTATTACAATAATCTTGAATTGGTAAAGTAATATCCCAACTGCTAAGACATTTTAATTAAAAAAATGCGTCCTATGTTTCAGCACAGTCCACGGTGTTTCCGAAATCGTAGTGCATCCAGAAAGGAGGTGATTCCTCATGCAAAAGTAAATCGAAAATATTTTTAAATATTTTCACATGGGGCTTTGTTTTCGAGAAAATCGATTTACACTGGATTAAGAATTAGTTCTATTTTCAAATCAGTTTTCTCAAGAAGAAAACCACTTTCCAACAAAAGTTATTCTACAATTTCGACTCTTTATCGAATAAGCATCTATTCCACGTATAATTGGTCCATACTTACTCCCGCATTCAGCCCATTCTTAGCCAAGTGCATGCGTACTAAAGGAATTTCCAGATTCTACCACATTCCTGTTGTACTTACCACGATTTGGATATGGCGCAGAATATAAGCTGCGGGCGAGTGGGATGACGTCACATGGGGAGGACTTTGAATGTGAGGGGGGTGGCATCAGACCTTATTACCCACAATGGGCTTAACTGGAGAATTTTTTACGATGGCTTGTAAGCCGTCTGCTTAATCATTCCGTAACGTGGTCCAAATATGGTCAACTTAGTATCCCGTAGTAGGTACTATACGAGGAAACGGGGAAGTGGTCCTAGATTAAGATCCTCGTATAGAGCCGGTAGCCAGTATGTGACCAATATCCAGCGAATCTTGTTACAAACAGTGCGATCTGGCGAGTGCATTTGCATCCAAGCACCCACAAGTGATAATCACGATTAGAAAACACCGTTTTCCCCGGTGTAAATCATTTCTAACCACGTGTATCGATCGACCGGTGGGCTCTAACAGACTCGGAGGACTGACGTAATTGCCGCGAGTACATCCGGTGTGCGGATGAAGACGTCCGAAGAGAGTTATGGCTGTAGCCGTCTGCACGCAGATCATCGTTTCAATTTACATTTTCGCGATTCGGCCACGCGCCTTCTGCCACTCATATATCTTCGTCCTTCCGTTGAGATCCGTGGCGATGGCAGAGGCAGCCCGGGGAGGGGGGGGGGGGGGTGTGCCTCCCCTCGAATCGAGACGCCGGAAGAATGGAAAAATTATTGCCTTTCCGATAGCGCGATAACACGGCGAAGGTTATTACTGCGACAGAAAAGGGCGGAATGAATGGAGCCGCGGTAGGCGAGCCATGGTAGCCAAATGGTCGATATTCTCTGTGCTCGTGTAATGCAAGCCCGAAACGGAAGACATACTTCTGTAATTGGGGCATGGCCCGCTGTAGCTTGAATTATACAACGCTGGGATACTTTCGTAACGAAACCCGCCCCTCTGTCCTGTGTCCATTTACACCGAGAAAATTGCACGTTTACGGTGGCGCACTTGCATACGCTGAATTATTTAAAACGAAGTGGACAGCGGTTGTCAAGAAAATTTTATCGCCACTCGGTTGTTGCGATTATATAAATGGTATGTATCAAACGGGACCATTAACGTATACGAAATTGCATTTGTTAATTGATAAATGGGTAAAAAGTTTGTTATACTCAATAGTGGGTATAACAAACTCTTTTCATCGGGACTTTGCGAATTATCTATTTTGATTAGCTCTACTAATTTTGGAAGCCCTACTCAGGACGCTAGGAATAAGGTGATTCTGCGGAATTATTTTCTAAGATATTGTTAAGCGGATCTTTTCCAAATTTTCAGGGTATGTGTAAAAATAATTTAAAACGGAAAAGAAATGATTTATAAGTTAAATGATCGATAAACAACTTTCACTCATAAAACTTAACACTTTTATTCGATCCCTGAATTTGACAAGTATAGATGTTATCTACAAATATAAAATAATTTACTACTATCGCGTGATATATAGGTATGTATCGCATATTAATGAAACTGTCTGGAAAATATTCATCGAGAATCTTTTATTATAATTTTGGGCAGCGCAATCAATATGTGTAATTAAAATTGTCCGGTTACATAATGCATATTCACTTCTCTCGCCATTAAATTATTGGTTCCAACAAATGCAGGTACACTACTGTTGCAGAATAATTTAATACTTTTAATACCACTGTAAAATTTATTTACATTTATTCCTCTTGCAGGATTGGTTGTTGAATTAAAAATAACCGCATGTGAGGCTTGTACATTTGTTTCCGTTATCTCCGTGAATCCAAATTGCACACGATATTGCAACAGTCGCGTTATATTATTTACCACCTCTTTTTGTTTCGCACGGTTTCACATAAAGCTCAGTTGCGAAGTAGGAATGAGCTGCACGTAAACGTTTCGAGATAGAAAGGAGAAACGTACGTTTGCAGGGAGCAAAAGGACACCGATTGGTTGCTTACGACTTAGATCAGCCGTAAAATTGGACATCGCTGGGAAGATGCATCTTTGGTGTCCGATCCCTGGTTGCCTCCTTGTTAAGAAATATCGCTTGACGCGACGGGTGAACGAATTATCTTCTTCGATCGACTCCATAATGGTAAAAATGAATTACCGTAACGAAATCGGACCGCAGGTACTTGAATTACACTTCGAGACAGGAAAACGTTACTTTCACTGGGTGTCTTAAAAATCACTGCACGTATCAGTGAAAAAGAGCGAATCACATGTAAACGTCTCGATGGGAATATTGTAAAAATATCTTAACGCAAAATAGAAACGTTTAATGACATGTGTGTTCTACGAATGATTTTCGCAACCTCGAATTACTTTAGCTTTATTTTCTAGAAGAAATATCTTCTTTTATTCTGAAGAAGTGTGCGGCACCAGGGGGTAGGAAATTATATAATTCAGTTTTTGCAAAAAAAATAAGGTCCAGGAAATTTTTGAATTCGTCATTTAAAGTCCCTATCTCATACAGCGGAGTCAGGTTGGCTTACATTAACTGAGGTACGATAGTATGTCGGTTGACTTTGCAACAGGTGTGAATTGTGGCCTTTTAATTGAATGAATTTTAATATATTCCTCCTTTAAAGTTACTTTAAAGGTCAAACAAAAGGCAGCCATTCGGAAGTTATACTCTCCAGCCTAAAGAAAAGAATAAAAGAAGAATGGAATGAAGAATGGAAGTCTACAACTAAGACACGATTGATATCAATTAAGGGGGTACAGGATTATTGGACCCGTAAAATCGATGGTTTCTTTTGTGTCGGATTGCTTAGGTACCAAGTAATCAATATTAATGTTCAAATTTGTTGAAATTATTAAGCGCTGAAGATAACACATATTTTATACATCCTGTAATTTTTTCAAGTCGACCTGAACCTCCGTCCATTCGCAAATACGGCAAAACCAAGAGAAAAAAGGATTAGAGAAAAACACGTTTGAAGTTTCTGGGCAAAGGCGACGCTACAAGTTACCGCTTGACCTATTCAGTTGCCAAATCAACAATTTTGCGAATTTTAATATAAACCAAATGGCATTTTATTAAAAACATGATAGTACGTTCGGAAAATGGAATAAAAAAGAATCGGTTTTTCGACTGCCTAGTCTCTTTAAGGCCCACCCTAAAAGACAAATTTAAACGACAAAGGATTAATAGAAAGATTATTGGATTACCAAAAACATATCAAACTGTACAACAAATTGTAGACCAGACCCTAGCTCGCTACTAACCCGTACTAGTGGTTGATGCGACACTAAATAATAGAAAAAAGTTTTGCACTTGTATTTTGCATACATAATACAAAATTCTAATTTTTTAGATACCCTTGTTTTGACGCCCAGTGTGATAATAAATTCGAGCGGTGTAGGTACCTATATACTGACAGGGACTTGTAGAACGTAATTACCGCCGATAGGGAGGCGTTTGAGAGTAATGTACTATCCACACATGGTGAAACATTATCTCCACTATATGGGCGGATTGTGCTTGATATATTATCACTGAAACCTCACCATTCGACACCATTACGAGACTAGCGTTCCTCCCTGTTTCTCGATCTGTCGCTTTTTGTCTGTCCACCCGCCCCCTCTCTCTCTCTCTCTCTCTCTCTTTGTGTGAGATAAAGTATCGAATCCATTGCTGATGGTGCCAGGTCTGCGTCAGGCGATAGTACTGTGAAGTTCTTATCTAGGATACTACAAAGTCCCCAGTAACTCTGCACTTGGTGTGTCTATCTTTATTTGACAGATACAAAGTGTTTTTAATACCTCGAATACCCCGACTATTAAATATTTTTCCATCCAGAATATATCAAGCTTTGGGTATTGAAGGAAATCAGACATACAGATGTTAATTTCCAGAGATCAGAGAGCGTATCAGGTTTAATAAGTCTTTGTTCATGCCAGGTTTTGACGAGGTCCGAATTACTCCCTATGGAAAACAGGTTCTATCTATCGAAATCTAATACCGAAATCCCTATCTAAATAAGGACTTATTTCGTATCGCCACCCTCCCATACAGAATTTCTAAATTATTACAGCATGAGCCTCAAATTCTGACATCCCTCCCTTCCCTCTTTCTCGACGTCTAACATCCTGGTGTACGAGCCGACGGCTTCCTAAATCTTTTACGCACCATAGCACCGACCGTAAGTCGCGAGGAAAGTCGGTGTGCCCTACCGCGAAGCAAGGATACACGGTCCAACCGCAGACGTGTCCGCGCGCAAGAGTAACGTAGACGCGGCTGCATGGGGTTGGAAAGATAGAGCAAGAGAAAAGGGGGAGGGAGTGAAGGTAGATCGCTATGAAGTTAGCTGGTTAACTCGACGAAACAACGGGTGGCAAGTTAGCGCGAGGAGTTGGCGCCAGTTGGCACCAGCGCGCTGCAGCTGTGGAACTGCGGAGGGGCGTGGGGGCGAACCCCGAACCAGAGGTTCTAACTATTTCATTGTTTCATAATTGAAGCAATTGCGGTCCCACTGTTATGCATATATCTATTAGGGGGGCCGAAGCGTGAAAACGCAGCGTTGTCGTCTACGAAACTTCCTTCGTTATCGAAGTAGAACGCTAAGGCGTCTTGTGAGGAACAATCGTGGATTGTAGTTGATGTATAACGGTGAATGCTTGTAAATTGTGACGTATCGATGGTAGCGATGATCCAGGGAACTTTGCTGAAGATTGGGTCTAACTTTGAGGATATTGAGTCAGACTTAGGGCTGATGTAGGACACTTCATCGCTGTGGAATGCTACAGGGCTTTGATGTAAGTTCAAAGACGAAGGTGATATCTGTCTCAGCAGATGCCCTAGATTTCCAGTTAGTCCAGCTTATTGCAATGCGTAGAGGTCGAGTTCGGGTGGTCAGAATACAGTGTGCTCTGTTCACCGGGGCCACCATTGAAAGCTGCACCTCGAAAAAGACGTATTTGTGGACCTATGTTTATGTGCCATTTTTTTCATCAATATGATTACTGCAGTGTGACACGTAGATTTGGCGAATAATTTAGGAATATCCTGTACGTATATGTGTGTATAAGTTAGTTAAACATTAAGGTTGATTCAGCGAGTAATTTAGTAATGTACCGTGTATAGACACCAAAATTTCGTCGAGTAGTTTAGTAAACCAATGCGGCATTAGTTAAATATATATTTTTAAAATCTTATTCTACGAGTCAACTATAAGTTAAAACCATTTTCTACGTACATATATTTAATAGGTATTCATTTTGCGACATCAAGTTGGCTAAAGATAACAGTATCTAATCTAAAGATCTGCTGAATATGTTTCTGAGTTATTACCAGTGATAGTGATAAAGAAGCTAATTTTGAAAATGACAAAAATTTGAATAACAGTGAACTGTTACTAAAGGTGATACAAATATATCACATATGACTATTAGAACCCGTCACGGAAATGGAGCGTGACCCACCTGTGGGCACTGCCAGTAAAACTGTTCAAGTGCAACAAAATACAAAAAAAGAATGCAATCATATCCAAGATCCCACATTCACAAAATTCTATTATTCTAAATTATATATGGCTTGTTGGTAGAACTGACCAAGTCCACATTCTTTAAGAAATGAGATTTTGAACTTCACTAAAAGCTAACCCAGTTGCCATTTGCAAAATCCCAAAATCTCATTTTTGAAAAATGTGGTCTCTGTTAGTTTTATCAATAAGCCAACAATATACATACGTCGTTGTCTGAAACGTATCAAAATCTAATTAGATGAGTACATTGCGGTTTCGATTGTTAACTAGGCGAATTTTCTTGTATTGTTGGCGACATGGCGTGCGGCAATAAAGTGGTGAACCAGCGAATTAGTTTACGACACGATCGGTCGATTTATGGAAATCGGTTTAACGTCGTCGGGCGTCCGTATATTTCGTATTAACGTAATGCCAATTCCCACCACTGTTCCCGCAGACGGATTTGCATGCATTGTCGGCAGTGCCCGATTAAAATATTTTGCTATTTATGTTTCATCCGAACAATTGTACCAACAAGAAGCTCAGTGGAGGATTTAAGTTGAGGATAGCTCGTCCCTCGGCGTTTCGCGATGCGAATTCGCTGGCGCAACGTCAGGCGCGTTGCTCGGATCATGTTACCGGGATAACGTTGATTAACTTATACACTGTTTCTACTTCGTCGCGATTTACTTCGCGCAGACGCCACATTCTACTGCGCTCGACAGCGACCTATAGGTGTAATGTGTGATGCACACAATTGACTGCTCAAGGTCACTTCCTCCACTTTGAATCACGTCAGATACAATTTCTGCTTTTACATTATGGTAGTTTGCTTTCCCGCGCGCAAAGACGGAGAGCTGACAGCTGCAGGTGTTCACCAAAAGATAAGGAACAGAATGGTAGAGGTGGTTAAACGGTCCGGTGTAGATACATCTATTTAGTGACCTTGAACGAACAATAGACTTTGCTTTTCTTCATTGAATTATACCTGTACCGTCATCAGGGGTCACTTTGTACGCTCAGGGGTTGCACTGTGACAGATATAATTAAGTTTATATTATCAATAATACTGCCTTGTTTTTGTGAAATTAGGGTAGATGCACCATTTGTCGCCACTTTAAGGATTTCAGTGACTTTCATCGTAATGATCTTTAAAATTGTACTTCAAATCAGGAAACTGAAAGCTTTACTAAATTTTACACTATCTTTACTATTAATATCTAAGTTACCATTACCTAGAGAAATCGTTAAAGAATTAAGATAATTAAAAAAATATAAGAAATCCATTTTTCACCGTTTGTGGCCACTTGCCACTTTTCGCGTAAACAATAAATGTAACCTTATATTTCTGGTAGTGTACTAAACAAAATATTTACAGTTTGAAATTCTACACATAAGTATGTGTCTGCAAGCAATTTCGAGCTAAAAAACGCGATAATTATGCATATGGCCACAAACGGTACATCTACCCTAGATGAGTTACTTCTTTCAGGCGAAAGTTGTTAGGTCAACTTACAAAATTCACAACCATGCCGCTGTGAATGAACAAGGACAGCTGTTCAAAAAAAATTGTCCGAATCTAACCCCTGGTTGCAGAAAATGACTCCCTATGGCAGTGATTAACTGAATAACAATTATAGTTTTCTTAAAATCTTAGAGAATTAGCTTCCCTTTTCTATAAGATTCCACTATCATTTTTCGTGGAACACTGTCTTGTGCTACGCTAGGGCAGAAACTACCTCTATATTGAACCCATGTCAATTTGCACATAGTATTTAAAACACAGAGTGTGTATGTGTGGTGTGTAGATTTGCACTGTAAAATCGTGAGATAGATACAGCATAGCTGCTGGTGAGCAGCCTTAAGCGACCAGTTGACTTTACTTACGCCTATGTATACCGGTAATAGATACAGTGAGGACCGTAAAAACTCGAAAGTCAAGTGAACTCGGCTGGATCATGGCTATACTTCGCTTATGCAAAGTATGAATATTCGGGCTCTTGAATTCAGTAGAGTCGTGGCTGACCTTTGTTTTTTTTTTATACAAGGTTATTCACGGTCATTCAAATAATTCCCCGATTTCGCTGGTCAACTTTAATGCGCCTACTCGACCGGACAGAACACCTATCTTCTTCAGACCTTCGTTATACTCGTCGCGTTTCAGTGTTACGGATCCAATTTGCAGAAATTGTACCTTGGCGAATAATTATAACGAGGAGATCGATATTTTTGCACGGAACGTCAATGTCTCGAGGTCTGCTTAGTGTTCTTGATGGGAAGATATGATTATTACGTGAAAGGTTACTCTTTCAGTCGCGAACGTATTTTCTAGTTTTTGCTTTATTGTAGTATTCTGTTGTACTTTTAATTTTTGTTCTCAGAGTTTTGATGAGTTATTTCTCGTGTGCGGTACTGTTTGTTTTGTTATTTTTTCACTTTGTAAATAATGGGGTCTTCCCATAGAAGGTAATAAATAAGTAAATATAAATAAATGAGAAGAACAAACAACCCCCGGCTAAGAAACGCTGTAGAGTAGCACGATTCGAATTAAACACGGTGTAGAAAAAATCTGAAATTTATTTGAAAAAATGCGTAATTTCATTAAATAAATAATGCCGAACCTGTCCCCTCGTTTTCTTTACAAATGTTAATCTCAATTTACACAATCTTCATTTACAAAGTGCTCTTGTGGAACCAATGTACCGTGTAACTCGGGGTCTAGGTGCACGTTTCTTTATTAGTAGAAAGGTAGAAACGAAGTGCAACCATTTATGAAACGAGAGATGGAGTGGTAAAAAGATGTGATAACAAATACGCACAAGTTCATACTTCCATCTGAATAAAGAATCCTTGTTAATATTGAATCCAGAGTATAAATCTGAATGACACATCTTCGCCACTTTTCATAAATCATAACTTTGGAATATTTGCAGTGAATGAAGTTGGAGCATATTGTCTTCAACTATATTAAATTACAGTCTTTATATTTTACAAACCTGTGCCATTCGTGTGTCCTAATACGTGAATTATATTGAAATTGGAATGCAGAGTATGCATGTAAATCGGCTATGGCGAATGTTAAAATTAACGTTACGCGCAGTGGTGCGTTTACGACGTTGCATAGAATCGCACATTCGCAGCGTTGCCCAGGTATACCTACATATTTATTTGCAAGCTCCGTGCCTGAGATATGTAATCACCATTGCGCACCTGACCGGACTCGGCGGAATAATTTTGCGGTGAAGATCATCTCCGTAATATAGATCCAAAGAGGCCAACGTTAGCGGTAAATTTCATAACGTGAAACATAAATCAAATACTAAAAATAGATGGAAAATCATGTGGAAAAATGACCACACTTTGATTTAGATGGACTACAAAAGCTGCTGTCGTTCGAGACTTTCATTCTCGCTTTTCGGAACTTAAACCAAGGCAATGGAGAATTTTTTAATAAAGAAAAGAACAAAATACGTTACTGGATATGATGGAATCTACTTATTCGAAACGAAAAACATCTCTGATTACACAGTTCGACAGCTATCTGGTTTTGTAACATTCAATAGACGTTTCTTATATGTAGGTTTTCATGCGTTGAAAACGAATCAGCAAACCGTTTGCCGCCATCAACCCCAGCTTTTGAAAAATTCGATTTTAGAAACAAACTGCAAATTTTCAACTTTGAACATCTTTTGTGTCGAAACAGTAATAGCCATTTAGTTGCTTGGTCCGTCAAATTATTCTATGAACCCTCCCAAATACAACGATATAAGTTATTAGTACATTATGAACATTTAAATATGTTTAAACAACGAATGAAAGGGAAAAGAACACCCGAAATGCACCCATTTTTGCAGATATCTTTCAATTGATTTCCAAAACTACGGGTCTAAAAGAAAATCTGACTACTCCGCGCGATGCAGCAGACATTTTTCCTTCGGGAAGCATCAACCGAAGTGGTAAGTCACGTTTTGTTTTCAATACAGAAGCGAAAGAGTTTGTCAAAACGTGCGGCGCCAACAGTGGTAGTCGCGCACGTTAGGGGATTGTGTGACGCTGAGCGGCAGTGGGTCCCGCGCCGCCGGTGACTGAAAATCTATAAGAAACGGCTATTGAATGTGACAAGTCCGAAAAAAGTCAAATTATTTCGAACTGTTTTATTTAAGTAAATGATTATGCATCATTAAACACTCATGAATTAATTTATCCACTGGGTCACAATAATGGTTTGAACATTGTTGCCGATCGTGGAGCCAATCCTAATATAGATACATCGAATTAAATATACAAATACTTAGGTGGATAGAGTGCTGCCTCCGAATCTAATTCAACAACTGTTCCTGATTTAACCATTAAAGGAGTCAACTATTAACGTGAAATTACTGGCAGTAATCAACTGTAATAGTACAGTATGGTTAAATAAACTATTTGCCATTATCGGCATAATTAATTCGTATACAAATATTATACAAATGCTTGATATTTGATAGAGTTGAACAATATGATATTAAACCTCCATTTCCTAGATATATTCCCACTATATGAAACGTTAAGTTATTTGAACCTTCAGATAGGGTAAGTCCGGTATAGTTCGACCTTTCCAACCTTCTCGCTCCACGAAGTTAATTCAAACAAATGGTTGAAAGAGCGACTAGCAGACAATTCTCTTTGGCTCGTGCAGGACAAAGCGATCGACGATACACAAAATGACCGCGGCTCCAAAATCGTTAGTGTGTATAATCCTAAACTATCTCCAATAGCCATACTCGCGTTGTACGAAACCGAAGTGGCGGTATGTACGAGTATAGAGGCCACGCATTAGTGAATTAGCGTTTCCTGGCCGCGTTGCAATCAAGGTAATGCGCCCCCTCTTCAGCTATCGCAGGTTATACGCGAGTAGCGCGCCCCCTTGCGTGTACCGTGTACCACCAACAATTAATAATTCAGGATCTTGCAGGATTCGAACTGGCGAGTTTAACGAGAACCAGACCTTCGAGCGATTCTCAATTGCTCCGCGGATTAATCAATACTTAAGTATGTTCAAATGCCTGAAATGATTCGTGAATGTCCGTGGAGGGATACCTGATGTAAATGCACCAGAAATACTTATTGAGAAACTGCTAGTATAAGATACTTTACCTATGGTCTCTCAGTGATTAGAATTTTACGATATGTCAGTTGCTCTTACTTTCAAGATTCATATAGAGATTAATATAATATATTTACACAGCAATTCTAGCTTTAACGTGAAATGTAGATTTTATGACTAAAGTAGCTATGTCCAGAGGAACAAATTTAATTCAATATTCTTCAGCCAAGATTCAGATGCTTCTTCCTCGATCAAGACTTTTTTGATGGCCCAATACCTCGAACACGGAATATTTACGAAAACACTTTGATTCTCATTATTTCACTTGTATTTCAAATAATCGTAAGTAATGACCTTTTAACTGAAAACGTAGTTGTTAAAGTATGTCAAATTTAATTTACAACAAATTCATTATATATAAAACAAAGTTGGAACCCAATTTGCTTCCATGAGAAGGAATCAGCATTCGCTTCGTTCTCTGTGAAACAAGCGTTTCGTTTCGTTTTGCGCACAACCGGGCGCTGATTGAATTTCACGTACGTCAAAATGCACGTCGCAGCAGCATTTTTTATCCGGAAAATTCATTTTCCGTTTGTTGAAATTGATTTTATAAATCTCATGGATCCGATCAATGTTTATACAGTTATCCGTTATAAAAACTTGTGGATTATCGCCTTCATTATATTTCATGCGGTATAATAAAAAATTTCAATATCTGTTACAACCTTTTTATCATTCAGCTCGCGATTATTTAAGCAATTACGCGAAAATACGTTACGTTGAAAGTTGGCAATTGCATACGCTGTTTTCGAGCGGCGTTCTCCAGATTTACACGAGAGTTCTCGAACATGGAATCATTGTTATCACTGGTCGTTTCTGTAATCACTTTGTGCTCGTTCATCGAACGAGCAGCTGTCTATGCGATACACCGTGTGCAGAGTAAAACACGTCAAATAATTTTACCGAGTGACACCAGTCACTGGCGATGCGCATCGAACGTTTCATTGCTGATGCTACATCGAGCACTCGTGACAAAACTGTTTTCCCTCCTGCAATCTGACATCGGGCCAGAGAAATTGGGTTAGCGGAGTTGCGTTGAAAAAGTTCGGAATGTTTCCCTCTTTTTTCGACTAATCGACCGTTAAAGTGTTTGCACGTGAGAATTGAAAACTTTTATCTTCTTATAACGACTCGATCGCCCTGGGTGATGCTAGCTAAAATTTGATTTTAACGAAGCAATGAAATAGAGTAGAATCCCTTAGAAATTGAATTGTTATTCTCATTATAGAGGATAGCCTTACGAATTCTAACTGTTAATTATTTTTTCATTTACTTAGCTGTTAATAATTGTCAGAGTATAGGGTCAGTGTAAAAGATATACAGCGTACACTTAAATATATCAAAGTTTTATAATCAATCTATATGAAAACACTGATTAGTATTTAATTAATTAGGCAGTTTCCAACTAAAAGTGGTTTTAATTTATTATACAATACATTAAATTTACATGCAGACCATCTTAAAATAACTTTTTAAAATTGGTTCAAAAGACACGAGTTTTTTTGAGAAGCTAGAAAGATTAGTTTGCTAAGTGATGTGTTTGTCGTTTTGAAAAAAAATAGTAAATATCGTTTTTTTTTCAACTTTTTTGTGAGCCTGTAATGAAAATTAAAAAAAACCGTTCGTAGATTGAAGTTGTATACATGCCTAAAATTTCCTAATTTGTATACATACCTAAAATCGCGAAATTTCCGAAATCAGCGATTTAGCAAATTAATCTTTTTAGCTTCTCAAACAAACTCATGACTTTTGGACAAATTCTAAAAAAGTTATGCGATTTTAAAAGTTGTAAACTTTCTTTCGTCTGCCACTGTACGTTATATTTAAATTTACTTCTTTAAGATGCATTATTTTCGTTCTTTATGATACAGACAACTCCTCAGATTGTAAGTACAGGAAGGTCTTGTTGCTTATCCAAAACGATATGGCTTATGAATTCTCATTATGAACGATATTTATTATATTTAAACTGCCCCAATAGCTTCGTAAGTCGTCCAAACGATACAAGGAGTTAAAAGATCATGGTAAACGCGGGGAAGAAGTACGTTTAAGAAATAGAATTCCTCCGAAGAGCATTTGTAGTCGCCTTTGGCGCTAAGGAAGAGACAGTTTTGCCGGGTTCCTTCGCCTCCTTCTTTTTCCGCTGAAAAATCTCCGGCTGTCTCGTTAAAACTTTCCCCCAAGTGCATCTCGAGAGTACTCTTATCGAAAAAAGGTTGCAACCGCATCCACGTCGTCTTTACTTTTCCTTATAAAATGCGGCGCAAAAACTGCGCCCCTACTGCACCTCTTTACCTGCATGACAAGTAACAAAAGTGCATCTAGCTGTCTCTTCGGTCGCAAATTTCGTCATGGCTTCCGTCTGTTTCTTAATGGGGCACACAAACATGTCAAATATGACGTATTCAAAGTATTGTATTTAGTATAGCATCGTTTAATTTCGATATAATTTGGGGATTCGTGAATTTTATTTTATCCTTCATATCTACATAATAATAGAATTTCAGTGTGAAAAAGATTTTATTAAAGATTTTGTTTTACTATTACTAAATTTCGGGGGCATTGTAAGTTCCTTTCAAAGTACATTTAATTGCATAAATTGAAAAATTTCAATACTGAATGTTGACGAAAGACATGCAACACAACATGAATCACTGCGTTGAATAAATTCTTTTGGACTACATATTGTATGATTTTACGGAATATGATTTATGATATTTGTTGGAACACAGTTCTCGATCAAACAAATAATTCTTCCACGCATCGTGCTGTTCCTCTATCAAAGTCCATATGTGTTAGAGTGTGAAGCACTACTCGCGAGCATAGAACAAAGTAAATGTAAATATACTTGGGTTATTTAACAATAGTTAGGTTGATATTTAATGAGGTTGAAAGGTATAACGGTGTGAGTGCCGTAATACTCTCAAAAATATTCTGCCGTTCAATGTGCTTGTTTAATATTGTGTTTTTAGTGAATTGCTAGAGTAGTAGCTTCTTCATGGGAGAACTGAATGTGGTTACGTCGATGATTAGGAAATTGAGAGCTCGTGTTTGAGTTTGGGGAGGGAGATGGATGTGAACTTCGGGGTAAGAGTGAGACATGATGGTGGACTTGAGGGTGAAGATGGAAAAAAGGTCGCGAAATAGAATGAGGGTGCGTTCGCGCAGAGCATGTAAGGGTGCTCAAAGAAATACTGTGCGTTTTATTACTTCAGAAGCTCACTATATGTTTTATGACGTACGTACATACATATGTACATATAAAGCTTGGCAGTCAAACATCTTAAATCAAGTTTTCTGTTTATCTAACACAAAATTACGTCAACTAAATTAATGTGAATGGCGAAAATTAATTTTATTTAGTGGTATGTGGTCGCTCCTGTAATACTCTGTGGAGCAACAATATTGTTATTTTGATTAAATGATAAGAAAATTTCTCACAAGAAAGGGCTAAACAATATACCAACAATAGTCCACACGTTGTTTCAAAATCAAAGAACTTTTGATAGAAATGAGATAGAGCGATGATTTTTTTTTAAATTAAAGCTGAAAGATTGCAGAATAAGGGAAAATTGGAGAGATTGCGGTACGACCGTTTTTTAACTTTGAAAATCTGTGTGGAACTTGAAATATTACAACAAAATTGTGATTTATCCAATACCATGTACGGTTAGATTTTTTTCTTGACATGTTGCACATCATTTCCTGTACATTTTGTCACGCTGATTTCAAATCCGTTCGCAAAATTTGTCTACTACCTCAGGATTTTGGAAAAAATCGATTTCAAGTTTAACACAGATTTTCAAAGTTAAAAAACGTTCGTACCGCAATCTCTCCAATTTTCCCTTATTCTGCAATCTTTCAGCTTTAATTTAAAAAAAAATCATCGCTCTATCTCGTTTCTATCAAAAGTTCTTTGATTTTGAAACAAACTTCGTGTTGTGCCCTGCGTGATGGCTCGCAAGGCTGGTACGGGATTTGGTGATATCGTAGGTTCGGGAGTGAACAAAAGATTAGGATCTACTGGGTGAACTACACCAAGTTGGTTAAATTTAGAGACTAAGTCTTTATTCAGAGACTAATTAATACTAGACTGAGGGTTACAGAAGTGTCAGCCGTGTTAACAGATCGAGTGTCAAGTCTAGAATCCTCCTCTTTTTGGAATCGCATTGGTTTTATATCCTTCTTGGGCGTGGTACGCGTTACTATGCTCGGTCGCAGCGAGGCGTTCACGTGTTGCTGACATTGTAAGATTGGTCGCTAGCCGTCTTAGCTTCGAAACATCTCGAACGTTTATATAACGTAATATAATATGTGTAATATGTCTAACACGTGGGCTTGGGCGTTGCCTGGGCACAACATCCCTTCCCCCTAAGGGAGGAAAAGCCATAGCTTTTTCTTACGATACGTCTTAACAATATTTGTCTACATTTGACTATAATATATTTGTATACAATGGTTATGATGTGTCAAAGGGAACTGGTGGAAGAAGTTCCTTCCTTACTAACTATATTAATTATCGCTTCGGGTTTTTGCGTGGTTTTGTCGTGACTTGTGTTTTCCGTTTTACAATGTCGCGGTGTTCTCGCTTTGAAGTGTACAATACATTTATAGAGTGCAATGATACATAATGTAATTGTTATGAATCCCGTTATCGATGATAGCGTAAAGAAGCTGTAGTGATACTCGGTTGGTATAATCTCGGGTTTTTCTAGGTCGTTTTGTAAGTCGTCTAATTTTTTGCTAACTTTATTCAATTCTTCTGGGTGTTTGATTATTCTTTTTAGCTCGAAATTTGTGTTACGATATGAATTTACAGTGGTTTGTGGCAGTGTGAATTCGTCTAGTGATAAATTGTAACCAGGTAAGTAGTTCCATATTTTTTCTATACCGTATTGTTTTCCGGTTTCTATCGTAAATTCGGCCGTAGTGATAGTACATTTATTTCTTATTGTTATTATACCAGAGTCCTTAATACTATACATATTTGTGCCTTTATCGTCGCAAGTCGCTGCTAATTGTATCGGTTTTGGTGTGACGTAAATCCATGCGCCTGGTTGTTGTAATTCTATTAGGATTGTATGGTTCAAAGTCATGATTCGTATCTTACAATTGTTCGGTTTTTCTGTTAGTTGTATATAGTCTCGTTTAAGAGTTCGGTGTTAGCTCTTACAATTTGCATTTGTCCTTTGATCGTATTTTTCAATCTAATGTCTTGTCGTTTGAGGAATTCTATTTGGTCATTGATTTTCTTTCTATCTTCGGAATCCATTAATCCGAAGAGTGATTTACCTATGTAACCTAATCCGTCTATCAGTCCGCGACGCTGTTTTGGTGCGGAGCTTATGGTTATTCTTGTTAATTTATTTTTCTGACATTTTTCGCATTTGGAGATGTATTTTTCAACGTCTTGGCGCATTCCTGGCCACGAATGATTTAATTTTATACGTTCCAGGGTTCGTTTTATTCCTAAATGTCCGCCTAAGGGAGTGTCATGAAATTCGCGCAGTATTTGATTTTTGTCGTCCTCCGTATATGTTATATCGCTCTTTTCTTCTTCTGACTGGGATTCGTTTTCTTCGTCGGCGTTTTCGCTGGCGACGGCTAGTGTTTCTGTGTTGAGTTTTCGCTTCGTCCCTCGCGTAATCGCGAACATTCTACTGAGGGCGTCTGCGTTTTTATTTGTCTTTCCCGCTTTGTATTCTATGGTGTAATCATATTCTGCTAGCTTCAATTTCCATCTCATTAATCTTGAGCCGGGATCCTTTACGTTAAAAAGCCAAGTAAGAGGTTTATGGTCTGTTACGATTTTAAATTTTGTGCCGTATACATAAGGTCTAAAATGTTGCGTTGCCCATACTATGGCCAACAATTCTTTTTCTATGGTGCTATAATTTTCTTCTGCCTTATTTAGTATTCTACTTGCGTATGCTATGGGTAGGTCTTGACCTATCTTTCCCTGTGATAATACTGCTCCTATTGCTTTTCCGGAAGCGTCTGTTGTAAGAACGAATGGTTTCGTGAAATCGGGGTATTGCAGTATCGGTGCTGTTGTTAACTTTTCCTTTAATATCTCGAAGGCTTCCTGCTCTTGTGCAGTCCATCTGTATGCTTGGTCTTTCTTTAATAATTGCGTCAAAGGTTTCGCGATTTGTGAAAAATGTTCTATGAATCTCCTATAATATCCGGCTAAACCTAAGAAGGATTGTATATCTTTAGTTCTTTTGGGTATCGGAAAGTTTTTTACCGCGTCGAGTTTCGTAGGGTCTGGTTTGATACCGCTCTCACTTATCACGTGACCAAGGTATATCGTTTCCTTTCGTAGAAATTCGCATTTGTTGGGTTGAAGTTTCAGGCCACTCTCGCGTATACGTTCGAATACTAGTTCTAGACGATCTTGGTGTTCTTTCAGTGAACGTCCATAGACGACAATATCGTCTAAATACACGAAACATTTTATTCCTTGTAATCCAGATAATACGGTATTCATTAGTCTTTGGAATGTCGCGGGAGCGTTTTTAAGCCCGAACGGCATTCTATTATATTCAAAATGGCCGTATGGTGTCGAAAATGCCGTTTTCTCACGATCTTCCTTTTTCATGGCTATTTGATGGAATCCTGACGCTAAATCTAAGGTTGAGAAATATTTTGCTCCTCCTAATTGATCTAGAATGTCCGTTATATTCGGTAAGGGGTATGAGTCGCCTACCGTCGCGTCGTTCACTTGCCTCAAATCTGCTACTACTCTGAGCTTGCGTTTTCCTGAAGCGTCTGGTTTTTTAGGAACTACTAGCAATGGGACGTTCCACTGGCTGACGCTTGGACTAATTATTCCTTCTTCTACCATTTCCTGAACTTGTCTATTTACTTCCTCTTTATGCGCTTGAGGTAATCTATACGGTTTTACGTATATAGGTTTAGTATCTGGGATTAGGGTAATCGAATGCTCTGCCATCGTGGTGTATCCTAATTTGTCTCCTTCTAGGCAGAATATTTCATTATACTTTTCACATAGCTCGAGTAAGCTGGTTTCTTCTTCCTTATTTAGGTGATCTGTTCTAAGGTTTTCGCGCAGGGTTTGCATCCTATTTCTCCCGTGTACTGCGTGTACTACGTACGTCGGTGTGTCGCGCTCCTTGTCGCAATTCGCGTCAGTCGGGTCAGTTTCATAGCTCGTCAGTGTTTGTAACGTCACTGTTGGCATATTGATAAGGACTTCGTCCGCGGTAGTGTTCATTACGCTTATTGCGCATTTCCCGTTCTGGCCCACTGTTAACGAGTTTCCTATAAATACTCCTGGTTTAATAGATTGTCTTTCCACTATACCTTCGCCTTTATCAGTTGTTCTAGCTAGGAGAATGGTTTCAGATCGCGGTTTTAAAACTACGTTCCTTCCTGAGTAGGGGAATTGTATTCCGTATATCTCTATTCCTAGGTTTGCCCGGATGCATACTTCGTGTTTGGCCATAAAATCTTGTCCTAGGATTCCGTCTGCTTCTAATGGGAAGTCGTCTTTAACTAATCGGCAAGGATGCGTTACTGTCTTATTTCCGATTTCTATGTTTAATTGTACTAGACACAGCGTTTTGATTTCCATAGGGGCTATTCCTCGCAAGGATACTATTTCGTCTTCGGCTTGAACATCGCCCTTTACTTTACCTATCTTTATTAATGTAATATCGGCTCCTGTGTCTACTAACATATTCGCTCTTTCCTTTTCTAGTTCCGGCGCTCTAATTTCGATCGTATTTTCGAGTTGGGATGTCACTACCATATTTGCTCGGTACGATTCTACCCTAGATCCTGCGTTTGTTTGTCTGTCATCGGCTGTCCCGCGGCTCGTGATAGGGGAATTTTGATTTTCGTTAGATGGTTCTCGACCCGGAGTTCTATTAAAATTCTGTCTGGTATCTTCGCGTCTGTAATTCGTATTCGTATAGCGCGGTCTGTAGTCTCGTCCGTTTGCTCTTTCCCTAGCTCTGCATTCTTTGATTAGATGTCCCGGTTTTTTACAGTAATGGCAGACCATGGTGACGCGCTGAACTTCCCTTTTTACTGTGGTCTGTTGCGTCGGGGAGTTTTCTCGAGGCATACTTAATCGCGTATAGCAATTTCTTGCTAAATGTCCCAATTTATTACATCGATCACAGCGCGGTACGTTTGATCCTTCCCTTCCCTTGGGGTGATTACCGAATTTCCTGTAATTTCGCGAGGTGTTTAAACCCATCGCTTGTTCCTCTTCTATAGCGGCGGCTATTGCTGCGTTCAACGTTGCATAGTTACGAGACCTTATGATCGTTCTCAGTTTTACATTTAACCCGAGGGTGAAAACGTCTAGGGCGCGCTCTTGTACTGATTCTGTTAACGCGTTATTTACTTCATCGCTGTTCCCTGGTTTTACCGATAATTCAGATAGTTCTCCAGCTAATTCTTCTACTCTACACGCGAATAATTTTACGCTTTCGCCTTCTCGTTGGTGGCAGGCATGGAATTCTGCCCCAACTGCTCCTATGGACCTTTTGTCTACGAATAAGGAAGTTAGGATGTCTTTTAATTTATCAAAAGTATCTACTTCTTTGTACTCTAGTACCTTGGCTGCTTTGCCTTTAATTTTCGTACCTATTACCGTTTTCAAGAATCTTGGCAGGTCATTCTCGGGCACAAATTCTGCGGCACTTGTATAAGACTTCAGAAATTCTGCTAGCTCGTCCGACGATTTTCCTATGAATTTATCTACTAACGACAGCGCGGTGGATAATCTTTTTACGTCCGGTAGTGGAACCAAGAGGCTGCTTCCAGCATTTAGTGACATTTTTCTATCTTCTGTCTCTTCTATATCTAACAAGCTAAAGTCCGCTAGCACTATCGGGAATTCTCTATTTGGCGTTACAAAGTTTTCTGGGGACGATTCGGCACTTGAATCGTCGTTTTTCTTAACGCTTAATCGTAACGGCGACGGTCGTCGTGTTCGGCGAGACGGTCGTGAATAGTCTATAGAAGGTAGGAGATCTAGTTCCTCTCGTATGAAGGTTAGTTTTTTATCAAAAAATGATTCGAATGATCTTGACAAGCTTTTCTGACCCGGAAGTTTGAATTGATTTGCGCGTTCGTCTTCTATAGACATGCATGTACCGTTTCTATATTTTGATAGGACTCTGGTTTACAATAATTAGTTTCACGGTATTCGGTTACTCACAACGCTACTCTTTTCCACATGTCGACGGCTCGGTCAGGCGTCCTCTCGTCCGTGAACCGTAGATGGTGATAAGAGACGAATCGGATCCAGCAAGGTCGATCCGTACAGCTGTTCACTGCGTGCTCCGACGGCTGCTTCCTTCGCACGGCTCTCCGTCCGTCCTTCAGGTGCGGCTTCGACTCGTTCCTCGGTCCCCAAAGTACTTCTCGTGCGTCCTGGTCCTCGGATTTGCGACGTCCTCGAAGATGGGTTTGGTGTTAGTCAAATGGTCAATTCACCCGTTCACTCTCAGGCGGATTTTACTCGTCACTAGGCTCGTCGGCGTTCGGACTGCGTCGAACGGTTCTCCCAAAGGCCGTTCCTCGGTCCTCTGTACTACCTCGGTAGAGACGATTGCCAGTTTTAGCCTGTTCGATTGCGATGATCAAATAATATTGTCGGAGGTAGTTCAACCTCTGTCGACGTTGATCAATCGGTTGCGTCAAGGCTCGGTAAAATTTTTTACGATGCACTATCCCACCGCTGCCACCAATTTGTTGTGCCCTGCGTGATGGCTCGCAAGGCTGGTACGGGATTTGGTGATATCGTAGGTTCGGGAGTGAACAAAAGATTAGGATCTACTGGGTGAACTACACCAAGTTGGTTAAATTTAGAGACTAAGTCTTTATTCAGAGACTAATTAATACTAGACTGAGGGTTACAGAAGTGTCAGCCGTGTTAACAGATCGAGTGTCAAGTCTAGAATCCTCCTCTTTTTGGAATCGCATTGGTTTTATATCCTTCTTGGGCGTGGTACGCGTTACTATGCTCGGTCGCAGCGAGGCGTTCACGTGTTGCTGACATTGTAAGATTGGTCGCTAGCCGTCTTAGCTTCGAAACATCTCGAACGTTTATATAACGTAATATAATATGTGTAATATGTCTAACACGTGGGCTTGGGCGTTGCCTGGGCACAACATTCGTCACTTTGCCCCACTGTGCGGCGCTGCAATAGTCCAACCAATACTATATTCCGTTAACTAGTAGCCCCGAGACTACTGTTTACGACTTCACTGTTTACAAATCCATTTTGTTTGATTCAACGTTTACGATATTGTAAATCAATGATCTTGATTTTATTGGCTTGAACGTGGTCCATGTTTCATCGATTTTATGATAAATTTTGAACTGCACACATTGCAGTTAGATTCTTATGTGGATATTTCGTTTTCACATTCGTTTCGAATTGATTTCCTCAGTGTTCTTTAAACTTACGGTAATTCCTACGAAACAGTTATATTAGGTCTTCTGTATAATTGCTTCTCACCATCTCCCAGCTAACAATAAGTAGAGCATTTCGGAACAAATTAATATCACTGTGTACTGATGAATTTTTTAGTGTTTCTTAGGGCTCATACTACTTCATTAGTATAACCTATGCTCACAGTTCATATTCCTGGTTAAGTAACTTTTATGGCCGTTCGCAAAATAAGACTTGGTGTCAAGGAAGAGAGTAAAGATTCCCACAGAAGTTCTGACACTAGCAAACGACGCAAGGTACATATTTTAAAGTAAATAAATATAACGTCAGACTAGAGTAGAGAAGTGTCTCTGCTGCCAGAAGGTGATGTGTATAATTGGAGCTGCTATTACGTTAGCAACTAATTATAAAATGATGCTGTTTAAGTTCAGTAATTAAGCGGTATTTTATTTTGATATTTCAAAAGTAACATGATCTGCAAAAACGCACTTTATATGTGTTCGGTCTCATCGAACGAGTTTGGAAAACATGGGAATTTTTAGCATTCGTTCTACCCCACGAGTCCAAGCAATGGAACCATAAGTCAAATGAATGCAGCCCTCAGTCAAATTGTTCAAATCTTGTAATCCTCGTAACAACAGTTGGTAAATAGTATGATAGCTAGTGAAACCGTATATTTCGTGTTTACAACATGCACCTCCAGGCGATTTATAGGTCTACGCCAGGGGTGTCGAACTTCCCCACTCCGAGAGCGGCACGAGTCGAGCCCCCGGTCAGCCGGTTCCCCCACTTGTTTCTCTCCAGGAGTTGCACGTGACCCGGCAGGGAGAGACTGCGGCGCCCGGAAGAGGAATTCATCAGAGTAAAGTAGGTGGAGAGGGGACCGTTCTCCTACGACTCTACGGAGCAGACGAAGAGGAGAAGGAGCCACTGCGGCTCGCGAGCCGCTTTTTCGACACCCCTGGTCTAGGGTGTGAGTGACCGTCAAGGTGAAGTTCCACGGCGCAGGACTCACCGAGTTTCGCGCCAACCTTGCCGAGCCAGGTGCCGTGGAACTTCACCTTTACGCAGCACCTCGGATGCCCTCGCGGGCTACCCCAAGGATTGCACCCTACCTGAGGTTGCCCCTCTCCAACAGCAGCATCCACCCTCGCCATCTTATTCGAAAAACACGGGGACCATTCATTGTGCTTTTGTCGAACCCTATCATACATTTTTTGGTTTAAAAACTTTTCTATTTTATTCATCTTACACGCGACACTCCATATTTCAATTGTCATTTGTCGAAATGTATCTTTGTGTTTGTATGAACAGTTCTGTGGTATTTAAGTTAATCCAAGTCGTTCGCCCTATATCGTGGCGAAAGAAAAACGCGTAACGGAATTTACAACCTCGTGAAATTCATGGGGAATTACGATACATAGTTCGGAACAGTATGGACTAGGAACAGTACTTCCTAAACGCCTCCTATTGGGAACAAAGACCAACAGCCAGAAATCATAAGAGTGGAAGCCCACATGGTAGTTTTTCATCGTCCCCATACACGTAGCCGTTCCACCATCCTTGTGCTTCATCTAGCAGACAGGCCGGACCTGTAATCTGTCTATTGTGTGGACGCTACGATGCGTATACGCAGATAGAAACGATTCGACTACTGGATCTAGTGAACATACTCATGTGTGTCCGAATCTCTACCTACGCAGATATACGCTGTGATAATTGCAATACTTTTCTAATGCCTCCAATTGGCAGTCTCTGTTTTCGTAGAGTAACTTCAATATCTACTTCTTCAACTATAGCCAATTGTTATTTATGATACTTGAAAATCACTATTTTCGTGTTACCAAACCAACCTGTTGCCTTTACCATTTCCATTGCCCCTTATACAGAAACACTAACTAAATCATGGCAAGTGTAGTGAACATATCCAAGAGACAGGAAATATTAAATCTGACATTAAAACTAACCCCATTATCTCTAAATCGTGACGCCTTCTGCATCCTCTGCCAAGCCTTTTGTCTGAAGACTAGCGATTTCATTCCTCGTCCTTCGCCATTATTCCGATCGTCAAAGAATTCAAGTACTGCTCACCATGACGACAAATTTTTTTTTATATTCAATTGAAATTAATTCAATTGTGCAGGGAATATGAAAAGTTACCAAACCTTTGATACTAATGGACACCAGATTGGCCCTTATTTATACGTGTCGATTTTTTTTTGCATTTCTTTGGTCTCACTCATTAATATGGTTACATTTCATAAAAAAATAGTCGCTACAAAATTTAGATAGGGCTAACCATTTTTGAGAAATTCTTCAAATTCAAAAAATTGATGAATTCTACTCTTTAAAGCCTGGTCGGCACCTTTTCCTGTTGTTCGATTGCAATAATCTTTTTCGGGTATTTTTTTTATGAAATTGAGCCACATTAGGTGGTGAGAGCAAAAAGAATCGCAGGTTGAAAATAAGGGCCACCGTAATGGACACTGATATAAGTATAACTTTGAGTGCAATATAAGTTGTCCTTGATACTTTCCCTCATTCGTATCCCATTGCTAGGAAATATTTGGTGGGGAGACCTTCTTTGATGCGTTTCCTTCCTGCTAATACCTTTCTCTGGACCCCCCTCGAACCCCTCACGGGATTGTCGAACACGATCGAGACAAGTTTGCGGTACGCGAGAGACTGAACGCACACGAGTATTTACATGTGCTACCGGTGTAGGAACACGTTGGATATCTAGGTTGCGGTGCTGGAGGGTGGAGGAACGATGCACTGAAGAGGCTACCAGGTCTGAACATTGAAAAGTATGTAGGCTGTTGGCATCTATGTATATATCCTGCCGCTATACACACGTACCTCCTCGTGTACACCGACTTCGGACGTTTTAAAGTGTTCGCGTACCCACTCATAGTCCTCCCCGTAGGTTTGTATGAGCGTGTCTATATACGACACCCCAGGCGAATTCACAATGCAGAGACATGGTTGCCCTCCCCTAGTACGGCATCGTCGTCCCGGCGTAGCGCGTGTTATTGGATTTGTTTGAAACTTTTCAAATTCGACCGTAGAATGTATCTAAGGTGGGACGTGCCGAGACACCGGAGACAATTTTTGAAGAGCACCCAGCGCGACCGTCGCGATGTAGTAGTTCTTGAAACGTCTTGGCGACTCCTCCGCTACCCTTGCAAATCATTCCTGAAGAGTGCTTAGAGTGGATTACGCAAGGGTGCAATAAGGTGATTCGTACTTCCGCACGCCGTCACCACGGCTTTGCGAGATTGCGACGCGGCTCGATATCTTCATCTGAAGAATCATCCACGATGCATGACCTGGATTGCCAATAATTGGGAAACTCGTTAGCGATGAGCAAATACGTAGGTACATTTAACAGAGTGCGGCGAGGTGGCAGCAATTGATTGAACGATACATGTGTTTAATTTTCCAGTTGTAGCTCGTTAACGGGAATAAATCTCTATTATTCCAAAGTGCACGTCGCAATAATCCTGTTCCGAGGTTAAAGGTTGTTTAAAATTTTTAACTATCGACAATCAGGAAAGCCGAAAACTATTCCTTATGTTTCCTAAATGTAGAGGCAGAATAAGATCTATTAAAGCACAATAATATCTCTGTTTTATTATTGTTGATATATTTATGACAATGAATTTCAGAATAAAAAAGTACTGCACTTTACCCGGTTCACAACATTTTTTTACGGTACAAGGATCGATTGACTGCACAGGGTTGCTATCTCGACTTTCCAGTCATAATTGTTAAGAGAGGAGTAGTGGGGGTAGACAAACGATGTGCTGTGGATAACTCTTCTTCAGTGACTTTGAGTGGCCAAATAAGTTTTATTCCAACCGTGTAGTCCCAATTTATTCTTTAATACTGTGGACTTTTAGTAACATTTCAATTCCAACGGTTTTGATGCCCCGTTTTCATAATTGTGTTTCTAACTTAGAATAAATATGGAGCTCTTATTTTTTCAGAAAATCATTTTATTCACTTTGCTTAAAATGATTCCGTGGTATGACTTATAACTTCCCCTTTAGAATATTCATAAATACCAGAACAAAAGATACGCGAATGGAAATCTACGAAGTCTATCTCATTATCAGGCTAAGTGACTTTTGTCGTGTCATCGAGCACTTGGTTCGCTCGATACTAAGCGTTAAAGGGGTTGGCCGTAGAATCGTGGACTTAAAGAGCGTGAGGAAGGGGAGAAAAGTTATTTGTCAGTGAACGGTTTAATGGGCGTGATTAATGAACACTTCATCATGGCCGTTTTAATGTTGTTGTGCTTTTCCTGGGTACATGAGCGCAAAGGAATTTCATTTACATAAAATGTTTTTCGTAAGGAAGCAAATTAGTTGAAAAACAGTGTTATACAGAGTGCGGCCGAAAGGATGGAGCAAGCGGGCAACGAAAAAATTGTATTCTATACTTTTGATTTATTTTTGCATAATCACTTCCTGGCCACATATACCGTCCTTTCGGCCGGTAAAAATAATACTTATGAGGAAAGGTTTTCCAACCTTTAGCCTTTGAATTGGCTTATCTACCAAGTGGAGTGGATTTATCGAAGTTCCTTGCTGATTTTTGTGATCACGCTTCTAATTCGAAATTCCGAATTCCCTGGCAGTATTAAACGTCTCCACTCGAAGGAATCAGAATCGAAGCCTCAGGATATCCCAATTTGGACCCTTTCGTCTTCTCCTTCTTCTTCGACCCCTATCATCCGAGACGCGTAGTCACGCTTTTTAATCCGACTCCCTTCTCTCGTCCCGCCAGGATAATGGAAAAATCGGATTGCGAAAAAGAAGCAACAGGGAATTGGGCAGGGGGTCACGACAAAAACGAAGCTACAATTGAGCAATCTCATGATTGGAGACCTTCCGTGGGAGAGCCTGCATAAGGTCTCCTTGGCCCACGTCAGGGCTGCTTACTGTCCTGCGAGATAAATCCGTCCAACCCTCCAAGGAACAGTGCTCTCTGTATATCCGTCCCTTTTCCCTTGATTTCGTGAATGACCAAATCGTTTTGTACGGTCTTGGGAACAAAATCATTTCACGTCACTGTTACGTCAACTTCATGAGCTTGACTGCTATAATATTGATTAACATTCACCTCTGCATTATATTGTACATTACATAAAAGTTAAAACCCAGCCTGGAGATCTGATATCCAGTTATCCAGGATGGATGATGCTTCAAGAACCACGAAATCTCAATTTTACAACGCATTATCGTGGAATTTCGTAATAACCGTGGCTTGGCAGTGGTTGGGGAATGTTCTGCCGATACTTATCGTGAATTATCGGCGGTATATATCTACTTCTTATATATTAGTAATTCGATGAAAACTTTAAACAGCGCGTATAACTACAATAAAAAATAAACCAGCTCAATTTAGTTGTAACTTGATATATATATACTTATTAAATTCACGGTATTGGTTTACTATATTTTAGTTATTAAATAATGTGTTAGTATTGATTAGGTGATACGTGAATTCTTTTGGTTTTTAATGCCATCTTCGACGAAGCAAAGTTATTGCCATTTTCGGGATTTTTTTTAGGGAGATAATGGAATAAATGGAAAATTAAATATCTACCTGCTATTCTACAACTCTCGACGGAAAAAGTCTTATTTTATCCATACAAAATGGTTAAAGCCGCCATACACGCTCCTTCTGGCCGTTCGATTTGCTTGTACAGTCAAAACTTGTAATTGCGTTCATGTCAGGAAATTTAGAGTACGCATATACTAAATCGACCTATTTGTGGACGCACACGCTCAGTCTTGCATTCTAACTTTTGACTGTACAAGCAAATCGAACGGCAAGAAGGTGCGTGTATAGCGGCCTTTAGACCCGAGATAGGCAACATCTTGGCGAGTGACGTCTTCCACGGTGTTTAACCTCACGGCTATACCGTTTGACCTTGAACAAAACACCAAAAGGTTTTATTTTCTACATGCCTAAAACTAAAGAAGTATATACCGATTTGGGATATTTTAAATATATTCTTTGCAATTGACACTTTTATAAACACAAAAATGCACTTTTTCTCCACATGTTCACCATTTCGGCACAAATGAATTTTCGTGGATAAACATATGTACTTCTTTAGTTTTGGACATATAGACAATAAAACATTTTGGTTTTTTGTTCTAGGTCATACGGTAACGGTTAATCACAATTTGTTGGATTGTTACTTTAACTTTTTCTCTAAAGAAAGTAAGTGCATTCGGACTGAATTTCTGCATTAATGCATTCTTCATTTCTGACTGAATAATATTAAGTCAGCATGTAGTCCTACTCCTCAAAGAACTATTCCCTCTGTCATATCTCTGTTCTGACGCATTGTTTACGTTCTATATTGTATATTACGTGGTACTATTATATAATATTATATAACTTTTATACTACACATGTTATAAACAGCAAATGAACAATTTAAGTAAAATTAATAATGATTTTGACTGAATATATAAAAACCACGTTGCAAAACCAACTCGGTGCGATCCAGTTCACTGAAATATTACGTTTTAAAAAAAATATTTGCGAATGTAGTACCTACTTTTTTGACATTTCACCCTCCCACTGAGGAACGGCTGTCATTCAAAAAATTCTAATTTTAATGAAACTTGTATTTATGAATGTAAAGCACGCTGCAGTATGCAGGAAACAACTGTTGGTTTCAGCGGAATTTCACGCTAAATGAGTAAAATCAACTCTAGAAATTATTGCGTTTTTCGTTTATTGGATATAATAGGAGTACGAGAGAACCAAAAGTTTCAAATACAAATATTTTTCTGTTTTGTTTGGTCTGTGTAACATTACTGAAAGAAAAGGCTTTGATGTGTGATTTATGTACAAAATATTTATTTCTGTCATTTACGTATAAATTTTTCGCCAAGAGGAATAAAAGCATTTGGATAAACAATTCACAATTCTGGAGTGTCCATCAAAATATGGAAGAATATTATTTGAATTTCAATGATGCAAGAAACAAATTTCTACTTTTATCCACATAATCCCAAGCTTATATGTACATAAGAGTAAAATACTTCGAGGAATGTTTCTTGATCTTGAAGTTTCATATCAAAGTTGTTTAAATACGTAAATGTTCATCGATCCAGATCTAGTATATACCTATTGTGTCCACAGAACCACTTTGTCCAGAATTTCCTTATAACAAGTTAGAATAATGATAAATCGTTCACTGACGATCATTCTGTTTGTGGTGAAATAAATTCGATATTATTATTATTTGTGATTTGTAAACGCCTACTGTTTTAGATTCTGCATATATAGACGTGATCAAACAAAAGCTGTGTACATAATAATAGATCTGCATTCTTGACGTTCTACTTTTAATTGATTTTTAATACCTACCAGATTTTTCATTTTCATATTCCCTTATTGTTACTACATGTATAAAGCAAGCCTCAAAAGTCCTTTTGATTTTATAGGACAATAATAGTAGTCGTGTATTCTCAAAGTCCGCAACTCAGATTAAATAGGATTTAAAATAACTTTCCACGTCATCATGACTGTTCAACAGCACTGGCTTCTTTTTAAGTTACTATCATGGGAGCATTATTTACCTCGTAATGAAATAAAAACTCGACAGTCATCGCTACTGAGAATAGGACGATCTTGCGATGTACATGTATAGAGCACAGTATTCGCAACAACAAAGTGCAGTAAGATTTATTGACCTCGTAAATGCTTCCGAGTTCCCTTTGGTGGCGTTATGCTAGACATTTATCGTTCTAGACTCTTCCTGTCCTGTTTGTCGTTGAATCTTTTATATCTTCAGTTTAGCGATCATCATTGGAAGATGTTATAAAAAAAACACAAATACTTATGACCTTGTTATAGAGTTTATATGGGGCGTACAAAATCTTGAAAATGCTTTATCAGTCACATATGAGGGATCATTTTTTCACTAGCTTTGTCACTAGCGTTATAATGTCCTACATAATTTGCTCTCTGATAAACAAATGAATTTCAATAATTATTGTTTATGACGCCAGTATGTATGTGATTTTTGGACGTAGAAAGGAATCATAATTTGCTCCGCTTATAATAGGTAAAGGTATGATAGACATTTCATTTCTCTAAAAGGATTGAATGATTTTCATATTGAAATGATGTAAGATACCCTGCTAAAAATTATCACCCGAATGTACAATACATACATCGTTGCTTTTGATAATATTGTGGCACACGGAAAAGGTGTAGATGGTTCTGTTTCTGGCTCAGAAGTAATATAATACAAAAGGTTCCAATTACCGTTTTTTTTTTATATCAATACTTACCGTCGACTATTGCCAACAGTAAACTTCCTCATAATTGTATATACGTAAGCTACGTGCCGTACCAAATGTCATTGACACTGTTCACGTAACAATATTGTAATAAGCAAACGATAACGTAATAAGTAGAGTGTGTTATTTATGATCATAGTTTTCAAGGTTTTCTTCCACAAGCCATCGATGATTAATCAATAACTGGAAAATTAATCAGCTTCTCAGTTCATACTAAAAAAACTATGGTATTTTGGTAAAATATGGACTGTAAAATTCGAAGTTAATATGAAAGAAAGAAAAATTTAAGTCTGCTAGTAACTTAGGTTTTGCCTTAGTCATTATATTACTAATTATTTTAATCCTCATATTTATAGTCTATATGAGTTTTCAATACAGTAGACTGTAGAGTGTCAATTATCCGAACCCGTGTTGCATCATCGTTACCCCCAGACACACATCATTAACTGTATAGAATTACTATGTATTGTACACATATGTTTTGAGTAATGTACATTACATTTCAAATTACAACAGTATCTAGTAATTTTGTATTTAATAACTAATTTTAGGTGTAATTCCTATAGTCATAAACTGGATAAGTACACGCATGTTTCATTCTCCGAACTGTTCGATTTTCCGAACCACCTCGCTCCCTAGTAATTCGGATAATTCACGTTCTACTCTCACTGATCGTAGCCCTCTGATAATACTGCAATTCATTAACGTAACATTGTATCTTATTTAATAATTGAGGGGACCAATGGAACTCAAGTGCATGCCACAAATGCAAAAATTTTCGTTTCTTTGTACCGTTCAACATGCTTTCCTCTAAAATCATAAAACGGTGGCATATGCCTGTTCTCCACAGGGCTCCCCCATTACCTATTTCACATAATAAAATTGCCAATTATTCCAAATAAACTGAACACCATCATATAATATTAATAATAAAATCCCTCTTCTCTCATAGTTGATGTATAGTTAAAATTTAGATAGTGACATCACTATAATAATCTCAGTTAATCAGTAATTAATTATTCTCGCCAGAAATGGCTTAGAAGAATGGATATTCGATCCAGGCATCGATATCTTTCGTTTATTTTGATAAGTACATGTACCTACACAGATATTTGTATTTCGTATACTCGGTTTCGTGTGTACCTACATGAGGCGTGCTCCAGTGGTGTACACCATGGCTCCACGTTGGAATGATCAGTGGTATCACGAGTACGCGTAGTAATACATTAGCAAAGCCCTATTATGGAACGTGCGTTCGCATGATCGCCTGTGCCGCGTTTGTTTGGATTTGTAATCACTTACCAGTTCGGTCGATAATGAAATTTATCCTTTGGAATTACACGGTCGCGACGTTTCGTAGTATTCCGGCATAGCATGGTGATTCAGAGATGAAGCTTTTGTAAATCCGAGTCCGTGATGCGAGGACGTTGTCAGGCCCTCCGTATTGCAAATTAATGACACTGGACTGTTAATGAATTCGATGAGTATTGAATGTATTTATCTGAAAGCTTTGCACACGTGTCACAGTGGTCCATTCATTTCATTCATCTAGCAGAACGAAACCTATAACTTTTAAAGTAGTATATACAATTACTATTACATGAAGGTATCAATAGCTGATGATATATCTGAACTGTCTCGCGAAATTTGTTCCACCGCTGTGTTCAAAAACAGGGGTTTCTGCATAAGGAACGGTACTTCTGTCGGCAATTATTTAGATTTGTTTACACGCATTTCTTTGAAATTACTGATGACAGGATCCGGAGAAAGATGAAACTTAAAACACCTATTGCAGTATAATGAGATGTTCGTATTAGGGCTGGAACTATTCGAATAATTTACTATTCGAATATTTTACAAGTATTCGAATGCTACGAATAAACTTCGAATATTTGAGTATTCGAATGTTATTATTCGAATGCTATTCGAATACTGCTATATTCGAATACTGATGTATTCCAATAGTATGGTATGAAGTGGGTTAAAATTAGCTTACAAAATTTCACCATGACAAATGAAGCTATATTCGAATAGTATTCAAATACTTAAATATTCGAATAGTATTCGAATAGTTGGATATTCGAATTATATTCGTCAAATAATTAAGCAACTGAAGTATTCGAATATTCGAATACCGAAAAATTCGACAAATAGTCCCAGCCCTAGTTCGTATACAGTGACAAAAGATGACTGCGGTAACCGCGATTAATAGCTACCATTAAATTAAGTCGTGGCTATGAACCGTCACTCGAGTTTTAGCCGCAAAGGGTTAAACATTAATTTCACAGACTCCGTTTCTTTATCGGGTACTTTCCAACGATACAATTGAATATGAAGCCGATACAATTCGCTTGCAACGCCAGAAGCAATACCTTACGTAAAGTTTTACACGCCCTCACTCGCAAGTAATCCAACAGACACTCAGAAAAAAAGCAAGTTCGTTGAATTGCGGCTTAAGCTTTAAAAGGCACGCATCATCATGGAATCGTCTAATCAATGACCGCAATCGCGGTTAGACGCCGACTCGAATAGAATTGCGTATGCCGCAGTAACGTGCCGAAAACAGTAATTCATCAACGGTATCCCGAACGAATTGGCGGAAGCTCTGTCACTAATCGCTAATCAGCTAATTAGTTCACGCAATTTTGCTAATATCGGGCGGCGAATATCGACCGGATGAATGACGGGGCGCATCTGCAGCCACGTTAAAGAGGCATTTAACGAGCAACGATGCCAACGACCGTGCGGTGGTTCGATTATGGCTCTCGTGCACCGTAATTAGTATTCTATCGACAAACTTGCCACCTTTCGCGGCTACACTGATCAGAGTGATCGCGTTTTGCACCTCGACGATGATACTCGAATGTCGGCGTTGTCGGCTAGTGTCATTGTTTGCTTAGACTCGTGGTTCCCCATTGACAGTGGTCGACGCGTCTGATCGAATTGTTGCATCCCACATTTTTTCAATGCACCTTATGAGGATGATCAATATGCTGATAGAAATATCGTTCGTTTCGGTAGAAGAGTAGCTAGTTTTAGGAGAATCTGCCGAGACGAAGGTGATGCTTCTTCAATTTGTATCGTACCAAAAAGATAGACAGTGTTGTACCTACATAGTTAATAACGATGTGGATGTGAATTTTTTCTAGAAAAATCGATAAACTCTTATTATTAAACATTAGTCTATTGAAAAGAGTACATTAAGGGAGTAGAATAGATGTAAGATTGTTGTAATAATAAATTAACCACTCAGATCTGCAATTTTTGGAAATATACGTACCAGAGTATTTTAGTGGGAAAGGATGATTGTAATTTCTAGATACTGGATGAGGAATAAGTTGATCGTTTTAGGAATTTTGGCCCTGCAATTAGTTTAGAAAGTTGCTCAAGACTAATAGAGGATTGATTAATCAGCATCTATTAGTAAATTCATAACATTTCTGTTATATAATAGATCATTGGATTACTCAACAATGATGTACAGACAGAGATTAGGTTGCGCGTAATTGAGCCCAAGCTGCAGGCAATGTTGAATAGGAGAGCAATCTGAATACATAGTGTCAAAGTGAAAAATTATATTTTACACTCATATGCAAACGGGGTATTTCGCATTTAGAACGCATTACGGGCGTAACGAGTCGCTCGAGAACCGTTCGCGTACGAGGACAAAATGTAACGGTAGCGTCCTTGTCAATTTGCAATGCTAATAATGTTCTTGTGACTTTTCATTTTTGCTCGTTGATGTACTATTATATATTTCGTTGCGCGTGTGTTGGGAGCGTAAACGTGGAACAGATTCCTTTTTCGAATTTCTGGCGCACTCGTGAATTCTGAAACTCGTCCACCTGTCATTTTTCGACTAAAAAGTAAGTTTCTATCTCACTAAGTATCGGTTTTTCACATTATACCTCCTTTAATGAGCACAGTGAATAACCGAACATCCCGTATTTTTCGTTATGATACTGGCAATTGATTTCAGTGTCGGATTATACCGTAGTTATAAATAACTTTGTCACTGGAATCTCTTAACGGAACGCTTAATGTATCATAAAACGGCCAAAGGCGAGTCTTAGGAAAATACGGAAGTGAAATCATTGCTGTATATTTGATCTAGCCAAGTCGGACACTTTGGGTACGCGGATACTGTGAGCATCGAGCAGTCGTGAATAGTTTGGTAATTGGAACAAGGGGCTAAATTAATTTCGCCACTTCCCGAAACACGTGACGCGAATTGGATAATACGTGGTGACACTACAAGTCGTTGTGGAAAGGCACAATTTTCGAAAATGATATTGAGACGCTAAGTCCGCGATATAATTTTGAATTGCACCGCGTAAAGAAGGGGCACCAGTCCTAGCTAGAGGGATTCCGCCATCGAACAATACCTCTTTGGCGAATTGCAAGCGGCTATTGCGTGCTGGCAAACTGCTGGTGCTTGGGTATGCAATAGCTGTACCTACCGTTGGCATTGTTATTTCTACGAAGGAAACTATACACAGTTTCTTCGTCGTTAGTCGAGTTAAGGTTTCTATTTAACACTTACTCATGTTTTGCGTGCTTTCACCGGAACTATCATTACACCAATGTTCCGGAGCGAATCATGTAAGGATGGTATCGATCACGTGATGTTCTCAAAAAAAATTCAGGGCTTTTGCACAACAGACGACGAGGAAGACCTTATTTCTTATATATAGCGATTTCCAGTCCTAACGTCGTTATCGAGTTATGTAATTTCTATTTTCTATATTAGGTCGGTGCCTCAGTAATTTCGTTTTCCATCACTGTGACTAACATAAAAATCGCCACTTTTGAATCTCTTAAATTAATTTCAACAAACTCTTTAAGATAAAACATATTCACCATAAGTCTGCGAAATAGTTCTAATTATTGTCCTAATATTCTAATAATTATACGGGTTAAAAAGTGAACACAACTATTCACTTTTTCTTGCTAACGTCAAGGTACACCCACGTACGCTGGATCGTAGAAAAGAATTGATCAACAATTTTCACATATATACGCTGTCGAGATAATTCGTCTGTATCAACTAGCAATGGTCTCCCCTACACACTTTTAGAAAAATTATTGTGAAATATCCTTATTGAATCATGAAATAGTCTCAAAGTTCTTCTGCTTGAGCATCACCGCCTGTACCAAGAACTACCGAACGATTTCCGCTTTCGGTTAACTCACAATTAATATTATTTACACGCAATGCTACCTGTAACTCAATTTCAGCAAATTATGTACGAAGCTGTCTTCTTTTTGCAACAAAGTCGTCGATTTCTGTCTGGCCGTCTATTTAAGGCCTCATAGAGCATGTAGAGCATTCATTGTGGGCATCAGCGACTATTTTCTTGCGCAATAAATGTCAAACATTTTTTATACCCGTTTCATCCATTGCGCGCAGCAGATCTAGCAGCGTCTCGAGGACGTCGTTGTGCAAGTAGACGGCACAAAACGTTCCAAGTGTTATCTAATCTCGGAGCGTGAAGTCGCGTCTTTGCTTCGTCGCATGGCGTGTTGGTAGTGGAAAAATATTTACTTGCAAACACGCCTTACGTTCCATGTGCATCCGGCCTTTGGGCCGAATTCGTCGCGCCCAGGTAATACCAGAGGTTCCTGTGATAGATATCTCATTTCTCCGATAACACGCACCTACTCTCGAGGTTTCTCAGGGTTTCGTCAAGCATTTAATTATCACGAATACGAAAAACCGAGGAACAAATGAAGTAGCGTGATAGAGTCATGGTTATGTTTGTATACAATCACGTGGTACCACGTGTTTTATGCGCATTTTGGTGAACAGCATTCGATTCTAATCGAACGTTACTTCTTTTACGAAGAAAGTGTACGATGCAGTTTCACTAAATTGTCGTGGGCGCCTAGTTTCTTCCTTTTAAGGGATTAGACCACCTTGGAGGCCCGAAAATCTTATGTAAGATTCAGAATTCTTTGTGACGAAACTAGAAAATAAATAAAAAACCTTTTTAAGGGCTTTTTTCTACACGCCTTATGGTATATAACAAAAATTGTAACTATTTTTTTAAACAAAATTGCGTGCTGTTGCTCTTTCATTCTTGCTGTTTTTGAAGACACTCTCCACGGCTAGCGGTAGAAGTCCAGTATACTATGACGTAGAATAAAAAACAGAAAATTATCAGTATTTACATAACATTTGCTACAGAAGTACATAGCGATTTGTCAAAATATTGATTTTTGTGAAAATGGTGGACATTTCAAGTGAATATCAGTTATAGACGAAAAATTTGCTAAAAATTTTAAGCCTAAATTGTGTTGAACATTGCCTGTAACAAAAATAGTTTTTAATGAATCGTAAAATCCGTGTGTACTTCTGTAGATAATCTATTATACAAGATATTATTAAAATTTCAAGTTAATCGAATAAAAGTTGTTTAAGTTATCGATTTATATTATCCGTTCAGACACGGGACGTTTTGGTTCATTCAAAACATTGTTGTGGGTTATTGGATACAGAACCCTTCCGTTTCTGAACGGATAATATAAATCGACCTTATACTCGTTCGCGGGAGAATACATAACTCGGCCATGTATGAATAATTCTGTACAATATTTATACAATATATTCATTAATACACACCCAAAACATAGGAAGTATACAAATACATTTTTCAACCTCATAGTGTCGTAAAAAAAATCATTAAATTTGGTGCGATTTGGAGTGTCTCAGGGTGGCGTAACCCCTTAAGGTAAAGAATGTAACCCAGATCACAATACCTCAATTATTTAGACAGCATGGTCGTTGGAACACTCATCGTGCAAACTAGAAGGGGGAAACTTGTAAAAAAAAAACATTTTTATCTGATGCCTTCGCCTAAACGGCACGTCGAGTTTTCTTCAACTAATCTTCATATTATCGTAGAAGCGGCTTTATTTGAAACACGAACGGCTGCATCTCTATTCTGTCTAATCGAATTGTGCTCGAGGAAAACTAAACGCAATCCTTCCTTGCAGATGACACACTGCGCGCCGTCGTCGTAGGATCGACGCACCTATCCATCCAACGGAGGACCGCACGCGCTAGGCAAACATGATCACGATCACGAGCGGGCAGAGGGAACGTTCTAGATAATCGTATGGGACGTTATACTATCACGAACGGTATACAGAGCGTACTGTCGCGGCGATCTTTCGAAGCGCGGACAGTGCGTAAACTGCGGGAAACTCGAGATTTTGAAGAAGGGAAGTCCACCACGAGACCCCCTCCTCCCCCCCCCCCCCGCGAGAGGAGTCGTAACAGCTGCTCAGGGGGAAGAAAGGCTCGAAAGTCGTATCGTAAATGCTGGTAGAGGCGCTTAAGCGGGTTTACACGCCAGCAACCGTGCAGTGAGCCATTCGAACGCGAAAGCGTGTCGGTAGGATCGCGAGGGATGCGGCCCATGGGCGAAGGGTGGGGTCTTTGGGCACCGATAAGGCTTATCCAAAGATACGATGGCCGGCGGCTCGGCTGTTGTCGTCAGTCGTAGTGCTCAGGTGGCGTCGACGGGATCGCCGTTCGCTCTAACTCAAGCTGATATCGCGAGCTCGCGTCTGTTCCACGTACCAGTGTCACCATTGTGCCCTGTTCGGTGAGTTCGAGTGCTCGAACGAGAGTCAGAAGGCTGCCACGTGAGCGCAAGAGGAGCTGGGGAGGGACCTGGGCCGAGTCGCGTCTGGGCAAGGAAACACACGACAGGTTGGGACGAGCCCCCCCCCCCCCCCCCGGAGGAGCGAAAAGGACGAGGAGGATAACGAACAATCGCTGTCGCGGAAACTGTTCTCCCCTCTGGCAGCTCTAATCGTCTCGTTCTCAAAGCGTCTCGAGATTTTAATTTGACATTTTAACGCGCGAAGTGGTCAGCGGCGGAGGGAAGTCGAGGAGCAAGCGGAGAGCGGCTGGAAGGAGCAAAGAAGGCTGTTGAAAGTGGCGCGGAGCTCGCGCCAAGGGGGCAGAGAAGGACGAAAGGGCGGGGTGGGCAGGGAGAAACGAGCGCGGCGCGAAGGCGCAAAAGTGTTAGAGAGGGTAATCTGAGAGGGCAAGGCTCTTCCCAGCCCGCGGGCGTAGCTATTTCCCCTCCGTTCTCACCGTCCTGCTTTCTTTCGGCCTTCTTGCTCCTCCTGGAGGCTTCGCAGCTACCAGCTCGCGTGCTAAATTATTCGTGACCCCTTTGACACTTGACAGTGGTGGCAGTTCCGGTAATTGTACCTCTATCTTCGCTCTCCAGCCTTCAGTTTGACTTTCCGCGTTCTAGCCTGCCCCTTTATTCGTCCGCGTTTCTTCGGCTGCTGAACGAAATTCATGGAACCAGACCCCCTGGAAACGACTTCCCCTTATTTCCGCTTGGTTGGTGATACTGGCCCTACTTCCGCTCCTTTGTTAAGTAGAAGTCTCGATATCTATTTTCTGCACTAGGCTCCTCGTACGTTCCGAGTATTTTAAAGTAAATCCAAAGTGCATGGCCCCTTGATATTAGTTACGCGGAAAATGGCTGACAAAGAAATATTCCCAGTACGGAGTAAATATTGGTACTGTTAGAAATTTTATTCTGTTTTGTAAGTGAAATATCTTGATTTAGGAAGTGACGTCAACAAAATTTTTTAATTCACCATAGTTAAACAAAGTACAAACAAAAATATAATAATATACAAATTCTCGAGGCACGCTGCGAACGATTCTTTATTCGTTGATTTTATACTTTTTCTTGTGTGAGTTTCGAGAGTTTCGAATCAGGAAAAATAGTGCAAAGTTTCGATTTCTCGAAACTCGAAACTTTCTTGGATTTCGAGGGGTTTCGAGGCTTCGAGAAACCCATCCCTCCTCGGTTTTGCTTTCGCTATACTTCTTCTCCTCTCGGAATTAACATTTCTCCGAATTGCAACCTAACGGTAATCGATCTACCAATCTCTGGATTTAGAAGTCAACGGTATACTCGCACTTCCACCGTATACGCGAACAAATATTAATTCCGGTTATCGACATTCATAACCGATTTGTTGAACACAAATATCTTGAAAACAAATAGCCAATTGCACCCAAAATACAGGTGTTTCTTAACCAGCTCGAGAATCCCTATAATTTAATACATGACTCATTGTAAAATAACATTTTCTCTCCTCGTCACCTCACTATACGAATCCTCTAATTCTTCAAAATTCCCCGAAACAGTATTGAAATTCTCAAGGAATAAGGTATCATAGATGTCCTCATTCTGTTCTCTGTAGACACACAAGAGTTTAACTCTGCCAATTGTAAAAATAAACGAAAGACCTTATGAATGAAACTGCCTGTAGTTAAAACAATACGAAGATAGTAAGTCAAGCGGGGAAACAAACGTCCAAGTGCACGCAGGTGAAGTCGAGGGGAAGGTTGAGCGAAGAGTAACGTTAAAGGGAGATCAAGCTGGTTCGTGTATACGAGCCGAGTTTCTAATTAAACTTAAACTTTTAATTGACTCGTTACGAAGCCGTTTCACGCTGGATGTGCTCTACGTACGTGCTCAGCTATCTACGTTTCTCCTATTTCATTTCGTTTCGAAGTATTCCGTCTTCGTAAGAGCTCCTTTCCCCTAGCTTTGTGTCTACCCCGTCCTACTAGGTGGAAGGTCTGTTGTCCATGGATCTACTTTCTGACCACTTCGTCGCGAGTTAATTGGTGCTCTGTGATTTTTGACAAGTTTCTTCCTCCTTCTTTCCTCCCTGGCGCAAACAGAGAACAAAGCGACCACTCCATGGTCTGAACAATCATCTCCTAAATTCTACAGATATTATGTAGTCGATTTGCAACAGAATTTTAAATCCTCTAACAACTCAAATGCCGAACGAGCTTCTTAAATTAGACGCACGCATAACTTTATTACTTTTATTCTGTTTTTTGTAGCGATCCAAGCAACCGCATCGTCTGTAACTGGCTCTCGGCAGCTTCGAGAACGTTCCCTCTAGAATCGATTCTCACAGCGAACATTGGATAGAAACAAATAGGTGTCAGTGCGTGTATTCGTGTCTCCGCGTGTACAGTGCTTTCTGTGTTGAATATTCGAGAAGTTCGAACCGCGGTTCAGTGATTCGTGAATTCTCCCGACGAAAAGTGCGCGTTTGTTTGCCCCTGGAATACGGTCGAGTTTGAGGGTTGACACCTTCAAACCGGAAATAAAGACTCAATCCTGTCTTCGCCGAGGGTAAACAGAGTCGAGGGAAGGAGGCACCGAGAAACGGTCGCCAGGAGGATTCCTATGAAAATGCTTCAATCGCTGAATGCTCTGGCGGGCAAGATCTCGCCGGGTTCCCCGACTGACAGCAACGCGAACAAGGTGCACATGCACAACAACAACAATAACGTGGTGCACCATCACCATCCGTACTCGAAGCAGCCGGCTCAGCAACCGTCGCCGCCATCGACGCAGTCGAGCAACGGTGATCAGAAGGAAAACACGTAAGTCTGCTTTCTACGGCCTTTGACGTGCATGCTGTTCTCGAAGGATATCACATGTTTTCCTCTGTTCTTTGATCTAACCAGTGTTTTCGCGTGACAGTTATTCATTTCGACCCGTTTTGCTGAAATCCGTAGTTGTTAAATTAGGGGGAAAAAAGACAGCCGATGGATAATCAATTATCCGTCGCGCGGATTGTCCGCTCTAGTGTGACACCTCTCATAAGTTTCTGTATCAGCGTCTGCAGGTCCTTTAACGGGTTAGGACACAGTAACGGGCCAAGACAGCAGACGATTTTTAGACGACGATAATAAGAAAAGTAAACAATCGATTAATATAAGGTTTTGTGTTTTATATTATGAACTGTAAGAAAAACATATAATATTTACAAAATAGCATTTGTACGGCGGGCAATGTTTCCATTTAAAATCTCCTTTTTCGGATGAAATCGGATGAACTGTAACAAAAACCCCAAACATGTCATAAACTATAATATATTTCCTAGGCATTGACGATCCAAAATTTAAATTTTTTTAATTATTGTACAAAATATAGACAAAAAGATTCACACACCTCTGTCGAAATTTGATCATTATTTTTCAAACATCGGCCATTTGTCAATTTTTGCGAAAATTGAAATGTTGGATCGTCATTGCCTAGGAAATATATTATAGTTTATGACATTTTTGGGGTTTTTGTTAGAGTCCATCCGATTTCGTGAAATTCGGCCCACCAGTTGGCCATCCGGAAAAAAAGGACATTTTAAATGGAGACATTGCACGGCCTACAAATGCTATTTTGTAACTATTATATGTTTTTCTTATAGTTCATAATATAGTGAACTAAAACACAAAACCTTATATTAATTGATAGTTTACTTTTCTTATTATCATCATCTAAAAATCGTCTGCTTTCTTGGCCCATTACTGTGTCCTAACCCCTTAAGTTGCGTGGATGCGGGAAAACCGCAAACGGTCGGTCCGCGCGAACACAAGGCAAATGTGGCGCCGGCCTAAGGGCACCTGTAGCGAATCAAGGAGAAATCACAATCTTATGTAAGATGTCTGTGACTTCGTCCTTATCATAGACTGACTTCCTAAAATCTCAGAATAAATTCTAGATTAGAAAATTAGATGATTCTCTTTCATGCAGAATACATGCGACTAACATATTCACCAGAACTTGTATTTGCGTTGTGCAAGGGTTCGCCCACCGCAATACTGAGGTAGTACTTTCAGAGAAAGCACTTGGATGATCCTCATTTTACATTCCGGATACATTTACGCGTTTCTTATTTTTTTCGTATTTCTAAAGCCATTTAAAGTTTTTCGTTTGAAGTAAGTTATTGATTCAGCATATTTCGGGTAATATTCTGTTTTTAGTTATCAAGTTGAAGTTCAAAGAATCTGTCAATAGCTTGGATAATTCGATGAGAAAAAAGTGATATGGCAATTAGCATTAGTATCCGTTGATTTCGAGATAGCTATATTTCTATCTGGAACTTAAAAGTGGGAGTCCTTTAGAACAGTGGTTTAGAAGTCCAATAAGTCAGAAATCTAATCCATCTTTCCCGCAATAACAAAATTTATTCGACATTTCTGCTTAACTGTAGTATAAGAAATTATATTTCTCAGAAAAAAATCGTTATTTACACACCTCTATTCTCTTAATGGTGAGAAATACCAGGACTGTTTTTGACATCGTAATCTTGCCTCCTGCGCAACGCATAGCGGAGGAAACACGAAGCACGAATTGAGAAGGGTGTTCCAGTACTTGGGAAGTGCATAACAAGGTGTGGAACGCGATACCATAGCCCTTCTATGTCATTTCATTAGATAGCGTAAATATGGCGATAGCTAGAGTAGATGAGGGAAGGAAAGCCTAACGTAACTTGACTACATTCCTCGGTGCGAGAAAGGGAAGGCCATCCCTCCAGGTCTTCCACATTGCTGCTCAGCTACATCTTCTTTGCTCTCTCTTTAAACTATATTCTCATCTCTGCTCGAGCACCTCCTTCAGCTACCCCTATAGAGAGGATCTCTCTAAAATATACCCCTGTTTAACGCATAAAGAACGATCTCCCAAAGTATAAGGCCCTGTTCCCGCGTGGCAGCATGTAAACAGCACTACAAGACTGCATTTTAATTAGTTTAAGGTAGTACTACCGGTTTTGAAATACTGTTCAGAAAATTCTGAAACTTTGTACAGTAGTTTGTTTTGACCTTACACTGACTCATGTAAATTTTTGGAAATCTACACCAACTCAGAAGTTTGGCGTTCAATGATTACTTTTTCATTATTTTCGAGGTTAGGATTTTGTTTATCAAATCCTACTATGTGCAAGCGTTTACCTACTTCAGTTTGTTGTACCCTTTTATTGAATACATTCTCTGAGTAGAAGAAAACTACACTATCAATCGTGCTACCAAATAGTGTTGCAAAATCAAATCACCAGGGAAGTCAAAGGACGATCTAACACGCACTTGACTCAAGGCGTATCGGTAGTATTACCTTAAAACGTCTTTTCGCTAAAATCAGTGATACGGTAACTTACATAATACTACTTGGCACACGGCAGATTCTAGCGAGCCTCCTTACATAGATCTCGATCAGCGACGGTGCCTGGATTCTACACGAGCGCAATATTTCTCCGTCCCACTCTGTAACGTTAATAAACGCGCAGAATTTCGCGTGTAACGCTCGAACACGCGCGTTCGCGTTCGATTAACGGGCCCGATGCCGCATTAAGTCGTCGCGTAAATTCTGCTTAATGCCTAATACCACGGGACTCGTGCCATCCGCTCATAGAATAACAAGATACCGCCGCAACGAGTAGTTAATTACGGCAACTGTTCGCGCGGCCCGCAAGTTGCTTGCCGGGCGAGCGGCGTAAGTTGGCGAAGAGGCGTTTAACGCACTAAGGACGGCCGATCGGTGGAAGGGTTAAGTGATATGCACGCCCCGAGGGAGGAGTTCCCTTAACGAAAGGGTCACTATAGACCCTAAAGGTCGCGCGAGGGTTTTCTTATCTAGATACGAGTGCTCTGCCTTGCCGGGGAACTACATCGAAATTAATTTCTCCACTTGTTGACAAGGTGGATTTCTATCTCCTCCTAGGGAGGAGGAAGCGCCCACAGTTCCCTCTCGTCATGAATTACGCAAATATTTGCCGCCGCGAACCTACACGAATAGCGTCTTACGCGGTGAGTTTATCAGGCCGACGTCGTGATAGATCTACTTAGATTCGTAGTGATAACGGCTTTTGCTGATCGATTTATCACGTTTTTACCTTATGCTGGATATAACATTGTAATGTTTAACGTTATCTGAAACAATTCTTCTTACAATTAGGCGTGATATTCAAGATTAATTCTTTTTATTTCCGCGTATTGTGTTTGCTAAGACGGTCAAAGGTTTAAAGGGAAGTGTGTATTACGGACGAAGCGAGTGTTTGTAGCAGATTGTTTGGACCGATTATGTCGCGCGGAGTTGCGTTTACGCGCGCGCTCCACCCGCTCTGTCTTCGGCATGTAGCGCATGGGGAAGGGGACTAATCCTCGTAAGAGCATCCATTCATGGAAGTAGGGCTTATATAAAAATCGACTTTTGAAAAAAAAACTTTTGAGTTCATTTAATATTTATGGATCTACAAAAATGTAACACAATAAAATGCACTCCATACTCCATATTCATTTAGTACTTTCCTTCCGAAAATATGAACTCATGAAGATTAGTTTTACAGTAAAATGTTACCTACTGCAATATGCTTGTGTCCGAACCGATTTCAAGTCGAAATGTTAACGTTTTTAATTAAATAATTAATTCATTTTTACATATTAATTCTAGTATATAAAACCCATTTTTTTTTTAAATTTAAAAACCGGTTTTCGAACTTTACAAATTTATAAAATAAAACGGTTTTTAAATCCGGTTTTTAAAAACCAATAAACCCTATATGGAAGACACTGATTTGTTAGGCAAAACGTTTATAATTGTTTGTGAATAAATGGTATATTTACGACGTGTGCGTGGTTCATTTTTATCTTTCTGATCTTTTTTGCGGTGGAAGGCGTGGAAAAAGGAAGAAACTATTTATCAAATACCAGGCCGAAATTATTTAATTTTGTGAGTCAGATGAATCATTTCGTTAGCACAGGAATGCGCATGTTCACTTCCGAAAATCGTGATCATTGTTTTCTGCATCGTACACGGAATTTGAATGTCCCATTTATAGGTTATCTGTGCCTATTTCAGTGGTATAAATAATTTTCTGATCGTCTTTGTTTAGTGGTGCGTGTTGTTCGAGATACTCAATTATTGGAAATACTTTTTATTTTAGGTAAATAGGAGGAAAATTTATTTTCAATTTTAGCATCGATTATTCTGAGTAATGTATTCGTTTATAATCCTAAAAAAATTAAAAATGTGTAAGCTTCAGTATAATCGAAACACATTATCTTTTGAATAATTGTGAATTATAATGGCATATTAGATTGAAAATGTGTCAGTGGAAATTATTGTAGTTGCTTTATACAACAAATACAATATTATAGACAGGTAGATATTTCATGAATTGTTTGTATTATTCAAGAGTTTAACACGCGAATGATCGCGTCATGCAACGCCGATAATATCAGCCTTCTTTATCGGGGACTGTACAGAACCGATAACAAAGTGTTTTGTTATCTAATTAATAAATGCTAATAACAGTAATAATAATAGTTCTTTGTTCTTTAAATACGAATTGTTAAGTTTAAGTATAGAATATTCGAAAAGACGGACCATAAATTATTTCAAAAACATATAGAATATCATTCTTTCTTATAAAGATTTTGTACATGACTGGTTTCGCAAAGATAAACAGCTCATTATCCGTCCGGAATTTTTTTTAAATAGACGACTTCAAACTTCACAGGGGGGCACAAATTACACCAGCGTGAGAAGAGTATATGTATGAGTCGTGCATTGTTCGACGATCTTCACATTGACTGCTCTGCTGTGTTCGAATAAAATTGTAAGTGATTTCGTCATGTTTCTCCATGTTAACTTTGAAGTCGTCTATTTAACAAAATCTCCGGCCTTTCCTTTTTGAATTACTACCTTAGAATTTTTCTACATAAAAGAATATTCGGGTGCAGTACTACAAAAAACATTCAGATGCAAGGTTTTAGTAAATTATTCTGAAATAAAAGAATATTTGATGAGTAAAATGGGTCCACTGCAAATATAAATTTCAGGATTTCTTAGTTATTATGCATGCTTTCAAGAAATATATTCGAAATCGGGAAATTTCATTCACTACAAGCGAATGTTTACTTGTTAGTACTTTTATACCCAGAATTCGCTATGCTATCGAATTTGATCATAACAAATTGGAAATTCCCTTTAAGAAAACAAAATTAACCTCGGAATCTCCTGTTTGGCTAAGCCTGTAAAGACACCATTGCCATCCTGTCATGACTTTCTTGCAATCACACAACTTTGGTATTTGACTCATCCTGTATTTATAAACGTATCACGGGTGTATAAGATGACCCATCCTATCCTATGTCCTGCATGCAGTGGAACTGTTAAAAGATCGGTGAATTTATAAGAAATCATAAACCCTAGTTTTGCTATCGTGTTTGAGAAAATCTTCACCTTCTACGTCAAGAGGAGGAGCGATCACTTGGAGAACTCATATCTACTAAATTAGCAAATTCAAACTAATGAGGAAACTTTTTATGCCCATTTCAGGCATAGACACTCATTGTCAGTGAAATGCGACTTTCAGCGTTACACAGTCCCTGGCAATTCGCTATTAAGTCTCATCGATAGCTTTTTCTTTTCATCTAGGATACCTCGAGTGGAACACTGACGGTTTTATCCATTTCTTCGTCCACATATAAAACTCAGATATGATATGCCTATCTAATTACTAAAGATAGGAAAATGCAATCACTCTGTCGTTAAAGTCAATGTTGATGTTCCATCAGTGGTTGCTGAGTGAATGTGCCGTGCACGCCAAATATCAGTTACTGGGTGTCGCGTTAAGTCCAAGCCTTAAGTTTGTGACTAGCTGATGCAAGCAACTGAACAAGCAACAATTGCACTAATTGAACTAATCGAACTAAACTTGAATACACAACATTGCCTGTACTACATAAATAGAAGCCACTATTGGTCATTATAGTTGAACGAATACGTGAACTATTCGTTGCAGTGGAAGTAAAACTCTCCTCAATAGTTTGGGAATAAAGGCTAATCCTCGTATTCCAAACTTTTGCTCAAGCAGGATTGCGCAGCCATTGTTGTCCCTGACAAAGGCAGATGCGGAAAGCTGTTAAAATCCATTTGAAGTATCAACCATACAATGCCATGGGGAATCTCTGAAAGATTTAAGGAAATTCGCAGAAATCTAGACATCTAGCAGAATATTTCTGTAAGGGCGCGTACAGACTAGAGCACGGACGCGAATACGGCAAGCTCGCGATTTCAGTATCTTCATACTGGGTGTTGCAAAAACAAGTGACTGAACTTTAGACGCTCATTTTACTCACACCGAGGATGGAAACAGATTATATAACTAGAATCGCTTTCATTCCGAGTTCATAAACACTTTCTGCTTGCTGCAGAGTTTCGCAAGAATGTCGAATAAAATTGGAGACATAAGTAGGGGAGAGTAGGGTAAAACGGAACGGGTGTTTCGACTACTTTTCTTCAGTTGGATTTAGAAAATTTACAACAGCAAGAACACCGTTGGATTCTATAGTCCTTACGCTACATTTTGAAGTTTTACCCAGTTCTTTACCTCGCGCTGAAGTTTAAATATTAAATGTTTACTAAATTTCCTCATGTGGGGCAAAAGGGAACACCTATTACGTAGGGGGAAGAATGGCAACGTCTGTTATTGTTAGTACATATTTATTTTTTCTTATAATTAGTAGATTGTAGATAACAATTTTAATTACTATCCTTATTACCCCACTCTCTCCTAATGTTACCTTTATCTTGGGTTAGTAGTAAACAATAACAGTACTTGAAACTGTAAGTCCCCGTAATCGTACATTATCAATCTGTAGTTGATCCTTGGGAATCAAGATGCAAAATATTAGGGCAAGCAAAGAGTGGTTAAACCCATATCAGAATGAAATTGGTTTCAAACATCAAACCATATGATCTTCCCGCATTCTCAGGGTGAGTAAAATGATCGTTTAAACCAAAACTGTGCTTCAGCTCTCCGTGAAACCAGCAACAAGGAAAAGCTGAAGTACGTAGTTACTTCGTGCAGATTACGCCACAGAAATCTGTTCTCAAATCGTTGACAGATCGCTATGGTTTCCTCGTAGCGGCAGAGTGGTTGTCAACAGAGATTCAAAGTAAATCCCGTCGAAAGTGCTGGAATATGTGTCTGGAAAGGAGAATGAACCGGGGGATACAAAACGGTGAAAGGGGAAAACAGAGAAGGGACTTGAGAGTCAACGGTAATATAGAAATGAAAGGACCTTACGGGAGGGGCAGGTATCGTCGGCGAAATCTGACAAATCTGACAAATCCAAATAGGAAAAGTCTGGCGGACCACGGGCCTATATACAAAACCTCGGACCATCTCCCGCTTCCTCCGTTGCTTTCCTACGTTGTAGCGTCGGAATTGCTGTTGGGGTCGGCGAGCCACGTCTTCCAGAGAGGCGTAAGCATCCTTGCTAGTGGCACGTACCACGTAGCCGTGATATTGTCACATGCCTCCGGTGCAAAGCTCCAAATTGTATCGTCGTCGCGTGCTGCATGTGCCACCGACGAACCCTCCCTTCTCGTTCGCCTTCTCCACCGACGTATCTTCCTGCTTCGCCCCGTCACTTATACGGAGAACGACAATAATATCCACCACGCTCGAGTGATCCTTTTTCTTTTCGTGCTGACGCCGTGTCTCGGTGTATCTATGAACGCGTAACGCTTCCACGTTCTTTCTCCACCCAACCCCACCGAACATTGTGATCGAGACAGCACGTCCAACACTTGAGAAATGAGAACGCGGCTTGGCTGCTGGCCCGACAGGCTGGTGTCGGTTCATAATCGAAGATTTTGCGACGAAACTTGGACGCAGGGGAAGCCGTTTATTGGTATCTAGATACTGCGGATATGGGATAACTCATTTACGATTTGGTTTTGATTTATGTCGAGAACTATGTGGTGTCGGTTGAACAGCCTTCCCTATGTTCTTTGAGCCACCACAGTCACTAGCTGATAAATTGTATTCAGCTATCATTTTTTAACAATTTATAGACTGCTAAAGTAGCGATTCGACTTTTTGGCGTACTATTAATGCATATCGTTGGCTTGTTGCTAAAACTCATCTTGCGGATTTTATGATGAAATGAAGGATTTTGTTAGTTTTAAGAACAAGCCATGGATATAATATATGTGTGCACATGCTGTTCTAGCTAAGGTGTTACAAACTACCTTGTCTGAGTTATGCACATTCAAATTACTATCAGGGTATTGTTAGTGGCCACCCAAAGGGGTCCACCATTTCTTAAATGGGTTGATTCATAAATATTTGTATTATCGAGTAGCTCTTTTCAATTCTAACAACATTTTTTATTTTACATAATTCAAAAGACATGCCATAAAATAGTTTAGAAAGGAAACTTAAGGGTGAAGGGTGCTGTCCGTTTACTTTCAAACATTTATCGATTCTTTTTATAATATCACATCAATGTGCCGTTAGTGTTTCTGCGTCCACAAAATTACATGCTTCACAAAGTCTTCCTTTCAGTGAAACTTCTTTCTTCGTCAGTCAAACTTTACTTATTACATAATTTTTATTGTAACTCTAAGGAAAGTTATAGGTATAAAATGAAAAAGATGGTTAAGATAAATATCATTAGAATTGATAACAGCCTCCCGAAAATATATGTATATATTTACGTACCATTTCATTGGAGAAGTTGGTGCCCCCATCCTAAAATTACTATCAAATTTACAAGTATATTCTACAACTCAGGATTTAATAGATACTCCAACTGGTTAGGGTGAACAGCAGTTCGATTGGTGGACCCGTTGCTCAGCAGCAGAAATATCTCACGTTATATATAGTATCATTTCAAATATTCAAACCGTCGATGGTTTCTCCTGGTACAGTTATCAGAACTGTTCTGTGATCAATCGTGATCATAGTCAGACTAGCTTGGCTGTACACGATAGTAACTTATAGAATAATGAGTTCAGGGAGAAGGGATCCATCAATGACCTGGACATTTCTATTACTAGACCAGAATTGCAAGGCAACAATCATGCCAGCCAATTCTTTTCCACTCCACGTGAAATGGCTGTGTTACAAACGTTTCGATTCTAACAGAAGCTCGTGCAGTATAGGTACTAGCATTACCAACTGTGCAATATTAATCGTCATCTATAAATAAGCAACGTGCTGGCGCGTGTATCGATCTGTCTGTGACATTGGAAGGGAACGAAAACGCTCAATAAAAATTGCCTCTCGTCATATCCGACCGATTGCGCTATCGGAGTCAACAACAAAACCTGTATGAACGAATTTAGTTGTGCGGGCAGAGGTCCCATTGCCTCGTTAATTTTCGAGCTTCCGCGCAGTTAGCTCGCCGATGAAAATGCTTTCAACGTCTGGTAATCTGTTGACGATAATCCTCTGAGCTGGTACGATATCACGCGAGGCAGAACGAGGATGGTAGAAGCACGAGACATTTCATAGTAGCGCAATTTGTCAGATCTATAAAGCGACCGCGAAGTAGGTAGAGTCGCTGATGGATGCTTAGCTCTGGGAACGCGGTAATATGACTCGTAACGTATTTCCACCGCCATCATCGTCGCCATTGTCATCGTCATCGTGACAACATAAAGTCGAATAACTGACGGGGGCTGCGTGAACTCTGTGCTTACGTCTGCCGTAAATGCGAACGATATTAAATGGAGCCGAGAAATGGATCGATATTTGGCGCGAATACTGCGGATACTCGCTATTACTGCTCTGTGCTCGCTCGTATTCGGTGTAATATCATTAAACGTGGGAAATAATTTAATTTCTATCTCTGCATTGAAAATTGCTCTGCTTTTAGGATACTTATTTCCGTCAGTATTTGATGAGAATGAAGTATCAACTGTACGTATACTACGTTACTCAGTATAATTAGGAAAACATGACCCTGAATTAGGTCTAAAAAGTGTAACCCCTAATACCCCGTAATATGGTTCCATTTCATAAAAAATAGTCCCCGAATAAGATTATTGCAAACGGACAACAGGAAAGGGTGTCGACCAGGTCTTAAAATTTAGAATTCATCAGTGGTTTGAATTTGGAGAATATCTCAAAAATGGCAAGCCCTTTCGAAACTTTGTTCTAATAATATTAAAAGAGCATTCAATTTTCTACAATTACTGTATATATAATTTTTTCGTGCTTCCATTCATTTTTAGATAATAGTGTTTCGATAGGGCTTACCATTTTTGAGAAATTCTTCAACTTCAAACCATTGACGAATTCTAAATTTTAAAGCCTGGTCGGCACCCTTTCCTGTTGTCCGATTGCAATCATCTTTTTCAGGGACTATTTTTTTATGAAATGGAACCATATTAGGGGTGAGAGCAAAAGAAATTGCAGATTGAAAATAAGGGCTACCCTAATACTTTATTCTCGATAGGGCATTGTATGTATTTTGGAGTTATATACCATTTTGAGAGATCTAGCCTACTTCTCGTTCGTGTGATAGTATAGTAACTGGGTATGTACTTAACAAATGGTGAAGTTTCTAAAACTTATATACACGGTGCTTCAGAAGTCACTGTGTATTTTGACTGATTGTGTATATACTTTTGTGTAAAGTACAAGTATTTATTTCTACACGTAGCCTACCATTGGCTCCTCAAACTTGCCAATTAGTTTGTCAAATGGTCAAACCTGGGCTAGGCGCGGAGTAGGTCTAGGTTACCTGTGGATTAGATCTAGGTTTAATCATATTGATTAACTGATTAGTTAGGCATCAAGAACCGTGAATATTCTAATTACATTAATTACATAGAAGAAAGCAATCAAAACTTATGTATTTACCCAGTACAGCAATACTGCTACCAAAGGAAACATGTACACAAGTTAGGGAGACAAGAGAAATTTCGTGTCGCTGTTGGCTATTGTTTGCGTCCATTTTCTGATACTCTAGCTTCGAAATTCATCGTGAACGACGGTTCCCCGTTGTCGCAGGGAATTGTACTCGAACACTAGAGCACAATCCCCCGGCAAGATGAAAGGGGTGACGCGGGGTTGAAGACGAAAGGAAAAGTTACTCGTCCCGTCGACCTACTTCTGGTGTCCACCGTGTTTTGTCGCTGGCTACCGTCTCGGATTCGCGATCGTTGTTTACAACGAAGGCCCTTTTGTAAAGAGGCATGAAGGTCTCTTTGTGAAAGAGTTATTATAATCGGGTACCTTGCCCCTAACGAGGTTTCCTTGGTCAATCGATCTATCCACCTCTGTCCTCCTTGCGTAAAAATAGTATGACTTATAAGCGCGATTAGTCCCTTATTTACCATCTCTGGGTATCTTCCAGCAGGAACCGGTATTATTCTACAATAAATAACGTTGCAGAGTGCGCTTGATTTTAGCGTAGCATCGAGCGAAATTCAAATTGGTGGCATTATTATTGGTTCCACGATCGTGTAAGTAGCGATTATTTCTGCCTCGCCTTCCTTTGTGTCTATTCAAGGTAGTTCCTGTGCAATTTGCCTTTAGCATCTGGGTCTCGGTGAAACGCGATCGATGTAATTGTCAAGGCGCCTTTGCTCGTGCGAAACAGGAAGAATGTAAAAGGACAGTGAAATTGTTGTGAATATTTGTGCAAACCGATAATCACATTGCAATAAGGGATAGATGCGTAGATGATAATAAAAACACGAGACATTGGCATAGAGTCAAGGGATTAAGACACAAAATTTATATTTCAATTAATCATTAAATTCATTCAAAATTATTATATATCCGTACAAACTTGGTATATTTAAATTATCTTTTTCACCACTATTGCAGAATTAATAGTATTGTAATGAAGCTACTGAAAAAACGAACACAAAGTATTACATAGGGTGTTCCTATTTTCATTCGTTAAAGAAGTGTAATATGGGCATCAATTCGCTTACCTTTCTTTCAGTGCACGTTGTTTACTATTCGTTAGAAGCTCACAAATACATACGCATATTTATTAAAGTTAAGAAAACAAAAGCCAAGGAAAAGCTGTAATTTCATTTATATTTTCAAATCAAGGAGTATTGCTTTTTGTATTGATAACCTCAACTCTTTCAGTGAATTATAGTTACCACTATCGTACCTTTAACCACATATATCTTAACTAATATTTTTAATAAATAATGATTTGTTTTTAGAAAATTTTCTGTATGCGCCAATTCTTATTTTAATAATTATTACATATCTTTTGATTTAATGACATATCTTGTAGATGAAGTATGGAACACGGCCTTCATTACTACTAAATAAATTAGACATTAATGACTGTCAAATATCAAGTTTAGTTCTTATATCGTTAACACTTTACAAATACTAAATCCGTTTGAAATTAAAACCAAACGAAAATTTTAAATTGATATTTTTGTATTAGTGAATATGTAGCTCTGTTACAAGGTGTTACTTGCGACAGTGGCACCACCGATCTATTTTGGGGAATTCCATGTAGATACCATCTCTGATAATTGCATTGCGCTAAGGATGGTTCTATACAAGCCTTTAACGTAATTTCTGTTAACTCCTTCCCTTAATCATCATCGTCATCTTAGTATAATTACTTTATCAGATATCAACCAATAGTTACGTTTAATTCTGGATTCCATGCATAAAAGTTGTTGAAAACATATAAAGCATAAAAAGCACGCCATTCACAGGAGTGAGAGACTTACATTGGGACGAGAAGTGTAGGACTGTGTAGTTCAAAAGCATTTCACCTTTCCCAGACCTCAAACGTTCCTACTTAGTAAAAAAAAATGTCACTGCCTTTGCATTCCAGTTACCTTTGACGAATGGAACTTTACATACTACATGCCGTATGAATAAACGATAAGAAACGGACGTAACTTAACCTAGAGGAAGAACTTACGTGGTCTAACGTTCTGGGGACACGTACCAACGCAATTCTATCGATTTCGTTTCAGATTAGTACACATCTGCCCGATTGAGCATTTATGAATTATCTCATTCCTCTGTTCGTAAAACCGGAAATAGCTTTTGCAACAAATGGACGTTGTAGATATCTTACAAATTAATTAGTAAGCAATCTGTATTTGTGTAAATATAGGATTCACACGATTTTTAGTACGTCAGTTGAAGAAATTTTTTTTATGTAATTAGGACATGTCATTGGGCTCAATTGTTTGTATTCGAATTGTTACTGAACAGTATGTACACCACACTCTAAGTAGTCGCTCGAATAGTTCGTTATACAGAGACCATAACGAAGGCCAGTGACACCGGAAATCGCCATTAGTATCGCCCAATGCATCACGATTAACGATAACGTTGACATTTCATACGTGATACATCGTGTGAAAGTTTTCCGCTCCACCCTATCGCCACCCAATAATATATCGCGTCTACGCCTGGGACCATGAATGATCGAGTCATTGCACTGTCATTTGATTTAATTGATGGTGTTTTGACTCGTTATTTTGCTCCCATTTCATCATCCTCTAATTACACGTTTAGGTACACCATATGCACAAGCATATGGTACTCAGAACTTTCATCGAATTTCTCTGAAAAAATTCTCATTCGTGAAAACATCTTCCAGAAGAAACTGTAATCGAAAGGAAAATACGACTTCTCGGTTTAATCCCCCAATGTGAAAACTCAAAACACTAAGCACTGGAAACTCTTTCGAAATCAGGTAGCATAGATACCTACGCTTAGAAACATAAGAGTAACTCGATAACGAGGGTAAAAATAAATGAGTTTAAATGGAGGAATTGATATTTTTTAGTGAACACTTTTGTTTTGGTTTCATTTGGAAATGCATTTCGTTGTTGCAACTAGTCCCATTGCAGATAGTTTCGTCAAAGATAGTAAGTGTGCGACCTGCCCCTGTCACGTATCGTAATATGTTCAACATCGCGCTGTGAACCTCCATTGATCTTCCTCTTCTCTCTCCAGAAACAATTCTCAACAGAAGATTGTTTCTGTTACTCATATTCCAAACGCTTAGACGCGTCTTTTACTCTTCACAGCATGTTTCTACAGATTTATTCCTCTTCATATAAAGTTGTCAGCCATGGCAGGTTATTTTCTACCTGGGTCCAGCGCGACGAGGTACACAGTAAACCATACCGGCGCGATCTGCATCAAATTTTATCTTCGATTCTCCACCTTTCGGCCTGCTGCCCGTTCACACCAGCTCCCGTCATCGTTTGACCCAGCTACCCACTCGCATTAGCATATTATTGGACGGTTGTTTACTTCGGGTTAATCGTCGCCTCTAGCGTGAACGATTCGACAACATAGCCTGGAACAGAATGGCCATCTGAACGAACGGCCATTCGCATGAGATTAGTAACACGATTTATCTTCCACATTTGTCGTCAACTATCTAGTTGGCCTCAGCATATCTTGATTCAAGGGGGCCGACTAACACACGTTCGTGTTATTAATCGCCTTGAAGTCTACGAAACAACTGGACGAAGTTTAATAATCCTTCAGGGGGGTTAAAAAACAACACGAACGAAGTGTCGGGGCAGGAACCAGCGTGCCACCATTAAAGCTCAATAAAGGGAGATGAGGGAAACGGTTCGTCTTAAAAATGTCGCGACGAGTCTTAATAAACGCGAAAGAAACGCGCTTTGCCGCGCCAGGAGCAGAATAGCGGAGCCGGTCAGTATTAATTCTAGCAGGCAGCGTGTCACGGAGGTGTTAAAATCTGTAGAACTAAAGGGTAGCTCCCTGGGAAGGTTTATTGGAAGGACGGAGAGTTAATTAAACGAATAAATAACGTAACAAAGGTTTTCGTGGGCATTGCTGGGGGGGACACTTTCGCACTCCTCTTTCACAGACATCGCTCTGCGAATACACATGCGTTTATTCTTCGCCGCCACACATCTACAGCTTCTACTCTATTTCTTCGTGTCATCCTTGTGCATTCTTCTGAGAGCGTACAATCTTAGGCGCGCCCTCTCTTCTCCCATGATTTTCTCATTTTTATTGTTACTGCCTTGTCTGTGTGCTGTTTATTTTTTTCTGGAGAACAACAAGAGACTCTGGAACGTGTCTAGGCCTCGCGCAGTTTGACGCTTTCGTCCATACGCTAGTTAAAGTAGTTAATTAAAAATTACATTCGTGGCACTGTTTGGACTTCAGTCTTTACAACTCCGAGAGAAAGGAAGAATTTCGGGCGCTGGAGGGTGATTGATTTCCATTTGGTTTTCAGTTCCAAGATATTATTGTAACAATGCAGTATTTCATCAATATTCAAATATGTAGGATGTATGTGTAGCATGAATTTCGATATGTCTCACATTTCATATATGGGAGATATTTGATCTATTATTTTCAGAGGTTCAGGAACATAATATCCTAATTAGCCAAATAGTCCTCCAATTATGCCCATAATCCCCTATTAGCAATTATGATTCGTGGCGCCCAAAACCGATGCATACACGGTGTTCGCCCACCATACATACAATATTGGAAGATCAAATTTACACGAATATTTTCTAATTCATGATTGATTTATTTTATATTTGAATATAAAAATTGCCAGGATCTTTCTTTTTTTAAGTAATTCAAATATTTTATTAAATTAATTGGTAACGCTCTTGCTACTACAATATTCAATACACATTGAGAATTTCAATACATTGCAAGTGTGCCATTCTCTGATATCAAGAATATTTGTAATTTCAGGTATGTTGCAATAATATTAGCTGACGTGATAAGGAAAGGTATAAACTAAATTAGATTAATCATGTGGGAGAATGAATTTTTCCTGCGGTACTAGCGATAATTTCTTATCTCATATTGCAATCTTCCCTTGGTTTAATTATAAATAATGCACTTCGCAATCGCATGTTTCATATCTTTGTAGGTATTATTTCTTCACAATTTATACAATGAAGTCATTCGAGGTGCGACAGCTAATCGAAAATATAGAGTAAAATCTTTTTGTACGAGTCCTCATTTTCGAGAAAATTCTTCCAAATTGGAAAAATTCTTTTGGTATTACAGGGGTATGTGCATTTTATGGGAAATTGATAGAATATAAATAGGTATAATACATCTGCGGATGAAATGAGTTGTCGTTCAAAAACCAGTCGAAATTATAGTGTAGGATTTCTTTAAACTGGGCTTTCTTTTCGAGAGAATCAATTTTAAAAATATAACCGAATAGTGGTCGTGTTGGGAGAATTTTCAAAACCGGTTTTCCTGAAAACAGTGTTGTTTCGCAAAAAGTTATTCTATTATTTCGACTTGTTTCTGCACACCGCAATTATATCATAATTACTGCTAATCAAGTGCACGCGTTTTTCAAGAATACTCTAATTCAATTTTCTCAGAAAGAAGGACTCGTATGAATAAATTATATTTTAAGCTTTCGATTTACTCTTCCCAGTTGCTTCGCTCATTGCAATATCCTTTATAACATCACCTTGCTGGAGTCGTAAATCACTTTTACGATAGAAGTCTGTTATCACTTTACAATGTAATGTCTTTTAATATACCTTTGATTTTAGATGCATTCAATTGAAAAATTGTACACCGTTTATTTAAAAAATAATTATTTTCCGTGGGAGTAGCATAGATCGTACAAAAGATATTTTCCCAAATTCAACATTTAATTTATACAAACGTAATTATAATAAGTTAATATCCTTCTAATATTCCTGAGAGTTTATTATAAACTTTAATCTATTATGCATAGATTCAACAAATTCTGTGAAAATTCCGGCCCATTTTGTGCCACTATTCTAGCAAAGTTTATTTCAGCATCTCTTTGATAGAGAGTACTAACTAAAAATATGTTAAGCAAGCTTTATACTAATGTAAACCATAATGGGTAATACTGAATTTAACAATACTTAAATAAATTAAATATGTTATGTATACGTATAAGGTGGACGGATACTTTTGTGGGTAACTGTAGGGCTTCTCCACCTTTTTGACACATGAAATTTGTAATTTATACTACGTGCCGCATTTCTCAATAGTTTTGAAGGACCGTTCGTATACTGTAGCATAGTTCTTCACCACACTTTTAGACTTATCAGTCACTTGGTTTCAAGATAAACCGCAATAAAAATGCCCTTGACAACACGATCGTAATCGACACTTGAAGTTAACAATCGTTCAAGCGACACGATAACCGTACACATAAAACGTTTGCAACCGCGAAGATTGCTCGATCGTTTCTTGTTGAGGGTCATTTCTTTATTCTATTCAATCATTCTCGTGTTCATCTTTTTGGTTAGTATGGATCCCCACAAAATTACCTTTTTTAAACAAAAAGGTACAAAAAAACGCGCCAAGTATATAACCCTATCAAAAAGAATCCCATTTAAAAACATTGTCGTAAATTAATACCTTTACAAAACTAATTATATACACAAATTGCGCCAATTATCACAATGGCTATTTATACAAAGAAAACAATGTATTAAATAATATTAAGCAGATACAGTTTTATACAAATAAATATTTTAATACGAATAAATATTTTATTCAAAATACTTGGCGCTGCTCTCCGAATTGGTGTTGCTAAACTGAATAAATATGTATAAATTGCATTAAAATCTTTTCTTTCTTTCTTGCCTCAGTGGTGCCTTGTCTTGTTATATTTATTAATCAAGGCAATTAACATTTTTTTCGGAGAGCAGCGCCAAGTATTTTGAATAAAATATTTATTCGTATTAAAATATTTATTTGTATAAAAATATGTCTGCTTAATATTATTTAATACATTTTTTTCTTTGTATAAATAGCCATTGTGATAATTGACGCAATTTGTGTATATCATTAGTTTTGTAAAGCTATTAATTTACGACAATGTTTGAAATGGGATTCTTTTTGATAGGGTTATATACTTGGCGCCTTTTTTTGTACCTTTTTGTTTAAAAAAGATAATGTTGCGGGGATTTCACACATTTTGTAGTGTTTATTTATGGCTAGATAATTTTTTCACCCCGGCGTTATTTTTTTTTTAACAATATATTCAATTATCTTTAATTTGAGATACTTCCGGACCATATCTTTTATTCGAAACACGAGATATTCGCAATTATGTGGGATCACCTCTTTGACAGGCAAGTAAAAAGTTCTATCGATATTTCGAAAACGTAAACATAGAAAAAATTTTAGATCTCATTTTCGGTATCAGGGGGCCATTTTCCATAACAAAAAAATTGTGGCATCTGTTGCGCAAAATGGCTGTAAACTAGTGTTATCTGTAAATATTTAAAGGCCACATTTTTTAGTTATAACCTAACATAGAACTTATAGAACAAGAGTGGACTTTTGTTATAGTAAGTGTAGAGACTACATAATGTGTCCACAGGAGGTGAGAGCGTATGGCAGAAAGTCTTGTTGGAGGAAATTTAAATACTAATGGTAATTTAGCGAAAATGATTTTAACGGACAATTTATTGACGTTGGAATAAAATTAATCGAGTATGTTTATGGGTGAATCGAAATATTGTTAATGGGAAGTTAATCAAATTAACGAATAGTGTGGGAACTATCGTGGATTTTAAAGTATTATAAATATTGGTCACAAAAGATTGCAAGTCACATTAGTTCTACACTGCAATCAGTCGGCCATAATCTTCTTAATTCTTAGTGCTATGTATTTTCACAAATTTTGTCGATTTACATTATTTGACATATTTGGAGAAAGTTGTGCGAAAGGAGATGCGTCATTTCTGTCCAAGCCTGTGCGTCCCCTTCATTTCTATAAACTCTACATAAAAAAATTTCACTTTTCACGACTACGATCGTGACAACAACCTCCGTCAAATTCAAAACATTGAAATACGTCGCGACCTCGCCAGTCAGTTCCCAAACGCGATCGGGGTCGGACGTGAACTAGTTAGTCTAAAATGCCATGGGGAATCTTAACTCGCGATATGTCGTTTCGTGCATTAATTCCATCGATTACTGGACTATGTGGGAGGCTTTTAAACAGGATGTTACTGTGATATACCGTTGATCTAGAACACTTTTGGGAAAACTTTTTCCACTTGTCTGCGTGGATAGCAGTGAGACTGTCCACAACGAATGGTGAGTGATACTCTTTTAATTCTTTCAATCATTCTGACTGCTATGGAATAAAATGATTGCTGTACCGATCATAGTGACCACGAATACTTATCGTTAGTAGCCGCGAACAGTGTCATTAATGCGAGAATAAATCAATTTTAAAATCGGAATAATTGTAGAGACTACATAATGTGTCCAAAGGAGGTAAAAGCGTAAGGCAGAAAGTTTTGCTGCAGAAAATTTAAATGCTAATGGTAATTTAGCAAAAATCAATAAACAGATTCAATATTTTTAACGCACAATTTATTGGCGTTGGAATAAAATTAATTTAGTATGTTTATTGGTGAATTGAAATATTGTTAATGGGGAAACTAATAAAATTAATGAATCACGTGGGAACTCGCGTGGATTTTAATAAAGTATTACAAATATCTTTTACAAAAGATTGGAAAGTATCAAGGGAGATGCGTTTCCAGCGTACTTTTTTCAGTAATGTGACTTACTCTATATTGCAAGCTGTACGCCATATTTTTCTTAATTCTTAATACTACGCTGATTTAAAAAAGTTTATCCATTTACCTTATTTGACAAATTTCCAGAAACTTGTGCGAAACAAGATGCTTCTCTGTCTATCTAACCTTACAACCTCCATACAACCTCCAAGCCTGTGCATCCTCTTCATTTCTATTCAAGCTTGTGCGTTCTCTTCATTTCTATCCAAGCCTGTGCGTCCCCTTCATTTCCATCCAAGCCCATGCGTCCCCTTCATTTCCATCCAAGCCCATGCGTCCCCTTCAATTCTATAAGCGTTACATAAAAACTCTAATGTGAAAATAGTTTGCTGGTATGAAAACAATATATTATATTGTAGAAACTTGTGCGAAAGAAGATGCTTCTCCGTCGCACCTTCTTCGGACAACTTTCAAGTCTCTGCGTCCCCTCTGTTTCTATAAGCTCTACATAAATAGTCTATTAAAAAAATTTGGCGACTTACCTTGTTAATTGAGACAATAATTCAGTGTCCTATATGGTGTAAATACTCGTTATTGTTCCTTTTTATTATATAATTTAATCATTGTCTTGTTCCTTTTATTTCATTCAAATTCGACCTAGTAAAAGTTGAAGAAATAATAACATTTTGCAACATTGCTGAAGAACCACGTCACAGTTGATAAAAGTTTGTGTATTTTGGTACAATTAGTTTAAAACAAATTAGTTCATAAATATTGGGACACTTACTCTGTGTGGAATACTGGTGAAAAACCTCGCAAATTTATTGAAGAACTCCAACAATTTTTTCATTATTTGGTATTTCAAATTAAAACCAGAAAATAAAAGCATTGGGAAGTATTGAATCTCTACCAAATATCACATTTTCTGCAAATACAGCATGTGACCTAATGCTTATGAATAGCAATGTACCTAAGTGCTGCATTTATTTTTGTCTGGAGTCAATGATATGGTATCATATTAGCACTGATTTGCTTGATTAGATTGTGAGTTAAGAATGAATAAGAATTTATCATTCTTTGTCAAAAGGATATAAAGTACGTGTAAATTACAATTATGAACAAGAAAACTGCACTCAACAATGAACTTCGTATTAGGTGCCAAGAATAACTTTGTCCCATACAAGAAACAATCTAAAAATCCTGCGGTTTACAGTCAGACGTTGTATGCGCGCTAGTCTCTTATCGCAGGATTGTTATCTGTGAATGTCGATTACAATCACATCGTGGAAACCCCTTTTGACACCGTTTATTTAGCTTAGCCAATTGAGACCTACAATTTGCTATAATCACTCCTTTAAAGAATCGCGTTTCTACTTCCGGACCTCTTCTCGAAAGATCAAGTTAAAACGTTATAAAACTTAAAAAAATTTACAATACAGTACATCACTGAAGTATAATTAAACATTTGGTTATTTCTGCCATAAGCCAAATGAAATGTAATCGGTTTACCATCTACATTAAAATTTGACTTACAAAATGTGTATTTGATCTCTATAACTCCTTGTTCATGCGCTATGCTATATAAACTAATATGAATTATTAAATTTTTCTGTTTCAGGTGAGTAACCTATTATGCCACGTATTTGAAGTACCCAGAAACTCATCGAATTTGCATTGTATAGGGGTGAGTCAAAATACGTCATTTTGCATTTTATAGGAACAGTAGAGACGCGAAATTGAATTAACAACGGTAGTAAGAAAGCTGGCGGCGGCGTAATATCCCTCCGCTTCATAAATTTCGTTCCGCGTGCAGTAGTTTCATTCGGACGTGAAAATATAAGGGTGAGAGACCAGTTCGGTCTGTTGCACGTAAATCATTAGTTTTATCAGCCTCATCCAGTCCCGTATTCCTGCTTTATCTATCGAGGGGATAACTGGCCATTCGCCGGAAAAAAACGAACAAAAAAATGTTTTAAACAGCGGTCGGCATCGGTGCTGGAGTCTGTTCCATGGGACGCGGCATGTTTCCTGTGCAAAATGGCGGAGTGACAATGGTTCGATATGCGCGAAACAACCAACTCAATTATATGTATGTAGATGTGCATCGAACTAACGAAAAAATTCTCATGATCAGAAATTCGGTTCCCTTAAACTTTTTAGTGAAGGATTGGAGTTTATAACGGGTGGACCAGGGCGGGTGGTAAAACTGGTTATATGGTAATTCCTTGGACAAAAATAAATCGGATATATAGAATAAAATTTGTTTGTACGAGCCTCCGTTTTCGAGAAAATCAATTTTGTAAATTCGTGAGGTATACGCGCACCTGAAAAATCAGCAGAGTTTATTAGTAAATCTGGCAGAACTGTGAGTGACATGAATCCTAGAGTGAAATTGTATAATAACCTTTTTCGCATGGAGCTTCATTTTTAGCCAACACTTTTTCCAACTTCGCATTTCTCAAAAACAAAGTCCAATTCGAGTAAAAATCTATACTTATATAATCGTTGTGTCACTGATTCATCATTGTCCAGCCCAAACCGTTGACCTTAGAAACATGAAATTCGGAGGGTATATTCCTTTTGCGATGTAGGTGCCCGATAAGAAAGGACTATTTTAAATTCTAACTCGAACGAGGTAAAAAGAGGTAAAATATGTTTTCCCGGACTCCTTATTATTTTTCAATTAGATATCAACTTGGTTTTTACTTCAAAAGGTTACCCACGTAAATGCCTAAAAAACAATTTCAGGATTTTGCCCTAATCAACCCCTAGGCGGTTGTGAAAGGGAGTGAAATGTGTTTTCATGGAGTCCTTAATATCTCTGAGGTCCGAAGCGAAGCGCGGAGGTAGTTTGTTAGTTATTCTATAATTTCGACTTGTTTCTGTACAAGGATTTATTTATTTCTCTCGCAGTTGGACCATTTTTACTTATGAATTGCGCTGATTTTTGGCCAGGTGCGCGTATACCTTACAAATTTATAAAATTGATTTTTTCCAAAACGAAGACTCATACAAACAATTTTTATTGTAAATTTTAGATTTATTTGTGTCCAAGGAATTATCAAATGCCCAGGTTGTACCACCCGTTCTGGCCCACCCTGCATAATGCCCTGGCGTATTTGTTTGGAGGAAATTTTGAACTGTGAAATATTATCATTGGTCTATGAAAAAATGTATATCCAGCTATAATGAAAGAAATTTATTGAAAATATTTTTCTCAAAGAACGTATTCAATTCAGATCATGTACTGCCGCTATACTTCTGACATTTATATTTTGCTTTTAAACATTGTGAAATTTAGGCAAAACATGAAATATTAAATACAGTATACTACCAATCATATTAAATTTCTCGCAGTACCATCTCAATTTTCCCGTATTTTATTTCAATATGAAGTGAAGGGACTTTCCGTAACGTGATGAAATCAACTGTTCTACTTTGGATTGGTTCGTCAACGAAAAACTGTTCATTGTAGTCTGACAGAGGAAAGTACACAGCAAATATATTTCCCAAACGTCATACACCAATTGTATGGCATTTCGAGCAGCTTCACCGCCATCTATTTTCGTTTATTTATAGCGGGTTACCAATTGTGTTGCATTCTTCGCAGTGTCTCCTCCCATTACCCTTATTTCATTTCAGAATCGAATGGAATAATCTGTTTTTTCCCTTAAAAGAGATCCAGCTTCTACTGTCGTAGTTCCCTCCAAGTTGCACCCGATCCTCTCCACCTTATTAAACTTTTCTACGTAATACAATTTCACTGAATATAACAAAAATAGACTCACAAAAGGTATCGTTATTTGTATCCCCACAAAATTACCTTTTTAAAAAAAGGTACAAAAATGAGCGCCAAGTATATATGTAAACCCATCAAAAAGAATCTCATTTAAAAATATTGTTGTAAATTAATAGCTTTACAAAACTAATGATATACACAAATGGCGCCAATTATCACAATGGTCACAATGGCTATTTATACAAAGAAAAAAGTGAATTAAATAATATTAATCAAATACATTTTTATACAAATAAATTTTTTAATACGAATAAATATTTTATTCAAAATACTTGGCGCTGCTCTCCGAATTGGTGTTGCTTTGAATAGCATTAAAATGAATAGCAATAAAATCTTCTTCGTTCTTTTTTGTTTCAGTGGTGTCTTATCTTGTTTTATTTATTAACCAAGACAATTAACATTTTTGTCGGAGAGCAGCGCCAAGTATTTTGAATAAAATATTTATTCGTATTAAAAAATTTATTTGTATAAAAATGTATCCATTAAGACCGTCCAAAAGCTAATCGGTTCAGCCGTTATTGAGATTCGGAAATCTCAGGGTTCTTGATAGCGAGTCGTGGCGTAATAGAGACACTGTGCCTCGCGCTGCGCATACATATAGCTATATATGTATACTTGGCGCGAGACACTACCGTGCCTCTTAATTTCCTGAATTACCCGAATCATAAGGTCGACAAATATAATTTTTCAACAGGGATCCTTTGCCTTAATTATATGAAGCATTAAAAAGTGTTTAGTGGTAGAATAAATTATATGTACACGGATTCGTCGTTTCAAAGGCTCTGCGCAGGTCATTTTTTTGTTTAAATCGCAATTGAAAATCCTACCAGCCGCGCAAATCCTCTTTTCCCGTGTTTCGGAAACGCTTCCAGCGGAAGCACTCTGGGAGAACGTGACCGCGGACGTCACGGTAATTACAAACGTAGGGTCACCAAGGCTTTTCGACTGCACTTCGTCCTCTCTGCAGAGGCTTTTGGGCTTCCTTCTTCTTCCTTGCTTTTTATCCTCTTTCGCATTTTTCTGGAGTAGCTTGAACTGAATTCAAGATTTCTTGATGGTAGGTATATAGGACGGTGCTTTGAGGAGACTATGGTTTAACTTGAGATAGTACAACAAGGCTACCCCAACCCAAATTTGAAAATCTTTAACCACGAGGTGGACCAAATGTTTCGCGTTAGATCGATCTCTGCTCTTTCCTGTAAGTACCTATATTAAATCCAAGTACATGCAATAAATCATGATTAAAATATTCGATTACGTTAGTATTAAATATAACTGACTGGCCAAAAGCCATTTTGGTCTGTAACATTCAATAGCCTGTTCTTTTAGACTTTTTTTTTGCGCTGAAAACGAATCCGCAAACCGTTTGTCATCATCACCCTCTGTTTTCGAGAAATTTGATTTTGAAAAAAATGCATATATTCAACATTGAACATCTGTTGTGTTCAAACAGTAATAGTTATTCGGTTGCATACTCCATCAAATTATTCTATGCACCCACGCGAACGCGTTTTCCCCAAAACAAACTGGAGTTTCAATTATAGAGACCAATTTCCATGGTAGAACGATCACAAATGTCAAGCAGTTGTTCAATTTGCGGAGAGAGCAAGCAGTAGCAAATTAAACCGACTGTTAAAAGATCAATCTAACTCTAAACGATCGTTAAATCCCAATCAAATGCTCCCTTCATTCGAACTAACGAGCAGAGGAGAGCAGCCACTCGAAATTTTGGTAGAGAATCCGATGAATTAACCAGGATTTCAAGTAACTCGCAATTTACGGTAAACTTGGGGCTACTCGCTAAATGCGAATCAGAAATAAGCATCAAATCAACGGACCGTCTACGCACGGAGATTGTCTTACAGATCGCGGCGGTAGAATCAGTACCGAACGGAAGAGGCGGGAAGGCTTGGGGGAGAGGGGGTCGGTAACTCGAGTTTGGTAAAAGTTAAATCTAAGCAAAGTTTACGTTCGTCGGGTCGTTAAAAGTTTTAAGGGATAAAGTACTCCCTTTATTGAAAGACTCGTTACGACGGAGAATTTCAGTCTGGGAACGTTTTGCGATTTCATACCTTCCGCTCCGTATCTCGAACAGCACGAGAGACAAAAGGGAGCCTGGCATCGAGATTGAACGAACGCTCGCTGGTGTTTTGGGAAAGCACTCCATGCGGGGGGAATATTTCGTCGGACGCGGTCCGTGTATCTGAAATCGCAATTAAAAATCCGCGGATCTGTTGATGTGGCCCAGTTCCGGCCTAGTAACAGGTCGGGAGGATTGTCCTTCGAACTACATAACCGAATCGCGAGACTCGTATAAGCGGGGTCGAGGCTAGAATCTCGAGAACCCAGGTTGCGGGCGGCGTAGTCTGAATGCATGCACTTCTACGCGCATACAAATGCGCTGGGGAACGGGCAGAGGGTATTCAGTCGGGTCAGGATACGGTTCTAGTGTCGAATGGATCCAGGTTTTATAGGTTACAGGGACCGACTGGGAAGTGGCCGGGTCGAAATCCTGCCGATAACGGCTAATAGAACCAGACGACGTGAATAGGTTGAAGCTCGGTTGACGCGACGTGTAAATAAAACCGTGTGTCGAACGGGGAAACCATTGGGGGTGTGAATGATTAGGATAATTTCTCGTCGGGCGGACGAAGAATGATTGTTTTACACGAAACGGATTTTAGCCTGGACGTTACTATACACGTGCGCGATAGTTGGTAAATATTTACTTAAATACGTGTTTCCTCTCCATCTATATGTTTGACAAAATACTTGCAAATGGTATTCTACATTAAGGGTAAGGATTCATGGGCGAATTGCAGGTCTTATTCTTTTTTTATGTTTATAGATAATAAGGTGTTCGAACATGTGTGGTGAAATACCTTCATTGCGTTTAAATTCACAATAAAGGAGATAGTTTCTCTCTTCGACGTGGAAATATGGGAGTAATGGTGAGACCAATAAGGTATTCAACGCCATCTTCGTGGTACTCAGAGTGTAATGACTGTCATAATGATGTGCTCATTATACAGTTCAACCATTATATATACCTACGTAAACTGGGGCAAGATATTTCTACCTTTCGTGACTTCTAATATCTTGGATTGTACTTAATAGCTTCATGTAATAGCTCTTAACGTAATCCCTTAGGATTTCTCATCCGCGGCCCTCTTTTTATATTCCATACCGCGTCTTCAATACATTAAAACTAGTTTAATGTAACGTGGCAGTAACGCGCGCAGTAAAACCAGTAAAAATTAAGCGTCCTATACTTATTAGTCAATGTTTCTATCGTTGATCGAGCATCGTTCTCCCATACATGCGAATGTAAAAGTGATTTCAACAGTGGTAGGTCACTGGGCGTCCATTTCCGTCGCTTCAGCAAAATCCAGTTCAACGATAGCCACGATATCCCTTCCCATTTATTCGTTTTGCTTACGCGGATGCTAGAATAGGATCACGTTCAGCATTACGTTTCGATAACATCGGGATAGCAAATTCCTTTTTTCTTCGTATCCCCAATCAAAGAAACGACCGAAGTTTCTCCAAGCTTCACTAGACATGGAAAGCAGACATCGTAATGACAGTGTCGTGAAGGGCAACAGAATATTAGCTGTTCTAAAAGTTGTTATCAGCCTGTTACATAAGTAACTTCAGAATGTGTATATTTTTATACAATGTTTTGTAAATTTTAAATTGGTGAACTGAATTGCGAGTAGGGTTTATTTCCCGGGCAAGATGTTCAAACGTGGGATGATGGGAATAGTCAAATATTCTTCGGAATAATAATGCTATACAGAAATTACTTGGGGCACAAGATAGGACAACTGGCAGGATCTATTATTCAGTATAATTTTATTGTAAAAATCAAGGTCATACTTGTGGATAATTTAAGGTGGAAGATTAAAGGAGCTGAGTTCTTAATGATTAAGATTTCATTTCTTATGTAGGTATTTATGGCAAACATTTGTTTCATTACCATTTATTTAAATTAAATTAGTTAATAGTTGAATTGCCGTTTTATCTATTTAAGACTAGAATAGGTACTATAGATGGTGCTAAATATTTATTCAATTCTATTTAAAAGGGGCTGGACGTTTCAGATGTTCAGCAGCAGGAAAAGAATAATTTCTCGGTGATAGCAATCACATAATTGAAGAGCTTACCCTAATTACCATTTTATTTGTTTTTAATCAAATATAATATCAGTATCTTTATTCACTAACAGTGAATTGTAGCACTTTCCCTTGATTACATACAGTCGAAAGAACAAGGGAAATAGGATCCTGTATGGCCAGACAAAGGTCGGAATCAGTATAACCCGAACGATACCTATCTGCAACTCTTCAAATATACATTATCTCGAAAATTGTTTCAGATAAAATTTGCTTATATTACCCAGTCCTTTAAAAATACACAATCTGTATCTTCTATCTTGCGCCTTAGCCACAGGTTATGAAAACTTAACTCGTCTTTATACAAAATCTGAACCACCAGATTATCCAATTAAAGCTCTAAGCAATCAACAGTAAAGGATTATGGAATCGAATGAATTCTAAGGAAGCTCTGTGGCATATGCGTTCAGTACCGTAATATGAAATGAAATTACTCCGACGAAAACGACAGGAGTAGCAGGGCGACAGGGTGACAAAAATAGCCAGGCTGAACAGTAAAGTCCGTAAGTGGAGGCACGTTAATTTGTTCTGGTAGAACGAACTATTAATTCTTAATTAAGCTAGCGCACGAGTCCCGCCCTTTTGGCATCCCGTGCTGACCGGCTTCACCTCATTGAGAGGACCCGTGATATATCGAAACTTGGCCAGGCTTCAACTACAAATGATTGGGACGAGCGGAACAGCGTTATAATAGCAATGGTTGCGTCCTCTCTTGACCCATTTCGAAGCCGAGCGCGACGGAGATGACACGCTAGGACCATTTTTGCGGACGTTACAAAAGCCCAATCAAATAAACAAAAAGTGGAGCGCGGGGAGTTCGGAAAACGGGGTCGTCTCTCGAGGAACGTTTGTATGTTTCGCGTTGTATATCGACGGCCCGAAAATCGGGAAAAATTTTGTCCAAATCTCATTTTCTTCTTACACCGAATGCTTCTTGTTTTCTATGAAATCCAAATATAGGGTATATAAAGTAGCTGGCAGATGCGCGATTATGAAAAATGATCTTGGATTATAATTTTCATAATTATGAAAAATGAAAGTAACTCTACAGTCTACAATACAATCGGTTTTCATTACTTCATACTTCAAAGTAAAATAAAATATTAGAAAAATGATAGGTCTTGCCATAAACAACCTCTGTTGCAAAATATGTGTGTTGATACAATGCTAAAACTTTTCTCACAACCTTTGAAAAAATAAACATTTATTTCTAACGTACCGCGGAAAATAAGTTGACAGAATGAATAATGTACATAAAATTAAAAATACATGTTTTTAATACGGCGTGTTGGACATCCTTCACTACAAACAACTCCTTCAAGTCTTATTGGCATATTTTTAAGAAGACTATCGATGGTACGGTTAGCTATTTCTATCCAAGCTTGTAATAATGCTTCTTTCAAAGTAGCTTTATTACTCGTTAAATTTTCCGAATGATTCCCATCCAGGTGATCCCATAAATGTTTTCTGGGGCTAAGATCTGGGCTCTGGGGTGGCCATGGCAACAACTCAATTCCCTGTTCCACAGAAAAATTCTGTGCAATTTTTGAAGCGTGCTTTGGATCATTATCCTGTTGCAGAAGAAACGATCCTTCAAGTCTAAATTTCTGTACAGATGGTCGTAACTCTTCTTCTAGAATATTGGCATACCCTTGCTCTTCTCAAAGTACCGGCAATAAAATGTAAATTACCAATCCCAAAACCCGAAAAACAACCCCACACACGTATGAATCCACCACCGTGCCGAGTGGTGGGGCATAACTGCTTTAAGGGGACCCACCTGTTAAAATTTTTCAGAAAATCGATTTTTATATATATATATTTTCGTAGTATAAGGTATATACACCAAAATCCGTAGCGGTACAGATTGTACAGTCAGATAACCAACTGAAACTCCGAACGCAGGTATGAGCCGAGAACACTTTGAGATCGTTTTTCTCGAAACACGATATTTCGCAACGGCAACCACAATTTCAGATCTAACGAACCGATTAAAAAAAATCTTGAGGAATTTGATTCGTAAATGGACTCGCTATCGCAGCATTCTATAACGTAATTTTTTGTAACACAGGTTTTTTATTTATTTGCACATTTGTGCGTAAAATAACCAACATTTTTGCAATACTTCGTTCAAGTGTCCACCAATCATCGTAGTTTTCTATCATTTTTGCCGCAACAACGGCGGATACTGCGATAGCCATTGATATACAATTTAAGAAATTTTTTATTTTAGATTTTGGACGATCCTGCGAATAAATGTCGTGGTTCCGTTTAGGCATTTCCCTTTGGCAGCGCTGCACTAAGCGCCACCTAAAAAATGCACCAAGACCGAAAACATGAAATAAAAAAAATTTGTACACGTTCTTGTTAACACCTTCTGTAGTGATATTATTGCCAGAAGCAATTTTCCGAAGTGCATCTCCCTCTATCTGCCTATTGAAATCTGCTAAGTTTCTGCCGGAGTGAGTTCTCGGATCTTCGGCATTCTAGATATGTATTTGGATTGGATAATTAGTTAATATTTACTGTTTGTCAATTTTCCGCAGTATGTTAAAAATAAATGGTTATTGTTTCAAAGGTTGTAAGAATATTTTCAATATTTTTCTACTCACATGTTTTGTAACATACCTCTAGTCCGTTTATGACAAGGCCTATCATTTGTCTAATATTTTGTTTTACTGTGAAGTAATAAAAATCGATTTTTCGGTAATGTCAACTTATTTTCCAAGGCGAGTGTATTTATTACTTGGAATACATATAAATGATGGGGGGGGGGGGAGATATTAGTATAAATTAATTTTTGACAGGATTAATTTTAAAAGTGCAGATTGGTGTTCCACATAATGAATAGGAATATACATGCAGCTGTAAATTTATTAGTTGTCCAGCACACTATTTGGTAATAATAAGATTTTCAATCAAGGTCACCAAACAATTTGAACAAGTTTCTTTTGTTGATACTGTTATTCTGTTCTTCGGGAGAAAGATCTCTTTGATGGACCTGCTTGAAGATATAAACTGACGTAGAAGGTGTAAAGAACTCTTCTGGGAGATTAAGTGCGTTTAATTTTTGGGTTATATACCTCAGATATTATAACGTGGAAGTAAGCACTAATATTGTGAATAATTATCCAATTGATTATTATTAGTTTCATAATTACATTAAACAATAATGATATAATTAATATAATTTTATTAAATTGTTAATAAATAATCGGAAAGTTCCCTCATTTGTCGCTAAATGACTAACCATTTCTCACATGTAAACGTATTAACCAAACAAGTATTGTTTATTTAAAAGTTAAATAATTTATCTCCCATGAGGTAGGAATCAATAAAGGGATACAATGCATAAGAAGATAAATGCTTCCAAAATTTGGCACAATTATCATCGTAACATATACTATTTTCCCGAAACAGCCACATTTTCTTAAACAAAAAGGGTCGTTCACGATAAAGGTGACCATTCGATTTGCTAGAATATACATGGGATATGATATTGTTCCTTACAACTCACACAGCATTCTGCAATTTCCAAACGGGTTACATTTAGTCCCTTTAAAAGGATCATCTTTTCCTGGAACAAATTATACTTTTTTTTTAATGTTGTTCTTAGTGCTTTTTTATTGCTGAAGGGGATAGTTAATTAATATATGCTATGTAATTCAGGAAGGAGCTTCATATAGGTGCTAAATACCGACATCGTTAAATTTTCAAATATAGAGTAAAGGGCCAAAATTTCGTCCCCGCGCCTAATTTCGTCCCCCTGCACTTCTCGTTTCCTACGCTTGGATTTTCAGTGTCATCTGGTAGTAAATGTTGCATTAGTATACGTCAGTATCCTCACAGACTTGCAAGTAACTGGTTAGGTGTTTGTGCGTTTGCGAAAGAGAAGAACATTTTCGAGTACGGCGAGTTTTTACAGACTTCAGTATGGTAATACGTTACTCGTAGAAGTGAATATTATTTCGAATTCAAAGTTATAGCACTTTTTCGGACATATCTTGTAATTTCTTATACGCAATAACTTTGATGGCCATCACTCGCGTGGTCTGTTAGAGTGATCACCATATTGAAACTGCGCGAATTCCAAATTTCGTCTCCTGGAGGTGTCCTAATGTCGTCCCCGTAACTCTAAAGGAAATTGAGGTCGATTTTCTAAAATTTGTTATTTGAAATAAAATGCGCCGAAGCATGAACAGTTACAAGAGTGAATTATCATTTATCGGTTTTCCAGCAAGTTTAGTAGAAATCCTTTAATGTTTTGTAGATGTTGAAACGAAAACAGTGGAATACGGAGTCCATGCGAAAAGAAGACGCTTATTTGCCGCGATTGATTGCACTAACATGAACTGTAAGATCATCAGAGTCAGTACAAAAATTAATTTTTCAATTTATTTACTGTCTTACGAATATTTTATCGGGGGACGAAATTTGGAACACTTTTTTTTCAGATCTCACATTTTGCACGTTTTCATATTTTGTTTATTACCTCGTATCAACGTGAGATAATTACATTTTGCGACACGTGGATACATAGAGAAACGTTCAAAGATAATTCATTCCAAGTGCCAGCTCATTCTAACATTTTATACACCCTCTACAGGGTCAAATACAAATGGGGGACGAAATTTGGGCCCTTTACCCTAAAGGGTCAAATCAACACGAAACCGGTAATTCGATACTTGTCCTGCAAGCAGCGCGATGCTAACGTTTCTGCGTGGGTGGTAGGGATGACACGTAAATTCCGGGATCTAAACATACTCCTGTAGAGAAAGAGAGAGGACTGCAGGACAAGGAAGCAGATGGAAAGCGAGAAAGTTCGTCGATGCAACGGCGTGTATGTCTTGTGTTCCGTGTGACTCATGGATTTCGTCGACGAAAATAGTTAAGACAACGGTTTATGAAAACATTTTTCGAATAGAATCTCCTTCATTTCGTTGCACCAAGTTATCGGAAATCTAGAGGGAGCCACTGTTGCGCGCAGCATTAACGTAGCCAGAATGCATTTAGCGATTATCACCTAGTTCTTTGCGCTCTATATTTTTCCCTATATTGAATTTTTTGAAATTTCACGTATTCGGTGCATAGGGTGTGCCAAAAATCATAATATTGTAATCAACTAAAGTAAATGGTATAGCTAAGAAATCGTATACAGTCAGTCTCAGTTATTTAATGTCGTGGATTGTGTTTCTACTAAGTAGTAGTACCGATTGCTTATGAAAAACTTAACTCCTCTCTTTATAAATGAATAGGTACTGTAACACGTGTATATTTAATAGGTATTGTTAAATTATAAAAAATAGAAACCTAATTTGTAATAAGTGAATTAATAACAAAAAAGAGTATATGTGTTTTTAAATAGAATAAAAGTATAAGCAGTTATCTAAGCCAACTTTTACAAGTTCACAATTGCATATATGTACCTTTTAGAGAACAAAATATTGATACTCTTTTTCTATATTTTCATTTGATCAACAGCAAATCCCACTTTACATACATACAGTACTGAAAATATCTGTCGAATAATTAGCGTGTATTCACTGCCGCTTCATTTAGTATTTATATTCAAAAACTATTTTTATCTACTACCTTATCAATCGTGGAGTTGTGAAGTGTGTCAATTAATATTTTCAGTACTGTATGTGCAGCAGTAACATCTGATAAATAATTTCATAGCAAATATTTACAATGGAGCGCCCAATATTTTATTGAAGCACTAGAAAATTTCTGACACATCTGTGCAGGCCGATATTCGATACATAGGTACCCGTGGCTCGCCGATAAAAGCCGAAATAAAATGAAACGCTTCGCCACGGTAGGAAATTTCAGAAGAACTTTTTTACACCATCGAGTCAGTGCCCAACCACAATGGCTTGGTTTATACTTATCAGTCCAGAGGAACATTATAGCACTCCTCGATTGTGTTGTTGTCCTTGTGCAGTCCCTGCAATAGGGGTAAGCTGTCTCCAGAGGGATGATTATTCACGGGGGAGAAGAAAATGGTGCTTTGTAAGAGGCAATTGGATGCAGGCGTGACGCATTAAAAGCTCAATCTCCACCGCGGCGTTTAAAGGAAATACCAAGGAATCTGTATCCCCTTTGTTCAACATTCCCTTGCCCCGTTTGGTTGACGTGTAACGTTGAGTCGTTCTACGGCAACAGTCCTTTCCTATTGCTACGAGGGCCCCGCGGCATGGGAAAATGTTTTCTTCTTCAGATGAATAAATACAAGCAAGAAAAAGAGAAAGAGGAAGCATTTGCTTTATGAAAGGTAATTTGTGGCAGCCGCGTCGCGTGAACCTTCGACTCCATCCTGAAGAAGCAATCTTGTCTCCTTCTGCGTGCTCCATTTCGCTTCCCGTGCGGCCTTTATGCTCGTACGGTCGTAAAGTTATTTTGACTCGAACGCCGCGAGCGCGCCAATTGGAGACTGCGTAAACCGCAACGCACGAGACCATATTCAGTGCCCAATATACGAAAATATGTAAATCCTGTTGTTCGCGTGAAACCGAAATTCGGCTGATTACATTACGAAAAATGAAAGAGTGGGAAGGAAAGTAGAGATAGGGGGTTTAAGCAAATAGAGAAGTAGATGTGTAAGGAGTTACACAGGTACCTATGGGACTAGGGATCTAGTGTAAATTTACGATAAGATTAATGGGAGAATGGGGAACTATTTAAAAGTGTGAAGGGCTAACGGAGTACTGGGTGCATATCAATATTGAAGCCGGTATCTAAGGAAGTAGCGATCTAATGCTGAAAAACTACTCCTTTCGAAGATTGTGCATTCTCACAATTTAGAAGACAAATGTTCCCACCGCACGCTTAATTGATATTGTGCTGACTGTTCGAAGTTGGTGAACATTGTCAATATTCATCTTAATTATACTTAGAAAGAAGCGACGTAGATATACAGGAACAGCTTTGAGCAAAAGTTGATTCGGCGCGTGACCTTTGCTAGCTGTTCGATGTTCATACCTACCTTAGGTTTTTATTGTTGGTATGTTAAAGTATAACTCGTTTCTTTTTGTGGTTTCAATGCAACTGGCCTTTTAATTTTTTGGGGAAGTTTAACAAAGCATTGGAAATGGCCATGCTGCTGTGGTGGAATCCACGGATTGGTTATTTTTTCAATGTGCAAACACCCTCCACATAGGAAGGGTAACAGTCTATATTAGCGGTTCTTCACCAGTTGTTTTACTATGGACCCCCTGTAAGGGGTCATTCCGGTTAGCGTCCCGAAAAATTCAGCGATTTTCAGGAATTTATTTCGTCGAAAATAATTATAGTAAGGGAATAAAACTTCGTTATATTTATTAAACTACATTTCTAGAGTAAATAGAAAACATAAAAGGAATTAAATTATTGCTTTCAAAATGCTTTTGAAAGCGGTCTTGATGACATGTTTAAAAATTCATGCCTTGTTCGTGAAGGCGATTTCAGCTGTTAGACTTATCTGAAACCAAAATCCAAACAGATTCTTGATCAGTACGACTGTTGCTATTGCTCGGACTATAATTAGTGATTTATCTTAAAAATTAGCAAACTGGCAGGCAAAATGCAAGAAAAATGTATTTCGCCTTTTTTCTAATGCTATTTTCGATTTTAAAAGTAGGTTAGACTCAATGAAAATGCTTGGTTTTAGTCCCTACGAGAGTCATAGGTGTGCAGAGTAAATAGTAAAATTTATAAAGCAATCGGGTCGATAGATTTCGAGATTTTATCTTCACGATATGAAAAAATGACGCTTCGAGAAAAACGCGTTCAAAGTTTTCCTCTACACAGGCCGAGCCTCGGAATGACGCCTTAAATATCTTTTGTAGTCGCGGGTCTCCAAATGAATTGCCCTATGGCACAGGATTAGAAGTGAAAATATTAAATTTAAAAGTTAAAATAACAATATCCTTTGGCTTTACAAACTTATCCTCTTTCTGTTTAGTGCGATCTCTTACTTGCTCTAAAACATCTTAAATTTGCTTGTGGGCACCAAAGAACTGCGAAGTATTCAGAAAAGATATAAAAATTGATTTAACAACGAATGAATCCAACGCCATTCGACGAGAAAGGAATGTTTAAAAATTTTCAATCCACTCAGAGAAATACAATCAAATGGAAGGGACAGGGCAAAAAGGTAGGGCACAGTTCAACGTCGGCCCCCACCATTCAGCACTCTACCGAAAAAAACACTACACTCTCGTTGCACGGGTGCGGTGTCCTCGCGCGAAGCTTGCGGATCGCAAACAGTCCCGGGATGACGTTCGCGTGACAAAAAAGGAGGGAGAAAAAAAATTATTTTCACAGGTAGTTTATTGGCAGATCCAATTTCCGGATCACCAGTGGACGACGGCCGTGGTGTTGTTTGCGCGTCGATCGAATCGTTTTCCTCATCGTGAGGCCACGTGTTGTGTACGCTGGGATTCGTTTTACGACGGATATGAGAGCATGCTCGCGGGACCAGTTCCTCCATGAATTTTTCAAGTGTTCTCTTCTCGGTAAATAATCCTAACCCCACCCCCGGGTTCCCGAGATTTGCGTTTGCTCTTTCTGGAAAAAAGCTAATAAACGCGCCAGCCGAGAGTTCGTACACGCTCCTGTTGTTTATCGGCGGGGCCAATTTCCGGTTCGCAGGTGGATGGACTCGTCACGACAACGGCTACCTTTCTCCGTGAAATACGCGCCGCGGAATTTATGATAACGAATGTGGACCGTTCGCGAGTTTGGCAGTTACGCGATACGAAACCTATCGCTGTGCTGTATAGGTATAAAAATTTGTCTCTTGCAATGAAAATGTGAGATTCGTTTTGCTACGCAATTGAAGATCGATATAATTTCACGCATATGCGGCATGCAGTAGGTCCTATAGTGATGTATGCAGTAATATTTTATTCTTCGGGTCATTTGCGTAAATTTTATTTGTCGATAATGCATACAGTGATGGTTAAAAGTCTCACTTCCTTAATGAATTTTATTCATAAGGTATGTCTGACAAAGTGACATGTAAGAATATATCTTACGAGAATGAAATAATTACAGAGACTCTTTTCGCCTGTGACTGTTGTATATATTTTATGTAGCAAGATAACTTGTTGTCACAAATAAAAGTGACCTTTAGTTGCTATTATAAAACTTAAGTCTTTATCCAATTTCAGCCGTACAATGTAACCCCCTGCGTATGCCGAAAATTTTCTGAAATAGATGTTTTTAAAATCTCTTTATACACTACGAAGTAATGCCGTTAATAACCAAAAGATGTAAATAAATCGCCAAACTTACGATCCATTAAGCCTTTTAAACTTTTTTTTTTAATTTATTATTATACAAACACCAAGATGCCGCCGTTTTTAGAAAGCCTCCGGTGGAAAAGTTCTTTAATCAATCAACTAACTAAGGAAGGGGTGAGAGCCGTAAAAAATTTAATTTAGTAGTATAAGATATTGTAGCTGACTATACGGGGCATCCGGTTTCAAAAGAATGTGAAAACAAAAATTAATCTGTATTATAATAAGTGAGCAATATAAAGCAATAAGAAACATTTGAAATTGTAAAATAATATAGAGAACATTAAGTCGAATTTAACGAGTATCATAATCACACGTTTATTCATAATAGCATTAAATTTACAATCGTGAAGATAACAGTAATTGTGGCGCAGAACTTTTGTTTACATTTTTCATCTCAAACACACCTTAAGGTACTGCTATACTCACATTTTTGAATTTAATACTATTGCGAATAGAAGTGTGATATATAATTGAGTGTGATAATGAATTTATCTTAACATCCCCCTAGGATATTGTAAAAAATATTGTATGTTTCCATTTAGAAAACCCAATGTCACCTTTCACGAAATGAATACCCTGTACATGTCTTCCCTTCTTATTTTTCGCTCAAAAAGATGTGGACAGTTGAAAGAGACATCACTCACGTACATAGCATTCCTACATACTTCTCTTGATTAACTTTTTATAGGACCACTTTGTCCAAATTTTAAATATAATAACTCAACAAATACTAGGCAATTTTCTGATTCCACTCACGGAAAATCATTTCTTGGATTAACAAGTTAAAATACAAATCGTCCCTAACATCCCGAAAATTAATTGTTTTATCGAGGTGTTATCTTTCGCCAGCACATCGCAACAAGTTACCACTGCTCTGTAGAGTTGCATCAGGAACAAATAAACATTCATCGACAGTACAAACTCTCGGCTGAATTGCGTGCTTTAATTCATGGCGACGATTTGTCCGTTTCGCTTTCCGACAGATACGCATAAGAATTGCGTGCTCACGTTCCACGACCGAACACGTCTCTTTAATTTCAGCTTCTCTTGGCGGAGCGTTCACGCGCGACTTCAGCTCTACAAATCTCTATTTTCCGTCTGCCCCGTGGACGGAACGAATTTAAACTCGCGCAACACGAAGAGCTGGGGACGCGGAAAAGTCATCGCGCCATATTAACTCTCCTTATCAAAATGCACGACGTGGCTGGAAGCGCGAGTGCTCGCGCGCTCACAACTTTCTAAAGCGGTGGCGAGCAAGCCGCGACCGCTCGAGAGGTGCAAAAATGAGAATACTTCGAATTAAAAGCGAACCCCAGGCCCTGCCGCGTCACCGTGGACCGCTAAATATTTGTCAGATTAACATTTCCGCGACTGAAACGCTCTGTATTATTTTATCCGCCGCGCAATTACAGGCTCAGTGCAATTTTTAATGTGGCCACGGCACGACTTTGTTTCCGCTGTCTTTGTTCTTTATTACCGCCCCTCCACGGTCTTCCACGTGCTCCGTAATTATTTTCCAGACAATGGAAACTTCTAGTCGACGTTCCCTTCGAATCAGTTTTGTCGTCCCTGTGTTTCGTGCTGCAGCGTTTGTTTTCGAACTGGTAGGCCCAGACTTGATTTGTTAAAAGTAGTAGAGCTTATAAATGGGAATGGAGAATTCTTACTGGACATGTATTTACAGTTTTTGATTTGCCGATTTACGATATAGACCAATGTTTGGCAATGTAATAAACGCTGGGAAGGAATGAACCACCCGCTTCGTAAGCGAAATCTTTACGAGGGTAACAGATGTAGGCTGGTGCAGTTCAGTATTTCGGAAGTGAATTTGAAACGAAGCCAAAGTAAACGGATCTAGGGAACTGATCTGGCGAACGTAAATTAGATAAGAAACATTCATCATTATAATTCGTTTTAAGGCAGATCTAAATTAGATGACGAAAAGCTGAAAAATTGCAAAGCGTAGGATCTATCTTAGGAATAACTCCGGTTAGGTTTTTCAATGAAATCCGTGTAACTATGAAAAGTTTAATGGCCAACGGTATGCTCTGTAACTTTAGGCCGGTAAGCTGGGTTTATGAGGGATGTGTAGCCAGTCATCCCTTTTAATCCCCCCTGTGAAACTGCCCCGAACTCTGTATATTACATCAATTGTTTGAAATAATAATTCCAGGCGGAATGGGCTGCGCATAATTATATAAATTCACAAACTGAAAGTTTGGAGACCCATTGAAGGGATGAATTTTTGGGGGTGCTTCATTAGCCATTCGAGTTTATACCTACGATAATCCCAGACGCTAATGATCCTAGGAGGAGCAGCGTTGACCATCGGAGAGTGTCATTACAGGCAACGGAAGAGGCATTGGTCGTGCTTGTATTTTTCGAACGATCGAAGGACCCAAGTGTAATCTACAAGTCAAATGGTACCACGATTCTGTCCCCGTCATCCGCGAATTTACATTTTTCCGATGATCGCCCGTTCGAAACGGCACAGACCTGGAATGTCCTTAGCGGCGTCGCGCGGTTGCAGCGTCTGCACCAGACGTCGCGTCGTTCTATTGAATGTATAATTCAAATTTCGCGGTATGAATAATGTGCAATGATGCAGTCGCAGGGTGGGTAGGTAGACGGAGAGCGGGGGCGGCGGGTGAGAAAGGTAGAGGAGTGGAAGATCGAGTCGCAAGACTGGTGGGGTAAGAGAACTTTAGCCGAGGATAACGCAATAAATAATAGAGGCGGGGTCGTCCGTATCTCAGTCACCCCTCAACAACCATCTCGCCGTTGAAATATTCAGGGTTTGTAATGGCCTGGAACTCGCTGCCATTCTCCACCTTTCGTTCCATTGGCAGATTCTAATGTTGGTTTCGATTTTAGCTCTCTGGTCGTTGCTGATCGCATTTAACAATGACAGACCTTCCAAGGCGATGTTACGGGGTTCGCAGGATGACGCAATCGAAAATAAGGAACAAAGTTTTCTCATAGAAAGCCATGGAGAGTACAGTCACTCCTCGTTAAGCTACTGTAGCTTTATTACTCTCCGCATTGCAAACTATCGTAAATTAGCTACATACCACTATGCGTCCTTTCTACGCCCATGCCCATCCATCGAATTTTCATTTTTGATCCCGAAATTTCAGCTTCGTTTGAACCGCAGACATAAAGGGGAACGTGGAAAAGATTGATCGTCGATTCATAAAGCTCGAGCCACGGGACGAGACGCATAAAGTTCGCACGTTGTAAATGCGCCGCGACATTTTCGCGGCGCCGTGAGGTACGAGCGTGCAACTAATTGTTCTGATTTATGCGCGTCGCGCGTGTCGCCCCGGGCGATAGGAGACACTGGAGCAAGCCGAGGGGAACGCGATGCTCAATTATATGGCCAGCTGGCCACGGTCCAATCATACTTTGCTTGCTTTGATTCCTTTCGAGCGATCATCGCGCGCCACTCCTCTCTCCACGCCGCGTCAGTGAGGGCGACCAAGGGTGACCAGCCATGGAACGACTGGGAGTCCCTCCCGTGGCCTGACAACCGAAACTCCCGTTCTTTCGACGTGCCGCGTTCAATCGTATCTAATTGACGAACGAATTTAATTCTACTTGAGGTTTCTACGCGTGATGTTACGCCAGCGTTACTGCTAGCTTCATCACTGATTTCAGCAAACACTGATGTTTAAAGGGGTACACGGATATTAGGCGGGTGAAATGGACGAAATGAAGGACGACTAATAATTCATACCATTTGCACGTTTTACAATACTTTCTGGTGGATATAAAACGCATTTAAGACCAGGAAACCTGAAAAATATTAAAAATTAAAAGATTTACAAAGCGTCAAAGTGGGCGCTGCACAATGCACGCGATAAAACGATGAACATCATAAGTCAAGAACGGATTAATATTTTTAGTTGAAATTTTAACTGAACCTACAAAACACTCTCCTCCATAATGTGGAACTCGGTCGAAAAATTTTAATAAAAATTCACGGAGTTATTTAACAAATATTGACTTTGAAAGATTTTACTGAAGTAACCTTGTGATAAATGTTGTCTCATATATTGTTAAAGTTATGCGATCGTATTGAGCGAGTTCCACATTGTGGAGAAAAGTGTTTTGTAGATTCAGTTAAAATTTCAACAAATAAATATCGATCCGTTCTCGAGTTACGATGTTCACCGTCTTGAGAAGCATAGTTTTAAATCTTTTTTAAAATACTTCTAAGACTAAGGCTATCATAAACAATCGAATTTTTTTTTCAATTTTTTGACCCCGAAATACCCGTATATGCGTATGTGTCTTGTCACGTTCAGTTGGTAGACTAGAAGGGGATTATTCCAGACGCCACTCACATGGCAGCTACAATCCCTGTAATTTTAGAAGTTTTAATGATTTTTCACGTTTCCCTGTACTTTCCAAAAATGTAGCTCTTCATCTTAACTATGTATTCCTGTAATTCCTCTTCAAATAGTGTATGCTTCCTAAGCTTCTTCATCGCGCAATTAGGTAACCACTCGTAGTCGTGTACCATTTTCATAAACACTAACACCTAATTGAATTTGTGGACAGCGCTCTGAACATTAAGAAATTAACTCCTCATCCAGATTCCAAATGCGATAATTCGAAATTGTAGAATCACATTGACGTAATTGTAATCAAAGCAAAATTCTACGAAACAAACAGTGAAATAGAAGTGCCCTTGAATGCATTCATCGAGATATTAGACAACAGGGAAAGACAAGCAGAACGTTGGGAGCAAGGGGAAATTGATCGTCCATAGTCAGACGCGTCACGCGAATTTACATGGCAGGAAGAATAACTCTCTCTCTAATATTTCACATATGCATTATTTAGAAAATTATTTTAAACAATATTTATTGAAATTGATGAGAACTTTCGAAACGTGTCTAAGCTCTGCACCAGTATCATAATTTCTAAATTATTCGCCTTGTTCGCTTCCTTCAGAGTAGGTACGTAGTACAGTGTGCATTGTAACGTATCATACTACATATATGTTTTTTATGTCATTTACACTATGCATATTTCGTTTGTTTTAAAATTTAAAGTAATGCGGCAGTAGTGGGTAGGTACCAGTTTGAAACAGAAAAATACGTTTCCATTTGATCCTGACGCTGACGGTTCTACAAAACTGTAAGATCGTGAAGGGAAAATGAGCGTGTACCAGATTTCGTACTTAGCAAGCAGCCATGCGTAATAGTAAATCGATTCTGCTGGAAAATAATTTAATGACCGTGCCATATCTTAGAAGCTCATGTCTCTGTCTAGCGGTTAGGGGCGGCAGTTCCATCATTGTCACCTAGAAACCACTGTGGTTGGGTTTTGGATTAATGTCATCGCACATCTATTTATCATAGAAACTAAGCCATATCTCTTCGTGGTATCATAAAAGTAACAACACTTTGAAGATTCATTAAACTATTCCACAATCTCCTAATTTATTTCCTTGATCTATTCGGGTGCTAAGGACAGATTCTGTTAAATGAAGAAGAAAACAGACGATAGTCACATTATAGTGATTAAATGTGGCACTAAATTATGTAAAGGCGAAGAAAAGCGGGAAACGTGTTTCTTTCGGAATAAAAGACACTTCATTTCTACAGAATTTGTACAACCGATCTAAAATTATTTTCGCACACATTTTCGCGAGAATGGAGTGTCACACATTACGAAAATTGATATACGGAACAGTGCAAGAAAACTGCTCTTTCTTTGGTGTATCTCTTAGGGGAACGTACATATGAATGATGAGAAGCCAAACATGATGGAAAGTGAGTGAAGAAACTAATAACACGAGAGGAGAATTGACAGCGAAAAGATTGAAATTCCCCGGGTTGAAAAGTTTCTCATGGACGGTATCTATCATCAAGGATGACAGTGGAATGGCAATCGAGTATACGGGATGAAAATCATCCCCCGTTGAAACGTCTGAAATATTTATACTGATAATGCGTTAAGACGATATAATATGGTGCTTGAAAGTGACGCACGAAGGTCCGTGCCAAGTGGAATATCAATCACTTTTCTATTATAAACGTCTTATTCACTCAGTACGTTTAACAAATTAAATATGGCCATTTGTCTGTGTAATATCAGCGCAATTACTATGCAGATTATTCTGTGTAACGTTCAAAGGACTTTGAGAATAATTTACTTGTAAATTCATCGCGCTCAAAGAAATATCGCGGCACGAAGGGTTTCGTTGCAAGGATTGGTTCAGAAGACAAAATTCTTCATCCGCACCGGGCCTTTCGCTGAGATTAAAGTAAGCATGAAGCAATCGTAAGGAAGTTGGTCAGCCACCGAGCCAACATTAGAGCTCTCTCTCTCTTTCCCTCTCCTCTCCCTCTCCCTCTCCCTCTCTCTTTCACTCCTAAGAATTTTAAGAAAAAGTCCTGGCTGCCGGCTTTGGAGATGAGTCATAAACAGATTTCGAAAAGGAAACTTCGTCCGTGAGGTCCCGTTTTGCGTACGCGGAAGGCCACCACGAAACATTATCGATCGTCACACGTCTACGTTCGAGTCTCCCTCAAGCTATTTATATAACAAGATTTTCTCATCTCGTCGGTGTCGTCGCGAGCTGTAGTTGCCGCCAAATACTTTTAAAATCAAACGAAACTAAATAATCCATTTAGTACATTTAAGTACATATTTAAATATTTACTTTGGCCAAACAAAAGTCTTTCGATTAAGATACTATATCCTATTGCGAAGCGGGTTTGAAGTCTGTGTGATCGATTTAAAATCGGTTCTAATGTGAATGTAGATGAATACAACACAGAGCAGAATATAAAATATGTAAAACTAAAGATAATAATTCTGGAGGATCGAGTTTGATTCTATAACAGTGGGTAAATATTGACAAAAGGGATCCCGGTCTCAATGATAACATACGTCAAGGTCAATAATCTGAACAACTTTTCCCTGTATATGTAACCGTCGGTCGGACTTAGTTTCCGAGCTATTCGTGAAAAGCTGTTGATACTATTACAACGAATCTTGCATATGTAACTTGCGCGTCCGTCGCAGCGCATGCGTCAGCATGGGACCACAGCTTATCTATTGTTTCTATGAATACATCGCGATGGGCGAAAAGGAAACAAATGACGCAGCTGATGAAGTTTTCGAGATATTTGCAGAAAACTCTGATCGGTACTTGCTTGGGGTTAAACTGGTTTAACAGTCCCATGAGGGGGCCGCCAACTTTTAAGAGATTTCAGATAAAAAATGTGTAAATCTCTCAAAAGTTGGCGTCCCTCCCCACACCGGGGACCGCTAAACTAATCTAACCCCAACCAACTATCGATTGGTGCGTGCTTGCTCACAATGCAGGAAGCTGATGAAGTTTTCCAGATATTTAAAAAAAAACTCTGATAACATATGTCAAGGTCAACATCATGGGGCTGGGGGCCCCCTTTTGTCAATATTTAGTCTGTTTTCATCCAAAAGATAATTAAAATTTGGCAAAGTAAGAGTGCTATTCCCTCTATTTGTCGTAACAGGAAACAGCGTGAGGGAACTATCCGGCCTCAGAAATATTTCTGCATGACCCAATTGGTCGACTCTTCAACACGCATTTACATATCAGAAAACGGTTCATCTGCGACACATGGTTTCTTTTGAATTTTTCATTCTCTCATTAGGTATAAGTCTTAGAAGTAGGAAAATGTCTTAGTCTACAATTTTAATGGGTTTTTAAATGTATCTCCATTGGTTTAGCAACATAAAAATGTAACATATTTTACCGATAACAATATTTTTTTAAATAAACTGTATATAATTTCTCAGCCGAATTTGTTCGGATTAAAAGTATATTAACCCTTCGTTAACACACCTCCTTTTTCGATCAACTTTGACATGGGAGGGGGTGGCTCGCACCCAGAGAATTTTTTGAACGACTGCGATTCTCATCTAAAGAATTTAATCGTAATGAAAAAAGTAATGCATCAATTTCAAGGTCTCTAGAATGTATTCCAATAGCTTTTTGGTTGAAATTTTATTACAGTTTGTGTAAAATAAATGTAGATTATCATATGTCGAGAAAAAACGAAGAAAATCTTAAAAAAAATTGTACCTTCTACAAATTTCAATATTAGAAGCTAAAAATCTACGGAGTTATTGTTCGGATATATTATTTTGAGAAAAAAAAGTCGTCTGTAAGTCGGCTTTGGAAAGGTATATATTTTGCATATAGAAGGTACAGAGCGTCAAAATCAGCTTATGGGTGGCTCACACCCAAAGTGTCAACGAAGGGTTAATTAAGATTTAAGGTAATGTAAATTATAATTGGTAACTCTAACTTCAACATAATTAAATATGTAAAATATGTCATTACGTATTGGGTGGGTACTTTTATGAGTAACTGTACATGTATTGGATCATTTATAGAAGCTGTAATCGTTACTTCTTTTACACCCTATATAGTTCTAGGGTTAACTGTGCTCGAACAGCTTCCAGCTTTGCTATCATCCATCCCTCTGGTGGCAGACACGTGTGCGTAAATCACAGCAATTAGTTAAACGCTCATAGTTTGTGGTCTTGTTGCTAGAAGGATGTTGTAGTATATTTATCACGTTCAGTCTTTGCACGAATCTGCGTTCACAGTACATTATGTAACCACGATTTCTCTAACAAATAACTTGGTTTATAAAGATGTATTCAGATCGACTATAGTTGACAGTGGAACTTGACAGGATAAGCTAAAATGATAAAATATCATTTATGATGGAAAGTTGAAAGTATTATGAGACTTCATCGTTGATTCTAGAAACTGAGCCCGCTATTGCAAATAGTTGATGTTTTATGAATAGCAACTAAAGTTCTCTAGCATACTCCCTTGACTCCCCCTTCTTCAAAAATTTGTAATACGCTTTTTAACACGTGTTTCTTTTGCAATTTGTCCATTCATTCGCCGGATATTTAATAGGCTAGAACGAAATATAGGGGCACAATTTTTTTGCTATTATTCGTGACTTCTAATAGTTCGAAAAAGTTGCCTTTTATAATGATATTTAAGCTGACAAAATCTGAACTCCATCAATAAAAAAATATTATCTTCATTGATGATATGAATTTTATTTTATCATACGATAGCACGTCTTTTTAAAAGAAGCTTACTCGTTAGATTTCATGTTTAAAAGACAAAAAGTTAATACTTCAAGATTCTTGCGGCATCTCAATTTTTTTTGACAGAATCTAACTTTCGTGGGCTTAATCTGAATCATTAAAGGCAAGCTTTTTTCAGTATTAGGAAACAGTCACACAATTTTGATTTTTTCGTTCCATCCTAATATTTAACCTAAAACCCTTTGTATGGACGTAACATACTTAGATAACATTTTGGAAATAAATTCAACATACTCTTTTCTTCTTATTTTGAGTTCCCAATGCTGGTTAGATTCTCCACGGTTACCGGCTTCAATTCTACGAAATATACGTTTAATAGAATCAGAAAGCTTCTCGATCATTTCTTTCTGCGATTTTACACTCGGGGACGTTAAGTGACCTGTCGCGTAAACGCGGCAGCCGAGATGAAACTGTTATTTGACGAGCTGTATCAACCTAAACCTAAACCTTCACGTCTCTGTTACACACATTTCCACCAGGGGAATCAGACGAGTTTGCTCAGTACACGCCGAATGCGCGTACGATGTTGATCGTTTGCCAGACTACTAGAAATTATCATCCCTCGAATATACCCCCGGTGCATAAACGATCGTCGGCCGTGTGCGCGCGTTTACCGATGTTACACGCCAGTGAAAATAGCTTTGGACCGGCTTGCGGTGTTTGCCGCTCTTATTTGAACACGCACGCCCTTTTCCTTTAATCATATTCTTTTCCCCCGGACGAATCTACTTTACATCTTGAGACATTTCTTTCGGCTTGTCGAGTGTTGCTACAATGGAAATTATTCAATTATATTTCTACAGGTTTCTTTTCTTTTTTCGGTGTTCTCGGATACTTTCTCAGGAATAACGCCAAGTTCGTCGCTTTATTTCTACCGTATTTTGTAAATAATGTCGACGGATTTATAGTCTGGTTGGAGAAAAATTGACTTGGGGGGTGAGAAAATTATTATTATTCTTACGCTTCTTTATTGCACAAATAATCAAAATAGGAATAAAGAAAAAGAAAGAAGGAAAAGAAAGTGTGTAAAGGCGAGGTTCAACTGTAAAGCAGACTGGGGCTGATTGTGACCTTTTCAACAAAATGTAATGCTACATTTCACCTATTGAATAATCTGAGGGTTTTATACCTTTGTTGGATATAGTACACACCTTTAGCTTTAAACTTATGTGTTCGATTTGATTACAGGCCTAATACAACTATCAGCAATTAATTATTTTTTAAAAAATGTCACTACCTGCCCCGAAGATATGTCACTTGTAGTCCCAATACTCACTTGAATATTAGAAATTCCATTGAAACATTTTAGGATATCTTTGCTACACAATCTTGGATATAGCATAAAAAGAAAACGTCAACGCACCAATATCACTCAAATACATTACTATAATTCTAATAACGATAGCTGTAGACCTAAATTACTGAGAAAAATAAAAGTTACAAACCTGTACTATTTTACACCCGTACGTACAATCTCCTCTATTGAATCTCCCCTATCAGAGGGTGCCCCGAAGAAAATCTAAAAAAACTTTTTACCAAGAGTAAATAAGAGCCACCCTAGTATCCATAGATAGCCCGTAGTTATCCTCTGACTTACTTATCACTTGGCATTCATAAAACCCAAGAAAATAAGATTTCATGGTTTTTGAATTACACAAGTAATTCCCAGTTGCGTTTTCACATGTTAGCAGCTGGCGTTGCGTTGCGTTGCGTTGCGGAGAATATCGCGTATAACCAGCGATGTTTACCTGCTTCTTAGCAACAAGCTACTGAAATCATAATCTTACGCAAACAACAGAATAACACCACTCTACAGAAAATGTAACTCTACGTGACTAACTATCTGTTGAGGTGCGTTTTGACGTCACAGTAAAGTCATGACTTTCGTTGTCTTGACATTATATGACAGCGTGAATCAAATGTTACGACAGTAGCTCTCATGATATCGTAACCATGTCGTAACAGTTGAGTCACGCTGTCATACAATGTCACGACAGCGAAAGTCATGACTTTACTGCTGTGTCAAAACACAGCCTGAATTTCAGCCTGAATCAACTGCGTTAATCCATATTGCGGTCATATAGAAAAATAAGTCGACTTTTTATTTTTCTACGTCAGGGAACTTCGTATTCTCATCAATATTGTCATTCAATTTCGCGGATGAAAGGAAAATAGTCGAAAAGGAAGTGCAATAATTCTGGAAAGAGTAAAAATGGTCTTCCATTTGTTATTCCATTAACACAGATCACGGCTGAAGTGCGATTCCTTTTCATCTATTCAGCGGGGAACGTTGGATAGATTTCAAGATCCCGAGGCACGCATGGTATTTCTTCGCGACGCATATTCGTGTAATTGCAGAAGTTATCGGTGCGCTCAACCGTGGAGTCCGAAAACACGTCGGCGGACCTCCGAGAAAGTACGCGTTATTAACGCAGCCAAATATTTCTGTCGCGACGCCATTGGCCTGTACGTCGGACATCGGTTACGTAATTGGCCGTTAGAGAGCGCGACTACGACTGCGATCTGCCAATTTCGAGTGACGGATGACCCCGTGAACGACGACTAAAGTTAGCCCCGCTCGACGGACGCGGGCAGACCTGGATGCAACGAGCTTTTTTCGTCCGATCCATACGTGATTCCCCTTCATTTTCGTTTTTGGTCCTCTGTTTTTTAGTTAGTCGCTCGTTTCGATGTAACTTGGCCAGCATGGTAAAATTTCGCGGGAGCCTCGACGCTTAGGTTTGAGAATTACTACGGGGAATATTAGGGCTGGATTATACTCGAGAAATAGAAGTCTGCTGTTCAGAAATGCGAGAAATGTTATGCAGTGTTATCATTTTCTTATATTACGTGACATATTTCAATTCGAAGACTCTATTGACGAGAACAACTAATATTACGAACATGGTACTGCAGTCATCTTTCAATGTAGCATGTACATATGTAGACTCATTTCCGTAATCGGTGTGATGAGATCGCTGATGTTTATTTCGCTGCACTGATCGCGATCACTGCTTACAATGGGGTGTCCAACTAGACATTTGCGTTCTACTCATAGATCGGTGACGTGCCACAAAAAAGAAAAGCTAACACAGTGATTTTTATAACGTGCGCATATCCATATGAAGGATAAGAAGTCTTACATATTAACAACTTTGAGATTAACAGGTTTCGTTTTATTTAATTAATCGAACCACTGCGAATATGCAATTTTCTATTTCTTTTCGGCTTCATTTATATTTGTTTTTTAATAAAAACATAGGGATAATTTTAATTTGCTAAATGAAATAGTAAAAGAGCTTCAGCTTCAAACTTCTCATTCAATAGCAGTGGCTCACACTGAAAATCTTCCGTCCGTAAAATTTGAGGATTAGATACCTAAATTAAAATACCTAGCTGTAGCGCGTTTTTGTTTGGCATTTCTTGTTTAATACCTACCAGATTAATTTATTTTCGATAATATTGTATTATTCAATTCATTGCGTTTTCTTTGAAGCGACATACGTATAGAGAGAAGCAAAATGAACCACTGCTGTGTGTGGAGTGGAATATTGTTTAGTAAGTAATTTGAAGCACGAACAATTTTTCCATAGCTTACACTTAAACCGTATGAAATTATCTAAATAATACATTCGCTATTCGAATTGGCGTTTCCCCTTTGAGAACATTGTTTGATCAAACGATGGGGTATTGTCGTTGGCTCGAGTTTCGCGTCTACTCCGTCGGAAGCCACCCGCAGAAAACGTCGACGAATTGAAGGAAATCGATAAGACCATCGACACATCTCGTGTACCCCCAAAAGTCCCATAGTAATCACGTGGCGTGAGGCGCAGTCGTTAGAAGAGCTTTGTGGCGGAGGCGAAACCTGGCGAGAGGAGGTTCTGAAATTAAGGGGCAATTCCCCTTCAGTACTTTCGGTTCAACTTCCACTGAGGGGTACTTCCTTCAGACCCCGAACTAACCACCAAGCGCATACATGCGCTGCCCGAAAGTATCGGCTTCGAGACAGTTGCGTCTATACGAATCGAATGCTAACGAGCGCGAAATTGCGAACACTCGACAGGCAATCTGCACGACAGAAATTTTAAACTTGGCACGGCTTCCCCATTCGATTATGTGTCTGGAATTGTCAGGCAACTCGGTGGCCGAAAGACGAAATTATTTAAATTCCCAACTGCGATGCTTGTAAATTTTAATGGCCAGATGAATGGATCATCTTTTGGTAGAAATTAATTTCGGTAACGTGACTCTGGAATTACTGTTATGGTGAATTCTTGGTCATTTTTAAATCGGCTTGGAGGGAAGCATTTTAGCGGTTTGTAGCATTCGTGTATGTAGTGGTTATACAGTCTACCGCATTCACACATAGAAAGTACGTACATGTTATGTTCAACCCGTCCAAATTATGTTTTTAAAGCTAAAATTGACACAGGTATAGGGCGATATATATAAGTGAGACCAGTAGCCTTCACAGGCAGTTGATTTTCTGTATTTAAATACACAGACCTGTAATTCACTGTAATTACAGTGAACTGTACCACGGACTTTATTATAATTAGTAATTAAATACTAGGTACTACCTTACTAGGGAGTATGTCACTTTTGTTGAAAAATCACAAATGTAAAAGTATGTCATAGGCTATTGATCTGGCCTTAAAAGCAACTGTCACCGCATAATACAAGATGCGAACTTAAAATATTATTTGAAACTGAAAAACACTTTCATGTCTCCTCAACTCGTACACTTGAACAAATGCCTTCAACAAATGTACGATATAATTGATGACGACGACTGCATTGGTCGTATTCTAAGAAATACCATCTTCAATTCCTTTCCTGAAACGTTGAATGAAAAGCAACCAACAACGATTAAGTGCACGTCAGAGACGGTTAGATTTGACCGATAAGGTCTGATCATTTCTCTCGACTTTATGATTAATTCGTGACCACTCTGTTTCTCTGTACACCCTCGTCAGCTTGAAATCGTCGATTCCTCGTGACTGGAGTTTATTTCCTGCCCGCCATAGCTCGTTCCTGTTACGAGTGATACGACTGGTCGTGTGCTTTTGCATTCATTTAGATGGCAATCGTGGTCGAAGACATTTTATTGCGAACGATCACGAAGTTTACCTCCCTTTCTGGGTATTCGGTAGCATTTCTAGCGATGTCTGTCGCGCGTGCGCGCAAAAGGTTATTAATTGGTAGATTCGGCGATCCTCTTGTGACCCTTTGCAGGCAACGTTATGAGCATGGGAGTAATTAGAGGATGGGTTTGTCGCAAATTGAAGGGGAGGGGCGATAGGTATACAAAATTGGAAATTATTATGAAAATGAATAAGGACCAGCTGAAATAATAATCGAAGTGGAATATTTCTGAATTAACATGTTTTCAAAGAAGTTTTTAGTTTTCAGATGTCAGAACCTGATATGCCCGGTTCTCCTGATTTTACAGTAGGTATAGCAGTTATAAAGTTTATTCAGCTGTGAAAAATTCATTTTCATTGCTTTAGTCATTTATTAAGAAATTTTAATCAAAATATTAATTCATCGTGGAAATAGTAACTGGAGTAGAGATGTCATATGATGCAACCATTTAGATTTCATCAGACATAAATGGAAAAGTTCATCTTAATTCTGACGAAAAGCGTACATAGGTATCATCTTTTGCCATCTGACCACAGATATATTATATAACGTATATGGATATGTGTTTGGATTTTGTTAAAAAATACCTTACATAGTTGCAACTATTCTTTCATCGCTGATTGTAATAACTATGATACCATAGGGAGGTAATGAATGTACTCTCAACGAAGTGAATCAACTTTTTCCTTCTCAGTTTCCCATACGTGCGTTTAAAATTAAAAGCTTGAAGTGAAAAAAGAGAGGGCTGGCTGAACGCGTATCCACGAAGTTTATGAACTGCTTCTACCACTCATTTGAATCGATTCTTCTCCGAATGGAGAGTAACGGGGTCGCCATCTTTCTTCCGTAAATTTCTTCAATAATTCAAACAATGGAAACAGTTCCTCCAAATAATTGAAAGTTACAGGGAAGTGTAGTTACTTATTTGAAACATTATAGTCACGAGCATTACTGAAACCGTAGCGAGCCACCAAGCGAGTGCACCACTCGTAAGTGTCGATCACGTAAGTAGAAACTAACGATCGTCAGTTAGTTTGACATTGCTACTAATCTTTCCATACGCGGGTACACCCCTGAGCGCGTAATCATTCAAGCGCCTGTTATACCACGCCCCGCGTAGATCCGAAGTCAGCTGATAGACGATTAAATTTAAATTCGTCTTCAGCTCGAACAAACCTCGATCTATCATGCTGGCATCACCAGTTAGGACGAGTCATGAAAAATGAGTTTGTCGTTCGAGATAAAGGATATTAAACTCTCCAACGCTAGACTCCAGCATACCGCTTGCAACCTGCCAAACGCAACCTCTTGTTAGACGTCGGAGATGAAGTGCAGTCATCTCCATTGCGTTATGATCGAATGATCATTCGGATTAAAGTCTTATATTGGTTCTTCCCTTGCATACGTGGTGGTAAGTAATTAGATCAAAGATGTCATAAGCGGCAGAGCGCTGCTACATTTTATATGCGGTCTAGTGGGAGCGGCGACTGTCAGGACTGTTTTATTAAAACATGACAAGATCCGAATACCTTATCTTGGATGGAGATAATGAATGGATAGAGGTGACAGGTGACGCGTAGCAATCGTAGGAGCAAACAGTGAGAATTATCTAATCTTGGAACACCTTGCTCCCGTAATAAATCTTCCCTGAAATCATATTCTACAGTATATCATACCACAAAATTTTTGTTTCCACTTTGTATGCTTGATGCGATGTCGCTAGAATGTTCTTGGCAGTGTTACCAATTCCGCGAATATTGTACAATATGTAATAGTATTTTAAATATTACATATTTTTTGGAATAATTAGCGTAATTAGTAGTGCAGTTGGTACACTCATCAAGCAAACAAAACATTTAAATTCAATTTAGCATTAAGCAATCCTATCAGCCAAGCCTTTTTTCTTGATGCAAGTACTAAGCAAGTCCTACAAACATGCTTAGCTTTCTATAAAATTCGGAGAAAACTTGGCGGGTCCTTATAAAGTCTACAAAAACAAACTATATTACAATATATTACTCAATAATATGGAGAGCCACAAACCATTTAAAGAACAAAGAAGGGGAAAAGAAAAGAAATTTCATAAATCCTCATATTAACTTTCTATAAGGTTGTATAAGGATTGATAGGTCATTATAGATAGCACAAAGATGGTTCTATAATCCCATTAACTGTTTCAACAGGGCGAACAGTGATAAATCATCCAAGGAGGAGGATATAGTATCTTCTTCGACGTCTTTATTAGGCTAGCTACTATACAGCTGCACGGGTAACTGTTATAACCACTTCTAGTTCACTCCACTGTATTCCCTTATAGTATCACTAGTAATATATAATTCAATTAATAATATTTTCCTGCCTACTATAATAAATCCAGGTTGAAAATACCCAGACACATGCAGTTGTCAACGTCTACCTACCGATGAAATCCGTCTACAATAATCAGTCTTGTCGCTCGAATGAGGGGAGACTGAAGTGAATACGTGTGTGTGGGGGTAAAAAAAAAAGATGTTGAAATTATCACAGCCGATGTGTCGACAATTTTGTGCGGTCAGTCGATAACATCCCCTAGGCTACCGTCACACCGTGATATATTTTCGAGTGCAACAGCATATGGTTTACGGAGCGCTCTGTATAAAAGATAAGATAACGGGTCATGCATTCGCTTTTATCAGAGATGCCTACGTTTGACTACGATAAAACGGCGAGTCTTTTCTCGAAGCTTTCCATGGAAATGATTAATTTTATTTGTCCATGACATTTGGCCATGGATTTGACACGCGAAATTATACCGAATCGGGGCTTGCGAACGAAAAAAGGACCCAGCACGCCAATGCGCGACGAGCGAATAAAAGAATTTGGCCAGCACGTTTGGAGACGCTGAAATAGACAACACGCAAATACCCTCGGCTGGCCTGTCCTTTCGATTCTACCGATTGAAGTTCCGAGTATTGCGGGCTGTATCGATCGAACGCCGACATTTTTGGCACAGACGCGTAGGCTAGGATACTATTTTCATATTTAACATCTTGGCTTTCCCGCGAACTGATTAATCATCGCTCCTCCGCGCGGTTTCCAACGTTGGAGCTGTGCTATATTTTAGACCGTATCCGAATGAGAAAAGATTAACTCGCTCTCATTTTCCAACGTGTCACTTTAACCATCTGACAAGGAAAGGCACTGAAGTTTCCCCCTCCGATTTTGATGAAACTTCGTATGGTTCTTAAGGAGGCAGAAATAAGAGACACGTATTTTTTTTTATCGGCGGAGACGCGACTTTACGGGGGAAACCACCCACCCAGAAGTGCTGTCTCGAAAACCAGAGGAGATACATGAAAACTTCGAATTGGAAAGTTTCATGGTTTTCTATTATACTAACGCGGTGCCAATGAAGTGTCTAAAGTACACTTTGTTTATAACAACAAAAACTTTACAACTTTATTTTACAACTGTTTTAAATGTACATAATGACAAAAACTGACGAGTAATCAATATGTATTCAGTCATAAAGTCGATTTCTATCTTCAAACGCCCGCCCTTTTGCGACAAATTGAAAAAAAATCGGCTACGAGAAGAACTAATTTTTTTTGTCTGCATTAAGAATGATTTTTCCATTTTTGATTCACATGAAAAACAGAGAAGATGTGATGATTACCACAGACGCCTTTTTTGAAAAAAGACAAAAAACGTACGGAAACAGTTATCACGCAGCACCTCCGAATTTTTTAATGAAAATTTCACATTTTCTGGCCAAAAGTATGACCTATCTAATGTACCTAATGTTTCTTTGCTAAAAACATTTCTCCACCGAAAAAAAATATCTTAAAATCCGTCCTACTTTTTCGCCTTCTAGGTAGCCCGTTAAGCAGAGGCAATCCCTTCTTTGGGAGGAATTCTTGGTTTCTATCCTAGGTATGATTCCAATAACATTGAACATTTTGAGATACGAGGAAACTCCCTAGTACCTCTTAAAATTGGTATTGGAGTTCATCTAAGGTACAAATGAACTCAGTTGCACAAAACGTATTTGTGTTTACAAAATAATTAATTTTATATGAAATTTAATTAGACTGTTATAAAGTGTCACAAAAGTGTGCAATCAAAATCTGTAAAAGAATGACAAATGGGATACGATATTTGAGTTTTACTGGAGCCGACTACAGCAGCAGTTTGACATTAGTCCCTTCATTCTATTTAAGGAAATAGTCGGAGTAATGAACAGGTCAATTTGGGGAAATTTGAACGGAGTGGTTGGAAAGGAGAAGGGAGGAGTGATGTATGGGTATAAGGGATGTGGGAGAACAGCCAGATTAAAATAGGACTATTTAGCAATAGGAGGAGAGAAAGTAAGAAAGGTAGAAGGATTTAGATATAACTAGGGTAGTAAATAGAAAGAAGCTAATACAGTAAGTAGGAGATAGCAAATAAGATAGGTTAAAAGTATGAAATAAGAAGTATAGCACAAAGAAGTACCGATAACATATAAGGAATGTATAGTACTTGAAATATTTATTTCATCGTTCCAATATTTAGTATTAGAATTAGAAAAGTATTTTCCATTAACTACTTTAACAATCATGGAATTATGAATATTATTTCATAGAAGGCAGATTTGGTGGTAATATTGATGCAATCAATATTTTCAGTAGGTACTATATGTGGATACATATGGTAAGATGTATATATAAGAAATAAAATACACAGGTAATCGAGGAAATACTCTTCAACCAGCCGATTCATTTTAGTATCTCCTTTCAGTATCCAGCTAGACGTGAAAATATTTCTTGATAACATTGTTGCCGCGGAATTTCTCGCTCGATTGCAGATCTCTGTGGCGCGGCTCGCGACGAACGTGAGAATACCATTACCGGCGAATAAAGAACCGAAGCTAGACGTTATAACAGCATCGCTAAAACCGCGCCACCCGTTTCTTCGAGGGCTCTCGAGGGAACTCTAACGATGTTGCGGTGCGAAGAAATTCAAGCGGTTCCCCGATGCTGATATACACATACACACAGGCACACACACCATCATGATAAAAATGCCGAGCCAAATATGCTCCCATGAACGCAGATGGTCTTGCATAGCTAGAGTATTTTTAATACCTCTATAAGGGCATGTCTCCTTGGCATTCATTCTTATTCTTCATTCTATTGTTCTTCTTTTTCGTTCTTCGATCTCCCTCGATCCCGACGATTCCACTCAAACTTATAACATGCAATCTTTTTCTTATTGTCTTTAAAGTTCACCTCCTGACTGTTGCAAAATTTTTACAACTTTCTTCATCGATTCTGATACTATATTTTATGATGTTTGATCCATTTATGGCTAGGTAAGTGATTGTAGAGTGAAGAGAGTTGATACGAGAGATAGAGTGTTAGGAAACTCTGGGGGATGAGAGAGCGAGAAGGATAGTTATGACATGTGTCACAATCTTTGTTAAGTAGGGGAAACCGAGGTAAAGTGAAAAAATAGTAGATTTTCTGAACAAAGATTTTATCAAACTCTAAAGCGACAGAGCATTTGTATTAAGAATTTAGAAAATAAAAGTGTATAATATGGTAAAAGATACGTCTGTTTCTTTTATTCTTGTGTGTTATTAAATCTTCAATGCTCCACTTTGCCCCAGGTTCCCCTGCCTCAGCAATAAAAGTTGCGACGTGAAACGCTATTGGCTAGATGTAGTTGAGCTTACATCTCTATGCGGTAAACTTTCTTTTATGTATTTCAGTGCAAGTAGGTAGGGACTCTGTTGTGTCCTAAGATTACTTTTGTTAATTACAAGCATAAGCAGTGGCCCCACTTGAAACAGACTATCTTGATTCCCTTTTTCAAGAAAAAAAAGTTTCAGCTCTTGGTGGAATGATTTTGAAGGGGGAATAAGGGTTACAAGAAAAATCTCCTTTCCACTGTTCTTGCGTTATATTTTAATATTATCTAGTGTTTTTGAGTTTTCATCTTAAGAAAAAATCCAGTAACTTGAGACGTGATAAGCGAGGTGGCCATATCGCGTGCTCCTTAAGCCGAATTTAGTGATATGTTGTTATAAATGCTGGAAATCCAGGACAACTTGTAGGCATATTTTTACAATGACAAAAAGGACAAAAGACAGAAGTACATACATGACTACGTATTTACTTGTCAGAAACCCCCAATGACTCGAATGTTCTGAAATAAAGTGATATTATATAATCAAGAATGATTGTAAATTATGAACTTCGCTGCCAATGAAATTTTTTAGAAAGTATGCATCTGTCGATTTCAAGGACTGCGCAGATTATAGTCACTCAGTTGTTATATGATGGAAAAATATTATAAATGCGCTTAAACATTATATATATTGTCATAGTGAGTATGATTAACCCAATTAATGGGTTTTTTAAAGTATGATCAATTTGTAAAATAATCGCTAAAAATCCATAAATCCAGGATACGTTGGTGTGGAATAAAACGAGAATGGTAAAAAATTGGTATAAAATTGTTGCTGCATGGGAGCAACGACTGACCACTTGTTTAGTAACCTTGCACCTCTATGATTTTGATTCTCTTGAAAGAACTGAAATTATTACACAACGTTCATGTTCCGAACATTAAAATAATTCGAAATGTCCAATAACTTACAGAGTAATGTAAAAGAAACTCGTAGTAATTAATTAGATACAAGTATGACATGCGGCCCCTATACATTACACAGTATCTGATAATCAACATAAGATAAAAAGATACTGTTAAATATCGAATATATATGTCGATGCAATGTCCATGAATGTGTTATCGGCTGCTGCTTCCAGAAGTCCAAGACATCAACGATTCCTATCAGAGTTCGAAATAATGGCCATCATCCTAAATGGTAACAAAAAGTAAAACACAATAAAAAGATAATACCGAGATGGAGAAATCCTGCTAGAATATAAATATTCTAATATTCATTCGTGCTCAGAAGGGACATTTTTCTTCAAATCCTTTTCCAATTGCTATGCAATTTATATTTTATATTTAGTTCGCTGCAATAGTAAATGCAGGTTCAAATTTACTCGTGTCAATCACGGTAAATTTTCCATTTGCAGAGATTGAACCCCATTTCGAAAACGCGAGCTCGGTCCCGTTTGGATTTTAATTTCCTTTCCCGCGTTTTTAATATTGGTCATGGCGAAATGAAGTTCGCGGGAGAACTTGTTACTTTCTCGTTAATCCTGGAAATGGGCTGCCGACAATCGGGGACATGGTTTTTTTTCTTTATGTGCAGGGAAACTTTCGCGACACGGTACAATTTTATAAGAACTCGACCGGAAAAATTGACACTGTCGGTCGCCGAGCGTAGCGTCGCGACGCGACGGTCGCTCGTGTTACGCCATATTACCATACCGCTTATCGAAAGTTGGGTCGGCTTGTTTGAGTGGAATTTTCCAGTCTGGAGTTATCAGTGATCAAACATCGATAAAAGCCGACGACGTGCACGGTGTCTTCGATCATTCGGCGTTACGTAGCACCGAAATATGAAACGTGTTAATTTCCCACAATTGTAAAAGCTGTTTTTATGTTCGAATAAAGTTATAAACATGCGAGGAAGGAACTGGTAATGCTGTCTCGCAATCACAGGTACTATCAGCTATTTTATAGGATAGTCAAAGCGAAAAAACTCTTTTCAAATGACATTTTTTCTAACTGTGAAGATGTTTTTCAACATTGTGTTCTCTCTGACCACTCAAAGACATGGATTTTTCCAATGGGAGTACCTATGTGTCTTTCCCATGTGTGATTAGAAACTTTTATCCAAATTATCAACATATAAATGTTGAAAAAATTAACTGAGAGTATTGATGCAGGTGTAATTTAATTAAATGTATTTACACATGGATACTTGTATTTGCTGTGAAAAATGTGTTACTGTTGTAAAATATCGCCAAGTAGTGTCGTCATAAAACCTGTACGCTAAAAATAATTATCGCATAATAAAATTTAACAAGTTTATAATTTTAAAAACATACCGCGAATTGATTGACGTATGCGAATATTTTTAAATTGATTCAAACGCAAACCCTTAAATATCTCAATGGATGAATAAATGGACTTATACCACTTTCAAAAACAACGGCTCATATATTGTTTGCTCTATATATCACGCATAGTGAAGAAATGTCCTAGAATAGACCAGTTGTACCATCGTGACAAATACCGTCGTGCATAAGAGTCATTCATAAACATTAATTATTGTGTCATGCGCAACCACGTAATGGTAATGTGACACTGGTCGTGCGCCATATCCTGCGCGCAGGGAGGGGGGGTGTGGGGAGCGTTAACCTGCTAGCTTGGAATGACGAGTTAACCCGTAAGTTGAAAATACCATTGCAATGGGTAATTTATTCATTTCCCTTCTATTCACGTACAAGAAAATACTTACAGCATTACGTTTTTAGCGCTCGTTGCGAGTAACATGAATTATTTTGCCTTTAACTGTGTATAAATACGTGAAGGAACACTCGTGGCCGGGAAATGACATACCTAGTGAATAAATTAATAAATTAATACTAAATATACCGCCGTAATGAAAATGCCACCGAAAACTGATAGGTCACGTCGTTTATAGTCGGGGCAGCAAAATTTTCATGAATTCATTTCGAAGGAGCGGCATATGGATGTCACGTTGACAAGCATCACGCCGGTATCAATTTCTAATTAATTCCCAGGGGCACGTCATTAACGTAAATTAAACGTTTCGTTTGCTGGGGCGTCGGCTGATTCACTCTTTATTGAAAGATCGTTAAATGCTCGATGAATTATCGTCCCGGAAATTTTGTGCCCGACACGGCGGGCTCTGGTACCGACGAAAGTGCCACCCTAAATCATTAATGGAATATTCGGTGACCACTGAGCGGTACGAGTAAATGGCAATTACTGCTTTACGCTTCGCGGCCTGGCTTCGAGTAATTTTACTCCCTGGAAATTGGACGGAATATTATCCAACTACGTGTACATGCTAGCCGACCAACACACATTCGCAAGAATTGCTCGCGGGATTCTGCGTTTCTGCCTCGAACTTTTTTCCCTTAGCAGTAATTTCGAAAATTAACCTAGAACACCGTAGCACGAGCATACCGGGATTGCACGGGGGTTAGAATTTTGTTGCCGTTTGTCGTTTATTCGGTTATGAAATCTGTTCAAAGCCAGCTGAAATTGGATGAGGACACACAATGCGGAAGCAGGAAGTGTTCAATAATGTAGGGGCCAAATGAAGTCATTGGGACGAGTAAAAAATATGAGAATCAGTTTCATCTGTAGAACACTACATTTTAAGTGTTAATTACTCAAAATAGAGTAATATTAATTTATATTATTTCCGTCTGCAGAGGCATAGCTACAAACTAACCGGGGACAATATTCGAATACCAGCAATACCTACAAAGCATTAGTAAAAATTTCTGAGACGAGCTTGTGAATGCAAATCCTTTTGTACCTATTACTCCAATAATGACATCTTGACAATTTTCATCTAATTCGCATGTATGAACATCACCAATGTTCTTGACTGTTTGGATCCCCACGTCAGTGTGTTGGATAATCAGCATCACATATAATTTACAGCAGATATAATTAACAATTTTATTCAGAAGCATTTTCCACATTCTACTCTACAACTCTACGTCCTGGATTTGAAATTTTACGTCCGTAACCGATTTTTGAATCTTTTTACTCCTCGGTACGTGGAACCAAATCGTGGGATACCTTTTTTTCGCGTGTAACATTTGTTGGAAGCATTTTGTCCAGTAAGTTTGGCCGCGGTTTACGGGATGAGGGAGGCGTATCGACACGTATTTGCGAAGTTGCATCTTTCGCCGGGGCTGCTTCCGTGGCTGCTGAATGCGCATTCATCGGCAATTTCGCGTGGAACAGTTTGCGAGGCAGGAACGTGAGGAGCGACAAGTTCTGTATGCTCTCCATATGCAGCGCGAAACGTGCGCCCGCAAAGAGGTGTTCTTGTTGTTGCACGAATTACATTTCCAGAATTTCTAATGCCGTCGGCGGGAAGTTCGTCGACGAATCGCTGGAAGAATCGGGGACAGAGTTTAACGGATGCGCGCGCGTGTCTCTCCCTGAAATTAACTTCCCCCTCGCGGCAGTGGGTAATTGGGTTTCCCAAAACTCATGATGTTTTAAACAGTCCTCGATTACTATTAGATTATTCTACCCAGATAGTGCTCGAACGGGGATACTGATGATTCCTTATTTACAGGGATATTAATATCATTGATAGAACAGGTGGTTATTTTATTACTGAAATTGATCACGACCGACTTGATCCAAATTTTCCACCGATTTCACATCGTCCTGTTGTCAATCACTTTGAATTTGGAATATTAGTCGCATGTCGAACAAGTTGAAAGCCTTTACGTGTCTCAAAAGACAAATTTTATCGATGCTCACGTGTGTCTGTCTGAGAATATTTTAAGAATACTTTCGTTTGCCAACTTGTTATACAGCGAAACTTATCAAGCTTTAAAGCTTTTGACAATCAAATAATATTGAAAGAGAATGGAATTTTTGTTGCATGTTCGCAGTGACCTGAAGTTTCTTTAAGTTCGTCGCTAACTGAAACCCTACTTTGTTAGAATAATAATTGATGGCAGTCGATCGTAAAGTGTCTAACAACGTTCTTTATTTTCTTCATTAATTTTATTTTGATTTTTATCGATGTAAAGTCCTTCTTTTGATATCTGATAAATCACGAAACTGCTCCTGATAATAACTGATTGAAAAGCTTATTTCCAAAGCGTCTTGAATCTATATACGAATTTGAGAAAATCGTATTTTTTTACTGGCTTACATAGAACTCAGAACAATTTTTCCATAAAGAATGCGTATACTTGGCACGAATACAGATAAAACCAACATGTTATCAAAACTGATGTGGGCCATTTTAAAAATAAAATTCTTTGTTGGATTTAAGCTGCGCTTGTCATAATCTCAATTCTCTTCTTCAATGTTAGAATTAATTTATCATGAAAGATTTAAATTCAAAAGTATCGTTTAACTTTTTTTAGAGAAGCTTTTCGCAATAAAGCCTCCAATTATCCCGGAGTTTGCTGGTGCGTCTGAAAGCATATTTGCGAGTTAATTGCGTCCGGCAGCATCGAATTTCGAAAGCTTACGCCATTGATTGACCAATTCCTGACGACTGACAGCGTCGTCCCTATATTTGCGTCAGAGTAGAAGCTTTCGACACGCGAACACGTTGCGTCTGTTGAACCGGGTTAAATTTAACACTAACTAACGCGGTCATATGGCGCGAAAACATCAATAACCTGTATTGCGTTGCGTATGCCGGGCCGAGGTCTCTTTAAAAGTCCTTCCCTTTGGAATTTAAATCGAACGCTTTACGAGCTGCGAAATTTGAGCAGCACGAAACGCGCTCGAGGTAACCCATTTCGAGCTTTACGATTATCGCGCTCGACATTTCGCAGAAACGTACAACCACGCCTGAAAGGTCTGCAGCCTTCTGAATAAGAGAAACGTGCGAGGATTTTCTGTTTATTATTCAAGTTGGTCGAATTAGAATTGCTATGCATAGAAACTGAGATGAATGAGCTCATTGTTAGAATGTTCTTCTCTACCCTTGACAAATTCAGTTTTTTAGGTTTATATTGAACGTAATAAATAAATTAGGGTATTCAAAATATGAAGTCGGGGAATACGGGTTGAGAAAAGGTGATCTGCTGATTTATTCATAATCTAGTAATAAATTATTTGATATCTCTAGTTAATGTGATATTCTTGTTAGAGCTTTTCGTTACCACTAGAGCAGCTAGATTTTCTTACACCACAAATTGTTATCAGGCTATTTTCACCAAAGTTACGCCCTCTTCAATTGAGGTAACTGTTCGTCGACGCAGAAGCTAAGGAAAAATTAACTATATTTTCAATTATCGTTTAATATTTAATGCTTTATAATTTATATTGTCATTTTGAATCGATTTTATTCGAAGATATTGTGTATAAATATACCTGCTATTGAATTATTCCAATAAGTTGGTTTCTAAATGACAAAATGAAAACTTATTTCTGAATTAAACTGCGTAGAATTTCAGCAGATATTGGTCAGTGGCACAAACAGTGGCAGTTTCGAATATTGTGAACAATATTAAACAGCGCACATTCATCTATCAGTCATGTTCCTAAAATAGTAATAACGAGAAATGTAAAATCCCATTTATTTACAAATAAACGAATGGGTAAGTAAGAAATTAAACGGAGTATGATATAAACAAGTATATGACTGATGTCACAAGTTAAGGTAACAATAAAAGTTTGAACAATATCCAATAATACACAATACCCATAGTAAAGGTGGTTCCTGAAAGTGTCGAACTGCTAGAAACGCGGTATGAACCAATAGGAGGGTTATGAATTTCACAATCTGGCGTTTGAGAAAAACGTTCGTACGGAGCACGGTACTGTATGTACAATGACCATTTCTCGTGCATTGGCGTAGAGCCAGCTAACACAAGGGAACACGTGTTCAAGATTAGCCGGGCAGGGACAGGTGCTCGCGAACCTTCAGCCGCGTTTGCATGCACACTGTGCTGCGTTACGACCCTCCCCTTTTCGTCCACCGTTGCGAAAGAGCTACGGTCTCGAGAGGAATTCCTTCGAAACGGAAGAACGACCCGGTGAATTATTTGGACTGGTCGAGTTTCCAAGAATGCTGATATACCGAATTCCACGATTCCCCTTTCGGCAGGCGCAATGATACTTGTTGTTCGTCCCGTTTGTTGATGCAACGGCGAGCGAGCTTAATTTATGCAGCTATCGTTCGTCCGCTCTGCACTATCTTCGCCCACGTATCAGGAAGCTCATACATTAAATGTAAGTTAAACTAAATCGTAAATTACATTTAAGTTACGGTAAATTCAATTGTATTTTTGTGTACGCAGAATGTTATTGGATGTGAAAAGAGAGATATGGAATTATCGATAAAGACGAGATAAGTTCTTATACGTATGTATGTGCCCAGTACAGACGTTGTAGACCAGTCTACCTAAGCATTAACCAAAACGGGAAATGATTTATAAGCTACATTATATGCAGTTTGATTTATTTTAACCTGCTACAGTGTGTATTCAATCTACCTATACTAATAATAAAATTTTAGAAATATGTCGGTATGTAGATTCGTTTCCTATTGGATTTTCAAAACTCATTCTACACTCGAAAGTAGCTGCATCGAGTTTGATGGAACATTCAGTATTTCCTTTCTCAGACATAAACACATAACATAGGCTATAATTAATCACTATCGCAATTTGAGTTGGTATCGGGTGACAAGTAATGCAAGAACACATTCCAAAATCCTACTTATTTGAGAACCGCTGGATAAATTATATGAAGCCTTAATTTAAATCCATAACCATGAATCATTAATAATGATGAATTATGAATTTTACCAAAATTATGCACAAATCTATGGCATAGATAATGATATTACATCGTTGTGGATAAATAATAAAAAATACAGGTTTATGTTATATAGGTACCGATAAAAAAACGTAAGACGAAACAAATATTGAATCCCGAAATATGGTAGCGTTATCGTACATACTCGCCACCGGGTGGCTCCTCAATCAATCTCCCTTTCGCAACTTTAATCTACTCGTCTATTCTATATGTATGTATATTATGTATCTCATCCTTCATCAAACCAGAAAATCACCAGTTCTCATATGCACATAAACTATAGCGTCAGTGATGCTACATTTTTTTAGAACTGCATTTATAGTTTCTAAAGGTAATATATTAAAGATATCATATTTCGTTTTCCAGTTTTAGTCACCCTTCCGTTCTAATATTCACGTAGCAAACACGTTTAATATATCTATGACATAGGTACATAATATTTTTCGCTATTCTTAGAACATAGCTAATAGCGTTCTATGAGTCAATTCACCGCCCGAAATTTTCGAGTACGTTTCCAAAAACATTTACCGAATTTTTACTCTGGCCTTGATTTCGAAACAATAAAAGTACCAATTACGAAATTACCGATAACTCGTTTGAAACTTGTTTGTCAATTTTTCTTTGATGGAAAACAATGTTACTGTCCCTCGCATTTTCATCCCCTTCGTCTTTATCACCCTTCTGAATAGCATGCGCGCGACAATTTTGTTACCAGTTCGCCGAAACTGGTGCTCCTCCCTCCTCAACGATCAGACAACCCCACATTCTTAAGTTTGGGGAAAACTCGCGGCAGAACGAACCGAGAAGCCTTCGAAATGGCAAACGAACTACCGACTGCCTCCACTCGTAATCGTAACTCGACGTAATGCGACCATTCCTGCATCACCTAAGACTGGCAGTGGCAAGCTGTAACTTACCAGCAGACACCGAAGCAGGTTTTAGTTCCTGCGGTTCCTATCTATTCGTCGGGAACATCTTACATTCATTGCTCCCGAGTTTACGGACCTTCCGGTTAATATAATTCTGTCCTTCTAATTTGTAGTCCCAGGGCCGACGGGAACTTTACGTTCGGAGAGGATTCAAGTACACATATCCTCGGATACATTTCAAATACGTTGGCATGCCGTTAAATTCGGAAAACATCGATGCTTTGGGGTTTCTCAACATCTTATTGGGAAGATGGCGTATTGGGGTTGTCAGGGAATAGGCTTATAAACATTCAGCCATTGCTAGACAGTGGTAGAATTTACTTTCTGGTTTAGATGTACAGTATTGTCCCGAACTATTTAAGGACGGGGCTTTTGTCTCGAACTAAGGTGAGCGCATCCCCCTTATTCTTCTGTTCTTCTGCGGCAAATGATACGTAGGAGCGAAAGGGGCACTCTTGCTCATGCGCAGTCTCTCTGATTCTACGCAATAAGGCAATAATGGCAAACTGAAAAGTCTCCCTGCGGTTCGGGACCGAACGTCACCTTCTTTCGCGATAAATCTGTACTGTTTTTAAAGGAAGGAATTCGGATGAAGGTACATAGTAGAGAATCGGCCTCAGTTCAGCAAACGTAGTGGCGAGGATACAAGCGCAGATAGATACGAGAGTTCACTGCATAGAGCTTAGAATTTTCGCATCCATCGTTCTCAATAACCATGCAGAGAAGTCGTAAACCCAGGAGTTCCCGAAGGGTATGGCAGAAACTTGCTGGTTACAGTTCTTGGGGACCGATGCGTCGACGTAGAAAATACATTAAGAGGCAAAATTCCTCGTCGTTGCCGAAGTTTCATCTGCTGCGATAGGAGTACCATTTTCAACCCTCCTAAAAGCCCAATCGCTGGGCAGTCAGCATGCGAACGGAAAGGAAAATATTGACGCGTCAGTTAATCTCCAATCCGGTGTTAAATGTATAGTCGGGTTACAGATAAATACAATAGTATAGCTAAAGGACACATGTGTTAAGAATTGTTTGTTAGTGAAAGTATCAATTGGGCAGTTTTTTTAATCAGCAGATTGAAAGAAAGTCAAGCTCCCGTTTCAAGAAAGTTATAAACGAAATACAAAATACTATCTGATAATAAAAATTCTAAGACATGACTCTCAATCAAAGCAGCAAAGCTGTTGAATATAGTTCTTCATATGTTCAAAATAGATTCCCCTTAAAAAGGAATCGTTGTAAAATGGAAATAAAATTTCTTCGAGATGATCCTGCATGTAATACGAAAGTCTGAGCAAATATACGAGAATACTTTTCTATTTTAGGGACAAGATATAAAGAGATGGTGAAGAAACCCCTTCTGGGAATGATTCCACGCAAAGTGGTTCATTAAGGAATGCAATTCTGTGTCGCGCAACGATTCGAGCTTGCTATTCACCGGGTGGCGACTGCGTTGCTTAGTCGGTAGCGTGGATAGGGTGGATTGTTAGGTGTAATTTCCGGTAGAAAAATATTCGCAGATGAAATCGAAACAATCTCGCGGATCAAGCTCGTTGCAGCGGACGGGAAATGAAATCCAAGGAGGCTTGTGGATGAATGATTTGTTTTTATGGAATTAACTTTGATGGAACTGGCCGCAGCAAGTCCATGAAACGAGGTAGTAAGGTTCAAAAGGGAAACGGTAGATCTGTTATCTGTAAATTTTTTTAAATTCATCGCTTTATTGTAGGGGAGAGTGGGGACAAATGTAACACTTTTTACATTTGGCCTAGCTGCCAATTACCTCTTACAGATATAAAAACGAAAATTATGCCTTAAGATAGTATGTTTCTTGGTCTATCATCTCACCACAAATTCAGCTTTCCATGATAAGTAGTTAAAGAGTTATGGCAATTTTCCGCAGTGACTGTCAGTGTTACTTTCGTCCTGCAGGGGTAGGACGAAAGTAACATACCATGAGGACGAAAGTAACAATAATTATTTTGAGGAGAATTAAGTAAAAACACTTCTTTCAAAGCAAAATGGGGTTTTCTTATTATCAGAAACGATAGAAACAAACATTTAAATAAACATATTTTAAGTAAATAACGATAAAAAAGCATAACAAGCTTCAAATATTTCTTTGATACTGTGTATTTGATTTAATATGGAATCTCGTGTAGCGGCCCCAAAAGTAACTAATATTTATGATTTTTTTTTGAAAACTATTGTTTATATTGGATTCAACTCTTTGGAGATATAGGGAGGCATCTTTAAACATATAGAAACTTTTTTTATGTCGATCCTTCTTATTATTTATTCATTACTGTGGAAACTTGTTAACATTTTCTACGATATAACTCCTATTGGCGTGAGTGTTCCACCTGTAACATGTTACTTTCGTCCCCGTAGTGACGTGTTACTTTTGTTCCCAGTAATGTTTTTCAGCATAGAACTGTCATAACGTACAAACTATACAAGACTTATTGAAATCAAATACAGGAACTTATAAAGACATTATCTAAGAACGCTCTAACAAATAATTGGATCAATGTCTATAGTTTAACTATGAATATTAACAAAAAAAAACAACAGAGGCGACACTAACCTAAATGTTCGAAATAACGAAATCAGGTTGCACACGATACACGAATCGTCGTATTGTTCTGCGTCATACCGTGAATCAAAAGAAACACTAAACACGCGTAACTATGTAAAGCGAACATTTTGGAAACTTTTGTAGAAGGCGGGAGAAGGCGTGTTACTTTCATGACGCCGTTACGTTTGTCCCCGCTCTCCCCTACCATTTTATCAACTTCAACGACCTCCAATAACATAACCTTCATGAGGTCAAATGATTGCAGAAATGTGACTGCAAGCGTCCGGAGTAATTTTGGATCATCCCCGGCTTATAGGGAGTTGTTAAGGCCTGAATCTATAAGTCTCCCAGTTCTAAATGTATGACAATTTTATTGCTGAAGTTAAAACTCCTGAAAACTCCAGAAACACTGTACCAACACTGAATCGTGAGATTTAAGTTGACAGAGAAGCAGCGGGTAACAGAATTTGGAAGCCAATCCTTTTCAACAGTAAGATGCACTGCATTGCGGATTTCAGGGTTATGCAAGGGTTGTAGATAGCCGCGAGGAGTATGCACACGCGGATCAAGGACTCCGACGCAAGTACGCCTTACGTAGACGCGTATTACGTAACCGTGGAGGGATAACTACCCCAGCGGGCGGCTTAGAGGGTTGCAGGATAGATACGTCAGTGTCTCGCTGTAAGCTGGCCGTGTTAATTACATCCCTTAGCTCTCCCGCCCCCTTCCTGGCCTTCCTTCATGCTGGGATACATCGCGTAGCTTATGGAGTAGTCCGTCTTAGAGGTCACTGAAACGTCGCCAGGCCTTGCGGCCATACTGTAATTGGAAACCGCAAGGCACTAGCCACCACCGAGCCAGCCACGCGAGAATTCAAATCATACGGCTGTTCATTACCGACTGCTGATCGCTTGATTGTCATCAACGTTCAGATTCCTTGTCACGGCCTGGATTGTGACTTGTCACGATTATTTCTAGAGGATACACTTGGCGTTCATCCATGGATTAATCTAAAATTGAAAAACATTTCAATCCTTTGCCAGGATGCACCCGTGTCAGCTGGGAGGATTACACTCGTCGTACTCCAAACATAATCCGAAAAATGCAGTATTTCATGCTCTTCGTGAAATTGCACGATTGATTGCCAACAAGGGATGCTCTCTATTATCTATATTAAGTTATTCCTTTCATCGCGTTCAAAGAAATGTATTGACTTGATTATAATGCAACTGAGGAGGAAAGGGAGTAGGTATGAGTTGAAGCTCTGGTCCTGTTGGTTTATCATCGGCAAGGCTTTACCTAGCGGACCCTGCCTTAGACGCGGGGGTGTTAGAAGGTAGAACGAAACAGGTGTAGACACACCGAAATCGGTAGTTGAAGGAGAAGTTGCGAGAGAGCGGGATCGGTTGAAATTTGAAACCCCTCTTGTCACCGCTACAAGTGTCAACTTCTAGTGCCTATTGTCCAAGTTTTCAACCTTTGATCGATCATTCATTCTTCTCTCCACCCTAATATCAAATCACTTTGCTCTTGAAGGCGATTCCATAGTCTGCTACACCTGGCAGTATTAATACAGCAACCCGTCGAACATAAGTTCATTGATTATCGACAATTTTATCCGAAGACATCGGCCTGCGAGCAAATAAAACTTCCAGAGTACCTTCGCTAACATTCCCCTCCATTAGGCTGAATTCCTGGAGATCCTTGCTTACTGAAACATTGAAGCAATTCGCTGACTGGGGGGTGCCATTTCTTTCGTCCTCCGTTCCCCTGATATAAAGCCGTTCAGCGTTTTACATCGGATCACTCGGAAGGCGCAGGTGGCCAGAAAGAATGAGTATTCCCCACGTGAGCTGCCCTCGGTGGCTCGTTCCTTCGTCAGTTGACCGGGTTTACTGATCGTGTTCCACCCGGTGCCTAGGTACAAATGGCATTTATACGGTCCGTCGTTTCCGCGGGGCCGATGGCGAGTAATAAAGGAAAGCCCCGGGTGCGGTAATGACGGTTGGTTCGTGTAATTACCGGTTATGCGCCGATGGTATATGACCCTGGTGCAGTGGCCGGCCTACATGGGGCCAAAGCGAGTGCAATGTGTCATTGTCGTCTGACTACGGTATCCGAATGGTTATCAGGGACCGCAGTCGGGATCCTAAGCGAGAAAGTTAGCCTGATCGAGGGCAGTTGCCTAGAATGTTGCGTATTGTACTCTAGAATCCCACAAATCTCATCGAAATTTGTACATCCACCCTGCCTCGTTTTGTTGTGGCCCAACTTCTACTCGTACTCGACTGCCCTGACGTTCATAATAACAGTATGCAATGTTAGAAGCATCACTGATGCGTGATGCAATTAGACATGATTGGCAACTATGCAACTATAGGTTCAGTTAAGGGGAACGAAATCAGATGGAGTAAGAGTAAGGATAGAACAGGTTTCAGTTTTTATTCCAGAAGCTTCGGCTTATCTAGGTGCAAACAATATCTGAACATTTCATCGGCAAGTTTAGTAATCGTGTTATTGCCACTGGTAGTACTATTGATCCCCACTTCTCTGATGAAACTAGGTGGCAAAACATTTGGATACTTCGAACAATACTAACTAGAATCGCGTATTTACTCGCCTATTCTGGCAATGCAGTACATACCATTGTGTTTTATCAGTGTACCTAGTCGCAGCGTGCTGAGATTGCATCCATTAGTTAGAGTCAGTAAATGTAGTGAATCGTTTTCTACTGCAAACGCAGTTTTGACATACCAATGCCTCTAGTAAGCTATTACAAGCGTGTGGGACTTCGTCAAGTAGACGTATAAATGTTCTAATTGTACATTTACCCTGGCCTGCACAAACGCAGAGGCTATGGTTTGATGTTTGGCAACTGGACCTGTTAGTAGTTTCGACGTTTCCAGACAGTATAAATGAACTGATGAAAAAGTTGTCTATGTACAATGGGCCCGGTGGTAACCCTGGCGAGTGGCTTTGTTCAACGGATTAATTAAATACGCACGTTGGACTCGTTACCATACGTTCCCGTTAATACGCGCGGGTGAACTTGTTACCTAAGCAACGAATTTCACGGCTCACGGACCTCGCGGAGGAGTTCGAATTACTGCAATTAGTCTAGGGGAAAAAAATCGGTTGAGTTATCCGTGTCAGTGAATCGCTGAGTGGAGCACTCTATCTAGTTTCTGTTTGTTAGTTCCTTGGTCGACCGTACAGTTACGTTTTCTGCACGTAGAGCACTGCCCCCTGGAAGTCATTAGGTTGCAAAATATTTATCTGTACAGAAGATAACGGATAATAATGCTTCAATAACGATTCAATTACAGCGTTGGTCAAGAAAACGAAGAAACAAAAATGTGTTGATAAAAATCACCTAGTTTCCATAGATACAAATGAGGTCACAGAAAAGTCACCTGCAAATGGGTCTTTTTAACTTTGCCTTTGCCTTGCACATATCTTCTGCAGGCGGTATGTAGATATACAGCGTGTTTCCGTAAGCTTGGTGCAACCAGAAAAGAGGTGATTACTCGTGCAAAAGAAAGTTGAACATATGGAATGGAATTGTATTCATATAAGGCTCCATTTTTAAGAAAATCGAATTTGATAACTCGTCCGATACAGGCACACCTGACTAAAAATCAGCAGAATTGATCAGTAAATATGCTACGATTGTAAATGAAATGAATCATCCTCTAAAAACAGTTCGAAATTGTGGGATAACTTCTTCGTATCGGGACTTTCCCTCGAGGAAATCGATTTTCGAAGTTTATTAAGCGTGCGTGCAGTGGATTAAGAAGTGGTTCCATTTTCAAATTCGATTTTGTCAAAAATGCAGCCTCATATGCAAAAATTTAATTCTATATTTTCCACTTATTTATGTATATATGTTTACCGATAATACGCAACTAATTAAGGCTTTTGATCTTAGCAGGGTTGGTGTTGCCAAACGTGAGGTTGTAACTGTTCTACAGCAGCTTACGCTTTGGGTTAATTCACACGGTTTGCAGTTGAATCCCACTAAATATTCGTTATTACTTGTAGGCTCTCCTTCACTTCTTCGTAATTTTTCTTCCTTTAATATTTAATATTTCCTGGGGTTCGGCATCGATTTCCATTCAACCGTATCTTAAAACCCTCGGCGTTATCCTTGTTCATCTGTGGTGCTTAAATCGCCATGTTGCCGTGTTATGTCGTTCTGCCTTCACTCGTCTTCGTTTCTTGTATCCTTCCTCGTCGCATTCTGTTAACCCATACCAAACTCTTGTTTTACCAATCGCTAGTACGTAGTTTTACTTTTTAATTATGCTGATATTGTGTATGGTCTTTGTCTCTCCCATAGACTTTCTTCCACAGTCTAACGTATTCAAAATTCGAGTCTTCATTTTTCCTATAATGCCTGTAAATTTGGCCATATCACACTGTTACTTCGTCGTTCGGACTGGCTTAAGAGCAGGCAGCGGTGGATCACCCATTCATCTGAAGGGAACTGTTATACAGAAACTCTTTTCTTATTATAATTCTATTCCACTGGAAATTCGTTCATTGTCATCCCTCTCCTCTTTTAAACGTGCTGCTCGCTCCTTTATTTTCGTTCACTTCCCTTAATAATCTTATATTTCTTGTCTTTTGTCCTCGTTTCGTCTGCCCATCTTATAGATGTATTATTAATCAATTCCAATTTCTCCAAGCCCTAAATAAAATTTACTATCGTCCAGACCGTAAATAAACACATTGAAAATGTCAACGCGATAAAAGTGCGTTCATGTACCTAACCAAAAATTGTGGGTGTTAAATAAAGGTTTACGGTAGCACACACCGCCCAAGAAGTACAGTATAAGAGTGTCGATATGATTGACGCTTTGGCTAATAGATTACAGAATTCTGGATTTTCCCTTCATCGGGATGTACCGCGTGATCCAGATGTCTGTCGCGCCAATTACCTAGGCCGCGCTCGTCGACGAGCTACACACGATAACGACGTCGCGAACGACAGGAAATGTTAAGCATTCTTGTCGTAAATTCAATGTTCACGGGAGCAGAATCTTCGTTCGGCGTGTAGACGGCGAAGAATGCGCCGGCGGGAGTTCAGTTTTCTCCTTTATCCGGTGGGTCGATACTTTGTAGAAGCGTGCTTCTAGAAGGAGTTTGTCCTGATAGAGGCAGGAAGAGCGGCGAGCTTCGCGTGTCCTTCCTGATTTATAGCCGTCGATCGAGCCAACCCTCTCCTCTCTTATACCCTTGCACGCTGTACTTCCGCCAACCTGCTGGCCAGTGATGCTCATTCGCCGTGCGAAAATATTTGTGGACTTTGCGTCGTCTTGTAACGAAGATAAATCGCCAGGTCTGCCATGAATAGGGAATCCGTTTGATTCCAACTGTGCGCGACTGTGCTTCCTCGCTTTACGGCCCGATTTTTAGGCAAGGTTGAGAGAAACGTAGTGGCGGAACGACCGAGGTTAGAATTCGTACACAGCTATGGCTCCTCCTCGCCTGTACATACAACTTATATTTCCTCTCCTGACACATGTAAACAAAACTTCAAGGAAATGGTACGTAAACGAAATTTAAAAGAAATGGTATAACGACTGCTTGAAACTCTTATAATGCATTATGGACAACCTGTTTTGTTGCTCCGATGGCATATGCGTTTGATAAATAGTGGGTAAAATTATTAACGTCTTATAGAACATTCTTCCTAAAGCTTTACGTCCAGTGATGCTGAAAAAGAAATTCCAAGAAATCTCAAATTAGCCTAGGTTGCATCCAATTTAATTGGCAGGAACTGAAAAAAAAAACGATTAGGTTTTTTGTCGCTTTGCATTCTAAGTACATTCCAGTTTGGATGTACCTATTATAACGCAATTGGGGATCATCTTGAACATATTTCAATCAAAATACTGCACATCATGCTGATCCCATCACCGGTCGCTCTCCACATGCCATTATTTAGTGGAATTTGATTGTGCCTTTTTTCAAGCGCGCCAGATTGGCGTGGATCCTTTTTATTCCATCGACGGGTACCCTCTTCACCGAGAAATCAATTTCCAAATCTGGAGATTAACTTGCCCCGCCATGGAGACGACCCTCGTGGCCGGCTGGAAATCCCCTAGTACCCTATCAGTTCGAGGGTACGTAGTTATGAACACGAATAAGAAGGGTCGATCGTCTTATCGAAGCCTTCGACAGGCCGTCCTTCATCCCCTTTTGTATTACATGCCTATTGCATTACGATTTTCATCAAAATAACTGACTCGAGTTACTTCCTTCTCAGCGTGTGATAATAGAAAGACGGAGTAGGGACGACAGAGGGGTGGGAAAAATGGATGGGCCTGTGTTCTCGATGGCGGTGGTGGTGAGGCCGGGGGGGGGGGGGTGTTGGGTGCCAGCCATTCTCCTCTAATTGGCGTCGTGGGGAACACCGAGAAGGGCGGTGCATCATATTTTCTCATTAAAAGCGTTTACCCGAATGGAAAGTTCTTTTATCCCTTCGAAACGCTTCGAAAGTTCCCGCTCGAGGAGTTTCTAAGCATTCGGCTCTCAGACACAGATGAAACTTCGCCTTAGGCGGAGTTCGCGTAAATTCGACTCGGTGGAACTTAACGGTGGCTGGTTATAAATAGCTCTGTCTTACACGGTATTGCTCGCGAGCAATGCCAACGAAAATTTATCGTGTGAAATCGTTCCCCCTGAAAGGTCAGAACGGTCGTTGGATATCGTTGTATCGCGGATTCTGGTAGATTTCCGAGTTTGATTTATGAGGCGAGGATTTATGAAAACCCTTCAGCTATCTTCCTACTCTCATCTCTGCCTTCCATTTCGCCGGTCTTGTTATGATATTCTAACTAGGCTGTAACACTTGCGACTTTGATTGAAACTCTTTAAACGACCAAGTTGCAAACATTTGTAAACACATTAGACAATAGAATTTGCACATTCTACTGCTCACCAATAGTTTGACATTCAACTGCCGTGTTAATTCGGAAGGGCGTATCTGATCAAACGGTGGTTCTGAGATAAATGACTTTTAGTATTCTGTGCTATGATATCGGTATGCCATATAAATCGGATTAGGTTAAATATTAAATCCGAATAAAAAGGTATCAAAATATTTGTGACGATCCCGTAAAATATTTCATAAGCTCCAAAGGAGACTTTGGTACATACGCCCAAAATTAGGCATCGATTTCAAATACATACATCCGAAGTATAAATTTTTATATCTTCACAAATAAGTTACCATTTTTTCGAACCACTCTACTGTATAAAATCCAGTTATAGTAAAAGTTATCTAACTAACAAACAAAAACCTCACATAACATTAAACAAGACAACACACTTTTAAAGCCAAACAAAAAGTTACCACTTTTGAACATTAATAAAAAAAATCTAATATTTTGTGGTGGCACCTTTTGCTTTTAGGACAACCTAACAAGTTAATAAACGTGGTAACTTCTTTGTCGGTCCAAAAAATGTTACCCCATTCAATGTCATGTAACACTTTTGTTTGTCAGTTAAATAAATTCAACTTTAACTGGGTTTTATACAGCTTTAAATTCTTCATCAGAATATGCATATTAAACAAATACCACTGTCCCAAACGTATAAAAAATAACAAAAATAGAACACATCGAAAAAGTGGTAACTTTTTTGTCCGCTAGTGTATAGATAAACTATTTTTCTGCTACCTGGCAGCAATAACTAAATTTAAGCGAAAGATGCAGATACGCCCTTTCGAATTAACTCGGCAGTCGAGTAGGGTAGAGTAGAGTCAAGTTGTCATCCTCCTAAGATGTACTAATCAAGTTTGATTAAACTCTGTCATATGGCCTATGAATTTTTCAGACACACCGATGCAACATTAGAGCACGAAGGAAAACCTTAGAAGCCTAATTGAATCGTCCATACGATACTAATTCGTTGTAGAGAAACGGTGCAACCTAGAATATATCAGTCCACCATTCATTGGTCCCTGTTTGCTGTAATATCGTTAGCTACGTAGAAGGATCCAGCGAGTCTTTCACTCACAATCAGTCGTAGATTTCGTTGCTACGTTGCCCACCCCGACTGTCATTCCTGTCCAACTTTCCATTCAACGACAACTCAACTTGGATTCATGCATTGATAACGTGTAAAGACTGAAGCATTATAAATATAGTTTCGTTCAATTCAATATCACTATAACATGGGGCTTTATTCAGAATACTAACTAATCTTCAGAACGCTGGAGCTTCCACTGTTGAAAAACAGCAGCTGTGCATCCCCGCGCAAAGTAACATAACCCAGGGAAATTGCTTCATGAGAACGCGGGAACGAATGTAAGTGCTGGACAACACGTTCGCGCAGAATTTAATTACAGATGCAACCGTTGCTCAAAGCATCGTGAACACGCGCGCGTCTCACCTCTTTTTTTCCCCCTGTTGCCCGGGTAATATGCATCGCAGCGGGCGTATTCACGGAATGTCGCAGCTCCCTCTATCTCCGTTACACATTTCTAACACAGAGTCGCCTATTCACGCTGAAAGTAACGTTACCCGTCGCTTTGCCGTCGGAAAGTTCTGATTTGGTCGACTCCCCCTTATGAATACCGACGAAGGAGACAGCCGATGACGGAGCTTTCATACAGATAGCGGGGCACACGCGCCCCGCCCGCGTCGTCCTCTGCTCGCGAGCACGTCGCGTAAATTTCCCCTCACGGCCTCTAACTGAAAACCCTGCCATTCCTTCCGCCTGTGTTCTGACAAATTCTCGGATAAAACATTCGACGCCCGTTATATACGTTACCCGGGCGTCTGCTGTACGTGACGTTCCAGATGATTTGAAACGATGCAATTCTTACGATTTCAGCGAGCCATCGTGAGTTCGTAATCGTTTCTTATACGAAGGAACAGGTGGTGTAGGCATCGATTGCTCCTTGCTTATAGCTTCGCGGTGCAATGTGGACTTACGTTAATTATCGGCTAATGAGTATACGGAAAGGGTTTGATTTTTGGTATTTGAGAAATTCTGGTATTTTGAGAATCTGGTAGTCTCGTTTCTGGGTCAAGCTTGTGAGACAGATTAATTGGGTAACTCTGAATTACCAACGTCAATAGTTCTCCAGTCGGCTAATAGACTAGCTTTTAATTAATGATGAATGCTATTTAATGAGATTCTCTGTGCTGTGGCTGCGCGAGACCCACATTTCACTTCTACGTTTGCTTATAGCAAGTGCAGCCTCTATGTCTTGAAATCTCCCTGGTACTGGCACATACTTGTTTAATGCAAACTGATTTATATTTTATACACTTCGACGATAATTCAATGATTACTACTTAACCCTCGGTTGTCACACTGGGTCAAATTGACCCCACGGATCTCTTATTGCTTCAACTTTTTTTTTATGCATGATGTCTGAACTATATTAAATGAGAAATACTGAAAAGTAAAAAAAAATGGCAACCTCTAAAATAGACATCGCATTCTGCAAAAAATTAGCTGGTTTTTTAAGCCGTAAAAATTTAATTTTGCAAAAATCGACTTAATTTCAGTACCAAGGTTAATGGGACATCTACTGAAGATATATGCCAAGTTTTACTTAAAAAATAATTTTAAGAAAATTTGCAAACATGACATTTTGCACTATCCACCCTTACGTCGAAGCCTTTAGGTGGTGAATTAAGCTTGCAAAGCTTACGAGTCTAATTATCGATCATTTTTCCTCCATTACTAGTCTATTAGTAGAGCTGCTAGACCAAGTATAGGCTTAGGTTTTCACGCTGACAGACACGTGTAAACGACTATAGATGGTGGCGGACGTTCTAGCTGTACGTGACAGTTGCCTCAGGCCGTTCGAATTCGTGGCGATTCAATTCTGATGCCCGGTGACTTTTGCTTGACTACCTCAGACTATATCCCTCCAGCGGCTACCTCTGTTCCCCAATTCTCCCAGCAGCCTCTCCAATCCTCCTCGATGCTTGCTCGGACATTCTTGCCTTAGGCTGGTCTGAGTGCTCTTGATAAATATTCACGGACCACTCCAATCCCATAATCGGTTCTGAGGACTGAACCCTGCCTCTGTATATCGGATTTGGAGAGCTTTTTTTACCGTCGGTGTTGTTTTACGATGGGCGTACTGAATGATCGAGACGAATATATAAAACAAACATAGAACTCTTATCATATGTAATGCATTTTTATGCGGATAGATTTGGCATTCAGTTTAATATTCTGCCTTTGATTAAATCTACATGTACAGCCAGCTGTAGCGTAGCTGCAGGTGTATTTTAAACTTATCCGTTTTATAGATTTCATGAGTTTTGTTTATAGACAGCCTTGTAGTGTAACAGTGGATTCGTAATCTCGACAGATGTAGGTACTTATGTTTTAAGTACTAGGATTTCTGGATTGCATCTGTGTGTTTAAGGACACGTCACTGTAGAACAGATGGTGTTATACAAATTCAGAGTTTTAGTGGCTCCGAAATTACTTTATCGCCAGATAGATCGTAAAATGCGACTGCAGAACAGCGACATATGTGTATACCAAACGTATATATAAACCCCCGAGCAATTACTAAAATGTCACTTTCCCCGAAAGAAAATAAAACTCGGTGAATTTTTCAGAAACCCAAAGGCACTCAGAGGCAATTCAAGCCACGTAAACATGCACGCTTCTAGGAAATTACTAATAGGAAAAATTGCTTTATGTCCAGACAAATAATCTCGAGGTTGATAAACGCAGAACCAATAGTTTACCACTTTGCGTTCCAAAATGTATATACAGTGGCTGACGAAAAAACTTTACAACATTTAAAATCACATAACTTTTTTAGAATTGGTCCAAACGACATGAGTTTTTATTGAGAAGCTAAAAAGATTAATTTGCATGAGTGACGAGTTCCGGCGTTTTGAAAAAAAAATGCAATTTGTAGGAATAGCAAAAAAATAGTAAAGGTCGTTTTTCAAACTTTTTTTGCGAGCCTGTAATGAAAATTCAACAAACCCGTTTGTAGATTGAAATAAGTTGTACACGTGTCTAAAATGTCATCAAAATCGGTTAACGTTGGTCTGAGTTCATAAACGCTTAAGGATCGGAGAATAATAATAATTTCGGGAACTTCATTTCTCCTCGATTTCGATATCGATTCGTATGATGGACGAGGTTGCGTCATAGTGTATCGCGACCGACGGATCCTCCCCTGGAATACTATGGAAAAAAGAGAATTCCGGGAAGAAAAGGAATGCCTGACGAGTTTGCACACTGCCGAATCACATATTTCCAATTCAATCTGCCTTCGGCTGCTCTTCTGGCCACCGAGCGACCGAACGAAAAACCATTATTCCTTTCCTGGGGTGGGTGGAAAAACAGACGGGGAAAGAGGAAAATAAGAAGAAGAGAAAGACGGAGAAAACGGTTGCATGGAAAGAAACTGAAACAAGGAATTGAAGAATCGTGTGACCAAGGCGAAGCAGAAGAAATGGAGAGTGAATCGGATCGAAAATAGAAAGAAGAAGAGAGGGAGGGAGAAATGGTAGTAGGAGGTGAAAAGGCCGCCTTGATGGCATTGTCGGGGTGGTCTCAGCCACGAAATATTACCCGGTTATATTCCTAACCCACCCCACTGCGAAGGGGTGCAGCCATCCACCGATAATCGTACCGGATATGTCGTAGATCTTACCCGGTAATATTTACGACCGTTTCCTGCCCCCGTGCCCCTCTGCTTCTCTGCATCCTTCCTGTCTCTCGACTCCTTCTTCAACGGAATTGTCCTTTTTCCTGGTAGTCCTGAATCTACGTATGTAAACATATCTTGAGGCTGGTAATTATACAAGGTGTGCTTCTTCCAAATAGTAAGAAAGAATGATTTACAGAGAATTTTAATGCATAACAATTTTTTCCCACAGATTTCAGATTTTCAATCAGTCTTTTATGTGAAAGTTTAAGTTACTTTCTCTTGTTTGTGGGCTAGGTTGGAATTAAGAGTGGTAATGATTGCAAATTAGGTCTCAAGTAAAGAATTATATTTATACAGTTTCAACCTACCTATTACCATATTGTTATTGGACAAACGGAAAAACTATTACCTTCAGATGAAAAGCAATCAAAGTACAATATAAGGGAAAGCAGTTAAATATTTTGTTCCTTTTCGACGGCATAATAAAGGGGAAAACAAGTTTGGAATGGGCGAGAAGTCTTTGGGTTATTAGATCTATTCGATTCTTGTCAGTCATTCCCCCCCCCCCCCCCCCCGATCCATGCTTTTATTCACCCCTTCTTTGCTTTCGTTGAAGGGGAGAAGGATATTTCGTTTCTGAAACTGCCCCTAATAACCAGCCCGTTATTCTCTTTTCGTTGAACCAGAACGATCGAGGCCAACTTTCCCTATCCCTTCGGATTCGATAGAGGGTGAGTGGAAACCGTTGCATTGTTCCTGTCCATATTATTCTCCACGTTTATAATCGACAATGTAGATCTTATGGCCACAAGAATTTTTCTAATTAATAGAAAATGTTTTCGTGTGCTTTTCCACAATCAAGATTAAGTATACGAAGTATAGTGAAAAAGTGAGGGAAATATAATATTCGTGGTTGAAGATAGAATGCTAACGCATAAGACAGATATTTAAAATGTGAATCGATGTAAAAGGTTATCAAAGGTAACCAGTCAAAAGGAACTGGAATTATCTGCGAGAGAATGGAAATTTGACGAATTATAATTGCACGAAACTCGTTGGTGCGATCCAATTATGGAAAGAAATTTTCAGTTAAAACGCCGATGAATAAATTCGTTGTACGAAGTGGAGCGAGTAACTGAAAATGTAATAGTATTCACTCTTGCTAATTAGATCTGAAAATTAGCAAGCTCTACCGTTGGCGGTTAATTAATTAAACGCAGAATCTACTTCCATTCGGGGAAGAAAGAATAATTCCTCGAATTATAAAATTATAAAATACTTAGTTAGCTCTGTCATTAGCTTCTATCTTCACACTTTACTTTAAATAAATATTAAACCAATGTTTTATTTGTTCGCCCTTAGACATAAATAGATTTTCCAACAATAATTCGATTAATACCGTAAACTGGGGGAAACATTGGCAGTTCGGGGTATCATTGGCATTTATTTAAATTGTGGTATTATAAATTCAGATGTGGTAAAACTTTAACTTTTTAGTTACAGGTTGACATTGACAGGTATTTAACATGTATTAAAGAAGTATAAAGACAAAAATTGTATACATTTCGATACTTGTAACGCATTCACAAAAGATGCAATGTTATGATAGGATAGGTTAAAGAAAATGTAAAAAGGTTAATTTTTATATTATATAATATCTATACCCAGCAATATGTTGCAAAAACATGCCAATGTTCCCTCAATTTCCGGTAATTTAAATAAATCCAAGGGAGTACGAGAAAATAGTACCTTGTGAAAATAACGTTTGAACGAAATGTATTTCAATCTCGAACACAAAAATTTCTTCCTCTATTTATTCAACATCAATCATTTTTACATATTTTTATGTGAAAAGCGGTCTGATCCGTTCCTTGTCCTCGTTACAAATGACTTTCCACCCCCTTTCTTCACCGCCGATTTTGAAATGATTCAGAATCCAAGTGTCCTCGACAGGTAGCATTATTACAATTCAATGTTGAGTCTCCTTTCATACTTCCGACCGCAATAGCCACTCGAAAGCCATATCTTGTAATATTCCAGCTGATCGAAACAGCACCGAGGACTCTTCTAAATAACAATCATTATCCAACAAAGTAATCGTTTCTGAAAACCTTAGAAAATGATTCGTAATATTACCGCTGCCACTCCCTCTTTTCCCTGTCCGGTTTTTTGCCATTCCAATCAGCATCTCTCCACGTTCCATATTTATTTTTCCATGTTCGACTTCGACCGTACTTCGCAGACTTTCCCTTCGTTTTGCTTGCAAAATTCTGTCCAAGCTCGAACTTCCATTGTGATATCGCGCGGTTGGTAGGTTGGTACGCGCCTGCGATCCTCCATGGCCTCCCTTCTTTCTGGCCCTCTGTTCCCCTGTTCGATATATCGACATTCCAGCGCAGTTTCGCCGGCAGTAAATAAATAAGTAGGATTAGGCGCGACGCGTTTATTTTTGCTGGTAGAGTTCGACACGCGTGGAGGGCTACGAAACCGAATTTCCGGCCACTTTTCGTCCCTTCCGCTCGAATTTTGTCCTGACCACGTGAGCATCGCATTCGAAACAGAGGGAGGATGTTTTCCTTCTCCTCTATTCTTCTAAATCCCCCTTTATATCTACTTCGCTTTTGTTGAGATAAATTTGGAAGGGAACTGGTTTGGGAAGCCAGCTTTTCATTTTCTCACTTTTTTATCTCGCGTGAGGATTACCATGTGTTCCGTGGAACACGTTCTGATGGGGAACGAACAGTTAGGTGTCTTCGGTAATCAGCTTCTGTCGTTACCATTGCTTGTTAATATGTTAATACGTAATTGGGCGTCACGTGGTTAGCTATCCGATACCACGTGATCGGCTCTTCTGTGTTATGCAACAGTGTCTTCTACCTTAAACTTACGATTATTCTTGGGTCCCATGTCTCGTATAATGCTAAGAAAATCTCATTTAAGATGATAATATAGTGAGGCAATAGCATTATTTAAAAGCTCCCAAATAAAAATATGTTAAATAGACTTTTTCGTTGATACTTTGGTCACATGTAAATGAATATGTAATTTCTTATGATGGATGAGAAATAATAAACATCCTCAGAAATGTTTCTCAATAATCTATATTCTATATTAATCTATAGGTATACAATACGTAGTGCTGTCATTTAGTTGCTTTGGTCTTCATAGAGTTGAGACTGATCTCTAATTGACGGATTTCAAAGAGGCAAACTCTAAATACAGGATTCTATTCTACGCGTATGTATACAGAGTTCAACGAAAGTCAGACAACAACCACGAATGGGACAAATCTTCGAACAAAATTAACGTGTAATTACGGAATGAATTTGTTTTTGTAAATATATGTAACTTTATTTTACGAAAAGGGAACACCGTTAAAGCAGAATTAAATTCGACAGGTTCAGCTTGCTTGACCAGTCTTGTGAGTCTTAAATTAACAAATCTTACTATGTATATTTATGTATGTAGCTCCTTCTGGTCCAACATTCTTTCCTATTATAATTGCCATATCGTAAGCTTGATTTAACCAAGAGTTGCATTCTTTGACATTATAAAGTCGTGCCTACTGATATTATAACCATCGCAAGTAGTATTTTTAGCTAATACATAATGGACTTCTCGATTTGGACGTTATAACGGCTGATAAATGAATGGTAGGTTTATTATCATTTGTCGCATTAAAATTAAAACATCAAACGTTCCAATGTTTATTTCCAACTTTTAAAATTGCAATTTATCTTCGAAAGAACGCACATCGATCTTTCGTTGCTCATTAGCCTAGCATTAATATTCATGTACATTGATAGTTCTAACTGGAAGGTACTTCCCCCAGGTTCAGATTTAAACGGAACAGTCGGGTATACGACATCGGGCCGAGAGTAACGCAAATTCGCGCCGATAATGCCACTTTGCATCAGAGGGTTGCGACCAAGTGAGAGACTAACTGAATTACAGATGCAAATAGCAGACATTGCTTCTTACCGAGATTTAGCTAATCGAATGTTGGAATCGCTTCGAGCCACTTAGCAGCCTATTAATTTCCATGTAGAGACGGCATGCATTCGCCAGACTTCCTATTCTGACACCATTAAACGTCTCAAACACTAAAGATTTGTTTGGAAAGCATTCTTGTACTCCGACTACACATAACGTACTTAGAGAAAATCGTAAAACAAGTGCTATATTTACATTAAATGAGAATAAACAATGGTCTGCGGCGCAAAATGGGTTGCCCCTGATTTGAAATTCCCGTAAATAAATTAGAGGAAGACCGTGACTATCGACTCTCCCGTTCCCATTAGATATTCTGCGTACTGCTTCTGCGCACTGCTGTTGGCTTTATTACACGAAAGGCGAAATCATCAATTATTGAAAAAAGGAGCACATTAAAACGGAAGAGGCTTTGTTTGGCTCGTAGGTTAACTAATACACCTGGTACAGGTCTTGATGCGACATTTACTACGTCGAGACTCGAGGTAGACACTTTCGCAGTAACCGGGTTCTAAATGGGAGGCCAGAAGTTCCCCCCGTCGAAATTACTATCAAATACTATTGATAGCTTCAATTTCGGTAAATCGATTTTGTGGGATGTTCAGTTCGTAGGGCAGGAACACGGCCCAGTGACTTTAGCGCCGCAAACAATCGTGCCCAAGCTACCGAAGATCTTCCATGACTCTTCCTTAGTTCTCCACTCCTCCCCTCCGGCCCTCCCCTTCTCCGTAACCTCTCCTGCTCTCTCAATGTTGTTCCATCCAAGTTTATTGCCCGGAGATAACCTCGGTTGCCGACCCTTCCATTCTTATCAAGGATTCGCTATGCGCTATCCAAGTGCTAACTAACGACTTGCTGCAACGTTCCACGCTGTTTAGTCCGACCGGCAAGATATTACCATGTCCTCGCGACCTCGACCTTTCTCTAGGCCGTTACCGATTTGAGGTTTTTATGACGACCATAAGCATGTCACTGTGCATGATGACTCTGGGAAGTGGGACATCCCCGGTTGGGCAATGGCAGCCAAGACTGGGAAGATGATGCACAGTAGTGTACTGGTAGCTGGTCGGGGTCCGGGACCATGTCTGCGCATCTATCTGGACAGATACCGATCCCCATCATGAGATAGCGAGGTCTTAAGTTGATAGGTTGTTGAAACAAGCACGCTTGGGTGTTGGGACACCCTAGCTAGCTCCGTGAAGCTAAATAGTTCTAAGAACTGGTGGGGATACCGACACTACTGTTCCGCGTTTGTTGCTTCGTCTGAAATTCAATTATGGGTTTTATCAGGTATAAGTGTCGCAGGGTCTAATGTTTACGGTATTAGAGAAAGTTTCGTGAAAGGTATTGTTACACGTCACGTAAAAAGTGGCAATAATGACTGCGATTTTGTTTCTCTCTGTTACTATTGCCCCCCTCTTTTTCATCGTTCTGCTGCCAGTGAATGGCTTAATGGAGGTACATTAGACCTGTCTGCACTTCACGACACCCTGAGGTAGAAGTGGACATGATCTAACTTAGGGATACGGCCTAGCCACTGTTGTCACGCACTTGCTGTTCTGTCTGATCGATCGTAACTTTTACGAGGAAGTGATTAAGCCTTTCCACGGAAGTTTGGCCTGACTATCGCATTACCAGAGAGGCGTACTATAGCTTGGCGCGAAATGCGAAGAATTCTGCACGGGCAACCTGTGTCGCGATTATCGATCACGAGAAACACACTGACGGGGGACCGGTCTTCAAACTTTTATTAAGTCGTAATTTCAGCTTTTTAAAGTGTCGCCAACTTTCTCTCGCCATTTCCTTGGTGGCGCGTGAAATTCTACACAACCTTCTGCCGCGGAACTGAATGATTTATTAGGAGATTCACTTCTTGCAGCTCTTTATTGTCACGCGCTAGTCATTTTGAATAATCTAACTTTTGCCGCTGGCCGTGGCATAAAGATGAAGTTCTAAAAATCTGGAGACGTTTGAAAGATTATTGGATAGGTATTAAACTTTCTTATTGGCTTCTTATTCACTTTTATTTTTACGAATAGAAGTGTACAATTCAAAATAACTTCTGAGGACGTTCGTGGTAATTGGTTGCATGGACCAGAAAGTGAGGTGACCTCCGCGTAGCAATATACGTTGGTGAAAAATTAGTCTTCCTTTTGCAAGGAAATAACTTCGTTCATCCTGAACAAAGTATTGTTATAGTTCGGACGAAATCAATTGTGGTTTAAAGCCACAGGAAGACGCTACCCCCACCACGTCAGCTGACTATCCCCACTGCATTCTCCGTTCCTTTGCTCCGCCCATCGTATGTCAGGAATTTTCACCGGGGCCTGGGTCCTGTCCTCAGAACGCAATTAGCAACCTCGGAGTATTGGATTAGCTACAGTTCTGCGAATTCTGATGATCTCAGGATGGTTTAAATAGTACAGAGGGCTGATGCAGATTCTAACTGAATGAGCGAAAGTGCGTAGTGATTGACCGCTTTACGAACAAGCATTTTTTCTGTCTCATATTTGTGATCCCACAGTAGAAACCATCGTCAGCCCCTGCACCAGTGACGTATCCAAGACCTGGCAGTCTTGCCTCTAGTCTCCCAAAGAGTGCAGACAGGATTGATTTGTCTCTTTCGGCTCCGACGTCTCAGGTTGACAGGATTGAATATTCCTCAGTCTCGTCTCCAGATGCAGACTGTGTATTACTCAGTCCGCTCCCAAGCCCAGAGCTGTCAGGCATGAAAACTCCCTAATCGCCTTCTGGGTCATTAAAATTTCAACTCTCAAGGAAAATCTTTGTTTCCAAATTCGGAGGGCCCCGGCCTTTAGGGCCGTTTAGAAAGGAGATATGCATTTGGCAGGTGCTTGCAATTCAGCAACATGAAGGAGATAATGTCGTTTCGACTTCAGATACTCCTGAGGCCTCCTGAGTCGAGGTAAGCCTATGTGTTTGTGAGAAACAGAAAGGGGGAGGGGGTGTTACAGGGGCACAGACATAAACTTGCATAGCGGAAGTAACAGTTACGTCTGACGTATTGTGTAGTGAGGGGCGTATCCTTAAGTTGACTGCTGTTTTTGTACTAACTCCAGTATACTTTTCAATAAAGTTGTACTTTGAACTGTGTTACCTACGTGTTTTTCACTTCTCATTGTCTATGTCAGTGAGCCATGTAATACGCCCTCTAATGGCGGGAGGTACCGAACTATAACCAGCAGATTTTAACGAGCTACTGCCCAGTGACAGCAATTGAAATACTGAAGCTAATGGTATATGGGCAGATGGTTAATAGTTCAAGAGATATATAACGTTAATGTTCCGAGAGAGTTTACTTTGTGTAGCACCACCAACATTCCCCAAGAACTGGTATAATTGATGAGAGAGAACGCGGGTGTTATTTACTTTCCTCTCAATATTTATCATTGGTCAATTTCTTTTATACTACCTATACGTACTTTATAATCCGTGATTAAAAATTACATTTAACTCGTATTTTTGTTATACCTAATATTTATGTAAGTTTGGGTGCTATTTATCACGAAAACATCCTTCTGGCCAGAAATTTAAAGCAAATGTTATTTGAAAAAGATCCTCTGTGAAATGTCTGTGGCGTTTAGAAATTCCAGGGCCAACGCGCCGTTCGAAAGTGCGGCACCATTCCTAAACAAATAACGAACGCTCGCGAATTTTCATTTTCCCGCTGTCCAAGATAGAAGAGACAACAGTAACGCATTTTCGGGGCGGCAGCTATTGGAGAGCGCTGCACCGCGTGTGTATAGCCGCAAATCGTTGGGATCTGGGTCAACCCGAATCAAACGGTTATTGTTATTCGCTCTTTCGGAATAATCCGGAATTTGTATGAAAATTAACGTCACCGCGGGAACGCATGGTAGCGAAGATGCTCGAAATCTCGACGATTATGCCAGCCATTTAGCGCCAGCTCGAACTTTACTGCAACACGTGAATTAGAAGCATTGAGCCTGTATCTGATTCGGGTTAAGCCGAACTCAGGCACAAAATCGGTTCGATATTGATATCAGATTGCATCTGTCGGCTACGAAATCGCGAATAGGATCATGCTTGGCCCTATCTCATGGCGTATCACAGCTGTGCGATAAACAAATGGTGTAAAAACGGTTTATTCTGAAAAGCTGATGAACTGGCGACGTGGATTAATGAATTTCGATTATCTGTTTCGATTTGTCGATTTCTTACCTGTATTATTGACATTACTGTTCACAGACAGTTTTTCGGCCTTCCTCCTGAGGTACAGACCTATTTTCACCCCATTTTCCCTTGATACGAATTATTCAACACGCTTTGCGAGGCAAATTTATTCATAGATGAAAATAGGTCACCTGGCATACCGATTTTGAGAAATAAATTGAAGTGGCGTCACTGCTGAATCCTCTGCCGCTTATAAAGTTAGCGTCAAAAATAGCCCGTTTAAGGAATCCTTTCATGATTACTGTGGTAGTGAACAGTCGTGGGACCAAAGAAATTCCTCACAAAGTACGAGCTTGAAATTTTAGACCAGTTCGTCCGCAGAATTATTTTCTCGTGGTTATTTGTAAGATCCCAGCACGAGCATTACAGCTTGCGGAACTGTTTAAATCGCATTCTTGAAGAAGAAAAAAATATCGATTACATCCATGATTTGTGGGCACGATGTATCTACCCGTTTTCAAAACACTTCAATGAACTGTATACCAAATATTGCGGTAGTGGCGCATTGTGTAAAGAGCTTTCGTTTAAATCCGGATTCACTTGGACCACGAGATAACCTAAAAGCAAATATTTTTCTACGCGTGGATTTCGTTATTTCGGTTATGTAGTATCGGACACTTTTCCAATGGGAATTCCCGTGTCAAACACTGGAGACGGGAGGAAGCATGCACACTGCACAGCGATCGTGTGTTACTGTCATGAAATGTCCTTTCAATTTGCAAAGTGAAAATGTCTAAGGAGCTTACGAATGTAAACTCAAGTCAGCGTCTTCTAGGGTCTAGAGTGGAAAACACATCGAATACCGAGATTTTACACTCGTGAATAGGTTATGTTGTGTGGTCACTGAAGGGTGCGTTCCACTTGGGCCCAAATCGCCCGCAACACCCGTGATTTCCATTACATATCGCGACCGTGCGGGCGATTTGGGCCTAAGTGAAACGCACCCCAAGTATTCGGTCGGGGCTGCCAGGCATTTCAGTACGCGTACTAGCATATGGGCCAGCACGCATATCCAGTATGCGTGGCAACCTTGTAATCGGTTGACAATTTTGCCTGACGGACGTTTTTAAAACACAGTATGTAACAAAATGTTGAGCATACGTCATATGATTAAATGTTCTCTAGAAATATGTAACAATGAAGTGATTGGAACGTGGGAGAGTTGAATTAAACTCCACAGGGTGATTAACACTAAACTTAAATATAGGTTAACACAACCAAAACGTATGGTACACCAAACAGCTCGAAAAATACGCAGTCGCACGTGGTAGTTACTCGGTCTCGCGACGAGCGTAGATTAACCTCATGTCGCTAAACGCCTGACGATGTCACGGAAGAAGCAGTCCGTCAAACGGAAGGGGGTTCTGACCAGAAGTTTCTTGTTTAATTCTTTACTACGATCCAGCGTACGTCTGTGTACCTGGACGTTAACAATCGTGTTTTAACTGTTTTCGTTTATATAGAAAAAAAGTACAAAACATCCAAATTGATCGATTAAATAACATTTTTTCATACATTTTGTATGTATTTTCTCATGTTTTCGCTTAGTATATGTTAAAGAGGAAGAACGAAAGTATATTTTTGCATATTTGTTATTAAGTAATTAATTCAAATAAAAAATGAAGATAATTGAAAACAGAATAACGTATCAACTAGCCCCGCTCTCCCCTACTGAGAAGGCGAAAAACTTTTTAATACAAGCTTTTATTAATTACCAATGCTTAAATCGAATAGTTTATTTCAATATTCGAGAAATCATTGTTCGGTATGTTTCTGTACAGGGCGAAAACGGGCTGCATGGAATACAATTTCCCGAAATTGAGTTTCCCCTACTTTAAGGGAAGAATAGAAATGTTGGAATAATATTCCCCGTTAAAGTTTCACCTTTCGAGAGGCGGAGAGATCGTTGCGAGCACTTGTAACGCTTTACGTGTTCCGAACGAATTGCAATGTTGCGTCGTTGCATTGGCTTCGAAACCTTTTGCTATACAAATGGTTCCGAACGAATATCACACTCGCGTTTGCAAGCTTTCATGAATTTCCGTGACAGATATCAAACTTTCGTAACTATCTGCGACATGTGAATGAAGATCATGCCAGGAACGTTCTGCTCTAGATATCATAATATCGTAAAAAGTCACTGGCTACGTTCTAACAATAAGTTTAAGGAAAAGAAAATGTCTATCCAATTCCTCCTGTTTAAATGATTTACAATGGTATTTGATGAAATAGAACCAAGCATCATAGATAAAATCAAATAGCTTTGCTGTAGGTACTTTTATTGTAATATTTTTGTGTGCCTGATTGTTGGCGATTGCTCGGCCAGTGGGGCTTTTGCCGCATAAATACGTAATTTCACGATTCATGCAGGACCTTATCGTTATCACAGGTGCTGTAGGTGATGTTGCTTCGTGTATTGGTCGAAGTTAAATCTCTTTTGGATTAGGGAGCATGCGGTGCCTGGAATTCTAAATCAGACAGTATTATATTTGGGAGTCGTTTAGTACTGGTCGCGCAGATGCGACCCGAAATTATCCTAACTTGGTTTACCGCATGTCGCTTGACTATAAATTTTGTGTTCAAATAATACATCTATTCAAATCAATAAACAATTGCAGCAAGGAAAATTAATTTACAAGCAGATTGTTTGTTAAGAACATTAAACAGAAAATTCGTAGATGTTTAGAAAGTTTGTAACAATTCGGATTATGTTTACCAGGAACAATTCGTAAAGTAACGCAGGTGTTATAAATCAGCAAAACCCACTATAAACCATCCATTTCTCCTTACAAACTAATATTTGATTCTCTTCGGCACTTTAGTTACATAGACCAATCATATACCTACATATTGCTGTATCATTTAGTAACCACGATGTTTAGAATATTGTTTCGCAAATCACATAACGCCAAAAATTTGAGAGGTTAATAGTTAAACATTTTTGTTTCAGGTGAGTACCACAAGATCGACCGTAATAATAATAGCTGTGCTTTAAATCTTCGAATCGATAAAATGTGGGTGAGTTAAAGAATTCATCATTGTGTCTATATTTGCACTGTTTTGTACTTTTTTAGTAGGATAATCACATTATTTTTGTTGAACTTATGCAGGAAAATACGTAATACTGAATATTGGGTATACAGTGTGGTCTACACCGGTTCTTTTTCTGTTTGCAATTAGATTTTCCTGTGACAAAATCTATTCCGCAAGTGCGACAATACATCTGCAACATGCGGTTGCACCTTTTTTTTTAATAAATCGATATTTTTTTATGTAGGTCGATTCATCTCATTATTCTGCATATATAAAAGTATTAGAGATAGGGTGGTTGAAATATTAATTGATTGTGAGATATGAAAACAAGGCAGACACGATGCGTGGAATGTTTACAGTGTCCTGAATGTTTGAGCATCCTCTTTATTAAAAGAATTAATTTAGTATATGTCAAGACCAATTAATGTTTTGCCCACCTGATCCTAATAATTTTGTATACAAAACTAGCTTTACTACTCGAGTTCACCCGAAATTTAGATGCAGATTTTGTAAAAAAAAATTCTTTTGAGTTTTTCTTTGAGAAAATAGTCACATTCATCTGGATTAGTCAGGAATAATGAGCTCGGGCACATTGCGTGGTCGTAGAGCTTATCGTTAAAAAGTTTGTAGGCGACACACAAACGTATAGAAGCTTTTCGCTTTATATATTAAGATGATGAGAGGAATTAATTTGTGTAAAAAAAGAATATTACCTAAGTACTTAATTTAAAAAAAGGTGCAACTGCATATTGCAAACATGTAACAATCTAATAACTAATATTACATAATATTATACTGTATAGTATCAATGTCATCCTATCCTTATTGCACGGTATACTAATCTCTCTCGTTCGTAAACATGGAAATGGGAGAAAGATCATATCTATTCCCCGTAAATCATTAGTTTCATTAGCCTCATCCAGTTGGTACATCCGCGCTACACGCGTCACCAAAACCCAATTGAATGTATCGCACGACCTCAGTGAAACCAACGTGCACGTGAATCGCAAGTTTGCGTTCCGTTCGCGGAACGCCTGATCGGCATAAAAGCCACGGGATCGTACACACCTAAATAGTCTCTCGTTCCATTCGCGTATTCCACGGGCAACGCTGCGTCGATGATTTGCAGCCGTGGCTATTTGGAACGCATATGCAAGTTATGCGCCCTCGCGACGCCATTACTTATCCTCTGATCGCGCGCGTATTTCGAAGCTCAGAGAGTATTTGGGATTGCGTAACGCCGCTCTGAAATTCTCACCACGTGTTCATTTATTACGAATTCAACTTACGCGACTTTTTTTGTGTGGATATAAGTAGTGTATTGAGATCGTCGAAACAATACAGACTGAACGGGTTCCTTCACTATTTTACCTTTGTAAATGATTATCATATTTCTTATCCTGTTAAACGGCATATTTTTCGATCGGAAGTGCTGCCTGCCTGGGTACTGACAAATGATAAAGAAAGAGTTAACTCGTCTTGTCCATCGCAGGTATGAATATGTCTTAATGTTATTTCTGATACAAATAGAATAATAAAACTGAAGACAGGATCCTTCTGGATTCGCCGATAAATAAATGTAACAAATTTACTCCAAAAATGTTATTAGTAAACAGATGATTTTTTATTTCAATTTGCAGACTACATTTGTTGAAAATGATAAAAGAAAAAAGCAGAAAAGAAGCGAAGAAACGTCAGAAGGTACACTGCTTCCGTAATGGTAATAAGAGTACAAATGATATTTGCAAACTTTTAAGCCGGGATTCCACGTTGAAGCTAATGTATGCTAAGCTATGCTACGGTTTAAAAAAATTAACTTCTATATATTCTTATGGAACCATTTCCACCAAAAGCTAAGCTAAAACATAAAATAGAATAGCATAGCTTAGCTTCCCGGTAGATTCCCGGCTTTATAATCTTGTAATATTGCGCCCATGAAGCCCGGAGAAGCATTTCCGAATGACGAGTTAACTCGCCTTCGTCAATTAACAGGTCACAGTTTTCTAGCTCTAGTAAATTGGGGGTTTGGGCATCTCGAGATATGTAAAAGTTTTAAGCCTATAATTTGGAGCAAAATTTATCAATTTATATTGACTAGAGTATTCCTTTAAATGTCACCTAAGTGTGCTTTAACTGCGTCATGTACCTATTATGTACATTGATTTCCCCCACTTAGTGAGTTCTGTATGCTTTCAAGAAATGTTTATGTATCACATATGTTTAACAGACCTGGACACTTTCAGAAATATGTATGAGTTTGCACCACAACACTATAATAGCTCCAAGCCAGGTCTTATCTGATCGCAATCCTTTGTTCCTCTATCAGGATTGTGATATTTTTGCCATTTCAAGAAATCACATAATCAGACGAAACAAAAAATACATAAACCATTCCCTACCTACACACAAGGTATACAGACAGACCAAACTTATAATCGAGAAGTCCGTCAATAGCAACGTTTGTACCTAGACAACTCCTATCTGTACCAGCTAACTCCAATCTCTACGAAACAATCTCAATTTCTACAAGACAAGTCAGCTACTACCAAACGTCTCTTGCTAGCCCGGTCCAATATCCTGTAACAAATTAACTCCTGTAACACACATTTTCTGTACCACATCTTAATTACCTGTAGCTGTTGCCCTCAATTGGATGTATATTTAGTATCATGACTCCGATTATCGTACGTTTAACAAATATTGCAGCTAGCTTTGGCAAGAGTCTGACAAAGTACTCTTATTATCGTTCGCCATTGATTATCAGGACACACTCATAAGTAGTCACATGACTAATAAGACGCAGATGTAAAGTTCGGTCTTTCCGGGAGACGGGATCTTGGTGATTTATATGTGTCCTACATTAGACACGCTCATGTATTACACGAGCTTCAATTAATTGGAATCGCGATTAATATAGCTGCACCCGACGCAACCACCGTCGGGCTCCGTCTGTTGCGTCTGCGAGAATAGCTTGCTGGTCTCTTGAAAATACTGCGGTTAACGTTGCCGCCATGCGGTACTCCCTTCTCGTTGCTACTTTGAGGTTAGAGCGTAGGTGCCTATCGTTTGAAGCTTTCGGCTGGAAGGCATGCGCTTTTGGAGGACTGCTCTGACGTTTCGCCAACATTGCAACCAGCTTCATCAGAGCTCTGATGACACACTGATAGCGGTCTCCATCTCTGGTTGTCATCTATTTCAGCTACTTGCCATCGCGCTGCAGATCACCTAACCTCAGATTCTTGATTGGGCTGCTGATGAATTACGAGCACGTTTGCGCCCGGTGTAAACAGATTTAGAAAATCGTTAAGAATCGTGCTGAAAGAAAAAATTCTTGAGAAAGAGCTTGACTACGCAGCAGCAGACCAGTTCTTTGTAGGTATCAGAATCCATTCTACATTGGCGTCTGACGCTACAGGAGCATCGAAATACAATTCTTTGTAAGTAACTTCAAAGGCTTGGTCATTTTAACTTAATCAGATGGACTATGAATTATATCTTCACCTCTGGACTTGTTTCGGGCTTGAATTATCCGTAATTGCTCCCATTACTGAATGGAATATATGTGTCAGAATTGAAATGTTGGTTACATGTTCATCGCTGGAACATTATGCCCACATTGCTTATAAATAATACGCATATGGCTTGCGTACAAATATCGTTCGGTAGTTCTCGAATATAAATTGTTATATTTGAATCTAGTTTATGTGTCGGTTGTGTGAAGGTACTTGGAGTTGTAGGTGTGTATATGTACATGTGCACAGAAAAGTGCACTGATTTTACTTAAGTCCAAATATCTGTTGACTTTGCCGAATTTTATTGGAATTCATAAAGCCCGGATGGATGTAGAGATGTAGACCTTTTGCAAACTACTTTTTGATTCATGTTAGTTTTGGTATAGGTAATGGGAAGTTCTTAGTAAGAGAAGTCTGTTTTGTTGGAAGGAATAGAATGAGACATACCTAGTAGAAATTTCGGTGACCCAGTGCAGGTAAAAGTGTAATACACTGTTAGCAAAAGCGTCCGCCAGCGGCACGTATTGACGTGGGGGTTTCGACGACGTTTATAACATAATTGCGTGCACGTGCACCCATCAAGCGATAGCTATAAACTAAATGAAATCTGGGGAAGAAACAAATATAACACAAGGGAGTCGGAATTTAGAGCACAGAAAGGTTAACGCGGATAGAATTTTAATAATACGTACGGAAACTTTTTACAGCCCACTGTGTAGCCCCACACGCATCAATTGTTAACCTGAGAATATCTGAAGGGGGTCGTACAGCAGACACCCGTGCACCTTCCCGTTCCCATGGTGATTTATCATTTCGCTGCGGGTGGACGAGACCAGTCGCTTGCATGTGCAATGTGCATACCAGTGAAAGTACAGGTGCACATGCAATGAAAACTCGATTGCAAGCTCTAGGGCTCGTCGCGGCGCAGGGTCACCGACGCGGCGTCGGTAGCACGCGGTTATTTACGGCGTGCTTCGCGTGCTTTTTACTCCTGCTCCTATCCACCTGGCCCGATAAAATTCCCTATTTCCCCTTTTTCTTTGCCTCGTCTGTGTCTCGGCGTTGTCACCGAATCTCGGGGACCAGTGCACCACCGGAAACCATCGCGTACCTCTCTGCCTTTGTTTCCGATACCACCGCCGCCCCAACGTCGGATTAAAAATTGATCGGCGCGTCTCTAGTACATTCTGCATCCGATGAACGCCCTTTATTCCCATGAAAATTACTACGGGGACATACTGCATTCCTTTGGCCGAGGTATATCGATCTTTCGAACATGCGAAGCTTTTGACCGGACACCCGAAACTTTGGAGAGACTGGGCACAGAACAAAATGCCAGAGCCTGCAGCTAGCCTATGTAGATTTAAAGTCCAAGTCATGGCTGATTAGAAACTGGAGTCGCGGATGAATTGCGAAAACAAGTTAATGTATGGAGGGTATGTGAATCGTAATGAATGACGTATGTAGGTACATACGCCATTATACGACTTTCAGTTTATCAGATTTTCAAGGATTCGTCGGATAGTTTTGAAGAAGGGGCACACAGTGTATAACCGCCACTGGCAGCATTTCAAGATAATTTAAGATAGATTTGCTTGGATCATGGGATATACGGGACGCGGGCGACGGAAATCCCTTTTGACGAGTCAAGCTTAGTCGAATGCGTGCCATTCGTTGATAACGGGTTCGGCGACAGCTCGGCTGTGTTTCGCGAAATCCAGAGATTCGGACTTTTCAATTTCGTTGCCGAAGCCCGAGTCGGGTTAAAAGGAAAGTAATCTGTCGACAGTTCGGGCACGCGATTGACATCTGGGCTGGACGAAAATTTGATGTTTTCGTTTCGTCGTTACTCGCAATTTCTGATAATAAATGTAATCACACGTGTAACACGGGATTCTTATATAGGTGTGAGGGTAAGGTTCTCAATTAGAAATGTTTATATTGCCAGGAATTTGAATAAATGTTTATGAAGTTTCTTAATTTACTTAAGAGATGGAATTTACTATATAGGCAGTATTAATACTAGGTTTGGAAAACGTGAAAGAGAAATTTCCTTATGAAACTACAGGTAATACAGACTTTCGTGATTGTAATTCATTGGTTCGGTATAATTGTTTGAATATCGCTACAGATTCCCCAATACCTAATAACGATTTCCACCACAGTTTTAGTGTAGCCAATCAAAGCTTACATTTATATTAACCAGCAGAATGTCTACGTTACCTATAGTTGGGACACCATCAAATGACTCCTCTGGGTCAATAAGGAGCAACCCCTCCATCACTCCTTTTGTATTCGCGCAAATCCGCGATCACGTGTTGTCTCTATCCCTTGAACAAAGACATAACCTGATACGGTGTCAAAGCAACAGTTCTATTAGGTCGGTGCAGAAGTTGGTTCGCTTCATTCAACAAAAGTCTTTATTAAAAGCAAATATATATTACTTGCTTTTTTAATCAGATTATAGTCTTCGACTATCTGCGACCTGTTGCCAGTTTTCTGGTAAAAGTACAAGTAGGTGTAGAAAAAAAGAAACTTCCTTACATATAACTTTATCCAAGAGTGAGCGAACAAACTTTTGCTCTGACCTAATATCTCAAGAGAATCAAAGATCTTGCTGCCAGTTGATTTGGTTCCGTCAGTAGCTGCAAAATTCCATCGAGTCAGTTTCGCCTGCTAGTCTGTCAGAGATATATATCTGTCGGAAAGATAGACATTGCCTGGATGTCTGAAGATCCTAGATCCAACCTTCCGGTATGTCCGGCAGCCAAACCTTCCGACGAGCACTGGTATGCGATCAGGTGGCGCAAACGGGCTTCGAAGTGTTGCTTCGGTATGCCGACAGTTTATACAGCTTTCAGAATGATCCGTGCTCTGTTTTTATAGTGCCTTTTCGCGTTACACACATGGGTTTCGAATTCATACGCGAAACTCTTAGCAATGCAGACAGTACTGCAAACAACGGCTATACTTCGTTCAGAATCAACGATTTTAAGTGTTTTATACAGGGGACCTCTGGTTCACCATGTGTTCTAGTAAAACGCCCAACAGTTTGTTTCATAGGTTATTGGTAACACAAGTTATTCCTGGCTGTGGTTATAATATTTGGAGATAAGAGGTAGCCCTGTTCTTCGAGGTAGATTTCGTGAAAGAATTCATACGTTCAAAATAGAGAAATTGATGAATTAACTTGGATTTGCAAATTGAGAATTAATGACTCGGTATTGAGTTTACCATTAGGTAAATTTCTTTATCGATCATAGACGTTTGTAATTTTATAGTTAGTCTTTTATTTTGAAAAGTGATTGTTGTGCGAAACTGTGTCATGTTTGCTAAGTCAGTGACTTCTTGTAACCATCGAGTTTTCATGTAGTGGACTTGTTAGATCATATGCCATAGGGTATCTGTCAGAGATGGGCAAAATTTTTATTTAAATAAAATTTCGAATAACGAATAAAAGTTAAAATAATTATTCGTCATTCGTTCGTTAGCCCGAGTTACCTTTATTCGACACGTGATGAATAATATTTTAACATTTATTCTTTACTCGAAATTTTATTTAAATAAAAATTTTGCCCATTTCTGGTATCTAGTGAAAAACAGTATTTCATCACTGTTTTATTAGCCCTGTTATCGCCTCTTATGTCATCCGAGAAGTTCGTGCCAACTTTTACACCGACCAACAGGTGAATATTTTCAACTCACCCTTGAGTGTTATGAAAAAGCTTAATCACCATCTCTTTTCGCGACTTGCTTCAATTTTTTTGCCAAGAAAATTATACTATCTGCGTAAAATTGTCTTGGATTTTTATTAAAATACTCTTCGATGCTGTTTGAACCGCAGAAACTCTGCTTACTCTCACAGACGTAGCCATCTGTGTCTTGAGCTACTGCATACAGCCCCAAACTACGGTTAAAAGATGCATTTCAAGATCACGAAGAATTCAATCGAGTTGAACTCTCAATAAACTTCTACCTCAGAAATGACGTTCCAGGTGAATCCATTGTGGCGGACTCAACTGAAAAAGACAGGGTCCTCTGCGAACTGGGATCTTGCAGGACCCTTTCAAGAGTTTCCTCATATCCTTCCTTGCAAGCGATGGCGCAGTCCAAAACAGAGTTCAAACTCAACGACTGTAGGTATTCGCCAGGGTGGAGTGACCATCGGGACAAAACCAGAAGCCGTCCTTCATACCATATAGCTGACGCTAACACAGCCGTTATTCCGCTGTTTAGAATTTGCCTCCCCACCGCTGTTTCGAGCACGCGGCCGCTCTGCTGCCCGTTTACAACTAAACAGAGGCTAATTTATGCGGTAATCAAGGGCTGGGGCGTCGACCCTCGTTTTCGTCCTTTGTACATATATATGTATACGCGATGTACCGCCAAGTGTATTTCCTGGCTTATACAATCACCGTCGGATCCTTTTCCTCCAACCACTCCCCATGTCGCCGCCCTCTGTCCCTCCGCCTGCTGCTTTGTTTTACGTCCTCCCTTGTTTCTCTTCTATCGGTTCGTTGCAACATGCCCGATTGTTTCTGTCTTGCTATCTCTGCCGGTGGCCCGCGTGGCGTATTTCCGTGAGCCAATACCCGCCGTGAGATCGGGGACACCTGCCCCCACACCCCAGCCCCTCCTATTGCTCCGCTTTTCCAGCCAGCTACGGCTGCTCCCTAAGCATACTTATGAATACGATTACCGTTCGCGTTTATGCCAGCGGGCTCATCGTAAATTTAGGATTCCGCAGTTACAGTGGGACGCCGCGCGCTTTGCCTCCCCTTTTGCGAAACGAGGCAGGGCGACACCGTGCTACGTTCTTCGATACACATTTCTCACGACACCGCTCAGTTCAGTCGCGTGAAACGCGTCGAAAAAGGTTCCCGGTCTTTTTATGATATAAGATGCGTAGATCAACGTGTAAACGTGAATCAAATAGTTTTGCTAGGGATGAGAATGGGAATGCTAGTGTGTAAGTAAGCTGCTGTAGAGCGCAAACAACGGACGATTTCGCGAACAATCGAGAACCGGATCGTTGCGCCGCCACCGCGAGTCGTTTCCACACCAGCCGTTGCCGCGATAATATAAGTCGCAAATTACCGCATTTATTAAGAATTGCCGTGAGCGGTAATTTAAAATGGTGTATAAGTGTAGTGCGTAAGTTAGCACATTAATAGTGTGTAAGAAACACATTCGTGATTTACCTGATTAACTATCCTTAGACTGCTGCTAACGATTCCTTTACTGCTTGGTGAGTGGTAGTTGATGGTTCCAAGCTGTTAAACAAATGTATTTAGATGTATAGTATTGTCTCGAACTAAGAACAGGGTTTTCTGTCTTGAAGTAACAAGGGGAGAACATGGTGTGGTAGACACCGATTTTGATGAGTCTTGACACGATGGATTTATGTCGGAAATATGTAGATAGGTCTCCGAACGTTTAAGCCAATAGGCCTTAATAATACAGATATTTACATGAAAATTATTAAACATTTCATGGTGGCCATGAGGTTTTAGTGGGAAAAAATCCCACGCAACCCCCTCCCGGGGATTCCCCTCTGGCGGCGTCGGATTGTATTTTGAAAAATTCTCCACGTTAAATAAAATTTACATTAAACGTTAAACTAATGTATAAATGCCTTAGTGTTTGAGTAATGCACACTGGTTTTCAACGAGATTTTCAGGATCGAATTATTTAGTTACCTTAAAAATCAAGCAAAAATGTCCACCGATATCTTAGTCAAAGAGCAAGGTATAATTAAAGCCATACACTACTTTCGATATTTTCACAAGGATAAGGGCGAGGGCTTTCCAGAGATTTTGTAGTTTTTGTTAATAGATGTGGCTCTAGTCATTATAATTTAAAAGCTTCCTTAGCCACAGTGAATTATATATCTAACAGTGCTTGTCGCTGCAAAACAGAATCTCAAGACCTGAACCATGTTATCTGGCAATGTCCAGAATACGAGGATGTACGCTCAATCTTATTGAAACTGTTCATCAGACGCAAGTATTACCTACCACTGTGTTAATTGTTTCCTTTGCGACCCGGATATCAAAAGTTTCAAACTTATCTTCAACATTCTTAAGAAATGCAATGTAAAAATGCAGCTAGTACTGCTAAGTAAAACATAAATGTTAAATACTCAACAGTGTAAATGTTATTTAAATTTGTAGCTGGTAATTGGAAAATTGTATACTGTATTTGCTGTATAAGCCACATCTGGTTTAAAGCAGTATATAAACATATATATATATATAATTTTCAGTAAACAATTTTTAATATTTGCTGGCTACGTATGTATCCTGTTACGCTTTAATGAAGAAAGAGGCATTGTCCGTTCGCCTGTACTCGACAAATAGGACGATTGAGGCACCCCTGTCACGAGCCTAGACGCGGGAAGGCCTGAACTACTCTAAACACTCCTCAGTTGACCATTACCATCGGCGGTTGGATCTGAGACACTTGCCTGTGAAATTGTGCCAGCAGCAAAAGTCGCTAAAACAATTTCTCCTCTCTATTACACGCTTGCCAAGTGGTCTATCATTACCTCGTATATAAGTAATATATGCCCGGTGTTCGGTGTACATGTGTGCAGGCGCAGTTCAGTGGAACCAACCGTACCGTGGACAATGTAGCTGGCGACCAGCCAACGGTACCAACCCAACAAACCGTTGCATTGTCCTGAGCTATGTGTACATCTATGCAGGCCATATCAGATACCTGGATGTACGAGTCTTTCCATCGGAAAAGCATCGATCCTAAAATCTCCCCTCCCCTGTAACAAAAAAAAAAAACCCAAGATTGCTGGCTGCACGATCTATTCGAGTCACTGGCTCATTCGGATAGGTAGCGTCAATCGAAATTCCTTCGGCGAGAGATGTCGGCAAAGAAAGACGTCTCGTCTTTATCATTCCTACATAGAATCCTCGCTTATTGAAGTCGAACAAAGGATCGATATTTCTTCTAGCACCTGAACATCCAATTCTCAATTCTTACGATGCTTGGCAACCGGGATACTTTCTGTTTTGCTGTGTAGTAAATTTAAAACATTATTCATGGAATTTAAAGTTTCGTAACATTTCGACTAATGCGAATGAAGAGATTGTATTTCAAACGTTTTTCTTTCGTAACATTTCTTGTTCCAAATGAAAAACAACTCTACTTTCTTTACGCAGTCACGAATTTTCTGAAGATGAACATCGTAAATGGCACGAGATATTAGAGTGTACAGTCATTGACGTACGAGACCGAAGTATGTACATATTTTAAGAGCGAAAGGGAAATCGGACGGTCCGTGGCCAGACGCGGCTACCAACCGATATGACTGAAAACTCATCTCTCTGTAAGATTTATTCAGGATACTAACAATAAGTATTTTCTTCAAATAATCGGTTTCTTTAAATAAAATTCGCGACGTAATTCCTAGAATATGAATGCCAATCACTCGAAAATAAAAAAGTGGTTTCAGATTCTTTGTATGATAGTACAATCTTTATTTTTAAGTGAGCCTGATTGCTATAATAAAATGAAGTCTGCACTCGAATCTTGAGTGCAGTTCCATAAAAATAACTAACTCTCTATATTAAGTTGTCCGGAAAAGTTTCCGCTGTTTTCTGAGATAAAAGCGTGAAATTAGTTTTGAAACCGTCCCAAGTTCTCCCCAACGCCGTCGCAGACTTTTAATTTTGTGAAATTTAACACACTCCCACCGTCGCTGAATGTTTCCCCTTTTTCTTCTGCATTTACGAAACAATCTAGGGCATTTTCTGTTTTTTAAATTACATTTCCTTACAAAGCCAGGTTGAACTATATCCCATAATAAACGATCTGAAAGAATGGGTTCCCTGAAAAGGAAGAGAAAAGTGTAAAAAATGTTAAAAATATGTTCGTATTCCAAAGATAAATGAATTAAGGGGGTATCGCATTTCAAGGTTCCAAAAATGGGTGATTTTCGTGATTACTTATTTAATAGAAAGAAACACTGTATACCTTAAATCTTTGTAACTGTTTTTATTAGTTTTTAAATACAATATATACCAAATTTGGTTTAAAAAAATCAATACAGTATAATACAGTATATAATAAAGTATATATATATATATATATAAAGTATATATATATATATATATATATACTTTATTATATACTGTATTATATATATATATACTTTATTATACCTTAAATCTTTGTAACTGTTTTTATTAGTATATATATATATATATTTATTAGTATATATATATATATAAGATTTATATATATATATATATATATATATATATATATATACCAAATTTGGTTTAAAAAAATCAATACAGTATAATACAGTATATAATAAAGTATATATATATATATATAATATATATATATATATATATATACTTTATTATATACTGTATTATACTGTATTGATTTTTTTAAACCAAATTTGGTATATATATATATATATATATATATATATATATATATATAAATCTTTGTAACTGTTTTTATTAGTTTTTATTAGGTATATTAGGTATATATATATATATTATAGTATAACATATATATTTTTACTAATTAACATCGAGAACACTTTGAACTCGTTTTTGTCGACACTCACACACACAATTCTATTTTAAGATTTTTGGTTAATGAGGTAGCGAACAAACAGCTCAAAATACGCCCAAATTTGATGACGTTTTCCATCATGATCTAGTATTGTATTAAATTCTTATCCATTATGAAATGTCGGACAAAGATTGAAAAGGTATAGCTAGAAAGCTTCGAGATGATCCAAAAGCCACAGTGCTCTTTTGTGGTAGGCACTTCATCAAACGGTTCGGGAAAGTTAGGAACGTCCCACGAATAGATTACAGGCACATCCCAAAGTAAATAACGGTTTCCACGAATTCAGAAGACAAATTTCCATGACGAATATCAATGAGTTCTAGAAATCTCGATGAACTTCCAAAGGATCGCTTTCGACACGACTCCGACGTTACGGAATCGATTGTAGCGCCTCTAGTCGGGTGCACAGTAAGACTGCAATGCGACGTTCATTCCAATTATTCCGGGGATTTCATTACGCGCGTTGTTACGATAAATCGCTGTAAAATTCCACGGCGGTACGTGATCGCCTTGTCAAATATCTGACGGGGCCCCGTGCTTGATCATCGGTCAATTTCCCAGAACGCTCATTCATCGATGGAATTCGATTGGCCGCGTTCGCGTGTACCGAAATTTTAATTAACGAACTGCCGTCGCCCCCGCGCAAAAACGGTCGAATAAAGTTACGCTTCGTGAAAAGCTATTAGCCGCGCAAAACGTTCCCCCCGCGCGAAGAGAGGGGGGGGGGGTCGTTTTCTGCAAAAAGCCACGGATGTGGGTGTCTGGTTGCTCCACCCCTGTGCTACCACCCCACCCTCTACGCCAATCCTTGTCCCATCGTTCATCAACACCCGCAGGATCCAGCCACATCGTGACATTAACATAGAGTAATTATCTGGTTGAATTGTATTTTCATGTGCTATGGAAATTGGCACTATACGAAATACAAAATTAATGATTTATTAAATCGTTAGAAAATGTACCGCACCTCGCTCTAGGAGTGCTATTATTTACACTAAATGTTGGACAGTTGAATTTTTCTAACTCATTCACTGTGGCAACAACGACAGAGGCTGACACGAGGTTACCATACGGACGACTTCTCCGCTATTTTCGCGACTCAGAATTTCTGTACATCTTTTATTTTAATTTAACTTGCTCTCGTTCTGCATAAGAACTGCAGAGCAGCAATTAAATTATGGAAAACGTGGTGTTTCTACCTGCTTCTCAGTAGTGATTGACGGGTCATAAACCTGTGAGAACGCCAGAGTTGGTGAGCACTTATGTAGATTCAACGATTGTGGTTTGGTCTCCCGAATTTATGGAGGCGTTCATCGTCTGCGAATTGCATAACTGCATGCTTCTTGCAGCTGCGTTATGTGGGGCGTATGTAAAATTCGGGAAACAGACCAGAAATTCATCATTGGCGCTTTTCCGCCCGCACTTCAAACAGTGGCTTCGATGTCTTCGAGATTTAGAATTTGTATGACCTACTTGGGAACCTAACTTGTAGCAGGAAAAATTTCGAAGTTTACTTCAGTTGGAGTTTATGAAAGTTTAAGTACAGTTTCTTTTATTTACGTATCACAGAAGTGTGACAGTACCAGACTCGAATGCAATTTGTGAAAATAGTTGCTCGCATTGGCCAAGTAAAATCCGTACGCAGTAGATACTGAAAATGAATTTTGGGGAAAATAAAGCCTCGTATGAAAATAGGGTAATTACGGGAGACGCGGGCGGGCTGGACAGCTGGCCGGAACAGTTGATTTCTAGAGAATTAATTGTTCTGGACCTTAACACATTTTTACATATACACAGATGTAGAGTCTGAATATAGCAACTCGACCAACTCTCCAGCCCGGCCGCGTCTCCCGGAATTACCCTATTTTATCGTACGCTTTCGATTAATTTGAGATATTCACAGTTTCCATAGTCACAGAGAATAAAGAAGCCCTGAAAGTGACTACCATCTTCAAATTTTTTTTTCAAATAACAAAGTTTGTTGTCGGTATGTTCCATATAAAGTTATATGACTTTTCCGATAGCTTTGAATCGTATGTATGTACATTCACTTTGTTATACTTTGTTTCATGTTTCATGGTAGTATTCTATCATTTTCCGTCAATTTATTTCACTTCATCTTCGGTGTACTGTTTTTTTTTTGCGCTATTTATATGTATTATTTGCTCTATTTTTGTAAAGAGCAGGAAATACATATTTATAACTCAGAGGAGATATATCTAGCCTTTGCATGCTTAAGGAGGTTAGCCAGTCGTTTTCCGTGAATGAAACACTTTTTTTTCAATGAATTTATAAAAAAAAATAAAGCAAATCCCGATGTATCCCCTTCTCAATGTTTATTTTAACGTTTTTCTGTGGTTTTGCTATAATAATGGTCTTAGAAAGTGTCGTAATCCAATTTCGAGGTGCGATTCTAGTTTGTTACATCCCTAGTTTCCCACGCGACCAATAAAAACTAAAAGTAAAATAGAATTATTATTAATTAAATTGATGGCCCAAAAAACGGCGATTATTTCAAGAAAAAATCGGTCGTGTTTGTGGATTACTAAAAATCCGCAACTTTTTAATTTTTTTTACGAAAATCTCGATTTTTTACGGACCATATCATATGTTGCACGGGAAACAACACATGTTTTATACATCCTGTAATTTTTTTTCACGCCGATCTGAATCTCCCTTTATTCGCAACTAGCCGAAAACCAAGAGAAAAAAAATTCCAGAAAAACGTGTTTAAAGTTTCTGGGCAAACGCGACGCTGTAGGTTGCCGTTTAATCTTTTTAGCTGCCAAATCAACAATTTTGCCAATTTTAGTATACATCAAGCGGCATTTTATTCAGAAAAGATAATACTTTCGGCAAATGCAATAAAAAAACCGATTTTTCGACTGCCTAGTCCCCTGAAGGTGCATAAGATAGTCTCCCAATTGTTTAACCACTTATTTTTCGTCATGCGAATTACGAACATATACTCGCAATCAGTATACTTAAGATTCCCATTGCACTCGTACGGTTCGATTAGCTTGACGTTTCCAATTATCACCCGCTGTCAAACACCGAAGCAGTTGGCGAATGAACGAGCTGTCACGAAAGAGTTTCCGAAATATCGCCGGCCAGACAAGCGAACCCTTTTCGTACGCGTGCATCGCGTGTACAAGGGCGCGGAAACGCGTTCAATTGATTGAAATCCGAATGGACGGGCAAATTAAGACTCGAGCGGAGAACACTTTCATACCTGCCTCTGACACTCGCTTCTCATCGATATGGAACGATGAATCGGAGCGCTTCACACCTCCATCTTTTTCCATTCTGCAAACGGCTGATTGATTTTACCAAAATTTTATTGTTGCTGTGAGTCATTACCAACCTTAAAAACCGAAAATAATTTCCACGTGGTATTCAAACTATTCCTTTTTTCCAACTTTTGATTATTCTCTTCTTTGAGCTACTGTCTTGGAAACAGTATGATATTGATCAAATATTCGCAGACATGAAAATATTCTATCAAGTAGTTACGAACTCGTACTTAGCTATGCGTCATTTTCTCATCAACGAATCTTCTGAGGATAATTTTTATTACAGTAAATAATATTATGTCGACATTCTATCAGGAGATATTTGGAGTTACATGGGAATATAAGTATATACTATAATTTGATAATGTAAATGGGAAATTTTTTATATAAATAACAAGTAAATAGTTTCTAGATTAACCATTCGTTTAAAACAACCTAGTTCTGATAACTGTTATCGATAAGTATTTATATTTCAGGCATTGGCATAAATGCTAAACGCCAATTTCTATGATAAATTATGTTGGACGGTTCAAATTTCGCGCCGAATCTCGAAAGTAGATTGATACCTATTCACGAAAACATAGCTTTTGTCTCGACTGCTTGGCACGAGTTTTCGGACAAGCAAGAACAGATGAACGCGCTTAGGATGCCTGTCCGATTCGAACGAGCCTTAATTAATTAATTAATTTGGCGCGCAATTTATCAGATTAAACTGGCGCGCGCTGCAGGAAACTCTGCAGACATCAGGCCGCCGGATATATCGACTCAGTTGGGACGGTACGATTGGAACTTGTCCCCTGTTACAGGCGTACCAACTTAACAAACAACCGCGTCGTCGTCGTCGTCGTAGATACGGTCGACTTTCACGTACTTGCTCTTGTTGTTGTTCCGAATGTTGTCAGGGATGTAGAATTCTACTGAGGAAACTTATGTAGCTTACGTTAATTGGATCTCTATTTCTATTTTTATGGTTACTTGCTCAGAATTCGCAATCAGTAATGTAAGAAAACAGAATTTAACTAATATAGATGAAGCTTCCACTTGATTGTTATTTATTGTATTTGTTAGCTGTAGCATATCTTATAATTTTGTAATTACTCTGTTTACCTTTCTCAAACTTGGTAGAGCTTTTATTACCACGATTAAGGGGTCTCCCTACTTTGACAGCCTGAAAAAGAGCGTGATATTTAGAATTTGTTTAAAGAGAATCCCTCATATTATATTAATTGGAAACCGTGTGCCTATATTTTTACATATTTAGGCAACATTTAAAAACAAATTAGAAAGAACCATCAACTAAATCTTTAAACACGTTTCTCTCAAAACGATTTTTTTCGGATTGGTTAGCATGATATCTAAAAAAAATATTCGCCCGATTTACTTCAAACTTGGTATATACCTTCAGGAAATGTCCCATTCTCGTTGTTACTGAAACTAATTCGGTTTCTGCAAAATTAGACTTTTGCGACATAAAAAACAGCGATTTTTTGGCAGAAATCGATGTCTGTTTAGACACTGCCATTTTTTTTCTTAGTATTTCTCATTTAATCTAGTCCATGTGGTAGCCACACTTATACAGATTACACAATTTTTTAAATTTTCTATTTCAGACAATTACAACGGCTGATTTTGTCCTAATAATGCGCATATGATTTTTGTAAGGCGCTCTATTTGAAGCCCTACAACTCCAGATATAACCACTATTTGAGATGCAAATGTCATCTTCCACGCCCACTTTACTATCAGTTAAAATTATAGAACCTAATTAGCAATCGTTTCCGCGATAACACTCGCAGTTAGGATTACCAGAGGCACCGAACGCGCGCAGTAGACGCGTCTGTACTGATTAAATTGTGTTTCCTTTGTTTCAGGTAAGTAACCTTCGTCCGCTTCCGAGGCAACAAGCTCGCAAACTTCGCCAACTACATACGTAAGTGCCAAATTTGCGTGCAACGTCCGCTCGGGTGACGGTGTACGTCTGCCAACTCTCGAGAATTCCCTTCCGTGGAGGTGTGCACACGTTAGAAGAAAATTTCGGCTATAATTGCGTGCCGGCGTGAAGAACAGGTTTTCCCGTGTCGCGATACTGTAATTCATGACACGGCCGGAGGAAGGGGGCGCGAAACGTGCGACCAATTGAAAAAGAAGAGGCGCATTAATTTTGAATTTTTACTTGACACCCATTGTTTCGTGCATCGAGCCAGTTCACCCTCGCGGCCATTTCACGGGCTTCACTTTGCGCCCCTGTTATATATTCGTTCTCGTTGAAAAATGGATTTCATCGTTGCCCGGCGGCCGAACCTGTACAGGGTGATTCAGGAATGACCCACGTTCCAGGCTGAATTTTTATTGTTGGAAATCGTAGGCGGTCGAAATCCCAGAAAAGTGCATTAGACTTGAGACGCCAATTACTCTGAAATTATGGGATGTTATAAACTAATATCTCGGGGAGTTTTATTTGGATATCATTATTAAGGGAAACAGATTTGATCTGATGATGTCGTCTCTGTCCTACTCGGATTAATACAGAGAAGCAGGGACACGGCAGCGCCTGTCAAGAATTTCCGAAACTTAGATTCTGTGATTTATCAAAGTATCTCATGAAGATTCCAAAGACGACATCTAATATCGTTGTGTGTCAATAGTTGTTTTCATCAGACCTCAAAGTTTGCTGCGCACTGTCTTTATAACCTGAGGAAGAGCAAAGAAAGCCTAAAAAATCTTTATTAAACCCTTTCCATATATATAAACCTTTATACGCAATATTACTGACTGCTGAAAGATTGTCACTTCCAGTGGAAAATGTAAGCAGCCCCCAAACTGAAAATTTTGAAATTCATGACATTTTTTGTGAATGCCGAGCACGGTGACCTGTGGAAGAAACGACCTCTTTCAAACGCAAATTCATTCTGAACGTGTAAAAATAGCTCAGAAAGCTTGTTGTGTTTTTTCGTTTTTGTTTAATATAACATTACAAGAGAACGAGCTAAAGCAAAACTTCAAAAACAAAATTTTGTTCAGATTTATATGGTCACACTATGGGGGGAAATTCTTCCACGGCGCGTAATTTATAAATAAAATAATTTTGTTATTATATACGTATAAATTTTTAATCATGAAGAATAGAAGTACTCATTTTATACAAAAAATGTATCTTCTTGGACGGTTTATCGAACCGTGGGGGAATATAATTTTTTTAATGTTTCTTTTGCAAGAAACCATTTGCTACATTTGCATCTATACGCATGTATCTTATTTCAATCAACCGCAACCTACGGACGGTTTTCTCTTTTGTATAAGGGATAGATTTCTTTCTTTATAGATGTATTTGTTTTCCAATAACGATGTAGAGTAGTAGGAAGTAACTCTGACGGTACTTCTCTCGGCGAAATAACATTTTTATTGAAATCGCTCGCAGCTTTCTATTCACCAAACGGAAATGTAAACTGTCTTATCATGAAAGTAAAGGTCGTCTATGGCGAGATGTACAATAGGTCTTTAGCGATGAATTTCAGTGTCCTTTATAGGACGATTTTTCCACTCTGAGCTTTGAGCTTCACACTTCGTGATGTAATTTGTGAATCAGCCTGTACAAATGTGTTATATGTATGTCGAAGGTTCATGCGCGTTACGACTGCACAGGCTCTAAACCGACAAGGCTGTAATGCGAAGGAAGGTTAACGATGAACATAACTGCACCACCATATCCTTGTGGCGTAAACCGAAACAAACTTTAACCATTTATTAAACCATCACGTCTTTAACTCGTTGAACGGCTGCGTTACGTGCGTTTTGATTTCCGATTTATCTATCTTACGCCACTGGTCGCGATGAAGGACCGATTTTCCTGGTCTACGCGAGAAAAAAGTCGTGATTATACGACCACCGTCCGAGCGGAGAATCGCATAAGGAATTATGTTTACGATGTCACGACCATTTTTCGTTTTCTGGAACCAACCCGTGGACAATTTGAAGGCTTCCGCTGATAAGTCTCGATATTACAATTGAACACATTTAATTTCAAGCGAATTTATTATCTTTCACAAGTACTGTTTCTCTCTTCACCTCCCAAATTATTATTTAGTATATTTCGTAATGTTTTTGGTACCTCACTTCTACGCTAAAACAAATCTAATCTGTTTTGGTAATTATTGATGGAATAGAGTTAAGCTGTCTAGCAAAATGTTTGTACACATACATAATTAAAAATTGTATTTATGCAAGCAAGTATACACTTGCATATCGCACTGTTAGTGATCCAAGGCAGGAGTACATATTCCTTGGTTTAGACTTTCAGTGTTTTTCGATTATTGATTACTGTCCTTTCTAATATAAATTGCTATCATTTGCCAGATCACTTTTTTTTCTAAAGCGGGTTTAATTTAGACAAATATTCATTTCCCTGTTTTCCTTTCTTGTTGATTCCTTAAAAAATTGCAGTGTTATGTACATACAGTAGAACGAACACGCTTAGAAACAGCTATGTACTTTCCTGAGGCATTTTTTGATGGGGCACGGGGGAGGGGGGATATCAATGATTATATAAATTATGAGAGGAAGAAGAGCATTTTCGTGGAAAATATTCTTTGTATAGGTATTTACAGGTTTACAAAAGACGTTCGCTCTATTGGGTGTTTATAAGATGCCGGCTTATCACCTACAACCATGCACCAGATAAAAAGTACTCATTTGATATATGTCTAGCAATAAACCGTGTCAGACTTAAAAATAATAATTAGAACTAATATTCGCAACATTAGGTTTCATATATTTATTTATATTTCGCTGAAGAAAGATCGAATCCAAATTAACAAACTGTACATTATGTACGTACATTAATAAGGAATGTATAATTTATGAGTAATATTTCGATATTTTGTGTTTTAATTTTTTTTTATAATCAATGAATTGCATTTACAGTGAGCTTATGGAATTGCATTCACGAGCTGCTTTGAATCTGCGCGTTTAGAACAGACGTGTTTGTCTGTCATAGACCTGTAATACGCGTACCAACTGAGCGTTTTATTAAATTCCAATGGCTTGGCATTGGAATGAGAGAAAATGCTCTGTATTGTTCGCATCTCCAATGATTGATCCGCGAGTGTCATAAAAACGAAAATCACTGCAGCAATGCCTTTGAGCTGTAAAGAAATTTGCGCGTACTCCAAGGTCCGATAAATGCGGCTACTTCGAGAAGTTTGCTTCATACAGTATAGATCTTTCGATGTTAATTTGAGGGGTAAAGAACTAGTTCAATGACATTTATCTTTGATGAAATACAGTCAATTTCGAACGCGTGTTTCATTAGATAATCATTTAAAAATGTAACTAGTTAAGCACAGCAAATAAGAAATATGAAGAGATTGTTTAGGTGGTAGTTGGTTTGCCCATCGATGTTATTAAGTTGTTTCAATATTTCTAGGCTTTTTGAGTCCAGGCATTTTTTATATCTAGTCTAGCGACCTATTCATTATTACCAAAAATTGCTAATTTTCTTATAGATTTGTCTTTTGAGTCATTCTCTACGTAATCTAAATTAGTGCCACGTTATGATTTCTAATAATATCTGAATTCGTCGAATTAAAATATCTTGGTACCCTCAGTGCCAATTAAAAGTGGAGAATACTGTATTTCAATTGAACATTCCGTGGGAATATTTATCTTAAATTCAGATTTCGAGGTGCCCCGCTGTCCTCTGCTTCCGCCAAAGCAAACAGAGCCAGCGTCATTTGCAGCAGAAGTTGAACGCCCTGTCCGACCGATATTTTTCTTGGAGAGCACTTGCGCCCCGAAATGCCAAGCAGAAATATTGGCAATCAAGGGCGCACTCGTCCCCGTGCCTCGGATAGCCACTTCCTTCTGCAAGGAAGTAACTGGTGCCACTTAGACCGCTGGCTTTAATGTTTACGCGTAAGAACTTCGCGACTGTCTCGAGTTTTAAACGCTTCCTTCGTTAATGTTTTAACTGAAACGCTCATAACTTTTCTCTATGTGCGGTCCACGGTAGTCCTGTCCCCTTTCTCCGGATAAAATGGACGAAAATATACGTCTGTAGAACGCGCCATCCTAAATCTTAATGGCGTCGTTGTGCGACAAGGGGGATTCTCGCTTGGCGAAACTTTTTAACTGTTTAATTAAAAGAGACGGTGGCATTGAAATTCCGCGAACTCTTTAATGAACTTTGATTGCCTGGGAGGGATTAAGAAGTTGGCTTTACAGTGTCGATAGGAGGAACACAGTGTCCTCTTTTTATTCCACATAATGAGGATGGGAATAAGAGGATTGGAATTGTCGGTTATTACCCTTGAAATGCAAGCTAGGTGTGGCTTCAATTTTCTCGTTTAACAGGTACCTATGAGGCGGTACATTGAAATTCTACGAGTATAGTCTTTTACCCCTGATCTAATTCAACGATGCAGTAAAGATGCACAGACTGGTGGGTCCTTCATTTTTGGGTCTAAGGTACATAAGGTTGGGTAGCGACTACTCTATACATATGGCGACTCATTATGAGGATTCAAGCCAAATTCTGTCTACCTACCTCACAAAGCTGTCATGTACTTATGTGTGCCCAACCCATGCAACTTTAGTTTTCATCAGATTCTTCAATTTATAAACCCAACCTCATTTATGACACTCCAGTCCAAGACTAAACTATACCCACAATCTTTCCTATAAACGCGACCGTTGTTCATATCTTCAATCTGTCTATTCACCAATTCTATGTCTTTTATTCCGTTGCACAAATCGAAAACCTTGGAACGATTATTCGAAGCTTGCAATCTATCAACGGCAATGCCATTGTTTAGAAATGCAAAAATTGATGTCCACAGCAAAGGCGACGGTAGGTAATGTTGAATCGTAGGGAAAGATGATGATTCTCCTGTAACCTGAGTGCGACAATTACGTCGGCGCGTGTACGAACCGTCAACGTATTAGCGGTAGCAGTGATCCAAGGGAAGCACGGTAGCGGGGGGGGGGGGGGGCGAACCTTTCGCTGGAATCTAATAGAGTTACCGTCGGGGTCCGAGGATTACTGGAAAATACGTCAGATCAGCCAGAGCTGGCGCTGCATTGCGGTGCACCCACACACACAGCCGATGCATCTATGATCCGTGCGTCTAGGAATGATGCAACGGTGGAAACATGAGGGTGGTTCGCTCGTCGGTGAGGGTTTTATCGGCGGATTAGCATTGCTTTACATAGTTTCGAACGGGTTTGCATAGGTTTCAGACTGTCGCCTACCACATGCCACAGAAGCGAGCGGAAGCTCGACGAATCCGCAAACCGATTTTCAGTCGCTCTAGTCCCGGAATCTTATAATCTCCCATCGAAAGCATCGACTTATAAGGACTTCCTTATTACGTGATCCGTTTCTGCGACAGTCTCGCGCATGTGCAAACTAGATAGTTGCTTCGTCATGGTACTATGAAGGCGGAGTTCGGCTGTCTTGGACTGTCTAGGTAAAAACTACAGACCACTTAAGGTCATTTCCCTTATCACTATTACAATAGGGTGGTCCTTACTTTCAATCTGCGATTTCTATTGCTCTCGCCATCTAATATGGTTCCATTTCATAAAAAACATAGTCCCTCAAACAGTTTATTGCAATCAGAAAACAAGACCAGACCTCAAAGTTTAGAATTCATCAATAGTTTGAATTTAAAGAATTCCTCAAAAATAGTAAGCCCTAACGAAATTTTGTTCAAATAATTTTAAAAAAGCTTTCAATTTTCTACAATTACGTATATATAATTTTTTCGTGCTTCCAACCATTTTTTAGATATTAGTATTTGAACATAGAGAGGTCCGCACTTCGCGAGTACCACCTTTACGGTGAACCTCTCTACATTCAAACGCTATTATCTAAAAAAAGGTTGGAAGCACGAAAAATTGCTCTTTGAATATTAATTGAACAAAATTTGGATAGGGCTTACCATTTTAGAGAAATTCATCAAATCCAAACCATTCATGAATTCTAAACTTTAAGACCTAGTCGGCACCCTTTCCTGTTGTCCGATTGCAATAAACTTTTTCGGGGACTATTTTTTTATCAAATTACACTGTTCTAGGGGGCGAGAACAAAGAAATATAAACAAAATTCAACACTTATAAATAAGGGGAATCCTACTGTTACGAAGTGACAGTAGGTAATACAAGCTTCGGCTTTCCGTCTTCCATGTAGGACGATGTAGCGGGAATGGGGGTAGCTATTTCAAGCACAACTCTAATCTGTTTTTTTTTTTTAATGGAGCAGCATGAAAACTCTGTAGAATTCATATTCATTTTGTCTGAAGTTTATGCGGAGCAGTGGCATAGAAATTTGAAATTGAAGGGGAAAGTTTCTATTATTCGCATTCTAATTAACGTCTAAACTGGCGATATCTTTTTAGGCATAATTTGACCGAAATTCAAAGTGTTGAGATTTGTTACGAGATTAATTTTTGAAAATGGGTTGGCTACTTTTAGCTACTCGCACCTCTAATCGTCTAATCACGTTTCAAGGCTTCTTTTACGCGCAAGCACGAGAGTTCCGTGTACGCAGGTGTTGCGTATGGAACGCTTTAGCAACGCAAAAAAGCAATTCTTTGGAAATATTAATCTCCAGCTTCATGAAAGTACAATTTACACCGCGGGACGGTATAAATCTTCTTTTTCATTACGCTTTTAGCCTTTACCGCAGGCAGAGCTAGCTCCCTGCCTTTAAAATACAGCGGCAGGTCCGTTTCAATGCGTAACGAGTCCCGAAGCAATAAATACCGACTACAATGGATAGTAATTAGAGTGTATTTTAATAAAGGAACAATTAAGAAAGTGGGTCGCGTGCGAGGTAAGGTGAGAGGGGGGCGGCGAAGTGGTCCACAATTTATGCTGTAAAGGAGGAGGAATAGCATGCAGAGGTGGAAGAAAGGTGGGAGTTTTACGCGGGGGCTTTCATTACCTATCTTCAGGAGTATAATAGCAGCTCCTTTAATTAGATGTGCAGCACGATGCTTTTGTCCTCGGAAAGAGGAGTAGAAAGGAAGACAGGCTGGAAGACGAGGAAGGATGATTCCTTCCTGACAGCTTCAACTTGGCCAATGAACCTGCGTGCCTGAAAGGGAGAAAACATCCTGCATCGTTGAATCATTCACACAAGCCTGAAGTAATTATAGTTCCTGTCGATCATTTCCAAACCTTTGAATGACATTTCCAGGAGGCCATCTAGTTCTAGAGATCTACTCTAGTTTCTTGAGATATTTTCACGCAGGGTATTCTCTGTTAAGGGTGAAAGACCTAACACCCTTTGTGAAGTGTTGCTCGACTATCCCAAGAAAATAGTGGCACCGCGTGAAAAGCGAGGGAACGAACCAAAACGAGAGAAAAACGCAAAGAATGGAAATCCCAGCGTCGAGACGAAGGCAAAAACAGGGGAGAAAGGAGTATCGAGCGGAAAAGAAAACATTTGAATAGAGGTGTCCTCCGTTCATTGTACTTTCCAGACCCCCTCCGAGGATACTTCGATAGCAGCAGTCTCGCCGTAAATTAAGACAGAAGGGATTGAAAGCTTAATTGCATGCAACTCGACCCTCCATGTCCTCCTCTCGCCCTGGCCACCCGTCTTTCTTGCTTATCCTTCCTGTAGCTTATCTGGACAGAGTCAACTGAATACTTAGCACAGCCTAGAATGGTTGGACCGATAGACACACCGACGGGATGCATAGGAAAATAGAGATCGGAGGTATAGGAAGGTGTAGATCGATGAGAGAATTCGATGGAGTTCGATGGAAAGTGAAAGAGGAAGGAACGAGGCAGAGAGGATAGCGCAAGTACGTAATCAGAATGAAACCAGAATTATGCAGATGCCGGATATCCTGTGTAAGAGCCAGGTAGTCGAGTATTCTTCGCGGAGCAGGGCTCTTTAGCCAATAGACATCTGGGATTTCCTGAATTGAATGTAAATTACCTTTTGCTCTGTTCACGAAACGGCGCGGCGATCTATCGCTGAGCTTCTTCAAATAAGGCCGCTTCTCCTGTTATCCCATTTCACTTCCCCGGTTCTATCCTATCGTCGCTATTGCAAAGATAGGAAGCCCATGAATTCCCGGGAGAAAAACAGATATTTGGGACCGGAGAAGGGAAAGAAGAGAAAAGGGAGAGAAGGCAGAAGATACCCGATATGAAGATTCGGGTTAAAGGTGACTTCAGCAACCTTGCAAGTTTTCATTAAAGATATTCTCTGCCTTGTTGAACGAAAACGCGACACTATTAACCGATTGTTATTATGCCTGCACTTTGTAAGCCCTCGAATAGAATATTATAATCCCATTTACTTGATGCATGAAATGACGCAAGACTCAACATGGCGATTGTGATATACATACATACACATATGACTGCCGATGTAACGGATTGATGGGGGTGTAATTACACGATAATGGGATCCTGGGACGTTTTTCATTGAAGCATCGAGTAATTTGTCATTAAGCAATTTTGTATTGGCGGGGAACAATAGGGATTGCAAATGGAGTTGATGGGATTAATTACGCAGGCTGTTCCGCTGACTTCGTTGCGGGGAATTTTCAGAATTTTCAGAGTACCTGTGCACGGAAAAGTTGCCATTCCCCTTGTGAGAGTGAAGATGGGTGCAACGCTTTATTTTTCAAAGTAATATAGATGCTTCTAACGAAGTTCTAAGGACACGAAACGCATCATATCGTATCTGGCAGAAGTTCCTAAGAACTGAGATACTTGTAGGGTAAAGGACCCAATTACTGACACCTAACCAGTTACTGTCACCTTAAGCTATTTTAGTTAAAATAACGAATAAACAAACTACAGAATATTATCTATAGTATAGATTATAGGTTGAAATACATAATTCTTTTTGTGTATCACTTTACAACGTTTATTTATTCGTTATTTTAAGCAAAATAGCTTAAGGTGACAGTAATTGGTTAGGTGTCAGTAATTGGGTCCATTACCCTAGCATTTATAGCCTAGATCGCTGCCACCTTAGCTTTCTAGCTATGAAACAAAAGAAAAGTGACCTGATATTTTCCCAGCCTTCGAGGTAGATACATATAGGAATTGTTCCCTTACTAATTACTGGCGCATGTGATTTATTGTTATTATTTATTTAAAGTGCCTTTTCATTCCTAATCTTGGTCTAGTGAAGGTTCAGTCTAAATCTAAATCGCTTTTAGTCTAATCTTTATCATTGATTATTTATTGATCGTCAAATAAGTCATAGACTATAAAAGTCGCTTTCAGCGAACAGAACCATTTCAATACTTTGCATAGTATCCAACTATACTTCTCAATAAGTTCAAGCATCCAATTAACTCCCATCCCATTGTAAAATCATGACAGATCAAAAGGAAACCTAGTCAGTATTGCCTAATGCAAGAAGTAGCAAAAATACAATATATACGAGCACATATAAATCTAACCATATTCAAACTTTTAATAAGAGACCTGCTATTAGCGTTAATCAGAAATCAAAACGTAAAGATGACATTAATCATTGCCTCGATGGATGGAGAATTTCCAAACGCAACCTCCTCCATCCCGCGTCGTTCCCTGGATCGCCAGAACTCACGACTTGATCGATGTTCACAAATGACAAGCAGTTTCATGCTTACCGCGTTTGCATACCTGACAAATTAATTGGTAAACACCGAGCGTACGGGTTACTCGTATTTGCGCAAGCTATACGCCACGTTCCGCGTGTTACGTTCATTATTACTTGAACCTGTCGTTTCCTCCCCCTCAGCATCCCCTACATCGGGCATCACGCCTGGCCAGATATGGCAAACCTGCCTTTCCTCGTGCGTATCAGAAAGACTCAGGGCTTGGATCAGAAATGTTCAGGTGGCCGTTAGTAATATGTCCGTAGCGACGATCGAACGCAAACAGAAATGCAGTATTGTTCATTGTTTGGCTACGTTATGTGCTGATATACCACCGTGCTCGTACCGTCCGCTCAGACCCAGTTCCGAAACGATCGACGACGAATCAACGTCATTCCTCGATCGAATGTGTTTTCAGGATGACGAAATGTATGTACATATTTGGTTTACTATTAGCGGGTGTTGCAACCGTTTTCCTGTTTCTTCTATGTAGGTACTTGTATCAAGAAAGGGGGTAGATGTACAAAAGAGACGCGTCATCAATGGGCTGTAGGAAAAAGGTGTGGTATTTTAATTGTGAAATAGTTAAAATTATATCTTATGGAAAATAAATACAGGTGGTAGACAGCAAGTGAGGCAGTCGTTGATACATTGTGTCTCGTACTTGTGCGTAACCAATAATGAACATCATTTTCAGCACTTTGTCTTGCTTGAATTAGGGTGAGGTTATCTCAGGAACTTCAGAAATGATTTTTTGGAATGATTCATGGTTGGCAACAGTTATTATAACTATTAATATACTACACATTCTGTAAATAATATGTGCATGTTCCCATATTCCAAAATATTATAATTATTACACGTATGGACAGGTAATTTGTCGTTTTCAAAGAATTCACTTCACCATGAAAGAATTAAATAAAAGCATAGGTACATAAAAAATTGAGGTTTATAAAAGCTTCCAATGGCACGTTAAAATTGTTATATTTCGTTAAATTTCAAATGAAATTTTGCTGGAATTACGTAAATGCAAATTAATGATTCCTTGCAATGTTAACGATCATTCTCTGCATATTTTAATATTTCGTGCTATCTGATTGGAAAATACTACTGAAAAATATGATATTGAAGGCATTCGTGGAACCTGTTGAAACGTTACGAATTTTCAATCAAATTTTGCACACAGAGAAAATAGAGGTCGATAACATGTAATGAATTTCCTTCACAAACTTGAACATTTGTATGCTGCAGATAACTTCACCGGAGAATTAATCATTGAAGCCAATATTTGTCGAAACGTTACTGATCTATTTTTGCATCAGACCCGTATTTTATTAATCAAAAGTATGATGTACAAAAGCATACTGCGATCGTGCAAGTGCTCGAGAAATGTAGTTGGATTTATTGTGAATGATATATACACATATAGATATAACTGACAATATTAATCTACAGTATTTTTGTGTAATTAATTTTGAGTTCGTTTGATGCTTCGTATCGAAACGAATTTCCATATATGTATGTATACTGTGGTGGTGAAACGATAGTCTAAGAGATAATCGATAATAAGAATACCTATCGAAATTTCACAAATAGGAACCGGTGATACCAATATGATAAGTGTTTACTTTATAATTTTTCTACTCTAGAATTTTAATTTAAATGTGAATAAATATTACTATTTTACATTTTTTATTTTAGAACGCCAATTTTCATGTTGTAAACAAATATTATGTGGAAGTGGGATCAGTCCTGTGAACGACGCAAAAAAGAGTATTATTTAATTCAATATAAAAAGATACTAGAAAATAGGATTAAAAATAAAGCCTTGCGTACATCTGACGTCTGCTTAACGACTATCGACTGTCCTTGTCGCCCCAATCGCAACTGTCATTCCCTCTCTGTCACCTCTTACGTCGAACCTTTATGAAGAGGCATCAAGCCTTCTTGCGTCGCGTCGCCCGATGCCACCTGACTCCGCACACGCGTTCACACGCACGCATACGTAACACTGCCCTTATTCCACCCACCATATTCCCAAATATTAACAGATGCAAACGGTGCATGCTAATATTATACCTACATAGGATGTATGTGAAATACATTTAATACTGTGTAGTATGTAGTGAGCTACTACAATGTATTATTTACATTGAAGTATTTAAAGAATATAAAATAAACTTAAGGGGGTAGACACGCCACGTGACACGGGCTGTAATACCGACAATCTAACCTGAAACATGGGTTTAGTAGAATACGTTGTTTATCCTTATATGAGCAGATTTTGAGCTGGGTGAGGTCTCATTCGAAAGAGGAAGGTTCAGTGCAGCGCGCTCTGATACTCGTTTGAGTCACAAAACTCTTTTAGTGACCCAAAAATACTTGAATTCATGCGGGTGTATTTTGTCGAATTTTGCTCTACTTTGAACACTCATATTATTAGATATCAACACAAGCTCGTCGAACCATGACCAGAGCGCGCTGCACTGAACCTTTCTCTTTCGAATGAGACCTCGCCCAGCCCAAAATTCGCTCATATAAGGACACACAACGTATTCTACTAAACCCATGTTTCGGGCCAGATTATGTCGGTATACAGCACGCTGCATTACCCGTGACTACCCCCTTAAGTACGAAACAGAAATTAGAAAAATTGGAATTATAGTACACTGTAGAAGACTATTGTCTTTAAAAAAAAATAGATATACGAATATCATTACTTTGTATGAATTTATCGTACTTGATCTATATTTTTATTTCTAATAATTCTATATTTTAAACGATTTTTCATAGTACATAGTGCATGGAATGAGATAAGTAATTTTAATAGTATTATACGTACCTATTACTTATTGTATTGGTAACACTGGTATATTCAGGAGAACCCATTATGTCTATATGTATACCTAGCTGCATAAGTATGTATATACATTAGGATGGTCCTTATTTTCAACTTGCGATTTCTTTTGCCCCATCCCCTAGTATGGTTTCATTTCATAAAAAATAGTCCCTGAAAAAGATTATTGCAATTGGGCAACAGGATATTTACCGGATCCAGGATCAACAGGATTCTATATTCAAATGCTATTATCTAAAAAATGATTGGAAGCACGAAAATCTTATATATACAGTAATTGTAGAAAATTGAATGCTCTTTTAAATTCTTTAAATTCAAACTATTGCTGAATTATAAACTTTAAGGTCTGGTCGGCAGCATTTCCTGTTCTCCGATGGCATTAAACTTTTTCAGGAACTATTTCTTTATCAAATGGCAACGTTCTAGGGAGTGAGAGCAAAGAAATACAAAAAAAAATAATTCGACGCGTATAAATAAGGGCCACACTAATATATATAAGTACCATAGATAGGAAATTCATATTAGAGATGTAGTGCGTCCTAATCAAATGAAATCGCGACCATCAATTTACATATCGATAAAAACTACTTAATTAGCTAGAAGCTCAATTTGCTAAAAAGGGGTCAAAAGGAACAGTAAACATAACTTTCTTATCACTACAGTTCTTAAGCATACAAAAAATACAAATTTTAAAAAAAAGTTAATTTGAAAAAAGTTCTTTCTGGTCTCGATAGTTTCAGAGAAATTTAGCGGGCTACTGTGAGCGTCGAATATATAAATTTTCCACGGGATAAATATTAAGGAACGAAGCAGGCACGTCGAGTTGGAAGGGAGCCTCGATGTAAGCAACGCGTAGCCGAGAAACTGGCGGAGCACTCGAGTAATAACGGATATCTAGCTTTTCGTTTCGCGGCAGTGCAAGTAAACCGAGCAACGGATACGAATGAAACTTTCGCCGCCCTCCAAAGCCAATTTAATCTTCGCTTTTCGGGGGCGTTCCTTCCTCTTGTAATAGGTTCGCGTGCTGGCGCAAAAATGCGATGACGCCGCGGCGGAGGAGGAAGAGGGACTGTTCAAAAGAAGAAAACATCACGGCTGGAATTGAAGATCGTCGGAATTCTGCCTCTCGCTTCTGTCTCTTCTTTCTCGTTTACCTAAACGTTCTTTTCTTTGGACGAAGACGAAAGAGCATTCGAGATATTAACGAATCAAAATTGATCTTTGACAAAAGGAATATTCGCGAATCTCTGGCCTTTCGAAAACAATGAAAAATTTATTGTACTTCTTCCTTCAAGAGTAGTAAACAAAAGAGAATGCGACTTTTATCACGCTTTGTATGAAACTAACTTGGACGCTTTTCAGTTTTGCTCCCTCCGACCCTCGCCAACGCTTGTAACTGAAAGTTTCAACTTTCCGGCGACTGGTTACAAATATAATTTGACTCTTACCTTTTAGTTCTTCTGAAGGATGTACAAATATGACAATAGAATATACCTAAGAACGAGAAAATATTTTTGCTAGAATAGTCGAAGACAATTTTCATTCGAACTTCGTTTTGTCAAATGTTTCATTATTCACCATAAATATCGCAAGATATTTTTGAAAAAGCGTGTGTCGCAATAGAAAAAGACTCAATATTATTAAGGCAATGCGCGAAAATATATAATATTCACAAAATGTTTAATTGACAGAAGTTTATTAAGATATATTAATAAGAAGAAGAAGATGACACCTCATGTTAAAGAAGACAGAAAAAAATAAAACTGTTTTTTTATGTTTGTTCAAAAATCTATTTGGTTTTTAGAATACGTTTCTGTTCTTTTTTAGTTTACGTTGTTGGAAAGGTATCTAGATTAAAATTATATTTTTCATGATCATTATTTATTAGTTATTCATTAAACGGATAGTTTACAGTATCAGCATGCCCCAGGGCAGTAACTTGCCCCGCTTTGAGGTAAATTAATACATTTTGCCTTTGTCCAAATAACATTTTTTCACTTACTGTACATTAAAGAGGAAGGACCAAAGTATATTTTAGCATATTTGTTATTAAGTAATTAAGAACATGGTCATAAAAAGAAGCTACGCGAGCGCAGAAAAACCGATTCTTCTCCTCTGCCGTAGCCAAGGAACTCGTTTTCACCCTCCGTCATCCGTTTCTCGCTTTCCTTCCTGCTCCGCGACTTTTGAATCCAGCTCCACCGTTCCTGGTGCGTCCTTCTTCCGCCTCTTCTTGCTCCAAAATGCTTCCTTGCTTACTCGGAAGAGACGATGGCTCGTTTTTGTGCCTCTTAAACTCGGGGCCACGCTTCCCTCATCTTGGTGCTTCAAATGGAATATCAGTTTACGCGCGATACCTCCTCGACGTACATCCTACTGGCTAGGGACTCTCGTTTGTCCCTGAAGATGAGTGTCCACTCGTGCGAGCTGCTAGGAATTCTTTTACTCGATATGTAGGTGCAGATAAAGATGACGTGACGAAGACCGCAAATATTTTGGCGATATTTTTCAGTGCGAATGTTTGTATACATGATTATTTATTTCATAATTGCTGAAGCTTAGATGTGGAATCAGTGGGCCTTGTGTTTGGACTGTATGAATGAAAAGTTGGCAATCTTGCTTGCTTGTGCTGCCTCCTTGATATGGATGCCCACTCGTATTGTTAGTGGCTACTTTCGTTGTGATAAATGGCGGTAATAAGGCGTTATTCTCTTGCCGTAATTATTAAGTATTGTTACGTATGTAGTACAAGCAACGTTAGATATGAGGCAGTGAGAGCAACAACGGACTAACCCATTTTTTTTCGAAATTGAGTTAATGGCAATATCGTATTCCAATAGGCTCTAGTAATTATATAAAATAGGGAATTTTTTTTTTAATGTGACTTGGTTCGTTGTCGGTCTCATTGCCTCATATAATCACACTCTTCTACCAAATGCGTGTATTAATTTTGTGTCAGTGAACAAATTATTTTTTATGAACCTTTTAAAATAATTAATGCGAAAGATTTAAAAGCCAAAATTATTATTTGAGTATTGATATCATTTGAACGTTTAATCTTCCAGTTTTTTAAATTTAGAATACATTATATCAATGTTTAAAAAAAAAAACAATGTTGATCAGAAGAGAGTTTGGAAGATGAACGATAACAAAAATCCCACGATTTGTCTGAAAAAAATTAACTATGCCCCTATCTGGATCACGTTAGGTGAGAATATTTGAACAGATTAGTGACACCAGCGTGACAAGTAGTCTCTGGTATTAATATGTAGCAATGTTAGATTGTTATCCATGCATCTACATGAAAGTATTATTTTTATATTTCCTTTTTACCCTATGCCAGATTAAATTATGGTAAAACATTAAACTACAAAATTATTGTAAAAAAGTAATGAGCAATCATTAAATCACACCATTCATGTACTTTTCTTCTTGTACTGTTGTAGCAAAATTTCATCAGACTGAAGATAAACTACACTAACTTTAAGATTTCACTTCATTAATTGACTGCAATTAATCATTGACAAACACCAATGAAACCTCACGATTATACATACATATTACTAACTTCTTGGTGAATCCATTTCATTATTTTCTCCCACTACAAATATTTATCTTCTGAAAAGCTCGGTGACACGTAGTACTGACAAACAAGACAGCAATGTTTCAATGTAATTACGAAAATGGAGACTGGCGAAGGAGAAGTAATCGTTAACAATTGTACCGTTCGTTAGGGTGATCCCGCTCCGTCTCTCGAAAATGGTCGGAAATGTTAACAGTTTTTTAAAAGCAAGGCGAAAGGGCAGAGAGACGAGTGTACGCGCGGTAATGTTACCGTGCCACGCTCGTTCTGAAATAAATGAAGTATTAAATTCATTTTCCCTGTCCGTTGTCTGGCTGCGTATTAAAATTTCTGTTCCATCCTCCACCCCCCTGGGAAAAAAGGGAACGAAGAAACTGAGGAGAATCCGTCCTTCGCGTCCACTTATTCTTCCGTTAAAATAATTAAACGCTAACGAGGCGGATGTTGATGCAGATGTAGCATTGTTAATAGGTAAGCGGAGACTGTGTTTTGGTAACTGTATTTAAAATAAGACAAAAGTAGCATGTTAACAGAAGAGCCAAAATATTCAATTTTAATTATTCGTTAGTTTTATTGTTTACTTTCCGTGGCTCGAATAATTATGGTTATGTACACTTCATACTTTTCCCGAAGGTGTATATTTATTATATCTTCATTTTCAATGTGTAGTAAAGTTAACAATTTTTTTGATGGACGTAAGGTACCCTGTAAATTAAGAATATACACTTTAGGTCGTTGAAGTCTGTAAAATTTACAATAATTTGTTTACGTTGAAATTTAAAACTTAGGTTAACGTTACGTTAAAATATAGTGTTTAGTAATGGTGGAGTCTTTTAAAAACATAAATAATTTAATAAAAACATTTACAACAATCGGTCGATGAATCTAATAACGGCTCCACCCTAGTCGCATTTCTGGTTGGCCCACAGTATCCCTAAATTGGGAATTAATGTAATCGGTTTACCCTTTTACAAAATGATTGATAATTTACAAACTCTTATGGGTCTGCAAAATGTACCTACTCCTTTCTCAATAGGTAGTACCTATTAGGTACTTATGTATATTCTTGTGTGCCCAGTAATGGCATTATTTATTTTACAGTATGTTCACTAAAATTAAATCAAGATCAAGTATTCTGGTACTTTTATTATTGTTCACCTTTCAAGCAGTTATCACTGTACCCATCACTGTAAGTTAATAAAGACAAAAAGACTGAATATAAATTTTTATATATTTTTGTTACAATAATTTACATTTCCTTTCAAATTCATGTAACATAATAAATGTAAGCGCACACATTGTATATTTTAAAGTGTCTTGAATGTATTATTTTTTTAATGTATCTATAAGGACACGAAAGTTAATATTCTCCAAGGTTTCTTGTTTTATTTTAATTTAACATTAAAAAAGATGTTCCACCGCGTTAGGTATGACTTCCACCAACATTATAAACTTAATAAAAGTGACTAACATTTTCCCTATCGAATCAAAAGAAAATTATTGCTTCGAATACGTACCTAATTAAATAATATCATTGAGAAATAAAAATAGCTGTCGAAAATGAAGAAAGGCGGAATACACGTTTCACTTACTTACACCAAAAAAGTATTGAGGTACTAGTTAGTTTTTGTAAGTACACATTCGAAATGTCGTATATCGGAGAATTGTTTACAGAGCCAGGTCTTCAAAGTGTTCACAGAAAGACATAAGGAATCCCAGATTGTTGTGTTTTCCTCGTATGAATAGACACCATATCGAGTCCCAAGGACTTTCCTGTTTGCCTTTTGCAGGATGATGTGCTTCAGTATCACTTTGAACAGTGAGCAACACGGCCGCGTTTCAAATTAAATTCACCGTTCGCGTTGGGTCTCTTAATCTTTAATTTACGATAATATTCTTATTGTATTCGCCTCTATTTCGGGTGCGCATTACCGTTTTATTCCTTTTATAGTGTGCCAACTATATTTACGTAGAGCCAGTTCTCAAGATCCAAGATCGAGAATATTCGTCAACTGATTTGTGGTGAGAGAATAGAATGTATTATTTGGCAGCCGCCACTTGAAGACCACCTCTTACTAATTGAGAAAATGAAAGATTAATTAAACGACTATAATAACGTAGTAATTAAATTTTTCGCGTTATTGTAGAAGTAGTTGTTTATTGAAGGAGAGAAACAGTACAGTGCGGTCATGTATGTTTTAAATTGAAATTGTGATTTGCATTTTCAATTCTATTTTGCAAACTGTAATAATTTGGTAGTAATGGTTTTTCTTCTATTTTGATTATGAATCGATAGTCGTAATGAAATCAAGGTTCTATACGTATTTCGTTCTAAATAAAAAAATATATTTGATACGAACAGTAATAATAAATCGTGTGATTTTGTACTTTCAACAAGTATTTTTCATACGAAATTTTATACAAAGGACGATTCATATTATAATAATTGCTAAACTCGCGACATTTTGAGACTGTAATTTTCGTCAAATTGCGGAAGGAAGCTTGAATGAAACCTAAATGGCCTCCTGTACTTTAGTAATATTGTTCGTAATAAGAATATGTGAACAAAATACGCACTTAATATGGCGTAAAAATCTTGAAATGTCTACTAAGGGTACCGATTGTTAGTATTAGCAAGAGTAAGGTACACTTCCTTTAAAAATCGTAGTTTTTGCACCTTATTAAAGCAGAAATAATTGTTTTATCATTCTGTATAGCAATTCAACATCACTAAATTATTAAAACATTCGCGTTTCTGCTTTGTATTTTTATAAAAATAACATTATTAAGCGGCATAAAATTTCGTATCGATTGCAGCCGATCGTTACAGCAGAATGCAGCAACAGAAATTGCTACTCGACTATAAATTGTTCAGCAGTCCGACACTACAGCTCGACAACAACAACAATGTGCAACTGGCTGAATGGTAAGCAGACAGAAAGATTTAATAATAATACTGAAATTTAATGAAATTTATTACATTATTCTTGATGAGCAGTCAATTTATTTATTACAACGTTATTAAATATTTATGACCTATCGAAAAATATATTTTAAATGTTAATGTGCCCAAAATAAAAATATTAATTGAGAATTGTAGATTGTACAGTTCGTTTGAAGAACGTTTCTCAGTAAATTTAGAACGTCTTGTAGTTTGAAAAAAATTGTTTACCTACTTTAAACGCGAACTACTTAGTGCTCTAATACGAAATTATGGTTTGGAAGTTTTGTTACGTTTACGCGCCGAGATATCATATCTCATGAAATTAAATAGTCAGTCCGCGATTAAATAGAAGATGCATAATTTTCCTTTAGCAATGGCACAAGTGAATACAACAAATACGCTGCAAAATATGAATTTTCGCGCCTATCAGTTCAAAATCATGTCTAACAACTTTCTACTTTTCTCGTTAAGTCACTCGCCATAACATAAATGTATTTGCAAAAATATTTATTTCTTTTAAAATAGTTTCCAAATATTAAATGATTTTTCGTTGCTCACACTTTCATCTAGGTACTTTTCCACTTTATTGTGATAATTACGTTTTGTAATACAGGCCGAATCTTAATCTTTTTCTAAACATTTGCGAACAATCACATTTTCAATAATCTCTCTCTCTACATAGTGATTTTTATACGCGGGAAATAACAGTTCATATCTGGAATAGAAGTGCAAAATATTTCGGGTAATAAAGATAGTAATTTCGAACCAATCAGGAAAAAACGTTTATTGTTTTGCAATACAGTAGTGATAACGGCAATAAATACAATTTAAATTTGTTTTTACGTTATTTTATTACATATTTTGTGTTGACGTTCATAAAATAGATTTTGACTACATAGGAGGACTTTTCTTTTACATTTTTCTTCTGTAATGACAGACTCCATTCACGTAGTAAAAAACCACGTACAAAAACGATGCGAAACGTAACCTTTGCGGAAATCGAAGTACAGGTGAAATTACATATGACTATGTATGTGCTTAAATATTTGTATTGTTAACGGTAACATTAACATAATTACAACCACAAATTTAATTAAATAAAGCTTATTAATACTCATTTAAAGTATTTACTCCAGACAAGTAAATTTATTAAACAATTTTAGACAGTTGATCCATTTATATTTCTAAAATTTGTGAATAGTTAAGTCGACGAATGTAAAAGTACTGCGATATTCAAATATTCCTCACAACACCTTGCTGTGTGTTAAACAAACATCTTAAATTGGAGTAGCGGGGCTGAGTTAATACAATGAAGTAAATAAAATGTACATAACGAGCTGCAGTCGCGACTTTGTGGAACTTTCTCCTCACCAGGGCTCGATTTGAGAATCGATTATACGGCCGGCTTTCCCGCTCAGCTTTTTTTCTCTGTGCTCAGCTCTTTTTAATTGGTTGCCTCTCCAAGCAGTGTCTCCGCAGCCAATTAGTGCCTTGCGTAAAGTGCCTCAGTCTTCTTTCGCGATTAACGATTCTTTTGCTTTGAATTTACCACGACCGCCCCTCTGCCTGCGAGAATCTTGCTCTTTATTTTGAATAAGTAAGGCAAAATGGCCGGTAGGAATCTAAAGAATTATTTCTTTGTTCAATGTACTTTTACATACAATATACTTAGATATATATATATAATATTTCCCTGACAATGTTGACTCATAGAACTTGTAGAGACATAGAAACATTGCATTCTAAAATTTTGTATTGATAACCTGTGCAAAATTATTTAAAAATATATTCTTACTAATAAAACCCATTATTTTGTCAATAAATAATTCGATATACATATCACTCCTCTACCTCTACTTTGAATACATAAATGTTACATTATTTCTGTAGAAATAATTCTACACGTTCTCAGATCTCGGTTCCAAATACTTTGACTAACAAATTTTGCAAAGAGTGGTCTTGCAAAATTCACGAGTTCAATTTTGAATTACTGTACGGATAAAATGAATCATCCATCAATCTGTTAGGTAGTGAACAATATAAATGAGTTTCTAAATGATATGGCGATATAACAATAGAATATATATAGTATACAAAGTAATTGCCACTTTATACCTTTTTTTCCACTTTACGCTCTCCAAAATCGAGTCGTTATGGAATTTCGCGCCACTAAGCTTGGAACGATTTACCGCTTCTCTCGTTTTTTTTCCTGTCTGCTCCTTCATTTCTCTGTTTCGAGCTGACTGAAGATTCGATAGCTTCTGCAGTTAATGAAGTTCCCCTCTGCGTCAACAAGGGCCGCTAAAGCTACGCATGTTGTAAGGTCCATCGATTGAAACAGTACATGAACATAAAAAAGATAGAGAAATTAGCGATATTGATTTTCTCCAAGACGACATTAAAAAAAATGTTACCTCCACAGCAACTTCTAGTTTGAAACAGTTACACCGCCCTTTATATTTAGACCATGTCTATGTACAGAGTGATTGAAAACTTGTGTTAAACAATTTATAACATCACTCCTATATCTCAGAATAAAGAAAAAAGTTATAATAGACACAGGTTCAAAAAGCATCCATTTCTCGTAGGTAATCACTTCTGTAAAATTTTGGATGCTAGTATTGAATCGCCCTGTAAGTTTTATATATTATCTATAGGCAGGAGGCTCCATTTCCTATATTATAATCCTAATTTCATGCAACTGACAGTGGTCTGTCAGAGATAAATGTTCTTTACTATGATATTTTATTGCAAAACACAGGTTATGTAAATCTCAAATAAAATGGTGAATTAAGCTTCATGAGCCTGTTTCTAACATTGATATCTAAAGAGCACTTTTTTTTATTTCACACTTGATTGATCTTAGACTGCAATAATTTATGGACACCTTTAATCACGAATTGGAAAAAATGAAAAAAGTATAGGAGAGGGATATTAAGCTTCAAGATTAAAATAATTGCGGCAATGTTTTTTATATTCTGTGGCACAAAGAGTTCTGTGATAGCTTTTGCTGGTTAATTATAGAGTAATTGAAACAGAATTTAGCATAATGATTAAATATGATACCGCGATACGTGACAATTAACGACACCTACACCCCCGGCGCGCTGATCGTACAGGCAGGTTTGAGGCTAACATTCGGTGTTTAATTGGTTAATTAACGCGCACGGCGAATGCAATGCCTTCTACGTTAACGAACTCATCCCCGCCGCCATGAAGTCAAGAGCGGAGATATGATATCAGTACGGATTATCTCTTATTTAACACCATTGTGTCTAGCCGGGTCGAAGGGTGATAACGAATCAGTTCCTATCCCGACAACGATCCAGAGAGGGGCAGGAACGAAATTGAACAATGGTGCTCTGGGCACCGTGAAGATCCAGTAATTGAATACACCCCCCATAACCGCTTATCGCAACCTACCTTTCAACGATCTCGCTCTTGGAAAACAACATTCACTCATATATCTCTCGCATATATCTGTTTTTCACGAAATAATTAGTTCGTTTACATAACTTACTTGCTACGTTCGACACGCGGAGGGTGGAAATCATGTTCCTGCCTGCTGCACAACACTGAACTTGAAATCTTGCTATACTCATCTCGAGGACACATTACCGCAGACTAGAGGATCACGGTTCTCTAAGAACGGGGAAAAATAATATGTTTTTTATATTATTCTAACGGGACATTTGATCACGTAACAATGTGGATCGGATTTATTCGCTGTAATTGCAAAGTATTCCACTTACATAATCCGTCCGAATTCTATTTATTTAAATCTATACAAATGGATGCAGACAATACTTGAATGCCACCAATAGCTTCATTAATGATGAAACGAAAATGGTTGCTCTGCGGAATCTGAAATCAATCTACCCAATCTGAAAATATTCAGGACTACGATAAAAAAAAATTAATACAGGTGACCAGAGATAAAGAAGTAAGAGGCAATTAGCCTGTTCGCGCGAGCCAACGAAGCCCAACGGTACAATGGTAAAAATAATCCTCCCGGAGATAAAGTTTTCAACTCCCGCCTGGAGCAATAATGCCTCGGGGGGTTAAACTGTTCTCGACTGTATTCTTACTGCGGCACATTTCGCAGGCTCGTGGCGGCAGACCCTAAAACTGCGATTTCGTGGTGAAACGCTCTGAGCGGTGTACACCGTCGGCGTGTTAGATGGCGCGAGGTCGAGGGTGCAAAGCCGAGGGGTGTGCTAAACGGCTGATTCGGGAATAATCTCCAACTATCTCAAATTGCCACGCCACTTGGCCACACGCGTGCTTTTTAATTGGCGAATATACCCTTTTTTTCATCACTACCTTGAAGGTGGTTAGCATATGCCTTTGTTTCTGATTCCAGGAATACTAAACTAACTGAAAATAAAACTAACGAAACACGATGATTACCCAATATTTTAGTGTAGTTTGCTTTGTAGTTGAATACGAGCAAGCAACATTGGGGTAGTTTCTTGCGCTACGAGAACTAGACGTGTAGCAAATACATCATGCGAAGTACACAGTGTCCTTGTTGGTTTTTATGTTTAGCTCATTCTCTGTTATTTAATATTAGATTAATGCGTAAAATATGAGATCTTTTAATTATTTTATGTATGCACTGTATACATACATTAACCCATTCCCTGTTTATCCACCATATACCGTTGTACGTTTTTTTTTTTCGAGAAAAACTATGCGACATAACGTAGAGGCACGGGAAGTCTGGCATTGCCATATTGTCAGGGTACACAAAAGAAATGAAATATAATTGAATTTTTGTCAAATTAAATTTAATTAAAATTTGAAGTTTTCCTACCCATAAATAACTAATTTTAATAACGTCAACTCCTCACAAGTCACAAACGCAGGGTGATATTATTTTTAAAGCTTGAAACATTCGTCACAAACATTTCCTTAATTTTATTGTCAGTCTGCGCCCATTTAACATACATACATATCCCATACATATTGATATTACATTGAAAATAGGTCGTCATAAAATGTTGTTACTTCCCCATCACAGAATATGAAAAGGGTCGTAGTCACGGCTTTTACATGTGAATTTATGAAATCCAAAGCGATAGACGTGTATCCACACAGCCGGTTAGAAAATTTATCGTCATCTTGATGTTCAAAGCAAATATTTTCTCATCCATACATATTCTACTCAGCCAGATGATAAATTCAGATAAATTCAAATGGAACCATACGTCAAACCGAACTGCTTGTACAGGAAAAGATGCCAATGTTTCGACCAACCAGCTGATCTCTACTTTAATCTCCCCCTACACTTTTGATGCAATAACGATACAGAATTTATCAAAATCATCGAACTTTTGCAGCGTATCGGTTGGCTACAAGCCCCGACGCAATCAAAGTGATGATTGCACGTACCCATACTTTAATCCCTCATAACCACTCGCGCCACTTTCCGCGCGATAACGATAAACAACTCGCAGGGATTTTCAATTAGCAGCACCGTCGGTCAAGTGCGATTCCCTAGGCGGATCCACTCGAAAATGGACGGGAAAGTCGGTCGAATTGCGTTGAAAAACAAAGAGGGGGATTCCGTGCTCCGGCACGAACGAGAAAAGATCCGATGGGCATTCGAAACGCTGCCGATCGAAGGGTCGATAATCGCAGGGAGCTCGTTCGCGGGAGCGATACGCCTGGCGGCGTCCAATTACCGATCGGTAATTGGGGCAGAATTTCTGCTGAGCTTAAATTTGCGCGCCGCGCCGCTGTCCAGCGGCCCCTCTCGGTCACTCGCCTAGCACCGCCTCGCTGCTCTTCGTTAATTAAACCGATTAAGCCCGCGATCCCGAAGATGAGATCTTCCCCTTTTTACCGCGCTCGCCAACCCCCACGGCTTTCCCCTGGAAACGCGCTCCGGCTCGCCTGTTTCCTCCTTAATCACTGATCAACTTACCGCTAACTGGGGGGATCTTGCGCACGCAAACGATCGGCACCTTTACCAGTTCTTGGCAGTGCAAGAAAATGTGACTTCTTTTCGAATCGAAACAGGTGCACTGTATTCAGGTACCCGTTATTTCCGGACCCGATTTTCCATTCGGGATCCGACGTTCCATTCAAAACATAACTTTTCTGTCTGGTAACAGTTATGTTTCCTTCACTCAAATTTAAAATAAAATAATATTATCTCACACGTTATATTGTGTAATATTTTCCTTGCTTTAAAATTCTTACATCTAGTCACACTGCAAAATCACAACTTAAAAGCTTATGTTCAAGACTAGACGGAAAAATTTTGTTCTGAAATAACGAGTACCCAAATATGTTTATGTATCGACAAACTTTCGGGATCTCGACCCTCATCCGAAAAAAATTCCCGTTCCGAGCCCGCAATATCGGGTACCCGCACACCCTTGAAAAAGCGTCTGACTCAAGAAAATTAGACTACTGCCGGCGATCGTTAGCCAGGTCAGGCACGGCGAAGGTAGGGCCGTAGCCACCTAGGAACACCTACTTACCTCGTAGTCAAAGTGATGGCATATCACGCCACGCGTCAAGTGGGTCTTTCTGGGTGGCTACGGCACTGCTCTCGCTGTACCTCACCTGCCTAATGTAGCAGTAGTCTAAGTCCCTCGTGTCAGACGCTTTTTACGCGTATTTTCAACAATTAATAACTCGGAAAGGAAGCCTCAAATGCAATTTCATCATTCTTGATTTTCGTCTTATTTTAGCCTGTAGAATCGCCCCTAGAAAGATACTCACCTGCATTCGAACACCTTGTATACTGTATCGTGGCTACCCGGCCGTGGCCAAAGTTAATAACACCCTTGAACATCGTCCCTTAAGTTAAGACACCATGGACATATTTGGCATACTTTTTAGACGAAATAAGTGCCGCCCTGTAACAGGCGACAAAGAACATATTTAGCGGTTTGTAGTGTTTGTACCTTGTACCCACAGGGGTGTCGCATTACACACCATTCGAGTGACTCTCGGGTGTCTCTACCGCTCTGGAATTTGTAGTATATTTTCACTTGAGGGCCCAACCAGACGTAGGATGCAGTCCTATAAATTTAGAACTCCCACATAAGATGTAATAAATAGTAAATTTTCAACAGATATAGCGAGCTCATATACGCTGCTAGGATCGAAGGTGATAGCGCTCTTGAGTTCTGGGCGAAACCCGAGGACCCGTTTAACATAGTTTTTGGACACGAGTACTTTCAAACCCTGGACGCACCAAGGTGTTTTAGATTTAATGGGCCTGTTCATCCCGGACGGCGTTTACCCCTAAATTATCACTTTACACACCACTTGAGTAAACCTCAAGCAGTTCGTTATATCTGTTCTACCAACTATGCTAAATAATTTATTTTATAGCGACCGTAAAGGACACCGACTTCGATTCGGACATCAACAGACATAATATTATATTAACATTTCAAGTAACGCAAGCTTCTGACAAAAGCCACTATCGAGTTGTCCGGTGCCTTCTTTTTTCCCCTTGAAACATGTTGTTAAGCACAAAAAGCTGAGGGACACGTATTTTTTTTTTTTGCACAATCTCAATTTTAAGGGGTGAAAGAGCTTCTCAAAGTTCGAAAATCGATATTTCCCGAATGAAGTGTTCTACCACTATAAGCACCAAATATCCAACAAATTACGTGTATTTTAGAAGAAATACATATTTTAAACAAACAGCAAGAGTAGGGACGATTTAGGCGCAGGTACGAATTAGGCAAGTTCATTCTACCCTAGAGTTCATGGAGGAATCTTTATCTTGTTATTATTCTTATTATTATTAAACGTCTTTATTACTTCCGTAAAATGCGAGGTGCAGCCATTATGCTGTTACTATACCTGACTTTATCTAATAAAGATCTAACATCATCCACACCTAGAGATGAGTAATGCCAGCAAGCGATAAAGGGTTCAATACATATTGTAAATGACAGCCATTACGGTTGTTAGACTTTGGGAGTCTAAGATTCGTTATCAGCCTACACGATTTAACTGATTAATCATTTGGAAAGGAAAGTTCAAGTTCGAATCTAGCTTTGGCAATCCCATTAGCTGAATCTTTTTCTCCTGAAATTGCAAAACGTTTCTAGCGTCAAGGTGAATGAGATTAATTACATTTGAAGCTGAGTCTCAGGATCAAAACTTCGATTCCGTTAACACAGAAACGCGTTATGTATTACGGAAAACATCATATTTTGGATGCGTATTGGCTTCAGTTGATTGTAAATAATACAGGAATGAACCGTTTCATAGCTGCTGCAGTAATCAGAATATCAATGTTTCCTTCGCTATCATTCTTCATCTCATTTCCTCTGTCGCTCGGTCCTCGTTCTTTTGCCGTCGCAATTAGTTTGGTGGTAAGGTTTCTCCGCTGAAACGCTCCTTGCTCCTCTCCCCCCTCCCTGCACAATTAGCGGAATCTTTAAGGCGGATCATTTGCAAGCTCCAATTTACCGGGTTGATTTGGTGGAAAAGGATCGCTTTTCAGATATCGTGATCGAAAGAAGGGGAGCACGGGGTGGGTGCGGAGTTGGTGTAGAAAAAGAAGGGGTGGAATATCAGAAAAGATCGAAGACGGTCGTACAGTAGTAGAAATAATAGATTTTAACTATAAATGAGTCATTGGAGAGAGTAGTAACCAGGCCACTGGTATTTGCAAGTTAAATCTTTGAAGTTCTTAGGTACCCTCAGGGTTGGCAAAGTCACTGGCGGGGGGAATCTTACGAACCAGGAAATAAAGCATGAACAGTAAATTCTGATAATAAATACATCAACTACGGAAGAAATAAAGTACGTGAGGTAAAATTACATTTAAAGATTTGGGATCTACGGTGTTTTAGAGATCAATAACATAGAAAGTAGAGATGTTTGCTCTTATAAATTCAGCACGTATTAAACGTGCGAACGTACGAGTCGGTTGGAGAGTGACTGAGGTATACGGCAAAAATATTAATAAACGCACAATTTATTTATTTATAGTTTTTAAATATACTGACTGCAAACAATGTATCTGGAAGCTAGACTGAGCATCAACCCCATCACTAAAGAAACTACAGACGGCGATATGATTTTCTACAGTTGGGGGTCTAGTAGACCCCCACGTGTACACTGCCGGGTTAACTGTGGTGTATACTTGCTACGCCCCGACAATATTGTACGGTTGTTGGAAGCGTAGCCGAGAGGAATTCGCTTCTTTCGTGGCAACGGTGCGCGCTGGCAACCGACGAAACACGACGCCGCACGAATCGGCAGCGCCGCGCGATCAGCTCGACACGCCGGCCAGACAGATTGTCCTTGAGACTCAAGCGAGCCGGACCAATGCAGACTAATACCTATATAATAATTCTCAATATGACACCAAATATCTCCATTACTCACATCACCTGCGGATCTATTAAATGCGGCTCGATCAAACTACAAGTGACCGAGAAGTGACCGAGCATTATCTCGGGAGGCTCAACAACCCTTATAAACAATGAAGCAGTAAAACAGCAAATGTATCTGACAAGCGTAGTAGGAGCATAATTTCCAGTGGTAGTCTTTAATAATCTTTCGTGGCTCTATGAGTTCCACGAAGCTATTAACGCCAGAACGTTTAATACAGGAGTCAGGAAAGTTGTTTGGAGAGAGGTGGCAAAAAGCAATTTACGAACGTCTCTAATGAAGTAAAACCTCATAAGGCTTGAGGGGCGAATCGACAGAAACAGAATAACGGACCGTGAGGAATATAATGAATTACGAGGAGCGGAAGGATAAAGGGACAGAGGGAGAGAAAGGAACGCATGAATAAACGAGCAAGCTGACGAACGAGTAGATCTAACACGGTCAAATCAGGTTGCTTGAAGTCAACGAGGATTTTCAGTAATTTCGTAGCACCATCGGCTGCTGAACGTGCTGCTTTCCAAGCGTTCTTTTTTCATTCCTTCTATCCCTCCCACCTCCTCGGCCCCTTCATTTTCGATGTCGCTTTTTCATCTGTCTCCTCCAATCTTCGTTCACGCTCGTTTTACGTCCTCGTAACGAACGTATTCTGCTGATCACGAATAATTTCTTTCGGGTATCCATTAGGGGACATTTTTCGTGACAGGAGTCATGTGGATCTGTATTAAACTGACAGGCTGTTCAAGTACTTACTTTTGATTGAAGAAAACACCGTACTGTTCCGCTCTCCAATCACACTGGCGAATACATGTCAAGAAACAGGCGTTATCAAGGTTCAAATGTTTTTTTGTACGTGTTGCACACTAGGGAGGCCCTTATTTATACGTTTCGAAGATTGTTTTGCAATTCTTTGCTCTCGCCCCGTAGAACGGTGCCATTTGAAAAAAATAGTCCTCGAAAAAGTTTATTGCAATCGGACAACAGGAAAGGGTGTCGACCACATCTTAAAGTTTAAAATTCATCAATAGTTTGAATTTAAAGAATTTCTTAAAAATGGTTAGCCCTATCGAAATTTTGTTCAAATAATATTAAAAGAGCATTGAATTTTCTACAATTACTGTATATGTATTTTTCGTGCTTCCAACCATTTTTAGATAATAGCGTATGAATATAGAGGTCCACACTTCGCGCGTATAGACAATACGTCACAGGTGGGACGCGTGAAGTGAACCTCTCTATATTCAAACGCTATTATCTAAAAAAAATGGTTGGACGCACGAAAAACTTATAAATACAGTCATTGTAGAAAATTGAATGCTGTTTTCATATTATTTGAATAAAATTTCGTTAGGGCTTACCATTTTTTAGAAATTCTTCAAATTCTAAACCATTGATGAATTCTAAATTTTAAGGCCTGGTCAGCACCCTTTCCTGTTGTCCGATTGGAACAACAAGCAACAAAAATCACAGGTTAAAAATAAGGGCCCCCCTATTGCTCACGAGGAGAGTTTTGAATTTTCTAACTTTTAGCTTAAGTGTTTCTAGGGGTGTATAGGATTTTAATGAAGTTCCTGAATGAACACAGGCTTGGCTACTGCTGAATAATTTCTTAAAGATAGATCAGGTGCGTAAAGCTTCAGAGAAGTGCAACTTAAGAATTTATAGAAAAGTTTATTAAAAAAAATCAATCTGCAACGTATGATGAGAAAAAGGGGAAAAATTCAGTTATCCAGTGCAGGTGAACTCTTCGTCTACCATTATTATATAAAAGTCTTTCCGTAGGCTACATACCAGCTGAGAACTTTTGAAAGATTTCTATTATTGTGCGTATAAGTAACAAATCGAACCATGCACAATGCAATTTCGTCATACTGGCGAAATTGCTTACGCCGTGTACGATAATTTCGCCAGCTGTAGCATTCATTATTTCTTACTGCAGGCTAGTTAAAAGAACTGACTTAAACTATACGAGACATTTGAAAAATTCACTAAATCGATATTTAGAAAAGTGATAAAAAATTGTAAATATTAGACAGGGGAAATTCAGCACACTTATCTCATACGACATACAGAACAACCGTGGAGGATAGGACAATTAAATTCTACCCTAACATCAACACCGGTCTCCTTTTTCCAGCACCTACCAAAAACAAAGCGCCCTGTTACCCCCCCCCCCCCCCCACACACAGAATCCGAAAGTTTCGGCGACTATACTCTACCGAACGTTCTGGCTAGTAGACGAATTACACTGTGGGACAGAAGTGGCAAAACCGTGGAACAGACAGAAGAAGGGGTCACTCTTGCGGACTAGCCAAGTATTTCCTCCCTTTAAGGTATTGTTTGCCAGGGAGATACCGCGTACGTGTCCCTCCTAATGCTCGTCAGGGTTTTCCTTGTTGCCTGGTGACACGGGGATAGCTGGCATCGTCACGAACGAATGCCGTATATGAAAGGTAGGCGGAGGTGGCCCCGTGAGTGTGGTAGCAGAGTGGGCAGAGCAGTGGGCTAGGTGTAGGTAGATGTAGAGTAGCACGAACATGATGGGAACGTGCGGCCAGGAGCAGCCAGAGACGTCCATGTGTAGCAGTCGTCAGAGAGAAAGGGGTGAAAAACTTTTGTATGCGGCTTTCGTATCACCGGACGCTACACGTGACCAGCGTAACCTGTCGAGGGTTTAAAACGTGGGTTGGCCCGGCTGGGGTTGGCTGTACACCGTGTACGTGTTAGACGGGGAGAGCAAAATCGATGGACATTTTCGATTTTGCACGTTCCCGTGTGCCTGCGGTGCCAATCCGAGCCCCCCCCCCCCTCACCCTGGTTTGCCTCAAAGATTAGTCTCCTCGTCTGCTCGAAATTACCCATCGCCCTTTGCGCGCAATCGCCCGCTCCCTCCTGCGATTTCCTTGGGACGAAAGGAGGAATCGGGATGGCGAGCTATTTTCTCTCTTCCAACGCAAACACCGCTCCCTTTCGATTGTCCAGGAAGTGAATTAACGCTCGCATCTGTTGGCACTGAGAACATCGGCTATGAGTACAACTGACAGATCTGTAGATCCGTAAGGGATCCGTTAGTTGCATAGTTTTCCTACAATTTGCTTGAAATGGGTCCTTGTGTGCCACTGCATTTATTTGAATTTGGGAAATAATACAATAATAGTTGGAATTATACACGGAGTGTATAGTGTGTTTATTTATTGGTGAGATCTACTTTATTGTATGATTCAGCCGCAAAAAAATACTATGAAAAGCTTGTATATGTATGTAATCTATGTTTTATTGCTCCTTGCTGCTGAATGTCATCCTAAAATGGATCCCACCAATAAAGGCGCATCTTTTATAGGTATGTATGTGAAATGCTGAGAAACGAAGGGAAAAATGGAATGAAAGAAATTGTGAACGTGAAATCGAAATGTATCCCCTGCCAGATAGAGCTCTGTATGTATGTCATTGGAGTGGCTCTATTTTTGGGATTTGACCCCTCGGAGATGCGATATCCGACACCCTCTATCTCGACGCATTTGGGAACGTTTCTGGGGGGTGGTAAAAGGTGGCGCCGGCGGTTCTCGGTTAATTTCCTGTGGCTAATGAAAGCCCATACGTGTCCCCCAACGATACACGCACCTGCAACACCCCTCTTGTTCCGCTGTCAACCCTTCTTTCCACACTGGGACTAAGTGCACGATAGTAGGAAATTGTAGCTAGGACGCACACTTTGCTCAACACATTTGCCGCCGGCGGCTCCGATCGGAGGTGTTTCAACGAATATCATGAATTACATTAAAATTTATCCTTTACGTTATTATAAATAAAATGCATCCTTTATGATGTTAGGTATAACATAAAACTGTATCATTTGTGTTAGTATAAATGAACGGCAAATGTATTGAAGGTTTTCGACCATTTAAATCTATTTGAAGAATGAGATTATAAAAAATAGGGCAAAAAGAAGGGCAAAATTGGACACAAACTTTGGAGTGTGATAACAAAAGCTCAAAAGTAAAAAAAGATATGGGACTTCACCAGGAGTCTTAACTACAAGAAAATCGAAGACGTTAAGGAAAATATTTGACAACGAGGGAAAAGATTTTCTAGAGGTATTGAAATATTCGCCTCGCTCAAGTGGTTGAGTACCACAGAACACCCATTTACAATCATGTAACAATACAAAATTGGTATTTTTATGATTTACAAAGTATTAAATTACGTGAAAAACTGTAAATATATATTTTAAAGTACGTCTACACGATGACACTTTCGTGTCTAGATCAAGTGTATACGACAATCAAAAAAGATTTTGTACTATTATATGTAGATAACATATAATAGTTATAAACATTTTTTAAATCGATAATTTTTAATCGATCTCCTTCCTCAATAATTACAGCTTTATAAACCTGAAAACTCTGAATCTTTATCAACGTCTACAGATGTCTGTGAGAAATGAGTGGACATTAAAAATCATGTAGCAATACAAAATTGAATTAAATATGAATATCCGCACATGTTTAAGGGTGTTATTGTCTACGGCTACTCAGAGTATTCGTTAACCTTTGCCAATTAATAGTAATATTTCCAGATATATCTGTGACTACATACTGGATGTTTAAAAATATCTATAGCTATCTGTGAATATTTGTTAATATTATCCGAATTCCTGTGGAGAGCTGTAAATATGTATTGATATGTATGGATACCTGTAGATATAACAAATATGTGTCTGGATATCTATGAATATTTGTGAATAACTGTTGCTATCTATGAATACATTGTCCGACAAGGTTGTTGAACCGTAATGAAATATATCGTTTCGGATGAATTTTTGGCTCGCTGAAAACGAATTTGGCCGTGAAAATGGCGTAAAAAATGGAGGTTTAATATGCCAAAAAAAAAAACTATTTTGGCCATATTCAAGCCAATATATATAAAGAACGGGTAGGTCCTAGTCAAAACTTGACTAAATACTCGATTTTCAGCATAAAAAAATGTACAAAATACATATATTACTTTAAGAGTTACAATAAAATCTGAGCAAGGAATCGCGTACAGAAGTTATAAGAGACTGAAATCTGTGGTTTACGAGATAGGCTATAGTTCTGGATAAATGCACCAGCAAATTGTATGTATTGTTAGTAATTGTTGTGGTCACTGTTTTCGAATCCGACATAGGATTTGTAAAATTAATTTGTTTAAACAAATGATTGCAAAATTGCATGGTTTGGTATATATAGAATCGTGCACTACGGGGAAAATAACTAAACAAATAAGTATAAGTCACTGAAATTTTTTATTTATTCTAAAACTTTTGTTTACAATATAATTTGTTAAACAAATTAATTTTACAAATCCTGTGTCGGATACGGAATCAGCGACCTCAAAAATCACTAACAATATATACAACATTCTCCTGAAGATTTAGGAGATGAGTATCATCACTCTGAATTCGAATCGGGTGAAATGAATTTCTTTGGCCACAGTAGGTAAGTCTATTCTACTAACATTCTCAGATTGAACGGGGGGTTTTAAAGGACTTTGCTAATGCGGTAAGCTTTGTCTGCCTTTTATTGATTGGAATTCTTGGGAAGGCTGGGACTGATGTGAATTACTAATGTATGAGAGCATCCCTTAGAAGGAGTAAATCTGTAAAGAATGGACTCCAAAGAATCTGAAAAATCCGATCACTTAGTGTAGGGGAAATCCTCGTAGTACCACCAATAAAAATGTTTACTACCTGCAACTAGTAACTTTTACGCCGCGTTCGTGGTTTAATTAATTCTGGGAGTATGTAACAGCAAACTCAATCATATGCCACGGTATGTAATAAATAAAAATTGGGGATAGGGACGTAGCGCTATGTTATCTGTGTTTGTGAGGCTAATTGATGAAAGCAAATAGATTCAAAAGCAACTTGTCTGCTGGTATGTATTCAGATAAAAGCTTCTCATTCTATTCAAACCTTAAATCCTTGTAGTACTTTCCCTTTTGCTAAGAAATACTCGATAATACAAATCCATCGTGTGCACAGCATCGTACATATCCATTGATAGATTCAAATGGTACAGAAAAGTTGGTCGAAAGTCTCGAAACAGGATTGGAAGACTACGATCGATCTCCGCCTGCCCATAAGGAAGTTTACAAAAGTTGCTCAACAGCTTTTCGAAAGCGCAACTCGCGCAATAACGTAATTTCACGATTCGCTACCGATGCAAATAGAGTCACGGTTATTCGACCGTTTCTTCGCCATTAAAATCGAAGATTCGATTAGCACGCCGCCAGTCTGGTTGTCCAGCGAGACACGTTTCTACTGAAATTTCGATTTCAGTTGCTTGATAGCCATTCCAACAGTCGTAGTCGCCTGAAGTTTACATCAATCGTTGTATAGTCAAACAATGGGGGAAAACAGGTATTATACACCCCGGGCTTCCGGTTCCCCCTAAAGTTCTACGAGCATACCGGTCTGCTGGGTTCTTGGCTGCTGGCAAACGTTACTCGTAAAATTTCTTGTGCGATTAAAGGTACATTGTTTGGGTACTTCAACACTTGGCGAAGTCTGTTTAGCGAGAATAATTAAGAATAGTATCCCCTGGAGCTGGTGCTCTTGTTCGCAGCAAGATTTACGTATACCTACAGTAATATCATTATGAAGCAAGAGATTGTTTTCCTCTGGGCCCCGCGAAGCGGCCTCCATTGTGTCCTTTTAAATAAGAAAAAAATCTGCATTTTTGGGCACATTTAAAGGGTGTCCTACGTCCGAAATTAATATTTGCAACATACACATTCACGAGAGATTCTACATAGGTTATTGCCTTACAAGGAAACGTTCCCACCCCGAAAATTATGATTTTAATGAAACCTCGTGTGAATATAGAGCATGGGGTTGCATATTGGGGTATGCAAGGAGCAATCTTTTTCCGCGGAAATTCACTCTCAGCGAGTGAAATCAGCCCTCAAAGTTATCGCGCTTTTTCGTTTTTTAAGGGAGCATAGTATTTTTCTGGGTGAAAAATTCAATTTTTTTCGCATTTTTTGAAAGATTCGCGTGTCTAGAATATTATTCTAAAGCGATTTTGAGAAATTTGAATATCTACAAAAGTTATAACGTTTTATATTGCGCGGCGCACAGGGATGTAAGTTGCTCTTGCGTGCGGGAGTGTCTAACCGTTTAGCGAATGTGTCAGAGCGTGTCGTTAAATCCGATTCAGTCGAACGTATAAGTATATACCTACTCATAAGTGATTAGTTGATTGTTTTCGTGTTTATTTCAACACGTGTCACCATGAATAAAAAAAAGAGTTCACCGAGAAGCTCGTGGTACGTATATATTATAAAGACTGGACCCGGAGACGACCAAAACCAGTCTATATGTGCAGTGTAGAGAGCCAAGACATTTAGTGCCAGCAGGTGATACTTTAAACTATCGAATTTTGAATTTTCGTTCGATGTATGTAAAATTTCACAAAAAATCGAAAACAATTTGAACCAGGAGGATTCCATGGTCGTATGGTCCTGGTACCGATGATTACATGTAAATTGAACAAATTCAATTTTATAGTAGGGTTAACTTGTAAAACTTTGAATGCGTTTTTCTTCATTTAAAGTCGGTGCCATAAATATCTCTATAATGTATCAACCGATTTACATAATTTTTTTTAATGAAAGTTTATAAAATTCCCTGGTCGTTGATCCACGTTTTTTTTTTGATAGTTTAATTTTTTCTATTTTTTTTTACACAAAAAAGAAATGAAATATTTTCGTGAAAATCTATACCTACAGTTTGACAATCTGCCATTTTGTTTCAAATGCGAAATTTAAGAATCTGGCTCGGTTAACGACCACAAAATGTAATAAATTTTAATGTCTCAATTTATTTTTACGTTTCAAATAACCACAAATGGCGAAATTTATGGTACCGCAATTTTACTCGCTCCGCGAGGGATCAACGTTGAGTGACTATAGGAGGGAGGGTGCTTTTTTTTATAAAAATTTTTCTAATACTTTCAAACAGTGATCTTTCATTTGCAACAGACCCCATCTCTCTAGCTTTTCATTTTTCTATAGAAAAAAGTCACAAAGAATGCTTAATTTTCCGGCAAAGGAAGTACTATGCCCCTTAATATAACTTTCTAACGGCGCGAGATAGAACAAAGCTTTAATATATAAAAATTGTTCAGTTTTTTATGCTCTATCATAAGAGAAAATTTCCGCAAAAAGATAGTACTCCTTGCATACTCCAATATGCTCTACATTCACACGAAGTTTAATTGAATTTAAAATTTTCGGGTTGGAAAAGTTTCCTCGTTAATTGAAAGAAACTTGAAGACAAGAATCCTTGTTACAGTAGCAGATGATATATACGATTTTTATTGTTTAATATTTTCGTCAACTATTTAGTTCTGTAGTAAAGAACCGAATATAAGTCAAATATTTTTTGATTCTCTATTTACTCACAGAATTCATTAAATTATATAAAAGAAAGACAGTAATATACACGCGAGGTTTGCAGAATCTTGCAATATGTGTCCAGAGAAGTGGCGCGTTCAATAGTTTCCTTAGGAAGGAGTCTAATAATCCTAGCGCGGTAATAGTCCATTACGTATCCAACTCATGCAGCCGGAGCATTTAAACTGTGTGTAAATGGGTTGTCAGAGAAACCGAGGATTCCGCAGGAGCTTTCCTCAGTCTACGAGAATCCAGAATGGCCTCCGTAGCCTCTCTGCTACTACGGTGGTCAGAGTCAATGGCCCGACTGACAATAACGACAACGCCCTTAGACCTAATTACATTCCAGATACTCGAATCGCTTTCCTTTTCACTCCTTTCTCACTTTCGTTGTTCGTGGAGGGCGAAAAGACTCGGCCAACCACAATTGCATTTGCATTAAACCCCCAAACTGATTAAAACTATTGGGTAAAGACAGCAATCTATGGTAACAAAAGGATAAAGACTGGCAATATCCATTCTCAATTTCTCAATGCTCCCCAGAGATATCCTCGCAGTAAAACTCCGTCTTTTCCTTGTGTCTCAATGAATCCGAGGGAATCCTCCGTGTCAGTCGCAGACCCTAATTAGAATATCATCAGCTGCGTGTACTAATGGCCAAAGGTGGACGATTTTGGGGTCTAATCGAAGCAAGGCGCTGGTTCTCAAAGAAAACAGTCACTACTTTCGCCGCCATGTCTTTTTATGTCGACGCAAGGGGTGCGCCTATAGACGTGTCTGGTAAATGAAAAACCCGGGGACAAAGGAGCTGAGAGAGCATCCCCCTAAAAAATTACAGGGCAAGACTTCTGCTCGCGTCTAATACGAGCCGTGAGTCAAAGCAAAAATGGCTCGACGAACAAGAATGAGACTGTAGGGAGATGGGAATGAAAGGTCACGGACCATGAGGAACGTAGGTGCGAAAACTCGACGGCGAATGAAGGAGGAAAAAAAAATTTGAGAAATGCAAGCACCATTCTTTATTCGCCGTGTCGCGCGTCATCCATCTCGAAAGCGTCGACGGGACGCGCAGCAGGATTGTCATCCGCGTCGCTCTCTGCAATATTAAGCTCTCTTATTAATGGCCCTGGCCGCGGAACCGCTTAATGGTCGGCCGATCGATTAATCGAAATTCGATACCCCGTTACGACGTATACGTGATCGAACGAATAACGTAGTTGTGCTAGCGCACGAGTGTAATCGCGAATAACGCTTACACTTGGTGTCCTGGATTTTCTCTGCTTTTCTGTTTATTATACAGCCTCTTTTCTCCCGTATTTATTTCAGTTTCTTAGGATTTGTTTGCGTGGCATGTAAATGCTTGGCTCTAAGTTTCTCTTCGAAGAGGAACACATTAGACTCCTGTATTTTCGCATAAAAATAATAAATATACAATACTACATTTTTTTAAAGGAATGTCTCCTACTTTCAGACTAAAGAGTTATAACGGTTGTAGTGTAATATATCACCGTTTATTGGCAACAATATTGTGGTCCTACGATCGCGAAAGATCAATGAAGAACCAGTTGAAGATTTAAGTAGGTTGCTGCGCAAACAACTGCAAGTTAGCTTGTCCGAAACATAAAAGCATAAGGACCCAATACTTTCCTTTTATACATTATAAAAAAAATTCAAGAATTCATACGTTACATCGTCAAAATATCCAATTTCTATATCTCCGCAAAATCCTTATCAATTTTATTACGTTTCTACGAAACACTTTTTAATGCAACACTTTATACCAGTAGGTAAATACGGCAAAAGTAAATACTGCATGAGTTGGATTACTCATAAAATGTCAAGAAATGAGTTTAAAATTGCGCGATGAGCCATTTTAATAAAAATGACTATGGTTTAAAAATAATTTTATTAACTATCCAATGCAGTGTAGTAGTAACTCTAGTACCAAGAATCTGTTTATTTCGTCATTTCGACATTATGTAATTATACCGTTAAACAACATGATTATGTACTCAGAAACGTGTTTTCGAATGTATGCCTATGACTATTGATTCTCCCAATTGCTTATACACGTAACTCATTAAGTAATAAACCCCATTAAGTGCTAACACCCACCGTGATTCGTACTTAAAGCATACATTACCAGCACCCCAGTTTACACAGTAACAGGTCGCAGCAACGCTTACACAGGATTCATTAAAATACCGTTTGAAATTAAAAATCTCACCAGAATGAAAAATTGCCACGAATAGCCAAATGGAGACGATCGTTGCTGGTAAAAGTGAAATTCTCTCTACATTTCAATCCTCTTCTCATGCAGAATTTTCAGAAGTATATCGACAATCAGAAAATTTGCCGCCACGGTTAGGAAGCCGGCGAGAAATCCAGCTACAAATGAGACGACGAGTGAAATCATCGAACAGAAACAATCGCTTCCCGCGAATCCTCGCGGTTGGTTATTAAATTCATTTCTCGAGTTGATTAACGCGGGCGTCCAGCAAAAACGGCTGAAATATTGGAAGGTTATATAAAAACGGAACTTCTCTCCTGCCCTCGCGGGTCGGTACTTAATCCTCTTACCCCGTTGGCCAGTTGAGGAGTGGGGGCAGAGGCACGATAGGAGGTTGGGAGGGGGGGGGGAGGCAGAAGCCGAGCTCGGTTCTGGACTCGTGCTATATTACGGACTTACACCGTTAAATGGATGGCCACACTACCTACCACCACTACCATTAGCCGAAAACCCCCGTGTGTTCGGAATTTACATTGACCGAGCTGCTGGGAGGGTTAGCTACCAACACCCAGAAATTCCACGTGCCCCAGGAGGCCTGGCTGGCTGTGTATACTACACGCGCTGCCTACCCAATTGCGTATTTTATTAGTGGTACGATCTATATTTTATTAAATATTTTAAATTCTGGGAATAGCATGACCGAGAGGAGGGTCCAGAGGCTATCCGGCTAGTATTTTGAGATTTAAGCACCCCCATAGCCCGGCAGTACTCCATATTTCGCAACACCACCAATACCTTAAAGATGATTAACACCCATGAAAGCACAGCTCCCATCGCGGTTCAACCCCACACTCGACGCACACCAAATCCGGGCTACGTTTTAGAATAACACATTTTTCTTCCGCGAATGAAATTCTTGTTAAAAATGTTATGCCAGAGGTGATTTTATTTTAGGTGAAAATTTTAATCCTTTGCTGTTATACGTGATGTAGCCAGCTGCTAATGACGAATGGTGTTCCGCCTGAACGTTGGGCTCCATTAGCTTAAACCGTCGCGGTTTTCTCACCGTGTATTCAAAGCTAAAAGCGGATAATACTTTCGCACAAGCTTGTTTCGCCTCGCGCGTCCCAACAACGAAGTACTTTCCCAGCCGTTTGCAGTATGTTGGGAATGTGGTTAATACGGCTTACTGGGGGATCAAAATCTTGCGTGGATATGTGACGGACACCTTCAAACGTGGTTGCCTCTGATTGGCAATGAAGGCATGTGACGAATCACGCAGTTTGCTTAATTACCTGCATGTTTCTTTGCCGCGAGTTGATCTATCTAAACCTCCTTTGTTCTAAATAATTTCGAATCAGAGAGACCTGAAATTTCACACTAGTAGGATATTCATCTCTTATGTTCTTCCAGTGTTCTTTTTGTCCACACTTTAGGGTGTGAAAATCCTGTCGATTTTTTGTTCAAATATCTTGCTGATTCCTAGCAATATGGAGAACACTGCTGCAGTTATGAAGTTTGTTTCGACATTTTTGTCAGCATTGCATTTAAATTTATGAGGGGTCTGATAGCGTACACTTGACACATTTGGTACGTATATGCATACGTGTGTGACCACCAACAATAAACTTTCGATTGCTCAGTGTTTTTAAATAACTATACTGATACATAACTCCTTATTGTAACGGCGATTTTCGCACACTGCTGTGTCCGTTGCGTAGTTGCGACGTTATTGCGACTGATGCAGTAAGTAGAAGAATGACAAGCGCAAACGTTCTGATAAACCTACCTGCAGTGCTAACGAAACGTCGAAACGAACATCCCAAAGGGTGCGACATGCAATTGGACGTTAGACAATTAGTAACCGAATCTGCAAGCCTCTAATGAATATCTCAATGTATTAAGGTAAGCTTCTCTGCCATAAACTGGTCTATGAAACCTCATTAAATCCTTCAAAAGCTGTCTATCAAATCCTGACGATTCATTAATAAGCAGGCATACTGTATAGATACTTGCTTACGATCCTGTACAATTTATGTTTAATTAATTGCAAGTCTCATTTAAATAAGGTGAAAACCTATAACATTTAGGATTCCCTTTCTTCGCCTTTCTTACAAATCTGATAATTAAGCTATAGTCAAAGTGACTTTCATCTATATTCTATCTATTGATCACAAGGGTGTACAACTACTGCCTGGAAGTATTAATCCACTTACGTGATTTCTCTCTCTCCCTCTCTCCCTATGTTCCTCTTTCTTCATAAATGCATAACCACTTGTTAGATAATGTTATTTTACATTAAGCACTAGTAGGCAATTACAAAACTTGTTTCTCTGGGGATCCTGAATAGAAAAGTTAGATTAAAGGAGGTTGCAAACTGTTGTGTTGGAGGTACACAGTTCCTAAGCAGTTGCTTGAAACTATTACCAGTGATGCCCTCTATTTATGAGGAATATTTTTAAGTTGTTATTTGCTATATTTAAATTGAATGTTCAACTTTTTGCTCAAAGTATCCTTATGACTTATGGATTTTCTGTCAGGAGGAAGAATAATAATATACAATAACGAAAAAAATTAGAAAATCTATTTTCGTTATAATGAATTCCCCTTGGTGGCAGTAAGTAATTTCATATAACTGGGTTAATAGACAATATATAATTACATATATACACACAACTTACGGATAGATACAAAATACACTTATGATTAGATCTATGCTTGTAACTTCGACGCGCCATTACCCCATTCCAACGTTTGGATCAGCTCTGCCGGTTGCGCGCGGAGGACTTGCGCGCGATGAGCGACCTGTAGCCAATTGCGTATTGAAAATTGTTTTTTAAGTAAATACAAAATTCTTTACACTGCATTCTGGATTAGCTGGCAAAGTTGTATTGACTTGATGTGAAGGCAAAGAATTCTTGTGCAACTGGTCAAATAGAATACTCATCGGTGGTAGTGTACGTTTATGTATGTCTTTAAACAAGTTACGCAGCTTAAGTCGGTAAAGTCCATGAAACTGCCCCGGTAACTTCTTCTGAACAAAAGCTGTTCTAACGATGCTCAATTTACATTACAGCGCACCATCTTCGAGTATAGAGATAAGCGCGTTCCGATTTAAAATCAGGAGAGCCAGCGCGGCCTGGGTGAAACTTCGTTGGCGTCGTGAAAGTTGCGCTACATTCAAATTATCGTTAAATTACCTTAGTTTAGCGAGTTAGTTAACCAAGGGTACATGGAGGCTGCTCGATCAGCGTTGGAATAAAAAGCTATGCTGTCATACGGCGCTACAAGCAGCCAAGCAATTTCCTGTTATAGTGGATCCAGCATACGGGATCGAAGACGTATCGTAAACTGGGGTAACATCAGCAGTTAATTAACATGTATTAAAGAAGAAAAAGGACCAAAGTTTTATGCATCTTCACACTTGTAGTACCTATATAGAATACTTAAGGCGAATACTAATTTTTATATTAAATAACAAAATGTTTAAAAAACCTGCCAATTTTTTTCTTCTTTATATATATTAGTTTAACGTCGCATCATCTGATTGGTTATTAGCGACAGCTATTTACAGTACCTACGGTTTCAATTATGCTATCATATTGTATTATAGAATTTTATTTAGTAATTTAGATTTCTTCAAGAATTCCACAAAGTGGTCTATCTTATCTTTGCCGAAATTGTCCTTCAGATCTTATGGCGGTCGCGGTACATTCTGTATCTGACACAGTACAGTAGTAGGTGTTCCACTGTATTACAGAATTACAATCAGAACAGATTGGTGGCAGGGTCGTTAGCTAGTCTATACTAATGCGCAATTTTGGTGTGTCGGATTTTGAACCGGGGTATTGCTACTTGTTCCTTTCATGTTAGCTTTCTAATATCTTTAGTTTGTATATTATAAACATAGCGGTTTAAGATTCTAAAATGTATTAGACCGTACCTGGTTAGTTGCAACCGTACAATATACGAAAAACACATTCGGTGGTGTGTACTTTTTTGAAAATAATTTGGGTATATTTGTTTCAAACTACGCATTTACCATCATTATTTATCACAGTTTTCCACCTACGTGGAAGTTGTGTGATGCCTTCTTTTATAAAAATCTTCGGATTTATCGTTAAGGAAATCGAAATTAAAATTTTCCCCGTTCAAACTATGGTGTAATGACCGAAAAGGTGAAAATCTGTCGGTGCCAAATCCTGGGAGTACGGTGAATGAGGAATAAGTTCCCATTGCAGTTCTGAAATTTTCTTTTCTGGTGCTGTTGCTATGTGTAGTGTCGTGTTGTCACGAAGGTACAGGGCGCTCTTTCGATTCAAAAGAGGTGGCCTTTTAATTTGCACTCTTTCAAGTTGTTGATTGATAATTACATTTGGATTAAGTAACTCGTCAAAAATTATTCCACGCATTTCTCATCTGCAGTGACGGGGCGTTGCAAAAAATCTTCTTAACTCTGTCTAACACAAAACAAAAGGCAGACAGAAACATGGCCCACTAAATTTTTCGGCGACAATTCGTGTGACACCCGAGGGTTGTACCTAAATCACATGAATTGTGATTGCCAAGCTCACATGCAACGTTACGAAGATTCAATTCTGGAGTTTTAGTAGCGATAAGATTGCTGGACTGTTTATACGAAGAGATCGGCGGACCGAAATTATGCAGCAGCCTAATATTTGCGATGTACAGTACCTACGCTTGAGTGAAACGCCTCTCTGGATGGAAATTTCAAAGCCAGAGGTTAAAATAAATAATGGTGGACAGCAAGCGGAGCGCCCTCTATCCAGCTGGCAGACAGAAGTTGCCGGGAGGGAGCGATACATCTTCGACAATTACCGTGGCAACGCGGAGAATCCGGCAAGTTTCCTCATAAATCGACGATATTTTTATGTGCGAAACTTTCCACGGAAGCTCGTACGCGACCTATAATATCCGTAAGAGCTCGCCAGGAGTAGCGAAGCAGCCAGGACCGTCTCCCGTCGATTTACGAGCCACTCGCTGCTCGCCATCCCTGCCCTGGACGTTGCTAGGTCACTCCTCCTCGTGATTACCTCTGGAACGTGTCCACGAGATCGAGCTTTCAAGAGGTTCAGTAACTTGCCCCGTGCGGCTACCTAGCTCCTTAGTGAGCCGCAAATCGATACAAAGATTATTTCGACGATAGAGTTTTTAACCCTATCAGTGGATCCTTCCTGTACTTTCTGCGGTTCATGCTCGCTTTGGTTATAAAACCGAGTATGAGGCTATGAGAAATATTTCAGTTCAGATATTTGACAAGAAAATGATTTAGACCGACGACCGCTGATTTTGGGATATTGGTGATAAGCGTTGCAGGAATTGTAAAGGTCAACCACATATTCTCACAAATTTCAGATACACTATTGTTACTTTTTGTACTTGTTCGGAATTAATTGGATGCTTCTGCCAATCACCTTTCTTGAAAAAGTGCTGATAGGATACCTGATATTTACAAGTAGACAGCGACATACTGCACAGTTACAACTGAGAAATAGAAGTTGGCAATCTTCCCAATGTCAAAGGGCTATACTCTCCAAAGAGCTCTACATGCATAAAATTCGGCGGGATCATTTCCAGGGAATGGAATAGCACCTACGAGAGAATTGCCCCTCCGTTTCTGGTAAACAGACATCAAAGGACACGAATGTCTTTATAAGTTCTTAGCCATTGAACTAGTACATTATAACACCTAAAAGCACAACGATCTAGCAGAAAAATGGGCTGACAAATTGCCGGTAATCATGGAGCACACGGTGACCAAGCAGCGTGTCGACCAGGCCCTTATCGCTGGGGCGCGATAATCTCGTCTTAAGACCGCCCTATCGCTCAGCATCGCGCTTAACCCCCGGAGAAAAAGGCAGCGAGATAACACGTTTCGTGGATAGCGCGCGAGGTAGTCATTAAAATTCACGGCTAAAACGAAAGTTGGCTGAATCCAAGACGGCTTAGCTCCGCCGCGTTCTCAACCGACACCCATCCCTCCGCCCTAGGGGGATGGTTTAAGGATAAGGCGGGATGTGAAAAGAGCCGAAGGATGGAGAGACAAAGTAGGGGAAGTAGATCTTCCTCGAGGCAAGTAGTGGAGCAGCGGCGCGATGTATCGTGATTTACGGACAAACTTGCTGAGCTTGCTGAGCACTGCGAAACGTCGAGCGGCTGTTCGATATCAATTTCCTATCTATCTTGGCTTCTTCCGCATTCCTTTTTACTGTCTTTCAGTCTCGCGAAGGATATCGGCACGAAGACAGGTGTAAGTTGATGGAAAAAAGCGACCACAAATTTGGCGCTGGCTTCATTTGGGGGCACCTCGACAAGGGCCGGGAAGAATTAGTCGATCGAGGAGACAGAGCAGCTGCCAAGAAGAACCCCGGTTTTCCTTCTCGTTTGATCGTTGAGGCGCTCATTAAATCGGGGTCAATCGCTTTATGCCTTCAGAAAGCAGCATAAAATTGAAAAGGTTCTGTCCCTTGTCTTCCCTTTTATCGTAATACCAATATCCAGACTGAATGGTCGTGAATGAGGAAAGTCGAAGAGGGCGATTGGTCGATCGATTTGACAAGGCAAAAATAACGCATGGACTTTCAGGAAAATTGAATTTCCCTTGCCAGTGTCTAAGGAACTGTATATGAAGGTTCTCATTTTGACATAAAAATCTAAACCTGCAGCTGTCAGGTGTCTGTTGATTTTTCTTCTAACTTGAACGTCAGCATTCGAGTCTGAATCAGCACAGCAACCGTTCAGCAAACAAAAGATGAGTTAAAATCTCAGTTCAGCAACCATAGGATTCGATTCATAGGTCATCTCTAGACAACTTTGGCGATCAAAAATCTTCAACCACAAATACAAGGATTTACGATTCATCCGAATTTTTATTCATTTGAAAAATGGCAAACTTGCATCGAAAATATAGCCATACTGCAGTTAAGGGGGGTCACTCAAGTGAAAATGAACTACCAGTAATTTTACAGATAAAAATTTGAAAATATTCATATCCATATGATTTTTTACGCTGAAATGAATTATGTAAGAGTTAATATAGTGACAATTTTTTTTTCAAAATTCAAAAAATAAAATTTCGAAAAAATTATTCGATTGTAAAATCCATACCCTTATTTCTATAGAATTGTATACAAAGACTGCAAAAAAAATTTCAGCTCGAAAACTTCATTTTTGTCCGAGTTATAAAGTTTTTTGTTTTAGCGTAGTAACTAAAACGCTCCCGCTTCGTACGTTGGACCGTCCAAAATGAACTACCATTTATTTTACAGATACAAATTTGAAAATATGTATATCCATATTATTTTTTACGCTGTAATGAATTACTTAAGAGTTAGTATAGTGACAATTTTTTTTTCAAAATTTAAAAAAAAATTTCGAAAAAATTATTCGATTGTAAAATCAATACCCTTATTTCTGTAGAATTGTATACAAAGACTGCAAAAAAAATTTCAGGTCGAAAACTTCATTTTTGTCCGAGTTATAAAGTTTTTATGTTTTGGTGTAGTAACTAAAACGCTCCTGCTCCGTACGTTGGACCTTCTTCTTGTTGCAATGCCTGTTCTCTTCGTGATTGTGCAGTTCGTATCATTTTTCTTGCACGTTTGTATCTTTCTGAGGCTTTCTGTTTATGCCTGCGTACTCGTACTTTGTGACGGTTTTGAACAATTTTCAATGATTGTTCGCTCATTTGCATATGGTTGTCCGTGAATGCATGTAATATTGTTTTCGTCCATCCTTCATTATATTCAGTGACTGCTTCTGCGACTGCAGCTTCAATAAGATATTTTGAAGGAAAAATATCCTTTGGGCACTTACGCCATATCATGCTATGCAAACTTTCATTAGAATTTTGCGTAAGGCATTGTGCACAACGACGGAGCAGTTTTTCATCGCTTAGTCTATTATAAATTGGTAATATTTTATCCAGAAATTGTTCTTTGATAGGTGTTCCTATTTTCTTAGCATGAAAACCAGGTTTTCTTCCTTTCGCAATTGCTGATTGGTAAAAACACCATGATTCTTTACCTGGTGGGCATTTATAATGTTGTGGTTTCGTATCCGTTGAAATTGCGTGGTATATTGTCGCGTATATGGCAGTTTTCATAGCTGTAATATTGTTTTTATTTTGTAATATAGCTTTTTTATAATAATCTGTCAATTTTCTAATTGTAATTTCTTTCAGGGTACCGTGCCCTTTACCCCCTAAAGTAATGCCTTTCGTACGCTCCTGTTTTACCAAATCGGTCAAAGCTCTCCATAATCTTTTGCCAACGTGGTTCACACACTCTTCTTTTTCGATTGTTACGCCTTGCCCGTATATTTGTAGACTATTTAGATACTGCTCGGTTTTGCAATCACCGTCAGAAATAAAGGTTTTCAGGCGGACACCATATTCTTCTGATCTTTGCCATATTTGCGCTGCTGCGAACATTTCCATTGCATTGGACGAAGCGGTATGATTTTTTTGACAAAACTCTTTGTGCCCTTCCATCCATATTGAAAATTCCGGAGAATTTTCACCTAAATCGCGTATTGCATATGTACAACTTTTACAATATTTTGACATTACTGCATAATCCAGCACATAACCGGTTAGCACATCAATTATGCAACCCACTCCATATTTTGATGTGTGGCCACGAGTTAGCCAAGATCCATCGTAACTTACTGATATTTCAGTAGGAGAACTATGATCACTAGTATGCAAATCTTCATACTGTCTCTTTACTTGGTGCCTTATTTTTTGCAAATTTTCTGTACATGTTTTGATGGATGAACATCTCAAAGTTGCAGAATATTTTGTATACAATGACTGTGAAATACACTTTATGTCCATAATGGCGCTAAATTTTTCTAAAGCAGAGTATCCTTTACCAATACTCGAAAATGCTTTACAAATACGTACATTGATATCGTAGATTGAAGCAGTCATATTTTCATTATGAATTTCATGAGAACTAATCGTAGAACTCTTTACAGACTGCAAACCACTATTCTCGCAGTATTTGCATTTCAAAACAATTTCGTGCGCTAGTCCATGCGCTTTCTCACCCAATTGTATTTCTAAGGAAACCTGGTCACATTCAATACATTTCATATGTGAACAAAGATTGTTCAGACTAGAAATAGCAATAATTGCATATTGAATCTGTTTCGAAGCACAAGGATATACAGTCATCGCACTTTTTGATAATGCTTGTAATCTTGTATTCCCGTTTGAATTATGAGGAACGAAACTAGCAACACCAAAACAAGGATCATATGTATTATTAGAATTTTGTGGACTAAGATTATTGTTGTCATCCTCCACAGTATTTTGTTTGACCCAAAACTTTTGCCATCGTTTCTTCTGTTTCTGACGATAGTATTGCCTGTTTTTCTTCGGTCTAGTCATTTTGAAGAATTGATAAATCTCTAAAGTTGTCACGTAGCGTCACGAAGCAAGCGAGCGAACGACGAGCGGCCGTGCGACGGCAACCGACGGAGGCCGAGCCGAGCCGAGCCGACTGAATTACCGACCGAGGCCAAGCCGAGACGAGCCGACTGAATTACCGGCCGAGTCTCCCCGATTGCGACCGACGCTCACGAGGTGGTCGTCACAAAGTCGAGGAAGAAGAATAAGGAAATACACTTTACTTACTCAGAGATCTGAAGTAAAGTGAAACTAGAAGTCCATACATGTGTTTACATGATATAGGAAAAGATCAAATAGTATTGCCGATGTCTAACGTTAGGCTCTAATTTGACAATTTGCCCGGGCCGTATATCGTTGTACATCGAAACAGATTCAATATGCAATTATTGCTATTCCTAATCTGAACAATCTTTGTTCACATATGAACTGTATTGAATGTGACCAGTCTTCCTTAGAATTACAATTGTGTGAGAAAGCGTATGGACAAGCTCACAAAATTGTTTTGAAATGCAAATACTGCGAAAAAGTGTTTACACCTACGAAGTTTTAGTTACTACGCTAAAACAAAAAACTTTATAACTCGGATAAAAATGAAGTTTTCGACCTGAAATTTTTTTTGCAGTCTGTGTATACAATTCTACAGAAATAAGGGTATTGATTTTACAATCGAATAATTTTCTCGAAATTTTTTTTTAAATTTTGAAAAAAAAAAATTGTCACTATACTAACTCTTAAGTAATTCATTACAGCGTAAAAAATAATATGGATATACATATTTTCAAATTTTTATCTGTAAAATAACTGGTAGTTCATTTTGGACGGTCCAACGTACGAAGCGGGAGCGTTTTAGTTACTACGCTAAAACAAAAAACTTTATAACTCGGACAAAAATGAAGTTTTCGAGCTGAAATTTTTTTTGCAGTCTTTGTATACAATTCTACAGAAATAAGGGTATGGATTTTACTATCGAATAATTTTTTCGAAATTTTATTTTTTGAATTTTGAAAAAAAAAATTGTCACTATATTAACTCTTACATAATTCATTTCAGCGTAAAAAATCATATGGATATGAATATTTTCAAATTTTTATCTGTAAAATTACTGGTAGTTCATTTTCACTTGAGTGACCCCCCTTAAGGTGTCATGCTCAGTCAGGAGGCCAAAAAAAGGGTGGTCTTTGGAAATTTTGTTACTCAAAAACTATAACACATTTCTCAAAAATTTTTTTTTCCTTTAAAGGATTGCCTCTACTACCGTGCATCGTAATTTTTTTATTTAAAAATATTTATCAATAACTAAGTTATTGTCCATCACTCGAAGGTTCTCTCAAATAAAAGGCTTCTGCGGTGACCAAAATATTTAAACAACCATTCAACCGATTTACTTGAAATTTTACAAGCTTACTATAGGAACAATAAACTAGTCTTTGAACGAAGGATTTTTTTATCCGATGCTTAGTTTTCTTTTAATTGACGAAAACCAAGCACGGTTTATGTGTAAAAATAGAAACTTTGACTTTAAACATCAGCCATTTTTTCCCAAAATAATGTTTCGAAAAGTCATTCGTTCAAATACTAGTTTATTGATCCTATAGTAAGCTTGTAAAATTTGAAGTAAATCGGTTAAATGTTTTTTTTTAATATTTTGGTCACCGCAGAAGCCTTTTATTTGAGAGAACCTTCGAGTGATGGACAATAAATTAGTTATTGATAAATATTTTTAAGAAAAAAAATTTTTGAGAAATGTGTTATAGTCTTTGAGTAACAAAATTTCCAAAGACCACCCTTTTTTCGGCCTCCTGACTGAACATGACCCCTTAAAGTGTGCGTAGGGTAACATAGAGCTGAGAATACCGTTAATGCAAGCAAACTGTGATTTCAGCAGCGCATTGGCAACCGATTAAACGTTGCCAGTCAGTTTAGCTGCGGTAGCAAGCCAGTAGATAAAGATCCTTCGCTGGAATATCTGCGGGCCAGGTTATTTGTATGTAAATGTTGCTCTACCATCCGAGATCCATGGCGCGTGTGGTCGACGCGCAGCACACGAGAATCACACACACCGTAGGAAGCCTTTCAACAGAGTTCGTTTAATACAATCGTGCGAGTTTACTGTCATTACCGCTTCCACCTACCGGCAATTACCGCGCTAACGATTATTACGGCTGATCCAGTTCAGATACGACGTTTATAATCGGATACCCGGCGACGGAGGCTGGAATGACTTTAGAACGGGCCATTACACCTTTTAAACAGATTTTTCAGATAGGGTGAAGCGTGCAGCGCTAAAAGTTACACAGGCACACGTCAAGCAGAGATGGGCAAACAATTATTTGAAATAAAAATCTCGTACACGAATTTTTATTTCAAATAATTCTTTGCCCATCTCTGGCGTCAAGCGTAATAGCATCTAACACTGAGAGTTATTCAGCGTGAAGAATGAAAAGATAACAACGAACTGCAAAGTCTCTGCATGTACAATTGTACATGTTTCATAACTGTTGCAACTTTTTGTAAGTTTCACTGATGCATTCACCTCCCATTCTTAATTACAATATATGTCTCCATTTCGAAGAATCTCTAAATGTACCTCTGCCATGGTTCAGCATTATATACCTGCCTGAACCATTTGAGAGGTTCGAGTTCTCTGATAATTGTGTCTCCAAAATGTTCCGCGAAATAATCAGTAACGAGGAGAAATCCATTGCAATGATTGACACTTCCGGTAATTGGATTCGAAAAGTGTCCAGTTATGTGGTAGTTTTCTCCTGAAGATTCCTATATCTACTGTTCTCAGATAAGCTCATAAAGTGATTGGCGCGATGTTCACTGATGATGGTATTTAATGCCTTAGTTTCCTTAGCAGTCGTAATCTTCCACGCATGATATATTAGCACCTTCCCTCGCTATACAGTTCGGCTACAGGTGGGCATTTTTTTAGGGGGGTGATTCTGCAGGCAAAAATAAGGCGAAAATCAACAATAATGAAATTGCGTTTGAGGCTCCATTGCCGAGTTATTAATTGTTGAAAATACGCGGAGAAAGTGTCTGACGCGAGAGTAGGTACTACTGCGGGCGCGCGTTAGCCAGGTCAGGCACGGCGAGGGCTGGGCGGTAGCCACCTACGTCCTACAAAGACCCACTTACCTCGTAGCTGAAGTGATGACATATGACGCTACGCGTTAAGGGGGTATTTTCGTCTAGAGGAACGAGACCCGCTATTCTCTTTAGGAACGACCCACAAAAAACCACGCAAATTTCACCGAAAAGCATTATCCACACGTATTTACTATCATTTCAGTAAGCTGTAAAAAAATTTCAATTATATATAATATCTAATAATTAATGGAGATATGGGTTTTTCTCAAAACTGTATTTTTCATGACGGTACACACGATATCTCAAGTTCTAGTGGCCCAATGTGGTCCATATTTTTCGTACACCTTCAGAAAACATACAATTCTAGCCGGTAGCAGAATTAAGACGAGATAGTTTTTTTCCCACAAGTTTAAGACCGTTTAAAGAGAAAAAAAAACCGGAAAAGATGAGTTTAAATTCGAAATCCCGCCATTCTGTGAATTTTCCATCTTTTTTTTCATGCTACCGGCTATAGCTACACTCTTACTGATTAAGAATTCTTTTGATTTTTCGTTTTGGATCAGTGGAACAGCCAGAACCGTATGTACGATTAGGCAACTTTTTTTTGCATACGCTTTACGAGATGACCCATATCTCCATTAATTGTTATTATATATGGCTGAAATTGTTTTTACAGCTAAGTGAAATGTTAATAAATACGTGTGGATAATGCTCATCGGTGAAAACTGTGTAGTTTTTGGTGCATCGTACTTAAAGGAAGGCAAAAATTGGTCTTCTAGACGCGGAGGGTAAAAATACCCCCTTAAGTGGATCTTTCTAGGTGGCTATGGCACAGCCCCCGCCGTGCCTGACCCAGAGATGGGCATTATTTAAATAACTTTTCAAATAAAGAGACTTTATCTTTTTCCGTCGTCGAATAAAAGTCACCCTAGTTATCTTTATTCAAAGCGCCACAGAAGAAGCAGTTTATTCCATGGGAATTCATCTGACGGCGAAAGATACATGTTTGGTTTATTCGAAAGCCTTTTTCATCTTGGGTTTTGAATAATTTTTCAGCTTTCATTGTATCTTTACACTAGAAGCTCGAATAACCGGCGTGAGACGTTGTGGCCCCAGCCGCGTGCAATCGCCGTTGCTCGGCGATGTGTCATCGATCCTGCAGAATCTGAAATTCTTTATTTTTCATCGTCTCAATATGAAAGTAACGCCAATTGATTCCTGGATGCCCACCTGTAGTCGAGCACCTCGTATATTCCTGGTAAAGATGACGTTGCCTCCGTGGTACAGATAAAAAAAAAATACCAGTCTGGACAAACCTCGGCAAAGTCACGTGGCCAGTAGCATCTGTGGCGCACATGTAAGTTTCGTAGTTCCTTCACAACGATGGATAGAATGCCAATTCCCTATCCTGTGTTTGACTTGTTAACTATTCTACGGCGACTGCTGACTGCGCTCGCCTGGAGAAGCAGAGGAGTAAGATGGCGTAGAAAGGAAGTGGCAAAAAAAAGTACGGTAAACTCGCAAGAGAGTCAAGACAGCAGGGATTTCAGTCCCTATAAAAGTTGCAAGACCTCGGGACATGCTCTTTTCTCTTTCACGCATCTCTCCCTCGTCTCTGACGATGATGAGACTACCGCTCAGGTGAGCAATCACGTAATGCGCTGGGATTCTTACATCCTGCCTAGCTTGCGTGTCACATGATTCCATTCACTGTTCCATTTAGAGAAGTATTTTTGTCCTCAAATTGAAAAAGCTCGATGCTTGTATCTTTTAGAAGCAGATTGAAATCATCAGGAAACGTCAACGCATTTGCCTTTGATAAATTGTTTTTAGACAATTTGAAATAGATCGTACACTCATTGCCAGCCATTAAGAAACCCAACTTTAGTATTCTACTAGTATTCTAAAAATGTTCAGGTAAGAAGATTAAGATCCTAAGTGACCTAAGTACGGTCAAGCAGTATTTCCAATAAAACTTAATCATATTCGTATTCTCACGACATCCACTCTATGAATAATGATAAAATCCTACCATTAGGTAAAATATCTACTCTCTACCATATGCTTGTTCCATATTAATTTTTCAAACAGTGGAGTAATAATATTAGCGATCTTTCTTCTGTAACCTCGTTGGTTGGGTTTAATAAAATGAAGTGCATAATTCGTTCAGCAGTATGATGGAGAGACAGCTCTTTTATTCCTCTTGAAAGGATCAAACAGTCAAGCTTCGTGCGTTATGTGAAAATGTTGCAGCAATCAGCGACATTTAAAACAGAAAGATAATAACTTTAATACCTTCAAAGGTATTAGCTCGATACGTTTTACGTCATCGTTCGGATTCGAGAAATATTACGATTATAATTTCAATATTCACTATTCTCGTACCAAAAATGAAAATGAGAAGTTGAATATTTCGCCAGTAATAAAATCTGTTTCAATGCATTCTTCTGATAGTTGTTTCACATATCGTAGATGCATACCTCCGCGACACTTGAAGAACATTTTTATCTCGGTACATATATTTCAGTAACATGACGGAATTCGAGCTAATGAGGTGCAAAACTAGTGGGAAACCTTTGTTATGATTCTTATGCATATCGTGCCACGTCGCTCGTATTCTATAACAGGCTTGTTACCCGGCAGCGTGTAAAATACCTATCTTGACTCTTATTAGGGAATAACTTTAAAGTGGTGCAGTTTGTAACGAGACCATTGTCGCATCAGATTCTCCTACTTAGCAAGGATTCAGTAATCCTGTGAGACTAACTTGCTTTATCCCCTATTCCGAATACACTGTTTCGAATCAAAATGTCTTCTTGGATTAAGCCTAACTAAGGGGTGCGAATAACAATTCTCAAATCTCCATTTACGAATTTTACAAATAGTGGCATATTGAGGAAATTTATTTTTTGTCGAAAACTTCAGATAAAAAATGTGTGTCTGATCATTTCGCCATTTTAGATGCAAGTATTAGATAGAATTCAGTTACAAAATCTTCAATACTTTATTTTATCGACATCTGAGTAGGAATTGTTATGTCAATACCTAATTTTATATTTTTCTAATTTGTATGTATGAATAAATATAATTAGCTTGTACACATATTGTTTTAAATATCTCATAGAGTTAGGTGGTAGAGCAGCAGTTGTACTGAACTTCGTCTATTCACCATTGTAATTGTAGCGGTGTAATAAACGCATATTGTTTCTTTAATTCATCATAACTGAAAAAGTAAAGCTTAGACGTTCAGTGTTCATACATTTCCTTCCTGTTTTGTGTTGGATATTCATTCTTTGAAAAATATTAAAGGGATTACAAATCACCCTAACTTGAAGTACTAGGAAGTACTTTTTAAGGATTCGTGCTTTCATATTAAGGACAGCCGCTTTGTTAATACACTGTCTTCCACACATAAATGATATTTACAGAGTACAAAGGAATAAAAAAAACCCACCACCACCACCGTCTCTCGCTTCTACATAATAATATGTACATGCATGCAATTAGGTAGGGACACGTTCTCTGTCTCTGAAACAGGGTTAACGAAGAACATTCACCATTCCCTTTAGAATAAAGAAGTAGCCAGCCATCAGCAACGTAATAAAATTACCGTCGGTTTTGACGATAAAATAGAGGGCTATAAAAATGCGTCGAATCACTTAAAAGGCGATCGATGTAACACAATAGAGGGGGATGAAAGCGCTACAACAATTCGTATGCATAAAACCCTCCTCGCTATTGCAGGAAAGTGAATGTCCTCGGCAGATATTTATGTAGTGTCGTGGCGTGCAGTTTTTATGGTTTTTCCACAGGCTGGGGCAGGACACGGGGCATCGTGAAACAGGAATCCCCGGACCCTGTTGGAGAATAAACTGCCCCGTGAGTAGGTGAGCGTATAAATTCGGAACGCGTATTTTTCCTTCGCACTCGCGAATGACGAACAACGAATAACGAGGAACGAGAAAATATGTCATGGGTGTGCCTCGTAAACGCTTTGAGGAAGGATTGTCTCAAACGAAACGTGAAGGTGGCTCGCTACCCTGTGGGAAATATTTAACGAGAGAATTGATGGGGGTGCGCAATACTTTTGACTGGTTTCGAGATTTACGCAGCACGGTGCAATCTCGGCGATTTGAATTTCCAATATCGCCAAATGGAAGATGGTAATTTAACGTTTGGAGGGACCGCTATTTTCACGGTACGCCGTTTCTATGATTTATTAATGAGATGTGTGGGGTAACCGATTTGCTTGTACAGGCTGTTTCGCCTAATGTATCTTCATTGCTTTCGATGATATAAGAATACACTTCAGAAATAAGTTTTGCGGATTTCATTCGTCCTGAAATGCCCTCTCGAGGTTATATTCTCTGAGATTCTCTGTTACATACATTTTTGGGAAACAATAATTATAGGGACTCAAACTTATATATTCTTCAGTTTGCTGGATAACTGCTTTGCAATTAAATTATTTGAGACAACGATGAATTCCTCTCTCCCCAACACTCGTGAATATCCACTGGCACTCCATTAGCTTCCCAGCTGCCTCCTATACTGCTTTCATGTTCAGACAATATTAATACTCCCATTGAACAAAATATCATGCGCTATTTAATTGCCGAGATCGGATCGGAAAGCTGCTTATTCAGTGAATCGAGAGAATCATTCGCGTGTAACTCATGCTCCGCAATCGGCTTAGGTCATAACGAAAGAGACCTACGAGGGCATGAGTTAGTAACGAGACGTCCGTAGCGCGTGATTGGTTTCAGTGGGGTGGGGGGATGGGGGGGGGGGGTGAGAAGGCAGGGTGGAGGGTTAACGGGGAAATTTTCTGCGTGCTCCACGCGCGTTTTAGCATGCTCGCGTCTGAATTTCGTTCCACCGAAGAACGGACGTTCGTTTCGTGTCTAAATGGCAGTTTCGCCCCGCTGGGAAATCAAGCATTCGATGGAGCGCGTCTCGTATGCCATCGCTAATTCTATTTCTACCTATTTGCTTGCTCTTCCCTCGATACGAGCGATCGCAACCTTTCTCCCTTCGGCCCCTCTTATCCTTCTCCATCGCCTTCTGAATCTCGTCTCCCCCTCGCCCTAGCAGTTTACGCTTCTTGGAATGCCTGCAATCAGACCATCCCAATGACAGGCACGAGGGGGTTATATCGGGGTTCTTCGGGAGCATGAAATTTTAATTGCTGATGAATGTGAAAGAAGAAACCGCGGTATAAGTGCTGAAAGAGTTCGTTGAATCCAATGAATTATCATGAATTGCCTATTCGCGTTCGTGCTCGCGAATCCGTATTCACGGGGAGAGCTTCTTGGGCTTACAAACATTTAGGTTCGTAGACCGGTCGAAATTTCATTAATTAGGTAATGTGGTAGACCATATAGCGAGGTGGTGTTGCACTCACTAAACGAATCTAAAAAGCGATGGCGCTGTCTAAAATCAATAAAATAATGGGTTGGTAATGTGAGACGAAATATTACACATCGCCTCATCAAAGTGTGTTCATCGTCTACAGTCTACGTCCAGTTTCCCGTTGCACCTCAGACTCTGCCGGAACGTTTCCTTGTCAAAATTAGTAAGTTCAGTGGGAATCTTTTGGACCACTATCAGTTTACCATCAACATAATAATTTATTCCCGATGCCACGTAATTTGCTCGTTAACTAGTCTAGTTCATGGTTTTTATTTACATTAACTTAATTATTTTTTCATAAATGTTAAATTGATTTTCTCCTGCTGTTTAAGTAAGAGATATATCAGATTGACGGCCTTTTAGTCCAACGACCATTTTTATAGCCAATATTGCCTTAGTTTTGGGTTAATTAGGTACATAGTTCGTAAAAATGATAAAAGATCTTCCATAGCATCATAAAATCTTTTCATAGCAGAGAAACGAAATTATGGCTGCTCTCATAAAGAGACCCAGGTTACCGTGGTAAGCTCATAAAATTCTATTGCATACTATAAGGAATAAGGCTAACCCTCAGATGTTTGATAAAGTATTCAATTAACCGCGGGAACACTCAAAACTGACCAAATACTTTATATTTTATTTATTCCAGTGCATAGAAAGTGGTAATAGCCACCGCGGCGGTGACACTCTCTATTCAGATGAAATAGAATAAAGAATAGAATAACAGTGGGAAGTAAAAGTACGTTCCATTTTTATCGAACAAGGACACCACAAACTGACATGTAGAAATTATATCCCTGCCTATGTCGTATAGAATCAGAGAAATCTCCAGAACTGACAAGTGATACTAACGTAACATGGATTGGAAGTTTAATACACGTTGCACATAGGTATCTTTAAATATTTGACTAGCAGTCACAACTTCTGACATAAAAAGCCTCAATTTCTTCCCTGGCATTGTCCTATTTACACATCGATTCACGCCAATTGCATCCAAATGCTGACCAGCCTTGATGCCTACTTCTGTTCTCTCACTTCCAGAAATCGAGTTAATGTTACAGTTCTCTTGCCTTGTTAGTAGCGCCGGTCAATATTAAAAAATCTCCAGATCGAAGTGCAATTGTTTTTCAACTAAGTATGGTGCTTTTGTTATTTTTCAGATTTTAGACTTCCTGTTGACTGTCCCTGTATGCACAGATATAAAACTATCACATTTCAACTTTCTTCTGACATCCACTGTATAAATTACCAACAAATTCTTATCACGTGGCGCGTGTAATCGTTAATTCGATTTGCAGCTGTTTACTCGGCTTTGCCTCGACATCGATGCCCTCTCTCCCATCCCTTTGATCCTCTTTCACCCACCAGCAATCCTCCTTCTGCCTTTTCTCGCTCCCCCTCCTCCTTTTATTCTTTTTCTCCCGCTTTCGCATCGTTTTTCGATGCTCAGAAGCCAGGGACTGCTCCTTGTGGCTCTAACTACGAAAGCGAGCTTCTCGAAGGAATAGGAAAGCGATAAAACCACTTCCCGTGGAGATTATTGACATATCGACCGGCGGAAATTGAGGTGTCGGCCGCAGCAAACGATCCGTTAGGACGTAACCTCGTATCAGAGGCTTTACGCACATCCCTGTCAATTTTCATGGCGAAATATTGACCAGCGATCCTTCATCGACGACAGCACGTCCTTCAGGGTAGACCACATTTACGTTTCTCAGATTATTCATTCATACGATTTCCCAAAAAACATTGTACGGGGTGTCTCGCAACCGGTGATACAAACGGGTGGGTGGTATTTCTACATGACAAAGTAAGTCGAAAATGTAGAATGAAATTTTTTGATATCGCGCTTCGTTGTCGAGAAAAGTGACTTTAAAATTTAGCCCAGTGTGCGCGCAGTGAAGTACAGTTTTAGGCGCCTGAGGGGCACGTTGAAGCGAGGGTATGTTTCTCGCCAGTCTAAGCAAGAACCCTCAGCATACTTGATCGAAATTAAAAGTCAGTTTTATTGAAAACTGATCGTGTTATGACAATATTGTTTTTGTATATTTTTTACTTATTTTTTCATGCAGAATCACCACACCTCAGCTTTTACTACCAGTTACGGGACACCCTGTACATTAACTGGTTTTAACATTAACCATCGACCAGCGACGGTGGGTCAATTTTGCCCCGTATTCTGTCTTCGTTAGTAGGTGACTCATGGGACCTGACGAATATTTTCAATATATTTGCAAACCCCATGTATCCGTTGTGTTACATACGTTCTGCGTAAATTGTAGGGATACATAGCAAGTGTGGTTGTATCCATATGGTGTATTTTGTACACATACATACCATTATTTCGTAAATAAATCATACTTTTGTACTTCATAAATATATAAACTTTAATGTATTAAGATAATAAAATCTGAGACAGTTCATTTTCTGATGCCTATATATGTAAATGAATTTTACTGTGGGTCAGAAATGACCCGGTTCTATCTCCTGTCTCACTGCCGACGCGCAACGGTTAAACGGCGGAAAGACATGGTGAGAAGAGAGTGTCCTTTCTCACGCAATTACTGAAAAGTAGTAATTAGTATTACTGAACCTCGAGTACAATATTCATTCACCCTAAGCCTGCGGTTTGGAGCTGGTGACGAGCTGTACGCTCATGGGAAATTACGGCTTTCTGAGACCGATTTCCTCTGATTGTCAGTCTCGGTTTCAGCACCTTGCTCTACATAGGTACGATAAATGGTGGAGGAAACGACGTGCTTCTAGAGTAGAGGGTAAATCGAGCTTATAGCGAGAAAGTACTGTTATTATTTATTTTTTGTTACAGGTAAGTTGCTGCCTCAAATCTACATAGCAGTACATCGGGTTGTAAGTACCTACACTTAACTGTACTATTGGAGTAATACATTTAGTATTTGTCCATACGAGAATGTTAAATGTACTTATTTACATTACAATTATTATCAAAAAACATTTGATGGTTTAAAAGCAAGAAGTAATATTTCTCAACAGTCGATATTAAAGGATGAGAAAATACGTTGCTGTAATAGTTTAATTTAAAAACTCGCGTTTTGAGCGTCAATGTTGTATGGGAGCGTGTGCGCTAATATTAAATTACACACAGGCAACCAACGAACAAGTACTACGAAAAAATGAATAAAAATTTACCAATGCATCCACTGGCATATTGTCTTATTTCTCTTTTCTTGCATTACTGCTTTACAGTTTACTACCCGCCAGGGGGGAATTTCCCTATTATACGATACATCTCAGAATAACTTACCAGGGAGCTGTCGTTCTTTTAAGTCATATACCATTGTACTTAATATAAATATTGATACCAACGTTAAGCATCTTAAAACGCAAAAATAACATTAACGAAAGTAATGCTACAGCACTTTTTAGTTTGTACATAAAGAATTGAAGGTAGATGCACATCGTTCTTAGGTTGACAGCGTTAGTTGTCCCCGTATTGCACATGAATTTCTGACAATATAAAAAAACATTTCTTACTATCTATGCTCTTAGTACCCATTAAGAGTCCAATTTAAAAATTTCACCTTGTTGAACCTGATAATACGATAATACATAATAGTGTCTCTGGAACTTTATAGGTTAGGAGTACAATTTTAAACGATTCGTGGGGTATCGTGGGTAGCAAAGTAGCATTGCATAGAGAAGTGAGGCAGTCAGAGCGGACCCACCCACATTAAAAATTTTTTTTTCTTCCTATTTTATATGGTTAGTAAAGCCTATTGGAACACGTTATTGCTACTAATTCAATTTCGAAAAGAAATATGGGTTAGTCCATTGTTGCTCTGACTGCCTCAAGTCTACGTAAGAATTTAGATATCCTCAGAAACAATTTACACATCACTATCTGATTTATTTATATAAAAAATAAGTCCTTTAGTTGTCTAGCTCACTGTCAGTGGTGGATCATTCTACTGCAACTTGTTTGACGTACAATAGACATGTATGTAACCACGCACTCATCTCAATTAACATTATTTCTCTAGAAATGTATCCCAATTGTAATACGCTAATCGTTTGCACACCCAACAATGGAAGACAATATTCTTCTACGGGACAGCCACGTAACAATGCTCCTTCCAGGGATCATAGGGATCCTCGGCACAACGAGACGAGTTGTCGGGTATATAGCTTGAACGAAGGAGGACACGGAGACAATTAATTATGTCGCGACTGTAACTAATCCTGAGAGACAATGCGCAGTCGTATCTTTGCGTCTTCGATAACAATGCATATTGAATTCAAAGCGGTGGCAATGCCAGCATTGCCGTAGTTCCTCGGCCGTTCGGGAACCGGTCGACGAACAATGCCGTGTCAGCCGCAGGTCACGAGGGTTTCTCGCCGCCGAGTTTCCTCGATTTCCTTGTTTTGCAAGGCTTCCCCAAGTGTACCAGCCGGTTTTCGGCTGCTCCGAATTACAGAAGCAGGGTGCATCGAGGCGTGGCATACCGGTATTGCGTACCTGCAACGAGTTCTCTGGCCCCCAACAGATACATAACCACCGGCTATAATGGTCAACTGAAATTTACACGCGGCTCATGTCGCAATATCGTCGGCCCATACCTACTCTCGTGTTGAGGACTCTTTCAATCTGCCACGCCTGTCCTCGAACGCTAAAACGCACATGCATCATCCGTTATGCGGACATGGGTCCGCCAATAGTTATAAATATGACGTTGTAGATCATTTGATGCTACCAGTCCATCAATATACACTTAATTCTGTTTTTACGCGATAGATGCGTTCCCGAAAAATCCGTGGATAAAAAAATGCGCTGTATATGAAAGAATGGAGATTTGTATCCAGACCGCAATCATACGAAATCGTGCAAACTACTCGTCAGACCTGGAACTCAATTTTTTCTGACCCGCGCCACTTATGAGATAGAAGACTGATTGCCGCTATGCACGTTCAAATAACTCGTGAAAAAGAAAATGCAAATTCGAAGAATTTTTTTAATTGAGAGCAATTTCCTAGAAAAATGATTAGAAATGTATTTTCTTAGAATTGAAATTCAGTAATGATTTTTAAAGAGCCAAATTTACCGGACCGTGTTAGATCAAAACAAGGTGTGTAACAAGAGGATTTAATTTTTTTCTACACCATGTTAAATAAAAAATATGTAAAAAATATTCGAGTAAGAATAGAAATAAGTGTAGCCAGATTTTGTGGGATTATACGTTGCATGAATTTGAGTGGCAGGTTTAGGTTGTCAAACTATGGTTTAGGTCTAAGGAGTTAATGTAATACCTGGGTGTGTAAGGTCCGCACCAGGTGAAAAGGCAATGTCGTATAATTTGTAGTCTTGAAAAAATATGAAAAAGAAACAATCGATTTTTCCGATTTGTTACTGTGGCCCTCCCCCCTTAATTCTAGTATGATACCACGAACGGAAGATAAATCTTTCTTTCCCAAAGCAAAGTAAATAATGATAGAAAATGATAATCAATGACCAAGATGACACTTTTAGAATGCTACTCGAAATTTTGCATATCCGGCGAACAAACTGTTCGTCAAAGTATTCTCCTATATCTTCACATTCTGCGCTTATTCGACAAATGATGCGCATTTTATATCGTGATCGGGAACAGCGAACATTCGCACAGAAGTTCGCGTAAACAGTTGATAATCACTTAATCAGCGAATGGGGAACATTTGCCTACGTCGCTAGATCCACACACGTAGTTGCTCGCCGAATGTCGAACATCCGTTATTCGGCATTCGCCGAATTATTAAAACTTCTTTTACTCCAAAATTTATTATCAAAAGCTCCCCCATAATATAATCTAGTTAGTCATACGTCGCTTTAAAAAATTGACTTACTATAATGGCAGAAATTGTCCAAGAACAGACATATTCCTTAAACTTCCAAACGCGTGTAACACATTCCCTCGAGCAAATGGCAGAGGCGTAAGATTAACAATATAACTCTGTTCTGATTGAGGCAGAAAGTCGACTATTAAACGCAGTTTGGAAATGATTGCCGGTAAAATTCGACGAAGGGCGTGCATTTATTCCGTAATCCGTCGTATGTTTCGCGTACGCGGGCGCGCAACGCGTTATTACCATGGCTGGCGGCAAGGCTCTTGCGAGATTGAACGCATAAAGCTAATTAACCGACTATACAACAACGGGTAATCTGCTTGGGTGTTTTCGCGGTAGAGATTGTTTGGCGGATGCACGGGCGGAGAAACGAAAATAAAATGAAAGCAGAGCGAGCAAAACGGGAGAGAATAGAGGCAGGGAGGAACAATAGGAAGCATTAGTTTTACAGCCACGAACATGTTCATGTTTATGGATTAAAGAATATTAGGGATAAAGTATAACGTCTGATATTGTTCGACACGCCAGCTTTGTTTGTGACCTCCATATGGTTCGTGAAAAAAATTTAACTACGAAACGTCAGCATTTTTTAGTTTCATGGTAAAGGCAATGTCGAATTTCAATTACAAGATTGAAATGGATGACATTAATTTAAGTGGAAGGGGTATGCAGGTATGCCACGAAGATCCATAGTTGAGATCCACAGCACAAATCCACAATTTAGAAAAATTAGACTCCAATCCTCGAATCTGAATTCTTACCAACTTGGGCGTTCTCGTAAGTTTACGATATATACCAATCTTTATTCAGGGGTAGAAAGCTATTGCCCCAAGTCTTAATTAGAATCTTTAGGTCTTCTACGCTATAAGTGTGCGAGAAATTACGCCTGCATGATAAACCTAGTAACAGCTGCTGGCACTGTTACGCAAGTTTGATACCACATTAATATTAGATTAATATTTCTATTGATTCTGGAGTGGTTCTAGACTATTTCTCAAAGAGATTGTAGCCACTTTCCGTTTCCGTATCTAACTTTATATACAGTTTGGTTTACTTCTCTGCATAAGGGCTACAATTATATCCTTTACTTATAATAGCTAAACAGTTGCCAGTAGATATCAATTGCGCCTTACTGTTCATTTACAATGCTAAAAATCGAATTTAGATTTAGGTAAAACTTCCATCACATTTAGCTTCAGCGTGGATTTAGTTTCAGACTTTCTTCGCAATTCGGCTTCTCCTAACACTTTAGGTCAAGTCTGTGAAGTTCTGACTGTGCAAACGTTGATATACAATTAGGTTTCTTAAAGTTTATCGTTAATCTTCTCTATAAGTCTCTTTCGTTCGTAAAGTATTGTGTCCTACTTACATCTAGTATGTTCCCTATGCATAGTGATTATTCTTTTACTTTTACAGTATGTTACAGTAATTTCTCGATATACGGAACCGAGTTTCTTTTCAGTATAAGAAAATGAGTAGCCGCTCCAAGTAGGGAGATCCCCATTGGAACCAGATGCCGCCGCCTTCGAAGCGAGGAGCCGATTGTTGACATTTAAGAACCGAAAGCATGCAGTGCCGATATGTTATCTATGCACCTACTATTGACATTTTTCTCTGTCTCTATTTTTCATTTGATTCTTATGAACATATTTTTAACATATTAGTGAGATTATTGGGATTTGGATAATTTGTAGCTACTTTCTGCGACTGTCTCCCCTTCTGTGACTCGCTCTTATATATTTCTTTCCCAATTGCTCTGTTTCTTTTCCACTTCATCCGTCGATGTCGGCGAAACAAAACACCGTGCTGGCGATGGCTTATGTCAACAAGAGCTTGTGACAAATGGGGTAACAGAATTTCCAGAGTGAGTTCCTTCTATCGAGAAATTACTGTGTTTTGAAAAATCCCAAACTGAACAAACGTTCGGTAGCACCGCTCGCACTGCCAACGACAGATACGCAGGGACAAGGGATTATCGAGCCACGTTGCAACGTTAAAAACGCAAAAATAATTATTCCGTTTGTTAGCATATACCTATTTGCATAAGGCGTCAATTCCGATCCCGCCAATGCGAACTATACAGTTGTACGCCATATCACTGCGTGTCCAAACTTACCTTGCTGTTGTGCAAATCACAGGGACGATCCGTATATTTCTGTCCGACGGGCTGGAATATTTTCACGACAAATATCAAGCGCCATCGAGCTGGCGTCCTTTCACTGTTTGCCGGCGGATATCATGGAGATCGAGCGATTGAAGTGGCGAACACGATGAGTCACGTTAGCATACAACCGCAGTACCATGTTCTCCATTAGATAGTACAGTGTTGTCTTAGGCGCGACCCGAATTAAGGGTAGCCTCGGCGTGCGTGACTCATGCCGCGTATAGGTAGCGGGGGTTAGTTCGATAGGAAATATATTATCGTTTGGTTGAAGGGTCACTAAGTGCTTCAAATATAAGGGAACTCCGTGTTTCTCCATTCACCACCTAACCCTAGATATACCTACACTATTTTGGAGAGTGATTTCGAAAGCAATCAAAGTTCAGTCTTTCTGCCTAGTAAATCAGTCAGACCTTCCTTTCGCCACCTTTCATCAAATTCTTAAGAATGGGTGGCGTCGGCGATTTTTGAGAATGGAGGGGAAGTAGAGTCTTCTCATGTGCGTACATAGCTGCTCTCAACTATCGTCGCCTAAAGCCGGGTCCAAACCTGAATGCATATACGTTCAGTAGGGCCGAGCGCGCAGGTATATTCTAAAGCTGCGATCTCACGGTGCGTGGTTCGGCGAGCATGGCGCGAATAGATCGAGAGGAAATCGATCCCTTCCAGTGAGCCTTACGCGCGTTTAGAGCGAGAACGTCAGGACGAGGAGCGCTGGGACAGGCAGGCGGCGCGGTGGGAGTTACCCTTCACTCGCACTGATCGGCCAATATATCTCACCTCAATTATAGCCATCTACAGTTTTCACTGTATGAATATCTTGTGTTTGTGTTACGCTGTTTTTGCAAAATAGGCAACACTTATACTTGCTTCTTTTAAAAATACGCGGCAAACGTTGCAATGGTGTGATAACACTGTCCAAGAGCCATTTTCATCTGTAACATTCAATAGCCGCTTCTTATAGATTTTTGAGTTTACGAGAAATTCGATTTTGAAAAGCAATGTAAATTTTTAACTTTGAACATCTTTTGGGTTCGAAGCCCTGAAAGTCCAGGTGTGATTTAATTCGAGTATACACAATTTTGGTTAGTGCTGGGAAATTGCTTGGGAAGTAGACTTTTAATAAAGTCCACAAAGGGTGGAAAGTGTAGCAGTGTGGCGAGATGTATACGAGTAATGTTGATATCCCAATGTAATTCTGTTTTTCCTTTATCACTTCGTGTTTGACGATCTATTTGCCACGACACCATGACGATCTGATTAATTGTGATTCTAATATTGTCAACTAAAATGCCTGGATTCATTAATTTTTTTAATAGGCGTTCCAGTTGTAATCGTCAAGTTTATTTCGCGCCGCAACGACGGAAATGAAGTTCCCGCAAAACGAGCGAAATATTGCTTCGCCGGGTTTAATTTGCATCTGAATTTGCAGGATAGTCGTGTCGCACGAGCAATTACGATTTTATTCACGTTTTACGATTTTATGCGTTAATTTGATAGCCCGGGGTACATAATAAATACCAAATAACATTTAAATATATCCCTGATTATCCATGAAACGAAACATCAATTCGTCTCAAAATCACTGTTGGGCATGGTTCGAAGGGATTTTTATTTGAATAAGAATAGGGAATTAATAATCGTCTGTTATTCATTTACATTTTGTTCGACTTACCCATTACTCGTCATTATTTTGTGAGAAGTTTTCGCCGAAAAGTAATTTGTTATTCCCCCACAAATTTTCTCATTATACTTTCCCTTACAGCCATATACATATAACTCTGGATTCAGTTCATGGACTTAATACCGGTATAATGCTCATACCGGTATTTCGCCAATACAGCTATACCGAAACCGATATCATACCGAAACAGATAAATACCGAAACCGATATCATACCGAAAAAGATAAATACCGAACACAAAAGGTTACCGGTAACCGAAATAAATACCGGTATTTTTTCGGTATTCTTCTCGGTGAACACTGAAACCTACCATATTACTGAAAAGAATACCGAAAAAATGCCGGTATTTATTTCGGTTACCGGTAACCTTTTGTTTTCGGTATGATATCGGTTTCGGTATAGCTGTATTGGCGAAATACCGGTATCAGCGTTATACCGGTATTAAGTCTCAGACGAAGATATAACCGAAAATATAATATAATACCGGTATTTTACGTACCGGTAGGAGTCCCTGATTCAGTTTGAATATTTTCGTTCATGACATTTTATTTCTCTTTGTCCGAAGGTAGCTGTTATCTATGAATCATGAATGTATCGGGAAGTAACAAACAAAAATTTATCAATATCAAACTATTTACCTTATGCATCACAAAAATCGTATAGAGAATATAAACCCCCCTTGCTTCGGTCACCAATCCCGCGCGTGACGGACATCCTGTATCGTACCACAGCAAGCAACATTTTTTTTCAAAATTGTGTACGAACAGACAATACACGTTATAAAGTGCCAGCATCAAATATACTAAGGTTTACTTTTTATTCGTTATTTACGAACTTTCGTTTCCTATTTATTTATGATTCGAAAAAATGATGCGTTGTGTAATAATAAAGTGTACATGGATTTCATTCATTACTCGGTATCCGTCAATTATATAAAATTTTTCCAACACTGTTTTAAATTTCATAGGACTCCTCAGGGTTTTCGAAACCCGCCCTTCTTGAGAAGATAGATACCTACCTATTGCTATTTTAAAAGTTTGTCCCATTTTCTGAATAGATGGAAAATTAACAAAAAGGCAAAAATTATTATGCAAGTACAGTCCTTTAATTGAAGCGATACACTCGATCGGTCGCCATTCCTCACTGTGCGTTTCGGAGGAATTTCATTTCTATACAGAATTGCTACACTCGTAGGAATTTATTCCGACAAAGCGATCGATCCGCTTATCAAATTTGTGTGCTGCAAATCGCGTGAAATTAATAAAAGAGAACTCAACGTCACGGAATGTGTAGACTTGTTACTAGGCATCATGTAGTGTAGAACATGGTGTAAACCACGAGGGACTTCGAACGCGTTTTCCTCGCAATACATTGTGCCAAGCGGTGACCATGGAATGGCAATACGCGGTAACGGATTAAATTCAAAACCACTAATCTTATTTATGACATTCCGCAGCCAATAACGGGTGTATTTTAAAATTTTTGATTCTCTTCAGTAGATATTAGAAAAATGTCACCCGATTTGCGAATAAAAGTAGACTTGATAAATGTAGTACAAGGCAGGTATACATGGATTTATAGTTGTCCTAGCTGCAGATGATCTCAGTTATCAAACTAACACGAAAGTATTTATAAACTACCTATCAAGGACCATCAAAACGTCTTACTGCCTATAACGATTATCAGACCACATTTCTGTCGCCTACAATTACTCCCGCAACTACATTCCAATAATAAATAATACACGAATAAGTAGGTAGACCTAATCTGAGCAGACCATATCGTGCATTCATCACAGCTGGCTCATCTCCAGTTTCCCCTTACGTCATATAAAGAAATTTGAACGTCCCTTTGCCTTGATGGCAATATAAAAAAAGCAGAAGGGGGAGACCTGACCAATCAGGCGCGGTCACGTAGACACGAGAGGCAGAAAGAAGAGACAATTGTTAGTACTCGTCGTGCATAATTCAAGCAGACGCAAGATCGTTAAGGAAAAGTTTCACCATTACAAGCACGAAATGTAAAGCACACCAACCAGGCCGGGCGGGGAGACGTCGAAAGGAATGGCGGGAGGATACGGGAGACTGTCTTCTTTAAATTGTATCGCAAATTGCTGGGCCCCCTGCCGAGGCAAAAGAAGGAATCCAGTCGATAACGTTGGTGGCTGTAATGGCCTGTTACGCCAATGTCAAGCCCATCGACGACGAAGAGGATGACGACGACTACTGCGGATTTTCTCACTCAATTCCGGCTGACGTTCGTATTTGCGACTTGAAGGGTTTAGACTGTTACTTCGCTTTATTATTCTAAACAGCCATTAAATAGAGGATAGAGAACTGCTTCGTCTAACGAGTTTTCGATGTAACTATAGCTGTATTGGAAACGAAACTGCGCAACTCCGTTACTGGTCCTTGATTGATAGTCCACTACTGACCCATGGAAGCCATGTTACGGATTTATTTTGTTCCAAAAACGGCTTACTTCACGGATTTCACAATAAAAACTTGTATCAATCGATTCGCCTTGATGCGATCTTCCCAGTGCTGTATAGAAATCACTGCACGGTTTCAAGTCAGTAACCACTCTACAGACTTAACATTGTCCTCCGCGAGTGGCAATCATATTTTTCCAGACTGCTGGACTATACCTCGTGAAACTTGAACTTGTTGAACTTGTTGAAGCTCATAGTAATAAGATGTTCTTAGTACGGGTGCTTGTACCCTACAGTTTCGTGAGTACCAAAGTTTATCTTGTTGACAAGATAAGTGTTTCCCTTAATCTTTGTTTTATCACACATTACAAGACATTCGTCAAGAGTCGCGAGGGCTTAGAACGATCGAAGAAATATAATATATTGAATTGTCTTAAAGTTACAACCCCGATAGTACCGTCCCTTTAGTTTTATAAACACCAATCTTCTTGTGGTTCAAAGACACTTCATGGATCAAAGTTTAAACCTCGGTCAGGTTGCCTAGTAGTTGGCTTTTCTAGCAACTTTGTTTCACTTAATTACGTCCTTCAATAAAGTCGAGCTCGGCACAGATGGGAGCATACCACGCACCACAGAGCATTCAGAAACCTCAGTGGCGGAATTATACAATGTTAATATTTTTCCAGTATACAGCAAGTATAATCTGACAAAGCCCTGCAAGCAGAATATCACAGTATGATACTGGTATTTTTCGGTTGCACCTTCAAAACCTTCATAGAAACTAAAATACGCAAATATCGCTATGACGATACACCGGTATATGTACCTATATTTACCGGTAATTTTTTTAGTTTTTGGATTTTATTACAGTTTTCAAAATGTTATTAAATAAGGATCTATACGGTAAACGTATACTAATATATTGGTATGTTTATGAAAAGATATTACGTTATGTTGGTGTTTTTACAGCTCGAATTAACAAGAGTTATGAATATATTACTTTAATCTAGAGACTAAGAACCGGAAAATACCGGTATTTATTTCGGTTTATTTTGCAATTCTTAAATTTTTTATCAAATTCCAACGTTTCGGTCAATGATTATGACCATTATCAAAGAAAGTTAGACAAAAAAGAAAAATACTGCGTATGCTTTTAAACAAATCTCAGATTCAATGCTAAGAATGTGCGACGCACGAGTCGGTTCACCGGTGACTGCCAGAGCGGAAGCCGTTAACGATTATAAAATAAATTGTAAGGCCGAAAATCCAAAAACTTACAACAATACTGCCCGATACCAACACTATTGCTTGTGTGGTAGAAAATCAATCACTCATAGGTGTTAAAAACACAATTACATAACGTTGAGAATGATATATAACCATAGTCAGATCATAGACAAATAGCAACAAGAATTCAATAGAACGACCACATCATCAGGCATTACTTCTTCAGTAAAGTTGCGTAATTTCGGTATTCGCCTATTTCGTTTCTATAACGGTTTCGGTACTTATCTGTTTTGGGACGATATCGGTTTCGGTATAGTTTTGTTGACGTAATACCAATATCATAATCACACCATTTTGAAGTCCGTGGATACATTTATGTATAAATATCATTAATCCGGCGTTTTTGCTGTATTTTCATGTACATATAAAACTGCCTCCAAGGTATTAAAGTGCATACGTAGTTGCAACGCTAGAAGCAATGCTGTTACACCTCGGTCTCCAGTCTGCGAAGACAGTGCTGTGAAAATTCGCCCCATTGAATCAAGAGAATGACAAGCCTGGTAACCAGGAGGAACAATCTCAACGAAATGTGTGGTGCTGCTCGCTGGAATATTACATTACGATGGCAACGTCAATCAGTTTAATGTTCGAGGCGCTCCACCGTGGACAATTACGTGTCGTTGTGGCTGTGAAAGCACCAAGGCAGCCTAAGAAGGGTCGCTTAATTTGAAAGCACCTTCGATAACGACGTTGTCCCGCTCAACCTCTGACGTTCCTCGCCCGCTTAAAGGTCTACGCACACATATTCGTTCCGTGACGGTTCAGTCCTGTCAGTGTGAGTAGTAAAAAATATCGTTTCCCTGTTTCTGAATGGAACAGTTCACACTTGTCCGTATCATTTACTGACACTGAAAAACCCAGATCATTAACACTGACGGCACCGAACCGTCATGGAACTGATATGTGTGCGTAGACCTTTAGCTGTCGAACTCATCACGAGATTGCCAGCTGGAAACTTTAATTCGGGATCAAGATGTTCTTCCTTCTGTGACATCCTCGCATCCGCTATCTGCGCAAGTGTTTCTGTCTCCTTACGTGCAACAATAACGACTTGACGTATTTCCAGCTTTTATAAGATTGGAAGTTGGCCAACGAAGTCCCCTGTCTCGGGTGTAAACTGACGATCGTTCGTACTGACGATCGTAAAATACCAGAATCGAAATTCTGATCTCGAAAATTCACCGAGTCCAGACTAAAAGTAATCTCAGCAGGGCGGACCATTTCGGTGAACCTATTTCTGCCATAGCGCGCTGGAAAAACGCTTTCATAATCACGGTATCAAAACGAATAATCATCAAAGGCGGCTGATTCGATTCTCGGGTAGAAGCGTGTGCGGAAGCTGCCAAAAAGGCTTAGAGACACACAGAGGATATCCCAACTTTATCAAGCATAATCGAATGCGGACGGGGAAAAAAAAAAACGAGAAAGACAGGCGAAAGAATAGAAGGTCCCCGTGGGCAGTAGTCAGTTCTATAATATTCAATACGCTTCGTGGGTACAGGTGGCTATTCATCAATTCAAATCCACAAGTTCTCCCCATTCATACAAATTCCGCGCGCGCCGCGCCACGTCCCGTCCGTACGTTAATGGATGCAGCTCCCCTTAGGGGATCAGCCCCTGTACAGGAGCCAGGCGGAAAAGGGAACACACGAACGTGGCTAGTTCCGATTCTCGGAAGGCAGGGGATGATTCGAAACGTACGGCCCGATAGGGAAATCCAGCATACGTCCAACGGTCCGCCGCGATCTTCGTCCCCCTTCTTTGTATTCTCGAGGCGATAACGTTTTCGGCTGCTTTGTCTCCGCCCAACTCCCACGCGTTATCGTTCCCGGGCTTTCACGAATGCCAGCTATCGGGAAGCTTCTGCTTTGAAGCGTTTTTCTTCCGATCGGAGCGGCGATAAAATCAATGGACTGAGAATGAATCTCCAGTGTTTGCTAGGCGTTAATGATTAAGGAATGGGTGATTAGTGTGTTGCTTCACAGGTTAAGGATATTAGAATTATACAGATGGCGTCTAGCAAACACATGAATAGCGTAGACTCAGGCGAATCGGATCAGAATAAGAATTCAGCCCATGTAAACAATTAACGGGCTATTGGGAAGGTGCAGGGGAAAAGGATGAGGCAATATGAACGATCGGAATGCCCGTTTTTATTGCAATGTAACAAATATGGACTGAATTCTTATTTTAATCTAATTCTATCTGTCACCCAATTGGCCTCGGTCTATCCTAGACATAGAAACCTCAATAACTTCGAAGGGGATGTTGCCGTAATTGTAAATGTTCTTATAGGCCAGGGTCTCATATGATTAGAATATTCAAAAAGTGTTTTAGATGATTATATGTTGGGTGTATTGCTGTATTATGATTGCATCTGGTTATTGATCATATTGACATAGAAATAACCGAAACCGTAGTATGACGTATTAATGAAGTAGAAGACGCGTTTCCCTTTCTTCACCTTCGACAAAGTCGCATTTCCAGAAAGGGATTTTTACTGATGGTTGTCACTCTCCTCCGCACTTTGCCCTTGCTTTCCCACTTGCCTGATACTTGAATGATTATCCAACGCTTCCTCTTTTAAAGTAGGTCCCATCCTCGGTCGGGCTTCCCCTCTCTTTCCATACACCGTCTAAATTCACCGTGTTTCCTTTTCTCTTTCCGCTCGTGTCTTCTGGCCCCTGGCCTTTAGCGTTCCCTGGCGTGTCCAGTGACATCTTTCCCTATGAACATCTGCGGGGACACGCTATTTGCAGCCGTCGACCATCAAAGATTTCAATGGAGGTCCGATGCTTTTGATGTGCCTCGCTTATCCAAGCGAGCACTGACCACCTTCCGCCATCTTCCCCTAGACTCCCGCTCGCCTATTCGATGTCCCGACGTCGAGCGAGACGTCCGGGCTTTCAGCAAGTTGGCCCTGCCTGTAACGAGCAACCGGCCAACCCCATCGTGGCACATTTTTTAAATTAAAAGTATATCAATCGAAGGATCCATTGATGCTGAAGTTTTTAATTAACCTTCAACTCATTGTTCCTGAGCAGAGACTTGAGAGATCGAAGGCAATCTTTTGGCATTCTTTATTCTTTAAATCTTGCGATGTCCTTCCTTCGGTGGCCTCAATCACGAGGCTCCTCGAAATCCTGAAAGACACGGAAGCGAAGCGGAGATGCTTTCGATCAAAGCGAACGAAACAATTGACCACCATCTTTGCTTGTCTAGACAACCCCACCTCCCCAATCCCCCTTTGCCATTTCAACGTCGGATCCGTCGTCTGAGGAGTCTGATACGTTGATCGTCTTACCTGAGGATTCTGATTCAAAGTTTGGCTGGTTGACGATGCATTTGGAATCTCTTAGAACAAACTTTGATGTCTCGTCAAAAGGCGAATGCTAGTTGAGCTAGGTATTAATGACTCAGCGATAGTAAACGTTACAGAGTAGTTAGTATTTTGGCAGAATGGTGATGAGAACCTTGAAGGAAGGATGAAATAGGGGACAAAGGCCATTTAATGTGCAAGGGCAACTTAAATGTGTTCCATTTTATTACTATTTTCACTTTCACTAAATAACACATCATTTAGCACTCAAGATTTCAGACAAGGAAATAATTTGGGGAGAAGTTTATTTCGTCAGAAATACTGATGCGTGATCTGTCAAGTGGATTCTTTTTCCTATCAGGCTCAAATTAATTTAATACCAATAAATCGTTCAACTGTTATTAGGTTCGCTTTATTGAACCAAAGTTTTTATTAAAAGTAAATGTACATTACATGTTTTTTAATCAAAGTATTTTCGTTGGGTATCTATGATACTTTGCCACTTTTCTAGTAAAAATACAAGTAGGTGTAATGAAAGAAAATAATAATCCGTACACCTAACACCACCTAACAATGAACGGACGAACATTTGCATTAGAATAAATTATCCGATTATGCGGGACATAAGGATTCTACTGTAACAAATACTGACTCTCGTTGCGAGTTAAGAATAAAGAAAAAATTTATGGATAAGTATTAACTTGTTAGCTGTGTAGTTGGTGGTGCGGGATGGTATAATAGGTAGAGGAACAAGTCACGATAAAATAACGGTGGATATAGGGATATCCATTGAATTAACAGAGTTGTCAGCTTTGTTCGCAACTTCACCGTAAGAAGCGAGAACGGCCCAATCGGAAGGGTTACTGCTATGTAGCTCCGGATTAAACGCTTAAGGGTCTTCATTGTCATTTGATCTATTGAAATGAAATCTTCCCAGAGAATACTTTTAACTTAGCTCGAGCAACTTCGTCGACTCTCCACGTTCTTCCAACTACTTTTTGTTTACGCAAACCAAAATCAATGTACGCAGTTATAAGCTTCCCTTTACATAACTTTGTCCTTGAGATCCACGCGAACCTCCCAAATAGAACATTTTTATTAATTTTGATTCCGACTTCATCATGCGTGCTCGAGAGCAGTCTTCTGACCCATAGAAACGCGAAAATCTGAACCCTTAATGTTTTCCACGCTCTTGTCAAGGAAACGATCCGGGACCGAGAAACCGAATATTCAAGCGGAAGCAATGGGAATGCGCAAGTAAGGCAAGGTAATCCAATGAAATCTCATACCAGAGCAGCCAGGTTTCACTGTTTCCGTCTCCAGCGGGTTCCTATTCCTTTATCGTTCCGTGCTCATCCGTAAAATTGCACATGACTTTTCAAGATGTCACCCTGCTGGAACGTACGCGACTGCTTCTTGGAATTTCGTCCCAGGCAGCCAGCTCCTGTCCCCGTCGCTGTAGCGCGACTACAACGTGTACATCACAACGGATCCGCAGTATTTGTGACCGGAAAAAAGAAAAAGGATCTGACACTCCAAGGTGCACGATTTACCTCCATTTCTTTGGTGGAAACCAAGGAATCTCTCTGGATTATCGCGTTAATACTTTAACTTTATCTGGGAAATTGTATTTCCCTTGCTATTTGGGCTAACAGTGGAAATGTATTAGAAGCAGCAACACTGCATTCAAATAAACTGTAGATCGGTGTTAAAGGGGTTTCTATATTTTTCCGGGTAACCAGATAGAAGTGTGGTACTCGAGGACACGAATAATACGGTTACGTGAACATAAAATATGCATTTTGTAATTCAGTTAACAGGTTAATGTTATGTAATATGATAAATAGTACAATTATCTTATATTTGTGGCGTGTAAAATATTTTACTGCATAAATATAAATGCTTCTCGTAACATGTGTTGCATAATGAAAATTTTAAATGATAACGACTAAAAGCATTTTAACTTACACAAGTACATGAGAACTAATTCATTAAACTATTTTATTATAGCGTTAATTGCGTATAATGTTGTTAGCAAGATAATGAAAATGAACCTGTTAGTACGATTTACCTCGTCCCTAATGAAAGTAAAAATTCACTGATGTATTATGACGGAAGCATAGTAAACAACAGACACAGCAAATTACATTATTGTTAACAAGGTATTATACAGTGTTGCGTAACTAACAAGCAGCGGTTTGAAAGTCGCGTACCCCATGTAGCTACATTGCCCTAATTTCTCATGTTCAATTTCTATTTTCAAAAGAATAATAACTTCCTATTGCTGTGTATAGAATTTTCGAATACAATGAAACACAAGAGCCATCAGGCATTCGTCCAAGTTAATTCTCCAATAAGGAGCATAATAGACGAACATTGGCAATGCAGCCAGCCCCTAACCCCACTTTCTATTTACTAAGCAATAAAATAAGGGGATTTCCGTGGCTGTAAATAACGTGAGCAACGGAATCGTGCAAGTCCAGCAAAAGACACCCGGCGGGAGCGAAAATCAAGAGGGCGGCGGAGAAGGGTGGCGAAGGAAGGAGAATGGCAGTCAGAGGGGATCGCAGGATCATGAGGCATGATTTCACGGGACGGTGGTCGGGTGAGTGTCACGCCATCGGATGCCCGGGCTGTGTGCTTCATGTATCATGTATAGAGGGTGAGAGACCTGCAGAGAAGAGGGACGGTGGAAAGGGAACGGAAACTGGGAAAAGCGTTTCCACACGGTGTGACGGAGAACACTTGATTCAAAAGCAGATGTCACTTCCGAAACATGCTTTGGTCTACGTGTCCTGCATATTTATTGCCTGAAACTGTTCACCGCCTTTCGCGGTGACACCGTCGCCAGAGAGAGGCGGGCCAGCTGAAGAATTCATCGTTGCGTGTGTTGGATTCATTCCTATCTCGGAGGAATGAACTTGTAATTGATTGGTAATTGGAATAGCAGAAATGATGGATAGGTATGCGAAGTAACGTTTTCGAAAGAGCGCAATCTTCCCTTTCATTTCAGACCGATGTTACAATCTATGATTGAATTTGGAGCTTGTTCGGGTTGGATGAATTTGCATGGCTTGTGACTAGTTTCGTGAAGAGTCATCTTGTCAGGGGGAAGCTGACCAGTGATTCGATTTCACAAAGCTAACGAAACTCAATATTCAATCTGCTTAGAGAAATACGGCCGTGGGCGATACATACCGGTGATAAAGTCCTTAAAGACTTTCTAACATTAGTATTGCCTTTTCTCCTGAGAAGAGATTGGATTCAAATATTGGAACAGATGCTGATGTAAGGGGTATTTGCGGGATTGAGATTTCAAATATATATATATACATATGAGAAATAATTCCTAATATATCGTTCTGAAATAAATTCCCAAAGAATCGTTGTTCTTCTTCCTCCTGACTGCAAATAACTCTTAACGGGTTTCATTAGCGGGCGACACAGAGATATGGGCTACCGCTGAAGTGCCGCCTGGATTACCCTGCTTTCGATCGTTTAATTGGTCAACTAAGTAATTGAAAGCTGTGGTGGTAATCTTGCGTTACTTAAATAGTATCAGCATCACTACCGATGCCTGCGTTCTCAGCCCTCTTATGAAGCCAAACTGCAATCCTAGAGTGTTTCAGAATTGATTTTGAACAGAACTGGTATGGAACTGATTTGCCACGGTATTGATCTGAATGTTTAATTTAGAATTAATATGGATCTGGTCTTGGACTAATTCAGGCTAAAAAGTTGTATAAAAGTTTTGGCATGGGAAGCAGTACAGATTGATTCTGTGTATCAGATTTTAATCACAGGAAGACGAAAAGAGAAATTCAGGGCATCTGTTAGGACACTACTTATCTGATTGTGAGATCAGCATGCTGTTGTAGTGGAGTATTTATTTACTAATTCCACCATTCAGTGCAAAATAGTATACACTGTACATATGTACCTAACCTGTATACATACAGTAGAGTGACCCTTATTTTCAACATGCAATTTCTTTTGCTCTCACCTCCTCATATTGTTCCATTTCATAAAAAAATAGTCCATGAAAAAATTTATTGCAATCGGGCAACAGGCAAGGGTGCCGACCATGCCTTAATGTTTAGAATTCATCAATGATTTGGATGGAAAGAATTTCTCAAGAATGGTAAGCTGTATCGAAATTTTGTTCAAATAATACTAAAAGAGCATTCAATTTTCTACAATTATTGTATATACAATTTTTCGTGTTTCCAACCATTTTTTAGATAATAGCGTTTGAATGTACAAAGGTTTGCACGACGCGCGTATAGACAATACATCACGCTGTATAGGTGGTACGCACAAAGCGCGGACCTCTCTGTATTCAAACACTATTATCTAAAAAAGTATTGGAAGCATGCTAAAAATATATATACAGTAATTGTAGAAATTTGAATGCTCGTTTAGTATTATTTGAACAAAATTTCGATAGGGCTCACTGTTTTTGAAAAATTCTTAAAATTCATACTATTGATGAATTCTAAACTTCAAGGTCTGATGAAGGGACTATTTTTTTTATGAAATGGAATCATATTAGCGGGTGAGAGCAAAGAAATGTGAAAAAAAAATTTAAGCACGTATAAATAAGGACCACCCTAGTATACATACATGTAAACCTAGTACAAGTCGAGTCTTTGATGATTACCTTTCTGTCAGGAGTACTGTCTTCGTTAACTGAAACAGTTGTCCAAAATAGAAGTGCTGACTAGTGTAATTCGCAACAGAGGAAGTAATCCTAAATGACCAGATGTATCTCAACTCACTCTCAAATATACATATCTATATGACTACGTGATGATCGTATTGCCTGCTGCCGCTTTATTTTCTAACGAAACTGTCAGTAAGTAGTAATGATAGCTGTCATATGTTACACAGCACGTAATGTAGACATCGTTCATGCATAAATTTAAGTCAGCGATAATTTCTTTGGATGAATAATAATTTCAAACGTTCATACCTTATAACTTTTAAATCCCTGAATATCAGGCAACTTAAAAAGTACTTTAAATCATATTTCCAATGGCACTGCATTGCTCATTACTGTACTGGCGCTGTTGAACGAATTACTGACTAGTAAGACGAACATGTGCACGTACGTTTAACTCTAATTAAACGGACTTCGTATTATTCTCGAACGTTTCAAATACCATTTACGTCTGTGGCCGCAAAATATAAAATTAAAATACGTGCACGCAGTTAAATAGATTTTTTTCTTTCCCTGTGCAACGCAATTCCCAGTGCAAGAATTTAATTCCGTTAATATACTCTTTACACGCTGTACCGTGGTGTACACCGAGCAAGAATGAAAATTCTGCGATGCGAGTTTTTAATGCCAGATCCCTGGGGAATATTCTCCGTTGATACCATTTATTTAACCATGAAATTGTTTATTCCCCACAGTAATGTTCATAACCGTGTAATAAGCGACCGTAAAGAGGGAGGCGGGTAGCCCAGGATGGGGTTAAGGGTAAATGAAGTCGTATTTAGAAACTATCATGGAGAAGAACTGCGGACATAATGGAGCAACGAGTTTATTTTTCGCAAGAGACTTTGAACGCGGTACAAAGAGGAAATTCTCGTCCGTTGATGGTTCGTTAGTAATGTTGGTTCTCTAGATGGAAGCGCATTTTCTGCATGCTAGTTCGTGTAGAACTTTTTCCGTCACTACAGCAGTAATTGTGGAAAAAGGAGCGTATCCTAGCTCTCCCGTGGGCTGACCCTCGTGAATAGTATTTGGTTGGTGCACGTGAAACATTTTTGTAAGTCTTTCAGGAACCAACTGGTTTCATGAATTCGCATTTCACGAAGATTACAGGTTCTGGGGGTCATTACCAAAGATCTGGAGATCAAATGCATAGTACGTCTATGTGAATCACATTTAACTTAAACATACATAAGTATGTATATACTCAATGGAAGTTATTATTTACATTACCATCATCTGTGGTGAGACTCTTCTACTTTTTGCATATTTTTCTGTATATCTTAAAAAGTATTCCAATTCTAGTTTTGCAAGATACAGTGCTGGACACTATTTTTTTGTACACTAAACTCCTGTAAAGTAAATAGTCTATCCTCTAATACGTAAATGGCATTGTTTTAAATTATCAATTATCGGTTAGAAGAAAATGACGTATTGTTTAAAATTTAAAAATCTCTAGACAAGTGACTATTCAAAGCGATAAACATTATCGCGAAAGAAATGTGTCGCAATAAATTAGCCCTCGTTATAAGTTTTCTAAAGTTGTATGTAAATTTCATGTCTTTAAATTGTTGTTTCTGCCTTATTTACTTCTTACATGATTTTTACGAAGATTGTATATGCCTTTCCTCGAACATTTATGTTCCAATTAATGTATACATAATCACATATTCGCAAAAAATAGTGTCGAGCACCATACAGTATTTGGCTTTCATTTCATAAGAAAAATTTTCGTTATCTATAGTCAGTATGACTGGATTAAATTTTTTTTATAAATTATTTTTTATCGTAAATTTTTTTAACGTGGGAAAATCTTCAGGGGACACGCCGACGCCTCCAGATGGGAATCCCCCGGGAGCGCCAGGATAGTGTGGGATTTTTACCCACTAAAATCCCACGGCCACTATGAAATGTTGAATAATTTACATGTGTAGCATGCAGAAAAAGAAGGATGAGAAACGCTGACCATCGAGACGTTTCGCGGACACGTTTGTTGGCCGCCCGAGGGGAGAGGCGTGCGGGCGAGGAACCGCGACTCGCGAGGCTCGCGCTTGACGACGCGTTTGTTGATTTCGGCGGCCGCGGATAGCAACGATTGGGTATAAAATAGAGGACCGCGAAGGCATTTTCCTTCTTCGCTGTTCCGAGAGAGAGAGGACGAGGTACGACACACGGCCGCTCTCGGACAGCTTAGGGACTCCGGCAGGAGAGTTCGGCGATAATACCTGGACGCCTGCTGGAGGGACTAGAGTCTGCTCCTGGACGCTCGACCGGTATGGAGAGTACGGCGATAATACCTGGACGCCTATCGGTCGAGAGAGTACAGAGCATCTCTTTAGAAAAGAGAGGAGAGTACGGGAGAATATGCCTGGACGCCCGTTCGATATGGAGAGTTCGGCGACAATACCTGGACGCCAACCGAACGGGTGAGTACAGAGTAACTCCTGGACGTCTCAGTAGAGTAGAATCGCGAGAGTACAAAGCCCCTTTCTTAAATACCCGATCGTTGAGAGAGGAGAGTACGGGAGAATATTCCTGGACGCCTGTTTGATATGGAGAGTTCGGCGACAATACCTGGACGCCAACCGAACGGGTGAGTACAGAGTAACTCCTGGACGCCTCATTATATTAAAGTCATGTGCCGTTTGCACCTTGCACATTAGAATCAAGTAAAATTGTATAAACTCAGCGAGACGCAATGTCTGATTCACGAAATTTGTAGCCCCTTCCTATCAACCAAACCATGTATCCCTACCTAATCCGAATATTCCATTTTCCTGTCAAATCCAAAGGCTACACATGTAATTATCTCTATTATTCAGGCATATTGGCTTAAACGCTCGGACACCTATTTACTTATTTTCGACATAGATCCATCGTACCAAGGCTTATCAAAATCGATGTCTATCACACCCTGCCCCCCCCCCCCCTTGTCAGTACAATTTGATCCCCTAAGTCGGAGCTAGTTTGTGCTAACAAATTTTTCAACTGATTTTTTGTAATAGAATCGTGGTATAATCTGAGCCCTTGACAGATTAACTTCAAAATGTAGAACAATCTCACTGTGGATAAACAATGACAACTGGTCGAAAAGTTTAAATAGAGTTGCATAAAGTATCTATACTAGAATGCAGTACAAATGGCAGCTTCAATCTGCACTCAAGCAAGCCTATCTATATCTAATAGAAATTGAGGGACATCCCAAAACACCATTTGTCAGAATCTAACCCCTGGTTGCACGAAGTGGCCCCCGATGACGGTACAGTAATTATACAATCGACTGCACATTCAATCGGATCAGCAAGTGTACTGTTCAGCTGATAGACGTACCTACATATAATATTAGAGAAAGTCATTCTGATTCAAATGAAATTAACTTTTTTTGCCACTTTGACCATAGTCCCGAGTGGGGCGGATAGTTGAAGGAGCTAATCAGGGGACGAGTGACAAAGCCTCGCGCTCGACCCTCTCGCCCTTCACTCACGCTTCGCGAGACACATTCACGTCAAGCCCAGACACCGTATGTGCGTACGGGAGTTGCCCTAAATTCCCCAGAACTATTCCGAGTGCGATCAGCACGCAAGTGCATTTCTCTGTGTCGAATAGGCACGTCTGCATCTCGTACGAATGCGTGCACGCATGTCCGCATGAGATACAGAGCGTACACGAATTCGAAGTACGACCGTTGCACGTTGTAGCCAACATTGCCACTGAATTTAACGCGTATCCGCGAGTAGCAACGAATTCAGTAATGTTCATTTCGTTAGAATAGAATAGCACTGAGAGAAATGAATATCCCATATCGTGTACTGGCGAACTGAGTTCTGAACTTATTGCGTCTACATAGTTGAGATACTTACCCATTAGTCCTCTATAGCTGTGAGTTGAACATCTAGTATCTATATTTTTATAGCTAGGTTGTGAACGTATTCGATTCCCACAGGTAGATCATGCGGCTAACAGGGCTCGATAAATAGGTTGTGTATCTATTAGTTATGCACTGCAATATGTATCCTATCCAATCCCCTATTGTTTGATGTGGAAGCTCACCGTAGTTTGCGAAACGGATAATGATTATAATTAATTACTGACTGAAGCTGTTGTTAGTAACAGCTAGTTTTGTATTGCGCCGGCTACTACATATACTCATAAGTAAGGTTATCTAGAATATCCTGCCTTGGACTAAGGGACTTTCCATATCTGGACGAAAGTGCATGTGTATGGGGAACCGGTGGACAAAAACTTGTGAGTTAAGGATCTGGTGGAAAGTCCTCTAGTAGCGAATACAGAAGACACCAACTCATCCTTGTAATTTTAATTAAATTTTTTCAAATGCGGATCACGTGGAGATTATGGTACCAATAGGTTTATAAGATTTATAACACATCCGCAGGATTAAACAAAAAATACATACACATGCGAAAGTAGCGTATGACATTTAATAAAAGAATAAAATATTTTAGCGAATACTTGCCTGATAATAGAAATTTCATTCTCCATGCAGCAGGCTACTAGTCAGACTTTCTACAAGTTCGTAGCACGGTAATTATGATGAATCCGGATTTCAATGGCCGTCTGCATGCCACGATTCTTTTGTATTCTCCTTATTATCGTATTTTTAATTTTCCAGCCGCTTTGCCGTGCGCCTTGAAAGCATCGGGAATTCTGTTCTCTGTGGACACACGGCACTCGTAATAATATTTATGTGCACTATAATAACGTTAAAGTAGAATTTGCCCTCGTCCGCCTGCCAAAATTGCATACCTTTTCACTGAATGCAAACGAAGCTCACCTTGAAAAGGAGTCTATGAGCGATGCTGAAGGGCGGTTATAATCACGGAAATCTCACTCGAGAACTGCTTTCAATACTTTTGTCCCCGCTTTTAAATGCCACGATACTTATGCATGAAAGTTTCACGTACACAGTGTATTGTAAATATTGTGACTCTTGTCGGGCACTAGCAATATATATACCATTCCATATAAGAGTAGACCTACACCCCCACCGACTTGCAACCGATCTGCGCAGCTCCCACTACTACCTGCGCACGTGATTGGTCGTAGCGTTTTCTCTGCGGATTGCCTACCTATCAACAGCCTTCTCAGAATGATCGATGCGTGGAATGAGTCTACTCTTAAGTAGAATTTAGTATAGATAATAATCTAAATGAGTGGGGTATGTCATTAAAATTGCTAGATACTATTGAGGACAAATTCTTAATAAATATAGGTACCTATTCATTTCAAAGGTCGATGTAACTGTACAGACTACAGAGTTGTATGTACCTAAGTATCAAGAGACACGGTAGTGTCTCGCGCCAAGTATATATAGGTATATGCGCAACGCGAGACACAGAGTGTATCTATTACGCCACGACTCGCTATCAAGAACCCTGAGATTATCGAATCTCAATAACGGCTAATCCGATTAGATTTTGAATGGTCTTAATGGATAGCTTGGGTTTGATTTACATCAGAAAAGTATCTTCGTTTTGATCCTACGTGCCTTATAAGCTGAGATATTTCGATGTAAAGTTGCAATTTGCTGAATTTTATGTTCTGAAAAATTAAGCATCGTCATCGTCAGGTGTAGGCAAGAGGGGAACATGAAAGGGAGAGGAAATGTCTCCAATATGCAGGTCGTTCATTGGATGAAGGTTTCGGCTCTTTCTGCCAATTGCGTAACAAATTGTTGTTACGTGACAGCCAGTAGAGAAAACGTCTGACGAGGTAAACGTAACCTCGGTAGTGTCAAATAATCATAATCTGCGAAGTGTCAGATAAGGAAACTTGTACATATTTTTTCAATGTCACGAGTTTTTACACCATATAGGACACTGAATTATTGTCTCAATTAACAAGGTAAGTCGCCAAAATTTTTTAATTGACTATGTAGAGCTAATAGAAACACAGGGCACGCATAGACTTGAAAGTTGTCCGGAGAAGGTTCGACAGAGAAGCATCTTCTTTCGCACAAGTTTCTACAAAATAATATATTGTTTTTATACCAGTAAACTATTTTTACATTAGAGTTTTTATGTAAAGCTTATAGAATTGAAAGGGACGCAGGGGCTTGGATAGAAATGAAGGGGACGCACAGGCTTGGATAGAAATGAAGAGAACGCACAAGCTTGAATAGAAATGAAGAGGATGCACAGGCTTGGAGGTTGTACGGAGAATGTTAGATAGACAGAGAAGCATCTTGTTTCGCACAAGTTTCTGGAAATTTGTCAAATAAGGTAAATGGATAAAAATTTTCTAATCAGCGTAGTATTAAGAATTAAGAAAATTATGATGCTATACTGCTTGCAATGTAGAGTAAGTCACATTAGTGAAGAAAGTACATTGGAAACGCATCTCCCTTGATACTTTCCAATCTTTTGTGAAAGATATTTGTTGTGTCTGTCGCGATCCGGATTGACAGAGAAAATAATTCACGGGGTGCATATGGGGTTCGAAGAAAAAAATATTACCCGGTTTCCAATAGATTGGCGGATAGAAAATTAATGCGATTCCTTCCGGTTTTACGAAACTCAACCTTCGAAATAATTCGGATCAGGAAATACGCTTGAGTTAACAGAAACACAGAAAGAAGAACAGATCGTTCAATTTTTGGGCCACCAACTTCGATTGTGAACGCTTGATAATTCTTGCTTCGGAATCAGGAGCACAGAATGCAAGGAGCTAAACGGATTGAAAACGTTGTGGAAAATGGTGAAATTTGCGAAACAAGCGGGGACTTTCAATTCTACGGTACAACTTCCCCCCCTTTTTTATTTACAATAGTTTACATTCATCTTTACTTTGTTACAGGGGTAGACACGAGTAATGCCGCGCGCTGTATACCGACACAATGTGGCTCGAAACATGGGTTTGGGGGAATAAAAGGCGTTAAAAGCGATCACTTGCTGCATTTCGGATCTACCTGAATTATGAAGTACATACCACATGCATATACTATATTACGAACGCATTTGTAAGATTTGATTGTATCGCATTTCACTTATTTCAATAAAATGCAGTTAAGTGATAAAAGACTATTATTATTTAACGAGCCTTCCTTCCATTCCTTCCGATTCCAAGTCATATATAAAACACATGATAAAAAGAACACCTAAAATGATCCTTCAACACTGAGCTGTTTTTAAAAATCTTTACATTAACGCACTGTTTTAAACATGCCATTCCCTACTTTTAAACTTTATGGACTTCAACACATCCTGTCACACTACTTCTACATTGCTCTAGTCTTAAGAACCAATCGCCTTATGATCACACAAAATATGGTAAGTATTTAGGTAAGCTATTTGGACGCCCCGCGAAAATGCAACAAAGTTGCAAGGGTCAAAATTTTTGCAACAATGTTGGAAACGAAAATGGTCTGTTCGCAAGAAAAAAACTCGGTTTGCAACTTTGTTGAGATTTCGCGGGGAGTCAGATTCCGGTTAGCAACTTTGTTGAATGCCAGAATCTTCGAATATCATCTTCAGACTACAGTAAATACTTTAAAGCGCTGTATCTCCGTAACGGTTGGTCCTAGGGCATTTTTGACCGAATTTTTTAAGAACTTCAAGAGTAGAACCTAGCTTTTCCGTGCAAAAATAGGGAAACTGCGAACGAAGCGATCCGAGCATTTTTAGAAACGCCCACGTCGCGCCTCGACACCCGAACTTCACGAGTTTGCCGTCCGAAACTTTGAAGCGCTGTATCTCCGTAACGGTTGGTCCTAGGGCATTTTTGACCGAATTTTTTAAGAACTTCAAGAGTAGAACCTAGCTTTTCCGTGCAAAAATAGGGAAACTGCGAACGAAGCGATCCGAGCATTTTTAGAAACGCCCTCGTCGCCCACCCTCAACAAAGTTGCAAACCGAGTTTTTTTCTTGCGAACAGGCGATTTTCATTTCCAACATTGTTGCAAAAATTTTGACCCTTGCAACTTTGTTACATTTTCGCGGGGCGTCCAAATCCGGTGAAATCGGAATAGTCTGAAGATGATATTCGAAGATTTTGGCGTTCAACAAAGTTGCTAACCGGATTCTGACTCCCCACGAAATCTCAACAAAGTTGCAAACCGAGTTTTTTTCTTGCGAACAGGCGATTTTCATTTCCAACATTGTTGCAAAAATTTTGACCCTTGCAACTTTGTTACATTTTCGCGGGACGTTCAAATCCGTTGAAATCGGAATAGTCTGAAGATGATATTCGAAGATTTTGGCGTTCAACAAAGTTGCTAACCGGATTCTGACTCCCCACGAAATCTCAACAAAGTTGCAAACCGAGTTTTTTTCTTGCGAACAGGCGATTTTCATTTCCAACATTGTTGCAAAAATTTTGACCCTTGCAACTTTGTTGCATTTTCGCGGGAAGCTCAAAACCAGTATGTAAACTTATCAACTATTATGTGTGTTGTGTGTTGAGTGCTGTGTTGCAAGTGTTATAGTGTTATAAGACTGCTAGTATTGTGAGGGTGGCAGCGTAGTAAGTGTGATAGTGTCGTAAGTGTGAAAGGGAATTTCGTGATAGTGAAGGTGTGAAAAATATGTAGGAAAAATGTAGGAATTGTTTGAAATGATAAATAAAATTGAAGTTATACATTATATACGTCTTTATTTTTTTTTATACACCCTACATGTTTCCACTATTCCTGTATTATCCTATATTACAGTTTCACAGCGTTTCCTCACAATTGCTGTGTTACCACGCTACATCACTTCATAGTTCTCAATTTACATTCCACACTTCACATTCTACACTGCACATTCCATACTGCACATTCCACACTTCACATTCCATACTTCAAACATGAAATTAGTCTTCCCGTGAAATGTCAACAAAGTTGCAAACCGAGTTTTTCTCTTGCGAACAGGCCATTTTCATTTCCAACATTGTTGCAAAAATTTTGACCCTTGCAACTTTGTTACATTTTCGCGGGACGTTCAAATCCGTTGTAATCGGAATAGTCTGAAGATGATATTCGAAGATTTTGGCGTTCAACAAAGTTGCTAACCGGATTCTGACTCCCCACGAAATCTCAACAAAGTTGCAAACCGAGTTTTTTTCTTGCGAACAGGCGATTTTCATTTCCAACATTGTTGCAAAAATTTTGACCCTTGCAACTTTGTTGCATTTTCGCGGGGGTCAAATTTCGGTTAGCAACTTTGTTGAGCTCCCCGCGAAAACGCACAAAGTTGCAAACCTGGAATTTATTTCTCGAACACCCAATTTCATTTGCAACTTTGTGCGTTCTCGTTAGAAGTCAAGTTTTGCAACTTTGTGCAGTTTTCGCAAGAAGAAGGTTTCTTCAATGATAACACAGTTTTATATAGTATTTTTCTCTTTATTTTCATTAATGCATGTTCAAAATATTTCAAAAAAGTGATACAATCATGTACAAATGATTATTTTTGTAAGTATATATATAATAAATATATTTTCACTCTTAGTCTATATAATCACTTCACTGTATATATAAAATCACTGTCTTCTTATGCTCATTGTCGAGGTTAACAGCTTTCCATCATTTGTCCCGCTGCAACTTCCTGTCCACGGAGAAATATTCCCAAGTTTGATCTATAACATAAAGAAAAATATTTTTAATAACCTGACTTGTGTATTATAGAAAATACAATAGGTGTTACAACATAATTGCATGTAAAACGAATAAAGAATTAAATTATCTTTCCAATTTAACCTTTACTTCATGTATTTAGAATCGAAAAAAAATTTAAAAAGTTTACATGCAAAGATTGTGAAATTAACTTTGCGCGTGGAAAAGATGTATGGACATAGACCACTTCGTCGATGATAGGAATAATTTGTGGGAATAGGGTAGGAATAATGTTGAGAAACGGTTTGGAATCGAGGTAGCAACCATGTTGAAATTGCGTTAGAATGTGTGGAAACTGCGATAGAATAGTAGACTAACCTCGTAGACTAGTAGTTTTTTTAAAAAAGATAATTTTGTGAGTATGTACTATTACAGCAACTACAGCGCTACTACAGCAACATTATTATAGCTAGTGGGCACCTACAGAGTATTATTAATGATTACTTTTAATCATATGCTTCTATGTCGATTATTTATAAAACTCTGAGTTTATAGTGAACCAAAATTTTATAAGCCTGGACAAAAACTCAGACAAACGCTTCAGGTAGATGCTCGAGTAGTATGCAGCATGTTTTATGCAGATATAACTTTATTAATCACCACATTATTGGAGAATATGAAGGATAGATTCGTGTCTGTTGCTGAACATTACATTGTCTTACTATAATTACGTTAGAAAAATCCCTAAACAACAGCAGCTCCACTTTTAATTTTTTAAAACCGAAATAAGGATGTTTCTCATCTTCGAGATTCCCACGCGATAAGAAATCGAACAAAAAGAATCTAGAAAATTAACCAGAGCAACGAGCCTGAGCGCTAGCTAAGCTGAATCCATTAATCCACCGGATTTTCCGCTCAGTTTCTTTCCTCTCGTCCTGTTACGTATATACCTCCTCCATTGAGCCGTTATATACCAGTCGTTGTTTTTGAAAAGATAAGTCTCCTAGTTTGCTCATTAGTGACGGATATTTGAACAGGCGTGAAGCAAAAACATGTATACATATACAGGCAGGGGTACTTCGACTAACATAACCGTAGTCATTTGAAGAATGTGATATAAAGAAGGGAAGACACAAGAAGAATTCTTGGAAATGGGAACATTAAAGAGTCAGTCCACAGTGACGGTTTGAAAAATTAAGCTATTTTTAATGATTTTCTTCTCCGTAGATACAACATATAATGCAACACACCTTTTTGGTATTTATTAAGCTACTCTTGTATTATACAAAAAAATTTAAACGAATTTTTTAATTTGTTTCTAAACTTTAAACATGATTATCTCAAAGCAACATTTTTTCAACTGCTGTAAGTGATTGCAAAAAAAAAACATTTGACCAATCAGTCTGAAATTTTGACATGTTATTCAGCACATCAGTGTATATGGCCGGGCCAATTGTAAGCTTTTTGGATTAACCATTTCATACCTTGTACAAGGCAAAATGATTGAAAAATTCGCCGTACTATTTCGACTCTTAAACTTTAAACCTCCGCCATTTTGTTAATTTTTTATCTCTAAAAATAATCCTGGTTCCGGCGATAACCACAATCATGATGATTACAACACACTTTGCATTTTTTTATTCAAATGTGTCGTTCTCCTGGAATCACCTGCATCAGCGATACATCGCTTTCTGAAGGCGCTCACATCAGTGCGATATATACTTTTCAAAAAATTTGAAATAGATTTTTTGCACTGTCAATAAGTGTATTATATACAATTAATAAGAAGACGAAACATTATTTACGTTGGACATTACGTTTACTAAAAAATAAAACCTAAAAAATGACAATTCTTCACGACTTCACAGTGTACTGACCCCTTGAAGCACTTTATTTCATCCAAAATTATTAATTAAATGTTCGTCTGGTAATATACAGTGTTAGAGGGAGCTCTAGATGAGGGACTGGCAAGAGGAAGTATGTAGCGCAGTAGTGCTTCATAAACTGCACGGGGTCTATCCTTCAGAAAACGCACGCTCGACATCCCCACCTCGAGTTCTATCTCACTCACTCTCGACGTATTTTCTTTACTGTCCTTAGCGGTGGGTAGGCTCAAGCCCGCGATAAAAATCGTGCCCATGCACCAAAAAGCGCGCGCGAACACTGTCGAATAGTCGTACGGATAATGAAACACTACTGTACTTAGATTACTATATGCTCTTCAATCAATGCAACAATCAATGAAAGCTAGGGTCTCAAAGATCATAGTTTAGATCAGTGAATCTTCGCTGACAGTTGGAAAAATTTGAATGAAAGATGAAGAAGGGGAAAAGGAAGTATGAAGCACTGGTTCAACGTACACTTGCTGGGGGAAGTACAGGATGAATATCACTTAAAAGCTCAGGTGGCGGTAGCGATTGGTATACCGGGTAATAAGAAGAAGACAATATAGGCTAGGGCTAGGGACTAACCGTAGTCCGAGTTCATATCGCACGGCCCTGAATGAGGTCCGAACTCCTTATCTCCCTCTATATCTCTCAGTGTTATTTCGGCACTTGAAACATAGTTACTTTGCTGCTGGTTGGGTTTTATGACCGCCCTTCCTTCATCGACGACAAGTTAAAAGGCATGTTGGAATTAGACTCTCGTAAGCTCCCGATGCGTGTGCTCCTACAGCGATGCGCTGTAACTTGAACTGATAGCGCTCTAACAAAATCCATTCTTAGGGAGAGCGGGGGGGGGGGGGGGGGAGAGAGAGAAGTGGCGTCGTCTTGCATCGGCCATCCACTTGGGCATGTGACTGGATGCAGTTTACCCATTCAGCATTCCAAACACTCAAAACTCGAGTTAATCGTTGAAGCGAGGGAGCTTGCCACGGTAAGGTGGAGTGCAAAAGAGAGGGGCCTAGAAGGAGTAAACAGAGCAGGCAACAGGGACGGGAGGATGACCGCGGGAAACGGACAGATTGAAGTAGGAGAGGGAACGGTTTACCATCGGCAAACTCAACGAGCCTGTGAGTTTGCTGTTTTACCAGTGATAGAATTGGGTCGAGTTCGTGGACCCACGCGATTCTACAATTGTTACACACCGACGAAGGTCGAAAAAAGACTATCAAGCTGCGTCCCGCTGAAAAAAGGCATTCAATAACTGCTCCTACACAAGAGCACATCAAATTCACTACACTACACTTCGATTGATTTGCTCTATTGGTCGTCATCCCGATGGTTGCTGTCATAAGAAATTTCATACATTTTTTCTTTAAGGAAATTTTATAATGTGACCCACGTGGCTTGAAGCCTTCGTCGTTGTAAATCCAATATGTTATTTCACTGTCCTGAAGTTCAAACGTGCGCTCGTAAAATCTAACTTCTTAAGGCAGGCTCCCACCACTCATCGCCTCGCCTTGCCTAGGCTCATTTTATTCTTCCTACGATTTTCTTATGTAGTTTGACAATTTGACTCGCAGTGCGCCTCGCCTCGCCTCGGCGCGACTCCCAGCCGCCGATTCTTCCTTGAGAATATTTTGAGAAGGAGACGCGAGGCGAGCCGAGGCGAGGCGTAGTGAGAGCCTACCTTTGAGGTAGGGCACGCTTAAGTTATCTGAGCTTGTCTCGGTACATGTGTTTGGTCAGTTGCTCAGAGAACTTCTTCACCAGAACATCTGTGCAGTCATCAATTCAGTAGGCTCACACAATGCCTCGCCTTTCTTCCTCAAAATATTCTCGAGGAAGAATCCGCGGCTCAGAGTCGCGCCGAGGCGAGGCGACGCGCAGTGTGAATCAAATTATCAAACTACATATGAAAAGCATAGGAAGAATAAAATGATGCTGAGACGAGGCGAGGCGAGATGTAGTGAGAGCCTGCCTTTAGTCCACGTCAAAACTTTTTGAGTGCATGGTTCGTACGAAACTTTTACTTTTGAAAACAATTGTAGACATTTTTCTCAAGCTCCACTACATGTGTATCGATCGTGCTCCATCTCGACCGTGTATACGCGTATAGGCTGGCGTATCGTCGAAATGGGGCGAATAGCTAACGAATCGTTCGCGCAACTGATGACGACTCTACCCACTAAATAAACATACGTTGTTCCTGCATCACGTAGGAACAACCGCTCGATTGTTCCCCTGTTATTCCTCTATCTCTGCTAACGCACATGAACAATGATTATAAAATCATTGGCACATTTGTTTATCCATTCCATACTTCACATCACCAACATTCATCCACGATACTGACGTGATAGGGTAATTTCAGCCATAAGCTCGAATAAAAAGAGATACAAATAACTTAACACAACTTATCGTATTTGTTATCTATATCTATCCCAGTGACTAGTTCCTTAACAATTTTACTGTTCATATCCTACATGAGAGTTAAGCTGGGTTTACACCTGACGAGTGACTCGGCCGGGTCTAGAAAATCTTGGCCGATTTGTCCGGCGGATTGCTCGGCCGAGTACTAGAATATGCGTTCAGCATATTGGCGAGTGCGCGGCTCAGTGGGCTCACTCTGCTCACTCACTCATTTCGTCAGGTGTAAACTCAGCATTATGCCCAAGTCCCGCCCGACACTCAAGTGGCCGCATGTGGTACACTGATACTTTTTGAGAGAATTATGAATTATTGGGGGGAAAATAACGTGGAAAACTGTGATACTTTCCAGCTCTAGCACGCTGAGTCTCTTTTACTGATTTGAAAATCCGAAAACACCTTTAATAGGGTTTCTCTGAAGGTTCCAACACGGAACTATAACAAGGAGCGGGATACACTATGGGACGAAAGCACGAGACTACCTCTTAGCAAAAGCGTAAAACACTATTTTCTGATACTTACGCAATATGTGTAATTCAGAAATACTTTATTGTTCAATATTTTATGACATACGTAAGTAACCACCCCCCGGTTGCATGCAGGTAAAGACTAGACTATTGTAGGATTAGTCCACACTCGCCAGCAGCATAAAACGTAATAAAAAGCCGATTCTCGTATTTTCGGCCGATAGTGTACGTACACATTTATTTGGTGTCATGACCTGCGGAAGCATCAATTTATTGAACTGCCCACTGAAAATCCTTCCGATCAGATCTGAATCTGCTACTTCTTTCTCTTATTTACATAACTACTTGAGATTATGAACTTTAAGACCATTTTTAAGGTTGTCTCACTTAATTTTCAAATTGAAAATAATACAATTATATAGGCCCTAACAAAAGCTTCCCAACATTATTATGTAGCAATCGCGGTATACTCTTTGATCAGGCATAACAGACTGTGTATTTACCAAAAAATTTTGTTAAAAACGTAATCGTAATAATGCATGTGTAAATATTGGAAAGAGCGTGCGAATGCCACACGTCCGGACCAATTAAGGTATGAAAAACAGACCACGGATATACACGTTCAGTCACCGAACCAAAGTCTAACGAGGTGCCCGGCGAACCACCATCATGGAATCTTGAATGTTCGTCTGGCTGTTTTGGCTTTTAAATTTAATGGAACCAGTGGATGCATCGCGAAAGCCATGAAAGCCCATAGACGACAGGCGGCGAAAAAATAATTAAAATCAATCGGCGAAGCAAGGTAAAAGGGTATGGTATAAGGTGCATGGCGGACAGGAGAGGCGAGAATAAATACCCACCTAACGAGCACGGAAATTGACGGACCCGTTTGAGGGTGCTTCAACCTCCAGCGCTTCCCATCAGGACGTCGGAGGTCGAGCGATACCTTTGTCCCTCGTTAAATTCCAAAAGCGACGATATTTTGTTCCTTCCACCCCCTGCAACCTCTGTCGTCTCCCTGGTGCCTCCGTTCTTTTCAATTTCATTCTACCGCTGACATTCTTCTGCCTAAGGAAGTATAAGGAGAATCTGGAAATGTGCCACGAAATCGACAAAAATGTCGCGTCTCGAGCGTGACGAATTAGTCCGCCGAGAGACTCTGTGTCGTTAAAGGTTAAAGGCTGCGTCTTAATTAATTTGAGTTTCGGTGCTAATAGTAAAATACTCCCCTTTAGAAATTGATGTAAGCTTTATGAACACCGAGAATAGCAAGCAGAAATTGTAATTTCCTGAGAATAAAACCGTTCGTCAACGGAATAGTTTCATTCTACAAACGAAATGTTCGAGAGATTTGTTTTTTTCTGTCATGTAGAATAGGCCTGCCAATTTTCGGCTGCTACCAGCGAATCACTTTACGCAATTGACGTTCAACGACACATAGTGTTCTCTCAATGTATGTATGTACCAGCAGAATACGCGTCACACGCGAAACAACAGCGGTTCGTTGAAGTCTCGGTGGGCCATTTACCTTCTTTCCCTCCATTTGTTTATTCAAGAATCGATAAGCATGGCCCAAGAGACACGCTCCGTGCCACCAGCACCGTCCACACTCATTTCACCCGTTCGTCACGTAATAAAAGCAGCGCCTCGAACCCTGACTCGCTTTGTCTCCAAGTAAAAAACTGGCGAAGATCGGAGTATACCCTTGCGGGACTACGAAACATCGTGACATTTAATGAGAAATAGTCCGGGACAGAGTGCTCCAAGACTTTGAGGACCCTTCTACAGTTTCTTTGAACTTACCCAATGGGAGGTTCAGCTTTATCCCTTTGTTGGGAATTGTCAAGTGAATCGTGTTACCTGGTATTCTCTAGATTAAACCTCACCCCGTTCACTGGACTCTATGGCAAGAACGAAGGCAGAAAATTAAGCGAAACCAAGCTGCTTCTACGATATAAAGCAAGCCGAGGTCTGCTGATTAATTTTATCGCTGATCGGCGAATTGCTCATCAAACGAAACCTACGGAGGATACTATCGCGGTGTCCGGCGCCGATATTTTTTCTCCTTATTGTTAAGCACAAAAATCTATGAGACACGTAGTTTTTTTAGTTTTGCCCATTCCCACTTTTAATAGATGACCCTCAAATTTAATGGAATTCACGTAATTTCTTAGCCATTTGGCATTTATATTGTCAGAACACTTCATTCGGGAAATGTGGATCTGTTTCACCTCTTAAAATTGAGAATGGACAAAAGTAAGAAAATATGTGTGTTTTACATTTTTGTGTTCAGCAACATATTTCAAGGAGAAAAAATCTGCGCCGGGCATCTCGAGAATATCCCTTATTAAATAGAAAAGCGTAATAAGGGAAAGGGGAGAAAACCCTAATCCCATAGGTATCACTACCCTTATTTTCTTGTATTTTACTCCTCTCCAGACTTTTCTCATAGGTAAGAATCACGAGTCAGAATGCGAAGTAACAAACGTGCAAACCGGTTACGCACACTGAGAACGCTTTTGCCAATTAGGACGCTGTAAAGACGGGAACGTTGAGGCGTACGCGATCTCTGCCCTTCGGTCTCTCCCTCGGGATCTATTCCCGGTATCCTCGCTCTCTAATTAGTCTGCCCGATAAACTCGATTATGGTGTCTCCAGCTGCCCTCCCCGAACCCCTTTCCTCGTATCTTCTCGCAGTGTCCACTCCACGTGATGCTCAACGATGCATACCAGACGCTTTTCTCTTTGCAAACAAACACTTGCATGTAGTTCTAGCCCTATCTTCTCGAGACTGAAGCAGCCTCTGTCGTTGTCGCTCTTGTGACATCACAACGATCAGGAATTTTCTTGGCTCTTTTACTTTTGCAATCTAATAGTATTCGTATTTGATGAAAGTGTAATAGGTGCAATAAATCTCAATTTTTCATACTAAAGAGGAGTTATGAATTAGGTATTGGTGAATTTTGGTATACCAATGTTTTGTTGTATTTCCTCATGCATCGTCCTTTCTGTTACGTCGAATAGACTGTGCGTCGTTATCCAGTCTTATTGAGGAATTTCTATTGGCGAGTTCAGTCTGTGTTGGAACAAGTAGTTTCACAGAATAGGGTACTGTACAGTACAGAAAGACTGATGAGTAGAAGGCTTCAGTCTACCTTGATGTACTCGATCCTCGAGACAGGTGAATTGTTTGCAGGCAGGAGACATTAGAGAGCCGTTCTAGGAAACTCCTGAGACAATTCACCTTACGACCCTTAAAATATTGGTAAAGTTTCAAAAGTGGCGAACCCCGAGACCCGTGAAACGAAACTCCCCGAGACCATTGTTCGCTGAAACAGGTAACTTCACGGAATCGCCACATATATTACCCGAATCAGTGGCAAAGCGCGTGGTCTGGATACGTTCAACTTTACGCTATTTCGCCTTCCACTAGCCGTCTTTATTGCCCCGGCGAATCTCCAACGTTTCTTGATTGATTGGGCAACTTCGATGTTGTGCAGAATACGAGACAATCATATCGCGTGCGTGGCAGTTGTAAATCGATGAATCGAAAGCTCGATTCTATTAGGTTGTCCAGTAAGTTCGTGCCGTTGTTGATCGATCAACATTTGATGGCAGAAAAAAGTTGAATGTTGGCTTCAGGTTTGAACCAGCCTGTAATTTTCTCTATTTTACTATGTGTATGTGTTTCTTATCTACTATATCAGTTTCTTTGCTGTAAATTTAAAACTATGCCAAGTTGATAAACACGAACATTTCCGACACCTTCTGTTATTCGAGTTTAATCGGGGTTGTACCCCGTTCCTAGCTGCTCGAAACATATGTGCCGTTTATGGCAAAGACTCCATTCCACAGACAGCATCTTGGAAATGGTTTGCATGCTTCAAGAACGGTAATTTTGATACATATCTCTGACGGGCCACGTTCTGGGCAACCGTCCCCCGTCAATGAAGATCGATTGGAGACCTTCATTCTGGAGTATCATCGTCAAACAGCCCGTGAATTAGCCAATAAGATGCATTGCTGATCACAGTCAATACTCAATTATCTAAAGGCAATGGGAAAGGTTTAGAAATACTTTATTAATACTAAAACCCGCACGAACGTTATTGGACAACTTGATATATTTCAGTTTTCACATCCTACTTTTGTTTTTGACTGCACTTTAATTTGTATTTAATATCTTAAGTATTATAATACTTATAATAATAATAATTATTATTATAATAATTATTGGCAGTAGTAGCGAAGTCTGTTCAATCAGACTTGAAGTGACAGCAATTATTAGATTGGTGCTCCGGCGTCGCATAAGGTACTTACCTAAGTAACTTTCCGCTTTAAATGAAGACCACAGGATCAAATAGCTTTTGCCAATTAATAATGGAGCACTTTCCAGATTCTAGTCGATGTTACGCGCGATATAAATTAGAAAACTTAAAAAATAACATCGGACGTTCTAACTTTTTGTTCTGTGGTCGTGTTTATGCAGTCTGCCGTATTTGTCGAGCAAGAACGAATTCGCGCAGTCAACTGCTTCCACCTCGATCAATTACTGGAAAAGGAGAATCCATTGACTCTTTCACATGTATTCGATACCTATTCATGTACATTGGTGGCCATGTCCACTTCTCTGATTTTTCCTGCTTTCATTAAACACCCGCTTTCGTGTCCTGAAGTAGGGATTGTAATATCCGTAAACTGGTTTATCGGTTAACCGGTAAATCGCAAGAAATATCCTCAAATTTTTACCGGTAATTCCATAAAGTGCATATAACAATATACCGCGTATATGGGCTCAATAATTCCTTCGACATCTACTACGTTATCAATGAAAGAAAAACTTAAATTGCTAATAGAAACGAAAACCGAAGTGTCTCACGAAGAAGCAACTCTGATCCAAAGGAAAACTAAAAATCTGAATTACGTCATTTCAGAATTGACGTATTTTCAAGAAGGGAAAGTAAAGGGAAAATATATACAAATGGCGTACGATCTCCTAATGACTACCCGACCATAAATTTTATTTTAGAATCTGAGAGAGCTATTTCCGCGACTGGATTATTTTGTGCAAGTATTAGGCCGCAATTAGGAGACCAACTGTCAGACAAATTAAAAAAGCTGATAAATAAAAAGTATTTAATTATGTAAGTATGTTAAGCTACTTTCAGTTTCGTGTTGAAGATCCATGTTTAATAAGTATTGTCAATATTTTGCTAATATATGTATTTTGTGTTATATTATTTTTTATTTTATGTACAGAATAGTTCCATTTGCATATATTTTTTATAATGTTCAATTAGATTTAAAACAAATTGTTTTTTTTAATATTTACTCATATTTTCAATACTTTAAAAAAATACCCGGAATTACTGGTGATCCGGTTTCGATTGAAAGTTTTACCGAATTACCAGTAATTGAAAAAGTCGGTACAATCGTTATCGTGACGGACATACTGGCCCCGGCTCACGAGGGATGTTCGATAACTTGAAAATTAAAAAAAAAAAAGAAACTTTGCAGCGATGTAGGTAAGCATATTTTGTTTCGGCAATGAAGCGGCCCTGGGGATGGCGTATCCCCTTAAAGAAATTGTGACTTTTCATTTTATCGTGAATATACACCGTAAAAGATATTGGGAAAAAAGGTTAATTCGAAGTTTTATGGTTTTTGATATCCTACAATACGGCGATAAATAATTTTCTAAAAAAGGTGGTGGGGCTAAATTCTGAAAAATTAAATTTTTTTCGAAAATTCTTTATCACCATATTGTAGGATATCAAAAACCATAAAACATGAATTGAAGTTCTTTTAGATATCTTTTACACTTAATATGAAGACTCCTTTGATATGAAAATTCGTATGAGCGGGTGTTTTCACCCCTAAGACCGTTTCATTGTCGCAACAAAAAGTGGTTACGTTATTAGCATCACTTGAATTACATTTCCCCAAAGTTTCAAGTTTTTTTGAATTTGCGAGTTGCCGAACATCCCATGTCAGTTGAACTGGCTCGTTTACTGCGATGATTCGCGTACAACGCAGCCAGCAAAATTGCATTAATCTTTCACGTTAGATGAACTCAAAGATAAATTCTGCACGGTCACGTGTGCCGCGTCCTATCGTTGCTTCTATTGTCCAGCTTTGAACGTATTATTTAGAGTCGAGTCAGCCATCGGAATCGCCCTAAATTACGCATTATCTCTTACGGGCTCGAGGAGGTGGTTTCTCTCCACTGCTGACTCGTCTCGAAATACCATTGTCTCGCACGAGTGCCGAGATTACGCGCATGCCGTTTGTTCCTAACTAACCTATACATATACATGACGGCCACGTCGTCAAAGATCGCCTGCAACCGGATAATTGGATGTCAACCAATTGACTTTCTTCGGTGATTGGCGATGACGCATCCATGGTAATCGACGTGAATCGGCAGAATTACCCCTCAGGTGTGGCAATGCATGAATTGAATTTTATTTGTGAGAATTAGTTGCCTCGCGAGAGAATGTATTTTGTAGGCTTCTGTTTGCGAATTATAGCGTCTTAGGCTTCTATAGCTAATTGTAGCTTCCTTAAGGCTCTTCTAATTAGCATCCATACAATTAATGTCCTGTGTTAAGATTCTTCATTACATAGCTCACATTCAACTTGTCAGAGTATTAAAGCCAGGTCTATATTTGCTGCCACACCTCGCTCTGTTACTGCTACCTGTTACCTAGCTAACCGGTCATGGCAATAAGTATAGACGATGTCTGACGATGTCGGACGAGTCCGAGACATTCGTCGGAAAGGCCGAACCAACTGACGAGTTACAGTACACAGTAACAGAACATCGTTAGATTGGTAACAGGTCGCGGTAACAGAGCGGGGTGCGAAAACAAATGTGGCCCCGGCTTTAACCCGCGAAAGCGAGTTAACTCGTCATTGGAAAATTCTTCCGCGTTAGGCAAGAAAGGTTGATACTTGGTGATAATTAAAGATTTTCACTGCTACAAAAGCAGTAAATAATATAATGGATCATATTTCAGAATTTCTCTCATCTCTCATTACGATCATACGGTATTGAGAAAAATATAATCTGTCATGAATTCCGGTCACGGCATCGGTCTAGACTTTTTCAGCTACTTAAACAGCTCTAATAGTAACCTTCTCTAGAGTTCCGCAAGGATCAGGCCTTGGTTTATTTCTTTATTAGGTATGTAGTCGGTCTTTACAATATACTGATAAATAACATTAAAAACTTCAAGAAGCCCTTGAATATCTCTAATCGCCGACGTTTGAGACCAGATGTACTGTCAATATAGTGTCACTAACTTTTCCTAAACGTGATTCTATGGGACGAGCCATTAATAATATCCAAATTATTCTTCCATGCATCTCACAGTTCGTTTTATTGCCTTTTAGACTCTTGAAATCCGTGACACATGCGGTACAATAGAATGGCCCTTATTTTCAACCTGCGATTTATGTTGCTCTCAGCCCCTAATATGATTCCATTTAAAAAAAATAGTCCCTGAAAAAGTTTATTGCAATCGGACAACAGGATAGCGTGCCGACCAAGCTTTAAAGTTTAGAATTCATCAATGGTAGAATTTGAAGAATTTCTAAAAAAAGGTAAGCCCTATCGAAATTTTGTTCAAATAATATTAAAAGAGCATTCAATTTTCTACAATTACTGTATATATAAGTTTCTCGTACTTCCAACCATTTTTTAAATAATAACGGTTGAACACAGAGAGGTCCGCACTTCGTGCCTCCTACCTGTACGGCGTGACCTATTGTCTATATCTTATAATATAAAGCATTGTCTATATAAACATAAACGCTCCTTTAACGCAATAATTGTAGTTTGCCTGTTAGGCAAACCCGCTAATCCCTTCTATTCCCTGCAGTCGCTGAATTCTGCTAGAAGTTCCTATCATTTGTGTCTCCACCTTCGACCTTGGCACCCTGGAAAGCGGAAGGGGCAACGTTCTCCATTGCTGATAAGATAAGGATCACGATTCATGCACATTCACTCGAACGGAATGTAATCCTCGTTGTGGCCTGATAATTGAGCGTTTGGCTGCAACAGGAACGTATACGGGCCATTATTGTCAAGGTGGTATCAGTGAAGATCGTAATTTGTTGTCGCTAGGCGTCTTCAATGCACATTACGAATTTACTGCGTTCCAAATACATGTTGCTTTCGATTTATTGCTTAGTAATTGTCAAGGTTCGTTCCGAAAACCGACTGCATTCAGGTAGTAACATTTAGCCGCTAATTTTCAGGAGAATTTGCAGACACTTTTACTTTGCACCAAAATTCCCAAAACGCCTGCCGACATAGCTTGGTGGCATATGGTCCAAATGCAACGAGTCGTTGTTTCGTAAAACTCCTCTCGTAAAATTCTAATTCTAATCATTGTCTTGGTAATTATATGTATGGAAGAGGGTACACCTCACCGATTGTGATGATTTGAAAATATGTTGTCGGAGGCATGATTCTGAACAATTTTTTTCATGTTACATGTTACCGCAGCTCGACCTTCGTTTCCGAGATACACGCAAAAATAGTTTTGACATTACATACCTACCTATCGTATTCCTAAAGTTTCGGATATAAAGGTTAGAGATATACTACGTAATTATTAGTATTACCTAAGAGAATGTCGGCCATAATATCAAAGAATCCAGTGAAGTTTTTGATTGTTTCCGAGATATCGGTATAGGTTTAGAGCTAGTATGGGGGGGGGGGGGGCTACATGTATGTAGTGTGGACTTCAAATATAAAATTCTAACTTCGGGTATTTATTAGTTTCCAAGATATTAATAAAGAATTGTTATTAAATATTTTTTATACTTCCCCCTGACGGGGGCCTTCCTACCCAAGACCTCTTTTATAACATATTTCAAGGTTATTAAAAATCGGTGAGGTATGTCCCGTTCTATGTAATTACCATTGTTCTTCAGTAAGTTGTTTTTTAATCAAAACTTGGTTTATTGTCTCAATTCACTGCGTACGCACAAAGAATCTTCTATTCTGTGATGTTCCTTTGTTCTAAGTTCCTTATTGTTGCTTTTGTAATCAACACTTCCAAAAAGTAAAGAATGATATTAAATGTCTCACTAACAATAAGATAAAAATATATGTCGTGTATGATACGTAGAAATGAATTTATGAAACTTCAATGGACAAGGGGGCGGCAAATATATATGTTAGCGATTAATTTCACATACTTCGATTTAAATCATTATTGTTAATAATGAAATAAGGGCATTTTGCAAATATCATTACCATTTGCTACGCGTATAATCCGCACTTTACAGAGGAACTTTATTGCACAATTATATCCTTTAGTTTCGTATATCAGTGTTATTAAATTCGGTCGTTCGAGCATGATAGGTCTGGAATACTTTCATAAATTGTTTTGTAACTGGCTCATTAATTTTAACGTCGAACACAGGCGTCCAATTCGTTCTCGTTTTACAGTTTCGAAATTAATACTAAGGTTAAATGGAAAGTTTATATTATGCCGTGCATTAACTGCCTTAATTGACTCTGTCGAAAAGGAATTTAATATACCTATGCGCCCCAATGAAAATCAATTTTCCTCAGTGACGAACATGGTTTCGAATTATGCGCTCCTATGGTCGGATTTTTCGCAAAACCAAAACCTGCCATTAGTCTTTTACATTTCACAACTCAGAATAATTAAACCAGACGACCCGAAAATCTATTTCACTATCAGGCCACTTTACATATTCTACTTATTCTCACACATAAAATCCAAATGCTTATCATTTTATCCTGTCCTTCAATGAATTCTTCTCTTTTTCACTCTTATGACCACTGTGGCGGTCTGGGCGTGAGGACGCAGAAGAGTTGAAATCCCCAGATCGAGCACTCTTAGATTCTCACGATACGTTTTGACACCGTCGCACAAATATACCTTTGAGGTGAAGGGATTGTAATGCCGCAAGACAACACTTTAGAATATATATTGAGTTTAATATAAGTAGAGGTTCGTCAGTTGTAAAGTTACTTTAACTTTAGATTATTCGACGAACAAAGTTAATTTTTTTATTCGACGAATAAAGTTATTTTTTGTATTCGTCGAGAGTTTCAACTTCGACCGTCGAATAAATTTTTTAACTTTAATTGTAGTCGACGATGAATTCGGCGCCGAATAATTTTCTGATGTGCGTTCGAGCCGCCGAGGACCGGGGCGTAGAGGCATGGCGCGCGTGTCACAAAGTAGTATCGCCCAATACCGCAAATTTAAATCTCCATAATTTTTATCTTACCTATTTGAAATACCAATAGATTCGTTAGATTTTTCCAATGAATATAGTTAACCCGAGTTAACTTTATTCGACACATGACGAATAATTTTTTAACTCTTATTCGTTATTCGACATTTTATTCACATAAAAAGTTTGCCCATCTCTGGTTGAAGGATGTTGTCGAGAAATGTGTCGGTGAAAGTTATGGGAAAATCTATGACTATTTGAAAACAGGATGACTCGGAAGGGTGAGGTGTATGTGTA